>JAKWBJ010000052.1:0-2635000 GCA_023159175.1 Wohlfahrtia magnifica | reverse complement strand
TGTACCAAGATAGCCACCATTTCAAAACTGCGGTCGCCAACAATAATATGTTGTCGAATATGTAAAGATTCTTTGTTCGTTGACATAAGATTCTTAAGGCCTGATCATAATATGCGTAGGCTAGCTTCAACGACTGTGCGAATATGCAAATCAAATGTGTATAACCATTATGTACTTAACAAACTTTTCGTCAAGTTTCCTTTAGTTTCAGTTGCTTAAGTTTTGAGCGAACCTGATCGCACTGTACGTACGTAAATAGCTGTTTGTGAGTTGTATGCAAAACAATAGCAAAAGAAGTATGTTGTGCAATGAATGTCCTTGCTTTTAGTCGTCACTGAAACAGCGACGACTGAATATGCGTAGCGGGTATATAAAGATTTTGTTTAAATTTGGGTTTAAACTGTATTATTTTTTCTGATAATACTTAAATTTTTAGCCAACATATTACAATTTTTATATTTTTAATAAAAAATAAATTCAACTCAACTCTCAGATAGCAATTTTCATGTTCTCACTAACATAACTATTCAAAAAGTACATTATAGGCACCAAAAAGTTGATTAAGTATTTGACGGACTTTTCGTTGAGTTTTTGACAGTAGCTTAAGTAAGCAAAAGTATATTATGTTTGGGTTTTTAAGCTCTGTACGACGATTCTCAGATCTAACAATAATGTCAGACCTGGCAGTTTGCTGATAACGACCAGAAAATTGCCAGTTTATGCGATTGCAAGACATTTGTCAGAAAATCTGACAATCCTTTTATGCATTAGTTTTTCTGATGTCAGATGTTAAAAATCCGGTCATCTGAAAACGATCTGACAATGTTGAAAGACAAAAATTGTAAGTTCACACGGTTGCAAGAAATGTTCTCTACATTTTGCTGACAATAATAGGTTTGTTCAGTAATTAAAAATTGTTACTGGAAAAGTGTTTCTTAATTCAAACAACTTGCAACGAGAGAGCATTAGAAGAGAGTAACAAACTGAGACACAAAAAATTCAAATTTAATAAATTGTAAGTACAAATTGAGATAATTTTTGGCAAAAATTTTTTTACTCTCTCGTTGCAAGTTTCTGTAAGTAAAGTATTGAACAAACTTATTGTTAGATCTGACACGAGATCTATTTTTGCCGATTTTGTCACCGGAGTATACAGAAGATATAGCAGAGGATATCTATACTGTCGGCGTCTGTCGAAAGCATGACACTCTTGTAGAAATAGGTGCCTTGGTTATTCAACTCGACTATGGAGAGTATGGAGTTCACAGATGTGGATGTTTATAGACTGTGCTTACAAGCATCAGAGACAGCGGAATACATATTGTGTGAATGTGAGGCTCTTGATAGGCTGATGGAAATGTTTGGGCACACATAGCGTCTCATTGGAATACATATGCATCATTATGGTTTAATATTTGCTGGCAGTAGATCTGCTAAACAAATTATGGGTCGAAGGGGCACAATAGATTTCATGGTTGGCAGTGTCCTGCAATAGTACCTGGTCAGAATGATGATAATAACAACGGCACTTCAGAACATAGTATCCGAAATTAACACGATTTGTGTTTGGGCGCGTAATCGAATCTTACCAAAAAGATGGAAATAAATTTAAATTAATCAATAATTCGCCAATGATTCGGAATAAATGACGCACATTTTTCATTCTTTTCAGTTATGCACCTTTAATTTTCTTCGGACGTTGTTTAAAAAAAAGAAGAGTAAAATTTTATTACATTTTAAATATTTCGATTTTACAATTATCTGCGAATGGGTCAACTTCCCTCCAAAATTTTTAAAGAAAATTTGTTTATTTGTCTTGCGTTTTTATTGGTGGTTGGACTTATACCTCTAAGAACACAGAAGTATTACAAGTGAAATCAAATTAAAACAATAAACACCTGAGAAGAAAGGATATCAAATAAAAATTTCTAACAAATGAAACTTGCAATATATGTGTATATCGCTCATTTATTTCAATAGTGTCATGTCTCAAAAGAACATGATTTTTTTTAGTTAAGTATCCAAAAATATGTGGAATATTAAAATCTATATTGTGTACAAAATTTTTTGTAATTCGTACAATATTACGAGCACAGGAACGAAGTACATATGTATGTATATATTAATGCTAAATAATAAGGAATTGAAAATTTAAAACCGCTCTACTGAAAAATTTTGTTTTTTTGGTTACAACCCGGGGTTGGCAACCCACTAGGTAACCCAATTAAACCCATCCGGGTTTTATACAGGGTGTCCGCCGGGAAGGTATACTACCTTGTTTTGCCGCCATTTGGCAGTCGTGAAGTAGAGACGTGGCAAATTTATTATGGAAAAATATTCAGTAAATCTACGTGTTTTAATCGTTAAAACATTTTATCAAAATCAACCCCGATTTTCATGAAAAAATCATAATGAGTGACGAGGCACATTTTCATTTGAATAGTTATGTGAATAAGCAGAATAGTCGGTTCTGGGCAATTATTTATCAGTCACCTTTGCATCCATTAAAAGTGACAGTCTGGTGTACAATTTGGTCAGGAGGAATCATTGGACCTTACTTCTTTGAAACTGAAAACGGCGTAACGGTAACTGTCAATGGGGAGCGATATCGTGATATGATTGAAAACTTTTTAATGCACAACTGCATGCTTTGGGCTTGACCAACATGTGATTTCAACAAGACGGTGCCACATCGCATACAGCCAGGAACACAATGGAATTACTGCGAGAACACTTTCCACAACAAATTATTTCAAGCACTGGTGATGTTGATTGGCCTCCATGGTTGCCTGATTTGACTGGTCCGGACTTCTTTTTGTGGGGATATCTGAAAAGCAAGGTTTATGTAAACAAACCAGAAACGCTGGAGTAAATCAAATAAAATATTCGTGATGAAATTCATGAAATGCCGCGTGAAATGTGTAAGAATGTAATGAAAAATGTGCTCGAAAGGCCTCGCATATGTGAGGCTAACAGAGGTGGACATTTATCTGATATTGTATTCCATACATGATTGTCGACATTAAATAAAACATTTATCAATATTAGATCCATTCTCTGTCATATAATCAAAAATTATAAGCAAACAAAGTAGTATACCTTCCCGGCGGACATCCTGTATTTAAAAAAATCCGGGTGGGTTTTTTTATTTAAAGGTTTTCATAGTTTATATACAACAAAAATAAGTGTAATTTTCGGTACTGGGACTACAAATTTATTTGTTCCGTTTTTGAGCTCAAAAAGATAAAGAAATAACAAATTTGTCAAATCACTGTTCAACAAAAAAAAAAAAAAAAAAAAAAAATTCTCATGTTTTAAGGCGCTCTAACTTTGAAGCCGATTATGTATTTCTTCAAACGAAGTGATTCGATGACATGTCAAAAGATAAACTCATGCCCCTTTATACGGCATTGGTAGTTTCTAAAAATGTAAGCCGTAAATTGAAATGCCTTACACTTTTTGTTAAAAAAAGGGAGAGAATACATGACGTTTTAACCGTAGAACGAGGAAATTTGCGCTTAAAGCGAAGGTGTTTCATATTTCAAACAGGCCGTTATAGCAAAATACCATGTAAAGAAGGCCCGTATAAACAGGTGTGAGTATATTGTATCCGCCGCAACAGCCGACGAAGCATTGTTCGGAGAATACGGCGGATGCGGCATTTGATCGTTAATAACAATTTTTTTGAAACTTTTCCGACCTGTGGTCGGGTGTTGTCATGCAAAACAATAACCTAATCACGTCTGTCTTTCTTTTCCGGCCGTTTTTCTCATAATGCATGATTCAAAAGAAATAATTGCAGTCTGCTTCGCTCACCGAGCTTTAGCAGCTCATAGTACACAAATCGGCCTTAATCTCACCAAAAATGCAAAGTTGCACTATTGTAGAAATAAACAAAAAATATTGTCGACTTGAACGGATTTTGGAAGCAGTTATAAAACCCAATAAAAACCAAAAAAAAAAAACCCGTAAAAAATCCAATAAAACCCGGTGGGCTGGGTTTTCAAAAAAACCGGGGTTTTTGCCAACCCTGGTTACAACACTAATGAAGTAAACGAGCGATATGCACTTTTATAATATTTAGCAGGTTATACAGTAGAATTATTTTCACGAAAATATTTCAGGCGGGAGGCTGGGAGGGGGGGTGTATTGTATACATATATTGTAATTCTATATACTTTTATATTGGTCTGTAGTATCAGGTATTCTAAATCAAAGACGGTTTCTGTTCTTTTTGTTGAGTTATTGTAAATGTAGGTTATCGATTTGAAATTAAATTTAAATTTTATTCCCATACCTTTAACATTAAAAATAATAATAAAAAAAATAATAAAAAAACATGCATTTTTATATTATAAGATTGATGCCTTTGTATATGTTAGAAATTGCTTAAAAAGCCATTTCTATGTACATACAGACGTATGTATGTATGCATATGCTATGCTAATACAATATAACATTTATTTTTATACACTTGTATGTTGAATAGTATTTATTTCATGATTTCATTGACTAAATAAATATAAAAAAAAAAATAAAAAAAAATTTCCCGCCAAATTGAACAGTAAGCCGGGATATAGAGTTTAATGCGCATTTTAGTTCCAGCTACAATAATAGACACATTTTTAAGCATTTAAAAGCAATAATTAAATTAAAATTTTTTACTCCCATATTCATAAAGTAATAAACGGCCGTATTCGTAATAAATATCTAGCAACTGTCTAGCATAAGTATGCTGCTATATATGCTGAGTTCAGATCAAAATCAACTTGGGGTTTAAAGATTGTTAAGATTGTTAATCTGAACTTAGCAAACATAGCAGCAAGTGTATTAATTATTAGTCATACTTATACTAAACACTTTCTAGATATTTATTATGAATACGGCCGTTACTAATTTCTTAAAACATGTTTTAAAAGGTTGCCTTTTTACACCAAAAAAATTATTTTTTAAACTACTGAAACATTATTTAAAGTCGTCAGTAGTTTGAAAAAATTTCTTTGGTCAAAAGTGGCAACCTTATAAAACAAGTTTCGACATTCAAATGGTCACATTGTTTAGTATAATTTTTTTTTTTGGAGTCAGCGAAACGTTGTAATAAACATGACACTTTCTAGATATTTATTATGAATACGGCCGTTACTAATTTTTAGAAGATTGCCACTTTTATCCAAAAAATTTTTTTCAAACTACTGAAACCTCCATATTCATAGTCAACATTATTTAAAGTCGTCAGTAGTTTGAAAAAATTTCTTTGGTCAAAAGTGGCAAGATTATAAAACAAGTTTCGACATTCAAATGTTTATTATTATTTTTTTTTTTTTTTTGAGTCAGCGAAACGTTGTAAACATGCAACGTAATTCAATTCTATCATTTGAAAGATCTCAAGAATTTGCACCGAGGAAATCTGCTTCTTCGTTTATGACTATAAAATACTGGATAGAAGAGTTGATTCGTAGTCATAAACGTATCATGGGTCCACCACTTTACACCTAAGACAAAAAGCACTGCTTTTGATTGGGAAAATGGTGTTTAAAGAAAGTGAAGCAGCCAGTGCCATCTGTAGGTCAGATAGTGGCGCCTGTGGTAATTTCCGTTCGTTTTTAAAAGGGGATGTCCACTGTCACCTCTACTATTCACCATCGTGGTGGATGAGAGCATGATCGAAGTCTGTTCACAGAGAAGCGGTGTCATGGTAGCCTTTCTGGCCATAGCATTCGCTATCTTATTACCATCTATTCCACAGTGTCCAGGTACTGGGGAGATCGATTATTCGGCTTTTTCAAAAACCGGTTTTCGTATAATTCGAAAAACTGCAATTAAAAAACCGGTTTTCGGTTAACCGATTCTGTTATTAAAATAAAAATCTTCTCAATTCAAGTTGCACTAGCAAATAAAATTTATAAATTTTTGTCTCATGTCGTAGTTTCTAGCAAGTACGAATGCTAGAACAACGTTTGGACATGTCTTCCACGACACCGCAACGTTCTAATATTTCATCCAGTGATTTATTTTTTACAGCGTGTTTTATAAGAGTTCTACTTGCCAGCGTCTACAGATTACTTGGTATAGAGTCAAGTTTTCCTTGCTGCACAATAGCGTCAATCTCATAAACATATTTAAGGTTAATAATTTCTAGTGTCGAAGAGCTTATTCCTCTTTTCTCTCTTTTCCTCTCCTTTCCATCAATTTCCAAATATTTCACACTTCAAACATAAATACATGTATCATGTATTACATGTATCATGTATATTTATTAGGGTATGCCACTGTGAGATGTTAGGTAAGACACCCGCCTACCAACCAGGAAGTTTCAAGTGTAATTACACCATCTGACAATTTTCAACAGCGGTATCACCTCACAACATTGCTTGCGGCTGGTTTAGACTATTTACGTTTGAAAAACTTTACTAACTATAACATCTGCCATTCGGAGCTAGCGTTTGTAGGTCCCTTTCAATGAGTATAGTTCATCGTCATTCTCCATATATAAAAAACTAATATTTATTTTCAGAAAATGAGAAAAAGTTATTGTTGCATGGTTTTTACGTTATTTGTGTGACATTCGAGGTTGCCACATACAGTAAATACTTCAACGAAGAGTATATTTGCACTAAAGAATATTAAAACATATAAAAATTATACGTTTAGATTAAATGGTTATTCGTGTTAAAATAACCGGTTTATTCGATATTCGAAAAAAATTTTTTAAATGAAAAATATCTTGAAAATCTCTACATATTTTCTCTACGGTTTTCTTTGTTGTGGTGTCGAATGTGTCTATATTTAGTAATTTTTCAATTTTTGTAACATTTAAAAAAAACCGTATTCGACAAAACCAAAAAAACCGGTCGAATAATAACCGTTCGATCTCCCTAACAGGTACCCAAAGCAACTGGACCTTATTTCCAAGCGTAGCAATATTTGACCAGTTTAGATGTCATACGATTCGAGCCAAGTGCCCTTAAGGCAGCTTGGCTGTCAGAGAATATATTAATGGTCTTATCCTTGAGACCACTTGCCGGAATGAAATGATAATGATGATAATGATCTCATATTCAGTGATCTTGCTACCAGCAATGAAACAGTTATTTATTTTGAAGCCATCGAACCAAGGCTTCATTAGACTAACAATCCCGGTTCGACCCTGAATCTTATATAATATTCAAGACTGAAGATTGTTCTACGGCCACCCTGCGTAGAATGGACAGACTTCTCGACGCATTATGGGACCCTTTGGTGAACAATTTTGTCTTCGAACATGCTGCCATTCAAGGCTTCCAAGGCCATTCAAGGCTTCCAAGGCCGTTGTTGGACATGTTCTTATTGCCACAGTTATATCTTCAGCTTTTCTGCACCAGGCTATCGCGGCATAAGTGATAATGGGCCGAATAATAGTAGTATATCCATAGTGTCATTCTCGACGAAAAACCCTATAAAAACCTCTTATCGTCTTACGGCACTAATGTACGAGTTCCAACTAAGCCTCCTATCCGGAATCACATCTACATAGATACTTAACCACCTTAGAAAAGTTGAGTAGTATACAGTACAGTATAGTCGCCATCAATTTTCAAGCTTCGCAAGTCCCTAGTGGTAGACTTGTTATAATTTGAAGCAAGTATTTTGGCCTAATCACGAATATAAACTTTATTAATAAAATACATCATAATAAATAATCATATATACATGCATATGTATTAAAGCTGCTTGAAATGAATTTTCATTACATTTGACATTTTTTAGCTGATTTATTTTGTAGCTTTGCGGTAATTCACAATCTTCACTAAATAAATTTCCACTTAATCACACTTAAGCTGAACATAAAACACTTTATAAAGAGAATTTATTTTAAACATTTAAACGAGTAGTAAGCCCAACTGAAAAGGAAATTTCAAAACTTCAAACTTTTCCCATGATATCAATGACCTAAATATTGTAAAAAAGGGATAAAACAGATACTTTTTTTGAGTTACAAAAACACAAAATATAAGATATCCTGCAGAGTCAATAAAATATAGAATTAAATAAAAAGGAATACAATGACTCCTTTACTCAAAACACATACATTAGTGTTGGTGTAATACGTGTACTTGTGTGTGTGTGTGTGTGTGTGTGTCTACTTGTTTAAGTATGTGTACAACAAATCATCAATATATTGTCGAACATGGGGGCATAATATGGGCTAAAGAATTGACAGGAAAAACTACAGAAAACTTACATTTCCTGACTGTCTGCATTCGTGACAAGACCTACAAAACGAAAAGAAAATACAATCAAAAACGGAAGTTTATCCGGTTCAATTCAAAAGAATTTTTCAATAAAATAACAAAAAAAAAAAAAAAATGATTTTTTTAAAATAAAAAATGTAAAAAAGGATAACAAAAGTGTAAGAATATAAAAATAACAATTTATTTGCCACCATCCGCGGATACAAATTATTGTTCAAAAGTTTTTGCACAAAAACTAAAATTTAATTAAAATTTCAACAATTCAAGATTCAACTATTTATGCAACAATTACGATTAAAAACACGTCAACGAAGAAAGTACCTTTACAAGTGAAAACTGGAAAAAAAGGATAAAAACAACAACAACAAGTTTTTCTTTGTAAAATGTTTTGTACCAAACAATTAAAAATTTCTTTGTACATTTGAATGGCAACGAATGATGTGAAAAAGGGTACTTTTTTAAAGTGGTAACGATATTAGAGGTACAAACATATGTATAAAAAAAATACATAAATATTTCAAAATTCTGCCAAAAATGTTTTAAAAAAGTATCTTAAAAGTACTTTTACGAAACAAATTAAATCAATAGCTTTATTTAAATTTTATGTAAATATTTTCTTTTTTAGTTTTTAAAGGCAATAGAAAAGTACTTGAAAAGTACTATTTACTCGAAAAGTACTTCTTTAAGTGAAAATACTTTATTTCAAAAGGAAAGGAGGAAAATGTAACATAGAAAAGTACCACATAGGTCCTTTTTAAAGACAATCAATAAAATAATGATTATAAATGAGAGATTAAAAGAAAACTTTGGTACCTTTAGATAAAAAGTACCAAATAAGTACCTCAAAAATGAATGTAAAAAATAATTTAAATAGGAAATGTTAAATAAAATGTGAAATAAAAAACAAGTTTTAAATAAAAAGTACCTTAAAAGCACTTTTACAAAATGAAAGGAAAATAACGCGGTGCTACAAAAAAAAAAAAAAAAAATACCCGGGAAGTGATACTATTTTTCTTATAGCCGCTATCGAGTACAGCAAGAATCAGTTTTTGAAATTTTTGAAACATTTCCAAAATCGTGAGTTAGTGGTAAATAACCGGTTTTTCGTGTCTTCATGCACTTATAAGCTAATAAATTAACCAAATACTTACCGATTTAAAGTTTCCGTACGGATTTTATAAGAAGAGAAACAGACCTTTCAAACGTAATATACATTAGTATATAATTTAAGTAACCATGAGGAGTCTGAGCTCATTTCACAAGCAAGCACAGTTCTCAGCCAATTTTTTACACGTTTTTTAAGTTAAGATGTGTTTTGGCGCAGATATTTATATGGGAACCGCATTGTTCATGAAATTATTAAGAAACTATGTTTGATTGTGATTAAAAAACGCCTTACGTTTTCGAATTTGATTGGAAATTGACGGAGCTATGAAAAATTTATAAAATTTTTACTTAATTAAGTACTTTTTTTGATAGTGGAAACAACAATATTGCATAGCAAATATTAAAAATTAAAATATATTACGAAACATACAGTAATTTAACAGTGTCTTTAAAAAAAGCTACTCAAAAAAGTACCTTGAAAGTACTTTTTCAAAATAAATTTTCAATTAAAATAAATTTTCAATTAAAATAAGTCTAACAAACAATTAAAAAATATATAAAAAAATTCGACCGATGATGTTTGTAAAAGAAAAAAAATTATTTTTGTTGTTTTTTTTAATAAAATTAATAAATGCAACAAAGGCAAATAAGGAAAATGATAAAAATAAAAGAATTATGTTTAACGGGTAAAATTTTCATTCCCCTCAACATAAATTCAAATTCAAATACTTTGAACTCACATTTGATATTCAAGGAGGGGCTGTATTTAGGCCTGAGAAGGAAACGACAAAAAGGCCTGTACAATTAAACGTTTTTAAAAGAATGAATGAAATTAATTTTAACTATAATTGATACTTTGCTAGTAGAAACAAATAATTTTAAATAAAATACATATACGGGTGAAAAACCGGTTTTTCGGAACTTCATGCACTTATAAGCTAAAAACTTAGTTGAATATTATTCGATTTTAAGTTTCATTTCGGATTTGGAAAGAAGAAAAACCGGCCTTTTAAGTGATATATATGCTCTTAATTAGCCTTGAAGAATCCAGGTGTATATCTAAAGAAAACAGACTTCATCTAATTTTTTCTATATTATTTAAGCTTAGATGCCTTTTTGCTTAATAATTCTCATAGGAATCGTATCATTTATGACTTAGTAAAGGAACTATGTTTAATTAGGAATAAAACGAATCCTACGGTTTAAAAATCGGTTGCAAATTGACGGAGATATACGGTTTAAAAATCGGTTGTAAATTGACGGAGATATATGTATAGAGCTTAACAAAGCTTTTTAGCAATACTCTCTTGAATAGATCGTTTCACAAATGAACAATGCGACTAAAGATCAAATTCTCCCTATAATGTATTTTACGATTCTAGGTCATAGGGAATTCTCATGCCCATAATATAAACAATCTGACTCTTCACTATCTAAATTACATATCGTCACAAACGGCACCAATCGCCATTTGTCATTTATATTCTGCCTTTCCGCAAATCTCCAAAAGACTCAGTTTTCGATCAAAAGAATATGATGACAAATGATGCTGTTATATGCGAAACTGTTATCTGGAAGCAGAAAACCATAAAATAATATTACAAAAAAAGATGGTCTTGCCATCATCTTCGGATAAAATCTCATCCATAACCACTCTTATAGCGCAATGGCTCTATTCCACTGGTGGATATGTCATCCAGTGAGACCCTCTGTCTACCTAAACATTTCCACCTAAGCCTGTCAGGAATCCCACATTCACACAATATGTGTTCCGCTATGTCTGATGCCTGTGAGCATACAATCTACAAACATACACATCTGTGACCGCCATCCTATGTCCTATAAGAAATTCCGTTGAGGTTTCAAATCCGGCCTGCCATACTTGAGAACATCAGAGCGACTGATCACCGGCCTAGAGTGGCAAAGTCTTCTTTGAACATACCAGTTTCTAAGCATCTGCCAATTTTTCAATCCGGGACGGTAGTAAGTGGGGATGATAGTAAGTGGTGCTGCACAGTAAGGTTCCAGACCGATATAGGGTGTCATGAAACCTTTTCTAGTTAATGCATCTGCTATTTCATTACCATCTATCTCACAGTGTCCAGGTACCCAAAAAACCTGGCCCTTATTTCTAAACGAAAGCTTTTGCAACGTATTGAAGCAATATTTGACCGGTCTAGATGTCATACTAATCGAGTCAAGTGCCATTAAGGCAGCTTGGCTGTCAGAGAATATATTAATGGAATTACTCTTGAGTCCACTTTTCAGGTTCATTCCCGAAAATATAGCAATGCCCACGACCTTAGCCTGGAGATAAGACAAATCTCCGTTGGGTCCATGAACACCAGCACCGATACAGCCATTCATTTTGGAACCATCGGTGTCCCAATTTAGATCAAACTCACTCCGAACTAAGGCCACATTAGACCAACAATGTCAGTCCGGGAATTCAATCCTAATTCAATCCAGCCAAAGCACAGATCCAAAAGCATAACATCCAGGACCGAAGATGGTCCTCCGACCACCTTTCCGACGCATTTGGGATTAGTCACCGAACACACATCCACCCTCATCACATGTGTAGATGTGAAGCGGTCTTAAACCAGTCAAGGCCTTCAAGACCGCTCTTTGAGATGTTCTCATCGCTCCAGTTATACCGAGGCAGACGATTTTATGTACCGTGCCTACTTTATTCATGGTGATAGCATCCTCAGCATTTCTCTACCAAGCTGTTGCCACATAAGTGATAATAGACCGCATAATACCGGTATATATCTAAAGTCACATTCTTGCGAGGTCCAACTAAATCTTCTATCCAGAATGAAACCTAAATACTTAACATCCGTAGAAAATTGGTACCTATAAAAGAAATACAGTCACATGATAATTTGTATTTCCCGTAAAAGGTACAACAATGGTTTTTGAGGGATTCACCAAGAGCCCTTTTTGAAAGCACCTATTTGACACCTCACCCAGGGCAATCTTCATTAGGTCACACAACGTACTATCATATTTCCATCATACTTTTATAAAGTGGTCATCAACAAAATCGATTGTCGCCCTATCGCCCATAACAATAAATTAAGTACTTTACCCTTTTGTGGATTTTCAGTGGATTTCTCACCATCAAGAGACGAGCTGGTGATTCTTCTCCTAGGCATAGAACTGATACAGTTAAATTGTCTTCTCCACCCTCTTTCGTTGCAACGACCTAGCAATGCCCTGAATACCGTAGAAGACACAGAGTCATTTAACTATTAGAGAATGCCTTTCCAATACAGCCAAGAAGAGACAAAATGAACTCTCAGTAGACGTATTATCCTTCCGGTATGCGAACTGACTCGGGCGAAGAAGATGTTCCACAAGGTAATTCTTTCTTATATAGATATCAAAAAAACAAGGGTGCAGATAGCTGATCAAACATTAGTAGATGAGATGTATCATTCACAAAACAATGATCAAGTAAAGTGCTTGAAGAGGAAGTAAAATGAGTTGGATTGTTACCATTGACTAAGTATAGACCTATGGCGCCCATATCTGCTGTTAAGTTATTATTTTCTAGAATATTCGCGTTGAAATCACCAGATAAAACGATATGATCATATCCAATAGTATAGAAACCTAATAATTCCGACATGTGGTTCATATTGATATATCTGTTGGGTCTATAAACAGTACCGACCAGTAGCCTCTCATTGCCTTTATAAATTTCCATCGAAATATACTCAAATTGCCACCAACATTCCTACAAAAGAGACAAAATGCACCCTCAGTAGACCTATCCTTCCGTTCCACGAGGTAATTCTGTCTTATATAGATATCAAATTGTCTTTCAATCGTCTTCAGAACAAAAGACAAAACACTGTTGTCTATACGACTTGGGAAGATTACTAAGCCTACCTGCGTTCGGCATAAGAATAACCTAATAATTCCCAAGTGTAAACCGTTTAAAAATTTGTTGACATGGTTTTCACATTTCATTTAATTTTTTTTTACGCGGGCTACGTGCCAACGAACTGTTCAAATACCTAAAATGTAATCTGGAAAGTCAGTTTTGAAATCCGTGTTCGCTTGAGCTAAAGGCTACCCGATATTATCATCTGGTGAAGAAAAGCCACGGCTACTTTTTATAAGACCCACTATTCATAAAACTCGCTCTCATTTCAACGATTAAGAGGCCCTATTAACACTGTTTCCTGTCTCACCTGAACAAAAAATTAAGACCATTCCCCTTATGAGAAGTCTTATATACATACCTTGACATCACAGGACTAGCAGACGACGATAGGGAAAAAATATTAAAAAAAGTTTATGTATAGCATGTAAACAAAATTTATTATTTATTAACTTGTTTTGCCTTTTTTAATATATATTTTGCATAATTTTTGGGGTCTGCAGACACACACATAAGTGGGTTAAATATTAGACAAGCGAAACGAGACACGAGACACATGTCGAGTATTTTGCCAAAAAAAACATTTTATAATAGAAATAGAAATTATTGGTTCTACAATTCCGAAAAATTGTTTACGGATTTTTTTTTTTTATAAAAAAAAAGAAATTCGACAAACGAATCTACGAACTTGACCTGCCACACATGCAGAATTTTTTCGTCAACGTAAACGATAGAGTTGGAGGGAGAGATAATGTCTTAACCTCCATTAGAAACTGATAAGCAATGCATGTCTATTTGACTATAACCAACTGCTGCTATTGCTGCTGCTGCTATTCCAATAGTCAGTTTGTGGTGTCATTTTTATCACCTAAAGGCGCTTGCTTGTCTTCATAGCAAATGCGGAGGGGACAGGTTAGCAAAGACGATGTTATACACGCAACATCATGTTAGTTTTTACGCAAAATAATCGTTGTTTTTCTTATAAGAAACAAATTTACGCAACAACTACAAGGAAAAAAAACAATAAAAAATTGAATGCCACGCAATTTTGATTGAAATTTATCAGTGATAGAAATTGACAGGTGTTGTGCGTGTGTTTCTTTTGTTTTTTTGCCACAAAATAGCTGATTAACGGATGCGTACCGCCGCCGCCACAAGTAGAAGTACAGTGAAATTCAAAATAATGTTGATAAAACAATAAATTAAATTTTTTATGCCCTAAGATAGATCTTTAATTAATATCGGTTATCTTTTTACAGTTACAAAAGCTTAAATTGTAATAAAACACAAAAATTCATGTTTAATATCAATTAAACGGGCTTCATTGAATAGAAGATTTTATGACATTAATGTTTAAATATGATTTCGGTCATGTGACCAGCACAGCTGGCGTGTACAAGGCGAAATCAAATTTTCACAAACATTTCGCAGCATATGTGGCCGTATTACGCCAAAAACTCTTCGAATGCTCATTTCCAGGTGTTCATCTCTCTCGGGTTTATCCATCTAGACAAGTTACTTTACAAGGTTTTGGACTGGAGGTTTTGGACTGGAGAAACCAATTACCTTTCCTAAGGTAATTTAGTGAGCTGAACTCAAATCCGTTTTCAGATTTTTTCATCGGGCTCAAATTTTTTGTTATGGGCGTGGCAAATTTTTCGCACAAAATATAGTAGTTATGTCAGTATATTTCATCATAACTTAAAAACGACTTGACCAATTTCAATGCAAGTGCCAGCAAATGTTTAGGAATAAAGTTTCCTATAAATCACCTGAAATTTTTTTTTTTTGTATTTTCAACAGTTTCGGAGTTATTCATAAGTTGTTGTAAAAAAAAATTTTGGCCTAAAATTAGAGCAATTTTTTGTTTTCAAAAAATCATAAAGAAATTTTTCAGAACGAAAATTTTACATTTTAAGCATTTAAATTAAAGCCTTAAATGTTGGGAATAAAATAAGCCATAAGTCATGAAAATTGTTTGGCTATTGCTGAACCTCACTTTGACCAAAATTAGCGGAAAAACTTTTTCTTGCAAAACTAGGGACATTTTTTTTTAGTTTGTTTCTTTTATTTCCAAAAAGTTATAAAAAAATTCTTAGAATATAAATTTTACATCTTAAGCATTGAAATGAAAGCCATATTTGACTTGAAACTGATTTAGGTGCGGGTTCTCAGCGGGGCAAGGGAATTGGTCGACAATGGGTGTACTATAAAAAATCCGTGCTGTTTATAAACGAAAGCGGAAGGTCTAAAACTTTACTGAAACTTGGTATGTACGCTTCTGTACGAAAACAAAAGAGGGGAGGCGATACAGTAACTTTTATACGGCTGCCTAGCTTGAGCGGAGAGAGTTTTGCGGACAATATTTATGAAAGCCCTTCAGAATTGCTGCTGGTTTTTGAGTGAGATTCAGGCTCTGGTAATAGATTTTTCGCTTGCTTTTTAGGAACTGAGCTAGGAATTTGGGTGTGGGCGGTCTATTTAAACTTACTAGCTCCAAGTGTTTCGAATAGACAGACCCTTTAAGACATAGCACACCTTGGTCTTGAGGACAGATTAAGATTATCTTTCATCTTGGCAGTTTGGCGTTCGAATAGAAAGATAAGGAACGTTTCGTTCTGACCAGAATTGTAATTCTACATTTGTAACTAACGGGTCCGCCATCTAACGTTTTTTTTCAACTAGTGCTTATTTCGTGAATGGTAACACTTAGCTCATGTCTGATTTGGCAGATAATTAGTTTTATGCTTCCGCTGAACGAATATGGTTGTGTCCAATGC
Organism: Wohlfahrtia magnifica; assembly: GCA_023159175.1. Taxonomy (NCBI): domain Eukaryota; kingdom Metazoa; phylum Arthropoda; class Insecta; order Diptera; family Sarcophagidae; genus Wohlfahrtia; species Wohlfahrtia magnifica. The sequence goes on along the minus strand of JAKWBJ010000052.1, from coordinate 2,618,987 downwards.
ATTTTCGCGTCGCTAAGTGGGCCTGCGCTCGACTTATAGAAGATGCCGATTTTGCCAAAAAAAAAAAAATATTTTTTCAGATGAAGCTCATTTTGATCTTGGCGGGTATGTAAACAAACAAAATTGTCGATTTGGGGCACAGAAAACCGGCATGCATACATTGAAAAGCCGATACACCCAAGACGAGTCACTGTTTGGTGCGGATTTTGGTCCAGAGGCATAATTCGAAAATGAGCAAGGAGTGGCCGTTACAGTCAATGGCGATCGTTATCGGGCCATGTTGAACGAATTTTTGTTCACAAAAATTGAAGAGTAGGATATTAGCAACATTTGGTTTCAACAGGACGGCGCTACGTGCCACACAGCCGAAGCTACACTCGATGTTTTGTGCCCTGTTTAAAAAAAAAAAATAAATTATTTGGTGGACCCTATACTCAGGGCCAAACTCCTTAGGTTTTCAACCAGTGGCGAGCTGTAGTTCTTCAGGGAGGGCACTTGGTGGTTGTGGATAAATCTTTATTGCAGGCAGTGGCTATTAGCCCGGTATGGCGGTGTATTACATCATTCGGTTCTTGAGTATTAAGCCAGGTATGGAGGTGTATTACATCATTCGGTTCTTGAGTATTAAAAACGCATAAACAGTGGTGGAAGAAATAATAGGGACACACTAGCAAATTTATTTTCTTCTCCTCAGACGTCGTTCTATTTATTACGATGTAGGTGTTGCTTGGCATACTCCAAGCTTATATTGCGTTTGCTGAGAAGAAATACTTTTTATTTAATAAACCATCAATAACACACTTTAAATTTAATGACATATTATTGAACAAAAAAGAAAGTGTCCCTATTATTTCTTCCACCACTGTAAATGTGTAAAAAATTGATTTATCATCAGCGTTTAAGTACTTAATAGTACGAAAACCCGGTTTTCTACCCGTAACTCAATATTTTGGCAGTGTTTCAGAAGCGGATACTTGCTGTCTTCGAAAGCGGCTACCAAAAAATAGTATAAATTTCCGTGTATTTTTCTCATCAAGATTTTGTAAAAGTACTTTTTAGGTACTTTTTATTAAAAATTTGTTTCATTTATTATTTATTTTGTTCAATATTTCCTACTTAAATTTATTTTTTCATTCATTTAAAAAGGAGATTTTTGAGGTACTTTTTATCTAAGGGTAGTTATTTCTTTCGTGGTTTTGTTTATATCCTTTATTCAAAATCAGGTTTTGATTCGCTTTAGAAAAGATAAGATGTGATACTTTTATATGGTGCATTTTATTAAACAGCAATGAAAATTAATTATCTTTCTTTCCGTTTGAAATACATTTCACTCACTTAACAAAGTACACTTCCCCTTTTTTGTCGCATCGAGCTATTTTCCTTTTATTTCGTAAAAATTTTGTAAAAGTGCTTGTTAGGTACTTTTTATACAAAATTTTTTATTTTTTTTATTTCACATATTGTTTTAAATTTTCTATTGAAATTTGTTTCTAAATTCGTTTAAAAAGGGACTTTTGAGGTACTTTTTTGGTACTTTCTATCTAAAGGCACCAAAAATGTGGTTTAAGTTTTTATTGCAGGAAAGCAACTACTGAACATAGTGTGTCGGTGTACTAAATTATTAGGTTCTAGAGTCAGTCATTTTTTAAAATTTTTGTCCTAGATTAGAGAAAAAAAACAAAGTTCCAAGATTTTTCTGTAATCTATTACAGAAATGATGAACAACCTCGAAGTCGTTGTTGTGAATGTAAAGTAACTGCTTTTTTAATTTCCATTAGTGTACAATGTTCTACATGTCAGTAGTGTCAGGCAGTCACTCAGTCAGACAGTAGGTGTCATTTATTGTGTATCACAGGTTGTTTTGGCATTTAGTCAAATTGTATATTATTTTACATTTTTTATTTATTTTGTTGTTGTTTCTATTCATCTGTTCATTCAAACTGCAATATTCGTGACAAAGTTTTTATTACAAAATTATATTGAAAATCTGTAAATAATAATAGCGATGACAAATACTTGTAAATAATTTTTTGATACTTTAAATCAAAACACGAATTTGAAAAATAAAAAATAAAAATTTAATTTTAAAAAGAAAATTCAACAAGACAATGACATCAATAAACTTCTAAAAGGGAACTCGAAAAACTAAATAACATCGAAAAAAAAAACAACAGAAAATAGGAAAACATGGTAAGCAAGCAATAAAACGGACGAGCATATGCTAAAATAAAAATGAGGACTTAATATGGATTTTTGTTTATTAAATTATAACCTTAAAGGCTGGCGATTGTCCACATAATGCTCTCTTGGAGTCTTCCCTTAAGCACTGTCATGATGAATCAAGAACAACTGGACTAATGGCTAGCGCTCATGAAACATATCGCAAGATTATTGATGATTTGAAAAATGATCTTGAAGAGATATCGTGTGAGGTAATAATGGTACAAAAAGAATGCAACGAACAGGAACAGTGTAATGACACAACAGATGTAGACTTAGAGGTGTCACTCAAAGAGTTAGAGACACAAAACGATAGACTACAACGGGCTCTGGAACTACAGACACAAACAAACGAGGCTGCCTTTATGGAGCTACAGACAAATGTGTGAAATAGTCTTACAATAGAATTTCTTATATTTGAATGCATATTTTTTCTCTCTTCTCTCTCTCTCTCTCTCTTGTTTATCTTTCTTTGTATTTTCTTCTACAGAATGAATCTCTTAAATGCCAAATAGATCACTTGCGACGCACACTTAGCGAACGTGAACGACGTATAATGCAGTTAACCGGTATGATGAAAACAATCTCTCAGGTACAATCGGTCGAACCTCATCAAGCAGCCCTGGAGTATGCAGTGTCACGAAATAATTTCAGTGTCGAACTGGAGAAAAAAATTGAAGATCTTAAGCAAAAGTTGGACAAGTCAATGCAACAGGAGTGTTTCTTGCACAAAGAGGCTCGCAAATTGAATCAGGAATTAAATGAGAGTAAAAAGAAAAATGGTAATCATTATTCTATCTTTCTCTCTCTCTCGACTTGCTCTTTCCTTCTGATTTATTAAACTGTTTGTTTTTTTTTTTGTTCTTATTTTAGCGGACTTAATTTCCCAGGTTGGCCGCTTGGGTGATCTTTTGAAGAGCCAGGAAACTCATCGCATGGAATTGATGGAAAAATATGAGGCTTTAGAGAATAATTATGAGGATCAGGGGCAAAAGTTGAGAAAAGCAATCAATCAACTGAGCATGTTAACTGACAGATTTCAAATAATGGAGAAACGTCAATATGAACATAACATGGAGGTAAAAAGAAATTGATCATTGAGGACCTATGTACAGAATATTTTCAGAGGTTGCATTATGTCAGAAGGGTTGCTTGAACAATCTCACTTACTTGGGCTGCTATTTACAATCTTAGTTGGTCAATAGCTGAGCTTAAAGAAACCCAAATGCGTCGATCTTGTGCGCTTCTTCTCCAGTTAGTTACACTACGTTTCGTAAGAATCTCATCGGCCTGGTCCTTCCAACGGTCGCTATCTCTTATGCCGTCCTTTGGGTTCCGCATTAAACATCTTTCGATCTGGGGAGTTTTCACTCATGCATGTTACATCTCATAACCAATTGTTGCACATTGATGCGCTTAACCATGTCTATGTCGGGTTATAGTGCATATAGTTTGCAGTTCATCGGGTATCGATACTCATTATTTAGGACAAGAGATCTGTATATTCTGCAGAGAATCTTTGTATCGAAAACTCCTAGAATCGCCTCATCAGTTTGTGTCATCACACAGGATTCGACATCATACAGCAAAACTGGTAAAATTAACGGTGGGGTTTTGTTCTTTTACTCAAGGTCTTATCACCTACTAAGTCCGTATAGCATCTGTTAGAAAGCAAGATTTTCCTTTTTATTTCCAGGCTGACATTAATGGTTCCGTGCATGGCGTAACCGATACGTCTTCTAAAGTAAAGTTATATACGTTTAATGATGGTCCAAGGCGCATGGTCTGCCTGCCCGTGAAAACCATTAGCTTCGTCTTGCTCTTATTCACCACCAAACACGATTAAGCTGACTGTTTCCCAATTCTGGAGAATGCTAACGTAATTTCGATACCATCGGCATATGGGAGAAGCATGTGGCTCCTGTTACAAATTGGGCCACTGGAATTTATCACAGCGTCTCTTACTATTTTCTCCATTAAAATGTCGAAGAGGCAGTGAGATAGGCTATCTCCCTTTCTGAGTACTCTTTTAGTTACAAACGGCTCCGAGAGGTCCTTAGCTATTTTCACTGAGGACTTTGTATCCGTGAGTTTCATCCTACACAGTCGTAGAATTTTGGCGGGTATTCCGAGTTCAGTCATAGCCTTGAACAATTTGGTCTATATGGGACTATCAAAGGCTGCCTTATAATCGACATGGTGATGGTATGTATCGATCTATTCTTTTTGGATTTTCTCCATGATTTGGCGTAAAGTGAATATTTGATCAGTTGTGGATTTTTTTGGCACAAAACCACACTGCTAGTTGACGATCAGTCTATAGACGATAGGTTTCAGTCGCTTACACATCACGATGGATAAAATTTTATAAGAGATGGGTAGAAAACTGATCCAGCCGTGGATTAACCCTTCTTAAAAATATACTCCGAGGCTCCAATCTGAAAATATGCTTTCGACCAAATTGTGCACAAAAGCTGGTGTATGCAGCTCGTCGCCACCAAAGTTCAAAAGTTCTGCTGGGAGAATTTAGGCACCCGCAAATTGAGGTGCGCTATCACCTTTTCCACTCCATCCCGGTTGGGAGATGAGCAGACTACATTGTCCTCCTCGATTTGGGTGTTAATTCATTGTTAGAGTCCTCTCCAATGAGCAGCTTGGGAAAGTGGTCTCTCCAAATCCTTAGTACACTTTCTTACTTGTGACCATTTTTCCACTGTTATCCCTACAAAAAACAAGTTCAATACAAATGTCTTTCCGCTGTAATCATTACGGTTCATGCAGTCCTCCCTTTTTTACCTTGAAACAGTCGATTTTCCTGCTTTTTTATATTCACGTAACGTTGGTGCACGGCTCGCATTGCAATTGGCTGCTGCTTTGCTTTCCAAGCGGCGACATTCCTCATCATATCCAGGTTTGTGCTTTCGCGGCTTTGTGTAATTAAGTACGGATCTTGCAGCGGATAGAGTGGAATGAGTAAGATGCTGCCACTTGAAGAATATATTACAAATCCTTCGAGATCACTGTTTGCTTGGTAGGCCTATTGTTTTTCCAATGAATACTGTAGTAGGTCTGAAATTTTAATGGTGGGTCATTTACACAATAAGTGTTCTGCTCCCTCTGGTGGCTAATTTTTTACCCTCTAGAGAGTTGTGCAGAAACCTGCGTAACGAATAGAATCAGATGGTTCAAGCTAAAGGCGAAGTGTAGCATTATGTCATAGCCTATTTTACTCATTTTCAAATAAATCAAAATTTTTACACAAGTCACGAATTTAGAAAATATCTGCAGCAAAAATGTTACCCGAAATGTCAACTTTCAAATACATGTTCATTTGACACAATCGAATAAGTAGAGTTGCCCGATATACATACATACATACATACGTGGGCATCAAGGGCAACATCATTTCAAGTTTATTTTTTCGAGTTTCTTCTCATATTCTTTTCATTGCAGAACAATTTACTACGCGAAGAGGTGCTTTCACTTAAGGAGAAACACGCCTGTGCTATGGGCTGCCAAAAAAGCATGCAAGAACAGGTGAGCAAAATCCAAAAAGAACTCTATACGGCCCATAATGTTATCAAAGAGCAACAGGATATTATGCAACGCAACGAATGCAATCACAAAGATATCATGCAAAGATCGAATGAAGCCACTGCCGAACTTAAACGAAAATATAATCAACTATGCGAAGACTATAAGAAATTGCAAGAGGAACACGAGTGAGTTATCATTATTTGTAGAATCTCGAGAATGTACACAACAACAACAACAATAACTACACATTCAAACTAAATACAGACAGTTATTCGCGTATATTTCAGCAAGCAGAAAGAGATAAACACTCACCAGAATAAAGTCATAGAGAACTATCGCAAATGGAAGGAACAACAACTAAAGGCAGAGTCCAGAACTCGTGATAATTTCCGGCAATTAGAAGACTGCATTAAAACCCTATTGGAAGAGAAACAAAACTATTTGGATCAATATTGGGATCTGCAAAAGGAACACACACTGTTGCAAAGTGAATTGGATCGTTTTAAGGTGTGCTCATTTAGGTAAGTGGCCAAAAAATAGGGTTTATATCAGTACAAGCTTCTTTTTTAATAATATTTTTGTAGTATTTCCAACTATAATAACCTACACAATGCCTCTGAAAAATCGGTAAGTTTTTGTTTTTTTAGATTACCTGAACTCTTCTTACCGCTTACCTTATCGTAAGACAGATTTCTGAACGTTTGGAATTGGTACGCCGTACCACACGTCGTGTTTCGGATCAGAGTTCCTCACTGAAAGACGAAGAAGCAGTCTCACGTAACGATTCAGCCGTGCCCCTTGTACCAAGCGAAGATCCACTTTAGAAAACACTACAACGAGAAAGCCGAGCCACCACACTATTATTTAATAATAATTTTTATTTTTCTGTTTTAGGATATTTTGTAGATATTTTTCAAATATTTTTTAATGATTTTTATTTGTTTATAACAAATATGTTTTTTGGGATATACTTAACGCTATACTGAGTCATGAGAATGTGGACTCACTTTTTATGTACATTCGTATGTATACTATATATGACCTTATGTCTTCATTGTATAATTAAAATTGTAATAAACTTCTAGTGATTAATGAAGGAGGAGAGTAAAAAAAATAAAACAAAAAATTTTGATTTCGAATTGTGTTTATAACTCGGAGCATATGAATATCTTACAGATCAATAGAAATCTGCACGTCAAAAGACGTTATCACATGCAATATTTGCTATTAAATATTTTCGAAAGGTATATCGAGGCAAATCCAACTAGTGCGTTATCAATGCTATGTAAGTGGCATAAATGAGGTGAAGTTGGTTGCATAACATTTGCTATTTACAGGTCCATAGACCTGCCCAGCACCATCGCTCAGCTATCATATCCACTCTTCTCGAGAATATGAGAGAGGTATATTTGATCTTAATTCGGAAAAAGCATCCGTAGGCCAATGTGGGAATTACAGAGGTATCATGTTGTAGGCTATCCCGTCAAAGACGCTCTTTAGGATTCTATTAACCATACAAATGATAAATTAGAGTCGACCATACAAAGACAGCAAGTTGGTTTTCGTTCCAAAAGCCTTTGTGTTGATTACACCAACATATATAGAGTTATCAGCGAGTCGTCAGTCGAATGGAAAACAGCTTTACATCTTATATTTATCGACTACTGTACAGTATTTGGCAGCACAGATTGAGGCTGTATTAGAAATTCATTACGGCGGAGAGGAATAGCACCTAAACAATATCAGTGAACAGCCAATGTTATGATACACTGGAGGTTCCTGACCTCTTTCACTTCTTGCCGTCTTTGACTGAACTCTCCACGATAAGGGTTACCGAAATTGCGAAATTTATTTTGGAGTCAAACTGTTTGCCAATGGAGAATAATTAATATCCGGGTGGGATTTTATGCTTGGGGTATCTGAGTAATATTTTAACCTTCAGACTACCCCGAATATGTAGACAGAAGTTGCATCTCTCGGATCATGCAAGATATTTGGATGTGATTCTGGACACGAGATTAACCTGTAAATGCAACATATGTTATAGCTTCGCTTTCAGAAAGCCACTGTGTCTCACTATACTTGATTCAAAATCGCTGGGTTCTGAAACTTAAAGTTGTACTCTGGATGAATAGATCCATGCCAACGGCCGTTGGGGTGCTAGGAAAGGTGTAGAGATCAGCCTGTGTTGGTGTTAATTGAGCGATGCGTACCTGCCCTTCTGCGGCTCGACTTCGTGTTGCATCTCCTGCCATTTTAGTTGTATATTTGGGATGCGGCCGCCTGTACCACGGTAAGATTAACATCCTCTGGAGTGTGAAATGTTGGGACAATGATCATGCCAGGATTCTGTATAGACTCCTGTACTGTACTTTACTTATAACTACTGCACTTCAGGCTGGAGTGGTGTAGTAGTAAGAGCACAGGCATACAAAACAAACTGACTAGCTTCGAATCCGAGCAGAGGACATGACAGAAAAATTTAACTGCGGTCTCGAGTGTTTAATAAAAAGACTTCAACCTCCCTCCAGACAAATACATCTAAAGAAGCCCCCTGACCTTCCAGCTTACCTTTGACAATGATGGCAAACATCAGACGGAAGATCAGTAAAAAACGCCATCTACCGGGAAAAGATTACACTGCTAAGTAAGCATCACCACCGCCAACACTTAGCAAGGATATTTATCACTACACACAATCATATGGAGGCGAGCTACATCCATCCACTTAAGCAGCTTAAAAATCAACTTGATTACTGAAACTGAAACAAAGTAATGGATGCTTTGTGAAAAACCAATATTCTCCACGGAGGAGTAACGAAAAAAAAAACTACATTCTCAAACTCAACTTCGACAAAAGATTCGGGGTAAGAATCCCTTCCCGTTCTGAGTGGAATCGGTTCAATCCACTCAGTCTTAATGATGCATCGAATGTTTTTCAAGCTAAGATATTAGCCATTAACAAAGCATGCAGCCGAACCGGTTATCCTTGCCCTTAGATTGCACACTTCCATTTCCCGCTTGGTGAGAGAGTGTAGGGACTCATTGCAGATTCTCAGCCTCTCTTGACCACAGGATGAGTTTACAGTTTACTGGGGCTTACGGTTTTCTGTCAGAGATGTGGGAAGGTGGAGGAAGAAGAGATGTTTGAGACTTCCTATGTGAATGTCCAGTCCTAATGAACTGGTGAGTGTTTTCTACAGGACATATCCACTAACCAACCAAAATTACATTGATCGCAACTTCTGGCCCAAGTGGGACTTTATTTCTTCTCTACTATGGCAAACTATCCGATCAGCTTAACACCATCTCTGGTGCTTAGGGCTGCCAAAAGCTTATTATATTGTGTTTTTTAGAGGTTCATTATTTGAGTTGGCAATACTGCTTTATTTGACAACCCATTTAACAGCTGATAGTTGCTTTTTGTTTGATTTGGTTTGACATTTGGTTATGGATAGATTTATTATTATTATCATTGAGGTACAAAAGTGCTACGATCTCTCGATCCATTGAACAGCCCTCCATCTATATAGGGTTTTCCTATAATATCGCTCTCAACCTCGTATACCGTACGAAACTCAGGATGTCGGTTGATACCAACCGAGTAAAGCAATGCCTCACATTCTCACATGTATGTACATGATAATTCGGTTTTCTCATCACAGAATCTGCATATCGGGCTTGAGAATACTCCCATTTTACTCCGATGTCCAATTAGCCTACAATGATCGGTTAAAAGCACGGTCATTATCCTCAGGTTGTCTCTGGACATTCATATGCAGGATGCATATATTATCCTGTTATAGTTACCAAACTATATTCAGATTATCTCAGACCTGTACAGGCAGAGAGGAGTATCCGCCTTTCATTATATTCATTTTTGTTGAGTATGTTCTTTCAAATGGTTTGACCCCACGAGTGGAGTGGAAGCTCCCTTTCTGACCAGTTCATCAGCTCTTTCATTCCTACTTGACCCGGGACCCAGCATGAGCCGACCCTATTGACCCTGCCCAGCTGGTTCAGTTTATCAAGACATTCCAAAACTAGCCCAAAGTCAACCTAATTGGAGCCAAGTGCTCGAATGGTGGCCTGACTATCAGATAGTATGGCTATGTCATGTTCTCTATATTTTCTCTCCAGTTTAAATTGAGCACATCTCCCAATTGCATAAAATCCCATCTGAAATATACTGGCGAGGTTTTCTATAGGTTCCTAATATTCGCTCCTAGGGCCATTCGTGTATCACAAATTAGTAATTTTTTTAAAGGAATATGCAGTCTCTAAACCTTCCCACTGACGCCTATTACTCAGTCTTGCCCCAAAGCATTTGTTAAAGTCGTAGACTTTCATGATCCTGTCCTCAGGACAGCCAAGTAGGGAGTAATCGCCCACTCGGCTAACCGGGTTAACATGACCCCCAAATAACATCGTACCCAACTCATCTCCCATTATCCCTGTTATGGTCTCTATGATTGTATTTTTCATGCAAATGCAGCTGACTAAGGTCCAATAGTACCTCGAATACTACTGTGGAACAAGTTCTCATAGCCCTAGTTTTGCTTGTGAAGGTACCTTATTTGGATATATTTACACTAGAGCAACGCTTACAAAATTTTATCAAAATAATGGTTAAAAATTTTGTTCTCCGATGAAGCCCATTTTTGGTTGAATGGGTACGTAAATAAGCGGAATTGTCACGTTTGGAGTGAGAATAATTCACAAACTTTTGTCTTAACACCATTACATCCACAGAAAATTACTGTTTGGTGCACTTTATGGGCTGGCGGAGTCATTGGTCAATATGTCATTAAAAATGATGATGATGAGAATGTTATTACAATGGAGAACGGTATAGGGACATTATTAGACATTTTTTCGTACGTAATATCAGAAGATTTTCTAGCCAACAAAGCCTGTTTTATTGATATTAAAAATATTGTTACAAAAAAATAAACAAAAGCCACTACGTGCTTGTTTACAAATAAAAATAAACTACAACAACAAAGCAAGCAGACTATGAAATAAATAAGAAAGAACAACAAAACGATACCTACTGAAACAAACAAGATGTTTGCGATTAAATCGCTGCATAAGAAATAAAGAAAAATAAATGTAAATAAATGGAATCTACCTGAAATATCGAGACGTTCTAGAGCTTTCGAAGTATTGTTTACTCAGCCCTATAAAAAGCACATCGATGTGGATAGCAGTCAGTTTAAGTGAAGTAAACTCAGCGAGTAGAGGACTTATTGGTGTAAACTCAGTGTTAAAGTGAAGTAAACTAAGCGAGTAGAGGACTTATTGGTGTAAACTCAGTGTAAAGAGTTAATTGAAGTAAACTCGTGAAGGTCGAGACCGGCCTAAGTTGTAATAAGCATCGGGTTGGACGAACTTTAGGAAGAAAAGTTCTTAAGCAGTGGAACACAAGACTGTATCAATAAAGAGTTATTGATTTAAAATCAAATACAAATTTATTTTTATTTTACTGCAATCTACGAATCCATTAATAAACGTTTTTAAAAAAGAAAAAACGTAAGAATATATATATTTTTTCTGTTCGACTATGATCTAAGCTTGTGTAACTGTAAAAAATAACCGGATTTCCTTAGGTAAACAGCACGCTATTACAAAACTTAGTCTAGGTGAAAATAGCAACTCTATCGCGCATATAAACTCAATAGTAGAGGATAGATCCAATGATAGACTAAAGCAATCGTAAAACGAACCATTGTGGTGCGCACAAACAGTTGGGTTTAATCATTTTTAACTTTCTTACTTGTTTTTTTTATTTTAATTTTCACATATTCTTCATATTTCAAATGTTGGCGAAGAAATGAAAACAAAAACAAAACGATTTTCTGTTACATCTTCACTTGGAAAACGATGTGGTAACTGAAAGTCATAATCCGATGGGTCGATCACCACCATCAATAAACGTTTGACCACGGCTACTTGGTGTGTATTTCTCTTTAGTAAATTTGGATTTAATTAACGTGAATGTGCAAATATTATAGAGAAAAGAGGGAAAATAATTGTTTATTTTGTTTTTGTTAAATTTCATTTTCTTAATGTCTTTATTTTCCAATAATTCATTACGTTTTATTGGCGGTTAATTATTGTTATTTAAGCCAAAATTAAATTGAAATACAAAAAAATGTTTAAAATTTTATCAATGGCATCTTTTTGGTGGTATGAGGAGAAATTTACTATTAAGTTGACCTTTAGAGGGTGCACTGAACAGTTACTAGACAGAGCAGGCTGAGTTTTTTGTATAATTCATATAGCAACTCTGCCTGAAACTAAATTTCAAAAACCTTTCAAAAATTAAAAGAAAAAAATGTTATTCTTTTACTAACAATAAAATCATTAATAGAAACTATTTGTCTCTGAAGAAAACTTTTGAAATTCTTAATTTCAAGTAAAAATGCAGTCTCTAATAGCCAAGAAATTGTGGTTAAAACCAAAAAACCAAATAAATTGTAATATACAATCGCGTAATGTAACACCGGTATGTGGACCACCAAGGTTTCCATTGTCCTTCGCACAAAAACTAATATACGGTACCACTATAATCGTGTCAATGATGGCCATACCAATTTGGGGTCTATTAAGTATGCCATCGTGGGCTATTAAGCATCAAAATCTAGGTAAAGCTGGAAAAGATTAAGCCGAAGCTCCAGCTGTGTAAATATATGTGGTTTTTGTCTTTGTTTTTGTAAACAATATGCATTGTAACATTGAATTGTCATTTTCAGTTTTAATTTAATAAAAAAAAAAATAAAAATAAACCCTTTCCTGGTCTTAGTACAAGTGCAAGGCGTACCTTTACTTTTCTCTTAATGATTTCAGAGAAAAACAAAAAAAAAAAAACCATAAAAATCCAGTATAAGCTGAACTACGGAAGTTGCCGCAGAGTCTTTGCAATTTAAGAAATTCACAAACAACAATATGAAACATGCAAATTAATGCTCATTCATTGCTTCATTACTACTCCAGGTTGTCTCATCTACTGCATACTTGGTAAAGTGTATTTCCATTGATCTTAAGTTGTTGCATGTGTACACGCACAATTATTATGTAGGTACGTGCAACATAAGTATGCATGTATACGCAGACAACAGAAATGTCTGAAAAATTCAAGTGATTTATTGCTTAAAGCGGACAGAAGAAGAAGTTGGTTGATGTTGGAAAATTGAAGAAAGAAATTAAAAGTGAAAGACAACAACAACAACAACAACAACAACAGCAGCAGCAGCAGCAGCAATATCAACAGCAATAATAACAGCAACAATGACTTCCCCAAAAAGAGAGTGAAACCAAGTGCCAATACTTTCTTACATACACAACAAACGCCCCATGTAACCAATCAGCCAGCAACCACAAGTGCAAAAAAGAAGAAAAAAGAAACAATCAAAACAATTTAAAACGACCTACGAAAACATTCATCCTAAACGGTCATGTTAACAAGCGATGGTTGTTTCACAAATTTTTTATAAGCAACCGCTTCCAATTTAAATCTGAGAAGCAACGCAAGCACCTGCAGTTTGACTTCTTGGAACAATGCCACCGTACTGAGTTCCTGTGTCCAGTTTTCGCAGTATTCTTATTTCTATCATTGTGGTGGCTACTAAAGCAATCTATATCAGTTAATGGCCCGGACTAAGAAGGGCAATTGCAATTGGTCTTCTTTGCATTATAACACACAATTTGTTTGAAAATATTTTCAGAATATCACCATTATGCCATAAAGTACATTATCGTAAATGCTGGGCTTTATACAGCACTTGGCAATAGTTGGCGACAAGGTTGAACAAATTAATTGCACGCTTACACGTATAATGCTGAATATTGGCTTTTGTCAATAGTTTGGACTCCGGCAGAAAGCAAAGTTTTGTAGACGCTCTGCGTTGAATCTCCTAAACATACAGAACAGCGTGTCCGAGGTACATATTTGCTATAATATCCGGAAAGATTTCCAAGGTGCAGCACCATCGCAGGCAAGGAAATCAATGGCCAACCTTCACAACGTTACATAGACATATTATTCTTATTATCGATGTACATATAAAAGTAGTATGACCTTTCATTTATGTAGGGTTTCCGTATAATATCTCACCCAACGCCTTCGATCTAACGAGAGTGCATCAAAGCCTCGCATGTACCTAGTATGTGAATCTGTACATTGGGCTTAAGATTATTCTAATTTTATTCAGCCAGCAATGATCGGTCAAAAGCCCGGTCAATATCCTCAGGTTGTCTGTGGACATTCCTAAGCAGGATTCAAATTTCCCCTTTTTATAGTTACCCAACAAATGAGAAGAGAAGAGTACCCGCCTCTCAATATCCTCACTTTCGTTAAGTATGATATGCCCTTCTGGGCCCCCTTCCCAGTTCACAAAAGAACTCAACAGTGAAATGGAAGCTTCCTTTCTGGCTAGTTTATGAGCCCTTCCATTTTCCGAAAAACGTACGTGTGCTGAGAGCCAGCATAAGCTGACCTTATTGTCCCTGCGCAGCTGGTTTAATATACCCAGACAATCCCAAAGTAGCTATGAGTCAACCTCATAGGAGCAAAATGCTCTAACGGGGGCTATATTCTGCCCTCTATATTTCCTTTTCAAGTTAAATTGAGTACATCTCTCAATTGCACAAACTTCCGCCTGGAATATACCAGCGAGTTTTCCTATAAGTTCCGTCTTTGACCCATTTCTGTACCATAAAATTGTCCCTTATCTAAAGGACTTGCAGCCTCCAAACCTCCTATTACTTAGTCTTGCCATGAGACATTTACTCAAAGAGTTTCATGATTCTGTCCACAGGACATACATGTAGAGAGTAATAGGCCAACAGTGTTGACATGACCCCCTCACAAGCTCTAGCCCGACTCATTTCCCATTGTCCTTATTATGGGCTCTATCGCCCTATTTTTCACTGCCAAGTGCAGCGGTCTAAGGTCCAATAGAACCTCGAGTGCAGTTGTGGGAAAAGTTGTTATTGCCCCAGTTACGCAAATACACGCTATTCTTTGTACCTTATTTAGTTATTCCCAAACTCGTCCATGCAATGGTTCATATATAACAACCGGTCTGACTATCATGGTATATATCCGGTATAGTATTCTTGGGTTACATATATGGACATATGCTCTTATAACCTCTATCGAAGTGGGCATTACAAGACTGCCAGACGAACTATATTATTATTTTACACAAGTCTGCTCCGATCATGGATGTTTCCAGCGAAACCTTTGTGTCCAAGTTGTGTGGATGAACTCGAAACCGGAGAACACATAACTCCATTACAAAAGGTTTTTGGCTGCAAGCCACCCGTTGAAAATTTGATTAGCGAGATGTGCTTGCTTATCGAATATCAAGCTTAATGCCTGTCAACTATCGCCAAACAAGTTTTGCGTAGGCTAGACGTAATCGGGAGTTCATAAAACAACAGGGCAACAACGATATTAATGACCGGCTTGTGAGCTATTTGCGTGCAATTTTGCGTTTCAAAACTTTTGGCACCCCCAGCGGGAGTGGATTTTATCTCATATGCCAACTACAGCACTATCTCAGCGACGAGCAGAACTTTAATGACCCGGCAGCATAAAGCGCTATCTGAAGGACTTAACAGATTCTTTACTAGGAGAAATTTGAGAGTTCAACTGTCCATATTCTTGCAAATTTATTTACTATGTGGACGAAAGAAGTCAGGCTTGATTTTAATGTAATGGTTAATCGCACGTGAATTCCGACAACGAATTACCTCGAAATTCTTGAAGTCACATTTGACTACCTTTTTCGTTCCTTAGCGCATGCCATTGCAATTAGAAACAAAATGCGGAGTAGAGACAAGATCTAAAGTCACTAGCCGGCAGTACTTAGAGCACTGATAAGGAAACTTTGTTGGCTAATACAAAACAATTGGCCGGGCAGTGGTAAGCTACGCTTCGCTCGCGACAGTCAGGGAACATGATGCCCTGCTAACAAAGCAGTTCCTACTGGCTTGCCATCGGAGGGAACATCAGAGTTTTTGGATTACACTACTTAACGTTCTCCCTAGGAAGGTAAGGGCTGACCTTCGCCAGTATGAAGGGGAGATTCAGGATATCTCGCGTATGCGTTCGATCTGTATGCATATAAGACATCTCTAAAAGACATCTTGTTATGGTTGAAAGAGTGCTGAGAGACTCTAACGAGACTCTCTCGTTCTTGGAGGCCACCCATCCACCATGGCGAACAATGAAAAAGATCTTCCCAGAGAGACCAGAGTTGTCTTAGCACAACTAAGATTTGGTAACTGTACATGGCCATATTCGTACAAGGCTGGCATCAATGAAAATGTACCCAATATCTGTCCGGCCTGTGGTACAGTCTTCAGGATGTCCAATATCTGTCGGCCTGTGGTGTAAACTCGACAACTTTAGTTCCCAGAACCAAGGGATGTAGCTCAATTTCTGAGCCTTAGGAGATGAAGAAAAAGGAGAAGGAGAAGAAGAAGAAAAGAAAGAGGAAGAAGGGGAAATTAATGGTAATATTATATATATTTTTGAATTTTTAGGACGAACTGCTACAACAAAAATTATCAACGATCGGTGGGGTAGACGTTGCAAAAGAACGATAATCGTACAGAGACAATTGAACTGTAACGAACGTGAAGTTTGAGCTTGATGCTCAGGGAAGCCTTTTGACGTAATACTTAATCAGTAGTTCTTAGAGGATTCACGTCAAGCACTGCGATAATGTTAGCGAATAGATCACACTGACTGATACTTTCAGCTGCTTTACAAATCGTTAAAACTGATAACCCACATAACCAAACTATATACATAGGACTTCTTATATCCCCAATCTGTTGAACCCCATAGTGTAAGAAGTATTTCCCAAGCCGAGATGACTAAAACTTAGTATATGTTATCTTCTGATTTCCCTATATTGGTCCGAAACCTTACTGTATAGCACCACTTACTACCATCCTCAATCTAATCAAGGCTTGGGAAATTGCTTGGAATGCTCACAGATGATTTCTCCACTATAGGGCGGCGAGTAGTCCGAAATTTGGGCATCGTTCTGAGGTTCTCAAGTATGACAGGCCGGACTTAAAACTCCTGACGGAATTTCTTATAGGCCACTGTGGACTAAGAGCACAACTGAAGAGGATAGCGGTCAGAGATGTGGATGTTTGTAGACTGTGCTCACAAGCATCCGACACAGCGAAACACATATTGTGTGAATGCTTACAGTCTCACTGGGTGAGATCTGATAGATAAGAAGGGACACAATAGATTCAATTGGTCGCAGTGTCCTGCAATGATGCTTGGTCTGTATATTGATGGTAATGATAATATTCTTCTGGTTTTTCACCAAATTCTGAAAAGAAAACAATGGCTAAAAGCTTTCCTTTCTATTCTACTGATTCTCAATCAATAAAATCGTTATACCCTCTACTCAGTTTCAGTTCAAAATTTTTCTTTATATTTCACTTACTAATGAGACCTTAATAGAACTCTAAGCCTTAGGAGCCTTTTTTTACTTTGCTTTTTTTGACACCCTACGCAGTTATATTTCTTGGCTGATGGTGATAGTGTTTAAAGTATAGGTGACATGATCGTTATTATTTATGTCGACTACGACGGAGATCATTGTTTCAAATCATAAACCAACAAAATACAAATGACAGCAATAACCACAACCGCAACAACAACTTGTTGTTCATGTTCATACAATTGCTGTCGCTAATGTTGTTGCTGTTGTTTTAATGAAATATTCTAGGTCATCAGCGATAATTTCTACAATTTTCAGTTGCGATTACTGCTGCTGCTGTTGGTGTACGGCAAACTGGTTGTTTAAATCACTGACTTTCTGTCTAAATGCTGCTGCACCTTTAATATCATTAAAGTTCACACACAATTATTGTTTATGGTGTCGTTGTTGCTTTAGAAAGGATTGTAAGGCCAACACAAAAAAAGGCGGAAAAAATTCTTCATTTGCACCGAAATTGCTGAACCTGTTTTGTTGGTTTTGAAAACAGAGAAAAATAATTTCACCGCCAAAAAAAAAACCAAAAAAAAAAAAAAATTTGGAAAAAGTGTTTTGCATTCATATTGTTGCACTGAAAGTCGTGCTTATCTGTAAAGTGTCCAAGCACACCAGTTTCATTAATAAAATTTTTATAATTCACTCATTGTTCCAGCCCTGCATACGGGTAATTTGCCCAAAACTGCGGAATAAATTCACTGCTGTGTCACCAAACAAATTCATTCTTAAAAAAAGATTGTTGAATGGACTTAGAAAGGAAAATCGTTTAGAATAAATAACAGGGGCACTGAGAGCTACCCCATTAACCTGGGTTGTCTTCATCGGTAGAACGCACATTGCGCTTCAGTCAGAAAGTGTTTTTAGGTGAGCTATTCTTATATGGATCTTTCTTCCTATAGAGATCTTTAAAGTATCTGTTGATTTATATAAAACCTAATCCATACCTTCTTTCATACCTTTTCCAAGTTAGGTGTTCTTAATGTTCATAGTTATTCTTGGACGCCATTAAGGTCGCACTAATCTAGATGGCTAAATACGTTAAGTTATTTGCCGCTCAAATAGAGGGTGTGGCGTGGTGTAGTGGTTAGAGCTCAGGCATGCAACAAAAACGGTCCGGCTTCGAATCCTACACTGGAGCATATTCCTATAAACGCACACTACTTTTTTTTTTAAAAAAGAAGGTAAAAATTAAACAAGAAAATATTTAGGGGGCTATAAATTTGTGTATTAAATTAGTTAAGACTTCACTTAAAATATTGTTTTAAAAGAAAATTCGTTTGTACTTTAATTATTTTTTTAAAATTAATTTTCGATATTAACAGCCATTTTTAAGGGTATTTTCCTATAAGCGCACTTTAATGTTTGGGCCATTCTAGCATTATTAATAATGTGTGGATGATCCTTTGTTATGGATTGTTTCAAAAATACGGTCTGGCATTGATTCCACTAATTTTTTAAGCAGATCGGAATCAATTTCCTCCCAGACTTGTTTAATTCTTAGTTTCAGCTCTGTCACAGTCTTTATGCCTTCATTCTGGGCATTATTTGCATAAACTTTACGGGCCATGTATCCCCACAAATTTTCCATTGGGTTTAAGTCCGGACTACAAGCCGGCCAGTCCAACAAAGGAATGCCATGTTCATTGAACCAAGATTTCGATTGCTTAGAAACATGGATTGCAGCATTATCTTGTTGGAAAATGCAATCTTTATCCATTTTTTCGTCCATAAAAGAGAGAAGGGCATCTTCCAACAGTTCGTTATAAATCGAACTATTCATTTTTGTCGGAACAAATCAAATTTTCGACTTGCCAACTGCAGAAAACGCTGCCCAAACCATAACACTGCCACCACCGAAATTACGTTTTGACATCCGAACATCTTTAGATCTCAAATCGTGCCGATAGCATGAGTATGAGTCTGGACCGTCTAAATTAAATTTTTTTTCGTCAGAGAAAATTACTTTTTTCCACTCATCTGTCCATTTCATATATTTTCTTGCGAATTTTAGACGATTTTCTTTATGGTGTTTTTTTAGCATTGGTTTACATTTCGGCTTTTTCCATTTTATGTTTTCATCGTTTCGTAAAATGTGTGCAACGTGTTTGGAAGTCACAGGAAGATTTAATTTATTCCTTATTTTGTGGAATTCAATTTGTTGCGGGTTGCTTCTTGTTTTATTAGATTAAGTTGTCTTCTTATTAGTTTTGTATTACCCTTTGTTGATTTGCGAACTCCATAATTTTGACCTTTCTTAAAGAAATTTCGCACCACACTTTCCGAACGACCGATTTTACGTCCAATTTCTCTATTAGAGCATCCTTGGTCGTGAAAAAATTTAATTTGAATCTTTTCTTGATCGGACAAAAAAGTTCCCTTAGGCATCTTTAAAAGTGATGAAATTTATTGATTAAAATAGGAAAAGTTACAGTAAATTGAGATATTACTATTAGAAACGTACCTTTGGTTGAAAAAAAAAACTAAAATTGATAATATTTTATTTTTGGTCACTTTTTTAAAAACAAATTTCGAGTGTGCGTTTATACGAATCTTCCACTTAAAATAGCACCAAGAACAATTGATCGCATAATTAAGGCAAACAACAAAAATAAGAAAAAAAAATTGTTTACTTTTAAAAAGTACCGTTAAGTTGTCTCTCATTAAAATAGTTAAATTTTGCTTTTGGGTGAGAACAACAAAGATATAAAAAAAATACAGAAAAAAATTAAGTGCGTTTATAGGAATATGCACCAGTGTAGTAGAGGCCATGACGAAAATAAAAATTGAATGCGGTTTCGAGTGTTTAATAAACAGACTTAGACCTCCTTCAAGACAATTCCATCTAAAGAACCCCCCTGACGTTCCCACTTAGCTCTGGCGATGATAACAAGCATAAGACGAATAATCAGGAGAAAAACGGCATCTACTGGCAAAATATAACAATGCTAAGTAATGATCACCACCACTTAGCAAGGATCTTCACCATTGCACACAAAACAATCACATGGAGGGAAACTATAGTGGATTAATCATTTATTTAGCTTGTAAATCAACTTGAATAATGAAACTGAAACAAAGTAATGGATGCTTTGTGGAAAGCCAATATGCTCCCTAGAGGAGTGACGGAGAAAAAAAATTTACCATCTACAATCATCTTGCGCAATTAGTGACTGAACCTACACATATATCGTGTTTAGATAACATTCTCGACCTTTTCACGCCCTGAGAAGTATGCAGTTAAGGTTCTTGCTCCTCTTGGAAATTCGCAACATTTTACTCTTACTGCCATCTTACACTCTTACAGCTTTGTTTTCATTTACGGAAAAGCTGAACGATTTTTATAGGCATTTTAATTGGATACTTTGTTTTCTTGGCTCTAACGTCGACGCCATGGGATGGATACTTTTATTCCATGCAAAAGCCTTTTTATTAAACCATGAAATAAATCATGGTTTAATCGGCCTTGCAAATTAGCAGTCAGATTCAAAGAGAAAGTATTCAGAATTTGACGTAATAACAAATGTGATCATATTGATTCGCTATATAAATAGCCGAGTTCCTCGCGTGGCGTAGTATTTCGACGGGAGAAGGCTCCTTACGAACAACGCCTACGTACTAAGGATCTTACTTTTCCTCAGGGAAGTAAAATCTTTTGGGCATTTATTAAAAGGCCTAGGAATAGCGCTAGTTCGGTTCCAGTATTAATAAAGAATGACCAGGCGTTCACAAACCCAGTTGAAAAAGCATACCTTCTGGCTGAAATGTTTACAAGTAATTCTCACTTAACGGAAAGTGTTCAACTACCGCCCGATCTTGAAAGAATATCAGTGACAATGCCCATGCAGTCAAATGAGTTTTTGGAAATCTCAAAGTTGATAAGTCATCTGGGCCGGATGGCATTGTAGTCCTGGTCCTTAAGCAGTGTTTTTCGACGCTTGGGCGTCCATTTTTCCATCTTGCTGTAAGGTTGCGAATGTAACATTAATTCCAAAAAAGGATGAGACTACCAACCCAGAAAACTACCGCCCAATAGCAGTTGATTCGGCACTTTCTAAAGCCATGGAGATTATGATCTCCACCTTGTAAAGTATCTGGAGTCCAACAATTTGCTAAGCGATCGTTATACGGTTTTTGTAGGAGCCGCTGGTGATCTGCTGGCGTTACTCTCCGACTGGTGGAATAGGTCTATTTATGGTTTTGACGAGAGCAAGATTGTGGCTCTGGATATTTCCGAGGTGTTTGATAGAGTTTGCCATGTGCCTCTCATTTCTAAACTTATTGCTTTTGGTGTCCGGTAGTCACTTCTCTGGATTTATATCGAACTTTCTCAGAAATAGCATTATAGGAGTGGTTACAGATATCTTCCGACGAGTTCAGGATTAATTCAAGGATACTGCAAGGCACTGTTCTTTCTACCATTTTATTTCTTATATTTCTAAACGACTTTCTTCTTCTTACTTCCCAGCCTTTCTACTCTTTCGCAGATTACAGCAACATTTGTCATTCATATTCTTTTGATTGTAGGCCGAGCTTTTTGGAGGTTTGGGCAAAAAGGCAGAATATGAAAGACACTCTTACAAGTGACCTGGCAAAAAAACCAGAATAAGATCGTGCAAACAAGGACGGTTTTAATGGCCAGTGTTGTTTTTGACGCATGGACGTGATGGTGATGTCGAGTCATCTGTTTCAATGGGTAATGTGGTTATTGTAGAAACGGATGCCCTTGATGTTCTGGGCAATATAATTCGTTGCGATATCCGTTGGAACGATCACATATTTCGAGCGTCGAAAGAAGCGGTAGTGTAGCCAATTCTATCGATTCGTTAAAACACCTTCGCAATGTGGCGTGTGGTTTCATTGTTTTATCGCTACTCTAATGGAATGCGTTCGGACGAAATAAAGGAAGTAATTCCTGATAATCACATATACCCGGTGATTTTTTTAGCAACTTTCTTTTTGGCATCGTTGTTTTTAGCAGCTTAGCTGTTTTCGTGTAGCATATTACTGTCAAACATGTTTAGGTTGGGCTTTAATTTAACCAATAATCGATTTATAAACCAACAAGGCTTGCAGATTTTTGAATTTTGTTATGCTCGGTTAAGAAAGTGCATCGTGCACTTCATTCTTTCTAATGGTCAATTTGGGCTATCTTCTTAGGCGGCTATTCGGAATATTGTGACTATTTCGCACCAAATTTATATTATTGAACATTAAATCAGCAACACGCATACGAAGAGTGCGGACAGAGGAAAACATCGCAGCTGTATCCGCCAGTGTTGTTGATGACCGCGAATTATCGATCGGCGCCATTCGCAGCAATTGGGCCTCTGTAACTCCACTATGTGGAAAATTTTACGCAAGGATTTATGTGTAAAACCTTTACAAATACAGCTGGTGCAAGAATTGAAGCCACACGACCTACCACAAGGGCTAACTTTTGGTGAATGGGCGCTGGCAAAGTTGGACTAAAATCCAATCCTAAAATCGGAAAATTGTGTTCGACGATTAGGCCCATATCTGGTTGAATGGATAAGTGAACAAGCATAATTGCCGTATTTGGTGTGAAGAGCAACCAGAAGCATTGCAAAAACTGCAAATGGATCCCGAAAAATGCACTGTTTGGAGTGGATTATTATGTGGATTACTCTTCCAAAACCGACGAAGGCAAGAACGTTACTGTGAATGGTGAGCGCTACTGCGCTATGATACAATTTTTTTTGCCCAAAATAAAAGAACTAGACTTTGTTGACATGTGGTTTCAACAAGACGGTGCCACATGCCACATGCCACTCAGCCCAATTGAGATGCGAGCTCGGTGAGCAGTTTATTTTACATTTGGGGCCGGTCAATTGACCACCTAGATCAAGCGATTTAACGCCTTTACACCATTTTTTGTGATGCTTTTTTAAGGCTAATGTTTAAAGGAACAAGCCCGCAATGGTTAACACACTTATGTGTGTTTTTTTTTTAATAAAAGCCGAAAGCTCATAAAAAATCACCCGATATTTACACCATACCCGTATTTCTCGTAGTGCATTATAGGGAAAACTCGTACCTTAGCCGTAGTGTTCGTTTGTGGAACAATCTGAAGTCGAACGTTCGTAAACACTACTCCCTCTTTTCTCCTTCCCACAGCCTATTTTCCTAGTACTGCTGCACTAGTAGGGATCATCTCCTGAGTGCTGGCCTTGAATGGAAAAAAAATTAATATTCACTGCATGAATTATTCCCATCAAATACGAGTAATTGCTAAAACAAATTTGTTTTCCTTGCGTTTGGCAAAGCAACCTTCTCTTGCGACTGTATTGATTTGTAGGGTACCAAAATGCCGTACTTGACGGACTATAAATTTCCTTTCATTATCATTATTTTCTTTTCTTCTGTTTTTGTCTTTAAGAAAGAAAACTTATTGGACACATTGAACTTTGTAATTTAGCGTATATTGGTTTGGTTTTTGGAAATGATTGTGGGTTTACTATGCCACCACAGCGGCAGCAACATGAACATCGACAGCGAAAAAAGAAATTCACTTTCTTCAACTCTCTTTCATTCTCTGCCAGCAAACAGCCGCTCGGCCTTGCGTTCAATTGTCTGTCCAAAGTGACGGTCGGTCGGTCGTCTCTCGATATGTCTATACGTTGTATCTGGAGGATATTTTTGTTTTTTTTTATTCCACAATTTATTCGTTTGTTTTATTTGTGAAATATTTTCTGTTTTATTTTCTTTTTCTTAGTTTGCTTTTATTGTTTGATCATGTTGCTCTCATGATCATCACTAACGTCATCGTCATAATGATGTGGACAATGGCAGGCAGGCAATATTTTGGAAAAACTCAATGTGTGTTGTTGTTGTTTTTGTTTTGTTTGTGTTTTAAAGCAAAATTTCATTAAAGAAGGTCAATACAGATCATCGGTCTAAATGCAATCAAAATAACAATTTTCGTTTTTATATTCGATTGTCGACTGTCTGTTGTTATTTGTTGTTATTATTATTGCTGCTATTGCTGTTGTTGTTGCTATTGTTGTAGTTGTTGTTGTCATTATTGCTGTTAAAAGCTTTTGGGGTGTTGAAAATTGTTGCAATGAAAGTTGTAAAAACTCTTGTTGTTCAATTTTTAGATGAGAGATCAAATATCTCACGTACGAGGGTCAGGCGTTAAGTTATTTTTGTGAAACTTTTTTTCTACTATTTATTAGTTATTTCTTTTAAGTTTATTTATCTTTCTTTGTCTGAATTGACACAAAAAATTATTATTATAGATTATAAGGTTACATATTTGATTTTAATGTGGTTTTAAATGAACCTACTTACGTATGAGTAAAATATAATAGGTCTGTTGAAGTGTAGTTAGTTATCACAGTTCCAACGGGTAGCCAGATGCCTAACGAAAGCAGCATCCAAGTGAACCTACACGTCCGGGCGAAATTAACCAACTAGACGCATACACAAAGGAAGAAAAGCAGAAAAAAGCATGCAGAAAAGTACTGCCAAAAAAAAGAACAGTAATAATATCCAAAAGAGTCGGACACCGTTATAGGAAATGTTCGACAGTTTCCTCCTCTTCCTCCTCCTGACAACTCCTATAGTAGTCATTGAGCGGTAGACCCAGTCTCCAGCATTCGCACCAACCGTCCAGTGCACAGTGATAACCACCAGCCACCAACCACCAGCAATCGCAGTCTCTGTCCGGCACCCCCATGATAGACTCCGAACGATAACTCCCGATCGTATAGGGACCAGATTTGCTTTATTACAGAGCAGGTGGTTACATTCTCTCATTGTATTTGTGCCTTGTCCAACATGTATCGCAGAACCAAAAGTCTGCAAGAGGAAAGTGGCATACTAACCATGCAATCTAATGGTCAAATTCCTCTTTAGCGGGTATACAGCCCTCCCTCGCTAATATGTCCGTCACACAATTCCCTCGGGTATCAGAATGACCCCTTACCCAGATAATCTCTAGGTCTAAACGTCTCGCCATCTCGTTTAGAAATGACCGGCATTCACATACTAGTCGCAATGTCGAATAGACACCGGAGAGCGCACTATGTCGCTTCATCCTCATAATAGACTACGAACGAGACCGGTCGTAAAGGTACCAAATTTATCTTATTACAGAGCAGGTCGCTCCATTCTCCCATGGTAACTGTGCCCTGCCCAACACGTATCGCAGAACTAGAAGTCTGCAAGAGGAAAATGGCATCCCAACCAAGTGGTCAATCTGCTCCTTACCGGGGATAGAGCTCTCCCTCGCTAGTATGTCCGCAACATAATTCCCTCGGGTGTCAGAGTCTACGTCTAAATACCTCACCATCTCTTTTAGAAATGCCCGGAATTCACATACTAACCGCGATGCCGTATAGACTCCGGAGAGCAGCGCCCTGATCGCAGCTTGACCGTTCGTACAGATCCACATATCAACATCGAATACCATGTAGTACATCAAATAGTCCACTGCCCTCTTTTTGTCGCCGAGACCTCCGCCTATAAGGCACTGCAGTGGTCCAGAAGTATAAAAGATAGTGAGTGCATGTATACCTCGACAGCACTGGATCCAATTCCCGAGATGTTGCTTACAGAGAACATTATATTCACGATCGGTATGGGTGTACGGTAATCTACCTACCAGAAATCGTATCCAAATACAGCAAGATGGCTGTATGCCCATGACCCTTGTCAAACCATGCCCACACCATTCTCAAACTTATCATATACTTAATTATTATACTTATCATATACTTAACCATCAGGTCCACCGGAAGCCAGTTCAGCTATACAAGGAAAGCTTTCGAAGGAGTGGACCTGTGAGCATAATCATCAGTGCCGCACTTCATAGAATCCTGTCAAAGATCCTCCACCATACATAAGTATGGACTTAATCACCGTGTGAAAAATGCATGCAAATGTGTACAACTCAACGTTCGCTTTTGCCGCCCTAGCCCATGTATTCAGGAGCAAGACAGCTTGGAGTCTAGGTTTACCCTATATGCGCGCTATCCGACATCCCTGTGCAGGCGCGTTAGGGAAAAAGAAGGAGTTTTGCACCTTCCGTCTTCCCTGGGTTAACGCTCAGCTCATTGTCAATGGTCCACCTTCCTCGTCATCAGTCCTGAGTCGTTCTGGACTGAAATTGGCAGTAGCAGTTATGTTACTAAGCCAGACCAGAGGTATTCTGGTGCCACGGAAGTCAGGAGCCACATGGATCTCGGTTTCTACCTGTCCCTCTTGTGGGCGCTTCGTGGTGGCTGTGATTTTAAACCTGAATAGCAGGGAGAGTGTGAGATCGGTGTGGTTTTAAACTCTTAATCAGGTGCTGTGACCCATAGATCGGCTGGAGTTTGCGTAGGTCCAACACTTTACAAAGGTATGAAGGTTTGTGCCCAAACAACGCTCCTTTGTATTGGGTACTACTAACTGGTGATTTTCATCATAGGTGGTGAGCGGTAGTTGACGTATTATTCACTCATGCCTCGGGCACTGTGGGGTATGCTAGCGTGACACTACTCACGTAAAATCGTGCAGTACTTGTCAGTGCTCCTCTGACTAAGAAGGCCCACAATTGTCTGAAGGCACTGCGGCATTTCTTCGAGAAATTTGCCCGATACAGCAACAGTACATCTCCGGACACGCTACAGACTTGAACCTCATAGAATCAAGCCTCACAAGCAAAGTTTTGACGGTAAAATTCCACAGGAGTGCGGACCAAAACCCCTCTGGGGTGCCTCTTTCAGATACCCTATAGACGGTGGCGGACCCCATAGTGGAGAAAATGACCATATAGGTCAAAATTCTCCCTATGAATCTAATCACGGACCAATGTACATTCAGTCCTACTAGAGCCGACTTAATCGCCTCTGGAGTCACATTCTTAAAGGCCCATTCTATATCCAGAAAGGTAGGTAACTTCTGTTATCTTTTCTATGTTCATTTTTTGAACGGAAGTTTTGAACGGAAGTTTATTTATATTATTAATTACCAAGCATTTCAAGAACGAACACGGGGACTTTTCTCAGTCAATGAGTTTCACCAGATTCTATTTTTGAGACTCATTGAAAGGAACCTGCAGTTTAAGTTTTCAATAGTAGTAATACTCATAACCAGTTACTAGCTAATGTTATGAGATGATACCGCTGTTGAAAAATCTTTTTCATTTTTCAGATGGTCTGGCCTGGTATTGAACCGAGAACTTTTTGGTGTGTTACCTACCACACTCCCTACTTACAAATTAACGCAAATCAAAGGAATAATTTTTCAAAACTTTTATCGCTTGTAAATTGTTTGCATATTTCATTCATAATTAAATAATTCCAAACAACTTTTTCTCAAGAATATTGTCAATCATGATATAAAAGCAAATACAAAAATAGAAAAATTTAAAATTGGCATGACAGACAAATAAGTTCATGTACTACACGTACATATGTGTGTAGAGAGAATTATTGCATAATTTTGTCTAGTTGTTGGCAAAGTTGCAAACAAAGCAAAGAAAAAAAAAAAAAACAAAAAAAAAAACAAAATTAATGGACTCAAACTGCTCACAAAGTACAGAAACATAAAATAGAGCCAAAATATGTTTGAACCAGCCAATCAGTCAGCCATCACATAAATCCACCTACACAACCTGATCTATTGAATAATAAAAACACTTTTCACAACGAATGTAACAACTGATCATAAAGGAACATAAATTCTTGGCTATGGGTAACAGACGACTATGAGCAGAGAGGGAGTTTGGGGAACCAACCATCCACTTGGTCAGTGTGTATCCACATATGCTTTTAATACCCCACACATATGAAAGTAAATAGATTTTTTTGTTTTTGAGAAAAACACGTCAGATTCTTGAGAAGACAATTGATAATCTGGTATATGACCGTTGCTTTGAGTACATCGTTGTCAAGAGAAGGTTATTGG
The DNA here is from genome assembly GCA_023159175.1 of Wohlfahrtia magnifica. Taxonomy (NCBI): domain Eukaryota; kingdom Metazoa; phylum Arthropoda; class Insecta; order Diptera; family Sarcophagidae; genus Wohlfahrtia; species Wohlfahrtia magnifica. Next base: position 2,590,785 of record JAKWBJ010000052.1, on the reverse strand, counting down.
CATAACGAACAGCAGGTATTATTGTTTGATTGCAGTGTTTGGGGGCATAAAATGTGGCTGAAACTTAAATTGGATTTATGATACTTTAGCTTAAGCTCGAAACAAATATTGGGTCATATAAAAAGTCTACGCGGTTTTTTTCACACTAGATGGTGTGAAACGAATGCGCATTTGATGTGGTAATATCTCAGGTTATATTGTCGCTCGTGTAAAAAGTTATATTGATTTTATAACTAAGACACAGGAAAAAAAGCTGCATACAGAAAAACGCGTCATTCGGAGAATGCTGTACATGAAAGTTGATCGAAGTGGACTTTTCTCTAATTCCATTTCGAAAATTTCGATCTGAACTATACTCTTCATTGTAGTCACTGCAGACTTAGTTAGTATTAATGTGTAGCCAGACACGTGTCTAGCTCAGTTACTGTTTTTTTTTTCTCCGATACTCCTCTAGGCTTTCCACACAACATCCATTGCTTTGTTTCAATTTCTTTAATCAATTTGATCTTTCAAGTTAAGTAGATGATTCATCCACTGTAGCTTTCTCCACATGATTTTGCGTAGTGGTGAAGATCCTTGCTAATTGGTGGTAATCTTTACTTTAGCATTATAATTTTTACCGAGTAGGTGGCGTGTTTTCCTGATCATTCGTCTGATGTTCGTCATCATCGCCAGAGGTATGCGGGAAGGTTTCTTAGACGAAGTTATCTGGAGGGAGGTTGAAGCCTCTTTATTAAGCATTCGAAGCCGCAATTAAATTTGTCTTCGCCATGTCCTCTGCTAGAGCTCGGATCTGTGACGTTTGTGTTGTTATGCGTTCGCTCTAACCACTAGACCACGCCACCCCCTAGCTCAGTTATTGTACTGCCCTGAAAAGGAGGTATGCAGCATCATGGTGGCCAATTGTTTAGGGACAAAAATTGTTTGTATTCTCACATGAATCCAAGTTCAATTTATATGGTTCGGATGGTAAAAAGAATGTCAGATGTCTACCAAATCTAGAATTTAATCTTCTCACCTTTAAAAACCTTTGCCTTAGATTTGTTAAGGGTGGGCAAATTTGAGGTTAGGAAGTAAATTAGCTTAAAAACCAATTTTTTTTTTTTTGACAAATTCAGTTTTATCATATAGTCATGTCAGTATAAAAAGAATTGTCCCTAAATAGCTCATTGCTATTGTATATGTTCAAGTTAGGGTTCGAAACGTACCACCCAGACGCATGTTCATAGATGTTGATGTCTATGCTGGCCAGGTCCGATATGGCAAAAACAGTTCACCAAGTAGATCAGCCCAAATATACGAATTTTATTTGTCATTTTAAAGAAGACGATAGTGAATAGCAAAGATGAATGTGAGCATTCTTGTTTAACTCCAACATTAGTGTGGAATGGTTGACTAATGATCTCGTTGTGAAGAACTGAAAGTTCTGTATCATCTTAAATCGTTCTAAGTATTCGACTTATTTCCTAGGATAGTCCTTTTCCTCTCAATAGTTTCCATATAACAATCCGTCGATTGTTATCAAATACATATTTAAAGTCTACGAACAGTAGATGCTAAGGGGTTCGTTACTTTAGAGATTGTTATGTGATGATACGTAAAATGATCTGTGTGGCTTCTATTTGGTCGGAGACGGTTCTATAGACTTCCGAGAGAATGTAGTGTCTACCAGGCTGAGGTCTTTGCTGTCCTCAGGACAGCCGAACTAATTCGAAACTTTTTCGCTGTTGGGAATAGTGTGGCCAATCAAGTTGGTTTCAGAAGGACTGTCACGTCACTCCTAGATGTGTACAGCGTCAATCTGTGCTGGGTTCCTGCATACAGTGGCGTGTTGAGGGATATGGTTGTCGATGAGCTGCCGAGAGCAGGCGCGCCCAAGTTTTTTGAACTGGCGGATGTGTCCATGAGTTATGGAGGGGCAGAGTAGACTGTAGGGTATTCAGGTTGCTTTGGCCTAAGATCGAAGGCCAAGAAGGAATGGGTTTTTAATCTGAAAAGGAAGTCCCTTAGATTTCTGACTGTACACTGCGCTCTGAGGGCAAGGACTGGACTATGGAAAGCGGGTACCACTAATTTCTGCCTTATATGTGGCAATGTGGGGAAGCCAGGGACCGAGGAACATTTTCTTGTCCTCGCCCGGCTGTCTAGAAGCGCAATTTCATATTGCTAGACCAAGGTCTAGGGGAGGTTGCCTCAGCCGGGATCTATGACCTAGAGGGTTTTATATCAGGCATTAGCTGGCTTACTAGGTGACTCCCGAATTTCAGGGTGTTCTTCTCTTTTCCTATGGTGTCCTTTTCCTTCTTGTTCTTTCTTCTCATTTATCTTTTTCTTTTTTTTCCTTTTCACCTTTATCTGGTCTCTCGGTGTGGTTGCATTGCCTCTCGAACTTAACATAACCTAAGATTTAATCTTGCGTGCATTAAAAAGTGACTTAACAATTTACACGTACAGCTCAACAATTGTACCGAATACAGTACAACTTGGCCCATAATTGATTCTGCGGAGGTATGAATTCGATAAGTCTTAGTTTTAAGTAAATGTTAATGTTTCGGTTTTATTAAACGAAATTTATTACCATTTCGGTCTAAGTAGGTCATTTAAGGGTTCTTTCCTCAAATCTGTTTTTTTATTATTTTGCTTTAAAATGCTAAGATCGATTGGTTACTAAAAAAATTAAAAGTGTTTCTTCCTCTGTACTTGTGTGTGATAAAATAATAGTTTAACTTAATGTTGTTGCATGAGTCCAAAATTTTCTTATGGTTTTTAAGATGTGGGAAACTCCAGTTGTACGAAAACTAATAAAAATACTTCTTTTTTTATCGATTCTCTTTTTTCCCTTTTGTATTTGAATTTTAAATAAGATTTGCTACACTAACGGAAAAGATTTTAAATAAAAAAATTATATGTATGTATGTATGTATATATTATGTATGTTTGTTGTTAATTTTACTGTTCTTTGAATAAAGCTTGACCCACATTTTAACGAGGTTTTTTCACTTTTTATTTTCGTTTTACGTTTTTGGTAACAAAATCAAACAAACATGTGGAAGGTGCATAAGTATTATGCATCATAAGTAGTACTTCTGATGGTACTACTCGTAAGAGGAGGTACTAAAAATCTTAATGCATACACTTCATATACTCACATATGTACATCGTGTATTGTATACTTTCAAGATTGTTTTTATGTCCTGGAACAGCAACATCTCAAAAGGCATTTTTTGCATTTTACTTGTATGTACGAACGTCTTATGTTCTCTCTTTCTACAATGCACGAGCATTGCGAACAATTCGTTGATTTTATTTATTTTTCTTATGTTGCAACAAGTTGCAACACCATAACGAAAAAACACCCATAAATCTTCTTTAACGTTTGGTTTTTTGCAAACAGTAATGAAACCAGAATCAGAGTTTTCTAGAAATGTATGGTGAGTGCACACAAGTACTCCACGTAACCATATCACTACTACTCTTCATAGGACCAGAAACAAACAAACAAACAAACAAAAAAACCCGCTTTTTTAAAAGTGTTTCGGTGTGGCAAAGCAAAAACACAGAAGAAATACTTGTTGCAAGCAACAAAAACAAATAACGCTTCGTTTTTAATATTTATCTTGAGAAATTTCCATGGGAAAAATCTTAGCTTTCCTAGGTTTTATTTAAAAAAGAAATTATAAGCCAAGAGGAAAGCAAAAAAAAAAAAAAAAAAACATTTAGAATAGACCACCATCTAAACGTCTTTTATTGTGAGCAAAAAGAGACAAAATCACTTCCATTTTAATTTGTGCTGAGAACTTTTGCGTTTACAAAGGCGGTAATTACGTTTACTCGCATGTAACTTTTCTCTGTTTTTTTTTGCTTCTAAGAAGCAAAAGCAAAGATGCATTAATTTATTGTTGAAAAGCTTCAGTAATTAACTGTAGGCATAAAGCTTTTAATAAAAGATGCAATAGAAAGGAAATTGTCATGGAACGCAAAAGTTATTGTTATAATTTATAGTAGTTAGGTAGGTAGGTAGAGGTAACTGTCTCCAAAGAGAAGGAACCACATAGGCCAGAGTGGTTCGTCATGATACCACAATGAGTCATCACTTCTAAACGGGTATTAGTTTACGCACAGGTTTGATAAGGTGTTATCTGATATTATGAATCAGTATCTAACTTTCATATCGGACTGTTGTCCGGCTAAGGGATTATCTATGAATCACGGCAAAACAATCATACGCCATTTTTTTCTCCGTCACTTCTTTAGGTTTCACTTCACTTCTTTCCGTTTCATCAATCAAGTTGATTTTCAAGCTAAACAGATAATTGAGCTACTAAAGCTCGCCGCCATATGATTGTGTTGTGGTGAAAAGCCTTGCTAAGTTGTGTTGGTGATCCTTACTTAGCATTGTAATTTTTTCCAGTATGTGGCGTTTTGGGCTGATCATTGGTCTGATGTTTGTCACTATCACCAGAGGTTAGCAGGAAAGTCAGGAAGGCTTCTTTAGATGGATTTGTCTGGAGGCAAATTGAAGGCTCTTTTTTTTTAAACACACGAAACCACAATTACAAACTTTGAACGTGGCCTAATTACTGTTGGGGGACGGTTTTAATTCTAATGAGGTCAAATATCTGGCTGAGTTGCCCTAGATCGAAAACTAAATTGGAACTCTCACCTGAATGCGGTATTTAGAAAGGCTGCAAAGGCCATGTTGACCTGCCGTAGCCTTTTCGAATGATATGGATTCTAGACTCTAGAACGGTTTTTGAATGTATACTATAATTACTAGGCCGATAATTACATCCCTTGTTTGGTAACCTCAGGTTGGACAAGTAAGTAATGAGTTAAACGTGGGTATCGTCCCGCTGACATACCCCACAGTGCCCAAGGCACGAGTGATTACAATGTGTCTACCGACTCCCCCACACATTATAAAAACTACATGTGAGTACCAAATTCGAAGCACGGTATTTGGAAATGACTTCCACTTTGGTGTCGGAGACTATCTAAGCTCCTACCGTTGTATGGGTCGCGGTACTCGGTTAAGAAAGTAACTCCACACCGAGGAAACCTTCACCTCGCGCTTTGGGTATAAACCACAGACACCACGTTGCTCACACAAGGTGGGAGCCTCAGCAATGATCTAGATCCCTGGGGGTTCCGACTACCGTGGTACCACAATTAGGCTTCCGCTCAGATTTCGTTGTACAAATGCTACTACCAGTCCAGTAAAAGTCCTAAATGACTCCGAACTGATGGCTAATAAAAACGACTAAAATAAAACCAACAATACAAAACAACAAACAAGCGGACATTTACACAACCAGACAGGTACTCTAAAGGCCAAAAATTACGCCCAAAAAAACTCACCGCAGATGATGCTGCAAAAGAATCCATTATTCCCTAACCTTATAACCCTTCCTATTAAATATAATGCTAGCAAACTCGTTGAGCCTCCGTAAAATCCCATCCAACCCCAAAACCCCACTAAATTCCAACACGTCTCCCATAAAGATTATTCTCATTGCCACCAAATCCCTAATATCATGCACATGCCACGAGTTGTCAACACCTAGTCTACACCTACACTCCGCAGTCCTACTAAGGCCACTCTTATGCAAAAGTGTATCGAGCGGGCAATTTTCTAGGTCGAAGCCAAAGTCAGGACATTCCAGTACGAATCCAAACTTCAGGCGCGTCACCCTTCCCTAGTCGCCGTGCGCCCAACGTGTCTGCCTCCTCTCTATGCCGATAAACTTCTATCACCTCCATTTTTCAGATCGGAAAAAGAAATTCATTCAATATCCAGAAGTGGTAGTCCCTTCTTGGTGTTAAACGTGATAGCACGTCATATTATCTCAAAATCAAGGGGTGTTTTACCTGCCAATACCTGTAAAGTGTCAGTCGATACTTCCGACAAACCGGCGCCTAAGGTTGAACAATTTGGCGGTCTTCAGATATAGGTTTGTTTGGCTATGACTGTAGAAGTAGTGTGCTTTGGGAAGTAATGTGTTATGATAATTGCAGCAGAACTAGAGCTAGGGGACTACATACGGACAAATGGCCAAGTGTCTTTCAGATTGAAATTTATGAAATTTTAGTGTGAGCTGGAATAAGCCTACAGAAGGATACAGAGGTGAGTCGGGAAGTGATTACCTTCAATAACTTGGTGCAGCGAACAGTATCGACCTTTGCTGGGTTTACAGCGGACTTTATCGACCCACAATCGATTGATTGGGCAGAGGTCAGGTCGAGGGTGGCTAAATGGAAACACTCTTTTAGGGTTGCACATTGAGAGGGCGCCTAGGGGCTGCGACAGGCAAACGGTTGTTAGGGCCTTTCTCGTATAGAGAAAGGGTGTATATATTACGTAGGTAGGATAATGGGCTTTTTATTAGGACCTAACTACCTGAGATATCAATTCATAAGCTTTTAATTATGGGTGGACGCACATTTTGTGCGACTGTGTTGCACTAACTAGGACTAGATTGCTTGTTTTCAACCGGGTTCAATTGGACACTGGGAAGATTACATGTGTTGCAAACGGAGGTTTACTTAAATTAATTCGGAAGGCGCAGCAATTGCTGTTTTAACATGACTTTTGGCCTGCCCCTTTTTATATCGGGAACAGTCAGTGGACGATTGTGTTTAATGATTTGCAGTCGGACCCGTATATCACCTCGGCTCAATACCAGGCCAGACCTTAACATTAGCTAGCAACTGGTTATGAGTATTATTACTTTTGAAAACTTCTCTACCACATAGGTTCTTTTCAATAAGTCTAAAAATAGAAGCAGGTGCAGCTCACTAACGAAGTCTCCATGTTCCTTCAAGGAGTGTTATATGAATTATTATTATCTGCAGGCGGGGGCGCATGATAGGATGTTTGGTGTTTTTTTGGGTCGAGGTATCTGTCGTTAAGAAACTTACTGGCTGATAATAATAATAAACATTCCTTCTATGCCTTGATCTACTCCAGACCTTATGATAAAAGTGCTTAGTTTCCTAATGTGCATTCCCGACAGGGTAGAAAACCAGGTTCTTCTTTGTCCTACCACATAACCCTGGGTATGTTTCTAGTAGTTGAAAAATCGTTTCTTCCTGCCCTTCATTTCTACAACTTCTACAGAAGTCCTTGACCAGGTGACCTAGTCCGAGACGCCTGATTTAAGTGCACAGCATACAACGCCTAAAAGTGATTCTGAATCGAGAGCAGCAATAGGGTGTAGGGTTGGTTTTTAAAAGGTAGTACAAAACATAATCGCCTTTAGTAAAGTGACAACGAGGCGGCGTGGTATAGTGGTTAGAGCACACGCATACAACACAATTGATCTAGGTTCGAATCCCCAGCAGAGGGTTCATGCATACATTCATTTGCAATTTCAAGTGTTTTAATAAAGAGACTTCAACTTCCCTCCAGATAAATCCATTTAAAAGAAGCCCCCCTGACCATCCAGTTTGATGATAAATATCAAACGAATGATCAGGGAGAAAAACGCCACCTACTGGGATAAAAAAGCTTCTACGCTAAGTAAGAATTACCACCACCACTTAGTAAGGATATTTCATCACTTCACGCAAACATATGAAGGCGAGCTACAATAGATTAATCATCCACTTAGCTTGACTGTTTTATGGAAAGCAATATGCTCCTTAGAGGAGTGACAGGAAGAAGAGCGATTTTGATTTGGCTTGGCAATAGTGACTAGGGTTGGTTTTTAAAAGGTACTACAAAACTGAATCGATTTTAATAAAGTGACGAAGTACACGAAAATCAACAATTTGCAGCAGTCGACCAGTAGTTTGTCAATCATGTACCCACCAAATACAATCAAAATAAAAACAACAAATCCAATTATTGTTACGTAAAACCGATTAAATATGTCTATTAACCTCCTGTCTACATTAATTTAATCAAAAAAGCCAAATACTTTAAGGTTTTGACCCAGAAAACAGTTTGTGAAGTAATTTATTGCGAAACATACAAGCAGCAGCAACCACCAAAATCATGCATGGGCAACATAGTGTAGGTATATTATCGAGTCAAGTCCAAATAAAGGGTTCGCCAAATAATTTTTTCTTTTGAAAATGCTATAAAAAAAACTACTGAATATTTTCTCAAATTTCTTTTTTTATTTGAAAGTACAATCCTTACGGTTAATAATGGAAAATAATTTCATTCAAATGGCTGCCTCGTGTGGCCATGCAGTAGCCTATACGATCGGTCCAATTTTTAAGCACATTATCGTTCCAACGGTGTCAAGTCGCAGCTCCGAGGTGGCCAAACGACATCAGCTCTGCGGCTGATAATGCAATCTTCAAAAACAGGGCGCAAAACATCGAGTGTAGCTTCGGCTGTGTGGCACGTAGCGCTATCCTGTTGAAACCAAATGTTGCTAATATCCTCCTCTTCAATTTTTGTGAACAAAAATTCGTTCAACATGGCCCGATAACGATCGCCATTGACTGTAACGGCCACTCCTTGCTCATTTTCAAATTATGCCTCTGGACCAAAATCCGCACCAAACAGTGACTCGTCTTGGGTGTATCGGCTTTTCAATGTATGCGTGCGGGTTTTCTGTGCCCCAAATGCGACAATTTTGTTTGTTTACGTACCCGCCAAGATCAAAATGAGCTTCATCTGAGAAGATGCTTTTTTTTGGCAAAATCGCCATCTTCTGTAAGTCGATCGCAGGCCCAGATTCACAGCGTTGTTCAAGCGTATACACAACCATATTCGTTCAGCGGAAGGATAAAACTAATTATCTGTCAAATCAGACATAAGCTAAGTGTTACCATTCACGAAATAAGCACCAGTTGAAAAAAAAACGTTAAATGGCGGACCCTTTATCAAAAATGCATTTTTTTTTTTTTGAAACAAAAAACTAAAGGGAGAATAACTTCAAGAAAACAAAACACAACAAAAACAAATTTGGAAAATGTCCACCCACCACCACCACCACTATTGAAATGAAAACAAAAAGTCAAATGGAGTTCCAATAGAGAGCGCACCACTTGTTGATTGAAATGTGAAAATCTGTTGTAAATGGCGCACCTACAAATAAAATGAAAATTATGTACAAAAAACTAAAATTTTAATTTTAAAAAAATTCACACTCACACAGGCTCACATACATAAAAAGGGTGTTTTTTTAATTTTGTTTTTTGTCATTTATTAGATTTGCAACATTTTTAAAACTGAATAAAAATTTCATTAAATTTATAAAATTTTCGATATTTTTTAAAGTTCGGATACTTTTATAGAAACACCCTTTATTATTTAATAAAATCTAGTAAATCATGTCATGTATACAATCGCAGAGATAGACGCTCTGTATAATACTCGCAGAGACATAAAACATTTGTGGCTGCTGTCGGTTGGTTGCTTGGTTGCTTGGTTGCATTCAATTGCTAGAATTTGTGCAACAAAATAATAGAATAAAACTATAGAACGGAAACGAACAGACACAAACACACACTCACTAATGGAGTCAGTTAGACGGACGTGAGTTTTGTTTGTGGAGCGCATTTATTGTTTTTGTTCTTTTTAAATTTCGTAAACATTTTTATTAATGGATGAATTCAATAAGTGTGACAGATTTTGTTTTAATTTTTTTTTTACATTTTCTTTCAAACAATTGTTTTGGTTGTTGCTTTTGCTGTTTTCAATTTGTTTAAATACGTAACTTCAACTAAATAATGTGTGCAACAAGCTAAGACATGTGTTTACAGTCTGTAACAAAAGTTAGATAACATTTTAAGTTGTCAAACGAATTCCGAATGACTGGGTGAAGGCATTTCCAGAGTCTGGTGTTTTTCTTTCACAGTTACACAAGCTTAAACCATAATAACACAAAGAAATATACTTTTAAGTCTTAAGATTAACGCAAAATTTGAATTAAATAGAAAACGTCTGGCGAAATATTCCACGAATATTTTGCATAAATGTAGCTGAATTTCATTGATGTAGCGTTGAATATCCTCCTTTAATGCACGGTTAGTTGTGGGCTTGCTGACATAGACCTGTCATAATATCTAATGGTGTTTAATCACACGATCTAGGGGGCCGAATCTGATCACCAAAACGAAAGAGTACACGAATTGTAAATGTCTCATGCAGTAATTGAATTGTTTCACGGGCTGTATGGCATGTGCCACCGTTTTTTGAAACCATTTCAGCAGAAAGATCTGTGTTATCATATCGCGATATCAAGCACAAGTAACAGTCACTGCTTGACCAGCTTCATTTTCAAAAAAATATGGTCTATCTACTTCAGCCCAGAAACCACACCAAACTGTGAAACGTTGTGGATACATTTGGGTTTTGACATGTGGGTTCTCAGAATTACAAAATCGGCAATTTTGGCGTTTAACAAGGCCATCAAGGTGAAAATGTTCTTCAGCGCTTAGGATGATTTTGCTCGAAAAATCTGCATCCATTGTTAATGTTTAATAATCCATTCCACGCATTGCAAGCATTGAGACACAGATCTTGTGTATACACTGTGGAGAACTTTTTGAAATTTGCAATTCTTGTCCACGACTTCGAATTGAGGTTTCTGGATTATCACCGACACTTTCATGCACTGCTTCAATATCGACATTTGAACGGCTTGTTTTTGGATGATCAGTGTGTTTATCGTCTTCAGCGGATCCAATCTCCCTGAATTTTTCAATTAATCTCTTTACAGTTGACGAATTTGAAACAATATTTCGACCATATTTTGTATAAAATTATCATTATTTTTGAAATATTGTTCAATAATGAAGACACGTTGTTCTATCGTGTGACGCTTCTTTTTTACTAACCTTAAATTGTCAGCTATCGAATTTTTTTTTTAGAGTTGCCAACACTTTACTGCACAAATGGCGACAAATTCAAATTTTGCGCTTATTTTGGCACACCCCTTATATGCCCGATGGTTACAAAAAATGTGTTCCTACAGGCTCCTCTACCCCTTCATAACTCTTCCGTTCAATGACGGGCTCAACTATCCACTAAGTTCACGAAAAACCTAAGCGGTGGTCTGATAGACACATCTTGCTAGCTCATCGGCAGTCTCAATCCCCAACACGCCACTGTGTCTAGGAACCCAGCAGAGCTTAACGCTGCACACAACCAGGAATAACGTGAGGATTCTTTTGCATAGAGAAACCAGCTTCGAGCTGAGACAGAGCCCAGTCAGCGCCTTAGTGGCAGCCTGACTATCAACATAGATGGACACACTATTCCCAATAGCAACAAAGCAACTCTACAATCTCATGTCACTCTCCTCTTACTCGTGTCTTCATCAGTGAAGATTGCATGGCCATACAGAAGCCTATTGACACCTTGCCAAGACTCACTACCAGAAAAAACTGCCGAATGGCTTCTGCTAAAGTTGCATTCCCTGACTCTATAGTCTATGAAGCCCGGACGAGACACCACATGCGAACCCCAACCTATCCTCTGCAATATCGCAGAATGTCCATAGTCATAAATTTTAGCAAGGCCCCCCAGAAATCTCCTAGCAGCTATCCTCTTCAACGCAACCTTTAAAAAGGTCACATCCAGGATAATATCCAGAGATGCCTGAGGAGTACTCCTGAAAACGCCCGATATGCCCAGAGCGACACATCTATGCACCCTGTACAGGAGTCTCCTTCGACTGGCTTCCTTCAAAGTTCTTCACCATACGATACAGCCATAGGTAAGGATAGGTATAACAACTAGTATCCTCGGGCGAAGCCTCCATCTTTTACTTAGCACCTCGAGCAGTATAGTTGACCATGTGGGATAACTATCAAATATGGTTTGTGTCCATAATAACAAATATGGTATTTTGGTATTATTCTGTCATTACAATTCAGTATTCGATAGACGCCAATAGTGTAAACACACATTTCTTCAATCGCGTTAATAATGTTGAATTTTGTGCCTAAAAAAGATGTTTTGCGTGGAGGTCTGATAACCTCTTTCATTTGAAAAAAACGGCTACTGAAAGTTATCGATTGTTGGTAGAAGCTTACAGTCAACATGCACCAACTCAATAAACTTGTGAACAATGGTTTGCGCAATTCAAAAGTGGTAATTATGACACAGAAGACAAGGAGAAGCCTGGTCAGCCGTAAAAGTTTGAAGATGAGGAATTGGAAGCATTACTAGACGAAGATTGTTGTCAAACGCAAGAAGAACTTGCATTATCATTGAGAGTCACACAAGAAGCCATTTCCCTACGTGTAAAAGCATTGGGATTCATTAATAAGCAAGGAAATTGAGTCCCATATGAATTGAGCCCGAGAGATGTTGAAAGGCGATTTGCATGTCGGATATGATGTTTGAACGCTACAAAAAGAAGTCATTTTTGCATCGTATTGTTACTGGTGGTGAAAAATGTGTACATTACGATAACCTTAAGCGCAGAAAGTCATATGTTAAGCCCGGCCAACCAGCCAAATCAACGCCAAAGCTGAATATCCATGGCACCAAGGTCAGAAAGGTATTTTGTATTATGAGCTGTTGAAATCGGGTCAGACGATCACAGGGGACCTGTACCGAACACAATTGATTCAATAGAAGAGAGTAATCAACGAATAACGACCAGACATGAGGCCATAATCTTCTATTATGACAACGCTCGCCCATATGTTGCAACATCAGTCAAAAACTATTTGGAAAACAGTGGATGGGAACTTTTGGCTTACCTGCCTTATAGTCCAGAACTTGCTCCTTTTGACTACCATTTGTTTCGATCGATGCAGAATGCCTTTCCTGTAATACGCTTACTTCAGAACAGGGCATCAGAAATTGGCTTGATTTATCCTTTACCTCAAAACCCTAGCAGTTCTTTTGACACGAAATCCACATGCTACCAGAAAGATGAGAAAAGTAGTGACTAACGATGTACAATACCTTGAATAACGTATCAATTCATTTTGTTATTATAATAAATGCATTTTTGAATCAACAAAATCGACATTATTAACTTGAATACCCAATATAAGCAATCAATTCTAGATTTTGTCGCTCTTATTTTCAATTACTCTGTTTATTTCATAGTGAATTTGTGTAGGTCACTAGTGATACTATAATAATGCACTCACATGACGCGTATCGCATTTTTTCAATTTTTTTTTTTTTTGGGTTTAAGATATTATTTTGTAATTTGTTTGGTGCCATTCCAGTTTTCCCATGTGTTACTCAATAGGAATTTTGTTATTTTTAAATTATTATCTATTCGTCTGGCTGTGTCTGTGCACGAATTTTGGATTCTGGTAACACAGATTTGAACAACATTCTAGAGCAGTTTTTAAGAATAATTTTCTTTTCGTCAAATTAAAAAAATAAATAATTTTTTTGTCATCAACTTTTGTTTATTTTACCGTAAAATTGGGATATTTTTCCAAACGTCTATTATTAGATGAGCGCAGTCGAAATAGAATCAGACTAGACATTAGAAGATGAAATGTAATAATTTCCCAATAGTTTAACGTTTAGCAGAGAGACTGTGGAGAACCATTTCCATAAGAGATGATGCTTGAATGCTTGACATAGATTCATCAAATATTTGTCATTATATTCTATAATTGTCGAGTGTTTTTTTCTTTTTTAAATTAACAATTGTATCCATGATACTGCGTTTGTTTGGGATTGTTTGTTTGATGTTTTTAAATCGTCTTTTTTTAAAAGATTTAAAAATCACCTGAGCATGACACAAATTAATTTTCTTCATTCATATTTCTCTTTTTTTTTATTAAATTTCTTCTGTTATAGTCATTAGAACTACAAAATGTTGATCGTGAGATGGTGAAATTTATTTCGTTTTTTCCAAGTTTCTTATAATGAAGCACAGAACTTCTTTAAAACCATGTTTGATCGTAAAACTTCAAATCTTGGGGAAATAAGTGATAATGGGAATGAATCTCGAGTTTATTTATTAGAATTATTAAAATGTTTATTAATTCATTAAATAAATTTAAAATTTTATAAATTCTGTCACTTTAAAAGAATTCATATCTAGAAAGCATCTAGGGAGTCTATACTAAAAACCAAAAATGTTTAGAAAGTTAAAAAAATTTTAAAAAAGGCAAAAACGATATTGAAAATGACGTAAATTTACCAAGTTCGTGTCATGCAAAGGGAGAGCAAAATTTTTTTTGAATCTGCCTATCCAGGTTTTACAAAGCTACCAAACAATGGCAACTTGACACATTGCAATAACTGGAGAGGATCACTCTGCTTACCACAAAATACTGCAGAGAAAAATGGAGAACATATTGCGAGACGGACAGGCAGGCTTCCGACCAAATAGATGCTGCGTAGACCAAGAAAGCCTTCAACATCATCAGATGGGCTGCCATATTGAAAGCATTGAGAAGAAAAGAGTACCCCAGAAAATAATCCGAATAATACGAGCAGTAACGAAGATTCAGAGCTCTCTGTTCTTCACACCGAAAGCATCGGTCAATGATTCCATTCTAACGCTGGAGTAAAGCCGAGATGTCCATTTTCATCTCTACTATTCACCATCGTACTGGATGAGATCATGAGCGAAGTCTGTTCACAGGGAAGAGATATAACATGGAGTATGTATAATGCAAATGATAAAGGGTCCGCCAAATAATTTTTTTTTTTTTTTGGAAATGCTATAAAAAAAACTACTGAATATTTTCTCAAATTTTTTATTTGAAAGTACAATCCTTCCGGTCAATAATGGAAAATAATTTCATTCAAATAGCTGCCTCGGCTGGCCATGCAATAGCCTACACAATCGGTCCAATTTTTAAGCACATTACCGATTGTGTGCAGCTGTATTTCACCAATGGCTTCACGAATATTATCCTTTAAAGTGTCAATTGTTTGTGGCTTGTTGGCGTAACACTTATCGTTGACGGCACCCCACAAATAATAGTCCAACGGTGTCAAATCGCAGCTCCGAGGTGGCCAAACGACACCAGCTCTGCGGCTGATAATGCGATCTTCAAAAACAGGGCGCAAAACATTGAATGTTGCTAATATTCTCCTCTTCAATTTTTGTGACCAAAAATTCGTTCAACATGGCCCGATAACGATCGCCATTGACTGTAACGGCCACTCCTTGCTCATTATGCTTCTGGACCAAAATCCGCACCAAACAGTGACTTGTCTTGGGTGTATCGGCTTTTCAATGTATGCGTGTGGGTTTTCTGTGCTCCAAATGCGACAATTTTGCTTGTTTACATACCCGCCAAGATCAAAATGAGCTTCATCTGAAAAGATGATTTTTTTTGGCAAAATCGGTATCTTCTGTAAGTCGATCGATCAAAGTAATGTCGCAATATTTCCCAGCGTTGTTTAAGCGTATACACAACCATATTCGTTCAGCGGAAAGATAAAACTAATTATTTGTCAAATCAGACATGAGCTAAGTGTTACCATTCACGAAATAAGCACTAGTCGAAAAAAAAACGTTAGATGGCAGACCCGTTATTTGTTTACTCTTATACAAGATCTCCAACATGCAGTCAAAATTAGAAGACCTGGAAAGACTGGCTCGCAATGTAAAACTTGGGATAAATATCAAGAAAACCAAAGCCATTAGAATTAACAATAATAGCACAGAAAACAATATGATACAGGGACAACCAATTGAGTATATGGATAGGTTCTGCTATCTGGAAAGCACAATGGCAACAAACGGCGGTGCAGAAATTGACCTTAACAACAGGCTCATTAAAGTAAGAGCGGCATTCGAGCAACTGCAGTCATCAGTATGGAGAAGCTCATACATATGCAGGCAAACCAAGCTCGGAATATTCAACTCATGCATAAAAACAATTCTGTTGTACTGCAGTGAGACTTGGCTTGTGTCTGACATCATCACACAAAAGCTACAGGTATTCACCAACCAGTGCCTTAGATTCATATGCAGGATATTCTGGCCTAACACCATAAAGCAACATAGAACTATGGAATTTGACAAACAAAGAGCTCATACTGAAGCAAATCAGGCAAAGGAAGTGAACAATCTTACATGGGAAGTGGTAAAGACAACGGCAGCAAACCGTGTAAGATGGAAATGCTTTGTGGAAGTCCTATGCTATCAAGAAGAGGAGTAAGGGAAAAAACAGGTTTCATTGCAAAATATCGGTAAACTGAACAAAATTCAATCAATATAATAGACCCTTTAGTACAAATACTGGTCTCACTTGACACTGTTTTACATCAAACGAACACAAAGACACCAGCCTGCATTCGGTTGTGTTTGAATCATCGATTGCATGACTTGGATTATGCCGACGACATCTGTTTGATGTCTCATACGTTCGAAAGCCTACAAAATAAACGTGATTGGCTATATGAAAATGAGCTATGCATTGGGCTGAGGATAAACATTTCAGAGACCAATTCTTTGAGAATTAGAACAATGAGCTCTACGCCTTTGGTCCTGAATGGCGTGGCAATTGAGGATGTGGTTGCTCCACGTATTTGGGGAGCATTATTGTAATCCTGCGTAATATCTGTTTTTCTACTCGTATATGGTTGTGAAACACCTAATTAACTCCGGTACAATGAAATTGCAGGTGTTTATGAACGTGGTGTAGTGGTTAGAGCGTATGCGTACAACATAAGTTGCCCAAGCTCAAGTCCCTAGTAGAGGACATGACGAAAAAAATTAATTTCGGTTTCGTGTGTTTAATTAAGCGATTTTAACTTCACTCCAGACAAATCAATCTAAAACAGTGATGTGCAAAAGTAAAAATGTAGTTGTGTTAGTGAGAACATGGAAATTACCCTCTCAGAGAAAGTAAAATTGATGTTTTAAAAAATGAAGAAAAAATCAACATGCATCCGCCACACATGTGCATTCGTCGCTGTTTCAGTGACAACTAAAAACAAGACCATAAGAAAATTTTTGAATTATTTTTCTGTGTCTAAAAAATGTGTGTACATTCTCCGCCACTCTGACCTTCCAAATTACCTTTAGCCATGATGACAAAAACTAGACCGATGATCATGAGAAAACGCCACTTGCTGGAAAAAAATTAAAAAAGTTAAGTAAGGATCACCACCACGACTTAGCAAGGATCTTCACCATTACACAATCATATGGAGGCGAGCTACAGTAGACTAATCATCTACTTATTTTGAAAATCAAATTGATCAATGAAACTGAAACAAAGCAATGGATGCTCGTTGAAAAGCTCAATACATATACTCCATAGAAGAGTGTCGGAGAAAAAAAATATCAATCACCTGAGAAATATACATAAATAGAATATTCTGATCCAACCGCTTATTTAATACCGACATGCCATCAATTAGCGACCAGAATGGTTGCAAAAACTGACATATCGTTATCTTGTTTAAATATTTTTGAAATAGGTCTTTAACCACCGTATATATACTTACCCCAGTTTAGACAATAATGCTGTCGTAGTTTCTTCAGCTCATAACTTTTTCTCTGAGAAACAACTGAGTAAAGTTTATACATTGTTTAAATCTATTCGCTTAGAGATATTCAATAATATATCGCATTCTCATTCAGGCCTTTCGGAAATGGCCCTTAATATAGTTGAATAATTTATTTTATTTAAAAGCTTTCCAATGATGTCTTCCGGAAGGGGGTGTAAACATATCCTGAAACGTTTTTGCTACTAACTCTTTTCCGGGGAAACAACTGCATATGATCTGTTAAAGAGTCACTCACTGGATCGGAGAAAAGGTCAGACCGTCGGGTCATCGTGACATCAGCCGTGTAAAATGAAGTAATGGTCCTAGCCGGGCACAACTCCAACGCTTAGCGGCAGCCTCTTTTCAAAATAGGGGAAAATGAGTGCTACCAGGATCAGAGTACTCCAGGTGAATTTGTACCATGCCAAAGGTACATCCTCCACCCTGTGCAAAACAATCACAGAGAAGAACATGGCAATCGCTCTATTGCAGGAACCTTGGTTTGCTGGCGTAGGAGTTAGAAGCTTTTAGAACTCTTTGTGGAAGTTGGTTTATGACAATGGGGAGGAAACGCATCCTACGCGTTATTTGTGAATGCACATTTTAACCTTCTTCCCATTCCAAAGAGCCAGGAAATTTCCATCTGTTCGCGGACTAATATAGAGCGTGTGATCAGGGGCGCTTCTATTAATATACCGATAGTCTAGTGTCATTAAGGGCCCTTTATTCGGTACTCGAGTGCTACACGAATGTCAACACACTGGCATTGGGGAACAAGGTAACACTTTATTCTCTGAATACACTAGTTTTATGGAGAACGAGATCGCTGACGTACTCGCAAGGCGCGGCTCGGCCACTGGTCTCGTGGGAACAGAGCCGTTCTGTGGTATTAGCTAGTCCGCGGCCAAGGGAAGACCGACAAGTGGAAGTATGAAGAGCGTTCGTCATATTGGGTACAATCTTTAACCTATAGTAGGAAGTTGTGCCACATGAGCAAGACAACTATGAGAAAACTTATTGGCTTCCTGATGGGCCATTACTATCCTAAATATCACCTCTTTAATCTTAATGTGGTACTTGGATCAGAGTATCGCCTATGCAGGAAGGAAGAGAAGACAACGGAGCCTATTTTCTGTGAGTGTTTTGCTTTGGTAAACATTCGGAGATGAACTTTTATGAAGCCCTTCATTGGGCCTGAACAGGTTCGTCGACCACCCGTTAGGGATATTACTGTGTTCATACATAAGGCAGAGGGTATTCTGCTAGAGATTGTTCTGACTGGTGCTTTCAGACTGATCCGCCAAGGGGTATTGAATTAATGGAACTTTTTAATTCTGGGGGGTTTGGCACAGTATATCTTATAAGGTTGCAGTGCCATGGCCAGTTGAGCCTCTCAGACCCAATTAATTAATTAATATACACCGCTTGAACTAAGCCATCTTAACTTTCCAATAACATATCGTAACCTTATTCAGATTTTTCGGAAAAATACTCTTTTTCTCAGAAACAGGAAGATTGTAGCAAAATCCTCATATTTTAAAACTTTTATGGGCTCATATGGCAAAATAATTAGCTTTGGAAAAGCGGCTTTAGCACAAGTGTTTGATATTAAATGATAAATTATTTTAAAGGGGACGAACCTAACATATATTGTAAATCAACTCTTAATTGAATCTATAAGACAGCAATAATATTATTACAAAGTTATTATCAGGGAAACCAGAAATATGCAATTGAATGTTTTTTCTCATGCATCCAATCAAATCGAATGTAAGATATTAATCCGTTTTAGGAACCTTTTGAATTTTGCCAACGATTTGTTAGTGCATATTTGCTCAGAACATGTTTTCGCCATTTGACGCATTTTAAGAGCATTTTAAACCTTTTTAGTGCATTTTTAGATATTTTGTGTTCCAAAATATTTGCAAAGCAAAAGCACAAATTTGCTTTGATTGGATCTTTAGCTTTAATATAATGTTATATGAAATCCAAATAGTTTTAAGTTACATTTCAAAAATTTTACAGGAGCAGCAACAAACTTAGGGTTTTTTTGATTTTGTGTGACGAAATGTATGTACATATGTTTACAAATGAAATTGAATTTTAGAACAACACTTTTTCTGTTAACGAAGAAGAAATTTATGCTTTTTTTTGGGCATATTTTCCAAATTTTTAGGTCATGTTTTCGAATTTTTAGTGCATATTTCATGTGCATAAAGCACTTTTATAAAGCATGTTTCTGGTTTCCCTCATTTTTATTATTATTATTTAATACCTCTACATAGCTTACAACAGTTTTTTTTCTTTTTCTTTATAAAAATTTTAATTTAATAAAATCCCTAATTTTAATTAAAAAATAGAAAAAAAAATTGTGATATAATGGCTACACAAAAGCAGAAAAAGAGCCTATTAAAGTAGAAAACAAAGAAAAAAACGGCCCTTTGTGAACTAAAATATTGAAAAAAAAAATTAAAGAATAAAAAAGAGGAAGAAAAATCATAGAAAAACACAAAAACGAATTCAAATCAATTATACTGAGGAAATGTAACTCTAAACGTGTAGGCCACTATAATACCCTTTAGGCCATAACGAATGCTTTATCTCCCAATGATCATTATCACATCATAATGTTATATGACGGAAAATGACAGATCAAGCTGACAACAACATCAACGCTTTTCTTGTCATCATCAGCATCGTAAGTATTACTCTATGACAGCATTGATCAATGATCATTGATTTATGATTATGATCGTTATTATCAAGAAGATTAGTTGGTTTACTTTGTGAATTCATTGATTAAAGGGGGATAGTGCTTTGTTTTTGTTTTTTTTTATTACCAGTTGCCGTTGTTGTAATTCTTCCATTTCCACTTTGTTGTTGTCCAACAAATTGGATCACGTTTATTTATTGATGATTTGTTACCAATTTCTTGTTTCTTGTTTGATTTGGTACGAGCATTGATTTGATTTGATTTTTATTTGATTTGCATTATGAAATATCGGATGTTATAACAACAATAACAATAATAATAACAGCAAGTTAATTATAATCTAACAAACATTCAATATTTCTTATGTAATTGCGAAAGATAATATTCTATAATTGAAAAAATCAATAAAATGTAATAGAAAATTAAATATGAAAATTAAGCTCGTCGTCTATATGATACAAATTATGCCCTATGGTGTGATTAATTGGATTACAAGCAGGGGGCGTTAAAAAGTTAGAAATGGCTTAACTTAACAAAACAAATTTGAACGCTAATCGTTTTCATTGAGGTTGCCTATGTTTTAATATGTAAACCTTTTATGGGTTATTCTTATTAAATTAAGCACAAATTCAGATTTAACCGAGACTTACTGCCCATTGAGAACGGACGGTTTAGAGGCGAACACAGTTATGAGTGTCTAATTATTAACGACTGATTAAGCTAAAGCAATGATAATTTTAATGCCTCACTTAAAAAAACGCCCACGTTTCTTCATGAAACATTAATATTCACTGAACTTCTTCAATAAAATCTAATAAACAAAGGGTGGGCAAATTTAAGGTTAGGAAGTAAATTGGCTTAAACACACATTTTTTTGACAAATTCAGTTTTATTCATACCATATTCTGGTGAAGGTGTTATAGAATCCTTGTTTTTAGTACACGAAAGCTATAGCGGGGATAGGATAGGATGTAACGCATTCGTCTACCCCGTAATTTTTTTTTTCGTTACTACTCTTCTATCTAACATTCTTGTTTCTGGGTCGACCGCGGTTCCTCGATCCTTGAGGATTCCGCTAAAGTGCCATCCTTGTAATACTATGGGGATTTTTCATTCAGGTATGGCCGATCCATCTTGACTTCCTTTGCCTTATATGCTTTAGTATGGACTATTCCAAATTCCGCTTGTAATATTCCAAAGTTTTATGTTGCTTATGGTTCTTGCATATGATTCTAAGGCACTTGTTGGTTAATACCTGTAGCTTTTACGTGATGATTTTAGACACAAAACAGGTTTCACTGTACAACAGAACTGACTCTAAACATGAGCTCAATATTCTGAGTTTGATCTGCATGGATATGTATTAGCTTCTTCATACTGAGTGCTGTCGTCCGAATTTTAACGTCTGTTAACGTCTGCTTCCCAGATATCAGAAGGTATCTACATACCCAATCGGTTGGCCCTGTAGCATATTTTCTGTGCTTTTGTTCGTAATTCACAGTACAATCCTTCCGGTTAATAATGGAAAATAATTTCATTCAAATGGCTACCTCGGCTAGCCATGCAGTAGCCTACACGATCGGTCCAATTTTTAAGCAAATTATCGATTGTGTGCAGCTGTATTTCACCAATGGCTTCACGAATATTGTCCTTTAAGGCGTCAATTGTCTCTGGCTTGTTGGCGTAACACTAATATTTGACTGCACCCCACAAATAATAGCCCAACGGTGTCAAATCGCAGCTCCGAGGTGGCCAAACGACATCACCTCTGCGGCTGATAATGCGATCTTCAAAAACAAGGCGCAAAACATCGAGTGTTGCAACCAAATGTTGCTAATATCCTCCTCTTCAATTTTTGTGAACAAAACTTCGTTCAACATGGCCCGATAACGATCGCCATTGACTGTAACGGCCACTCCTTGCTCATTTTCGAAGAAAAATGGCCCAATTATGCCTCTGGACCAAAATCCGCACCAAACAGTGACTCGTCTTGGGTGTATCGGCTTTTCAATGTATGCGTGAGGGTTTTCTGTGCCCCAAATGCGACAATTTTGCTTGTTTACATACCCGCTAAGATCAAAATGAGCTTCATCTGAAAAGATGATTTTTTTTTTTGGCAAAATCGGCATCTTCTGTAAATTGATCGCAGGCCCACTTAGCGAAGCGTATACACAACCGTATTCGTTCAGCGGCAGGATAAAACTAATTATCTGTCAAATCAGACATGAGCTAAATGTTACCATTCACGAAATAAGCTCTAGTTGAAAAAAAAACGTTAGATGGCGGACCCTTTATTTATCTCAAGTCCAACATTGCAGGTCTTCTAATTTTGACTTCATTTTGGAGATCATGTGTAAGAGTAGACAAATTTCATCTGCATAATCCAGGTCGTCGAGTTGTAGTGAGAGACTCTATGATGCAAACTATAAAAACTGCAGAGTTCAAGGATCAGGGATTATGTTAAGGCATTTCAAATATAACTTCTCAGTGCTTTAGAAGGTCAGGTTTTTCCAGATTACGTGACATAATACTTTTATACTGTTAGCTAAAGCCTTGGCAAAACATGCATAGCCTAACCAAACCTTGTATAGCATTCATACAGTTAATTAAGAACCGAATTTCTTCAAATTTGATACTCTTTTCTCCTAAATAGGGTTGCAGGTATAACCTTAAAAACATTTTGCCAGATTTACTTGAAATCATCACACACGTACAGAATTCCGGCTACATCCCATGTGGAATAATGGGGAACTTCTCTCAATCAATGAGCTGCACCCAATTCTATTTTTAGACTCATTAAAAGAGACATACAGATTAACGCCGGCTTCAAGCGACAGATGCATTACTTAGAGAAGTTTTTCATTGACTAAATACTCATAACCAGTCACCTAGCAATGTTATGAGGTGCTACCGCTGTTGAAAATTGTCAGATGGTCTGGCTTGTTTTTGAACCGGGGACCTCTTGGTTGGTACGCGGATATCTTACCTACCATACCACTTAAAATCATTTTTAGAGTCATGGTTGGATAGACGGATATGATTATTTCATTACAGAAAGAGTTGGTGAGTTGTGTTTTTCTTGTTAGCATTGCAGTTGGAGGTAAATCATTGCTTCATTACAATTCGCCTTCATGTTAGTCGATTTTCTGCTTTTTTTCTAACCTCAGATATTCCTATACTTTTTCATCGCCCATATAACATATTTAATCATATTTGTACCGCTGATACTCGTATGTGTGTCCAGCTTTTCATTGTACCGAATGCGATAAGTACCACCTTCAAGTTGTATATGGCCATACATCCTTCTCAGAACCTCATTTGCTCTCAATACTGGCGATTCGCAACCATACGTCAGTATGGTTTTTATGATGGTCTTATATGTTCGAAATTTCAAGTTTCTGGAAAGTGACTTCAGACTAAAATGCGGCTTGTATTCTGTCCTGTATGGCCAGTGATGTATTCATCTGCGCGATCAACATAACTCTTAGGTACTTAAATTCCTGAACTTTTTCAAAATTATGGTTGACGATATGGAAGTCAGATATTGCGTTTCGTTATTCGCTCTATAGAGATTTTGACTCTAGACGCTTAAATGTTTCCTGAAGGACTTGTTTTTTCTGGCTATAATTACGATGTCATTTGTATATTCACATACTTGTGTATATTTTTGAAAAATTTAATCTCCTGGCTCTATATCGCTTATAACACTTCTAACAACTATAATGGTGTAGGGTGTTTATTATTAGAAAAATACATAAGAAGACTTTTTTTTTTTTTTTGGTTGCTATTGGTTTTTAATGACTTGCATTCACACGCTGCAACAGAAATAATATGAAGTCGATAATTTCTTTTGTATTCTAACAAACAAAAAAATTTTTTTTTTTTTTTTCGAAAAAGAAGTGAAAAATATTTATAAAAATATTGTGACATCGTTAAATACGGCGGCAGTATATCAATTCCGTTCTACGCCCATTCAAGCTGTTCGCATCATCATCAGTTGCAGCAGCAAAACGGCATAGAAATCTAGCCAAACAAAGTCACAGTGGAGAAAAAAAAAGGTTATTGATCGACCCCATGTAATACTTTTTGTTTTTTTTTTTTTTTTTGTTATAATGAATTCAAAATTGTTAATGGGGTACGAATACAAAACGTATAAAATGGTAGGAAAATGATACCACAACCGAAATGAATATAAATGAAAACAAAAAAAATTTAAAAAGTGTTACTGACTCACTCCAGATACACTTAGAAAAAACAAATGTTTAATTTTTTAATTTTTTTTTTGTTACTGCTCTTAATGGACATACATACATACTCGTACATTATATATAATTTCGTCGTTCCTATAAGAAGCGTAGAGCCTTAACAAATTTTCTTCATTCGAATCTATCGCAATATTTTTGCGTTTTGCTGACCTCGTTTTGGATTTACCTTTGCCTTGTATGAGCTGGTCGTTTTAGTCTGCGACTTCCCTGCGTGTTCAATTCAACAGCATTTCTAGCAATATTTGATGGATTTTTACGGTTAATATGTAGATGACGTTGTTCTCATAAAATCGGGTAGATTTGTTGAATCTATTGCGAACAGAATGCAACTTGCTCTTCAGGAAGTTAGTGAGTGGGCATCTGGCCGTGTTTTGGGAATAAGTACAAACAAACCTTCACCTTTTCGGCTTTTAAAGTTAAATAATGTGAGCCTCGAACTTAATGAGGATACTCAAATTCCTGCTTGCCACAATGCACGATCTGATCTTACCTGACCCCGCAACATGTGGCAGCTATCCAGGGTTTCTGAATTAGCGCCAGTTCCACTCCTCTCTCAATTAATCGAAGGAGCAGCGCAGTCGATGCTGCTTTAGAATGGTGAAGGTTAAGCCGAGTTACCTTCACCATTATTATTTTTTGGGATGACTGTGACGTCGCCTTGGTCAGAGTCCAAGAGGGCGTCCGAGGTCTTCCTCACTTTCTAGGTCTAATATTGGATAGGATGCTGTCCTGGAAGCCTAGTATACACAGTGGGGTAAAGAAGCCCTCATTGACTTCTTCACTTACAACAAAGTGTTGGAGAGGAAATGTGGCCTCAGGCCGAGGATGACTATTACTGGATTCTACGGCTGTGGTCAGAACTATGGATGCCTTGCATGGTGGGCATCCCTTTGCAGTGCGTTTAATCTTAGCCTACTAAAGCGGGTAGAAAGGTCCGCTTACATTATAATTACGGGGCGTTACGTACTACGCTCATATCGGAACGCTCATAGCTGAACCTTTATTATAAGGGGTCGGCTTCTGGTACAATTCAGGGTCTGCTGGCGACTGGGCAGTAGCGCTATTCAAATGGGGGTCACTTAAACGTTCTGACGACTTTGAAAGACTTTGGGGTAGTTGACTACACGCAACACTTCTCAATGGAGTTGCGGACTACGATTCCAGACAGGAAGGAATGGACGAATGGTGTAATGCACCTCATTGAAAACTCTGAGAAGATCTTCAATGGCTCTAAATTGAATGGAGCGGTAGGGGAAGGTATATTTTCGGATTCGGCAAATACATATGTCCTTTCTTTGGAACAGCCACTACTATCTACCTACCGACCTAGGGTTAGTAAGTCCAATACAATTACATTTCGGCTTTTGGATTTCTTTAGACTTTGGCATTTGCCGCCTATCGTTTTACAGGTTCTGATTCGAGACAGATTGTGGTTAAAATATTCTTAATATTCTACGCAAGCGCTCGGATGTCTTTAACACTTGTGTTCCATGACTCGCATTAATACAACAGTGTCTAATTTACATTGGAATTAAAAATGACCTCTGAATAGCAGAAAGGATTTGCCACCTCCAGAGTCTCTTTATCCACCCGAAAACGATTTGAATTTCCAGTATTTGTGGGTTCCAATTTATTGCATGTTAGGCTATGTCGTTTTATGACTTTCTTATCATATGACCAATCCAGTTTCATTTGCGTCTTCTTATTTCCATCTCGATAGGTATTTTACTGGTTTGGGACCATAACATACTATTTGGTATCGTGTGGGGCCAAAAGGTTCTCAGAAACCTCCGTAAGCATCTGTTAATGAATACCTGAGTAACCTTGGTGTCGCGAGGTGCAGCGTTTGAGTCTGTCAGCAATACAAAACTATTGAACGTATTTGAGTTGAATATTTTAATTCTAATATTCGATAAAAGTGAGGACAATTTCCAAACATTCGCCAATCGCCCAATGGCTTGCATTGCAGACTTAATGCGATTCTCAATATCCATTGCGGAACTCTGGCTTGGGCAATACTGTCTAGTTTCACCAACATGTCCGTGTAGTTGTAGACATCAGACAAGTGTCGTCCGCATAGTCGAAATTTTACAATCAACAACTTAGCCCCTTGACTATTCCTGGCCTCTCTACAAGGACCTCTCGCATGCGTATGTCTAGAACAATATTAAAAAGCATTAGGGGCATACTAAGTTTGCTAAATTTGTTTTCATTAAGAATCCGAAACTTATCTCTCTATACAGAGCCATTATAAGGTTTAATAACTTTTCAGGAACGGCTTGGCATTCTAATGCGGCCCATATAATTTCGTTTGAGACTGTATCGAATGCCTTTACAAAATCTATAAGCATTAAATACAAAGAATATCGCAATTTCAGCGATTGATCTTAAGGTGTTAACTTGCTCTGTGCACGATTTCTGTTATCGAAAACACGCCTATTCTGCTCTTAACTTTAGTGAAAGTATTCTTAGAGAAATCAGGTTGTTTATTACATTGCTAAGAAAGAATAAACAAAAGCAGCAATAACAACTATACGTCCTGTTTACAAATAACCAAATCGACAACAACAGCATTAGCAAAAATGTTGTAAATAAAAATAAACGGCAACAATAAAAACAGGTAGAAAAGAAAACAAGTAACAGACAACAAGACATAAAAATAAAGTAAAGAAAAGAAATGAAATCTACCTGAAATATCGAGAGGTTCAAGAGCTTTCGAAGTATTGTTTACTCAGCCATATAAAAAGCATATCAATGCGGACAGCAGTCAGTTTTTATGTGTAAAATCAGAGTGAAAAGAGTTTATTGGTTTGAATTCAATGTGAAGAGAGTTTATTAGGATTAAACTCGTGAAGTGAGTGGTGAGTAAAAACTAGTTTTGTTGGAGCTAACCCACTAAAGAGAGTTAAGTATGGATAACCTCTGGTTAAGAAGGTTTAGATCGAACCCTAAGTTGTAATAACGATCGGCTTGGAAGATTTTGTTTTGTAAACAGTTGTAAACAGAAAAAGTAATTAAGGATAGAAAATTGTAATTGTACGTGAAAACGTTACGAGCAGTGGAACACAAAACAGTGTTAAATAACGAACTATTAATTCAAAATCAAACAAAAGATTTATTTTATTTTAACTACAATCTACGAACCCATAAATAAGCGTTTTTAAAAGGTAAAAACGTAATAGTATTTTCGATATTCTTTTCTCGAAAATGCTCGTGTTAACCTTATTAATATTGTCTAGCAATGTTATACCCCTCCAGTTGCTTGGATCAGTATATAGACTTTTTGTTTGCCGATTCAGTTTCAGTAGCATGCCCTTACATTCAAAGGGCTTTCCAAATCCAACATATTATTTCAGGATATTATATTGAATATACGGTTGTAAGCCAGCTTGTTTTTTCTTGGAGGCATATTTGCCTTGCTTTAGCTCCACTGTAATCAGTTGTCATGTAATTCGTCTTCCAGCTAAGCAGATGGTCGGTCTTAAGTAGTAGTTCAAGGGTTAATGATGGGGCTGCCATCTGTCGTTCCCTAGAAACAATGCCCCCTCTGCAGAGAGGTGGAGTCTTTACTTATCATAGACAATTACCTTTTTTTTTCTTTAATTTGTCCCTAGTTGCCGAAATGAAGACGTGTATTTTAATTAAGCTCTGGCTTGTCTTTCTAGATTGTTCGCCACTATAAAAGACAAAGTTTTTATGATTTTTTTTTTATTTTTCTGCGTGTATCATCTGATTATAAGCTTAACTTATAATTTGTATTAGAAAACTGTTAGAATAAATGACTGTGTGTAATTGTATTTCGTTTTTTGTTTTTCTCTCTATTTTTTACCAGTTTTTTGTTAAATTACGTGTAAATTTTATTTACATATGTAGTTCCATTTGTAGCTATGAAGTAATGACTTTAAGAAGAGTAAGAAGAAGAATCTGAATTTCAAAACAAACAAAAAGCAGAAGAATGTTTTAAAACATTATGGCGGTCACGGTTGGCTGCCTATGAAACTCATTCTCGTGTATACGTTTTTGCGTTTATCCAACATTTTCAGTTTTGCAAGTGAATATTTTCAAAACAATTTAGAATCTTTACGGATTTCAGACTGAAAAAAGAACCTACAATTTTATATGATTATTTATATATAAAAATTATAGAAAAAGAAAAAAAATATAATGAAAAATTAAACAAGAGAATGCAAATTTTTACTATTTAATCCCAAAGATACACTGAGAAAAATTAAATGAATATTTTCTATTGAAAGCCTAATAATAATACCATGTTCAAACATAGATTTTAATTGAGTCAATTAATTTCTAAATTGAGCGTTCGTATTTTGTATTCGTATTCGTATACATAGATTGTTCAATTCGCATTTGACAGCAGAATATGTTAAAGCAGATTTTGTTCGTGAAAACTTGAATTAGGAAATTTGAAACAAAATAATAAAATAAATAATAAAACTTTAAATTTAAAAAGAATGTAAAATTTAAAGAAAAAACTCAAATTCAAGACATAAAATTTTTGTTTTTATTTTTTTTTTCATTTTGATAATATACGAGAACATATATTTCATATGACATTGTACAAGGGCTACTATTTATATTTCAGGAATAGCAAATAATAACAAATACTTTTAAATAAAAATGGCTTTACGTTCAAACTATTTCTCAAAGCAGTTTTGCCACTCCTCTTGGGACACCTCCAAAACATGGCTTTTGAACGCTTCAACTGCTTCTTTGGCGATTGTAAATCGTTGACCACACTGTTTACCTCTGATTTTCGTGAACAAGAAGAAGTCATTGTGTGTCAAATCAGGACTGTACGAGAATGATGTTTTTGTCGAGATGTGAGAGCTCTCATTGTCATTATGGAGAATGATTCGTTTTCGGCGGTTGTTTAAATTTTTCCAAAGACTTCCGGCAAACAAATGGTCGTATACAACCCAGAACTGACCGTTCTACATTGCTCAAGCAGAACTGTGGCCATATGATCAATTCGGCCGAAGAAACAGAAGGCCATTTGCTTCGCTGTACTTTTTTCACGAACAAATTTTGTTGGATTTAGCTCGTCTTGGAATACCCACACGGTCGATTACTGTTGTGTTTTTATATAATCGTTTCCTTACACCAATCGACCCGAGTCTTTTTTTGAGCGATTGATTAATTATGGGTTATCCGGCGAAAAAAAATTTTTTTACAACTATGTTCATACAAAATGGTATGTATTGAAATGGAACTAATTTGCAAGGATGCCTCTATTTCACAACATGCCACATGATTATCTTGTATTATCAATTCAGGCAATGCATCGATGCTTAGTGGCATGACAGTCGATTTTGGTCGACATTCACGAAATTCATCGGCGACCGAACTACGACCACGAGAGAATTCACTATACCAGCGATATACTTGGTTTTTGATGGTGCTTTATCACCATACAAAGAACTGGGTTCATCGACACATTCTTGTTGAGATAATCCACGTCGAAACTTGTGGAAAATAAACCAGCGAAAACCATCTCTTTAAATTTAATTTTTTTGGCCAAATTGATTTTCTTGACTCACAAACAGCACTTGTACACCAAAACGTTGACATTGATGTTGCCATAATATATAAATATATAAATAGTACCCCTCGTACAGTATGCGAAATCCGCATACATTCTAAAAGAAAATATAATTCAAATGCCGTTTTTTATTTGTTTTAAGTAATAATAATTCATAGACTGAAAAGTCCCGGTCCTAACAAATAGATGGCGCTAGTTTTATTGCATTCGTCTCTTTCTCAGTTAGTGTTAACCCTGAAAACACAGCCGTTAAAAAATCATGATATTCTATTAATTAGTTTGTGAGTTATTGTGCTAAGAGTGACGCTACTTTTTTATTTTCAGAACAATGGATCAAAAACGATTTCGTGTTTTAATTCTATACTGCTTTTTGATGGGAAAAATTCCGTTCAAGCGAAACTATAGCTTGAAAAGTGTTAATGGGACTGCACTCCATCAGAAACAACAATAAAATGTTGGTTTGTTGACTTCAAATGTGAGCGTAGAGACACCGATGACGCAAAACGCGGTGGACGTCTAAATAAGTCGGTAACACCAGAACCCATCAAACAAAGCCACAAAATCATTTTGAATTATAGAAAAGTGGAGTTGCAGTGTTTAACAATATTGACAACGTAACAAACCGAAATTTTTGCGTCGATATGTGACAATGGATGTAATATGGATCCATCACTTTACTCCGGAATAAAAATTGGCCGATCGCATTTAAGTACTAATAGGGCTATTGTATGGTAAATTGAGCTCAGTTAATTGGGCCTTAATTGTGTAAAATCCCTGAATTGACAATTAAAGCTTATTTGTGAACATGATTTGAATTAAAATAAAGGCTTTTAAACGTTTTAATTTATAAATAATATATTTAAAAACTATTTAATTTCTCTTCGTTTCAGCACCTTTATTTCTTTCTGTGTATTTTAATTTTACAAAATTCTCATACACATATTAATTTGTAAAAAAGATACATAATTATAATAAAATACAAATTATTTTTTTTAATTCCAAGTAATTGCCTTGATTTTAAGCATATTATTTAGACAGAATGCATTCTTCTCCTATCTACCTGTCATTTACCCTCATTTAATTATTATATTTATTTAACGACTTGTTTGTGGTAACAAAAGACATGTTGAACTTAAGACAAAACGAAAGGGTAAAACATGTTAATATCACTTCAGAGAAATGCCACACGTTAAGTCTTTCTTAAAAGTCTTTAAACAAAATTAAGAAGAACGAGTTTAAGGAAATTAATTAATATAAAAATAGAGGAGAGTCTAGGACAAGGATGAAATGACTAAGAATATAACAAAGCATTTTTTTTTTTTTTTTTTTTAAATCAACATGCATGCAGGCGGCAAGGCTTTGCAATTGGAAAATTCGATTTTTACAGCACGTTGAGGAGTGAAAATGGCTGCAATTTGGCTGTAAATGTTGAGAAGCAATGACACTCTAGTTTCGATCTGTATTTTTATTTCTATAGGGCCTGTAAGAAATGTGGAAACACCTGTGCATACTCGCTAAGTTCGTTCTGTAGAACATATTGGTTTATGAGCTGGAGTTGTCATCGGCCGTACTTCTGCGAAAATGAGGTCGGCCAAGCAGTTGCAGTGAATGATGTTTGCTATAGTGAAATGGTAACGGACTTCTTGTGGCCAGAAATTGAGGAAATGGGCTCGGACGATATGTGGTTCAAACAGGATAGTGCCACTTGCCACACAACGACCGGAACAATGGCGCTTTAGTGCGAGAAATTCAATGAGCGTGTTATCTATTGTCGCAGCGATGTTAATTGGCCGCCATGATCATGTAAATTGACACCGTTGGAATTCTTTCTTTGGCGATATTTAAAAGAAAAAGCGTACGTCAATAAGCCAAGAACAATTCAAGAGCTAAAGGATGAGATAATTCTGCAGATGAGCGTCATTAAACTTTAATTTTGTCTCAGAGTCATTGAAAATATGGACCGACGGATAGAGGTATGCCACCGAAGTCGTGGCGAGCATTTGGCCGATATTTTGTTTCACACATAATTGTCTTAGATCCTTCCATCATAATAAAAAATATTAAAATAGTTCTCTGAAAACCTTTTATTTTATTTACAATTAACATCGTGCGTTTTGGTTGGACTAGCCTTTAATTAGGGGGTTTTATTAAACAAGTTAACATTGCGAAGAATAATATTTATCGAATTTTAGAAGACCTTCGAAACACTAAACCACTCTGCAATATGGCACGCACTTCGATGTAGGGAATTTTAGGAAGACTTATATCACATACTGAATTCCTGTATAGGAACGCAATCTGCCTTTGTCAAGAATGCCAACTATCGATTTTGGTTTTCAACATGACAGCATTCACAGCATCTTTGCGAAAGTTACTTTAAGGAATTAGGCGGATGACATACATACATATGTTTGTTATTGCACAATTTCGATGATATGCACTCGAAACTGTGGAATGTGGAAGCCGAATCGGCGCTATATCGTCTTAAAATAAACATACCCAAGCTATGAGCATTAACACGGCAAATAACAACAACTTCACACAACAGCATTATTGCAACGAACGAATGAGACTCCAGAGAGAACGCTGAGAAATTCATTAACAGTGTCCGATAAGCTTGGCACAACCAGTGAGACCCCAATTGAAACAGAAGTACATATATGAGTAATTACTGGGCGATATCGTCTATGTCTCCTCTGGACTTGCTCTGTATAGATTCCATATTGTAATTCCTAGTAGGGATGGAGGTCTATATGAATGATTCTTAACCTGAGAACAAGGTGGGCAGCGGAATTTTTCTGAGAAGCTCAGCCTTAGGATAATACTTCGCCTCCCGGACTACAATGTGTTTCAGACCGAAGTAATGGCTATTTATAATGTTGCGGACTTATGAGGCTCCTACATATAACATTTTGTCTTTTATAATAATTAGACGGCGATCAGATCGGTTTCGGGTGTGACCTTTAGCTCTAGACTGGCCAGAGACTGTCATGACTCCCTTGGGACACTATCACGGCAATTTTGTCTCCACCCCGTTTGGTCACAGGGACATCCCGAGCAACTGTGAGGCTGATAAACTAGCTAGAGTGGGCACACTACTACCGATTATTCATCCGCACATAAGGCTGGATACCTCTTACCTCCATCAGGCTGTCCATTGAGCGGAAGTATTGGATGGACGCGGACAAAACCTGGGCGGGGGAGGACTCTGGTTCATTGCTAAGCCCACCTGGTCTGGATTGGACATGAAGCGTCCGAGCATCTCCTTTGTCGTATCTATTCTAAGGCTACGCTTACCTACAAATGACTTCTGTCGGTGTTGTGGGTCGGTTGAAGAAGAGGAGAGCATAGTTCACTTCATTTGCCAGAGTCCGTCTCTAGCTCGGCGGAGACTTCTCACATTGGGCTTTTCTATTTCTCGATGACTTATTGCAACTATTGCCCCTTGATAGCCAGTCTCACTAGACAGACAGTCGATTTGGTTTCCGACCTAATTCCGCGAAGTTGCTTCAGGTTGATCATCAGGACCGGTTAGTCTGGCTTCTGGTGACAAGCATAGTGGGGATAACGCTTCATGTAATATCAAAACAGGCCACTATGCGTGCTAAAGTGTGCCTTCAGGGCTACTGTGATCAGGCTTCCTCTCCCTCCTACTCTTACTGTATCAGCAATTCTCAGCTCTGGACACAGACTGTTCAGACTCCATTTGGGACCGAACTACGAAGACGGAAAAGAAGATGGATCAGGCATGTTTTGCGTTAACCACAGCCTGGCTTAATCTGGAGTGTAATCGACTGGAATTTTCAAGGGGCGGTACGTTATTTATAGGAGCAAGGGGAATTTATATGTATACCATATACATGACAAACGCTCTTAAACGTGGCTTATACGATGAATTTTGCTTTTAAATTGAAAAAAAAGAAATTAACAAAAAATTTAATAGAAAAAATGGAAGCAAAACTTGATCGTACGACTACAGGATTATTAGAATAACTTATTATAGCCTCAAAACTAAGCTCTCGACATTGTTACCCATTGTCACACTGATCAAGTGTGATCTGCATATATACTCTGATTAATTTGATCGTTTTGCTTACAGTTATACAACTGTACAAAAACTCTGACGAATTGTGTCTGAACACCGCCAAATGTTCGAATATAAGCAATCGTATCTATTATTTTCCGATCGTCCAATAAGAGTTTATGAATTTCATCGAGTATTCCTAACATGCCAATCGCTTTATCAAAAACTTTTAAATAGCACGGTCACCCGTGATCACAACGATCGTTCACATGGACAGGCGGGACATAACACTAATTTCACAACCACCTCAAATAGATAAAATTACGAGAGCTATAGGAGCAATTAAAAATGAGAAATCCTCGGGAGGTGACAATATATCACCGCTCATCTATTATACCCGCTATTTTCGAGAATATGGGAGACTGAGGAATTGCACTGAGAATAATTGTTCTTGATAGCCCTTATTGTTTTTGATAGTTCTCGATGATGTCCTAGCGCGGGCAATCCATAATGGTGAAAATCGTGGAATCCGATAGAATTTTTGACATTACCTGGAAGATGTAGCGATACTGCGATATGCAACAAGTGGATATAAAAAACGCATTCTGTACCGAGAAGTCGTGCTTATACAAAAATATGAAAAAAATCAGTGTGTGGCTCCAGGGGATATGCCAATGCCGAGTATCGAGCCTGATTTTTATCCAAAGAAGACCATAATCTGCGTTAGGTGACACTGAGATTGCATGGTATACTGGAAATTGCTTACAAAAAACTACCACCAATAGCAGAGCCATGCTATACAGAGTGAAAGGTGATATTCGACTGAAAAGAACACTACGAGGCCAAACCATACTCCTTCACCACAACGCTGGGCCCCACGTTGTATAGATCATCAAAGTTGTACTCCAAGTGCATGAATAGGAGGTCTTTTAGCATCTGCCGTATTTTTCGGACCTAGCACCGACAGACCGACAGATATCTCACGTGTCATATATACTGGATCAGAAACTTCTTCGATATCAGATCGCGCAATTTTTAGCGAAACGTCTTCGTTCAAGTCTACTGAGTCTAAAGCTACGGTCATATCTGGCAAATATTTTGTTTTCCCCTATTTGTCCAAAATTTGACTAAATAAGACAATTGTTTTGCGGTCACACTGCCCACATTTATTTGACCATTTCTGTTTAGTCAACCAGTATCAAAAAAATATGGGGAAATTTGCCTTACGGTGACACATGACAAATATTTGATCACTGTCTAAGAAATATTTTATCTTTTTCGTCAAATATTTGTCAGATAAAAATTCTGTTCTATTTCTATTCTAAAAGAAATCAATCCATTTGCGAGTGGAGGAAGATCGGTTTCTCAATAAAAACCAGCCCTTAATGGAATTTGCAAGCCACCTGGAGCGGGCTAGAAAAAGTGGAAGCAAGGGGAAGAAATCTTTTTCGTGGAAGAAATTTTTTTAGTGTTTTACTTCAAGATCCTAAATTTAAATAGCAGCCTTCGTATGTTATTTTAAAATCAAAGAATTTTTGTAACTATAAGTACTTACTTATAATCCGATAATTAGGCTTTTATTTAAAAAAAGAAGAAAAGCTAAGCTTTACTTTTCAACATTTATCACGATATGTGCTGGTCGTATCTTAAAACTATTCATCATATGCCATTACCAACAACAAACAGCAGGAGCTCTGAAACATCAACAATAAATTGTTTGAAAAGCAAAGAAAACAATTCCAAATAATTAAACGTTTTGTTTAAAATCATGTTCCATTCACGCTGTCTGTCTATTTAAATAAACGTATATATACCACATGGCGCATGCAACTTCTCTATATGAAACATGCAAATGTGTGTGAAATGATTGGCGCTCACTGACCGCAACCAGCACCCAAAAAATAAAAAGAGAAGATGAAACGCCACAGCATGAAGATGAAACTTTTCATTTCATTTGGTTAAAAGTGGTCGCTTGTTGGGCTGTTTGGCGGCTGGTAGTGATGGTGTATGGATGTTGGTCGTGGTGGTGGTGATGGTGGTATCGCTAATGTTGTTGTTGGCGGTGGTGGTCGGTGCAGCATCTTCTTAAGACAAGATTTAACCAGTTTCACTTTTCACATGCATTTCTTTAGCACACACACGTTCGTTTTCTTTCGTTACAAGAAAAGGAGAAAAAAGTAGGAAAAAAGTAAAGAAAAAAATCCAAACTTAACCAGTGAATTTATCATTTAAAGTCTGTTAAGCAAAGAAAAGTGAAAAAAGTCTATTGGAAAATAACAAGTAAGAAAGCTTAAGATGTGCAAGCCCCCTCATATGTGTTACCCTATAACCCTGGTTTCTATGGTCGCTGTATAGCAGTGACCTTTCAGACAGAATACGTCTTTATTAAAGTCATTAGCTGGTTCTCGCTGTTCCCTTAATGTGATTTTTGGCTTTCCTAGTTGTAGCCAATGCTGGCTTAAAATAAAACAATTGCGTTTAGTACAGGTCTCTATTTGTGCAGCCGCATAAGTTCACAACATCTGATTAAAACTACAAATAAAGCAGGTAATTTTATTTGGTGAGAGAAAAAATACCGTTTTGAAGCCACCACAGCATCCACCAGGGATCTTATCCTCTGGACCGAAATAACTGGGCTCTCAGTTTTCTCGGCATAAGTAATCCTCAACATTTCGCACCATTGAACATTTAAGGTATTTAAGACCAAAACCGTAAATAGATTATTATCCTGAGCTGGCTATTATTAAGCTACAATAACCTTCTGGATCTAACAGGAGTAAGCGAAGTAAATCTACTAGACTGTCTCATATCGTTAGCACTCGTTCAAAACCAAACAAATTCTCTCTCAGCCCATAAATGAATTCTCCCCAATGCGTATCCCAGAGAGACACCGAAAATTGCTAAAAATCCGCAAGCTCACCTGTTGGTCGTACAGTCAGACGGCAAAGCCCAAAAAGACCGCACGACTATCTAACATCACTGGAGAAAGGCGAAAAAAGCTTCCACCGAGAATAAATTAGGCAGAGTTCAGAGACTCGTCTGCCTCGGTATAACTGGAGCAATGAGAGAGAACATTAATTGGTTTAACACTGTTTCACATCTATTTGATGAGAGTGGCTGCATGTTCGATGGCAAAGTTCTTCGACAAAGGGTTGCGAAAAGCATCGGGAAGTCTGTCCATTATACGAAGAAACATCTTCGATCCTGGATGTTATGTCTTTGGATCTGTGCTTTGGAAGGATATTCAGGGTTGAATTCCCGGACCACGATTGTTGATCTAATGGAACCTTAGTTCTGAATTTAAACTGGTATACCGATGGCACCAAAATGAATGACTGTGTCGATGCTAATGTTCATAGACCCAACCGAGACAGTGGGTTCAAGAGTGAGACCATTAATATATTTTCTGACAGCCAAGCTGCCTTAGGGGCATTTGGCTCGAATAGTATGACATCTAGACTGATCAAATATTACTACAATACGTTGCAAAGGCTTTCCCATAATAAAAAGGCCCAGATGTTTTGGGTACCTAGACAATGTGGGATATATTGGTTCAGAACCTTACTGTGCAGACTACCATCCTCAATCAAGGTTTGGCAAATTGCCAGATGCTTGGAACACTGGAATGCTTAAAAAGGAGTTCAGTATGCTATTTGGGCGCCGTTCTGAGGTTCTCAAGTATGGCAGGTCGGACTTAAACTGCTAACGGAGTTCCTTATAGGCCACTGTGGTCTAAGAGCTCCTTTGAATAGGATGGAAGTCACAGATTTGGATGTTTGTATAGTGTACGTGAATGTGGGGTTCTTGATAGGGTTTAATGGAAATGCTTATGTGGACATAGGGTGACATATCCACCATTATGGTTTCAGATCTGCTGGTGTTCATTAGAAAGGCAAGAGATCTGCTAAACAAACTATAGACCGAAAGGTGCACAATAGATCGCATTGGTCGCATTGTACTGCAATAGTGCCTGATCGGTGTAATGATAATGAAACATGATACCCAGCATCAAAGCGGACGACATATAATCATCTATAGCAACGAATGGATCCATCAAGTAGGCGTAATATTATCGTCTTACCCACCATGCCATCTTTCAAATGCAGACACCAGACAATCTAAGAACAATTCTATATGCTTGGTGGTGGTCCTCATCGACAGGTTCTTATCGTGCCCGTAATTAGAACATAAGCAGATGAAAGACGAAGACCTTGCTTTTGGATAAACCATGCTGCTTGAAAAGGTCTAGAAATTGCTGCCAGAGACTATAAATAATTATTATGCAAGTAAGTAAAACAACATTGTCGTACAATAATATGTGGAGTCCGTGGTAGCCATAATCAGCCTTCTTTTGCCCTGAGTCGGCCCGCCGATATTCGCCATTCGCCTACTCAACATGCCCGTCACTTTAGCAGCCTTTACAGCCACATGCTGTATCTGAGCCCAATAAGTGAGTCTGGAGTCGAGCCTCACTCCCAGATACTTTACCACCTTCAAATCGTCCACTTGCATGTCAATTTCAAGCGGCATGTTAGCCCGTGTCATCAGAATGACCTCCGTTTTCTCACCGGCAAGCTGCAGACCATGATCCTCAAGCCATGTCCTAGTCCTTATCATGACCTGATTCAGCTTCCTTCTAGCATCCTCGGTATCCCTAGCCAAAATAACCGCCACCACATCGTCCGCGTATCCCACGAGATGAGTGTCCTCCGACATATCCACACTCAAAACCTCGTCATAACCTATATTCCAAAGGCTCGGTCCCAAGATAGATCCCTGGGTTGCACCAGACGTGATACTTATCGCCTTCTGCCCCTCAGGTGTATCATAAATAACATATTACAGATATTTACCCTCAAAAATGTCATATATGTACATGTACAACTTATTATATTTTGAAAATCCCGTATTAATTATTCCTTTAATATCGGCAGTAGGATACATTCTAGGGATCCGTCCTCCGAGATGACACAGTCGCGATTTGTGCCATACCGGTGGCACGGAAACGGAAACGGGTACAGGATCAACTTTCTACTCTAATAAGCTGTACCACAGGGTCTCTCTAAGACTACCCGATAATTGCACTGTTTTTCAGTCGGAGGCTTACGCTGTAGACAGGGTCGCCAGGCGTATCTGAGAGTTAAATCTTAAGGTTTCAAGGTCTATTACGATCTACGTAGACAGTTTCATCACAATCAATGGTCTCATCCAGTGAGTGATTAAATCGAAATGCTCCTCAGCCGCATTCGCTAACTGGACCGGCTGGAACTGAATCTTATCGAACTGATATGTGTTTCGAGTCATGCGGGTATCCTAACTGGCTCTTGTGTAAGAGGACGTGCATGGAAGTCTGGATGCATTATCAAGCTTGATAGACAGATTGGTACTAAGCAAGGTGGAACACAGGTGTTCCAATATGACCACTTGTAGGATATTCGGAATGTTTTATCTTTCTCTTTCTTCGGAAAACGGTCGATCGGGCTTCTTTAGAGCATAATTAACGGACACTGTGTGATAGACAGCATGTCATGCCCTGGTCACGGCAACCATAGGAGCTGTCAGGATGAGGAGGAGAATGAGGGGTTATCGGTACAACACCTTCTCTGTGACTGTCCCGCTCTAGAGGAATTAAGACTAAGGCAAATGTCACTTCGATGAACTGGACTGTCTTAGTTGTCTGTCACCTTCGGACTTTATAAAGGCTACCAGATGGCTCACGTGAGGAAACTGAAATTTTTGGGTCTTTAGGAGGGAATCTGTTTTGGAACTCTCCCGTGGGCTTGTCCTGTAGAGAGTAGCACAATGGGTTATAGGGCCTCCGACATAACCTTATCTAATCTATTCCTCCAATATAACCTTTTTATAAAGCGTTCGTATGGCTCTGTAGCATATACAAAAATTCATTTAAATGATTGAAAATATTTCTTTAAAAAGTTTTCATCTTCACGGCTTTTAATGGCAAATGTCAAGAGTCTACAGCGTGTTTTTTTTAGGTCTGTCTTGTGTTTGTTATTCAAATATTTTGGTAAGAAAATAATATGAAAAACAGCTATTGGCCGTTATAATTTTTTTTTTGGTTTCAAGAAGATTTTCTTTAAGTTTTTCTTTTAATTTTTTCCTTAACAGTCAACGAACGACAAACATTTAAAAAACGGCAATTTATCTGCTAATGAGCTGTGATTATATATTCAAAAAACCAACCGAATCAAATGAATGGTTGTTAAGACTCTATAAATGGCTGACAACGGCTGTTTATGCTTATGGTCTAACAACAAACTCCATTCATGGCGTTTAATCAAATAGAAAAATATTTGAAAATATTCATCGTGTTTTTGTTGTTGTTTTTGTATACGATTGACTATATATTGTATTATGATGATCATGATCTTTTCCTTTTCCTCACCTTTTTATTTCTTTTTAAATAATAGATTTGAACTTTATAGTTTAAAGAAAAACATCAGTTTTATTGTTGCCATCTAAGCATTTTTTTATTTATATTTCTAATCAATTTTCGTGTTAAACGAATATCTTTCCTTTTCTTTTTAGAAAAAATCTTCTTTATTTTCTTTTACGGGAAATTTATTTGAAGAAACAAAAATATGATAATGAGTTGCAGCGGTTATTTATTGTTTTTCACTTTCATTGGCATTTGTTAACGGAAAAACCGAAAAAGAATCAATAAAATTCGGGTCAAATAACAATGAAATTCTAAATTTCATATCGTTGACATTTTTCTTAAGAGAACACAATTTGTTATCAGACCACAATTTAGTGTCTGTGGCATTGTTAGATCCAGGAGGCAGAAAACAATTTTGCTTAATTAGTTTCGTGTTTTAAAATAAATTAGAACCGAGAGTGCTATGATTGAACAACATCTACACTTTTTCACTTTATTCACAAGCAGGCCTAAACTATTGTTGAACAACCACTGAATTTTTTAGTTCTGGTTCTTTTGTGTTGTTTTTTCTAGACTAAAAACATATTTCGATGGCTTAGAAATGGGTAAATCAAGACAAAACATTCTTCTTCTTAAAATTCATATCAAATAAGAACAATAAAAAGCAGTAAATTCTTCTTTTCGTTAAATCAACAAAACTAATTCTCAGCCGAAGTCGATTTCCAACATTTACAGGTCGGGATGGTGTCGTATTTCTCCATTCTCTTCTTCTTCTTCTTCTAATCAGCTTAGACACGTTGTCTACCGTACAGGCTTGTCTAAGCTTTTCGTTTGATTTTCTGTCGAACATTGAGTATTCATCTCAACAGTTGTGTGTATTTGCTGTGTAGCAATGGCATCTGCACGAGTTTCGGAGGCATCCGAATGATCGATTGAGTAAGAATTCAACAACAATTCAAGAGCTTAAAACCAGCATTATCGAACAAATATCAACCACTGACAATAGTTGGTAAAAGATAGGAAGCCAGTAGTGGTGTCACTTGCCCGACACAATCCCGCCTATCATGAATAATTTTTCCCTCGAAATGTTTTCCCATTTCCCACAATTGCAATCATGAATAATTTTTCCGTGAAATGTTTTCTGATTATTCGATGGAGAATTATAGCCCTGTAAGAATTCCTCTGATCGTGAATATTATTTTCCCTCGAAATTGTTTCCTTTTTCCCATTGATTTGTTCACATCATTTTTGCCGGGGATTTGTATTTATTACTTAAGTATTTATTTATTTTATTGGATAAGTTTTTATTAATTTAATTTAGGACTAGAAGTGTTAATAAGGTGCAAAACACTATAATTCACTATAAAATGCAGAGTAAAAGATTCATTTCCTGTAGTTTAAGAGACGTGTTGGCTGAATTTAAAAGTCGCTTACAAAAAAACAATATAGACAACAACGGAATCGACGACCTCCTCCGAGCAATTATATTCTTCGACACTACCGAATATGGCATTAAATCCACTCTCACCTTGCTTTTCATCGGATCCACTTAGTTCTTTGTTTTGTTGAGATATAATTTTATTTGATAGAAGTTGATCGATCGGGATATACACTTTTAGTCTTATATTTCTATTCTTTTTGGCGCTTAAGTCATTTAAAAAATGTTACTGTTTGGCCATGGTCACCAATTTCTTTCCGCCCATTTTGCTGAAGAAACGTTTGTTTGGTTTCTTCTCATCCAGCTTTGCAGGAGTTTGTTTCAATTTTAATTACTTTTTATTCAATTTCTTGTTAATAATGATCATTTTGGTGTAAACACTTTACTTTTTAATAAATATTCACACATATTTTCTTTATTTATTTTTGTTAACATTTAACGTAAAATGCCGTTGTGGTATGGTAGCTAAGACAGCCGCCTACCAACCAGTAGAGGTCCTCGGTTCAATACCAGGCCAGACGATCTGAATAAAGGAAAAGTTTTTCAACAGCGGTATCATGTCATAACATTAGCTAATAAAATTGGTTATGAGTATTACTTACTATTGAAAGCTTCTCTAAATGCATTTGCCGTTCGAAGCCGGCGTTAAACTGTAGGTCCCTTTCAATGAGTTTAAAAATAGAATCGGGTGCAGCTCATTGAGTGAGAAAAGTTCCTAAGTTCCTTCATGAAATGTTATGGGAATTAATATATATATATAGGGTCCGCCAAATAATTTTTGTTTTTGAAAATGCTTTAAAAAAAAGCTACTGAATATTTTCTCAAATGTCTTTTTTTATTTTAAAGTACAATCCTTCCGGTTAATAATGGAAAATAATTTCATTCAAATGGCTGTCTCGGCTGGCCATGCTGTAGCCTACACGATCGGTCCAATTTTTAAGCACATTATCGATTATGTGCAGCTGTATTTCACCAATGGCTTCACGAATATTGTCCTTTAAAGCGTCAAATGTCTCTGGCTTGTTGGCGTAACACTAATGTTTGACGGCACCCCACTAATAATAGTCCAACGGTGTCAAATCGCAGCTCCGAGGTGGCCAAACGACATCAGCTCTGCGGCTGATAATGCGATCATCAAAAACAGGGCGCAAAACATCGAGTGTAGCTTCGGCTGTGTGGCACGTAGCGCCGTCCTGTTGAAACCAAATGTTGCTAATATCCTCCTCTTCAATTTTTGTGAACAAAAATTCGTTCAACATGGCCCGATAACGATCGCCATTGACTGTAACGGCCACTCCTTGCTCATTTTCGAAGAAAAATGCCCCAATTATGCCTCTGGACCAAAATCCGCACCAAACAGTGACTCGTTTTGGGTGTATCGGCTTTTCAATGTATGCTTGAGGGTTTTCTGTGCCCCAAATGCGACAATTTAGCTTGTTTACATACCCGCCAAGATCAAAATGAGCTTCATCTGAACACATCGCACACATTCTGCAACATTACCATGATTTTCAAAGTAATGTCGCAATATTTCCCAGCCTTGTTCAAGCGTATACACAACCATATCCGTTCAGATGAAGGATAAAACTAATTATCTATCAAATCAGATATGAGCTAAGTGTTACCATTCACGAAATAAGCTTTAGTTAAAAAAAAACCTTAGATGGCGGACCCTTTATATACATATAACGTAAAATGATAGCTTGTAAAAAGGGAACAAAAATTTCACGGGAAATTCATAATAGTAATTTTCTCTTCGAAGGGAATGAAAATTTCATAGGAATAGAAATTTCCCATGTT
This sequence comes from Wohlfahrtia magnifica, assembly GCA_023159175.1. Lineage (NCBI taxonomy): Eukaryota > Metazoa > Arthropoda > Insecta > Diptera > Sarcophagidae > Wohlfahrtia > Wohlfahrtia magnifica. The sequence goes on along the minus strand of JAKWBJ010000052.1, from coordinate 2,547,190 downwards.
ATTCATGATAGGGGTGAATTTTTCATTTTTAACCTGCACCGATTTATAATAAGACGAAAAAAGGCTTTTTTACTAAAATTAAAATGATACCTCAATTTTGGACACTCTTTATATGAGCATGGTCAGCAAGATGAGAGAATATAAAACATGCTTTCCACCAGTTATAACATTGCTGTTCTTCATTAAGAAGCCATCAGATCTGCTGAACAAGCTACATATATAGCGGAAAGGGCACAATAGATACCATGGGTCGCAATTTACTGCAATAGTGCCTAGTCGGTATGATGATAATGAAAACTATGGATTTTTGGCGCTCAGATATGATGCCATGCAGAACAAATAGTAGTTTTTATTCTTAATTTTCCTTTAAAAACCAATTTGTTAAAGAAAAGTTTATTTTTCTTTAAATTACCTTTTAAAATTCCAACTGTTTTATCAACTTCCGTTCTGCAGCAACAACCTGTTTGACACTGTTAACTTATCTTAACACAACACTCACAGAGAGTAACAAACGCAAGCATTTATGCAAAACAGCTGTTTACGCGCAAAATTACAATTTTTTCTTTTGCCAATTGCAATTATCAAAATTAACACTTTTTCTTGGAATTCGTTGAAAAAAACCGTTTGAAACTAATCAGAACACTTTAGTTTATAATAATATTACGTTTTTTGTATTTTTTCCACTTTAAACAATTAATTTTTAACAATTTCTTGCAGAGCACAACTAACACACAGCCGGCTTTAAGAAACAAACGCGGACAAATAATTATTTATACAGTGTGTGTGTGTGTGGGTGTGAGTGTATATGCTTTTAAGTTAAAACTTAACATTGTTTACATTTTTAACAGAGGCGAATGTTTTCAAAAGAGAGAGTGAGAGAATTCGTTATGTGCATGAGAATTCGTTAAGTTATTGTATACACTCTCATGCACTTAACGAACACGGTTTATAGCGTTTCCGATGGCCGCTAACACTACCAAGTGTGTGTTGCTTTTAAGAAGTTTATTCAGTCTTTATTGTGCATGTTAAGCGTAAACATTTGAAAGCGGTTATAAGAATCTGAATAAAAATAGCAATTTAAACGTATAGCGGTGTTAGAAAAAAGTAGTTTTTGAAGTGTTTTGATATTAAAAATATAATAAAACAATATTATTAATAAAGAAAATATTTTAATTTATGAATGAAAATTAATGGTGGGTTTAAAAAAATTTTTTAAAGTTAAACAAAATTTATAAATAATGAAGAAAAAAATGTTATGTTAAAAATCAAGAAATTACATTACATTTTCTAAAAGTGTATAATATAGTTACGCTTCGAGAATTAAATTTAATAAAAAACCGTATGTAATACCATGGAATAAAGATAATTTGCTTTTATATATGTATGAATGGCGTGTTTTTTATAATTAAAGTGCAGTGAGGAAATTTATAACAGAATTTTTATATTTTTCTTTTAATTATTTAACGGTCAACAACAATCGATTAAAGAAAAAAAAAATAAAATAATTTAATTACCAACAACAACAACAACAAAAATATATAAAAATAAAGCAGTAGCTTATCTACATATTTGAAAAAATATAAGAAATAAAATACACTTTCAAAAGAATTGTTTTTAAGAAAAAAGTTAAAGAATAATGCAAATAATGAGAAAAAATCAAAGCAATAAAACTAAACAATATTTAATATTATTTTAGTTTTTTTTATAAGTCTTTTTGCCTAAAGCAAACAAAGTCTAAAATAAGCTAATGCCTTGGTCCTATTTCCCATTCATTGATTTTACACAGCAATTTTTAGCCAGTGTATGTTTAAGCATTATTTTAAGGTATAAGTGTATGTGTGTGAACTTTTCCAAAAACAAAAAAAAAAACAAAATACGATTTTTACAAACAAGTTCTAAACAACCAACAAAACACAGAACCAGTTTATTTTTCTTAGTGTAGAAAAAAAGTTTATTCGCTTATATAAAAGTAAATGTTTCACAGTTTTTGTATGTGCGGATGTGTATGTGTGTGTTTTTAAGTTTCAATGTGCTAAAACAGTGCATTTGTTTTTGGAGTAGAATTTAAAAATAAAAACACCAGCTGTATGCCACTTAAGCTCTGCAATCAAACACCATTTAAACAAAAACAAAACAAAATAATGAGTAAAGACCATCTCTCTCCACCACACTTTTTATTTTGAAAAAGAGACTAATACAATTGCTACAATGTTTAAGGATTTAAAATAAAAACAACAAATATACTGTACTAAAACAGTAATTAAACTCTATTTAAAACAAAAAGCAGCAAAAGAGCGATTACTACCTACTCAGACTTTTATAAAGAGAAACGTACCTACTTCTTTAGGTACTTTTATAAAAGGACTTGAAATAAAAACAACAGCAGCTAAACTAATTAAAATCTATTTAAAAGAAAAACCAGCAACAACAAAGCGAATATACATAGAGTATTACCTGCGTGCAGTTTAACAAATAAATACTTTTCTAAACAGACTTAAAACTAACTGAAGGATCTTTATGTACTAAAACTGTACACGATTTACTTAAAATAACTAATAAAAAAAGTCGCCATTACTCTGGCAAAGGCTTTAAATCAAAAATAGAAAACATGGTGTACTAAAACTACCTATAATTAAACCTTATTTAAAACAAAAAGCAACAAAAACAAAGCAAATATAGTACTAAGAGTAAATACTGTCCGCTATTTCATACAATTCCTATAACTTTTCTCAAAAAAAAAGAAGACAAAAAGACAGAGACTTCATTAAATACACTTACAAATGATTTAAATCAAAAATAACAAATATAGTTTTTTGAAGATAAAAACCAACAGAATACAAACACAAAGCAAAGTGAGAGTAATAAAACCACCACCCCCTTATTAACCACTTTATATTCAAACGTTGTTTTTCTCCACCACTAAGAAAGAGCATGAGACAATAACTATTCTTTACTAGTACTTAAACACCTGTTTTAATCACGCTTGCTAACATATACATACACACATATGTATATACAAACATATTTATGCAGAGTATTTGCATGAACAATTAAGCTACATTTGTTTTATTTACTTCTAAAGAGTTGTTATTTATCTTTCTTATACTCTTTTCTTTCTTATTCTCCTACCTACATAATAATTCTTAATGTTTTTATCACGTTTTTTTCTTCGATTGTTGTTGTTGTTGGTGGTGTTATTAAATTTCATAAACAGAGCAATTATTTTCATGTTGTATTTTTGCTAGCACGTGAACTAATCAACCGTTATAAAAACAGATTTTATGCTATAAAAGTTTATTGTTGTTGCTTTTCCTTGTATTTTCTCTCAACATAAACAAGTGTCAATTATTTAAAATAGTGTTGCCAAGCCATACATTTAATAGTAGCCCCTAATAGAATTACACAATTTGCTTAAAGAATGAATGATGGTGAAATTATAACAAAATAAATGTTAAACATTCAATATATGTATGTATGAGAAAAAAAAGGAAGTAAATAAATAAAATATTATTTACAAATGTCAAAATGAAATTATAACGTTATATGTACACACAAGTAGGTATATATTACAGAAAATGTTTTTATTTATAAAAAAAATTATCACATATTCGCCTCAGAAAAAGGTAAATTTTTTTTCGAACCATGGTTTCAGTAATTTATGAGGTGGAAAATTTTACGAAATATGTATAGGTATAAAACGTATATCTACAAAAATTATGCATAATGTTGAAAAAAAACTATATTTTTAATGCTGTTGCTACCCTTTAAACTTTTATTACAATATTTTATAGTTAACCAAGGCATTTTTATGAGCAAAATTCACCAAAATAGTAACTGTATTATATATAAAAGGTTTGATAACGTGTAGAATTGACCTTTATTGTTTACTACGAACTTTTGTATATTTTTTATTCAAAAACACTGTAAGAAAATTGCAAAAAACGTTGCCAAATGCTTTAGAAATAGTAGAAATTGAAAGCAATATTGGCATATAACAGATACAAGGCTTTTGTTATTTAGGCTCATGAGATACAAAAACAATTTTCCAGCCTTTTACCCATTACAACTCATTGTATATCAGTAAGATGTACATATGTCATACTTCTAAGGCTGACAATTATTATAAAATATTTACTTTACTTCCCACGTTTGCCATTTAACGACCTACCGAAAAGGTCTGCAAATTATCTCATGATCATAATATAATTAAGATATTAGTAACATTTTGTTAAAGTAATTGCATTTCAAATTATACAAATCATTTCGTTCAAACTAAAGTTTGTTTCCCACCAAATGAAAATATGCTTATAACTCTTTCAAAATTTGTATATAAATACTCAAAACGAAACAAATGTAAAAACTTTTATGGGCCTTTGACGAGTTTAGTCAGACAAATAATTTCATTAAAATGCATTTCTTTTACAAAAACAATGACACATTCATAGGATATTAAACAAGTCCATAATAAATTGAAACTTATTTTAACATTTACAACATTTTTTAACAACTATTTCAGTGTGTTAAATTTGTTTTTATTACCAATAAATTATATAATATTAAAAAAAACATTTCTTTTTATGGGGTATCACAAAAATAAAATATAAAAATAAGCTTGTAACAGAAAAATGTTTTCTTTTATCTTTTCTGTTATACTCGTGACTATAATTAATTCCGCTTATTATTTTAAATAGAAGCAAATTCCAGAGTAATTACATCCTAAAGGCATTTCTTGTTAAAGAATCAATGGATGTTGGTAGTTTTAGAGAAAATTCACTAAAATAATTAAGAGTATATTAATATGTATGGTTTTTAGCATGTCTTGAGAATAATAGTGGAAGTGTCTAACTTCATCTGAATAATATCGTTTCTAATATACACCATAAACCAAAAAATAAACAAAGTTGAATTAGTTGGCTAGGAGGAACCATCGATACATAATTAATATTCATTTTTTATGACGTTAAGATTCTTATAGTAAGAAAAATTGGAAAATTTCTTAAAGAAATCATTATATCCCTACTAAAGTCTTTCAGTGTACGAGCTGGAAAACATAATTTTGTAATAAACCACTCTTAAAAATCTTAATAACTCCGTCAATTTCCAACGGATTTCTAAGCTGTTAGTCTCATTTTATTCATACCTTAATATAATTCCTTAATTAATTTATCAATAGTTATATAAAATACTGCGCAGAAACGCATCTAAGCTTGAAAAGTGTATACAAAATTTGATGCAAAATGAGTTTGCTTGAGAAATACACCCAAATTCTTCAAGGCTAATCGGGTAATATTCAGCTAAGTTATTAGCTTATAAGTGCATTAAGGACCTAAAAAGTGGTTGTTTATCCATAACTCGAGATTTTTGGGGTGTTTCGAAAAATTCAAAAACATATTCTTATTCTACTCGACAGCGACTTGCAGAAAATTAGTATCATTTTCCAAGTATATCAACTTCGTTCATTTTTACCGCACCGTCTAATGATTGCAAACTTTGTTGTTTGTTTTTTATTTTTGCAAATGAAAAAAAATTTTGTTCATTTCTTTTATACGAATTTGCTTTTTTTAATGCTCTGATTTAAATTTATGCGTATTTTTCAAATTCAGGACCTAATCAGTAGGTTTTATGTAGAGTTAGGGTATCGTTTTATGCAGATTTTCGTGGAACGAGTTGATCGCACAAAACAAGGTCTTAGTGTATTGAATAAGAAATTTTTATAACGGGTCCGCCATCTAACGTTTTTTTTTTCAACTAGTGCTTATTTCGTGAATGGTAACACTTAGATCATGTCTGATTTGACAGATAATTAGTTTTATCCTTCCGCTGAACGAATATGGTTGTGTATACGCTTTTTTCGCTTCGCTAAGTGGGCCTGCGATCGACTTACAGAAGATGCCGATTTTGCCAAAAAAATCATCTTTTCAGATGAAGCTCATTTTGATCTTGGCGCATACATTGAAAAGCCGATACACTCAAGACGAGACACTGTTTGGTGCGGATTTTGGTCCAGAGGCATAATTTGAAAATGAGCAAGAAGTGGCCGTTACAGTCAATGGCGGTCGTTATCGGGCCATGTTGAACGAATTTTTGTTCACAAAAATTGAAGAGGAAGATATTAGCAACATTTGATATCAACAGGACGGCGCTACGTGCCACACAGCCGAAGCTACACTCGATGTTTTGCGCCCTGTTTTCAAAAAAAAAAAAAAAAAAAATTATTTGGCGAACCCTATATATTCGTTAAAATGAATCTGTTTTTCTTGTCTCTAACAATTTAATTAAAAAATCGTCAAAAAAGGAATTTTTACATATAGTATTACTGTTAGTTAGTATACATAGATAGACTTTCAGACTTGGAAGGATGATTCTGTGTAGTTAATAGAGGAATAAGAAGAGTTATAAAAACAAAAATTCTATGGAAAAAGAAAAAAATTGGAATTCATATTATTTTATATAAAAAAGACTGTGTATTAAAGAGAATATTGTTTTCGAAAAATAATTATTAAAACTTTTCAAACAAAATATCTTTTAATTTGATATCTTTCTTGTATTTTTATTAATTTATTGTTACTTAAACTATAACTCTCCCCAGAACACCGTTATATTTTCGATATGTCGTAAAATTAAAATTTTTTTCTATCTTGGCAACCCTACTCATGTCATCTAATAATAAGCAACAAAAACTACCGCTGCAAATAAATCAAAAGTCATTTCTCCTATACTCTCTCTCACCCTGTAGTGACATTTTAATCATTTCGCCCTTTTTTTCATTAAAAAGCTAACGAAAAAAATTTTTAGGAAATGTGCGTGAAATATATATAATAAATAATTAAAACTTTAAAAATTAAAAAAAACAAATAATTTAAACAAAAAATTCAATTATTTAATAAAAAAAATAATCAATTAATTGACGTGTGTGTTATTCTTCTTTTTTCTTTACAGAATTGAATGTTAAATAACGTTTTGAAGTTTTGCTTTTGTGATTTTTTTCTGAAATATTTTTTTGTGTTTCTTCTTTTGGTGTCTTAATTACTGTTTGAATGTTAATTGTTAATCAAAACCAAGAACAACAACCGCAACAACAGATATCATTTACAAATTAAATGTTAAGATTCCAAGTCAAATTAAAAAGCAAAAAAAAAATTTGTGTAAAATTTGATAAAATTGGCCTAAAAAATAATATTAAACTCCATGTTTATGGACTCGCAGGGAAGTAAAATTCCCTTAAATTGTTAAGAAAGAAAAAAACTCAACTTTTACAACCACACAACTACAAAATGACTACAGAAATCCAAGAAACCATAGGCGATCACATAACGGCCACAAAACCACAAGTAACAGAGGAGCTATGCGGACATCAACAGGCCATCGATGAGGGTGGAGGTGATGCCAGAGCTATAACAACTGCATCAACACAATCTACAACATCCTCTATAAATGCAGGCGGCTTAAATGAATGCTCAAGCAGCAACAGTAATAACAACAACAACAACAACAACACTAATAACAGCAACAACACTAACAGCGGCAACAATAGCAACAACAGCCAGCAAAAAAAATTAACATTTACCAAAGCCAAACCCATTATCAGTGGCAAATGTCATCAGCACTTGTCGGATGCCGAGGAGGGTTTTCTCTCCACCTCACCCGACAGTGCCAATGAGGAACTGCTTACGAAAACTAATGATCAAAAAGAAACCCTCAATGATCAAAAGAAATTATCAACTAATGTCTCTCCCTTACCACCACCCTCTATTTCTGCCTGCAACAATTCCACCGACTGTGTCAGCATTAAAAATATTTTGGAATGTTTTAAGGCCCCGCTATCCGAAGAACAGGCCTGGGCTTTAATTTATCAAACGATTTTATTATATCGCCGTATAGCTGCTGCTGGCAAACGACACATTTTCAACGATTTAGAAATACCTGATGCAGTCGAAAATTTAAGTTTACATCGTGATGGTTCGGTGCACTGTTCATGGTCGGAGGCGGAGCGCAAGAAAAAGGAGCAGAAAATAAAGCAACAACAACAGAAGCAACGTAAAAAACAACATCAGGAAGAGGAACAAAGTGTTGTGGGTAAGTTAAGTCAAAATGTTTATTTCTTTGTTTTTAATTTTGTGTTAGGAGACCTATTTAAAGTAACTATCAGCTCTTAATCCGGTTGTCAAATAAAGCAGTCTTGCTAACTCAAAGTTATGAAACAAAAAAAAAAAAAACAAAAAAAAAAACACTCTGCTGCAGTGTGAGCATCAACACCATAGCGATTTAATCAATATCATTATCTTTTAATTTAAACATCCAACTCTTTATTAAAGAGAGTATCTCTTTAATTTGATTATTTCCAATAATAAAGCCGTTACAACCGCTTTTTTCTTTTATTGATCTTTATCGAAAACATTTAATCCATTACGATTATTAAACAATAAAAATTTGAAAACAAATATTCCCACCACTCACTTATAACTGGAAAAAATACACAAATTAAAAGTAAAAGAAAAAAAGTAACCGCTAAGGCCATTAACGATGGACGATCTATTGAATATCATTTCCGTTTTTATGGAATTATGGACAATCCGTTCTACTACGTCTGGTTACTTAAGATCCATTAACAGTTTTATGACTTTTCCAAGCTGTTGTAAATGAATGAATAAAATTCGGAATGAGTAAATTCAAGATAAAAAATGAAAAAAAAAAACGTCTTAAAAGAACCCATAGCATGCAGTTGAGTAATATTTTAACGAAAAGAGCAGTACTCAGAACACTTAAACGCTGTAAGTCTACAAAAAACCGGAATGAAAAAATTCAGAAAAACTCAGTTATAAATAATGATTTGTTTTTTATTTGTTTTCATTTTTTTAGTAAAAAACATATATCCTACACTAACATTTTATAGTTTTTACCAGTAAACTGTTCAATAAACATTCCCTATTTGGTTTTTTAACCCAAATTATTGATTAGTGATGTAGCCGCTAAAGATCTAAAGATTCAAGACAAGAAAAAACGTTATAAAAAACGGTTTACTTTTATGGAAATAGATTCTATTTTAACACTTTTAAAGCAGTTACTATAGAGGCTGTACATAATTTGGTCTTAAATATTGGCATTTAAACATGGACTGGACTGGTCTGCATTTGAAAGGCAAATGGAGAAAAAGAAAAGTTAAGTAAATAAAAATCTATTGTAGAAAAAATAACAAAATATTTAACACTTTTATGAATTTATTGACATCTTCTATAGTGTCTTTCCATAAATCTTAAAAAAATTTTCAAAACTTTCCTAAAAGTAGCTGTAAAGTCGATGAACAAAAAGAAAAGAATCTTGAAAGGCGCATAAGTTTAAAAACGAGAGAGGTAGAGTAGCAATAAATCAATTGTAAATACAAGATGTTTTATTATATTTTGTATGGAATTGAAGAGAAACTACATATGTATGAATTTTTATAGGAGTATAGGGTAAAGAAATAAGAACGATAGAAAACGATATTTATTCTGAACTCAACACGCACCTGCGTGGAATATTATTTGTTACCTAACACTGCTGCCAGTTTTGGTATCAATTTGCTTCTATGGCGTTACAATTAGCTTACAGTACCGCATTAGTACTACAAAACTCATGGCAACTCACAATATTTTCTAATAACAAGTCACTCAATAAGTCGGTAGGATTAGTAAGAAAACTCCAAAATTTTATCAAAACTCGATATTCAACATAGTTGCCTTCGAAGGCGATACAACGAGTATAGTGATTTTCCAACCTTTCGATACCACTTTTATAGCACGATTTCTCTTTCTCGTCAAATATGCCTCAGTTTCAGTGATTACTTCATCATTAAACTTAAAATTCTCTCCAGAAAGCATTCTCTTGAGATTTGAAAACAGGAAAAAGTCGCTGTGGGCTAAATCTGGAGAATATGTTGGGTGGGTAAGCAATTCAAAACCCAATTCATTCAATTTTTCCATCGTTTTTATCGATTTGTGACACAATTTGTTAGCTCACGCGGCACCCACTTTGAACCGAGGTTTCGCATACCCAAATGTTCGTGTAAAATGGTAAAAACACTACTACTACATCTGATATCTTTACAATGTCAGCTAGCTCGTGCACCTTTAATTTGCGATCGTTCACAACCAATTTGTGGATTTTTTTTAATGTTTTTTGGATCCTAGGTTGGATCACCCCAGTAGGTAGCGTTTTTACTGATCATTCGCGTGATGTTTATAATCGCTTTCTTTGGATGGATTTGTTTGGAGTGGAGTTAAATTCTCTTACTATACTTCACTCGGAGACCTCCATTACATTCTGTTTTCATGTATTCTGCTAGGGATTTAAACCTGTGCCGCTTGTGTTGTATGCGGGCACTCTAATCAATACTCCACACCACAAAAAGCACCAGATAGTTGGCGCTTGTGATTTGCCTATTAACCCAGAATCCAGTGCATAGAGTAAAATGCCACAGCTATGGTTTTATTCTTTCTCCATCAAGCCAAAAAGTATGCCATAATCTCTGCCTAAATGGACTCACTGGTATAAGAGCCTCTAAATGATTCATTTACATTAACATTACAGTGACCAGAAACCCAGCATAGGACAATTAAACTGAGTCCACTACAGGCCTCCAATTTTTTCTTGCATTGCTTGACTGGATTCGAAAAAGACCTGACCGATTTTAGGGCATGTGTCGCTGTCTGGTTATCGACAAAAACTATGATATTCTCGACCGTTTTTAACTTTGCTGCTTCCTCTGCGGCCTCTTCTCACTCTGGTGTTGGCTTGGCCATATGATATGCTTCTTATATTGATTTTGTTACGTTTTAACCTTTTTAAAGCGTTTGAGTTCTTTTATTTACGTCTAAACGCGACAATACTTTATGACTGCAAAACGATAACTAAACTCACCGAACGCAACGCGACACCCTTTATAGCAATTCATTATCAATTTCGAATTGCTACAAATTTCTATTTATCTACGTTAAATTCAAAACATGTAAAATTATAATAAATATATAAAAAGGAATTGAACTGGCAACACTGTTAAACATGTGATAGCACTCTTTGTAGTACAGACAATTATGTCAGTGAGAGATACACAAGAGCCTTGACACAAACCAAATAAAGTTTATAGCTAAAATCTTACAATACAGTCCCAAGGGCACTAATGTGGTGAATTTTCTTTTTAGGAATTTTTATTTTCTTGACGTTTTTATTGATTACTCAGTAAGCAGGTTTGCGTGATTTTCAAAAGAATTTGAATTGAATAAAAAACTGTCCTGCTTTCATTATTCGCTTATCATTGACTCAGCTTCCGCAATATCTGTTAAATATTTCACTTTGGCTGTCATATTCTCAAAGTTAGGCGTTGTAATACACATATCGCTTACTTAATCTAGAACGCTTAAGCCACCATACAAACCTTGGCTTATACCTCTACCCTCTTACATTGCCTTAGCCATGACAATATCCATGGCAATGTTAAAACGAAGTTGTAACAAAACATAACCTTTAGGTTTAAGTAATCCCAAGTCGACTTAAATATGCCTGCTTAGATATCTCTCATACAAGATTCAACAGGCTTCTTGATGGTGAAAATTTTGAATCACAGAGATTAGTTTTCGTACTTTTGCCCTCCGTATACTTCTTTTATATTGATGGGTTATCTGATATTAGTATTCAAAGACAGTATTCTTTATCTTTCGAAAATTTATTTTGAGCTCGGCTTTTTTCGCGCCAAAGTGTGTACTATTATCTGCCTATTATGTATCATGCCCTTCCCGCGAAAGAAGCTAAAATTCTTAATTTTTTTCTTCTTGCTACGAGATGTTTAGTTCTATACTTACTAAAATGGCTTTACAGCAATCTGTTAGTTTTTAGTCTCAATATAAATCAAATTTCAAGTGCTTTAATCGTATGTTTTATTTCTCCAGTTTCTATCATCTAAAATTAGTTTTTTCTCGAGTTCATATTAAAGTTTATGAATGAACCTAATATCACATCGCTGCATCATAAGCCCACAAATTTTTGTGAATTTTAGCTACAAAACTGCTCTGTATTATCCTTTACATAGAATAAAGAATATGTGTTACATTACAACAACAAGCCCAGTCAAACCATTGTGTGTGTCTTAACTACTGCACACAAGAAATAACAACAATTATATCTGCCGCAATACACAAACTAGCGGTACTGTAAATCAAATATTATTAATGAAAGTTCTAGGTTATGTTATATAGAAGAGCTTCTTAGTTACGTTACCATTAGATGCACTCGCTCGAAATGTTTTTCATTCGAATTTTACTCCAGTTTACAGTTTCATCTATAATACGTTTAAACGTGCTAAGTTTCATACCTCTTCGAAAAGATATGAAAGACAAGTATTGAAGTAGATTTAAGACAGTGATAGGTGAACTAACAAGTACCACAAATTTATATAAAAATAATTATAAAGAAAAGAAAAGAATTCTTTAAAATAAAACTTAATAATTCTAAATTTTTTTCTTAATTTTTAGAATATTAACCACCATCTACTCCCCATATAACCTTTTACTGTTTAAACAAAAAAATTACCAAAAATTGTTTTTGTTTTTCATTATCATTGCGCTTTAATTTTGTACATTTTTTTGTCAGTAATTATAGGAGAAAGTTTCCCAAAATTTTTATTCTCATCTTTTGTTTTTCTTCTTTTTTTGTAATGATAATGAAAAATTAGTTGTTATTGTTGTAAAACCACAAACATTTCTTCTTTTAGAAAAAAACTTAAATTACATTCATTGTTAAAAAAATGTATGTTTTTTTTGCTGCTGCTGCTATTGTTGTTGTTTATGTTGCTTATGTTTATTAACAAATAATTCACAAAAATGTCAGTACCTGGCCACCATACAATACGTACCTATGCTGTTTAAAGCTGTTGCTGCCTGCCACTGTCTTTGATTTCTTGTTTTATTTTGTTTTGTTTTGTTGGTTTATCTCTCAGGAATCGTTGGTTTTATTTTTCACTGGGTCAGTGATATAAACAATGAATGACCTTAACGGTTAATTTTATTATAATTTATAAATTATTTTTATTTACACACACACAAACACTGTCTGTTGGTTTATTTTCCCTCCCAATAAAAGAAAAGAAACGAAAAAACCCCGTTCGAGCTTAAAATTTCGATAACGCGTTGGTTTTGTTTCTGTTTTCGGTACATTTTTGATTATTTTCTTTTTTTTTTTTTGTTGTGTTTTGCTTTGGCCCACAGGTGAGTTTGTTTTTTTTTCTTTTTTTTTTTGTCATCGAGCAGGAGAGAGTTGTTTATAAGCCACTCTCACTATTTTCTTTTACCAAAATTATCGATAACAGTTATTCATTAAAAACGTTTGGATGACTATCAATTTACAATATTTTTTGGTGCATGTGAATGTCATTGTAAGTGTGGCTTTTTTTTAAAAACAATATCTTTACAGATTTACTTGACATCGCTTAAGCTAAGAAATCCATGTACTTAACGCGACGCCTAGCAATTCCCGTTGCACGCTTAACGGTATTGATTGTCATGCAACACCATATCCAGTTAATAGCCTTCCGCTCTCTTCTCCCTCCCTGATATAGGGGAACTAAACTAAGCGTGACAAAAATAGTTCTGGAAAGAAACTTCAGTCCAACAGAACTGTTTCTTCAGATTACTACCGGCCGGTGGACTTTGTTCGTATTATGCTGTAAACCTTACATGCGGCATTATTCCACCAAAAGCGTCTCTTATCATTCGCTCTCGCTCGAAGTTATGACATTGTTTCTGTGACCGTATCTGGACCATATCCTGAACTTAAATAAAACGGGCAGACTTCGGATGTAATTGATTGGTGATAAATATAAATTTTTAAATGTTATTCAATACTATTCGCTATGGTGACTATATTTCGTTATCTTGCACTATTTCCTGTTTCATTCTTAAAATAAGCCATGATCCGCAAGAAATCCACACTCGGCTCTACAGTCTGTTGTTGGCTCTGGCCTGCATGAGAAATCAGTCTGCCCTTTGATCTTATGCGTGCTGCTTTCAGTTTGCTACATCAAAAATTTTTGCATCTTCCTCCACTTTGTCCTTCAACCTTCGCTGTCAGCACTTACCGTTCTAATTGTCAGCTGGAACGTTTACCTCCATTCGATCGACATCTACAAACCAGTGCAATCGCTACATATTATGATACGCTTAACTACATTAATGTCAGGATATAGCTCATGCTTCGTTTGACGTCTAGAATCCCCTTTCATGCAGATGAGTCCATAAATTCCTTGCAGGTATATTCTTTTTATCTCAGAGCTGACATCCTAGACGTTTCAACTGCCAGCTCTAATAATTTTGAACTTCCTCCTTCGCCGTGCTTCTCTCGCGGTTGCCAACATCTTGTCCTCATTTACCATTAAACCAATTTTCGACGACTCTATTTCGATTCTTGAAAAAGCTCCAGTTACATCCCGTTCTGTCCTTCCAAAACCATCCGCATAAGCGAGAAAGATATGGCTTTTGATTTTAATTGTACTCGTTTTATTAGCCTTTGCGTTATCCAGAAATTTCTCTATCCACTTAGTGAATAAGTTACACGATAAGCTGTGTCAGACTTCTTGTAGTAGCGAATAGCTTGGAGAGGTTACTATTTTAAATGTGGTGACGTATAAATTTTAATGATATCCCATACGTGGTATCTCAGGGAGATTTATAGTGGAGTAAATATTTCGTCTATTTGACCTGAAGCCACTCTGATAGGGTTGACGTGAAGCCACTCTGATAGGGTTGGCTCGCAATACCCTGAATATCCTCTACCTTACATATGTATGAAGACAGCAAAATCCCGAATAGGTGCCAACAAACCTCTTCAGACCCAATAAAAGATCATTTCCGAATGTTTGCCAAAGCAACACATTCACAGAGAATATTCTCCTTCATCTCTGTTTCCTTCCTGAACAGGTGACACCCCGAATCAAGTACCACATTCTCATAGTTGCCTTGCCCTTGTAACGCAACTTCCTATTACAGGTGAACAGGTGAACAGGCGTTCAGCTGCAATTCATAGATCTTCCCCCTGGCTGTGGACCAGCTAATACCACAGTACGGCTATGGTCTCAGTAGACCAATGGCTGAGTCCAGCCTTGTCAGTTCTTCAGCGATCTCATTCCCCACAACACGAGTATGTCTAGAGACCCTACAAAGCGCTGCTTAGTTCCTCAATGCCAGTGTGTTTCGTATGGGAATATATTTATGTATGTATGTATGTTAATAGACTCGACCCACACTTTATATTAAACCGCGCACAGATGAAAATAGCCGGGATATCTGCTTGGACAACGCACTACTAGGATACATAATAGCAAAATGACAAAATTTATAATTTTAACAATGGGCTAATGAAATAGCAAGCAGCAAAGCCTTTATATACCCAAATACCATGAAAGAAACAAGAATTTTCTACTTGTTATCATTTCAGTGTACATGTATCGCTTGTTATCACTTCAGTGTACAATTAATATATGACAGCTTAGCTTTTGAGACACAGGGAAAAGAAGAAATATAGCGCAGAGTGTATGTGTTGAGGGTAAATAAATACCAATTTTTTATGAGACAGCTGTCGCCAATATATCAAATACGAACGACACATACACTACTTACGCTCTGGTCAGTTGTAAAACGAACATGACAATATAATAAAACAAATAGTAAAACATGAAATAGGCCCCCATTTACAATACATACATCGTTCGTATTGGATGCTTTTTTTGTTTCCACTTTCTTCTTTGTTTTTCTCCACAACCGTAAGCAAATATTTTACAGGTTGCCTAGGTTTGGATTAGCGTTGTTGTTGTTTAATCTATCGATAACATGAAATTTTTTATGGGAGGAAAATTCATTTTTTTTTTATTTGTTAAACGTTTAACTCTTTTTTTGTTTTTGGGAAAGTCACCGTGTTTTCACAGTTTTTTTTTTTTTTTAATGAAAGACACCATTTTCATTGCCCTCCCCTTTTTCTCTGGTGTGTGCGCTTCAAGCCTTGAGGCCATTCATAACATTGTGGAAATGAAAATGTTTATTGAGATTAAAAGATATGATGAAAGAAGTGTTTAAATTATTATTAAAAGAAAAAGAAAGGCTTATGATAGATTAACCAGCAAGCTACTCAATATCATGTGTATTTATGTTTCATTTTCGAAAAAACAAAAGAATATTTTTCTTTTTGTCTTTCAGCCTGATAACTCTTTTTTCCAATGCACTTGGCCTTTTTTAATTTTGTTTATTTATTTATTTTTTTGATGGGTGTTTGAAATATTTTATTTTACGATTTGTTTAACGATTTTATTTCATTTTTTAACTCATGTCAATAGATCATTTAGATGAATGTGTTGTCTAGTGCCCCATTTTTTTCCTGTAAATTAACACTTAGACAAGAATTATTTTATTTATCTGCTAATATTGGGTAAGGGAAAGAGTTTTGTTTGATTTGAATTACAAAACTTATGGAATTATGCTTATACGTGGCAACTATAACAAGTTAAAATCAATTCATTAATTGTAGTCAAATAAGAGCTGAAAAGTTCAACTCTACGGTTTCAATAGGAGGTAATTTTTGCTAATTTAGCTTGCATGTTGAGATATTGTACTAGAGTAGATAATTGTCATCCACATAATTCGAATCATTGAGTTGTCGTGAGTGCAGTGTTGCCACCTTATGTGTAGTTACACGTATTATGTGTAATTTTCGATACGTGTGTGAAGTTAAAAATTAAATGCGTTTTTCTTAACATAACAAAAACTTGTGTAAGTTAACAGAATATGTGTGAAGATAAATACGAATATGAAATTTTTCTGTTAAGTTAACAGAGACTTGCACAATTGTGGATTATAAAATATAATTTTGGATAAAAATAACTAAACAAAGTTAAAGAATTATTAAAATTTAAAAAAGATATTTCCTAAGTCTCATTAGGTTAATTTTTGGTTTACTGTTAGCACTGAATTAAATTGGCTGGTCGGCGGGGAAAAGTTAGCTACGGGCTTTATATCTTCGATCTGTACTTTGCAGCCCAAAAAGGAAAACTGGTCCTGAAGCCTTGATACCTTGGCTATAAAGCCCACCAGGTCCGATTCCCCCACAATTGCATCTTAGGTCCGATTTTTCATGAACGACATATACATATGGAAAGAACGAAAAAAAAGTTAGCTACGGTCTATTATCTCCGATCTGGTACTTTGCAGCCTAAAAAGGAAAACTGGCTCTGAAGCCTTGATACCTTGGCTATAAAGCCCACCAGGTCCGATTCCCCCACAATTGCATCTTAGGTCTGATAATTTCATGTTTTTGTTGACGATTGTTTTAAATATATTTACCAGCTAAAAAAAATAAATGTTTTATAATCCACGACTGTGGAAGTAATGTTAACATAACAGTCTCTGTGAACTTTACAAAAAAAGTTTCATATTCGTATTTATCTTCACACATATTCTGTTAACTTACACAAGTTTCTTCACACATATTCTGTTAACTTATGTTTTTATGTTATGTTTTTGTTATGTTAAGAAAAACGCATTTAACTTTCGTATTTAACTTTACACACATATTTTTGATAGTGTATGTAGCCTGTGTGTAATTAACTTCATGTGTAATTTGTGTGTAATTTTACTGTTTGCTTTACTGTTTTTCTTTAATATGTATGGCAGTTGGTGTCGGTTTTGAACGTTTTTCAATCGTTACTTCTTAATTTAATATTTTTGATTTCATTCCCGCTTGTTCCGTTTCTTTAAACTTCAGCTTCACGCTGTTCTTTGCAGGTATAAGCCGTTGTTTATCGTTTAATTATTAGTGGGCAATGGCATTACGTCTGGATTTTAGGATTTTGCTATCAATTAAGACTTGCTCAGCTCGTGTTTACAATTCGGCGTCCGATAATATATTCTGTCAAGAAATTTCGTATCCTTCTTAGGTTTTTAATTGCCACAGCATATACTTGGTATTTGTGTGGCATTGATAAGGTATAGTTATTTATTATTTGAATTTTCCGAGTGAATTTTTTCATTGCCAAAAAAGATTCATGACATCTGACTATGCCAAAAATGTTCAGTAGTGTCTTCTATTTCACCATGGCTCAATGAGTCAGTCAATGAACAGAATTTCTGAATGAGCAACAAGAGGCTGTTTAAAAGGTATCATTAAATCGTGCTTATTCAGAAACGATGAAAATTGCAACGCTGGAGTTGGTATCGTGCGATGTTTACCGACGTTTTTTTTTTTCTTTGCACAAAATGGTAGAATTGGACTTGGTTGGCATGTGGTGTCAGATGCCACACGGCAATACCATAAACCTTTTGAAATATGGGTTTTTTCTGGGGATGCATGAAGGCTCACGTATACAGTGACAGTATACATTCGGCCACAGTTCCGGTCCTAAAAGACAATATTATAGCTGCTATTAATGCCAACAATTCGACCAGTATGAATAAAATGATGGAAAAAGTACACAATAGATAGATAGCAATTTTGTGTGTAATTTTAATACCAGTTGTGTGCAAACCATAAAGCTGTTGGTGGCAACACTGCGGGAGAGACTTTATGCAATTCCCCATATCCCTCTTTGAAGAAACCTCGCTCATAGTTGAGATGATAGAGGACTTCCTTGTTTTATTCCAACGGTTGATATGAAATGGTATGAAAAACTGAAGTTCAGCATCCGATGTCTTCCAAAACAGAAAACCCGTGATGGTGTAGAAACATTCTGTACCTACGGTATGCTCAAGATGGCTTCTCCTGTAGAGATTGATCCAAAAACCATTTTTTGAAAGATTTCGGAAAGAAATATTGTTACGAAAATTAAAACATCTAAAAAGATACACCAATATTGAAAGCTATAAACTTTAGTATGGCAGCTCCCAAGGCTGTATTTATTTTAACAGTGTTGTCAATACCACTATAAGTCGGATATGTAATTCAAATCTTAACGAAACTGATTAGTAGGTTGTAAAATGTACTAGAACATTCGAAACTAATGTTAATTTACTATAAAAGGTGCCGCACTCTGCAGTCAATCAGTTATAATTTAGCAGTCAAAGAGTAAAGACGTAAATTTGTGTATTAAGTGCAAGTTAAATAAGTTGGAAACTGTATAAAGTAAATTTGGAATTAAAGACTGTATAAATAAACAACAAATTTGTGTCATTTTATTTAACGCAATTTAAAAGAACTCAAACGTTTTAAAAAGGTTAAAACGTAACAAAATGATATCGCCACAGTTTTCAAGCGGCGTATGTTGTTGCATTCAATTGCCAAATGCAATAGAAAGCTTTTTTCTCAATTAGAATTCAACGGGCTAACATAGTTCGCCAAATCTTTGGTAGTAGCAAACGTTAACGGGTGCCATAATTAAACTAAAAGCTGCCGTAATAGTTTTTTTGGAGTCGGTCACAGAACAAGCTCGCTTAAATCTGTTGCGCAGTATGATAAACGAATTTTTCCACTTTTAACATTGGCGGCTAGAAAACTTTATCAAGTAATTTGCATACATTTTCTAAGCCAATTTGTTTAAGTGAGATTATAAAACACGTTGCAAAAAATGAATTTTTTGTGATAAACGGGAGCAAAATTAGGATATTTTTGTTATTTTAATTCGGTCTTAAATCTGTCATCATCTTTTTTCTACGTCACTTCTCTAGGGAGCATATCGGCTTTCCACAAAGCATTCATTGCTATATTTAGTTTCATAAATCAGCTTGGTTTTTCAAGCTAAGTATGTACATAGATGATTAATCTACTGTAGCTTGCCTTCATATGATAGTAGTGAATATACTTGCTAATTGGTAATGGTGATCCTAGCTTAGCATTGTAATTTTTATTCCCAGTAAGTGGCGTTATCTTCTGATAATTTGTCTGATGTTTGTCATCATCACCAGAAATAAGCTGGAAAATCAGTGTTCTTTAGTTTTAGAAGAAGTCGTCTGGAGAGAAGTCTATTTATTATTAAACACTCGAAACCACAATTTATTTTTGTTTCGCCATGTTCTTGGCCGCTTGTGTTATATGCGTGCGTTTTAACTACTACACCGCGTCACTCCCCTAAAAATGACTTGAAATTTTAATTCCCCGCTATAATTAGAAAAACTACTGAAAAATTCAGTGCTGCTATAATAATGCTCTTGAGTGTATTTTTTATGTTGTTTGACATTTTTTTTCTTATTTATTTGAAAGTTTCTCTTAAGAATTTATTTAAATAAATATTTTCGAAAATAATTTTTTTATTTCTTGTAATGAAACACCTCGAACTCTGTGATACTTTTCTATAGCAATTACCGCTTCTGTTTAATTACCAAGTGAAAATGTTTAGATTTCTTTTGCTCTTGGGGTTTATTCATTAAGAAAATAATAGAAATTTTAATCATATGGATAGAGCTTGCTTAGCTCACTGTAAAAGGCGGTTGTAAAGCACATTTTTTTTTTAAATATTTTTTAAATTATTTATTGTTTGTAATGCTGTGCTGCATTTTTTTTTTTTTTTTTTTTTTTTTGTTGCTTCTTATGATAGGATGGATCATATGTTGAAATATTTATTATTTTCCGGTTTTCATATACAATTTTTTTCTTTTCATTTTGTATAAATTACCACTTAATTTTTATAATGAGACCTGCCACTAGTATTTCTCTTTTTTTATATTTGCCAACTAATGAAAATTAAATAAAAATATGATTTTTCAACTACTGCTGGTTGGGGAAAAACAATAAAAATAAAAATTAAAAAGAAACTGGTATGTAAGAAAATCACGCACAACTTTAAATTAAATTATATCGTGTAAACTAGAAATAAATTTTAAAATTTTAAATATTTTTGTTTCTAAGAAAGAAGCAACAACACATCTTTGGGAGTAAACAGCAAACTAACAATAAGCAAAACCGTATTTTGAAAATGACACTAAAAAGTTGTCATAGCCCCCATCTTTACAGCTTCTGTTGTTTTCGAAATAACGAAGTCTTTATTAAACATAATTGTGTCCCTCTACATGTCCATATGTACATAAATTACTTGGCGACATTATCAAAATACATATATATTTTTTAAATAAAAAAAAGCGTTTACAGGTTGCAGACCAAATTTAACAACAGCAACCGAAATCTTTGCTGTGCTATTTAACAAAAATGATTTACACGAAGACCCCTTCTATAACAACATATTTTTGTACGTAATTTTTTTTTTTTTAATTTTGTTATAAAACCGTTTTTGTGGAATGTGCAGTAGGTGTCCGAAAAAGTTCGGTTACTAATTTGATCACTTTTACTTAAATATCCCCAACGAAATAAGTCCAACGGTGTCAAATCACATAATTGTGGCGGCCATGAGATAATACGGCTATTGAATTTCTCACGCAAAGGGCCATTGTTTCGTTGGTTGTGTGGCAAGTAGCACATTCTGTTGAAACCACATATCGTCCAGCTCCATATCCTCAATTTCTGGGCACAAGAAGTTCGTTATAATTTCGCTATAGCGAACACTATTCACGGCAACTGTCGGCCAAGCATTTCGAAGAAGTACGGCCCCATGACACAGACAGCCCCTAAACCGCACCAAAGAGCCACTCTTTGTGGATGCATTGGCTTTTCAAAAATCACTCGTGCATTCTCTTTTGCCCAAATGCGGAAAGTCTGCTTGTTAACGAATCCACTGAAGATGATTTTCTTTGCTAAGTCACCATTTACTTCTGTCTGTTCCACTAACTATTCGGCGTATTGGCGACGCTTGAAATGGCCAGTAGACTTTAGCTCTTGAGTCAATTGAACCTTGTAAGCGAGTAAGTGATGTAGTGGTTATATTGCACGCATAACAACACAAACGACCCAGGTTCGAGCCACAGCAGAGGACATGACGAAGAAAAAATTTAATTGTTGTTTCGAATGTTTAATAAAAAAAGGCTTAAGTTTCCATCCAGACAACTCCAACTAAAAAATAAAGAAAAAACCCCCCTAACATTCCTGCATAACTCTGGCGATGATGACAAAGATCAGACGAATGATCAAGAAAACCAGGCCACCTTCTGGAGAAAAATTACAATGCTAAAGTAAAGATCACCACAAGTTAACACGATCTCCACCACTACAAAAAAAAATAAATAAAATAATCATATGGAGGAAGCTACAGCGGATAAATCATTTACTGTGCTTGAAAATATCAAATTGTTTAAAGAAACTGAAACAAAGCAATAGATGCTTTGTGGAAAGCCAATAGGCTCCTTAGAGGAGTGACTGAGAAAAAAAAATTTCAATTCGCATCAGTAATATTCTTGAGATGTTCAATTGTTGGGCACACGACGAGTTGAGGTTGACGGTTCTTCTGCCACACTATCGCGAACAACAGCAATGTTTTCCGCAGAACGAATTGGGCGACCATGTAGAGCTATTTTCACATTTTCTACATACCTGGTTTTCTGAAATAAGCGCACATTCTCTCGATTGTGAACACATGTGGTCGATTATGCTGACCAAAAAATTTACAAAGTGCGCGAAATGGATTTTGATTTTAAAGTCCATTTTCGTAAAAGCCTTAGAAATTTTGGTCTTCCGAACGAGAAACTGATCCAATTGCGTTTTTCAAGCCTCTACGAAATTTACATTTTTAACATTGAAAGAATACCGCAGAGCTCGAAACAAATGATAATCTAAAGTTGCAAGATCCGAGCTATATGGTGGATAAATTAAAAGGTCATAGGCAAGTTCTCTTAGTTTCTGCCGAGTCATCAATGATGTGTGTGGTTTGGCGTTGTCATGATGGAACACAACACTTTTTCTTTGATAAATAGTGGCGGGTTTTGCACGGCTTGCTTCAATCTTGTTATTCTTGACAGTAGAGATCAGAAACAATCGTTTGAATAGGTGTTAGAAGCTCATAATGAACAATTCCCATCAGCATTATCCTTCTTGGTGTCAATAATGGATTTGCCATAGTCAGCGAAGCTTTTTCCTTGTTTCGTCTGTTCACTAGTTATTTATGTAGCAGCAAAACTTCGATCTACTTTAAGTATCCAGTATTCTTAAAATGGTTGATAATTACTTGGTGATGAATGCCTAGTTCTCTAGAAATTTCCGCATTGCTTATGTGCCGGTCTTTTCCACTTTTTTCCATGATTTTATCGACTTTTTTTTGTGATTTTAGTGAAAACGAGCAAACCATTTCGCTGTAGTTTTTCTAGTTACAGCATTGTCTACGTAAAGTTTACATATTTGTGTATCAGCCTACCATACATTTTTACCTTTTTTGTTATAAGGGGTGTTTTTTATAGAGGTATAGAACTTTAAGTTGCAATAAAACAACGATGGATTATTCGATTGATATGAATTTTGTTTATCCGAAAGATAATCTTGTGGCATTACATTTTAAATGTGATTTCTGGCATATGACCGGCACGGCTGGCGCGAATGTAGTCCAATCTGTCTGTGTCAATCGATGACGTTTTCCAACATTTGTGGCCGTATATCGGCAATAACACGGCGAATGTTGTCTTCCAAATGGTCAAGCTTTTGTGGCTTTACCGCATAGACCAATGATTTTACATAGCCCCAAGAAAGTAGTATAACGATGTTAAATCACAAGATCTTGGAGGCCAATTCACAGGTCCAAAACGTGAAATTAGGCGGTCAACAAATGTGTCTTTCAAGAAATTTGTTGTGGCACGAGCTGTGTGACATGTTGCGCCGTCTTGTTGAAACCACATCTCCTGGGCATCATGGTTATTCAATTCAGGAATGAAAAAGTTAGTAATCATGGCTTTATACCGATCACCATTGACTGGAACGTTCTGGCCACCATCGTTTTTGAAAAGTACGGACCAATGATTCCACCAGCCCATAAAGCGCATCAAACAGTGAGTTTTTCTGGATGTAACGGTGTTTCCACATACACTTGAGGATTACCTTCACTCAAAATGCGGCAGTTTCGTTTGTTGACGTAGCCATTCAACTAGAAGTGCGCTTCATCGCTAAACAAAATTCGCTTATGAAAATCGGGAACAATGGTAATCTTGTTTTGGGCCCATCCGACGAATCTACGTCGGGAGTGAGCCTATTCATGATAAATTGCCAAACCAAACTGAGAATAAATCTCTTGACAGCTGTTAAATCGGTCGCCATCTTGAAAAGTAATGCCAACTTAAAGTTCTATACCTCCATAAAAAACACGCTTTAGAAAAGCAAAATATGGCGGTAATCTTCCATATTTTCCCCGAGCAACCAGGGGAGAGGGTGTCCTGAAATTAAATTGTGGAAGAATTTGATCATAAAATTGTAGAATGTGGAATAATACCTCCATGAGACGATGGGAATAGTTAGAAAACAATTTTTATAAATCTATGTTTCCAGATGGAATGATAAAGGACTCTCAAATTTTTTAGCAATCTTGGTGAGCACAACAACGTAACTCTATAAAGTCAGTTCTTTTACGTGAATACCTGACCTAGAATTTTACCTCACAGTGCCAAAGCACGAGTGAATACAATGCGTCTACCAACGACCCCACCTATGATTAAAATCACGAGTGATTACCAATTCGAAGCCATGTTATTTGGACTTGTAGATGTCATCTTGGTGAGGCGTCGGAAACTATCTAAGCTCCTACCGATCACAGGTCACGGCACACGTTTAAGAGTGTAATATCACATCGAGTCAGCATTGCTCTGCCCGCGATTTGGGTTTAAACCACAACTATCACGTTGCTCCCACAGGAGGGCCTTACCTTAGTTTGGCAGTGATCAAGGTCTCTGGGGCTCCCGACACCCGTTTGCTACCACCACTACTACTGTGGACTGGCGAACAGTATGATGAAAAACAACGAACATAAAACATTCCACAACACCACAATAAGCAGCGCCACTCTCACGGGAGAACTTACAGTGACATCATGCGCCACGAACACAATACACGAACACAAACAACACAATTAGTCAAGAACTGACCAATTACAACATAACACCATGATCGGCAGTAACAAACCGTGAACAGCAAGCAGCAAAGTTAATGCTATGTTGGGTCTCAAATCGTAAAGGTCATCCTAGTAGTAAAAGAGCTGATTGCTTCGCAAACTAGGATACTCGATGTGTTTTCGTTGGGCCTGAGAAATTTTTTGGTATGCCTGGCATATATCACAGAAGAGTATGTTAATAGAAAATTTTCCGCAGCTCTGCAATTTTACCTCTGGACTTAAGCGAAAAGGTTTATGTTACTACTCTCCGGTAGATCTCAGAAGTTCCTATTGCTCAATATGAGCAAATTTGGAGTACTAAGGGATCTATATGTCGGGCTTTGTGATCAACATATCTTAGGAAGTTTTGAATATGTAGTTTCTGTACAATATATGTTGAAACTTTTGAACATGTACTATGTGAGTGCCCTGCCTTTTCAGCTCACAGGGTTAAGTTCTTACGGGAAGCTGCAGTAACTTTGGAAGATGTATTTGACAATGACAAACCAAGCTTCAGCACGTTAACAAACAGTACGTCGAAGAACAGTAAAACGTCGAAGAAAAGAAATAGGAATATTGATCCCAAGATCAGTTGCAGAAACATTACTCAGAAACAATTAAGTGGCATCAATACTGATTTTTTCAAAAAACAGTCTTTGCAACGACGGAAGCCCAAAAGTGCCCAAAGTGAAAGTAACGCCAATCATTTTTTGGCGAAAAACTATACTACGATTATGCCTCGCTATTTGGATTTTTCTCCTGTTGCAACGAGTGTGAAAATCTCAATTTTGGATTAAAAAACACTTCCACTTAACGTCCTGGGATTTTCGCGTTGCATCAATTAAACTCTTAAGGCCTTATACTAAATGGCCAATGTCTCAAAGTCAAAGTTTGATGCTGTTTAATCAAAGTACTTATTAATTGATTAAAACTCATTCGATCTGAGGGGTCCGCAACACTGTTATGTTGGTATTACAACGAAATGAATTCTGTTTTTAAACGATTAGCTCACTGAATGATTTATTGCATTGCATTGCAAAGCAAACTTTTTTTGTTGGCACCATAGTAGGTAGGTGTGTGTAATACAATCTTCCCACCAAGATGTTTCTCCAGAAATAAATCTACAAATACCAGTTACCACTCTTACCGTTTTATACCATATTTTTCTACTACCAACGCAATGCACTAAAGAAGTAGGTGTTGCACCCTTATTACTAAGGGATGAAAATGTCACGCACTTTTAAACGGATATAGAAATATTTTCTTTTCCAAGGTCATGTCCATGGCTTCAGGGATGTTAAATAGTTTCAATTTTAATTTATTGCGTATTAAAACTTTTCACCACAAGTGTTTTCGATTTTATCAAAAAATAGCTTTTCACATAAACTTTAAATAGTTTTTAAATAGAAGTGAAATAAATTACATGAATTCCAGCCCAATTCATTTGCCTGCCTGCGCCGTACACGTTTTAAAAATGAACTTGAACTTAAGCGTGAAAACAAGAGAGAAAGAAAAAAGAAAAAACTAGATTTTGTAGAAAAAAAATTTTTTGTTTTTACTACGCATACGTACTTTACAGATGCATATTATTATGTATACGATGCATATCTGTAGTGAAATACAGTGATGGTCAAAATATGATATGCATGTTAGCATATCTGAAGAATATATCAAATTTAAGATGAGTCCCAGGATGTTTCCTGTTGATACTCTGAAGTTCGCTTACATGATCGTCTTTGTTAACCTTAAACTTCAGTAAGGTATCTCTATAACAAGTTTCATACATTTTATGGTAAATTTTATCTTAATTTATAAAGCGTGTTTTTATAGAGGTATAGAACTTTAAGTTGGCATTACTTTTCAAGATGGCGACCGATTTAACAGCTGTCAAGTGATTTATTCTCAGTTTGGCTTGGCAATTCATCATGAATAGATATATAGCGCACTACGTCCATTTTATCGTCGACAAAATCGTCCATCAGAGCAGTTAATTCGATTAACCATGGAACGTTTTCGTACCACATTTACTCTTATTGATAACTCGCATCCCCAGAGACGCTGTACGGCGCGTACAGAAGAAGCTATTGCTGCTGTAGAGCGTAGCATTGAGGAAGACCCGAATGAGTCTATCCGCCATCGAACACAGGGATTGGATCTGTGTCCATCCCCTTTGTGGAAGATTTTGCGGAAGGATCTTGGTTTGCGTGCTTACAAAATCCAACTCGTGCCAGAATTGAAGCCAAACGATCATCAAGTAAGGCGTAGGTTAGTTGAATGGGCCCAAAACTAGATAACCGTTGTTCCCAGATTTTTATAAGCGAATTTTGTTTAGCGATGAAGCGCACTTCGGGTTGAATGGCTATGTGGGGCTATGTAATGTCATTGGTCTATGCGGTAAAGCCACAAACGCTTGACCGTTTGGAAGACAACATTCGCCGTGTTATTGCCGATATACGGCCACAAATGTTGGAAAAAGTCATCAAAAATTGCACGTCCAGATTGGACTACATCCGCGCCAGCCGTGGCGGTCATATGCCAAAAATGAAATTTAAAATGTAATGCCACAAGATTACCTCTCGGATAAATAAAATTCATATCAATCGAATAATCCATCGTTGTTTTATTGCAACTTAAAGTTCTATACCTCTTTAAAAAACACCCTTTATATCAGGCCTTAATGGAGTTAGCTTCTTGGTGCCTTTTCTAACAACGTGTCAGGCTTTTATATTCGTATCAAAATTGTTTAAGGCTTAATTAGACTTAATTATTTATATTAAGAATTAGTATAACGCCTTAGTTGCAACACAACCAACCAATGGGCAACAATGTATTCGATTAGTGTTGACATACTGTAACGCCATAACCGATGAATTTGATTTCGGTTGTCTCGACATATGACGTTATGTTAAGTCACGTCTAATTGGACCTTTATGCCGATGCAAAAAAGTGTAAGACAAACCAAATAACAGTGCTGCAACTCTTGATAATGGTAAAGTTGGATTTTGGAAATATGCACCCCTATTCTGCGTTTAGATTACGTCTCCGCATTCAATTACGTTTACGATCGAAAATTGATATTCCAAACTGAAAAAAAACTAAATTGAAAGAAAAAGAAGAAGACAATAATGTTTTTAAAATCATAGGAACTTTTGAAAGAGACGTAGAAAAACAAGCCAATTGTAATAAAAACTCAAAAGGTGTTGCTTACGCAAGGGGATTCAATAAAAAAACACTCATTTTCTGTTTGTGTTTTTCATGCAAATGGGGACAAGCGTAAATAAATTTTTGTTTTTTTTTTTATAAATATGTATTACATTCTGTATTTTTCACTTTTTATTTCATAAAAATTAATAAAATAGTAAGAAATTTTAGCCAAACAATAAATTTTGATCTAAAAAAAATAAAAATCGAACGAATCTCCGTCATAAAATTATCAACTTAGAAAAACGTAGCTACGATCGTAATACAGAATACATACTATCAAAGGAAACTGAACGGAATAAAAACTCAGAATACCAAATCTACCAAACGTTGAAAATTTTGATTCAAATCGAAATGCAGAATAGGGGTGATTTATTTAAAAAGGTGAAATTGCTGCAAAAATATGTTCATTTTTGAGGAATAATAACATTTTAACTGCTCTCAGTTTAATCTGACGATTTTATCTTGTATTTTTATCTCTATTCAGAGGTTTTTATTAAACAGGTTATACTTTACAGAATCATTAAGCTTTAATTTAAGCAACCGATTGTAGCGTTAAAACTATGCTCTCGATAAAGTTACGCTTCATACACTGATATAAATCCGTTTTAAAGAATTGTTTACGGTTGCCTGGTTTTGATTTTTGCTTTAAGCTTAATCTTGTATAGATAAAGGCCTAAGCCCAATCTTAATTTAAGTTGGTCCATGTTTCTAGCAATGGTTTATTTAGCGCTAGTCACAGAAACTGCCATTTCTAGGTTTTCCTAGTTACTGTCCGTCATGGTGTTTCTGTTTATTTTACCATCTACCAATCTCTGTTTGCTGGGCCGCATAAGCTTGAATACACTCAGAAATACATACATTCTAAGTCAAATAAAAAGTAACCATCCTTCGTCTATGTAGCTTTATTTCGATTTGAAACTTTAAAGATAATTCGATGCAATTTCGAACAGAAAAAGAAACTCGAAAATTTTAATTTTTTATAAAACGTAGAAATTTTAAAACTGTTCCCCATAAAACTCCGTAAAATATGATCTACTGTATTTGTATCACTACTGTATTTGTTTTTTAAAACATTTTTGATGTTTTTAATCAAAACATTTTTAATATTCTTTCACTTGCAATCACACAAATTGCTTTCCCCTCCACCCAACGATGGCTACAACAAAATCAAACACATACATATAACCTACGACAATATAATGTAACGGTTTTTAAACGAGTGCCAAAAGAGTAAGAACTTAACGAAAGAGAGAGTGAATAAAACCACACACATCATATTCCGTAAGCGCATGTACAATGACCTTCAAAATCGAAGTCATATGTTCGTTTCGTTTTCATCCTGCACCAGCAGCCGCAGAAAAAACAAACAAACAAACAAATACAGACAGAACGTGTGTAACGAAGAAAAAAAATCTACGAGTATTTTAAGAATTCCGTTTCTTTTTTAACACTCGTCGTAACGGAAATATCCACGTTCATGCTGCAGGAAATGCTGAACTTCTGTTAAATATAGCAATGGCGCTTAGACGGACGTGTGTAAACGATAAAAATGAATGAATGAATGAAATGAGTGAGTGAATGAATGAATGTTAAGAAACGAATGAGAATACACAAATGGTTACCTATACATGTACATAAACCATATGTGGGGCTGAAGGCTATTCTATAGAACCAATATCAATATTTGTACTGGAAACAAAGAAAAACAACAACACTTCTATGAATCATATTTATAAAGAATTTGAAAAAAAAACTACGGGGGTTTTATTTTTTTAGTAAAAAAACTAATATTTCGATAATAAAAATATGCAAAGAATTTGTTTTTTTTTTTTTGCATGACAATTTGTTTTACTACTTCATTTAAGAAAAAAAATGTTTTTTTTAATTAAAGAGATTTTATACAAATTTTGTATAAGCATCGTAGTGCAAAATAAGGCCTTCAACACAATATTCACAGCAGGCTACTCGACTTCATGGCTACACTCAGGGAAAAAGTTAACGGTTGGTATCAATATTTTAAGAACAACTCGGTATCGTTCAAGAGCGATAAGTAATACTCTTGTCTTGATGATACACTGTTCTTATTTTGATACCGTAACCGCTTTATACCGTAGACAGACGACAGCGTTAATGTGCAATTAACTAATTAACTCACTAATGCAAATTAAATTCTTTACCCTGACAGACGATAGTTTTTGCATTGAGTAAACATCTGTTTGTTTGTCAACTATTTGTTTCGGCGTTTATACCATTGTAGATCAAATGGAAAGAAGACTGAAGGTATGATTAGCAGCCAAGCTGTTGGTGAAAAATCAATATTTATTTTGAGAAAAAGCTGAAATGACTTGCAGAAACTGCTCCATAATCCTTTTTAACTGAAACTTCATTCACAATAGTAACCAATTTTTTTTTGTATATAAGACCAGCCCCCAGGGGATGGCCCCTACTCATGCAATGCATTGTGCTGGTACTAGGAAAATGGGTTATTGGAAGGAGGACAGAGGGAGTAGTGTTTATGGACGTTAGATTTAAATTTACTCATGTCATAAGTGGCAGGAAATACTTTCGCTGGAAGATTATTCCACAACCGAACAGTGCGACCAAAGAACGAATTCTCCCTATAATGCGTTGTGCAATATACTGGACAATCAACTACAAAGGGATGCGCTCTACGAGAAATACGAGTACTACGTAAAAATATATGATTTTTGAGAATTAATTCCTTAATTTCATTAGAACACATTCCACATTGCGACGGTGCTCCAATGAATCGATAGAGTTGGCTACCCTACCGTCATTGATGAGCATCTTCGCCCTCTCCTGTACGCGGTCGAGAAGCTCCAAAATAGACTTTGAAGCACCGGCCCATACATGAGAGTTGTATTCCATTTTGGGTCGGATATAGGTCGTGTAAATATTAAGGAGACCAGATGGGGTGAAATATTTCTTGCACCGTCTCAAAACACCAAGGCACTTGAATGCTTCTTTCGACACTTGAAATATGTGATCATTCCAACGAACGTCACAGTGAATTCTCATGCCCAGAACATCAAGAGCATCTGATTCTCAATATCCACATTACCCATTGACACAGATGACAGCACACCACCACGCCTGTGTGTTAAAAAACAACATTGAGTCTTACGTGCCTTAAAATCGACCCTGTTCGGACGACCCCACTCGGAGACCTTCACCAGGTCACTTGTGAGTGTGACGTTCATATTCATCCTTCTCCAAAAGGCTCGGTCTACAATCAAAAGAATATGAGTAACAAATGTTGCTGTTATCCGAAAAAGAGAAGATAGGATTAGAAGTGAGAAGAAGAAAGTCGTTAAGAAATATTAGAAAAAGAGTAGGAGAAAATTGATTATACACAGCATTGCCATATTAAAAAAGCTAAATGCAGTCTAAATGCAGTTTGGTTTTTATGCATTTACATCACCCTACGCTTTTACTTTGTTACCGATTGTTTTTATTTTGACAAGAGACCGGTCTTTATGTCGATTTCGTTCTTAATTTAATACTAAAAATACTTAAAATTTAGAGAAATGTATGAAATCTATATTTGAGCCGATAGAACGACCTGTATAATTCAATGTTTAAAAATGATTTTATGAAAATGTTGATCATGTTGTTCACACGGTGGGTCCAATTTTGGCATACTTTCTCCAACATATCGGCCGGTATCTCACGAATAAATTGTTCTAAATTGGCTTCCAGTGCATCAACCATTGCGGGTTTGTCCCTATAGTCATGAGGCTTGACATAGTCCCACAAAAAATAGTCTAAAGGCGTTAAGTGGTACGATCTAGGGGGCCAATTGACCAGTCCTAAACGTGAAATAAACTGTTCACCAAACTCGCCTCTCGAATGAACCATTGTTTCGCATGCTGTGTGGCATGTGACACCGTCTTGTTGAAAACGCATATCAGCCAAGTCCAGCTCTACCATTTTGGGGGAAAAAAATTGTAACCATCGCACGTTAGCTCTCACCATTCACAGTAACGTTTCTGCCTTCGTTGTCTTTGAAAAAGTACGATCCAATGTTAACACCGGCCCATAATCCATTCTAAAAGTTCATTTTTTTTATGCTTCTGGCAGCTCTTCACAGCAAATATGGCAATTTTGCTTGATCACATATCCATTCAACCAGAAATGAGCTGCGTCGCTGAACACAATTTTTCAAAAAAAAAAAAAAAAAAAAAAAATGCATTTTGATAATAAAATTTAACAATTTGCAAGCATTGTTTATTTGTAAGTCGGTTCAAGTCAGTAACATGTTACACGAAAACAGCTGAATGTCAATCTTAAGTTAAGGCGTCGAGCGTTGCTTTGACTGGCGGCTGGCGCTGACGCTGAAGTGACCTACCTAAATACGAGCGTTAACGTTGTGTCGTAAACAGCAATGTCAACTTAAACTTCCCACAAAACATAACTAAATAAAAATGTTTAGTGATTAAAGTGTTTTAGTGATTAAATAGCTAAATATGATGTGAAAATAGTTGCTTGATATTACTTTAATATATAAACAATAACAAACCAAATTTAAGAAAATGCAACACTGCCAATTTTTTGTGTTTATAACAGTGTTTCGCAGCCAACTTCACTCTCTAACGCGCTGTCAAAATTGGATTTTCCAGTTACAAAGCGTTAACGCCGCTCTACTTGGGTTTGCTCCATACAATTTGTGTGTACATGAGAGTTTTTGACAGGTGAATAACGTTCAAGGCTCTAGCTGTGAGCTTCCAAAAAGAAAGTTGCTAAAAATCAGTCGATATAGCATATTGTTTAGATTTGATAACGGATCGTTCTTTATGTAATAACAAATCGTTCTTAATTTATTAATTTATGGTATTTTAATACAATTTGTTCACTATTTTATTACAAATTGTTCATGATTTATTAACTTATGGTATTTTTGTAACACTTGCTACTTTTTTGATTACGCATTTAGCTTGATTTAATACTCAAAAATCATAAAATATTGTTCACTTTTTGTTCTTGATTTGATATCAGCCATTAACAATTTTATAACTCCTCTTTTCCCTCTGTGGGCGAATACATTTGGCTACAATTGCTAGCGTGTAGTCATTTATTTACATGTTTATTTTGAAACTGACAGCAGCAAATTGTTGAGTATTTAGTATTGGCAGCACTAATTTGCTCATTGCCACCTAAAAAGAAATTAGACTATGTTTGGCGACAACTACATTGGTGGTTGCCTATGCTTATAGCTGTGGTGTCGTTAAAAAATAATTATCTTCATATAAACGTTTGTATACTAATTTAACAGCTTGCAGTCGGTAGCTTTCTATGGTCCATGTGTTTAATACTTAAAATAGTTTCTTTAGCAGTTACCAATCACCAAGTCATTTCTTTATATCTCTTACAATAAACGTTTGGTTAAAGATCAATTTAAACGTAATAAAACTTAAAAACTTATTGAACCCCACCCACCCTCGTAAATTTTATTGCATTTTCTTACCATAAATTTTTTTTGTAAATTTTACAATAATTGGCCATAAATATGCAATAACAAGAAGCAACAAAAAAGAAGGCTTAAATACTTTAAAGCAATTACGCAGTCACCTAATAGTTGTATGTGTTGTTGCCAACACTGGTTTGGTGGTGGCTCTCAAGTGAATGTTGTCGAATTGTTGTTGTGCTGTTTAAAAATAATGTTTTTTTTTCATTTTTATTTTTAATTATTATTGCTTTTTAATTCAGATACTGTTTTTCCAGCAACTATTGTTATCGCACTTAATTTTTAGTATTTTTTTATTTTCGCAAAACTTTTAATCTATTGCACAATAGAAAGAAAAAGAAAAACACGCAGCAATGTTTGCCACACTTGAACAATAACTGTTGAGGCAAATAAATTATACATAAATTGTTAGTGCCTTGCAACAAACTATACATTTTATGTTGCATAGCTATTTTTTTTTTTTTTTTTTTTTTGAAAGCAAACAAATTTTTTAAATTTTTCTTACGCAGCGTGTTTACGCTGTATTTGCGTTTAAATTTAATTCAAATTAAGGAGAAGCCGTTACGTTGTTGGCATTTTTTCAAAAAAAAAAAAAAAAAATTACTAAAAAACATGTTAAATTGCATTTTATATAAGTTTAAGAGTATTTTAATCATTATACCCTACACTCCACTATATATGATGGAGGAATATCACATTTTTGCTAATCATAGCGGTACGTAAACATATCTTAATATTTAATCAAAGGGAACTTGTTTGACTTTCGTTCGATTGTAAAAGTACGTGATATCAAAGCATACTCGTAGGTCGCTTTTTTAAAAATGATTTAATAAATTGCTTTCTTTAGTCTTCGCAAAAAGGCTATACTTACTGAATAACACCTTACTCAGGTATATGTAGTTTACAAAGCATGCCCATAGTTTTGCTCATATATAAATTACTTAGCTCACGCATAATTCTTCATCATTACTGAGAAAACCTATTGAGCCTTCCAAGCGATAATTCAACGCACTTGAGGTCAATGACTGCTTGGTGCTTAATCTTATGTGTGGACTACAAGACGACATAATTCAATGTTGATCGTCTATTATCCAGAATCTTATTTCCTCATGCTGTTCTGTCTTAAAGGCATTTACCACCAAACTATATAGTTTTGCCCACTTGAGAAGCATGTACAGATCAAGAACCGTTTCAATTTATTTACCACAAATTTTATTAAAGTGATGACAATATACACTATGAAGTTCCCCTTGCCTGATCGCACCGGTTTTCTTTAACCAGGTAAAATCATCAAAAGACTGGGTTCAGGACAGTAGGCTTAAACACCTTAAAAGTTGTGACTAATAACTCATTTAACCTGCACTACAACCATCTAACATCGAAAAAATCTTAGGCATCAGAAACGGTAATGATATTGTCTGCAGGCACCGTATCTACTCGAGAATTGGTTCCCGTGCTACCTCCAAGAATAGATGTACCGACGTCCAGCAGAACATCTTGTACTCCCATGCTTTGGTTCGTTGGCTGCTACGGATAGTAACCTCGAGGTTACCCCAGGGGGTTAATTAGCAGCATTGTGCCGTTTTAATACCACAAACCTGCATCCACAAAATAAGAATACTGAGGTCAAGTAAGTAGGTAGTAAGGTAGAGCCAGACTGGCTCTTTGTGATACCACAATGCTTCATCCTTC
This sequence comes from Wohlfahrtia magnifica, assembly GCA_023159175.1. Taxonomy (NCBI): domain Eukaryota; kingdom Metazoa; phylum Arthropoda; class Insecta; order Diptera; family Sarcophagidae; genus Wohlfahrtia; species Wohlfahrtia magnifica. The sequence goes on along the minus strand of JAKWBJ010000052.1, from coordinate 2,511,857 downwards.
TAAATCGAAACCACCCGGAGCTCTTGATAAAGTCTACGAGTTATTTCATGTTCGTTTCCAACAGTTCAGCGAGCTTAGTTACATTGTAGAAGCCATCTTCGTTTTGCGACACAACGTCGAGCATGTGTCGACTATAGCTATAGAATTATTTTCTTCCTGTCCCAGCAACCCCTGCAAAGATCATGGGCCAGGTGTCCCTGTACGCCTGGCATAAGTGCTCAGTAAATAATGCCCAATTTTGACTCCAACAACGGTGCTGAGTGGAGGTTCAGTAGACTTTTTTGCGCTTTTGGTCCAGATTTGGCCAAATCTGCTCCATTATCTTGCCCGTCTCCGAGATTGTACATACGGCATTGACGAAGTCTGTTATCTCCTTGTAACTCCTAAGCTTAAAGTTTCTAATAAGATTCCTAATGTGAAAAATCTGTTCGTAAGGTTAGGATTTGTCGTCTATAGAAAAAATGAAACGACCCGCTCGCCTATATACATCCAGCGATGTTCAGAAACTGCAGAATCCCAGTTTGTACTATGTCCGCCATGCTGTCTGCTCTTGCACACAGCAGATTAACCATATATTTTCTACCTTATCAAGCCATTTTCTAAGCTGTAACTAATACAAACTGTACCCCTTTGCTCATGTTTTCCGTTAAGCTTGTAATAATTTCATCCAGTCTGATCTTTGTGAAAGAATTAAGTATCAAGAAAGCTGGATCCACATACAATTTTATATGCCATAACAACTGTGGTAAATTTCGAAGAGATTAGTACATACTTAACCTTAGTTACCACACAAATTTTATCAATTATATAGTTTTTAATTAATTCTTACCAATTATCAATTACATACAAATGGCCAGTGACCTATAACTGGTAATTATTAATTGAAATTTAGTTAAAAGTAGTAGGAATTTTATAAATGCCAATTATTCTAAAAAGTAATTGGTAAAAGTTAATGACTAATAACATGTAATTCGTAATTGAAAAATACCATGTAATTGGTAGTTACTAATTGCATGTAATTGGTAATTGAAAAATACTGATTACTTGCAATTATAATTGGTAATAATGAGTTACCGAATTTCTGTGAAAAAAACCTAAGTATCAAAGAAATTGGAACAAAGAACAAGAAGCTGGATCCCTATACAGTTTTATATGCCACACAAATTTTAACTCAAAAATGCTAATTACCAATTATATAGTTATTGCCAATTATCACTTACATACATACAAATGACCAATTACTTAAGATTAAATTTAGTAAAAATTAGTAGGAGTTATGTTGTAAATGCCAATTACAATAAAAAAATTTGTAATGTAGTAATAATTACCTATAATGAGTAATTGAAAAATAACAATTCCTTGTAATTACGTTGTAAATGGTAATAATTATTGTGTTTGTAATTCACAAAATTCAATTATCAATAATATATAATAGATAATTGATAAGTAATTGTCAATTAACTTAACTTAACTTCCCTAGCTGTTATTATTACAAGCAAAACATTGTAGTGTAGGGAGTACCATGATCTCGAATTTGATTTAATTTTTATTAACTTTGTTTAATTTTATATAATTAATTAAAACTAATTATTTGTCTTATGAATCACTTCTATTAAGTGTTATATTTTCTCTGATTGCAGACACTTCTATTATTGCTGCTTTAGTTTCTTTATTTAGTTTAACGAGTAACTTAAATTAGTATTAACTGATAAGATAAGTAATTATTTGTTGAAATTATACGTTTTTTATTTTCTTTTCATTATTCGTTTTCTTTCATAATCAATCATTTTGAAACTATAAATGATCCCATTTGTGCTTATTTTTTATTTTTATTTTTATTTTACAACTGAAATTTGTACTTTTACGCTGAGCTGATTTTCTATGATTATTTCGAAATTATAAACAATTGTTATCAGTGTTTAGAAATAATAATTTCAACACTCTCTCAATTTTCAAAAAATATAAATAAATTCTTCAATTTTCATAACATTTTTTATTTTTATTTAAAATATTTTTTTTCGAAATTTTTTAGAAGTAAAGCTGGGTAATTTTGTTTTTAGTAATTTATAGTCGCAGCCTTACTTTCTTCATTATCGGTTTCATCTTAAATTCGCTTTCATTTTTTTATTACCGTCTCTTATAATGGCAATACGAGTTGATCTTTTCAAATTTAGCCAGACGTCAAAGAATTTAAATTATTTTCTTATTTTTTTTTAATTTTATTATAAAAAACTCTTATTAAAGATTATTGTTGTTATAATCGGAGATTGTTTTTTTTTCTGAAAGATTACTGTAATCAAAGAGATTTATTTAAGCACCAGTTTGCATTTTAATACTTGTGATCGGAGTTGAATCACCTTTTCAAAAGACACTCAAATGAAGAAAACAGAAGAAAACAAGTAAAGAAATTATAGCCGTTTAAGATCGACCATTTATTACACTACAACACACAAGAATAGTCTATAATAAGGAGGATTGCTAGTTACGGCCTCTCCTTTGTCCGTTTTCAAAAGAAAGAACAGATCATCTTGAGCTTGAGTACTGTGTGGAGAGACGTTTAACTGATCAACATTGGCTGCAAAATGGCTATGATCACAGAAACTTTATCTGTATTTACCGCTAAAAACTAGCAGTTAATATGTGTCCCTAGTCATTTCGGCAAATTTTAAACCGATTCCAAAACAAAAAAGTTCATCTCCACTAAAGTATTAGGACGTGAATTAGAATCAAAAGAAACTATCGGGCAAGCTGCTAATTGATTGAGACTTGTCGCGAGATAACTTCGGCCACAAAATTACTTTTTCTATATCGAGAACCATTTTTGTTGTTGCTGTAAAAGCTTTGGAGTATTCTTCGTTAGGTTAGGTCAAGAAAGAATCCGAAATATCATTACGATAGGCAACCGATTTTCCTAAAAAAAATTTACCAGACAGACTTAGTCATGGAATAGACGTGCACCGGGATGCCTTCGTCTAAGTTCCCGTAGAGCGAAGCAGTCACAAACAAAATTTTGTACCAATTCCTCCTCGTTATCCTGACAGCTTATACAGTAGCCATATAATTGGTACGCTCAGACATAAGTCCAGCCATACAGTTGTTAGTGATTATATCAGCTGGCCCTTTCCATTGCCAGAGAAGTTCAGAGCATCCTGGTTATGCTGCAATTGGTTATATTCGACCAACTGCGTTTCACACTGCTCTACACCCTCAATCTATCAATAACGCCCCTAAAAGTACGCCCCTGTGCAAGAGTCACACTCATAGATGACCCCCTAGTACTGCATTCATCATTAAAATCTTTTCTTCAAATGTCCCATTGGTATTGGTATTCTCCCATCTAGAAGTCATCGAGCGAATGCCGCATGGAGAGAAGAAAAGATATCCTACGACTAAAAATAGCCGGTCATATGGAACTCGAAACTTTACATTCCTAACGAAAAACCTCTCCAACGGCAGCAATACATCAGTCTGTAGTACTGCTGCCACATCAACCAACTCTTTTCCAACGACAGCAAAGTCCCGCAACGCAACAAAGACTTAAGACTCCCTGCGATCTATCCAAGGCAAATTTGCAATCTAAAACGATCGTAGGCCTAATCACGCACGATCTGAGTACCCTGAAACCCGTCTGACTGTCCACAAAGCCCCCCAAAGCTCCCAACCACATTCTCGATATATATATATATGGCAGTACGGAATCATCGGTCTATAGTACTCCTGACTCCAAGCCATGATGCGCCAATTCATCAGCCGGGTGGGTCCCAATGACTCCAACAAACTCTTACAACTCCCTGCGGTATACCCAAGGCTAAAACCACCTTAGACATAATCGCGCACGATCTAAGTGCCTTGAGAGCCGTCTGTCCACAAAGTCCCACAACGCTCCCAACAACATTCAATTACTTCCACTATACACTTGCCGCTTAACTTGTAGCTTGTAGTCGCTTTCCTTAACAAAAAAAAAAAAAAATGATTTGTATCTCTTTATTCTGTTAGCGGTTAGAACACAAGCATACAACACAAGTGGCCCGGGGTCGAATCCCTAGCAGACGACATGAAAAAAATTGATTGTGGTTTCGAGTATGTAGTTAAGAGCTTTAACCTTCCTCCAGACAAATTCATCTAACCCCCCCCCCCCCCCCTGACCTTCCAGCTTATCTCTAGAGATAAAAAAAACGTCACCTACTGGGAAAAAAATTACAATGCTTAGTAAGGATCACCACCACCAATTAGCACGGATCTTCACCACTACACACAATCATATGGAGGCGGGTTACAGTAGATTAATCATCTATATGTTTGATAACTGAAACTGAAACAAAGCAATTGATGCTTTGCGGAAGGCCAATATGCTCCCTAGAGCGGTGATGGAAAAAAAATCTGCTATCCATCGAATATGAATGAATGTTGTTGATAGTTTTGACAGTAGCTGTGATACATTACAATAGGAAAGGCTAAAATTTGTTTCTCAATTCTTTTTAAGTTTGTAATCAGCCTTGAGATAATTGCTTTTGGGTCACCCCCTTTTTAACACCTTTAAGTTTTCTGCTCTCGTTTTGTACTTCTTCTAAAAAGTTTTATTTGGTATTACCAAATAACCCAACAAACTTGTTCATAAACATTTTCTTTTTTCTTTATTTTCGTTTTACATGCTTTTCTTTCTATTGTCATTACTTGCACTCTTTCTACCATAAACTAGTAACATACTAAAGAAGATAAAGAAAATACAAAAACAAATAATAATAAAAAGTATTAAAAACTTAAACGGGTTTGTTACAATTTGCTGTTGATTGCTGTGTTGCTTCACTGCTGATTGTTTGTTGTCAATGCTTCTGAAATCAACACTAACAACAGGTGAACTGAACCAGCCATAAAACCGTTTCTGTTTCTTTTTCTTTTACTCTGAAAAACGTTTTAATTAAGCGGAAAAAAAAGACGGCCATTATTTCAGTTATTTTTTCTTTCGTTCAATTTCATAAAATATTTCCAGTCCAAAGTAAACAAATTTAAATCTCTTTTCTTTAGATTTCCCACACACACTCTCAGTTGATAAAACTTTTCCTTTCCTTCTCTCGTATAGGGTGTGTATCTGAGATACTTTTTTGGAGTTTTTTCTCGAAAATAGATAAGAATTTTAAGAAATTGAAACTTATTAAGAAAGGTCAGGATTTCAACGTGTTTCAACTTGTTTATAGTGGTAAACCTGTATTAGAGATTTGTTTTTTAATTACTAAGCGCAGTTTGAGAATACAAACAAATATTTTTCTAGGAATAGGTACACAATAAATAAGTAAATAAATTAGCAGGTGCCACCATGTTGTTACTATTTCAAGTGATTCTGAAAAGGTGAAATGTTGGCATTACAATTTTAAATAGTTAGACGTGAAATTTTCTTAAAAAGAAATTCATTTCTTTAATTTATGTGAAATTCACATGAGATTTTGTACTCTTACATTAATTATACACCATTTCCAGCAAAACCGTAGAAATCGACATATTTTCCACTTAAACATTAAAGTAATTTCTAGAGGGATATACAAAATAAGTTGTTCGTCGTTTTATAACTTAAGAACCAATACATACGTTGGAAAAGTGTAGTTTCACTGATGATTTAGCTAAAGTGGGCACTGCCACGCCCATATAAAATTCTTATTTAAATGCTTATATCGTTAAAATGGTAATAGTAGTTAAAGTTTCTAAATTTTGCACATCAGTAAAAAAGTAGGCAGAATTGGATAAGTGGGAGTGGCACCTTCCATCAAAGTAAATAATGAGTTTTGTATATCTTAGGAACGGTAATAGTGGAAGGTTTTGAATTTGGTCTAAACAGCTTAGTAGTTAATACTCATTACCAGTCAAAATATGGGCGAAATTAAATAAGTGGGTGTGACATTAACCAAATACAGTAAATATTGATTTTTTTAGACTTAGAGAACAGTAGTAGTGAATGTTTCTGAATTTGGTCTAAATAACTTTGTGGTCAATATAAATCATCATCCAAAAAGTGGGCGGAATTGAAAAAGTGGGAATGGCATCTCCCACACGAAGTAAATATTGAATTTCATATATCTCGAGAACGGTTAAAATGGCAGTTACTGAACTTAGTATAAACGATTTGGTAGTCAATACAATTGGATAAGCGGGCATGGTACCTCCCTTTTTTATATATCCTGAGAACATAAATACAAATCATCAGCCAAAAAGTGGGAGGAATTGTATAATTGGGTGTGGCATCTCCCATACATATTAACTACTCGTTTTTGTATATCGAAAGAGTCTAAATTTGGCTTAAATAACACTTTATCAGTCCATAACTGGACGAGATTCAATAAGTGGGCGTGACAGCTCCCATTCATACTAAACATGAAATTTTGCACGTGCGGAAAACTGTAACTGTTAAAGTTTCGTGATCTGTCCATCCATATCTGTCAAAAAGCGGGAGAGATTGGAACAGCGAATATTTTACAAAGCACACCGGGTGAAAGCTGTTTATCTACATACGAGTATAAAAATAATTTGTCCTGAGTAATACATTATATAGCTATACAACACAAAGCCACCCAGCAACGCGGGAATGGTTGTTCTAATAGTTTATAACTTTGAAAATGGTAATGCAGTGTTGTAAAGGCAAAAATCGTAAAACGATGTAAAAGCTGTCCCTTGCAGTTCGAAGAACCATAAACTAAATACTTTGTGCATAAGAATTATCGTTTTTATTTCGAATGCAACAATATTAAAAAACGGGACTTATTTGTTTAGCTGTATCTCGATCCAATCGATTCGCTCCAATAATTTAAGGTCATCCATCGCTTTATCATTCCCTTACAGATTCGGTTTATCTCTTATACGTCTGGGGTCCAGAATTAAGTCTCTGGTCAGATTTTGAATGTCTTTTTCTTTCTGTTCGAGCACCATGGTATTCAGCGGTAATTAACCCAATTACTTCTTCGGCCAATATTTCAAAGCCATGTGTTATAAGACGCCTAGGGTCTATTTCAGCTCCTAGTGGGCAGTAGTGGTTAAAATACAACTTTATATCAAGAATATAAACACAACGTGGCCTCTGCTATAAGACATACTCGTGTCTTGGATTACACTATGTGAGTGTTATGCTTGGTTAAAATGCGGCTCTATATCGAGTCTTATATAGCATTTCCTGGCGACTTAGATTAAACCACAAGATTCATGTGTACTTTCAAGAAAAGTCCCTAGAGATTCTTGTACCGAAAATTAAGCCTCTGATCAGATTTTGACGGTCTTTTTCTTTCTATACGAGCATCAGAGTATACGGCCTATATCTCAAACTCAATGTGTGATAAGTAAACTACGGTTTATACTTATCTACTGAGAGTTATACAAAGTAATGAAAGATTTTATGGCTCAAATAAGATTTAAGGTTCTAACTTAAATATCAATTAAACCCAATAACTTCTTTGGTAAGCTACTTCAATGAAGTTGAATTTAGTTGGTATTTGGCTCTCATAACATTTTAGCTTTCTCTCAGCTCTAATTTGGGGACTTGGTTTTATTATTGATCTTAGCTCTTAGATAAAAAATAATCCCAATTATAAACAAATTTTATAAAAGACAATCATTGTAAGCAGCATACTTTTCTGGGCTAAATCGTTTTGTCAACCATTTAACTCTTAAGGGAAATGGTGTAAGTTGTTTACTTAGGAGGTGTAATATTGCGCCGTGGTATCGTGTGTGTACCTTCTGACATGCCTTTTTTAAGAAATATGAAAAAAACGAAAAGAAATATTTCAGAAACCTGTAAAACTTTATAGAAGACAGTTATAAAAAAAAAAAAATTACAACGAAAGAAAGTGCGAATGGATTATGCTGGTAATGTTGCAATGGATGCCATACCATGTAATGCCATGTCATGCCATAAAATCATTGAATGGTATGCCTTCTTAAATGTACAACATTAAATAAAAAAGAAATTAAAAAAACGTTACGGTAACAATTGCTACAGCTTTTAAAGTGTGCTCCTAAGCCTGCGCAGCTTCTTGTCTCGCACTGAGAAGCGCACCTTAAGACCAGTTATAAAATACACGACCAAACCAACAATTTCTTTTTTATATTAAGCACATAAGAAATTTGTTGTAAGAAGAGGGAAAAGATTATTGTTAAAGATGGAATTTAACTGGGTCGTAGTCGCTGGCTGGCTGTTGATCATCGTTGTTATATTTGAAACTATTTTTGTCGCAGAATTGTTTATGGTTGCACTTGTGATGTGGTTGATGTTGCACGTGATAGCTTTTATTTTAAGAAAAAGCACCGGTACGGGCTGCTTATTTAAGGAACCATCTTAAAATGCCAATTTAAGTGATGGCCCAATATCAAGTAGTAGTAGTTTTCATAACCAGATACCAGCCACCAGCAGAAAAGGCTGAAAAGAAATTGTTTTTTTGTTTTTTGTAAACCAGCTTCTACTTGTTGTCCGTCCATTCGCCAATCCATCCATCCGTCCATTTGTCGCACTCTGCATGTGTTTTATGGAGTCACCAAAACTTTTCTTAATCGTTTTGAAATTTTTAAGCCCACTTGTTTGTTGGTTTAGTTGGCTGGCTGGTTGACTAACTTGTGGCTGGTTTCGCTTTAGACAACAACTGACTGGTGCTGGTGGTTTGGTGTTTTTTGTCTTCTTTTCTGGCCATAAAAAGTAAAAGTAACCACGCATCTCTTCATCATTACCTTTTATTATATTTTTTTTATTTCATTTCATTTTCTGTATTTTTTTTTTTCTGAAGCAAGTTTGCTCTGCTTCTTTCGCTTCTTAATGATTTTACTTTTTGGTTTTTAAAAAGAAATTTTTTTTTCGAAAAAAGCACTTAAAATTATAATTTTTTTCGTTTGTAAAGCTTTCGTTTTCTTTAAGATGTTATCACAAGTATATTCTTAATTATATGGATTTGGTATGATTTTTTTTAAATATTTTTTTCTCCTTTTTTTATTCTGTTTTCGTAATAATATATTCGTTCTTTAAAAATGAATTAATTGGTACTCAAATTTATGACACCCTAACCCAATTTGTTTGCTTAATACGACAAATCTTTTAATTAACAAATTGATAATTTATTAATATTTTTTCAAGAAATATTAAAATATTTTTTTATTTAAAGCCGAAAGCTATTTATTTACTCATATTTTGTTTAATATTGTTACGAAAATAAAAATGCCTAAAAAGAAAATGTACGAACATTATTGCCTTTGGGACCGTATTATGGGATTTTTGTCTATTGGTTTGTGTCAAGGTTGATAATGTGTTAGATTGGTATTGCCGTACTGATTTGTGTATTTGAAGGTATTGCCAATTCGATTATTATTTAGGTAACACAATCTTATGTTTAAAATTAACGGATATAAAATAGAGGATATGAGAGCGTTTTAGACATTTCCAGTACTTTCCAAACTGTGGGCTATTAGGTATATAAGGAGGCTGATTTTCCTAACTCAAGATAGTTATTGTTTTACTGTCATAAAGTAAAGTCGTGTTTAGGCGTAAATAAAAGTGTTGTATAAACAAATATTAAGTGCAAGATAAATAAGTTGCTGTATTAAGATAAACTGTATAAAGATAAAGTGAGGAAATAAAACCGTAAAACAACTAACAACGTGGTCTTATTTTATTTTGACGCAATTAAAAAGAACTCAAAAGTTTGATAATGGTTAAAATGTTACAATATACTTTAAAAAATTCCAAAGCTGTCTTTCTCGTGTAGATGTTAAATATTTTTAAAGTACCTCTCTTGAACAAAAAAAAAAGAAAAAGGTAGGAGTTAGTCTATGACAAGCAGCAGCAGCAAAGCCTCAAACCACTATTTCAAATATACTAAACTGAATTACTTCTTTTGGTGAAATATAAAAACGGCTACAAAGTTGTATCGCCTCGAAAGAAGAAAAAAGGGGAAAAAGTGTGTTAATTCATTATTTTTTTTTTTTAGAATCAATTTGTACTCCCAACCGTTCACACAGCACCTTGGTAATTCGTTTCATGCTACTTCTTTTTCTTGTTATTTTGATGTATTATTTGCCAGTAAATTATTTTTCAAAATTTAACTTGGACAAACACCCGATAAAACTTAGATATTGATTGATTGACTACTACCAACAGTTATTGTGATTCGCTCTTAAAATTTTGTATGGGGAATTATGTAATATGGCTCATAATGGGGAGTTGAATTATTAATAAAAAAGCGAATTACGAGAAAACGTTGGTATTCTTCAATATCTTAAAGTTTAACATCAAACTATAAGTTTTATTTCCTAATATTAATTTGAGTATTAGTTATTGAGAGATTTAGTGTTTGGTTACTCTAGGCCATCATATCTGTTCGTTTTTTGTAGACATTTTTAAGAAGGGTTTGATCGAGGCTTGTCAGCTTAATAGGTCATATGATATTGTATTGTATTTACCACCAGTAGGATTGTGTTATCTGCATAGCTAAGATCCGCTAACTGGCACCTCTGTTACCATTTGGAATTGCCAAAAGCAATTCAATTACAATTGTAATGAATTGAGTAGGAGTTACGAGTAGATAGGTTCACTTATTGATTTAAAAATTAATAAGTAATAGTTTTGTTAAGCCGTTTGTTTGATTACTCGAATACTTAGCCAAACCTTTAAATATTTTTTGTATTTTATTAAAGATTTTTAAAACAATTATACATCAAAGTCTTTAATGAATACGAATCGTTGTTCCAACTTACCTTGAAATAGAGATTAAAGAGGTTTTTTTTCTACATATTCTATTTATTTATTTGTTGTTGTTTTTTATTATCTATTCTTTATTATAAAAAGGTAAAAAAAATACAAAAACAATTATTTATCACTTACTTTTATTGTCCAAATATGTCTTTTTATCTAATTTCCAAATTATCTTTTCTTTCGTTCCTCCTCACCACCAAATAGTATTTATTTATTTATTTATTTATTTTTCCCTAAAAACTAAAGAACTTTAAAAAAGTTAAGTTAACCTTGCCAAAGGGTTTTGAAATTCATTTTAATGTGTTGCGACGGAAACCTAATTAAGTTATTAGAAGTGTTTATAATGAAAATAAAAAAAGAAAAAGTACAATAATATTTACAAGTATAATACCTATGAGGGCCATTTAATTAGACTGCCAGTGTAAATATGTCATATTTGGATAGCTTGTGAATGAAATGTGTATTAAGAAAAAATATAAAAAAGAAACAGAAATTGGGTAAATGAAATTAAAAGTTAAACAACAACAAAATGATACCATTATTTACAGACTTTTGAGTTTTTAAATAACTTTTAGACTTGTTTAGAATAAAAAACTTTTCATTGAAATCATTTTTCATTATTTACTTTGTGTTCATACATTTACAAAACTAAGATTTGTAATTAATGGTCATTAGAGTGACTAATTATTACTTAAAAAATTTTTTTAATTATTGTAATAGTCAATAGTGACACTTCGGGCTATATAATAGTAAAATACGTAAAACGTAGGATTTGCTACAGTCGGATTTAAAGCCCATAATACTGGGTTTTGAAGTGTTTGCTTTATGAAATCGATTCAGAAGCGAAAAATAAATAAATTTTCCTTTCCTTATTTGGAAATTTTTTGAACTTTATACCACAATTTGTATCAATCTTTTCAGGTTTGTAACAAAGTAATTTGTTTTTCTCCATCATTCTTCTAAGAAACATATTGGCTTTCCACAAAGCATCCATTGCTTTGTTTCAGTTTCATTAATCAACTTGATTTTTCAAGCCAAGTAGATGATTAATTAATTAAGGTGGCGTTTTCTTTCCTGATCATTCGTCTGATGTTTGTCATCATCGCCAGGGGTAAGATGGAATGTTATGAGGCTTCTACTTTATTTTTGGACGAAATTGTGTAAAGGGAAGCTGAAGCCTCTTTATTGAGTACTCGAACCACAATAAAATTTTTTTTCTCATATCCTCTGCCGAGGCTCAAACCTCAGTCGCTTGTGTTGTTATGAGTGCGCTCTAACCACTAAATCATGCTACCGCCGTAACAAGGCAATATCTTATTTTTAAGCGATTTCTATTTAGTTCTTTGCCTTGTTTCTTTCTCCTTTTTATATATCTGTTTTCTTTCGATCGGTCTTCGACTAAAGGTATTTATAACCTAACCTAACCTATTGTGAAGTGAAGCGTACAAGGCGCAAGCTATACGTTAGCTTCATTAAAACTTCTCAGCCAAGTACCGACAATTTTTCTCTGCTCATTTATAATATGTTTGGCCTGACATTTTTATGATGTGGCCAAATTTGGTCGCTGTTTCATAAAAACTCCATTCAAACGATCGAGTTGCAGTAGCAATAAATCTAAGAATTGTTTATTTCGTCAGGTTGGAGCAGCTCGTAATAGTTAAATCCCCTAAACACTCAACATATTTTGGGTTGCCGTTAAACCAGGCTTTTAAATCGTTTGTGAAGGTTCACCGGCCTTGAAACATTAATATTTCCTTTCCCGTTTTTACCTTAATTTATGTTTCATGTTTCGTAATGGTCAGCCAGCAAATCACTTACGATAGATAATTCAGTCTTTACGTTAATTCGTACGATTCTTATGTCATGTCCACATGAAAATTTGTTGTTTTTTTTTTTGTAATTTGCTCTCTCCTTCATAATTCATAATTCGATTATGAGTCGAATTACATAATTCTACATACAAAATTTTAAGAGTGAATCACCCAAATTGTAAGAAGTTCAGTTTCAAATACCCTATGAATTACTAAAAATAATCAATGTGATCTATGATTTTTAACGGCATTTGTTTACGCTGAATTTGTGTTTAATAACATAACAATCAGGGAGTGCTCTTCTTGGCTATTACACCGGATCGGATTGATATCCATTAGAACGATCTTCTGTACCCCGAATAGGAATATCTTAAAAAATTTAGTGCAGGGGGAGTACTAGTAGTGTACGATTTTTCACGGATGGTTCAATCTTGAGTGATGAAGCAGGCTATGACGTCCATTCTCCAGATATTAATATGAATACTTCGTATAGGTTGCCGTACAGTGTATTTCAGTGTATTTCAGGCAGAGGAGGCTGGTATATGTGAGGTTGCTAATCTATTGAGAGATAATGTCCTTAGGGGCTGTCTTCGCTAGGTCCCTGACGGTAAAGGACTCTCTCTCATTGATAAGGTTGATGGTTGAGTACTTCGATATTAGGCTTATTTGGACACTGTGACATTTCGAGCAACTGCATAGAGGGTGAACTGGCTAGACAGGTCACTACGGTAGAGATTTTTTCGATGAATATTGGTATGCCAATCTCTTCTTGCCGTCTGCACATAGAGCAATAGACCGATATTATCTTCAACTAAAAGTGGAGATTAACTCTCTGGCCCGAGAGTGGACACAAAGAGGTCTAGGCAGCTGTCTGCAGCGAAAGATCGCTAACGGGACATTGTTTGGTTGGGAAACATTCCATTAGATTAGGATATTGTCATTCTGACCAGGTACACATGTATGGCACAACGACCTATGTAATCTATTATGCCCCTTCTGGTCTATAGTTAGTTCAGCAAATCTGCTGCCTTCCTAATGAAGTAGTGGTAATTCAAACAGCGAACAAACTAATTCGAAGTGTCGTGTAAACATGCTAATAAACATAACTCTTGTCAATTATATTATCCACTTTTTCAGTGGCTGCAGCCGACCAGAGCGCAAAGTGTTTTTTTAACATTAAAATTTCCTGAACAAACCACTCCTGGGACATACACGAGCATCAAAAATGTGATTATTATTCTCAAATACATATAAAGAAATACGCAAATACGTAAGCAAAAATTTGATTCATCGGAATGTCTTGGATTTGGTCCACACTTGTTACAGTGCAGATTTTTGTGTTCTTTTAATGCAGTACTGAATTTTGTGAAGCTCTAACTGTCGTGAAAATGTTCAGAAATCTTTAAAATAGAATTTATGTGTTAACTCTCTTGTATAGCGTATTCGGCCAGTCCATAAATTTCCTCTTTTTTTCCGGCACTTCTCTAGGGAGCAAGCATATTGGCTTTTCACAAAGTATCCATTGCTTTGTTTCAGTAATTATGTTGATTTTCAAGCTAAGTCGATGATTAATCTACTGTAGCCCGCCTCCATATGATTGTGTGTAGTGGTTAAGATCCTTGCTAAGTGTTGGTGGTAATCCTTAGTAAGCATTGTAATTTTTTCCCAGTAGGCGAATGGTCAGGCAGGCCTTTTTTAGATGGATTTGTCTGGAGGGAGGTAGAAGTCTGTTTATTAAACATTCGAAGCGCCGCAATTAAATTTTTTTCGTCATATTCTCTGCTGGGCTTCGAACCTGGGCCGCTAATGTTGTATGCATGCGCTACACCACGCCATCCCCCACTTGTCTGTATATAATTCTAAAAAGCATAAAAGGATTTAGAGTATCCTAAAGCAGACCTTAGACCGACTATAGCTCATCTGACCGTATTTTTATTTTCTTTAAAATATCAAAAGTGTGGTAGCTTCACTCGCATATCGTTTTAACCATTTGTTGAATTTTGACCAGTAGTTTCTGCAAACTATTTAATTTCAATTATTATTACTCCCTGCCTGCCTCAATCAATTAGACACAGCTAATTAATAATTTATTTCGGACTTTGTAATAACACACTAGACGTGTAAAAATGGTAACAATTTTTTTATTTCGCATTTTTCACATTTTTTTATAATTTTTGCTTGTACTCCCATATTAAAGAAAAATAAATAAAAAGACTCCATTAATTGTTGTCAATATTTACTTTAATTTTAGTTAATTTTTTTCTGCTGCAAAATATGTTTCATTTAATTGATCGCAAGCATTTAAGCAAACATAGAAAATCAAACAAATCATACAAAAAAACAAAAAAAATTGTTTCAATAATGAAAATAAAACAGAAAATTAATGCAGAAATTCACGAATTCATATTGAATTTGTTAAGTGAAGTTTTGAAAGAGAAAAAAAATATTTTGTTTTTAATTGTTTCTGTTTAATACTGGTGTGAATAGCAAGGTGCTGAGTATATAGACGTTGACCTTGATTTTGTTTTGGTGGTTAGACCGTACTTTTTTTTAAATAAACTGTTTAAATTTTAAACTATTTTTTTACATTTTTATCCAGATTTTAAATGTTAAAATAAAATTATTTTTCAATTGTTTGCAAACTTTAATTTTTTGGAATAAAAGATTTAAATGAATTTTCTGATGCGTATCGTTTGAAGGGCAAAAGTACTTCAAATAATTGTGTGAAATTTTGCTGATTTTTTTTGTGTGATAATTTTGAGTCAATAAATCGTATTCGAATCTAATTTGTACAACAATTAGAGCAAAAGTTGTATAACTGCAACTGCAGAGGCTACTAAAGGGTCCGCCATCTAACGTTTTTTTTTTTCAACTAGTGCTTATTTCATGAATGGTAACACTTAGCTCATGTCTGATTTGACAGATAATTAGTTTTATTTTTCCGCTGAACGAATATGGTTGTGTATACGCTTGAACAACGCTAGGAAATATTGCGACATTACTTTGAAAATCATGGTAATGTTGCAGATGAAGCTCATTTTAATCTTGACGGGTATGTAAACAAGCAAAATTGTCGCATTTGGGGCACAGAAAACCCGCACGCATACATTGAAAAGTCGATACACCCAAGACGAGTCACTGTTTGGTGCGGATTTTGGTCCAGAGGCATTATTGAGCCATATTTCTTCGAAAATGAGCAAGGAGTGCCCGTTACAGTCAATGGCGATCGTTATCGGGCCATGTTGAACGAATTTTTGTTCACAAAAACTGAAGAGGAGGATATTAGCAACATTTGGTTTCAACAGGACGGCGCTACGTGCCACACAGCCGAAGCTACATTCGATGTTTTGCGCCCTGTTTTTGAATATCGCGTTATCAACCGCAGAGCTGATGTCGTTTGGCCACCTCAGAGCTGCGATTTGACACCGTTGGAGTATTATTTGTAGGGTGCCGTCAAAGATAAGTGTTACGCCATTAAGCCAGAGACAATTGACGCTTTAAAGGAAAATATTCGTGAAGGCACTGGTGATATACAGCTACACACAATCGATAATGTGCTTAAAAATTGGACCGATCGTGTAGGCTACTGTATAGCCAGCCGAGGCAGCCATTTGAATGAAATTATTTTCCATTATTAACCCGTAGGATTGTACTTTCAAATAAAAAAAGAAATTTTAGAAAATATTCAGTAGTTTTTTTTTTAGAGCATTTTCAAAAAAAAAGTTTATTTGGCGGACCCTTTATTTATATTTTAAGAAAACTGATATCTTAGCTTATCTTACCTTTATTAGCTTTTATTTTTTTCCTTATTGCCTTATTATTTGTATGTCAATAGTATGACTGCTCGATAGGTAATCATTCGACAACGAAAAAGCAACGATTATATTTATTGTGTTGTTTTTCGACAACCGTGGAAACAAGTGGAAAATACGTATGTATCAATATTTAAAGTTTGTAATTTATTTTCGTAAAATTAATTGGGAAAATTTTTATGTTTTGCGGCAATAATAGTAGTTTTGACATTTTGTAGTTTAGATTAACCCTGTTCAATGCGAAAGCTTATTTGGTTCTAAAATAAAAATGTACCATATTAGTGTATTAACGACAATCGTGTGATCACCGCTTAAATTTTTTTTTGTTCAAAACAACTACATTGATTATCCACGGTGCTCTGCTAATGATGCACTTGGCTTTAGACGAATCTGCGTACCAACTGCTTTTAAAATTATTAAATAACTCAGAAAAATAGTGTTCATATAACAAACGATTCTTCGTAATTCGCATATTACATAATTCCCTATATACGATTTTAAAAGTGATTCACCCAAATTGTAAGTAATACAGTTATAATTACTCTGTGGATTATTAAAAAACAATGCGATCTCTAATTTTGACCGTGTGTTTGTCTACGCTAATATTTTTATGTAATTTTTAAGCTTTTTTGCGTTTTTGAAACAAAATTAAACGGCAGATAACAAAACATTATATAAAAATGACAAGAAAAAGAAGACGAATTATCAAAACAAATTTTAAATGTATCATGTGAACGGAATAATGCACATTAGTAATTTAAAGAGCATACAGTCTCGTCTGAACATACTATAAAGGAATCTTCGAATCATTATTAGAGATATTACTGATGGCGTTGTTATATTGGTTGCCATGTTTAGCACCACTATATGTGCATATGTATGTACGTCAGTGATATTTGTTTGTGGCTGTATGATCCTGTTTTGTTGAGAAGATTTATAGGTGGTGGAGACATAACGACCTTAATTTAAAAGCTCATTAAAAAATTTGGAAATGTTAAGATTTTACCATCTACTTTCTACGTTAACTAAGGCTTAGAGCATTAGTCGTCACCGCAAGAAACAGCTGCACCTAAGCCATTTTATTCAACCGCTGTTCGGTTCTCTACAACTGTTTTCTTTTCCTAAAACTAGAAATATCTTATAATTAGGTTGAAAACCGGTAGCATATCCGAAGATCCGCTCACATAGACCAAATATATCCATTATGATGCCGCATAAGATAATGAACCTGAAAAGAAAAATCCCATAGCAGAACCATGTACACACCAGGTCCAAGATGGTTTAGATCACGAAGAGACAGATACAATTTACTGCGACTTTGTGCAACATTTCAGGGTCAACAAGGTGCCTTGAAAGAACCTTCTGTTCCAACTCCGATAGTGTTGGACATTTCAGGACTGTCTTCACAGTTGCTATTTCCTCCTTAGAGCAATAACTTAACAATATTGCGACTTAACGGGTTCACTAGCTGATCAGTTTTTCTGCGATCAATAACCGGCCACAGCTTTCTCGCCTGCTAACAGGAAGAAATCTGTTCGATCTTCTGAAAAACAAAACATTAGCTGTTTCAGTACTGGAAATACAGACGACAAAAATAAATCGGCTTTCTAACACTTTCTTTTGCCAGAATAATCTGTGCCGTCGGGAGCCGTCTAACAGGTTTCCGTAATATCGCTGTGCCACGGTACTTATATGAGCCTGATGTCGAAATATTTCGCCACCAATTATTTATTCATCATTAGTAAGGAGTGACATTTCCTCACCGTTCGGGAGTTAGCAAATATAGACTCCAGAGACTTCAAAGCCGCGTGACTAACGATGTACGATTAAAGAATCGCTTTAGTAAAAAAAGCTGTGTTTTAAAATTCCCGGTTCGAATTAAAAAAAGAAACGATATTTTATTGCAATTTTTTTATTGATTATGTTTTTAGAGCTGTCGTGGTGTAGTAGTTAGAGTGAACGCATACAATACGAGCAGGCCAGGCTCGAATCCCCAGCAGAAAGCGACGAAAAAATGTAATTGCGAGTTGCACCCTAATACTCCAGCTTACCTTTGGCGATGATGAGTGATATCAAACGAATGATCAGGAGAAAGCAACACCTACTGGGAAAAAATGGCAATGATCAACACTACCACTACACTTTGGCATTAAGGCGAGCTACAATAGACTAATTAATCATCGACTTAACTGAAATTTAAATAATTAACTAAACTGAAACAAGGCGGTAGATGCTTTGTGGAAAGCTGACATTCTAGCTTACCTCTGGCGATAATGATAAATATTAGACGAATATTCAGGAGACAACGCTACCTCCTGTGAAAAAATGGCAATGCTAAGTAAGGATCAGCATCATCACTTAGCAAGGTTCACCGGCGGCAAGTCCGGGGCCGTTATGTGGCCGAAGCTGGGCGTGGGTACTACTACGTACTACTAAGCCTATTTGCGGCTTGATTTGTGGCTGCAGTTTTGGGTGTTGTGTGTTTATACTGGCCTGCTTTTGACTGGTTGTGTTCTTGTTTTTGTGTATTGTGTCCGTGGCGCACGATGTCACTTTGAGTTCTCCCGTGAGGGTGGCTCCGTTTATTGTTGTGTTGTTTGAGTGTTTCTTGTTTGTTGTAATCACCATCTTGGTCACCAGTCCGAAGTTGTTTGGGACTTACACTGGTAGTAGCACTTATGTTACGAGGCCTGACCGGAGGCTTAATTCTGGTGCCACGGGTGTCGGGAGCCCCAGGAATTTCGGTTCCTGCCCGACTATGGTGAGGCCCCCTTTGTGGGAGCAACGTGGTGGCTGTGGTGTAAACGCAAATAGCGGGGAGAGCTATGCTGGCTCGGTGTGGAGTTACATTTTTAACCGGGTGCCGTGACCCAAGGTGTGAGGTCATGTCCAAATAACATGGCTTTAAATTGGTACTCACTGGTGATTCTAATCATATGTGGGGGCGTTGGTGGACGCATTGTATTCACTCCTGCTTTGGCACCAAGAGGTAACGTCCTAGGGCAGATACTCACGTTAAACCACTGACTTAATGAAGAGCCCTGTGAACTTCGGTTCCTGCCTGACTTTTGGGTAGGCGTTGGTGAACGTCAATTCACCCGTGCCTCACTTTAATGCTGACTCATCACTTAGCAAGGTCTTCGCTACAATACAATTATATGGAAGCAAACTATAGTAGACTAATCACTGACTTGGGTGGAAAATCAAATTGATTCTGGAAAGCTCTCTGTTATATTAAAAAAAAGTTAATAACAAGTTAAATAAAATGCTACCAAACAATAATTAAAAATGTATTTATTAAGTTTTGTTTTTTTGATTTTTAACAATAAATAACAAAAGCTTGTTTGAAAATTCTAAAGTTTATAGCAGAGTATGAGATATAGAAAATTAGGAATGAGCGAATACTTCCTTATGCTGCAAAATTCATTTGGTTTGTGCCGTAGCAATAGAAATTTCTCTCAATTGTTTTCTCTCCTTTATAAAGAAAGAAATTAATTATACGTCAAAGAGTAAAAAACGTACAAAAGATCTTTAAACAAAACTTTGTCTGTATGAGCACAAGAGAAAGTTTAAAAATGAATGGATGAAAAGAAATTGTTAAGGTTTTTTTTCAAATTAAGGAAAATGGTGACTTAAATAAAAAACGAATTAATCGCTAGCAAATAAGTGTCGATTTGAATAACTTGAAAATATAAAATAATACATATCGCGGTAGGTTTTTAAAAGACAAAAAACCGATTAAACGGTTGTCGGTTTAGGTTGTTACATTCTCTACTATAACGAATTCAGGCAGTGCTTTGTGTGTTGTAATATTTCACAAAATCCGGCTTAAGGGCCTATAAATTTCATAATTATTTGTTAACATACATATGCCTGCTTATTTTACCGTTTATTTAATGCTATTGTTTCAATGAGATGGCCTCTTATAATTGTTGCATCAATGGCTGGGAATCACTTAAAAAAAATTGGATTAAAACGCCATAAAAGGCTTGATCATCTTAAAAACAAACACAAATACAAAGATCACTTACAATATAAAAAACCACCCATTTGACAATTATTCAACATTAATTTCCAATTCAAACATTAATTTTGGTGTTTTCTTTTCCAATTGCTTAGACAATCAATTAAAACAGAAAAACCGTTGCTTTTATTATGTCATAAAATTAAAATAAATTTTTTATGGTTCAACGAATATATCTTTGTCGCAACAGCTCTTTTCTTTTGGGAACTTCTTTTTTTAAAAACCCACTTGAAAAAAAAACGTTAATTTTAAATATTGGAGAAAAGAGAAAAAACATAATTAAGAAGTAATTAAATATTTGTTTTTTTAACAACAACAAAAAGCTTATAAAATAAATAAGAGTTGGTAGTAAATATTTATTCAAGTGGGGTTTTCTTTATTTTTTTGTTTTTGTTAATTTTATATTTAATGACGTCTTCCCATCAGTTTTATGGGTAATTTCTTTACCGCCTCAAAATTTTGTTTTTTTTTTTATCAATTTTAACGTTTTTCTTTTTTTCTCGAACTCAAAAAACAGAAAACAAATTTTAAATTACTGTCACAAGAAATTAAATAAAAAGAATAAAAACAAAACAATAAAATGTCATAAAAATTAAAATAAAAAAAAAAACGAAAATTCAAAAATAACAACCAAACACGTTAATTTTTGGCAAAAATTTCTCATCTTTTTATGACAGAAAAGGTTGCTACACATTTCACCACAAAACAAAAGAGAAAAAAAATTTTAAAAATCTGACGATTTGCCTTCATTAATCATACAAGAAGCAAAGCAAATCTTAAAAATAAAGGAATTTAAAGTTCAAAAGATCAGTAGTACGCGGGAACACAGAAAAGCATGCAAAATAAATTCATTTAAGACATTTGGGAATGGAATTTTATTGCTAAACATGGGTTTTTGGAAACAAGCAATAAAATTGTTTATTTTGTATCATTAACTACATACGAGTACATACATGTGATTTCCCTTCAAGTAATCCTCCGCAAAACATGTGCCAACCAGAGTAGGAAGAATGCTCGAATGAATTCGTTCGTAAATATCTATTCGGAATGTAAACCGAGTCGAAACGAATTAGAACGAGTTAAAAACGAACAGTTCTTTCTAGAAATGTTGTTTTCACGGGTTAAAGAACAAAACTCGTAGCACAAATTAAAAGTTTTTTAAATTTTTAAAATTTTATGACTCGCGCTCACGAGTCGTGCAAAAAATATTTAGAGCGAAAAGTATGATTCGCGCTCACGAATTAAAAGATAAAACTCACGATCACGAGTCATAAAACAAGCGAGGCAAAGAAAATACTTCTCACTAGTCGAGTTTTTACGTACTATGCTACCAACGCTGTCCAATGTTACAGTTTCTATCTTCCCAAATCCTTGATCTTTTATAATTTTCTTTACTTTTGGAAACAGAAAATGTCCTAGATGCCAGTAATCACTTACATATGATGGCTGAGCTAAGTGCTAGCAATATCTTAAAAATGTACACAAGAATAGAATGGGCGTTTTAAAATAAATACCACTCACTGTAGGTTTTTCTATGCCGAAGGACCAATTCCTAAAGTTTTTTTCTAAATGTAATTTCTACCACTTCAGTCTTAAAAACTGCATTGAAAAGCAGTATTAGCCGTAGAGCCTCAATACTAACAGTATGTCCACCGAATATCCTTAGCCTAAGAAGTCCTGCGAAAGCCGATCATTCCACGAAATGATGTATCTTGGTCTTCTTAGAGAGGCAGAGACCCTTTGACCCAATCTAAAGGCTTGTCTCCCTACTAGACAGTGACCCGTAAGTGCTCTTATTACCGCAGATATTCTCCCTCTCGGCAAGTTAAGCAGCTGCCTAGATCTCTTTTTTTCAACCCACGTCCAGAGCGGCCCCCGTCCTCTCATTAAAAACAGTATATGCCGCCGAAATAATGCCAGTCATAGTGCCTTGTCTAGCCAGCGCATTTGCTACGCAGCTGCCCGGAATATCCCAAAGAACCGGTCCTACAATACGATTAATATCAAAGTACTCAGATACCTCTGCCTGAAACACACTGCAGTGATCTGGCGTCCTGTAGCATCTGTTGATATTAAGAGCAGGAGAATGGACGCCTACTCACTATACTACTTCGACCCGTCAGTGAAAAATCGGATACCTTCCGTATCCTCCTTCAACGACTATTTCCAGATATTCCTATTCGGAATAGATGTCCTTAGATTGATTGTTACTAATAGGTACGGGATACAGTAGTTTGTCCTCACGGTAGACAAGCCCATTCGTTGTAGTAACTTAGCAGAGTTCTCCGCTAATATGAAAACACATTCTCTGATTCTCAACAGAGACATGAAAGCGGTCAATTCGTCCATGATTTCAGGTGTCCAAATATTCATATTGGCACTGACGCAAAACCTGGCACCAATCAGTGCCGACTTTTATACTCTCATCAAGGAGTTCATTATGTACTTTTTATGCAAAGATTTTTGCCAAACAATAATACCAAAGGAAAGTATTGGTGACTATAGCCGTATAAATTCACACGGTGGCCTTCGGAGAAAGGTCCCAACGTCTGCCAATGGCCAACATGCAGCCGTCTCAAGCGACCTCACCTTGGTATACGCATGCTGAGATTCCGTGGGATATTACTTTCTAGCAATCCCACCAATATTTTAAGAACAAATGATGACAGATTGGTTGATTCAAAATCCATTGACCTACTCTTGTTTTTCTCCAGATATCAGGAATGATTCCTAATTTGAATCATGGATGGAAACATTTTTATATAAATACCAGCTATCATGAGCTTCTGTATACCGACGTATAAATTTTTACTGTTTGGGCACTTTCTAACCGGTTTATCTGCTCTCACCAAAACGTATAGTACTGACACGATGCAAAGTTCAGGCAATACGGGTTAAATGGTCGCACATTGTTAGGAAGTAAAAGACACCATTTCTCTTGCCCAATTTAGATTGCTATTCTTACTCCTATGATGAGAATATGGCCGTAACAATTATGTTCTAGATTATTCAATTCCTTGCTTAGGTCTTAGATCGCTCCTTCTGTTTCTCTATCTTGGCTACTCTTCTCGTTCCAGTCGATGGCCTGTTTGGCGCTATCATCCGCTAATTCCCTTATATTATAACCTATCCATCTCCATTTACCCTTTCTTATTTTAATGTGGATTGACTGCTGCTACATTAATGCCTACAAAGCGTTTCTCTGGACCAGAATGTACAGAGTATTTTACGCAAGCGTCTGTTCGTAAAAGTCTGTATAATCTGGATGTCTTGTAATGTAGTATTTCAGGTTCCGCATCCATAAAGTAGCACAACATTCACATTGGAGTTAAGTAGTCCTAAATTTGTTCTTCTTCTATATACTTCGATCCGCACATATAGTTCAAAAGGCATAATGCTTACCTGGCTTTGTTTATCTGGTTAAGAATTTGACCTCAATTTCATCCATCTCATCTATTACTTCTCTATCCAGGCAAAACCTCTCGTAAAGTTTTGTCTTTCCATGTTAATTCTCAGACCAAAACCAGTTGCTATTTCACGAACTAAGTAGGTTCAGTTTAGCTTGCATATCTGCGAATGTGTGAGACAGGATCCGAATGTCTTCAACATAATCAAGTTTTACAGTTTGGTCTGAAGACCCCATGCTATTTTATAGTTGACATTTTCATCACTTGATCCAGGACACAGCTAAATCAAAAGGAAGACATCACACATCTTTGCCATTCCTCCGTTTTTATGATTATTTCACCGTTTCGTAAATTACCGCGGAATACGCTACATGTAGCGTTGGCATATAAGTCCGTTATGAGCAATATTATTTTGGTAGGTACAGAGTGCTCCTGGTATATAGCGTTTTTATTGATTATTCCATTCAAAAGATTGAGTTGTGAGCAGTGTAGATCAAAATTGCTGATTTTAACATTGGAATTTTTGAAATTAAGTACTCAAATCAGCATCGTCATCTTAGACTCTTTAAATTTTCTTGGCATTTTTTTGCAGCGTTTGCGTTTTTTTATAATTTTTCAAATCAAGCCACGAATTAAAAAACAGTCTTCAACAGAAATGTTACCTAATATGGCCAATTTTAAACATGTGTTCATGTGCACATCAGCACACATAGGCCAATACTGTAACCAACTAAGCTAATGTAAGTTAGAAAAAAAAAAATATCTAATAAAAAAACGCTTTATTAGCCACACTATTTTTTTGTTTTGCTCATAACATTGTCTTTGAAAATTAAAACATTTAACAAAGTTAATCGCATTATTTAATCGATAACAATTAATTTATTAAGTACTTAACGGTAAAAAAAAAACAGAAGAAAAGCCACTATCGACTACACTCTATGGTGTATAAAGCAAGTCCACGAATTTTCATTAGGAGGCAATAAAAAGAAACTCCCAACTTAAGCTCCAACATGTTATAAATAAATAACAGTGGCCGCTACTAACCAACTACTTATTACTCGTTTAAGATCCATAAATCGAAACTAAAATGGAATTTTAAACTGAAATGAATTGAAATGAACATTTTAACACAACGGCCATCCACACGTATAATTAACGATTTATGTTGTAGAAAAAACTGTAGTAAGAGATAGAAATTAAAATTAATAAAAAAAAATAACTAAAAAGGAATAAAAAGTTTTCAAATTAATAATAATAAAACTAAAATAAAAATAAAATTAAAATATAGAGAAAGAAAAATTATATTTATTTGTCATGTTGCTTGAAAATTGCCAATAAAAACGGAAATGAAAACGGAAAAAAATATCACAAGGTGAAGTGAATATGTATGTAAATAGGTGTCTGGAGATCAAAACGTATCTAATTGTTATACATTTACTGCTCACTCGTATAGTAATATCTCTGTAATCGAAATGTTAACATTTTATTTTTATTGCATTTTTTATAGTTTTCTGCTCAAATTAATTATTTTTTGCGGTTGTTTTCAATATTTTGTAGGATTTGCAAACGATTTACAATCGCAGTGGCAATCAATTGTATTAATTTTCAAATAACTTTTTTTTGTTTTTTTTTTGGTTGTAAAATATTTTGTTTTTCACTGTTACTGTTTTGTTGTATAGGGTACTGCATTTTTGTTTAACATCGAACAAAATGATCGTATCACTGAAAGCGTAACATATACGTATAAAAAGTCGCAGCGATTTTTTTTATGGACAGATCGTATTGATGGCAATAGTTCGGGCTACACTAATACGATTTTGTCAAACGAACACTTATCCGAAAGGTGATATGTCATATTACATATTTGCTGAATACCGATCTTTAATGGGACATTAGTGTAAAAAGTTATATTGATTTAAAAATAAGATAAATAAGCTAATATGTTATGCTTTTCATCCAAAAACATACCGAAAGGTGGTAAATAGATATTTGATCAATTCCGTTTAAAAATTTTGATTTCAGTAATGCACCTTTCTCTGTAGTCGGTCAGTCATTTAAACCTTGAATAAAACTTTCCAGCGAGTGATGCGAAACGAGCATGTTAGATGTTAGTAGATAAAGGCGAAGCCATTAAATTTTTTTTTGGCGGGGTAGGAAAATACCATCGGATTATCAGATATCGTGGCTCTAGGTATGTGGTGATTTCACTAAAAACCCGGGACGGCGTGTGCACTATGTGTGCACAGATAAAGACCCAGGGTGGTTTAGCCACTATTATTTGTGAGCTGCGCTCGGGTGTTTTTTACGTTACACAAGTTTAAATCATAATAAAACAAAGAAATATATTTTTAATATCCATAGAACGGGCTTTGTTTGACGCGCTTTGTTTTTATGACATTAATGTTTTAATATAATTTCAGCCACTTGACCGCTATAGCTAGCGCATACAAGGCACACTCCGGTAAACAAACAAACAAACTTTTCGCAGTATATGCGGCCGTATTTCGCCAATAACATTTCGCATGTTGATTTCCAAGTGTTCAATTGTCTGTGGTTTATCGACGTTGACAAGTCACTATACATAACCCCAAAGAAAATAGTCCAGTGGAGTTACACGATCTTTGTGGCCATTTATTTGGACCATTACGTGAAATAACACTTTCATCAAAGGTTTCTTTAGGTAAATCAATTGTAGCGCGCGCTGTATGGCATGTGGCTCTGCCCTATTAAAATATGTCAGGAAGATTAATGCCAGCTAATTGAGGCATTCTAATCATGTCTCCACAACGTTCACCATTGACAGTAACATTTTGACCATCATCGTTGTTGTAAACATATGTATGCACCAATGAATCCAAATGCGACAATTCTGCTTGTTTTCGTACCAACTTCACCAAAAGTGGGCTTCATCGGAGAACTTAATTTTGAACGAAAATTTAATATTAACATAAATTTGTGGATCAGCACATTCGCCGAATTTGCAGCGGCTTAAGTAACCATCAGCTGTTAAGTCAGTAGTCGAATAAAACAGTGCTGCCAACCTATAGTTATGAACCTCTAGAAAACAACAGTTATTTTCTATATAGGCCAACTTTTTTCATTTTTAGGACATTCTCCCCTACTTTAATTTCCTCATACCACTTTTCATACTATATTTCCTACTATTACCGAGTCCAATCTCTTGCTTCAAATTCCTTTTCTCTTTTTCCCATCGACTACAATTGTAAAATACATGTTCTACGTCGTCAATATAATCGTCCCCATATACAGACTCTTGATTCAGCTTTTCGTATTGAAAAACGGTGTTTCCAAACAGAAATCACTAATCATTATACACATCTTTGTAAATACAAAGATTTACTATATATATTAGTGATTTTCTTTCGTTCCTCTTCTTGGAAACATATAGTTTCCACAAAGCATTTATGCCTTGTTTCAGTTTCTTTGTAATAATTTGTCATGTAATTTGTCATCCAGCTATAGCAGATCTGGGATAAATGATGATGTGGCCATATGTAGTTGCCGAGAAACAACACCTTCTGTGTATTTAGTAAAATGGTGAGGAACCTTCGCTTATCATAGACGCCCACTTTTTTCTGTTTCTTATTTCGCAAAGATGGAGTTGGCACAATTTCATATTACGTTTTTTTAGTTGATGTCGTTTTTTTCCTTAGGAAGGAGAAGGGGAAGTAGGGGATGGATCATGTGGGGTGTATCGAACCTTCTTAATTATTTAAAACTCGAGACTATGATGATGAAGAATCTGCTCCCTAAGCTGCTACAAGTTTCGTGTGCATGCAAACTTTCTCAAAGCGTTGATTGACGTAAACAAGGTGTTTAGAAGGGATTATATATTAAAAGCTGCTACAGAATGTGCACAGCGATCAAAACTGATCTCTACTGCTCTAAATTCGAACATTTAAATTAAGCGATCAAAAATTAGTTACCAAAATTGGCAAATAGTAGAGGTATTATTTTCCCTAGGAGCTTGAGAATACAACAAATGATGTCATCTCTAGGTCATCGTTGGTCTTCTGTGTTTACATCAATTCACTTGTGGATTTCCACATTTATAGAAGATTGTCCAAATATCCTCCATAAATCTTCGCTTGTGATCATTGCATTATCGTTAGGCATCAACAAAGACTGAGCTTATCGGCGAATACCTTTTGTCTGTTGTGGACCGATTGAAAAAAAGCAGATCGTGCTCCAACTCGTTTGCCAGTGTCCGTCTATGGCTCGGTGTAGAGCTCTTACACTCGTCTCTCCCTCTCTTGATGGTTTATCGGAGCTATCAATCCTTGGTTTATTACGCTGTTGGGCTGATTTCCGAATTTATTTGGGATTACGTGGGGTCTCTAGTAAATCATCAGGGCCAGTCAGACCGCACTCTGTTAAATAACACCGAAGTAACGGCGTGGCGTGGTATAGTGGTTAAAGCGCACGCGTAACAACACAAGCGGCCCAGGTTCAAGCTGCAGTAGAGGACATGACGAAAGAAATTTAATTGTGATGATGACAACCAACAGACGAATGATCAGTAAAAAAAACGGCACCTAATGGAAAAAAAATGTCAATGCTAAGTAAAGATCACACGATTGTCACAAATGTACCAATATGACAAATGACTAAATTATCCCAATTTATTCTGCGAAAATATATT
The DNA here is from genome assembly GCA_023159175.1 of Wohlfahrtia magnifica. Classification (NCBI taxonomy): domain Eukaryota; kingdom Metazoa; phylum Arthropoda; class Insecta; order Diptera; family Sarcophagidae; genus Wohlfahrtia; species Wohlfahrtia magnifica. The sequence goes on along the minus strand of JAKWBJ010000052.1, from coordinate 2,483,426 downwards.
TTATAATTTACGTATTGTCAACTTCGATTGTTGCACAAGAACATAATAAATATTGGCACATTTTTGATTTTTTTGTAGTCGCATTATTACTTATTGGGCGGTCACGCGATTGTCGTACCAATAATTGATGCATTGCGCCAATCGTGTGATCCCAGTTTTAGGCAAGAATCTTCACTACACTATCATATGGAGGGGAGCTGCAGTATATTAATCATCTGCGTAGCTTAATGCATAAATATCGCAAGAAAATTTCAATGATTATTTGAAGCCACAACGTCAAAAAAAGCTTATGAACCACTATCGAGCGTTTTACAATTTTCTTTAAATTAAAATTACAAATGTTTTATGTAATCGAGAGAAAAAAAAAACTAATTTCTTATATGCTTTAATAAGTACCTTGCGTATGCATTAAAAGTTTCTTATTAAAATCGTCAATCAAGTGTAAAATTCTTGAAACACAATTAATATTCAAAATGAGTGCAATTCTTGAAGCCAATCATAGTCTTTAAGCCAGTGTTAGTTTTAAAATGTTTGATTGGCAATAATGATGGATTTCATGGAATGTTTTATAGCCAATTACTTGCAACAGTTACATTCAGTTTTATTATTTATTATGATTTTTTTTTAATTTTCGTAATTAAATGAATTGTTTTTCTTATTTTCTTCTTTTAATTATAAAATATGAATGCGAATGTGTTTTCAAAATTCAGCAGACAATCTATAAAATGTTTTAATTTTCATTCATTCATTTGTTCATTCAGTCAATCATTTATTCATTCATTTATTGACTTATAAACAATTTTTTTTGCTTTTTTGTTGTAAAACTATAAAATCTACTCTTTGTAATGCTGCCAGTGGCTAAAACAATTAACCCAAACCATCAACTTTTTTATCCAACTACTCGTATTCATTCAATCATTACCGTTTTTTTTTTGCTTTTTTTCATTGTTTGCAAAATACAATATTTTTTTTACAATAAATTTTTTACAAGATTTTCATTTATTTATTTTTTGCATTTAATGTTTGAACTTGTTTTCGTTCCGCATGCTTTAACCATCAGCTATAAGTACCCGTATATTAGTATGCATTAAGTCAATTTTTCACTTTATTTAATATCCATCATTCAAAATAAATAAATATCAAAATTGCAAACAAACAAGAAAAATATGTTAAAAAAAATCAAATGCAATTTTATAATATTTTAGAATGTAGCCTACACAATAAGAGCTCAAGTTTATTAAAAGAAACAAGACCACTTGATGTTCTGTACCAAAATATGCTTTAAACATAGCAGAACTCACTGCAAGCATTGAACACTAAAGCTCTGCACTTTGTCTCAAATTATTTTTTTCAGCGATTTAGTTGTAAACAGAACTACCGTACTTTTTCCCACAAGGATCGCACGCAGTTATTGATCACATTCCGAGAATTCTCTACCTATTGGATGCCAAACTACCAAGTGGTATGCAGTTCGTTATGCATCGATGGGTCAAAAATACAAAATATTGTTACGTTTTAACGTTTCTTGACTTCTTATAAATTGCGTAAAATAAAATGAATGCAGTGAATAAATTTTTTTTCTTTATACACTTATTTATTTGCACACTTTTACGGTCAGTAGAACTATACAGTCTCCAACTTAGTATCCGCGTAATACACTAATTTACTCAATACACGACTCTTAGTAACTATGACTTGCAAACTATAACTGAATTCAACTAATGCATAAAGTGCCGCCGAATGTTCTTGTATTTACCACAGCATTCTATTTCCGTTAATTCAAATGTAACAACCTAAAACGGTACGATAGCACCTTTCAATACGCAAGTGGTAACATTATTTATAACACAAATTAATTAAGTAGTACCAAGATGGCCTTGACACAAACCAATAGAATAAATGCCACAATAAGGTTTATGGCTAAGACTACTACTGTACTAATTGAGTGCATTTTTCTTTCGTAACGATATAAGATTCAAAGGTGAATGATCGCTTTTTTTCCCTTAACTGAAAGACCTAAATATATTATTACAACTCCAGACCACATACTTATATCTTTGATGACTCGGCAGAAACTAAGAGAGCTTGGCTTGGAAATTTTAATGCATCCATCAGATGGCCAGGAATTTGTAACTTCAAATTATCATCTGTTTCGATCTCTGCAGAAATCTCTTTATGGTGTAAATTTATATTCCTCACAGGCCTGCAAATCGCAATAGGATCAGGGTTTTGCTCAGAAAAAGCCGAAGTTCTTAAAAGTTTATATAATAAAATGATTCAACAAAGCTCGTTGTAAATATATACAGCCCGTTTCATTTTTGGGCAAGTTTATAGCCGAACTTTTTCAAACACAATATAGTATCGAAGAATTTTTCAAGAAAAAAAACTAAGATGTGATTTCGCAGTACAGAGGAAAAACATAATTCACTGTCTTTTGGTCTCAATAGAGCGAAGTGTTTTAGTCAGCCATAAGAGGTCGTCACTCTTAAAATAATCTATTAAAGTTTTAAGAATGAAAATGTAGACATCCCAACTAAGCGAGTACACACACAATTTTGCACAAGTAGTTGGATATGTGCGAATAAGCTATTGCGATTTGTTCACACCAGCGGCCGTATTTAATCAGCAATACTTATGCTCGGCACTTGTTGCGTTTTCATTATGATTACGGCCTTAGATGTTCATCGATCTCAATTCGATTAAGTTATTGCTCCGTTTTGCAATTGAGGACGTAACATAGGTCATAGGTCATAGGACCGATTAAAAGTATATCAAACAGCCAAAGGCGAGCCATGACAATGTGATGCAGGTGGTATCACTTTGGCTACATTGAAAAGAATGAACCAAATATGAATTCATCTAGTAAAGAATAAAGTGCAGTTCCATCACTACGAACTTCCAGCCCTTAAATTACACTCACCATATTTTAGCCGTTTATGACTGTTATGAAACTTGGGTCAAAAGAAAAGCTCTGAATAAAACCGCTTTGGCTGATTTCATAAAAGCACTATGGAAAGCATAACGCCAACATTGCTTTGTCAAATAACGTGATGAAATTCTAAAACGTGTATGAACACTATTACTACGTTTCGTTAAGCTGAAGGGAAATGCGTAATTACCTCCTTAGTCCTCCTATTTTTTCGCTAAGTTCTGACTATTACCATATAAAAGTTTCTTTCTTTGTACATTGAAAAAAGCAATATTAATTATATTTGATAGACATTTTGATAAACATTCATGACTAAGCATTATAAATAAAAACAATGAACAAATTTGACAAGTGTTGCGCACAGTGCGTCGATAGCATAGATCGAATGGGCAAAAATAACAGAAGTTGTCGTAGATAAATAAAATTTCGTACAGACAATTATTAGAGAAAAATATCGATATATTCAAAAATTTTAATAAAATAGGACAACGGACACGCCCACCGCCTACATATATTTAAATCAAATAAGTCTATATTTCTTGTATTTACATTTTTTAATCAAATAAAAGGTTTTTTTATCATAGTGGTGTGTTAGTTATTGATATAAATAAATAAATTCCAAATACTAAAAATGTTTTGTTATCTGGTTTAATATTGTATACCATGTAAAAATTGATAATCCAAATTATTATTAATTTTTTATTTGCCATAAGCTATTTAAAATCAGTGAAACTTATGAAACATTCTGTAAAAAATACAATTTAAAAATTTAGCAATTTGTTAAGAACAAAGTTGGGCCTAATTTTTTTTTTTATTTGATGGAACATATTATATAGTTTCAAGATTAGATAAAAAAAATATATGTTTTATTATATATTTTTTTACTCCTTCATAGTTTGGTAAATTAAACATTTTTATTAAGATAAGTACGTTTTTCAAAACAGTGAAAAATAAAAACAATAAACAAAATTTCAAACTTTTCTTTCTTATTTTGTTTAGAGTATTATATAGTAATTAAAACACTAAGTTATTAAAAATTTCTTAAATAAATAGAGTTTTTATAGCTATTTTACCAAAGTATCTAAAATCCATTTTTTACATAGTTTTTTTTGTTATAAATTAGTTGAGTTTAGTTCCCTCGAGTAATCGAGAAAAAATCATTCAGTATAATACTCAGCCGATAATTAGCTTTCAAAAAATATTTATTTTATCAATATTCGTGGTAAGCGATTTTTTGATTTTTGTCTATGAGACAAAGCACTGTGCGGCTTTGTGAGAAAAAATTCTAATGCGTTTACGAACATAAGGCAATCAAATGTTGCTTTGCAAATTGCCTTTATGAAGTCAGTCATTTTCTTTTATCCAAACATTTACAAGGATTTTTCAAGGTCCTCTAATTTCACGTATATCTAGGTTTTTTAATAGTTTTGAAACTGATCAGTAGATCTAATTATCAACATATGTATTTCTTAAATATTTTGATAATTTTAAAGAATTTTTTTTATATATAAATTATAAAAAATTCACTGTTTTAAACAAACATTTAATTTACGGCTTCAATAATTAGAGCATATTTAAGGTTTAATGTTCTGTTAAAGCATCATCAAAATTAGCCGTTATTATGCGTAGCACCCAGCAAGCATTTTTAAAAATTGCTCAAAATATAAAAAGAAACACAAAAATTGTTTCCTCGCAGGCAGAGGCTATTGAGTTCTGTAAAATTGAATTTCAACCTTTACTCACAATACCGCAGCGAGGGTTAAGACAGTCCTTAAACTCGCTGCAAGGAGTAGATTACTACAGCTAGGCAGTGATGTCCTAAATTACAACTCGAAAGTCTCTTGTGGTAATGGCTTCGGAAGTGGAAAGAATTTACAATATAACACACAAAGGTAGATGGTGTATTGGTTAGTGCGCACGCATAACAACACAAGCGGGCCGCATAACAACTCTGCTATGGCTCTAAGCAGAGGACATAACCTTACAATTTAATTATAGTTTCGTTTCGAGTGTTTAATAAAGAGGCTTCAACTTGCCCTTCTGACAACTCCATCATATTTAGCGACAAACTAATAGTGACAAACATCTATTGAAAAAACTTTAGTCGAATTCGATGTTCCCTTCTTCCTATTTTGTTTTTTATCATATAAAACGGAGAGGATAAAAAAGAACTGTTTAAGTGGAGTTAAGCTGCTCTTCCATAATATCGACGGACATATAATAAATAACTTTCTTTTTCTTATCAGACTAATATTAGAAATTTTTGTTTGCTGGGTTTACTTTACACACTACTTTGCTTTCCATAGCTGAGAGTAAAAGAGAGAAATGTTTTGTGATCTTAACTGACTGAAATTTGTAACTCTTGACAAGAAAAGTGACCTAAACATCAGCACAAAGTAAATTTTGTTCATTCAGGTAATCTAAGAGGTTGAGTGTAAATGCTTCAACAATTGTTTAGACTGAATATCAGACTCTAACTATTATCAATCCAACCATCCATCCATCCATCTGTCTATAGGTCGTTTTGTTTTCTGTTTTTGGTTCAGCTCTGTTAAATGTTGCTGTTGCTGTTGCTGTTGTTGCTTTCATTTCATTTGATTTCATTTCGTTGCTGTTTTACACTTTTGACTTTTAGCGTTTGTTGTTGATGTTGTTGCTGGTTTCTGAATTTTTAATTCATTATTGTTATAACTCTTGTTGTTGTTGTTGTTGTTGTTGTTGTTGTTGTTGTATTGTTTTAATGACTGCAATTAACAATTTAAAGTGTATGTGTGTGTAACCCCCAATGGAAGTGTTAGAGGTTGATATTTAGTTTAACTAGAGCACTCACTCATTGTCTCGTAGTACTTGTATATGGAGTGTGGAGTCATGTTGAAAACCATAGATATAAATAAATGGGGAATAATTATTCTCGGCTTGAAATAAATGTTTTTTTTTTATGTTAAATTTCAAACATAATTATTTTGTAGATAACAAAACCCAAAAAATGATATAAAAACACACGAGCTACGAGTAAAGCTTTGCTTTTATAAATTCATTAAAAACGCAGTCATCACTTGGAAAATATTTTTTTTTAGCTTCAACATCGCTTTTGAGTTCTAAATTATCCCACATTTAAGTATTTTTTGTATAAAAAAAAAATGTTGTTGTTTCTCCAGAGATTTGTTTGAAGTCCCCCTTAAAAACAGAATTCGTTTTTGCATAAAATGTGCCTTTTTTCAAATGTTTAAATTGTTCTTTTTTATGAACAAACATGTGTTGCTGATTTCATAATTAAATTAAAATTTTATTTTATTTTTTTTATTCTTGTGGGTCCCCCAAAATTGAGTAATAGAATTAAGTGTCATTTCTTTGAAATTTATTTGAAAATTTTCTCAAAATATTTATTGGCTATTTTTTTTTTTCTTTTATTTATCTAATTGTTATTGTGTTTTTTAAAATTAATTGACATTTAACGGTCATTTGATTAATTAATTTATGGCCATATCTTTCAAAACTCAATTTAATATTCAGATGGCATTTGTATTCCCTGCTGTGTTTAAAGTCTTTTTTTATTTATTGTTAATAAAACTTAAATCATTCGTTTTAAAGGAATTTTGAAACATCAGGATGAAGTGATGTCATTCTGAAAAAAATAAAATAAAAATTGTAACGGTCAGTAAGAATTTAAAATGGTAAACATATGGCGGGGGCTATGCTAACTTTGAAAAAGGCATTTATTTTCTCACAGAATAGGATCATTGACGTTGTTCGATCATTGACTTTCTTCATTGAAAGCAAAAGCATAATAACGATTTTTCTGCCTTCGAAGAACTGATCTTCACTACACATAATAAAAATCTGACAGTTTAGTGCACAAATTGATAGACTCGTTAGAGTCAATTATACTCATACTAATCCTTATCAAAATTTGTATAGGGTGAGCGATCTATCGGTTGAAATTTGAACCAGCGGTTATTTCCAATCTGGCAATACTTATGCCATACTATTCTGTCACAAAATTCAGTACATTATCTATACTGAACGAAATGTATCGATTTATGCCTGAGCAACGTTAGGATTTATTGGAAATTTATTTCCAAAACAAAGACATTTGTGGTCGGAAATTAAAAACTCATCCAAAATCACCTTTTCGGATGAAGCTCATTTTCAACTTGGTGTATACATTAATAAGCAAAATTGCCCTATTTGGGGCTCAGAAAACCCAAACGTGGTCTTACAGAAGCCAATGCACTCATTACGAGTGACTGTTTGGTGCGGCTTGTGAAGTGTAGATATCATTGGCCCATATTTCTTTAAAAATTAAGAAGATGCCAGCATTACAGTCATTGGAGACACCTATTGCAGCATGATAACCGTTTTTTTTTCTGTCCGCTCTTCAAGGTATTGATGTGAACGATGTTTGGTTTCAACAGGATGGTGCAACTTGCCATACATCTCAAGCCACAATCGATTTACTGCATCAAAAGTTTGATGGTCGTTTAATTAGTCGACAATTGACACCGTTGAACTATTTTCTGTGGGGCGCCGTTTATTGTCAAGTGTTATGCTGACAAACCAGAGACAATTGAGCATGTGGAGGCCAACGTTCGTGATACCATTGCCCAGATACGATCTCATACAAAATTGGTCCGATCGAATGGGGTACTGTCAGGCCAGTCACGGTAGCCTGAAATAATATTTCATTTTTAACCGAAACTTCACAACAACAAAATGAATTTGACAAAATTTCAAACCGTTTTTGTTTTATTGCATTTTCAAATTTATACTTTTAAATGGCCCACTCTATAAAACTAACATGTGTGGTGGCGTGGTGTAGTGATTAGAGCATAGGCAGACAACACAAGCGGCCCAAGTCCGAACCCCAGCAGAGGACATGACGAAAAAATCAAACACCCTCCATGTAAATCCATGTACAGAAGCCCCCCTGATCAACCGGCTTACCTCTGGCAATGATGATAAATATTAGACGAATGATCAGGAGAAAACGACACATACTGGGAAAAAAATTTCTATGCTGAGTAAGGATCAACACCACCACTTAACAACAATCTCCACCACTACACACAATCATATGGAAGCCAAGTTACAGCAGATTAATCATCTACTGAGCTTGAACATCAACTTGATTACTGAAACAGAAACAAATGCGTTGGATGCTTTGTGGAAAGCCAATATGCTTTCTAGAGGAGTGACGTTTTTTTCGTCACATGTTTCTAACCCACCAATTATCGTAGACAAATTTGGTTTCAATGTGCCTTAACCCAGAAATCTATATGTATCAGTATTCAAAAACTGAAAACCGGTTAACCAGTTCTTTCCATTTTCAAAAATCAAAATCATATGGAGACAAGCTAAAGATAGATTAATCATCTGCTTGGCTTAAAAACTCAACTTGATTGCTGAAAGTAAAACAAAGTAATGAATGCTTTGTGGAAAGCCAATATGCTCCCTAGAGGAACGACAGAGAAAAAAATGTCGTTTAAGTAGCGTTGAAGGATCTGTTTGTATTTCTCAAGCAAACACGTTGTCATTAAATTTTTTTCACATTTTTAATGTTTAGATGCTTTTTTGCTCGCTATTTTATATAAGAAAATCATGAATGTTACGGTCTCTATATAGAATCGCATCTAAACTTGAAAAATATGGAAAAAAAATTCTTCTCAAATTCGAAAAGAAACCCTTAAAATTGGTTAATACTCAGCTAAGTTATTAACTTATAAGTGTTTGAAGGTCCGATAAAACGGTTTCTTACCCATAACTCATGATTTTGGAGGCGTTTCGAAAATTCTGATAAAAGATAAAGGGTCCGCCAAATAATTTTTTTTTTTTTTTTGAAAATGCTATAAAAAAAAACTACTGAATATTTTCACAAATTTCTTTTCTTATTTGAAAGTACCATCCTTCCGGTTAATAATGGAAAATAATTTCATTCAAATGGCTGCCTCGGCTGGCCATGCAGTAGCCTACACGATCGGTCCAATTTTTAAGCACATTATCGATTGTGTGCAGCTGTATTTCACCAATGGCTTCACAAATATTGTCCTTCAAAGCGTCAATTGTCTCTGGCTTGTTGGCGTAACACTTATCTTTGACAGCACCCCACATATAATAGTCCAACGGTGTCAAATCGCAGCTCCGAGGTGGCCAAACGACATCAGCTCTGCGGCTGATAATGTGATCTTCAAAAACAGGGTGCAAAACATCAAGTGTAGCTTCGGCTGTGTGGCACGTAGCGCCGTCCTGTTGAAACTAAATGTTGCTAATATCCACCTCTTCAATTTGTGAACAAAAATTCGTTCAACATGGTCCGACAACTATCGCCATTGACTGTAACGGTCACTCCTTGCTCATTTTCGAAGAAAATTACATGCCCATATATGCCTCTGGACCAAAATCCGCTCCAAACAGTGACTCGTCTTGGGTGTATCGGCTTTTCAATGTATGTGTGCGGGTTTTGTGTGCTCCAAATGTGACAATTTTGCTTGTTTACATAGCCACCAAGATCAGAAAGTGAGCTTCATCTGAAGATGATTTTTTGGCAAAATCGGCATCTTCTGTAACTCGATCGCAGGACCAGATTCCCAGCGTTGTTCAAGCGTATACACAACCATATTCGTTCAGCGGAAGGATAAAACTAATTATCTGCCAAATCAGACATGAGCTAAGTGCTAGCATCCACGGAATAAGCACTAGTTGAAAAAAAACGGACCCTTTACTTGTTCTACTCGTTAGCGCCTATCAGGAAAATAGTACCACTTACCAGATATTCATTTTATCGCACCGTTTAATGATAATAATGAATCTTTTCCTTAAACATAAACTTAAGAAATATTTTTTCTCTATAAATTAAATTTAATGGCTCATAAATGGGGTTTTTTCACCGAGCAGCACATTTTTAATGTGTCATATATTATATTTTTTTAACATTTTTTACGATTTTTTTTTCTCTTTTTAAGATAAAGTAATATTTGTAAATTTTATTTTTTACTAAAAATGTCACGTTTTCTTTAAATTGCCATATTAAAGAAAATAAACATCAATTTGTGTCTAATAATAATATTAATAAATTATTTTTTATTGCTTTTTTTTACTTTCAGGTGATGACAATCATGCCCAGCATATTGCCTCTCATAAAAAGGTAAGTTAAGTTTAAATGAATTATTGATTCTTAATTTCATAAAAAATACTGCTTTTAATTTTCTTATGTTTAATAATAGGCCGGCCCTCCCTTTAACAATAAAAGTCAAAACCTTAAGACAGTATAAAAGGAAAATCTAAAAAAAAAACATTTAATGCTCGAATAACTTCATGTAATTCATTCGTGTTGTACACGTTTGATGTGACTGTCTGTCTCTCTCGTAAATGTTAGCACTAAAAATAAAAATGAATCGCGTCTAATCAGTTGGGCCATTTGTCCATCAAAATTACATTTATTTTTTTATTTTTTATTTTTTATTTATAATTACAAATACCTTTTACCAACCATGCGTAACGTCATAAGTTCTAAAAAAAAGTAAACTCGAAACATTTTAAATGTAAATTCTGACTCATTGCAATTAGTTTTTAAGCGGAAAAGGCTTAAAATACAAAAGCAATAATTATTATTTTACAAGTATTGTAAATTTGTATGTACGACTGACTACATTGGTTGTATGGTTGAGATCATTATAAATTTATTTGTTTGTTTTTTAAGGGATTTATATACACTGGCGAGCAAAACCGCGTACAAAATCAGCATTTTTTGGTTAAATGTGCATGTATTTATAATAACCGAAAGGACGATTCTTTTGTAATTTAAAATAATTATTTTTTATTCATTTTAGTATAAAAATAGGTATTTAGAAGAGTAATAATACAACAAAATCAAAAAAATTCAATTTAAGAACATAAGGCAACTCTAAGTAGTCAGTTTTGCACGTTTTCGATATGAATAAAAAAACTAGTAAATAATACGCAATACGTCATTGTTACTTTTTATCGGTAATAGCGGCTTTATAGAGCAAAATAAAACCAAAATGAAGAAAATTAATATTGACGTCGAAAATACTATAGTATTTTTGATTAATTTCAGTCGACGTTCAGTGATTAAAGTTCAAAAAAAGCGAAATGCAGCTCCTGAAACGAATGTTGGAGGTCACCCTCGGTTATTAAAGGATTCAGACGCGCGCCTAATGGTCCGAGAAATGCAAAAAAATTCCATAAAAACACCCAAACAGGCTGCTATTGCCAAAAATAAAGACGTCAGTGAGTGGACAGCTCGGTTTAGTAGCAAGTGTTAAAAAGAAAAAGCCAACTCTTTCAGATAAAAACATAAAAGCACGTTGGGAATTATGCAAAAAACATGAGCATTAGCATGAGGACCATTGATGATTGGAAGAGAGTTATTTGGTCTGACATGACCTACCTACCTACTTTTTGCTTGATGATTTGTATTTACTATGAAGTCATTCAGACCAAGTACTGAAACTTTAGCTTTAACCGTTCTCAGGATATAAATGATATCAATATTTAGTTTGTGTGGAAGGTACCGTGCCCACTTGTCAAGTTCCACCCACTTTTTTCCTGATGATCTGTATTGACTATGAATCGATTTGAATCAAATTTACAGAACCTTTCTGTTACCATATTCAAGATATTGACAAATAGATATACGCTTTGTATGTCCGTCCTCCCAGACATACATACATATAAAACATACATACAAAAACACATTAATTTACATTAACTCACGCAAAGCTTAAATTCTGTAACAAATTACGGAATTCTGCAAAAAACATGAGCATTGGACCATTGATGATTGGAAGCGAGTTATTTGGTCTGACGAGACAAAAATCAATCGATTTCAATCTGATGGTAAAGAATATTTTTGGAGCAGACCTCCATTCAAAAGCATCATGTAAAACAAACTGTTAAACACGGCGGAGGTAGCTTGATGACTTGGGGCTGTTTCACTTGGTGGCGCTTGGGTCCAATAGCAAGGATTAATGGTGTAATGAAGAAGAAAGGCTAGCTCCAAATTCTGAAAACCCGGAGGACGAAGTCATTTCTTAGCAGTACGGAGACCCCAAACACACGACCAAAATTGTCCAAAAATGGTTGTCTGAGCAAAACTTTCAGGTAATTAAATGGCCAGCGCAGAGCCCGGTTCTTAATCCGATAGAAAATTTGTAGTCCATATTACAAGGACGATTGGGAAAATATAATAGAGCGCCTACCAATATTGAGGAACTTTGGAACCGTGTGCAGTTAGAATGGGGAAATATTCCTAGTGAATTTAAAGACAACTTGGTTGAAAGTATGCCGAAACGCATTAAAAACGTTATTAAAAACAAAGGATACCATACTAAAATTGCAACTTTATAATTGCACTAAAGAATCCTGCAAAACTGAGTACTTGGAGTGGCCTTATGTCTTTATTATTTATTACTATTCTATATAAATATTTTTATCCTACAATGAATAAAAAATAATTATTTTAAATTACAAAAAAATCGTCCTTTAAATTATTAATTTATAGCACATTTAACCTAAAAAAGCTGATTTTTTACTCGGTTTTGCTCGCCAGTGTATGTTTTCATCATTGATTACACAGTGCGACAAAAAACAAATACCTGCTATGTATGTGATACTATTTTTCCGTTAGGCGTTATCGAATAGAACAAAGGTCTGTTTATCGAATTTTCGAAACACTTCCAAAATCTGGAGTTACGGGTGAAAGGCCGGTTTTTCAAACCTTCATGCACCTATAACTTTGCTGAATATTACCCAATTTGCAATTTCTTTATGGGTTTCGAAAGAAGATCTTTTAAATGATGTACAGGTGTGTATATCATTTAAGTAGCATTGAGCAATCTGTCTGTATTTCTGAAGTAAACTCAATTTTAGTCCAATTTTTTCCACATTTTTCAAGTTTAGATGCTTTCTTGTACACTAATTTATATAGGAACCGTACTATTTGTGAACTAATTAAGGAATTATATAAGTTATGAAAAAAATGAGACAAGGCTTAGAAATCCGTTGGAAATTTACGGAGTTATACGTAATACAACTCATGAAAAGATATATAAAATTGTTATTACTTTGAAACTGTATTTTTCGCATGATTTTTTTATGAGTTACTTCACTCGAATATTTGATAACTCCGATATTTTTCAATGGATTTCTAAGCCTTATATCTCATTCTATTCATAACTTAATACGCTTCCTATAAAAAATAATGCACGAAACGCATCAAAACTTGGAAAAATGTAGAAAAAATTGAGTGAAAAATCTTTTTGCTTGAGAAATATATCCGAAAAATTGGTTTTATTTTGACACGTAATTTGAGATTATTGAGATGTTTCGAAAATTCCGAAAGCAAGTCCTGGTATACTCTATAGCGCCTATCAGAAAAGTCGCACCGTGTTATTCGTTGATTTATTTATACCCTACAGTAATAATAATAAGTGGCGTTTTTTTGTTCTTAAGTTTTAATAGGTATAACTGATCGAATTGGAATTACTTTCTGAATCAAATAAAAGCGTTTTGTCTGTGCTTCTTGGTTGAAAGCGGCCAGTGATTTTCGTTACCAGCGACACGAACGTCCATTTGAATACGTGTTTCTACATAATAACCCTATAGGTTATCACGCCAACGTCTTCTATTATAGTTCTCTTAGTGATACGTCAAAATTTCACTGACTCCGTGGCATTTCGGTAATAGCGTCGTCTTTATTATAATCAAACTAATTTGGTAATTGAGATAGGCTACAGTCATATTCGAATCATTAGAATCAATGATAGGTTTGCTAATGCTTTCAAGCCTGTCGAAAGTTTTTGCACATTAAGCTTCAGCAAAATTAATTGGGGGAGGTTAAGTCATATTCGAGTGATGTGTTGCTTTTATTTGGTTTGCAACAGCGCACAGTGGTATTTCGTCGTACATTATTGTGAAAAAAATATAAGGAGTGGTGCTAGATCATTGAAAGTTGGCATTAAGCATTCTATTAATTAAATTAAGAAAAATTAGGATTTTCATCAAAATTGGCCACCTCCATTGTCCACTGCATATACAATTAAAATAGATTTTTTCGCATTAAATGTGTCCTATCAAAAAATAGTTTTCAAATTTGTTACATATCTTTTCAGAAGATGCATGCCACATCCATCCTATTTATCCTATCCCAAAAAAAATTTTTCAGAAAATTTATAAGTTTGTTCAGAGGTCGGCAAAAGTCAGAGAATTTTTTTGGTTAAATTCAAAGAATATAATCTTACCTTTCATTTGATTCCAGTAAGAAGACGGAGGTAGGCGGAGCTACCTTTTTTTCCATTAAAAACCGCAAATGCTGAATTTTATAAGGCCATTTTAAATCGCTTTTATCCACTTAGCTATATATAGAAATTACTAACAATCTTGATATTTTTTTATTTAATAAGAAGGTGCTATATTTCAATAAAAATAGCATCAAAATGCCATCGGTGATAATATCTTACACGCATTTGCTACTGAATTGCATGATATTTTTATTAACTTAACAATATTGACTTGGCTTCAATAAATTTTTTTTTCTAAGACGAAATATTGTTTTCTGCTAAAATAATAGTCAAAAATTACTTTTTTTGTCACCAAAAAATCTCTTATAAAAAAATTTTTTTTATTTGTTAATAGCATTTTGGTGAAACACATTTTTATTTTGTCCTAAAACCTCTCTTCGCTCTTTACTCAAGTAACTGATTTCGTAACTATTTTTTTTTTTGTCTTTTTCCTTATGATTTTATGTCACCTTATAAAGAGACGATGTCTGACGGTGTAATCTACAAGATAGAAATGTATTCGTCTAGTGGTGCATTGTGGTTTAGTTCAATCAGTTGGTTAAAGAAAAAGGAAACCACAAATACTCTACTATGTACTACTTACTCTTTGACAGACTACTTTTCCTATTTATCCATTTTGTCTTCATGATGTCTTCACACTAAACTACTGATACAATTGGAAACTGAATCTGATACTTGTGTAGGCATATTTGCAATTTTTTTTATTTCCTTGAATCAAGTGATTTATACGACATTAACACACTGTGCAGCAAGCAGACTTAACGAGACTTAACAAAAAGGCCATCATTAAGAGGAAAATAAATAATAATAATAATACATATGAAGACTGAGAAAAACAACAAGGAGACTTAAATGGGTTTAAGACTCTCCTATGGATGATAAATTTATGTTTATGGTGGTATACAGTGAGTAACAAAATTAAAAAAATGTATAAGAAATTAAAGGGAAATACTCATAGCTGATGTTCAAAACTCTATTCATAGCTGCAATTTCGGTGTCTATTTGACGCTTCCATGAGCTGGCCTCGCCCTTCTACAGCTTTCCTGCGGCTTCTAGTCTACGGCATTTCTGCTGATGTCTTCAGATAGCCATGCCAATAATAATAATTCATATGTATGATTTACTATTACTTTGTTCGCTGTAATGCTTGTATTACTTATACGATTATCCTGTTCTCATGTCATCTTTGTAATTCGTTCGCCTACTTCCTGTTATTTTAAGTTATTGTTATGTATTTGCCGGTAAATTATTTTAGAAATAGAAAAAAAGTTTAGGAAATTAAATCACATCACTAAGCGGAAGCAAAAACCTGATAAAAATTAAAGATGACACTGCTTTGGAGAACTTTAACTCAGTCAAGATATGGCGTACGCTAATACCCTCTTGTATTGTTTTACTTAAAGCCTCACTTTTTTATTTGTCAATGCTGGAGTTATTACATCCGAAATCCAAGGAATTGGATTCTATTCAACGAACCATGTGCACCAGAATTTCTAATTCGACCCGATGGCAACTTTACTGAGAGTTATAACGAAACCTTAGAACTACTAGTGAATACGCACTTTCCGGTTTGTAGAGAAGACGATAACGAGGACTTGGAATCTGAGCTTATCGCGGATTCTCCAACCCGGACAAGTGATCTAGTTTGCTTCATTGTGACCGAAGTCTTCTTTTAAGCCCTGTTCCAGAAGCTGATATCGGGTGGTTAGGATTTTTAGGGGTAGCCAGGAAATGGAATATATTCCTAGGGAATGGAGATGTTAGAGTAGTGTTTATCCCTAAGGCGGCAAATAGTCTGTTATCGTTTTTACTCTCACATGTCAGGAATATCCTCACTCCGGACAACTTCTGTGGAGAACAGTACGTATACCTCAGGGGAAGGTCGATGGAAACAAGAAGGAATCTGTTATGACATACTTCTTGGATATTGAGGTTGCCTTTAACAATGTGAATATATCCTCCACAGTCAATGCTCTATATGAATTTGGTGTTGAACGGAGGTTATCGATTTCGATAGGAAACATGTTTAGGAGCAGGTCCATTATCTCCAGTTTTGTGTATGGGCAGAATAAGAAAGGTTGTGAATAGGAGGACGTCGAGGGGTGGCGTGTTTTCACCACTTTTGTGGAACCTAGTTATAAATGGATTCCTTTTCAAGCTCAGTGGCATGAGTACCAAGGCCGTTTCATATACAGATGATGTTGTGCTGCTTATTTGGAGGAACGCTCGGCGTTCTTTTGACTTGAGCAACTGTTTACCAAACGGTATACTATACCGGAGTTTAGGCCGCCAAAGTTGAGTCGCATTACTCTGAAATTCTCGAAGGGGGCCAGAACGTGATTTTAGGCTCGAAGTTCTCGTGAAAACGAAAGGCATTATGTGCCTTCTTCATTTATAGAACGCCATTTGGGAAAAAATAAGGCCTCAGACTCCATTTTTTGTATTGGAGGTACACCGCAGGCAATAGACCAATTCTCACCTATGGCGCTCTTGTCTGATGGAAGGCGGTGGATATTGGGTCACAGCTGGACACTCTGAATAGGATGCAAAGGCTAGCCTGTCACCTATATCATGAGTACATCCGAAATTCGTTCGGTAATAATGTTTGCAATTACCTTATTGATCATAGTAAGAAATATTATACCCCCCAGTTATTTCGGTTTATAATTAAGACTTCTTCGAAATCAGTGGGCAATTGTCCAGTTGTCCAAAAGCCTGCGTTGAGGGCCAGAATGATACGTGCATTGGTACTTGAATTAGTTGCCGGTGAAATGCCATCTAAGCCTGCCGCCTTGCTGTACTTACTGTATTGCACTAACAATTTTCGTTATAGCTGGACATGAGGCATGTTGATTGGGCATTTCTTTCGGCAAGAATTCTAGAGTAAAATTCTTCCCAAAGTGCCATTTGTTCATGCACTGGTGTTATGAGCTCGCCATTATAATTTTTCAATGATTTTAGTGTAGAACTATAACTGTGAGACAGTTTCCTCACAGCTTTAGTAAATAACTAGTTCCGTTTAGTAAATCACTGCTCCTGCTTGCGCTTCCGTTGCGACTTTATTAGTCCAGTTACGCTAGAGTCGCCATGAACTCTTTTCTACCAAGTGATCTAAAACAGTGTGCTATTGATTGAGCCCAATTTTAGAGGCTCTGGTTGTGGCTATATATATGGCAGCTTTCATTGCTTTCCCGTGTTTCGTCGGATTTCAGACTTTTCCAGTGCCTTGCGTGTAGGCAATCACATCAACTGCGACTTCTAAAAAGATTTTTTTAATTGTACCCCACTTGGCGAGATCTGTTTCAGTACCATAGTCGTAGGCAACTTGTAATAAAAATTTCTAAACGTTTTTAGGCAAATAATGATGCAATATATCGTCATATGAAATCCAAAAAGCCCTAAGTTACATTTCAAAAATTGTACTTTTTAAACTGTGAAATAAACTATTTAGGTTAAGCTTAGAATATTGCTGATAAAATCGTTGTTATCAATTGTAAAAATTTAAAAATTTGTGGGAATATGTGTTTCGAAAGAATGCATCATAATCAATGAAAAAGTCGATTTCAAATTTTTTGTAACTTAGGACTTTTTGGATTTTATTGGACGATATGTATTTTCTTAAGCATAAAATAAAACTTTATTTTTGAAGTTTAAAAGAAGATTGACAAATTTTTTTATTGTAATAATAACAAGCAATCTCTTAAAGTTGTTCCAACAGTTTTGGCCTTCACAGTATATGAACACGATGTTAAAATAAAAAGTAAATTTATAAAGTCGTCTGCGGTAATTTTTTAATGCAAACAAAAACAAAACATATTTATTTAGTTTTGTTTCAGCAATGATTTTCCAATTTAGAAGAAAAAAACGCAAAATAAAATAATTTTGCACTCGACATATATTAGGATACCAACCAGTTTTTTTTTATATCTGCCATAACTTATCCATACATTTGTCTCTGAATATGTCTGCCTATAAATATGAGCCTATGAGTTCCATACATTTTATATGATTTACAACAATCATTCATAGCAGCATTTAGACAGACATTTATTCATATTCAATATTTATATGATTTATGAGACTTTTGTGATTTACATAATCATGGCACCCAAATTGGTAATCCAATATATTGGTTGAGGGGGGGGGGGGGACATATCACTTGTGTAGTTGCCCACATCTCATCACATTACATTGCATTGCATTGCATTGCAATCTTATCTCAATACCATTTCGTCATTATAAAGTGAAATGTTTTTTAATATAAGTTCCGCATATGCGTGTGGTTTTTTATAAATTTTTTTCTTTTTTTTTAATAATATTTTTGATTCCTTTATTAAATGCAATAAAAGAAAAATGAAATTTTCCTTCGTTTTTTTTTTATTTAAATTCGAATGCAGAAAATTTATAAATCGTCTTGCAAAAATACACAACCACCTGAATTATTGTAAAGAAAACTGTCAGGTTTTTTTTTAAATTTTTTTCTAAATAGACAGGCTGCATTTCATGTCATGTCATGACTTGTCATCTTTTTACGTAATAAATCAATCACATATTTCTGTCTCTCTCTCTTTGTTTTTGTTTATTTATTTTTTAAAAATTGATTGCTGTCAATTTTTAACAAAGTAGGGATTTGTAAAATAATAATAATAATAAAAAAAAAGTTTAAAATAATTTGCATACTTATGTACATATGTATAGGGTGTTTTTTATAGAGGTATAGAACTTTAAGTTGTAATAAAGCAACGATGGATTATTCGATTGACATGAATTTTATTTATCCGAAAGATAACCTTGTGGCATTACATTTTAAATATGATTTCTGGCATATGACCGCCACGGCTGGCGCGGTTGTAGTCCAATCTGCACGTCCAATTTTCGAAGACTTTTTCCAGCATTTGTTGTCTTCCAAATGGTCAAGCGTCTGTGGCTTTACTGCATAGACCAATGACTTTACATAGCCACACAGAAAGTAGTCTAGCGGTGTTAAATTACAAGATCTTGGAGGCCAATTCACAGGTCCAAAACGTGAAATTAGGTGGTCACCAAACGTGTCTTTCAATAAATCTCTTGTGGCATGAGCTGTGTGGCATGTTGCGCCGTTTTGAAACCACATCTCCTGGACATCATGGTTATTCAATTTAGGAATGAAAAAGTTAGTAATCATGGCTCTATACCGATCACCATTGACTGTAACGTTCTGGCCACCATCGTTTTTAAAAAAGTACGGACCAATGATTCCACCAGTCCATAAACCGCACCAAACAGTCAGTTTTTCTGAATATAACGATGTTTCCACATACACTTGAGGATTACCTTCACTCCAAATGCGGCAGTTTTGTTTGTTGACGTAGCCATTCAACCAGAAGTGCGCTTCCTCGCTAAACAAAATTCGCTTATGAAAATTGAAAAAAAAAATTTACTTATGAAAAATGAAAATTGCAGTATTTGCAAGTGTTGTTCAGGCGTGAGTTTATTTTCATAATGAATTCTCAAACCGAACTGAGAATAAATCACTTGACGGCTGTTAAATCGGTGGCCATGTTGAAAATTATTGCCAACTTAAAGTTCTATACCTCTATAAAAAACACGCTTTATTTTGATTCGTTAAAACGGCTTAAGGAAATAGGCCTTTTCTTATAAAAGAAAAAATTGTGTGTTGCTGCCATACCACCTGTAGTTTAGAAAGTTTATGTTGAACACAAAACATTGTTTATGGTGATCATATTGATTTATTATAGATCAGTAGTGGTTTTAAAAAGAAAATATTGTACGTCTTTCTCGTTTATGTAAAATTTTATTGAATTTTTAACTATCGACACATTTTTTTAAAGATTATTTTTTTTATTAAAAATATTTGTTTATCGTAAAAATTCTAGTGTAAAACACCGCCTTGATCAAAAAGTACTCGGAATAACCCCCTTGTGGCGGTCCCATCGTTTCGATTTGAGTTTTTTGCTTCTGTTAAGTTGGCATATCTGTTGTTGATATTCCCGCTAAATCTTAGCGTCATAGCTTGACATTTGCAAAAGCTACGTAGCCAAGAGTAGGTATATCTCTATGTGTGTTGACGATTTTTCACAATTTTAGAAATGGATTTAAATTTGTAACAACGAACTTGTATTAAATTTTGCGTAAAAAACGGATTTAATGATGCGCGAACGTTGGAAAAGTGTTGCGGCAACGATTCTCTAAAGAAAACGGTCGTTTAGCAGTGGCACGAACGGTTCAAAAGTGGCCGTGTTTCAATCCAAGATGATGAATGCAGTGGCAGATCATCGACATTGAAAACCAACGAAAACATTGGTAAAGTAAAAGAAATGTTCGTCAATACCTGCAAATTTGCCATCAGAGAGAGAGCGGAGAACTTGAACATTGCCTATCGATTCGTCCAAGACATTTTGGTTAATGATTTGGGTTTCCGTCGTGTAGCAGCAAAGTTGGTACCAAGAGACCTCAATTTCATACAAAAAAGAGACCGTGTTGAGGTCGCAAAAGACATGATTTGTGAGGCTAAATCCAATCCCACATTCATTAAAAGGCTCATTACTAGAGACGAAACGTGGGTTTATGAGTACGACTCGCAATCCAGACTTCAGGCAAGTGAATTGCGTTTAATAAATGAGCCGAGACCAAAAAACCATGGATTACAATGGTGTAGTGCAACATGAATTTTTGCCAGAAGGCCAGACAGGCATTATTAGACGTTTGTGTGAAGCAATTCGCCGAAAGGGACCAAAATTGTTGGCAGAAAACTCGCAGATTTTGCACCATAATAACGCTCCGTCGCACAGTACCATCATTATTCGAAATTTTTTGACGAAAAAAGAAACAAATACCATCCAACTGCCACCGAATTCACCTGATTTTGGTCTCTGTGACTTCGAGTTAAAGTGTGACAATCGAGTTAAAAAACCATAACGAGTAACGCGTTTCAGCAGCGGAGAGGAAATAATGAAAAAAAGTAGGTAGCTCTGATGGACATACCGAAAACCGAATATAAAAGGTGTTTTGAGGTTTTAATCAAGCGCTGGTATAAGTGTGTTGCAGTCGATGGGGACTACTTTGAAGCGGACGATATAAATTTAGATGCATTAACTTGTACTTTTTATTTTCTGAATAAATTAAGGGAACTTTTTGATCAAGGTGGTATTGCATTTAAATGTGCTATAAAACAGGTCTGCTTTTACCAAAATAAACCCAATACATTGTCTTTTACAAGACATATATTTACATCGCATTTGTAAGTCGGTTGCAAAAACAAATATTTCCTTGATCGACGTACCTTTTTTCGTTTCTCCTTTTGTAAAAATCTCTGTTTACAAACTTGTCATATAATTGTAATAGGCTGGGCTCTATTAACTCAGAAACTGACTGTAGATCGATTGATCCATGATTAAACGTGGATTTACGACTGTGTTTTTCTAAAGAGCTATTTTGATGGTCATTGTTCAGAAATATGTATATTATTATATACTAATTCCCATAACATTCCATGAAGGACATGCGGACTTCTCGCAGTCAATAAGCTGAACACAATTCAATTTTTTTTTTCAATGAAAGGGCTCCGAACTTCAAATGCATTAGAGAAGTTTTCAATAGAAGTAATACTCATAACCAGTTCTATTAGCTAATGTTATGAGGTGGTACCGCTATTGAAAAACTTTTCCTTTTTTAGATGGCCTGGTATTAAACCGAGAACCTTCTGGTTGGTAGGCGGGTGTCTTACCTACCATACCACAGCGGCATACCAGAAATATGTATAAGATATTCTTTATCCACATTTCCTTGTAAATTGAAAAATATTTTTTGCCCACAATTGTTGCTCTTCTTTCTCCTACACAACCTTTTATTTGTTTATTGGTGATCAAATTTAAGGGAAGTCTTAATGATTATTTTTTCCATTTCAAAATATATACTTTGTTTGTTGATTAACTCCAGCCAAAAAATATTTGCTTAAGTATTTAAGATTTCAGATGAAATTTAAGGGGGAGGAGTAGAACAACAATGACATGAACTAATAAAGTGAAGCATGTCACCTTTCAAACAAGCTATAGTGTTGCCTGATGCAATTAATATTACGTTACGAGAGATATTACATTCTAAAGACATCTACCGACAATTTGTAACCGAACTTTTTCGAACATCCATATTGTTACGAAAATAAAAATACAACACTGTGTTGTGCGATTTTGGTATATTTTGTGTCACCATGTCAATTTGGCAGCACTGCCACATCGACCATTTTTACATTACCTTTGAATTAACGGACATAAAAATAGAAGATGATCGATATTTCCTGAACCTTCTAAACTGTAACCAATTAGGTGTATAAAGGGGCTGCTTTACCTACACATCAGTTCGTTATCTTTTGGCTGTCAATAAACAAAGTTGTGTTAAAGCGAAAATAAAAGTGTTGTATAAACGAATATTAAGAGTTGTATTAAGACAATCACTATAAAACGAACTCAAACGTTTTAAAAAGGTTAAAACGTAACAAAATACATATGTACATACAGTGGTGGTCAAAACATTTGCAACCGTTTTCCGTTTTGATCCTCAAAGACTCTTCAGGCCACAGTACTGTTTTCTATTGTTGTAGAGTCCAATTCGCATGTGCTCGTATAAAGTTAATACGAATTTCTCTGTTCTTTTCGAATATGTAGGGTTTTTGTATATTTATAACTTCTGAGACCATATTTCTTAGCGCTTCTATTAACAGTTGATATGCCAACATTAATGGAGCTTAAGTTTTTGCTTCTCCAGGTATTTCTTTATGATATTTCACAAAAAAGTTTGTGATTTTTCTGTCCTCGTGTGCTGTTGTTACATGAGGTTTTACTCCCTTATGCATCGTTTAGATGTTGCCATTACTAAATTTTTGAAATTCTGCTACGATAGTCATGTAAATTTCTGATTTCTAACTCAGAATTGTATTTGCTGCCGGCCATTTTTCCAAAAATTCAATGCACTAGTATCACTTTTAGTCAAAATGTTATTTCTTGAAAAACATTCAACTAAAGTGGATTTTTAAAGGCCTTCCTAAAGGTTTGTAAATAAAAAGTTGTTCATATAGAGTAAGAGAGATAAGAGTTGCAAATGATTTGAACAGCAATAGTTAGACTTTCTTGCTCAAATATTACTATTTTGTTGTTATCTTTAATCATAAGATGATTTCTTCCTGCTATTACACAAAAGCAGTCAACGAAATTATAATATACCAAAAATCAAGGATTAAAAACAAAGCAGACAGAAATGGGTAACTGAAGAGCTAGAATACTGCTTTAGTTGCAAATGTTTTGACGACCACTGTATATGAATGGGATAAGACTGGCTCTAAATGGTCGCACTCGTGATTGAATAACTTCGTTCGTAATTCCTGTTATAGGACTCCATTTGGACAAGATCACCCCACTTGTCAGATGTACGAGGGCGGATTGATATTGAAGCTACTTGAATAGGAAAAAAACATTTTTTTTCCAAAAACCATTAATTTCTCAACATAGTCTTCTTTTAGCTCAATACACTTAGTAAGACGATTTTCCAACTTTTTTGTACCATCTGAATAATGCGATTTTGGGAACTCCTCAAAATACGCATTAGTTTCGGTAATCACTTCTTCGTTTGAGATGAATCTCTTTCCTGCGAGCCATTTTTTCAAGTTTGGAAACAGGAAAAAGTCACTAGGGGCTAAATCTGGACTACAAGATGGATGATCAACCAATTCGAAGTGGATTTCTCGTAGTTTTAGCATCGTATCTAATGCTATGTGAACCGGTGCGGTACAGTGGCCATAACCTTGCCAGCCGATTTCGCTGACTTCGCCTTCTTCGGAGCACTTCCACCAGCTTCCACCCATTACTTCGATTGATTTTTGGTTTCAGGTGTGTAGTGGTGGACCCACGTGTCATCAACAGTTATTAACCTACGCCAAAAATCAGCAGGATTATGCTTTAGCATGTCCAAACACCGCTGTGAAGTGATCTGTCGAACTCGTTTTTGTTCAACACTGAGCAAACGCGGCAGCCATCTTGCCGATAGCTTTTTCATATGCAAATGTTCATGCAAAATGTTGAACACATGTTCATATGATATGTTTACCATTTCAGCAATCTCAGGTATTTTGACCCGGCTATCATTCATAACGATATCGTGGATTTTCTTGATATTTTCTTCAGTAACCACCTCTTTTGGCCTTCCTGTTGATGGTATTGTTGCAGTGCTTGTTCGGCCCCGTTTAAAAAAATATTTTACTATATAATCTGACGGAGCAGATTCGCCGTAATGTTGATCAAGCTTTTCTTTTGTCTCTTTCGCCGTTTTGCCTTTCAAATAATAGTGTTTAATCACTATACGAAATTCACTTTTTTCCATTTTCCAAAAAACACAAAAGTTGCTTACTTCAAACGACTACAATAAATAAACTAATCGATGAATTTGGCTAAAATTTTAACAGCTGACGTTTGACAGATCGTAATTTCTAATAAAGAAAAAGTTTTTGTGTTTGTGCTGCCATCTAGCCGCCCTCGTACTATCGCCATTTACATCGTAATGTGTATATAAAGAGAAAAATCACATTTTAAAATCGAAGTGGGTCGTTGTTGAATTTAAAATTTTACAACTTGAATTTTTGTAACGTAAATTTAACTTTGAAAGTATGTAAAACCACGTTAAGCGTATTTATGTATCTTTAAAACAAAAATTATTTTTGTTAATAAAACACAAAAATGTTGGGTTTCTGAATTAGCTTAATATCAAAAACGACAACCACAAGTTGAAAATGTTTCAAAGTCGATTTAAAAATGCCAAAAAATATATTTAAAGGCGTACGTTTTTAAATTAATTAAGTACATTTTCGAATCAATGCGAAAACATTTTCGAAATCATATTGTACGTTGTTGAAAATATTTTCTATTTTGAACTAATATCCAACATGTTTAGGTCAAAAATGAGCAATTTTCGATTTGAGTTTGGACAATTTTAAAACAAAAGATTAAAGTTTTTTCCACAGTGACTTTGGACTTAAATTGTTTTTTGAAATACATTGTTCAATATACAATTTTTTTGTTGCTGTTGAATTAACGTTGGTTTAGTTAGATTCCTGCTGTTTTTTCTCTGCGTGTACCAATGTGGTATTAGATCCGGGCTATAGCAATAAGCTGTCTTAGCAGGTCATTAAATATAGGGCTAGATTACTCACCAAATTTCAACAGCATGTATGTAGCTGCCAAGAAATCTGTTTGTTTTGACAATTAAAGCTAGGGGTTAGCCGAAAAGATAGGTTATGTTTACAATAATTAATAAATATTTTTATCAGATATTGCCTAAAAATGTTTTCATTAACAAAAATTCAATTATTGGACTTATTTTTTAAGATTTAATTAAAATATATTATTTATGTTTATTTTTTTCGCCATTAGCTGAATATCAATCAGTCATTTATTTAATCCTCACATCTGTCTTGATCTCTATTTGCGTTAAACTCGCGTTGCTTTTTAACAATTGAAACTGTATGAAGTTCAAAATGCGAGTACATATTGCGATTCGCGAACTGAATTTTGTTGTGTTTATTTTTCTAAATGGATTTTTGTTTTCACTTCAATTGTTTTGCTTTTAATTCTTCTCTAAAATTTCAAAAAAGTCTTGACATAGCACTTTATGAGCCACATTTACAACAAAATATTGCTTTAATAGCTTAAATATGAGGCGAATTTAAATAAAATTAAATATCAATAGTAAAACAAAAGCTTTTAATTTCAAACAGAAATTGTAGAAAATATTTATTTAAAGTCAACATAGTACACAGAATGTAAAAAAATATTTCAAATCACTTTAAATCATGTGTGAACATGTGAGCAGATCATGAGTATAGATTAACTATTTGCCTCTTAAAGGTTATTTATTGTAATCAACAACAACGCCCCGTATAATGATTATAATGACGATCATTAAAATGTTTCTTAAAAAAAAAATAATTAAAAAAAATATATTTTCTCACCACAGCATATGAGACAGTTTTGATATCGAATTTTCCATGTTGCTCTTATTATTTGTTTGCTCTTTTGTTTTTGGTGGGGTTTTTGACCTTTACCATTAAGTACCGAGTATTTTAATATAATTTTTTGTATTTTGTCTGCTTTGTTTTTTCTTATTTGGGAGACACGACTTAATCATTCGTGCATTACATTCTGGCCCAAAGTTACACAGTCACAGCTACAGTCACAGACCTGTGACTGTCATTTTCCCAATAAAAATTAAGGGAATAACTAACTACTATAGTGAGTTAATGTTACAAATAAAGAACCCCAAATCACTAATAAAAGCATTTTAAATATTATGGTTAAAGGCACTCCCGTTTTTTTTTTTTTTTTTCTGCTGTTTTTTACAATATCCAGTGAGACATGAAATGTTACACCACCACCGCGTATTTTTACAACCACGCCAACTGCTACTATCAGTTTTACTACTTCATTCACATTTAATTTCATTGTTGTTCTTCTCCCCCCAATTTCAATTGAACTCTTAATTTCTTATTAAAAAAATATATATTTTTTTGGCTGGAGTTAAGCAGACAAAGAAAATATTTTGAAATGGAAAAACTAGTCATTAAGACTTCCTCTTAAATTTGATTACCAATTAAAGAAATAAAAGGTTGTGTAGGGGAAAGAAGAGCGACAATTGCAGACAAAAAATATTTTATAAATAAAATATATAAATTTTATAAATAAAATATTTCATTTTATAAGTAAAATATATTTTAATTTACAATGCAGCGATATAAAGGATATCTTATATTTCTGAGCAATGGGTATCAAAGTAATTATTCATAAAACCATAGTTCTAGATCAGTCATGAGCTTTTCATGAAACTTTTGTCCCCGATCAACTAACTCACACGTATTATTACGCTCTTGCTTTTAGTCGTCAAAGAGATAGCGACGAATACACATGTGTAGCGGTTGTAGGTTGATTTAAAATTTTTTTTTTAAAACATCAACTTTACTCTCTCTGAGAGAGTAATTTCCATGTTCTCACTAACACAACTACATTTTGACTTTTGCAAATCACTGTTCTAGATCCAGTTTAATTGTAGCATTCAATCTGCAATCATTTTCTAGCTAATAACTTGAACTTGCCCTTCTACCGTTTTATGATAATTTTATTATTATTTTTAGATTCTTTACAGATCTAACAAATAAATTCTTTCTATCAACTCCTATCTAAAGCCAATGATCTAACCTGACCTCAAGATTATTATCTCCATTTCCTTCAGCTGCAGTCCACGGCTAGCAATCATACAAAAGCTTAGACATCTTTTTTATCTCTGTTGAGAACGCCATATAGTATTTCGTCGGCCAAAAGATTAGCTGCTTAGGTTCAATCTGTTCCGAATATCATACACTGAATCCACTGGATACTGTGATTCCAATTCGAAAGATCGTTGCGTTATTAGCGTTTATATGCATAATTTTGGTTTTGGAGCTGTTTATCTGCAACTTCGCTCTGTATGCTTTCGCCTGTCAGAATCCAGATTTTCTTTAATTTCCTTAAGACTGTGAGCCAGGAGAAGAGATGTTATCTGCGTAATCCAGGTCTTCTAACCTTCTAAGATCAAATACAACCTTATCTAACGTCGTTACTAATAGCGATTGATCGACTGACGCTAACATTTTGTAGAACACGAGAACCCGCTTTCATGTATAGCGCCCTTATTAAATTGATAATCTTCTCTGAAGGACCTCTACAAGCTAATGCATTCCAATTAGCAGAGTTTAGCAATCTTGATATTTCTGAAGAAGAAATTCTTCAACGAAACTGACTTATATTCAACAGATTGCTCAATGTTGATAACTGTGAACAGCACATGACTTGTTTAGGCGAAATTCAGCTTGTTCATTACGAACCATCAAATTAAAAGATCCTGAGAGTAGTTTATTTATGTTATAATTCTGGCAATGACCTTATTGGTGATGTTTGTTAAGTATGTCCTACAGTAGGGGGACTTGCCCAGAGAGCCCTTATTGCCTTATTGTGGACAGCACAATGTGGGAGTTCCAACAAAGCCTCGTATCCAGAATGATACCTAGATACTTAACCACTTTCGAAAACTTGATGGTGATACTCGTAAAAGAAATAGAGTCATATGATAACTTTTATCTCCTTTAAAAGGTACAACAACCGTTTTTGAGGGATTCATCGAGATCCCAATTTGTTACCCCGCCCAGAACACAACATACTCTGATATAGTATTTCCCACGTATAGTATTTCCCCACCAGAGTCCACATTGTGTTAAGTCACCCTTTTTCAGATAACCACTCCCTCTTTAAATTCATTACATCGATGGTTCGATTAGCTTCTGCTGTTGCCTTTAGTAACTCAGAGTTAATATCGTCCAACCCTCAAGCTTTGCCATTTCTAAGGAAATTAATGGCTTTGGTAATTTCCTGAATATCGGGTAGATCAACTGATATATCCCGTCGTTTTATAGTGAGCTTGCAAATAAACTTCTTTACAAATAAAGAAACGAATATATGATATGTCGATTAAGGAAATATCAGTTTTTGCGACCTTTACCTGTCTCTAAGAAAGTGCCGCACACTCTGTTCTCAACCCAATGATTGGGCGCCATATGAGTTTACCGACAACATTTTAATGAACCCCATTTCTAATTGAGATTTACAACTAAAACGGAATTAAAACGAATCATATCTGAAGCGAATAATTGCGGGCGATGAAAAGCGGATTACGAAAAAAATCTTGGAAGACGCAAGGTGAAGCTTTGGAGATGGTGGCATAGTCAGTATTAACACCAAGAAAGGTAATGCTGTGTGTCTGGTGGCATTGGAAGCGATTAATGCTAATCTCTATAGGTATTAACGAGTTTAAGTCAAGCAATTCAATTAGAACCGCTAGAATCAATCAAGAGAAAAGAAGTTTCATTATGACAACACCAGACCGCAGGCTCTTTGATGACCCGCCAGAAATTGAGAGAACTTGAGAAGTTTTAATGCATTCACCATATAGCCCGGACCTTGCACTTTCAGATTATCAGTTGTTTCGATCTCTGCAGACGACGTGAATTTAAATTCCGTAGAGATCTGAAAATCGTAATCGGGTCAGTTTTTCGTTTCATCTGCACTGATGGAATAATGCTTGTACACCAAAAATGGATAAAAGTTATCAGACAAAACATCACATGTTGGGCTTAATAAACCACGTTTCAATATAAGAAAATTGTTTAATTTTTGGTTGAATTTGTAACTGAACTTTTTCGAATACCCATATATGCCGCTGTGGTATGGTAAGTAAAACACAAGATGTCCTCGATTCAATCCCAGACCAGACCTTCTAACAATTGTTCAACAGCGATATAAGTTCATAACACTGCTATGTAGAGTGACGGGTTTGAATATTTACGGTATGAAAAACTTTTCTAACTAAAGAATCCGCCGTACGGTGATAGAACGATAGGTCTCCCTCAATGAGTCTAGAAATAAAATCGGGTGCAGCTCATTGATTGAGAAAAGTTCCTTTTGTTCCACTTGTCATGTCGCGGATATTATGTATGTACAACAATTATAACGTACATAGATAGGTAATAATTATAAAGGGTCCGCCTTAATGCTATAAAAAAAACTACTGAATATTTTCTCAAATTTCTTTTTTTATTTGAAAGTACAATCCTTCCGGTTAATAATGGAACATAATTTCATTCAAATGGCTGCCTCGGCTGGCCATGCAGTAGCCTATACCATCGGTCCAATTTTTAAGCACATTATCAATTGTGTGCAGCTGTATTTCACCAATGGCTTCACGAATATTGTCCTTTAAAGTGTCAATTGTCTCTGGCTTGTTAGCGTAACACTTATCTTTGACGGCATCCCACAAATAATAGTCCAACGGTGTCAAATCGCAGCTCCGAGGTGACCGAACGACATCAGCTCTGCGGCTGGTAATGGATCTTCAAAAACAGGGCGCAAAACATCGAGTGTAGCTTCGGCTGTGTGGCACGTAGCGCCGTCCTGTTGAAACCAACTGTTGCTAATATCCTCCTCTTCATTTTTTGTGAACAAAAATTCGTTCAACATGGCCCGATAACGATCGCCATTGACTGTAACGGCTACTCCTTGCTCATTTCGAATTATGCCTCTGGACCAAAATCCGCACCAAACAGTGACTCACCTTGGGTGTATTTGCTTTCCAATGTATGCGCGCGGGTTTTCTGTGCCCCAAATGCGACAATTTTGCTTGTTTACATAGCCGCCAAGATCAAAATAGGCTTCATCTGCAACATTACCATGATTCTGAAAGTAATGTCGCAATATTTCCCAGCGTTGTTCAAGCGTAAGGATAAAACTAACTATCTGTCCAATCAGACATGAGCTAAGTGTTACCATTCACGAAATAAGCACTAGTTGAAAAAGAAAACGTTAGATGGCGGACCTTTTATTATACTGTACAGTTTCTGTTCATAAATCGGCTAAAATTATTATTTACCGGTTCAGCATTTCTTGAATACTTTTAGCGTTTTTTTCCAAATATTTTTAAAAAAATTGCAAATATTTTTGCCACATATTCTGCATTCTTTTAAATGTTAGACAAACGCCATAGAGACCAATAATGTAAACGATTTATATATTACAGACGATTTACTTTTAAAATAATCACCACAATTCTAATAAATCTATTAAACATGTATGTAATATATCGAATCTGTATATAATATACTATAAATATATAAAATTTATATAGATGTTGTTGTTGTTGTAGATATTATTATAGCTATTAGTACAGTTTATATAGAGTATAGAAGACTACTAGTGCAAGTTGAAATTGAATCGGTTTAACTGGTTTTAATCGATTTCAAACTTTTATTTCATGGAAGTGACTGACTGAGACTGTTGTTCTGGTGCTACTGTTGTTGGCAGAGTAAGTTAGTGGTAGGGTATGTATGTGTGTAGCGGCTGCAACTTTTACAAATAAAACGATGCAATTGAAGAAGAATGGCAATAGTCATGCAACCAAAAGACGTAAATGAAAAAGCAGACGAAGAACGAAAATATGTTTAGAAGAGACAACATATTCGTATAAAAAATTTAATTCCATAGCACATTCCAGTTTTATTTACTATTTCTTTGCGCTTCATTATTTTTTATAATTTTTTGTTTCATGTTTTTTTTTCCATTTTCTGTTAAACTTTTGTTGCCTTTTTCCACTATTAACCCATCTTTTGTTGTTAGTAAATCGGCAAATAGTCTACAAAACAAGTACCGTTTTTTTTTGTGGTCTTTTGCATTGAAAACCTAGCAAAAAATGCTGAAAATAAAAAGAAAACGTTTACGAGGCGTTTAAGATCTTTAGCTGAAAACATGCCATTGTAGCAGGATTGCAATGAAAACAAACAGAAATAAAAAGAGAAGGGGATTACAAAAACTAAAAAATAGTTTTATAGTTTTTGCAATGAAGGAACTAAAATAAAATTCTATTTTGAAGTCGGGGGAGGTTCGAAGAAACCACCAAAAGCCATTTTTTTACCATAAATCATTGATTATTTTATTAAATTATTTTAAATAAATTCAAATTTTTTTTATTAATATTTTGGCCACAAAAGTAAAAATAATTTAAAATCGTTCCAATGACTTCAAGCATATCATTAGCTTATTGACTTACCTGGGCCATAGAGTCAAATTTTTCCTGAAAATTTACGAGTTTTAAACAATAAGAAAATTACAAACATAGTATGTAAAAACTCGGCTCTTGAGCAGAATTTTCTCTGGTTCGCTCGTTTTATGACTCGTGCACGTGATTTTTATTTTTTTAATTCGTGAGCGTGAATTATATTTTTTTTTTGTGCTCGACTCGAGAGCACAAATTTAAAAAAAAATTTTAAATTAAAAAAATTTAAAAAAAATTTTAATTAAAAAATTTAATTTAAATTAAATTTAAATTTAAAAATTTAAAAAAAAATAAATTTTTGTAAATTATTAAATGAAATTTTTTTAAATTTTTAAAAATTTTTTTAAAATTTTTTAAATTTAAATTTGTTCTTTAAGTCGTAAACATGAATGTTATACTGCGAAAGAATTAAAAATAAGTAGAAAAGAATCGAAAACGAGCAATTCATTTCAATGCATGTTGTTTGTGTAAGATTAAATATCACACACAAGCATTTTTTATATTACACAAACAACATTTACTAAAAAGAATTGCTCGTTTTCAACTCGGTTTGATGCTTTTCGACTCGGTTTGTATTTCAAATTTTATTTTTAAATTCTTTTGTTTTTGATTCTTCTCACAAGAATCGTTCTTTACGAGTGAATTCAATTCAAGCACTCTTCCTACACTGATTACAAACATTTCTCAACAGAGGTCTGCGTATAATCGTGGAAATATTCTTACCAAGGCGAAACTCCAATGATTCAGAGCAAGAATTTTTTATTTATTTATTTATTTATTTATTTATTTATTTAAATGAGGTCTATGGATTACATCTCCTTACAGACTAAAGTAAAAAAAGCAAGTATAGAAAATTCAAAAACATTAATTCATATATAAAATAATTTTTCTCTTTACAACATCAATAGAATCACAGAAATCAATTAGGTGATAAAAATTATTAAACTTCAAGCATATCTGACGAAAGGAGTCGCTGTTCGCATAGACTGATCGATAATACTTCAAGGTTAATAGTTGAAAGTTGCGGGTTGGTCTAGTAGGCACATTGAGCATTATACGACTTAATAGGAACTCCGAATCAATGTTACCTTGAATTAAACTCCACAGAAAGGAAATACTCAGCATAGTTCGCCGGCTTTTCAAAGTAGGTAATATAATAAGTGCGAGCCTGCCTTCATATGCTGGAAGTACATACGAGTTCCATCCAAGTCCTCTCAAGCAAAATAGAAGAAACTGTTTTTGCACCGATTCAATTTTGTTACTGTAAGTATTGAAGTAGGGGTACCATATAATAGATACGTATTCAAGGATTGGGCGAACTAAAGATGTAAATAGAAGTTTCGTTACATAAGGATCGGAAAATTATTTCGACCATCGCTTCATAATTCCGAGTACACCATTAGCTTTATTCACCATCATTGAGATATGATCATAAAATGTTAATTTATGATCCAACAAAATTCCAAGATCCATAATGTTAATTACTTTGTTCAGAACAGTTTCATTAAAATAATAGTTGGTATCAAGTTTCGAAGAACGGAAAAACGACATATGTTTGCAGTTTTTAATATTTAAATCCAGTAAATTAAAATTACACCATTCAGTGAAATAATTAATATCAGTTTGTAAAGATGATTGACCAGTAAAATCATTAAAGGAATTAAATATTTTAACAATATCAGCATACATCAGGATATTAGAATGAAGAATAACGCTTGGAAGATCGTTTATAAATAATGTAAATAATACCGGACCAAGATGACTGCCTTGAGGCACTCCAGACGGAACATTAATATCTTTAGATATAGCATTTTTAAATTTTACTTGTTGGGTTCTGCATGAAAGGTACGATTTAAGCCAGCGAATTGCATTATCACTAAATCCCATGCGTAAAAACTTGTAAAGTAGAATATCATGATTGATTCTATCAAACGCTTTACTAAAATCAGTAGAGATTACATCAGTTAGTTTGTTTTCAATAAAACCATCATTAATTTTAGTTGTTAGTTCCAAAGTGTTAGTAGCCGTTGAACGTAATTTCCGGAAACCATGTTGGAATGGAGATAAAAGTGATGAGATTTGATGATATAAATTGTCAGTTAAAATCTTTTCAAAAAGTTTGGGGAAGATATGGAATGGAACAGATATGTTTAATGCAAATATGGTTTGATTGGACACAAACTCAGAAAGGACAACAAAAAACGTATAACACTACGAAACACCAGGAACCAGACCAAAAAAAAGAAGAACTGAACTCTCGAAGGATCCACACTTACAGAAAAATCTCAGATATAAAAAATTTAAAACATCAATTCGCCGTTAAATTTCCAATGACCACGGTGAGGTGGCTAGGGAAAAGGCAAATAAAAATGTCCATTCGTTTAGACATTAAGGCGCTTATGCACGGCCCACTCATAATTTTTACAAGCAATTGCATATCACGTTTTCAAAATGTTCACACAAACTTAGACTTGTTGCAATCAAGTGTACAGCATACATGGTGTGATAACATCGCTGAGTTCTTAAGGCTTTGAACACTAATACAATGAATCTACCAACTCCTCATTTTCTTTGCTTTATCATTGAAGGCTTTGGTAGCAACACAACTTTACATCAAGTCATCTGGGCCCTAGCTACTCTTCAATTGTTGAATAAGCTTCTGGACTTCAAAGGATTTTTTATTCCTATTATTTTTGATTAAGCTAAAACCGAAGTTGTGATAGTCGTTATCGGGAGTGTATCCGAATACTTGTAAGGGCTTGTGGAATAGAGCATTAAAGTTACAATCAGTAAATGACTTGATATCGCTAGACGATATCGATAGCCGCTTCAATGATTTTATGAAATTTTGTAAAGATCTTGTCTAAATTTGTCTGATCCTGCTGCTTAGAAAATTTTGTCAAAAATGTGGTTTATTTTTTGCCATATGACCTTTTTATGCTGTTCGCCAAAACAAAAACGCACTAAGAAAATGTTCCCTCAAATTTGGCGTTAGGTTAGATGAGGTCACTCAAAGGCCCAATGGCTTATTGTGCCACCCTTCGGGGGAGCCCCAAGTTGCCCACCTAAACCTGAACATTTATTCCATGATGAAATTGAATTTGACATGCACCCATTTGTCTTAGTCTGAAGGTGCCTCTTTCTCCTGCCACCTAACGCCGGGCATGTGTGCAGTAGGGAAAAGGTTGTATCTTGCTCCTCATCCCTGCAGCTTCTGCAAAAATAAAATCATTGGCTAGATAACTCATTCTAAGCCGCCTGGCATGAATGCCTATTAGACAATGCCCAGTAATGACACCGACAATAACGTTGAGTATGCTTGTTTGGAGATTGAGCAAATCTTTTGTGCGCTTGAGATTCAGCTTTGCCAAGATTTGCTCCGCTATCTTTCCCGTCTCCGAAGCTGCCCACGCGGCGCCGACGGAATCTAATACGTCATTGTTAATCATAAACTTACAAGTTTCCAATGGGATGCCCAATGTAGAAAAATCGTTTGTAAGTTCGGTAGTGGTGACATGGCCCTACAGTTCTCCGGAATATCACTGTGATCCTATACCCATGTAATACGTATATTAAACTGCGCAGCCATCTCGTTAAGAGATCTGAGGCAATCTATAAATGGTTTGAGGTCAACACGTGAGATACCAGAGCTTTCAAAGTCACATGGCTATCCGAAAGTATGTTATGTCTCTTCTGAAGACGCCCTTTCCAATGATCATCAAAGCAGCTCGTATGACCGATACCTCCAACTGTGGTAGGAAGCCTAACAGTGGACCGGTAACCTTACTTATTTGCTCCGTCACTCCTTTAGGGAGTATATTGGCTTTCTACAAAGCATCCATTGCTTTGTTTCAGTTTCTTTACTAAATTTGATCTGTCAAGCCATTGATTAATCCATTGTAGCTTTCTCCATATGATTTTGGGTAGTGGTGAAGATCCTTGCTAATTAGTGGTGATTTTTAGTTTAGCACAATAATTTCTTTCCCAGTAGGTGGCGTGTTTTCCTGATCATTCGTCTGATGTTTGTCGTCATTACCAGAGGTATGAGCGGATGTCATGAGGGCTTCTTCTTAATTTTTTAGATGGAGTAGTCTGGAGGGAAGTTATTAAACATTCCAAACCACAATTCAATTTTTGTTCGTCATGTTCTCTGCTGGGGCTCGAACCTGAGTCGCTTGTGTTGTCCCCACTACACTACGCCACCCTCACGGTAGCCTTATAGAATGAGCTGTTATCGCAAATTCCGAGAAAATACTTCCTTCCACAACTCCATTCAACTAGCAGACATGCATGAATGAGATGCATCACACCATTCTCCCATTCCTTCCTGCCCAAATCATAGACCGGAACTTCATTAGCAATAACTTCTTAACATTTTTTTTAGTACTTTTAACCGCGTTTTAAAATATTAAAAAAAAGTATTTTTATGTTCTGACAATAAAACGATTACAGTTTAATAGCAGAGGCAACACTAGAAAATTTTTTATATCCTTAAAAAGCAACATTTTGTTCACAAAATAAAACGCTGCTAGTTTTAGCAATAAAACAACAATAATCAAAAAGCTCCAACAACTTGTTTGTTAACACTTAAAAAGTAGGCGCAGATGGTATTATAAGCGGCGCACTTTCCACTTTTGTTTTTATTCGAACATTAGGCTAACAAGGGTAGGTATTCCCTAAATATTTCGAAAGCTTGGTTAACACTTATCTCTTTTCAATTACTTCTTACCTCTTTTTCATTTTCGACCGGAATTCAAATTAGATGGACGGTAACAGCTCCCCTCGCTCACTAAATGTGCAACCAGCCATTTACATAATTTTATAGAAATAAAAACAGTTCTTGGCCAAATCGATGTCAGGCTGCTAATAAAGAAGTCAATCCCTGCTGTTTACAAAATAAAAATCCTAATCGGACACCCATGAAGCGAGCCTAAAGGCCCAACTATAACATACTTTTTATTACTTAAGCAACTGCCAAAAACTCAATGAAAAGTCTGTCAAATACTTAATCAACTTTTTGTTGGCTAAAGTATACTTTTTAAATAGTTCTGTTAGTGAGAACATAACAACTGCTAACTGAGAGTTTAATTGAATAGGTAATTAGCATTAGCTACTCATCTTAATCGCCGCTCTTTCAGTAATGAATAAAAGCAAGAGCATCCATTTCACAACCTGTTTTTTTTTGTTATTGTTTTGCAATAACACACAAACAGCTGTTTACGTACGTACAGGCGATTATGTTCGCTAAAAACGTAAGCAAATTAAATTGAACGAAACTCGAGAAAAAGTTTGTTAAGTACATTATATATACATTATATGTACATCCTTGATAGTGTGTATTCGCATAGTCGGTTAAGCTAGCCGACGCATATTATAGTTGAGCCTTAAGTTTGAAATATATATGAAATATACTTGTTTGTGAACACTTCAAAAGTAGGCAAAGTTCATATTTTGGGCGGGGTGGTACCTTGCACTCAACCTTAAAATATAAAACAAGAATATTCTTAAAAAAAAAAAACCAACATATATCTGCTTAAGCATACTTCCTTTTAATTTGACTTTCAACTTTTTTCTTGACGTATTCATTTCTTAATATTACAGAAGATTAGTTTCAGTTCTTTCTTTTTTTTTAATCTTCTACCATAATACCAGTTGTGGTAATGTTATAACAATTTCTTTCGTTTTTTTTTAATTTTTTTATTTTCTAATATTACTGGTCGAAATATTGCAGGCCTGCCTCTCTTATTTAAGCCGTCTTACATATTTATTAAACAACACATGGTCAAAATCGTGCTTTACCATTCCAGATCTTGCCATACTATTAAACGTCTTATTTCTTTTTATTTTTTATTTTTTTTAACTTTTTCTATTACATTTCTAATTTTTCTGCTTTTTTTCTAAGAGACTAGAAGTTGTTGCATGAAATTATTGAATGAATACTTAGAAGCTTCCAGCAGGAAAAATAAAGAAGTAGAAAACAAGGCAAAAGCCAGTTTCTTTTTATAGTTTTTGTTTTTATTTGTATTTCGCGTAAAAAATTCATTTCATAATGTCTTGGTGCATCTTCATTTTCTTCTGGAGGCATGTGTGGCGTGTTGGTTGTTGGTTCTATGGTCATATACGGTGATTGGAACTTAAAGAATGAAGTCTTTTTATGGAATTTATGTAGAATTTCTGTTTTTAATTTTTAAATTGAATTAAGAAAATTACAAAGAAAAAATTTTATTAAAAAATGGTGACTTAAAACATATTGCTTTTCTATTGAAGAGAAATACCTATTTAAGCAGCAGCAGCAGTAATCGCATATTTTCGTATGTTATGGCATTATAATGCCATAAAATTAAAAAGAACAAATTAATAGGTTTTTAATGAAGCATATTATAGTGAATTAATGGCTATTTGCTGAGGTTTAAAAAAGAGAACTCGACATTACATTTGTGATACTTTTTGAAGAATATTTTTCAATGCAAGGAGTAGTAACAACATACATATGAATGTGATATTTGCCAAATTTGACTAAATTTTGTTTACTGGTAACGGCGAATGAGAAAATTAGTTGTGCCATATTTGGTCTTAATTTGACTTAAACGAGCTCGATTAGTTCTCTAGTTATTATTGGCTTTTACCTGTTTTTAATCACAAGCTGGATCTTAATTCGTTCAATGTAATTTTCAAGTTAAATTTGAGTTGGCAACATTGCTTTTTTTGACAACCGATTTAACAGATGATAGTTGCTTTTGACATTTCATTATAAATAGATATACACCAGAGTAAAGCTTGCAAATTGTTGAAATTTTTTATGAAAATAATGGTTCTGTTCGTTAAATCTCCAAATAAAAATTTTGTTGTCCGATGAAGACCATTTTTGGTTGAATGGTTACGTCAATTAGATTAGATATGTGTTAAGCTGTTGAAGCTGAGTTGATAATTTTATAACAGATAACATAGTGCGACGAAAACAATACCTAGTAAGGTGCTCTCGAGTATAAGAACATGTTTTTGATTCATTCATGCACTTATCGGGGATTTTTTTAGGTTCATATCTTTGAGTTGGCAGCACTGCTTTATTTTACAACCGATTTAACAGCTGATAAATGCTTTTGGTTTAGTGTGGCTTGGCATTTTATTATGGATAGACTTACACCGCCTGGACTCAAGTAAAAATTGATATTGAAACTGAATATCCATTCAAAACTGTTCTCCGATGAAGACCATTTTTGGTTGAATGGTTAAGTAAATTAGCAGAATTGTAGCATTTGGAGTGAAGATAACCCACAAGTTTTTGTTGAAACACCATTAATTAATATTTGGTGTACTTTATAGGCTTGCGGAGTCAATGTCCATATGTCTTCGAAAACTATGATGGTCTGAAAGTCACTGTCAATGGTGAACGGTATAGGGACATGCTTAGAAATTTTTTCGTACCTGAATTAGCTGCCATTAAACTTGCTGATATGTAGTTCCAACAAAATGAAGCCACATGCCACACAACGCACGCTGCAATTGATTTACTCAAAGAAACTTTTGATGAAAAAGTAATTTCAAGTAATGGTCCAATTAATTAGTCACCAAGGTCGTGTGATTTAACTCCATTGGATTATTTTCCTTGGGGTTATGTAAAGTCACTTGTCTATGTCGATAAAACAGAGACAACTGAACGCTTGAAAATGAACATTCAAAGAGTTATTGGCGAAATACGGCCGCATATGCTGCGAAAAGCTTTTAGCGGCCACTTAGGCGAATTCATATATAAACATTAATGTCGTAAAATTTTCTATCCAACAAAGCCCGTTTCATTGATATTAAAAATATATTTCTGTTTTTTTTATGATTCAAACTTGTGTTATGTGCCGCTGTGGTATAGTAGGTAAGGCACCCGCCTATCAACGAGGGGGTTCTCGGTTCGATACCAGGTTGGACTGTTTATGAGTATTACTATTATTGAAAACTTATCTAATGCATTCCGTTTCAATGAGTCTGAAATTAGAATCGGGTGCTGCTCATTGACTGAGATAAGTCTCCGTGTTCCTTCATGGAATGCTAAATACCTAAACTAGAAACATTCTTAAAAGAAGATAACATGATAAATTCTATGTCAGCCAGGTGAGATATGACATGAAGAAACGGTCAATAAGGTAAATCAGTCCCAATATTCGAAGATCCACCTCATTCTCTTTCTCACTTTTGACAACTTCTACTGTAGTCATTAAAAGTCAGACAAAATCTCCTAGCTTGTTCAACACCTACCTAGTGTCCAGTGATAATAGCCACCAAAATGCGTAGCCGAGATCGCGGCATCACTATAACAGACTCCTATCCAAATTAATCATATAGGAGCTAGATTTGCTTAGAGACAGAGCAAGTGGGTTGTTCATCCTTCCATCGCTGTGCCCTGCTCAACAAGTATCGCAATATCAGTAGTTCGCAAGAAGAACATCACCCAAAAAAGAGACACATTTAGCCAGTCCACATGCCACACAATTCCCCTGAGTGTTACAACGGCCCCTCAGCCAGATAATCTCCGTGTATGAATGTTTCGCCATCTCGTATTAGAGATACCCGGTATTCACATACCAGTAATAATGTGGAGCACAAATTAGAAAGCGGCCTAATCGTAACCTGACACTGAACACCCTGTAGTATATCAACCTCTTTATTGCCAAAACCTCAACTTGTAGAAGACTGCAGTGTTCTGAAAGTCTAAAGGAAATTATCTTTTGATATGCGTCACCCCCAACGCATTGCCCTAAGGACTTCGATCCGTCGTGCACTCCTCAGACTCAGATCTAACTTAGAAAATATATTCAAGGTTTAAATTAAATTTTCTTTTCAACACTTTGCGTAAATACACGCCGACTGTTCTAAAATTCGAAACGAAAAATTCTGTGATAATAAAAAAAGGTTCATTTGTTAACATAGTTTCTCACCCTTGCCACGTTTCTTCTGAACCTGAACTGTGTAGGGGATTCCATAACCTGATTTCTCTTGCTAGGATGGCTCTTAGCTTGGGAGCCAGGTGGGGATGTTTTTCGAGATACCTAACCTAAGGGTGTCTTCTCGCCTCCCAGTCTTTTGTAGTGTGGCTATTTATCCAATCCAATCCAATCACTGTTATATATATCTTTTCTGACAGCCAGACGGCAATCAAATTTTGTACGGCTATGATTTTCAGCTCTAGACTGATTAGGGATTGTCGTTATTGCCTTGGGATACTCCCACGACAGTCTTGTGTGCACCTCATTTTGGGTTTCTGGTCACTGGGACATCCCGAGTAATTACGCTGCTGATGATCTCGCTAGGACGGGCATACTCTTTCCGGACATCCAATCAGACACGAGGGTGAGTGTACCTCTAACCTTTGTTAAGCTTTTTTTTCTTTTTTTCCGTTACTCCTCTTGGGAGCATATGGCTTTCACAAAGCATCTCCATCTAACACGGTTTACAGTTGTTGACTTTTCCTCTTCCCATGTAAGGTTGTTCTGTCTCAGTTCTTGGATAACTGTGCGTCTCCAGGTGTTTTTTGGTCGACCATGATTTCTTGAGCCTTGAGGATTCCACTCGAGTGACATTCTAGTGATACTTTCTGGACTTTTTCGGATGGTGTGACCGATCCATCCCCACTTTCTTTTCCTTATCTGTTTCAGTATGAGTTCCTCATTAGTCATGCTTCACAGTTCTGTGTTACTTATGGTGTTAGGCCAGAATATTCTGCATATGATTCTGAGGCACAACACAGGTTTCACTGCCATACAGCAGTACCGATTTTACACATGAGTCGAATATTCTGAGCTTAGTTCGTTTGGATATATGTGACCTTCTCCATACTGACTGCAGTTGTCCAAATGCCGCTCTCGCTTTGTTGAGCCTGTTATCTACGTCTGTTTCTGCGCCACCGTTTGTAGTCATTGTTCTTCCTAGATAGCAGAAGCTATCTACATACTCGAAGGCTGACCCTGTAGCATGATGTTTTCCGTGCTCGTATTGTTTATTCTCATGTCCTTGGTTTTCTTAATGTTTATCTCAAGCCCAACACTACGAGCCAATCTATTCAGGTCCTCCAGTTTCGACTGCATATTGGAAATCTTATGCGAGATTAGACAAATGTCATCCGCATAGTCCAAGTCTTGGAGTTGGCGTGAGAGACTCCATGTGATCCCTCTGCTTTTCGAACAGACTTTGCTCATTATGTCATCCAGCACGATGGTGAATAGCTGAGGTGATAGTGGGCATCCTTGTTTAACTCCAGCATTGGTATGGAATGGTTGGCTGATGTTTCCGTTATGAAGAACTGAAAGTTCTGCATCCTCATACATCGCTCTATTTATTCGAATTATCTTCTGGGGTACTCCTTTGGTTCTTAGTGCTTTCCATATAGCCGTTCGCCGGAAGGTATCAAACGCTTTCTTGACATCGACGAATCGACCTTTGTTAAGCTATATATTAGATATTTGTTGGAGCCTGTCAGATCCGGGACAGAGGATAGAAAGTTTACCAATAAATTGTTAAATGGACCTTCGTAGCATCTCCTCCCACGTATTTATTTTCACAGTTCATTGTGTTATGGATAGGCATGCACAGAGGCTGTGCTTATCTGCGAATGCTTTCGGCCGAGGTTGTGAGGTGTCAGGATCGGTGTAGTCTTCTCACATTTGCCTCGCCCTTTCTCGAAGGCTTATCTTATTCTTGTGTGAGACCTCTAATTAATTGTTAGAGCGGTTAGTCAGGACTTGATAACTAACACATGGGCATCACTGCATGTAGTATCACAAATGGCTGCTATGCGTACTCAAGTGTGTCTTGATTTTGCGACTCCCTTCTGCCCTTTTCCCCATTAAGCTTCATTTATTTCAGTTTTTCTAGTTTTGAAAATTCTCTTTAAATAATAATAAAAACAGAAAATATTTCGTAGCTCACTTCGTAGACTATTACCATAACGTTGTCGCCCGCTAGACTTAGAAACCTACAATTTTGCTTATTCTTTGACTCGAAGTTATCAAACGTCTTAAAAACTCGTTCAAATCGCACCAAACACTTTTTTAAAATGGTCACACGATCAAGTCTGAACTAACGATGTAATCCCTTTTGCTTCAAATCAATATTGCCCAAAAGCTCTGACAAATATGTACAAATAATCGTTTTAATTCAAAAAAATGTGCGGCCTTGACTTTGTTAACCACTAGAATCACCTCAGGCGTGTTTGGTGTACGTTCAATCGAATGAGCCAATTAATTGTTTCTTGCCGTCTGTTGTATAGTGATAGATTCATGTGTAAATGGCCGAATTAACACTCTTTTACAGTTCTGTTATATGTTGGTACTGATGATGGTGATATCTATAGTTTATCATCTCTATTTTATGTTTACGGTACTTGGGCCAATTACCTATTTTTTGTATGTATTACTTACTACACATCTTAGCAAAAGCAGAAAAACAAAAATAATTTTTTTTATTTCTTATTTTTTGGAATATCATTAGTTTTACTTGCTGTACAGGCAATGA
Source organism: Wohlfahrtia magnifica (assembly GCA_023159175.1). Classification (NCBI taxonomy): domain Eukaryota; kingdom Metazoa; phylum Arthropoda; class Insecta; order Diptera; family Sarcophagidae; genus Wohlfahrtia; species Wohlfahrtia magnifica. The sequence continues at coordinate 2,440,007 of JAKWBJ010000052.1, read as the reverse complement.
GATACTAAAAAAGAACTTTTTCTTGTGTGTTGTGATTAGAAAAGCCGAAAAACAAGCCTGCTGTACAGACAGACAGACAGACAGACAAGTCAGGCAGTCAGTCAAGAACATACAAACATTATTTAACTTTGATTATTTGGGTTGATGTTTATTTTTCTATTTTTTATAGATTCTTCTATTATTATTCATTCGAAAGATATATTTTCTTTTTATTTCTATTTTTTTTATTACTTTTTACCTTTAAGTGCCATCTCATATTAAGATAGTCAGTCGGGCAACCAACCATTCAGCCGTTTTTTCGCTATGATATGAGTTTTTATTTTATTATTGTTGCCTTTTAAAAATTCTATACAAACTTTTGGTTAAAAAAAATATATATAAAGTCATGGCATCATTACAAGTGTACTTCTGTACTTAAAGCTTCTCTTCTTTTTTTAATCAAGTGTTTTGGGAATCGAACCATCTTACCACCACCACCATCACCTTGCCAGCACTTTACTTACCGTTTGGCATACGTTAGATGATGATGATCATCATCATTGTTTAGTTTTTGAATACTTTCTTCTTAGGAGGTTTCATTTCAAAAAACGTGGTCATGAGATCGCATATATGAGATAACAATAGAGCTGTTATTCATTCACAACCTCTACCACCGCCAAAAGTCAACCAGCCACCTTATGTTGTTCTTAGAAATTTGACGAAAATCTTTATTAAAAAAAAAGAAATTTCATTAGATTTATCCCGTTTTTCCATAGAAGAAGAAAAGAACCAATTGATTATCTCCAGAATAATCATGAAAATAATTGAAAGCAATGGCACTTGAATCGCATCCATTAGAAGAGAAGTCAGGTGAAAAAGGAACAGATTTTTAGATTTTATAGGAAAATTTTATAGATTTTCATAGAACGAATAGGGAGTTAAATTGTTAATTGATTAAGTTGGCCGTTAAATTTACAAAAAAAAAAAAAAATCAAGCGAACTTAAGGTTTTTACATAAATGAAGTAAAGGAGTAATTTTAGAAAGAACAATTTGAATTGAAAAAAATGTACTTTTTATTTTAAGAAAAGTACCCACATGACCGCAACGGTACAAAGCACATTCTGGAACACCAAATTTTACAAACTTTTCGCAGCATATGTAGCCTTATTACGCCAATTACTCTTCGCATGTTGATTTCCAGGTGTTCAAGTGCCCCTGGTTTATCTACTTATACAAGTGACTTTACACAACCCCAAACAAAATAATCCAATTGGGTTAAACCACACGATCCTGCGAAATTACTTTCACCAAAGTATCATTGCACAAATTAATTGTAGCGCACACACATGCCAGCTACTTCAGGTACGAAAACATTTCTCATCATGACCATATACTGTTCACCATTGACGGTAACATTCTGACATATAAGCCAATGCGGAGTGCAAGCTCATAAAGCGCGATCCAAACAAAAAGCTTTCGATAAAAGCTTGTGAATTATCATCAATCCAAAAGCGACAATTCTGCTTATTTACTCACCTATTCAATCAAAAATGGGCTTAATCGGAGAACAAAATTTTGAATGGAATTTCAATATCAATATCAATTTGTGTTTCAGCCAGGGTTGGCAACCCACTGGGTAACCCGATTAAACCCACCCGGGTTTTATTGGGTATTATATATAAAAAAACTCACCTGGGTTTTCGTAATTTATTTACAACAAAAATAGTTGTAATTTACATATTGGGACTACAAATTTATTTGTTCCGTTTTTGACATAAACAGATAATGAAATAACAAATTTATCACATCAGTGTTTACATCCACATCTGAACCAATTTCCAAATCCCGTCTCAGAAAAACTTTTCGTCTGTTAAGGCACTCCAACTTTGAAGCCGATTTTGTATTTCTTCAAAGGAAATGATTCGGTGATATGTTAAGAGATAAACTCATATTTCCTTATGCGTCATAGATAATTTCTGAAAATGTAGGCCTAAAATCGAAATGCCTTTAAACGACATGAATATGTGTTGCCTTTGCTTCCCTTACATTTTTTTTAAGAAACGCAGAAATCACGTTTTTTAACCGCAGAATGAGGTAAATTGCTCTTAAAGCAAATGTGTTTCATAATACAAACAGGTCGTTGTAGCAAAATGTCATGTAAAGAAAGCCTGTATTAAGAGGTGTGAGTTACATTGTATTCGTCGCAACAGCCGACGGAGCAATGTTCGGAGAATACGGCGGATGCGGCATTTGAGCGTTTTTAATAATTGTTTTGAAACTATAGCGACATGAGGTCGGGTGTTATCATGCAAAAGAATAACTTAATCACGTCTGTCTTTATATTGCGACCGTGTTTCTCATAACGCACGATTCAAACGAAGTAATTGCAGTCTATTTCGTTCACCCAGTTTTAGCAACTCATAGTACACAATGCACCTTGATTCCACCAAGAATCCAAATTGCATTATAAATACCAAAATATCGTGGTTTTATAAATAAACCAAAAATGTTTTTAACTTGAACAAAATTTGGAAGCATTAATAAAACCCAAAAAAATCATCAAAAACCCAATAAAATCCGGTTGGTTGGGTTTAAAAAAAAAACTGAGTTTTTGCGAAACCTGGTTTCATCCCATTGATGGCAGGTGTACGTGTTTTTATAATGAAATGTCAAACCAAACTAAACAGAAAGAAACTATACATATCAGCTGTTAAATCGGTTGTCGTATAAGCCAGTGTTGCCAACTCAAATTTATGAATCTCTAAAAAACGCCAGATTTAATCATGTTCGTGTTTGGGACCTCTTTTTTTATCAATTTGTCAACATTATGTTCCGAAAGATGATTTCATTTGCTCTATCGATAAGATTGCTATTCTGAAATTAGCAAAGCTTTTTACTTCGGTATTTGATTTCAGAGATTTAAAATTGCTTTTTAAAGCAAAATATAACTTTATTTTCTTCACTGCTTCCCGAAAGTTAACCTTAATCATCATATCAAGCAATATAGGTATCATGTCATTCAAAATTAATGAGACCAACTTAGGTAGCACGGTGTGAACTTAGTAATTGGAAAACCGTATTATGAAGGCGTGTAAATTTGGTGAAAAGTAATATCACTTTAGCTACTTCCAGTCTAATTTAACGATATTATATATATGTTTTAAAAACTATGACTGCGTAGCGATTACGTGCTCTGGTCATATGGATCAACAAAGATCTCAGATCGAACCATCAGAGAATTTTGCGGTTACAACGGAATACTCTCCTAGATCGTATACATGAGAAATGGGTTGTTACTAATTGTGTAATATACATACGTTCCAGAAATATCCTTTTGAAATTAAAAAAATAAAGGCAGCATCAAATTAGCGAGTAAAACTGGGTCTGGGCTTCTATATCGTCAAAATAACAATAATAGCTGTCAAAATATATATAATAAAAACAATAAGGGTTGGCTGTTATGTCCAATGGGACAAATTAAGGACGGTGTATGACTGGAAGAAGGTAATAAATATCTTCGTGAAACAGAGAATGATAAACTTTATATGGGTACAGAACAAAATTTTGCCAGGCAAAATGGCGAATGAACTGTTGATTGCATGCATAAAATTTTGGACGATAACGTTTGAGTTGAGAATTGGGACTTTAACGCCCATGTCTCACTTTAAAATGGAAAACCAATGGGGAAAATACGCAGGAACTTTGGGAAGAGCCTAATAGGCTTTCTTAGCAATGTGACACTTAAGCAGCAGTATATCTGTGTTGGTATGGAAGTCTACTTAAGTTATTCTTACTTACCGACACAGATTTATTATATTAAGAGCAAGTCTTGAAAAAAATCTAACAGAACACACTTCTATTGAAAAAAATCTATTCGTATTTGATGTTCCCTGCTTTATATCTTGTCTTTTATCATATAATTCTGTTGCGGTAAGTAATAATAGATCGACTCAGATATGTAGGGCTTGTGCCAAAAATGAAGAAACCCTCGAACCCTTCCTATGGAACAATCACGCAATTGCCAAAAATAGCTCACACTTCCTTCGAAACGACACGATTCCAAACATTTCTCACCTTAGGCGTTTTGGAAAAAAATCTATGTTTCTCTTTGCGCTTAGCACATTGGGCCGAATAAGAACAGTTAATATTACTGTTCATGTCGAAACATTGACGCTCTTTAAATAACTCACTGTTAAGCATAAGCGTGGCGCTTGACAACATTATGGTTCACGCACTAATTTACGATGCTTTGTAAGCAGGTTTCTTCTGTGAAGTGGAGTTCCTTTGTTTTAGATAGATTAGCCAGCATTACAGACAAAAATTCTTTTATTCTTCTTAGAAAATTTCTTCTTCAAATTAACCCCCATATTCATAAAAATGTTTTCGATTTGTAAAATGTTTACTGTAAAACATATTTTGTATGAAAATATACTTATAAATCGAAAATATGTTTTTGTGAATATGGTGTTACAAATAAAAGTAAACACCTCATCTTAGTTGAAAACCATGTTTATTATATTTATAAGAACAGAGTTAAATAAAAAGCAATATATTAAAATTGATTGTTAATAAAGGTAACAAGTAGGGATTAAAACTTAGCCACTTAGAAAAATTATCAGTTTTTATAAAAAAATCCGATTTTTTTCACGTCAAATCAAAGTAAACAGAAAACTCTATTGGGCTCAAAAGTTGATATATAATATTTTGCCTTTTTGATTTAACACGGCTTCTAATCTCTTAGGCATCAAATCAACAAGTTTTTGAGTGAATTTTGGAGAAATTTTATTCCACTCATCCTGTATTTCTAGCTCTAGATCATCTTTACAATAACTTTTCCTTTCTCTAATTTTTTTATCCAGATATTCCCACAAGTGCTAAATATGATTAAGGTCTGAGGATTGTGGCGGATGGCCAAGGGTTTTCGTGGTATATTATGTTGCAGAATGTTGAGGTAGTTTTTTCATTTATGATTCAATAAACACAAGATTTCCAGCTCTCGATGCCAACATGTATACCCAGACCATTACTGAGCCTCCACTATCTTTACTGTTTTGATGACACATTTATTATTAAACTCTTCATTCTTAGTTTGCCATATCTTTGGAGGTTTTTTGGCACCAAATATCTCGTATACTTTCATCTTTGTAGATAATATTTCTCCAAAAGGATAGGGGCTGATTTTTATATTTTTTTGCGAAATTTATACGCTTGCTTTGGCTGGCTTTTTCTTGCTATGCTACCATGTAATCCGTCTTCTTACATTGCCCTTTCTGCCTTAGCGGAAGTTTGCGAGATATTCTCAGCTATTTTGACTGCTCTAGATGTCGAATTTGTTTTTATTTCTCTCACTATAACTCGCGCTTCCAGACGATTCGGTAGTATTCCGCGCGTCAAATTCTGCTCGGTTTTGTAAAGCAAATGCACGATGTTAATTGTAAATAAAACAAAAAGTTTTCACAGAATTATCTTAATATTTTTATTATGATAGAAGGATCTATGATATGAATGTGTGAAACAAAATATCGAACAATTCCTCGCCACGGCTTCAGTAACATACCTCTATCCGTCGGTACATATTTTCAATGACTTTGAGACATAATTGGGGTTCAATGTCGTTAATGTACCGAATTATCTCATCATTTAGCTCTTGAATTGTTCTTGGCTTATTGACGTACCCTTTTTCTTAAATATCCCCAAATCAAACCACTTGATCGGCGACAACACGACCATTGAATTTCTCGCGAAAAAGAGCCATTGCTTCGTTGGCTGTGTGGCAAGTGGCACTATCCTGTTGGAACCAAATATCGCCCAGGTCTATTATCTCAATTTCTGGCCATAAGAACTCTACTCTCAACTCGCGATAGCCTCATTTTAGAAGAAGTATGGCACGATGACGCCGCCAGCCCATAAACCGCACCAAACAGTCACTCTTTGTGGATGCATCTGCTTTTCAATAATAACTCGTAGATTCTTATTTGGCAATTCTGCTTTTTAACGAATCCACTGAGGTGAAAATGTGCCTCGTCGCTGAAGATGATTTTCTGTTCTTTCAACTAACCATTCGGCGTATTGACGACGTTTTAAATGGTCAGTAGGCTTCAGCTCTTGAGTCAATTGAACCCTGCAAATTCAGTGTAAATTCAAATCTGTACTCAATATCTGCACCAGTGATGTTCGTGAGATGTTGGGCACAACGACGAGTCGAAGTTGACGACTCTTCTGCCACACTATCGCGAACAACAGCAATGTTTTCCGCAGAACGAGCAGGCACAGGTGGTTCCACTTTTCTTACTGACCCGACTTGCTGAAATTTGCGCACAATTCTCCCAAATATGGACATTTGAATTTGTTCGATTATGCTGACCAAAAAAATACTCAAGTGCACGAAATGCATTTTGATTTGAACGCCCATTTTTGTAAAAAGCTTCAACAATCTTAACGCGCTGCTCAATTGTGTACCTCTGCATGGTTGAATTTGTCGAGCACTGAAACAAAGACATGTCATATTAAGTTGGCCAACAAACTTGACGGTAAGGTGTGACTCATAATTAACATCGCGCATTATGGTTGGACCACCCTCTATTTAACGTACTTCTCAAAAACATTTTTATGGTACAATGGTTCATTTTTACAATATTGCCTATTTCACTCAAGGACTACCCTTGCTTTTGTAAGTCTAGAAAGATTTTTCGGGCATAGATCGATGTTTACTTTTCCATTGTCGTTTTTTAGCTACGAGTATATACATACATATTTCATTTGACAACTGATCCTTGTTTGGAGATGAGAACACGGTACTTCCCCGTTTTATTCATTAATTAACAAATAATTAAAGTGTTGCCGTGTTTTGAAGAATTTTAATTTTTCTTGAAAGCTGTTTACTTTGATTTGACGCTTAGAAAGCGAGATATGTTTATTTTCATTTGACGGTCACGGTAAATGCTTTCAGTCACTGGAGGAGGAAGATGTAGTTCCCTTAAATATTTTCCTAATACCAGCTTTTGCAGAGCATAATTAATAGTTTAATTTTGAGTTTTTAAAATCTAAATAAAATGTATCGGGTGGGCCATCTATCGGTATATTATCTCTACTGAACGAAATGAATCGATTTAAGCTTGAGCAACGTTGGGGTTTATTGGAAATCTATTTCCAAACCATAGACAAAAAAAAACTCATTTTCATCTTGGTAGGTACGTTAATAAGCAAAATTACCGTATTTGGGGCTCAGAAACCTCAATGTGGTCTTACAGAAGCCAATGCACCCATTACGAATGACTGTTTGGTGCGGCTTGTGGAGCGGAGGTATCATTGGCCCATTTTTCTTTGAAAATGAGGACGGCGCAACCATTACTGTTAATGGAGACACCTAACCACCGCACCATGATAACTGATTTTTTGTGGTATTGATATAAACGATGTTTGGCTTCAACAGGATGGTGCTACTTGCCACACATCTCATGCCACAATCGATTTATTGCGTCAAACGTTTGATGGCCGTTTAATTACCTGAAATGTTGATGTCAGTTGGCCGCTAAGAAGCTGCGATTTGTCAACGTTGAACTCTTTTCTGTGGGGTTCCATTAAAGACAAGTGTTATGCCGACAAACCATTCGTGATGCCATTGCCGTGATATGGCCATACATTTGAAAAAACTCTCGAAAATTGCTCCGATCGAATGGGGTACTGTGAGAACAGCCGCGGCAGCCATATGAATGAAATAATATTTCATTTCTAACCGGAACTTTACAAAAAAAAAAAAGAAAAAAATTGGCAAAATTTCTAACCGTTTTTGTTTTGTTGCATTTTTAAATTTAAACTTTTAAATGGTCCACCCTTTATAAAAAAATTATTTAAAAAGAGATTCTCGTCTTAATATATATTTTTTTTATTTTAACCAGAAATATGTTTTCTCATTGAAATAATTTGCCCACCTTTAAATACCAATAATTTTTTTCACAAAAACCTATTAAATTGAGAAACAACTATTCAAAGCTTTAGTTTCCATTAAGAATAAACTCCGTTAACATTTCAAATGATTTGTATTATTTTATTGGTTTTTTATGTTGCATTTGTTTTCTTAAGAATCATTTGTAATATTTAAATGTTAAAAATTAAAAATAAAAATATATTCTGCAGACAGTAAGGGGGATTACACCAACCAGTTGTAGTCAAAAAGAATACCATAAAAAATAATATTTGAATAAAGGCTTGTAAGAAAATAATTCTTAAAAAATTTATTTTTTTTGAGAGGTATTTAATAAATATAAAACAAAAATTGCTTAGTTTTTAAGTGATGATAATTTTTTATTTGTTGTTTGTGTTCATACAGATCTCTTTAAATTAACCTCATTCCCAGGGTATTATTCAAAACTAAAGAAAAAAACTAAAAAAAAAATAACGAAAAACTGGAATAAATAAAAAGTAGAGGTAAAGGTGCCTCTACTTGTACTTTATGAAACTCCACCAACGTACTGCTATATTAGATTTAAAAAATAAAAACAAAACAAAAAAATAATAAACATAAACTAAAATTTAAAAAAAAAAACAACATAACACTATTTACAACAACTGAATACAATACCATAAGTTTTTTGTTTTTTTTTTTTTTTTGTTTTTAAATAATATGCCAGAGAAAAACAAAGTACCAAACATATAAAGAAAATGTCATAGAAAATGTTATAAAAACCGAACACTTAACGGCCTTACTGTCTTGTTGCCAGTTGATGCCTGCCTGCTTGCATTGTCTAAAATAGACATACAAATATTGCAGTTGTTATTTGTTTAAGCAGGCCCAGTTTAAAATGTAAATAAACAAATATTTCAGCCATGTCTGTCCGTATGTCATTCAGTTATAGTCAGTCAGTTCGAGACATAAACCCATATCCCCAGACAAAAACTCCAATTCTATATCGTCAGCCATCAAGCAGGCACCAGTTAGCCAGCCAACCACATAAGACTATAAACGACAACGACGACAATATTGTAATAATCAGACATAAAATTTTTGAAATATATTTTGCAGTAAAAATAAAATCGACATTAAATGGCAAAACCACTAAAAAAATAAATCCAAAAAGCAAACAAAATGAAAAGGGTGAACGGATAAGAATGACGAAAAATAAATTTCAGTAATACTGTGAAGTAGCACAACTCACGGTTTCCGAAGTAGTGTTTTATGTAGTCAGTTTTTCGATATTGCCTCGGGCTTATACAGACTATTTGTGTTTTTTAGTGAAAAGGTAACCAATCATCTTCGTTCTTTACCAAGTTAAATCGAGGGCTAAGATGTCTTCTTTACATCGCTCTTAGCACTTAGTTAGTTTTACTTTTTTTCTCTGTATACAGAATATGAGAGCAAACCAACCCCATACCACTGGTAGGGCCAGAACCATTTTGTGGAGTATAAAGAGTGGTCTAGAAGAGAATGCTTAACACAAAGTAAAACACGAGAGGCAATTTTATGCTAAACAACTACGATAGCAAGAAATTTGAGTCTTGTATCACCTACCTTGAAATAGCCTGAGAATGATAACTGGTCTTTTAACCGAATATTGCAGACACAACAAGCATTTGAATAGAATGAAAGCAGTTTCAGATCCAATGTGCCGATTATGTGGGGAGGACGTTGAAATACCAAAGCGTACTTGGTGATTTTTTTTCCGTCACTCCTCTACTGGGTATATTGGCTTTCCACAAAGTATCCATTACTTTGTTTCAGTCTGAGTAATCAAGTTGCTTTTCAGACTAAGTAGATGATTAATCTATAATAGCTCGCCTCTATATGATGGTGTGTAGAGGTGACTAATCTTGCTAAGTGGTGGTGGTGATGATCCTTACTTAGCATTGTAATTTTTTTCCACTAGGCGACGCTTTCTCCAGATCATTCGTCTAATGTTTGTCATCATCGTCAAAGGTAAGCTGAAAGATCGGAGGGGCTCTTAAGATGGATGGCAATTCAATTTTTTGTCATGTTCTCTACTGGGATTCGAACAAGAATCTTTTGTGTTGTATGCCTGCGCTTTAGCCACTACACCTTGGGGATTATTTAGCATTTTAGGACAAGGCGGCTATCAAATAGAGAGTGAGAAGCTATCACTACTGGCACCAACCAATGTCCTAAAACTCGTTAGTGCATCGAAATTGAAGAGGATTTTATAGAGAAACCAAATCAGTACAATAAACCAAAGGGCCGCAGTACTTTAATGCTTATTGACGATAGTACTAATATTAACCACTAACACTCTCTCAGGGTCTCTACCATGGGCTACTACTAGTTGCTTAGGGCTTAAAGACTATGAAAATTTCTACTGCAAATACCACAACAAGTCAATAGATATAAAACACAGCCCCTCTAAAGCAACTACGACAGTGATCGTTATATTGTATTACAATACAGCGGGCATGGTTCCCATCGAATCGGCCAGTTCCCAGATAGTACAGCCACTAACTTGGATATGTTCTTCATACTGACGGTCTACGAGTGATCTAGTGCATCTGCTATTATAATCGGGCCATGTCCTTTTTATTTTCGTTACTTCTTATCAGCTTTTCTTGGCAGCAACATCGATACTCCGACTGCAGGTTGGATTAGGTCTGTGTTATGGGGAAGATAGATAGGTTCACCTGTGGGAAGCGAATCTGTTTTGCTAAGGGCCAAGAGTGGCTGTCCTCAAGATTAAATGATGTCCCCACTTTTGTGGTCTTTGGTCATTGACGAGCTTCTTAAGAAGCTGTAACGGCTAGTTTTTAGGATATACGGCAAGTTATGAGCCAGGCACTGACGTATAGTCTGATATAAGTATGTCATGCTAAGTAATTATCTATGAATACCGATAAGACGATCTTATTTCCTTTCAATAAATTAAAATTAAGCTTTGGTTCAATATCAGTGAGCGCTGGGGTAAATCTATAGAGGGGTATCATAGGTGCGTACATCATCATTATTACTACTGCAGAACACTGCGACCTATGAGATCTATCGTGCTTCATCCGGTCTATAGTTTGCTTAGCCGATCTGCTGCATTCCTAATAAACACCAGCAGATCTGAAACCATAATTGTGAATATGTCTCCCAGTGATACTCTATGTCTACCTAGCCATTTCCACCTACACCTATCAAGAACCTCACATTCACACAATATGTGTTCCACTGTCCTTGATACCTATGAGCACAGTCTACAAACATCACATCTGTGACGGCCTCTACTTCAGATGCATCCCTAGTCTTTATTGCCCACTAAGAAATTCCATTAGGAGTTTCAAGTCTGACCTACTATACTTGAGAACCTCAGAGCGACGACCAAATTGCGAACTAATCGCCGCCCTGGAGTGACAAAGTGCCCTTTAAGCATTCCAGTGCTCCAAGCATTTGTCAATTTCCCAATCGTAGTCGGGCTGCGCTGAAAGCACTGACTTAATATTAACTGATGAAATTGCTGACGAAGTGGTTAGCGCAGAGTCTGGGCACTCTTTCACGATCGCATTTTGGGACGGCGACTGGAGGTAGTGACATTTCAAACGGTTAGTGAAGGCTTCCTCTTATCGAGAAAGACTTTATGATTTACGGAGGGCGACCATTGATTGATGTCATCTCAACAGATTACTTCTTCTGGCTGAGATGGAGTATCGACTCCGTTTAGAGATCGATAAAACCACATAACACAAGTGTATGTTTGATCCGGAGGATATCAAAACTATTCCTATCAAGGATTTAATCGACTCCTTTAATAGGTTGGAGATGTTGCTGTTTTAATATGGCTTTCGGCCTGCCTTTTTTGTATATGGAAAACAATTGGGTGGTATGGTATCAGTGAATAACTGGATAAGGTCTAGTATGGACTTTCTCTACTCAGGTTTGTTTTTGTCAGGGACTTACTCGACTTCATTCGATGTCCTGAGAAATTACTGTTTCAACATGGTTTTCCGCCACCCCTGTCTATATGGGGAACCGATGAGTGGGATGTTATCAGTGAACGATTGTGGTTAATTGAACATCATCACTAAAGCCACAATGATGACTGCCAAACATTGTTATAATTATACAATAATTAAAAAATTTATTATTACCCTGATATCTGGTCACCCTTTATATGCAAAATGTCAACAATATAAAAAAAGAGTGGAAAATTGTGCAAAAAAACTGTAATAATTGTAGTAAAAACCGAATGTGAAAAACTCCAGTAACAAGTTTTAAAAGAAACGCCACCATCATGTTGATTTGCTTCAAGAAAAAAGGTGTATGAATAACAAATGCACAAGTAATTGTTAACCCTTGGGGTAGTCAGTAAAGGTAACAAGTATGTATCAAAAAAGTTTCCCATTTTTTTTCCTAAAAATAACTTACTCTATAACCCGCTGAGATAAAAAAACATATATTTATTCGTTCCAGAAAGTATTAAAAAAACCAGGATGGTAATACCGCTATAATGCTTAGTACAGAGAGGTGTTCGCCACAAATAGGTTTTTTGCGTTATAATTTTCTCTTTTCTATTTTTTCTTTTTATTTAAAAATTTTTATAACTCTTACTGAGTAGCTTATGTAAGCATGTACCTTGTTTTTCCCCCATATACCCTTTTAAGGGTTAAACTTATTTAATGCGCTCTGAATACTGCAATAATGTGTCACATAACCTGCAAGTTGTATTGCATTAAACAAATAAACGTATCCATGAGTTTTTGTGCAACAGCCCACAAAAAAAATTACATATGTAATTTCAAACAATAGGCTACAACAACTATGGCAACACATTTTTTATTTAACGAGTGGTAAGTATCACCTGATTATTATAAAAAAAAAACTGAAATGAAAAGCCCGCTTTTAATGATGACAAACAACAGCAGCAGCAGCAATAACATCAAATTTAATTAAACAAACGACGAATTTACGAAATCATAAAATATACCTCTCCATCCCCCCCTCTCCGTTCCTTTAAAAAAATGCAACATCTGTGGCATATGTATATGAGTGGGCGTCGTTAAAATCTGATGACAAATATTAAAATGCAACATTAACTTACAAAGAGCAGTTATAACAAAAAAAGGAAAATCTTAACAAAGTTTTTAACAATAAACGTATCAGCTAAAGAAAAATAAACAAATTGACTGTTGCTGCTGCTGCTGCCGTTAGTAACTGCTTCATTATACGGGTAAATTGATGTGGCACCATAAAACAAAAAACGACATAAAATAATAATCGTTCAACGTCTTTATATACATAGACATGGCTAACTCTGTGTGTCAGAGTCATGTCTGATATGATGAACTGTTTTCAAGATGATAATGATGTTTGTAACAATGACGATGATAATGTTGCATATATGACGTTGCATGATAAGTTGTTGTGTTCATTCAGTGTGAAAATAAATGGTAAAATTGGATTATTATGCTGTTGTTCATTTGCAAATTTTTTTATTTCATTTTTGTGTTGCAGTTGCATTTATAATTGAAAAAATGCCATGCCATGCCACGAATATGTGCCTGTTGTTGCAATAGTTTTTTTTTGTTTTTTTTATCTATAAAAACCACTTCTTAGTGTGTGTTGACAACAGTATTATAAATAAGAAGTTGTTTAACAAGAACAACCAACAACAACAGCAATCATGGATCCACTTTATGTTAGAATACTATAAATAGGTCAAACATGTATTTAGAACATCTTATTTGTATATATAGACACGCACCTCTATTAGAAAAGAGGGAGAATGCGAAACACAACTCAACTAATACCGATGTGCCAGCAAACATTTCAATTTGAATATTAAATAGTTTTAAAGCCGTTAACGCAAAAGATATCAGAAAATAATAATAAGAAACCAACATAAAATGGCTCTAAAAATCTTTTTGAGCTGTACCACAGCAAGAACAGTAGCTAGGTTTTAAAATAAGTCTTTAACAGATAACATATAAAGTGTATAGACGTGATTTCCACTAGCATGTTCGCTACAAACTCGCACAAATTTTTTTCCGACACTGCGTGTTGGGGTCTTCACATGTAAAAGTGTTCTGTTTCAGTTCTTGGATGATTGTGTTTCGCCAGGTGTTTCTTGGAAGACCACGGTTCCTTCATCCTTGAGGACTCCACTCAAGTGCCGTCCTTGTAATACTATGGCGATTTTTTCTTAAGGTATGGCCGATCTATCTCCACTCGCTTTGCCTTATTTATTCCCTAATTACTCCCACCAAATACCTTTTTATAGTAAAACGATGTAAATAAGATTCCTCCTGCTTTCAAACCACTTTTAGAGGACAAACCAAGCTTAACTGAACAATTATATTCACTGTTTTGATTATTCTTTGGTCTGTTGGTATGTTGTAATAGTACCATTGTAGTACTTAAACATCACCAAACGATCTTTTGAAATTATCGGAGAACCGATCGTGGTCGGTTGTAAGCCATTGGTATAGCTTCTATATATCTAAATCATATCGGTTAAGATACAATAACAGCGCTACTACCACCTCTTTAAAACGACGTAAACGTTTGTCGTGTTGTTGTAACAGCTCTGTTATTGCAGTAAGTTCCTACTTGTAAAACAACTGCTGTTTGGTACAGCCGTCGGAGCACTATATTTTTTGGGAAATAAATTTCTAAGAAAATCGCGTTTGTAGTAGCAAATTTTAGAAGTGTAAGTTGAAGAAAAAATTAAAAAGGTAAACAACAACAAAAATGAAAAATTCTAATACAAAGCGACATACGCCTGCTTTCATCAAGGTGCAATACAGAACTGAATGAAATTGTTGTTTATTTGCTAATATCTGTTGAATATTTTTGTTTTCGTTTGGTCGTATACATATATTGTACGTGGTAGATAGTTCTCGTGCACTTGATTGCTTATCTAGCATTGTACGTTATAGAGCTCCAGCGGCCAAAGTAATTTACTTCCTCTGTTCGTTTGATCAAGTTTACACCATCAAGAGAGTTTTGTAGACACCGAAAGAAAAAGTGTAAAGTGCAAAGTAGATGTGTAAGTGAAATCAACATCAAAAGTATCAAAATTTTCTTTCGTTACAGCATTGTTTCCGTAAACTTCACAAATTTTTTCAGCAGCAGCAGCCTGCGATACATTCTTACCTTTTGTATAATAAAAAAAACATAATACGGCAGTAATGTGGCGAATTTTCACTCATTTCTAAGCGCAGATAACTTTTTACAGAATAATGGGATATTAATAATGTCTTCTAACAAAGTGAAGCTTAAGATATCAAATTTCAAACATGCTATAGTGTTTCCTAATGCAATTTATATTACCAGAGATATTACATGCATTTGAAAGCCATCTACCGACAAATGTGCTGTAATTGATGTTATCTGAAATGCGCCAACCGATTTTATTTTGTAAGCCCGAAAAGTAAAAGTCAATATCAAGGATTTTATGTAAATATATGCGGTTTTTGTGGGTCCATTGGCTCGCGAGTTATTGACAGTAGAGTTAACCCCTGTGTTTGGGGGTTTTTAAAGTTTTACTTGAAAACGAAATGTGTTACAGCATTTAAACTTTGTGCGAGTTAGAAAATATCTTCAAAACTGTGTACATAGAAAGCATATTTAGGAAGCATTGATTTGGAGTGTGGCTTCACTATGGTTCAACTGGGCGGAGCCACGCCCATATAACATTTTTATTTCTATGGCTATATCTTTACAACGGTAATAGTAAGAGTCTCTAAATTTGGCTCAAATAATTTTGTGATCAGTACAAATCATCAGTCAAAAATTGGGCCAAATTAGATAAGTGGGAGTAGCACCTTCCATACAAAGTAAATATTGATTTTTGTATATCTTTGGAACGGTAATAGTGGAAGGTACTGAATTTGGTCTAAATAACTTAGTAGTTAATGCACATCATCAGCCGAAATGTGGGCGAAATTGAGTATTTGGGTGTGGCATCTCCCATGCAAAATAAATGTTGATTTTTGTATACCTAGAGAATTATTAAAATGGAAGGTTCTAAATTTGATCTAAATTACTTCTTAGATAGTACAAACCATCAGTGGGCGGACTTAGATAAGTGGGCATGGTACCTCCCATACAAATTAAATAATGATTTTTGTATATTTAGAATAGAGTTGAAGTTTCTAAATTTGTTTTAAATAACTAGGCAATCAATACAAACTATAATTTAAAGAAAAAATATGAACAGTAACAGTTAAAACTTTCTTTATGCATCCACATCAGTTAAAAAGCAGGTACAACAGAAAGGCTCCCAAGGATTAGTCAAATATTATCTAAAATATCATTTTACAAACACTTCGTTTCAGAAAATCAATTTAATATTGCCCGATAAAATAAAGGTTGTTTGATAATTGTGTAACTATTTGCATATCCATCATCATTATCATCATCATCTTTCAGTGCAAAAATAATCACTCGAGACACAAAAAATAGCGATTTATTTATTTAAAGGATCTGCCATCTAACGTTTTTTTTTTCAACTAGTGCTTATTTCGTGAATGGTAACACTTAGCTCATGTCTGATTTGACAGATAATTAGTTTTGTCCTTCCGCTGAACGATTATGGTTGTGTATACGCTTCGCTAAGTGGGCGGCGATCGACTTACAGAAGATGCCGATTTTACCAAAAAACAAATCATCTTTTCAGATGAAGCTCATTTTGATCTTGGCGGGTATGTAAACAAGCGAAATTATCGCATTTGGGGCACAGAAAACCCGCACGCATACATTGAAAAGCCGATACACCCAAGACGAGTCACTGCTTGGTGCGGATTTTGGTCCAGAGGCATAATTGGGCCATTTTTCTTCGAAAATAAGCAAGAAGTGGCCGTTACAGTCAATGGCGATCGTTATTGGGCCATGTTGAACGAATTTTTGTACACAAAAATTGAAGAAGAGGATATTAGCAACATTTGGTTTCAACAGGACGGAGCTACGTGCCATACAGCCGAAACTACACTCGATGTTTTGCGCCCTGTTTTTGAAGATCGCATTATCAGCCGCAGAGCTGATGTCGTTTGGCCACCTCGGAGCTGCGATTTGAAAACGTTGGACTATTATTTGTGGGGTGCTGTCAAAGATAAGTGTTGCGCCGACAAGCCAGAGACAATTGACGCTTTAAAGGACAATATGCGTGAAGCCGTTGGTGGCTACTGCATGGCGGACCCTTTAGAATTAAATTTAATTTATATTAACAATTTCATGTTTTAGGAAATTGATTCTTGAAATATTAGCGCTTTAATTCTATTTAAATGCAAACTCTTTTTAAATATCATAACATTGAAATATTTCTTAACCGTTTACCAAGTTCTATGTGTTAAATATTGTTTTATTTTTATATTTTAATTGTATTTCAATTATAAAACATAAATTAAAAACAAATGAAAAAATACACAATTTTATCACGTTGTTTGTTGAAATGACCTTTAGAAATTCCATTTATTTACATATGCGAGTATAATAATAAATCTCCGTTTCTTTGGTTTATTTTTTGTGTTAAATAACGCAAAAAACACACAGTGGCCTACAAATGAAAACTATAATAATAAAAAAAATATAAATAATAAATTATGATTATCTCATAAATGAAATAATAAGAAACTAAGCAAAAAAAGGAAAATAAAAAAAAATAAAAAATTATAATCCAGTCACCACTCACTCATCTTATTCATGTTCGAGTGCATTTCAAGTGTAGATTCTAAACGCCAAGCCACTATTTGTTGCATATGATGGTCAGCACCAACATCATCATAATCAGCCACAACAATAGCATCATCGTTTTCAAATAAATTACATTTCGTAAATAAAAAAAAATATAAAAAAAACTATTGTATCCGTTGCTTTAAACGAGATGCAAGAAAATCAGTTATAAACAGAACTTTGAAAAAAAACTCCCCTGGTTTAGTAATGCCTTGTGATTGCATCATATTTCCACACTAGAGTGATTACCAATAACTGGCCACAAGTTTATTTCCACACTATCTCTCCCGCTTACTCACCACATTTGTTGTAATTTTAGAATTTTTTTTCTAAATAAAAATACACTCAAGGAAAATTATTGATAAAAAGTTTTCGAATTAATAGATAAAATTGCACATCTCAACGTTAACATGTTACCTGGGCCGGGTGGCATACCAGCACTGGTCCTGATGCAGAGTTCTTCGGCTTAGCTAACCTTTTCAGTGCGTCATGCCGCGCCGGTATTTTTCCATCTTACTGTAGGGTTGCTAATGTAACGCCAATCCCCAAAAAAGGTGACTCTAACAACGCTGAAAATTACTGCCCAATAGCAGTTTGTTCCGCACTTTCCAAAGTTGTAGAGAGTTATAAAGTATGATTAGTCACCACCTTGTGAGGTATTTGGAATTTAACGATTTGCTATTTTATTGTCAGTATGGTTTTCGCAATGGCCTGCATGTCACCATTGCTCTCGGAGAGGTGAAACAGGTTCATTTATGGTTTTGGCGAGTTTAAGGTTATGGCTCTAGATATATCCAACGCATTTGATAGAGTTTTGAGGCCCTCATTTCCAAACGTAATACTTTTGGTATCGGTAGTCACTTCTTTTGATTTATATCGAGCTTTCTCAGAGATCTCACTATAAGAATGGTCATAAATGGAATTTCATTCGAAGAGCTTAGGGTTACAGCAAGGTTGTTCTATTTGTAATGCATCTTTTTTATAATTTTCTTCTTCTCACTTCCAACTCTACCGCAGATGACAGCAAAATTTGTCATCAAATTCTTTTGTTTTTAGACTTAGCCTTTGGGAGATAAGAACGAAAGGCGTAATATACATGAGACATGCTGTTTGCTGTTTCGAGTACTGCCGACTGAGGTGCGGTGTTGTATACTAGTCTATCCTTTACTGGTTGTGTTTTTGTTCTTGTGTAATGTGTCCGTGGCGCACGATGTCACTTAGAGTTGTCCCGTAGGGCAGAGTCGTTTGAGACTTACCCTGGTAGTAGCATTTATGCTATGAAGTCTGACCGGTGGCGTTTTCAAAAAATACGCCTTAAGCTTAAGCACTACACCATAAAATAACTTTGAGGGGATGTAATGGCACTTCGTGTGTTGTACGTGGATTTTCGATTCTGCAGAAGCGATATTCCGCTTATTCACGTATTATTTTTTTCTCCATCGCATATTGACTTTCCACAAAGCATCCATGCTTCAATTTGAGTAATCAAGTTGATTTTCAACCCAAGTAGATTATTAATTTACTGCAGCTCGCCTCTACATGATTGTGTGTTATGATGAAGATCCTTGCTAAGTGGTGGTACCATACTGGGTATACGTAAGTCTCCGCCGCGCTGGCTTACCGCACGGGTGAATAAGATGCCTGCACCAGCGCCCCTCACCCATAATAATCACAAGTGAATATCACGAGTGTATACCAAGTCAAAGGCGCGTTGTTAGGACACTAACCTTCACACCTTGGTGAAGTGTCGGAGACCATCCAAAGTCCTGCCGTGATATGGGTCACAGCACCCGGTTGAGGAGATGCAACTCCACACACTCTTCCTCGTGCTTTAGGTCTAAACTACAGCTCCCACAAAGGGGCCTACCCAACTGTCAGACAGAGATCGAAATTCCTGGGGCCGCCGACTCCCGTTGCACCAGAATACCTATGGTCAGGCTTAGTTACAGTTAGTTAGCCCCGGGCTGGTTGACGGTAAGCTAAGTGGTGGTGTTGATGACCCTTACTTAGCTTTGTAATTTTTTCCCAGTAGGTGGCGTATTCTCCTGATCATTCGTCTGCTGTTTGTCATCATCGCCAGAGTTAAACTGGAAGGTCAGGGGAATTCTTTAAATGGATTTGTCTGGAGGAAGTTTCAAGTCTTTTTAATTAACGCTCGGAACCGCAATTAAATTCTTTTTTTTTTTTTTTTTTGTTATGTCCTCTGCTCGGATTTGAACCTGGAACGTTTGTGTTGTATGCCTGCGCTCTAAAACCTACACCACGCCGCCCCCTATTCACGTATTTGCTGAAATAAAAAACTAAACATATACTATAATCTGCGCTTTTAAGGAGTAGCCTAACTGACAAAGCATAACTGACATCTACCGCCATTTGCAAAAATTATAGGATCCGATAGGGTGATAACCTTTGAACCACCCTGTGTATGGCCTAGAAGTTTTCTTCAAGAAAAGTAATATTTCCCACAAAAATCTTTTTTTTTTTTTTTGTAAAAATCTAGTATTATTACAATATTTTTCTTTAATTTCAATTAAAATTTTAATTGCCTTAATTATGTTTTTAATCAATTTTTTTTATATATATTTTGCAATTATTTTTTTTAATAAAATCTTCCTTTAGGCATCTTTCTTAAATATTTACTTCTCTTTTTAATATAAAAAAAAACTTATTTGAATGAAATGATTTAATGTCTCCCTCTTAAAAACAAAAGAAAATTATGATTAAATTTCCAACCCGGAAAGCCAAACATCATAGAATTACTGAGAAAATTGTCTGTATGTCTGTCTGTCTGTCTATGATTTTTAATGAATTTCTTAGCCAAGTTTTTTCAAATGGTTAAAGTGTTTGATGTGAAAAAAAGGATTGGTTGCACTGGACTAAATAATGGTTTAAAAACATGCAATAATTGGAAGCTTTGTTTTTTTTTTGCTTCTTTTTTCATATAAATTACGCCGACATGTCTTGTGGACAGTGAGTATAGAAAAAAAAGTACTGCGTAAACGATGGGAAAAATTTTCTATGTTTCTGGATTTGTTCTATAATAAAGGGTCCGCCAAATATATAATTTTTTTGTAATGCTATAAAAAAAAACGACTGAATTTTCTTTTTTTATTTGAAAGTACAATCCTACCGGTTAATAATGGAAAATAATTTCATTCAAATGGCTGCCTCGGCTGGCCATGCAGTAGCCTACACGATCGGTCCAATTTTTAAGCACATTATCGATTGTGTGCAGCTGTATTTCACCAAAGGCTTCACGAATATTGTCCTTTAAAGTGCCAATTGTCTCTGGCTTGTCGGCGCAACACTTATCTTTGACGGCACCCCACAAATAATAGTCCAACGGTATCAAATCGCAGCTCCGAGGTGGCCAAACGACATTAGCTCTGCAGCTGATAATGCGATCTTCAAAAACAGGGCGCAAAACATCGAGTGTAGCTTCGACTGTGTGGCACGTAGCGCCGTCCTGCTTAAAACTAAATGTTGCTAATACCCTTCTCTTCAATTTTTGTGAACAAAAATTCGTTCAACATGGCCCGATAACGATAGCCATTGACTGTAACGGCCACTCCTTGCTCATTTTCGAAGAAAAATGGCCCAATTATGCCTCTTTACCAAAATGCGCACCAAACAGTAACTCGTCTTGGGTGTATCGGCTTTATAATGTATGCGTGCGGGTTTTCTGTGCCCCAAATGCGACAATTTTGCTTGTTTACATACCCGCCAAGATCAAAATGAGCTTCATCTGAAAAGATGATTTTTTTTTTTTTTTGGCAAAATCAGCATCTTCTGTAAGTCGATCGCAGACCCAGATTCCCAGCGTTGTTCAAGCGTATACACAACCATATTCGTTCAGCGGAAGGATAAAACTAATTATCTGTCAAATCAGACATGAGCTAAGTGTTACCATTCACGAAATAAGCACTACCTGAAAAAAAAAACGTTAGATGGCGGACCCTTTATTATTTTTTTATTACTTAATATTTAAGAAATTTATAAAGTTTTAAATGGGTTTTCCCACACAAAAGTTATGATTTCAAATTGCAATTTAAGAACAAAAAAATCTGAGGGTACTTTTGTGAACCATTTTGCAATATTTTAATGAAAAATCACCCACAAGGGAATTTTTTGTAAATAATTAAGAAAAAAAAAACATCTTTACCATCAACTTAAATGACTAAAAAGTAATTTACTGAATTCCGTTAAGGAAAATGTCGAAAAATCAGGTTATCCAAAAAAGATCTTCACGTTATACGTATAACCGCCAAAAAAAAGCGTAAACGCCATGTTTATCGATTTTTTTCATTTTTTATCGATAATTTGGACCATCACGCAAAATTGTATAGCTTTATGATTTAACAGCAAAAACAAAACAGGCTTATGTACTACACTAGAACCAACAATATTTAAAAAACCTTCTTTAAAATCTGTTTTTTGTCGCTTACGTTTGGCAGCTATGGCTCAGTATATCCCCACCGATCCTGTAAAGAGTATCATGGGGTCTAGTTTGTGAATAGGATTAGTTTACTGCATCCCAATCTGATAATGAAGGAGCTGTGATATAATCCTATACACTAGCTAATCATCATTCACATATAGATAGCGCAAATCTTACGAACGTCCGCTTAAACTTCTAGCAACTAGATGAACCAACGCTATCATCGTAAATTCGGGAACTTCCCACTGATCTTATCGATGTTGTTAATCAGAAACATCCGCTAATTGTCCGAGACTATATTTTTGTGAATTGCGACCCATTGTTCAAAACTTTCAAAACTTGCTGTTCATTATTCGCCGACTGTAATCTATCCGATTACTATGCAAACTTTGGATTATCAATTTCTAGGTTTCCAGATCACTACAAAGATGATGAATAAAATTCATAGAATAATGGACCTTATTATGGTTATCGTATTTGTTACCGTGTTTCAACGTTTTTGTCCACGATTAAAGAATATAAGCAAAATTAGACAACTATTATAAGGATTAATGTTGGAAGATCGGAAAATAACGGCGCTCAAAGTGGCCAGAAGCACAACTGTGTAAACACTTAGCACTATTTTTTAGATATGGATAAAACATAAGACCAGAGAACAATGAAAATGACATATGTATAATAAACAAGTCTTAAGTGGCTCTATCGACCAACAAAGTTATAGTCTTAACATTAATTGTCTTGAAAAAGATAAAACGATTTCGTAGAAATAGTTCTATGGAGAACTAGAAGGGTTTCACCATGGACAAAATTTTTTCTACGAGTAAAGATGTAAGTTATCATCATACCACTTATTTTATTACATAACCTACGGAGAACCTTTATTGGAAACAAGCTCTTTTAGCAAAGAAAAAAATTGAATGATTTTCGAATTGCTGCTCTATCCAACATACCCTCAATCTCTCTCAATCTAATCGGCGCATCAAGCGTTATCGTTATATAGGTATATATTAAAAATTGGTTGATCTATTTTTCCCTTGAAAATATAGTTAAGAGGTCATCTTTAAAACAAATGCCTAGTTTGAGGGCCTTAAAAAATCTTATTTTGTATAAGAGAAACTTTAAAAAATAGAATCTGTTCGTATCGGGTACTATGTCTAGAAGATCGTATTGAAAAGGTGACCAAAATCTATGACTGGGTTCAAAGAAAATCAGTTAGAATAGTCTAAGATTCGACAGTGCCAACAGGCCTTGTCCGTGAAGAATATTGGAGGGGCATAGAATTCCACCAGAAATTCTCAATTTAATTCCGGCCATATACGCAGATTGAATGCCGAATCCTGCACAATGGTAAATAATCAGATTTATTTGAGGTTATAACTCGATTTGAATATAGTATGCCGATAACTTGTGTCTTCCGAGCCAAGTTCCGACACAACTACGAAGGAGACGTCTACGTTTGGGTCTTGTGTAACTGGACTTGAAGATAATACTTACCAAACTAAGATAACGCCTGGTCGCAAATTCTTCACCATACATCTATGTGGATAACGAAGTCATTGAATGTGTAGGCAACCTTCGACTATTTGCGCAGTATAGTGACCACAAAGTGTGGCGCTGACGAGGATATTGAAGCCCATATTAGGAGAGAAAAGGCTGCATTCAGCATGCTCCGTTCTATATGGAGATTTCGGCAATAACTACTAAGCTATATATATACAATTCCAATGTCAAGTCTATCTTGGCTTACGGTAGAGAAACTTGGAATCGCAATCGAAGTGCCTACAAACCTTTACGAAAACATGTCTGCGGTAGGTTCCAAACATAAAGGGTGGTCCAACCATAATGCACGATGTTAATTATGAGTCACACCTTAACGCCAAGTTTTTTGTCCAACTTGATTTGACATTTCTTTGTTTCAGTGTTTGACAATTTCAACCATGGAGAGGTACACAATTGAGCAACGCTTTAAAATTGTTGAAGCCTTTTACGAAAATGGACGTTCACATCAAAATCCATTTCGTGCACTTTGTGTTTTTTTTTTGGTCAGCATTATCGTCCAAATGTGTTCACAATCGAAGGAATTGTGCGCAAATTTCAGCAAACCATGTCTGTAGGAAATGTGGAAACACCTGTACATGTTCGCCCAATTTGTTCTGGAGAGAACATTGCTGTTTGTCACGATAGTTCGAAAATTAGGTCGGCCAAGCAGTTATCGTGAATGATGTTCGCTATCACGAGATGACAACGGACTTTTTGTTGCCAGAAATAGAGGGTGCGGACTTGGACAATATGTGGATCTAACAGGATGGTGACATTTGCGAGTAATTCAATGTCAGTCATCGATTTGTTGAACGCGGCAAATCAAATCTTGGCTTCTGTGAAAATATATCAGGGGAAATAGCGGTGGATAGCCCAACCACTTCGAGAGCCAACTTACAACATTGTTTGACAAACTTTTCGATGAAATTCCAGCTAAAACGTAAAGGAGGTTAATTGCTACACAGCTACTCATGGAATGACGCAATGCAAACTTCTTGCTATAAGAGAATGTTTGAGTCCCTATTCTCCACTAGAAGCCAAAGGTGACAGAAGAAGAACCAAAGCGTCATAGATTTGACAAACTACCTTCGCTTAGTCTAATTTCACTCGTCATGTTATTCAAGTGTTTTTTGTTTTTCGATTTCTTTTAAAATTTTTAAAACTTTTTTTTTGCTTAATTTCAAGTAAATGTACCTATTTAAGTGAATATCCCTATTATTTTGTATACATTTTTAATTTAAACTCTTTTTTATTATTTTTTTTTTCTTTACAGATCTTACGTAATGTTGCTGTTATTGTCTACAATGCCTTGGATTATAATTTGCACGAAGATGAACAGTGTCAAATGTCCCAAGAACTGGAAGAACTTATTACCCACATGACTGAAGATGGTAAGTTATTTTCTCCAGCTGTAAAAAAAATTCGAAAAATAAAAAAACTAAGCACGAATTAAATATTAAATTTTATTTTATGAAAAGAATTCTTAACAAAGTTTCATATGTAAATGTGAAGTCAAAGTTCAGAGAATTTTTTTTTTTCATTTTTGTTGGGAAATACTCCCGAAAAGACTGCTATTAAAACAGTATTTTTAATAATAAAATATTTAAAAAAATTCTTTTAATTTCCAGAAACCGATGATGATTGTATTGATGAAGGCATTGACGAGGGTTATAAGCGTTGGGATGATGAACATGATGAAACCAAAGAATTCGATTATGTATTGGAGGTAATTTTACTTTCTTCTTCTTATTTACATAAATACACTTTAAATTGTACTTATAATTATAGAACATACTGTTTTAAATCTATTTGTACCCCTTAAATAAACACAATCATTCAATTTAAAAATAAATTTACATTTGAAAGACGAAAAAAATATGTAGAATTTTAACCCTGTTTTTCAATTGAATTTAGAACGTAGTTTAGCTTTAATAGGGAGATTGCATATGTATGATTTTCATAATTTAGTTTTTCCATTGAAAATACTTTTTGTGCCAAATGTTGTGTTTTTGAACTTGACATTGAATCTGTGTTTTTTATTTTTTAAATGAAAAGATTAAATTTTTTTATGTTAAAAAATATATATTTGTTAGTCTTTGTTTTCACAGCTAGCAGGACTTGTTTAAAAATTTTTAAATTATTGCTCGTGCAAGTGTCATATTTTTCAAGTGTTAATTTAAATGACACGTTCGACTGCACTTCATCAATTTGTAGGTTTTTAGTTTTTTTTTTTTTGCTATTGTAGTTGTATTATTTTACTTTTGAATGGTATAATTTAACTTGTCATTATTTACATAATTTTTTAGCTTAAAACAACGCAAATAACCAATACCCTATAGTCGGTCTATGCCTTGCTCTACAAACTCTTCTGTCTATTAGTTGTACATGTGTTAGATTCCGTAATAGAGTAGGGTTTTAAAAGCACTCGCAGCAATGGTTTATTATTTTATTCGTAGTAACATTCACTCTGATCCCGCATAACCGCATTCACCACAAATGTTTTTTAGAAGGACTTTATTCAAGTAGAATACTATCCACGAAGTATTTTTTATATTCGCGATCCCCGTAATGGTTTTTTAATGCGATTGAACAGAAAGAAGTTACAGGGAGCCAAACCAGGTAAATTCGGTGGCTGTTGGATGGTAATTGTTGTCAAAAAAATTCCAATAATGATGGCACTGTGCTACGGTGCCTTCTGGCAAAAATTCATGATGCACTACACCGTCGTAATCCATGAAAACCGCAAGCATTGCCATCTTTTTTGACTGAAAACGATTTGTATTTTTTTTTTTTTTTTGGTCTCGGATCATTTGGCGTGTCGTACTCATAAACCCACGTCTCGTCTCCAATAATGATCCTTTTGATGAATGTGGAATCGGTTTCAGCCACGCAAATCATGTTTCTTGCAACCTCAACACGGTCTCTCGCCAACCACCTACATAGCTTTTGCAAATGTCAAACCATGACGCTAAGATTTAGCAGGAATATCAACAACAGATGTACCAACTTAATAAAAAAAAAAACTCAAATCGGAACGATGGGAGCGCCACATGTGGGTTATTCCGGCAACTTTTTAATTCACACAACATTCCATGAAGGAACACGGGGAATTCTCTCAGTCAATGAGCTGCACCCGATTCTATTTTGTTAGACCCATTAAAAGGGACCTACAGTTTAACGTCGGCTCCGAACGGCAAATGCATTTAGATAAGTTTTCAGTAGTAGTAATACTCATAACCAGTTACCAGCTAATGTTATGAGGTGATACCGCTGTTGACCGAGGTTGGTAGGCGGGTGTCTTACCTACCACACCACAGCGGCACACTAACAGAAACCGGTCTGAAATTCGATTTATTGGCAGATAAATTGTATGTCGTTAGGGACTTATACCAAAATAATAAGATCAAAAGTGTACTGTACAGAATGCAAGCTTTAAAAAAGGATTCGTGACAAAAACTTTCAAAAAATATTGCCATTTGACCGTGTATAAGACTATCAAACGAACAACGCTTGCAAGTTCAATCCAATCAAAAGCCCGGTGGTGTTTAAGACCCTTGACGCTTCTTTTTTAAAACCCGGATGTATAATTTAAGTCCAATCAGTCATTGGTTTGGACTTAGTATGAAACTATTCTATATAACAGAACATTCAGAATAATGATATGTCCAGTGAATACATGCAGGTTGCATTTAATCGGGATACTCAGACTTTTAGGGAAATGAGATAGCTAATGAGTGCATCAGGGCTGGATTGTATTTAGACAAAACTTACAGATATTCTGGCAAATGAGCAGACTAATGAGAATAGCAGGAAATGGAAGTCAGGGAAATGAGCCGAATAATGAGTGCAGCAAGGCTAGATTACAATTTATTTGTAGAAAAATGAGTATGAGTATAAGTAGACCTATTTATACTTATAAATCCAGCAGTATAAATACTTATACTTATTAATCCAATAGGCAATCTTACAGTCTGTCTTGGGCATAGTTGGGACTCACCGTCTCTGGTAACAATAATTGTGTAAAGCACGGACGGCGAAGGTGCAGTATAAAGTTTTATTGTGTCTGCTTTTTGAAGACTTTGGATGATATAGTTCGTTGCAGTAAATCCAAAAGGAGCGTCGCCTTGTCAAGTAAAAGCACGGACTGTAGATGTAGGGCATATGTAAATGACTTGTACATCTTTTTTCGAGAATTTCGGATAATACAGCATGTTTTAACTAGACCGAAAGTCTCCGAGTGAATTCAGACGAATTCAGTGAATTGCAGACAATACTAAGTAATCCCTAAGTAAAAAACGCAAGGACCTCAGAAATAAGTTATAAACCAACTGCCTAGCCAGATATTCACTAAGTAAATTAGCTTAACTTTAGGAAATTGTAAAATACGAAGGGTACTATTTATATTTCGGGAATAGCAAATAATAACAAACATTTTTAAATGAAAATGACTTTATTGTTTATCTTCATGATCAATACACTTTTGCATTCGTTCAAACCATTTCTCTTGAGATACCTCCAAAACATGATTTTTGAATGCTTGAACTGCTTCTTCGGCGCACGTAACTCGTTGAACACACAGTTTAATTTTGATTTTCGGGAACAAAAAGATGTCATCAATTCGGTGTTTTGACTGCTCAAAAATTCACCTGTTTGATGAGCTGTGTAAAGGCTCGCATAGTCATGATAGAGAACGATTCGTCTCCGGCGGTTGGTTTTACGAGTTTCTCCGAAGACTTCCAACAAACAAATGGTCGTTTACAACTCAGAATTGACAGTCCTACATTGCTCAGGCGTAACAGTGGCCACATGAATCATACAGCCGAAGAAACGGGCCATTTGCTTCGTTATGCTTTTTCCACCAACAACTTCTGTTGGATTTAGTTCGTCTTGGAAGATCCATTCGATCGATTGCTGTTTTGTTTCCAGCTCATACGCATATATCCATGATTCGTCTACTGTCACGATTTTATACACGTTTTTTGAAGCACCATGGCGAACCTTTTTTTGAGCGATTGATAAATTATGGTTTTCATGCAAAATCATATGTATTGAAGTGAAACTAATGTGCAATATGTCACATGACGATCTTGCATTATCAGTTCACGTACCGTAACGATATGTTACGGCAGAACAACCGATTTTCACTATATCAGCGATATACTGTGATTTTTGATGGTGCTCTATCGCCATACAAAGAACTGAGTTCATCGACACATTCTTGTTGAGATAATCCACGTCGAAAGTTATGAAAATAATCCACTGAAAACCTTCTCTTGAAATTTTAATTTTTTTGGCCATTTTGATTTTCTTAACTCACATGAAAACATTATGAGTACACTTGGGCTAAAAAATGTCAAACTTTATTATGGTGTTGCCAGATTTTAGCTATTGACAGTAGTGTTGCCAGTTCTCTCGTAGTGTTTCTAAGTGAACACTTGAGCCTCGAGTTCTGTTTGGTAACATAAAAGACACAAACTGCTTATGTACTGCATAAAAGATGTGTTTCTGATTTCAAGCACTATACGACAATATGGGGTATTACAAGGTGCCCAATAGCCTCTGAGAGAACCCACCTATAGTAGTTTAACCCACGTTAACAATAGCTGTCGAAAGTTTACCAAAATTTTAAAGTATGCATATAAATTCTGGAACCCGCTTAACTCTTCTTTTAAGTGTAGGATACCATTTGGAGAGAAAAAAACCCAATAAATTATGGACTAAACATTATATTCAAAACATATTCGTTAATTAATTATAACATGTGTGTGCGTGTGCTTGTGGTTTTTGGAAAGTATGCCTGGCTGCTGCTCATCAAGTAGTTGCTGTTGTGACCATGCAACAGCAGCAGTTATTTATTCAGCTGTCCACTCTGTCTGGTCTGATCATGTTTGTTTGTATCAATAAATGAAAATTGAAAAATTACACTTTTCTGATTAAATAATTGCACAAAAACAACAACAAAAAACAGAAACGAGATAAAGAAGACGTAAAAGTAAAACGAGAGTCTATAAATTATGCCAGTTTTTTATGTCTTTTCGTGTTTTTTTTTTCCTTTTGCATGCACTAAATGACATCGCGTTACACTGTAACTTTATGATTATTTTTATAAGCATGTAACTTGACAAGTAGTTATGAATTTTTACAAAGAAAGATACTGTTTTTTTTTTTTGCTTCACACTCAAGTGATAGTTTTTATAAGTTACTGGCATTTTTCTCTATTATTTGTGGTTTTCTTTTTGCATTTTATAGGCGAGAAAAGTCTCCACCTTCCAAACCACCCAGCTACGCCAGCATCATCATCATCAACGTTGTCTCTGTCTCTTTGGTAATTGATATGAGAAAAAATAATAAAATATTATTATTTAATTTATCATTATCGCCTTTGATGGTAGTTTTGGGATGACACTCTAGATGCTTATGATGATGAGTATGATATTTGGGAGAGGGAGAAGTAGTATGCCTGAGCCAAGATTATAGGAATTCGTTCAGTGTTTTGGTATTTTTTTTTTTTTACTACAAAATTATTGTAAAATTACTTAATAAGTATAAAATTACCAACGTTTTTACAGCGTTTTATTATTGTCTGTTTACAAGTATCTTCAGCTTTTGTTACACCTGATATGGACCGTATCATAGAGCTTCTCCATTTATACGTAATTTTAATGCAAGAATGATTTTATTACTGTAAAAAGCAAAAAACAAAAACAAAATATAATTCCCTTATAACATGCCATAGCGGCTAGTCTCAATTGTCTTAATCATTTCATTACTACAGTTTTTAGACAGACACTTAATACCTGGGGAATGCAACAACAAAAAATGGAAAAATTTAAATTTTTAAAGATTATATTTCATAAAAAAAATACATTTCGAATATTCTAAACTATTTGCTTTTCTAGTAAAAGTGTAGGAAAAACGTTTAGATTTTTAATCGACAGTGATGGACGTTTTAACATTTTTTCAAACGCTTTCCTGACAAGTCAATCACAAGTATTGTTTTCAAAAAATTTTGAAATTTTTTTCATATTTTCCGAAATGAAATAAGATAACTAAAGATGAAAAAAATATATTTTTAATTAGAAAGATATTAAAATATGTAGAGGCGCTCAGGCCTGACTATTTGACAAACCTCAAGGTAAAATATATATGCATCTGTCAGTCGCAAAGATTAAAAGATATAAAGACAATGATAGATTGAGTTAAGAGCAAATATTGTCCACATAGAGCGTTATTACGAAATTATAAATAAGGCGGTTCATTAGCAGTTTCCTTTTGAATAATATAACGGGTGATTTTTTGGGTTTTGAAAATTGAAAAAAATACATAAAATTCTCAAAAGTGAATGAAATATTTATTTGGGCCGATAAATGAATGCCTATTATTTACTTTTTGAAAAATGTTTCATATAAATATTGCCCACGGCTACACTGTAGATGATTCGTTCATGACTTCCAATTTTGCCGTACTTTTTCCAGCATTTTAGGCGATATAACGCCAATGGCAGCTGTAATTTTGTCTTCCCTGTACACGACAGACTTTACGTATCCCACAAATAGTCTATTGGGGTCAAATAGCATGATCTTTGCATCCAATGGACTCTGCTCCAAAACGTAAGATTAACGGCTTGCCAAACTCTCATTTTAATAAGTTCATGGTATCGAGTGCTCTGCGGCATGTAGCAACGTCTTCTTGAAACCACATGTCAACCAAGTCCAATTCTTCCATTTTGGGCAAAATAGGAAGCATATTGACTTTCCACAAAGCATCCATTGTTTTGTTTCAGTTTCTTTAATCAATTTGATTTTTTCAAACTAAGTAGATGATTAATCCGCTGTAGCTTCCTCCATATGATTTTTGCGTAATGGTGAAGGTCCTTGCTAATTGGTGGTGATCTTTACTTTAGCATTGTAATTTTTTTCCAGTAGATGGCGTGTTTTCCTGATCAATTCGTCTGATGTTTGTCATCATCGCTAGAGATATGCTTCTCGACTGACTGATGATGAATTTTTTTTGGCGTCGTCATACATGACTTTTTGAAGTAATTGTTCAAATTTTCCTAGATGACAGAAGTTAGATTTGGTCTTGCAGTCGTTTGTGTATAAGTGAGTCTTAACTGACGATATTATTGAGAATTATTAGTGCTTTGTCCGTTAACGGGCTGGTGTAGCAGACAAAATCCGGAATTGTTCACCATATAGTCGACTCATTACAGACAAATTCGATAAATTTCAGCATGTGGTCGACTCAACAAACTATATTGCTAAATTCCAGCATTCAATGACATTGTCATACATAACTCTACGGTGGCCAGATTCAGCATTGCAAAATTTTTGACATTTATAAAAAAATCTTGACATTTTAAAATATTGGTGTTCGAAAAGCTTCAGTTACAAATTGTCGGTAGATGACACTAAAATGTAATATCTGTAGTATTTGACAGGTCCGAATGATAACGAGCGATGGAAATTCAATCACGTACGATAATGAAATGTGAAAAAGATCATATACGAAGCAAGGTGAAACTTTACTACGGTGCCAAAGCCAGGATTGACACCAAGAAATTTAATGCTGTATGTCTGCTAGAATTGAAAGAAAACTGTTCATTAAGAGGTTTTACTACCTGGTCATGCGATGAATTTTAATCTCTATTGTCAATTAACAAGATTGATTGATTCTGACTAAAATTAACAGAAAAGATATTGCGTTTTATCATGACAACGCCAGACCACATACATGGCACATACTGGCAAAAACTGATAAGTCTTGGCTGGGAAGTTTTGATGTATGTACCATATAACCCTACCCTTTCCTCTTTATTTACTTCGATCTCTGTAGACCTCTATTAATGCTGTATATTTAACGCATTTGGATCACTTTCTCGATCAGAAGTTTTACACTGATGGAAAATTACAAGAAAAATGTTTTTTATTTATGACCAAATTTCTAAACCAGCCTATTAGAAATATTTCATTATAATCTTTTTTAAGCTAAACTAGGAACCAAATACACTTGAAACACTACATTACTAATTCACTAAAATGTTTGATAGCTTTCCTACTAAACTTTGTATAAGGAAAACTTAAAAAATGTGCTTTAAAAATCTTGACAAACCATATTTTTTCTTAATTCTTGATAAGCTGTAAAAATTCTTGTAAACCAAGCGAAATCAAGGCCATATGGCAACCCTAGTTAGCTCCCTTTGTTTGTATCATTGTCGCAAGGATTTACAAATGAAATTTTTCTTTTATGCTAATTTTATACAAATTTGATACTGATTTAGTGACAATG
The DNA here is from genome assembly GCA_023159175.1 of Wohlfahrtia magnifica. Lineage (NCBI taxonomy): Eukaryota > Metazoa > Arthropoda > Insecta > Diptera > Sarcophagidae > Wohlfahrtia > Wohlfahrtia magnifica. The sequence goes on along the minus strand of JAKWBJ010000052.1, from coordinate 2,407,115 downwards.
ACTTATCGATAATAATATCACAGTGACAAGGCATTTGAAGCTGACCGAATAATTTTTTTTTTTATTAAATTTTTTTATTTTAATTATACTTTTGCTTTAATTTCCAATTCATTTTCGTAATTTTATTTTTGTTTCTTGTAGGCCTGCAAAAATCATATTAAACCTACTGTACCTGAAGAGCATTATAAGGCCGTGTGTAGAGCACTGGTTACAGAAACATTGGAATTGCGAATATTTCTACAACAAGTTTTGAATCAAGGCAAGTGATGATTATTAATTGAAAATATGTACCGTTTGTTTTGAAAGTGAGGCAAGTCCATTTTTTTTTTATTTCGAGATATTTAAAGGTTTGCATTTCATTAAATTTAAAAATATTGGTAAGTATTAATAGATATAATATTTTGTGGTCCTAGAGAACCTAAGTGCTGAATTAAGGAGTAAGGGTTTTCTTATACATGACTAACTTGCCTCAATAGCAAAATTAAGAGCTACAGCTTACATCTTCCAAAAACCAAAATCTTAATGTTTTTTACTATAAATTGTTTTCGAACAGAAGTATCATAACAAGTTTTATTTATAACTACCATTTTCTCCATTTTTATCAAAAATGGACTTGTCCCACTTTCAAAATAAACGGCTCATATATTTTTACTAATTTTTGACTTTATTTGTTAACGATTTAAATTCAAAAATAAATAAGTCAATATATCTTATTATCAAATTACAGGTGCTGATAATTTACATTTAAAATCCGATTCTCAAACATCACAGCAGGAATTGGCTAAATTGGGTTTCAATGATTGGGTGAGTTTTTTTGAGTGTAATTTTTTTTTTTAATTTCTTTGCAAATATTTTTATTACTGTTTTCAAGAAATTATTTATAAGGGTGTCTTTGAAATTTTATGAGGGTGTTTATTACCTACCTACCGTTTGTTATATTTCTTATATTTTATTTTTTTTTTTAAATTTTGGTATATATTTAGTGGCATTTCCAATTTTATTTGGAATTATGCAGTTGTGAAAATGATTATTACAAAATCCATATTTTTATGGTTAAAACTAGACTAAGTTAAAATGTAACTATTTAACTGCCCTTGGCTTTATATAGGAAACATATTGAAGAGTACATTGTTATATAGAGTATCGTACTGAATAGTCTAACTCTCTTAAGCTTTCTTAAATCATATGTAACCTTTAAAAAAACTATTTTATTAAGCGCAAATTGTCAAATTTCATTATTCTTTGATAGCTTTGTTTATTCATTTACTAAAACAACGTCATTGTCAAGGCTGTTTAATATGGGAGCCACAATTGACGCAAAGGTATTGGAAAAATAGATAAAAAGAGCAATACACACAGTAAATACATAAATTTTAAATAAAATCAAATTAAACTATCTTATAAATAATAGATAAGAAATAAAATTTTGATTAAAAACAAAAAGCACTCGTACAATAGCAAATAAAAATTATTTTCAATTACACAAAAAAAACTATTAACAAATTAGTAAATATTTATTAGAAAAAAAACACAAAAAATATATTAAAGTGGAGTTGAATTGTAAGTGATTCGCTAATTATTCGTTTATTACGTGTTTAAAAAAACTCCTTGAATATATTTCGCAATGATTATTTAATTGTTTTTAGACTGACAATCACTGTTCAGTTTTCAATGGATAACATAAGAGCACTTAAAATCGTTACTTATAAAAATATAAAAAAATCATAATCTAACATATAAAATTATGTGCTAAAAGAATTGTATTTTAATTTAATTCTATTAAGCGAAATATTTTTTTGTCAATAGATATAAATAAGAAAACCCTTAGACATGTCTAACCTTAAAACAAAATGACTAATCATAAGTCATATGCCATGACCAGAGAAGGTGTTCTAAATAAATAAAAAAAAAATCCATTTTACCACTTCTACTTTCTGCACTGAATCCTTAATGGTATCAAAAGCGTTATTAAAGAAAAAAAATATCGCATAAACACGCAAATCTACAGGCCTATCAATTTTTATAATCTGCATAGACAGCAGAAAAAAATTGACCATTACAAAAACAATTTGAAAATTCGGTCAAGCAGGTCTATATAATACCCTAAAATGAAATGTACAGTTGTACGAGGGAAACAGCTGACAATTATCAAGTTTTTTTTGAGGTCTAATAATAAAATTACCTAAGAAGGAAGACCTGACGGAAAGCAGTAATTTGAGGGGCATAAGTTTAATTCTAAGATTATTCACGAAAGACTATTTTGCTCACTTTGAAAGGAACAATTGGGATTAACTCTCTGCACTCCTTGGGTCATTTGGAACCAATTTTGGTTTTCAGACGCAAAATGTTTCCCTTTTATTACAACGTTATTATGAACGTTAAACTTAAATTTATCCATTATAGGGAAGCTTTTAAAAGAAAATAATAAAATTTAGTTTTTCCTTCCCCCTCCACATTTCAAAGCACGATTAACAAACATTTGATCATAGGAAGGGCACATACCCAAGGGATGCAGAAGAGTTAAGAGCAAGCCACTCCTGTATGGACCGTGGTAATTTTTTTTTCTCCTTCATTCCTCGAGGAAGTCTGTGAAGTTTCAGTAATCAAGTTGATTTTCAAACTAAGCAGATTATTAATCTGCTATAGCTCGCCTCCGTATGATTGTGCATAAGGTGTGTTTCAAAATGATAAGGTCACCTTAATATTTGCTCAATTCATTCAAGCTATAAAATGTTATGAATGGTCACCTTATTAAAGTTTAAAAGTGAATAATAAGTGAATAATAGTGAATAATAAGTGAATAATTTATGCAAATAAGTGCAAAATTCAAACGTCAAAATGATAAGGTCGGTGATTTATTTATCCAAACTTTTACTTAAACTAAGCGTTAAATAATTATTTTTAATTTATGCAGTTCCCATTTCCTTCTATTGTCTTAAAAATACGGGATGGCATCGCACTTACTAAATTGTCCAGAACATTGGAGCGGATTTCGCGCCAGCTGCTGCAAATTGCCACTTTTAATTCAACTTTTGTCCCATACTGTTTGTTGTCTGCATAAACATAACGCTCAAGAAGTCCCCACAAATTTTTCATGGGGCTTAAGTCGGGGGAACGTGCTGGCCAATCAAGTACTTTAATATTGTGCTCCTCCAACCATTGTCTAATCGACTCGCTGACATGAATTGCTGTGTTATCTTGCTGAAAGGTAAAAGTTTTGTCAGCATTTTGGACAAACGTTCAGACAGAATGCCCTGGTACTCTAAACTATCCATTCGAGTGGAAGGAAAGTAGAGTTCCAGGGTACCGTTTGAGCTAAAGCCAGCCCAAGCCATCAAACTGCCACCGCCGAAATTCCGTTTGGAAAAAAACAAGGGCTCCTTCCTTAAATCTCGCCAATAGCCACATGGTCCATACAGATTAAATTTTTTCTCATCAGAAAAAACCCAAAAATGTATGGAATATCTTATAACCTTTTTAAAAAAAATGTTTACCTGATGCCAATTAGTTGCCATGTTGTTTTTCCTCCTCCTTACGCTTAATCTTATGCTGCTTAGTCAGACAAGGATTTTTTTTTTTTAATTTTTTTTCGAATAAGGTTTGGCTGGGCGTTGATAGCTCTTAGAATTGTGCTTTTTGAAGGTTGTAATTTCAATTTCTCTTTTATTGTTACCGCACTTTTCATGAAATTCGAGGCCTTTCGTAAAATTAGCCGAGTTTCACGGGCAGTCAGGACCTTCGGGCGACCCGTGCTTTTTAATTTTCCATAATTTTCTCTCTTTGAGAAAATTTTGCACAATTTTTTTTTAAGGTGACTATACCTAACATTTTATAGTTTAGATGAATTGAGCAGATATTAAGGTGACCTTATCATTAGTGGTTAAGATCCTTGTTAAATGGTGGTGATCCTTACTTAGCATGTAATTTTTCCCAGTAGATGGTGTTTTGTCCTGATCACTTGTCTGACGTTTGCCTCATCATCGCCAGAAGTAAGCTGGAATGTCAGGGAGTATCTTTAAATGGATTTGTTTGAGCGGACCGTGTTAATAGTCTGCTTATTATAGTTAGGCAGTCGTTGGAATGAAGATCCAGCGCATATTTATTGAATTTGCTTTTGACACTTTTGACACCCTAAATCTTCAGGACATTTAGAGAGCTTTTCAAAGCGAAGGTGTCTCGTTCTGATTTGGGTTTTATACAGGGACTCCACATGTAAACAGTTACATGAAAACAACCTTGGCCGACAGATGAAGGTTAACGTAGGATTTCGACAAAGCTGTGTTTTGCCTTCCATGGTACTTAACACTGGACATAGTAATAAAACACACAAACCACCATTAGGAGATGTACCAATTGGGGCCTGCATTAGCATCTTGTAGATTTTGATGGTCTCCTCGCACACAGTTTCGAAGATATGGCAGCTAAACTGTGTGGGATACACACTTCTGTGTATTAGAAAGATTTACAGCCTGTTTCTGGATGACGAGTATAAGAAAACGCTTACATTTCAAACACTAACAAAAATTGAGTTTACATATAAACAGACAGTTATTCAACTTGTTAGACGAACGTTTTCTTACGATCGTCATCTAGAAACAGGCTTTAAATCTTACGTCTGAATTCTACCAATACCACTAAGTTTACGACGGCTTAGACTTTGAGGTCATTTTGTCTCTTCTGTACTTGTAATCTTATCAGGCGGCACACTAGAGGAATTGTAATCCGCATAAAAAAGACAAGTTAGGCATTTGTACCACTTCGAAAAATATGGAAATCTCCACTGATTTACTTAAGAACCAGACTCCACAAGAACTGGAGAAACTCCAATCCGAGTTGGATTCGCCAAAAGATAGTGAAGTTGGATTGGCTATGTTTTGAGAGGTTAAAATATATATGGGGGTGTTACTAAGAACTTCGGCTAAATTTTGGAAGTTTGTTGTCAAACGAAAAACGTTATACCGATAGCTCCAACATGAATGACTGTATCGGTGCTAGTGTTCATCGACCTAACCGAGACTTGTCGAACCACGTGGGGCGATCACTGAGTGTCTTCCAGGCTGAGATCGTGGCCATTACCATATTTGTGGAGATCAACCTGGACAGTGGGCTTAAGGGTAAGATGATTAATATATTCTCTAACAGCTAAGCTGTTTAAGGACACTTGAATGGAATCATATGATATCTAGACTGTTCAAATAATGTTACGATACGTTGTAAAAGCTTTCGCTTAGAAATAAGCTTTAGTTGTTTTGGGTACCTAGACACTGTGGAATAAACGATAATGAAATAGCGTATGCATTGGCCAGAAAAGATTCTATGACACCCTATATCAGTCCGGAACCTTGCTGAGCAGCACCACATACTACCACCCTCAATTTAATCAAGGATTGGGAAATTTCCAGATGCTTGGAATACTAAAAATCAATCAATCCGCGTCGTTCTGAGGCTTTCAAGAATGGCGGAGTTTCTTATGGCCTACTCTAGACTAAGAGCTTATCTGAAGTATAACGGTCACAGATGTGGTTGCTTGTAGACTGTGCTCCCAGGCATCAGAGACAGTGGTACACATTTTGTATGAATTTAGGGTTCTTTATAGGCTTAGATGGAAATGTTTAGGTAGATATAAGGTCTCACTGGGTGACATATCCACTATTATGGTATAATTTCTGCTAGAGTTCTTTAGAAAGGCAGCAGATCTACTTACTAAACTATAAGCCTGAAGAAGCACAATAGCACAATAGTGCCTAGTCGGTATGATGATAATGATAATGTAAATGTATTGGTTATCAATAGCTATTATGTCATCCAAATAGCTAACGTATGAACACCGCCTCAAAACCAACAATGTTTCAAGCCAATTTCGGATACCCAGCTCTAAAGTGTAGCTAATTCCAGTTAGAACTGATAAAAACGAATAGTACTAGGTCGGGGCATGGTCGTCTTGACTATAAGGTGTGTGTGGACAAACGCATATTACGCAGTTTTACGGCCAATGCATGCATTAGCAAATCAATTGCGTTCGGTATTTCGTCTTTCGGCTTGTTTTCGGCAGATGGGGAACTTCTGGTCTTTTTGAATAAACTGGGCGGTCATTTTTATACGTGTCAAAATTATCACTTCTGAATCGTATAACCCATCCGTAGCACATTGAAATCGATGGAACATACTAATGGCCGAACCAAATGCTTCAATTATAGAAAATATTCCATTAAACGATGCTTTATTGTTGCAATAAAAAAAAAACTTCAATATTTTCAGAGCAAAAAAGAAAAAACGTTGTTGTTTACTATTTGATACACCACTAGGGTTTCAAATCTTCTATGGTTCATAAGGTAAACAGTGGTTTCGCTGAACAAACTGAAAGCTGGAAAGAACACAGTAGATCACATAAAGTTAAGGCTTAAAACAATTTCCAAAACGGTTTCACAAAACGGTATTAAAATAAGCCTGATATTTTGTATTGAAAATTGTTGGGATTTTAATAGATTCCATTGTTTAAATCACATGCATATGTATATATGCCATCAAATAAACCATTTTTTACCAATTCATAGGCTTGAAATCGTTTTAAAATTTGACAATTTTTGAAATTTACCTCAAAATTTATAGTGAAATAATACTTTGTCATTAATTCGAAATAAATTATGTGCAACCATTTAAAACGTTTTCACTTAAGTTGTATAACAAAAGTATGTATGTTTTTCTTTAAAGAAAAAAAAGAAGAAATAAAAAATAAAAGCAATTTTTCAAAATTGTTAAGATTTATTTACAAAACAAAACTAAAATGGAAAACAAGTAATTTATGCAAATTATTTATACAAAAATGCACTTTGAAACAGTGCAGCACTGATCATTAAAAAGCAACAACTGCCACCAGCATTAGCAGCAGCTAACAAATTCATATCAAACCATATATTGTCATGCCATCTATAAAATTATCTTTACAAAGAAAAAAATTCAAAAAGAAAATGAAAAATAAAAAATTAAATCAAATACGCCAACATGTGCAACGACGCTACACATGAGAGACGACTGCCTTAGAGATTGTAAACACAACCAGTCAGAAAAAGAAAACTAAAATTTAAATCTTTCAAATATGAATTCGTATTTGAAAATGTAAAAACCAAAATTGAAAACCTGTCACAAACCTTTGTCAAACTGTTTTTCAAATGCATTCAGACAAATCTTTTTACAAAAATAACAAACAAACAAAAAAAAAAACAGAAAAAAAACATAAAAATTCACATTTGTTTCGTTTTTATTTTTTAATTCCCATAAAAATTGTCTGTTAAGCGTTACCGTCTGTCATTCTTTATTTATTCACTAGAGACAACACATGTGTGTGCAGTTTGCAGTCTGAACAGATTTTTCTGTCAATTTTTTGTTTTATTGTAAAACTTCATTTATGATTTCAAAAACTTCATTTGACAATTACCTATTTTATTTCGATTTTTTGTTTTATGCACTTTTCTTTACGCAACTCAATTGTAAAATTGATTTGAATAAAATTTGAAAAAATATTTTTACTTTTTCTTTGGTTTTCACAAAATGATGTCTACACTTTCAATTGCCTAATTTTTTTGAATGAATGACTTAAGCCACTTTGGCTTGATAACAGAATACCATTTAATAAGACTAAATAAAGTCTTATTTGGTGTTAGCAGACAGAAAAATAGGTGTCAAATAGTTTGTCCAACTTGTAATTAGCTTCTCCCTAGCATTCTGGTTTGAAGGACCATGAATGATTTTCAAATCGACAAACCAACAAAATATCGCGTGATTTGTAAGAGACTTCAAGAATCTTCACACGCTGCTCAATTGCGAACCTCTCCAAAAAAATGTTAAATTAAGTTGGGCAATAAACTTGAAGTCAAGGTGTGACTCTCAATTAACATCCTGTCTTATGGTTGGATCATCCTTTATTGTTATCAATTGCCTTCGCGCCGCTTAAGTGACTCATAGTGCTGTACAAAATTTCGTAAATTTACTACGATTGAAGAAAGGAATCCGAAAGAAGTTGTGTAATTGTTTGCCTCTCAGAAGTGTTCCTATAGCTTCTGCAGTAAAGGTTAAGCTTCTGTGTGCGTTCCGATTGTCCAACGACCCTTGTTAACCGCTATGAGTTTGGAAACAGAAAAAGTTTCAGTATAATGCGCCTATCATACCGAGCCCACAGAAGGAGAGGGTATCCCAACTGCTCAGTGTGATCCTATGGAAAAAAGTGCAGATTTCCCCACTGACGAAAGTCAGATGGCAGCAGACGTCTGAATAGGAGGTGACAAATTTCACTCTTTCTCTTCTAACCATGCTCTTATATACCGGGATCTAACACCAAACGTAGAATTCAATTCAAAGAATCATTGTCGACTCAAAATTTACAAAATCAAAACATAACTTTAACCCCCATTGTACCCCTTTTTGTAACTTTTTTTGTCCCTTCTGATTGGTTAATTTCAGTTTTGCATGTTGCGACTTTTTTTTGTTTCTTCTACTGCTTCTCCATCATCTCTTTTTAAAGCGTATTATTTATGATATTATTGTTGTTATGAATCCTGTATTTCGTAATCTTACGTTACGTGTAATGGCCAAAATGAAATCAACCAGGTGTAAAATTTCAGCTTAAAGGCAGACAAAAAAAAACAAAAAACAAACAGAAAAAAAGTGATGAAACTTTACGTGATTCCGAAAAAAAGAAATGAAATAATAAAGACAACAATGTAATGAAGAAAAATATAAAAAAATGTAAAAAATCAAATCAAATATTTTATCTTTAGCCAATTGTACCATCTTAATGATTCGCGCACGCAAAAAAGGGCAGAAGTGAAGAAGTGAAACCAACGAACCAACGAATCAGGAAGCTGAGTGAGATGGAAATAAAACAACATCGCCATAAAACCAACCGCCGATTCCTAAACAATTGTTATTTAAAATGCAAATAATGATTGTTTTTCTTTAACACACATTAACGTGTGTTGTTTCAAACACAAATCTAATCAAATATTTTTTCAAATGCTTCTTTTCAGCACCAAAAAAAATAGAAAAATAGAAAAAAAATTCTGTTGCTATTACTGTATGTTGAGGTTGCTAAAACATTTAAATCTCAGGATGTGATGTAATTTTATTATTTTTTTTTTCTTTCCATTGTAATGAATTTTGTTGCATTCGCCACTTCCACTTTAGACCCTGTTTAAACAAAACAAAAAAAAAACAAAATATTAAAAAAAAAATAGTGAAATGTACCATACAAACTATAGACTTAACTTGATTGTATTTAAAACACCTTTAAAAGCAAATATTCCCCCTTTTTTGCTGTTCATTCATTATAAACAGTTGCCGTTTTCTTTCATTTTGATTTCATTTAATTTCATTTCATTTATTTATTATTTATTATTTCTTTTACTTTCCAATAATGTCCAATTTATTGGCCATTAAAAAAAGTAGCAATGCCAGCACCAGCACCAGCCCCATATGCAGCTTCCGCATAATGGATGGGCATTAAAAGCTTAACAAAATCCACACGAGCAACAAAAACACATTCACTGACAAACCAATCGACAATTGCTGCCATTTCAAGTGTAAAGGCGAGAAATGAAGGCTTAAAACTGCAAAATGTTTTCTTCCTTCCCCAAAAACAGGCACTCGACTAAGACTTGTGTGATCTTCTCGTACTACCTCAAGACACTTCAGTTGTACGACATACATTAATATTAAATAAAAATAAAATCAAGTAAAAAAAAGTGTTGAGTAATCTTCAGAGACCGACTAAATGATATACTATAATACAATTTAAAATTCAAAATTTTTAACGCTGAATACACAAAATATGACGCATCTTTTTTAATTTATTGAAGAGTCTGATGCTCTTTTTGTTCTGGGCATGTGAATTCACTGTGGCGTTCGATGGAACGATCATATTTTTTGAGTGTTGAAGAAAGCTTTCAAGTGCCTCGGATTTTTGAAATGGTGTAAGAAATACTTCACTTTATCTGACCTCAATATTCACAAGACTTTTATTCTAACCTTGGATGGAGCCGGTGCTTCAAAGTCTATTTTAGGGCTTCTCAACCGCGTACAGAAGAGAGCGAATGAGCTTTTTAATGACGGTTGGGTAGCCAACTCTATCGTTTAGTTAGAGTATCAACGCAATGTAGCATGCGTCTCATTCTTCTATCGGTACTATAGCGGAATGTGCTCTGAAGAAATAAGGGAATTAATTTCTAACAATCACATATTTTCACTTTCTCGTAGAGCGCATCCCTCTGTAATTAATTGTCTAATGAATCGTACAACGTATTATAAAGAGAATTCGTTTTTTGCCGCACCGTTCATCTGTGGAACGATCTTCCTACGAAAATTTTTCCTGGCACTTAAGATATGGATGAATTCAAATCAAACGTTCATAAACACTACTCCGTCTATCCCACAACCTATTTTCCTAGTACCAGCACATTGTACTGCATGATTAGGGGAAATCCCCTGAGTGCTGGACTCAAAAGAAAAAAATCTTTTTTTATTAACTTATTTCACTGAGGGTACTGAGCTCGAATTTATTATATTTCTATCATAGATGTACCGCTTGCCTCGGTTAAGCTGTATAAGTATTTTCCCATGAACATGAGCGCACGGGAGGTATGGCTAGGCTCTGTTCGACCTACCTGGATAAGAAGAGAACTAAATTTCTTTTCTCCTTAAATCGCATAGCTATCCATCGCACTTTGGGAGTCAGGCCGATAGACTCGGCATTCCCTACCATAATTTTTTAGATGTGGATCCGAAAAATCATGTGTCAATATTCAGCTCTTAGCATCAGATGACGAATGCTTTTTGGCCTCAAGCATCTTTGGCTGAACTCTCCAAAATTAAGGTTTATCTTGAAGTCAAAATGGTTGATCCCCAGGTTAAATCCTATGTTTGTGATAGCACAATGGGCCCGACGTCTGGCCTAAGTGGGACTACATCCTTCTAAGAGGGTCCGTCACCAAAGGTTTGAGGTCCAAAATGGTACTCACAGCAAAACGTCATCTAACAAAAATTTCAAAGATGGTAAATTGAAGGCATTACTCCATGAAGATTGTTGTCGAAACATCTGTCAGGATTTATGAAGTGTTAGTTGGGTAATACACAATTACTAGAACCTCTTAAAAGAACTATCCATGGCGACAAAGTAGTACTCTGTTATGAGCCGCTCAAATCTGTTTAGACGATCTTTCCACATGCTGCAAAACCAGTTAAAAACTATTTAGGAAATAGTTATTGAAAAGTTTTGCTTCACCCGCTTTTAGTAAAAAACTTGCCCGTCCGACTACCGTTTGTTTTGATCGATGCTGTACGCTCTCACTGGGATACGCTTTACTTCAGAGCAGAATATTCATAATTCATAATCAGAGACTTATTTCAAGTACCTCGGGCATAGAAAGTATTAGCAAATCAGATTCTTCAAAGGCAGTCAGACAGTAGAGTTAGATTCTTTAGTTCATTGCATGAACTAGGTCATTCACTTATAATGAAAAATATGTGTGCAAAACACACACACATGAATAAAATATTTGTCTTACAAACATGTTTTTTTGTTGTAAGTGAACGACCTAGTTCATTAAAAGAGCTAAAGAAATCAACCATATGATTGTGTGCAGTGGTGAGGATCCTTGCTAATTGGTATGGTGGTGGTGATCCTTACTTAGTATTGTAATTCTTTTCCAGTAGGTGACGTTTTCTTCTAAACATTCTTCTGATGTTTGTTATCATCGCCGGGTGTAAGCTCAGAAGGACTTCTTTGAAAGGATTTGTCTGGAAGGAGGTTGAATTTTCTTTATTAAACACTCGAAACCGCAATTAATTTTTTATTTCGTCATATCCTCTGCTGGAATTCGAACCTTAGCCGTTTGTGTTGTATGCCTGCTCTCTAACCACCACATCACGCCACCCTCAAAGCCAATTTATTAAATTAACTTTGAATATGTTTTGTGTTATGTTTTGTACTTTCATTAGAGGGTTTACAAGGACTTGTATTATACTTAAAAAAATTATTTCAAATTGATCGGTATTGAAGAAGGATAACTTTTAAAATTTCTATAAACATCAATACAAACACAATATACACCTGTGATAAAGTAGGGTATAACAAATTGGTGAAATAAATTATAATCCAACAAATTAAAAATCAAATGCAGTTAATGAAAGAATGACTTATTCGTAAAGACTACGATTTTCAAATTAATTAAAATGAAGTATACAAATACCGCCATGCAATTGATTCCACCCGCCATATGATATGCTATAAATAATCGATTTGCGCATATTTTTTCTGGAAAAATATATTCCCAACAAGCACAAGATATGCCATACATAATTCAATTCCTTTAAAGTTCTGCATTATTTACAATAAAAATCACAGCTACAAGACCAAACGCCAAACTGGCAAAACGCTTATAGCCAAACAGACGGAAAGCGTAAAACAACAGTAAGTAACAATTTGCCGTTAAATCTTTGCTCGTTGCAACAAAAGAGCGTTAAACGCATCAACAAATAGGCACATGCTGCAGCAATTCTATTATTCTTCAGTCGCCTGTTCGCATGTCTGTCTATAAGTCTATCCTGCCACTTGTCTATCAGTTTATCTGTCGTTCTTTAGAGCTGTTTTGCACACATATATTGTTGCTGTTTAATGGTTATTATTGTTGTTGTTGTTATTATACGACGGCAACGCCTTTAGGCTTAACAATTTTCATTCAAAATGTGCGAATTGTAACAACAAAAGCAACAGCAACAGCAACAACAACAAAAAACGTTTAACAAACCAGAACTGATATATGCAACAATCACTCTCGTCGACTATATTTTTTGTTGTTGATTGAACATTATTATGATCATTTAAAGATCATGATGATGTTGGAATTGTTGTTCAATAATGTTGATTATTGTGTGTGTATATCCGCTTAGAAAAGAGAAGAGTGATGGTTTAACTAAACAATGGCAACAGGTTATATTTTCTTATTGTTATTGCCACCAATATGGTTGTTATTGTTGTTGTTGTTGTTTGAAAAACGTTTGAAGTTTAGCCTCAAAAAACCTACACAATACTATTGACAAATAAGGATTTCTCAAACATCAATTCAAAAATTGGTTAATTTAACAGCATCAGGGCCGGGAGACTTACTTTGTTCTTCTTCTTCTGCGTAACATGGTTCTTGAAAACTCTACAAAATTCTTTTGATATTGACAACAATCAAAAGAAAATATGTTTAAAAAATTTGAGTTAAGTACTGGGCCAAGCTCTTCGATCCTTACTTACAGCCATCGGCGTAGATATTTATACAAATAAGTTGCTAACTTCCTAAAATTGGTAAGTCCAACAACCCACCCTAACAACTTCCCCGTCTAATAGCAAAAAAATCTGCTGGTCAGTGTGATAATGCATCACTGATAGTCTGTTGCCACTATTTTCCAAATTTTCTATCAGTTCGCGATGATTTTTGGGGAAGTTGGCATTTGCTAGGACGCACTTTTGTGAAGCTTTAGACCTTAGTAGTCACTTCTGTCGCCTTAAATCGTGCTTGTTTGGGGCACTGCTACACGTTTAATATTAATCGCGTGATCTAGATCACAAAATATCGCGATATGGATCGCGCTCAACGCACATATCCCACAGTGCCCTTAGAGTTTGCACTTTCTCATAGGAGCTAACATATCGCTAAATAACTTTTTTTCATAAGAGATAAAAAGAATACTTAAAGCCTAGAGGCTATATTCTAGTAAAACAGTATGGGAAGCACTAGCAAAATAGATTCTTCAAAGCTAATTGGGTTAAGGTTAGGTTATTTGGGTCGCTCGCGATTTATGAGCTCACTCGGAGACCCTATGGCTCATTATGCTACCCTTTACAGGATATTCCCATTAAAGAGCCTGAAAGGCCGTACATGGGAGAGTTCCAAGAAAGATCCCGACCTAAGGCCCAAAAATTTGCTGTTTCATCAAGTGAGCCAACCGGTACCATTGACGAAGTCAATCAAAAACAGTCCAGATCATGGAAGTGACATGCACCCAACTGCCTTAGTCTAAACTCCCATAGAGCGGGACAGTCACAGAGAAGGTCTTGTACCGACTCCTCTTCCTCCTCATCCTAATATCTCCTACAGTACCCATGACCAGGGCATTCCATACACTCTGACCTGCGACATATCATCATACAGTGCCCGGTAATTATGACTGAAAGAAGCCCGATCGACTCCCTTCCAAACCTATGAAGAGACTTAGTCCTTTCCATAAAAAGAGAAGGCCAAATCATTCCGAATATTCTACAAGTGGTGTTATTGTTTCATTCTTTCGGATGCCCACATGACTCGGAACTTATATCAGTTCGATATGATTTCGTTCCAGCCAGGCCAGTGAGTAAATTCAGCTGAGGAGTTATTTCGATTAAGTCACGTACGATTTGAGATCACAGATTACGGCGGGACTGTCTATAGTAAATTTTTGGCGGATGATCAAAAATGTATGTGTCCTGACAATGTCAAATAGGAATACAACACCTTTTTTCTTGGCCAATTCTTATCGCTCGCGCTTAAAATAAGCGATGGATTTGTAAGCAATATAGCATAGAGTTGTTTATTTCTTCAGGTTAGAAGAGCACATAATATTATAATTCCGTTCCAATTCCGGCAAACATCTAACCTAACCCGACCTTTGAACTTAATTTTTTTCTTTTAACATTCTCGTTTGCTCTTTGCCTTTTATCAGTTCTTTGTAATGAGTTTTATGTTTTCCAGCTAATCTAACTGTCATTGTCCTCTGTGTATCTGGTGCATTGGTGTGGAGCCTGGATGCTGTTTATCACAGACTTTCATTTTTTTTCCAAAACATGCCGCTGTCAGAACTTCGCTTGATGATTTGTTGATGATGTAGTTCTTTTTCCCTGAAGGGTGTGGAAGCCTATTAATTAATCAATAACCATGATAGAATGAAATTTATCTGGTCCTCGCTGCCCTGCACCATCTCGTCATACCTTTTGAATACCTTATAATAGTTCTCTGCAAAAATTATGCTAATTTGGCGTCTTATGTAGAACCTACGCATAGCCCTTGTTGGACTTGCTACTGTTTTA
This sequence comes from Wohlfahrtia magnifica, assembly GCA_023159175.1. Classification (NCBI taxonomy): domain Eukaryota; kingdom Metazoa; phylum Arthropoda; class Insecta; order Diptera; family Sarcophagidae; genus Wohlfahrtia; species Wohlfahrtia magnifica. Next base: position 2,392,015 of record JAKWBJ010000052.1, on the reverse strand, counting down.
AATTGTATATATAAAATTGTCATCTAGTTGATGTTTAATGCGTTCGCTATATCCTTAAAGATTAGATATCGGTGCTGCTTGTAATTGCGAAATTCATACACACCTACGTAACTAAGCTATGCATATTCGAAGTAAATGTTCAATCTGGATGAATTCTCCTCTATGGATGGCAGCTTTAAACTTGTCAACCAATGCTTCAGAAGATTACTTGAAATATTCTGACTTTATGCCTACGATCTGCTATTACAATCCCGGTAAATATATTTATCAACTGAAATTCGTAAAAAGAAGTGACAGTTTTTTTTTTTGGCAAAACGTAGCCAAGCGTGCTCTGTGATAAAGCCTTTTTGCCATGGCTTTGTTTAACCGAAAATGAAATAGGGATAATTGTGGGATCCTCGAATGAACTAAAATCAGTTTCACAAAATCGGGTCAGATGGCGAACGGTTGCAGTTGGCGCCTTATGCAAACCACTTCTTAAAAAACAATACTTTCAATATAAAGGGTACGCCAAATAATTAATTTTTTTAAAAAAAAAAAACTACTGAATATTCACCATGGCTTTGTTTAACCGAAAATGAAATGGGGATAATTGTGGGATCCTGGAATGAACTAAAATCAGTTTTACAAAATCGGGTCAGATGGCGAACGGTTGCAGTTGGCGACCTATGCAAACCACTTTCGGCATGGATTTTACCCTCAAAAGGTTTTCGCAACGTTATTTTTGCTTCTTAAAAAACAATACTTTCAATATAAAGGGTACGCCAAATAATTAATTTTTTTAAAAAAAAAAAACTACTGAATATTTTCTCAAATTTCATTTTTTATTTGAAAGTACAATCCTTTCGATTAATAATGGAAAATAATTTCATTCAAATGGCTGCCTCGGCTGGCCATGCAGTAGCCTACACAATCGGTCCAATTTTTAAGCACATTATCGATTGTGTGCAGCTGTATTTCACCAATGGCTTCACGAATATTGTCCTTTAAAGCGTCAATTGTCTTTGGCTTGTTGGCGTAACATTTATCTTTGACGGCACCCCACAAATAATAGTCCAACGTTGTCAAATCGCAGCTCCGAGGTGTCCAAACGACATCAGCTCTGCGGCTGATAATGCGATCTTCAAAAACAGGGCGCAAAACATCGAGTGTATCTTCGGCTGCGTGGCACGTAGCGCCGTCCTGTTAAAACCAAATGTTGCTAATATCCTCCTCTTCAATTTTTGTGAACAAAAATTCGTTCAACATGGCCCGATAACGATCGCCATTGACTGTAACGGCCACTCCTTGCTCATTTAATAAGAAAAATGGCCCAATTATACCTCTGGACCAAAATCCGCACCAAATAGTGACTCGTTTTGGGTGTATCGGCTTTTCAATGTATGCGTGCGGGTTTTCTGTGCCCCAAATGCAATTTTGCTTGTTTACATACTGAAAGATGAATTTTTTTTGGCAAAATCGGCATCTTCTGTAAGTCGATCGCAGGCCCACTTAGCGAAGCGAAGTTCAAGCGTATACACAACCATATTCGTTCAGTGGAAGGATAAAACTAATTATGTGTCAAATCAGTCATGAGCTAAGTGTTACCATTCACGAAATAAGCACTAGTTTAAAAAGAAAACGTTAGATGGCGGACCCTTTATAATTGATGGCAAAAAGTAAATTGTGATGTAGTATATTATGTATTATGTACCGATATATGGCTGCACCAAAGCGAAAACAAATAAATTATTTCATTACATGTCGCAGTTTCCTGATTTAATTTATTCAATTTTAAGAAAATTTTCTATATGTTTTGTACACCCTAATCACACATGAAAATTTAACTTGAATATCCTTCTACATATGATTTTTCTATTTTAATTTTTCTTTTGTACTCGTTTTTTTTTCTTTCAATAATTCTTTTCAATACAAATCTCCCCCTCCAAATCCTTTCCTAGGAAGAACTGGAAATATGGAGAACAGTGCAAGTAGGTTACAAAGACTCCACCAACCTATTTTGCATGCTTTTTTCGTAATTTTTTCTCTTCTTCTTTTGTATTATATTACATTACAATTTAGTAAATCTCTTCTTTATTTGTATAGCATATAAGTGCCTATTTTATTTACATACATGCATACAAAAATCTAATTTAATGCCAAATCTGTTTTCTTCTCATCCTTTCCATTCCAGGCACGTTTTTGGGTTCAAGTTATCGATGAGTTACGACGAGGTGTACGTTTAAAGAAGGCCAAATATGAAAGAGCGCCAACTGAATATGAATTAACACCTTATGAGATACTCATGGAGGACATACGCTCAAGGTAAAGATTACATATGTATATATTAAACTAAATTTAGAAATTTATTTAAAGAAAATTTATTATTTCATTTATTTATTTGTAGAAAATATCAGCTGCGCAAAGTAATGGTTAATGGCGATATACCGCCACGTGTTAAAAAGGATGCTCATGCTTTAATATTAGAATTTATACGATCACGGCCTCCATTGAAAAAGGTTTGTTAATCATTTTTTTATGTAAATAATATTTTTTAATTTCTACAAATAAATATTTTTCATTTTTTTAGGCATCTGAACGTAAACTACCCCCACCGATTAAGCGTACACCCTCACCAAGAGAACAATTAATGGATTCGATACGTAAGGGACGCACGCTTAAACATATACCATCACCAACATTACCCCGCCTAAAAGACCGACGTGAGTATTAACAAATTAACTAAATTTTTGATATATTTCTGAAGACTTTTCAAGTTACAATTTTTAAATATCGAAATAAAAAGACTTTTTCCTGATAAAGGGAAAGTCCTTAGTATTCCATTTGTATGCCTTACAACAACATTAAGCTTTTTTGGCCATATTAGCAACACCTAAAATATTACACTTAGACCGACCCTTAAGCAATTCTAATGACACCAAGTCTATTTTTGAATTGAATAGGCCATGGCCACATATCTGCCTATCAATGCAATATGTAACAAATTATTTCTGGTTGCCAAAGGATTTATCTTGTTGTGTTTAGATAGAACAGGTCCACGATTTCGCAAAAATTTAAGCCCGTAAAAGCACTTCTAAAGACATATTTTTTTTTGCACTTTGGTCTGAATTAGTTTTTTTTTTAACCACTAAAACAAATTTAGAAAAAATCGGTCCACTTTTAAACATAGCTATCATGGTGGGATTAAAACCCGGCGCTTCTAACTCATGTTATTAATACAAAGTAACTTACAGTTTTCCCGAAGCCAAGAAACATCTACATATTGTTACATTTTAACCTTTTTTAAAGTTGAGTTCGTTTAAATTGCGTTAAAATAAAATAAACACCGCTTTATTTTGTTGTTTTACAGTTTTTATTTATTCCACTGTAACTTGTATACTGTTTTTCTTACAACACTTAATATTCGTTTAAATAACACTTTTATTTCTGCTTTAACACAACTTTATTTATTGACAGCCAAACGATAACCAACTACGTACGCAAAGCAGTCTCCTTATATACCTAATTGCCTACAGTTTGTAAAGTTCCGGAAATGTCTAAAATAATCTCATATCCTCTATCCGCCATAGTGCAGTGCTGCCATATACACAAATAAGTATTGCACTGTAGTATTGACAGGGTGACACAAAATATACCAAAATCCTACAATATAGGCGTTTTTATTCTCGTAACAGTATGTTGCAATTGAGGGCTACATTGTCTGTCTGTAGAGAATCCTCTTTCGAAAGTTTTTAACTTTCGCTGCAGCATTAACAGCAACCCAATTCCATGTCGAGTCAATAGTCTATCTCCACAATTATGATATAGAATATAGACATAATGTGGTTTTCTCGAAGGACTGTACCTAATCGCCAAGTGAGACCCTTAAGTGATTAGATGCGTAAATTCAGCGGTAACAGTATTTAGTCTTCAGTGAGACTACAAATGACCTCTTCATATTCTTTCCTCCAGTGAAAGTCAAAGTAATAGGTCACAGAAAATATAATTCAGCCCTCAAGTGATCTTAAAAAAATGGATTATGGAAAAATGGATTTCGTGTGTAGACTCGGCCGAGCAAGTTTGGTCAGATATTGGTGATTTTGTAGCAGGTGGATTCATTTACCCAAGAGATTTCTCTAAATAATCCATAATAATCGAAAATAAATTTTAATGATTTTGCTTGGGCAAGCACACACGGCGTTTGTAAGCAATTTGCTATACTTCTGTTGAATACTCGGCAATCTTTTGGTCATAAACCGGATCTATAACACACTTCTGTAGTCTGGCAAGCAATTAAAATCTCAAATTTAACATAAAAGTGAAATATCGGAAAGAAATAAGCGAATGCAAAACTCATTTTTCTTTATGGATTTCAACGTATTTCGGCTTCAACTAAAGTGGTACCTAATTTCCTTTCTTTTGAATTAATGTTTAATTAATGTTGGTGTTTCAACATTGAAATATTCAATTACAACTGCAAGACAAGCTTACAGGCACCTGGCGAAAATCTCTAAGTGGGCTCACGTAGGGTCGACTTTAATACGCGAAAGATGCAATGTTGTCTTCTAACACACAGACATGGTGGTTTGTTGTCATCTACATACAACTCTCATGAGCCGGTGCTTCAGAATCTATTTTGAAGCTTCTCAACCGCGTATAGGAGAGGACAAAGGTTCTTAATAATGACGGTAGGGTATCCAACTCTATCGATTCATTAGAGCATCGTCGTAATGTAGCGTGTGTTTCATTGTTTTGTCGGTACTATAACGAAATGTGTTCTGACGAAATTAGGGAACTATTTTAATTCCTAATAATTATATATTCTTACGTAGTACTCATATTTCTCGTAAAGCGTAAAGGTTGAATATCCAATGAATCGCACAACACCTTTGGTCTTACTGTTCATTTGTGGAACAATCAATGTGGGTGTCTTCCCAGCTATTTACGACAGGAGCAAATTTAAATCGGAAGTCCATAAGCACTACTCTGTCTATCCTCTTTCCCACAACCTATTTTCCTAGGACCAGCACAGTGCACTGCATAGGTTAACCCCTGAGTACTGGTCTCAACAGAAAAAAAAGACATGGAATTTAGCAAACAAAGAACTGTAGAACTGTATAAAATCATCCGCATTGTGTGGTCAATTCACATCAGTGGATGTGAATTGGGTATACCCTAAAGAAGCGCCAAGACTGGGCTGGTATCTGCAGTGTAGCCGCAGAACTAATACGTGGAGGCGTCTGGTATACGTGGCAGAAAATTAAAAAAAAAATTAAAATTTGTTAAGTGCCTTTGTTTTTCCTAGCAACTATAGGAGAGTATATATATAGGCGGTATTTGTCTTCCATGGCACAAAACATCACTTCTGAGCCGCACAAAAATCATCTCTCGATAGTTTCCACTTGAATTCGATTCAGGATAAATTTAAACTGCTTCTTTTCAAATTGAATAAGTAAAACAATAGAATTCGCCTTTTTCGAAGCAAAAAAACTGTTATTTCCAGTTTTTGTTCAATGTCTAAGTGTGAATAAATGTCGGATATTTGCCCTCCAAAATGCCATAGACCATATATAAAAGATATGGGATTTTTTGTAAATCCAACAATTTTGTTCAATTCATAAATTATTATATAGTCGTATACACTTGATCGCCAATAACTCTTGTACTTGTTTTTTTTTTTTAATAATTTCTTTAGTTTCCCATTTACTAAACTAAACTGCTAAACTAAATAAGAATCTTGTGGTTTTCTTTATTAGTTTTAGCGAACAAAAAAAAAAGAAAATTAATTCCACCTGCTATGCAACGGCAACCAAAATGTGTCAGGAAATAGAAAAAAAACTTCTTACCAAAGCAATTATTTATTAAAGAGAACAAAATTATTATTCATATTAAATGACTACAAGAAAAATTGTTTAAGTGGTAAAAAAAATAAATCCTATTTATTGTAATTTTTTTAAGTTTTTCAAATTTAAGAAATATCTAATAAATGGCTTTCATTAAGAAAGTTCAAAAACATTTGTTTTAAAGAAACAAAAAAGACATAAGACTCTTAAAGGTAATTCCAATGACTTTTTGGCAAATTTGCGTTTCTTTTTTTTATTTTAAATCAACAAAAGACCAGCTTTCTTATACCATACAACACAATAGATATAAGGAGGAGGAGGGAAAATTACTTGTTTTACCTTTCATTTCGGAGGCTAAACTCCCACCAAAACAAGCCTGCCAGCCACTGCTTTCTTTACATATCATTGGGCGCTTGCGCATACAAATTCAAGGTGTGAAAATGAAGTGCATCAGTGAGAGAAAGAAAAAACTGTAATGAATTGAAATGAAAAACTTAAGTCGCTTATCGACAATTGACATCAGTTGCCTTCACAAAACAAAAACAACATTTCTGAAAATACAGAAAAAAAGTTTTTTCAAATTGTAATTTTTTAATGTTGTTTCAAAACAATGCACCTTGAAAAATTACGAAAGCAAAAACAAAGTTCAAATTTTTTTATATTAAATGGCTTCCGCAAAAAAAATATAAGAAAACCAATAACAAAAAAGTGGATTTTTTCCTTAAACTAAGTTGAACATAAGAAAATGATGTCATTAATGTGCAAAATAAATAAAATATTTAAAAAAATAGAAAAGAAGAAAAAAAGCAAATAACAGTAACAAAATTCACAGTTAAATGTCAGTTACATCTCAAATGTTAATTTGCAAAAAAGAAACAAAAAAAACTTAACTTGTATTTCTATACTTAGTTTACATCATGCATGACCACCAATTCATTGAAGATTTTGTTAAGCTTTAAAATACTTTATTAGATGAGAAGTTTTAGGAGTGGGAGAGTCTAAGTCAAATACAAATTAAACTACTTTTTTGCTGCTCAAATTACTTATACTAATTAACACGTTCACATGACACCTGTCGTAATCCGTTTTGATGGTTCTTGTTCTATTCGTTATTTCTATTTTTTTGTTATTTATTGATAAATTCACCCTTATCGTAAATAAAAAGCAAACAAAATTTTCATGTGAATTTTTCCCTTGAACAAAAAAAAAAGGTAAAGAATTATACAAAATTGTGCATAGAGAAAAAAATGAAAATACCCGATTAGAATTTGGTAAAAAGGGAACATATTTTACGTGAATTTTTTTTCACGATAATGGCCATTATTTATTAAGAAATTAAATAAACACATTTAGTATGGACAAAAACCCGATAAAAATTAAAAATCACATTAATTTAGTAGTAATCCACAAGGTAATTGAAACAGGATTACTTACAATTTGGGCGATAACCCCTAAAATTGTGTATGGGGAATTATGTAATTCGGCTTATAATTGGTAGTTGAATTATGAATGAGAAAGCGAATTATGAAAAGCTTTCGTCGTAAACATGACGAAAAGATTTATTCAACTTCATTCGGAGGGCAGAGAGGTTGCTATTTTAACATAACCTTCCGCCTGCCCCTTGCTATATGGGATACAATAGAGTGGGATATTATCAGTGGTAGATTGTGATTAACTGGGTATATTTTGCGGGGGGCGGGTTTCTCCAAGATTGAGTGGCTTTATCATATGGGTTAAATTTCGTAGTAGGACATAAAACATCTTAAGTCGAGTCATACGTACCATTCGATACCGCATTCGTGCGTGCATTGTACGTACGATCACTTCAAATGAATCAATGTGATCGTCTGGCTCGATTTCAGCAGCTGATAACAGATGGAAGCCCTCTGGTTCTACTAAATAGAGTTTTGACGTTGATTCGACATATTGTCTGGTCTTTACCTATGATTTCTTGTGCTTGGAATTGTCGTAATAAATTCATTTTTTAACGCCAGTAATGGTTCGATACAAAATTGACTTCTATTATTAGTATTCAAACAGCACTTCATGGATGCGAAGTTGTGTTTCAACGTCTCCCGGACTTGACGACTGCGGTACCTGATTACCTTGTTATTATATGGATCTTGTTTTTTTTAGTAGTAATGCCTCCAGTTCATCATCTACGAACATTTTTAGCTGACCTAGGCGGTTCTTGTCTCCTATGTCAAAATCACTACACAACATGTGTCGCAATATGAGGTCAACTGAACTTTTTCAGCTGTTTTTTTTTAAGTAAAGAAGATAAGCAAAACTTACCGTGAATGATTTGAATGGCTCACAATTCTACATATTCGAAGCATATAAAAAGCTTGCTTGTTTATTTATCTGTTACGTCTTTTCAAAAAACTGTGTGTATGGATTTCTAGTAGCAAAATATCTCAAATTTAGTTTAATTCCGGTTTTTATTTAGCAAATCCTCACCCTTAAAAAATACTTATAAAGGAATTTAACCACCACTGCCATCTGGCAACTATTTAAAATTCTACCACTATAAATTGAAAGTAAAATAACTTACAGTATATGTAAATTACCACAGTTAAAAACTCTTTACACCACTTTCAGTTGAATAGCTAAGACAAGCACCTTCGCATTATATTAGCCTAGGCAACGTGTATACTATGTTTTTTTACTTATGTATTGCGACAGGTATGGTGAATAAGCATAAATTATTATTTATGATGGTGAATTGAATTGTTACTGTGTTGCTTTTAATTGATAAAAAATTCGTTTTACAATAGAAAAATTGGTTTTGGTAGAAAAGTTAGAAATTTGATAGGAAAATTAATTTTAGAGAATAATTATTGTAAAAAATTATACTTAAAACGGTTAACAGCAGAAATAGTTTGAAATTAAATTGCACGCACCTATATATGCCACTAAATCAATAATAAATTACAGTAGATAAACCGAGAAATATTTTAAGTGTTAAAGTGAACTAATTCTAAAATCAAATCAGCTAATGAGCGATTAGTTTTTAGTTGTCCTTAAGCAAGAGGATAGCTTGACGACGGCTAAAGTTCACAGATTATAAGGTCTCTGGTTTTGAATACGAGGGAAACTCAAAAAAACTTGGAAAGGTACAAATGAATAGGATCAACTAAGCTGTTGATTGGCTAAGCACGCGATCACGGATGGATCAAACTGGATATGGGCACCGGAGCAGAAACCTATAGTCCGGCTAAAAAAATATAAGGTGTCGTACCGATTTCTTGTCAACTACAGTATTTTCCAGGCTGAAATCTTAGTTGTTCTTGAAGCAACTCAGATTTTAGCCAGAAAACCAGGCAACACTAAAAGTCCTGATGAGACATGTCATAAGATTTGGGCTAGTTATTGACTGTACGACAGAACTTAGAGGACTGATGGATCAGTATATAATTAGATTATTTTAAATATCGGATCACAGCAATATCAATAGCAACGTTGATACTCCAAAGTTGCCGGCAACCTTGCAAGACAGTCTTAGCTGTAGAGCAATTGTTGAAACCACCGATAAACAGTCTTTTTAGGACCGTAAGGGGATAGATTTTAAATAGTGGATCCCACAGCAAGTGGAATAATAGGAATCACTGGTGGGTATCCATGCCACTTATGCAATTACTCATTTTCTAGGATTGTCATAGGGATGATAACGAGGCATTGCCTTATATGATGTAGAACGATCACCATATGGGACAGTGGCTCACCGGTCTAGGATATGTAAGCAGGGCGATATACTGGAATCAGTCGAGCAAATTTTCTGTCACTGCCAAAGCTACAGAATTTACCATATAGATGGTTATGTAGTTGTTTTCACGATAGACTTAGTGATCAGCACCCAATTCTATTGTTAGACTCATTGAAAGGGACCTACAGCTTAACGCCGGCTCCGAACGCAAGATGCATTAGTCGCTAGTAAAGTGATGAAGTGTTACCGCTGTTGAAAATTGTTAAATGGTCTGGCCTGGGATTGAACTGAAAACCTTTTGGTTAGTAGGCGAGTGTCTTACCTACCATACCACAATGACACAACTGGGGTTTATTCTGTGGATTCAATGACTTAAAAATGGAAAATAGGCGAAAGGAGCATTTTTTGTAGGACTTCACAATAGACCGAATGCAGTCTCCGAGTACATCTACGAAGAAAAACATAATCAAAATGGCATTCATTAATAGTTCTTAGACTTAAGTTTCTTTAATGTGATTTCTCTTTAATTTTCTTTTTATTGAAAATTAAAACCCAAAACTATTCATGTATAAAACTACCTTGAAACACAGTATAACTGTGTGTGGCCTACAATTCAATGTTTTCTTATTTCCTGTCTTTAAAACAGGATGTAAAAAAATTGTATTTTTAATGTCAAAACCGATTAAATATAAACAAAAACAATTACACCCGCCTTTGCAAAAAGAGGGAACGAGTAATCTTTTAAAATTGCACAATAAAGAGAGAAAGAAAAAATAGAGAAGGATAATAAATAAAAAAAAACATGTTTTATATTATTGTAGGCTCATTGTTGGACAGCCTAAACTTAAACACATTAATGACTGTTAACATTTAAATAATCCAAAAAAGGATTTAAAAAGCAATAGACATACAGTGCCGTGCATACACACACACATACGCAAAAGAAAAGTCTACTCATACTGTGCTAATTTCATATTAAAGCTTAAAAGCTCCTCTCTTGCTAACTCTCTCTGTTTTTTGTGTTGTTATTTCGTTAACTACACAAGCGCATTAACACCGAATAGTAAACAAACCACCGCGGAACACTTGAAAACTGAAACATTAAATTTACCAGTTTAAAACAACAAGCTTTGCGTTGCTACACTCAGTTGTAAACTGATTGTAGTAAAAAGTTGACATAATTTTTAGAAATAAATTAAGAAAAATAAAAAATAGAAAAATTTTAAAGAAAATAATTCAAAGAAATATCAAGTATTTAATACTTTTCTACACAGTAGTTAGCAAAGTTTGTATATAATAATAGGCAAGAAAATGTACCCCTAAAAGTATGCCAATAATATTTAAAAACTTTATTTTTTTAACTAACGCGAGTGTCCTTCTCCTAAATGCGTTCAAGTTTTTCATTTTCGATCGATAAGAGAGTGTAAAGGAAAGCGAAAAAAAAGTGTAAGAAAAACATTGAAAACAAAAAAGCTGTGAATTATAAATATAAAAGAAATTTCCGTAAGAAATGTCATGTGTGTCATAAAGAAAAGCAAACAAACTCATATGAAAAGCAAAGGCGAAGTATTAGAAGAAGGAACGTTGTGAAAGTGAAATTCCTTTCGATAAACGTATTTATTTGTTTTTTTCTCCTGACTTTATATTTGCTTTAAGGGCCCAATGTGCTAAACAGTGGTTGTTAGTAAAACAATAATAATAAAAAAAATTTAAGCATTTATAACCTTATAAAACAAAAAAATAAATGGCTAATGGTGTGACTAATCCTTATCCAAAACATTACAAAGTGTACTAGAGAAAAAAAGTGGTTTTTTTTCTTTTTTGAATTAATAAAAACAAAAGAAAAGTTTTCCATGAATCCGCAAGTGTCAAATGCACAACAAAGAAAAATATATAGAAATACATTTAAAATGACTACAACTACCGGTTATAAAGTGTCTTCGAATAAACCATCGTCATCATCATCATCGTCGTCGTCGTCTAAACCAACACCACCAACACGTGCTTCCGATTGTGTTGATGAGGCCAGTGATGCCTCATTGTTTTGCAATCAAGAACCTCTACCAACTCCAAGAGCGGCACCGCGGCCACGCACTTCAAATCCAACGTTGTCGTCATCGTCATCGTCTTCAACTGCCCCCACGCCAAAACCTCGTTCAGGTAAAATATTTGATTTCCTTGAAATGAGTTCTCTTCTCGTTTGTTTTCTTCACACATTAGATATGGAAAATAATTAAAAAACAAATAACCATACTGTAGAAAATGCATTAAGAATTAGTCAGTATTTTAAAAGAATGCAAGCTTTTAACGCTTGCAGAAAAATCAAACATCACCGACTACTGGCATCGTCTATTTTTTTTTTTTTTATTATTTTATTCCGAATTTGTATTTGTTGTGAATTTCTTTGAGAAAAAAGTGATCCATCATCTCTGGAACTTTAATTAGAAGTATAAATGCTCTAACTAAAATAGAATACTTGTACTAAGTATGTTGATAAGACACTGTGGATTAAGAGCACAAAGACTAGTATATAGTAGAATGGGCTGTGTTGAATCTAATGAACGTATGGCATGGTGGAAGGAGGACATCGAGATTTTCGAACATTTTATCCATGCATCCCTTGCTTTTTCCGTAATTATAATAGCTCACTTTTGGCTCGTTAACACTGATTATAGAACCACGGAACAGCTCGTCAATGATAAACGTTCACAGAACATGGATTATGATAATTGTTTTCTTCAATTTTCCCGGCATGTGATCTAGCAGTATAAGTTGTGTCTTTTCCCTGATTTCTAAATTTGTTGCTCTTCTTTAACCTGGATTAAGATCGAATGCCTTCTTCCTCCAATTTCTTACACCAAGTTTTAAAGAATCGTCTCCAAACTTATTTTTCCAAAGGAGATTCCGGCATTCTCTTCTGCGCCTATTCTCGGGTAAAAACTCGAAAAGTCGTAATTTTTTTGCACGTTATATTCAAGCGCAAACGTTGTACTTTGCTGCATCTAACGGCATCGGTGTCAGCATAAAGCTTCTTCAGTTCGTTATTCATGCAATGCCTGTACTCGCCAGGCGCAGAGGGGGCCATATATTTTATGAAGAATTTTTCACACAGAGACTCCAAGAACAGCTTTATTCGGCTGTATAAACCCATATAACATTATGAGTAGAATCAGCGTCTTGTATAGTGTGATCTCCGTCTGTCGAGAAAGAGCAGTTTAGAGGCAAAAATGCTTGCCAAGACCAAAATAGAATTTATTAACAAGTATTATTTTCCGTTCTATTCCCAAATCGATGTCTTCCGTTCTATTAATGGTCGCATCGAGCTAGTCAAATTCGTCCACCCTCCCAAATTTTAGTTACCAACGTTCCCATTATGACTCAGTCTTATGGATTCTCTGTCCGTTTAAACCATCAATTTGGTTCTACAGCTAGACCTATTCTCATCGACCTCTACCAACGTTCGCATCTAGCAATACCATCAGCATATGCGAGTAGGATATGTCTGCCGCTGTGGTGTGCTGGGTAAGACAATTTTCAACAGCGATAGCGGTTACAACGCTAAGACAAAATTTTCTAAGTAATACATCACCATTCGAAGCCAGCGTATCAATGAGTCTAAAAAAAAGAATTCGGTATGGCTCATTGCTGGAAAGAAGTTCCTATTGTTCCAGTTGGGATGTTGCGAGAATTATGTTTGTATGTATGTATAAATAGATTTTTTAGTCCAATAAACTCAATGCGTAATGTTTAAGTCACTATGAATATGTCAAACGCTATATAATATTTTCGGAAGAACATGCCGATAACAAACCTTGTTCTGAAAGAACCAGTTCTGCAACAGCTGATGGACAGCTAATAATAATGTGTACAAATTACTGATATCGTCAGTATATCGATTGGCTCATGCTATGCAATTTTTCATAATTTTTCGGATATGTTTCAGGAAAGTTTGCTGCGAAACTGAGCATGTGACATTTAGTTTAAATTTATTTACAGAATAATTGGCCCAATAAACTTTTGCGTCAAGATTGTACAATATGGCTTAAAAATGCATTTTTGCTATAATGAGTTGCGCGTTTCACTGGCCAATCAACTAAAATTATACGATTTTCAGGAATAAGTTTATTTATTTTGACAGAACACTTTCGATGGAACTGAAGTGGCGTTCTAATAAATTAATGAAGTTGGACATTTAGCTTTCACTAACGAAAACTTTAATGTATATATGAACATGAGAGTTATCTTGTAAACATTAAAACTGGTAGAAGGAGTAAATTATTTCTTGTAGCATTTCAACACCGAGATAAGACATTAGGATAACTAAGAAAAAAAACAAAATTTTGACAAAACTCGCCTTCGAGGGCGGTACAACGAGTATAGTGATTTTCAACTTTTCGATACCACTTTTATGGTACGTTTTTTGTTTCTCGTCATTGGACTCAAATTTCTTTCCAGCAAGCATTCTCTTGAGATCTGAAAACAGGAAAAAGTCGCTGGGGACTGAATCTGGAGAATACGGTGGGTGGGTAAGCGATTCGAAGCCCAATTCATTCAATTTTGCCATCGTTTTCATCAATTTATGGCATGATTTGTGAGCTCATGCGGTACCCACTTTGAACAGAGTTTTCGCATACCCAAATGCTCGTGTAAAATAGTAAAAACACTACCATCTTATATCTTTACAATGTCAGCTAGCTCGTGCAACTACAACTTGCGATCGTGCATAACCAATTTGTGGATTTTTTTGACCTTCTCTGGAATAACAGCCTCATTTGGGCGTCCACTGCGCTCTGCATCATTTGTGCTGATCGACCACGTTTAATTTCAGCAACCCACTTCTCTACTATTTGGAGCAGGGTTCGGATAATGTTTTTCAAGCCACTGTATTCCACTGAAAATCACTCGAAATTCACTTTTTTCCATTTTTTTTTTTTAATAACAAAAGTTGCTTCACACAAAATGCTATAACTCTCGAATCAATAGTCAGATTGCTGTCAAATTTGTACACATATCGTTTGAAGGTCAGTACTAAATAAATAAAAATCATATGGACAAAATTCTAGTAACACCATCTGTGTGTCATCCTACGGACTTATTGAGTGACCTGATATATTCCAACAAAATTATATGCCCAAAGCATCAAGAACTACTACCTTCTTAATATTAAGATATGAAACTCAGAAATTATAGACTGTATATCGTTTGCATGATTCAAATCCTTTACATTTCTGTACCAAAACAATATGGAAATCTATGATGGCACTTCATTCAATTTAAAAACATACACGAGCCTATTATCATATACAAGTATGTTGTAGTACTTCTTCGAATCATTTAATAATACTTTGTAATTCAATTTTAAAATTCTTTTTATTTTTTAGACTTTCGATTTCTTTTTTTCTTTTCTCGTTATAATTCTTGTTATTTTCCATTTCTTTCCTGATATAATAATATACATAAAATAAGTACATATTTTCAATAAAAACAATAAAAAATTTCATGGTATATTTCACACGCACTATTTGTTTCCTATTAAAAAAAATAATATTTTGTAAAAAAAATGTCTAAATGAATCAAGAAACGAAGAAGAGTATTATTTCCCACTTGTTTTCTATCTTCATTCATGCATGAGATAGTTTCTGCTCTGTTCTGTTTTCTTAACTTTTTCCTCTTTTTCTATTCTTACACAGTGGCATACAGTGTCTTAAGAGAGCGTACGTGTCTAAAGAATTTGTTTAAGTTGACCACTTACACTCGTACTTGTTTAAGTCATCAGTCATTTCATTTATGTTCCGTTTTTCTTTGGAATTTTAGGGCAGTTTTGTAATCACCACTTTGTTTTGGTTTCTACTTGATTTTTACTTTTTTTTATCTGTTTTTTCTTCGTATTTCATTGCTTGAAAGGTGTTAATGTGTGTAAATGATGTATGAATGACATGGCTAAAACATTAAATACAGTTTTAAGTAGTGGTCGGTTTATGGTTGTAAATGCGATACGGTTATGAAGTATACAGTGATCATTAAAGGCATTTGAATGTAACGAATAATCTTCACTCATGCTGAAGCAAACGTTAAGCTAAATTTTAATTTCCTGACTAGAATAAAAGAATAAGTAAATAAACTGATTGTTTAGAGGTTGAACATAAAAGCAGAGTAAACGAGGTTTTCATTCACCATTCTAAATGGTTGATGCATTTTATTTAAAACAAAGTTGGTGATTTGTTTTTATATTTCGCTATAATCGTATAGCATTATAGGTCTGTTTGTTACAGGCATTAAAGTTTAAACAGTTTTAAATAAGTCTACTCTCAAAAAGTTTGAGAATTAAAAGAAATTGCACAACAATTTGTTGAAAAAACTGAATAAAACTCTTTTAACACTTAAATACATATGTACCTAAGACCGTCTACAGACATTCATCACTTTGGCAAGTGCTGATACCCTTATTTTGAGAATTTTTTACTCATTTTAACTGTTAAGCTTGCCAAAGTGTAAAGTTTCTTGATTTTGTTTAAACCCATGATGACCGTCGGTAGACGGTCCGCAACTTCAAGCAAAAAAGCTGTCAAAAAAGGGCCCATAATAAAATCGGCAGCCGCAACTTCAAACACTGCCCTCTTGTTTCTGTTTGTTTATATATATTTTCGCTCCAAACCAAAAACATATGTTTTTTGTTTAAAAAATGCATAAAATTCAGTGGAAGTACGGCAACACTACATACAGATTGTGAGAGCACAATTGAGAGAGTAAGAAAAAACGCTACCAAAAGAAAATAGATTCTATCTCAAGACCATGATATAAGAAATATAATAGTGCCACTCAAAATTGTTTGACAATAAACGAAATTCTTGAAGTTTGTTTTATATGTAAACATTTAAAAAGCGTTGCCACATGCAGAAAAAGGATCAATATTCCCAGACATTTTTTACAATTTTGTGTAATGTAATCAAGATTTTAAATTTAGAATATTATTTAGAATTTTGCAGCATAAGTAACAACGTTAATTTTGAATATATAATGTATGTATGTTTTTCAACCCAGGCTATTTCAGAATAAATACTAAAAGATATGTATTGAAATGGGAAATTTAAAGGTTTTATTTTAGATTTCTTTTAAGTTGTTTTCTTTTTGATTTTTTTTCTTTGTTTGCACATATAACATTTTGTTTTGCCTTATATTACGGCTCAATAATCGAATTCAAAAAAAAAAGATGTGAAAAATGGGATTTTGTATTTCAACATAAATGTCAATTCGCCTTTATTGTCAAATAGTAATATGTCAGAAAAAATGAGAGAATGACACTACCTTGTATTTCTTTATATTAAGCTATTCTGAAAAGAACGAAAAGATACCAAAGACGAACCTCGACGCCATAGCGAGTTAATAGCTGATAAAACGTTAAGCAAATGGTTTCAGAGAATAGTCAAGTTAACTTTCAAAAAATGGTCAGCATATCCGTTTGACTTATTCCATGTAATTTTTCCTGATGTTTCGGATATAAGACAATTTTCATTAAAGTTTGTATTGTAACTATTTAATTTTAGGCTAATTTAGGTTCGCAACACAGCTCACTCTGATTCAATGTGTTGGTTCCGTTGTGTTGCCAAAAGTTACCTCTGCATCTCCTAAACTCTTAACCAGCCATTCTGTTGATCAATAGAAATAATGGATTCTATCTCACTGTTCTTATAATTTAATCATCTCTAATCAAGCAATGTTAAGGCCAACAAGCAATGTTAGCCTGTTCTTATAATAATCGTTATAATCCCTTTAAGGTGTCTTACATGAATTCTACAATTCTACTGTTACAACACTTGTATTATCTGCCCCTCCATTCAAACTCTACCAGATCTTTCAGTGCTCGTAGTAGATGTATTATTTTACATTTCGTTCATTCGCATTGAGATACGGCTTGTGCAATATCAGTTGTCTATTTGTCTTCGTAAGCGAAACTTCGATGTCTTCAACTCGTCCGATTTCAATTTTAGAACAAAATTTTATTTTCAGGGTGGAGATAATCATTTCATATTATAATCTGATATATCGATTGCGAGCCCTGTATCGTCTACAATATGTCATAGATTTTACGTAAATATCTATGCTCAAAGCACAACTGACCGCAAAGCATTGACCAGTTCCCTCACATTAGCTAAACATGTATTGATACCAAATTTAAAGATATATTGAGCGTTAGAGACTATCTAAACTTCTGCCGATCTAGTGGTCACAACACGCTTGTAAATGTGCAACACTACAACGAGCTAATGCTCTTCCCGCGTAGTAAAAAGTAAAAAACGCAATACGCAACACGCCAAAACAAATGATCTGTGAGGAGGGCCCCCATCGATTTCAATTTGTTATGTCCAGAATCCTAGCATGCCTGTAGTTACTAAAGTGCCGCCTTCTTTAAAGCAGTACACAACAACCTACACACAAGCACTAAACTCAAAATTTTTAACATTATATGATTCTGAAACTTGACTTGTTACTGCTGGAATAAAAACGAAACTGCAAACCTAATGCAAATATGGTGGCTGAGAATTATCACAAAGGAAAAGCTATGGCGAATAACTAAACACTTGGCTATAAATGCGGGTGAATAGGTCGCAAACGACGCAAGCCTTATGATGACATCCCACAGACAGTCCTGATTTGGAATCCAGAATCCACATAGAGGCAGATCAAAAATAACTTGAATAAGAAGAATTATCAATGGAACTGTTAAGTCGCTTAACGAGTTAAGACAAAGAAAAATTTGAAATAAGTGGAAAACGTTTTTCGTATCCTATAGCTCCTAATGAAGTATTGAATAAATGAAACTGCTTAAAATATTACGCCGCTTGTAAAAAGCAGTACAGAAAACACGATCAGAATAACAGGGAAATAATTCATATATTGAGCATTATGCTATGTTCTCACGAGACCTTGGATTACTTCGCTCACTTTTTGTATTATAACGTTCGCATGGCACTTTTTTAGCTGCTGGAATCAATACAGCGAGCGACCATTGTTGTATTTGTTGCTTTTGACTTTATTTTTATTTTGTGCTTCACAGCATACTTTGTAGAGGTCAAATATATAAATTTGCAATGTTAAATCTGTAATAAAAACATTTTAATTAAGAGCTCAGCCTAAAACACGGAGGTCCTTCAAAAGGCGGAGATTTACAATAATTAAGGATATAAAAACTTTCATTGATAAAAGAGCCCAAATTAAACAAAGATGTACTTATTTATGATTAAATATTTTAAGTAAAAACATTTTTTTACAAACCTCGTACTTTCTTTCTCTCTGTCTCTCTCTCTCTCTCTCTGTCTACCATCATTGATTTTAAAATTGCAAATTTGTGTGTAAAAACTATACATTGCTCTCTACTCAATGGTTGACCTGATTTTGCAAGAAAAAAAGTGATGAATTTCCTACACTAATCCCTTAGGGTGTTGAAATACATTTCTTCTCCTCGCTCACTATATTTCCAGGTTTTCTTTTTTTTTAAGACCATAAATGTTAAAATTATGACTTCATTGCAGCAGGCAGGAGAGTATTTCTTAATTTAATTAAAAAACCAAACAAAGAAATCAAATAATAAATGGCTGAAGCAAGAAATAATGCAAATTCTTCATATTGTTTTAAGAAGAAAAAAAGAAAAATATGGAAAATGGAAATTTATAAGAAAAGTAATATTTTCCCACAAGTAAATAAATGAATGAAGAAAAAAAAACTAGTTTCTCATTTAGTTCGGCTTTACTTTTTTACATCTTTCATTTTGCAGGGCTCATATTTTATGGGCGCAAGTTCAGTTTACAGTAAAAATTATATAATTTAATGGCTGATAGTTGGTATAATGATATAAAGAAGAAAAGTGGGAAAATTCCAGGTGGCGTATTAAGACACTCTGTACCTACTATTCATATGTAGTTATATGGACTTATTATGAAATTAACTTTTTAAATTTAAGTTAAAACCTTTTAAAATTTTCCATTTTTACTAGACTTTACTGTTTATTAAACATTATTTTTTTTTTGTTTGTTTCATTGTCTTCAAATGAAGAGTAATTTACCAACGAATTAAATTTATGTCATATATGTTGGAAATGATGTTATGGAAATAAATGCAAGAAATATTTTTATTTTTATAAATATAACATTAAATTACTATTGGTAGCAGCATGAATATAGGGTGCTTAGATTGGAAAATTTCTGTCAATTTTCTCGCTAAACTGTAAAGTCCACATCTTACCTTCAGCTTATTAAACGAATTGGTATTTTTATACACTCGAAGGAAATAAAATTCGGACTTACTGGGATATTATTTAATTTCGTTTCTTACATGAGTCGTTCAGAGTGCATAAATCGATTAACTCCACTTTCGAAATTTTATTGGACAATTAACCTCAAAACACTTTATTGACTCTTAATTGCATCATATAGAAAACAAATTGCTCTGATCGTAAGTATTAACATTAGTAAAAGCTCAATTAGGCATAACTTAGCATAACGCCATAACCGTAACCATAGTCGAAGCAACCAAAATGCAATTGATTGGTTATGGCGTTATGTCACCACTAATAAAACACATTGTTGTCCACAAGGTTCGTTGCAATTATGGCGTCAGATCTAATATGAGCTTAAATGGCAACATTTTATGCTCTTTCTCGTTCTTAAAACAATTCTCAATTAACTTCATTTGATGGAATTTGCCCATAAATTGGGAACCTAGGGGCCTTACAACGAAAACAAAAAAAATCGCCAGCAAATTGCTTCTTAACATATCGGCCACCATCGAACACGCGCATAAACGACGAAAAATGGTACGTATACATATATATGAAGCAAAGTAAGGAGTCTGTGCCTCCGGGAAATGCGCCATAGCCGAGAGTCAAGCCTGGCCTTTATCCAAACAAGACCATGACCTGCATTTAGTGGGACTGAGAGGGCTTGGTGAACTAGGAAATGCTCGAAAGAAATACCAGGGTCAACAAAAAACTCTACATAGCTCATCTATAGCGCGTGAAAAAGGCCATTCCACGGCCAAGGCATATGCCTTTCCAACAACTCCAGCCCCCATGTTGCATATTCCGAACCTTACACTGATTTTTTCGCTCCCTGTCGAAGCAGATGACGGGCTTTACTTTTGACATTGGAGAGGACATATAATCCAGGCGAAACAATTTTTTCCACACTAAGCGAATTGGTTTAGAGGTAGGAGAAGGTTGAAAAAAAGTAAAAAAAACCCTAAGAACTTATTTCCGGATCTACAATTC
Source organism: Wohlfahrtia magnifica (assembly GCA_023159175.1). Lineage (NCBI taxonomy): Eukaryota > Metazoa > Arthropoda > Insecta > Diptera > Sarcophagidae > Wohlfahrtia > Wohlfahrtia magnifica. The sequence goes on along the minus strand of JAKWBJ010000052.1, from coordinate 2,371,224 downwards.
TTAATATAATTTTTCCACTATTTTCTTATTTTTCTCAACTTTTTGTTTAATGAAATTAATCGATTTGTTCACTAAGCGATTTACATAACATTGACTTTAAAGAAAATTCTCAGTGAAAATTTCAGTAGCAATTCAACATGACAATCCTGCTTAGCTTCTCATAAACTTAACCAGAAAAAGTAAAAAAATATGCCGTAGGTTTTCCAGCTGTTTTTCGGCTACTGAATACGATGTTCCAATCAGATGAGTTAGTTTCCACTGTTAAAAGTACTCGCAACACGCATCAGAAAATAAAAGACTAAGAATCGAGTTGTTTTCTTCTTATTCGAATTTATATGCCATAATCTATGCCTTGCTGCTGTCTTGTTATGGTCCTTCGAGCCACTAATAGATTGTTTATAAAATCAATTAGACTGCTAATAATTACAAGAGTGCGACGAGCTTTTTGAAGTTTCCACAAAACCGAAATAGAAATAAAGCAAAAAACATGATTAAAGGTCCAGGAGGATTATTTGCGTTTTTACTTAATAATATTAAATTGTCCCACAATGATAATTGGACATAAACTAAGGTTTTCCACTGATATTACATAAACCATGCTTGTGATTTATGATACTTCTTTAAATGAAAATTTTAAGAAATTGTTTAAAGATCTATGGCACACTTAAAGCAGTGGGTCCTAAGTCTTAACAATTTCGAACATCAGGTAATAAATTTACTACTGGTATGTAATTTTACTATCACTTCCTGGGCCCTTTCATAAAGAGATCGTTTTGAAATTTGTAATAGAACCGCTTCAGTGTCAAAGGCTTTTAATTTTAATAAATTGATCAAATATGGCCCATTTTTATTAGGTTACTTATACCCTTAAAAACTGTAATGTTGCCAAACGTATTAATGACTGCTATGTCTCTCAACACCCTGTATAAACCAAATTAAAAATAATGCCTTAAATTCCCTTAACTGATGATATAATATACTCGTACATACATATTTTATTTTTTTATAATGATCATTCGTTCATTCAAAATTCAGTTACCCTTTACAATTGCAATAATTTTCATTGAATTTAAATTTTTATGCAATATTTTTATGTTTTTTTCTCTCTTTTGCAGTGCTTCCTCCTTCCACAACAACTACAACATCAACATCTATGACTGCACAACAACAGCGTGAGCATCATTATCATCACAATCAGTATCAACATCATCATCATCATCAAACACACAACAGCAAACTGCGTGATTCCTATAAATTGCAAGAGAATATGGAACCACCACCATCAGCAACAGGCACATCGTCGTCACGTTCAAAGCAACGTCTAATTAAAGTTGATTTATCATTATTGCAGGTAAATTTCTTAATATTTTCTATGTTTTTTAATTAAAGCAATTCAGTCATAACAATTAAATTTATTAGGCTAACAAGAATGATTAGAATGAATTAGCGTTTAAACGTATTATTTTCTAAAACAAAAAAAATTTAAAATAAATTGCAGTTAACGTCGGATTATTGCAAATTCATTAGCACCCCCTATTATTTGTTGGGCATTTGGAAGTAAATTTCTATTTGTCAAGATACTCTCAAGCTGGTTTTTTCAAAAATTAACAGTTTTAGCAAAATTCTATTTGATAATCAAGAAACTAATTAATTAATAAATCGATCAAGCAAGTAACATTTTGAAAACACAGAGATAATTAAGGTAAGAGTTGCAAATCCAAAAATGCTTATAGATGGCGCTTATACCACTGTAGATGAGCATACCTATATGCGAACGGACTTTTTAAGATCTCTACAGAATAATACATAAAAATATAATCATTTGACGTGATTACTACATTGTTTAGGCCAAATTGAAAATTTAAATTCGGCTTAAAATAAATTTATCGGGTGTGTTTTTAGCGGTTAACAACTTTAAATTGGCAATACTGTTTTATATGACAACCGATTTAACAGCTGATAGTTGCTTTTTGCTTAGTTTGGTTTGACACCAAAGCAACGCTCGCGAATAGATTGAAGCGAAAAATTTATATTGCTATTGAATTTCTATTAAAAATTTTGTTTTCCTATGAAGCCCGTTTTTGATTGAATGGGTACGTAAATAAGCAGAATTGTCGCATAATTCACGAGCTTTTGTCGAAACACAAATACACAGAAAATTACTGTTTGTTGCGCTTTTTGGGCTGGCAGAGTCATTGGTCTATGTGTCTTCAAAAACAATGGGAGTCAGATTATTACTGTCAATGATGAACGTTATGCAGACATGATTAATCTTGCTGATATTAGTTCCAACAGGACGGAAACATATACATACTACTCAATGCGCACTACAATTGATTTATTCAAAGAAACTTTTGATGAAATAGTAGTTTTACGTAACGGTTCAATTAACTGGACGCCAATTATTTTGGTTGTTACGGAAGCTACCTGATTGCTCCTTTGAAATTGCAAAAAAAAACGCGCCACGTCGATTTTTCTTGCGCCAGCTGACTCCAGTTTGAAATACCCAAGTTTCTGCAACACTAAATCTCTCCAATGAAGAGATGTTGTCCCCTTCCCCGCTTTCGACCTTAGTCCACCGTTTCGATGGTATGGCAAATTTTCTTCGTTGATAAGTAAGACGTGGCCAAACCAAGCGCTTTACTATATCCAAGTCTCTGTACAGCTTATACAGCTCGCTTTTCCAACATATACAATACTCATCTTCTGCTTGTAGAAGATCGAAAATCTTACGAAGTATTGTCTTCTCAAAGGCATCCAAAACATTACCATCGTTGTTCGTCAGTAATATACTATAACAGCACAGGGGTGATAAATAGTTTTTAGAGAGTGTGCTTCGTTCGTCGAGAGAGAGCTGTGCCTCTCAATTGCTTAGTGACACCTGTTGGCAAGAACAATTCTTCGTTTAATCCATAGGCTAACATCGATCATAGTGTTAATGCCAGTACCAAGATGGACCCAATCCTTGATAACTTCAAAATTGCAGAATTAAGAGTTACAGTTCTCAGAAAATATTTAGTCTTGTCCTCATTCACTATGCGAGCCACTTTTTCCGCTTCTTTCTCCAGACTGAAGTACCCAGAAGCAACAGTAGGTGTGTTATAGCCAACAACGTCGATATTGTCGTCGTATGCCAGAAGCATGACACTCTTGTAGAAAATAGTGTCTTGGCGATTCAAAATATTACATTTTGTATGATTGTAGTCTTTTGCAGTTCGCATAATATTCTCCTCGGATCGTCTAACATAATTTCATTAATAGATGCTGCGTTTCTTTAGCCTAATATCTATTTGTTAAGCAAGCTTGACGTTTCCTATTTAGTAATTAAAAATCAAATAAACTACTGGAAAGAACGATTATTTCATTTAAATTACAGTAATTTTATTAAATGAGTGTCTTAATTTTCTTCTGTATATCCTCCCGAATAGCGGCTTCATTTAAAATCTACTTATCATTTATCTACAGGTTTTAGCTATTTCCTAAATCGATAAAACTACTGCGAAACGCGTGTCTATCAACGAAATGTTAAACCGCAAAATCTGCTTAACAAAATTTGTTTATGCTTAAGCTTCATGTCCCCAGATATGATTTCAACTTCTACGCTATATCGAGAATTAGCCTACAACGTTGGTTATGATCGTTTTCGTATGATTCTGAAGCAGTTACGTTTTTAAGGTCTTCAATATCTATTAGAATACAATTGTAGCTTAGTCTTATGTGGTAACAATCGCTTGTCGCTCTTATTATAGCCTATAAAATACATACCAGCCTTTCTATAAATACAACTCTGTAATGAAATTCTACAATGAAATTCTTTTAATTACGAAAGATGTTTAAACATTCCACTCACACTTTACTGACTCTTTACAAGTGACGGCTATCATAAAACCAACAACAATAACAGTAAACAACTGGAGGGTTAACTGAGGGTTAACATTTAATGTAATTTTTGTCATTTTGACAGTTTGGAAATTTAAAACAAAATAGACAAATAAATAAAAACATAGGCTTTTATAGAAAGTGCGTGTGCGTGTCCACCAATATATACATATCAACAGTAGACTTTTTCTATATTCTTTGGTGGGTGTTTCTATATGGATGTGTGTGTTAGAGAAAGAGTGAGTTAAAGCGTTAAGGTAATTGACGTCACTGACTTGTATGTATAACAGACTTGCCAAATGTATTTAAATGAAATCCTTGCATAATTGTGCTGATTTTTAGCAACGTAATGTTTTTTTCTTTCTTCTATTTGATTTTGAGCTGGCCAAGCCATTATGGTTTATGAAACGATAAGGAACTGCTTTTAGAAATTTTGTGTGGAATAAAAATATTTAAAATTGTTAAAGCTCTTCAAACCTTAAACAAGTTTTAAGATGTCATTTAAAACCACCCAACGCCACTTATGATATTATCTTAAGAATGTCATGTAACTTTTTAAACGAAACTACCCATATATTAGGTATGTTTCTTACTTTTTGGGTAAGGTTCGGTAAAATGAGAGTAAATAATAATTTTCTCACCAAGAGAGAAAAATGTACTAAAATACGGGAACACAAAAACCAAATATTTTAGCCAAAAAATTGCTTAACAATTTTATAAAATTATAAAAATAAAAACTTTTTTATAAAATGTTCATGTACACAATTTATCCTTTTTTACCAGCACAATTTTTTATTGGATAACTTTAGGATACATACTTAACATCTTGTTCAAAATTTTTGGCACGATCCTAAGTACCTGATTTTTAATAATTGCTTGTTGAATGATAATACTCTCGGTTATCGCAGAGTATTTGAGTATTTCCTCATTGCTCTTATCACTGAAAGGGGATGTTCGCCACAACAATACATATTGCAATATCAGAGCTAACGATCAACTACAATGTCGTGGTGAATAAACTGCATAGATATATACTCACTTTAACTGTTCATCTACTTCATGCAAACTGATTTATTTATTTTTAGTAGGAGATAGCTCATGGGAGTAAAGGTAGTGGAATCCTCAATTAGTGAACTCAAAAGTGGTTTGCATAAAACGATTCACTTAATTTAGACCAATGGCGTTTGTGGAGCTTATTTGTTATTTAGAGGTGACAGTAAATTAATTGATTCGCATAGGGTTGGTTGGTTCATCTGTAGCTACCCTAATGGTCAAGTAGTGTCCTCTTACACCGTTTTGAAATTTGCACAAGAACATTTCACATCACAGTTGATCGGTAAGCATAAACGCCAGTTTAGAAACATTCAACCATGACCAATAGGCGATCGAGTGCGCCCCACATCATACTCAGGACAAATCAGCTCCTTCATCGTATAAGACCCTACAGTTCTCCACCTGCAGTTTGCCGTTCGCATGGGGTTATGACAAACTGTGTTTGGAACGGACTTTTATATGAAGTAGAAATAATCGGATTAGGTTTTACTCTATGGTAGTAATTGCTTAGACTGGAAATTGAGTACAGTCCTGGCTCAAGATTAATTTTTAATATTGAAAGAACTATGAACATACGCATCTATGCATGTATAAATTTATGTACATATGCATGTACATATGTATGTATGTATGTATGTATATATGTATGTATGTTTGCTAACACTTTAAAATGTTCATGAATTACTTCGGATCAGAGGCTAGGCTTCGGCTATGTATGTATTCAGCCTATTCCACCAATGTTATAATTTTTGTTCTATTTAAACCATATCTATATATATGGCTCTCTCATCATGGGTAAACAAATAAAAAAAATAGAGAAATTTTTAAATTTTTTAAAAAATATGTAAAGGGTCCGCCATCTAACGTTTTTTTTTCAACTAGTGCTTATTTCGTGAATGGTAACACTTAGCTCATGTCTGATTTGACAGATAATTAGTTTTATCTTTCCGCTGAACGAATATGGTTGTGTATACGCTTGAACAACGCTGGGAAATATTGCGACATTACATTGAAAATCATGGTAATGTTGCAGAATGAAAAAAAGAAAAAAATCATCTTTTCAGATGAAGCTAATTTTGATCTTGGCGGGTATGTAAACAAGCAAAATTGTCGCATTTGGGGCATAGAAAACCCGCACGCATACATTGAAAGACCGATACACCCAAGACGAGTCACTGTTTGGTGCGGATTTTGATCCAAATTGAAGAGGAGGATATTAGCAACATTTGGTTTCAACAGGACGGCGCTATGTGCCACACAGCCGAAACTACACTCGATGTTTTGCGCCCTGTTTTTGAAGATTGCATTATCAGCCGCAGAGCTGATGTCGTTTGGCCACCTCGGAGCTGTGATTTTGCACCGTTGGACTATTATTTATGGGGTGCCGTCAAAGATAAGTGTTACGCCAACAAGCCAGAGACAATTGACGCTTTAAAGGACAATATTCGTGAAGCCATTGGTGAAATACAGCTGCACACAATCGATAATGTGCTTAAAAATTGGACCGATCGTGTAGGCTACCGCATGGCCAGCCGAGGCAGCGATTTGAATGAAATTATTTTCCATTATTAACCGGAAGGATTGTACTTTCAAATAAAAATAGAAATTTGAGAAAATATTCAGTAGTTTTTTTTATAGCATTTTCAAAAAAAAATTTATTTGGTGGACCCTTTATGTATTTTATTTTTAATTGTTTATGGTATTTGTGAAACAACAAACTTGCCCAAAGAAAAAATACGGGTTGTTTTGTGCATGAAATATAAAAATATTACTCTCTCAAAATGTTTCTCATTCATCCAATTTTGTGTACGAGGGCGCCCAATGTTGAGTAAAGAAACAGACCTATTGTAATATTTTTAAAACCCATAGATTGCACTGGAAGTTTTCATGAAAAATGCTGATTTTTGAGGAATAAATGAAATAATTATGTTCCAAACATTAACCAATTAAAACAACAGAAGATTGTACCATTATTCTAAAAAATATTTTTTTATTTTGCTGGCTATCTTAGCAAAAGCTTATTGCTGTGTGTACCATAAGGATATAAACACTCGGGGACAATTCGGGTTAATAAGAGTAAAAGTAAGAACGGCTATAAAATGATATTGCGTATAATAACCATTGCAAGCATATTGAAAAATAACAATAAAATCTCATGCTGTTTAGTTTCGAATAAACGAAGAAATCACAAGTAATCCATTTAAATGAATAGGAATATTTAAATATTGTATTTGTATTTTTTTCACACCATTTTACTTTTTCCTTCCTTACACTAGGATGACGATAATTGTTTTGATGAGACTTCATTGGCCTCCACTTCATCGTCAGCCTCAACATGTATAAGTGGTGGTGGTCATCATATTGGTGTATGTTCACAACCAAAAATGCCACCATATCCTATAGGTGGCTATATGATGGGAGGCGATACTATGGCTGGGTCAAGAGGACTCAAGTGTAGTAATAATAATAATAACAACAATAATATAAATAGCACATACCAACAGCAGCAACAACAACAACAGCCCACAACGGCACGTGTAATGCGTCGTACAAGTAAGTAGGAAGTATTTACTCTGTAGGTAGCAAGTATTTACTCTGTAGGTATTTTATTTTTTTTTCTATTTTCTATTACAATATAATGAAAAAACAATTAATTTTTTTATGGTTTTGAATACGTATTATGATGTTTTTGTAAAATATTTTTCTTATGTATCAGATGATTTAATTTTTTTATTATTATTTTAACCAATATTTATTGTTAAAAAATTTATTTTATTATAAAACAGTGGTAAACAAAAGATTTATTTGGAATTCATAAAGCAGTCAATATATATATTTTTTTTTCTATTAATGTTTTTTTTAAGAATACATACATTTTTTTTAAGAATATATATATAATCCTTGTGAAAAAATTCTGTTATTCCCCTATCTATTGTTAATGAAGTTGTTAAAGTATGTTGTGATTGTTGCTCGCTTAATACAGATAAAACTAATAGTTTTATATCTAGGCTAACGAGATTTGTTTACAAAATATAAAGAAGCTTTTAGTACTTGTGATACCTGCAGTCCTTTAGTTGCAGCACATCAGAAATTTTTATTATAGGGTCTAAGGTACGTTATAATAACAACTGCAAGAAAATCCAAAACTTATTAAGCAAACATTTCTAGTTTTGCATTATGCTAATGTATGTACCTGCCCACACTCTTCGTTTCCTAGACTAAGACTACTCCTTATTCTTGGCCCTGCCACATTATTTACTATATTTGGCCCCTGATACACTCCTTCCTAAACCTAAGTTGAAGAAACATATGAAATCACATACATATACTATATAAAGATCTCATTTATTCGATTTAAAGCAGCCTGTAGCACGGTGAGTTTATTGTCGCCTCGAGTATGGAGGGCTAGAGCACATGGGCATGCCAGGATTCTTGATGAATTCCCAGATTATTTTGTATTTATGACTACTACACTCCGCAACTAAGCTTCGACAGGAAATTCAGTGTGAGAATGCCTTCTTGTTCGATGCCTTTAACTTCAGAGTCTACACGGATATCTCAAGGATGGGATGTGGTTTTGAATCCGCAGTTTTATCGGTCGAAGCTAACCTGAACCACTACTACAGTCTTCCTGAGGGCTCAGGTGTTTTTCAGGCGATAATATTGGCCATTATGAAAGCGTACTGCAGGGTGTACAGCCAGGTGGCCATCCTTGCACTTAAAACACTATCTACCATATCGCGGTTGTTGAGAGAGTGCAGGAACTTACTAAACACGTCCATCAGCTTTTCTTCTGAGACGACACTCGTTTGGATTGCGCGACACCGAGACTATTAAATGAGTGGGCGGATGGAGACCGGCCTCGGTGTTCTTTTCTTCTAACACTTGAAGCGCACTGGGTCGCTCATAGTCATGACAGAAAGGATGATAACCATGCACGCAAGATAGGGTTGCGGTAAAATTACCACTGTTGTAGCTATAGCGACTTGGAGTAAACAAAGACTGTTTTTTAAGCACTTCTATGTGGATTTTCGGCAGTAATGACATTCCTACGTTACATCTTCGGTATATCCTGTATTGGATCGTGTAATCTCCTTTGCTATTTCAACCTGACGAAATGGATGTGAGGTAGGTAGTCACGACATCATTTTTATAGTGCAATGGGTACTTTGCATTGTAATACAAGGAAACATGCAACGGGGATGATGAAGGCTGCATAACAACAATAAACAAAAAGATGATGACGATGGCGTTGCCCTACTCTTCCGGCCATACCGGGTAATGGCGACGCTGGTATGCTGGCGAATTGCTGGGCTGTGACTCGCAGAATGGTGTGGTTCCTGACATCGCACGGTTCGAGTGATGTGGCAGATTCTCAAAGCTGTGTCCGAGAGCGCTAATTGACATTCTCAACGGCTACGGGTGGCCACGTAAACCAACCAGACAACATAGACTTACAACGATTGAGGAAATGAAGACATCAAGTCTAACAAACAATATTTATCAGAAGTTTTACGGAGATTACAGTGAATGGGGAATACGCTGATTACCCAAATAGGAACAAAACTGATGTTAATGAATATTTTTTTAATTAAAGTTCATATCTTCAAAGCTCAATTGGACGTGACTTAAGATAACACCATAGTTGCAACGCAACTAACCAATCTTATGGGCATCAATGTGTTCGATTTGTGTTGACATACCATAACGCCATAACCGACCACTTTGATTTTGTTTGCCTCGACTATGATAAAGTTATGACGATATGTCAAGTCACATTGAACCTTTAGAACAGAATTACGTTTTAAATTTTTTTTCTCCATCACTCCTCTAGTTAGCATATTGAATTTCCACAAAGCATCCATTACACTGTTTCAGTTTCAGTAATCAAACATAGTACATCATTCCAAGCTAAGTAAATGATTAATCTGCTGTAGATTGCCTCCATATAATTGTGTATAGTGGTGAAGATCCTTGCTAAGTGATGGTGATCCTTACTTAGCATTGTAGTTTTTTTACAGTAGATGACATTTTCTCCTTATCATACGTCTGATGTTTGTCATCATCGCCAGAGGTAAGTAGGAATATCAGGGGCTTCTATAGATGGATTTGTGTGGAGAAAGGTTGAAGTCTCTTTATTAAAACTCGGAGCCGCAGTTTAATTTTTGGTTTCGTATTTTTCTTTGTTGATATGTTATGTTGCAACATGAGATAATTTAAGAAAATTTGGCATTATTTTTTACGATTAATTTTAATTGAAATCAGAACAATATTTCGATTTTAGCCCTAATATAACAAAGTCATTTTTAATGTTAGTGAGTATAAATAGATAACATGGTTGCTAATGATTTTTTTATGAAATTTTGTTTACCACTGCTTTCAGTATCTCGTTTATTATTAATTTATATGGTAATATATGTATTTATATGTTTAATTAATTTCATTTAAATTTTGTTTTTCTTTTTCTTAATTTTTTTTTTTTAGTTTTATTAATATTTTTTATTACCTTTTGTTTTTTTCTTTATTTTTTTAAAGGTATTTAAGTGTATTGTGGGTTATTTGCTTGGTAGTTGTAAAAAAAGTTGATGTAGTTTTCTTCCTAACCTTAAAAAAATTAAATATTTATAAAAAAAGCTTCTTGAACAAAAAATAAAACTAGTCCTTAATAAAAAAAAGGTCCTTTAATAAAAAAAACAAAGGATTTATAAATATGCATGTTTTACATTTGAACTACTTACTAGTTTTTGGTTATTTTTCAATATATTTTGTATATACAAAATACATTTTCAATGTAGTTGTGTTGATATTTTGGTAATACAAATAATGGTGTTTAAAAATAATAAAAATTTATTTTTGAAAATTAAACAAAAAAAAAACAATTATCGAAAACCAAAACATAAAAAAACGTTCGTATAAAATGGCCACTTGAAACCCAATTACTGGTACTACTACTACTACTACTACTACTGCTACACCAAAATATGTATTTACTACTCTCTCTCCACTACTACCACTACTACTACTTGTACTAATTATTCTACCGTTACTTGCGATGTCCATTGAACAGAGGATCCCTATAGCCAGGATGATTATCATAGATTTTTCGACAACGCCTTAGAATGTAAATATACCAAAGAAAACCATATATTTTGTTAAATAAGATTTAATTAAAAACCATTTAAATCAGACCATTTCATATTATTTTACTGTATAGTAGTGTATGTGTGCGTGTCTGCATATTTATAAAAACAAAAACAAAAACAGCAACAACAACAACAACTTTATACATACATTTATTCTGTACATTTTATTATTGTAATAACACTCCATTTTCTATATGTCTCTCTTGTCTGTGTATCTCTCTTTGTTGTCTAACATTTTAAGTCTCTTGCCCACTTTTACTTTCATTTTCCACAAATATTTAAACAAAAAAACCCGTTGGTATAAAACAACCACAACAATGTGTGGCCTCTCCTGTTTATCCTTTAATCTTTTACACGCACTCCCTAAAGTAGTGTCTTGTAGTGTTTTGTTTATGTGTTAAGGGAAATTTTTTAATATGTTAGATTATTTTTCTCTTCTATTTCTACTTGCATTCTAACGTCATTCGCATTATTTACCGCCATTATATGTCCCTCACCTTTTTTGCTTATATTTTAAATGCCTAAAAGCTTAATCATCATCATCATCCATTACTCATAATTAATGACAACTCATACAACTGATAAACCAAATGACAGATAATCACCTTTTTAAACTGAAATGACAAATGTTTTCTTCTCCTTCTTATGACATTTGGCTCTCAGTAAGCATAAGGGCTCACCAAAATTTCACCATTTATTTAACACCTTCGCTGTGCTCTTCGCCTCGTTAAAATAACGTCCAAAATGTTGTATGTTCTTCTCTATTGTACGCTTCCGTATGTGGTTCGGCCTACCTCGTGCTCTGATGAATTGTGGAGATCATTGGCAGGGCTGGTCTGCAGATTTCGATTGGTTTCCCTAGAGTGTATTTAATTCAATTCCGCCTCCTCTTTCTGATCTCCAGATTTATCGGGATTTTTATAAATTTGGTCTACAATTCCTCATTTGATATTGCCTTTGTAATCAGTCAGGTATCTTGCCCCCTTACAGCAGAACTTGTTTTATATTTGAATGACAAACAAACAACAGTATTTTTGTATTAGAAAAGTCGCCTTATGCCCTCGATCTTCTGCTCAGGATATCGATGGAAGACAGTTCGGTTAGGTTAGGAGGGAGTGGCAGACTCGTTAAATCAATGCACACTTAAGCACACATAGAGGCCCGTTGCACACGTGGAACGATGCCCCTGCGTCAGTCGCCAAGTCGAACTTAACCGGTCTTGACAGTCAACCAGAGGCCTCGCATAGAAGCACAATCTCTTAAATCAAGTCGAAAACCAGCCCGGCAGTCTAATGAACCTGGCTATCAGTGGTCGATAGCTCCGATAAGCTATCGAGTAAAAGCGACCCAAGTGTGAGCAATCTATGTCGAGCTAGAGATGGTCACTAGCAAATAAAGTGAGCCACACTCTTCTCTTCCTCATTCGATCTACAACCCCGACAGAAATCATTCGCCCATATTTGCAGCGTTTGCGCGTGCCTACCCATAGCGCAATGCCCAGTGAGGATAGATACAGTAAAGAAGATGCTCACACGATCCCTCCGCATCAATTCCGCATCACTTCGGAACAAGATTGCTGAAGGTCGTCACAGACTTTAAAATTACTGTCTGACTCTAGCAAATTTATGCGGCAATAATATCGTCGATTATACTCCGCATGTCCTGTAATTTGAAAATTTTCTATCGGCATATGCTAGATCTTCCAGGTGATGTTGGTAATTTGACTGTATTCTACAATTTTCACCATTTTCGATTGCCCGTGTTGGGATGTTATCCAGGAATATCAAAAAGAATAAGGGTGTCTTAAGACAACTTTGGCGTACGCCAGCGATAGAATTAAACCATTGAAGAGAACTCTTCAGCTAAACTTGTCGTATTATGGTCTTCGAAGCCTTTGAGCTTAGGCGCTATTTCCTTACCCCCGCCGTAATACAGCCACCATCCATGCAGTTTAATGCTGTAATGTAAATACGAGTTGTAAAGCCGTTTCCCATCCGATTGACCCTATGATTATTAAAGAGCAGAAAGATATTTTTGGACTGATTTTAAATCGTTTTCGTTACGCATAATTTATTTTAATAAAATTCTGCTTTCTTAGAGCAGTTATTAGCATTCTATTTCAAAGTAAAAACAACTTTTTTTGACCAAGGTAGGATGCAGAATTGTTATCATTGTATGAATTGATTTAGTTTTCGGTTGCTTCGCTGTAGACCTTCTGTAATCCTATTCCATCTGTGGTCTTATCTGCGAAAAACTTGGCTTAGTGATTTTCAGCGTTTCTTCGATTAACAAATCTTTTATCATCAAAAGAGTTGTGCAAACTCTAGTTAGTTGTGATACCCATATCAGAAAATAAAAACTTACATTGCCGCATCCCGGTTCGAACCGAACCAAACAGACATCTGCACAAAATATATATCCCGCTGATATTCATATCAGCCAGATCCGACAAGGCTGCCAAGGAAAGCAGTCCTAATATCCAAAAGACTTGGACACTGGCACAAGAAATTCGCGGCAGTCTCCTCCTCTTTCTCATCCTGGCAACCCCTACAGTAGTCATTGAACGGCAGACCCAATCTCCTAGCGTGCGCACCAGCCACCCAATTCCCAGTAATCACAGCCACAAGAATTCATAGCCTATGTCGCGGCATCCCCACAATAGACTCCGAGCAAGCCCAATTTGCCTTGATACAGAGCACGTGGTATCATCATCCCAACATGTACCGCATGACCGTTAGTCTGCAAGAGGAAAGCGGCATCCCAACCAAGTGGTCAATCTCCTCATTTTTGAGAAGAGAGCCCACCCTCGCAAGTTCGTCTGCCACATAGTTCCGCCGGGTGTCCGAGTGACCTTTTACCCAGATAATATCCAGGTCTGCGAAATCTAAAACAAACGAAAATTAGAAAATGCAAGGTCTGGGCTATACTGTGGTTGCATTATTTCTAGCCAAGCGCAGTCTATTTTTTGGGGGTAGCCAGAGATATATTATACCACCTGATATTGTCATTATGGACGTCGACATAACACCTTTATTGTTTGCCAATTCTGGCCATTTTTTCTAAATTGTTTCGTCCAAACAGTGGAGTTGTTAACAATAGAGATCAGATTAGTCATGAAACAAACAACAAAACCATGTTCATCGTTAATTCAAGATTTGAAGACGTTTGTGTAGGGTCACTGATTTGTTGGCCGGTTATCGTGGCTGTTCACTGTGTGCAAACAGTCAAGTAGAGTCAAAAGGTCTCCGTATTGACCTGTAGCCGTGAAATAATTCGGTAGCTCATAAGGTTTAGACACAAGCTGGATAAGTACATAGTTGCCAAGGGATCTACTCTTCTTAACTTCTTCTCAGAGAAGGCATAAGACTCCTTTTCTCTGTCACTACAATTGCGATAATGGTCGTTGAACGAAAGCCAAAATCGACTTGCATGCTTAGCTATCACTCAATGTCCAAATATTTTTGCAGCAATCTCAATATATCCCTCCTCAGGTTTATTGGTCTTTGACCATGATTTTTTAACCCATTTTTCGTTGCACGCCACGATAAATTTCGAAATGGTTCGATTTCGTTGTATTTTAACAGCGTTTCACAGATGGCAATTTGATCAATTAAATTTCATTGCCTTAAAAGCTTTTTTTTAAAAAGCCAGTTTTTTCAAAATGATTTTAAACTTTCTCGAGGTTGATATTTAGCGCCAACGCCTCTATCTCCTGACAGCTCGTTATTTTATTCAATATTTTATTCAACTTTTTAGTGACTTGCGAAGTCCATCTTTAACATCAGGATTTCCGGAATAGAATTGAAGTTTGGCTAATTTGGTTAAAAAGTATACCCTGACTCCTGGATGAGTGAAAATATGTTTTGATTGGATTACGGTGTTGGTCATCCAATAGTCGGGTTTGACTGATTATAAATACTTTAGCGACTGGTTAATTGGTTAAAAAATAGCTTTACAGTCTAACATTACTTTTTTGTCATCCCCATGTTTGCATGATTTTTATTTAATACATATACTCGCAATGTTACATAGAAAATTCTTAGTTATTAACATCAACACTGTGGCATTTCAGAAAACTAGAAAATAGCAATTGCTTGAAGAAATTTCGGATAACTTTCCAAAATTTTGTTTAAACTAATTTTCTGGAATGCTACTTAGCAAGAAAAGATAATTTTTACAAATACTCGTACATTTTCGCTACTTTTTACATTTACATACCATATTTTAGTTCAACATTTCGGATATTGTTCACTTATCGAAACGAATTTAACAAATATTTCTCATTTTATTTTCTTTAGCTTACGATTTGGCCACACAATGTGAATCACGGCGAGCATCAGCTCGTCGTCATACAATTGTCGGTTGTCAAAGTAATTTTGATGAGGCACAATCGATGCCACCATCACGACCAGGTTCACGGCAGTCAGATAGGCATGGAAATATCGGCGGTGATAGTGTTGTGGGCACAGCTAAACAGGTATCAAAAAAAAAAAAAAAAAAAAAAGTTAAAAGAAAATACTCATTTTGAATTTCTTCTTTTACCTTCTTCAGCTACACAATGATTACAACCATCAGCAGGATCAACATCAGCAGCAACAACTAAAACGCTCTCAAAGTCCTAGCAATGAGGATATTAATAACGTTAGCAATTCTTCATCCTCAGTTGGCCCGTGGAACAAATCCTTTATGGATGAGAAGACCTGGAACGAACGTGGCGATGATCGTCTCTCTTTAACATTAGAAGAGATTGTACACATTCGTTCGGTTATGACAAAAGCCGAACTAGAAGGTCTTCCCGTTGGTATACGTGTCAAGGAGGATGTTGAAAAGCGTAAAATATGTTTTTTATGCCTGCGCACAAGATTCTCTATATTCGGTCCTTGGGGTATACAATGTAAAATATGCCAGCGTACAGTATGCTCGAAATGTTATACAAAAATGCGTATACCATCAGAACATTTCCGGAATGTACCGCTTGTCTTAATATCACCTTCGTTATTGGCAAGTCCTGCTGGTTCTAGTACACCATCACCATCACATCATGCCCGTTACGTACATTCCTCATCGACAGGCAATATATTGGATGAAACGTTTCCCAAATCTTTGATTGAAAGATTAATGGGCTCAGAAGCAGAGCGTAAGGTAAGGTTTATAAAGGTTTATAGTTTGTGTACAAGCTTACAAAATTTCCTTGCAGTCACGCAATTCGGTGGGCAGTGCTCCATCGTCACCCAAACACCAAAGATCGAATATGAGCACACCGGGCATTCTGGCCGGCGATATTGATGCTGCTGCTGCTGCAGGTCAAGCAGTTGAGGCTATACATGATACTTCCGCAATGACAACATCATATACGGCTGGTACTACCACCGCTTACTATCATCAACAACATCAACATCAACCACAAACATCGACGGCCATGGCTAATGGTGGTTACAGCTGTAAAGAGAATCAAGCCGCCAATAATAGACGTTTTAGCATTATGTCACGCAGTATGGAAGGACCACGCAGTTTACCCGTACACAGTCCTGCTTCTAGACCACATTCCAATAGCAGTACATTGGATAGAAAGTAAGTATTAAGTATTACTCGGGGTAGTACGTCTGTATTTTCGAAGACAGCCGGGCGGTCATCTGTTCCCTTAAATCACACACTACCGCCTTTTGGTTAGTAAAAGAGTGAAAGGTCTCATTCAACGCCCTCAGCTTTTCTTTTGAGACGACTCTTTTTTAGTTTCCGGGACACTGATATTTCTATGAGAATGAGCACGCCGGCTGGCGAGTGGGTACGCGACCTCAATGGCAGCGCCCAAAGGTCGCCGGAGGATGATATTCTTGAAGGTCAGACTGTAGGTGGAAGACTGTAAAGACCTGTAGGATCATCTTGCTGCCTTGGGTTGAGTACGACGTAAGGCGTAAGGCGCACCCAGTCGCTCATTCATCATGGCAGAAAGGATGTATCCCGACTGATAGTTGTGCCTACCAGACACTGGCCGATCTAAAACCATTCGCGCAGGATAGGATTGCGGTACAACGAACACTTCTTTAGTTGTGGCCAAGTGGGTGAGAAACAGATGATTAAGTACTTCCTATATAGATGTCCGAGTCATATGAATCGTCGCCGTAAGGCCTTCTGCGATATCTTGTATTGGACTGGATGATCACCTTAGATATCTCAACCTGAAGGAAAGAGTGTGAGATATTCTCGACATCGTGCGGTTCGAATGCTGTGGCAATTCTCAAAACTGTGTCCGAGGATACTACTTTACACTCGTAGAAGCTGCGCATGACCACGTAAACTAACCAACCAATGGTTTACCATTGCGTTAAACGATGGCCAACACTCCTGGGCTAATTTGGACTTGGTACGACAGTTATCAGTTACATTCCCGTCTATTCGCTATTTGAAGTCTCAATTAATTATTATATCTCTTTACAACACATATCTGCGTCTGTCTATGATTCTCAAGAACATTCTGATCAAAATCTCTTCCTTTTTTCCTTCTATCTGTATCCTCACAGAGTGCGAAGGGTATCAAGATAGCGGCTTTTAAAAGAATATGAAACTTCCTATGATCTAGAGAATCATGAATTTCACCCACAGTCCCTAGAGGAACATGGTAAATACAAGATCAAAGCTACACATAATAGTTGCGATCACTAGGTGATATCTTTCTGTCCGATATTTCCAAAGGAAACAAAAGTGATATCGTAGATGTCGATCATTTGGTAGCCATTATGTGAAAATCTTTTTCAAACGAGACCGATTTATTGGACTATTCTATACTTTTCAGCAGGTTTTAAATGCCCAATATTCCCTCGAAACACCCCAAAACTGAGGCTGCAAAAGCTAGTATTAAAATATTGTTACGAAAATAAAAACGCCTAAAAAGATGTACCAACATTTAAAGCTATAAACTTTATTATGGAAGTTATTTTATTGGTTTATGTCAGGGCTAAGATCAGTGCTACCAATTCAATATTGTGTATAAAGACTTTACAATTGAACTACCGTAGCTGAATAGTAAGTTGTGAAATATACTAGAACATTCGAAATTAACGATAAATTACTATAAAAGAGCTTCAAATTCATAAGATGGTACTAAGAGTTGGGTATTGAATAAATTTGTGTATTAAGCGGATATTAAATAAGTTGGACATTGTGTATAGAATTAAACAGGAATTAAAGACTGTATAAAGTAAAGCAACAAATTCGTGTCATTTATTTTATTCAACGCAATTTAAAAGAACTTGAACGTTTTTAAAAGGTTAAAACGCAACAATATATAAACTCAAAGGTAAGGTGATGCGCTACAATATTTTATTTAATAACAAATTGTGCCTAATTTTTGGTTAATTTAAAATATATGGATGGAAGAGGTAAAATCATTCTGCTATCTTGGTAGCATTCTGACATATACGGCTGCTTATAGTAATGATGTAGCTAACGGAATTTCAAGGCTACTCCCTATATTTTTGATCGGTCACACGCTGCGCTGATCTCAGTATGACACTGCCAGAACTACATTTAATTAGAATCCCAAAGCAACATACGGAAAATTGACCGTCCGTCGCACATTTGGATACTTCAACTTTATAGTAAAGTCAGACAAAGTGGCCTAAGCTAGAGAGAAATAAAACATCTCTCATCAAACCGAACCGAATGGAAAGAGTTTGTTATGATCCTTTGACCTTATAAAAGCAAACAGCACTCTTGCAGACGTACATATATGTACATATATAGCATGTAATGCTTTTATCACCCTACACCACCTACAGCTGAAATAGTAAACATATGTTTTGATTTCTTACATAAAGATTTTAATTGTAATGCCGCGAAATTCTAAAAAAAAAGTCACCTATATTTCTCGAACAAAACTTTATTATATTTTTTTTTTCAATTTCTTTTCAGAACAAAATTCTCTAGAGCCTATACACTCTCCTCCTCGGGTACACAACTGAGTCAAGATCAAGAAAAAATGCGCGGTGAATTGGTACCAGTTTGTAATGATTGTCGCGGCCTTGTTATGGAAATATCAAGATCGGCCAAACAAAAACGTTCATCGGCACGTAATCGCACCTTAAAGAATCTCACTTTAGATTTATCGCCTGTATGGAAATGAAGGAAGAACGTAAGGTAGCTAAGAAAATAAATAAAATAAACCACATAAGCTACAGGCGCAAAGTAAAAAAAAACACATTTAGAAAGTAAAGAAAAAGCATACTGACTATATATAGGCTACACAGGATATAGAAAGTTGTTTAAGTAGTGGTTAAATTTTATAGGAGTGAATAATTCTTTTAATTAAATAACTACTAATTCCTGAATTTTTACTAGCTAATAGGAGAGAACAAAAGGAGAATACATATGTTTAAAACACACAAATATCAAGAAAAAAATAGTGAACTATTTAAAATTGTAGTAAGTAAAGTATGTAAAATTATGTGTACCTTTAAGTGTCTCTGTGTTTAAAAACAAAAGAACAAAATATGTTAAACGTTATATGTAACCTAACAGTATGTGTATTGTCATCAATATGTTTAAAATTATTATTAACAAAAAATATCTATTGAAACAACACAAAAAAACCAACAAGAATTTAATTGAAAAGTCTTCTGTAATTAAAAACTTTATCGAAAGAAATTAGTCTTTTAGATTTTGTTTTGAATTAATTTTTGTTTTCTCTCTTTTTGTAACGCACATTTCAAATCCTAAAAGAAAAGAAAAATCGTTTTTCAAAGTTGTTTCGAAATTTTGTTATTGTTTTTTGTTTAAAAAAGAATTTCGCTTGTTTACTAAATGTTTAAAAAAGGACCTTTTTGTGTTTTTTCGTTTTATATTTTTTATTAAAACTTGAATACTTTTTCCTTAGTTTTGTTTTAAGTATTAATTATAATTAGTTTAACCTTTTTTCTTTTTTTATAAGTTATATTTAAGTTACGGTTTATTTTTAAATTTATAAAACAAGAAAAAAACAAGCAACAGCTTTAATTGATTATTTAACAGAGAGTGATTAATTAAAGGTAATAGACTTTAATTATAAGCAATATAAGGACCTTTTTTAGTTTTTACAAATTTAAGTTTTTTTTTGCAAAATTTAACATTAATTTTTATATGTTTTAAACACCTACTTTTAAACAATTTTCACTGTTTTAAAACAAACAAAAATATGTATAAAGTTTTCTTTTCTTTTAAAACAGTTAAAATAGTTTTTTTTCAATTAAGCCTAACACTTAAAATTAGACTTAATTTTAAGCCTTTGTACACTACTTTTTAGGTTTTGTAAATTATTATTTCATAAAATTTCACCTTTAAACTCAAGATCATAGGAAATGTCATTATTTAGTTACGTTTAGCATTTTATTATTGAAAAAATTTCGCATTTAAAATATAAAAAAACAAAATTATTTTCATACTCTTAAAGTCTAACTCTCTCTATACACACGTATATTTGTAATTTGATGTTAAATATTTTTTGTATAAAATTGAAATAAAATATACTTTAATTAATAATTATTATTATATACATACACACATAAATTATACCAAAATCATATGAAAGAAAAATCATTTAAAACAAAGCATAAAAAACAATTTTAAATATTAATGTTATACGTTTGAAAACAGAAACTGATAAATAAATTTTAAAAATCTTGTTGAAAACAAAACAAAAGAAAAACACACAAATATCTTAAATATACAAAATATATTAAAAATATCTACAGAAAGTAAATAAACAAAAACCAACAGCAATTTAAGCAATAAACTTAAAAAAAAATAAAAAAACTGAAACCTTTAATAACAATTGTTTTATTTGAAATTTAAAAACGCAACTTTAACCGGAACCTCTAAGGTAGGCTTCACTTTTAAGTGGGATCTCCCATATAAATTACTATTAACCCCTAAAGTATATCTCATTTTTATACAGGCCTTTCATATAAACTCCTAAAGTACGCCGCAATATATTTTTCTTACAAAAATAACCTACTAAAAAATTCTTTACTCCTGGTATTTTAAGAAATTTTCGGTAATTGAAAATACGACAAAAAACCAAACAGCACTATACAGCTAAATAGCCTCGTTTTCGGAAAAACCATTTTAAACCCAATTTTTGACTTAAACGAATACCTCTTTGAAGCAAATTCCAAATTTATTGTTAAGAATTCTTTATTAAATCATAAATATTGTTTGAGAAGACATCTTATGTCTACAAGAATAGTTTACATATCTACGTTTAGAGAAAAACATCCAAAAAGACTTCTTAATTATAATTCTTTTTAATTATGTATAATGTATTCCTTCATTTTTTATAACTTTTAGAAACATATGTTTGTTTTTTTTATAACTTGTTACAAAAAAGTATATATAAAAAATCATTTTGAGAAAACTGGTTAGTTATAAAAAAAAACTGAAAACAGCTTTCGTTAGTGAAATTATCAACTAATTATAAAATATAAAGTATATTCAACTTTTTTCGTGTTAAGCAATTCTATACAAGCCATAGAATTTTTTTATATATAAAAAAAGTTAAAAGGGTGTTTGTTATATATGAAAAGTAACTGATGGTGGGGTTGGAAGATGTGAACAAAAACCAGTTTTAATCATCACTTTTGGCCTTCTTTTCATCATTGCGTTCATTATTACCACCACGACGTTTATGACCACGATGATGATGACCTTTCTTTTGATTGCAATGATTACGGCGATTCTTCATGTGTTCTACAGCCTTAGCTAGGAATGCTTTTTCCTCTTCTTCTGTGAGAGTGCGTAGATCCAAAGAAATGTCATCATTTATTTTAAGCTAAAAAGTACAAAATAAAAAATTTAAAGAATAACATTTTTTAGCATATTTAAAGCCTTTAGCTCTGCAATACCTTTTTATCTTCTAGTTTCTCCAAAAATTTATTAGCTGTATCTTCTTCAGTGAAACGTACATGACCTACTTTATCACCTTTACTGTAATCAATGAAGGCAATTTCAACATCAGCAGAAACTTTTTCAACAGCTTCACGTATAAGTTCTCGTGTAACCGTTTCGTTGCAACCTTCAAAGTTTAATACTGAACGTTTTGGCAATACGAATACACTTTCCTCTTCTTTTTCTTTCTTCTCTTTCTTTTTGTTGATTTTCGATTTTTGTTCTTCACGCTTCTCTTCCAAGTACTTTTCTTGCCACTTCACAATCAATTTATTATTTTTATATTCGGGCTTTAAATAAAAAATAGAAATTTAAAATGTTAGTAGAGGTGAGGTCCAAAGAATGCAAACATTGAGAAAATTATTGCAAATTTTTAACAATTAATAACTAAGAATTTTAAGAAATAACTACTGAAGAAATCATGCAACATTTTACGATGTTCGAGACATTTTGCTTACTTTCGTGAACTTAAGAACTGTTCAATAACTACAATAAAATACTAATAACTGGGCATGACTTACGAAAAGGACTAGAAGATATGGTTTTATCCTCCCATTAGCTCATTACGAATTAAGATCCAATTTCGTCACAATAACGAAACGACCAAAAACTTCTCTTGGATTCCGCCTCAACTTTTTCAACAATACTTTGGAATGATCGCAAAGATTACTACCTAGAAGGTAAGAAGGTTTTTCCCGGAATTTTCTATTACTTTTGCAATTGGAGCCCATTTATTTTTATTGCTCGTGTTATAGAGCTTTTTACAACTGATAATATCCCAGACATACTTTAACACCTTTCCCTTTTTCCCTTTTTTAATACTACATTTCCCATTTCATCACATAATGAAAATATTCAATACAGTAGAGAGTATCTTAACTACTTACCTCAGTCTTTTCAATAAATTTCTCAGCATCTTCTTTAGTTTCGAATGTAACGAAGACGCTACCCTTAAATTTATAGGTTTTTGTGGGTTTATCCAAATATTTACGCATGTTGACATGAGAGACCTTTTCAAAATCGGCGAAATATTTCAACAGTAAATCAATATCAGCATCCAATGGGAAACCCTTTACATATGCAGTACGAGACATAATTTCCTTGCGTCTCTCTTCATTATGTTCTGGAATGGGTTTCTCTGGATGACGTCTGATTTTCAACTTATCATCGCTAATCTCTAACAAGCCGCTATCGGACTTCATTAAAGCATCAACAATGATGTTCGAGTCTGTGCTGAGGGCAGACAAACGCTTAAAGGTCAAGAGCACACTGAAGGGTACCCAACCTTCTTCATCTTTACCAATTTGTTCTAAAAGGAATTTGTCACGATTTAAATTGGCATCTCCGAAATAATATTCAACCTGCTGGATGATTTTCTTTTCATTTTCACTGGCAGCAGTACCATTTTCTTCGGCTTCGACTTCTTTGACGGGCTCTTCGGTTTTTTCTTCAACTGTAGCAGAAGACTCCTTAACAATTTCTTCGTTTTGTTTTTCTACAACATCAGCCATATTTAAAAAATTTGATTATATGTGATAATTTATCTTAATTTTATATATTAACAACGAATGATTTCTGAAAAACACGTGTAGTCACCACTGCAGCACGTTAAAAAACGAAAAGAATGCCGCTATTTTGACAACAAAACGCAAAATGTCACATATACATATGGTGATGCCATTCGTTACAGTTTTAAGATGCCATACGGATAGTTTGTTCAAATGTATTATTCCACTTGTTTCGCAGAGAAGAGAAGCATTTTATTATTTAAAAAAATTTGTATGTTTTAAATTATTAAAACTTGTACAAAAAGTCAGCCTTTGTTGAAATAAAAAAAACTTTTCTTTTTATTGTGTTTACTTTAAAAATTTATAATATAAGGAGTTGATGTTTGATATTTATTGTGCAATATTATTCAGTTGCTACAGTCCGGATTGAAACACCAAAAATGAGGCTGCCAGTAATCTGAGAAATTTGCTTCGGAAAATATTTAAGATATGGCAACTTTGTTAAGCAAAATCACAACATTCGGTGCCATGCTTTTAAATAGGCCCTTTAAGAATTCAAGTATATTAAACAGATAAATATAAATAAGTAATGAACAAACCATTTAAATTTGCTTTGCCACCGCCGAATTTTAATAAAATCATTAAAGATGCTTGCAAACCAAAGACACATTTTCTTACCCCATCGGGTATGTCACTATTACCACGTGAGAAGCAGCCTCCACCTATGTATGGTAAGCATGGAGCAACAGTGCCTGCAAGACTACTGCCACAACAGAACTGTAACAATCGACCGCAACAACAAATAGCCGAGACACCAGTTGAAAAACAATACTGTGAACCATGTGAACTGGAGTTCCACTCAGTGGATGATCTAAAGCGTCATAGAGCACAGCATGAAAAATGCCCGGTAGCTGGCTGCAACTACAAGGGTCACCCCTCCGTAATGGATAAACATATTAATGCCTTACATGCCTCAGGTTTATTTGAGAAATTCAAAAAGCTTAGCACACCCGAAGAAATAGCCGCTTGGCGCGAGGAAAGACGTAAGAGATACCCCACTTTAGCGAATGTTATGCTCAAACAGAAAGCCCAAGAACAGAGGCAAAAACGTGGAGAACGTTTAGAGGCCAATAAAAATCGTTTCGGCAATATAAATGATAGAAAAAGGGCTCAACCTAGTGGCGCACAAGATAAAAGTCATAATGAAGCCAAAAAGTCCAGGGAAGATAATGCTACGAACAATAAGAATAACAAAAGAAATCGTAAGAACAAACGTAAACAAAATATAAGAAATCAGGACAAAACAACAGAACAAAAGGTAGAAACTAGAAAGGATACAAAAGAAAATCAAGTCGGGGAAGATATACAAACGCAACATTGTGGCATAAAAATGTTTACAGGCACGTCGCAGTTCAAAGATTATCAACATTTCAATGATAAAAAGAAAGCGGTCATAAATAACGTTCTGTTCGGTTTGGTGGGCATGTATGGTTCAGATGATGACGAAGATGAATCTGACGAAGAGAACGATAAGGATAATGAGCAGAAACAAACAGTACTGAGTACAGAATTTGGTAAAGAAGACAATAGTGATGGTGCTAAAAACACGGAAGATGATGATATTACAAAATCTAAAGAAAATATAGGAGCATTTACAAATAAATTAAATAATTTCGTTGAGATTAAGAATAATATCAATACAAATGACGACATTCATTCAGTTTCGGATTCTAAGGAAATAGAAACTAATGATATTGCTACTAAAGAACTCAGCCAAGAAAATTTGTCTTTAAACAGTGCACCGTTTTCTAATTTAAAAGAAATAAATTCCACAATAACACACTTAAATACACCAATCGAAGGTATACCTCACATTGTCAGTGAAGACAATTACTCTGATGAAGCTCCCGAAGAAGCACCTATACAAAAAACTCCAACTGATCTATCTTTAAAATCAGATTCAATTTCAAATACTGAACCTGCAGTCAAATCTAGCAAATTAGAAGATAAAGTCAGAACCACTTTAAAGCAAAGACTTTCAACTAGACGAAAATATGGTTTAGATTATCGTAAGGCTCGGCTGCGTAAACAAAATACCATGTTGGAAAAATTACTTGAAACCGACATAAGGCATGAACGTAATGTTTTATTACAGTGTGTACGTTACGTATGTGAGAATAATTTCTTTAACATTGGACAGAAAAATCAAGAAAAGCCAGACTAATTATTGTAAATAAAGTTTTTTAGACAAAAATAATATTTTACTGCTGTTTTAATTTTTGTTTTGCAATAATTGTATTTTTTTAATGTTTTGTAGGCTTTGTTTTAAAATGAAGTCATTTTATTTATGCCCGTCGAAATGGAAAAAAGAGCAAAATTGCTGTATTTGGGAATTGCGAAATATAAATATGTTAAAACTATGATTTTAATTTCATATTGTAAATTCTATTTATGTAAATCAGTAAAACGCTACCTTTTTCTTAACTTAAAAATTAAACGCAAAAAAATATACAAATTCATACTTAATTTCCTCCACTCTGTTGCATTGTTACATCTTGTGGTAGCACACCGCCGCCGCCGCCTCCTGCTATAGTACTTGAACCACCACCACCCGACGATGCAGTGTCTTGCTGATGAGATTGTTGCTGTTGCTGCTGTTGTTGTTGTTGTTGTTGCTGCTGTTGAGCCATTTGCTGTTGTTGTTGTTGTGCAGCAGCTGCCGCTTGTTGAGCAGCATGTTGTTGCTGCCTTTGCTGTTGCTGTTGCCTAGCAGCATGAGTATATTTTGCTTTTGTTTCTTCCAATTCTCTAACTCTCGATCTGACATGGGATATACGATGCCAGGCCATTTGTAATACTTTTGCTGATGCATAACCCGATCCTTCATGAGGCTGACCCGTGGAGACTTGTGTTAGATAATTTATCTGTTCGCTGAGTTTCATTTCTACATTGGACAAAGATTTTGTGAACTGTTGGGTTTGAGTTTCAGCATTTTTTTGAGATGACTTTTCTTTGCTAAGCTCCTGTAGTGCCAGCCCTGAAAACATAGCAAATTATATTGCTATCAAATATATATATATGTTCTTTACTCACCTGCACTTTGTAGACATAAAATAATTTCCTTTTCAATCTCATCTAAAACATGTATTTTTTCTAAAGGATTCATTGTATAATTCTCCTTAGGCCTGCTTCAATCAAATTATGTTTTTGCAATGTTTGTTTATTTACACTAAGAAATGTCATTTCGTTAGCTTAAGGTTACCAGTATAATAAAAACAGTTTTGTAATTAAGCCAATCGTAGCAAACGATGGAATGAAACACAATGGTTATAAAATGCAGTTGATAATATATGTATAAAAATGTGGTTATGAAAAAGAAACAGAATTACAACCAAAATAAAGGGAACAATAAGGCAAGTTTCTGACCCCAAAAAGGTCTATGAGCACAGATACACGTTCAATATTTATCAAGTGACTAGTCACAAAATAATGACGTTTACTGCGATATGGCTCGCGATCCATACATAAACCATGCTAAATATTCAATACATATCGTGAAATTGGATCGCATTCAACATATATTGAACAGGTAGCAGTGCGCTATGCATCTATCTATCAGTATTCTTACTGATAGTTCCGAAAGGTTATTGAAGTACCACTAGCACAGATTCTGAAGTCGGTATTAACCCACTGTGAAACAATAGCAGAGAAAGTGTAATATCATCTTCTACTCGAAAATGGTCGTTATAAGAGGAACCTATTTTCACGGCATGAGTTTCAAATCCACAGTACAGTTGCCCTGCGAAAACTAAAATTTTGCGCAGTCTATAAACAGTGGCGTCGAACTATTTTTTGGTGAGTTTTTTTAATTAATAGTTTAATAACTTCATCAATTTCCTTCAGATTTTTAAAAACCAAACAGTATTTTATTCCTAACTAAATATGCTTCTGCAATAAGTTCATAAATAGTACGGTTCCTATAAAAAATATTGAACTAAAACTGCTTTAAACTTAAAAAATGTGAAAAAATGGAATTAAAATGGGTGTGCATGAGAAATGTATACAGATTCCCCACTGGTAATTAAATGAAACATCTATATATAATTTAAAACGCCTGTTACCTTTCTTTTACAAATCCACTAAGGAATTTAAAATCACATATATAAGTTATTAGCTTATAAGTACTGGAGTGCACGAAAAACCGCTAAATCAATATTATGGAGGTGTTTCGAATATTTCAAATATAAATATCTATTTTTAAAAATAGTTAACGCCTATCAGCAAAGTAGTATCACTTTCTCGAAGTTTTTCTTCTTTGTCGCGCCCTGGTATTTTAGATATATAAATATGATTTTCATTAAATTCATTAAATTATTTCAATACAACAGTCCTTATTAGTATTTTGTTTCTTTCTACTTTATTCCACTCAGCTACAGCGACACTCCTATAAGGCCGTTTTTACACTTCATATTAACGATACGGCCAAGTATGAATAATTTCTGTCAAATACGGTTTTGCAGTCAACTTCTTCGGGTCATTCGTTAATTCTGTGTGGTTTTATTTTAATGAAATTTATTTATTTTTATAAAACATTTTCTAAAAATAGTTAAATAAATTAAAGAAAAATAAGTGCAACTCTATTAATTAATAGTTTTAGTATACCGCAGTAGAAATAAAATAGATTAAAACGAGTAAAATTATAAGAAGAGTGTGTGTATGTGAAATATGTGAAAATTATCAGAAAATTACTCATCGAAGGAAAAAAGCATAAAAGCAGGAATATCTTTAAGATTTTTATTTTTTGTTGTTTTTCTTGCAACATTTGCTGCGACTGTTGCTGTTGTTGCTGCATTTTCTTTAACCCTAACTCTCTCTGTTGTGCTGTATGCATAACAAATAATAAGTGTTGCACTTATTGTTTTTGTTGTCGTTGTTTTGTTTACTGTTTTCCCCCTTTATGGCTACTGTAACATACCGATTGCTGACAGATGTAAACGACTCTTTGCTGTAACTGCACAGTTAACGTCAACGTCACATTAGAATAAAAAAATAAAATAAAATAAAAAATACAAATCCAAACTAAAATTAATTTAAAAAATTTATATTTTGTTAATTTTTATTCGTAAAAAAAATAAAAATATTTATCATCCCACTATATATTTTCGTTTTAGTTTCAAAAAAAATACAACAAAAGAGAAAAAAGTTCTTAATAGAAATAAAGTAATGCAAGAATACGCAGTATATACTTGTGTTGTTGTTGTTGATTGATTTCTATATTTTTTTACGGCCCGTGTTTTATTATCTATAATAAAAAAAAATAATAATAAAATAAAAATAAAAATTTTAATTGAGAAAATCCCATAAATAAGAAAAATATCGAAAAATATATAAAACGTGCTGTTGTTTTTCATTTTAAGTGTTTCACTCCAATCGATATTTAAAATTAAGAAATATCGAACACTTAAGATTGCGCCAAAGTTCTATAAATTATATAAAAAGTTTTTAGTGCGCCTTATTGGAGAAGCAGTTCAACAATTTGAAAGTAAGTCTTATTCTATTTTTTATGCTTTAGTTTTTTGTAAACTAATTACAACCCGGCGTGCTTCGCTACCCTATCTTAATTATTATCTTACTTATAATTTTTACCCTTTTGCCCCATTTTATTCACTTCTGATCCAAGTCCAAACCTTTAAGATAGCTTTTAGTTGCTTTCAGACAGACACTAAAAAGTTCAAAAAATCGTTTCATACAAACACACTCATTTTCCCCCTAAAATTCGAGCTTTAAACCCATCCTAAAGCCTAATAAATCTGGCAGTCAGCCTGACATTAAAGGTCGATATTATCATTAGACTATCACGAAAGGAGCGCCGAGCTAAAGGCAGGCACTGGCATAAGAAGTAGACAAAACTCTTTTCTTCCTCAGTCGATATACAACCCCGACAGGAGTCATTTGTATGCCTACCCATTATACAATAACCCGTGGGAATAGATACAGTAGAGGAGTTGGTACACTTCATATCCAATCTAGGCAAGGTGGGTCTTGCAGCGAAGCAAGGTTCCACACTCGCCCAGGATCTATCCACGTCCAAAAGGTACTTCTGCCTTATAGTGTACCCGCCATAGTGAGTCCATCGGCCACACAATTACACTGGATATCTCTGTGACCAGGGACACAGACAAGATGAACTGCTGCCAAGTTTTCCAAGGAAACCTCGACAGTTCCTTACCAGTTAAAAGGTGGTGGTCACACCCGCAAGAAATCTGATCACCGTTTAGCTGTCAGAAAAATATGTACATCAGTAATGGGAGTCCCACTTCTTAGGATCAACTCTGCAGCACGATAAATAGCCATCATTTCAGTGTGAGAAATGCTAAAACCTAAAATTAAGCGTTTCAGAAAAAATTCCTCTGCCCACCCTGTTCCCAAGCTTAGAACCGTTAGTATAGTCATCACCGAATCACCGGAGCCAGAGGCCCAGTCGTTCCTGCTAAAAATCCTAATGCGAAACTCCCTATACCGGGCCGGATGTAGCCTAGTCGATGTCATCAGGAGCTCAGGAAGTGTCAGATAAGATAGAGAAATGCTCTGAGAGAATGACATGTCAACGTAACAGGACATTTAATCTCACCTCTACAAGTATGGCCTGTTGTCTGGAAAGTAACCTAAATGGTAGCCAGCCAGCATATCAAAAACAGCCTGACCTTGGCAAGAATCCAACATTGCAGTATTTATCGAAAGCAGTCCACCAGAACACCACTTTACCATTGAATCATTGAGTAAATCCAGCGAATAATACAAGTATCTTGTGCCCACTGCTCTCCTGCAGTTGTTGGTGAAATAGGTCGTCTTACAAGCCCTTTCAGCCAGATTAGGCTTCCAATTTAGTTTGAGGTCTAGGATAAGGCTGAGATATCAAATCGTAGGCCTCAGGCTGAGCCCGAATCCACCAATACTGGGCAATGTGAAGCGAGGTATTTTATACCTCCACGTGAAAAGCATTGTAGAGATTTTGCAAGGGTTAACCACCACCACCCAGATATAATAGCCAAGGCAAAATTGAGCTTGTCGGATAGTCTGCGGCCACATGCCAGATGCCGAAACAGCGATTTCATCAGCACAGACAACAACTTTATCACCCGCGATATCAAGTTGAACAAGATGCGTATTAACTGCAAGGTTTCAGAGAAATGGTGAAAGTAATCCACCTTACGATTGGGGTAACATCCTCTGACACTAAGTACTCCTAACAGAGGAAGCAACCTGCCGCAATATAAGGAGAAGCTCTAATAAAGCGCCTAAGTATCCAGAAAGATCGCAGTCATATAATCCCTGACATGCAAGGATTTGTCCACTTGCGAGATAAATAAGTATAGGCGTGTTGAGAGCCAGACAATAGTGAAGCACTAATCGATGGATCTTCATTAACATTTTAATATTCTTTTATCTTTTCAATACAGTTGAACACACAATGTTTAAACGCAAAAGTTGAAATTAGACGTCACTTAACATAACGCCATAGTTGCAACACAACCAATCAACCTTATGGGCAACTATATATTCGATTAGTGATGACATACCATAACGTCATACCAATTTGATTTTGGTCGTCTTGACTATGGTTACGGTTATGACGTTATGTTAAGCCAAGTCTAATTAGACAATCCAACTTGGATTGACAGCACGGCCTGATGAGAGAGAGAGTGTTACTATTACACGAGCCTGATTGCAAACACAAAATATCAAAAATTTTTTTAAATTCATCAGGCGAAGTTTTACAAACATGCTATTGCCTTGCTGTCAAACCAAGTTGAATCGTCTAATAGGCCTATTAAATGCTTGACCAATATCACTTGCATTACCATATAATGCTTAATATTTCATATTTGTTCAACTTCAACAATTTTATTTTCCAATTTAAATACAATATTTCCTGCAAAGAGAAAGCAGAAAAAAACGGAAAATCCTTAAATAAATCAGCGAGCAGCAAATAATTTGTTATGCTCAAGAATAGTTTTTAATGAAAAGTTTCAATTGACATGACACCCCATTAAAGTGAAATGGCGTAACTGTGTCTGCAACTGACTGTATCAAATGGTTGTGACGCTTATTTCACTGGTGTTATTTTCCTCTTTTTTTATTTGATTTTCTCTGTAAATTTTTTCATTTCATTCATTCAGTATGCTCGTTCTATCAACAGATGTCAGCAGATTACAATGTCTGTGTATGTATGTATATTTGTCATATGAACACACTTCATGACTATGTATAAAGACGACTAGTATATGTTTCATTCATTTCATTTGTCACAAATGCTGTTGCTGGTATGAATTTTCTCAGTTATTTGCAGTTTTCTATACAAGTATTTTATTTCAATAGTCATGTAAATTTAATATTCCATTTGAGCCTTTTTATTTATTCAGGAGCTGTAACACTAGACACTACGATATTATGTTTATAAGGGAAAATGAAATTTGTTATTGAAATGATGAGGGGATACGAAAGCGTCAGTGACCACAAATTTGAAAATTATTTTTTAACAATTTATTTTGTTTTCTAAAAATTTTTTTGCTGTACAGTGTTATTCATTTGTATCAACGTCACGTCAAATGCTCGTACGTATTCAATAAAACAGTGTTATTTGCAATACTTATTTGTATTTATAGATTTACGTAGACAACAAACCATAAATAAATTATGAGCTAAAGAATAAATGTTCATGTCCCTATAAAAATAGAAATAAAAATAATGGAATCTTTTAAGAGTCCTTTTCTTCAGCTCTAAGCAACAAAGGCAAGTGAATATGGATAGGCAGACGGCAATAAATTTGATTGCATATTACTCGTACAACATTGGATATTAAGTTACAAGTTAAATCAATTAGATAAAGGATTGTTTTGGTATTTATGGTTAATGAATTTAGTTTGCATTTGAATATTGTTTGAGGTTTCCAACAAACATATTCCCAATCTTTCAATGAAGAAATTTTAATATTTCAGGTTGTTTGTATTTAGAGAGTTTACAAAATTTCCAAATCTTGTTCTATGCAGTGCAATTGTTCCTGTCTGGGCTCATGCAACTTCTTTTGCTGCCAGTTCCACTTTAACTGACCATCACGTAATATGTAAACGTCACATAGAGACAGATGTACTCTGGGCTACGTAGCTTTTGCAAATGTCAAGCTATGACGCTAAGTTTTATTGGGAATATCAACAACAGATGTACAAACTGAACAAAAAAAAAAAAAAAAAAAAACTGAAATCGGAACAATGGGACTCCACGCGGCGGTTATTCCGAAAACATTTTAATCATGGTAGTAGTTTCTAGCTGCTAACACGTAATTTCGAGTATATATGTAGTTGCCGTATTATAGCAAATTTACATTATAATTGGAACCTTAGCTTTTGTTTTGCCCTAAGTCTTCTGGTTAACAAGTACTAAAGTACTCAGCAGTCGACACAATCGATCATTGGAGGAAAATCCATAGCCTAAATTAAAAAAAAAATATAATGTATTAATACGTTTTGACCTTTTTGAAACATATGAGTTTTTTTCTATTATGTTAAAAAAATAATAAATGAAACGAACTTATTGCTTTAAAAAGTCTTTATTTCCAAATTTACTTTATGCAGTGTCCAACTTCCGCTTAATATACAAATTTATACAATACTTAACTCACGACTACTCTACTTCACTATATGACTGCAAAATTATAATTGGCGTACTAAAGATAATGCTGCGGCTTTTGTAGTTAATTAACCTTAGTTTCGAATGTTCTAGTCCATTCCTCAACCTATTATTCAGTTTCCGTTAAGAAATACATAGGCGACTTATAGTGAAATTAGCAGCACTGTTCAAATAAATACAGCCTAGGCGGGGTGATTGTAGCCTTGACATAAACCAATAGAATAACTTTCATTATAAAGTTTATAGCTCTAAATGTTGGTGTATCTCTTAAGGTATTTTAATTTTCGTAACATTATAAAGTCCGACGAATTCTATGTGCCTCGGCCAAAACTATGTGTTTTGTTTATTGGTGTTAGTAATAATTTAATAGTCGTATTACTCCTTAGGCACTGGACCGATTTAAATAAAATTGACATTGTGCATATATATCCCAAAGGGATCACAAAAAACGCCTATTAATTATATAGATTCTAGTCTACATTATATCCATGTAAACTTCGTAAGCAAAGAACAGATCACAAGATAATTTAATCAAATTTGGCTTTTTATACCTATTTCATGTATTTTCTCTAAAAACAAGACATAACGATCATAAATCTTTAATATCATAGATAAGCGACGTTGTAAAGTCCAGTTCTGAAAATCAGTTTGATCTCAGATCTATTAGACGTGCTAGTGATTATATTTTGCCAGCTGTGAATTTCAAGATCACTGAGGTATTAATACATAGGAGGGACAACTATATTCGGAGCCATCCAGCTCTTGGCAGTCTGGTATTTTACGCTGACGGTTCCAAGATGGGAGATATTGGGGATGGCTGGCCTACTGCGACAACTAGAACTTAGGTGTTTTCAGCTTGAATTTTTTGTAATAAAGAGCGTTCGGGGCCCAGTGACTATCTTTGCTGATAGCCAGGCGATCCTCAAGGTCCTCAAGCTTGATTAAATTTAGTTTCATCTTAGACTGGCAGGTTTTCATAAGGTTAAAGGACTTTGCTGGGTAAAGACTTACCGCAGTATTGCTGGAAACGAGATGGCTGATAAATTGGCACGACATATGTAGCTTGAAGTCAATGAACTGTGGACTCCTTACTGCTTCTGTTATGCCACTCCAAAGATTCTTGTAAAGAGAACTGGTCAAGTTTTTGTACAATGAGCCAAGATTTAGTGTTTCAAGGTCTATCTGTCCGCCCATCGCTGATTAAAGGACCTCTTCCCTACTTTCTAAGAGTAAATTGTACCTAAGGCTTTCTAATTTGTAAATGGGAGAAAGGCAACAACGATTTTTTTAGATTATATGAGAATTAGAAGGAGATAAAGACGTTCGAACACCCACTATGTATGTCACTGTTCTATGCTTATTGGTAGAAAGCATCGGATTTCGGGTGGGTAGATGATTTAAGCCTTTAACTTATATAGCTTATATGGCTATGATATGGAAACTGACACAAGCCTCTGGTGCCTTCGGCCTTTCTATTGTTGCTAAACTGGCCACATTTTATCTCCTATATTATTTTCTATCTTTTTATGTTTTCTGTTTGTTCTCTTTTTTCTACAGGATGACAACATGGTTTACGAGAGACGTGAGTATTTGTTTTCTAATAGTTGCACAACCTCTAACCTAACCTAACCTAACCTAACCTAAGCTTTAGTGTACCAAATTAAGTTAATTTCTGAATAATTCCAGCTGTCTTACGAATTTTTACTTAAAAATAGGTAAAACTTAAAACATTCGACAGATATTCTGAAAAATAGCTATTAAATTGAAAATTTGGCTTCATTAATTTATTTGTAGTTCTCATCAAGGTACTCTATATCATCAGTCCATTATTGCCGTTAGATTTTATAAAAGAAACCTATGAGCCGACAATCTGCTAATAATTGTGAACGTGTATAACTTTTTTTTGCAATTTTTTTTTTTAATTTTAAATAATTAAATGTGTACTTATAGTCAAAATTTTGCTTTTTTGTATTCTTTTCTTAACACGTTGAAGACCGCATTGAAAAATCATATTTCTCACATAGGGACCGGCATTTTTTTTTTTTTTTTAATGAGGCTGTGTCAAATTAACTAACTCCGCTATATGCAGTATCTCTTCGAGGGACTGGTGAATAGACTACTGTACATAAATTGAATTAAATCATGCCCACCGGTGTACAAGCGGTCTCCATGTAAACGTGTTAAAAAGTGAAACAGTAAAAAATAGCCTCGTAAAGTATTAAAATGTTACATTTTTTGCCTTCATTACAGGGTAAAAATGTTGCCCAGTAAACTAGTGACAAATTTTTATATATAAAGAAATTGTTGTAATCATATTCATTAGCCGATGATTAAACGGCTTTTACAACTTTTATATAGAGCTTTCTGACAACAAAAAGCGCAACATTTTAATAGGGAGTTGTCAACACTTTTAAATAAGTAGCATTTTGCAATTAGTTTTGTCTGGTTATTGATCTAAAGTTGATGAATCAGAGTGTTTTCCTGAAAAAAACGACAGAAATTCGATCCTTGAGGAAAAGAATTAATTTTAAACATTTTTTAATTGTTTTCATCATTCTGAGTCCAAATTCGTGTACATGCAGCTGGGAAAAAAATTGCCAGATTTGTGTTTAACCCTTTCGGTACTTTTTGTTTTGTTTTTGACTTTAGAAATATTTATTTTTTACTGTTTAATTGTTTAAGCCTATTGTTACGAAAATAAAAATGCCTAAAAAAAAATATACGATAATATTGCCTTTGGGACTGTGTTGTGGGGTTTTGGTCTATTGTTTTGTGTCAAGGTTGTTAATGTGTTACCCTGGTAATGCCGTACGGATTTGTGTATTTGACGGCATTGCCGTACTGTTTTGTGTTTTTGACGGCTTTGCCAATTCGAACATCTTTGGGTAATACAATCTTACATGTTTTTGAGACATTTTTGGAATTTCCAAACTATATGCAGTTAGGTATATAACGTGGCTGCTTGTCCACGTCGATATAGTTATAGTCTTGCAGTCATAAAGTAAAGTTGTGTCTAGGCGTAAATAGAAGTGTTGTATAAGCGAATATTAAGTGCAAGATAAATGAGTTGCTGTATTAAGATAAAGTGTATAAAGTAAAAGGCGGTATTTATTTTGACGCTATTAAAAAGATCTCAAACGTTCTTAAAAGGTTAGAAGGTAATAATATTAAACAAAGTAAATTAGGTAATAAAATGTATAAAAGTATAAATATAGTCAGGGGTGTCATAGAATTCAATAACGTCGGAATTGGATTTGAAAACGATACAAAAATTAATTTGGCGTCATTAAATCCAAAATTATCGGTTTTGTTTTAGAACTTGAATAAGTATCGGTTTTAGGTGTCAGAGAATGTATTGTTATTGGTTTTGGTACTGGAAATAAATCAAGCAGCAAAAGGTTATGTTCTTAAATTTATGTATGTTTATATTATAAAATAAAGGATAACACATACATAATTATGTCTATTTATACGTGAATATGTATCTGTAAAGATGAAAATAAAAACTCCATAATCATGGATAATAACCAAATTTCGAAACAATCCTCATAAGGATATAACATGTGCCAGGAATAAAATTGTACTTTGTTGTTGAATGGTAATGTTTTATAGAAAATTCAAATCATATCTACTGGCTCGATAATGGATGGATACTAAATTTTTATTGCATTGATAGTTATCGAAAATCGTATTACGTATGGTAGCTGGCAACTAAAAACCTATCAATTTCTATATGTTTAGAGTTAGGTTAGGTTAAAAGGGGCCGCCGAACAAACGTCCAGCACTCTTAGGCTCGATGAAGCCCATTATTATACCCATAACTCCCCTTCGACAGTCTTATCAGTTATCCGACACCAGTTCGCCCCCTTTATAAACTTGCTAATCAGCCCAACAGGAATTTCGTATAGAGTTCCTATACTAACAATATGCCCACCGAATATTCTGAATCAAAGGCCTGCCATCTACTTTTAAAGAGCACCTCCATAGGACAGAGTCCCTCTGACCCAATCTAAGTGCTCCTATTACCGCGGATATCCTTCCTTTCAGCAAGTTAAGCAGCTGCCTATACCTTTTCTTATCCACTAGGGCCGACGTTTTTGGATAAAGACGGTAGGGGGAAAACTGAAATCGAATGAAAATGTGGGGGATCAGCAGCTTGCGGCAGGTTAAAGAAAATTTATCTTAGAACTGCAAATTTCCTTTTTGTTATGTCTAAAATCATTGAAAATACCTATTAATTTGTTTATTACACACAGCAATTTTCAATATTTTCAATCAATAAATTTAATATTTTATCAAAAATATTATAACAAAAATTGTAAAAAAAATATGTATACAAATGTTAACAACAGATGTTTCGAACATAGATTTTAATTCAATTCGAAAATAACAAAACTGACTTGGTTTTGTGACATCAAATGAATCCAGTATTGGTCTTCAAATTCAATTACGAAATCTTAGAGGCACGGCCCCTTTCTGAAACCTCACAGTATACTCGCCTCACTAATCGAAACATTTTTTCCATTAATTTTTACAAAAACCCATTACAAAAAAATATAACAAAGTAGCACCGATAAGTGATCTGTCTAAAAATTGAGCTGAAAAGTGACTATGCGACCATATGGCATGGAATAACCGAAAGGGTTAAATCTAGAAATATATTGACATGCTTATACTCACTATACCCTACAAAAGAGAGTCTAATTAAAATATAACGTATTTATTTGATTTAACTTTATGCGACGTTTTTCTTTTTCCAAAATTGAAAAGAGATACTTTGAAGGATGATAATTAGAAACGATAAAGAAAATAATAATTTTATCACTACACCAGAATGCTTATTAGAAGCCTACTAAGAATTTAAAAAATCCTTCGTAGAAGGGTACTATATTACTATATTATAGTTCAGAAAAAAATTACTGAAGAGATATAAAAACTTAAAGATTTAACGTAACAAAGATATCGACAGTTTGCTTGTAGTGAAAAAACATAAAAAACCCAGGTGTAACCCATCATAAATGTTGATAAAATAATGAACTTTCCACTAAATTTTTTAAATGTTAAGAATGATTTATTTAAATACATAATGACTTAAATTTAAATATGTTTTACTTTTTTAAGTGTAAAATACATCACATACCAATCAATTAATTTTTTATTACTTTAAAAACGTGCAAAATTTGCATGAAAAGAATTCTAAAACCAATTTGTAATAAAAATACTATTTGAAGGCGCTTTAAAGCAAAGAAAAACTAAATAAATAGCAAAAAAGAAAACAATTGTGAAAAAAAACTTTAATTAAACCATTTTGAACAAGGCGAAAACAATTTAGAAGCCAATCATAATTAAAAATAATAAAAGCAAAAATAATAATAAAAAAAAATACAAAAATTATAAAGAATTATAATTACAATTAGTGTTAAACTCGCAATTAAAGGGAGACGTCACGGTAAATACTATAATTGTTCTAGGTTTTCATGTATATGGTATGCATATAGTATGTATGGTAATTACAGTAATTCAAATGGTTTTTCACTATAATACGTAAATAGTACATACATACGGATGTTATAATTACGGAAATATAGAATTTATTTTTAATGATAATTTCAACGAAAATCATATTTTTGTCCAAAGCTAATAAGGTGCCATCATGAGTCGTTCAGATGACTAAAAAATCGCTAAACTATTCAAAGGTAAAGAATCAATATTTCCAAAGTTATGAAAAAAAAAATACACTTGCAGAGCTGCAAGAAAAAAGTCAAGTAACTTGAATTTTTTTTGTATGGAACATAATGGACTCTTTTGGAAAGGAAAGAATATTATTAAAAACATACAAACATAGAAGTCAATAATTTTGTATTATGACAATGCTTAGTTTCAAGTTCAAAGCACCAGTTATTGGTATGGCAATCGTGTGAATGCTCGAGTGGCAATCATGCGGCAACAAAAATATCAAAAATGTGCCAATACTAATTGCATTCTTCTACGACAATTGAAGTGGACAATAATACGTTTCAATACTTAAATTTTGCAATTTAGTTTCATAAAACTATTTATTTATTCATATTGGTGCATTTATGACAATCGTGTGATCTCAGCTATTTTCAAAGTTTGATTTCGTGATTATTTATTTATTTTGATTGGCCTGTTCCCATAGTCTAGTGTTTGATTTGACATTTGGCCAATAAATGTGCAGGTTTCTTTAAAGGCTTTGATTTGGAAAGACTGGAAATACATTCCAAATCTCACACCAGTAAGGGGGCACAGACTTCACGTTTGCTTAAAAAATGTTTAATTCAAGGCACTTGGACAGTTGCGAGGATTTTAAGACTGTTTACAAACGGCCAAGTATTTGTCGAGCCTTGTGTATTCGGTAGTCAACATCAACACTCAACTCGAAGCTAGTGATGGATGTGTTGACAATAGAATTTTGGTTTTGGCAACGTTTATTTTCAGACCAGCTTCTTCTGTTATTTCTGATATAGTCCGCAGATTTAATCCAAGATTAGAGAAGTTGTGTGCTAGAAGACAGATATGATGCATAATTCAGGTCATTTAACAGGCCTTGTAGTTCTCATATAACCTCCTGCCGTTTTTAATGCTTTTCTCAAGACAGAGTTTAACACTGTATTAAATAAGTGGTCGTTGTCGTACACCAGTTTAAATTTTATTGGGTTCACTTAAGAATGTGATATTTAAATTTGGCTTAATTCTTTCAGTGCTGGAAGTGGAATAATTTGGGGCTATATGTCAGCAGCGCGCAGAATATAACCATTTTAAAAGAAAATTACAAGAGTTAAGCATTTTGGACAATTTTAAATTTTATCGAGATAACGAACCGAAGGACAAAGCACAGCATATGCTAATGTTTTTTTTATATAAGACCAGCACCCAGGGGATGGCCCCCACTCATGCAGTGCATTGTGCTGCTACTAGGAAAATAGGTTATTGGAAAGAGGACAGAGGGAGTAGTGTTTATGGACGTTAGATTTAAATTTACTCATGTCGTAAGTGGCAGGAAATACTTTCGCTGGAAGATTATTCCACAACCGAACAGTGCGACCAAAGAATGAATTCTCCCTATAATGCGTTGTGCGATTTACTGGACAATCAACTACAAAGGGATGCGCTCTACGAGAAATACGAGTACTACGTAAAAATATATGATTTTTGGGAATTAATTCCTTAATTTTGTTAGAACATATTCCGTTATAGTACCGATAGAACAATTAAACACACGCCACATTGCGACTGTGCTCTAATGAATCGATAGAGTTGGCTACCCTACCGTCATTGATGAGCATCTTCGCCCTCTCCTGTACGCGGCCGAGAAGCTCCAAAATAGATTTTGAAGCACCGGCCCATACATGAGAGTTGCATTCCATTTTGGGACGCATATAGGTTTTGTAAATATTAAGGAGATCAGATGGGGTGAAGTATTTCTTGCACCGTCTCAAAAAACCAAGGCACTTCAATGCTTCTTTCGACACTTGAAATATGTGATCATTCCAACGAACGTCGCAGTGAATTCTCATGCCCAGAACATCAAGAGCATTTGATTCCTCAATATCTACATTACTCATTGACACAGATGACAGCACACCACCACGCCTGTGTGTTAAAAAACAACATTGAGTCTTACGTGCATTAAAATCGACCCTGTTCGCACGACCCCACTCGGAGACCTTCACCAGATCACTTGGAGTGTGACGTTCATATTCATCCTTCTTACCCCAACCTCCTAATGTGGTTATTGTACAACTGTTCCCATGTTATGGAAACGCTGCCACGGTCACCTGATGTCAACGTTATAGAGTATTTGGGGGCATATCTCAAAAATAAATTAAAATCTCGGTCGTTATCTAACATCACTGAGTTAAAAATCAGTCTTAAGAAGGAATGAAAAGGAATTGATACTTCCTATTGCAAAAATTTAGTGGAATCTGTTTTAAAGAGGCCATAAGTTGAATTAACAATTAAAAGCAACGCTAAAACTTAGAAATTTTGAAGTGTCCGATTATAAATTTGATATTTTTTTTCTCAAATTATGAATTTAAACATTTTTATAATCAGTCCCACGAAAATAAATGCAATACAAAAAAATTTCTTTTTGATAAAAAATACATATTATTTAACTGTGCGTTTATTAAATTGAGTGACTGTAGTTAAGAGATCTTTCATTAGAGCATTTTTCATTTATGCTCACTACATATCATAGTCTTTTATACCTCTTATTACACTGAGGTTGACAGAAAGCTAATACAGTTCGATAAGCATTGAATGTCTTTACTGGTAGCAAACGCATGCGTGACCTTATATGTAGAATATTCTGCAAAGTATTTTTTTCTTGAAAACCTTAATAACATCTTCACCTGCTTGTGAATGTAGTCGTGCTTCTACACCAGGGATGCGCACAAAGAGTGAAACACTTAAAATGATAAATACACTGAAGTTGAAATGTTGTAAAAAAATAGATATTCCGACAAAGTATAAACATTCATAAATTTATGTAGTTTATTATTAATATTAACACTTCTCGGTGTACGAGCAACACTCAGATCTTAACTCTCTTCAAAATCTCTGGAATTAAAAAAAATCACCTCTTCTTCGTTCACGGCTGACAAGCTACTGAATAAATTGTAATTATGGTTGTCGTTTGGAGTAATATAAACAAAGCGTATGAATTCCTTTTTTTGATATAAGATTTTTTTAGTATTATTAATTTATAACAAATTCTTAAGTTTTTTATTAAAAAAAAAAAATCTAGGAATTATTAAAGCAATATCAATATTACTGTACGAGTATGATATTTCAATTGAAAGACTATGTAATAAAGGTAATATTCACGAAGAGAATAAACTTCCTAATTTGAACACTTGCTGTTCTACACTATAAAAGGGCAGTAGTGTTTAGTCGAAAACAGCATTAGGTATTATTACTCTTAGTCTTAACAGTCATAGTCCAAACAGATATTATTAGTTTTGTTTCTGATAGGTACTACTTTACAGAATAAACTCGTTTTTCTTCATTTAAGGACAGTAGTTTAGGCTCAAAATACCATCTCCTATTGGTATACGCTGTTAGAAATAGTGTTTGCAAATAAATAATTGCGAATTTATTTTATTTTGGGATCAAACATCGTCGTCATGCAACAACAATAAATGCAACAACAATTATAAGATATATTCGGCATACCGCCAGGTGGAATAAATATAACAACGAAAAGAATTTCACAAAAAAAATATAAATAAAAAATAAAATGAATTGAGAGGAAGGAACACAGCATTCAAAAATAAATTTTAAATATTGAACAATATATATATATATATATATATATATATATATGTATATATATATATATATATATATATATATATGTATATGTATATGTATATGTATATGTATATGTATATGTATATGTATATGTATATGTATATGTATATGTATATGTATATGTATATATACATACATATACATATATATATGAAAAATAAAAAAATCTTTATTATAATCTATAGACATCCGGTAAATTATTCGAGAAGAAAATGCGTGAAAATGAAGGGAAAAAATGTGAATCTGTCTGTATACGAGAGACACAGATTATCTTTATTTCGTTCAGTATGTCAATAAAAAAAGAAGAAAAAAATAAATAATGAAGCAAAACTAAAACATTTCTACAAAATTATAATTATTCTATACATATGAGTATATTAATGCTATTGCTGCTGTTATTATCTACTGCTGTCACACTGATGTTGTTGAATGAAATATAACAACAACAACAACAGCAAATTAAAGAATAATCAATTTACACACTTATTCTCTTAGTATAACTCTTTGGCTTGTTTTTCTATTGTATCTGATAAAATCTCTTGTGGAAAATAATTTTTGCTCTTTATTTTTTATTTAAAAAAATTGGCCATTTTCCAAATATTTTTCTCAATACGAATAAAACAAAAAGAAAAACTTTTTTTTGCACCCTACATACACGTCACCTTCAGCTGTAGGAATATATAGCATTTAGGTTGATGTCTGTAACACCTTAAATAAAGGAAGTCTTGGACTCAACTTTTCGTGTGCGTGTCCGTCACTCCCTGTTAGTCTTGTAATCAAACTACTGCTCGCTATTTAGGGAATAATTCCGTGTTATTTGGCTGTATGTCTTATGGCCCATTGTTAAACGAATGTTTTTAGTTCGAATTTATTCATGAGCACTGGACTACTTTTCTTAAAAGCATATAAAATATGGCATTTGTTTCAACCAAAGTAAAGGGTCCGCCATCTAACGTTTTTTTTTCAACTAGTGCTTATTTCATGAATGGTAACACTTAGCTCATGTCTGATTGGACAGATAATTAGTTTTATCCTTCCGCTGAACGAATATGGTTGTGTATACGCTTGAACAACGCTGGGAATCTGGGCCTGCGATCGACATACAGAAGATGCCGATTTTGCCAAAAAAAATCATCTTTTTAGAAAAAGCTCATTTTGATCTTGGCGGGTATGTAAATAAGCAAAATTGTCGCAATTGGGGCACAGAAAACCCGCACGCATACATTGAAAAGCCGATAGACCCAAGACGAGTCATTATTTGGTGCGGATTTTGGTCCAGAGGCATAATTGGGCCATTTTGTTTCGAAAATGAGCAAGGAGTGGCCGTTACAGTCAATGGCAATCGTTATCGAGCCAAGTTGAATGAATTTTTGTTCACAAAAATTGAAGAGCAACATTTGG
Source organism: Wohlfahrtia magnifica (assembly GCA_023159175.1). NCBI lineage: Eukaryota > Metazoa > Arthropoda > Insecta > Diptera > Sarcophagidae > Wohlfahrtia > Wohlfahrtia magnifica. Next base: position 2,327,300 of record JAKWBJ010000052.1, on the reverse strand, counting down.
TTTCAACAGGACGGCGCTACGTGCCACACAGCCGAAGCTACACTCGATGTTTTGCGCCCTGTTTTTGAAGATCGCATTATCAGCCGCAGAGCTGATGTCGTTTGGCCACCTCGGAGGTGCGATTTGACACCGTTGGACTATTATTTGTGGGGTGCCGTCAAAGATAAGTGTTACGCCAACAAGCCAGAGACAATTGACGCTTTAAAGGACAATATTCGTGAATCCATTGGTGAAATACACTTGCACACAATCGATAATGTGCTTAAAAATTGAACCGATCGTGAAGGCTACTGCATGGCCAGACGAGGCAGCCGTTTGAATGAAATTATTTTCCAATATTAACTAGGAATATTGTACTTTCAAATAAAAAAAAAAAAAATTGGAGAAAATATTCAGTAGTTTTTTTTATAGCATTTAAAAAAAAAAAATTATTTGGCGGACCTTATATAAGCTTTGAATCACACGATTGTTGCAAATTCACCAATATGACACAGTTTATATTGTGCTTTATTGCCGTAGAATATTAAAATTGTCGCAATTTATTTTATGAAAAAAAAAATATATAAGAAGTTTACAGGTTGGTACGTATTGACCACTTCGATTGCGGTGTAAAACCACAATAATATATATTTGATATTTTTGTTGACGCATGATTGCCTATCGATCATGTTTGCTGTGGTGCTTTACGTTAATCGTGTGATCCCAGCTAAATCTAACGATTGCCCAAAATGTGTTGAATATCATTTCATAATTGATCTGAAAAAACCTCTTGTAGTCAACAAAGGTATATTTTCGAATTCTAATAAGATCTAGTTCAGATAAGCGTTTCGTACCTTTTTACCATAATTGACCCTTGAACAATCTCAGTCATTTGCCAGTATAGTAATCAGTGTTCCCTCACTGTTCAACTTTGCGTTAAAACTTTTATAGATCAGTCTATAACAAGCAACAGTTCGCAAGAATCAGTATTCCTAACACTATCTTTTGGGCTTATTATTATCAGCCAGAGTAGGTTGCTTAACGGCAGACACCAGCCCTAAAGAAAAATTTTGCGTCCTATAATAGTCACAAAAACGATTATCTCCTACACTCATAAGTGCAACTCCATACGCAGATGATGTCCATTTAACCACAATCTTCTACTGATAACTTTCCACTCAATTATCTCCTACAGTCGGAACAGATCTTATTAAATTTCGGTTAAAACGGTGCAATCTGGTCCTAATCAGTGTAACAGAGTTGCACAAAATGTGCCATGTGATTTTATCCTCCTCCAGACAGACCCGGCACTCCGTTTCCCAGGACATATAACCTATTGAGATGATATTTCTTAATTATCTATCTATATATCCTCTCAGTTTCTCCGTAATCTATACATCTCTCCTCGATAGAAGAAAGGCCCTACTAACCGTTTGGGCTGTTGCAGTTCCCATGCGCGATCCGCATTTGCGGCCCTGAGACATCGTTCTCGTTTGTCCATCCTCGACTTGATAATTGCTCTCTTAATACCACAAAATAACTCGGAGCCGATAAAATCCGCCGCTTACACTGCCTTCACCAGTTTGCAGCAACCTCAATTGCCATCGACTCCGGAATTACCCGGGATCCGGCAAAGCACAACCTTGTTTGCTGCTCCGAGTTACTGAAGATAGTCAAAACACCCCTCAACTAGCCCCGATATCATCGCACATGAAGTCAGTCCCATCAGTCCCGCTTAACTATTCGAAGATATTGTTAAATTCCTCTGTAGGTTTCTCCAAGCGCACACTTAATTTGTGTGAATTTAACCCTGAAAGACACATGGATGTTTGCTCATAGCTACGAAGATCTTATGTCCTAAGGCCCAAATCCCTGAGTCAGTCTTTAATCCACAGCATGACACAAACACAAAGCCCTGTTACCGATTCTACACGATCTAAGAACGTGAACTCGAACCTAGTAGTCTAGGACTCATATGGTCTGTGATCAAACACGGAAATACGATTTGGATACTCATGTGACTAAAGTTCCCTATTTCTAGCCCTGAACAGGTTCTCATCTCCAAGACACTCCTTATAGCAGCATTCTTTACAAAGATGTGCAGGAGTAATAGCTCCATTATGGCTTCAATGCTGTAGATGAGCCCAGTCATATCCAGACATGCCGACATGCCAAGGGATGCATATGCAATTATCGGTCTAATAATGATAATATACATCCAGTAAATTATCCTAAAGTCTAGATCATATGTCCTGTTAAAAATTACCACTCGCATTAACCCGTACAGCCTTTTCACGTACCACACTAAGGTGGTAGTTCCGGCTTAGTCTCTGATGTGGGACAACATCCAGATATTTGACTTAATTATTAATGAACAGTAATTGCAATTAAAATTTCATCTAATCTTGTGGGCATAATAGTGCCACACTGTCAACTTAAAAAATGAATATAACGCTCATGAGCCTTTCTATATAAAAGACACTCGAGATATATAAAAGACACTCAAATAAATATTTGCATTGTAATGAAGGGTATCATAAAAGTCAACTGTGGCCGACTGCTCCATGCCATGTGAAATTAGAAAAAATTCCGCAACAAAAAAAATAGTATTTAAATCTCACCAACAAACATAGACAGCAAATCGGAAAATAATTAATGTTAAAGGAAGATAAAAAGGAATTTTTAAGAGAGAAATAAACAAGATGGAGGGCGTGGGTAGGCGAAAAAATAAACAATATTTTTCAAATATTGTTCTTGTTATTGTTTGTTATTAATATACTAAGCTAAACAAGAATGTGTATTAGAAAAAAAAAAAAATAAATAAAATATTTTAAACAAAAGTTCACTGTAAGCACGTCGAGCAACAATTTAATGCAACAGCTGGAATCGTTGAATTAAAAAAAAAACTAATGAATAACTAATTAAATTAATAAATAAATATTTGGGTTAAAAAAAAATTGATTTGAGATTCGAATATAAATGATTTTATTTTGTTATTGTATAATATCGATAAATCGAATGATGTTTGAAAAACAAAACTTGTGGGTGCAATTCTTTAAAATTTTTTATGCTCATTTTTTTGTTTTTTTTTATTATTTTTATTAAATTATAGAAATTTTTAATATTGAAATAAATTTATTATTTATACGAAAGTTGTATGTGATGAAACTAAGGGTGATGCTATTATTAGAGATTAAAATAAAAAATGTTAAAAGTGTGAACCTGCGGATTTTTTTTTTTTTTTTTTTGTAGTATCGTAATAATATTCAAATGGCTCAACGAATATTTTTTTTTATTTTTTTTATTTTCGTTCTTAACTATAATAAAATAAAATTAAATAGGCCATATAATAATTCATTTCGATTCTACTTAACGCTATAACCATAGTCAAAACACCAATATCAAATTGACCGGCTACGGCGTCAAAATGATTATTACGCATATTCAAATGAAGAAAATAAGAACACAGTAATCGCCATTGTCAGCACACCATTGTAATAAGGGACACACTAGAATGACTCATATTACGTTTAGCGTTGCATGGTGGTTAATACATCAGAAAGGGATTTTATCGCTTATAGAGGACGTTGTTTCAATTTTGATCGCCTTGTAAAGTTTCGTCCTCCTGGTTCACTAATTTAACAGAAATGAGGATTAATAAATGGCTTCAAAACCCAGTTCATTACTTTCGGTTTGATGCTTCAAATCAAGCCTAGAGCAGTCTTACAGAAGTACACACGAATCTAGTAGTCAATGCCCTTTCTAGTCTTGTCTTAGTCTAGAACAATGCTCATAAATTGAACACTTTCTGACAAAACCAGACTGTGCTGTCGGTCTGGTTCTGTTGATGGTGATTGATCAATTGTTGATTGATTATTATTATTCAATATAGTTTCTAAATGAAATATAAGACCTCAGTAAACAATTACAATTTTAATTTATCTGATGCTAAAGCTTAGATTTCATGCCATCCAATCCCTAAGATTCAGCCAGTCTATGTATAAGCAACTTGCTTTTCTTTGGCCACCCTGTGGATTCTAGTCAAGCACCGCTCGAGATATGTTGTCTGTGGCCTCCTCAACTTGTGCCCAGTCTTATTCCATTTACTTCCTCCAATTTCGGTTTTTTTGGCAGTTGATCTGTTGTTGCCCATAATGTAGCGTTTGACCAGAATACGTATATAATGTGTCGTAGACACTGGAGTGCATTTCCTTAGTGGCATACGGAAGCACAAATTATAACACAGGCGTCAAATATTTAGAGTTTGATGCGCTTGAATGAAATGAATGCAGACCTCATTCTATCCTTTGTGATGCGGGATCTTATATCATCACTTGCCCCACTATTGCTGGAAATAACGCTTTCCAACGGTTTTCCGCATAAAAATTCAGGTCGAATATTGTCGGTGTTAATGACCACTGGCTCGGTTTTTGCTATGTTTATTATTTTTCTAAATAAGACCTGATTTAGCTGCACTCTCACTCAGGTGCTGGCGTTTTGTCTCGATATGGCAGTGTTTACGTGCCAGAAGACATATGTCATCAGCATATTCTAGGCATTCAAGTGTTCCTTGGAGGCTGCAATACTGCCGATGTTGATTCTCACATGATGTATTATTGTATCGAGTGTTAGGTTGAACAGTAAAGGCTAGAGAACACATCCCTGTCGGATACCAGTCTGGATATTTATGTTGACGCTTAATTGGTTTTCGTGAATGACCCGATGACTAGCTCCCCAGTGCACCCCAGATCGTCGTATGGTTCAATGTATCACATGTACAAAGCAGACCTTCACCCCGCTGACTGTTAAACGATAATGTGCAGAGTGTTCATGTGATCAATGCATAAACTTTCAGTCCTAAATCTGGTATGGTCAGAAAAGCTGTGCTAAAATATCGCCTTTCCCAGTGGTGCGTGTAGCTTAAATTTTTGTTTTGCTCTGTTGACGCCCTTGACAATAGGGAGTAGATTAAGTTCTGTTTAATTAGATTAGTTTTGCTTGTCATGACCTCTAAACTAAAAATAGGCTCAGCTGAGCCGGAATTTCTTAAAAAATTGTATAATCGCTTGTAAAACTGGAAATATTGTTTGTCATGGATTTGCAAACTTTACTGACTACTATAAGAGCTGTGTCTCATGGGTCTCTAGTCATCTAATACCTTTTTTATATTTTATTTTTTTAATTTAATGTAATTTTTGTTGTCATTTTGTTAAAGGTTTAAAATTCAAAAGAAAATAAATATACAGTTTTTCGTTTATCTATTTCACATCGATACATAAACACAGCAAGTCATTGCTTTTTAAACCTTCCCATTTATCTTCCGCGAAATAACAAAAATAAACAAATTCGAAAAAAAACAATAAATATTTTTTGTTTATTTTTATTTTCTTTTAAATTCTTGAATACTCTTTAGGTTTTCCATTACTCTTTAACATTTTTACTCTTTTGCTGTTTTTTCTTTTTAATTTCTCTTATTTAAGGAAAAATTAATAAAATATAAATACAATACATTTTGTAATTTATTTTATTTTTATTTTTTCGAAAATTATTAGGATTGAAAACAATTTTTTTTCGAAAACTATTTCGATTATTAATTGTTACATTAGTTTACAAGAAATTTTAAACGCAAGTTCAAGTTCGTTATACGAAAAACAAAATTGTGGCATGTCAACGGAGATTTTGTTTTGTTTAAATTTTTTCTGGGTGAATACTTTAAAATTTCAAAAATTTTATATAGAACAGATGTTTGTCTATAAGTGGGTATTACCCTACAGTGGTATTAGTATACATGTTATTGATTACAAAAAGTAAAAAAAAAACAGACACGCAACAATAGTTGTGCGATGTTACCACTTGTTAAATGCGAATAAAAAATCTATGATATCGGTTAAAACCTATTTTTGTCACAGCTCGTATGCAAACAAGCAAAACTGCCTATATAGTTGTTCATTGACTATTTTATTTATATATTTGTACCCAAAGTTCAATATTTTCGCGCTTTGATTCAAATAAGATGTCGCTTCGTATCATACAAAAGCATGTGACCTATCCGTACTTCTTTATGATTGCGAAATTTGGTTCGTGACTAAAGTGGTTTGACATAAACTTATGGCGTTTTCTTTTCTGGAAAAAAAAAAATGTTGCACATTGTTGCCCTGCCTCTTTTGTGTTCCTTTTTTAAAAAGTTTAATACAATGAAAGGGTGCTGTGTTTATATCTAAAAATGTTGTCTTTAAAAATTTTGATATTTCGTAATTTTTGACTACGCTTTTTGGTGAAGAACAAAAGAATTGCAACATTTTTTTCAGAAAAGAAAATGCCATTAGTCATTGTTAACCGTTGCTTAAGAAGAATCCTAAAAATTTTCTAGCCAAAGGCTTACGTGAGTACCTGCCATAGGACGTTACCTCACGGTGCCAAAGCACGAGTGAATACAATAAGTCCATCAACGCCCTCACCTATGATTATAATCACCAGTGAGTACCAATCCGAAGTCATGTTGTTTGGACATGAACTCCACCTTGGTGAGGTGTCGGAGATTATCTAAACTCCTACCGATCTATGGATCTCAGCATCCGGTTAAGAATGCAACTAAAAACACCGAGCTAGCATAGCTCTCCTCGCGATTTGGGTCTAAACCACAACCACCACGTTGCTCCCACAAGGGGGCCTCACCGTAGTCGGGCAGGAACCGAGTTCCTGGGGCTTCCGACCCCCGTGGTAACAGAATTAAGCCTCCGGTCAAACTTCGTAGCATAAATACTACTACAAGTGTAAGTCCCAAACGGCTCCGGACTGGTGATCATGATGAGAAAACAACAAACATAAAACACTCAACAACAAAAACAATAAACGGAGCCACCCTCACGGGAGAACTCAAAGTGACATCGTGCATCAAGGATACAATACACAAAACAAAAACAAAAGCTCAACCAGTCAAGGATAAACCAGTACAAGGCAACACGCTGTGGTCGGCAGCTACGTTTTAAGACCGCAAGCAGCAAACAGCAAGTAGCAAAAACACCAACTATCAGCACACCACCGGCAACCCGAGGAATGGTGGGCGAAAACTGAAGTAGGGGATGTCAACGTTGAAGTTCGTACATGTAAATTTGGGTGGATTTGACACACATTGTGCAAAACGCCGGAAAAAATAGTCTGTTATGCCCTATCCCACAACCCGCAAGGTAGCAGAAAACGAGTAACACCTTAAAATACCTGGCAGTGAACAATGCTACAAGATGTAAATTCCATGTTCAATGTCGCACGTACTTTCAATAATGTGTGGGAACTTAGAGATCTTGCCTCAAAACGACCGAGGTGGAGACAAATTAAAGAAAGCGTATGCTCAGCTCGTAGTATTTGGACTAAGATCAAGGCCCAATAACACAATAACACATGTCATTCAAACGAAGTTACGCTCAAAATTTTAAAGAAACAATCAAACTACCGGATCTGCCCTAAAGCAAATGTTCATCAATTAGCAACTCTGGAGCCATTCCCGGTCTGGAATTGAGGGTACACAGGTGCCGAGTTAAAAGCAACCGAACGGCTTACAGATTGCGGACAGTGAACGGCCTTTATATCAAGGTTAGCTGCGAATAAATGATTCTGAGATATAAGCGGTCAGCGGATATCTGTCTGCTGGCAACAATGACACAGGTGAGTGAGTACCAACTTTCGATTTGTACTCCCCTTGCAAGAAATCCCTCAAACATCGCACTGTCTGTTCTCCTAATTGGTGCAGCTGCAAGCTCACGGCTGTACTTATATATGCTTCGCTTTATAAACGTGGAATATGTACATTCAGTCTAATGGCTAAAATGCAGCCCCATCGTTGAATTTAGATGCGGTAGACTTATTATAGATAGACCTCAAATAATATGGAGGCTCTGTGCTCCTTATAGGACCAACCATAATGCACGATGTTAATTATAAATAAAACAGAAAATTTTCAGAGAATTATCTTAATATTTTTTATTATGATAGTCATTGTGTTAACATGCTTATCGTCACTGAACATAAAGCACGTCGATTTTAATCATGTCATGAGTCTGCTAACGCCCTCGAATTTTTTACATTTGAGTTAAAATTTAGGGCAACACTGTCTGTCAAGTTAGCGCAACCTTTTTGCTCACGGGTTACCTGATTTAAGTTTCAGGTGAGATTGCGAAGGCAGATCTATACCAATTCGTGGCCTAAATAATCAAGGATAAGTAGCTTCAATTTTTCCAGTAGCTCAAACCCAACATGTCATAGGTCACCATTGGTCTTTGGAATTTTTGGGGGAAGTCCCTAACAAGACGCTATAGCCATACATATTAAATTGAGCACTGCAAGCGAAGCTAAGGCTTTCGTTTTATTGATGTGCTTTTCTAAACATATCGGTATACTTGTGTATGCAGATGAAACCCGATAAAGCCTTCTGCGACTATTAATTGTTATTGTTACTAAGGATAACCATGAGAAAATAAAGAGTTTGAACAATTCAGAAGAAGAAAACTTAAAGCTATACAACAAGCGTTTCTATAATTTCAAAGAGGGTTTAATTTGATGAGACAAAGTGGATCAGTATTGAGAAAAAAGTCACCTTATTTTTTGAACTTTTTTTTTAAATTCATTCCAGTACTTTGGAAATAGTACCATTTGAAGCATACTGGTTTAGTTTTTCCTTAAGAACTTGATTTAAAATCGTTTGAGCTTTTAAAATTCGAATAAGAATTAAAATAAAAAAAATTAAATACTATTTATTTTATTCAAAGATACTGTGTTTTTAATAATGCTAAGAAAATAAAAGCTCCTAAAAAGATGTATCACAATTTAGAGTTATTCTATTGGTTTGTGTCAATGCTACGATTACCCTGCCAAGGCTGTATTTATTTGAACAGTGCTACCAATTCAATTTTCGGTATTAAGACTTTACATTTGAATTAACGTAGCTGAATAGAAGATTGTGCAATATACTAGAACATTCGAAACTAATGACGATTTACTATAAAAGGGCACCACATTCTGCTTAGTCAGTCAGTTATAATTGAACAGTTAAAGAGTAAAAATGTGCTAAGGCCTTAGTAAAAATGCTGAGTATATTTGTGTATTAAGCGGATATTAAGTTAGATACTGTATAGTTATAATTGTGTAAATAAACGACTGTATAAAGTAAAACAACAACTTCGTGTCATTTAAAGGGTGTCCAAAATTGAGTCATCATTTTAATTTTGCTGCCATTTATTTTTTTACTTGTAATTTTTATTCTAAATTTTATTTCCAGAATCTAAATACATTCCGGTTAGTTAATGTGGAATACAGAAGAAGGAACAATGTGTTTTTGTTATTAAAACATTTTTTGAAAATGGCAAAAGTTGTAAGGATGTAATTAGAAAATTGGTGTGGTTTGTAGTACGGAGGAGTCAATCTACCGGATGATGATCCGAAGCATTTTGTGACAAAAATTGATGATTTAGACGTAGAGAATAGGTGGTTTCAACAAAATGGTTCCACTTGTTACACAGCAAGAGAACCGACATAATTTTTATTTTTAACCGGAACGTATTTATAATAAACTGAAATAAAAATATTTGTAATACGCTTTAATTTTTAACACCATTTATTTTAATTAAGGCCATTTAAAAGAACTTAAACGTTATAAAAAGGTTAAAACTAACAATATATAGTATTAATATAATAAGTGTAGCCTAAAATATAGCCGACACAGATCGGTTGTGTATATATATTCGCTTGTTTTTTTAAATTTATTTATTTTTTTGTTTAAAAAATAATTTGCGAAATCACAAATTGTTCTCAATTTTTTAGTTGGTCCGTGTACACGAGCGTGTTGTGTTTAAATAAAAAAATCGGAAAATATTGAAAAAATAATTTTGTATTAAAATAAATATAAAACACAAAATTAAATAAATATAATAAAAATATGAAAACTTACCATTTAAGAAAATGATATTTAGTAAATAAAAATTTCAAATAAATTGAAATGGTATTGAAAGAAAAATTCTTTAAATGTATATACACATTTAATGACCTTGGGCTACAAAAGAATAATAATAAAAAGTTAAAGTAAAGTATTAAAAATAATAATTATAATAAAAAAATACGAAATAAAAATCAAGTAATTCAAAATAAGTAATGGAAATTTTTTTGAAATACGTAAAAAATGTGAAATGTTTTTCTGAAAAATAATTCGCACGGAAATACCTTTTTAAACAAATCACATTTTAAAAAACAAAAGATTGTCAGACATTTTTAGTTAAAATTTTTCTTGTTTTTACTGGTTCTTTCCTGAAAATGAAAAAAAAAAATAAAATAAAATTTTTTTACATATGAATCTACAATAACGTTTTATTTTTTCTCTTTAATTTTATGAAAAAAAAAAAAAATTATTGCAATAAAATAAGTTTATTTTTTTTTATAACAAAAAATTTCGTTTTTTTTATTGAAATTTATGCAATAAAATATTGTCGTCAACACGACAAATTTTTGGTTTTTCTATTTATTCATCGCTAAAATATTTTCTTTGGAAAATTGTCTTTTCTGAAAATGTGTTTTTGAAAAATTAAAAAAAAAGAAAATAGAAAAATACAATAAAAAGGAAACAAGCAAAATAATACAAATGTTTGACCACCAACAGCAATTATTTGTGTGTTTTTGATCAAAGATTTTCATTAAAAAAAAGTCGCATTCCCAAGGTATGTTTTCTTGAACTTGAATAATAATTTAATATATATATTAAAATATTTGTTTGTATTATATTTTCATTTTATTGTAAATATTTAAATAATAAAAAAATCACATTTTAGTAGAGTTTTTGATCATTTTTACCACTTTTTTTAATATTTAATAAATTCAATTACATACTTCTGAACTAGGGGGTACTTAATGACAACAGTTTTATTAAAAAAAAAAAATGAAAAAATTTGTGTTTCTTAAACTTAAAATTGTTTGTGAAACATAAAAAAACATATTGTTCAAATTGTATCATTTTCAATAAACTTTTTTTTAAATTTTCTTTTTTTTAATTTAAAGTATTTTATAGCCAAACTCAATAATGATCGTCTATTCAAATATGTATAAGAAGACTGCAATTTATTTGCACAGTGACATCACAGCTTAATATAGTCGAATTTGAAATTTTCATAATAATTTCTAATTGTGAATATGAAAAATTATTTTAAGCATAAAAAGACTAAACGAGGTTTGTTAAATAATGGTGATATTATTTGCTACCAGTGCCTTAACACTTTCATAGTTTCAAGTTTGTAACAGTTTGACTGTTGTAGGCACTGATCCCACTCGTGAGTGCTGAAAAGTGTTTATTAATGGTATAAGGTCCAAGGTGTTGGAAAATATGTCAATGAAGAATCTCGCAGACAATTCATGTCTTCTGTATTACAATACTATACCTGCTTATTTATCATTACTTGTGATTGATTTTTTAACTAAAAACAATACAATAATCATGCAGTGGCTAACTTATTTATCACATGAAGAGTGTTTTTATAGCCCAGGAACTTAAAATGAAGATAGAAATCTTGCTGGAATGAATTTTTTATATTATATTCTGGTAGTTAATTCTATGGCATTTATTTTTTAAACATTGTTGCGTTTAAAACTTTTTAAAACGTTTGAGTTCTTTTCAATTGCGTTAAATAAAATAAATAACACGTAGTTGTTGTTTTATTTAACAGTCTCTTTATTTCTACACTTTAACTTTATACAGTAACTTATTTAACTTCTACTTTATCCTCAAATTATTCAACATTTTTACCAGCGCCTTAACACGATTTTATGACTGTTAAATTACAACTGACTAACGTAGGCAAAGCAGCGTTCCGTATAGAATAGAAGAGAATTAGCTATATTAGAAAATTGCAGGATTTGGGATGTGGCTTGGGTACATTGACGAAATAGACATGAAAAAATGGTGACAAAAAAGTGTATGGCTTTTATACATTTTTGGATAGATTGTGCGAAAAAAATGACTATGAACACTAAACATCATGGTTCCTACGACAAATTTAGCGGAAAAAATCGAAAGAAAAAAATTATTTCCCACCCATACATGTATGATCACATAAAGTGACAAAACTGACTGCCATCAGTTTCGAAGGTTCTAATATAGTCTTTAACCTTCTATTCAGCTACTTTGTTACCCAAAAGTTGAATTGGTAACACTGTTCAATACGCAATTGGTAACAGGTTGATTTGGCAATGACAGGGTTATCGTAGCCTCGTCACAAACCAATAGCTTTGTCACAATAACTTCCATAATAAAGTTTATAGCTCTTTTTTAGGCATTTTTATTTTCGTAACAACGTCATTTCCGGCATATGGCTTACGAGTTTTACTACTTTTCCCAATAAATCTGGTGGTATGGCGTCAATGGTGACTTGAATATTGGCTTTAAATACTTCGAGAGTTGCTGGTTTGTCGGCATAAACCAATGTCTTAACATAGCCCCATTTACTCATGTCGTAAGTGGCAGGGAAGATTGTTTCACAAACGAACAGTGCGATTTGCTGGACAATCAACTACAAAGGGATGTGCACTACGAGAAATACGGGTACTGCATAAGAATATGTGATTTTTCGGAATTAATTCCTTTATTTTGTGCGAACACATTCTGTTATAGTACCCATAGGACAATGAAACACACGCCACATTGCGACGGTGCTCTAACGAATCGTAGAATTGGCTACCCTACCGTCATTAATAAGCACCTTCGCCCTCTCCTGTACGCAGTCGAGAAGCTCCAAAACAGACTTTGAAACACCGGCCCATACGTGAGAGTTGTATTCCAACTTAGGTCGGATATAGCTCTTGTAAATATTGAAAAGGTCAGATGGAGTGAAGTATTTTCTGCAACGTCTTAAAAAACCGAGACACTTGAATGCTTCTTTCGACACTCGAAATATGTGATCATTCCAAAGAACGTGAATTCTCATGCCCAGAGTATCAAGAGCATCTGATTACTCAATATCTACATTACCCATTGACACAGATGTCACCACACCACCACGTCTATGCGTCAAAAAACAATATTGGGTCTTACGTGTATTAAAATCGACCCTGTTTGCACGACCCCACTCGGCGATTTTCGAAAGAAAGTTGTCACCAAATTTATTTTGCAATAAATCGACTGTTAAGCGCACTTAGCAAGGATCCATTAATAATCTATAGAGCTTAAAAATCAACTTGATTATTGAAACAGAAACAAAGCAGTGGATGCTAAGTGGAAAGCCAATATGTTTCCTAGAGTGACAAAAAAAGAAATGGTGATTCGGATTGTCTTCGCTTTAAATGCGGCATTTAATCGCAAATAAGCTTTATCACTAAACACAAAGTGGTCTATGAATTCTGCGAACAGATTAATTTTTTTCAAAATAAATTTCGACAATTGGGAAGCGTTGTTCTCAACTGTAGTTGTAAAAAAATCTGAGTTGTAAACACCGCGTTCAATCTTTTAAAGCCAAAAGCAAACCAAACTAAATTTTAATATTTTTTTTCAAAATAACTAAAACTGCTTTCAATAGCAGGGCACGCAGATGTATTTATCTGGCGTTATGGCGTCAGGGTGTACCCCCCGATTTCAAATGTAGAGTTCTCCACAACCACAGATATTTTGAAAGCTTCAGCTTCAAATATGGTGCTAGCCAAGACTGTCTTCTGTCATCAATATAGACATACAGAATACCCGCGACATTCCAACTAGAGCAAAGAGGACTTCTCTCAACCAATGAGCTGGAGCCGAATCTATTTTCAGACTCATTGAAAGGTACCTACAAATGCATTAGTTAGATAAGTTTTTCATAGCGTAAACACTCACAACCAGTCGCTAGCAATGTTATGAGGTAATATCGCTGTTGAAAATTGTGAGATGCTCTGGCTTCGGGTTGGTACGCTGTCTGGCTCTTGGTTGTCAGGCAGGAGATCAGGAGAAAACGCCACCTAAAGCTAGGATCATACGATTGTCACAATGCATCAATTATTGGTACGGCAATTGTGTGACCGCCCAATAAGTAATAACGCGGCAACAAAAATATCAGAAATGCGCCAATATTTATTATGTTCTTATGCGGCAATCGAAGTTGACTATACGTACCAATATTTGTATTATGAAATTTATTTTCGCAGAATAAATTGTGATAATTTAGATAGTTTACGACAATAAAGCAAAATAGAAATTGTGTCGTAATGGTACATTTGCGACAATCATGTGGTCCTAGTTTGGTAGTTAAAAATTGCAATGCTAAGTAAGGATCACCACCATCACTCAGCAAGGATCTTCACCACTACACAATCATATGGAGGCAAACTACAGTAGATTTATCATCTACTTAACTGATAACTAAAACTGAAACTAAGTTTTGTGTAAAGCCAATATGTTTCCTACAGAAGAAGAAGTAATAAAGAAAACAAATTCGCTTTTATGATCATGTACATAAAAATCTTCGTGCACAGCAAAAAACAATAGTTTTTTAAGCAGTTTTCTTTAAAATACAGTTATGAAATTAAACTTATCGAAAATGCCGCTTTTGATACAAAAACAATGTTGTTTTGTTGTATACAACGATGAGAACATGGTAACAACTAACACTTTTATTTGGGTATGCCTGTATATTGCTGGAGTGTGTATAAAGTTATTGCTCCAAAGTATGTCTAAATTTAACCAATATTATAACACTTTTAATAAATAAATAAAAATGAAAAATAATAAAATAAATCATGTTTTTAAATATAAAAATGTGTGAAGACAAGCCAATAAAGTATTATTACGGATTAAGTATAGAGTGTTAAATAAGAAAACAATTTTCATTTTCATTTTACCGACCTTGGCTAGCAGCAGTAGTAATGTTGGTCATTTCCACATTATGAAAAAAAAAACAAAACAAATACTTATTCCTATTGAATTAAAAAAAAAAAATTAATGAAAAATGTGTAGATCATGAAATAAGTAAATGCGAGCATATTTAAATAGACAGACAGACAGACAAACAGGCAAATAAACAAATTTTTGTAGAAAAAATTTTATTCAAGAAAATATTCAAAAAAAAGTAATAATAATAATAAAAAGAAAAACATGAATATGTATATTAATTTATTAATAAAGACAGAGAGCAATATTTTATTCGCTGTTTTTTTAATTATTTTTATTTGAAAAACATTTTTTTCAAGATATAAGTACCAGTATTGATGACAGCATTTTTTTAAAAGACTTTGAACGAAATACAATTTTAATCTTTTTTTATCTTATTTTTCTTTACAGATCTATAAGGAAGAATTATAAACTTATTCGTATGTAAATCCTGAAGAAGTAGAAGAATTTTGTAAAAAAAAAAATAATTAATTTTCACACAAAAGTTTCAAAACAAACATGGATCAACAGCCACTTATTGTACAAGCTGAATATTCCTTTAAGGGTGGCAATAATGATGAATTGTGTTTTAAAAAAGGTGATCTTATTACGGTGACACAACGTGAAGAGGGCGGTTGGTGGGAGGGTACACTTAACGATAAGACTGGCTGGTTTCCCAGCAATTATGTTATGGAATATAAGGCACCACTCCCCATCACAGATTCTATAAGACCACCCGAAGAGATACAAGAATACAGATCGGTTGTATTAAAAGATCTATTGGATTCGGAAAGAGCACATGTGGCCGAAATACAAGGTTTACTGGAAAACTTCTTAGAACCCCTGCAGCAGGCACAAATGTAAGTAGATAAGTAAATAGTCTGGTATTTTAAATATTAATTTTAAATTTTGTAATATTTTCTGTTCGGCAAAAAAAAAAAAAAAAATTAGTAAAAGTAATAGCTCTGAACTCACCTTACACCGACTGATTCAGAAGAGTTGAATGGATAATAATTTTAATATGCGCCTAGGATTGTATAAAATTTGGTGTAAATCGGTCTATGTTCGTTGAAAATAATCTTTCATTGCGTTACTCGAAAAGAAAATTAAGAAAGGACATCCAAGAAAGATGGACGCCGCCTCCTTTCAACAATACTTTTTTTTTTTTAAACCATAGATGAGAATCTCAGGAAAGCTATAGATTTGAAAAACAGGGGCATACTTTTACGGAGCAGCAAAAAACTCAACCATCTGGTATGAAAGGAGAGGGTGGCAGCCTCGCTAAAGGCACGCATAGCGGCCCATTGTGATTCCACATAACACATTGTCCCTGTTCTACTTACCAGAGTCCTGGTGATCAAACAGGGGCACCGAACAGAAGCACTGCCCTAGATTATATCGAAAACCAGCCCGACAGTCTAATGAACTTGGCTATTGACCTGATGTCAAGGATCGATAGCTCCGATAAACCATCGAGAAAGGGCCCAGTGTGAAAAGTCTCTCGCTAGCAGATAAAGTGGACTGCAGTCGCTTCCTCTTCAGTTAATCCACAGCCTCAACGAAAGTCATTTGCAGGTAAGCGCAGCTTTTGTGCGTGCCTACCCCTGACGCAATGACCCGTGAATATTGATACAACAGAGATGCTCCGAAGGTCAAGTTTGAACAACTGATTGGTACGCTGTCCAGGCTCTTTTAACGTCCATATATATACTTCCGCTTGAACGTCAGTGAAGCCTCTCGGAAAAAATTCCACTGCCACTATGTTCTCCAGCCTGGAACCGTCCGTATAGACATCCACTTAATCGCTGTGGATGATAGAGCCAGAGGCCCAATCCCCCTACTAGGAATCATGACCTATACAGTTCAGGTCCAGATGAGACATAGTCGATATTACCCCGTATAAAGGGTTTTTCAGATAGAATAGAGGAGTGTCCAGAGTAGATAATATGTCAGCGTGATAGGATGTTCAGTCTCACCGCTACAAGTTTGGCCATACCTTAGAAATGTGAACGCTAGAATAATTAATGCTATAATGTCTTTTTTCAAATCTTGGGAAGAACTGTCAGTCAAACGCTCTCACAGCGGAAATGAATTTACTAATAAAAGTAAATTTCGCATTGTGTGGGTGTAAGACGTGGTTAATTACAGACAATATTTTGCAGAAAATTCAAATGTTTGTAAACATAAGCCTTAGCCGCAGTTGAACATCTTCTGGCCAAACATAATAAGCAATGCAGATCTGCTCTCAGAGTTTAATATGATTGGTAATCGTAAAAGGGGTTGAATTGAGCATGCCCTTAAAAAACCACATTATGAGTTCTCTAAAATAATATCCGACAGATATCCACAGGGTTCCAGGGAATGAGGGGCGAGGGCAATATGGCGCGGGTCGGCAATAAGTGATGTGGAACAATCTGTAAACTTTCGGAATGAGATGAGGAAGTTGGCGCAATACGGCATACGGTTTGGGTGTTTTTCAGAGGTCCTATGCACCTCAAGGAGTTGAAGGAATATGTGATGATGATGAAAAGAATAATTCAGTTGATTTACCACTCTTGCCCAGTCATTCGCAATTAAAAGTGTACATAAGGGCTGGACGGTCGAAAACGCAGCATTCAATGGAGCCTAAGGGATCATCTACGTCAAATACCTCTGTTTAATATCATCTCGACACGCGTTATTCTGCATATACAAAATTGAAGATCTGAGTCGTGCGTCTAAGGGAGTGAGTCTGACGATTTACTGTGCCAAGACCAATACTGTGTCTGTGCCAGCGTTCAGATTAGCTAACCAGTACGAATTTTTGGATCAAATGTGAAGTGTCTGTTTTACTGTGTGGCTGCGAACCCTGTTTGATGACTGGAACCGTTATCTGAGTCAAATACTCAGGATATGGTGGCCAATAATTGTTTCGCATTCAGAGCTTCTGCGCAGGTGTGGTGGGGAGTCACATCCTACCGCAGGGTACCATAAGTTGCGGCCGTACATTAAGTGTGGAAATTGAACCTTCTGGCAACAGCCGGAAGAAAACAAAGGCGATTGCGAAAAACATTGAACTGGAGATAGTTTGTAGAGGGTGTGCCGCTGTGGTATGGTAGGTAAGACACCCGCCTACCAACCAGAAGGTCATCGGTTCAATACCAGGCCATAGCATCTTAAAAAGAAAAAAGTTTTTCGACAGCGTTATATCATCTCATAACATTAGCTAGAAACTGGTTATGAGTATTACTATTATTGAAAACTTCTCTAAATGCATTTGCCGTTCAGAGCCAGCATTAACCTGTAACTTCCTTTCAATGAGTTTTAAAATAGAATCGGGTGCAGCTCATTGACTGAGAGAAGTCTCCATGTTCCTTCACGGAATGTTACGGGAATTAATATATATATATATATATATATATATATATATATATATAGTTTGTAGAGGGCCTTATCTCCAATCAGAAGCCTAATTTAGGACACATATAATAAGGGCTACGCTTGACTGATCAGTCATACTGATCTGTTAAACACGCAAAACAACAATTTTTATTACTTTTAGAAGATGATTAGCGAGAAAAAGTTCTCCATAATTGATCAAGTAATACAAACGTAAAGAATATGGAAAAATTTAAGTTGACAAAGTAACTGGTAGGAAGATAAAGGGTGAACATTAACTTTTATAAAATCAAATTGTGTCTTAATCACTTTAGTAAATGTATCATGTATTCTCTATCAATTAAACATGATAATTAATCTTCCAATAAGAGCGTATAAGTGTAGAGTATCTGCCATATAGTCATGTTTGAAATAACTTTTTAACTTTTCTTTTTAATTGTGATATTTTTAAATTCAAATTTAAAAAAAAAAAAAATATTTTTATCTTCTTGCATTATACACAGACTCAATTCAGATGAATATGCTCAATTAATGTGCAATTTTGTTGAGGTTGTTAAAACACACGAAGAGCTATTAACACAAATGGAAGAGTGCAATGATCGTGTAGGTAAATTATTTCTAAATAAGGCACCGTATATGAAACAAGTACATCAAGCCTATTGTGCACAACATCCCAAAGCTATAGTTATATTAGATAAATACAAGTAAGTTTAAAATAATAAAATTTATTGTCTATAACGTAACTATGAAATAATTTTTTTAATTTAGAGATGAATTAGAAAAGTATATGGAACGTCAAGGTGCTGCCACTCCTGGTCTTTTAGTATTAACCACGGGCTTATCGAAACCTTTTCGTCGTCTGGATAAGTATTCAGCCATGTTGCAAGAACTGGAAAGGCACATGGAGAGCAGTCATCCAGATAGAGGCGATACACAACGTAGTGTAGCTGTTTATAAAGATATAGCTGTAGGTATTTTTGACAGTAATTCCGTTTTGAAAAAATTAAAATTAATTTCTTATTAGGCCACTTGTTCTGCTACAAGAAGACAAAAAGAACTCGAACTACAAGTTTTAACTGGCCCGGTACGAGGCTGGCAAGGCCAAGAGTTAAGTTCTTTGGGTGAAATTATACACATGGGTAGCGTAGCCGTAGGTCCCGATCATCGTGATCGTTATTTTGTTTTATTTCCACAGACATTACTTATATTAAGTGTTAGTCAACGTATGAGTGCCTTCATTTATGAGGTAAGAAGAAAAAGGAAAAAAAAGAAAAAAAAATTAAAATTAATAATATTCACTTGTTCTAGGGCAAATTACCACTCACCGGTATCATAGTGAATAGACTAGAAGACTCTGATACTTATAAAAATGCATTTGAAATTAATAGTCCGCTAATTGATCGTATTGTTGCTGTGTGCCAAGGACCGAATGATGCCAATAAATGGGTAGAACTTTTAACTTCTTCGAATGCCAGCAGTATGCCCATAGGCATTAAACGTCAACTTAGTAATTTAAGTAATGCTTCCGTTAGTGGCGGTCATATCTCTACACCACCCAGTCATGTAAGTATTTTTCAATTTTTTCTTTTGTAAAATTTTATACTTTTCCCCAACCAATTTATTTTCTTTTGTTTTAATTCATAAAATTATTATTGTAAAAAACGACCAAAACTTTAATTATTTTTGTGTGCAAATATATTAGTTTTCTCATAATTTGGATGCTCGTGGTTATTGTACCCGGTTTTCATTATGTGCCTACTATAATACGCCACAAAATGTTACCTATCAGATAACATTGCCACCCAGTAATTATCCGCCCACGGCGCCGTATGCTAATCTAAGTGATCATTTTGCAAAATTGGTGAAAAAGGGACTGCTGAAAAGTTTTCTAATAAAAATGCTGCTGTATCCACAGTCAAGACAGAGTATTGATATGAAAAGTATACCTTTAAGACAAAAAAGATGCCACAAAGCTTCGAAAAAACTAATCAAAAAGTTAACCGAAAAAGAATTAGCGGGGTTGGATTCAAGCGACCGCACAGAGCTTGAAAGGCAAGATGCATTTGAATTGCCTACGGACTCGGAAAGCGAGGGAGAGGATGACGGACATAGTGATTTTGAATTTCTAAAATTCGAAAAGGATACTGCCACGGAAGGTGGAAACGATTCTTTTAATTCAGCAGGTACATTTATAGATCATGGTTCTGGAGCTGCCACGCCTAGGAAGGCTAGACATTGTTCTTCTATAAATCTTATAAATTTAGACTCTACAAGCGATGATGACTGCAATGGCATGAAAAAGGAATCTCTTGTTATAGGCTCTAAAACCATGAGGGCCATAGCACGTAAGTCTACACAAGAGAGTTTTATTATACACACTTCAGAAGCCCATTTGGAATTGGGTTGTCATGCTAACGCCATAGATGAAAAATCAAAAATGTTGGCTCAGCAATCCTCTGAAACTTCGGAATTGTCATCATGTTATAATGGTCGGGCTTTAGGTGCTGCATATTTAGCTTGTGAAAATTTGGCTGATCTTTCGGATGAAACAAAAATAAAAAATACCGCCTCAGCCATGACCCTTTCACCTACAGAACGTCATAGTATGCCCAATATGTTTGTGGGTAATCGTTTTAATCGCAGTTCGAAAACAGCTGTCTATGTGCCTACGTGGAGAGATCGTCAGGACATGCAAAACCAATCGGCTGATGTAGCAGAAAATTCTCCTAAACCAGCGGATGACAATGAAATACATGCAAGCTGTTTGGATTTGCCGGCGTCTTGTCGAGATGCTCCCGATAAACTAACAGCTGAATTATTGTATAATTTTGAAGAATGTGATGTTATATCACCTCCCTCCATGTATAAAACCCTGCAGAAAAGCCAAAGAAACTCTAAAAATTCCTGTTCCACTTCACAGACTGAGCTTTGCATAGAACCTAAGAGAACGAGTAAAGATTCGTTGAAAAGAGAGTCTGTTAAAAGGTGCATTAGTTATCAATATGTGCCTCTGGCTAGTGAGACCTCTATTGAGCACAAAAATAATTCCAATCCAAATTTAAAAGCAGAAAGGGAAAAGAATAATCCTCCTCCCTTGCCGCCAGCTCAACACTATACGCCAACACATCGTTTTGGTAATGGAAATGGAGATGAGTTAGACGGTAATCATTCCCCTTCAAAATGTAAATGCTGTGAAAGTTCGCAATGTCCAAGTCCACGTTCCAGTGATTCAGGTTTGGCTGGCAGTTGTACGATTACCTCACCTGACCCACCACAACAAGAAGGAGCTTACGAAGCCTATTACGATGTGGACGGTTCCCTTAAATTGATCTCTCCTATAGCAAATGAAATTGAAACAAATGATCTCACACGATTTGATGTTTGCGGCACATTTCGTGAAAAATTCTTAGAGGCTGTACAACAAACTCAATCACCTTTGCCATCATTAACTACATTAACTACCACTACAGCAGAATTCCAGATACAACGAAAAAGTATTTTTTTAAATTCTATAGCGCCTAGTAACGATGCGAATGACGACAATGCGTCTACCTCAAATGCAAATATAAATTTAACTTATGAGCATAACGAAACTATTAATCCTGAGACGGGCATGTTTCGCTCAGGTATGTATGCACATTGGTGGAAAAAGGAAACTCTACCCAAAGATGTCGTTAAAGGCATTGCGAAAGTGTATAACAAACGATTGCCCTCGACACAGTCGAGCAAAGATTCTCATTGTTCTGTGTGTTCCAGTTGTTTTTGTTCGTTGGGTGCCAGTGGCTTTAGTGAGGGCACTACCTATTGTTCCATATGCCAAGATTGCTATTCCTTGTGTAGTGTTTCACGCAATGAAATGCCTACAAACACTACCAACACCATAACAGCAGCCGAATGTCCTCTCTGCTGTAATAGTAGTAAAAATAAGTCATCGAATCAACGCAACAGTGGTGGCAACTCGCCGGCTAGTGTTTTAACTACTCCTTCATCATCATACGATTGCCCCATATGCAGTGGTGCCTACATCGCTCGCCCTGATTCGTTGGGCTCCATTATGGAAGATGCTGTACCTGAGCAGCAACAACAGGCGTTTGCAGAAGGCAAGCATTTTAAGCTCAATTTTATGCATTCAAAATAATATTGGAATGTATGAAATTGATATGCGCGTTTGTGCACGTTCTTGTTTTGTAAATTCGTTAAAAAAACATTTCTTTTTTCTCTTTTTCTCTTTTTATCTTTCGTTAAGTTAATCAATTCCAAGTCATTTTAGAATATGTTTCGCTTTTTATTTTTTTTTTTCTATTTTTTGTTTAATAATTAAACGTTTTTACTGAAAGATTTCATCAAAATTCGAAAGTGACCAGCCTAACCGCAATATTTATAACTTTTTTCAGCGAAAAATCTGTAAAAACGTTTTTTATGTTTTATATTTGAAAAAGTAATTAAATTCTAACTTTAGTTTTTGTCGTTTTTTTCTAAATTTTGCTTTTCATTTTCATTTTTCTAATTGCCATCATACGGGACTTCATATTGCAGATAAATTTCAAATCATCATACATCTTGCTTGCCAATATTTTTTGTTTTATTACAAATTTTAAATTTCGAAAGTCGTGATCAATTTCATATTTTCTTAACATGTAGTGTTTGATATCATTTTCGAACTCATTGAATGTTAAATGAATGATTGAACGAAAATCAACGAATTTCAAAACATGCTCTCACAAACCAAATCAAATCAAAAACAAAAGAATTCATTTGTAAAATTGCTTAACATGCTTGTGCTTTAAATAAAAACCAAAAACTATTCGGCCTGTTTTCTGCACCCAGGATCAGCACCATATGAACGATATATTTTATTACTACTCTCACTGTGTTATGAGTTTAATCAAACCAACTAATTGAGAATGTTAAACGAAATCTAATAACTTAAGAGTTTACATAGTTGTTTTTGACTTTTTTAAGTGTTTCTAATACTAATACACAATATCTCTTTAGCTATTAAATCAAATAATAAATATTTCATGTCATGCTGTTTAACCTTCTTTCAGATGTCACCACCAGCCCATCTGAGCCTGTTAAGCCAACGCATGAACAGCAACAGCCAACAACAGCAACAGCAGCAACAAACACAGACAATAGCGGGAAATACGATCTCAATGGTGGGGAGAGAAAACCCAGCAGCAGTAGTAACGGCAGTACCAATAGCACAAGGAGGTCCGCAGCAACAGCAACAACAGCAATCGGGACTTCCGTCACAACACAAACGGAGCCTTTCATTCAATCATCACCTCAGCTACAATCAATACAACACACACACTCAGCATCAACAGCCTCATCAAATGCATCATCAACAACAACCACCAAGTCTACCAAGTCATCCAGTGGCAGCTCAAAACCACAAATCAAATTTAGTCCCGACATCGAACAGTATTTCGAAGATAATGGGCCCAGCACTTCCAACACAAAACATGGCGGCCACAAACGCAAGGACCGGAAGCACAAAAGGTATGATAAATAGGCCTCTACTAAGCTTTTGTCGATTTAAAATTTACTTTTATGTTAAAAATATTTTTTTTTTATAAAAAAATACAAAAAAAGGCCATCAGTTGCAAAAAAAAAATATAACAATAACTCCTGGTCTAGTATAAGTTGTTTCTTAGCAATCAATAAAAGGTATTTTAAATATGTTCAACTTAGAACCTTTGTCAACTGAAGGTAGGCTG
Source organism: Wohlfahrtia magnifica (assembly GCA_023159175.1). Taxonomy (NCBI): domain Eukaryota; kingdom Metazoa; phylum Arthropoda; class Insecta; order Diptera; family Sarcophagidae; genus Wohlfahrtia; species Wohlfahrtia magnifica. Next base: position 2,303,354 of record JAKWBJ010000052.1, on the reverse strand, counting down.
ACTTATATCATAATGCTTCTTAAAAATCGAACTCAGTCTTCCTCTTCCCTACATTGGCGTTTCGAGGCGTATACGGAAACAGCGAGAAGACATGAAAAACCTATAATAGTCTTTCGGAATTGGCTCCTTAAAAATATGTACAGTCGCAAAAGGCATTCAGCACTGTCTGCTCTGAGTCGTCATTTTCAAAGCAAATTATTAAGTCCCTAGTAATGACACTAACAAGAAAATACAAGAGGGACTTTAGGCTTTTTCTTATTAAACACTGGCCTGAAGGTGGTGATACTATTCCCTGTTTTATTCCTTGTCGATTTCTGATGTTTTCTTGTTTGTTTGTGTTTTTCGCAAAAGGCATTCAGCACTGTCTGCTCTGAGTCGTCATTTTCAAAGCAAATTATTAAGTCCCTAGTAATAACACTAACAAGAAAATACAAGAGGGACTTTAGGCTTTTTCTTATTAAACACTGGCCTGAAGGTGGTGATACTATTCCCTGTTTTATTCCTTGTCAATTTCTGATGTTTTCTTGTTTGTTTGTGTCTTTCGAAATAATTTATTCAAGTTTAGTGCGCAAATCAGTCGTTTTATTCTCATAAATGCTTAAATGTTCTGGTATGTGTACTACTCTCATGTAGTGTTCGAATAGTCGAATAGTTCATCTCTTTTCGTCACATATGTATGTCATACGTACGTTTGGCTATTTAAATTGTAAATAAAGTGAGATACGAAGCTGTAAGGACATAAATACTCAGGCAAATACCACTTGAGAAAACTGCGATGTCCATACTACGTTTGTCATAAATCGGCCCGTTAAGTCCTTGGTAGCACCACTTTCGGCAACTAAGTAGCCAACCAATATAGGTCTGCCTGAGTGGTATCCATTCAGTAAAAACTTACTTTGAAGCACAGCTTAACTAGAATTTGTTACAAAATTTGGCACCAATAAGTCAATTGCCCTATATACCAATTGATTTAGATCGACCTATATTCTAGCAATTACGTGGACTCAGTAAAAATTGTGCTCTGACTTAGACCCATCTCTTATAAAACCAAATACTAAAAATTTTATTTTGAGAGCTCTGTTGTATGAGGGCATGTTAAGATTAGGTTCAAATAATATGAAAAGAAAAATGTTTGAAACTGTAATGTAGCTTGAGTCGACTTAAGCTATTCTTTCATACCGACACAGATATACATAAATGACGAAAGAAAAGCTGCTATGAAGGGAAGGAATATCGAATACGAATGGTGTTTTTTCAATAGAGATGTATTCTGTTAGATTACTTTCTAGATTGTCTCTAAATGTGCTATAACTTAAGTCGACTTAAGCTATTCTTTCAAATCATCACAGATATAGTTATGATTGTGATCAACTACAAATTCTCTACTCTTTTGATGAAGAAAATTTTCTCTTCTTTCAGCTAATTGGAGTATAACCAATATGCGCCCAGCACCGCCATTACGCCCGAATCTGTTGAATTCAAGTACTGCCAGTGGTAGTAGCAGTAGTGGGGGTCGTAGTGATGGCGGTGGTGTTGTCAGCTTAAATACCTTATCCAGTTATTGTAGTGGTCGTAAGAATCAACCAACATTTGAAGAAGATGCCTTAGTGTTGCGTGTCTTTGAAGCTTATTGTGCTGCCTATCAAAATACAACACGTAATACCATACATTCGGGTAAGTCTCTAATACATTTTTTTAATTTTCAATGTTTAAAAACAAATTTTAATGTCAAACACTTGCCGCACCACATTATAATGTTCATTTTTAAAACATTTCAAAAATAATGCATAGTTAGTTTGGTTATTATTTGAAATTATTTTTATTTTATTTGAAACTAAACTCAGCTTGTGAAACCAAACCCATCATGCTTTCTTAACTCAATTTTTAATTGCAAAGCTATTTTATTTTTAATGCTGGTATATGTGTGTTGGTATATATGTTGTTAAATATGTACAAGAAAAGCCTTAAAAAAACAATAAGAACGGATTTCAAAGCATTGTCAGAGGAGGCTTTTCTGTATGAGGGAAACCTAGAACATGGGAAACAACTTTCATTAATGCTTTTTCAGAATTAAAAACGTTAGAAAAATAAAACAAACACCTCATAACTTGCTGCAAATCACCACCGAGTAATCAATCACTTACACTACAATTTTTTGATTTTTATTAAATAATTTTGAATTGTTAATAGTTTAATATTTATATATTTTCGAATTAAGCTATAGAAGTATTATGAAAAAATACTTTTTTGTTTTGGGTATAATTTTAATTAAATTTTTTTAATATAATTATTAATTTGCGTTTTATGATTTTGTAATTATTTATTTATTTTTAATTATAATGGTTTATTATAACGGCGGTTGAACTAGCAAATGCTACTTACAATATATTTTTTATAATAAATTTAAGGTTTAGGTTGTTTTTTAAGTTTATGCGATTAGTTTTAAGCTCACAAAAGTTAAATTCATTTGCTGCAAACCATTTATAGTTGATTACCTTTACTTACCTTATATTTTTTTAACAATTCTTCTTTTTAACAATAATTTTCTTCTGTTTTTTCTTTTTTTTTGGGAAATTATTATTTAATACATATTAATTAATTTGCAACAGAGTGAAACCTTTAATTAAAGGATTTTTTAAACAGAGGGTGATTTTTTTAAACGTGTATGATTTCTCCTTAAAGTTACAACAAAAATCGTTGCAACGATTCAAATTCCGGCTGTATTCTAAAATTATTTTATATATTAACCCCAAACAACCGGAAGACACGATCTTGACCACTTTTCTTACAATTTATTGATTCCATACCAAAACTATTGCCAAATTTTATGGCCATAAAAATATGAAACAAATAGAATAGTATAACGACTTCAATATATCTGTACTATACGGTGTTCAGAGCGTAATTTCCTATTCACTTTTTCCATATAGTATTTAACTGATCGCTCAGCACAATTATGGTATATCGTCATATCTACATTACTTTATATGTGAAAGACACTGTTGTTCTAATAATAGTAGTGTGAGACTTTAACCCCCGTCATTAGCTTTTGAAGATATTTGCCCTGTGGTACAAGTTTTAGATATTTTATTGCAGGACGAGCTTTAGTCTATTGTCTCCTAGTTCGTTTGGTGTCTGCCCTCAATTGCTCTTTCATTCCATCGGATTCGTTCAATTCTCATTTATTCTTCTAGTACAGTAGCGGACAACTCTTTGACATAATTCCGAACTTGTTAGACCGTACCATATGCGAGACTGTCTTTTCCGGATTAACCCTATCGGATATTCTCTCCTCTAAAATCTTTCTTGGTTTCAATGCTGGCTTTGCCATCGTCTGCGAAACTTTACCTTGCTTCGCCCCTGATTTTTTTCGTATATTATTGTCGTACGTGTTTCACTTTTCATCGCCCGCAATCATTCGCTGCAGAAATTGGTTGATTTCGTTCTGTTTTAAAAGTGAATCGCAAATGGAAATTCGGCCTATTAAATCTTTTTGTACTGTTAATTCATGAGTATTCTACTTTCTTCAAATCGGTTGATTATTGTTTGGTGATGAATGCATAGTTCCAAAGCAACATGCACTCTGCTAATGTGCCAGTCTTTCAATTTATTTTTGCTGATTTCACCAACCTTTTTAGTAATAATAATATCAGATCGAAAATGAAACACCCTCCGAATTTCAATGGAACAGATAAATTAATGGCGATCTTCTGTCTATTTGCCTTTCATTGATTTTCGAACGGCCTTTGATAGTATTAATCGTGCATTAATATGAAATGTTCTGCACAATGCTGGACATTACTACGGTTTTAAATGTAGAGTTTTTTGTAATGGCCGTCTGTCTGATCCAATTGAAACAAACTGTGGAATTAGTCATGGCTGCATCCTCTCACCAATATTATTTGTAATGGTCTTAGATGACATCCTCTAGAACTCAATGGATGTACGAAACAGAGGCTTATCATTAACATTTACTGAGCAGCTTGAAGATCTCGATTATGTCTGCTATCAGTTCAGCATAGTGACATGCAGCAGAAACTCAATGATCTGGTAGAAGAGGCAGAGAAAAGTGTCCTCAGAGTTAATGTTTCCACAATTCCACAAATTTCTACATGAGGGACAGCCCCGTTGAGTTTTTGGATTCTTTTTCGCATCATGGCAGTGTTATTAAATCAGATGGTGACGCGAAAGCTGATGTGAAGGCTAGAATAATTATGGCTACAATGTGTTTTGTGCAACTTAGGAAAATCTGGAGGTCGAGCGTTGCGCCTTAGGTGCAAAATGCGCCCAGTGTCCTTTGTGATTGCTAATCGCATCGAACTCGTTTTTAAATAAAAAAACCAAATACACATGTTTGTTTTTATCCAATTTTTTGATAATTTTTTGATAATTTTACTTGATTAATCGAGCAATTTTAGAAGTTTAAAATCAATTAAGTTCTTACTCGTACAAAAGTAAAAGTCGAATAATTGGATACTCTAGTATGTATGTTTAAAATAAAAACGGAGAAAACAGTCACTTGGAAAGGATGCAAAGAACCTTTTTTAAAAATTTTCGAATGGATTGTTTAGAAATAATGTATTGATAGCGGCTTAAATTATGAAAAAAGGTGGAGATTTTTATATGGTAGATTTAATATTTTTTACAAGCTTTTGTTGCCATTTTTTCATTTCTTTGCCATTTTCAATTGTATGACGATAATGATTTCATTAACTGGCTGGTTGTCCTTTTATGCCTTAAATGTATTTTCTTTACTGTTTTTGTTTCTTTTTTGTTTTTCTGTTGTTTTCCCCTATTTTTTGTTCCAATTCAATTTAGTTGATGTTTTTATGGCTGTTATTGGTATCTACAAACGCTTTTACATATCCACTTACTACTTACTCCTCCAAGAAATATCATACACCCACATGGAATCACCAATTTTATTAATTTTGTGTTATGTCTTGTTAATTGTTCTCTTTTTGTTGTTGTTGTACTATTTTTTTTCTTTGTTTGTTCCAATGTATTTCATAGTTTTATTTCTATCATTGTTTTTTTTTTCTCTCTCTTTATCTTTCTCTCTTTTTTTCGTATCTCCAACCGAAACTTTTAAAATTGAAAAAAATGAATACTCTGAAAACCCAACGAAAAAAAATTACCTTTCAAGTAGCCTTGCAACCTTGGACTCCTTGTTTGCCTATACGTGGCGGAAAATTAAAAACAAGCAAACATTTCTCCACCTCAAATCCACATCTTCCGTTTTTGTGTAATACAGGCGTACAATTTCCGGGAGCCACTAATGTTAATGGCAGCAAACAGAACTCAACTTCAAGTCTGAATTCATCGTACATATGGCGTGAGGCCAGCCCAAATAATTTCAATTTGTATTCATCTTCCATATCGTCTTTGAATAACACTGGCTACCGCTATTCCCTGACGGGTTCAACAGGAGGTAGTGGTGGTGTTGGAACTGCTACAGGAGTAGCTGGAGGCGTTACATCATCGGTAGCGAGTAGTGGCTTAGACTATAGAGCTTTATCAGAGGAAAGAGCCACTAGAAAATCTTTGAATCGTTTAAAGAGTGGCTTTGGTTCAGGCTACGATAATATTTTTATGACACCCCTGTTGCCACGCAAAAATAAAGGCTCTCCCAAAATAGTGAAGAATTCGTATCAAAGACCTCCTACACCGGTTAGAAATCTATCCGAGGATAGGCAATCATCGAATAGCAGCGTTAATAAGCTACAGCAACAGCAACAACAACAACAGCAGCAACAGCAATTTCCTAATCATCCTGGTCTATACGATAGACGTTTGAATCGTTCCTTTGAGACCAGTACATCGCACCGTTATGCTGGCTATGGCGGTGGCTATATAATGGGTTATGGTCTTAAGTCCACCTCTTTAAGACGTAGTACGCCACAATTACCAGCCGATGGCATAGACAGTGATGATCCCGATTGCCATCAGTTGGCTCAAAGAGGCTGTACAGAGGCTTTACTACGAAATGGCCATGGCTCGTCGACAGCAGGACCTATGAGTACAACCTGTACAGGCGGCGGTAATGGCGATGGTGATTCACAAGGACATGCGGGCAATTGGTGTTGTGGTAATTTTGTAATGAAACAATGGCGTAAAATCAATAATTACTGATTAACGCCTAATGAAACTCTTAAAATCATGAAACAAGAATGATTTTCGGAATATATACACACTGAGCATGTTTTGCTTTACATCATTATCATTTAAACATCATGATCATTTACGTTTTCTTTTCATCACAAAGCATATTTGATGAGATCATTAAAATATCGACACATAATTATCATTTATAGTTTTTTTTACTAAAATATAAATCATTTAAAAATCAACATATATTTTTTAATATATATATGCGTTATATATTTCTAAAACTTACATACATACATATATAGTGCAAGAAAACCCATTTGAAAAGCAGTGTTTGAAACAAAAAGCTGCTAAAACGCTGATACAATCAATGTTTTTTTTTTTTTAATTTTTAATTGTTTTCAGTTTTATTTAGAATTTTGTTTGTTTCACTTGTTTTTAAAAGAAAGTAATTAATTTACTAAATTAATACATGTTTTCAATTATGATTTTAATGATATAGAAAAATTTAACGTATATTCAAAGAAAAAAGTAAAACTTTCAAGGTGTTCTTCGAATAGAAAAGAACACTGTACACTTGTCTTACTGTACACTAAAAACAAATACGCTTGAGGGATTTTAAGTAATTTTATAATTCTACAACGTAGTATTGTACTGTTTTCTCGCTGTCTATAAAGCTTACTAACCCGGGTGCATCAAACCCCTAAAACTAATAGCGTTATAATAAAATAAAATTTTTACCAATAGGTTATACGGTTTAAATATAAACTGTACTGTACCGTAAACAAAAATCAATGCAATGATGCTACAGTTCAAAGACTTTTTACGCTCAATGTACTTTCCACATTAAAAGATTGGATAGGAGTACTGGCCTGAAATGATAGGAGTATGGCTGAAACTCTTATCTTGCATTGAAACATATTTAAAACTAAAATCTTTTATGCTATTTCCGCCATAGTGTTCTTTTCTAAACTAACTTTGCGTTGTCGCTTACATTTTTACGTAATACGTATGGCAATATGCATATCGATTTGGTGCAGCAACAACTTCTTTTTGTAGTAGTAAGGAAGACTGTTCCTTAAAACAAAACATTTTTTCAGATTAGATAAGCTTACTGTGAGTTCACTCGGAGGCCCTATTGTGCTACCCTTTTAGAGGACAGATCCATGAATGAGGCCAAACATAGCTTAGTGCAATAAAGATGGTCACCTAAACCTGAAAATATATTTTAGTTCAACTTCTCACGTAAACCAATCGGTATTCCTGATGAAAACGGCGACGAAAACGAATTTCCATAATTTTGCTAAAAACAAAAAAAAACCGTATATGCGAAATCCCAGCTTTAGTCTAAACTCCCATAGAGCGGGACAGTCACAAAGAAGGTGTTGTACCGATCCCACTCTCTCCTCACCTTGACAACTACTACAATAGCCATGGCTAGTGTGTCACATGCGCCACATAAAAAAGGTATAGTCCTTGCCATATTCTGGATATTCTGCATGTGGTGATATATTCAACCTGTGTTAAGCACAGATCCCGCAACCCGTTCGTCTCTAGAAAGCATAGCTACTCCATAGACCCTGTCAAAGTTCAGAGTAGATATGGCACAATCTGTACAACGCGCCTAGGATTGGTCCACCTCCACTGGGTAACCCAATTAAACTCACCCGGGTTTTATTAAACCTACCCGGGTTATACTACACCCACCCGAGTTTTATTAAACCTACCCAGGTTTTATTGGGTTACCCAAAAAATATTGTCGAAATGAGCGAAATTTGGAAGCAGGTATAAACCCAATTAAATCCAGTTGATAGGTGTTTTTTTAAAGCGGGGTTTTTGGCAACCCCGTATTTTTTTAATATATAAAAAAATTTTTTTTACTATTTTTCTTTAATCTCAGACGAAAATGCCGAAAAACGACTTCGGCTCGAGAACCGTAATAAAGGTGATCAATTGGTGGTATGCTCAGCATTGTCGCCAGGTCACCGGCCTAAAGAGCATAACTCATGGCATCGGTAATAGGAAGATAGCTCAGCTTCTGCACCATATTCAGAATAGCCAATTGTAGTCATTGTCATAGATCCAATTTCCTCCCAAATTACTTCCTACAAAAGTAGAAATCACAAAGCACTTTAAATCTTATAGAATTGTGTTTGATTAAAGCCCATTGGTTTTATAAGCACCACTCTTGCTTTAGAATTATTAATCAGTGTGGAAGTCGTAGAACCGATTATGTACATGGAGCCATAGCGAGCAATAACTGTTTCTTATGCATCACATTTTGAATAGTGGGCGTTGTACATACAACAAAACGTAGAAAGTAACATACCGTACGAGTACATTAATAAATCTATCCAGATTCGTTACACAAACATTTAAATTTTTGAATGTAAATGCGTTAAATTTTTCTAATGGCTTTTAAATAATTATTTTAATTAAGAGCGAAATTTTGTTCATTAAATAGTACTTAAACGCCAACTAAAACACTAATGTAGACTTTATAATGAAATTCTCACAAACTTCTTTCATATGAGACTCAATTATACATATAATCTTACTATTGAAATAATGAGTGACTCACTCTACTTATGTATGTATATATTTTCCAACAAACGGAAAAATATTTAAAAAACCGTCCGTTTTTTTATATGCATATTGTATATCAGATGAAATCTTACAAAAAGTCTTATATATTATTAAATACTTTTCATAATTTAATTGAAACACCTTATTTGCCATATATAAACGGATATTTAATTTTAAAATATTAGAAAGAAAATTTTAAAAGCTTTAACAATTAATTTTTAGTTTTATATTTTTAAGAGGGTATGTAAGTAACAAACAACGATATTATATATACAGATATACTTACAATATATTTAATGGTACACCTAAATTATGTATTTAGATTTGTCATATATATTTTGCAAAATATTTTATATTTTTATATAAGAAAATTATAAAGTAAAAAAGAAAAAAATAATATAAATATCATAAGTGTCTAATTAGATCTATTAGATCGTTTAGTAGTAGTTATTACTATTAGTTTATTTTATCTAAAAGAAATTAGTTCTAAAATTAAATTTAATTTAAAGGCACTAGCTGCATTAGCTATCAGCTCTAGTTTAGTAGTAAAAGGACAAAGTTTTTAGAAAAAAAAAAAAAATTCTTTAATTCTTTTTAACACCATTTTCTTGCAATACATAAACTAAAATTGAATATTTTGATATAGAGGAATCTAACGGTTATTCACAAAGATAATTTCTCCTCTGCCCTAAGAGAGAGAGAGAGAGAGAGAGAGAGAGAGAGAGAGAGAGAGCTTAAGAGAGAGAGAGAGAGAGCTGAAAGGGCCTGATTTGAGATGACTTGTTGGTCAAAATCGGAATCTCCTATCAATGATTACCATTGTTCATAATTGAACTTCTTGTGTTAACAAAATTTTTTACGATGGTAGGCCCAAGTCCTCATTGCCCAATTTAACTGATCGATTGTACACCGCGGTCATTAGACCAATTCTTACCTATGGCGCTTCTGTCTGGTGATAGATGGTGGATATTTGGCCACAACTGGCCATTTTGAATACGCTGTACAGCCTAGCCTGTCTTGCAATTATCGGTGCCATGAATGCCATATTTTTGTCAAATGTGTCTCTGCAAAGTCGCATTAGACACGGCACCATCCTGCAGAAAGTAAGGTGGGCGGGCCAATCTTAAAGCGTCGGTCATATTGGGAAGTACCTACTTTGAACTTCGGTCGAGCTTACCACGGTAGGATTCCTCCTAGGTATGAGTGGGCTGCTGGATATGTTCTCCGAGATGATACAGTTGCGGGCATCCGAGGTAATGAAATTGCTCATGAGTGCGCTAGTAGGGGGTCCTCTCTGGCCATCGTGCAGGGGGACGTGCATGCCCCACTATATGCGTTGTCGACTTTGATAGATATATGGGCACTGGGCAAGATGGAAAACAGGTGAACCGGTATCATTACTTGTAGAATATCCAGAATGCTTTGGCCTTTTCTTCCTATGAAATGGACTACGTCTCTTTTTAGATTGGGAAGGGGTCGATTAAGCTTCTTTCGGACACAATTACCGGGCACTGTATAATAGGCCGTATGTCAGAGCGCATAGGACGCCCTGGTAATGGTACTTTTAGCCATTTCAGAATTTTATTTCATTTCATTTAGACCCATTCAGAATACGTCTTCGATCATGAAGCGATCAAAACCTGTCTGAGAAGACGTTTCGACCGTAATACGCTGAAGTCGAAAGTGTGGCCTTAACACTCAGAACCGAATAGATTCTGAGGCCTCGAGGTTTAATTCCCGCATATATATTGCGGCCTTGTCTATGGGCAGTTTAACTTCGGCTAAATTTAATTACTCCCCAGAGGTAAACCACATCTCTTACACCGGTTTTGGCTTGCATTTAAGCGCAAAAAACATGCAAATTCCGATATCTTTTTTTAAAGTGTAGATTCTGAAGGTTATGATAATATTTACCTCAAAAAAAAAGAATGTTTTAACCTTTTTGTAGTTTTAAATATTTTACCTCAATCCAATAAGGTTTTTGGTTTTTAAAGGCCATCAAATTTAATTATTGGGATGTAAAAGAAAAGTTATGAATATGGTGTTTTACAAATCAATCACTAGTCTTGAAAGTGCAATTTTAAAAATACAACTTTTTTTTTGTTTTCAGAAAAAGATGTGAATATAGCATTAGCAAGTTCTTAAAGTTTTTAAGGTTTCTCTTGAAAAACTTTTCTTTATTTTATTTAGGGAATTAGACTATATAATAGTTAATACACAATCAATCAATAATAATAATATATAACAATAATAGTTAGAGTATTAGAAAACTAGGTTTCCATTATAGTACTCGTATGCATATTTAGAATTAATATTAAGTTCTATACAATAATATAGCAATTAGAAGACTATTAAGTGAAAAAACCTAATTAATTTATTTCAATGAAAATCAATGTATATATATAAACAAATTATTATTATTTTTCATTTTGTTCTAGGATTTAAATGTACATGTTAAATTGAACGTTTAGTTTTATAAAAGCAAAAAAGAAATATTAAAAAAGCATTTTAAATTAGTAAGTATTTCCAGAAGACATCACATAAATCATTAATGCCATTTAATTAATAATTAACGTTAAGCTTGTTGTTTTTCTAAAGCACACTAAACTTTTTTTTATTAACTTAATGAAAACTATTTTAAAGCAACATTTTGTTCATTAGTAATTATCTTAACAAGAAACAAAAAAACGGAGCTTTTATAAAACTTTCTAAAGTATTTTGTTTAAGAAATAGAGCTTTTAAAAGAATATATAATTGAATAAATAAATAGAAATTTAGTGTAAATTATTAATACAATTACATACATATTTTTGATACAGTAGTGAAACCTTAAAAAAGTTTTTAAGTTACATACTCGTACTCATATTCAAGCAAAATGCCTAATAAATTATTGTAAATTACATCTTATTTTGATAATGATATGGTTTTCCGGAGAAGGCTTTAGAGATTATTTTGCCATTAAATAATAGCGGAAAACTTACCTCCATATTCATAAAATGTAAAATGATTTTATGGTATTTTATTTAAAATACATAAAACTTTTTATGAATATGGGGGGTAACAATGTAGTTAAGAACGTTTTCTAGTGTTTAAACAAATTTACTCACTTTAAAAATAAACAATTTTAACAATTACTAAAGTTATTAAGAAAATCAAGATATTTAACATGTTTGCTTTATCAATCAGGGCATATCTCTAAAAATCTCACCGGGACACACATTTCAGCCAAGCGCAGTTAGTTTATGGCGTGTCATTAAAGATGTCTGTGGGCCGACATCTCATGATATTTAGTAGCTCTTTATAACTCTTTCGTTCAAACGTTTGTGTTGTGAACACTAAAGAACAGAAATCCTATTAAACTCTTAACATTGTCAATATTAGAGCCGGTAAAATTTTTCGAATCGAGAAATTGTCTTCAGCTAAAATCTAACCTGAAATATCGTTTTTCAAGCTCTTATGCTCCTTTGATACAATCGAATTAGGGGTACCATATATGTTTATAGGAATCAACATCGTTGAGTGACAACAAAACCCAATATTTTCTAATACCATGAATGGGGGATTCCTACCACCAGGTAGTCTTTTCAGACTTGACCAGGATCTAATTTCTAATATTAGAGGCACCGGGAACACAGGTATCGGTCCACTGATTAGAAAGAGAGGGTTCCTTGATATAATACGCTTGATGGCTTTGGATCTAAAACGAATAAACATCTGGAGTGTCATTGCAAACCAATAATGATAAGGAGGAAATAGGAGTTATAACTCGAATATCTTATAAAGAAAAAGCAAAATTTTCTAATATCATAGCTGGGTAGTCTGTTTGTTCGAACGGAGATAAAATATTCACTAGATTCTAATTTCTAATACCAGGGAAACCGAGAATACAGTTTTCGCTCCAGTGATTGGGAAGAGAGTCCAGTGATTGGAGACAGAGAGTACACGTGATGGTTTTGGTTCTGATGCTAAAATCAAGGAACTATTGCAAACCAACGGGTGGCGTGGTGTAGTGGTTAGAGCGCACGCATAACATAAGCGATCATGTTTCGAGCTCCAGCAGAGGACATGACGAAAAAAATTAATTGTGGTTTCGAGTGTTTAATAAACAGATTTCAACTTTTCTCCAGACAACTCCATTAAAAAAAAGAAGAAGCCTCTCTGACCTTCTAGCTTACCTCTGGCGATGATGACAAACATCAGACGAATGATCAGTAAAGAGCGCCATCTACTGGGAAAAAATTACAATGCTAAAGTAAAGATCATCGATTAGCAGGGATATTCTTAACTACACAATCATTTGGAGGGGCCTACAGTGGATTAATCATCTACTTAGCTTGAAAGATCAAATTGATTAATGAAACTGAAACTAAGCAATGGATGCTTTGTGGAAAGACAATATGTTTCCTAGAGGAGTGACGGAGAAAAAAAAAATTGCAAACCAATATTGATCAGAGAACTTAAATTAAATTAATTAAAGTCTTATAAAATAAGGGGAGCGCGTAAAACAAACTATTTGTTAATTTTATGTTTTAAGTTTAGGTTAGGTTAGGTTAGGTTTGGTGTCGGATCATCCTAGAAAGATGAAGTAAAATTTAAGCCAGAGGTTGGGCCCATTGTAGTACCACAAGCAAAGTAGCCAACCCGAGGAATAAACAGTTTCTATAGGAAACTATTTTGATTCTAATATAAATCTGGCTATTGCGGTAACCTTTTCTTTTGGAAAATTCAGTCACAGATGATAAGAAATAAGAGGCCAAAAAGGAACCTTTGTCAACTAATAGTATGGACTGGGCGCTGCCACATGAGGTGAAAATCAATGTTTTCTTTTTCTTTAGAACCGCATCTCCTGCAAAAATCATGCAATGGAAAGCCGAACGTATCGACATGCCTTCCAATGAGGCAATGGCCCGGATAAACCACAATAATGCTATAGAAAGCCATGCGATTCAAGGAAAGAGTCGCTAAAACATACCCTAGCGATACCACAGGTACCTTCAAGCCGCCAACGAAATTAAGCTTCTTTTTCTTTTAAGCTTTTCTGACGGTATCCAGCCTAATCAAGGTAATTGGTACACCTGTCCGAAAAATGTAAGCTTCGTACCGCCCTAGCCTGTTCATTAACAACGCAATTGTGACGATATCCCTGTTTCTCGGAATCCATATGAGAGTTACCCTCGAGTGATCCGAGATTTCTATGTGAAACATTTGGCATTCATAGGTTAGGATAGACGACTAGGTGACGCCAGGCTGTCGGAGTGATTCGGAAGATTTTCAGGGAAAATCTACAGTCTAACGTAGATTAGACAATAGACTGTGTCAGACCTATAATATAGTCTAATGTCTGAAACCCCATGTGTATATACCAAACGCCACCCTACCCACCATTCTGGAGCCTCAAGAGCATTTTAACGACATCCAAAAATAGCTTATAAAGGACAAGAGTTCTTTTGGTTCACAATAGTTCTGTAATGAAAGGTTGTAAAGTAAGGACAAAATGTAGACAAAGAAACCGTACCTTAGTGAACTATTAAGACCAAGTCTACAACTAGTTTCTGTTTTCTTTGTTTTATACATTTCTTTTTCCAATTCATTTAAAAATATTAATTATTATCACATTTACCAGGTACTATTACAAGACACTGCGACCCATAGAATCTACTGTGTCCCTTGCGGTCTATAGTTTGTTCAGCAAATCTGCTGGTGGATATGTCACCCAGTGAGACCATATTTTCATCTAAACATTTCCACTTAAACCTATCAAGAACCCCACATTCACAAAATACGTGTTCCGTTGTCTCCGATGTCTTTTAGCACAGTCTACAAACGTCCACATCTGTGGCTGCCATCCACTTCAGATGCGCCATTAGTGTTCAGCGCTGCCAAAATTACGGACTGATCGCCACCCTAGAGTTGTAAAATGCCCTTTGACCATTTGAGTGTCAAAAGCAGCTGACAATTTTCCAATAATAGCAGTAAGTGGTGCTGTACAGCAAGGGGTGTCATAGACCTTTTCATTACCATCTATCCCACTAGATGTCATATGATTCGAGCCAAGTGCCCTTAAGGTAGCTTGGCTGTGACAGAATATATTAATGGTCTTAAATTTCAGCCCACAGTCCAGGTTGATCTCTGCACATATATCAATGGCCATGATCTCAACCTGCAAGACAAGACTCGGTTGAGTCCATGAACACCAGCACCGGCGCCATCGGTATACCAGCTTAGATCAAACTTACTCCGAACTAAGGCCCTAATAAATCAACAATGCATACATCTAGTCTTATTCGAAAGTAAATAATTTCTCTTTATGTCGTATTTATACGTCAAATACTTTTAAAATGATAATTTAAAGGTGGTGATAGCTAAGACTTCGTATCGCAATCATTGCGCTATTGAAAATATGCAAACATGGTCTATTTTCCCCTAAAAAGAGACCCAATTAAACAACTTGTCTTTCAAAATAACTTAAAGTAACTGTTAAAATTGATATCAAATCGAACAAAATCAAAAAACGTTTATTAATCAAAAGAGAATGTTTATTGTTGTATGATTTTATAACTGTTAACTAAACAATAAATTATTTAAAATGAAAAAGAATTCTGAAAAAAAAAAAACTAAAAATAGCCCACTTTACGTATTACTAACCTATTGCCAAAGATTAATTCAATTTGAATAAAAAATAAAAAAATAAAATAAAAAATTAATGCCACAATCAAAAATAAAACAAATAAAAAAATGCTATAAAAATAAACAAAATAAATAAAAATAAATCTTAAAAATAAAATATATTTTGTTTGCCTTTATTTCTTTTTGTTTGTTTAAATTTAATTGTTTTACTTTTTAATGTAAATTTATTAAAATTAAAATTTTTAATACAATTTGAAATTAAAAAAAATAAATAAAAAAAATCCTGACTGCCCTTCTGCCCTCTGTAATCGTAATTAATTTTTTTGTCTGTCTTGTCTTTTAGATTTTAATGCTTTTAAATCACATGTGTCTCTCAGTGTGTTTTTAATTCTATAAAATAATTTTTATTGGCACAATCTGTTTTTTGTTAATAAAAATATTAAAAAAAAAATATATTTTTAATATTTGTATTGCTTTCTTTTTGTAATTTTTGATCTTTGCAGCAGTTAATGAAGTGTTTGTTTGTTTGTTTTTTTGCTAAAGCTATTCTCTCTGCTATTTTTTTTTTTAATTTTTTCCTGTATGGAAAGTGAATATCGAACGCATTTGCTTAAACAGTTGCGGATAAAATACTACGGTGTTAATAAAACAAGTTACTAAAAATAAAATATTTTCTTTTATCGATATTATCACGATTATCAAAAAGTTTCCGGAATAACCTCCGTTTCGCGCATCGTTCTTATAAACCCATAATGATCCTTTTGATGAACGTGGGATCTAATTAAGCTTCGCAAATCATGTCTCTTGCGACCTCAACACGGTCAAAATTGTAAAAAATCAGCAACACACATAGAGATAGATGCACTCTTGGCTAAGTAGCTTTTGCAAATGTCAAGCAATGACTCTAAGATTTAGCGGCAATAGCAAATACTCAAATCGGAACAATTTGACCGCCACACGGGGGTTCTTGCGGGACTTGGATACGATCCTTGGCGGGATGTACATCCAAATCCAGAGTCGGTAATTGACCCGGTTCTGTTGAGATATACACCGACGGGTCGAAATCCACGGCAGTGGTCGGGGACGGTGTTTTTATTCCTGCATACGGGGTAAGAGTATCCTTTAAACTTCCGGACCACCGTAGTGTCTTACAGGCGGAGGTCTCGGCGATAAATAGGCAGCAAACTGGTTGATGTACTATAGGGTATTTGATGTTGATATCCGGATCTGTACATATAGTCATATATGCTTTCCGGTGTCTACCCGACATCGCCACTGGTATGTAAATGCCGGGCGTTTCCAAATGAGATGTCGAGACATTGAGACCTGGAGATTATCTAGGTAAGAGCTCACACTGACAACCGGGGGAATTGCGAAGCGGGCGAACTGGCAAGGGAAGACTCCCATTGGCAGTGCAAAGTTGGGATGCCACTTTCCTGTTGCAGATTTCTGGTTCTGCGGTACATATTGGGTAAGACACAGAAACGGTGGGAGAATGAACCCAAGTGCTCAGTATCGAGACAAATCTGGCCCCTATATGATCGGTCTCGTTCGGAATCTATCTTGAGGTGTCTGCGTCATAGGCTGTGAATCCTGTTGTCAGTTATCACTGGGCACTGGTTAGTTGGTGCGCATGCTAGGAGACTGGGTCTACCGTTCAATGTAGGAGTTGGCATGAGGAAGAGGAGGAGACACGAGTATTTTCTATGTCTCCTTGGCAGTCCGTTTCTGCATGTCATATCGGACCTAGCTGATGTAAATGACAGCTGGCTTTCTTCATTTATGAATGCGTCTGGTTGGTTCGTTTTGGACCGGGGCGAGCACATGTAGGTCCGGATCAGAATTGGAACCAAGTATTATGGGTCGTTTTAACTAACTAATTAACGTACTAAGACCCCAAATTGTGTTTATTGATAAATAGCACGGTACCGAAAGGCCTTCAAAATCTTGAGTTAAATTATAGGCTAATACTAGCTACGTATTAGGACTTAGAAAGCAGGGAAATCAGATTTTTCCCTATTTTAAGTTTAGAACTGTATTTAGAGACTATTTTACATCAGAGTAGTACTATTTATGAATCTATTACATAAGTATCTTTAATTGGTGATGAAATGCTACCTTGCTTTTAGAAACCTATTGCAAATTGACAGAGTTATAACGTTTTAGTAAAGCGAAAAACTTCGAATCGGTTATTATTTAGCTAAATTATTAGCCTATTAATACAGGAAGGTACTCAATATTGCCTTTCAGTAAAATATGATAATATCCTAGGTACTCAACTTTATTCTTTTTGTGACACCGTGTAAATGTATATTTTAAGGGAATTTAAAAAAGTTAACATATTTTTTGAACAAATCTCGTTTAATTTAAAACTTTAAAGCATACATGACGTTGAAATACGTCAGCTAATAAAATAAGATTAAATGACGTATATAAACGTCAACAGTCTTTATACAAATATTAGTATTACAAATATAATTGCTTTATCTTTAATTTTTTTTTTTTTTTAATAATAACCTCCTTTTTAAATGTAAAGAAGAAAAAAAACTATGTTTAAGCAACACTGCTATTATTTTATCCACAACTGTAAATAAATACAAAATGTTTTACATTATCAAACATCTCTATGCAAAAAAACTTATTATTTTCATTTTTTATTTCTAACTAATATGTCTATCAAAATCGTATGTTTGCCGCCCATCAATTATTTTTACAAATATTTCTTCATTCAGCCTCAGCCAATTTTCTTCTTATTTTGTTTTTATTTTTCAACTCTTCAACGATCATAAAACACATACGCCATTGTGTTTTTATTTTTCTCTCTTTTTTTTTTTGAATTTATTTTCACACCACGTCGTAACGTAACTCTACCGAACTCTCTACCCGAACGTATAAAATACATGCACCAAAAACCACCCCATACTTCAATATTTGAAAAAAAAATCAAACAAACAATTTGAACTGATGACCCATTAAATTATGGCAACTGCTGATGTTTATTTAAAACCCTACTACACTGATTGATTGAACGAATGATTAGGTTTGGAAAATGAGGATATGACACCAACCCTGCGTCAATTATGGACTGCCATACGTCAATTGCAACAGGATATGACACAAATTAAACAGATTATTAACGATGAAGTTGCCTTGCGTGTTAATTTACAACAATTGCTGATGCAACATTTAGAATCGGGCAGTACAACCAGTAGTAGTACACCGAAATGTTGACTATGGAAGTAAAAAAAAAAAAACAAAAAATTAAAAAAGAAAAAAATGTTTTCTTTAAGCGACAATCGTTTGTACTGCATTACTATTTCATCTAATATTTAATAATTTTGTATTTTTTTTAGTAAAATATTGTATTTGAAAGCGAACAACGAATTAATATTTTTTTTAAATATTTATTTATAATTTTGATTGTAGTCTACATACATCATACATATAGCATATGTATATTATTTAATTCGTAATTAATTATTTATTTTGTAATAGTTTTTCATACAATTAGTTGTACATGCAAAAATATATTTAGAAAATTGAAATTAAAATACTTTTGTTAGAATAACGAACAAATTTGTATTTTTCTCTTTAATGTACACCATAGCCATAAACAATTTTAGAAGGAGTTGATCCCAAAATTAAATTTTTTAAAATTAAATAAAATATTTTTTTTTTTAATAAAATTGTCAACTTTCTATATTAAAGAGGGTCTTGAAAATAAAAATTAATAAAAAAATATGGTAAATTTCGAAATATACTTAGAACAGAAACGAAGTGGATCAAATAGTTCCAGACCGCAATAAGTATCGGGTGATTTTTTAAAAGCTTCCGAAAAAAGATTAAAAAAAAAAACATAAAATTTAAATAAATGCATGAAATCTTTTTTTGAGTCGATAGAACGATCTGCCATATATCGGTTTGGCCATTTAAAAGTTTAAATTTAAAAATGCAATAAAACAAAAACGGTTTAAAATTTTGCCAACTTTTGTTTGTTTTTTTTTTTTGTGAAGAACTATTGTACCGGTTAGATATGAAATATTTCATTCGAATGGCTACCGCGTCTTGCCTCACAGTACACCATTCGATCGGACCAATCTTCGAGAAGTTTTTCGAGTGTATGGGGTCGTATCGCGGCAATGGCATCACGAATGTTGGACTTCAAATGCTCAATTGTCTTTGATTAACGGCGCCACACAGAAAATAGTCTAACGGTGTCAAATTGCAGCTTCTTGGCGGCCAACTGACATCACCATTTTGGCTAATTAAACCACCATTAAAAGTTTGACGCAATAAATCGATTGTGGCATGAAATGTGTCGCAAGGTGCACCATAGTGAGAAACCAAACATCGTTCACATTAACACCATGAAGAGCGGATATAAAAAATCGGTTATCATAGTGCGATAGGTGTCTCCATTGACCGTAATGGTTATGTCGTCCTTATTTTCAAACAAATAGGGCCAATAATGTCTCCGCTCCATAAACCCCACCAAACTGTCACTCGTAATAAGTGTATTGGCTTCTGTGAGACCACGTTTGGGTTTTCTGAGCCCCAAATACAGCAATTTTGCTTATTAACGTACCCACCAAGAAGGAAATGAGCTTCATCCATATTTTTTTTTTTTTTTTTTAAATCGTCATCATTGTGCAGTTTCTCGTTAGCCCATCTAGATAAGCGGCTTTAACTCTTGCGGCTTTAACTCTTGAACCAATTAAACTTTGTAAAGCGTCGTACCGAGTTTTTTTTTCGCTAAGTTCAACGTAAACTGGTGCGTGAAATGTTTAATTCTTGAGAACGATGTAGAGTTGATGTTGATGGGGTTTCTCAGCCACAGCTTAGCTATTTTCGGGTATATGCACTGTACGCATCAACAATGAAACCAGTTTAATGAACTTTAGCAATAAACTTGCGTATACCGGGCACTGTTGGTCCTTCTCTGCGACCAAATTTTGTAGGACATATTTGTGCAATTTTCGCTCAATTGTCTTCTTGAAAATAAATTTCTAATAAATCCCAACGTTGCTCAAGCGTAAATCGATTCATTTCGTTCACTGGACATAATATACTGAATTCTGTGACAGAATAAAATGACATAAGTATTGCCACATTCGAAATAATCGCATATCATAAAATACTAACAGCTATTTTTTGAAGGTTAGCATTAACCCAAAAAGATGTAAATGCAATAAAACTAGCGCTATCTATATGTTATAACAGGAAATTTTCAGCCCATGTATTAAATAGTCGAGTTAAATCGAACCATGAACAATTTGAACGATGATTTGTAAAAATTTTTTAAATATTTATATGGTCACCCTATACCAATCGTATTCAAATCTGAGACTATTTGAACATTCAGATTTCTGTATTGAGGATAAAAATGAATGAATCCTCCGTCTATGGTAAATGACGTTTCTGTTGAAAATGGTGTATTCAATTCTTACCGTCATATTCATAAAAATATTTTCGACTTGTAGTTTGAAAATGAAAATTTGTTTTATAAACCCTTATAAATCGAAAATAATTTTTATGAATATGGGGGTTAGTACTTGTTAATTGATCGGATTTTATAAAACAACTTTGTCACAAATAACATATTATTACAGTCATAGGTGTTCTAAGTCCAAACGTTTTGAAAAGTCTATTGTTTTTTTCGTAAGTTAAATTGAAAATGTTTAAATTAATTTTGGACCGGTTTTATCTCCCTATGCTCTAATAACTTATAAGCTAGTCCTACCTGCTTAAAAAATAATTTTTGATTTGTGACGATTTCGAGTACAAATTTTGAACTGATGTTTACTTTATTAGGCTTAGTGGTAAAGGTCGTTCACAAACCTCTACCGCTTAGATGAATTAAAGGTATCATCACTTTCGTCAGGTTGATTTGATAAAATTTTCGTGATCAGACAATGCCTATGATACGTACGGTATATTAACTTGTTGGATCATCTAAGCGGCGATTAGACCTCCCAGTACATTTAATAAAAAAAAATGTTTTTAAAAAAACCGATCTTAGCAAGTACTAAATAATTTTTAAATAAAATATTTTATAAATTTCGACCAGTAACTCCCTACACAATTATTAGTTATTCATATACATAATAGTTATCATATTTAATTTTAGTTCAGTTATTTCAAAATTGTATATTTTCCACTATTAAATTTCATAAAATAAATTTATTTACTTTTTTTATAATACGATTAAATATGTAATAATTTAGTTAATTATTTAAATTTATACCAAAAAGCAATTTAATTATTATTATTGCATTAAATTAATGAATATTTGTTAGAAACTTTAAATAAATTTTTTTAGATAATAAATCACAAAAAAGAAATGAAAACAAAATAAATTCATTAATAATAATTATTATTATTAATTTAAACAATTATTTTTAATATTAAGACAATTTAAGAAGACTTGACAATAAGTAAAGCGACAAAAGAAAATCACAAAATTAATTTAAATATTTCTATGAAAAACCAACGTAAAATTAAAGAAAAACTTTAATTAAACATGAAGATAAATAAAAAATAATTATTAAATAATAAATACTAAAAGAAAAAAAAAATTGTTGTGA
This sequence comes from Wohlfahrtia magnifica, assembly GCA_023159175.1. Taxonomy (NCBI): domain Eukaryota; kingdom Metazoa; phylum Arthropoda; class Insecta; order Diptera; family Sarcophagidae; genus Wohlfahrtia; species Wohlfahrtia magnifica. Next base: position 2,281,449 of record JAKWBJ010000052.1, on the reverse strand, counting down.
TTTCCTGTCTCAATTGTTGATACCAGAGGTAATAAGAAATTTTATTTATTTTTATTTTTTTATAGATGATCCTTCAATCAAATTCCTTATACGATCAAAATTTGTGCTCAATAATCTAATCAAAAAATAATTAAAATTCATGGTATGAAGCTTTTAATAGATTAAATTCTACTTTCAGCATTTGAAAAAATTCAGTTTTTTAAGGGTAAGTACACTATTGTTTACTTATTTTCCATTTTATCATTTGTCTTCTTTAAAACTATTCAAATAATAAAATATTTTGTAAAACAAATTATCAAAAATTTTGATTAGATAACCACCAATATAATAATTAACTTATAGAGTATACTTGTCATAAAGTCCATGATTAGATTTTAGATAAACTATAAGCAGACACAAGTTGAATCTATTGCCATTTGAGATACCAATGTTGTTTATTTACCTCAAGGTAGTTGTCGTGACTGTAATATCTACACTTAGACTTCCAAAATAGTAGACTTTAAAGTTGGGTTTTACAAGGAATGTAGAGGGTGTCCCAAAATGAACGCAAAACTTTAATTAAATAGAAAACACAGTTTTAGTCTTTTGATTGTTATTTTTTTATTGAATCATAAAGTACATCGGATGGAGTTATATATCGGGCAAATGGCCTCCACGGCTTTGCATACACATACGACACACTCGTTTGTCGAAGTTTTCCTTGACCATTTTGCATAAATGTAGCTGAATTTCATTAATGCAGTATTGAATTTACTCCTTTAATGCACGAGTGTTTGTGGGCGTTTTGACGTATACCTGTGATTTCAAATAACCCCATAAATCACACGATCAAGAGTGCCAAGTGAGTACACAACTCAGAAATGTCTCATGCAGTAATTAAATACTTTCACGGGCTGTATGACATGTGGCACCGTCTCTTTGAAACCATACATTTGCCACATCAATATCATCCAATTTTGGCAGAAAAAACGAGGTTATCATGTCGCGATATAGAGCACTAGTATAGTTCAATTCTGCCTCCAGCCCAAAATCTACACCAAACAGTGACATGTTCTGGATGCATTTGTTTTTCGACAATCACATGTGTGGCGATTAATGTAGCCACCAAGGTGAAAATGTGCTTCATAACTTAGGATGATTTTTCTAGAAAACTCAGCATCCATTTGCTGATGTTCAATAATCCATTCAACGAACTCTCTTCGCTGTACATGGTCATCAGGCTTCAGTTGTTGTGTTAATCGAATTTTTTAAGCATGGAGACAAAGATCTTTAGTGAGTATATACGCTGTAGAGAGCTTCTTAAAATTTGCAATTCTTGACGCCTAATTGAGTCATATTGGCATTTGAACTGCTTGTTTTTGGTCAAACAGTGTGTTTATCGTCTCCAACGGATCCAGTCTCCCTGAATTTTTCATTTAATCTCTTCACAGTTGATGAAGTTAAAAAAAAACACTATTCCGATCATATTTTGCGGTCGCCAAGTTGTCATTATTTTTGAAATATTGTTCAATAATGAAGACACGTTGTTCTATCGTGTAATGCCATTTTTACTAACCCTTAACTGTCAGCTATTAAATTTTTCTTTTTCTAGGTTTACAACACTTTGGGACACTTTTTATTAATGTTGGTTTTCAAATGCTCCAACGCTACGGAATTATCAGCGTAGACATGGTCTTTGACTTACACCCCAAAAAAAAAAAAAACTTTAACGGCGTGACCTTAATGACCAATTGAAGTCGCCAAATCGAGATATCATGCAATAAAGCAAAAATCGATCGTGTTGTGTTGCTCATGGCACCGTCTTATTGCAACCATATATCGTTTAGTTCATAATCTTCACTTGTTGACCAAAAAAAGTTGGTATTATATGCCAATAGAGCTTTGAATTAGCGGTAACTTTTATTTCAGCATCATTTCCGAAAAAATACGGTCGAATGATACCTCCAGACCAACCATTTACGCACCAAACAGTCACTTTTTTCGGATGCAATAGCTTTTCTACAATCACTTCTGGGTTTTTCGAGCCCCATATACTACAGTAATGCTGTTGATGTAACCACCAAGTGAGAAATTTTGTTCGAAAATTCAAAAACCACTGGCTACGTTTGAATAACCACTTTTGCAAACGATCTATATTCACAACGGTAAGGTCTCCGTTCTTGGGAATTTTCTTATCATGCCTTCATTGTTCTATTAGTATTTGTTAGTAGTAATTAAGGTGATATATTGTCGATTCCGGGTGCTTTATTATTTTTGAGTATCCTGTTTACAGTTTCAGTCTCCGATATGTCAGTGCATGAAGGTACGAAAACCCGGTTTTTTATCCATAACTTGCGATTTGTATTTCAAAAATTTCAGAAACAGATTCTTGTTATGTTCGACAGTGCCTATTTGAAAAGTAGTATCACTTCCCACTGTGGTATGGCAGGTAACACACCCGCCTACCAACTAGAAGGTGCTCAGTTCAATACCAGGCCAGACCATCTGCAAAAAAGGAAGAAAAGTTTTTTCAGCAGCTGTATCACCTCATAACATTAGCTAGTAACTGGCTGTAATTCCCTTTCAATGAGTCTAAAAATAGAAACGGGTGAAGCTCATTGACTGAGAGAAGTCACCGTGGTCTTTCATGGAATGTTATGAGAATTAATAAAATATCGGGTGAGCCATTTAAAAGTTTAAATTTAAAAATGTAATAAAATGAAAACGGTTTGAAATTTTGCCAATTTTTTGTTGTTGTTGTGAAGTACAATTGTTTCGGCTAGAAATGAATTATTATTTCATTCATATGGCTGCTGCGGCTGGCCGCACAGGACCTCATTCGATCGGACCAATTTTCGAGAACTTTTTCGAGTGTATGGTGTCGTATTTCGGCAATGGCATCACGAATATCGACCTTCATATACTCAATTGTCTCTGGTTGGCATAAAACTTCTCTTTAACGGCGCCCCATAGAAAATAGTCTAACGGTGTCATATCGCAGCTTCTTGGCGGCCAACTGACATCACCATTTCGGCTAATTAAACGGCCATGAAATCGATTGTGGCATGAGATGTGTCGCAAGTTGCACCATAGTGATGAAACTAAACATCGGTCACATCAATACAATGAAGGTTATCATGGTTTGATAGGTGTCTTCATTGAACGTAAAGGTTGCGCAGTCCTCATTTTCAAAGAAATATTGTCAAATGATGCCTCCGCTCCATAAGCCGCACCAAACAGTCACTCGTAATGGGTGCATTGGTTTCTGTAAGACCACGTTTACGTCTTATAAGCCCTAAATACGACAATTTTGCTTGTTAACGTACCCATCAAGATGAAAATGAACTTCACCCGAAAAGATGATTTTTGCAATTTTTTTTTTGATTTTTTTTTTTGCAATTTCCGACCAATTGCTTTTGTTTTGGAAAAAAATTTCTAATAAATCCCAATGTTTCCCAAGCGTAAGGCTGGGATCAAACGATTCGCAATGCTTCATTTATAGGTACGGCAATCGTGTGACAATATTAAAAAAGCGCAAATATTTATTGTGTTTTTGTGCTACAATCGAAGTTGACAATACGTGCCAATATATAAATTTTGAAATTAATTTCGCAGAATAAATTGGGATAATTTTGATATTTAACGACAAAATAAAGCACAATCGGCAATCGTGTGATCCTAGTGATTCATTTCGTTCAGTGGAGATAAGTATTGCCAGATTCGAAATAACAGCTGGTATATCACTTCCCAGGTACTTTTTTACCACACCGTGTTATGGTATTTAAATTGTGGCCGAAAATATTTTAAATATTTTTTACATAACCTGAGAAAAACTGGTCATTATCACTCAAAGAAAAAGTTGTCTAGAAATTTTCAAAATGCCACAGAGAATTAGAGAGTTGCTGCTCTAAATGCAACTCCGACAAACAATTGATTTATTGTTAAAGATTGAAATTTGTGATAATGAGTAATAAAATTAATGAATCTATTCTGTTTGACACTTATTTCAACAAAAAAAGTTTCACCTTAACAGTTGGCGCTCATTACGAATAGATTTCGTTCGGTCGCTATTCAAAAATTTAAAAAAAACTCCATTAATTCAATATACAAAATATTTAAAGAAAATGAAACAGTTTTCGATATGTTTGTAACCAGTAATCAGTAAAAGTAAAGACAAAAAAAAAAAAAACTTAAAACTAAACCGGGCTAAACTTAATTTTTAATTGAATTTTATTCGTCTTTACAAAATAACTTTTCCTGCTGTGTCATAGAAATTTTGTTCTACTCAATCACAAAATTTATGATTATCTGTATGCGACTGACTGCTGGTAGTGTCATCATGATCTTTAAGAAATAAAACTAAAATTTAAATAAGAAAATAAATTAGAAAAAAAAAGTTTAGAAAAACTAGTTTATATGCATGTCATTAATTTCTGTACATTTCTTACAGATCCGTGGCTGCCTCCAATAAAATATAAATTCACTACCGGTTTCTTTTAATTTTTCTTGTTATTTTTTTTTAATTTTTTCGATTTTAATTTTTTTTTTTAAAGAAAATTGAAAATACCCCATCATTAAGATGTTAATATATCGTATTCTAAAGAAAAAAAAAGTAATAAAAAAAATAAAATAAAAAATAAAACTTTTATGACTTCAATCTCCATATCAACCAATTTCATGACTACTGTTACCAACACTATTTCCCATTATCACTGCCTGCGAATAGAAGAAGGCCAGTGGTTTTGTAACCAATAACAGCAACAATGTTTAAACGCTCTCTGACATCTTTTTTGCAAAATTTCTTGAAAAAGAAAATGGAAATCTTAGAAGAGAAGAAAAGTGGAAGAATTTTTAAAAGAGAAAAGAGAAGAGGAAACTGAAAATAGAACCAAATCAATACGTTGAAAGAAGTATGAGCTTGATTTGAATACGTAGCATGTTTTATAAGTTTTTATTTTTTTTAATTTTTAAAACTAAACGGTCTTTGGTATTTATTTTTTGTAGGTCTAGTCAGGGTTTCATAAAACTCTATCACGTTGAAAACCGCATTGAAAAATCTTATTTCTCAAATAGGGACCGACATAAATTGAATTTAAATCATGCCCACCGATGTACAAGCGGTCCCCAGGTAAAACATGTGGTGTGCCCACCCGTCAACACGCGGGCCGGTAATGATGTTGCGGAGTGACCCACCGGTGGGCATGCGGTCTTTAACGTGCTATGTATTTTACAATGTTTTATTTTTGAGGCTGATGGAGAAATAGCGATATTGTATTCAAGTTAGATCGTCACCGCCATTCGTGCTATGTAGGATTTTCCTTTCTAGCAACATACCAAATAAATGAAAAATCCACCTCATTTTCCTTGGCAGCTATAGTCTATCTAGGAATTCGTTTCGCATTACTTACTTACTTACTTTACTTATGTGGCGGTTTACTTATCTGTCGGTTTTGGCCGAGTCAAAAAAAATAAAAACACGCCAGAGATTTTCAAGGCTGTCAGGTTTTGCAACACTTGGTCTCTACAACGAAGTTTTGGTCGTCCTCTTCCCCCGCTTTCCACTTTGGGTTACCCTTTCATACGGTGCCTTTTTTATACATACGAGAGACATTCAAATCACCGTAGCCATTTAATCTCCAGGCTGACGTCGTTCACGGTTCACGGTGTCAATGCTGCTACCAAGACAGACAAAATCCTTTACTACTTCATTATTGTAGAGCAATCTCTGAGAAAGCTCGATATAAATCGAGAAAAGTGACTACCGACATCAAAAGCATTAAGTTTCAAAATAAGAGCCTGATGCCAAACTCCATCAAACTCCTTGAAGATATTTAGAGCCACAACCGTACTCTCGCCAAAACTATGAATGGACCTATTTCGCCTCTCGTAGAGCAAAGCCAGCAGGTTACTACTAGAACGGCCCTTGCGAAAACCTTACTGATGATCGCTTAGCAAATCGTTGAGCTCAAAATACCTCACAAAGTTGTGATTTATCAATTAATTAACTTTAAAGAGTGCGGAACAAATTGCTCTATTGGGCAGTAGTTCTCAGTGTCACTAGTCTCGCTCTTTTTAAGGTTTGGCATTATATTAGCAATCTTCCAGCAAGATGGAAAAGTACCGGCCCGACTCGCCAACATTAAAGAGCACTGCTTCAGGACCAGTGCTAGATTGTAGATGCTGTATTAACGTTGAAATTTGCAGGAACCCGTTTGGGTGCCACACAACGAGCCATCACTTGTGATTGTCTCACACTGGTCTGTACGATTTCTATCTGATTCTTCGTTTTCTATATTCTTTCACTTTCACAATAAACCGTTCGGTCTGCGGGTAGCAGCGCGGTTGCATCGCTTCTCCCTTTCTATTTACCTAGTTTGTGACACCCAACACTTATATCCAGCATATACACCTGACATGCATCATTAAAGAAGTCCTTCGTAACTTACATATACAACAATACCATCTGCCAAGTCTTTCGTTGTTCCTTCGTGATTAGAATATAATTTTCCAAATGATTAGTTTCTTTTATGAAAGCGTACTTCTTGGTATAGTTTTTATTTGCTCAATCGATGAAAAACTTTATTCTTTTGATTTCTAACAAATATTGAATAAATTTAATGAACAAATTTTTTTTTGTTATTTTTGCCATAAACTTAAAACACATCCCACTTGTTCGAAAACAAAAAAATGTATTACCTTTTGTTTATGTGCCAGAACATCAAAATCCATAAGATGATGTGTGGACTGTGGACTAGTCAAGACATACTGGTACATTTTGATGCATTTATGAAAGTTTCAACTCGTTTTTATTTGATTTTTTTTCTTCAATAATTTAAATGTAGAAAAACAGTTAGATTTTTATATAAAAAATTGTTTTTTGTTTTATAATCTAATTTTTTTTGGTGTCAATTATCTTAATGGACCAGTTTTGAACATGGAAAGTTTAATATGTCTTTACTAACAAGTTAAGATATAAATGTGGGAGTTATTAGTATTTAACGTTCAAAAAGATGTCAGTAGCTGTCCAGGGACTTTGCTTTTTATCCACGGACAAGCGTACAGCAACCACTTCGGGGAATACATGTGATTTAAACTTAAAACGTTGCTGATTATCGACTGTAATAACACCCGGGTTGTTGCTGTTAATGCGAATTACTTGCGTCTTCTTGATGTTGACTTCCAGTTATACGTTTTTAACCAACTCGACAAGGTGATTAGTCTTATCCTGCATATCGCTTAGCTTAAGCGAGACAAATGTCGTCCGCATAATCCAGATCTTTCAGATGGCTGTACATAACCAACTAAATTCCTCTTTTCTTACATAATTTGAGTATGATTTCATCGACGACAGTTGCAAATACACGTAGGAATAGTGGGCATACTTATCTCATGCCAGCATTGATTGTAAATGTTTCGTACTCGTATGTACTCGTATTTTGCTGTCTTCGCACATGTTCCTGATGATTTCCATTATCTTGTCTGGTACTCCTTTGTTAGCTAAAGCTTTCCATATTGCTTTATGTTTGATCGAGTCGAAGGAGTTGTTTTAAATCTACGATGAGTAAGTAGAGCGGAGAGTTCCTTTCAATACAATTAAGGTTGGCTCATTCCACGATTTATTCATTTCGGCTGCTTCATTGTCAAGTTTCCAACGCCAAGCATGGCTTGGTCGTTCCCTCCTTCTACTGCTTTGAAGATTCTAGTCGATGGCATTCATTATCATGTCGTCTTGTGGCCTGCGCGCAGGCTGATTCATCTTCATTTCAGTCGCTTGATTTCAACAGCTAGAAGGCAAGTGATACTATTTTTCTGATAGGCGAAATGCCACCAAAAAACCGATTTTTCGAACCTTCATGCACTTATAAGCTAATAATTTAGCAGAACATTACCAGATTTTAAATTTTATTTCGAATTATGTCGTTTAAGTAGCCATGAAGAATCATATTTCTCAAACAAACACATTTTTCATCCAACTGTATCCATATTTTCAAGTTTAGATGCGTTTTTGCGAATTATTTAAGGAATCATATTAAGTTAGGAATAAAATGAAACTTACGGCTTAGAAATACGTTGGAAATTGACGTAGTTATTAAGACTTTTCGTAAAGCAACTCATGAGAAATACACCCAGATATCCAGTCTCTCCTCTCAGTGATTTTGTTACCTATACTGTCTGTCCTTACTTATGGCTGTATCGTATGGTGGAGAGCTCTAGAAAATGCCAGTCGGAGGAGGCATCTGGATATATCTGTCGCATTTGGGAGTACTTCTCTTCTGGATATTGTCCTGGGTCTGAATTCTTTGGAGATTTCGGTGAAGAGGATAGTGCTAGGAGCTTTTTGAGGATAATAGAAGAAGGCCGCGCTAAAGTTCTGAATTATGGATATTCTGGAGTGCGCATGTGGTTTTTCTTTGATAGAGAGTCTTGGTGAGACGTTGATAGGTTTCTGATTGGCCATGTGATCCTCACGGATGACTCTAAGACCGAGAAGGGTCTACCTCGTTGGCAGTGACATAAGTCTGCCTTCCGGACAAGTGTAGAGTCTTCCAGGCTGAAGTCTTTGCTGTTCTCATGGCAGTCCAGATAATTCTCTACTTCATCGCTTTTGGGTATAGTGTGGTCATCTATGTTGCTATGAAAGCACCGACTGGGTGCTGCATCAGCTCAATGAATAATCGGGCCCGTCATATAATGGAAGACTTGTGGAGGGCCAGAGGGCACTGTAGGGTCTTCAGGTTCTTTTGCCCTTAACTCAACCGCTCCAGAAAAGAAAGGTACCTTAATCTGGGGAGGGAGTCCCTTATGACTTTCATAGGTTTTCTGATTGGGCACTGCGGTCTAAAGACAATAACTTGGATATGGGAAACTGGCATCCCTAATCTTTACCGAGTATCTGGCAGCTTTGGGGAGCCAGAGACCGTGGATCACACCCTTTGTCTTTGCCTGGCTCTACAGAGGCGCAGGCTTAGGTTGCTAGGTCGGGGTTTCTTTACTGGTCTGGGTGAGGTTGCATCTGTGATACATCAAGCATCATCTGGATCCTGGATTCTAGGGTGTCTTTCCACTTACAATGTTGTCCTTTTTCTTTTTCTTTTTTCTTTCTCTCATCATTATCTTTTCTTTGCTTTTTTTTCTATGTCTGAAAGGGTTTTTACAATAGGTGTAGTACAGTTGCACAGCCCTTCGAACCTAACCTAACTATGCTGTGTCTGGCCGCTTCTATAAAACAATTCTTTATAAGTGGCCAACTTGGGGAACTTTGGTTTCGAGTAGTTTCCAGGTGGCCTGCGTGTTCATTAGTGTAGACTGCCAATAATAATAGGAAAGAATTATATGCTTAAAGTTGCTTAAGATGGTCTGAAAAGTCGTTTGAAATCTGTTCATAACTTTTGTAGCATCACAAGATATTTGCACTTTAATTTTAAAAATCATTTGTAAAACAAATGAAGATTTCCGATCACAAATACGTGGAAAAAAATGTAAAAGAGTAGCAATTTCTTCTTAAATCATACAGATTATTGACCCTGTTATATGTTTGGTGGATAATTTTCGTTTTTTTTTTTCATTTTTAAAATTTACGACTGATTGTCAAAAGGAACGAGAATTATTATTTTCATCATCATTTGTAATCATTACATTCTGAATTACTAATTGAGAGAAAAAATAAGAAATATTTCATTTTTTCTTTTTTAATAAATTATGTGGCTGAATATTATCTTTCATAAATATTAACAGAATTGTCTACTTAATGGAGAAAATTAAATTCGGCCTATTTATTTATTGTCTGTTGTTGTTGTTGGTTGAGTTGAGAAGCCGTTAAATGTTCCGACAAAATATAAAAACTCCCACCAACTTCACCCAATATACAGAAGAGACTAACAAAACAAACGTTAATTTTAAATTCATGTATGTATGTATGGTGTCTTCGTAATAATATTTATGGTGACTTCTACTACTCCACTTTAGTAGTCTATGGTATTAAAATTCTGTTTTTTTTTTTTAATTTAAAAAGAAATTTGTTCGTTTTATTTAAAATTATGTAAAATACAATAGTATGACTGACTACATACTATAGTCTACTAGTAGAGTATTATTTATTTCTATATTGTATGCTCTGATTAAGGTTCTTAAGTGTTGCGAGCGAGTCTTCTTTTTCATTGTCATCATCATCATCATCATCATCATCATCATCACCAACATTTGTTCATCTCTAAATGAATGCTGAAATTTCCGCTTCTGCATATGTTGTTGGCGGCAATGGTTAGTTAATACGAGTACAAAACTTATCAGCAGCCGTTTTCTTCCCGCAATAAAACCACGCTCTCTAACTGTTTATACTGATTAATTCTTGTATTTGTTGGTGGTTCCCTTGACTATATGTGAAATGCCAACAATGACGAAGATGACGACAATGAAGACGACAATAGTTTGTTATTTTTTTTACTTGTACTCATATGCGTGTGAAGAAAGACTGTAAAGCGTAGCTGCTGTTCTGTTGTGTTGTATTACAAACTGCAAAAATATAACTGTGCACTACTACCACGTTCGGGTTTAAAAATTCTGAGATTTTTATTTGGTACCGCCTGGAGTGCTGTGTTCTGTGGTGCTGGGTGCTGTTTGAACTTTTCTTTTTGACTAAATTAAGTCAAGATTTTTGTTGTTCATTTTTGGTTATTGTTATTGTTATTGTTGTTGTTGTCTTTGCTATTTTTATATTCTTCTTAATTGAGGGAATCCATTTAGTATTTGTGTTTGAGTAGTTAAACTTAAAAAAAAATATATGCTATTGTAGAATCACAAATTCTGTTTTAAAAGTCACGGAACTATTTCTGTAAATACCCTACGTCACCCATAAGTGTTGTATTAAGTTTATGCTACTGTTTGCATAATAAGCTTTTAATATAACGATTGATAATTGTATGTCTGTTCTCCAACCGTGTTTTTTTTCTCCATAATTCCTCTAAGCAGCCTATTTGCTTTCCACAAAGCTTGCATTGCCTTTATTTATTAATCAAGTTTATTTTCAAGCTAAGCAGATGATTAGTCTATTGTAGCTCGCCTTCATATAATTGTGTAGTGGTGAAGATCCTTGCTAAGTGGTGGTGGTGATCTTTACTTAGCGTTTTTTCCCAATAGGTGGCGTTCTCTCCTTATTATTCGTCTGATGAAGCGATGTACGAAGATTGACAATGGGGACATCAGTCATCTGTTCTACAAAATTGCTTGACTTAAACAAGGGTGCTAACTAGCAATTCAGCTATTCACCATTGTGCTGAATGACATAATGAGTGGAGTCTCTCACGTCAAATGCAAGAAATGGACTATGCGGATGACATTTGTCTTATCGCATAAGATTTGCAATATGCAGTCATAACTGGAGAACTTAGAAGCCATAAATCGCGAAGTCTGTTCAAAGAGAAGAGTAATATCATGGAGTCTCTCACTCCAACTGGAAGATTTGGACTATGCGGATGATTTTTGTGTACTCTCGCATAAGATTTTAAATACGTAGTCATAACTGGATGACTTAGAAAGATTTGCTCACAAAGTTAACCAAAGCCATGAGATTAAAAAACACTAGCGAGTAAAATATCATGCTACAAAGGCAACCATCCCAGTATGTAAGATAGCAAGTACAATGATTACAATCGGCGGCGCAGAAAGGTAAAAGGTTGCTTTTATCTAACTCGAAAGCTCACATCAACGTTGTTTATTGACAGCTATCACAATGGGTTTTTAATGACGGGTACGTATAAAATGCATCTACCAAAGCTATCGAAGCATCTTCAATAACGCACGCTTTGAAATTTCCATTTAGGAAGAGTAGTTAACAAATTGATCATATTGTAATGGACGAAGGGCATTCATCCAGTGTGTTAGACGTATGAACGATCTTAGGAGCGAACAGTGATTCAGATCATTACCTTGTGCCAGCAAAAGTTCGCACCCTTCTCAACGTAGCTAGAAACGTACGAATTGTGACAGCACGGAAGTTGGACGTCGGAAAACTACAAATATAATAGACAGCCATGGCATACTCAGAGCGATTGGCTCAGTTGCTTGAAGTAAGCACTTCTTGTCTCGATAATATCGCAGAACAATGACAAACCATTGCCCGAAGAATTTATGATACGACCAAGAATATCGTAATGCTACTGAAGTGAAGAATGCGACATACGCGCCAAGCGCAGAAGTGTGTGCGGATAGAGATGTACAGGAGTCGGAATGAACCCAGAAAATTATATCAGAGAATAAAGCATCAGACTGATGGTTTTGGTACAGGCACATCCTTCTGGAAAAATGAAGAAAGTAATTTGGCGACAGACGCGTCTAATGGGCTGAAGATATGGAACTATCATTTTGCCCAGCTGTTGGTGTCCGATAATAGCGTCGACGTGGACAACCCAGAACTAATCCCAGATGATGGTATTGCGTGTATACCGCCTAGTAAGGACGAGGTCAAATTGGCAGTATCCTGGCTGAAGAATAAGAAGGCAACAGGAGTCGATTGTATACCGACAGATTTACTGAAATTGTTTCAGCGAAATGGAGGGAGTCAGTCATTATCAAGATTTTTTAAAAAAGGTGACTTTAGGATCTGCTCTTATTGGAGGGCAATTTTACATATTCTCTCTGTTACAAAAATATTCACCCAAATAATATTGTCTAGAATTTCTGAGCACCACAAGTCGGATTTTTGACGAAAAAATTATGCGTTGATAACGTTAATATTTACTTTGCTCTGTATATTGCCCTTATAGATTTCGAAAAGGCTTACGAATTCGTAAGAAGACAACCTTTCATTATATTGTTACGTTTTAACCTTTTTAAAAGGTTTGAGTTATTTTTTTTACAATTTTTATTTCCTCACTTTTACTTTATACACTTTATCTTAATACAGGGTTGGCAAAAAACTGAGGTTAAAAAAACCCCAGCCCACTGGGTTTTACTGGTTTTTTTTTTGGGTTTTATAACTGCTTCCTAATTTCGTTCAGTTCGACAATATGTTATATTTGTTAGTAAAATTACGTTGTTTTGGTATTTATAATGCAATTTGGCATTCTTGGCCGGTCCAAGATGGCGTTGTGTACTATGGGCTGCTAAAGCAGACGGCTATTACCTCTTATACGTCCGAAATACAAAGACAGACGTGATTAAGTTATTCATTTGCATGACAACGCTAGTCTTTGTGCCGCAAAAGTTGCCAAACGATTGTCAAAAACGCTCAAATGTAGCACCCGCCAAACATTGTTCCTCTGACTGGATGTTTTTTCGTTACAATATCATTTAGCATTTTACCGAATCACTTTTTTCAAAAAACATAAAATCGGCTTCAAAGTTGGATCGCCACAAAAGATGAGAAATTTTTCTAATACGTGATTCGGAAATTGGCTTAGATATGGGGGAAAGCTGTAAGCGGTGATTTCATTCATTTTATTTTGATTAATTTCTTAATTCATTATAATTTTTGAGTTAAAAATAGCGAACCAAATTAATTTGTACCCTCATTACGTAAATTATACTTATTTTTGTTCCAAAACATTCAAATAAAAATCCAGCCCGGGTTTAAATATAAACACCCATAAAACCCGGGTGGGTTTCATTGGGTTAGCCAGTAGGTTGCCAACCCTGCTTATACAACACTTATTTACGCCTAAACACGACTTTGCTTTATGACTGCAAAACGAACACTATGTCGACGTAGGCAAAGCAGCCTCCTTATATACCTATCTGCCTATAGTTTGGAAAGTTCCGGAAATGTCTTAAATGCTCTCAAATCGTTTATTTTATGTCCATTAATGATAGTGTTACCCAAATATGTTCGAATTGGCAATACCGTCAAATAAAGAAATCAGTACGGCATTACCAGGGTAACAATTAACAAACTTGACACAAACCAATAGACCAAAATCCCACAACACAGTCCCAAAGGCGCTAATGTGGTGTATTTTCTTTTTAGGCATTTTTATTTTCGTAAGTATATATTAAAAAAAAAAATATCGTTGTTTTATTATAATTTAAACTTGTGTAACTGTAAACAAAACACCATGTCAATAGTAAAATAGGATTGACGGTGGATTCTACACTGATGTTGCGAATAAAATTCGCAAAGCACGGTATTCACATTTAGGGATCTAAAACTATTTAAGTTAATACAAAAATATTAACCTTCAACGCTTGCGTTAAGTCGGCATTGCTATATGGAAGTGAAACCTGGGACATGTGAATGCATAAAGTACAAACTTTCGTAAACCAATGACTACGAACTATTAGCAATAATTTACTATAGATTCGAGCGGGTACCTATTAAGTGCGATATAAGGGAGCGAAATTGTAGTTGGTTTGGCCATACGCTGCGGAAGGATGACAAAGCACACCTCTCCGTCATTAAACTGGTAAGGATCCAGAAGCATATGGTAGATCGTCCACGAGAAACCTGGCGCGGTATTATTGACGGTAAAGCGAACAACGTTTTATCGCCGGAAACAGGGTTAAATGGAGAAATTCTTTAATAGTTTGTTCTGGTTAGACTAAGTTTAGTTAGACAAATACTAACAATACATGTCCATAATAAGTTTTTCAAGCGGCTTCCAATTGAACAGTATGGCAAAGCAAGTCAATTGAAAATTTTTCCGTTTTTTTTTAAACTACATATGTATATCGTTACTAGAGCAATTCCTCTCGCATTGCTGGGAACCTTTGTGTTGTACCTGCTTTTTGACTGATGTGGATGGATAAAGAAAGCTTTAAATGTTACCGTTCTCTACACATACAAAATTCCATATTTTTTAAATGATGGTTTGTATTGACTGCCAAGTTATTTAAACCAAATTTAGAAACTTCAACTCTAACCATTCTTAAGATATACAAAAACCATTGTTTAATTTGTATGGAAGGTACCATGCTCACTTATCCGATTCCGCCCACTTTTTAACTGATGGTTTGTATTATCTAAGAAGTCATTTAGACCAAATTCAGAACCTTCCATTTTAGTCATTCTCTAGGTATACAAAAATCAACATTTATTTTTTATGGAAGATGCCACACCCAATTATACAATTTCGTTCACATTTTGGCTAATGATGTGTATTAACTACTAAGTTATTTGTAACAAATTCAGAACCGTCCACTAATACCGTTCCAAAGATATACAAAAAACAATGTTTACTTTGTATGGAGGTGCTACTCCCACTTATCTGACTCGGCCAAATTGTTGACTGATGATTTGTATTGACTACAAAGTTATTTGGACCAAATTTAGAGACTCTTACTATTATCGTTTAAAAGATATAGTCGTATAAATGCA
The DNA here is from genome assembly GCA_023159175.1 of Wohlfahrtia magnifica. Lineage (NCBI taxonomy): Eukaryota > Metazoa > Arthropoda > Insecta > Diptera > Sarcophagidae > Wohlfahrtia > Wohlfahrtia magnifica. The sequence goes on along the minus strand of JAKWBJ010000052.1, from coordinate 2,266,163 downwards.
AATTTTATATGGGCGTGGCAACGCCCAGTTGTACATGTACTTTTTATATACATACATAGTTTTAAAAATATTTTCTAATTCACATAAAGCTTAAATGCTGTAACAAATTTCTTTTTCAAGTAAAACTCAACGGGGTTCAATCTAACGCCAATAACTCTCAAACCAATGGACCTATAAAAACCGCATATACATAAAAACCTTAGTATTGACTTCACCTTTCAATTAAGGGCTTACAAAATAAAATCAGTTGGCGCATTTCAGAGAACATCAATTACAACGGATATTATAGTCTTTATATATAGGGGTGTTTTTTATAGAGGTATAGAACTTTAAGTTGCAATAAAACAACGATGGATTGTTCGATTGACATGAATTTTATTTATCCGAAAGATAATCTTGTGGTATTACATTTTAAAAATGATTTCTGGCATATGACCACCACGGCTGGCGCGGATGTAGTCCAATCTGGACGTCCAATTTTCGATGAATTTTTCCAACACTTGTGGCCCTATATCGGCAATAACATGGAGAACGTTGTCTTCCAAATGGTCAAGCATTTGTGGCTTTACCGCATAGATCAATGACTTTACATAGCTCCACAGAAAGTAATCTAGCGGTGTTAAATCCCACGATCTTGGCCAATTCCCAGGTCCAAAACTTGAAATTAGGCGGTCACCAAACGTGTATTTCAATAAATCTATTGTGGCACGAACTGTGTGACATGTTGCGCCGTCTTGTTGAAACCACATCTCCTGGACATCATGGTTATACAATTTAGGAATGAAAAAGTTAGTAATCATGGCTCTATACCGATTACCATTGACTGTAACGTTCTGGCCACCATCGTTTTTGAAAAAGTACGGACCAGTGATTCCACCAGCCCATAAAGCGCACCAAACAGTCAGTTTTTCTGGATGTAACGGGGTGTTTCCACATACACTTGAGGATTACCTTCACTCCAAATGCGGCAGTTTTGTTTGTTGACATAGCCATTCAACCAGAAGTGCGCTTCATCGCTAAACAAAATTCGCTTATGAAAATCGGGAACAACGGTAATCTCGTTTTGGGCCCATTCGACGAATCTACGCCGGGCGTGAATCTATTCATGATGAATTGCCAAGCCAAACTGAGAATAAATCACTTAACAGCTGTTAAATCGGTCGCCATCTTGAAAAGTAATGCCAACTTTAAGTTCTATACCTCTATAAAAAACACGCTTTATATATATATATATATATAGATGTAGTGATCATTTGGTCGGGCTTGACTATTTGTTTTTTTTTTATCTTTTTGTAATGGTGGTATCACAGTATAATTTTTTGTTTTCTTTTGGGTAAACTTTTATGTTTATTGCCATTGTTTTTGTTATTCTTGTAGCTTTTATATATTTTGTGCAAAGATGTCATTAAAATGGAGTTGGAATTAAAAAAAAAGAACGAATGGACTAAAAATTTTACTAAACCTAATACAGGGAAAGCACTTGTAAATGGAGACGAACATACTTTCCATAACTGCATTAGGTGTTGCGGAATATTTTAAACGCAATAGTTTTTATTTCTTAAAAAAACAATCATTTTATGCTGCTAGGCGTAAGGATCATAATAACTCTTAAATAAACTACTGTAATAGGGAGATCGATTATTCGCCTTTTTTCAAAAACCGGTTTTCCAATAATTCGAAAAGTAGCACTTTTCAAAAAATCGGTTTTCAGTTAATAATAATTCAAATAACCGGTTATTTTATTTTAATAAAATTGTTCATAAATCTTGAAGTGCAGAGCTGGATCAAGTCGTTTTAAAAATAAGCAGAAGCTGATGGAGAGGTTAAAATTAAAGTAGTGGCAAACAATACTCATAATAATTCTAACAAATCTCATAAAAACTATGCCAAAACAGTGTGCGGAGGCTATAAAAAACAAAGCTTATTACACAAAGTACTAAAAATATCTAAGCTTCGAACAGCTACTCAGCAGTTAATTTCGTTTTTGTTGTATTACTTGGTAGAGAAGGGAATTAAAGGTATGTTATTATAGTTATAATTTAGGGACCTAAGATAAGAAGAACTACATGTTTTACTTTGTATAAATCTATTAGTAAGGACTCGTACTTAATTGCCTCGACAAGAAAATTTGCTTTGATTTCCAGCAGTACTGTATGTAAATTTATGTACCACGTATTAAAAGTGTGCTATGTTTGGTGCGAACCCAGCTTCCAACCAAGAAGTCGTCGGTTCAATCTTAGGCTACACCATCTGACGATTTTGAACAGCGATATCAGCTCACAATATTACTAGCGACTGGTTATGTGTATTTACGCTGTGAAAAACTTCGCTAACTAATATATCTGCCGTTCGGAATCGTTGTTTGAGGGCTTGTGGTAGGGAGATCGATAATTCGACTTTTTTCAAAAACCGGTTTTCGAATAATTCGAAAAGTAGCATTTAAAAACCGGTTTTCGGTTAATAATAATGCAAATAACCGATTCTTTTATTGTTCCTAATTCTTGGAGCGCAAAGTTGGACCTCGTCGATTTAAAAATAAGCCGAAGCTGACGTAGAGCTTAAAAATAAAGTACTGAAGTTGCTCAAGTGTCGAACAGCTACTCAAGGAGCTAATTTCGTTTTTGTTGTATTACTTGGTAAAGAATGGAATTAAAGGTTTGTTATTATAGTTATAATTTAGGTGCCTAAGATAACGAAAAGTAAATGTTTTACTTTGCATAAATCTGTTAGTAATATACGAGTCCTTAATTGCCTTGACAAGAAAATTTGCTTAGATTTCGAGCAGCCCTGTATGTAAATTCATGCACCACGTATTTAATATTGTGTGGGTCAATGTGGTATGTTACGTAAGAACCCACTTTCCGACCAAGAAGTCGTTGGTTCAATCCCAGGCCACACCATCTGACGATTTTGAACAGCGATTCAGCTTACAACATTACTAGAGACTGGTTATGTGTATTTACGCTGTAAAAAACTTCGCTAACTAATATATCTGCCGTTCGGAATCGGTGTTTGTGGACTTGTGGGTTTTCAATGAATCTATTTAATCCATTCTCCATATATAAAAATCAATATTTATTTACAGAAGACGAGAAAAAGTTATTGTTGCTCAAGAGTGCATATCTTTTTCGATCTACCTTGGTTTTCTCGTTCTTTGTGAGACGTTCAAGGTTGTCATATATACAAAAATAATTAAATTTATACAAATAGTTCAACGAGGATCAATAAAAAAATATACAAACGTAAAAAAATTATACATATTTAAATTACCCGGTTATTCGTGTTAAATTAACCGGTTTATTCGGTAATCGGAAAATGAAGATTTTGAAAAAGCTGTATTCGACCAAACCAAAAAATGCGGTTAAAACCAGTCGTATAATAACCGTCCGATCTCTTTAATACGCAATCAAACTTTATTTTAATTTTTTTCTTATTAAAGGTCTGTTTATCGAGTTGAATGTACTTTAAATGCACTTCTTGCTCAGTTAGAAAACCCAAAAACCTTTTGCATTTACATTTTCAACACCCTGTGTAATACAACCCAAAGTTCTGTTAAGGTAACTTTTAACTCTAATGGTGTGTAGGTATGGCGAATCTTACATTATTGCCCAATTTGTGTGTCTGTATAGAATATGCACGACGGTTTTTCTAAAAGAAAAAACATAATCATGACAATCGAGAAGAAGATACTCAACAATAACAATTTACTGAAAATGATTCCAGTTTTACTTTGTTTTCTTTTTTTTCTTCTCCTTTTTTTTCTTGCGTTTTACCCATTTCTTATTTAGTTTTTCGGATAATTATGTTGTGCTCTAGATATTTAAGTAATTTGACGAAAAAGAATCTATTTCGTTTGCCTGTGTGTCTATTTGTCTGTTTCTAACTGTGTACACACATATTTCTTCAATCATTTAAAATAGTGTGTCAAAGAAATTTTTGCGTTTTATCTTAAATTTGAGATCATTTTTTGTGATCGTTATTCTTTCGGTGTTTTATACCCTATACTATAATAGTTTATGCTAATGTTTGTAACCTCTTAAAAATAAATTATGCAAACACACTTTTATTATAATGCTCTAAACACATATACGACAGCGAGCAGCGGGCAGCAAAATAGCGGAATTAGAATACACACGTTTGACGGCAGCACGTGTCATTTGCTTAAATGTTTGTAAAACTCTGTTGATGATAAAAACTTTTCCGATCAAAAAGTCATTAAAAATCACATGGTCAAGTTTTAACGCAGCTTAGCATAACAGCATTGGTATTATAAATCTCATGTACTATACAGTGTAGTGTAGGGTATTATACTATATAATCATCGTGTCTTGACTAAAACTGTTTTACATGGTTGTCGTTAGTTTTAAAAATATTCTACAAATTACTGTAAGACACCACTAATTACTGTTGTTGTTGTTGTTGAAAATTAAAAATAATTATTATATCATTATAAAAATTATGTGCAACATAGTTTGAGGAATAGTGTATGACTGTGGGTTTAATTAAGATTTTTATTTTAACTTTAAAATTAAGAGGTGGAATATAAAGTTCATCATCTTGTTTTTTCCAACGTAATCATAAAGAAAAAGTGTGTCAATTATACTTTTCTTTGGTGGTTTTTTTTTATTTGTTTTTATATATTTACACATAATTTAAAGGTTCTGCTTGCCATTAACTCTAAAGAAAGATTATTTAAATATATAAAAAATAAATATTAAATGAAAAAATTATAAAAAAAGAAAATGATAAAAAAATATAAAAATGGGTTGAGGTTTCCTCAGGCAAAATATCTATTGAGGCTGTTTTTTTATATTTCTCTGTATTCTTTAGAAAATAAGAAAGAAAGAAAAAAATACGTTTTCCTGTATGGTTTCTAATTACACTTTAGAAAATCTTTGAAAAATCTTGAATTACCAGCAAACAACAGTAATAAACAACCGCAATATTGTCACTTTCTGGTGAAAAATGTAATACTGGAAAAAAACTCTAGCAACAGCATTGTTGGAAAATCGCCAACAAATCGTATTTGCATGAATCTTATGAGTTCCAAAGCAAATTAATAAGAAATTCTCACTAGGCCGACTGACTTTCTTACTCCTTTTTTTGTACTCTACACCGGCATACTGTCAACAACGAACGTGATAATGGTATAATCGTTACATTTGCTTATATAAGGTCCGCCATCTAACGTTTTTTTTTTTCAACAAGTGCTTATTTCGTGAATGGTGCTCATGTCTGATTTGGCAGATAATTAGTTTTATCCTTCCGCTGAACGAATATGGTTGTGTATACGCTTCGCTAAGTGGGCCTGCGATCGACTTACAGAAGATGCCGATTTTGCCAAAAAAATCATCTTTTCATATGAAGCTCATTTTGATCTTGGCGGGTATGTAAACAAGCAAAATTGTCGCATTTGGGGCACAGAAAACCCGCACGCATACATTGAAAAGCCGATACACCCAAGACGAGTCACTGTTTGGTGTGGATTTTGTTCCAGAGGCATAATTGGGCCATTTTTCTCCGAAAATGAGCAAGGAGTGGCCGTTACAGTCAAGGGCGATCGTTATCGGGCCATGTTGAACAAATTTTTGTTCACAAAAATTGAAGAGGAGGATATTAGCCCTGTTTTTGAAGATCGCATTATCAGCTGCAGAGCTGATGTCGTTTGGCCACCTCGGAGTTGCGATTTGAAACCGTAGGACTATTATTTGTGGGGTGTTGTCAAAGATAAGTGTTACGCCAACAAACCAGAGACAATTGACGCTTTAAAGGATAATATTCCTGAAGCCATTGGTGAAAACCAGCTGCACACATTCGATAATGTGCTTAAAAATTGGACCGATGGTGTAGGCTACTACATGGCCAGCCGAGGCAGCCATTTGAATGAAATTATTTTCCATTATTAACCGGAAGGTTGTACTTTCAAATAAAAAAAGAAATTTGAGAATATATTCAGTAGTTTTTTTTTATAGCATTTAAAAAAAAAAAAATTATTTGGCGGACCCTATTTATCCTTTAATTCAATTGGTGAAAGTATGACAAGGACACCTGTTTTCATGAAATCTTATTAAATATTAGAGGTTCATAACTTTGTGTTGGCAACACTGCTTTATTTGACAACCAATTTAACAGCTGATAATTGCTTTTTGTTTAGTTTGGTTTGACATTTAATTATGAACAGACTTACACCAGAGCAAAGCTTAGAGCCTTTTTTTAATCAAAATAATAGTTCTGTTCGTCAAACTTTAAAATTAAAAATTTGTTCTTCGATGAAGCCCATTTTTGGTTGAGTGGAATTATTGCATTTGGAGTAAGGATAATCCACATCCACAGAATATTACTGTTTGGTGCGCCTTATAAGCTGGCGGAGTCACAGGTCCATATATCTTCAAAAACAATGATGTTACTGTCAATGGTGATAAGGACATGGCTAGAAATTTGTTTGTACCTCAATTAACTGTTATTAATCTTGCTGACATGTGGTTCCAATACGACGAATTCACATGCCACACAGCGCGCGCTACAATTAATTTACTCAAAAAAACTTTTGATGAAAGAGTAATTTCACGTAATGGTCCAATGGATTGGTCACCAAGATCGTGTGATTTAACCTCTGATTTAACCAGAAACATTTGAACAACTGTAAATCAAAATACGAAGAGTTATTGGCGAAATACGGCCGTTTATATTGTGAAAAGTTTGTGAATGTGCCAGCCGTGGCAGCCACATGGTTGACATCATATTTAAATATTAATGTCATAAAAACAAAGCCTGTTCAACAAACCCGTTTAGGTGCAAAAAATATATATTTCTTTGGTTTATTATGATTTAAACTTTTGTAATTATAAAAAAAACTCCCATTATTACATAAAAAAGCGGAATTTGTGAAAAAAATTCTTGCTTTATTGTGAAACATTTGTGATATAAATTTATTCAAAATCATTGCTCCAAAATTCCAAGACTAAGCAAATCAAGCCAATTTCGGATCTGGACCATATGTGGCCATAGTCCTGCGTAAGTGTACAAGTTTAATCGGCTTCCTATATGTATAAACCGGAATGAAAATGAAAATATTCAACAGAGAATAACAAATAAACAACAGTTTCATTCAGTTGTATGATAGCTTTTGAAGAAAGCACATGTATGTCGCTTTGCGTATTAGAATTGTTTATTTGTTTTGTCGTTCACGTTGTTTGTTTTTTCTTCAACGCACACTGCAAAAATTTACTACGACTACTACTACAAATAAAGTTTCCCCTTTAGCTACCATTAATCTTGACAATAAGATGGGTGAGACAAACCAACCACTGTTTTCTAAATTAATAAGATGGATGAGTGGGAATATGAACCCCGCTTGTACTTTTAGAGCACAATGCGCGGGTCGAAGGCAGTCGTAGCCACTAATGAGACCCTTTACTGCGCTATATGCACGAGGATTATGAGGAAGCTTATTGGGTGTCTGATTGGTCTCTACTATCTGAAGTATCACCTCTCTAATTGTGGTTTCGAGTGTTTAATAAGGACACTTAAACCTCCCTCTTGACACATCAATCTAAAGAAGCCTCCCTGACCATCCAGCTTATTTCTAGCGATGATAACAAACATCATATGAATGTTCAGGAGAAACCGCCATATACTGGGAAAAAATTACTATGGTAAGTGACGATCACCGCCATCACCACTTAGAAAGGATCTTCACCACTACACACAATCATATGGAGGCGAACTACAGTATATTAATCATCTTCCACTTCACTGGAGTATCAATTAGATTACTGAAACTAAGACAAAGTAAGGGATGCTTTGTGGAAAGCCAATATTCTTCCTAGAAGAATTGCAGAGAAAAAATAGCACCTAGACTGGTAGGTCGGCAGGTTGAAGGTATTCACCTGGGGACTGTTGCGGGGAGAGGACAGTTATCCGCCCATTGTTATAGACTCTATGGAGGACTGAATGGGCTTTCTTCTGAGTCCCCACTGAGGCTTCCAAGGCTTCCACAAGGCATCTTTTGCTTTGTTTCTTAATCATGTTGACTTACGCCTAAGCAGGTGGTCGGTGTCTAGGTTAGATGTTGTCTTTGCCTAAAAAATACGCCCTCTGCTGCTCAAAATAGACTCTATCTTTTTTTTAGACATTTAAACAGTGTCAACCATTTCGACCAAGAGGATGAGGTTACTGGGGTTCTTTCTTCGCTCATTAAAAAGGTAGGAATGGCAGTCCTCAAAGGAAGGACTCATGCCTGTTGTAATACCACATTTTCCTAAACCTGGAACCCACCACCCCATTGTCTAACCTCGCAGTACAGTAAGTTTAGCTGCATGGTAGAAGCCCTGATGTCTCTTAAACAGGTGAAAAATTATTTTCTTTTCCTTTTCGCAGAAATCATTAGCCAGGTAACCTAGCCCAAGCCGCCTGACATGAGTCCCTAGTCATCTAGTAATGTCACCAACAACGACGGCGGGAGTACTTCTCCAAGGCTTGCAAGTTTTCAATGGGGACGTCCATATGATATCTATATACTGCTCGGCCATCACGTTAAGATATCTGCGGTAATATATAACTGTTTTTGAAGTCATCTTGTGAGATTCCAGAGGTTTTCCAGCCGCCTGACTATTCGAAATTATGCTCATATTTCTCTGGAAAACGCCAGTAACTCTTATGGCCGATAACACTTAAAAGGATTACCGGCTTTATTGATAACCTTAATCTTCAGAAGTTAGCTTATGAAGCTCTATTAAAAATCCTACGGGATTAAATTTTGAAATTTAATCATTAATTTTTTTTAATTTTTTTTTTAATTTTTTAATATTTTGTTTTTTACAAATTTCTCTTTGAATTTTTAAGTAAAACTTTTTTTAAATTTTACTTTTTAATCGATCATCTAGTGAAACCTGAAACCATCATAGCAGAACCACTCCTTTCAATTTTCACTCAAAATCTGGCTCATTTTCTAATAAAACCGACAATTTTTCTTAGTTTTTTCTTCAATTTCTGTTTGTTTGTTGTTTGTTTTTATGCAACACAGGTCAAGCTTCACTTTCAACACAGGAAATATGAGAATAATTTTTTAGAAAAATAACTTTCATAGCGTATATGAGAAGTAGGGGGAATAAAAACTAAACTAAAAGACAAGTTGAAGAAAAGAAATCTAAACTTTAAATTAAAACAGAAGAAAAATAGCACAAATTATCTATGGAATTCTTGGTCAGCAGCAGCAGTAGTAGAAGTACAAGTGTCTTGCAACTAAAAAATAATAATAATGATGATAATAAAATGGAAACAGAAATGTCTAAAGCCAGTGATTATAATTATATTAAAACGCCTTCTTTAAAATACAAAAAAAAATATAAAAAATACTCTTCTTTGCTACTGATGCCTATCTATCTAGGGGAGAATACGTCTTCATTCTATATTTTTTTTTTTTTTTATTATTAGATTTTCAAACTGTCTGTCCAAACTGTAATTAACAATTTCTTTTTTTTCCTTTTGTATTCTTTTTAAAAATAAAAGAAAAGGCAGGCATTGCTTACTATCTTCGAAATAGTTTTTTAATGTGGTATGTGCATAAATTTTACTTTTATTATAAAGATTTTTTTTTATTCTTTTGCAAACAAATATATATATAAAGGGTCCGCCAAATAAAACTTTTTTTTTTTTTTGAAAATGCTATAAAAAAAAAACTACTGAATATTTTCTCAAATTTCTTTTTTATTTTTTATTTGAAAGTAAAATCCTTTCGGTAAATAATGGAAAATAATTTCATTCAAATGGCCGCCTCGGCTGGCCATGCAGTAGCCTACATGATCGATCCAATTTTTAAGCACATTATCGATTGTGTGCAGCTGTATTTCACCAATGGCTTCACGAATATTGTCCTTTAAAGCGTCAATTGTCTCTGGCTTGTTGGTGTAACACTTATCTTTGACGGCACCCCACGAATAATAGTCCAACGGTGTCAAATCGCAGCTCCGAGGTGGCGAAATGACATCAGCTCTGCGGCTGATAATGCGATCTTCAAAAACAGGGCGCAAAACATCGAGTTTATCCTTTCGGTAAATAATGGAAAATAATTTCATTCAAATGGCTGCCTCGGCTGGCCATGCAGTAGCCTACATGATCGATCCAATTTTTAAGCACATTATCGATTGTGTGCAGCTGTATTTCACCAATGGCTTCACGAATATTGTCCTTTAAAGCGTAACACTTATCTTTGACGGCACCCCACAAATAATAGTCCAACGGTGTCAAATCGCAGCTCCGAGGTGGCCAAACGACATCAGCTCTGCGGCTGATAATGCGAACTTCAAAAACAGGACGCAAATCATCGAGTGTAGCTTTGGCTGCGTGGCACGTAGCGCCGTCCTGTTGAAACCAACTGTTGCTAATATCCTCCTCTTGAATTTTTGTGAACAAAAATTCGTTCAACATGGCCCGATAACGATCGCCATTGACTGTAACGGCCACTCCTTGCTCATTTTCGAAGAAAAATGGCACAATTATGCCTCTGGACCAAAATTTGCATCAAACAATGACTCGTCTTGGCTGTATCAGCTTTTCAATGTATGCGTGCGGGTAAACTGTGCCCTAAATGCGACAATTTTGCTTGTTTACATATCCGCCAAGATCAAAATGAGCTTCATCTGAAAAGATGATTTTGGATTCTGCAACATTACCATGATTTTCAAAGTAATGTGGCAATATTTCCCGGCGTTGTTCAAGCGTATACACAACCATATTCGTTCAGCGGAAGGATAAAACTAATTATCTGTCAAAGCAGACATGAGCTAAGTGTTACCATTTACGAAATAAGCACTAGTTGAAAAAAAAACATTAGATGGCGGACCCTTTATATAATTTTTTACACTTTTGTTCTGTTTTTCCTAATGAATGTTTGGTAGGTAGGGTATGTAGGAAATGTGAAAAATATATATAAAATAAAATAAAAGAATTGTTTTAAAAAATGGAAATATAGACAATGGGTTGTGCACCTTATGTAGGTATCAAATGCGACGACCTTAATTACTCAAGTAAAAAAGACCCAAAGAAAGACTAAAAAAAAAAAATAAAACAAAACGTAAAAGACAATGGCTGGGCTGAGTGGCAATAAAAAAAATGGAAAAGTAAGCTTTTCTAGTAAAAGTGGCAAAAATAAAAAAAACACAACAAATAATAATTAAAATGATAACAATAATAACAAGAACTACTGAATCATATACCAAGAAAATATAAATTTTCAAATGAAATAGAATGTGTTTTTGAAAATAGTAATAAAGTAATCAAGCATATAAGCAAATTTCTTTATTTTGGAATGGTAATAAGGAATAACAACGGCGAACGCCTTATTGAATTCTGCCAAATGCAGCTGCCAGTGATTGGAGCATCGCTATTTCCTCATAAAGAGTTACACAAATACACATGAACATTCTCAAATGGAAACACAAGAAACCAGATGGTTCACATATGCATCAGAGGAGAGGTTCGCTTCTTAATGTCCGAACAAAACGTGGCGCAGACATAGACAGCGATCATAAACTTGTTACTACAACTCTAAGAATAAAACTAAGATGCCAACGGAAATGAACTACAAAAAATAATGAAAATTATTTATAATAATAAATTAAAAACCTCCACAACCAAGCAACTAGAGAAAGTCAGCTGCGTGAAAAATTATCCCCTAACGTCCATAGAACATGCTGAAACGATCGCCTATCGAATGACACATGGGCACTGATACAACAAAGGAACGACCTCAAAGCTCGCATGGCTAGTAACAACGCCTTTAAGGCCCAATATTCCGCTATAGCTATAAGAGTGAAGAAATCGGCACGAAACGATAAAAGAAAATTCATGGACAACCTCGCTGGTGAAGCTGAAGCTGGAAAGAACGACATGAGAGTTTTACACCGCGTCATTGCACACCTTTCAAACCAAAATTTTAATAAAAACCAGCCAGTTAGAGACCGTGACAGAAACCTGCTAACAGAAGCAGAAGAACAACTTATCAGGTGGAGAGTACACTTAGAAGAAATAAGCTCCATAACAATGATACTCATCGCTGTTACATCGAAACTCCTCAGAACCACCATACTTACATTCAGGAGATAAAAAGCGCAATATTGAAGATAAAGAGATACCCCCAGAATCACTCCAAGCAGACCCATATACATCTGCGGATACCTTGATAAAAAAGTTTCTGAAATCAACCCCGTGTGGCGGTTCTATAGTTCCGATTTTAGTTTTTTTTTTTAAATCTTAGCATCATAGCTTGACCTTTGCAAAAGCTACATAGCCAAGAGTACATCCATCTCTATGATTTCTTACAGTTCACGCACATTCACACAGAAAGTGAACAAGGTATTTTGCAGCTTCTGCAGTGAAGATTAAAGGACAAACCCATATTCTCCGTTTATGTTCCGATTAGCCAATGACCCGTGTACACCGCAGTGAGTTTAGAAATAAAGGGAAAGAGGGAATTTTCCAGTAGTTTTAGTGCCTTGCCACTGTCATATCGAGGTTATAGCGCTCTTTAGATAGCACATAAGGCAAAGTATCGAATGCTTTCTCAAAGTCAATGAATATGATTTGAATAGATGAATGTCACTCAATAGACTGCTCCATAATCATCTAAAGACCATTAAAACCCTGCCTGTTCTATGACTAACTCATGCTATAATTTAATAAATGTACAGGGTGGACAAATTTGAAGTTAGGAAGTAAATTAGCAGCCAAATGATGAAATGTCAAGAATTCAGCTGTCAACCCTTGACACCTTTTTAGTAAAAAATTGGAAAATTTTTACTATGGAACGCTACACTCTTGAACAAAGAATTTTAATTGTGAAAATTTACTGTTTGACAAACTGAACGAAAACAACGGATTTTTCAACAAAATCATCTTTAGTGTTGAAGCATATTTTCAATTATGCGATTATGTAAACAAACAAAATTGCCACAAATGTGGCTCACAAAATCCGCAAACAGTTTGCGAAAAACCATTACATCCAAAGAAAGTGACCGTATGGTGCAGTTTGTGGTTAGGCGGCACCATCGGCCCGTATTTTTTCGAAAACGAGCCAGGAAACGCCGTCATCGTGAATTCTCTGTGCTACCAAACCATGATAACCAATTTTTTGTGGCCACAATTGACTAATGTTGACATCAGTGACCTTTGGTTTCAGCAGGACGGCGTCACAAGCCATACATCCAGCCAAACAATTCAGGTATTGCATGAGAAATTTCCCGATTTGTAATTTGGTTTTTGTGATTAAACACCGCTGGATTAATTTCTCTGGCGCCATTTGAAAGACCGGGTTTACGTGAACAAAACACAAACAACTGACACTCTGAAAGATGAAATTCGGCGCTGCATTTGCGACATAAGCGAAGCTTTATTGCAAAATGTGGTTCAAAATTTTGTGAAAAGTGCGGACTTCTGCCGACCATTATTAATTCCCATATTTCTGTTTTATATTGGTATGAATAAAACTTCTTAACCTCAAATTTGCCCACCCTTTAATTCCCTCGTTGTGCTCCTTAGGAAGAGAATCATCTCCATTAAACTCGATACACGTATGTATTACAAATGTCTACCAGCTTTTCTATAACCTCTTAAAGTAGGCATTTGTTTTATAGCGTTTTCTTTTTGGCAAAACAAATTCGCCGTTTTGCCATTAAAGTTCAAAATAGAAAGTTTGTTTCTTATAACCTTTGTTACTCTGTGAAGGTGTATCAAAGTAATCTTTTCATTTTCTTTAACATCTTATTTTATTATTATTGCTGTTGTTGTTAATTTTATTTCTTTTACAACTGACATCTCTGCTGCCCAAACAATAAAATGCAATAAAATACTTGAAAACAAAACAAAAAAGCTTTAAAATCCATCGTTGCTTGCTATTGTTATTGTTGTTTTTGTTTTTGTGTATCCATAATATCTTTCTTCCGCGCTTGTTTGCTGCTGCAAACTTGACATTTTGATTGATGTTCAAACATTTGTTTTATTCTATTCAATTCTAATTCGAAATACGTGAACTTTTGTGGTAACAACGTGTCGCATTGGTTGCATGTAAAATATCTCGATAGCCGAGAGAGATATATTTGACTTAAAACGTTTTTAAGGTAGAATAACTCTTAACAAAGAATAACGAAAATTCTCTAAATCTCGTTACGAAAATCGAAAGAAACATGCAAAAATGAAACCCTTTTGTAAAGAGAGAAGAAAGAAAAATACTAAAAAAAGAAGAAGAATTTAATGAAGAAATTTGCAAAGAAAAAAAAAATTTAAATTGAGAATGTCAAGTAGTCTAGAGATCTTTGGTCAGATATTGAATGACATGAATTTATGGTTGTTACAGTACCCTACAGTAAAAATTAGTAGTTTATTTATACGAGACTTTGAATAACTTTGTTCGATTTTTGAAGTAATTTAAATAGGAATTACCCTGTTCGCATGACACCTTCTAAATTCGTTTTGATATTTCTTCTTTATTTTATTGTTAATTTTATTTATTATTTGGCAGTAATTTGTGTCCTAGAAATGTGTTTGACAATGTGACTTGACAAAAAACCCGATAAAAATTAGAGATCATGTTGATTTTGTGTTTTAGTAATCGACAGGGTAATTGAAAGAGAACTACTTACGATTGGAGTGATTCGCTTCTAACATTTTATATTATTATTATATTATTATGCGGTTGGTTAATGAACGAGATAATGAATTACGAAAAAACGTTGTCGTGTGAACATAAGACAAAAACGCATCAATTAGTTTAAAAAATTTATAAAATTTGTGCAGTTATTTGCACAAATTTTTGTACAAATATAACATGGCATCTTGTTACAAGCACAAAATTATTATATTTTATTAAAAAAGTTATTTAAAAACAAATCCTCCATAAGCATTAGAAATTAAAAAATTTCAGATATTTACCCTGCTATATAACCGCTTAAAAGATACGCCATTTATGCGGCCATATGTGCGGAGATCAACCTAGACAGTAAGCTTCAATTAATATATTCTCTGACAGCCAAGCTAGATGTAAAAAATCCTGCCTGCCATACTTGAGAACCTCAATACGACACCCAAAATGCAAAATGGTCGCCGCCCTAGCGTGGCGAAATCCCCTTTGGGTATTGCAGTGTTCAAAGTATCTGGCAGTTTTCCAATTCTTAATTAGATTGAGGGTGGTAGTAAGTGGTGCTGCACAGTAAGGCTCTGGGTCAATATAGAGTGTCACGGAACTTTTTCTAGCCAATGCATCCGCTCACCCGCCCATAGTGTGCAGGTACCTAAAATAACTGAATCTTATTTCTAAGCGAAAGCCTCTGCAACTTATCGTAGCAATATTTGATCAGTCTAGATGTCATACTATTCGAGCCTCGTTCCCCTTAGGCTGCTGGGTTGTCAGAGAATATTTTAATGGTCTTACACTTGAGCCAACTGTCTAGAATGATCTGTTCACTTATAGCAATGGTCATGATCTTAGCCTGGAAGGCACTCAGTGATCTTCGATCGAGAAGTCTTGAGTCCATGAATACCAGCACCGACACAGTCATTAATTTTTAAGCCATCGGTATACTAGTTTAGATCAAAATCACTCAGAATTTAGACCCCATTAGATCAACAATCCTTTTTTTGGAATTCAACCCTGAATCTCCTGCCAAATCACAGATCCAAAGGTATAACATCCAGGACTGAAGATGGTTCTCCGTCCACCCTGTTGGAATGGACAGACTCCCCGACGCATTTCGGAGCTCTTTGGCGAACAATTTTGTTGCCGAACATGACTCAGTGTTAAACTAATCAAGGCCTCTAAGGCCGCTGTTGGACATGTTCTCATTGCACCGATTATACCAAGGCAGGCGAGTCTTTTGTACCCTGCTTTGTAACTCTGATCAGCATATTGTTACGAAAATAAAAATGTCTAAAGTATAGGGTGGGCAATTTAAAAGCCGCGGCCTTTAGAACCCGATTAGACCAATTTTCGAGAACTTTTTCGAGTGTATGGGATCTTATCAATGGCATCAATTATCAATTGGTCTTCAAATGCTCAATTGTCTCTGATTTGTCTACATAACACTTGTCTTTAACGACGCCCCAGAGAAAATGGTCCAACGGCGACAAAACGCAGCTTCTTGGTGGCCCATTTGTATCACTATTTCGGCTAATTAAACGGCCATCTAACGTGTGACGCAATCAAACGATTGTGGCACCAGATGTGCGGCAAGATGCACGATCCTGTTGAAACCAAACATCGTTCACATTAATAACATGGAGAGCGGGCACAAAAAAATCGGTTTTCAGTGTGCTATAGGTATCCTCATTAACCGTAATGGTTGCGCCGTCCTCACTCGTAATGGGTGCTTTGGCTTATGTAAGTAAAACCACGTTTGGGTTTTCTAAAATGAAAATGAATTTCATCCGAAAAGGCGATTTTAAATTACGATAAATTTCCAGTAATTCGCAACGTTGCTGAAGCGTAAATAGAACATTTTGTTCAGTGGAGATAATATACCGAACTTTGTGACAGAATAGAATGACATAAGTATTGCCAGATTCGAAATAACCGCTGGTTCAAATTTAAACTTTTAAATTGCCCACCATATACAAGTATATTTAAAACTTTATTGTGAGATTTTAGTCTACTGGTTTGTGTCAAGGCTATTAATGTGTCACCCTGGAAATGCCATAATTATTTGTGTATTAGACAGCGTTATCAATTCAACTTATGGATAATAACGTAGCTGAATTTATAGCTGAATGGAAGGTTTCGGACTGTACTAGAATAATCGAATCTGATGGCAGTTAGGTATATAAGGGACGCTGCTTGCCTACGTCAGTCAGTTATAGTTTGGCAGTCATAGTGTAAAGTCGTACTATGGGTCGTGTATTGAGTCAATGGTGTATAAAATGCAAAATAAATAAGTTGGATACTGTATAGTTATAATTGTATAAAATGGGAGTTAAATAAGCAAGTGTATAAAGCAACAATGGCTTTTTCATTGGTATTTTTCTTTCTTTTTAAAATCGTTCCCACCAGAGGTTGAGTTACAAAAACTTGTCGTGTTTCATTTCATGACTAAAAAATTATTATGTTTTCGATAATTTCAAATTTCTTTATAGTAGTCCTGGGGAATATATATGAAACTCGTGTTGCGAATTGTTATTTCTACCACTCTAATATCACGATTGTTTAGTAAAAGTAAATGTCCTGGTGATCAACAATTTCCTGATCACTGTCAGGTTAGGTTAGGATGGAGTGGCAGCCTCATTGAGTCAAAGCACACTTGAGCCCACATAGCGGCCTGTTGTGATACCACAAATGAAGCCACTGTTACTTGACTGAACATTTTTCATCCTTCAAAATTCCTTGACCAGTTTTATCCTTCTAGTTTGACCAGAGCATATGTCACTATAAGCTATAATGTGTTTCCAGGTTCTCATAGTATGTACGTGTTTCAAACAGCAAGATACTACTTCTAGTGCTATTCGGGAACCTCTAATTTCATCCCAAACATACATACCATCTTCAGTCGTGATGTCAAACGGTCATACTGCTGCACCATACAGCAACCGGAGCTAAACTTTGCCCATAATACATTCGACCGAATAATAATGTTAATCTAAGATCAATATCTTAATTTGTTTCAAAAGCGAAAAGATGCGCAATCTATTGTGAATCTTATGCTTTTATATTATGAGTGCTTTTGCTAAACAACTCCTTTATTAAGTCTCGTCTAGTATTACTCAATGTAGAGTTCCAACCGACCCATTACCAGACGAACCCACCAGATGGTAGCAGAAGAACACAAAAAATAATGCACAAACATTTGTCTGTTAATGTCATCAATCGTAAATTCTTACAACCATGTTGCTGATGATGACAATACGATTGCGATTGATATTAATCTTGTATTACTTTGGTAGGGAATATGTAATTAAAGAACGTCGTCTTCGCTTAAAAACCCTTTTTCCACATGACTTAATGGAATAAATGTAGAAATGCTCGTACTTTGATGGATGGTAGGAGAAGAAAAAAAAATTAAAGAAAAAACGTAGGAAAACTGGAACTGACAAGTGTGTTAAGAGGAGAACCCCATCCCGTCTACCTAAATACGCAATAAACTAAAACCACAATAACAAAAAATAACAACAAAAAAAAAAGGAACAGTAAGACAAATCTGGGGTTTGTTTCGTTTCTGGCAGTTGTAAAGAGCTTAGAAAACAAAAATCAAGTTTGTTGCTTAAGTCTTTTGTTTTTACTTATGGTATACTGCTTGCCTATGGGTTCGCAGAAAAAACCATAAATATTTATTAATGTACCTCATACATATACATACATATGTATGTATGTACTTATGTATTTATATGTATAAAAGTATACACTTTTGTATGCATATGTACATATGTAAGTAACCATTACAAGTTCTTTGACTTTGAATTAAAAAAAAAAAATTTTTTTTTCTACTTTGAAAAAAAAAAATAGATTTTTATGATGTTTTTGACACCTTAATACTCTCAGTCGCTGCCATTTTTTTCAGGCCTTTATAAAATGCTATTGTTGCTCTTGTTGTTTTATTAAATATATTTATTATGTTGGCAATTTTATTTGCCGCTATTCCCCTCAAGTTATAGTGTTTTTTTGCTTTTAATTATTATCGCCTTTCTTTACCTTTCTTCGTTATACTTTAACACTTTTATTGACCAGAAAACATTAATTATTTAGCCATTATTATTATGAAATGTTTCCTTCTTTTTTTTTGCAATTTGTTACACATTCAGTTCAGCCAGCTCGGTTGTACATCCAGTTTCAATGTAAACGTAACAGTAGAAAGTCTTTGACTTTAAGTGCTGGTCTTCAAAAATATGAATTGAATGTAATGCTCAAGTTTAAATAGTTTAGGGGAAAAAGGAATTTCTTATTGGTTTCTGGCTCCTTCACCACGTACTGTTTAGTTCATATTGCGGTGCCATACTTTACTATACGAACTAACATTTTAAAGTTTAATTCCCATAACTTCTTTCAGACAATTCTCTCATAACCAGTTACTAGCTAATGTTATGAGGTGATGCCGCTGTTTAGAAAACTTCTTCGTTATTAAGATGGTCTGGCCTGGTATTGCACTGTGGACCTTCTGGTTGGTAGGCGGATGTCTTACCTACCATACCCCAGCGGCCCACAAAAACTTCAAAGATATAAGAATTGAAAAAAAAATCATGAATATTCAGACCATGTCAGGAGGTTCAACCACATCTGTTAAGAATGCGGAGATTGTATGGTCAGTTTCTACGACTTTCATTATGGGTCAAGTATCTACTCGTATGTAGTTGTGATATTGGACTCAAAAGTTAATTGGAAGCTGGAGATTTTGTCGATTCTTACTTCTGGCTTTTTTGGTATCGTGAAGTAAAGTCAGTAGCACCACCGCTCGTAGTAAAGGCAGTAGCACTGCTATGACGTGCAGGCCATGCAGGGCTATGCAGACGACATTGTTCTGATAGCAAGAAGTATTCAAGGATATATTGTGTGAAATCATACAGAGTGGACTTATAATAGTAAATAAATGGTGTGGGACGACAGGATTAAACACTAACCCGTGGAAAACCATGATAGTACCATTCACTATCAAAAGAAAATTTCTTTAGTGGAGTAATATTAAACTCCTGGGTTTGGAAATACCACCAAAGAAGGAGATTTTATATCTTGGAATAATACAAGATAGTAAAGCTGGCGTGTGAAGCTCGAGTGGGGTCTGTTACAAGAAAAGCCACGCACGCGCTTATGGTGTACAGGAGGCATGCAGGAAGTTCTTGTGATTGTAAGCCAAGAATACTATACCGAATGTATACCATGATGGGTCAGACCGATTGTGACATACGGGACCGTTGCATTCGCTGTAAGGACGAGTTTAGCAACAACCCAGGCAGAGCTAAATAAGGTACAAATATTAGCGTGCATAAACACAACTGTGGCAATGAGAACTTGTGCCACAGCTGCACTCGAGGTTCTATTGGACCTTAGTCCGCTGCATTTGGCAGTTATATGAAGATAAAAAGCCATAGACACCATAGAAAGGTTAATGGGAGATGAGTTGGGCCTACTTGGCTGTCTTGTGGACAGGACTATGAAACTCTATGGTTTATCAAATACTTCAGGGAAAATCTCCTTTAGAGAAGGGACCATTTTGTAGTACACGGATGGGTCAAAGACGGATGTGGTACAGGCGTGAAGTGCTGACTCTAGAAAAAGTTTACGCAATTGTTAGACGTGCTTAATTTAACCTTGAGAGGAAATATAGAGGACAGGACATAGTCACACCATCTGATGGTCAGGCCACCATTCGAGCACTTGGCTGCTATAAGGTTAACTCAAGGCTAGTTTGGTAAAATGAAACAGCTGGGCATGGAAAATAGGTCTCGAAAACGAGCTTCGACTCCACTGGGGGTCAAAAACCCTTTTGTGGACTAGGAGGGAGGCATACTCAACAAAAATAAGGATAATGTGAGGCGAGTACTCTTCTCTGGTGGTACGGATCTAAACTTTGGATAAATCTAACTGGAGAAAATTTTAATCTTGTATAGGAATGTCCAGAGATAACCTAAAGATACAGACCATGCTTTTGGGAAAATCTTTGAACGTCTGAGTAAAATGGGATTAGTCTCAAACAGATTCCATAATGAGGAAGTCGAATCACCAAAACACATACTGGGTACATGTGAGGCATTGATAAAAAGGAAGTATCTAGGTACCTATCAGATACTAGGTAGAGAGCTATCGAGGATGGTACTAACTGACTGAATTTCGTAAGATATACGAGGTCGGGGGAGATATAATAGGGAAACCCTACGTTGACGGAAGCTTGTATAATAGAATAGGTCGCAATAATAATAATAATTACACCACTATGCTGGAAAGGGTGAACTAGTGCTTGGAGGACATATCCCAATGTTGCCCTCAACATCATTCTGTACTTTTTTCCTATTGATCTCTGCATTCTGTCACTTTTGACTCAAAGCGTGATCAGAGAACACTAGGTTTCTACAGACAATCACTAGGGTAGTATTTTGAGACGTATTATTTCTTTCATGAAAGAATTGACGACGAACGAGGCCGTCCTTAAACTTGATTTTGCAAAGTGTGCCAAGGCCTTTCTCTCCTGGAAAGCAAGAGTATGGAAGAGGTAGGATTTCTATGAGTTCTTGCATTCCAGTCTTCACAGAATAATCCAAGATAGTATTCGATATGTATGTATGTATGTTTTCTCCGAATCTGCCAAATTTTCGGCATCCTTTTGATTATTGGAGACCTCTAGAGTTTTCCAGACCAAGGTTTTGGCATTTTGTAGAATGTTGTGGGTACGGAGGTTCCATGGGCAGAGTCAGAATTTTCTCTGAAAGCCATGCTGTTATCAAAGCCTAGTGTCGCTTAATAGCAACTCGACATTAGTTCTCCGTTGTAAAGACGAGATGAGGTTCCTTGTACTGTTTCATAATTTGGGTCCCAGGGGAATCGTTGGAAATTAAGAGCTGATGAACTGGCTAAAAGGATTTCGATGGGAGTTAAATCTGTCATCTTCTACTCTGACATTTGCTGTGCTACAATTGTTGTCAAGGGGGAAATCTGCAGTTTTTCCGTGGGAAGGCACAGAGCAAGTGGAGCTCCATCTTCTCATGCGTTATTTTGAGAACACTGTAGCCTCGGTACTACAGAAACAGAACATGAAAACATTTGAAGATTCCTAGTTATTGTATTTTCAAACTAACAACGGTGTACACGGGTTATTGAACAATCAGTACGCATGGGTTTGCCCTTTAACACTTATTGCAGAATCTGTATGGATATTTCTGAGAAAGAGGCTGTCATTTTTTTCACTGTGAATGTCTAGGTCTGGTAAGCAAACGATTAAGGTTCTTTGGGATTTACTGTTTTAAGTTTGAATTGAATTTACTTGTTCGCTGTTTGAATTACTTATACGAATTATTCCGTTCATATCGCACCTTTGTTGTTGTTGTTGTAGCAACTTGACCTAAGGCCCAGGAGTTGAACTAAGGCCCAGGAGTTGAACTACTTCCCTCGGATTGGTCCAGAGTGATCTGGAAACCAGAGCTGCACTGCAGGCAAACAGGTGGTGGACGTCACGAGGACCCGTTCCTCAGGCTGGACAGGTATTGGGATAATCTTCATTAATACCAGCCCAATACGAATAGTCTTGTGCAGTGACCTGATCTTAGTTGTGCTAGGACAACTCTGGACTCTCTGTGAAGATTTTTTTCATTTTTCGCCAAGGGAGTTTTTCAGTACCCTTTGAACAGTATCGCGATGAATGTACTTCGGAGATGTCTTATATGCGTTCAGATCGAATGGATCCCTCAGATACCATTGGATCTCCTCTTCATTTTGGCGAAGATCTGCCCTCACATTCCTAGGGGGAACGTTAAGAAGTGTAATCCGACGATTAGGTCGGATTAGTTTCAGTACGAACTGCTTTATGAGAGCAACCTTGACTGCTAGGGTCTTTGATTTTTCGCGTAGGTCGCAGTAGGTGAAAATCGTTAGTGCTGCATTTTGACATTTCTATAGATTTCCCCACTCACTGCGGCAGACCAACCGAGCACTTCATAGCTTACCACTAGCCGGTCAATTGCCTTGTTTGTAGGCAACCAGGTTATCTTATCAGTGCTCCCAGAACTGCCAGCTAGTGACTTGAGGACCGGATTTCTTCAGCTATCGACGATTATATCAAGATCCAGCCTGACTTATTTCGTCTATGTAGTAAATAGCGTGGCCGAGAATTTGGTCGGTCGAACTCTCAAACTCCTCCTAGTGAAGATATGCATTAAGTTCTTCAGATAGCGATTTATGCTGCCACAAGTGCCATCAGTGTTCTTGCCTGTCGCAAAGATAGTGCAGTCGATTGCATATGATATCAGTTCCACCAACGCTGGGATTGCCGGAAGTTTCGAAACGTAGGAACTACTTGAGTCTATGGGTACTTGGTAATAAATTTTGATGGTTTGTTTTCTTCTTGTTATTTTTATTTATTATTTTGCAACGTGCAGGTAAATTTGTTTTTGCACACAAAAAAGGTTTGGAAATGAAATACACAAATTTAGAATGGTCAAACAACCTACAATAATTATAGATCACATTGTTTTTCTTTAGTAATCTACAGGGTAATTGAAATTGAATTACTTAACCTTTTTTATACTTGTTTTTGAAGTAATTTTATGGCGAGTTATATAATATGACTAACAATTGAGGATTGAATTATGAATGAGAATGCGAATTACAAAAAATCGTTGCCGTGTGAACATGGCCTTTACCTACTGCTTTATAAATTTCATTTCCTTAGTCATTCTCGTTTCTCAACATTATTTTCTTTGAATTTAAACACTTAATTTAAAAAAATTACAAATGTTTGTTTGCACCAATCGATTTCCGATTTTCTTTTCGTTTACCATAAGACCGCTTTTCTTTCTATAGCCATATAGAAAAGGATTTTTCCCCTCACTAATTCATACCAGAGTATATAGAATTACTATTATTATTATTTAGAAAAAATCTCTTTTATCAATCAAATTTTTCTTAAACGGCCGCACCTTAAGTGAAAACAATAGAATAGAAATAAAAGATAATAAATAATTACAGACCACATTCATTTTTTAGTAATCTACAGGGTAATCTAAACTGAATTACTTACAATTTTTTATATCGAATGAAATGAAAATGAAAATGCGAATTACGAAAAATCGTTGCCGTGTGAACATGGCCTTTACCTACTGCTCTAAAAATTTAATTTCCTTAGTCATTCTAAAAATTCTCGTTTCTAAACATAACAAACGCTTAATTTAAAAAATTACAAATGTTTGTTTACACCAATCGATTTCCGATTTTCTTTTCGTTTACCATAAGACCGCTTTTCTTTCTATATCCATATAGAAAAAGATCTTTCCCCTCACTAATTTATACCAGGGTATATAGAATTACTATTATTATTATTTAAAAAAAATCTCTTCTATCAGTCAAATTTTTCTTAAACGGCCGCATCTTAAGGGAAAACAATAGAATAGAAATAAAAGATAATAATTACAGACCACATTAATTTTTTACTAATCTACAGGGTAATTGAAACTGAATTACTTACAATTTTTTATATCGCCATCATTTTACGGTGAAATATGTAATTCGACTTACAATTGAGGGTTGAATTATGAATGAAAATGCGAATTACGAAAAATCGTTGCCGTGTGAACATGGCCTTTACCTACTGCTTTAAACATTTCATTTCCTTAGTCATTCTTGTTTCTCAACATGATTTTCTTTGGATTTAAACACTTAATTTAAAAAATTACAAATGTTTGTTTGCACCAATCGATTTCCGATTTTCTTTTCGTTTACCATAAGACCGCTTTTCTTTCTATAGCCATATAGAAAAAGATCTTTCCCCTCACTAATTTATACCAGGGTATGTAGAATTACTATTATTATTATTAAAAAAAAATCTCTTCTATCAGTCAAATTTTTCTTAAACGGCTTCACCTTAAGGGAAAACAATAGAATAGAAATAGAAGATAATTTTCTAAAGCAAAATTATTAATAATAATTTTAAAACTATTATTTTTATTACACTAAATTATAGACTAAAGCCCCTTTCTAACTCTTGACGTCATTTTTTCTAATGTTCTTACTTAAACAGAAGCTACTTACGCGACTACACTTATGATTGAAAGAAAACTGAAAGAATAATTCTTCACGCTTTAATCCTAAAAAGGTGAAATGGCATAGAAAATAAAAAAGAAAAATATTAAGAAAAATAAGGAAAATTCCAGTCATATTTTAATGCTTAGAATTGTAAGCTCGTAAGTGATAGTGATACTTGCGGTTATTGTGCTTTATAATATAGCACTGTGTTGTAAGCCACAGCACAGCACATACCGCATTAAGAGCTCAACTTAAGGCGCGAAAGCAGAATTTTAGAGCAAAGACAAGACAAATCTTAAGTTATCCAATGTTAACCCAGTTATATTTAAGATTTTGATTCTTTTGCCATTTATTTTAATTTTATTTTTATTTTTATTTCTTTTTTATAAAAGGGCTTCTTCGTGCAACTATTGTTCCACTTTTTTTATTGCCATTCGTTTTAAGTTTTTCTATTTTGATTCTTAAGACTTAAAACAACTCAAAGCAAAAGTTATACGGGAACAGAAATGGAAATAAAAGAAAATCTTACCTTAAGTCACGTTTAATATTTTTTTTTATTTTCTTTTCCTGCTTAAATGAATGAAATAAAATATTTGAAATTTTTGTATTTTTTAGTTGATTTTGTTTTATTTTTATTGTTTTGTTTATAATTTATAATATTAAATACATACTATACAATATATTGCTTAGAATCTAATAAATAATATCAAAAACTTAAAATTATCATAAGTGCTTATTTGATAATTAAGTCTTATTACGAAATAAGGTGCCAGTTTGTAAATATTTTTTAAATTAATTTTTTTTTTTCTAAATTAACACCATTAACTTTAAAAATTTAGGAAAATATTAATAACGCTAGTGGAAGCTTAAATTTTTTATCATAAAAAGCCGAAAACGTTTTATTTTTTGACGTCCGAAGGACCATTTTTTTCTAAACATATTATAATTGTTTTGATTTATTTAAAGAAATGAACAGATTTTGTTTAAGAACAAATACATAAGGATAGAGGTACAGTATAATCAATGGACTTATCGCAAGTTACAATTAAGAATTTTGAAGAGAAATTCAAAAATAAATCTGAATGATAAACCAGCTCAAAACTAGGACGCGACTTTTATATTTAACTCCACCATAGCCAGTTAGGTACAGGGTAAAGTATAATCAATAGACTTATCAGAAGTTGCATGGTAACAAGAAATAAGAAATTTTGAAGACAAAATAAAAAATAACTCTGAATGATAAGCCAGAACTAAATTTGGAAGCGATTTTTATGTTTAATTCCTCTATAGCCAGTTGAGGTGTATAGTTTATGCTGATACACTTTCAAAACTAGTCTCAAACCTAACTTAAAAAACCAAAAGAGATTACTATTAGATACTGTAGCTCGTCTCCAAATGATAGTGTAGTGGTGAAAATCTTTGTTAAGTGGTGATGTTGTGGTTTATGTGAGTATGGCCGCGCTTGCATCCCCTGCCATGCCAGAGTATGAGTGAATACCATGCGTCCACCAATGCCCCCCACCAATGATAATCACAAGTGAGTTGTTAGGACACTAACCTTCACACCTTGGTGAAGTGTTGGATACCATCTAAACTCCTGCCGTGATATGGGTCACAGCACCCGGTTGAGGAGATGCAAGACCACACCGAGCCTCACACACGTGATACCGCCAGTTTCTGACCCATGCTAAGTGATGGTGGTGATCCTTACTTGTCGTTTTCTCCTGGTCATTCGTCTAATATTTTTTACCATAGAAAGCAGCTCAATAGCTGTAGCAAATCAGATACGTCGTCTGTTATTATCACTGCTCTTTCTTACATTACAGAGTGCAAAATATGTTTATAATATAGTCGGGCTTGCTCACCTTCGAAATTAATATTTTCTAAATTTATTCGTTTTTTTTTTGGAAATGGTGTTGTTACTCTATACATATATTAATTTCATTTAAATACATGCAATTAATAAAAAAAAATTAAAAATTAAAATGCATCACGATACCCTACGCTTAGTCGTTTTGAAATGAAATTTATTGTTAATATTTAAATTCAATAGCGAGTGCCTTGAAATTAAATATTATTTTGCACACAATTTCAGCAAGACAATAAAGCGTAGTTGCTATTACAAAGTAGAAAAAAATTATGGGAAAATAAATATATTTTTATTGTAATAAAATAAAGGTTTACTCTCTTCTCTAAGCCAATAAGTCCTGATTTTTGGTTCTCAATGTTCTAGGCAAAGTATTGCCTACTTCGTGTAAGTTTTTATGCTGATGATGGTGTCGGCAAGAGGCATTTAAAGAAGAGATGGAGGAGGAGGAGGAGTATGAATCTGCTCGATCTGGTTTATGTTTTAAGGGAGCCGGCAATTTTGTTTCACGATATAAAACATAAATGAAAATACCAATTAATATCACAGATAAGAGCACAGTTAACATAACACTGCCCATGTTAAGAGTAATCAGTTCCAAGCTAGATGTAAAGCCTAGAAAAAGAAAATAACAACAACAACAAAATAAAGAAAATTCAAAGAAAATTAATTTAAATGCAATAAAAACATTTCGAAGCTATAACAGAATTCTTTAATTAATAAATCTCTCAATTACCTCTCCCTTTAGCTGTTGAGCCAAATATGTCATTACTATCTTCATTTCCACTTTCAACTCTATTGGCCATTTGTACTTCCTGTTCATCATTGAGCTCTAGGGTTAATTTGGCAAATTTTGCTGAAAATTGTTCGTGGCCATTGTCTTGTTTTGCTTCTGCTTCGACGTCATTATCATCGTCATCATTAGTTATTGTTGTTATGGTACTGTCTCTACTGCCATCTTCTTCATCTTCATCAAACTCTTTATTATCACTTATCATGGTTTCTTTATTGCCTGTTTCGCTTTCTTGTTTATTTTCATTAACTTCCGTTTGTTGGGTTTGATACTCTTCATTTGGTTGTGATATATTTTCCACAGTTGCCTTTGCTTGTATTGTATCATCTGCTATGTTAGTATTGTTGTAATTTATGGTTGGATTGTCCATTTCTTCTACCACTGCTTGTGTTTCTTCTGATGTTGAAGCAGTATCGTCAAAGTCATTATTGTCTTCTGTGGTTTCTTTTAAAATCAATTCGCTTTTGTCCACATAACGCATTGGCTTTAAACCTCTGCCCATACGTTCATCTTCATCGTAATGATCGTGTTGCACAGCAGCAGCACCACCACGACCGGGCACAGTGAAACTGGCTCGTACTGTTTGTAGACCCGACTGATAGCTGCAGACAACTACAAATCTATGGAAACAAAAGAAAAACGGAAAGGAAGGGATACAAATATTTTATGTTCCTACATTAAGGTGATTTTATTTTTTAGTACGAGGTTTGTTCAAAAAATAAAATGACCCCAAGGTAGGTAGCTTAAACACCTACTTAGAAGAAAGATATCATTCTCACCTTCACAGATTACTGAGAAGAGCAAGAATCATTTTAAAAAATAAGCTATTTTTTAACAAACTTCGTTTGTATCCTTTATGATATAACACATGGGCTGAAAAGTCCCGGGACTAACAGGGAAAACACTTTTTTGTTCAAAATAAGCTTTATTCACCAACGTAATCTCAGTCGAGAGCAATAAAATCAACACCTCGATACCATTTTTGTAGAACAATTTATCTTTTGCCTAAAAATAGGCCTCAGTTTCAGTGATAACCTCCTCATTCGTGCGAAATTTCTTACCGGCAAGCATTTCTTTGAGATCTGCGAACAGACAGTACTCGCTAGTGAATACGGTGGTCGTGGAAGCAATTCGTAGTTCAATTCTTGTAGTTTTACAATTATCGACACTTTTTTGTTTGTGGTCAACAGTGAGCAAACGCGGAATCCACTTTAAACAGAGCTTTCTCATGTCAAATGCTCATGCAATATAAAGTCAACACATTCATTCTTCTGATAACTTTACGATCTTTATCTAATTCACGCATTTTCACTTCTCGATCATTAAAAACGATCACTTTTAGACGTCCACTGCGCTCTGCAGTATCGCTATCTCTGAGACTACGTTTGAAGTCGACAAACTAACGTTTTATTGTTTTATTCTGATGGAGCGGAATCTCCATAACACTTTTCAAGCCATTGCTTCGCTTGAACGGTATTTTGATTGCAATAAAACCATCTATACTTATGTTAGGCCCAGGACTTTTCAGCCCATGTGTCAAGTTCGGCCTGTTTTAAAAATTTTTACGAATTTCTTAAGTTTTTTCAATTTTTATGCTTCCACCTTACCTTCTTGTGCTGTGTGTGAAAATGCCCAAATTTTCCTGGACCGTTATGAATGTCTCTACTGTATTAGTTTCTGGCTTGACCATACTGCCACATGTTTTATGATCGATACGCATAACATATTTCTCTTTGGGATCATTTGGATCACCTTTAAGGCCACAATTACCGCCATCAACTACAATTTTACCACCAAAATATGGGCCAGTTTCCACTTCGATTTCAGAAGCTGTAGGTAAACATCTAGTAGCTTGGGCCGAAACTATAGCAAAGGTCAAGCAAGGGTCATCACATTATATATAGGAAAATAGCAAGAAAACTTACAGCCTTTAGTGGGTATAACAATGGTTTGTCCTTGGCCCACATTATTTGTTAGAAAATCTTCACCTTCAATCTCATTATCGAATAACTCAGAACGTCCTGTCACTTTCATATTCTTACGCTGCGGAGCAGTGCGTATATGAAAACTATATTTAGTAGCCATTCGAAGGTTATCAACTTGGGCTACATATTGGCGTACCTGTCTTCTATTAGGTAAGTAAGAAAAATAAGAACGTTTTTAAGTTACAACAAATCGAAAATTCTTGCTTAAAGGTTCATACGTTTTATCTGTAAACTCCAGGTCATTGTTATACATTTCCAAAGAGCTGCTTTCATTAACCACTTTCGAACGACATCTGTGTGGTCCAAACGATTGTATTTCACAAAAGAATATTTGAAATGCCGTGGGTGGTTGTACTTCGGCGCTACTATTGGTTATTATATTGTCTTGCATTGAAGGCACAAACTCTACCTCCCAAGTTAAGTTAACAGTTTTGTAATTAGGCTCACCAGAGACACTGCGTATCTCTGCAAAAAAAGAAAGAAAGAAATAAAAGAAAAAATTGTATTAAATTTAAAAATTTAATTTAAAAAAAAAAATCAAAAAGTCTCCCACCAAACTTACGTTCATTGCTTTATGCAAATCTTACACTTGATTTGTGTCTTTAAACTTCTTCAAGTTGAATTCGTTCGACACGAATTCATTGCATTTTGATTTGCAACAATTTATCTGTCCATTCAACGCATGCACTTACAACACAGTAATAATTTGTTTGTCTGAATTTCTAAAACCGTTATTTTGTGGTTCATTCACTTTTGCCACAACATATAGCGATCTGTCATCATTGATTTTTTTTTTGGAGTATAACGTGTCCTGTTTAGAGTTAACACATACAGTCTGTTTATGTATAAGTTGTATGTTAATCATGTCTAATTGTCATTACAATGATCATTAATTAATACTTTTAAAATGTTATTGAACGTGTATTCCTCTAATCGGTTTATTTTCTATCAGAGTATCTTAATATTAATTAATTTATTAAAGTCAACTTTAAAATTCATACTTTTAATTGGTGTAAAAGACTTTCTCCAAAAATTAAAAGTTTTTTTTCTTTATTTTTTATAAATTCAAAATTGCTTTCGTTTGTACATACGTAGAAGATATACATCTTGGATGTTGTTAAAGATTTCCTGACCTGGCCATGATTTTCAATGATTCAGGAAAGCGTTTTAAATTTCATAACGCATGACAAATTTCAATCAAATTTAATTTCAATCACATTTTGAAGCCTCAAAATTGACAAACAAATGTTTAATTTAAATAATACGATGACTTTTTTAGATTTATTTCATTATTTTATTTCCAGTTAAAACCTGGGCGGATTGACATTGATGCTACCTAGCGCTAGATGGCAGCACAAACACGAAAACTTTTTCTTTCTCAGAAATTACGATCTGTCAAACGTCAGCTGTTAAAATTTTAGCCAAATTCATCGATTAGTTTATTTGTTGTAGTCGTTTGAAGTAAGCAACTTTTGTGTTTCTTGGAAAATGGAAAAAAGTGAATTTCGTGTAGTGATTAAACACTATTATTTGAAAAGCAAAACGGCGAAAGAGCTTGATAAACATTACGGCGAATCTGCTCCGTCAGATTATATGGTAAAATATTGCATTGCTGAATTTAAACGGGGCCGAACAAGCACTGCAACAATACCATCAACAGGAAGGCCAAAGGAGGTGGTTACTGAAGAAAATATCAAGAAAATCCTCGATATCGATATATATGATCACCGGGTCAAAATACGTGAGATTGCTGAAATGGTAAAAATATCATATGAACGTGTGTTCAACATGTGTTCAATGTCCCACTAAGTTCGAGTTTATTGCGCTTAAGTATAGGGTGTCCGCCGTGAAGGTATATGAAAGAGAATGGGTCTTGTATTGATAAATTTTGTATTTAATGTCGCCAATTATGTATGGAATACAATATCAGATAAATGCCCGCCTCTGTTAGCCTAACAAATGCGAGCCCTTTTGAGCACATTTTTCATTACATTCTCACGCATTTCACGCGGTATTTCATTAATTTCGTCACGAATAATTTGGTTGAGTTGCTCCAGCATTTCTAGTTTGTTTGCATAAACCTTACTTTTCAGATAACCCCACAAAATGAAGCCCGGAGCAGTCAAATCAGGCGACCGTGGAGGCCAATCAACATCAACATTCCTTGAAATAATTTGTTGTGGAAAGAGGTCTCGCAGTAATTTCATTGTACTCCTGGCTGTATGCGATGTGGCATCGTCTTGTTGAAACCACATGTTAGTCAAGCCCAAAGCATGCGGTTGTGGCGTTAAAAAGTTTTCAATCATATCATGATATTGCTCCCCATTGACAGTTACGGTTACACCGTTTTCAGTTTCCTCCTGACCAAATTGCACACCAGACTGTCACTTTTATGGATGCAAAGGTGACTGATGAATAATTTGAGGGTTTTCCATTGCCCAGAACCGACTATTCTGTTTATTCACATGACTCAATATGATTTTTTAATGAAAATCGATGATTGATTTTGATAAAATGTTGTAACGATTAAAACACCGTTGGTTTACTGAATATTTTTCCATTAAAAATTTGCCACGTTTCTACTTCACGACTGCCAAATATGAACTGTCAAGAATAATGTTTACCAAAAAGGCGGCAAAAAGACATATGACAACACAGATAATTATACGTACGACGTGAAAAGATACTACATTTTTTTACGAAAGAATTTTTATATTAATCTGGTCCATGGCAATTCTGTATATTAGTAATGACATAGGCCTCTAAACAATCCACAAAAAAACGAAACTAATTTGAAAATCGAAGGATATTTGTATTAAAATCCAAGGGCAAATAATAATCTTAAGAAAAGCTGCCGAATTTGTTGTCAGTGGCAAATCCACAGTTCAAACAGTGCTTAAAAATATTTCTGAGTCAAAATCTGTGTTAAGCATGCTTAAAACTGATCGTTCACTTCAAATTTTTCGTAGTATTGCCCGATACATAAAAAGTGTTGTGGATAAAACACATAAAACAACAGCGGCTCATTATAGTAATACTCGTACATTGGAAAATGACCACAATATTAAAGTGCAGTCAGAAACTGTTTGTAGTGTTTTGAGAAAAAAACAAAGTTCATAGTAGAGAAACAAGAAAGAAACCTCAATAAAAGGAAGAGTCTGGACTTTGCACTGCAGCATACGAACAAAAAACCAAATTTCTGTGACAATGTGATGTTGAGTTATGAGATCAAGTTTAACTTATTCGGTTGTGAAGGCAGAAAAAAAATTTAAATAAATTTAAAGTGAAAACATTTTTAAGGGTACGTTATATTATCTGTGTGACTGTATGTAACAGGACATTCAATAAGTCCGTATTACTATAATTTTTTCCATATGATTTTTATTTAGTACTAACCTTCCAATGATATGTCTATAAATATGACAGCAATTGACTATTGACTCGTGAGTTAGAGCATTTTGTGTGTAGCAAATTTTGCTATGAAAAAAGAAAATACAGGGGAGACCAAACAATGGCTTGAGAAATATTATCCGAACTCTGCTCCATCGAGACAAATGGTAGAGAAGTCGATTGCTGAATTTAAACGTGGTCGTAGCAGCACAAATGATGCAGAACCCAGTGGACGCCTAAATGAGGGTGTTATTTCAGAAAACATCATAAAAATCCGTAAATTGGTTGTAAACGATCGTACATTGAAGGTGCACGAGCTAGCTGACATTGTAAGATATCAGATGATAGTGTTTTTACCATTTTACAGGAACATTTGGGTATGCGAAAGCTCTGTTCAGAGTGCTTGCTCATTGTTGGCCAAAACAATGGCAAAACTACATGAATTGAACTTTGAACTGCTCCCACATCCATCGTATTCGCCAGATATGGCCCCTAACTTTTTTGTCACGTTTTCAGAATGCTTGCTTGAAAGAAATTTACGTCCAATGATGAAATAATCGCTGAAACTGAGGCCTATTTTGACGAGAAAGAGAAATCGTACTATAAAAATGGTATCCAAAAGTTGGATAATCGCTATGCAACTATGCAATAACTACCCAACTATGTTGAATAATAAAATCGAGTTTTATCAAGAATTTTTTTTCTTACTTATCCTACGGACTTATTGAATGACCTGTTATTTGTCAATAGCTTAAAGATGATAATAGCAAGAATCTCTAAATTTGGCCCAAATAGATTCACAGTCAATGCAAATCATTAGACAAAAAGTGGCGAAATTGAATAAGTAGGCGTGGTACCTCCCATACAAATTAAATATTTATTTTAAAGCTTCTGAACTTGGTTTGAATGATATCGTAGCCTATACAAATCACCAGGCACAAAATTGTCGAATTTTTAAAAGTGGGCGTGATACTTCCAATACAAACTGTTGAAATATTGATTTCTTTTTATCTTGAGTACGGTTAATGCTAAAATTTTAGTATTTGGTCTGAATAACTTCATGGTCAATACAGACCACTAGTCAAAAAGTGGGCGGAATTGAATATTTAAACATCAAAATTATTAGATTGAGTGCAACCAACGTATTTCGCTGCTCTTTTTCTAGTTACAGCATTGTCTCATTCATACCTCTTCTAAAATCATAATATGACGGTAATGTTCGGAATTTCCACTAAATTTTAAACGTAGATCCACTTTTCACAGAATAATCCAATTTGTTTTAGGTGTCACCTTTTAAACAAGCAATAGTGTAGCCTGATGTAATTTATTTTACCAGAGATATTACGTTTTAAGTCATTTACTGACAATTTGTTATCGAACTTTTTCGAACACCCAGTTTTATGAATTTCTTTAATAATCCTCAGAGGATAATAGGTCCATAGCAAATTCATTACAGCTGTGACTGCTTAAAGTTAGCTCCAAGTGGTCTTATGGGAAGCAACTTCTTTCTCTATTTTTCTTCTACAAGTATTGGCTGGTCTTAAAATTATTCGGTTTCCTGTAAATTCCATTTTATGGTTATGTCGGCATCCGATTATTCATATTGGTTTCTTTTTATAATTTTTTTTTTTTTTTTGTACTCAGAGTTCCAGATTAATTTTAGAACGCGCCGTGACTGCTGCGTCTTACTACTCGAACCATACAAAAGTGTACACATAGACACATTCACATGCTTTTGCGCCTCTATTAGTACCCGCTTAAGCGATGGTTTGCTATTAGCGAAGAAATTTCGAAGCAGAAATATTTGCTAAACAATCGTAAATGCTATTGTTTTGGTCATCACTGAAACAGCGACGAATGAACATGCTTAGCGGCTATATGCTGATTTTTTTTAATTTTTATTTTATATTCTAATAATAATGCTAACTACTCATTCAACTCTCAGAGACCAATTCTCATGTTCTTATTAACATAACTATATTTTTGCTTTTGAACAGCACGTTTGTTTTCGTTTCGATTCCAATAGTCGTTTTTAAATGTTTTATCAGAGAAATGTTTGCCAAACGTTCGAGGGTGATGTTATTATCGAATGTCATGATCAAGCTAGTGAGCATGACTGAATGCGACCAAAAGCGTACACAGGTTATGGATATACGATGCAACAGCCTTGCGTTCGCAGGTAATCAGACGCTTTAAGCGGGGAGTCTCAGGGTGAGTCTAAGTAGCATCGGTGCATTAGATACTTAAAGTGACAAGGCGTCTACTTGGCGTTTTGAAATAGCTGGTAAGCGGCTATACTGTACATTTTAAATTGAATAAGATTAACGAACACCACAACAAATTCAAAGTAAACTTATAGTCGATGTTTAACTTTTATTCTTGTTTTAATTCTCTCATACAATTCTAATCGATGACTAAGTGTTCCCAAGGAAATGGTCTTCGAACTAAAGCCTATATTTTGCAAATTTACAATTAAAAATTATTGAAAAATATACGAAAGTATGATTAGTATTTTAATAAAATTCTACCTTAAACGATTACAGTTCTGTAAGCCAAGTTATAATTATCATTTATTTTATGAGCCAAGATTAAGATGAATCATTAAACAAACCATCTCTAACCATACATGCGTTTGTCTTTAAGAAATATAACAACAATCCTGTTTTAAAGCTGCGAAGGAAATTCAAATTGTTTTGCTTTTTAAAAGAATAAAAAAGAGAATTTCTTTTGTATTAAACAGCTTTTGTGCCACCAGTTAATATTTATCTTAAGCAATATGGCAGTAGAATTATGGTATAGTGGGCCTAACTAAAGTAGTGTTTGTCAAGAGGAAGCATATTGTCGTCCGGAGTGTTTTGTTTGTTGTTGTTGCAAATTCTAATAAATAGGATTTCAAGTGAAAATCATGATCATTTGTGGCAACTTATACTCTGTTGCATTATATTATATTTATAAGTTTTTTTTTTCTTGGCGGTAAGTAGTTTAGTACGCCACAAATTGTGGCATATAGTCAACAAGCCTTAGCTACACACAATTACTATGTAATAAAAAATAAAAAAAATCATGAAAAAAAGAAAAACAAACTGCTTTTATTTAGAGATTCATTAGAATAAGAACATGTTACCACAAGTAGTGGCAACATTTAAACGTGAAGGTCTTGACTCAGTTCATTTTATATCCAGCTGTATAGCTGCCACAATAAACCAAATGCTGCCTATTGCATTTGGATGCCTCAATGGTTCGTTGGCTGGCTGGTCTGTTGGTATTAAAGAACTACTCGTTAAGAAAAAGAGAGAAATTATGTCAATGGCATAGATTGCGTTAGAAAAAAACTGTTCACAAAATATCAAACCAGAAAGAGAAGAAAAAAATCATTTAAGATTTACTGTTGAAAAAAGAAAAAAAAACAAAAACAAGAAATTTTAAACTTTTATGCAAAACTGTTTTTTGAAA
Organism: Wohlfahrtia magnifica; assembly: GCA_023159175.1. NCBI lineage: Eukaryota > Metazoa > Arthropoda > Insecta > Diptera > Sarcophagidae > Wohlfahrtia > Wohlfahrtia magnifica. Next base: position 2,229,978 of record JAKWBJ010000052.1, on the reverse strand, counting down.
AAAGTCAGGAGAAATTGAAACTGAAAAAAAGTACTGAAAAGTAAGAATATTTGAAAAAAGTAGGTTCAAGTGTCCTAAAGATACCCTACTATAGTTAACATTTTTTTGTCAGATGCTTTAGTTATGGATGAGACGCCACCCATAGAATACAATTGCAAAATGCAGAGATATTTTGTGAAAGTCATTTCAATTTGTAAAAATTATATAAAATTTTATTTCCGTAGTGGGTCTAGGACTCTATAGTCATACCTGTCCTTACTTATAGCTGTATCGTATGGTGGAGAGCTATGGAAAATGTCAGTAGGAGTAGGCTCTTGGACAGGGTGCATAGATGTATCGCTCTGAACGTATCGGGCGCTTTCAGAAGTGTTCCCCAGACATTGCTGTGAAAAGGATAGCCCTAGAAGCTTTTTGAGGATATTGGAAGGAGGTCTTGCTAAAGATCGGGATTATGGGCATTCTGCATTCTATTTTTTTGGGGTTAAAGTGGGTTGCGCATGTAGTTACTCGTCTATATTTCATGGACTATGGAGTTAGGAAACGCGACTTCACCAGAAGACCTTCCACAGTTTTGCCTGATTGAGAGTCTTGGCAGGGTGTCAATAGGTTGATGAATGGCCATGCGATCTATATGGCATTTATGGATGGCTCTAAGACCAAATAAGGAACTGTTGTGGAGGCTTACCTCATGAACAATGGCATGAGACTGTCCTATAGACTTCCGGACGAGTGTAGTGTCTTCCAAGCTAAGGTTTTTGATGTCCTCAGAGCAGCTGAGAAAATTCTTTGTCGTTATTGGGGATATGGTGTTCATTTATGTTGACATTTAGGCTGCTATTAAGGTGCTTACTAGGCGCTGCGTCAGTTCGAAGTTGATTTCCCTATGCAGAAGGACTCTTACTCCTGGATGTGTACAGCTTAAAGCTGTGCTGAGTTCCTGGACACAGGTGCCTGATGGAGAATGAGACTGCTGATGAGCTGCTGAGAACGGGCGCAGCCAGGAGAATTGAACTGGTGGATGTGCCATCAGACACCCGATTGTATTCTTCTTAAGATTAGTGGATATTTGGGCCCTTAGAAGAATGGAAGAGGTATGGAGGGGCATCGCCATGTCGGCTCAAGGCTGGTTTCATTGTGAAGGAGTACCCTCACGTCGCTCCTGGATGTGTGCTAGGTTTCAGGGCACACTGGCGTGCAGGGAATTCAGATTGCAGATGAACTGGCAAGACCGGGGGCGGCCAAGGGCATAGAACTTGCTGATGCGTTTTAGAAACTGCCCGGCGCAGTAACAGACGCAGGCTCAGGCTGCTGCGCCAGGGTTTTTTGATGGCCTTGCTTTGGCTGGGATATGTGACCTGGAGGGTTTTCTATCAGGTCTAAGCTGGCTCTTTAGGTGATGTTCGGTTCTTTTTTGGCCGTCTGTTTTCTTGTATACTCTTTTTAATCCTTCTTTTCTTTTCCTTTTCCTCCCTCTGTCCTTCCTTTCTCTCTTTTTTACTTTCTTTTCTCTTTTCTTTTCAGGAAGAGGTCATGGGGCCTCTGTGCTCTCGGGGTTGGCTACTTTAGTACCGCCTTTCGTACCTATCTACCTACCTATGGAGGGACAGAAACTGTAGGATCCCCAGGCTGCTTTAATCGAAACTCGGCACCTAATTCGTGTGTACTTCTAATTTTTATAACGTATGTGGCAATGAGAGGGAGCCAGAGAGCGTTGAACATATCCTTTGTCTTTGCCTGGCGCAGATTCAGGTGACTAAGCCATGGTTTTTTCAGTGGTCTATGCGAGGTTGCGCCAGCCAGAATCTATGAACTGGAAGGTTTTATATCAGGCATCAGCTAGCTTACTAGGTGACGCTCGGTTACAGAATGTTCTACTTTTTCCTATGATGTCGTATTTCCTCTTCTTCTTTTTCTTTCCCATTTTACCTTTATCTTTTCTTTGGTTTTCTTTTTATCTCTAAAAGGCTTTCCATAATGGACCTTTCTGGTCTATGGGTGGAGTGCTGTTAAACAGCCTTTGGAACCTAACCTGACCTAACCTTAATTGCGTGTGTAACGGAAGGGTTTGTTCTAAAAATCCGGTTATTTCTTAAAAATTTTGATACACTCTTTGCCAACATTAGATATGAAAATTTCAATAAAATTCTGCGTAAAAAATAAGAAGAATCGATTTTCGTTCGACAAGGGCATATACTAACGCATCTTCTTCATGATCAATTCGAAAAAGAGCGCAGCTGAAGTGCATCAATTTCTTACCGGAGCTTATCCTGAATGTGTTCAATCGATTCTAAAGTATGAGAGATCCTCGTCTATACGATTTAAAATTGGGCTTTACAATCCAATTACTGGATTTCGGTCTGCTACAACATTTCCTGCCGGGTACCTATACTAAATCACAACAATCGCAGACACAGCTTCTTTGGTTTGTTCTCTCCAACGTAAACAAAGGCGTCCTTTACGCCGACGTCTACTGATTTTCGCATCAAACGCTTTGCTCACTGTAGCACCTTTATTAATTTGAATGAAACCAAAACGAAGCTGCTGGATGTTAAATAGCAGCGCAGAGACCATGGCATTGTATAGTCCGTATTGTTCATAGTCGGCTCGAATACTAAATTTATTGCTAATCCGAAAACGACTGAAGAGTTTTCGTAAGTGCGTGACAATGTCCAAACCTCTGCGCCATAAGGAATAACGGGGAGGATAACCGACTTAAATACTATTGAAACATTATTGACGATGAAGTATGTATTCGTTATAATAACCCGAAGTGCGGGAATCACATATGAAGCTCCGGTCATCCAGTTGAATCGAAGTTAAAGACGGTAAAGCTATGTATTTGGTGGGGCAAGAATGGTTGTATCTATTGTGACCTGCTGAAATCCCGGCATATAGTCACAAGGGGCTAATATTGAGGACAACACTCACTCACGCACTTAGATTATGCGATCAGACATGAAGCTGAAGTATTTTTTTGTTTTTATAAAGTTCAATGGGGTTTGGCTTCAATTAATTTTAGTGCAGCAACTGTATGTAGGGGTATCATCATCATCCAAAGTACTGGATATCAAATTACATGTGCTTACGTGTAAATGCTTAGAAAACAAATATACCGTCAATAGAAACAGTTTTTTCTCACATACAAATATATACCGAAAAAATACAAAAAGAACAGAACAGAACGGAATAGAACAACAAATACAAGAATTAAAACATTGTTAAAAGGAAATAAACATGTTTGATTATTGTTCATGAACTTTATAACAATAACAACAATAGAAAGAACAATAACAAGTAATGTACAAATAACAACAATAGCAACAATAATAAAGGATAGAACCCAATTTTCTGTTAACTTTAACATTTAAAAACATTTTTCCAATCTATCGGAAATTGTACACTGAGAGAAAAAAAGAAAAGTTTAAAATTATACTGTTACATACTATGCAAAAAACAGGAACAAAATGGTGTCCAATTTTTCTTACAGAGTAAGCAGAAAATAAAGCTCGAAAATTGCATGCTCTATAACTAGTTCATCAGCAACGCAATTTCTGGCAATATCACTTTGTCTTGAAACCCATATTAGAGTTACCTTCGAATGATCCGAAATTTTCTTGAGGAACTTTCGGCATTCATGGATGAGGATAGACTTCAAAGTGAAGCTCTTAAGAGCCCGGCTGTTTGAGTAAATCAAAGAATTTTCAAGCATTGTACAGTTTTTAGTATGACCATGACCTCCTCTTGAAATACACTGCAGCCTATCATAAAGTCTAATGTTAGAACCCTCTATTTATTTACCAAAGCCTACCCTGTTCAGCATTCGGGAGCCATTGGTATAGGCTTCAAGGGCATTGCTTGAAACCTCTTGTGTTTTAGAACATAAATACATATGTAATTGGGATCTCAAACCTAATTTTCCTGTCTAGAAAATTAAAGATCATGTAGTCAACCCGAATTTTTCTATGGGCGACAGCGTGCACATAGTCTAGATTAGGCCAGAAATTACCTAAATCTAGACCTTATTGCCCCCTTATAGTTGTAAGTCGCCCCACAAATACTTACATATTGTGGATAATAATATAATTCCCTTAACATTCCATGAAGGAACTTGGGGACTTCTCTCAGTCAATGAGCTGCACCCGATTCCATTTTTAGACTCATTGAAAGAAACCTACAGTTTAATGCCGGCTCCGAACGGCAAATGCATTAGAAAAGCTTTCAATAGTAAGTAATACTCAAAACCAGTTACTAGCTTTTGTTATGAGATGATACCGCTGTTGAAAAAAACTTTTCTTTTCTTTTCTCTCAGTGTTTTCGATCAAAATATCTGAGTTAATAAAGTTGTTTTCTTTGCTATTCTTTTATGAAAAAAAGAAACGGAAACTTAAACGATCATTGAACGATCGATCACCTTTTGCTGTTAAAGAACCTGTAAAACGAAAAAAAAACAACAGCAGAAAATAACAGCAACAGTAGCAAAAACAACAACAACAACGGTAACAATAACAGCAACAAAATAAAAACCCAATTCTGTTTGAACTGTACACTTTATATACGATTTACTGTCAGTCAGTACAGACAGTTAGTTTTTTTTTAACTAAACTCCAATGAACCGCCTTAGAAATGAGAAAAGCGGTAGATTTTTCAATTCATTTGGAATTTATGAATGTGGTCGGTCGGTCAGTTATAAGAAAAAGGAAAAAAATAGGGAAAAAATTGGTAATGGAAATGTAAATACGACGAGTACAATGAATATATAACAATAGATCTTACAATGAATATTATAGACAAATGGGCATTAAATGATCTGTGTACTCGTTGTACTAGTTGTTGTAAGAAATACACCCAATCATTATCATAGCCATCGCCATCGCCATCGCCATCAACATCATTATCGCTGTCATTGTAGTCATTGTATTGAAATGTTAAATGAATAGTTGAACATTACAACAACAACAACAACAACAACAATGAAGAAAAAACCATAATCAGAAAATAAATAACGGTAAATTATAAACTAAATGTCATTTTGTAAAAAAGACTTTATGTACTTCAAAAGCAGTGTGTGGGAGGAAAGGCTTTAAGAGGCCTTTTAGGGGCCGTTATACAAAATATACTTTTTTATTGGAGACCAGCACTTAGAGAATGACGCCTACTGATGCAGTGCATTGTGCTGGTACTAGAAAAATGGGTTAAGGGAAGAATGAAAGAGAAAGTGGTGTTTATGGGCGTTCGACTTGAATTTACTCATGTCGGAAGTGGCATGGAAACATTCGCAGGAAAATTGTTCCACAAACCAAGCACCGAATTCTTAGTATGATGCACTGAGCGATTCACGGGACAATCAACTATAAAGGGATGCGCTCTACGAGAAAAACGAATATATGATTTCCAGGAATTAGTTCCTTAATTCCGTCAGAACACATTCCGTTATAGTACCGATAGAACAATGAAACACACGCCACATTGCAACGATGCTCTAATGGATCGATAGAGTTGGCTACCCTACCGTCATTAATAAGAACCCTCGACATCTCCTGTACATAGTCGAGAAGCTCCTAAAAAGACTTTGAAGCACCGGCCCATACCTGCTTCCATTTTTCTTTTCAATAACAAAAGTTGTTTTACACAAAATGCTATAACTCACGAACCAATAGTCAGATTGCTGTCGAATTTATACACGTATCGTTTGAAGGTTAGTACTAAATAAAAATCCTATGGACAAATTCTAGTAACATTATATACATATGTGTCATCTTACGGACTTATTGAGTGAACTGATAAGATTAAAACAGGAAAAAACAAAAGGGCCAAGGACTACAAAGTGCTAGAAAGTCTCAATTTTACCTTTTGTAGCTCCAACCCAACTTTTGTATTTAAATCTAAAAACTTGACAGATGTTGTCACCAAAGTAATGACATTTTTTAATTACTTCTTATTTTTCAATTCAATATCTTATCAATGAGACCACTTAAAAAGCAAAGGCCAATTTAACTCTTGCACTTCTTTATTGAAATGCATTTGACACAGTTTTACCACCAATATTTTATTTTATTTTTTCGATTTTTCTGCTTGTAATCGGTTATAATCATTATGTTGTGCCATTAAAACTGATGTAATACATGATTATTTATTTGTTTTTTGTTTTTTGCTACTTTTATTTTAAACGCATCAATTTGTTAATCGATGCATTCATTCATTCATGTTGTTAAATGGTTACAAGCGTTTAGTTTTTCATTTTAAACCATCATCGTCATCGCTATTACTGTCATTGTCATTGTTAGCAAAGACAGTGAGAACTAGACACAGACAGATAGTTTGTTAAAACAGACAGTCGTCTGATATGTTAAAATGATTATAAGGTTGCTGTTATTGTCGTTGTCGTTGTCGTTGCTATGTCAACCGTATCGCTTAACAGAATTCCATTCTAATGCATGGTGTAGAAGCAGACAATTAAATGATTGCATTGTTTTACTTTTACGCCAATACATTTTCATTATGAATGTTTTTTAATATTAAAAGCTCTGTTTAAGACCATTATCCAGGTGACAACTGAAGAAATTTTTCTTATTAGTCTGGTGTTAATGTTTCATTTTGCACCTCCCCTCGTTGCATGGCGTTGTGTAATGAATTGTGTAATTGAAATACAATTCAATTACCACTAGATATCAATGTTTTATGACGTGTTGTAAGTAATTAAAGAAAAAAACAAACTTTTTTAATTACACTCATTAACCCACTGACGACCAAACTAACATTATAAACAATTTCTTCGGTTCAATTTGTAATATTAGTATTAACCGTAACAGTATTATAATTAATATCAGTCCATAAGTGGGCGTTGCACCATTATATTTAAATATTGGATTTTGTATATGTGGAGAGCGACAACCACTAAAACTTCGTTATCTATCCACATCAGCCAAAAGTAGGAATTACAGAAATCGCACTGGATAAAAGCTATCTATGAACATACAGTGTCTTTCCGGAAGGTAAAAGTGATTGGATTCTGATCGGACGGTGACAAAAAGGGTAAACAATTTAACTAAGATAACATTTAAGATAATAATAAAGGTGGGGGTAATTTGGAAGCAGTTATAATATAAAACCCAATAAAAACCAATGAAACCCATCAAAAAACCCAATAAAACCCGGTGGGTTGGGTATTTTTTTTTTAAACCCGGGTTTTTGCCAACCCTTAGCAGAACTGAAGTAGCAATAGCAAAACTTGCTAACTTTTGGACTTTGTTCAGAATGGTGAAATACGATTTGGTGTTCACGTCCTACCATCGGACAAGAGCGTCATAGGTAAGGATTGGCCTGATGACCGCAATGTAAATTCAATGTGAAACATAAGGTCTAAAGCTGGGATCACACGATTGTCGCAATGCATCAATTTTTGATACGGCAATTGTGTGACCACCCAGTAGGTAATAATGCGGCAACAAAAACAGCATAAATGCTTAAATATTTATTATGATTGGGCGACAATTAAAGTTGACAATTCGTACCAATATTTAAATTAAAAAATTTTTTTTCACAGAATAAATTTGGATAATTTTGATAGTTTACGACAATATAGCACAATTGGAATTTAATCATAATTGTGCATATGCGACAGTCGGTGATCCTAGCTTAACACTTAATTTCGTCACAAAAGTTCTCTTACACACAAAGAAGGCACATAAAGCATTACGATTCCACGAGCACATCGAGTCCAGAAACACGCCCAAGTAACTGGCCTCCTTGGATATTCCCAGAATAAATTTGCTCAATTTTGGCGGCCTGAACTTGAATTCGTTTTTCGCCAGGTTAATCCCCAGACGGTTTTCACTGGCCCGCCCAGTGATTTCATGAGCGTACTTGTCGCGGAAAAAAATTTCCTATAATAAAAAACACCACATTATCCACGTAAGCCGCTGTGGTATGATAGGTAAGACACCCGCCTACCAACCAGAAGGTCGTCGGTTAAATACCAGACCAGACCATTTTAAAAAAAAAGAAATAAGTTTTTCGACGGTATCACCTTATAACATTAGCTAGTAACTGGTTATGAGTATTACTACTAAACTTCTCTAAATGCATTTGCTGTTCGCAGCCGGCGTTAAACTGAAGGTCCCTTTCAATCAGTTTAAAAATAGAATCGGGTGTAGCTCATTGACTGACAGAAGTCGCCATGTTCATTCATGGAATGTTATGAATAATTAACTAATCCACATAAGCCATTATCTTGGTGCCCATAACATTGGACCTGAAAAGATTTTATTCTTGGCAAAGTTTCTTATCTTCTGTGAAGGGTTTCCTTATGTTTTATGAGCGGGTTAGCGGCCACTTGTAAACCTGTAACGTATTCGAACAATCACGAGTTCGGACGGTTAAAAACTATTTTCCATCATAATTATGCTCGTGTTCACGTTGCGCAAAGATTTAAAAACTTTTCAAAAAATAGTGGATGGAAATTTCCCATCTTCTGTGTAGCTTCGCTTCGGCTCTTCTTACAACTATTTTTGTTGTTCGATTTAGAATGTCTCAGCTAGAATTCTAAAAAATAAACACATAATTACCAGAAGAATTAGGAAAATTAATAGCTTTCAAAGGGCAATAGTTTATTTAAAAAATACACTTTTGATTCCTATACTTCAATTATAAATTTTAAGAATTTTGTAAAAATAAAAAACTTGAAAGTTAAGAACGCCAAACATAAAACTTCAAAAAAACACAATAATTTTACATATGATTTCCGGCATTGAAAAAAAATTACATTTTACAAAAACTGCCGCTTAACACTAAAAAAAAAGACGTAACGAAACTTAAATTTCCATATTCTGATTATAGACATCCGTGTATAACCAATACAATTGCTTTTAGAAAACCAAGAAAAAAAATGTTAAAAATTAATTCATAAAATGATTAATGGTTTTGAAAGACTTTCTATAAATGGCAGAGGTAGTAAGTACAAACCATTAAGTAATTCTCTCTTTCTGTGTGTGTGTGTGTGTGTGTGTTTAATAAGTACCTTTTTAAATACACCGCCATTAATACCTCCACTAGAGAGTAAGTACGAGTACATATTATTAAACATAAACCAACTGAAAAACACCCAAAACCACCCATTATTACGAATACGATTTCTTCCTCTATTCTATTGTTTTATCTTTAAATTTAAATATAGGGTCCGCCAATTTATTTATTTTTTTTTTGAAAATGTTATAAAAAAAACTACTGAATATTGTTTCAAATTTCTTTTTTTATTTGAAAGTACAATCCTTCCGGTTAATAATGGAAAATAATTTCATTCAAATGGCTGCCTCGGCTGGCCATGCAGTAGTCTACACGATCGGTCCAATTTTTAAGCACATTATCGATTGTGTGCAGCTGTATTTCAACAATGGCTTCACGAATATTGTCCTTCAAAGCGTCAATTGTGTCTGGCTTGTTGGCGCAACACTTATCTTTGACGGCACCCCACAAATAATAGTCCAACGGTGACAAATCGCAGCACCGAGGTGGCCAAACGACATCAGCTCTGCGGCTGATAATGCGATCTTCAAAAACAGGGCGCAAAACATCGAGTGTAGCTTCGGCTGTGTGGCACGTAGCGCCGTCCTGTTGAAACCAAATGTTGCTAATATCCTCCTCTTCAATTTTTGTGAACAAAAATTCGTTCAACATGGCCCGATAACGATCGCCATTGATTGTAACGTTCACTCCTTGCTCATTTTCGAAGAAAAATGGCCCAATTATGCCTCTGGACCAAAATCCGTACCAAACAGTGACTCGTCGGGTGTATCGGCTTTTCAATGTATGCGTGTGGGTTTTCTGTGCCCCAAGTGCGATAAATTTGCTTGTTTACATAGCCGCCAAGATCAAAATGAGCTTCATCTGAAAGGTGGATTTTTTTTTGGCAAATTTTCAAAGTAATGTCGCAATATTTCCCAGCGTTGTTCAAGCGTATACACAACCATATTCGTTCAGCGGAAGGATAAAACTAATTATCTGTCAAATCAGACATGAGCTAAGTGTTACCATTCACGGAATAAGCACTAGTTGAAAAAAAAAACGTTAGATGGCGGACCCTATATATAGTCGCCTAAATATTATTAATAATTCATTCATTTACAAACTTGTTTGTTTGTTTTTAACTTAAAAAGAAATATGAAATAAAAAAGTAGAAGCCTTTGTTTCTTTTCCTATAAAGTAAAGAAAGAAATTTTTTTGTTTTGTTTTTTTCTTTTTTAATTTTATTATTCATTGTTAATAGTTGTGTCCAAACAAAAAGAAGACTATTTTCATCTCATTTCAACAATGGACGATTAATTCTTCGCTTAAAAAACATTTTCACCCATTTTGGCCGCATTGGGCAATTGTCCGAAAATTAAAGATTTTTTTCGCTTTTTTTCTTACTGTTTTTGTCTGTATAATTGTCTATTGTTCTCGCTATTTTTATGTTTTTTTTAAGGCATCGTTTTAGAAATCTAAGCATTAGCTTGAAAGTGAAAGTTATAAAGTTTTGCAATTTTTTTTAAGTTATGATTTAATTTATTAAAAACAAAAATAAAATAAAATCAATTGTTATAAGTTAAAGGCAATTGTCATAAGGAAAATGCTGTCACTATGCAGCAGAGTACGAAATGTGCTCAAATTGAATACGTTCGTAAAGAACGATTCTTCTTGGGAGCCGAATTTTAAGAGCATTTAAAATACGACTCGTGAGAAGAATCAAAAACAAAAGAATTTAAAAATAAAATTCGGAACGCAAACCGAGTCGGAAACGAGCAATTTTTTATAGTAAATGTTGGTTGTATAATATAAAACATGCATACCATATAAGTATGTGTGATACTTATTGGTCGCTGCACACAAAATATACATACATGCACACATACGAATGGTACTACGCATATAATCTTATAGAAACAGCATGCGCCGAAATGAATTGCTCGTGTTCGATTCTTTTTTGCTCATTTTTAATTCGTTCGCAGTATAAAATTCATTATCACGAGTTAGGGAACAAAACTCGTAAGCACAAATTTTAAATTTAAAAAAAAGAAAAATTTTTAAATTTAAATTTTTTTTAATTTTCATACGAATTAAAAAATAAAACTTACGAGCACGAGCCATATAAACGAGCGAACCAAAGAAAATTCTGCTCATGAACCGAGTTTTTACGTACTATGCTATGCAGACACCCAAATAAATGGTAGTTAAACAGCACAAGTTCTGGGCTATATTTGTGGTTGTTTATGCAGTGTTCTTTTCCTTTTTAAATAAAGGCTTTAAAATGATGGACATTTTTTTTTCTTAATTTCACATTTCTTTCACATTTTCTTTCCTCGTAGTTTACAGAATGAATTGATGCCACATTTAAAAAATAAGGAAAAACAAATGTCAGTGTAAATAGTTACGTGCATTGCAATTTGTTAGATTTGTCAGACATATGACATTTAATATGCATGTTTCGAAGATCGCATCAGTAGTTCTGCAGCCTTCCTAATAAACATTAACAGATCTGAAACCATATTGATGGATATGTCTACCAGTGAGATCCTATGTCTACTTCAATAATTCCTTCTAAACCTATCAAGGATCTCAAATTCACCTAATATGTGTTCCACTGGCTCTGATGCCTGTGAGCACAGTCTACGAAAACTATTCAGATGCGCTCTTAGTTCACAGAGGACTGTAAGAAACTCTATTAGGAATTTTAAGTCCGGCATGCCATACTTGAGAACATGGCCGCCCTAGAGTGGCGAAGTCCACTCTGATCATTCCAGTTTTTCCAGCATCTGGTAATTTTCCAATCCTTGATTAGATTGAGGATGGTAGTAAGTGGTGCTGCACAGTAAGGTTCCGGCTGAAAATAGGGTATCACAGAGCATTTTCTAGTCAATACATCCACTGTCTCATTACCACAGTGTCCAGGTACCCAAAACAACTGGACCTTATTTCTAAACGAAAGCATTTTCAACTTATCGCAGCAATATCTGATCAGTCTGAAGGTCATACGATTCGAGCCAAGTGTCTTTAAGGCAGCTTGGCTGTCAGAAAATATATTAATGGTCTTACTCTTGAGCCCACTGTCTAGGTTGATCTCCTCACATATGGCAATAGCCATGATCTCAGCCTGGAAGAAACTCAGCGATTTCCCCAGTAGGATCGTCAAGTTTCGGTTCGGACCATGAACACCATCACCGACACAGTCATTCGTTTTTCGGCCATCGGTATACCAGTTTAAATCAAACTCACTCCAATATATGATCAGTCTGAATGCCATACGATTCGATCCAAGTGTCTTTAAGGCAGCTTGGCTGTCAGAAAATATATTAATGGTCTTACCCTTGAGCCCACTGTTTAGGTTGATCTCTTCACATATGGCAATAGCCTTGATCTCAGCATGGAAGAAACTTAGCGATTTCCCCAGTAGGATCATCAAGTCTCGGTTCGGACCATGAACACCATCACCGACACAGTCATTCGTTTTTGGGCCATCGGTATACCAGTTTAAATCAAACTCACTCCAATATATGATCTGTCTGAATGCCATACGATTCGATCCAAGTGTCTTTAAGGCAGCTTGGCTGTCAGAAAATATTTTAATGGTCTTACCCTTGAGCCCACTGTTTAGGTTGATCTCTTCACATATGGCAATAGCCATGATCTCAGCCTGGAAGAAACTCAGCGATTTCCCCAGTAGGATCATCAAGTCTCTGTTCGGACCATGAACACCATCACCGACACAGTCAATCAAACTCACTCCAAACTATGGTTTCAAAAATCCCGGTCAGAGAATTCAACCTTGAATCTCCTGCCAAAGCACAGATTCAAAGGCATGACATCCAGGACCGAAAATGGCTCTCCAGCTAGCCTGCGTGAACACACTTTGGGACCACCTGGCAAAAACCTTGCCGCCAAGCATGCAGCCACCCACATCACACAGTTGTGAATCGGTGTTAAGCCAATCAAGGCTATTGTTGGACATGTTCTCATTGTCTCAGTTACATAGAGGTATTCATCTATATATACAAGATAAACATTTCTAATATTCCTAGTTGGGGCTAAGAACTTCAGCAAACAACTTAAAAAGCTTTAATATTACGTTAGAAGCAACCAGATTTCGGAAGCTCAGCCTCTACTGTTTTTCGCCATGTGATGAATTGCTTTCCACAACTACGACTTCCTTGAAGATTCCAATCGAGGGCTCTTCTGGCTATGTTGTTCTGTGGTTTGAGGAATGTAGGGCTAATCCAATCCCATTTATGATCGCGAATTTCTATTTTTTCGGCTTAACTAACGATGTTGGCCAGAAAACATACTGCAGCTTACGGAGTGATTGGCTAATGAAGACCTGTATAGAAATTGTATTTCGAAACCATAGCATTCTATGATTCATAGCCATCAAGCAGGATATTCGAGTTGAAGAAATGTTTATGTTAATCTCCAAACTTTATCCAGGCCACCGAAGGCTATAAGCGCTTTTACAATCCTATTTTTTACATCTGCTGTTGAGCCTCCTGTGCTGTCAATAAAACTACGCGGATTTCCTGCGGCTCTGTGCTAATAAACATTGTCTTCGTTTTATCTACGTTTATCTCACCTTGCATATATCGTTCATCTTGGATATCATACGGGAACATCTGTGTAATAGAAGACAGATGTCGTCGGCATAGTTCAAGTCTTAAGGGCTGTCAGAGGTAGGGCTGCTTGTTTCATAACATTGTCTAGTACTAGGTTGAATAGAAGGGAAGAGTTTAGATCCTTATTACACTCCTGTTAAATTTCTATACAATTACTTACAGCATTTTTTATTCTTAATCGACAGTTCCGTCAATATGTATTGAATTTAAAAAATAAAGTATCATTTTATTCATAACTAAACATGCTATTTTAATAAGTCCAAAAACAAAACGGTTGCTACATATCTAAACTTGGAAATTTTGAATAAATTGGACAAAAATATGTTTGCTTGAGAAATATACAGAGATTCATTAAGTTTACTTAAGTATACATCATTTAATATATATTGTTCCTCGTCTCTCAAAATCCTCTAAGAGTTTTAAAATCGCTAAACTTTTAGCGATGTTATTAGCTTGTAAGTGCTTGAAGGTACAAAAAGCCGTTTTTTACCCTTAACTCGAGATTTTGGAGGTGTTATGGAAATTCCCAAATCAAATTCTCGTACTCGATAGCAACTATCAGAAAAATAGTATTATTTCCCAGGTTTTTCTACGTCGTTGCTTTTTGTGGCATAGTTTTCTTCTTGTACACTTTATTTTGACGCATAAAAAAGAAGACTACCTTTCGTTTTGTTGTAATAGTTTTGTTGTTGTTTTTTAAGAATTTTATAAAGTTTAGAGTTTCAATGACGTGTAAAATGTTTAAGTTCATTGTATTTTAAAAGATTGAAATAAAAACTAAATTCCAGAGAATAAGTGTGTAGCCTTTATTTTGACGCTCACAGTATGTATGATAACCTTGTTCACGATATTTAGCAGATCCATTGAGTTTAAATGTTATGGCATCATTCGTAAGTGAAGGTCTATATTTGGACAAGAACAATTTCTTATAAAAAAGGCCGAAACACATATTATGTGAATCGCTTTAAGTGTATAGGGAGACATAGGGTATCAATAGGCTGCATATCCACCATTAGATTGTCAGATCTGCTGGGTTGAATAGAAAGGTAGCAGATCTTCGACAAATTAATCACATATCCTTTAACTGCGCCCGGACTGAATAATAATAATAAATCTTAACAAATATTTTTACAGAATTCCCCACACTAAAGAAGCAACTATATTACTAAAACTGATAATATTTATACACGTAGACTCTTGACAAGGGTACCCTTGTACCCGTGTGTGTTTGCAGCGGATATTGCTATTTTAAAGGTTAAGCCCTGTATATTTTATTTAGTTTATGTAGAAAAACTTGATGCGATTATTGGAATATCACTGGTCATGGCTAAAAATAGTACCTACAGCTCTTTGAGGAAATTACACTCCCCCATTATCGAAAGCAGCGTTAAATTGCTATTAATTTTAGCAAATATTGTACTAAACGTAATACGTTGTGATAATGCTAAAATATACTAAAGTATTTTTACGTGTACCCGGATACCCGGGTACTCTTATCAGGGGGGTAAGGATTATTTGATTTTTAGGTGGCTATACAGCAAATCAAAACAAATCAGGAGAGCTAGTGATGAAAAAAAAAACTTAAAAAACTGTTCAGCTAAAGGAACTCTCCGAGCTTCAAATCTGTATTTTGTTTAGTTAACGAAAAGAACATTCGGCTACTGGGATACCCGTGTCAGGAGGGTTAGATTTAATGCAATATTTCTCGTAGAGTAGTAGATCTAACGAAGGCCTTTTAACAATACAAAACCGTTATGAAGAAGAATCTATGTGAAATATGATCCACATGAATTTTTTGCTTCAACTTTAACTAAACATCTTAAAAAGTTTGGTGAAAAGTTATATTTAATGGAACAATTTGTATCTAATAAGTCTGAGAAATAAAAGTCGTGTCAAATTTAGATTTTTATACATTTTCGTTAGAGTTTATTTCTTACTTCCTTCAAAACATTATTATGTGAGATGTTTAAATTATCGTTTGCCTATTTATTCAGCGCCCTGCCGCTTGTCAAGTTTCAAAAAAAAGTAACTCCAGATGAATTCCATCTCAAAAAGGCTTGTTCTTATAGTCTTTGAATATTTTCTGAATTTTTTCAATGGAATTATCAGACTCTTTGGTAAATTCCCCAGGGATTAAAGAAATAACAAAAGGATGAAAACAAAACGAACAATGATGAGGATGATGCTGCCGTAGAAGAAACCACAAATGCGTTTCATTATTTTTACGATCAATTTATTGTTTGCTGCGTCGTCTTCGTATTAAAAGACACATAACGAAAACCAACAAGTAAGAAAAAAATTTAGAGTCGATCAAGACTGACCATAGCATACACTACGTAACTGCGTACCAGAGATTAGCAGTGAGTGCTGAAAACATGAGTATACTCGTATCAGGATTCATAATTTCTTATACTCATACCCTTTCAAACTCATTGTAATGGCTACTCATAGACAATCATACTCTAAGGCTTGAAGTATACTCATCATATTCATACTAATAAACATTTTTGAGGCTATTGATTCATACTCAACTGCACTCATTGTTTGTAGACGATGCAAAATTAGTATGATTCGAATATGAACATTTCAATACTCTCCGCTTGAGCACGACATTCGATAATAACATCATCTTTGAACGTTTGGCAAACATTTCTCTGATTAAACATTCGAAAGCGACTATTGGAAGCGAAACGAAAAAGAACTCATAGATTTCACCTATCGCTCAATTTGTGGCGGCAAATCTTTCGATCTCTAAGATTTGCCTGTGATATCAATAACAATATCTAAAACGAATAACTTTGTTTTGTTGTATTGTTTTTACCGTTACTTTTGCTTTTGCATTTTTTCACCTCTCAAAGCTAAAAACTAGAGAAATCACTCAATTAATTAATTGACAGATAATTATTTTTATCCTTCCGCTGAACGAATATGGTTGTGTATACGCTTGAACTTCGCTTCGCTAAGTGGGCCTGCGATCGACTTACAGAAGATGCCGATTTTACCAAAAAAATCATCTTTTCAGATGAAGCTCATTTTGATCGTGACGGGTATTTAAACAAGCAAAATTGTCGCATTTGGAGCACAGAAAACCCGCATGCATACATCGAAAAGCCTGCATGCATACACCCAAGACGAGTCACTGTTTGGTGCGGATTTTGGTCCAGAGGCATAATTGGGCCATTTTTCTTCGGAAATGAGCAAGGAGTGGCCGTTACAGTCAATGGCGAATGAATTTTTGTTCACAAAAATTGAAGAGGAGGATATTAGCACCATTTGGTTTCAACAGGACGGCGCTACGTGCCACACAGCCGAAGCTACACTCTATGTTTTGCGCCCTGTTTTTGAAGATCGCATTATCAGCCGCAGAGCTGATGTCGTTTGGCCACCTCGGAGTTGCGATTTGACACCGTTGGACTATTATTTGTGGGGTGCCGTCAAAGATAAGTGTTGCGCCAACAAGCCAGAGACAATTGATGCTTTGAAGGACAATATTAGTGAAGCCATTGTTGAAATACAGCTGCACACAATCGATAATGTGCTTAAAAATTGGACCGATCGTGTAGACTACTGCATGGACAGCCGAGGCAGCCATTTGAATGAAATTATTTTCCATTATTAACCGGAAGGATTATACTTTCAAATAAAAAAAGAAATTTCAGAATATATTCAGTAGTTTTTTTATAGCATTTATTTGGCGGACCCTATACAAAAATTTTTCGCTAATAGCGAACACATTATCGCTTATTATGAATCTCAGGCCAAGCGAGATGTTCTAAGCTCTGTTAAGCAATTTTGTTCGAAAAAACAAATATTTTTGTTTCGAAAATTCTTCGCTAATACCGAAAAATCGCTTGTTGCGAATCATGAGTCAAGAGGGGTTGAATTTGAGTGATGTGTACTCACTTATACTTATAATTTCATAAGTGAGTATGAGTAGCAAAAAAGCGATACATTGCTGATATTTGCTGGTATAATATTTTTTAAACAGTATACATACATATCTACATTTGATCTTATTGAACCTTAAGTATAATTAAGTAATTCCAGTAATTCTGGCTTTTTGATAAGCCGGCGTCTACTGCTAAATGTCATTTATGTAATTACTTAAAGCGGATCTTGGGCAGGTCTTTTAAACAACTTTTACAAGCCTCAGCACAAATGCAATATGCCTGCAATACCGGTGTAGGGCTGGAAAAGTCCCAACAACATTAGTTGGCAATATTTTGTTGTTTTTGTAACTGCTGTTGCCTATAAATATTCTACTGCAATGACATGGCTAAGTAAAAGTAGAAAAAAAGAAGCCTTTAGTTTGACTAAAATAGTCATAGAAAAAAACGCAAAAAATGCAACAACAAACAACCACAAATAGATAATAAATGTTAAAGGTAGAATTACGCTTTTGCTTCTTTTTTTAAATACAATTTTTTTTTTCTACTTCATTTTAGAAGTTTATTTGTTTCTTTCCTTTTTTTGTGTGCTTTAAGTCATTGTAATAACCGACTAACTGCTAAAAGCCTATGAAGAAGAGGAAGAACAAACGACTCATGTCTCTCGTCTTCGAAAGAACAACTTTTTTCCTTTTCCTTTTTGTTTTTTTTTTTTTTTTTTTGTTTGTAATCGGATTTAGAAAAAATTCTTGTCACGTTTGGAAAAACTGCTTAAAATTTAAACGAAAATAAAAACTACATATGATAATACCGATGCCATGAGTGTTTTATGCACATAAATATGTATGTAAATATATGAACAGTAAGTATGATGTGTGTGTGCCATGTATGTATGTATGCGTATTACTAGTGGGGTTCATTATTAAGTGAAAATATTTTAAGTACTCGCAAGTCTTGTATGAGTTTTTTTTTTTTTTGTTGGAAGTTTATAGGTGTTAAGCATGAATCAAAAAATAGAGATTACGCTGCGTTAGTTTTTCTCTCTCTCGATAGGAGTGTACGTGACGTAAGCATAGACCTTGCTGCTGTTGTTTTTAAAGTAAAATGGTGTATTTTACACTAAAATATTAAATAAAATGTTCAATAATTAATTTTAAACAAATTCAATAAAAATAATAAAATTAAATATTCAATTGAGATGTTCGGCTATAAAATTTAAAGGGTCCGCCAAATAATTTTTTTTTTTTTTTTTGAAAATGCTATAAAAAAACTACTGAATATTTTCTCAAATTTCTTTTTTATTTGAAAGTACAGTCCTTCCGGTTAATAATGGAAAATAATTTCATTCAAATGGCTGCCTCGGCTGTCCGTGCAGTAGCCTACACGATCGGTTCAATTTTTAAGCACATTATCGATTGTGTGCAGCTGTATTTCACCAATGGCTTCACGAGTATTGTCCTTTAAAGCGTCAATTGTCTCTGGCTTGTTGGCGTAACACTTATCTTTGACGGCACCCCACAAATAATAGTCCAACGGTGTCAAATCGCAGCTTCGAGGTGGCCAAACGACATCAGCTCTGCGGCTGATAATGCGATCTTCAACAACAGGGCGCAAAACATCGAGTGTAGCTTCGGCTGTGTGGCACGTAGCGCCGTCCTGTTGAAACCAAATGTTGCTAATATCCTCCTCTTCAATTTTTGTGCACAAAAATTCGTTCAACATGGCCCGATAACGATCGCCATTGACTGTAACGGCCACTCCTTGCTCATTTTCGAAGAAAAATGGCCCAATTATGCCTCTGGACCAAAATTCGCACCAAACAATAACTCGTCTTGAGTGTATCGGCTTTTCAATGTATGCGTGCGGGTTTTCTGTGCCCAAGCTTAGACGCTTCACTTGGAAGATGATGTGCGTAACACTTTTGCCATAAAACTTGACGCAGTTGACTAACCTATCTATACCCATAAACTAACAAACACATTATCATGTTAATGCCTCCGCTTCACTCTTGGTTAAACCATGCGATGGAATTTAAAAGTAAATCTTTTTTTAAAATGCGCGGCAGTGATGTACGAAGCTATTCTTAGATGAGCAGAATTCCTTCTGGTGATTTCTTAACACTTCGCTCTGCACTTTCAACATTTAACGCAGAGCAAATTAAACATAGTCTACCGGTTCGTGGCATACGGTTAATGGCGACGATAAGCTAAGCAACGAATCATTGCTTCAGAGGGCGAAAGTCTGATGTTAAAATGACGACGATAAGATCTTTGCGTTGAAATAATAATTGATCGCTGATTTAAAGAATAAAATTCGATTATTCTGGTTCTTTGTTCGGTTATGAATCTCTCCATTATTTATTCTCTAGTTGAAAAGTTAATAAATTCTTAAACCCCATGGTGACTTTTGGTCCACCCTGTATATTCCTTTGAAGCACTGTTTTGCTTGCACTTAATGCTTTTCTTTTAAACCGCTGATACATTGGCAAACATTTGCTGGCAAACCTCGTGTATGTGCTGGTATGCGTGAAAAATAAAAATAGCCCATCGCATACATGGAGAACTTACACACAACGTATGCGTGTGTCTATTTTTTTTTTACTTTTCACGCATACACACACGAGGTTTGCAAACAAATGCTTGCCAATGTATCAGCGGTGTTACTGCCTTCCTCTGCTGCAAGCAAAATATGTAAACAAAATATTATTGTTGTTGTAATTGTAGTTGTTTTTGTTATTGATATTTTGTTGTATTTTACTGCTACATGTTTTCGTCATCAGTCTCGTACTTAGCAAAAAATCACATTTGCACACACAAACACACACACACATACTTATTTACACGCACAAAAGCATACATTTTAAAATGTTTATAAGTTTTGTCCAAACATGTTCAAGCACCAACAACAGCAGTAACAATGTTAAGAAAGATGTTCTAAGTTATTTATTTTACAAGTACAAGCAAGGGGAGTGAGTCGTCATGCTTAAAACGAATATACAAACGATGATGAAGACGAGTAGTACAGAATACAACACAAGACAACAATACTTATAAAAAGGAGGATGAGCGATAATTCAACTAAAGAAGGAAAGATTTTAAAACACATGCAGATATGGCGCTTATTTAACACATACACAATCACACTATACATATTCGTACATGGTAGTACATGTAATATTATATTAAACATGTACAACATGATTCCCAGTTGTATGAGCGTAAATGCCAGAGTATAAAGCTTTGAGAGGGACATAGGGGACAAAAAGAGAGACAGAGATAGCAAGACAGACTCATAGAAAAATGTGTAAATTTCAAATTTAATGCCTTATTTGTTTATAGTTGCTTTTTTGTTGTTGTCTTTTATTTTTATTTTTTTCTTTTTACTACAAAAAATGCACATTAACATGAGGTTATTTTTAATGTTTTGTCTTTGTTTTATTGTTGTTGCTGTTGTTATTGCTATTAAACATTAACATACGCGAGTACATTATGACAGCAATTATTCATTTCTTTTACTGACCAAAACAAAGCGCACAAAAAAAACAGAAAAGGCACTACAAATTAAAGTCATTTTCAAAGGAATGGTGTCATTTATTTACTAAGAATGTTGTTATTATTCTTATTTATATTATTATTGTTGTTGTTTAAAATATTTGTTTATGTTTTATAGCAAATTAGTTTTGCCAGTGTTGTTTAGTTTTTTCATTCTTTCGGAAAATTTGTTAATTTTGTTGGTTGTTTTTTATTTTATTTAATTTTTTATTTTAAAAGTATTGGTTTTAAAGGCTTGACTAGTTGATTTTTCTTATGCTTCGCGCATTGTTTAAGTTCATTGGATACACAGTAACCGTATAAATTGCTTAAAATTTAATTCTTTTAAGATTCGCTTAAAATTATAAATTATTTGCTTTGGTAGTGAATTTTTTCTTTTACTCTTTTGTGTATCTTTTATAGAAAATATAACCAAAAAATTAACAGATTTTAGAGTATTGAAGAGAAGTTTAATGAATTTTATGCAATTATGCAGAAACAGGCCTTCAATTGCAAAAAAAATAAAAATCAGTAAATTTCTTTATATTTAATAGATTGTGTTTTATGCGTGTGCTTCTTGTTTTTGGTTAATTAAGATATAATTTTAAATAGACAGTTACTATACAAATTACAGATTTGTAATTTCGGCCCAAATCTCTAAATATACAAGCTGGCATTAAGAGATTATAAGAATGATTGATTGAATTTTTTTTACATATGCTTACTAGACGTGACTAAACGTAACGCCATATTTGCAATGCAAAAAATCAACCTTATGGACAGTGCTGTGATCGATTAGTGATGACAGACAATAACACCGTAACCGATCCATTGGTTTTTGCTATGGTTGTGGTCATGATTTATAATTGAACCTTAAATAATAGTGTTTCAATATATTTTTTCAAACTAACACTTTTGTGCTTTAGAACAGTTGCATGGTTTTTACACATGAAGGGTGTTTGATAAAGTTCGGTTACAAATTTGTTTAAAAATGAAACAACTTTGTTCTTATATGTGAAACGAACCTTATTTTAAACCAAATACATACGAGGGCGGATTGACATTGAAGCTACCTAGCGCTAGATGGCAGCGCAAACACAAAAACTTTTTCTTTCTTAGAAATTACGATTTGTCAAACGTCAGCTTTTAAAATTTTAGCCAAATTCATCGATTAGTTTATTTGTTGTAGTCGTTTGAAGAAAGCAACTTTTGTGTTTCTTGGAAAATGGAAAAAAGTGAATTTCGTGTAGTGATTAAACACTATTACTTGAAAGGCAAAACGGCGAAAGAGACAAAAGAAAAGCTTGATAAATATTACGGCGTATCTGCTCCGTCAGATTATGTGGTAAAATATTGTTTTGCTGAATTTAAACGGGGCCGAACAAGCACTGTAACAATACCATCAACAGGAAGGCCAAAAGAGGTGGTTACTGAAGAAAATATCAAGAAAATCCTCGATATCGTTATGAATGATCGCCGGGTCAAAATACGTGAGATTGCTGAAATGGTAAACATATCATATGAACGTGTGTTCAACATTTTGCATGAACATTTGCATATGAAAAAGCTATCGGCAAGATGGGTGCCGCGTTTGCTCAGTGTTGAACAAAACGAGTTCGACTGATCACTTCACAACGGTGTTTGAACATGATTAATAACTGTTGATGAAACGTGGGTCCACCACTACACACCTGAAACTAAAAATCAATCGAAGCAATAGGTGGAAGCTGGTGGAAGTGCTCCGAAGAAGGCGAAGACAGCGAAATCGGCTGGCAAGGTTATGGACACTGTATTTTGGGAAGCACACGGAATATTGCTCATCGATTATCTTGAAAAGGGATCCACAATCACAGGAGAGTATTATCGTGCATTATTGGATCAATTGGTTGATGCAATCAAGGAAAAACGACCACATTTACACAAGAAAAAAGTGCTCTTTCTTCAAGACAACGCACTGGTTCACACAGCATTAGATACGATGCTAAAACTACGCGAAATCCACTTTGAATTGGTTGATCATCCACCTTATAGTCCTGATTTAGCCCCTAGTGACTTTTCCTGTTTCCAAACTTGAAAAAATGGCTCGCGGAAAAAGATTCATCTCAAACGAAGAAGTGATTACCGAAACTAATGCGTAATTTGAGGAGTTCCAAAATCGTATTATTCAAATGGTATAAAAAAGTTGGAAAATCGTCTTACTAAGTGTTTTGAGCTAAAAAGAGACTATGTTGAGAAATGAATGGTTTTTGAAAAAAAAAAATGTTTTTTTCAATATCAATCCGCCTTCGTATATGCTGTTTTGAGCGATAACCTTTTGTTATTTTTACGGTAAAGCAATTATGTATTACATCAGTGTAGAACGGCTGGGGTTTCTAAGCGAAAACTAATTCAATTGCGTTTTGAAGATCTTTACAGAATTTAAAATTACACCCCTAAGAGAGTTCTGCTGAGATCAAAGCAAATTATAATATGAAGGTGCAAGATACGGGCATTATGATGGATACATCAAACTAGAATTGGGCTCTTTAGCTCTTTTAACGAACTAGGTCGTTTACTTATAACAAACAACATGTGTGTAAAACAAAACTTTTATTGATGTGTGTATGTGTTTTACATACATGTAAAACAAACAATCCAACTCTATATTAAATCTTCCAAGCAAGCTTTTGAGTTTTTGCCGAGTCATTAAAGATGTTTGTCTTCTGTTGTCATGTTGGAGTTTAACTTTAATTGAATTGCTTGCTTGAATCTCGTTTATTTTTGACAGTAGAGATCAGTATCAATTGTTTTACCCGGTTGTAGAAGCTCATCACAAACAATTCCCTTTCAATCCCACCACACACACAGCATTACCTTTCTTGGCGTTAATCCTAGCTTTGCAAAGCTTCACCTTGCTTCATCTATGCTCTTTTATGCACATTATTATCGTACTCGATCCACTCTCCATCGCCCGCTTCAGCAATGATTCTACCACCTTGATCAAAAAAGTTCCCTGAATTTATTCAGAATATTAGAACTACAAGTTTATTCATCTAAATCTACATTGTCTCCTTCAAAGTAATCCCCATCAACTGCAATACACTTTTGCCAGCGCTTGATCCAATCCTCTAAACATTTTTTATATTCGGTTTTCGGTATGTCCTGCGATTTTTCTATTATTTTTTCTCGGCTGCTGAAACACGTACCCCGTAATGGTTCTTTAATTCGATTGAACAGGAGGAAATAACAGGCAGCCAAATTAGGTGAATTCGGTGGCTGTTAGATGATATTTGTTGCATTCTTCGTCAAAAAATTTCGAATAATTATGGTACAGTGTGACGGTACGTTATTATGGTGCAAAATCCACGAGTTTTCTGCCCACAATTCTAGTCTCATTCAGCGAATTGCTTCACGTAAACGCCTCATAATGCCCAAATAATACTCTTTGTTGACTGTCTGGCCTTCTGGCAAAAATTTATGATGCACTACACCGTTGTAATTCGTGGAAACCGTGAGCATTACCTTCTTTTTTGACTGAAAAGGACGTGGTCTCGACTCATTTGGTGAACGCCATTCACTTGAGTGATGTCTGGATTGTGTGTCGTACTCATAAACCAACGTCACGTCTCCAGTAATGATCCTTTTGAGGAATGTGAGATCGAATTCAGCCTCGCAAATCATGTCTTTTGCGACCTCAACACGTTCTCTTTTTTGCAAGAGTTTGAGGTCTTTTGGCAGCAACTTTGCTGCTATACAACGGATGCCCAAATCATTAACCAAAATGCTTAGGACGGATCCATAGGCAATGTTCAAGTCCTCCGCTATCTCTCTGATGGTTAATTTGCGGTTATTGACCGACGTTTCCATTGCTTTATCAATGATTTAGCAGTTTTCGATATCAATGGTCTGCTACTGCGTTCATCATCTTCGATTGGCTCACGACTACTTTTGAACTGCTCGAGCTGCTGGTAAACGACCGTTTTCTTTATAGAATCGTTGCCGAAACACTTTTTCAAAATTTCCAACGTTCGCGCACCATTAAATCCGTTTTTTACGCAAAATTTAATACAAGTTCGTTGTTGCAAACGGAATTCCATTTCTAAAATTGTAAAAAAACGCCAAAACACATAGAGAAAGATGTACCCTTGGCAACGTAACTTTTGCAAATATCAAGCTATGACGTTAAGATTTAGCGAGAATATCAACAACAGATGTAACAATCTAACAAAAAAAAAATCGGAACGATGGGACCGCCACACGGAGGTTTTTCCGGGAACATTTTGATCTAGGTGGTATTTCTTCCCGTTTTAGCAGGTAATCGCAAATAAAAATTCGTTCCATTGAATTTTTCACTGTCAATACATGTGGCGCCCAAACTTTTAGCTTTTCTGTCCATCTAGCTCTCTTTAAATGATGGATAATTGTTTAATGCTGAATGCCTAGTTACCTAGCAACGTTCTACGCAATAAAAACGCCTAAAAAGAAAATACAACACATTAGTGCCTTTGGGACTGTATTGTGGTTTTTTGTCTATTGGTTTGTGTCAAAATTGATAATGCTTTACCATGGTATTTTCGGTACTGATTTGTGTATTTGACGGCATTGCACAATCTTACATGTTTAAAATCATTGGGTGTAAAATAAAGGATATGAAAGCGTTTGAGATATTGCCGGAATTTTCCAAACTGTGGGCGGTTAGGTATATAAGGAGGCTGCTTTGCCCACGTCGATATAGTTATCGTTATGCAGTCACAAATTAAAGTCGTGTTTTGACGTAAATACAAGTGTTGTATAAACAAATGTTAAGTGCAAGATAAATAAGTTGCTGTATTAAGATAAACTTGATAAAGATAAAGGGAGGAAATAAAAACTGTAAAACAACAACAACGTGGTATTTATTTTATTTTGACGCAATTAAAAAGAGCTCAAACGTTTTAAAAAGGTTAAAACGTAACAATAATATAATTCTTATAATATTATTATTACATAACATGGACTCATTGAAAGGGTCCTACATGTCCGCTCTGACAAGCTGGTCTGGCCTGTGCTAAAACCGTAGACCTCCCGGTTGGTAGGCGGGTGTCTTACCTACCATACCACAGCGAATTCAGTGTAAATCGTGCCAAAATTCGATTAATATATTGGGTCATACAAAAAGGGTCCACGATTTTTTCTTTTAATTTAAAAATTTTCCTTATTGAAAATCAATTTTATATGTAGTAATTTGTTGACGGATTTTATGGGTGCGGCATGAAATATTCGTAACAGAATAACACATCACCGGCTTGCTTAGCAAATTTTTATTTTTCTTTCACGATTGCTTTACTCGAAAGGTCAAGTTGTAGGCAATAGACATCAGACTGGATCGTTTCTTTAGGTTGTAACAGTTTATAATGGATGGTTCCTTTAATATACCCCCAAAAGCCTCTGAAATCGAATTTTCTAAAACGAAATTGAGCAAACCACATAAAGGGTCCGCCAAATAATTTTTTTTTTTTGAAAATGCTATAAAAAAAAACTACTGAATATTTTCTCAAATTTCTTTTTTTATTTGAAAGTACAATCCTTCCAGTTAATAATGGAAAATAATTTCAATCAAATGGCTGCCTCGGCTGGCCATGCCGTAGCCTACACAATTGGTCCAATTTTTAAGCACATTATCGATTGTGTGCAGCTGTATTTCACCAATGGCTTCACGAATATTGTCCTTTCAATTATCTCTGGCTTGTTGGCGTAACACTTATCTTTGACGGCACCCCACAAATATTAGTCAAATGGTGTCAAATCGCAGCTCCGAGGTGGCCAAACGACATCAGCTTTGCGGCTGATAATGCGATCTTCAAAAACAGGACGCAAAACATCGAGTGTAGCTTTAGCTGTGTGGCACGTAGCGCCGTCCTGTTGAATCCAAATGTTGCTAATATCCTCCTCTTCAATTTTTGTGAACAAAAATTCGTTCAACATGGCCCGATAACGATCGTCATTGACTGTAACGGCCACTCCTTGCTCATTTTCGAAGAAAAATGGCCCAATTATGCCTCTGGACCAAAATCCGCACCAAACAGTGACTCGTCTTGGGTGTATCGGCTGTTCAATGTATGCGTGCGGGTTTCCTATGCCCCAAATGCGACAATTTTGCTTGTTTACACACCCGCCAAGATCAAAATGAGCTCTATCTGAAAAGATGATTTTTTTTTTTTGGCAAAATCGGCATCTTCTGTAAGTCGATCGATCAAAGTAATGTCGCAATATTTCCCAGCGTTGTTCAAGCGTATACACAACCATATTCGTTCAGCGGAAGTATAAAACTAATTATCTGTCAAATCAGACGTGAGCTAAGTGTTACCATTCATGAAATAAGCACTAGTTGAAAAA
Source organism: Wohlfahrtia magnifica (assembly GCA_023159175.1). Classification (NCBI taxonomy): domain Eukaryota; kingdom Metazoa; phylum Arthropoda; class Insecta; order Diptera; family Sarcophagidae; genus Wohlfahrtia; species Wohlfahrtia magnifica. The sequence goes on along the minus strand of JAKWBJ010000052.1, from coordinate 2,202,573 downwards.
AAAACGTTAGATGGCGGACCCTTTATTAATCTCGCGTTCACTAAAATCTAGTGTTCCCATAACACATTTTTCAAGTTTTTCGGTATATTTTTGCAGCGTTTTTTTTAGTTTTTTAAAATCTATTGCACGTCTTATACGAGCGACTTTTTAAAGCACTGTCTTCACAAAAAAATTTAACTGAATACTACCTTTTAGTAGTGTTGACCAATAAATTGGCCTTAACATCATCTGGCGAAAAAGTATCACTAAAATTTTAACATAAACCATTATTTTAAATTTTCTACAGTCCAGCCTTAAAGGCATAATGCGAAAACTTATTTATATGCCAATTTCGCATTTAAACTTTGCTGGTACTTAAAACACAAGTCAAGAGGTTTCCATTCTAATATAGTCAATTGTAGCTGCCCCTGTTTTACTCTTGCACACTTGGATATAGTAAATAGGTCTCCAGAATTTTGTAAGGCAATTAGGCATGTGCTAAAAAATAAATATATTTTACGATTTAAATTTTTATTACTTAGCAAATAAAAGGAGAATTTATGCTTGAACTTTTATTACACACTCGTACATATATTAATTGCTCTTTTACATGCAGCATATGTATCACTTAGTATCGAGTTCAGTGTTTCATAAATAAACATAAAATTCCTTAAGCAATTTTTTTATTACATGACATTTTAATTAACAACAAAGAGAAAAGAAATAAATATTAAACAATAATTTTTAATGAATGCCTGGCCTTATAATAATTTTTCATTTTTCATTTTTTTGTCCTTGAACTTAACCTCTGTTTTTACTGGCAACTTTATGTACCAAAAAATAAACGAAAAAAAGTCATAAAAACTTACCAAATTTGCCAGCTGGTGGTATATGTGTTTGATTATCTATGGCGCCTCGTAAAGCTACTGATGGTGCTCTTTTGCCATTAACAACAGCAGCACCAGCAGCACCAGCAGCACCAACATTATGATGTTGCTGATGATGGTCATGCTTCTTCTGACTCTTTGGTAAACTTTCGGGTACAGGCTGTAAAATGTGTATACCGGCTATTTTAGGTGAACGCATGCGCGTTTTAAATCCTTTTGTTGCATCAATACCATCAATACCACCAACACCACCACCATGACCATAGCTATGCAACATTCTATCGTTATAGGCAGCAGCGGCAGCTGTTGCAAATGTAACAATATAATGTTGCATGAATAGTGTAATAAAGATGAAAGCGAAAAAAAAATTGCAACGTTTTTTCATAGGCAATGACCATAGCAGCAGCGCATTATTGTTATTATGGATGCCTTTTTCATAATGAGCGTGATTTGGTGGCTTTGGTTGTTGCAGTTGTTGTGGATGTATATTATGCTGCATTAAATCGGTTTTATTTGTTGCACTTGTAGTAAAACAATTATTATTTTTATTTGTACAGAATAGTGTTGAATGCACTCTCATTTTTATTTAATTTGTATTTTGATTTGATTTTACTTTTTAATTTTTCTTGTTGTTGTTGTTGTTGTTGTTGTTGTTGTTGTGCTAACTATTATATTAAAATTCTTTTTTTTTTCTTTTCAAAGGCTTGAATGAGTAAGTGAAATGATAATAATTTTTAAAAAACACGCTTTGTTTTATTTTAATTTTTCTTTTTATTTTGTGATTTTCTTACATTTCAACGCAAAAATTTTCTTTTATTTCAATTAAATTAAAACAAAAGACTTAAGCAACAAGCCAAGTTTTCTTTGCACTGTTTTTTGTTTTATAAAAGGCTTTATAAAAACAGAAGACTTAAGACACCAACTTTACTTTTCTTATTTTAATGCTTAAAATTTTTCCTTAAAATCCAGCTTAAGGTTTTTTTTAAATAAAAGACTTAAAACAAAAACGTTTTATTTATTGCCTTTTACTCTTCTATTGTGCCAGGCTTTTTCAAACAAAAGACTTAAGACACATACATTATTTTTGTAAAAATATTTCAAAAGAAAGATACGATTTTTAAAGATCGTTTTTAAATTGAAATTTTCAAAAATCAAATGAAATAAAAACGTTTTATTTTTCCGTTGGCCACAACCGTTTTGTAGCCAAATACTTTAACAACTGACAACTGTGTGTTTCGTTTTGTTTTGACTTAAACGCTCTGTTTACAGCGCTCAGTGTTTAAAACAGCTGCTGTATGAAAAACATAAGCAAAGTCAATGCCAAGGCTGTTGCAAGTTTCGTTTCAATGTTGGTTTTTTTTTTCAATAAAGCTTTTACTCTTTTGCTGGGTACTATAGAATGAGTTAAAGCTTCTGGCAAAAAATATGCTCTTAAGCAACTCCCTCTACTCAAGAGAGAAATTCTGGTTTTGTTCTATTTTTATTAATATTTTATTGTGTTTTGTTTTGTATTAAAAGAAAAGAAATAAAAATTTGTTAACAGTTAAGAATTCAGTTTAACTTTCTCATCTGTAAAGCATAAAAAATACCTTTTACTTATTTATCTCTTTTTTGTTTTAAATTTAAATTTAAGCATTTAATGTCCCCATTAAAGGTCGTTTAAATTACGTGAAGCCTAATTTGTTTTGTTAAAAAAAAAATAAATAAATAAAATATCAATAACAGCATTGCAGTTTGATAAATTCCTGATTTTTTGAATATAACATATCTTTTTCAGCAAAAAAAAGACATTTTAATTAAACTTTTCCCTCTAATAATGCGAATGCTTTTGATCCTAAAAATAGGTTTTTGTTTCATAGATGAAATCTACATTTGATGCAAACTTCTTACTTTGTAGCCTTTTCTTTAAATTTGGGAAAAGGAATTGATCACAAAGAACTAAGAATAGAATAGAGAATATGTTGGATGTGGGGTGTTAGCTCGTATTTCAATTCATGGTGACCAAATTCTTGCATGGTCTCAATGAAATAATACCGTTTCCTTCGCTATGCTGTTGCTTTTGCTTCAAATCAATATTGAACCTGCCCAAAAGCTCTGAATAATATTCACCTGTAATTTCTAAAAACTGTCACGACTTAGTTAGTCGATAGACCCACCTTAAGTATCAATTAACGTAACCATAATCGCAGAAACCAAAATAGAATTGAACGGTTACGGTGCTAGTGTATGCTACCATTGATAGAAAATAGTGTTGGCTGTATGGTTGTGTTGCAATTATGGTGTAACATTAAGTCACATCTAATTGAACCTTCAATTTTCTGACTTTCTTTGATTTTTCCTTAATTTCTTGTATGTTATGATGGATTCATGCCTAATCTGCATTTAAAAAGGTTCCAATTGAATATCTCGTAATACTAAATATACTGCGCAGCAACATTTGTTAAAAAAAAAGAAACATCAAAGAACGTTATATGGTGGCACGCAGTGGGCTGTAGATCGAGCTTATTGAAGCTGATTAGTATGCAGCTTTTCGCTTCGCTCCTCATCACAGGGGCGTGTAGAAATACTCTGCAGGTGGCTCTGAATGTAATGCTTGACGTCTCTACGGAGTGCCCTACGGCTTAGTAAACTGCACATCTCGCCAAAAGATGCTGATTGTGCAAATGCGCGTGTTCTACGCTGTCTGTATTTGAGGCTCGCAACGAGTGAAGAGACAACTAATTGTGTCCTGTCGACCATGAGTTTTAAGACTGTGCGGGTGGTGACACCGAGTAGTGATGACTGGCGAGGGTATGACCTTCCTCTTTGTTGTCTTATCTCTTTTCAGACGGATCTAAGACGGAGAAAGGCATCGGTGATGACGTCTACTGCTAACAACATCTAGGCTGAAGTTTTTGTAGTTAGAAAAATAATGGAGATGATTGGGAATGAGATTGGGAGACCTGGTGACTATTTTCGTGGACAGTCAGGTGGCTCTCAAAGCACTCAGTTCATACTCGATCAGATTCAAAGTCGTTCAGTACTGAAAATTAGACTTGGTATGTTGCTGGAAAAACGTTATACTTTTCTTGGTACCAATAGTTCTAAGTCAACAGTCCATCCATTCTGCCATCTTTGAGTCATTATAGTGTATTCGAGAGGTTCTTCGCTGATAAGGCTGGTCAAATCTGGTATAACAATCCGTGTTGCAAGTCCTTAGATCTATATGGCCGGTTATTTCCAATCCATGAACATCTGCTCTTCTCTGTATGGGTAAAGTAGAGCTGAGACTGACTACGTACGTTATTGTGGGCCATTGCGGTATCGCTCGTAGATTAGCGAATACTGAGACTGATTACATTTATTTAGTCATTTTCCTAGGCTTTCGGACAGGAAGCATCAAGTCTTAAGTAAATTTACGATCCAAACTCTAACTTCGCAGCCGTGTACTGACCCTACCGTTATCCTTGGGTTTGCCACGGGTCTCAGCTGGTTGTGGCATAGGAATTGATGGGATTGCGGCGAGTTAAGGACCTTCCAGTCTTTAACTATTTTAATCTTTTATACTTACTAGCTTTTTGTTACTTTCAACTTTATTACTTTTTTCTTTCTTTATTCATTCTTTATTCTACAGTTTCTTCTTGCTTAGGACGATTACAATGGACCATATCGCCCTCCATCGATATCTATTACGATCAGATGGACTATAGTCCTCAAACCAAACCAAACATTTGGGGCCATAATTTACATCTGTAGAATACAGTTGTTGTCTTGAAGTCAGCTTACGCATGTGTCTTCGACCCATCAGTATATATATCAATGGCTGAGGGAAATCCAGGACATTTTCAATGTCATTATCGAAGCTCAAATTACATCTGACTTAAACTAGAGGTGTCTGGAGAAATCCACGTATTGCAGGATCTTTGATAGGGTTCTGCGAAGTGCAGCACTGATGATTACAGATGCGCTCAGGTCCATTCCTTCGAAGTCCTTGTTTGTACTGTTGAACTGGCTTCCGGCGGACCTGATGGCTAGGCAGATGGCGGGCATGTCTGCGATAAGGTTGAGGATGGCAGGGGCATGGTTGGACAGGGTATACGGGCCCAAACCCTCTTTGGATAGAATGTTCTTCGTGTGCATCTCACCAGACACGGTACTGTTGAGATTTACACGAATCAAAATTCTCGGAAGGGGTTGGGGACCACTGCCGGACCACTGAAATCTCTTACAGGCAGAGGTCTCAGCGATAAAGAGGGCAGCGGACTTGATGTACCACGGGGTATATGACAGTGATATCCGGATCTGTACGGACAGTCAGGCTGCGATCAGGGCGCTCTCCGGTGTCTACTCTACATCGCGACTGGTGTGTGAATGCCGGGCATCTCTGAACGAGATGGCGAGACATTCAGACCTGGAGTTTATCTGGGTAAGGTGTCTCTCGGATACCCGGGGGAACTGTGTAGCAGACGGACTTGCGAGGGCTGGCTATCTCCTCAGAAATGAGGAGATTGACCACTCAGTTGGGATGCCACTCTCCTTTTGCAGATTTATGGTCATGCGGTACATGTTGGGCAGGGCACAGCTACGGTGGGATGATGAACCCACGTGCTCTGTATCGGGCTCGCTCGAAGTCTATTATAGGGATGCCGTGACTTGGGCTGCGAACTCATGTGGCTGGTGCGTACGCTAAGAGATTGGGTCTGCCATTCACTGACTATTGTTGGGGTTGTCAGGATGAAGAGGAAGGGGAGGAGACTGTCGAGCACTCCCTATGCCAGTGCCCGAGTCTTCGGACATTAGGACTGCTTTCCTTGGTAATCCGTTTCTGGATGCCTTTTTGGATATGGCCGGTGTGAACATCGGCTGGATCTCTTCTTTTGTACATGCGTCTGGTCGGTTCGGATCGGACCGGGACGCGGACATATAGGTTGTTCATTTTCTGGATTACTGATGGGTATCACAGTGCGATCAATATTGGACCCAGGTGGGCTGGACGTGTCTGGCTAGCCGTCGTAACTAACTAACTAAACTAACGCTTTAGTTGCACCGCAACCAACCAAACTTATTAGCAACAATGTATGTGATTGACGGTAACTTACCATAACAGCATAACCGATCAATTGAATTTTAATTGCCTCGATTAGGTAACGATTATGGCATTGTGTTTAGTCACGTCTAATTTAACCTTAAAACTGATCAATTTCCAAATCCAAGCATTGCCATGGTTACGCAATGAGTTAGTGGCCTTTAATCTAAATTTCGTCAATGCATCTGAATATTCGGATGTAGCCAGACCCTAGACTGTAATAAGATTTAAATTTTTTTGTCTATAATAAAATTAAATTTTTTTTCTTCCCTATCTAAGTGGGTATAATTCCTGAAATAGACCACTAATTAAAAAATTAGTTTTGTTTAAATAATTAATTTAAAATCCATTAATTTAATTTCCATTTATTTAAAAAAAAAAATTTTGTTTCATGAACTGTTTTCGTAACCTCATATTCTAATTGGAAACAGTGTTTCTACCCAAAATCTATACAAAACATTTTGCAGTGTGTCAACTACAACTTGCAATTTGTTCGATCAGACGTGTTGTAATAGCGTATACTTTTTATTATACACACACAGTTTAATATGTTATTGCACTGAGTGAAGAAAAACTTTTCGTTGTGACAGCCAACATAATTGTTGTTTACCAACATGTTTGACTTTGTTTCAACAACAAATAGTACAGCAGCAGCTACAACACAATAGCAAACACACATACACACAGTATATTTAGTAAAGGTAAACAAATCTGTTTTATAGAGGCCCCGTTGTTGTTGTTTTTCTTACTATAAATAAATAATAAAAATTTTGTATGAAAGCGCGTCATAATCGTAAGAAGTGGGCGCATTAACGCCAGTATTGTATCGGCAGCATTACACCACCACCAAAAAACATGAATAAAAATTGTGAATGAATGAATAAATTTGAATGAGTGAGTGTATGTATGTGTTTGGTGTGTGTGTGTGAATATGAGTATAAGTGGAAGCGTGTTGTGTTTTTCGAAGAAACGTAATAAAGCGTCAAGATTTTTGTTTTTATTTGAGTTTTACAAGCATTTTGTTTACGAATATGTAGGGAAAAAAGGCAGCGTAAATACGGGAAATAAAGTATTCAGCAGCCCCATTCCAGATAAAAAGGAATTGTTTGTTTTATTTTTTGCTTTTTTTGTCAAACTTTTCTAAACAAAAATTTTTGATTGATTGACTCACTGCAAATATGTATTGAAATAGAAATACTGTGAAGGCATTTAATGGAGCATAAAAGTTTATCATGTTTTATGTTTAAATATATTTTTAATTTTTTTTTATAAAAGTCTATACCAGTCTATACCAACCCTACGGGTTGGTTTTAGATATGAACAAACTGGTACATATTATACAGAGTAACTATGGTTTGATAACTGAGAATGTCAAACTGTGTTAACATTTTTGCTCAGTACGGTTTGGCAAGTCATCAGGAATTGCTTAACGCCAGAACAATACTTTTAACCAGCAACTCTTGAAGCCTTGGAAGTTAATATTCAAGCCATAATTGACGACATATGGCCAGATTTAATGGAAAAAGTAGTCAAAAATTAGACTGGACCATATAGCCACGTAGCCATATTTAAAAAACAAAAGCCATTTATGTACCAGATTGTAATAAAAAAAATTCATTCCAACAATATTTCGGTCTTGTATCACCAATTTAAGTTCTCAAGCTCGTAAAAAACACCCTATATTTGAATTAATAACACTTCTAAAAATAAAAGAGGTTGTAATCTCATTTGTTTACAAACGCATTGAGTCCAACTTAAGGTTTAATTAGACTTGACTTAACATAACGCCAGTGGATAATTAGTCCCGTCGTAGTATGGAAGAGTTATTGAGGTGCAGATGAGACTGTAAGGCCTCCGATTGTTTTGGCCTAAACTCCACCGCTCCAGGACGGAATGGGTCCTTAATCTGCGAAGGGAGTACCTTGGGACTCTGATAGGTTTTCCTACTGGGCAGTGCGTTCTAAGTGCAATGTGGGGAAGCCGGAGACCGTGGAATATATCCTCTGTCATTGTCCGGTTCTACAGAGGCGCAGACTCAGTTTATTAGGCCAGATTTTTTTAGTGGTCTAGGTGAAGTTGCGTCAGCCGGGATCTGTGACCTGTAGGGTTTTATATTGGGCATAAGCTAGGTATTAGGTGACGCCCAGATTTTTAGGGTGTCCTCGTTTTTTGTCTCCTTCTTTCTCTTTTACCTCTTTCTTTTTGCTCCTTTTCATCTTTATCTTTTTTCTGCTCTTTTTATTTTTCCATCCTATTTTCTAAAGGTTTACCACAATGAACCCGTTTGGTCTCTGGGTGGCGTGCGGTTGCATTGCCTTTCAAACTCAACATAACGTCATAACCATAATAAAAACAACATAACCATAACAGAAACAGCCAAACGGCGTTATGGCCATTACCGTCTCTTGTTGAGCCTTTATTTTTGGCAAATGTGCCCAGCGACTTACGGTTCTTTATAATGTAATGATTTCTATCAAAGCTGTAATGATGATTAGGAGGAGAAATGGACAAACTATCTCCTGTTAAGACTTATATTGCTTGGTTATAGAAATTCCTACAGGCAGTAAGATAAAGATCCATGTCTCTGTTAGTTCAAGAGGATGGCTGACGACATATGATCAGAAAATATAGGACATTTGCAGGATGTTCACGTATGATAACATAAAGGAACCTAAAAGAGTTACCTAAAGTAAGCTTAAGTGTGTAAACCATACAAGTATTAGCCTTAGTTCTACTTTTTGATCAGTTTACCAAATAAACTTGTTATTTAAAAAAATTTTTAAAGTGTAGGGTATATGTAGTCGGACTTAAACGACTATAATTTTCTTTAAAATTTTCCTTTTTTGAATTCTAAACTATTGTCATTATCATCATATCGACCAGCATTTCACTGTTCCAAGCATCTGGAAATTCCCCAATTCTTCACTAGATTGAGGATGGTAGTGAGTGATGTTGTACAGTAAGGTTCCGGACCGATATATGGTGTCATGGAACCCTTTCTGGCCAGTGCATGCGCTATTATATTACCATCTATTCCACAGTGTCCAAATACCCAAAACAACTTGACCTTATTTCCAAGCGAAAGCTTTTGCAACGTATTGTAGCAATATTTTACCAGTCTAAATGTCATACGATTCAAGTCAAGTGCCCTTGGCTGACAGAGAATATATTAATGGTCTTACCCTTGATCCCACTATCTAGGTTGATCTACGCATACATAGCAATGACCATGATCTCAGCCTGGGAGACACTTAGTGGGATCGACAAGTCTCGTTTGGGTCCATGGACACCAGCATCTTTATACCAGTTTAGATCAAACGCACTCAGAACTCATTAAACCAACAATCTCCTGCCAAAGCACAGATCCAAAGGCATAACATCCAGGACCGAAGATGGTCCTCCGACCATTCAGAATGACACCTAGATACTTAACCTTCTTAGAAAAGTTGATGGTGGTACCCATAAAAGAAACAGCAGGTCACTCAATAAGTGCGTAGGATAAATAAGAAGAAAACAGAATTTTAATTAAACAAAACTCGATTTTATTATTCAATACAGTTGCCGTCGAGGCCGATACAACGAGTAAAGCGATTTTCCAACTTTTCAATACTTTTCTATAGTACAATTTCTCTTTCTCGTCAAAATAGGCTTCAGTGTCAGCGATTACTTCATCACTAAACTTAAATTTCCAGCAACCATTCTCTTGACACCTGAAAACAGTGAAAAGTCGTTTTTAGCTAAATCCGTAAAATAAGGTGGGTATGTAAGCAACTCAAAGCCCAATTCATTCAATTTAGTCATCCTCTTCATCGCTTTGTAGCACGATTTGTGAGCTCACGCGGCACCCATTTTGAACAGAGCTTTCGCATACCCAAGTGTTCGTATGAAATGGCAAAAACATTAACATCTGCTATCTCTACAATGTCAGCTAGCTCGTGCATATTCAATTTGCGATCGCTCATAATCAATTTGTGTATTTTTATGATGTTTTCTGGAATAACAGACACATTTGGGCGTCCACTATGCTCTGCATTATTTGCGCTGATACGACCACGTTTGTCTCGCAGAGTTCAAATAATATTTATCAAGCCATTGATTGGTTTCCACTATATTTTTTTCATCAAAAAGCAATACTTTATTAAAACTCGAAATTCACTTTTTTTCATTTAATTTTCAATAAAAAAAAGTTGCGTCACACAAAATGCTATAACTCACGAATCAATAGTCAGATTGCTGTTAAATTTATACGCGTATCGTTTGAAGTTTAGTACTAAATAAAAATCATATGGACATAATTCTAGTAACGCCATCTATATGTCATCCTATGAAGTTTTTGAAGGGACTATTACAGTCGCATGATAACTTGTATCTCCTTGTAAAAAAACAACAACCGTTTTTGAGGGATTCACCAAAAGTCCTTCCTGATTGCACCAATTTGACACCTCGCCCAGGGCCGTCCTCATGAGGTTCCACAACGTACTCTTATATTTCCCACGTACTGTTATAACGAGGTCATCAGCATAGCTAATTACACTGACACACCTATGTGCCAACATGGTGAGCAAGCCATCAAAAACTGTATTTCATAACAGTGAAGAAGGTACTTTACCCTGAAAACATCCTTTTGACTCCATCACAGTGGATTCCATCCCATCAAGATACTAGCTGATGATTCTGGAAGTGAATTAAGCAATAATTGACTTCTTAACTCCTTTCCGTTCCACGATCTAGCAATGGAGTCAAAACCTGTACTGTGAAAGGCGCCCTGAATATCTAAGAAGGCAGAAAGAGTCACATTCCCATCAGAGAATCTCACCATCAGTGAACTCCCCTTTACGTTCGCGAACTGAGTCGAATCAAGAGGACGTTCCACGAGGTACCTTTCCCTAATATAAACATCAATCAGTCTTTCCATCGTCTTCGAAACAAAGAATGAGCGACAAATAGGTCTATACGACTTGGGAAGATCACTGGGCCTACCGGCCTTTGCTATAAAAATATCTATGACCTCCCGTCATGCTTGTGGAACATAACCCAAACCAAGACTGGCTTTAAAAATCACTAACAAATTTGATAGGATTACGTAATTTTAAAATAACTTTGCCTTAATTATTATTTTATAATATTGATGTTAGGAAGTAAATTGGCCGTCAAATGATGAAATGTCAAGAATCGAGCTGTCGACCTTTGAAACTTATTTAGTAAAAAATTGGGAAGTTTTAACTATGGGACACTACACCCTTGAACAAAGAATTTTAATTGTGAAAATTTACTGTCAAAATGGTGAACATTTTACTGTATCACTTCGTAAAATTCGAGCAGCTTTTACTCGTAATCAGGCTCCTTCTAAGACCGCTGTGCGTAATTTAAACACTAAATTCGAGACTCACGCTACTGTTGACAATAGATCAAAACAATATGCTCGTAGTGGCCGTAGTGAAGTTATGTTAACATAACCGCTGTACAGCAAAGTGTTGAGAATGAGCCTGACGTCGACGTTCGCAACAATCGGGCATCACCAGAGAAACTTTGCGCAACATTTTGCATAAAGACTTTCATCGTCACGCTTATAAAGTTCAACTCGAAAGTTTGTGAATTGACTGTTTGGAAAACTGAACGAAAACAACGCATTTTTCAACAAAATCATCTTTAGTGATGAGTCCCATTTTCAATTAGGCGGTTATATAAACACACAAAATTGTCGCATATGTGGCTCACAAAATCCATAAACAGGGCTCGAAAAACCATTACATCCAAAAAACGTAACCATATGGTGTGGTTTGTGGCATCATGAATTCTCCGCGCTACCAAACCATGATAACCAATTTTTTGTGGCCACAATTGGTTAATGTTGACATCAGTGACCTTTGGTTTCAGCAGGACGACGCCACAAGCCACACAGCCAGCCAAAAAATTCAGTTATTGCATGAGAAATTTCCCGGTCGCCTAATTAACGCTTCGTTCTTGTGATTTAACGCCGCTGGATTATTTTCTCTGGGGCCATTGAAAAGACAGGGTTTACATGATCAAACCGTAAACAACTGACATTCTGAAAGATGAAAATCGGCGCTGCATTGACAAGATAAGCCAAGCAGCGTAGCAAAATGTGGTTCAAAATTTTGTGAATAAAGCGGACGTTTGCCCACGTGCTAGAGGTGAACATTTGCCAGACATTATATTCCATTATTAATTCCCATATTTCTATTTCATATTGGTATGAATAAAACTGAATTTGTCAGAGAAAAAAATTGTGTTTTTAAGCCAATTTATTTCCTAACCTCAAATTTGCCCACCCTTTATTTGCTTTTAAATTTCCAACTGCCATATTACTCGTAGAAGCAAATTCTTAAGAAATTCATTAAAAATTTAATTAAAATTATAAAAAAACGCTTTTATAGCATTTTTAGATTTTAAGGGTTTCGTTTTATAACATTTTTTTAAGAATTTTTCGTACAATTTCAAGTGCTTTTATTCAATAGATTGTGGGGGTGGGAGGAGGAAGAAAATAGGTTTTTTTTCTATTTTTTTTTTCAATTTTTGTTCTCTAAAATGACAAAAGTACCAGTTTTATCTTTTTTACAATCCTCCTTATTAAAGGACTCAATTTTTTTCCATTTTCTTTTAATAGACTAATACACGCACACAATACCTTATTAATGCTTAGCAAAAGGGCTATTGAATTAAGCAAAAAGTGGTTTTGCCTACCCAGCAAACATTTAGTGGCTCATTCATTATAAAGAGGCACTTGAAAGTAATAAAAGCAATTGCAATGGAAAGCGTAAGAAAGTGGAACACTTAGGAAATTATTCGAAGGACTTTTATGTTTAAATAGGTTTTTTTCTTCTTTTTAATTACAGTTCGACATAATTGATGTGTCTGTCAGCTTAGAAGGGGGAAAAAGAAAGCAGAAAATCAATAAAAAAAAACAACACAGTGAGACAAAAAATACCTGGCAACTCATAATATTTTTCTGATAGGCGCTATCGAGTAAAACGAATATCTGTTATTGGAATTTTTGGAACACCTCCAAAATCTCGAATTACGGGTAAAAACCGGTTTCTTTAACCTTCATACACGTATAAGTTGATAATTTAGCTGAATATTAACCGATTTTAAGTATCTTTGCGCATTTGGAAAGCAGAGACCTTTTAAATAATATATGTACACATTGAGTATAAAAGTTAATAGTGTCCATTTGGACAACATATGGCTTAACTATCACATATGGTTTGTGTCTACAAAACAAATATGACATTTTGGATGCCAAACATCTGTCATTATAATTCAGTATCCGATAGACGCCAAAGTGTAAACACACATTTTTTTCAAACGCTATAATAATGTCGAATTTTGTGCTCAAAAAGGATGTTTTGCGGTTAAGTCTAATAATCTTCTTTCATTTGAAGAAAACGGCTGCTGAAAGTTATCGATTGTTGATAGAAGCTTACGGTCAACATGCACCAACGCAAAAAACTTGTGCGCAATGGTTTGCGCGATTCAAAAATGGTGATTTCGACACAGAAGACAAATAGAGGCCTTGTCAGCCGAAAAAAGTTTGACGATGAAGAATTGGAAGCATTATTCGACGAAGATTGTTGTCAAACGAAAGAAGAACTTACATTATCATTGAAAGTCACACAACAAGCCATTTTCTTATGTTTAAAAGCATTAGGATTCATTCAAATGCAAGGAAATTGGTCCCATATGAATTGAAGCGGAGAGACGTTGAGAGGCGCCTAAAGTCATATGTAAAGCCCGGCCAACCAAGGTAATACTCTGTATTTGGTGGGAACAGAAGGGTGTTTTATATTATGAGCTGTTGAAATCGGGTCAGACGATCACAGGGGACCTGTATCGAACACAATTGATTCGTTTGAAGAGAACAATCAACGAAAAACGACCAGACTCGAGGTCATAATCTTCCATCATGACAATGCTCGGCCGCATGTTGCAAGACCGGTAAAAACTATTTGGAAAACAGTGGATGGGAAGTTTTAGCTCGCCCGCTTTATAGCTCTGACTTTGCCCCTTCTCGCTACCACTTGTTTCGATCGATACAGAACGCCCTTACTGGAATACGCTTCACTTCAGAATAGGGTAACAGATATTGGCTTGCTTCATTCTTCATTCACAACCGGAGCAGTTCTTTTGGCGCGGAATCCACATGCTACCAGAAAGATGGAAAAAAGTAGTGGCTAACGATGGACAAAATAGGTTAATATTCAGCTATTAACAGGACGATTCCTACCTAAAATAGCTTGTACAAACGTCTCTAACTCAGAAAATTCGAAATGAATCATTAAGTTAACTTAAGTAAAATATACTAAAAAGAGAATGGATCTTATATTGATAAATGTTTTATTTAATGTCGGCAATTATGTATGGAATACAATATCAGATAAATTCGCGCCTCTGTTAGCCCCACAAATGCGAGCCCTTTTGAGCACATTTTTCATTACATTCGCACACATTTCACGCGGTATTTCATTAATTTCATCACGAATATTATGTTTGAGGTGCTCCAGCGTTTCTGGTTTGTTTGCATAAACCTTGCTTTTCAGATATCCCCACAAAAATAAGTCCGGAGCAGTCAAATCAGGCGACCATGGAGGCCAATTAACATTACCATTCCTTGAAATAATTTGTTGTGGAAAGAGATCTCGTAGTAATTGCATTGTAATCCTGGCTGTATGCGATGTGGCACTGTCTTGTTGAAACCACATATTTAGTCAAGCCCAAAGCATGCAGTTACTGTTACGCCGTTGTCAGTCTCTAAGAAGTAAGGCCTACTGACCAAATTGTATACCAGACTGTCACTTTTAATGCATGCAAAGGTGACTGATGAATAATTTGATGGTTTTTCATTGCACAGAACCGACTATTCTGTTTATTTACATAACCACCAAATGAAAATGTGCTTCGTCACTCATTATGACTTTTTAATGAAAATCGGGGTTGGGATGGGCGAGCTGTTTTAACGATTAAAACACGTTGGTTTACTGAATATTTTTCCATAATAAATTGGCCACGTCTCTACTTCACGACTGCCAAATATGAACTGTCAAGACTAATGTTTACCAAAATGGCGGCAAAACAAAATAGTATACCTTCCCGGCGGACACCCTGTAGCTATTTTCTCTTCTTTTAAAATCCTCTACGAGTCTTAAAATCGGTTAACTTTTAGCGAAGTTATTAACTTATAAGTGAATCAAGGTCCGAAACTCGGTTTCTTTATCCATAACTCGAAATTTTGGAGGTGTTTCGAAAATTCGAAGACGATAGATAGACGCTATGTCTTTCAAAAAATAGTATCATTTCCGAGATGTTTCAACTTCGTTCTTTTATGTTGCACCGTGCAATGTAAACATTGTCTACGTCATTGAAGTTAGAAAAATATAGGCTCGATTAGCTGTTTTGACAAAATATGGACTAAACCGGAGTCAGAGTGAGAATAGCTGTACAAAACCGAACTCTTTAGTAGCACCAGTGATTGTACACAAATATTAGGTCATATTGTATAAAATTATTCGCACATTTTTGTAATTAGACGGTTTTGATACCTAATAATAGGGCAACGCTAATTCCATTCTGGGAAACGAACACGTATCTGTTCTATTTACATTTTAGGTAAAATTTTTAATGAAGAATATGTTAATTTCAAAATGAGTGAAACATCTAAAAAAAACGTTTAAAAAAAGCAGCAAAAACATGCCGAAATACATTAAGAGTATGTATTGAGAAGGCTGTGAATAAACAACAGATCCAGGATTCCGTTTCAAAAATTTCAATGGCAAAAACTGTATAAATCTTTACAACTTTTCCAGGAGATAGCAAAGTCACTGAACATTAAAGACGGAAGGTAGCACTGTAAAGTGGTTAGAGCGTAGTCATACAACAGATGCAGCCTGGGCTCGAACCCCACCAGAGGACATGAAGAAACAAAATTAATTGCGGTTTCGAGTGTTTAATAAGGAGAGTTAAACCCCCTCCAGACAAATCCATCTAAAAAAGCTCACTTGACCATCCAGGTCACCTTTGTGTGATAAAATAAATTTCATTAAATTATCATTTAAGTTGCAATCTGTTTTTATTAATAAAAAGCTTATATGGATACCAAAAGGCAAACAGGCGTGCTGGCATGCTCAATGTCATTAAAAAAATTTAGTAATTTTAATACCTACGGTAGTGTAGGCTATAAAAATAATACTCAGTCTACTGCTATTCAATAAGTTTTTCATATTTTCTCTACAAATTTTTAACATTTCAAATATTTTTCATTTCTAATCGTTTCAGAATTCTTTCCAACCATTTTTATTTGTTTCTTTCAATCGAAATGATTTATTTAACAAATACAAATAAATTATTGCTAAACTTACTCCTTATAATCGCTACCATTTGTCCTTTCTAAGTTTGTATAGGAAAAAATCAAATCCTTTTATAAAATGTTCTTTTGATTTCTTGGTGGCCCACTTTTCATTTCAAATTGTTGATCAATTTTTTTTTATGGAAAAAATAACAAAAACAAATACAAACACCATAACGTGTTGTTGGCAAATTATAAAAAATGGTAGAAAAGAAAATTGAAATGAAAATATATACACACATATGTATGTACATACATATATACATATGTTATATTCATACAAATGTAATTTGTGTAGCAGTGACAAGTGACATATTGTGCGCGAAAAGCACCACTTCAATGTTTACAAAAGAAAAAACCAAAACAAAAACAAAAACCAGAATAAAAATTATTTACAAAATATGCAGGTAAATACACAATGCGATTGCTTTTACAAGTGTATACACACATACACAGGCATATACATAAATACAGAGCCTTATAAATTTGAGCCAACAATTATTTACACACATGCACACACACACGCATATATATATATAAAGCGTGTTTTTTATAGAGCTATAGAACTTTAAGTTGGCATTACTTTTCAAGATGGCGACCGATTTAACAGCTGTCAAGTGATTTATTCTCAGTTTGGTTTGGCAATTCATCATAAATAGACTCACGCCAGGCGTAGATTCGTCGAATGGGCCCAAAACGAGATTACCGTTGTTCCCGATTTTCATAAGCGAATTTTGTTTAGCGATGAAGCGCACTTCTGGTTGAATGGCTACGTCAACAAACAAAACTGCCGCATTTGGAGTGAAGGTAATCCTCAAGTGTATGTGGAAACACCGTTACATCCAGAAAAACTGACTGTTTGGTGCGCTTTATGGGCTGGTGGAATCATTGGTCCGTACTTTTTCAAAAACGATGGTGGCCAGAACGTTACAGTTAATGGTGATCGGTATAGAGCCATGATTACTAACTTTTTCATTCCTGAATTGAATAACCATGATGTCCAGGAGATGTAGTTTCAACCAGACGGCGCAACATGTCACACAGCTCGTGCCACAATAGATTTATTGAAAGACACGTTAATTTCTGTGGAGCTACATATGTAAAGTCATTGGTCTATGCGGTAAAGCCACAAACGCTTGACCATTTGGAAGACAACATTCGCCGTGATATTGCCGATATATGGCCACAAATGCTGGAAAAAGTCATCGAAAATTGTACGTCCAGATTGGACTACATCCGCGCCAGCCGTGGCGGTCATATGCCAGAAATCATATTTAAAATGTAATGCCACAAGATTATCTATTTTAAAGTGACAGCAGTTATCCCAGCAGTATTAAAGATGACAATGTGTTCTCCACAGTCAATATTCAATACTTTTGGTATGACTACTTGGTTAGTCAAATGAATCAATGAAATTTCATTTTACATTGCACTCGGGATAACGTCAAATAATTAAAACCTCGGGTGTTGACGCTTATAAGATTATTGAAGCTTACGAGTGCAAGAATTTAAAATAAAAAATATATTAAAAGCTTTTTGATTGTTCGTAAACTAAAATCAAGTGAAAACAAATCTAAAGAAACAAAAAAAAGGCTTCCAACGAGAACAAAAATCAACTAAACAGAGACAGACAATACATACATACATAAATACATACATATGTAGCTTCATTTCTATAATAGTTATAAGGGGAATTCCCAAATTCGAAACTAATTGCGTACAATAAATATACATATGTATGTATGTACGCACATATGTATGTTTTTTAACTGTTACTGAAGCTAAAATTGTTTTATTTAGAGTTGAAGTTTTAGAGCTTTGTGGTTTGGCTAACGTTTTAGAGTCGACAGTGTTAAAAAAAGTGTTGACGTCTTGGAATGTTGACGGACGTGAGTGTTTCCGTTATACTAAGTGCGCTGTTTTGTCAGCTGTTTGACACAAACATAGCTTAAAGTAAGGATAACCCAAGAGAGAACTGCGTTTGTAGTAGAACTAGTACAGTGTGCGTTGAAGAAAAAGAAATCAAATGAATTAACAACAAAACAAGTAAACAATTTTAATACACAAAGCGACATACATACATGTGCTTTCATCAAAAGCTATTACTCAACTGAATGAAATTTTTGTTTATTTGTTATTCCCTGTTGAATATTTTCGGTTTCGTTCGGGTATATACTTAAAGGAAGCCGATTAAACTTGTGCACTTAAGTGCTGTTATGGCTATATATGGCTTAAAGAGTAATTCCCATCGTGTCACCATGAGTCTACTATCCCATCAAAGTCGTACATTTATTGACTGTATTTTAACAGCCACTCAATCAACTAATATGTACTTAAAGAGTGAAGTTAATCGATTTGGCCAATAAGGAATTCATATGTAACTAACAATTTCAGTGGTTAGGACTCTATCCCCCTACACATACACAACAGAACCAGACAGTTATATTTACAAATACATACGTATTTATTTTTTTATATATGTATGTATATGTGTGTTGCATTTAATCTAAACTCGTAATAATCATATAGGTGTGTTGATTTTACACTGTTATCATTTGTGTGTGCCCGTGTGTATTTGTTATGTACTAAATTGTCATATTGTATTTATTTATTACTGTTGCACAGTGGGATCAATGGAAAGTAAATAGTTTTCAAATATATCGACTTTAATTTACACGTTAAGCGGTGTTACAAATCAGGCAGTGGAAAGACGGCGAGTTCAATTTTAAATAAAACAAAATTTTATGAATATCTACTTCCAATTAGGATGTGTTATGTGAGGTACCAGAAATAATGGAAAATTTTTTTACATATATAGGGTCCGCAAAATATTTTTTTTTTTTTTTTTTTTGAAAATGCTATAAAAAAAACTACCGAATATTATCTCAATATATCTTTTTTATTTGAAACTACAATCCTTCCGGTTAATAATGGAAAATAATTTCATTCAAATGGCTGCCTCGGCTGGCCATACACGATCGGTCCAATTTTTAAGCACATTATTGTTTGTGTGCAGCTGTATTTCATCAATGGCTTCACGAATATTGTCCTTTAATGCGTCAATTGTCTCTGGCTGGTTGGCGTAACACTTATCTTTGACGGCACCCCACAAATAATAGTCCAACGGTGTCAAATCGCAGCTCCGAAGTGGCCAAACGACATCAGCTCTGCGGCTGATAATGCGATCTTCAAAAGCAGGGCGCAAAACATCGAGTGTAGCTTCGGCTGTGTGGCACGTAGCGCCGTCCTGTTGAAACCAAATGTTGCTAATATCCACCCAACAGATCATTTCACAAGCAAAATGTAAATGAATTGTAAAATAAGCTTGTCACAAGAGATTTCCTACAACTTTTTGTAAGCATACTTCTTATAAACTTATTTAAATACAAAAAGTATACAGTTTTGAAATACTATTTTAAAAATGCTTCACGTGACAATAGCTTTTACAATAATACTTAATATACACTTAGTTCAGATAACAATTTAACACACATGATTGCATTTGACTTATTCTCGCTATAGTTTTGTAAGTGTTTTTGAACATTATTTTATTAGTTTTTTTTTTTTTTTTTGACAATGTTAAAAATATATTTATTAGATATGTATCTATATATGTATGTATCTATATATGTATGTATATATGTATATATTTGTTCTTTTTTCGAAATTTGAACATTTTTTTAGAATTCGTATTACATTGCTCCCGTAGTTTCAACATGTTCTCCGAAGTCTAATGACATCTTTTAAAGTATTTTTTGCTTTTGTCTAAAAATTCTTAATTGAACCGGCATTAGGTCTTTATGCTGGAAAATCAATCGCCCGAATCTAGAGCGCATATATTTATAGTTGATTGTCCAGTGAATCGTCCAACGAATTATTGACAGAATTCGTTCTTCAGTCCAAAGGTCCAAACATTTAAGATAGCCTATATATAGTTACTTCCAGAAAGACGCTCTAAAAATTTCCCGCTCTTCGGCTAATATGGATAGATAACGAAGCTTCAACTGCTACCGCTCTTAGCATACACAAAACTCAATGTTTGCTTCGAACAGAAAGTGCCACGCCCACTTATCCAATACGAGTACTACGTAAAAATATATGATTTTTAGGAATTAATTCCTTAATTTCGTTAGAACATATTCCGTTATCGTACCGATAGAACAATGAAACACACGACACATTGCGACGGTGCTAGAGTGAATCGATAGAGTTGGCTACCTTACACTCATTGATGTGCTTCTTCGCCCTCTCCTGTACACGGTCGAGAAGCTCAAAAATAGACTTTGGAGCACCGACCCATACCATTTTGGGTCGGATATATCTTGTAAATATTGAGGAGATCAGATAGAGTGAAGTATATCTTGCAACGTCTTAAAAAACCAAGGCACTTTAATGCTTCTTTCGACACATGAAATATGTGATCATTTGAATGAATTCTTATGCCCAGAACATCAAGAGCATCTGATTCTTCAATATCTGCATTACCCATTGACACAGATGACAGCACACCACCATGTCTGTGTATTAAAAAACAACATTAAGTCTTGCGTGCATTAAAATCGACCCTGTTCGCACGACCCCACTCGGAGACCTTCACCCGGTCACTTGTGAGTGTGTCGTTCATATTCATCCTTCTCACCCCAACCTCCAAAAAGCTCGGACTACGATCAGAAGAATATGAGTTACAAATGTTGCTGTCATCCACAAAAGAGTAGATAGGATTAGAAGTGAGAAGAAAAAAGTCGTTAAGAATTATTAGGAAAAGAGTAGGAGAAAGAACAGAGCCTTGCGGTACCCCTGAGTTTACCCTGAACTCGTCGGATGATACCCCATCTATAAGCACTCTTATACAGCGATCTCTGAGAAAATGGGAGAAAGAGTAAAAAATTATAACTAAAATAATAAATAAAAGAGGGGAAGCGAAGCACTCCTTGCTTTAGCTGGTTCTAAATAAAAGTATGTCCGCCGATATATGTATGTATATGTGGGTCCCAATCTATGGCCTATTTTGTGATATCTTTTGGATCTTTATGTACAATGTGATCGATTCAACTCCACTTACGTTTTCGGATTTCATCTTTGATTGGTCTTTGATTAATTATCGGCCAAAGCTACCGATTTGAAATTGTTCTTGACCAGTATTTGCGGAGGATCTTTCTGAAACAGTTGTTTACTTCACAAAGAATTGCGGAGGATCTTTCTGAAACAGTTGCTTACTTCACAAAGACTTATAAGACCTGCAATTAACGCATACAACAAAATGAAAAAACCAACTTGTAACGCAGTAACAACCTTCGACTTAGCTTGCATATCTGTGAAAGTATGAACAAACAGATATCATCAGCGTGGTCGAAGTTCTACAATCTGCCTTGAAGACCACAGGTAATTCAATCTCTGTTAGGTGTTGCTTCAGTCCTCCATATAATAATCATCATATCGAGCAGGCACTATTGCAGGACACTGCGACCCATGGGATCTATTGTGCCCCTTCCGGTCTATAGTTTGTTCAACAGATTTGCTGCCTTCCTAATGAACACCAGCAGATTTCAAACCATAATGGTAGATATGTGTCCCAATGAAACCCTATATCTACCTAAACATTTCCATCTAAAACTAATCAAGAACCCCACATTCACACAATCTATGTTCCTCTGTCTCTGATGCCTGTGCAGCACAGTCTACAAATAGCCACATCTGTGATCGCCATCATCTTCAAAAGTCCCACAAATATGTACCAAAAATTATTTCGATTTTCCTTCCGTGCCACTGTGTACAGTTAGGTAGTTAGACAAAGAGTCGTTAGAAAATAAAGCATATGTTAGGGGGAATATGTATGTGTGCTTATAAAATAGTCTGACTAAGTAATCACTTTCAAGTTTTGTTTAGTAGTCAGTGTGGTTGGTTGTATTTTTCTTTTTTTCGTCTTTTTGTGACATAATTGGGATTTGCACTTGACAACATATGTTTCATACACAATTATATTTACTTGCACGTGTGCACACATACAAACGTACTCGTATTGTGTATAACATATACATACTTACATATGAATAAGCCAAAATATAACATTTTTATTTGTAAAGGGTCCGCCAAATAATTTTTTTTTTTATTTCAAAGTACAATCCTTCCGGTTAATAATGGAAATTAATTTCATTCAAATAGCTGCCTCGGCTGGCCAAGCAGTAGCCTACGCCATCGGTCCAATTTTTAAGCACATTATCGATTGTGTGCAGCTGTATTTCACCAATGGCTTCACGAATATTGTCCTTTAAAGCGTCAATTGTCTCTGGCTTGTTGGCGTAACACTTATCTTTGACGGCACCTCACAAATAATAGTCTAACGGTGTCAAATCGCAGCTCCGAGGTGGCCAAACTACATCAGCTCTGCGGCTGATAATGCGATCTTCAAAAACAGGGCGCAAAACATCGAGTGTTGCTTCGGCTGTGTGGCACGTAGCGCCGTCCTGTTGAAAACAAATGTTGCTAATATCCTCCTCTTCAATTTTTGTGAACAAAAATTCGTTCAACATAGCCCGATAACGATCGCCATTGACTGTAACGGCCACTCCTTGCTCATTTTCGAAGAAAAATGGCCCAATTATGCCTCTGGACCAAAATCCGCACCAAACAGTGACTCGTCTTGGGTGTATCGGCTTTTCAATGTATGCGTGCGGGTTTTCTGTGCCCCAAATGCGACAATTTTGCTTGTTTACCTACGCGACAAGATCAAAATGAGCTTCATCTGAAAAGAGGATTTTTTTTGGCAAAATCGGCATCTTCAATAAGTCGATCGCAGGCCCAGATTCCCAGTGTTGTTCAAGCGTATACACAACCATATTCGTTCAGCGGAAGGATAAAACTGATTATCTGTCAAATCAGACATGAGCTAAGTGTTACCATTCAAGAAATAAGCATTAGTTGAAAAAAAGAACGTTAGATGGCGGACCCTATATTTATTTTCTAAATAATTCACAATAAATATAATATGATAAAAATAATAAAATACTATATAAACTGAAAAAAAATCCTGCTTTGACATGGATCAACAAAAAAACAAAATCTGAAAAGAAACACTCACAGGTACAACTGCACTATGTGAAAAGGAAGGGATAATCGATAAATTCTTAAAATAGTATTAAATAAAGAAAGCATTTCTTTTCCTTTTTTTATTCTATTTTTTCTAAACAGTATTTATTATTTTTACAAGAATGTATGTGTGTAAGTGTGAGAGTATTTTTTGAACATATTTCTACAATAACATTTAATGTGCTTGTATGTGTGTGTGTGTTTGATTTCCTTGTATGCTTTGGGATGTATATTTTTGTGTGTCTGTTTGTATTTGTTAGTTTGAATGTTTATCTTTAGTATACTTGTTTGCATGTGTTTGTTTGTTTGTTATTGTCACACAAACAAAGGGTTTTTTTAAAGTTTGATGACGTTTTTATTATATTTTTATTCTTTTTTCACCATCTTTCTGTTTTTTTTTTTTTTTTTTTGTTTGGGGGTGGGGGGGTGGTATTTGAGCTTGTGCCAGTTTGAGTATTGGGTACGGGCAGTTTATTAAAGGAATATATTCATGAAGACAAAATATAATTTTCGATGGAACTGAATTTTATCGGCCTTAGCGATAGCGACTCATTTGAATGTTGCCCTAGTGTGTGTGCGAGTGCATGGAACTATGAAGGCAGTTTAGTTATGCATACATAAATACATAATTTTCGCAACATCTCAAGTGGAACAGGAGAGACGTGCTCTCAATCAATGTATTGCGCTCAATTCTATTCAAGGGTATATACAGTTTAACACCAGTTCCAAACAACAGATACATATTCATAGCTAGTCGCTAGCAATGTTATGAGGTAATTTTCTTTCCCATCACTCCTCTAGGGAGCGAGCATATTGGGTATCCACAAAGCATCCGTTGCTTTGTTTCAGTTTCAGTAATCAAGTTTATTTTCAAGCTCAGTGATGATTAATCTACTGTAGCTCGTCTCCATACGATTGTGTGTAGTAATGAAGATCTTTGCTAAGTGTAGGTGCTATCTGGGTTACGTGAGTCTCGCCACGCTGGCATACCCTACGGTGCCTCAATGAGACGGGTGAATACAATGCGTCCACCGACGCTCCTCACCTGTGATCCACGAGTAAATAAAGGCGTATTCTTAGGACACTCATAACCTTCACACCTCTTTGAGGAGCCGCAGACTATCTAAACTCCTGCCGTAAAATGTGTCACAGCACCCAGTTGAGGAGATGCAACACCACACCGAGCTCGAGCTCTGCCTGCGCTTTAGGTTTAAACCACAGCCACCACGAAGCGCCCACAAGGAGGTCTACCCAACAATCGGGTAGAGATCGAAATTCCTGGGGCTCCCGATTCCCGTGGCACCAGAATACCTCTGGTCAGACTTAGTGGCACGTGTGTGTAAATACAAACACGTACCGCCTCCAGTTTCGGCCCCACAACGGCCCCGAACTGGTCACCAGTGAGCTAAGTGTAGGTGGTGGTGATCTTTACTTAGCATTGTAATTATTTTCCCAGCGTTTTCTCCTGATCATTCGTCTGATGTTTGTCATCATCGCCAGAAGTAAGCTGGAAGGTGAGAGGGGCTTGTTTGGATGGATTTGTCTGGAGGGATGTTGAAGTCTTTTTATTAAACACTCAAAACCGCAATTAAAGTTTTTCATCAAGTCCTCTACTGGGACTCGAACCTGGCTGCCCTCTAACCACTACACCACGCCACCCCTTATTATGTTATGAGGTGATGCCAAAGCGACGCACAAGTTGCGCATATTAATGAATTTTGTGGTCTTCCTCTGCCGAGTTGGTATCAATGTTGATCTCTAGAGATTGTCTCAGAGCAGGTGGCGTGATGAATTTGCTTGCCGATTGTAGAAAAAGGTATTGTGCCGCTATTGAGCGCAAAATCTCAGGCGTTTGTCACGGGACACTGTAGATTTGGGTTCCATGTCGAGGCTATTGCCATAGCTTTTATAATATGGTGGAGGAAGAAATCTTTTCCCACCTTTTGTATTAGTGTTCCACGCAAGAGTACAGTAGCTGGTTCCCGCAGCCCATCTTGCTTGTGATTACACTTACATGTTTGACTCTCTTTTCCGGATACCACAATGGAACCATGTGGTTTGCACATTTTCGATCTGATAATTTTGATGTTCAAAATGCATCTTGCACCTTGCAAAATGTGGTTCAAAATTTTGTGAAAAGAGCGGACGTCTGCCGACGTGCTAGAGTTGGATAATTGCCCGACATCATATTCCATTATTAATTCCCATATTTCTATTTTATATTGATATGAATAAGATTGAATTTGTCAAAAAATGTGTTTTTAAGCCAATTCACTTTCTAACCTCAAATTTGCTCTAACGAATCGATATACATAATTCACTACTTTAATTCACGACTTTAAAGCACCGACCCATACATGAGACTTGTATTCTAACGGGTGCGCCATCTAACGTTTTTTTTTCAACAAGTGCTTATTTCGTGAATGGTAACACTTAGCTCATGTCTGATTTGACAGATAATTAGTTTTATCCTTCCGCTGAACGAATATGGTTGTGTATACGCTTTTTTCGCTTCGCTAAGTGGGCCTGCGATCGACTTACAGAAGATGCCGATTTTGCCAAAAAAAATCATCATTTCAGATGAAGCTCATTTTAATCTTGCCGGGTATATAAACATGCAAACTTGTCGCATTTAGGGCACAGAAAACGCACATATACATTGAAAAGCCGATTCCCCCAAGACGAGTCACTGTTTGGTGCGGATTTTGGTCCAGAGGTATAATTCGAAAATGAGCAAGGAGTGACCGTTACAGTCAATGGCGATCGTTATCGGGCCAAAATTGAAGAGTAGGATATTAGCAGAAGCTACACTCGATGTTTTGCGCCCTGTTTTCAAAAAAAAAAAAAAAAAATTTATTTGGTGGACCCTATATCTTAGTTTGGACATACATACACAGGTATTGCAAATATTGAGGAGTTCAGAGTATTTCTTACACCAAGTATTTAACACTAAGGCTATCACGATCGGGTCAAATGACCCGTTTTAAATTTTTTGTCAGAGCTTCTTGTAAATAACATTATAGTTTCGGCATTTGACGTTATTACTTTTATTTAAAAATACATTCATAACATTTTTTAGTTCTTACTCCTCTTTTATTAACTTATTTACCGAAAAATATATACAACCTGCCTTAACTACAGCAACAGGTCATATGACCCGCTGTGGTAGGAATAGGTATACATGCTGTATCTGTCGGCTTAGTGTTAAACCGAGATACTTGAATGCTTCTTTCGACACTCGAAATATGTGATCATTCCAGCGTACATCACAATGAATTCTAAGGCCCAGAATATCAAGAGCATTCAACTCCACACGGTTGATTCGGTAACACCGCTAAGCCTGTGTGTCAAAAAACAACATTGGGTGTAGCTCGCATTAGAGTTGACCCCTTCACCAAATTCAAACATTGAAATGAAAACCTTCAAAGTACGGAATTTTTGCACCGATGGAGATAATAAATGCCACGTCCATGCGATCTTTGGGAAATTCCTTAAAATTTAAAGTTCCCGTATATTTTTTTCTTATTCTAACTTTCAATATGTATTATTTGCTTAAAGTATTCCCCTAAACACTTGAGTAACAGATTTATTTCTTTGTAATGAATACACTCTTTTAGAATTCTTTCTTTGTTATATATTTTTTTTTCTTGAATTCAAGCATTAAGTGAAAATTTGTTTAATATTAATCTAAACCACCACCATACTATCTCTCCTACACTTGCACACACACAAAAATGATTTTTTTTCCTTTTGTTGCACTATGGCTAAGTGTGAGTGCTTGTTTGCTCTAAATAAATTCCTAACTGGTACTAAATGCATGCAAGTACCAAATTAGGTATCCAGCGGATATTAAAACAAATATTTTTCTTGTTATTTCTTCTACAAATTCATTGATTTATTTATCATTATAGTTTTTCTTTTTTCATTAATAATATATTGGTTCCAATTGTTTGCAATTTTTTGTTTTGTTTTTAATACTAAATAATATATACGATTATAAGTATATTTATATTTATAGGATTATATAATATAATTAAATTGTACATGTTTTATGATTCTTCTGTGTTATTTTTTATTTTTAGTCTTTTTTTAATCGCTTAATTAATAAACAAACAAAATCTAATAATAAAAAAGAGTTTTAATTTTTTTTTATAATTTGGTTTTATATTGTATTTAGGCTTTATTAGTTGTATAATAAGTCTAAATAAATTTTAATATTGTTTAAGAGAGGGAAAAAAGGGCGAATACATAATATGTGTCTTACAATAGGTAAAAGGAACTTATATGGAAAATACAATTTTCATTAACTTTTTTAACGGTAAGAGGGTAAAAGTCTTTAATTACATTTGCGGTTGAAGGTTAAACTGTAACATAAATTATTTGGAATTAACTTTCGGTTTTGATTTGTGTACATTTTCTTATGGGTGTTAATGCTTGAAATTTGAATGTAATGAAGGATTATGTTTCTCCTAAAATTAAACTTAATAAGTAGTTCGAGTTGCCGTTCAAGGCAAATTGTTAAGTGAGCTGAGTTATCGCGTTCGGTTATTGTCAAGAGTAGATTAAAGAGAGAAAGCAAGTACTGGTCCTAGAGTATTCTCGAATAGACTTTAGCTCTGCGAGTCTATTGGGCTAATATATTTTGAACTAATTTTCTACACATAACCTATAACTGCAGGCTAAGGTTTAGCTGAAGAACGTACAAGGCACACATTAAGAAAAAACCCCTTAGTGAACTATACCACGACATTTTTATATTGGTCCGGAACCTTACTGTGCTGCACCACTTATTACCATCCTCCATCTAATCAAGGATTGGGAAATTGCCAGATGCTGGAAATACTTGAATGCCTAAAGGAGACTTCGCTACCCTAAGGCGGCGATCAGTCTGCAATTTGGGCGACGTTCTGACCGTGGTTATTCACGCGCGTGCTGACATGTGGTTATACGCGGGTTGACAAGCAGGGACCAAAATTTGTTAGTTCAATGGTAGATGTATGCAGAACATTTCCCACATTTCGTGATCACAGTGTCAAAAACTAACACACAACGTGTGACCACGGGTGGTCACGATGTCACATAAAGTAAATGCACCAATGACCACGGGTGGTCACATTGTCCTAAATCATCAAAATACAAATGTCCACCGGTGGGGCACGTGTTGCTCTAAGTGTTAAGTATGACAGGCCGGACTTAAAACACCTTACGGGCCATTGTAGACTAAAAGCGCATCTGAAGAGGATGGCGTTTACAGATGTGGTTGTGTGTAGGCATCAGAGACAACGAAACAACTATTGTGTGAATGTGGGTTCTTGATAGGATTAGGTGGAAATGTTTAGGTAGACGTAGGGTCTCACTGGGTGGCATATCCACCATTATGGTTTCAGATCAGCTGGTGCTCATTGGGAAGGCAGCAGATCTGCTGAAGAAATTAGAGACCGGTAGCTGCGATTACCGAACGCCTTAATGTAGCACTTCTGCTTAGCTTACCTTCGCCAATTGACCATACCCTTCACAGACAGGGTTTTCTGGGCTTGATCTTTCGAATGTAGACAAGGACGTCGTCTACGCCTCACGGACTAACGCATCAAACACTCTTTTCGTTCGAGCACCTTCACCCATTGAATGACCCGTCCGACCTAACGTAGCCGCTGGACGTTACTAAGCTAAGCAACGTGTATGCTTTTATATAACTGATTAGTTCATGATTGCTTCAAATGCGAAATTTATCGTTAAACTGCGGATAATCGAATCTCTTGCGTAGAACTTTTCTTTCGAACACACCCAAAGCAGCTGCATCGTTGCGTTAGAGGTCTCTAGTATTCAATTTCTAATTGAGACCATAACGACATGATTCTATGCTCTCCAGGCTCTATTGTATAGTTGTTAACCGTAACCTGGAGTCCAATACGCCATACGTCCCTACTTGTCGACAGCAGATACTCTGTCTTGGCCTGATTCATTAGTAGATCCATCTTGACAGAATCTTTTCCGATAGCACTAGAGGCAGCAGTAACATCTGGCTTGAGTGCGCCCAATGATGTTGATACCATCGGCGTATGTAAAGAACTGATTGCTTATAGAAGATGGTGCCATTGCCATGAAGTGCTACCTTCCGCAGAACACTCTCCATGACGAAGATGAAGGGTTCGCATGATAAGTAATCGTCCTTTTTTAAACCTCGCACAGTATCAAAGGTTCTGAGAGTCCCCTTCCTATTTTGACGAAGCTGCAGGAATTGCTAAACCTCATTTTCCACAGTCTCATCAGTTTTACTGGAATACCACGCGATGTCATGTCGGGCTACCGAAGGTTGCCTTATAGTCGACAAATCTTGCGTTGTAACCAGACAACGACATCAAAACATGATATGGCACTTAGTGCATACCGAGTAAACTAAGCAGATCAATACAAACTGGCACATTTTTGAACCCATGACTTCGAGATGGATGGAAATGGTAGGTTTCAATTGTGAATTCTTTTGATACTAAGGCTCTTAAACGCGTTGCTGTTAAGCTTTTCAAAGCACCATATAAATGTCAGATGCAGGATAAACGAACTCATCTGTTATAAGACCAGACAAATCTGCAGAACAAATCGTGTGTCAAAACAGCCCAAAGGCTAAAATTCCCACATGATGTTTGCTCCCACCCTTTATTTTACTACTTAAATCATGGATTGGGAGATATGAACGAAGTGCACACCTTCATAAAATTGACTGGGAGCTGCTGGCAGGAAGTGACCAAAGGATGTAAGGACTTTAGTATTATTGTGGAGACACATGGTAGCGCACTCTTTGAACACTTGGGTACTGAAGACAACTGCTAATTGAATCTAACTTAACCTAACCTACATATCTGTAGGTTAACCCAGGGTGATTTATACTGAGTTCTTATAGTGAGGATCATAAGAGTATTTAGAAGAGATTTCTAAATTTATACTAAGAGAGGATCTGTGATAAATTTGTATAAAATACTTTGTGAATGTTTGCAAGTTTTCCTAGAAGAAAGCAAGACCTTCTAGGATTACTTTGTCATGGATGCTGGTACTTGCTGGGACATAAAGACAAATAATGACGTTATCATGGTTAAAGTATTTCTTTAGAATAGTTTTTTTTTTCAATAAGACCAGCACTCAGGGGATAACCCCTACTCATGCAGTGCATTGTGCTGGTACTAGGAAAGTAGGTTGTGGGAAGGAGGATAGATAGAGTAGTGTCGGTGGACGTTCGATTTAAATTTGCTCATGTCGTAAGTGGCAGGAAACACATTCGCAGGAAGATTGTTCCACAAACGAATAGTGTGACCAAAGAACGAATTCTCTCTATAATGCGCTGTGCGATTTACTGGACAATGAACTACAAAGGGCTGAGCTCTACAAGAAATACGAGTACTACGTAAAAATATATGATTACTAGGAATTAGTTTTTTAATTTCGTCAGATCACATTCTGTTATAGTACCGATAGAAGAATCAAACGCACGCCACATTGCGACGATGCTCTAATGAATTGATAGAATTGGCTATCCTACCGTCACTAATAAGAACCTTCGCCCTCTCCTGTACACGGCCCATACATGAGAGTTGTATTCCAGTTTGGGTCAGATATAGATCTTGTAAATATTAAGGAGACCAGATGGAGTGAAGTTATTCTTACACCGTCTTAAGAAGCCGAGACACTTGAATGATTCATTCAACACTCGAAATATGTGCTCGTTCCAACGAACGTCACAATGAATTCTCATGCCTAGAACATCAAGAGCATCTGATTCCTCAATATCTACATTACCCATAGATACAAATGACAACACACCACCACGTCTGTGTGTCAGAAAGCAACATTGGGTCCTGCGCTGATCAAAGTCGACTCTGTTCGCGCGACCTCACTCAGAGATTTTCGACAGGTCGTTTGTGTGTCGTTAATATTACGCCTTTTCGCCCCGATCTCCAAAAAGCTCGGCCTACGATCAAAAGAATATAAATGACAAATGTTGCTGTCATCTGCAAAAGAGTAGATAGGATTAGAAGTGAGAAAAAGAAAGTCATTAAGAAATATTAGAAATAGAGTTGGAGAAAGAACAGAGCCTTGCGGTACCACTGAATTTATCCTGAACTCGTCAGATGAAATCCCGTCTATAACCACTCTTATAGTGCGATTTCTGAGAAAGCTCCACATGAATGAGAAGTGACTACCGACACCAAAGGCAATAAGTTTGGATATGAAAGCCTCGTGCCAGATTCTGTCAAATGCCTTAGAAATATTCAGGGCCACAACCTTACTCTCACCAAATCCATGAACGGACCTGTTCCACCCTTCAGAGAGTAACGCCAGCAGATCACCAGTAGAGCGACCCTTACGGAAACCATATTGGCGATGGCTCAGCAAACTGTTGGACTCTAAATGTTTGACAAGGTGATGATTAATCATACTCTCCATAACTTTGGAAGGTGCCGAACAAACTGCTATTGGACGGTAGTTTTCAGGGTTACTAGCCTCACCCTTTTTAGGGATTGGCGTTACATTGGCAATCTTCCAGCAAGATTTTATTTTTAGTTAAAGGTGTAATTACATATAATATTTAATAATTATTTGTTTTTGACTTTATTTTTAGCTTTGAGTATTCATGTGAAAAATTCACGTGAAAATTTTGTTCGCCTTTTATTCACGATAAGGGTGAATATAAAAATAAAGAAATTTTCAAATTTTTGCTTGTAGTTTTGGTTTGGCTATTAGTGAGTTATTTCAGGACAAAAATGTCAAAAAATGTTTACGACTCACCAGCCATGATAAGATTGAATATTTCAGGCACGTTGGCCAGAAATGAGTTTTCTGCAATGAAATGACAATGGCAAGGGTAATGTTGAAGAAGGCAAAAGACGAACTAAAATGGGTATAGGACGATCCTGGTTTTTCTATCATCAAATCTTTTTGTATTAAATATTTTCTATTTTCATATTTAAAACAAAATTCTGTTCCAAATTTAGCAAAACTTGTAATTTTCTTATTTAAAAGTAAAATAATTTAAATTTTTGTTGTTGTTGTATTTGTTTTATAACCTTCGACCGCTTGTGTATGCAAATGAAATAAAATTAAATATTTTAATTTGTTCTAATTTTTGTTTCAGGGTTTACAATACATACGTACATACATCTAAGCACGTGTATCCTATATATTTTGTGTATGTGTGTCAAATGACGCCATTATGATAATAAGGAATTTAAAAATGGAATTATTGAAGTAAATAAACAAACAAAAAAAACACAAAAAAATGTTTTAAACAATAAAAAAAATACTTTTGATGCGTAATCAGAGCAGCAGCTGGGGTAAAATCAACATCATCATTAGCAACTTCTAGAATTCTTCTTCTTTACATACATCCATGGGTAGTTGTTGTGCCGAAGAACAGGTGGTTGGTGGTGGAGTGTAAGGAGTTGATGGTTTACGTAGACTTAAGAGGACAGGATAATGTAAATCTTCATCGTACAATGATGAATTCATCAATTCCAAATGACGCTGCCATATGGTCTCATTGTAGCGTTGGGTTAATTTAACTGAAAAACCCCGGGCCATCGATTCTTCTATGAATAGGGACATGGTTTTACCACGTCTAGGAGCCATTATTAAGGCTTCACCCTGAGGTGAAAGATAATACCATATGGTATCCACTAAGGCAGAACGGGCCTCATCGAAAAAGAGACAATCTGCCGAAAGTATGATATCGAATTTTTCCGCTTCAGCAGGTACACGTGCCCGCGTATCTTCCCATTTCAAGACAGAACATTTGGTATAGCAAGAGATTTCATTGAGACACACAGTTTTCTTAACATTTTCCACCGAGATCTCATTGCCATCGGTTAGGTGAACTGCATAGGGTTTGGCGTATTTCGATAACATAAGACCGGAGAGACAAGTGAAACCGCCACCCAATTCCAAGATCCATTTATTATTGTAAGCTGGCAAATCGGATAAAACAAAAGCGGTGAGAGCCTCTTCCGAAGGCCATACACATATATTGCCAGTATTATTGAAACCCATTAAATCGGTGGCTGTCAAATGTCTTTCCATATGATGTATATTGACCGTAAACTCTTGCTGTTGCTGTTGTTGTGTATGTCCTTCCAAAATCACTTTGTATTTATACCAGTTCTCAGGTTTACCCAGATAATTTAAAGTGCCATGATCTTCAAAACTATCCTGACGCAATAGATCGAACGACTTAAAGCGTCTAACCGAAGCTGTCTGCTCATTGCTACATTCCTCACCCGAAGAGGACACAGTTTCTTCCGAGTCCTTACGCAAGACTTTCGCCAAAATCTTCCAACGTTTGCGGGCAGTGTTCTGAATGACCGGTGTGGCTGGCGGTGTCAGAGGTAATATGGCTTTAATATCATCACATTTCACCGTTAAAGGTTGCATTTGTTGTAGACTAGAACTATTACTATTACGATTTGAATTTTGTTTTACAGCAGCTGCCTTAGAGGCAGTATCACAATTTGAATTTGTTGCATCGTTTAAAATCTGTGTTTCCAGTAGAGGCTTTGTGTCACGCATACCAGCCAAAGTAGTAGAGGGTGTAGCAGGATTGGTAGTTAGTTTTGTTTGTTGCAGTAAATGAGCGGCAGCAGCACCACTAGCGTTTTCCTTAATCGTATTCAAAGTGTTGTCAATATCATAATCCAACATTATTGATATGGTAGACAGTTGCTGGTGGTGTTGCTGCAGCGTTGTTGTAGCGTTTCTATTACAATCTCTAAAAGATTTTTGATTATTTGTTGTTATTGTTGCTGTTGCAGTTGCAATTGTAGTATTAGAAGTAGAAGAAGAAACGGAAATTTTGTTTTGTACTGATGAACTTGACATATTTTTTTAAAAAACTTTGTTTTGTTTGTTTTCTATTTTTTGTTTGATATGATTTTTACTTTTTCTTTCTGTCCCAAAATTGATTTTGTTTTCTTTTTTTTACCAGAGTTGGGAGTTTATCTCTCTGCCTTCTTAAAAATTTATGGCAATTTGTGGAAATAAATCTGAAAGTAGGCAGAAAAGATAAATAAATTATTTGTGTTGCTGATAAATTTTCTAGTGCATGACTATCGATTATAGAAGTGAAAATTTGCCAAAAATAATAAAAATAAAAAATAATAATAAAATAGTTTAAGGTTAACATGACAATTTCAAGGATCAAAGCTGAAATTACTTTGGCATTTAAACCGAAATAAATGTATGTCTGGAATATTTTTTTTGCTTCATATACCCTACAGACAGCTTTATATACCAGACAGAAGTCATTACATTAATCCTTTAATGAAGCTTATGATTACAAAATTTTGAAGAAAATAAGCTTATTAAAGAGTTTGCTGCTTTGTTTGCTTTTAATTTTACAAAAATTAAAAAAGTGATATTTTCTGGTGAATTATGGAGACAGAACCCCTTTACCTTTGTTTTTATACAGCCCCCCTCTTTGGCAATAAATGAGAAAACTAAGTATTCCTACATCTATATCTTCAGTTCTTATAAAAATCTTATATTTTTGGTTAATCAGTCAGAAGATTATCAGAGAAAATCCTGTCACTGTACCATGATCCTTGGTTTTAAATTTTGGCCTGCGTATGACCTTAATCTTCAGGGAGCGTCGTCGCATAACCTAACGTAGTAAAAGTCTAAATATTGACAAAAACCTATATTTAAACAAAATATCGAACATAGATTGAGGTGAATTATATAAGTAGAGCTTTTGAGAAAAAATATTTTGCTCCGCTCTTTTTTTTTTCAAAATATGGTCGTACTCATACCTCAACACTTGTCGATCATTCAGCTATCTTAAGCATCCATCTAGTTGCGTAGAAGGCAACTAGATACTTTCAAGACCATATAGTAAATCAGGAGGTTGAAACAATGAGGAATAAAGGTTAACGACCCGTTAGTAGTGACATAAATTTGTACTGTTTTCTTCTTTTCTTATAATAACTTTTATTTTATTTACATTTGAAAATAAATTTTAAAAATAAATGAATAAAATTAAATTAAAAATACCTTTGTTTTCTAATATGTATTGGGTATACAAGTTAATAATGACGATTTGGATAACACATGACATAACTATCACATATGTTTTGAGTCTATAATAACAAATATAGCATTTTGGAGGGTAAATATCTGTCATTATAATTCAGTATTCCATAGACGCCATAGTGTAAACACACATTTTTTCAAACGCTATAATGATGTCGCATTTTGGGCCTAAAAAAGATATTTTGCAGGGAAGTCTGATAATTCTCTTTCAGTTGAAGAAAACGGCTGTTGAAAGTTATCGATTGTTGGTCAACAACATGCACCAACTCAAAAAACTTGTGAACGATGATTTGCGCGATTCTAAACTGGTGATTTCGACACAGATGACAAGATGAGGAATTGGAAGCATTACTCGACGAAGTTTGTTGTTAAACGCAAGAAGAATTTGCATTATTTTTGAGACTCACACAGCAAGCCATCAACTTTAAAAGCATTGGAATTCATTCAAAAGCAAGGAAATTGGGTCCCATATGAATTGAAACCGAAAGACGTGGAAAGGCGATTTTGCATGTCGGAAATGATGCTTGAACTCTACAAAAAGAAGTAATTTTTGCATCGTATTGTTACTGGTAATGAAAAATGCATACATTACGATAACCCTAAGCGGCAAACCAGCCCAATTAACGCTGAAGACGCATATCTATGACGACAAGGTAATGCTCTGTATTTGGTGGGATTAGAAGGTTGTTTTGTAAAGCGTGTTTTTTATAGAGCTATAGAACTTTAAGTTGGCATTACTTTTCAAGATTACGACCGATTTAACAGC
Organism: Wohlfahrtia magnifica; assembly: GCA_023159175.1. Taxonomy (NCBI): domain Eukaryota; kingdom Metazoa; phylum Arthropoda; class Insecta; order Diptera; family Sarcophagidae; genus Wohlfahrtia; species Wohlfahrtia magnifica. Next base: position 2,166,358 of record JAKWBJ010000052.1, on the reverse strand, counting down.
TGTCAAGTGATTTATTCTCAGTTTGGCTTGGCAATTCATCATGAATAGACTCACGCCCGGCGTAGATTCGTCGAATGGGCCCAAAACGAGATTACCGTTGTTCCCGATTTTCATAAGCGAATTTTGTTTAGCGATGAAGCGCACTTCTGTTTGAATGGCTACGTCAACAAACAAAACTGCCGCATTTGGAGTGAAGGCAGTTTATGTGGAAACACCGTTACATCCAGAAAAACCGACTGTTTGGTGCGCTTTATGGGCTGGTGGAATCATTGGTCCGTACTTTTTCAAAAACGATGGTGGCCAGAACGTTACAGTTAATGGTGATCGGTATAGAGCCACTTTTTCATTCCTGAATTGAATAACCATGATGTCCAGGATATGTAGTTTCAACTAGACGGCGCAACATGTCACACAGCTCGTGCTACAATGGATTTATTGAAAGACAGGTTTGGACCTAATTTCACGTTTTGGACCTGTGATCTTGTGATTTAACACCGCTAGACTACTTTCTGTGAGGCTATGTAAAGTCATTGGTCTATGCGGTAAAGCCACAAACGCTTGACCATTTGGAAGACAACATTCGCCGTGTTATTGCCGATATACGGCCACAAATGTTGGAAAAAGTTATCGAAAATTGAACCTCCAGATTGGACTACATCCGCGCCAGCCGTGGCGGTCATATGCCAGAAATCATATATAAAATCTAATGCCACAAGGTTATCTTTCGGATAAATAAAACTCATATCAATCGAATAATCCATCGTTGTTTTATTGCAACTTAAAGTTCTATACCTCTATAAAAAACACCCTTTATTATGGGCTGTTGAAATCGGGTCAGACGATCACAAGGGATCTGTACCGAACACAATTGATTCGTTTGAAGAGAGCAATCAAAGACCAGAATATTCGACCAGACACGAGGCAATAATCTTCCTAACAATTTTCATGACAACGCTCGGCCACATGTTGCAAGGCCGATCAAAAACTATTTAGAAAACAGGGAATGGGAAAATATGGCTCACCTGCCTTATAGATCAAACCTTGCCCCTAGTACATCTACCTCTCTGTGTGTTGGCGATTTTTTGCAATTTTGACTGTGTTGCGGTCTCAAAAGACATGATTTTCGTGCTGAATCAGATCCCACATTCATCAAAAGGGTCATTAATGGAGACGAGACGTTGGTTTATGAGTACGTCACGCAATCCAAACAACAGGCAAGTGAATGGGGTTCATCAAATGAGCCGAGACCAAAAAACCACGTCGTTTTCAGTCAAAAAAGAAGGCAATGCTCACGGTTTTCATGGATTACAACGGTGTAGTGCATCATGAATATTTTGCCAGAAGGCCATACAGGAAACAAAGAGTATTATTTGGGCGTTATGAAACGTTTGCATAAAGCAATTCGCCGAAAGAATCCAGAATTATGGGCAGAAAACTCGTGGATTTTGCACCATGACAACACTCCGTCGCACAGTGCCATCATTATTCGAAATTTTTTGGCAAAAAATGCAACAAATACCATCCAACAGCCACCGAATTTACCTGATATGGCTCCCTGTGACTTATTTTTGTTCAATCGAGTTAAAAAACCATTACGAAGAACGCGTTTCAGCAGCCGTTTCTAAAATTATAAAAAATCGCCAACACATATAGAGATATGTGTACTCTTGGCTAGGTAGCTTTTGCATATGTTCAAACTAAGACGCTAAGATTTAGCGGGAATATCAACAACAGATATACCAACTTCCGGAGGTTATTCCGGAAACTTTTTGGTCAAGGCAGTATATTAAATAGTATAGTTTCCAACATACGGGCCCAATGTTGTTTATAAACAACCTTCAATAACTTTAGATCTACCAAGCCCATTAATATAAAACTTTGGAAAATTCTTAATTCATATCTAAACACCACAGGCATCGCTAAAAAAAAATGTTTGAACAGTTGATAAAAATGCAGGGCCGAAAGAGTTAAGCGGCTTTCGATTTTTTGCATTTTCTCTTAAATGGAATTTATTTGTTTTTCGATTATGAGCGCCTGGTTTGCATAAATAATTTGAACATCAGGTTTTAACTTGAAAAAATCGATTAATGGCCATACATACGTATGTATGTATGCACAAAAGAGATTTTAGTAAAACAACAACCAACATACATGTGTACATACATAAGTTCTGAAAATATTTATAAAGGGTCCGCCAAATAAATTTTTTTATTTAAATGCTAAAAAAAAACTACTGAATGTTTTCTCAAATTTCTTTTTTTTTATTTGAAAGTACAATCCTTCCCGTTAATAATGGAAAATAATTTCATTCAAGTGGCTGCCTCGGCTGGCCATGCAGTAGCCTACACGATCGGTCCAATTTTTAAGCACATTATCGATTGTGTGCAGCTGTATTTCACCAATGGCTTCACGAATATTGTCCTCTAAAGCGTCAATTGTCTCTGGCTTGCTGGCGTAACACTTATCTTTGACGGCACCCCACAAATAATAGTCAAACGGTGTCAAATCGCAGCCCCGAGATGGCCAAATGACATCAGCTCTGCGGCTGATAATGCGGTCTTCAAAAACATGGCGCAAAACATCGAGTGTAGCTTTGGTTGTGTGGCACGTAGCGCCGTCTTGTTGAAACCAAATGTTGCTAATATCTTCCTCTTCAATTTTTGTGAACGAAAATTCGTTCAACATGGCCCGATAACGATCGCCATTGACTGTAACGGCCACTCCTTGCTCATTTTCGAAGAAAAATGGCCCAATTATGCCTCCGGACCAAAATCCGCACCAAACAGTGACTCGTCTTGGGTGTATCGGCTTTTCAATGTATGCGTGCGGGTTTTCTGTGCCCCAAATGCAACAATTTTGCTTGTTTACATACTCGCCAAGATCAAATGAGCAAAATGGGCAAAATCGACATCTTCTGTAAGTCGATCGCAGGCCCAGATTCCCAGCGTTGTTCAAGCGTATACACAACCATATTCGTTCAGCGGAAGGATAAAACTAATTATCTGTCGAATCAGACATGAGCTAAGTGTTACCATTCACGAAATAAGCATTAGTTTAAAAAAAAACGTTAGATGGCGGACCCTATAGATTTATTTTTATTCCGCCAATAAGTTAATAAATAGATATACATATGTATACGGGATAGCATATAATTCATTAACCCGCTTCAACATCGCTAGCAGCAACTCTTGGACTGAATGGATAGTCTAAATCTAAAAAGATCCAATATTTTTGGCCACGGCGTTGGATGGTCCAGTTGTGCTATTTTTTTTACTAAACTACACGATAAAAGTATACTGAATGAATGTATATTGTTGTTATACTTTAATGAGTTAAGACTTTATTTAAGAGATATATATGTATGTTTGTATGTATGTATGTAATTGATATCTTCTTTAAAAGAAAATAAAAGTAAAAGTATTATTGAAATAATAGGAGTTTGAAAAAACTGGGTTAGAAATTTGACCAAAAATGAAATTAATGATCGCAATTCATTTTTTTTGCCCATTCATTTTTTTGCTATTTAAAAGGAACTACGAACTTAATCCCCAACCCAATATACATACACACTTCCCAAGCTAAGACAACTAATGTTTTTACACCATTTACAGAAAGTAATTTCTCATTTCACATTTGCATTTCATTTACGTTGTCGTACAAAGAAGTTGACCTTTTTGCAAAATGTGAACGCTATGTGAAATGAAGAAAAACTATTAAGTGAACTCAGATCATGTTCCTCTATTTGAATATACAAACTCAATGACATTATTAAATTTTTCACTTAATCCATTCTTCTTATACCCCCTGTTAACCTATTCGCTGTTTATATTGTTTTTGCTGCCATATGCAATGAATTTTTTCGAAAGGCACTTGTCGCTCAAATGTGTGTTAAAATTTCTTGTCAAACCAAAAAAGGCAAAAAAAAAAAGTATATACGAAACGAGAAACGGAAGAAAAATGGAAATAAAAACCTCTAAAAAAGGAAATGAAACATTCAAGCAAATCATTTATTAAAACTTTCATCCGACCACAAACTAATAAAAAGGCAAGTGGCGACGGCTACACAATGATTGACTGACTAAATGGAAAAAGGGTGGTGGACAGAAGATCTGAATTGTTATTTAGACATGAAATATGATGACAGCCAACGGATGTACATTTTGACACCGTTTTATTTTTTTATATTTTTGTCTCACTTTTAGGAAGGAGGAGGACTATTTACTATTTACGTAATGGCATATGGATAAATAAATAAAACAGGACATGTGTATACGTACATATGTCTTAAATGTAATTAGATTTGACATTGAAAAAGGAAATAGGACACTATTACTACTGTTTGAGTAGAGATTTATGGAGGCAAACGACAGAGTATAAATTAATAAATGATTTATATACATACTTATTATAGGATGGATATCGATTATAAATGACGGAAGTTCTATAAAATTAAGTATAAAAAAGCATAAAACTATTTTCGAATTTCTGAGGGAAAGCCTAAGAATTTCAACTGAACATTGAAAATTTTTTTAGCGCGGTCTGCTAAAAAGAAGCGTTAATGCTGCAATTTAATACATTCACGTTCTTGTAACATTTTTAGCACATTAACTATGAAAGATAACATCTTCGCTGAGCTAGATTTTTCCCGAACTATAACTAAAGTGTTCAATCAAACTGTGTTCTATTTTAATGCTGCGTTTTCGACTTTAGTTATACAATTTCACTAATTGACATGTCTACACTATCTAAATTTCCCTAAAGAGCCTCCTGTAAAGTTTGTGGATAGTTTAGTTGTCTCTGATTTGGCTTAAATCCATCCGCCAATAGATACTCTGAATTGTTATTAAGACAATATGACTTTGCAGTTCGAAACTTGTTTATTTGGAGTGGACTGAAGCTATTTTATTATTCAATTGATTCAATTCAAATACCATATTTCATTTTCTCTGTAATTCGAACCTTAGATACCTGGTTTTAAAGCCAAACACATTAGAAAACACAAGATGCACAACGATAGTGTGTTTTCTGATTTTATTATTCATTTTGTAAAAACAGAGCAATTGAAGCACATGGATTTTAGACCAAAGAATCTATTTTAACATACTAGAGATGCTTTGAGCTGTTGAGAGGTGCTGATTTTAACACGGAATACAAAGATAGTCTAAATCAGCCAAAAAAAAGTGCACAGATAACGAATTCTTCATGACGATTATTGTCAGACGCAAGAAGAGCTTGCAAAAATATCAAGCAACAATTTAAAAACGCTTACAATCAGCGGGATTGATACAAATACAAGAAAATTCGGCTGCTGCGTGAACGTCATGAAAAGAAGTCATTTTCGCATCGAATTTTATATGCATAATTCCCGCACTATCCCGATTGGAAGAAGGAGGAGTTCTCTCAATCGAATAATTTTTGCAATAAAAAATGAATCCTTCATACAACCCAAAGCGCAAGAAATCATATGTGGCAAATATCCATGGCGACATGGTGTTACGTTCTGTTGGTAGCTGAAGGGTTTCATCTATTAAAGGTTGCCTAAATTGGGATATGCGAACACTGAATTGTTGAACCAAACACAATTCTTCAAGATAAAAACCCTAAAATCCCATTATGGCAACGCTTAGTTACATGTTGCAAAAGTGGACAAAAACTGTTAAGAAAATAGTGGCGGGGAAGTTATTGATTTTTAAGCTTTATAGTCAAGACCTTGTCTCGTCAGATTATCTTTCGTTTTGATTGATGCATAACGTTCTTCCTGAAGCACAAGTTTCACTTTACAACAGGGATTGGATTCATGATTTCATGGCCTTAAACAAGTGAGCAATGAAAATGGGAAAAGGTCATAGCTAACGATAGTCAATCTAATATATAAAATTGAATGTGTGTATGTATGTATGTATGTATGTATGCATGCATGTATGTGTGTGTGTGTGTTTTTGTCTGTGCCTTGTAGAACAGCTAACCACCTGAATCAATTTTCTTTGCATTTTTACAGTATCTCTCCGTATGTCTGGAAGTTACTATAGGCTATATAAATTCAAAACTTTCGACTGAGCGGTGCCACGCCCACACAAAGTAAACATTTATTTGTCTATAACTTCAAAATGGTAAAAAAGTCTCCTAATTTAATTCCGGAATCGGATAAATGGACATGGAACCTCCCATACAAACTAAATAATGATTTTTGTAAGTCTTGAGAATGAGTCAAAAATTGGGATGAATAGAACAAGTACTTCCCATACAAAATAAATATTGATTTGAACGGTTAAAGAGGAAGTTTTTGAATTTGGTCTTAATGACTTTGCAGTCAATATCAGATAAAAAATTCGCTAGATTGAATAAATTGGCGTGGAATATGTGGAGAACAACAATTAAAGCTTCGCTATCTGTACATATTAGGCACAAATCGGAAAATGTTGAATAAACGGGTATTGAACAAAATGCACCGTAGGCGAATAAAATGGGAAAAAGTAAAAAATGATAAATCAAATCGTAGTTAAGATAATAATTAATGTAGGGGTAGTGAATCACGCCGGGTTTCAGCTAGTACTTAACAAACTACGAGTGGGTGCCGGTACTAGTACCCGTTTCGCAGATTCGACTATGGTTACGGTTAAGACGTTAAGTTAAAACACGTCTTATTGAACCTTAAAGGTTTTGCCGGAGTTCTGTAATAAGTTATTGGCTTAGGTGGCTAAAAAATAGAAACCCTGCACAGTGCGTTGTCCCATAGACAAAAATCAAATCAGACATCACGGATATTGATAAAATATATATCTTTTGAAAACTAATTATCGGCTGAGTATAATACTAAAGGATTTTTTTTGGGTTAGTTCTCTATATTGTTGAAAAAGGGCGCATAGTCAACTAATTAGTAATAAAAATTAGTATGCACAAAAATTGGATTTTAGGCACTTCAGAAAAATAGCTATAAAACCCCATTTTTTAAGAAATTTAATATTTTTTTAATTACTCTACAATATTATAAACAAAATAGGAATAAAGTTTTGAATTTTTTTTATTGCTTTTATTTTTTACTGCTTTGAAAAATACATTTAATTCCAACAAAACTTTTAAATTGCCATGCTTTGAAGGAGTATATAAAAAATATATATATATAAAGATATATTTTTTTATTTCTATTTTTGAAACTATGTAATATGTTCTATCATATAAAAAAAAAAATAAAACCAACTTTGTCCTACAACTTAAAAAATGTTGATATTTTAAAAACGTATAATTTAGAGAATGTTTCATACATTTTACCGATTTTACTGATTTTAAGTAACTTAAAGTAAATAAAAAAATTAAAAATAATTTGGATTATCACTTTGTATATGATACTAGCTTTAACCATCCGGCTTTGCCAGGGATTCTATGTATGTATGTACAGAAGTAGGCAGCTATTTAGGGACACCAAATATTTGTATACTTTCTCAGAGTGATTATTTATTGATTTAAAGCATCAATTAAAAACAACAACTTATTATTATTTATGAAAGATGACACGCCCACTTATCCAATTCCTCCTACTTTTAAACCGATGACTGCCATGTCATTTAGACCAAATAATAAAATTAAAGAATTCAATATTTATTAGTATGGGAGGTACGTATCATGCTCACATATCCGCTTATTATGCGACCAACTTATTGGCTGATGATTTGTATTAATTACGACGTTTTTTTCAACTAGTGCTTATTTCGTGAATGGTAACACTTAGCTCATATATGATTTGACTGGTAATTAGCTTTATCCTTCCGCTGAACGAATATGGTTGTGTATATGCTTGAACAACGCTGGGAATCTGGGCCTGCGATCGACTTACAGAAGATGCCGATTTTGCCAAAAACAAAAAAAAAAATCATCTTTTCAGACGAAGCTCGTTTTGATTTTGGCGGGTATGTAAACAAGCAAAATTGTCGCATTTGGGGCACAGAAAACCCGCACGCATACATTGAAAAGCCGATACACCCAAGACGAGTCACTGTTTGGTGCGGATTTTGCTCCATAGGCAAAATTGGGCCATTTTTCTTCGAAAATGAGCAAGGAGTGGCCGTTACAGTCAATGGCGATCGTTATCGGGCCATGTTGAACGAATTTTTGTTCACAAAAATTGAAGAGGAGGATATTAGCAACATTTGGATATATATAATATATATATACAGTGGCTCAAACGTATAATTGGACACTAGGTATGAGATTATTTAAATGGCGCTTTTTTCGTTTCAATGAAAATAGTTCTAATAAATTTTGATGCAGGGTTATAGATTATTAAAAAAGCTTTAAACCAATGTATAATACTTAGCAGGTTTTAATAAAAACCGCTTTTAAAATGAGAAATGAAAATAAAACTAACAAATTTCATGACAAACGTATAATTGGACACATGATGTTGATAACGATTTATTGTTGTAAAATGGTTCCTTGGACCGTTATTTTTTCTGCTAAGTACTGAGTACATGTCTATTCATATACAAATGATGAATCATTATGAAAGTGTAGTGTTAAAAGTGCGGATCAGAATTGCAATGGATCAAAGAAAAAAACAAACAACTTTGGAAACATGGCATTTAATTATAAGATTACACGGCGAGGGTAAATCAGTGCGTCAAATCAGTGATATTGTTGACCGATGCTCGTCCACGGTTCATGCTATCATTCAAAGATATCAGTAAAATTTTCAAGTAGAAAATAAAAGGCGTATTCGTCAAGGAAAGAAATTAAATGATTATGATGAGCGGTTGGTTTTGAGGGAAATTAAAGCAAAACCATTCACCACGGCGATTGAACTGAAGAATATGGTTAAATCCAATTTGAAAAAAATATGTTTGTGCCGAGACCATTCGAAACGTGTTAAGGAAGAAAAAAGCCCAATATCAGTAAAAATAAATAAATAAAATTGCACGATTGAAATTTTGTAAGGAATATTTATTATAAGATTCTGACTTTTGGAACACGGTAATTTTGCAAAAGCCTGTTTAATTTAATTGTTTTTAACCTTTTCATTTGTTATATGTAGGTACTCTTTACTGATGAGAGTAAATTTAATTTGCATGGATCAGATGAAAGCAGTACGTTTGGTGTAAACCAAATACTGAGGTTTTGTCTAATAACACTCAGGCGGTGTGGGGATGTGTTTCCAGTGCAGGAGTAGAGAACATTCATTTCATAGAGGGTAAAATGAATCGAGACCAATATTTGGACGTTTTAAAGCAAAATGAGAAGCAAAGTGCCGATAAATAAACATATTGGACACATTTGCTTTCTATTAGGACAACGATCCGAAGCACACTTCACACGTCGCGAAAATGTGGCTTATACACAATTGTCCAAAATTATTGCAAACACCGGCACAGTCCCCGGATCTCAACATTATTGAGCATATTTGGGAAGAACTTGCCCGTAAGCTCTATAAATCGACTTTCTGCTCAGTGAAGCAGTTGAAGGAGGGAATAAGACGCGTGTGGAACAATATTACTCCGGAATTTCGCGCCAATCTCGTGCAGTCGATGCCCCGACGTTTGGAAACAGTAATAAAAGCAAAGGGTTTTGCTTCCAAGTACTAATACGGTAAAAAATATTTAACTGTCCAATTATGCGTTTGTGATGAAATTTGTTAGTTTTGATTTTTGTTCTTATTTTAAAAATAGTTTTGAATAAAACATACTAAGTATTACACATTGTTTTAAAGCTTTTTTTATAATATATAACACCGCATCAAAATTTTGTAGAACTAATTTCATTGATATGAAAAAATCGCCATTTGAATAATCTCATACCTAGTGTCCAATTATACGTTTGAGCCACTGTATATATATATACATAGATAGGAACCCAGAAATAATTAAAATTATTATTAAACGGAAATATTCTGTAAATCGATTTTGAGTGATTTTGAATTCGAACGAAATGTCATATTGATATAATTTTCAACTCTGACAAGATTTTGATACTTTTTTTTTTATTAAATCGCTTAATTTCCTCTAAAATAACTACTCTGATCATCAAAACTTTAAAATAATTATTACATTGGAGTGTTTTACTTATCTTTGAAAATGTGCTAGATTTCAATTTCACCCGTTTTCGGTTTACAGAACATATTCGATTATTTTTTGTTGTTGCAAAATTCCTAAATTAAAAAAAAACTTGTTTTTATTTGGAATTTATTTATTTATATCAGTAACTAACACACCTCATTGCTAAAAAGAACAGCTTTTTTATTAAACAAATTTAATATAAACAACTATCTTCAGATAGACTATGTTTGATTTAAATGTATGTGGGCGGTAGGCGTGTCCGTTTTTCTATTTTGTTAAAAGTCTGCATATATTTATATTTTGCCCTAATAATTGTCTGTAACGATATTTCATTTATCTACGTCAACTCCTATTTTTGTCCATTTGTTCTATGTGATCTACGCCCGCCCTGCGCGCCGTCTCATAAAAAAAGAATAATATTCATTCCTTACAACCCCCGTCAATTCCTTGAAATTACTTTATAAAAACTTAAAGCAGAATTCAGAAGAGATCACCCATAACTTGACATTAAAAATGCGAGAAAAATATTTGTTTGTCCGTCTTTCTTGTGTTAATTACATTATCGTCTAGATGGGTCGTTCAATAAAAATAATAATAAAAAAATTATGTGTATCAACAAAGAAAACAAGAACAATAAAAGTATGAAAGAAAAAAATAATTAATAAGAAAAAAATATATTTTTTATAACAAAAGTGTTTTAAGGTTATCACCCCATTAGCACAATCTGAATGGGACGGTTTTATTAAAAATAAATTTACAAAAACGATATAAACGGTCAAAGCAGGACAAAAAAGTGAAATATTTTAAACGGAAATGCATAAGCAATTTATTATAAATGAAAAATAAATTTCAAATTAATTTTAATAATAATGTTTATGTTTATGTTTTTAATAAATATTTATCACACACATGCAAAACAATTTTTAATAAAATAAAAATTTAGGTAAAATCCGTCTGTCTGTTTGTCTTTTTGTGCCAGTCGCTCTCAGGTTAATTCATGCATTGATTTTATTTTTATTTCTTTTTTTAAGTAAAAATATAAAATAAATTATTCACGATTAATTAATGAAAATTATACATTTAAATTAATGAACGTGCTACGTTGTGTCTGATGCTGTATCTACTCTACTCATTGTTGTTGTTTTTGTTATTTTAGTTTTTCGATTTGACATCAAATTAAATAACACGGCACCGCAAATTCTTGCCATCATTGCCAAAAAAATTGTTTTTTTTTTTTGCTTTGAGGTCCCCCAAGGAAATTTGTTCGAGTTAAAATTACAACAGCAGACCAAGCAACGACCGAGAAAAAGAATGTACGAGTTTGTCGGCAACGGCAACAATTGCAGCCATGACGCAAGTGACATATTGGCCGAAAGACAAATTTTATTCTCACTCATTGTACTGTTTAAGGTTTATACAAAAACAAATAAAAAATGATATGCGCTGTCAAATACAGGGTTACCAATGCAGCATCGACAAATTATGGCATAACTTCACGAGCACGTGTAGGCATCAAGCATGACACAACTAACCGATTAACTAGTTTTTAAAAATAGTCGTTTTCAATTATTAGCTTTAAGCTCATGCTGTCTCAATCCAATCTTACACCTAAAACACAATTGGACCTCTGTGCTCTCATGTGTCACGGATAAAACCAAAAACTTCTATTCAGCGAGAAAATGGTGTACCGCTATCGCTCGCTATTAAGAAACTCAATTCATAAAACATAGTTTCTTAATATACTACAAATACTGAAGGGGTTCATGGCCGGTACTGGTTTGCGTCCGAAGTGAGCCGTCATTATCCCCGAAAATGTAAGGTATGTCCAGAGGAAGTGTTTGAAATTACCAACATCCCTACATGCTCGACAATGATCAGACTCAATACCAGTCTTCCCATACAACTGTACTCTCAATCTAGAATGTTCCGTCAAAAGGTAAGTTTTAATCTCTTTCAGCGATAGAATGTTCCGTCAAAAGGTAAGTCTTAATCTCTTTCAGCGATACAATTCTCTATCTGCTCAATCGTTGTAAACATCCGTTCTTAAGAGGTTGCCTTTGGTTTTCATAACAAGAAAAAGGTGACTGAGATATGGTTATAGCATTGTTTTACTTTTCTTTTTTTTGGCAACAAAGAGTCAGTACATTGATTTCTCATAATTTCGGATGCTTTTCCCATATCACTTCTTGCCCACGAAGCATAACTCTACCGAACTTCGATGGTCAGCGACAAAAAAGTGGGCAAATCTTTGACATTTAATAGAACTGAGGTGCTTTTCTTTCAAACTTGACTCATTTCGTCACTTATGTCAAACAACGGTATTTGAACTATTGTCAAGATCAATATGTCCAATGGAACAAAATTTAGGACGGTGTTGGACTGTAAGAGGGCGAGAAATGCCTTCTCGGACCAGGGTACGGTGAATTTGGTATAGGGCTAATAAATTGGCAATCAGGGCCAGGGAGTCGCCGACAGAAAACCTGTATGGCCATAAGTCCCTCCGAGCATATTTCACTTTTTAATAACGAACCAGTAGGGAGAACTGCAAGTACTGGACAAAGGTCTTACAGCACCTGGACAAGAGGAACCTGAGTAGCATTTTGGGCATCCTTACAGACTAACTTGAACCGCATAGGCGTGGCGAAAATCAGTTTATGTAGGGCTTGTAAGAAAGATGATGAAACACTCGTTTTCTTCTTATTGAGCGACACGACTTCGAACTTTTCTTACTTACTTACTTATGTGGCACTACAACCGTTTGTCGGTTTTGACCGATTCCAAAAAGGCACGTCAGCTGGATCTATCCTGTACTAACTGGCGCCAGTTTCCCAAGGCAGTTAGGTTCTGCACCACTTGGTTTCTCTAACAAAAATTTGGTCGTCCTCCTCCCAGCTTTCCGCCTTGGGGTACTGTGTCGAAGGCTTGCCTTGCCTTATTTTCTTCATCCATTGTAACATGGCTTTGGTTTTATTGATGTTTCTCTCAAGTCCAACACTGCAAGCCAGTCTTTCTTTGATCTTCACATATCCTACAGGATAAAAGGGCTGGCGAAGCCAGCGCAGTCGCTGTAACTTAGGGCGCGTCACTATATCCACGTCTCTGTAGAGCTTGCTGTTCCAACGTATGCGATACTCATCTCCTACTCGTAGAGCAGGAAGTACTTTTCTCTATAACGCTTCTAAAACATTTTAGCCATTGTTCGACAGTGTTAATGCTTCTGCGCCATATAGCAGGACAGGTATGATGAGTGTTTTTGTAGAGCGTGAGTTCGATTTGTCGAGAGCCAAAAATAGCATCTGTTGGCAAAGTAATTATCAGTTTAATCTCCACTCTAAAATCGTTCACAGTGTTCATGCTGGTACCAAGAATGACAAAATCCTTCACTAGTTCATAGATTTGCTCGCCAACGGTGACAAAAGACGGTTAGTCTTGTCTTCATTCACCACGAGAGTCACTTTAGACGCTTTTCTCTCTAGACTGGAGTACGCAGAAGATATATCGCGGGTATTAAGGCCGACAATTTGGTAGAGGCACGGTGGTGTAGAGGTAATTCCTATCCGTACTGTTGAAGGCGGCTTTAAAGTCATCGAATAGGTGGTGTGTGTCGATATTTTCTTACATTAGTAGTCTTAAATAGACACGGCATGAGATTACCAAGATGCCGAGTTCTTTAGTAACTTCTCATTGCTTATTCTCATTATTAGAGGTCAATTGTGGGACATCGTAGCTGGACTCCCCTATCAACCTTACCTAGCCTAGTAATTTTCGAATGGTGACTTAACAATTTTTAACAGCATTAAAGTTAGAGTTCATTATCATAACCACATATATTCATCGTACGTCAACAGTTATGACAAACCAATTATCCTCAGATAGCTGTTTTCAAGTGATACTCATGTGATGGTTTTCTTTTTTCGTCCTAGCATAGCATCACAGTTTGGGATAAACCATGGCTTTCATAACAAATTACCGCCACGTCAATCGATCTTGAGCTTTTCTTTTGATCTCAGATAGGCCTTATGCCGCCTTCTACATCATTTTTCCATCTTTTCTTTGGCCAGGCCCTTTTTCTCGTAATGTACCGTACCATGGAATTCTCGGTGGTCTAACATGGTCACATTTCAGCCGCTAACGCACTTCGTTGCACTTTATACAGAATATACCACCTTCATTTCGTATAGAGCCATATATCTTTTTCAAAATCTTCATTTCGAAGCATTGCAATTTTTAGACTACATTTGCCCATAGCACCCAGGATTCATAAGCCTATGCCAATGTGGGTTTTATGACTATCTTATATATTCGAACTTTTAAGCTTCTGTAGAGTAATCTAGACTTCATCAGTTCTCCATGCGAGAATTAAGGTTAGCCAGTGATGTGTCCTCATAAATGTTTCCCGTAGAGCTTGTTTGTTTCTGTCTTTGATTAAGTTGTCATCCACATATGCACATATCTGTGTCGATTTCTTCTGTATCTACATATATCGGTAATTATCAGGGTTGGCAACCCACCCGGCTTTTATTGGATATTATATTTAAAAAAGGTTTAAAGGTTTTCGTAGTTTATTTACAATAAAAATAAATAAATTTTACGTATTGGGAGTATAATTTAATTCAGTCCGTTTTTTTAGCTCAAAGAGATAATGAATTAACAAATTAAAAAACGTAAACTTTATTAAATCACTGCTTACTTATTGTCCTCGAAAACTACTCGCCTTTTTAAGCGATGCACTTTGAATCTGATTTTATATTTCTTCAAAAGAATTGATTCGGTGACATGCCAAAATATATTGTATCCGTCGAAACAGACAATATTCAGAAGGATCAATATTTGAAGATTACGGCGGGTGTGGCATTTGATTGTTTCTAACAATTGTTTGGCAACTTTGGCGAGCGTTGTCTGTCTATCTTTATATTACGATCGTTTTCTCATAATGCACGGTTTAAACAAACTAATTACAGCCCGCTCCGATCACCGCGTTTTAGTAGCTCGAAGTACATACTCGCACTAAGAGTGCAAAATTGCATTATAAATACTAAAAAAAATGTAACGGTATTAAAAACAAAAAATATTGTCGTCTTGAACGAAATTTGGATGCAGTTATAAAACCCAAAAAACCCAAAAAAAAAACCAATAAAACCCGGTGGGTCGAATTTTGCCAACCCTGGTTATAACACGTAGCAGTAATAGCTCTAGTAATAGGAGAGTGCACTTCCCTACTTTATGATGATCAGATAATCACTTCAAAGTACTCGATAGCATTTTTTTATATTCTTACTTTTGTCCTTGTGTTCGTAAGCGACATTCGAAATTGTGGATAGCTTATGTTTCAACATTTCGACTAGAGCAAGCTATGTTATCGTTGTGCGTTTGGCTTTTTGGAAGGACTTTTCAATATTTTTTTACTCGAAGTGGATAGAGGTTCCGCAATCTAACGTTTTTTTTTTCAACTAGTGCTTATTTCGTGAATGGTAACACTTAGCTCATGTCTGATTTGACAGATAATTAGTTTTATCCTACCGCTGAACGAATATGGTTGTGTATACGCTTATACAACGCTGGGAATCTGGGCCTGCGATCGACTTACAGAAGATGCCGATTTTGCCAAAAAAGAATCATCTTTTCAGATGAATCTCATTTCGATCTTCTTGGATATGTGAACAAACAAAATTGTCACATTTGTGGCACAGAAAACCCGCACGCATACATTAAAAAGCCGATACACCCAAGACGAGCCACTCTTTGGTGCGGATTTTGGTCCAGAGGCATAATTGGGCCATTTTTCTTCGAAAATGAGAAAAGAGTGCACGTTACAGTCAATGGCGAACGTTATCGGGCCATGTTGAACGAATTTTTGTTCACAAAAATTGAAGAAGAGGATATTAGCAACATATGGTTTCAACAGGACAGCGCTACGTGCCACACAGCCGAAGTTACACTCGATGTTTTGCGCCCTGTTTTTGAAGATCGCATTATCAGCCGCAGAGCTGATGTCGTTTAACCACCTTGGAGCTGCGATTTGACACCGTTGGACTATTATTTGTGGGGTGCCGTCAAAGATAAGTGTTACGCCAACAAGCCAGAGACAGTTGACGCTTTAAAGGACAATATTCGTAAAGCCATTGGTGAAATACAGCTGAACACAATCGATAATGTGCTTAAAAATGGGGCCGATTGTGTAGGCTACTGCATGGCCAGCCGAGGCAGCCAATTGAATGAAATTATTTTCCATTATTTACCGGAAGGATTGTACTTTCAAATAAAAAAAAAGAAATTTGAGAAAATATTCAGTAGTTTTATTTTTATAGCATTTTCAAAAAAAAAAAAAAAAAAAAAAATTTATTTGGCGGACCCTTAATAATTGAATAATCGGTCAAAATTTAAAGTATACTTTGGAGCACATTTTTATTTAAAAAAAAAAATTAACTCACGTGCCGATGTGTTATACTCGAATAATTGTAACCCTAGTTAGAAGCGGGTGAATCAACAAAAGGTAAGGAAGACTTTACCTCATTAAAAAGATCGCACAATTTTTTTTATTATTTATAAATAAATTCCTTAGCTTCCCCACATAAATCATATAAAAAGGTGGCAACCCTTTTACAATACTTAAAGCAAATCAAAGATTTTTGTTTGATTTTACAGAACAAACGTCTGAACTGAAATTGTTAAAAATGGATACTCGTTCTGGCACATATGCACATACATACTTACATATTCGTTAAATCAAAAAATTGTAAATCATTGCCAACAATTAATGAAACCGCATGCGAAAAACATAATTTGCCACTTTTTCATTTGTTTTTGTTACATTTCGTAAAAAAAGAAAAAAAAAGTAAAAAATAATTTAAAAATAAATTAAAAATAAAGGGTTGGTTATGAAAGCAGGAAATGCGACATTGTCGTCTAGTCATTGTTTTACCTCAATTTTAAAAATAATTTTTATTGATTCTTAAAAATAATTCAAAATTTAAGATGAAATGAAAATATTTTTATATTTTATTTATTGCAGTATAATAATTTCTTTAAACTTTTAGTTTTTAACTTATAAAGGGTGTTTTTTATAGAGGTATAGAACTTTAAGTTGCAATAAAACAACGATGGATTATTCGATTGACATGAATTTTATTTATCCGAAAGATAATCTTGTGGCATTACATTTTAAATATGATTTCTGGCATATGACCGCCACGGCTGGCGCGGGTGTAGTCCAATCTGGACGTCCAATTTTGAATGACTTTTTCCAACATTTGTGGCCGTATATCGGCAATAACACGGAGAATGTTGTCTTCCAAATGGTCAAGCGTTTGTGGCTTTACCGCATAGACCAATGACTTTACATAGCCCCACAGAAAGTAGTCTAGCGGTGTTAAATCACAAGATCTTGGAGGCCAATTCACAGGTTCAAAACGTGAAATTAGGCGGTCACCAAACGTGTCTTTCAATAAATCTATTGTGGAAAATCTTGTTGAAACAACATCTCCTGGACATTATGGTTATTCAATTCAGGAATGAAAAAGTTAGTAATCATGGCTCTATACCGATCACCATTGACTGTAACGTTCTGGCCACCATCGTTTTTGAAAAAGTACGGACCAATGATTCCACTAGCCCATAAAGCGCACCAAACAGTCAGTTTTTCTGGATGTAACGGTGTTTCCACATACACTTGAGGATTACCTTCTCTCCAAATGCGGCAGTTTTGTTTGTTGACGTAGCCATTCCACCAGAAGTGCGCTTCATCGCTAAACAAAATTCGCTTATGAAAATAGGGAACAACGGTAATCTCGTTTTGGACCCATTCGACGAATCTACGCCGAGCGTGAGTCTATTTATGAGGAATTGCCAAACCAAACTGAAAATAAATCACTTGACAGCTGTTAAATCGGTCGCCATCTTGAAAAGTAATGCCAACTTAAAGTTCTATACCTCTATATAAAACACGCTTTAGTTATACTATAAAGAGTACATCTATTACTGTCATATTTAATTATCATCAAATATGCAATATAAATAAACATAAAAAAAATATTTTATTTATAATTTTTTTTAAAACTGATTTTGCTTTAGTCATATGCCACTTCCCAGTTTTGTATAAAAACTTAAGCGAGTTTACTTTTTAAACAGACCTTATATACTCTTATTTTACATATAAACTGTTTGCCTCTCCTCACCTCTAACTTTCATTTAAATTTACATTTTATTCTTTTTTTCAAGTGGTAAAAATAAAACTTTTTTAAGCCTGCATGTAATTTATATGCTGCTTAGCGCGGCATTCCATTTGCGGCTTAAATATTCTTAAAACTATTAATTATACAAATAAAACTTTTTCACACTTTCCACGGTATTGCTAAGTAGAGTAAATACTAAGAAAAACTAAAAAACAATTTTAATTTGTTTACCTACCCTTACTACCCATATATCTAAAAGGACGTTATAAGCAGCGAAAAAAAATCTGCAACATTTATAATCTAAGAGGCAGCAATTTCCTCTTCTATTTGTGCTTAAGCGTTTAGAAGTTCAGGGTCATCAAATACTTTTTTGTATTTTAAGAGGTGGTAAGGGGGGTCGTTAATAATATTTGTAATGAACCCAGAAAATAAATTGAAAAAAAAAGAATTAAAACTTAAGCACTATTTAAAGTTGAAAGAAAATTTCCACTCGTAAAAAGTAAAAAAGAAGGTGTCAATCATCTAACAGCCCCCTAAAATTAAAAGTACCAACTCCATTTTCAAAGCTAAACATAATGTTTGTTGGGGACTGACTGGTTGGGGACTGATTTGGTTGTTTGGTTCATAAAAACTTTTGCCTGTCAGTCATATTTGCCTCATAAAAAAATAAACAAAAAAATTATTAAAAAAAAAAAACTGTAAAACAAAAACTTTCTACTTCTGACCAACGTCCATCCTATACGTTGTGTTGAGATGCGCTGCAGTACTTATATGTTTCTCTCAAAATGAGAAAACTTTTAAATCAGTTTTTTATCATCCTTGGCTTTGGCTATTGTTGCCATTATTTGGATAAAAGTGCAAAAGTGTATTTATTTAGGCCAGAGAACTAAAAGAATGTTATATCTGATAAGATATCTATTTTGAAAATCTTTTGAAGGGCAAAAGTATATTTACAACCGTTGAAAACTTTGAAGAAGTAAATGATTTTGTGCTCACCTCAGAATGTTTTGGATCTGAAGAAAGTTTGTATTAAAACGGCTTAAAAGATATTTTAATTGGACATAAAAGATAGGATCAATGGGGGTGTCACACCATAATTCCTACACCTTTTAAATCTCGCTTTACCAAGCGGAATTTTCGCACCATTAAGAGGCAGCATAATATTTTCCAAAATATATACGGATATGTTCTGTAAACTGAAAGCGAGTGAAATTAAAATCGAGTCAATTTTCACGTACGAATTATGTTAAAGTTTTGAGAATCATAGAAGTTAATTCGGAGGTAACTAGTGTTGTATACATGTGTTGTATACATGTAAAACGTATTTCTCTTAAGAAAAATTTAAAGGAATGCACACATTTTATGTAGAAAAAAATACAACATCACAAAAGTCTCTCCTGCTTTTTGTTGCCGTTTTACACACACATTCAAAATTCCATATTTATTATGAATGGGAGCTATCACTCCCACTTATCCAATCTTGCCCAGTTATTGACTGATGATGATGTGAACTGCTAAAAAGTTGTTTAAATCAAATTTAGAATCTTTTACGATTACCGTTCTCAAGATATACAAAAATTTATAGTTATAATGTATGGCAGATGCCACGCCCACTTATCCAATGCCGCTCACATTAAAACTAAATATTTGTGTTGACTGCCAAGTTATTTAGACCAAAGTCATAAACTTATTTTTTATCGTAATCAAATTTATAAAAATCAATTTTTACTTTGTATGAGAGGTATCATATCCACTTATCCAATTCCGCCCACTTTTTGACTGATGATTTTTATTAACTGCAAAGTCATTTAGACCAAATTGAGAAACTTCCACTCTAGCCGTTCTTAAGATATACAAAAATCAACATTTACCTCGTTAAAGGTAATTTTTAACCAATGATTCGTATTGACTACGAATCTGTTCGAATATTTTGAAGATACAGACAAATAAATATTTTATGTTTTTACGGTCATGGCACCGCCTGTATCAGTAGTAGAGCTGCAAAACAATCGATAGTATCGATAGTTTTGTTTTTGGCTGACCATCGATAGTTTTTTTTTTTCACTATCGATACTGTCGTCAAATTCTATGAGTAAATGCGGAGACCACTAAATGTAGTCAAAGTCACATTTGCAAAAATTTGTTCGGTGCAGTTTGTCAGCCGTTTAGTTACATAGCGACACAGTTTAACAGTCTCTTAAATTTTTATTTATTAAACTGAAATAAAGTGTGAATTGTAACTAAAATATGTTCGTACATTTTGCATTTAACCCAAACAAATTAATCTTCATTCCGTCAGACCATAGCATGTTGTTCTACCTATTAGGGTGCAGGTGTTCTTTCTTTTGTTGAGAAATGATCTATTTTGAGGACTCTTACCCATAAGTCTAGCTTTCATAAGTTTTTTTTTCTTATTGTACGACTTGAAACAGGAGAATAAATTTATTTTTAGGCTTTTTGATGACTTGAAGGAATTAATCTTTGAAGTACGAATTAAAAGTTGATCAAAACTTACAGTTGTTCCACGCTTTCTTCCCATAGTCTGTGCGGTTTTCTAAACTGGACCTCATTAATTACTTTAGTTTTATAGCACATCATGGTCTGAACAGTTTTCGCTATTTGTAAGGATTACTCTTCCATCAAAAAACTTCAATACATATATTAACAATAAATGGCTGACTGAACTGGCTGCTGCGATACGTTTTCACTAACTAACATCTAAAGTTTGGCAATAGTGCAAGGTCTTACATTGTACGTTGTTTTCACTTACTCAGCCTTTAAAAATGTTCGATAGTATTGATAGTTTTTTTGCAAACTATCGAATGGGCCGACTACCGATAGTTTTACAGCTCTAATCAGTAGACCTTTCGTCGGTCTCGAGTTATAAAATGACGAACATAGCATAATCGATTTTTATATGTATATACGTATAGATTAAGCGTATTAATAGAAAAAATATCAAAATCTTATCTTATTATTTCAGAATACACCCGATTATCTAGATTTCTGTCCAAATAAGGTGAACAGGTTCAAATTCTGAAGCCTTTGGTATTCTTAATGGCTCAATATCTCTTTCATTTTCTGTATTTCTTTCGCAGCTTTACGATCAACTGTAGTATACGTCAGGGATGTGTACTTTCGTCAACACTTTTTCTGTTGATACTTGACTATATAATGATTCGAACAGATAATGAAGCACCAGATGGTCCTACAATTTTGATTAACGAATTTCTAAACCATACGTCTCATTTTATTCATAACTTAATATAATTCCTTAATTAGTACATCAATGGTTCCTATATAAAATAATGCTCAAAAACACATCTTAACTAAAATGTGAAAAAAATTGGATGAAAAATGTGTTTGCTTGAGGAAAACACCCAGATTATTGAAGGCTACTTAAGCGACATATATATCATTTAAAAGGTCTATTTCTAAATCCGAAAAGAAACTTAAAATCGGGTAGTAATCAGCTAAGTTATTAGCTTATAAGTGCATGAAGGTCAGAAAAACTGGTTATTTACCCGTAACTCGAGATTTTGGAGGTGTTTTGAAAATTCAAAAAACAGATCCTTGCTCTACTCGACAGCGCCTCTCCGAAGAGTAGTCTCATTTCCCAGGTATTTCAACTTTGGTCTTTTTCGCCATACCATGTTATTTTTTATTCATGATAATGGCTGTTGTTTGTGTAAATAGCGTCAATTGTCACAGTCGGTCAGACCTTTTTTTCAAACGTTTAATTATTATGCGGGTTGACCATGAGTTTGAGTTCATGTCGGGTTGTTTTTTAGAAAGACATTTGGCCTTCATTTTGATTTTCCTCTGCGACTTTACAAATATTTTTAAATGCTCCGGGCTTGTGAAAAACGTACCATTGGAATTTTTTTTTTTTTTTTTAGTTCAGTAAAGACTTATTTAAGGACGAAGACAAGAACTGTTGAACTGAATATTTGCATTTTTTAAAAACCTTCAAGACTTTCACGATCATTTAACCGTGACCCCTTCCAACATCTAAACTGTCATGTGTTCTCTGATTGACGTCAAATATCAACATGTTTTAACTTAATTAATGTGATTCCAATTTATGAAAAAAAAAAAAAATTCCATTGGTTAAACGCATGTATAACGAATTTAAACAATAAATTTGTTTATATTTATTTTTGCAAATTCAATAAATAAATATTTACTGAAAATTTTGTAAATAATAAATACATTTAATTTATAATATGGCCTGAATTATTACGAAAATATTGTATGCACTCTTCCTGCTCTGTGTTTCATTCTAAAAATTTTACTGCGTTTAGTTTTATGGCTGCCTGGAAAAAGGAACGAAATTTTTCTAAAATTATTTTTTTCTATACCATATTGACAAAGACTTTTATTTGAACCCTTGAATAGTAATAGTATCCATATTGTCATCTTATTATTTAATCCATTGTATTTTGCTCCCATAAAAGAAGTCATACCTTTACAGTTCTTTTCATTTCAATGTAATTGTAGCTGATAATAGTTCGTTTCTTCAATGCTAATGTTGTTTCGCTTTTTCTGGACCAAAAAGATGTTGAATCATAAAGTGCTTTAGTGTACGTTTTTTTTGTGATGGACTTCAGCCATTAAACATTTTCCCCCCTCTCCATCGTGAAATGTTCAAAATAGCGGGTCCGCCATCTAACGTTTTTTTCGTGAATGGTAACAAACACTTAGCTCATGTCTGATTTGACAGATAATTAGTTTTATCCTTCCGCTGAACGAATATGGTTGTGTATACGCTTGAACAACGCTGGGATATTTTGCGACATTACTTTGAATATCATGGTAATGTTGCAGAATGTGTGCGAAAATTGCGTACGGATTCCGTGCGTTCGTTATTTTGTGAAAACAGTGAAAGAAACTAGCATCCTCATCGATAAACCAAAGCGTGAAAAGCCAATAACAGTGCGTATACCCGAGAATATTGCAGGTGTGGCAGAAAGTGTGCGTGAAGCGCCATCAACATCAATTCACCCCGTCGTTCTCAACAATTGAACATTTCGGAGACATAATTGAGACGAATTTTGCATAACGACCTTGGTCTGACGCCATAAAAAGTCCAATTGGTTCAGAAGTTGAAGCCAACTGACCACCCAATGCGTTTTCGCTTCGCTAAGTGAGCCTGCGATCGACTTATAGTAGATGCCGATTTTGCCAAAAAATCATCTTTTCACATGAAGCTCATTTTGGTCTTGGTGGCTATGTAAACAAGCAAAATTGTTGCATTTGGGGCACAGAAAACCCGCACGCACACATTGAAAAGCCGATACACCCAAACCGAGTCAGTATTTGTTGCGAATTTTGGTCCAGAATTTTGGTTGCGAATTTGGGCCATTTTTCTTCGAAAATAAGCTAGGAATGGCCGTTACAGTCAATGGCGATCATTATCGGGCCATGTTGAAGGAATTTTTGTTCACAAAAATTGAAGGGGAGGATATTAGCAACATTTGGTGTCAACAGGACGGCGTTACGTGCCACACAGCCCAAGTTACACTCGATGATTTGCGCCCTGTTTTTGAAGATCGCATTATCAGCTGCAGAGCTGATGTCGTTTGGCAACCTCGGAGCTGCGATTTGACACCGTTGGACTATTATTTGTGGGGTGCCGTCAAAGATAAGTGTTACGTCAACAAGCCAGAGACAATTGACGCTTTGAAGGACAATATTAGTGAAGCCATTGGTGAAATACAGCTGCACACAATCGATAAGCGCTTAAAACTTGGACCGATCGTGTAGGCTACTGCATGGCCAGCCGAGGCAGCCATTTGAATGAAATTATTTTCCATTATTAACCGGAAGGATTGTACTTTCAAATAAAAAAAAGAAATTTGAGAATATATTCAGTAGTTTTTTTATAGCATTTTCAAAAATGTAATTTATTTGGCGGACCCTATATTTTCAAAATGAATAAAAAGGCAGCACGCCAAACAAAAGTAATGAAAAAAATGAAAAAAAAAAAAAAATGAAAGAAGCGGCGAAAAAAACTCATAAAATCTAATAAATTAAATGGAAAATGAAAAACAACATAAAGTGTTGCTTGTGTGTGTATGTGTGTTATGTGTGTCTTTAACACGTTTTTAATTGTCCGAATTGTTAAATGGAAATAAACACACTTTTAATGTGGGAACAGACAAGGGAATAGTTTCCAAAACAGGCTCATTAATATTTTAGTATGGTTACGCTTCATATTAAAATGGCGGACCATTTCATTTTGTTTTTTATTATCAAAATTCATTTCCAAAACAAATAAATGGTCAACTTGTGAGTTCAAAACTTTTCAAGTCTGGTGGACTTCAAACTTCAATAAAAGTTCTCAACTTTTGTGTTCCAAGAAACTTTTTATTTTTTATTTTATTTACAAAATTTCGTATTTTTCGTATTTTTATTGTTGCTATTGGTGCGGTTCTTTAATTTGTTTTCTCTGCGGTTGTTTCAAAATAATCGCATAATTTGTTTTTATTTTTGTTGTTTTCATTGTTGATATTCTGTTGGCATAAAACATTGCAAATTTTCACAAATTCATTTCAATCGAAAACACACAAAACAAAAACCACCAGATTATTTCGAATATAAAATTTCAATTGTGTGTCTGTTGCTGTTTTAGCGTGCGCTCTGGTCAAAAGGCAATTACTCATATTCAATTGGAATGTGTACTGGGTGATGCGAGACAACAGTGAACTACAAAAATTGTTGATAAAGAGGTATATACGATTTATAAATAGCATAGATGTGATGCTCCCGGTAATATTGAGTATGTAAATGTGGCACATACTCGCTTATGCAGTGTGATTGTTAATTTTACCAGTTGCAGTGACTCATAACAGATCACAACTGGCCATACTATATCGCGAAGACCCCTTAGATTAGATTTAGTAAAGGAGCTGCTCTTCTCTTCTATTTTCACACGTACGTAGTCACACTCATATGCGAAAAATATACAAAGAGAACTAAAGAGAAAACCAGTGAAAAAATTAAGTGCAAAGTGAACTGAGTGAGTGACTATCAAATTACTACCACAATTGTTAAACTCATTAATATTAGTTTGCCGAATGCTGCCTTAGAGCGGCAAGTGACGAAATTACGACGACAATGTAGGACACATTCCGTCTGCTGTCCAACCATCGAGCTCCATCAGCAGCCTCAAGCATAACAAAACTTAAAGTGTAAATGGAATATCTGCAGAGTCATTAAGATCTAATCCCCTTATTAGCGCTACAATAGTAATAATCTACTCAATTATTCGTTCAATTTAGGAACGGCAATCAACTTGGTGAACTTGCTGATGGTGTCGTAATAAATATCCCGCAAAATGGAGACCTTACAAACCCCAAGAACAAGCAAGGTATTATGTTGCTGTGCATGACTAACAAGGTTATCGCTCAGATCATTTCAAAAGAATCTTCGAAACAATAACACCACTACTGTTAAAAGAGCAAGCTGGATTCAGACCACAAAAATCCACTTTAAACCATGTTAATACTCTCCATATCATTACAGAACAATTTGTGAAGTGGCGCTCACTATGTCTTTACTTCACAAATTTCGAGAAAACCTTTGATAGACTGGAGCATGAGGTGATATGTAGTGCGTTGACATGTAAGACAGTTCCGCTTAAATTAATTGAATTCATTAAGGGTTTATATCGCAATGAACCTTGCAAAGTTAGACATGGCAAACTATTAAGCGGACCGATAAAAGTGCGAGTTGAAGTCAGGTAAGGGTGTGTCATGTTAAGTAAGTAAATGCAAGTATATGAAGCGAACCCCAAAGTCGTATCAATAAAAATTTACATGCTAACCTCAGTCGTCGATATTCACCGCCAAACCATAACGAAACTGTCTAGATCAATGCTCCATCGTTGACCACAAGTTTTTATGTCGCATTTTTTTTTTTTTTTTCTTTTTGGCAAAACCTTTTGTTTTTCGTCACACCCAAATATTGTTTAATAAACTTACATTCATTGCTCAACACAACTTTTTAGAGAATTGCTATAAACACTCGAAAGCCGTACAATTTCGGGAAAAACCTCACATTCACTCCGGTTCAGATATCTGAGGAGATCACCCGGTTCAATGCCGCATACTACTAAAATGTCGTGTTGAAATCACCCGCCGAAGGCCCTACGGCGACGGTCCTTGAAGGCTGGATATTAACAAAGAAAGTGCTTAACAGTCACTTCCTCGTCCACCTCGTCACAACTGCGCAGTAGTCGTTTTACCGTAACCCCATTCTGCGGGCATGTTTTCCAATCGGTCAATGTCCGGTAAGCACACGACCAATGGTCGATCGAGTGCGCCTTAAATCATATTTAGGTCAAGTCAGCTTCATGATTCCGCAGGACCCCTCAGATATCATCCTGCAATCCGCAGGAGTAGTGTTAATGGCATTCAGTTTGAATTTACTACTGTAGTAAGTAGTAGGAAAGATTTTCGCGGGAAAATTGTTTGTGGTTGACAACCCACTGGCTAACCCAATTCAACCCACCCGGGTTTCATTATTTTTTTACTTACATTTTATTTTACTTTAAAAAACCTGGATGGGTTTTCTTTATTTATTTAAAGGTTTTCGTAGTTTATTTGCAACCAAAATAAGTATAATTAACGTATTATGAGTTCAAATTCATTCCGTCCGTTTTTTAGCTCAAAA
This sequence comes from Wohlfahrtia magnifica, assembly GCA_023159175.1. Taxonomy (NCBI): domain Eukaryota; kingdom Metazoa; phylum Arthropoda; class Insecta; order Diptera; family Sarcophagidae; genus Wohlfahrtia; species Wohlfahrtia magnifica. The sequence goes on along the minus strand of JAKWBJ010000052.1, from coordinate 2,139,468 downwards.
AAGATAAGAAATTATCAAGTTTGTCAAATCTCTGCTTACATCTTGTTCCCAAATCCCGTTTCAGGAAAACTTCTCGCCTTCGAGGCACTCCAACTTTTTTTTCATTTTTCAAAAAAAGTGATTTGGTGGCATGCCAAAAGATATTGTATCCGTCGAAACAGCCAATAGTCAGAAGGAGCAATGTCCAGAAAATACTGAGGGTGCGGCATTTGATCGTTTCTAATTGTTTGAAAACTTCTGCGTCGAAAGACCGCTCGTTTTCATGCAAAAGAATAACTTAATCGTGTTTGTCTTTATATTCCGGCCGTTTTTCTCATAATGCATGGTTTCGATGAGGTAATTGCAGTCTTTTCCGCTCATCGAGTTTTATGAGCTCATAGTGCACAATGCCGCCTTCATCCGAGACTACAAAATTGCATAATAAATACTAAAATAACGTAATTGTACTAATAAATAAAAAATATTGACGAACTAAACGGAATTCATAAGCAGTTATAAAACCCAATAAAACCCATCAAAAATCCTAATACAACTGAGTGAGTTGGGCTTTTTTAAAAAACCCGGGTTTTTGCCAACCCTGAACTAAAGTACTCCTTTCTTCCTAAAATGCGTTGTGCGATTCGCTGGACAATCAACTACAAAAGGATGCGCTCGAAGACATTCTGTTATAACACCGACTCGCACATGAATGTTGTGTTCCATTTTAGGTCGGATATGGGTCTGTTAAATATTAAGGAGATCAGATGGGATGAAGTATTCCTACACCGTCTTAAAAGACCGAGGCTATTGAATGGTTTTTTCGGCACTCGAAAAATATGATCGTTTCAACGAACATCACAATGAATTCTCATGCCCAGAACATCAAAAAACCATGTTTACACCACCCCATCTGTGTCTGAAAACACAACTTCAAGATAAAGTATGTAGTAAAGGGTCCGCCATCTAACGTTTTTTCTTCAACTAGTACTTATTTCGTGAATGGTAACACGTAGCTCATGTCTGATTTGACAGATAATTAGTTTTATCCTTCCGCTGAACGAATATGGTTGTGTATACGCTTGAAAAACGCTGGGAAATATTGCGACATTACTTTGATCGATCGACTTACAGAAGATGCCGATTTTGCCAAAAAAATCATCTTTTCAGATGAAGCTCATTCTGATCTTGGCGGTTATGTAAGCAAGCAAAATTGTCGCATTTGGGGCACAGAAAACCCGCACGCATACATTGAAAAGCCGATACACTTAAGACGAGTCACTGTTTGGTGCGGATTTTGGTCCAGGGGCATAATTGGGCCATTTTTCTTCGAAAATAAGCAAGGAGTGACCGCTACAGTCAATGGCGATCGTTATCGGGCCATGTTGAACGAATTTTTGTTCACAAAAATTGAAGAGGAAGCCGAAGCTACACCTGATGTTTTGCGCCCTGTTTTTGAAGATCGCATTATCAGCCGCAGAGCTGCGATTTGACACTGTTGGACTATTATTTGTGGGGTGCCGTCAAAGATAAGAGTTACGCCAACAAGCCAGAGACAATTGACACTTTAAAGGGCAATATTCGTGAAGCCATTGGTGAAATACAGCTGCACACAATAGATAATGTGCTTAAAAATTGGACCGATCGTGTAGGCTACTGCATGGCCAGCCGAGGCAGCCATTTAAATGAAATTATTTTCCATTATTAACCGGAAGCATTGTACTTTCAAATAAAAAAAGAAATTTGAGAAAATATTCAGTAGTTTTTTTATAGCATTTAAACAAAAAAATTTATTTGGCGGACCCTTTATATGAATGTATTGCAACTTTCTAGAACGTACTTTCATGTTTAAAAGCTAGATAACTGAACAAATTTTCGATTTTAATACAAAAAAGAATTTTTTATTCTCTTACTTTAATTTTTGGTAGGCTGCAATCGATTTTGGTAGAATTTTAAAAAATTTTTGGTAGGAAATTAACTTCTTGCACGTGATGTACATATTTGCCCGGCACTGTACCTTTTAATCATATTGTATTATATTGTATTTAGTCTTACATTAAAATTAGATGATGGTGTTCGGTAAAGAAATCCAAAAAAAAAGAAAATAAAATTTAACGCACAGGCATAAACATTTAAAAACATTTTTTTTTTTTTGATAATTTTTCTATTGATTTATTTGCTTTTTTAATTTTTATTTCTAATTGTGGTTTGTTTTCTTTGTATTTTTCTAATTATAAAATGCTATACAACAGACACAACGATATTTAAAACAATTGCATATCCCCATTCAGTGAAATAATTACTGATCTTTGGATTTAAAATTTTGAATTATTTTAGTCTTTTAAGTTGCTAAGAAACAAAAATGGAATTTTTTAACACATGTTTGTAATAATTACAGACAATTACAGAAAGAGAAATAAAAGAAGAAAGAAGAATAATTCAATAATTATTGAAAAATCAATGAAAATTTGTTGCAATTTTTAAAACAATTAAAAACGTTTTTTTTTGTATTAATAAGATACGGAATATTACGTCCAGACAGCTTTTTTTCAAGTATTTTTCTTTACTTTTTATTTTATTGCTAAAAAGTTTTTTTCGTTTAAATTTCGCGCCCAATTTTATTGTGTGTCAAGGTCACAGCTGTTATTACTGAGAATATTTGCTTTAACTATCTTTGAATACATAAAACAATAAAATATTACTCATAAATAAAATGGGAAGTATAGCAAGGCGAAAAAACAAAAATGCAAAATCTGTTTTAAATTAAAAATTAGTTGGAAAAAAACATCCAGAAAATGTTTAGAAAATGTACTTAAAAATTATTGGAAGAATGTGAAAAAGTACGAGAGCCATAACTTGTAAGAAAGATAGTCAACAAGCATATCCGACTGAATGAAACGCTACGCTAAAAAGTACTTTTACAAAAAGCTGGTTTAAGGCAATTGTATGCCAAGGCAGTTCTTTTTATCGCGATAAAAAGCAATTTCTGTCTCCGTCACTCTTTCTGGGAGCATATGACTTTTCACAAAGCGTCCTTTGTCCAGGTTTCAGTTTTATTAATCAGGTGGTTAAAAAAAACTAAGTAGATGATTAGTCTATTGTAGCTCGCTTCCATGTGAACCCAACAGACCATTTCACAAGCAAAATATAAATGAATTGTAGAATAAGCTTATCACAAGAGATTTCCTACAAGCTTTTGTAAGCATACTTATTAAAAGCTTATTTAAATACAACAAGTAAACAGTTTACAGTTTAATACCATTTTAAAAATGCTTCACATGACAATACCTTTTACCCTAATACTTGCTATACGCTTAACTTAGATAACAGTTTAACAAATATGATTGCATATGACTTATTCTCGCTATTGTTTTGTAAGTGGTCTTAAAAAAAAAATATTTTTTTGACAGTGTTCAAAAAATATATTTATGACACATTCGTATTTTATTTCCAACATGTTTCCCAAAGACTAATGACCTTCTTCCAGGCACCTCTTTCTATTGCCAAAAAGTTCTCAATTGGAAAAGAATTAGGACTTTATGCTGTCCAATCAGTTGCCAAAATTTGTTGTTGTGCCAGCCATTCTCTACATACATACATATGTTTGAATATATTACAAAGCTTACAAAAATTTTATGAATATAAGCTTATTATAAGCATGATTACAAAACTATTTTTCTGTAAGCTTATTCTACAATTAGACTTCTAAGCTTTCTGTGTATTATATACAAGCAATATTATCGCAAGGGTTAATTTTTCATTATTAAACAATGTTTAATAAGTCTCTTACAATAGCATTCACAACACTTTTATAAGCTTAAGGATTAAGCTAAGCTTGTTACAAGTTATTTCTAAATCGTTTTTGTTTGTTGGGAAGATTTTTGCTAAGTCGTGGTGGTTATCATTACTTGGTATTGGTTCGGTTCATCCAATTAGCACATCCACGCCGTTTTGTTGCCACATCCTCGCTAACAACTTATTAAACCTTCATGTTCTGCACGACCATATCCATTGCATGCAATTCAGAAACCTTATTAGTCGAACAAAGTAGAAACCAAACAACTCCTCAAGTTTCCCGAACAGCGGTTTTCCACTAGTTTACCCTCTTATCACCCATAAGGCGAAGCATTCGTAGAGGAAGTGGAATATAGTTTCCTTTTCTTCGGTTAATTACAACTATGGCAGTATGTATTGTAAGGAATGTTCATCATGGCCCATCATGGAATGCACTCCAGTAGCTCAAAAACCAGTTATCACCGCCAGCATCCTTAAGCTTCTTACATAACAAAGTTAAGGTTCTCCCTAGGTCGTATTTTATTCAGAGAGATTTGCTGATTCTGCAGGTAGTCTGACCATTCCATCTATTGCTATTCTGCGGATATTTTCCTCTTGAGGTTGAAGTCTCCTAATTAAACACTAGAAAAGCTCAATTAAGTTTTTTCATCATTTCCTCTATTTGGGATTCGAATCTGATCAAAAAGTTTCCGGAATAACCCCCGTTTGGCGGTCCATCGTTCCGATTTGATTTTTTTTTCTTTTGTTAAGTTGGTACATCTGTTGTTGATTTTCCCGATAAATCTTAGCGTCATAGCTTGACATTTGCAAAAGCTACGTAACCAGGAGTACATCTGTCTCTATGTGTTAACGTTGCAAAAGACATGATTTGCGAGGTTAAATCCGATCCCACATTCATCAAAAGGATTATTACTGGAGACGAGACGTGGGTTTATGAGTACGACACGCAATCCAGATATCAGGCAAGTGAATGGCGTTCACCAAATGAGCCGAGACAAAAAGAAAAAAACACGTCGTTTTCAGTCAAAAAAGAAGGCAATGCTCACGGTTTTCATGGATAAAAACGGTGTAGTGCATCATGAATTTTTGTCAGAAGGCCAGGCAGTAAACAAGAAGTATTATTTGGGCGTTGTGAGACGTTTGCCCAGAACTCTGGGCAGAACACAAATGGATTTTGCAGCATAATAACGCATCGTCGCACAGTGCTATCATTATTCGAAATTTTTTGACGAAAAATGCAACAAATACCATCCAATAGCCACCGAATTCATTAGATTTGGCTCATTGTGACTTCTTTCTGTTCAATAGAGTTAAAAAACTATTACGGGGAACGCGTTTCAACAGTTGAGAGGAAATAATGGAAGTCGCAAGAAGCACTGATGGACATACCGAAAAACGAATATAAAAAATGCAAATGCGGGAATGTCAGCAACAGATGTACCAACTTAACAAAAAAAAAGAAATCTAATCAAAACTATAGGACGGCCACACGGGGATTATTCTGTATTCATTCGTTTAAAGCGGGCACTGGCCAAAAAACGCCCGGAATATGCGACCAGATAGGAAATCGTAGCAATTTTTACGACAACTTTCACAATGGTCTCGGCCATATGATGCAAGATCAGTAAAAAACTAACTGAGATGGCTTGATTTTGATTTGTTTCTTTCCATGCACAGCGCTATTACTAAAAAAATAGTTTACTTCAGAACAGAATGTCCAGAATAACTTTGAACATTTTTTGAGAATGAGAAAAGATCGTAGCTTACGATAGCATATGCATTGAATCAGTTCCTAGCAAATTCCTAGTATTTCACATTTTTAATTTATATACTCATTACAAAATTTATCGAGTAATTCGTGTTTAAATCGAGAGAAAGCTGTACAGTTTTGCCTCTTGTATAGAAAAATTAAGTATCATAATTGCAAACCAACAAAAACAGCTTTATTTTATTTAACTGTTCCACTTCTCATAAACCAAATGACAAAATCAAATCATAATCTAAATATTTCTTTTTAATATAACTTTCTATTGATTGAAATTCTTAACATTATTTTCATAATTATTATTTTCATTGCATTCTATGATTTTTATTTTCAATACACAAATTTGTGCATCCTATACTCCTGTAAATATGCTTTAAAAATTCGTTTCTCTTTTTAAATTTTTCTCTTCTTTTAAGTGTTTCATCATAATTTTTCATTTTTGTTAACATTTTCATTGTGATAAAGAAAAAGTATTGTTTTTCTCTCCCTCTATACCTTTCTTGCAGAATTTAAGTTGAGCAACATCCATAAATAAATAAATTAATGCTTCATAAAATTGCTCGATTTCGTAATAAAAAAACAGCTTAAAAAATGAATACAAACAAGAATAATAACAGCAACAACACAATAAATAAAAATATGAATATTTCATTTTCTCAGCTAAATATCATCATCATCACCATCATCATCATCATCATCATCATCATCATCATCATCAACAATTGTAATTATAGATGTTGCACGCTGCTGATGCACGAAAAATCTTGTTGTTTTTTATTAATGCTACCAAGCCATAACACTCTCGTACAATAAAAAATAAATAAATAAATAAAAATCGAACAACAACAACAAAATCTCTTTCATATAATTCTCGCACATTAAGAAATGAATTGCTGCACTGGCAATGTAGAAATTTTAAGTAATTTGTTACAGTTTTTCCTTTTTTTCTTATTTGGTTCACGTCTCACTTCTTCTTTCTTTTTTTTGTCGTTGTTGCGCCATTGCTGTATGTGTGAGTGTAAATATTGTGTATGTTCCTTTTTTATTATTTTTTTCAAAAATATTTGCATACATTAAGGAGGTTACTTTTAAAACATACTTTAAGGAGGCAATTTTGGTTTATGGCATGTTAAAGCATATAAAAATAGATTTTAATTGTGTTTGTTTACTTGCATTTAAATATTTAATTAATAATTGTACACTGAGTAATGACAACCTGCGGTTGTTCTCATAATTAAATATTAAAACAGAAATTATTTAAAACCATTAATTACCATGTTTTTTAAACCGCATTACTAAGCTAATAAATCATATATTTAGAATTAGAAACATATACATATTTTTTTAGGAAAAAAAGGAGGAAATTGTCTCATCGTATGGAAAAAGATAGATAACTAAATACAGCCGTTTGCCAAATTATTAGGTACAGTGAATTATTTTTTCCTTAAGTGGCTTTATGTGGCTTTTATATGTAAATGTAATTTAAAGCGAAAATTTTAACGCTAAAAATTATTACTTATATCCGACCTGCTTTCATTATAAAATAGTTAAATGGTTCTCGATAGTTAAGAGGTGTATTTAATTTTTGCAACGTTTTAAATAGTAAGGGTGGCACAGAACATTTAAGAAGCGGAATAAGGAAAGTGAAATTAATGATTTTAAGCAGTATTATCTTAATTTTTTTTGTAAAATACTCTTACGTTTTAACCTTTTTAACATGTAGTTGTTGTTTTATTTTAGTCTCCTTCCACATCAGCTTTATACAGTAACTTATTTGTACAGTATCCAAATTATTTATCTTGGACACAAATTTACTCAACACTTTATTTTACGCCTTAACGCAACTTAACTAATTGACTGTTAAATGACAACTAACTCATGTAGACAAAAAGCATTCTTTATATGCCTGACTGCCATCATGTTCTTGTATTTACTATAACTTTCTATTCATGTCCGTTAATTTTAATTTAAATGTAAGATCGTGTTACCCAATAATGGTTGAATTGGTAACACCGTTCAATATGCAATTGGTAATACTGTTAATAACTCAAACAATTACGGCATTGATAGGGTGACACATTGACATCTTTGGCACAGACCAGTAGACTAAAATCGCACATTAAAGTTTTAAATGTACTGATGTTGGTGTACTACTGTGATTAAAAAGTTTCCAGAATAACACGCGTGTTGGGTTTTTTTTTGTACATCTGTTATCGATATTCCCGCTAAATCTTAGCGTCATAGCTTGACATTTGCAAACGCTACATAGCCATGAGTAGCTTTGTCAGATGACGCCCAAGTGAAAAATTCACACGCCGTGAAAGTAATGGTATGGTCTTTAATAAACGCTACGGGTGTAGAACCCCTCCATATCGTTGAGGGAAACATGAAACAAGATCAGTATGGACAAGTTTTAAAATTTTGTCTGTTACCAACTCTTTAGAGAATGGTTTGAAAATGGTAAACAGTATGTTTTTATACAATATTGTGCACTTGTTTTTAAAGCTAGAAGAGTAACTAATTTTTTAAAGGCCAACAACAATCCAGTCTTACTTTGGCCTGCAAATTTCCCTGGTATGAACCATATCGATAATCTGTGGGAGATCGCGAATGCGAAAAAAGGCAGGCAGATGGTAACTACCAAATTTATCGAAACTCTTATTAATGTTTGGTATCACAACTCAAAAATAGAAGACATTCACACACGTTGCATAGAAAGCATGCCGGGGCAAAATACAGCACTTATCCACCATAAACGGTGCTTTTTTTAACAGAAAATTTTATTACAATATTAATAATATGTATTAATTACTTAAATCTCTGTTTTATTAATAAATTTGAGGCTAATGCGTTAAAAATAAATTTTTTTGTTATCGTGCCCAATAATTTGGCAAACGGTTGTAGAATTTCTTTGTAAAAAAGTTGGTACACCCTTATAAACATGGTGGCAATATGCATGTGTATAAAAAGCAGCCACACATATGAACGACACACACATCCACATCAATATTCATTTATGTGATTTGTTCTATACTGCAGGGTTGTATCGTCGATCGTAATCATCATCATATTCGACATGCACAAATATTATTCTATTTGTCATAGTTTTTTAATAGTTGTGTGTGTGTGTTGTTGTTGGTGTTGTAGTGTTATTTTCGCACTACGTACGAACAAAAAATATTTGTATTCAAGCAATGAAAACTAACAAGACATTAAAAGAGCAACAGCAATAACGATAATTATAATAAAAAAAATATTCGAGAACAATAGCAAAAACAAGCTAAAGAAGGCAAAACAATACATGTTTAAACTTATAATTATACACTGCAACCAACATTGGCAACAGTATAATATACAGCAGTAACGACAACAATGACATTTTTTGAAAAATTAAGGAAATGGTTGCCAGATTTTAAATTTTATGACTCTTACAAAAATCGTTGCTATTCGATGCAAGATGTTTAAGATCTCTCCAGCTAAGGCTGCTTTGGAAATTTTCGAGTCTAGTTGGCGTCTTTACTGGTCTGTAACGGGCGCCTAATTCTATGTGTGTTATCCTAAGTATTCCGATCTGTAGTAACTCTAGTCATGTCGCCATAAAGAATCTGTATGTGGATTGGGCGTTGGTGTGTTTGCTCCTATAATTGCACATTGAAAGCTATGTTTGGCCAAAATATTCTTAATATTTCTAGGAGACAGAGTTTGATAAAAAACAGGATTACGTTAATGTCAGGATGTCTGATCTTAGCCAGACAGGATGCGGCTGTGGAATTTCCTATAGGTCGTAAGATATCAAAAGACTGGTTAGCCTTTGAATTCTGGTAGCGCACATCATTGATGCTACAGTCAGTTTTCGTAAATATACTACCAAAATAATAGAATATGCCTACTTTCTCCAGATAAATATTCTGCAGTCGAAATTTAGTATTAATAAGACTGTTGGCAGCACATTACCTTACTCTTTCCTATATTTATCCTTAAACCAACTTTACCAGCGCTAGATGGCAACACAAACACAAAAACTTTTTCTTTCTTAGGAATTACGATCTGTTAAACGTCAGCTGTTAAAATTTTAGCCAAATTCATCGATTAGTTAATTGTTTATTTGTTGTAGTCGTTTATTTGAAGTAAGCAACTTTTGTGTTTCTTGGAAAATGGAAAAAAGTGATTTTGTGTAGTGGTTAAACACTATTATTTGAAAGGCAAAACGGCGAAAGAGACAAAAGAAAAGCTTGATAAACATTACGGCGAATTTGAACAGGGCCGAACAAGCACTGCAACAATGCCATCAACAGGAAGGCCAAAAGAGGTGGTTACTGAAGAAAATATCAAGAATCCTCGATATCCTTATGAAAGATCGCCTGGTCGAAATCCGTGATATTGCTGAAATGGTAAACATATCATATGAACGTGTGTTCAACATTTTGCATGAACATTTGCATATGAAAAAGCTATCGGCAAGATGGTTACCGCGTTTGCTCAGTGTTGAACAAAAACGAGTTCGACAGATCAATTCTCAGCGGTGTTTGGACATGATAAAGCATAATCGTGCTGATTTTTGGCGTAGATTAATAACTGTTGATGAAACGTGGGTCCACAACTACACACCTGAAACCAAAAATCAATCGAAGCAATGGTGGAAGCTGGTGGAAGTGCTCCGAAGAAGGCGAAGACAGCGAAATCGGCTGGCAAGGTTATGGCCACTGTATTTTGAGATGCACACGGAATATTGCTCATCAATTATCTTGAAAAGGGATCCACAATCACAGGAGAGTATTATCGTGCATTATTGAATCAATTGGTTGATGCAATCAAGGAAAAACGATCACACGTAAACAAGAAAAAAGTGTTCTTTCTTCAAGACAACGCACCGGTTCACACAGCATTAGATACGATGCTAAAACTACGAGAAATCCACTTCGAATTTGTTGATCATCCACCTTACGGTCCAGATTTAGCCCCTAGTAACTTTTTCCTGTTTCCAAACTTGAAAAAATGGCTCGCAGAAAAAGATTCATCTCAAACGAAGAAGTGATTATCGAAACGAATGCGTATTTTGAGGAGTTCCAAAAATCGTATACAATCTGAATGGTATAAAAAAGTTGGAAAATCGTCTTACTAAGTGTATTGAGCTAAAAGGAGACTATGTTGAGAAATGAATGGTTTTTGAAAAAAAAAGAAATTTTTTTCCTACTTAGGCAGCTTCAATATCAATCCGCCCTCGTAGCAATAGCTCTGCAACAGTAAGCATATATTGTCAACATATTCCAGACTTTCCAGATGTTGACTGAACCCAAATCTAACACCCCTAATCGCTGCAGTAGCATTACGTACGACAATGTCAAGTACGATATTAAATAAAACAGCAGAAAGTACATAACCCTGTCGAAAACGAGCGGCTACTGTATTCCATATATTAGGCTAAGGAACATACGATGAGCCTATTCTAAGTAAAAGAAAAATATTGCTGAGTAGTAAAAGTTGCTTTTCCGTAACAGGCGAATCTCGAGTTTTTAAAACCGAGCACTTTAACACAACTGAATGAAATCTTTGAAGAACTAAGGCTGGATTGATTAGTCGAGCAAAACACATATCCTCTGGATTCTTTTGTGCATATAAGACTGCACAACAACACAGCACATTAAGGCGGCGTACAAAACAGGTTATGCTATTCAGTGAAAAAAAGGGTGCTCCAACCATAATGCACGATGTTAATACTGAGTCACACCTTAAAGTCAAGTTTTTTGCCCAACTTTATTTGACGTTTCTTTGTTTCAGTGTTTGACAAATTCAACCATGAAGAGGTACACAATTTAGCAGCGCATTACGATTGTTGAAGTCTTTTACGAAAATGGGCGTTCAAATAAAATGCATTTCGTGCACTTTGTGATTCTTCTGGTCAGCATAATCCATCAAATGTATCAACATCCTGGGGCAATGTGTCCACAATCGAAGATGCATGCTCGCCCAGTTCGTTCTGCGGAAAACATTGATGTTGTTCGCGAAAGTGTAGCAAAAGAGCCCTCAACCTTGACTCTGTCCAATAATTGAACATCTCACAAACATTATTGATGGCCAGAAATTGATGATATGGGCCTGAACGATATGTGATTCCAACAGGAGGGTGGCACTTGCCACACAGTAAAGGAAACAGTGGCCCTTTTGCATGAGAAATTCAATGGCCGTGTTATTTCATGCAGTGCGATGTTCTTTCTTTGGGGATATTTAAAAGAAAAAAGTGTACACCAATAAGCCAAGAACAATTCAAGAGCTAAAGGATAAGATAATACATTAACGATATTGAACCTCAATTATGTCTCAGAATCATTGAATATATGCACCGATGCATAGAGATATGCCACCGAATACAGGGCGAGCATTTGTCCGAACTTTTGTTTCACACATAATTGTCATGGATCCTTCTATCATAATATAAAATATTAAGAGAATTATCTGAAAACTTTTTGTTATATTTACAATTAACATGGTGCGTTTTAGTTGGGCCACTTTTTAACTGATGCTCTCTTTAGACCTATTATGGCTTCCCCTAGGAAATTTATCCTATGAGCAGGGTACTCTTAGCACGGTTCATCTTTTTACGGTATTGCGCTACAACAGCCTGTATGAATTGTGGAACACCTTTGCACAAATTACTTTATAATACGGCTACAAAATTAGGAATTCACCGTAAGCCAAGCAAAAGAATTTCTAAGCCGTGTAAAGAGGTATGAGTGTCTTAGGCCGTTTTAATGATATTTAGATGTGTTTATATATGTTGATATCTTAGACCACAGTAATAGACCCGTTAGTGATCTAAGTTCGCTTTTGTTGAACAGTGATAGCTTTTCACCCGCCTCAGTCCTGAGGCATTCCTGTAAAGCCTAGCAAATTTCCCCTTAAGCCAGGATTAGCGAAATTGCTGATGATCTCGATAAGTATTGCCTGGCAATTGTCATGCGATTTTTTAAGATGTTTTGAGCATAACGCTATTGCTTATCAGTGAAGTGTGTTTTGAAGCCACTATATTTTGCACTTATCAAATGAGCTTCGCTTGAAAAATACCGAATAAAACATGCCAGGTCCGACCAAATGCGAAGAATTTGTTCACTGTATTCTTCAATTAAAAGATCGTATAGTTATGTTTAAATCATTTTGCAGCATTGAGAGTATGCCTTTCTCGAGGCATTATCTGATAAAACGATTCTTCATATCTGAAATGATCCAGTGGATCTGTTAGTGAGGAATCATGCCTTCATAAATAGTTGACTAGAGAGACTACGTCAGACAACTGTAGTATATTTCTTTAAAAATTTATATTGATTTCCTAAAAGAGAATGAATACCTTTAAATCTTTATAAATAATAATATTCACGTTTTCGTCTGACGGTTTCCAATTTCTGATTTAGTTGAGCAAGTGTGGGAAATTTTGTTTTTTTTTTTTTTTCTAAAATCAATTTTTATTTGTTTTCATATGGCCTTGTCATTTTCATTTTCGTTTTCATTATGTTCCATTCATACCATCCGTCAATCAATCCGTCTCTCGCATCAAATTAAACGTAATAAAACACCATGTTTTATAGAAAACTATAGTTAGTTAATATTAAATGAAATATAAATTTGTATTTGGAAATCCTAAGCAAGTATGGAAAAACCAAACATGTCTAGACATTAAACGACAAATGTTTACTTTTTTAGGAGAAAAGGTAAATAAATTTGCAAGAAATCCATTGATTGTTGGATTTTTGTTGATTTCAAAATGCTTTTAAATTAAAAGCTTTTGCATTTGAACGCATTGAAATATTTTAAACAATTTATTTTAAAATTATTTTATAAAAGATTTTACAAAGTTAAACAAAATTCTTATATAATTAAAACTATCATGTTCTGATATCTGTGAACCGATAATTAAATTGTATTTTTTTTTTTTATTTATTTTTATCATAAAACTTAAGTAATCAACTTAGGTTTTAAGTTTTGTACAGTTATTGTCAAAATAATAGCACCACTATAATGCTATAAACACATTCGAGGCTACCGACCACCGACCACACAACTACAAAAAACGCTGGCTACAAAAGTAGCCAAGTAACCAGCTACTTAATTATTTTTTTTTTTCATTCATTTATTATGAACGACTTTGACCTGGAACTTTAAATTGATTTTTGCTTTTGCACGTATGTGTTTTGTTTCTTTTTTTTGTCACAAACTCTACTTGCACCAATACGTTGTTTTCTTCTTACTTACCTTACGTATGGAACCGTCAGCTTCTGTTAACGAATAACTACCATGAACAACACCATTGTCCAAGTGTTCTTCGGCCAATTTCGAATCACCGGTTGAGTGATCAGATACACCATAAGAAAAACTATATTTGGGATTGGGATCAAAAGGTTCTGGTTCTACAAAACGACATCTGATTTGACACATTAAATATAACCCAAACAAAACATTTCAGTGATGTCACATAAATGTTTTTAACGTTTTTATTGTATATATTTTATGTATTGCGATTTTAAAACGCCTATTTTATGCATCTTATTGTACTAACAGAAAGAAAAATAGAAACTCGCCTAAGTTAGCTACAACGATAGTCGTGTAGTCGGTAGCCGTGTTGTCGTTAAAATAATTAGAGTTGGAACGGAAATGTGGCTTGACGATTTTTTCCATATAAAATGACATAAAAAATTTTCGGCAAAACGCAGTCGTGAGATAGAATCTATTTTATATTGACAGCGTGTTTTTCTTATTCTCTCAATTGTGCTCTCACAATCTGTATGTGGTGTTGTATTTGAAGTTGCGGTTGTCGATTTTATTGTGGGCCATCTTTTTTATGACAGAGTTTTTGCTTAAAGTTGCAGACGTATTCTGTAACGTCACTTATTCTCATATGCACAAATGTATTCTATTTTTGACAGCTCGTAGTCGATGGTCGGTAGCCTTGAATGTGTTTATAGCATAAGGATTGACTTTCATTCATCAATTTTGTTGCTGTGCATGTATATTTTTCTCCATAATTTTACAGACCTGTTATTAGAAGTATGCTTCTTAGGAAAATTAATAAATTGTTGTTGAATAAATCGGTGTATAGAAGGCCTTAATTCGACCTGTCAAAATAATAGCACCATTATTCTTATTTCTAAAAACAACAAACAACTTAAAACGTTAGGTTGCATTTGCCCTATTAAAAATTACATTCTTTTTTGAAGAATTTTGAGATTCGAATTTTTTCAATAGGTCGATTTCTGATGGAAAAACCTACTACCAAGTTCGAAAAACCACCGCATTTACCGACAAATAAAATAATCGTTCAGCTGTTTTCATGTTACTGTCAAAGATGTTTAGTTTGATGTATAATTTAACCATGAATCGACTTATAAACGAACAACGCCTGAAGATTGTTGAATTTTAATTTCAAAATTCATGCTCAAATTTCGTGAATTTTTATCGAAAAATTATGTCCAGCGACGAAGCTGATTTCTGGTTGAATGTATGCATGAATAAGCAAAATTGGCGTATTTGGTGTGAAGAGCAGCTAGCACAATTGCAAGAACTGTCAATGCATCTCGAAAAATAGCACTATTTGGAGTAGATTACAGGCCGGTGGAATCATTTGACCCTACTTTTTCAAAGACGACAAAGATTTTTTTCCCAAAAATCGAAAACTGAACTTGGCTGACATAGAGTTTCAAAAAGGCGGTGTCACATGCCACACAGCACACGAAACAATGGCCCAAATGAGAGGTGAATTCGGTAAACAGTTTATATCACGTTTGAAGCCGGACAATTAGCCGCCTAGATCGTGTGATTTAACGCCTTTAGACTATTTTTTGTAGGGCTATGTTAAGGCTGTTCTCTATAGGGACAAGCCTGCAAGTTGACACACTGGAAGCCAATATTCAAGAATTTATTCGTGAGATACAGGCCAATATGATGGAGAGGATATGCCAAAATTGGATACTGCGTGTGAACCACTTGACGCGTCAACATTTACATGAAATCATCTTTAAACATTGTATTATATAGATCGTCCTAACAACTCAAATAAAGATTTCACACATTTCTCTAAATTTTATGTGTGTTTTTTAAATCAAATCTGAAAGCTTTTAAAAAATCACCCAAAACATTAAGGAATACAAATTAAAAGCCTAGAGTCCAATGAAGTTACAAATAGCAAATAACCATATTGTTAAAAGATAACAATTAGCCAAAAAAAGACCTACATTGGCTAATTGAGAAATGGTGTAATATTTTTTAAGCAAAATAGTTTTATTTGATTTAAATGGTTATCGATCTTATGTAAGAAATCCCCCGAATTCCGAAATTAACACAAAATTAACAGCAGACCCCAAATAACAAGGCGGTTCTACTATTACTATGTCATGGGTATGTAATTCCTACTATGGTTTTGGGCCCATTCGTCGTATAAATACCGTCATGAATATATCAAAACATGTAGAAATAAGTGAAAAAGTGATTCTGCCGTATGCATCAGAAGAAATGCTACACATTTGGGTCTTGTAAGAGCATACGACCAAAGCATACCAGTAAAAAAGTTAAAAATTGGCTTAAAGACTGCCTGTGCAGTCCCCTGATCTGAATCATAACGAGAATTTATGGATAATTGTTAAAGAGAACGTACGAGGGCGGCATTCATTTCTCAACATAGTCTCCTTTTAGCTCAATACACTTAGTAAGACGATTTTCCAACTTTTTTATACCATCTGAATAATACGAAATTGGGAACTCCTCAAAATACGCATTAGTTTCGGTAATCACTTCTTCGTTTGAGATGAATCTTTTTCCTGCGAGCCATTTTTTCAAGTTTGGAAACTAGAAAAAGTCACTAGGGGCTAAATCTGGACTATAAGGTGGATGATCAACCAATTCGAAGTGGATTCCTCGTAGTTTTAGAATCGTATCTAATGCTGTGTGAACCGGTGCGTTGTCTTGAAGAAAGAGCACTTTTTTCTTGTGTAAATGTGGTCGTTTTTTCCTTGATTGCATCAACCAATAATGTACGATAATACTCTCCTGTGATTGTGGATCCCTTTTCAAGATAATCGATGAGCAATATTCCATGAGCATCCCAAAACACAGTGGCCATAACTTTGCCAGCCGATTTCGCTGTGTTCGCCTTCTTCGGACCACTTCCACCAGCTTCCACTCATTGCTTCGATTGATTTTTGGTTTTCGGTGTGTAGTGGTGGATCCACATTTCATCAACAGTTATTAATCTACGCCAAAAATCAGCAGCATTATGCTTTATCATGTCCAAACACCGCTGTGAAGTGATCTGTCGAACTCGTTTTTGTTCAACACTGAGCAAACGCGGCACCCATTTTGCCGATGGCTTTTTCATATGCAAATGTTCATGCAAAATGTTGAACACACGTTCATATGATATGTTTACCATTTCAGCAATCTCACGTACTTTGACCCGGCGATCATTCATACCGATATCGAGGATTTTCTTGATATTTTCTTCAGTAACCACCTCTTTTGGCCTTCCTGTTGATGGTATTGTTGCAGTGCTTGTTCGGCTCCGTTTAAGTTCAGCAATCCAATATTTTACCATATAATCTGACGGAGCAGATTCGCCGTAATGTTTATCAAGCTTTTCTTTTGTCTCTTTCGCCGTTTTGCCTTTGAAATAATAGAGTTTAATCACTACACGAAATTCGCTTTTTCCCATTTTCCAAGAAACACAACAGCTGCTTACTTCAAACGACTATGACAAATAAACTAATCGATGAATTTGGCTAAAATCTTAACAGCTGACGTTTGACAGATCGTAATTTCTAAGAAAGAAAAAGTTTTTGTGTTTGTGCTGCCATCTAGCGCTAGGTAGCTTCAATGTCAATCCGCCGTCGTATCTGAGGTCAAACCAACTAATAATAATGATCTGTGGAAAAATGTGCAACAGATATACTTCATTTCTACTCAAAGGTGCCAGTTTTTTAATGAATTCTTAGGGAAGGCAATCCTCAGCCGTTATTGCAACCAAGTTCTAGTTATAATTTGGAAGATTAATTCAACACAATGCTGCCATAATGCTGCCATAATGTTTATTATCATTATTAAAAAAAAAAAATTTCATATTTGAATCTAAACACTCACATTTCACATTTTTTAAATTATTTTTTCCACCATGAATTTAATTGGACCCACTTTGTCTTTTAATGTTTTTTTTATTATTTTAATAAAAAATTTAATACTGGTAATAAAGTGGTGCTATTGTTCAAGCAACAGCTGTATTTCTTTTTTATTAAAAAAAAACTTCGATTTTGACTTGCAAATACTGCTAAGGTTTAACTTTCTTGGTCAAATGTTCTTATGCAATATATTGCTTTACAAAGTGTTCCCTTAAAACTACCTGCCTGGTGTTTCAAATCTTTGATACACATTTTTACAAAAGAAACATTTAAAACTTTTAAATGATTTTTTTTCTTGTTCTTTTTGCAAAGTTTCTTATTTTACTTCCAAATATAAATTAAATTTTTTTTTTAAACCTTACACAGCTTGTGTTACATTTTAATTTTTTTTATTTCTTCTTGTTTGTTATTTAAACGTCAATTTCTTTATGGTTTAAAAACTTCTTTCGGTTCATTGTCGTTGTTGTTAAAAATGATGAGAAGTTTTCAAGTGTTATGCCATAATTAAATCTGGCAACACATGTCGCACAATAAATTGTTGTTGTTGCTTTTTTAACATTTTTTTAATTCTCAATGGCACGCACATGTAGTCACACACGCACACACACACACATACACTCACACTTTAAAACAGTTCCCAGTGTAGTGTTAATAATAACAATTATATTGCAAATGACAATGTTGATGACAAAATATAAAAACTAAACAACAACAGTAACAACATTATTAAAAAATAAGTAGAAAAAGTTACTGTCGATTAAGACCAACTATGTGAACTCCTACCCCCCACAGTAAACTATGATTTTAAATATGACTTAACGGTTTTAAATTTCTTTTCAGCTTAACCATAACAATTTTAAGCAAATTGTGAATAAGGGTTGGGTAGGTCCATGAAAAGTAAACTAAATAAATGACAGCGAATAGATGAAATACGAGAGCAATAGGGCAATCGGCCGAGATGCTATAGGCCTGTTCCAGAATCACCGCTCATCTATTATTCCCGCCGTTCTCGAAAATATGAGAGGTCGCGGAATTGCCCAAAGAATGGTTAGAGAGAATTTCGGTCACAATCCCAAAAAAGGGAAAAAATTACAGAGGTATCATGTTGTTGCCATTTCCATCAAAAATACTCACTAGGATTCTGCTTGACCGTATAAACGATAAACTAAATCGGATATACGAAGTTAACAAGCTGGGTTTCGTCACAAACGCTCTTGTGTTGATCACATAAACACATTGAGTATAATCATCGAGCAATTAGTCGAGTGGAAATAGCATTACAATTCGTATTTGTTGACTGCAGTACAACATTTGATAGCATAGATAGAGGCTGTATCTGGGACGCATTACGGCAGATATGGCACAAAACGAGTTTTTAGCTGGAGGGTTCACTACAATGGACAAATTTAACACCATCTCTGGACAACGTCAAGTTTACCCTTATTGGCGAGGTGTAGTGATTAGAGCGCAAGCATAACTACACAAACAACCCAGGTTCGAGCCACATCAGAAGACATGACGAAAACATTTAATTGTGGTTTCGAATGTTTAATAAAGAGGCTTTAACTTCCCTTCAGACAACTCCATCTAAAAAATAAAGAAGACCATCTGACTTTTCCCAAATACCCCAGTCGATGATGACAAATATCAGACGAATAATCAGGAGAGCATATCAAGCTTGAAAGATCAAATTAGTTAAAGGAACTGAAACAAAGCAAAGTATGCCTAGCATATTAGCAAGGCTAGAGTGACGGAGAAAAAGAATTGTTCCCGCTAGTTCTGGATGATGTTCTAACGCGAGCAATTGATCATGTTGAAAACCCTGGAATCCTATAAAACTTGCAACATCACCTGGAAAATCTTCCATACGACGATGACATATGTCTTTTATCATCTAGACACGGCGATAATCAGAGAAAAATAGACGACAACATTACCGAATCGCGTACAGTTGGTTTAACGATTAACTCTACGAAGGCGATAGGTCTGAAGATAAATACAATCGACCCTGACGAAAATTTTAAAGTCGCTGACGATATAATAGAAAACATCGAGTTTTTCAGCTACCTAGTAGTGTAATCTCGTCAGATGATGGCGCTTCCAGTGCTATCCTGAGCAGAATATCTAAGGCACAAGGAGCCTTTTCACAGCTATAAAAAATTTTGAAATCTTCCTTTATACCAACCATAAATAAAATTCGGTTATTTAACTCGAATGTAAAACCGGTTTTGCTGTACGAGTGCGAAACGTGGCTGATGACAAAGACATTATGTACAAAACTCCAAACTTTTATCAACATGAGTCCGGGAAAGATCTGGTGGCCAAATACAATATCAAACGCAGATTTGTGGGCCAAATGTAAGCAAATCCCTATACATATGGAGATCAAAAAGAGAAAGTGAAATTGGATGGGACATACTCTACGGAAACAACCAACCGAGATATGCTAACTAGCCCTCCAGTGGGACCTACAAGGCACCAGAACATGAGGTAGGCCGAAACACACATGAAAGCGCACAATAGAGAAGGACATACCAAAAATAGGATATCCTATCAAAGAAGTGAAGAGCTTAGCGGATAACCGAAGCTGAGGGACTTAAGAAGAAGAAGAGTTAGACAGATGTAAATTTAACAATATAGCAGCTATGAACTGTCAAAGTTTGGGAGACCAGGCTATCATCTTTTAAAACTACGAATTGTACTTCAATTACAAAGTTTAAGTATAACTAATGGCATCGCGGTATAATGATGGATCCAGATGTGTTACAAACATCAGCATAAAGGTTTAATACCCTCACAACCTAATGAAATTCCAGTTTGTACGTTTTCTTAAAAAAAAAAGAAACCCAGAAAAAAATGAAACACACCTACATACTAAAATAGGAAACTTTAATTTCCTTTTCGAAGAAGAATTATTAGTTATTGTTGTTTTATATTTAAATATAAATTACCGTTATATTCAAGCACAATTAAACGGTAGTCATGAACAAGAAAAAAGTTTTATTTTGTTTTTTATTTTTTTAATTTTCAGAAGCGGAACTTATGACAGCTGCTAGAAAAATTACTCGTAACATACATAGTTTAAGAGCTTCAGCAATTAATTGTTCTAAGTTAAGTACAGTGTCAGAGAAAAATAATAGGTATAGCAATGAAATTTGTTATCATCATAATAATGTGCTCAAACAAAATATACATTTCACTTAAGATTACTTCAACTTTTATTCAAATTAAAATTAATATTTAAAGAATTTGTGAAAGATGAATACGATTCTTTTTTGGTATTTCCAGCAAAGTAACTTAAAATGTATTACATACGGATTCCGTTAATTGTTATCTATTACTGAGCAACTATCGTACAACTGAACAAGCTGCGTCTTTAAGTTTGTATTTGAAACTCTTGGAAGAAAGTTAACTTCATGAGCTAATTAAACATTATTTTTTATGTATAGGGTAGGCCATCTATTGGTTTTAATTTGAAGCAGCGATTATTTCGAATCTGGTAATATTTATGTCATTCTATTCTATCACAAAATTCGGTATATTATCTCCACTGAACGAAATAAATCGATTTACGCTTAAGCAACGTTTGGATTTATTAGAAATTTATCATCATTTAAAAATATCTTCTCGGTTGAAGCTCATTTTCATTTTGGTGGGTATGTTAATATGCAAAATTGGCGTATTTAGGGATCAAACAACTTATATAGTTTTACAGAAGCCAATGCACCCATTATATGTGACTGTTTGGCCCATATTTCATGTGTCGTAACAATTACGGTGAACGGAGACACCTATCGCACAATGATTTTTTTTTTCTCCGTCACTTCTCTAGGGAGCATATTGGTTTTCCACAAAGCATCTATTGTTTTGTTTCAGTTTCTTTAATCAATTTGATATTTTAAACTAAGTATGTAGATGATTAATCCGCTGTGGCTTCCTCCATATGACATTTTTTTGTGTAGTGGTGATGATCCTTGCTAATTAGTGGTGATCTTTACTTTAGCATTGTAATTTTTTCCCAGTAGGTAGCGTGATTTTCCTGATCATTCGTCTGATGTTTGTCATTATCGCCAGAGGTATGCGGGAAGGGTCAGGGGGGCTTTTTTCTTTTTTAATTTAAGATGGACTTGTCTGGAGGGAAGTTGGAGCCTTTTTTATTATTAAATATTCGAAACCACAATTAAATTTTTTCTTCGTCATGTCCTCTGCTGGGGCTCAAACCTGGGTCGTTTGTGTTGTTATGCGTGCGTTCTAACCACTACCCCACGCCACATCGCACCATGATAACCGATGTTTGTGTGCCCGCTCTTCATGGTATTGATGTGAACAATGTTTAGTTTCAACAGGATTTTGCAACTTGCCACACATCTCATCATGCCACAATTGATTTATTGCGTCAAACGTTTGATGTCCGTTTAATTAGCCGAAATGGTGATGTTAGTTGGCAATTGAGCATTTGAAGGCTAACATTCGTGATGGCATTTTCGTGATACGACACCACAAACTCGAAAAAGTTCTCTAAAATTGTTTCGATCGAATGGGGTACTGTGAAGCCAGCCGCAGTAGCCATATGAATGATATAATAATTCATTTCTAACCGGAACAATTGTATTTCACAACAAAAACATAAAGTTGGCAAAATTTCAAACCGTTTTTTTTATTATTGCAGAGACCCAAAAAAATGTTAGTAACTGCAATGGGGACTGCACCATGGTAGTAGCAAATTCAGGTCGTTCATTACGCAAGAAATAATCGATAAAATCCTTGTAGTTATGCGATCGAAAAATTTAAGAAGGTTTATAAAAGCTAGCTTACTGGTGCACAAAATTGTCTGAAAAAGCTGGAGCTATAAAAGACCTCCCAGTTCAATGTTGCACATATAACGTTCAAACAAGTTCAAGTTACCAGACGGCTTTCAAACGCAGTACTGTATAAGTCGTTGAGTGCAACTTTAAAAAAACAGATTTTTTTTCTCCGTCACTTCTCTAGGAAGCATATTAGCTTTCCACAAAGCATCTATTACTTTGTTTGAGTTTTAGTAATCAAGTTGATTTTCAAGCTAAGTAGATGAATAATCTACTAGCTCGTCTCGATATATGTGTAGTGGTGAAGATCCTTGCTATATGGTGGTGATCCTTACTTAACATTGTTATTTATTTCCAGTAGTTGGCATTTTCTCCTGATAATTTGTCTGATGTTAGTCATAATAGCCAGAGGTAAGCTGATAGGCTACGGAGGCTTCTTTAGATGGAGGGAGGTTGAAGTCTCTTTATTAAACACTCGAAACCGCAATTAAATTTTGTTCGTCATTCGTCATTTTGGGATTCGAGCTTGGGCCTTTTGTATTCCACTACAGCACTTCACACCCAATTAAATAGATAAATAGCGTTAAAATATAATACCTCTGGTAATATTAAATGCATTAGGCAAGACTATAGCTTGAAAAGTGACCAATCTCTTAAAGTCAATGAAAGCATGGAAAAAACTGTAAAAGACCGTAACATAAGCAGCGTAGACGTTTCAAGGAGACTAACGTTTAACACCAAACAATTATCAACCATTAAAGAAAACTGGATATATAAGGATGCTCGATGTTTAGGTGCCACATGAATTAAAAGTAAAAAATTTAACCACATTTTCATTTATGGTGCACAGCTAAAACGAAACGAAATGAAACCACTTCTAAAGCGAATGATTACAAGTGACGAAAGGAGCATCACATACTACAATAACGTGCGAAAAACCCAGGGCCAAGCAAGATGTAGCTACGCAGACAGTAGCAAAGCCAGGATTGACAGGATGTGACGGGAATTGTTCATTATGAGCATCTACTACAGGGTCAATCATTTATTTCTAATCGAGATTGAAAGAAGCAATTTAATTATAACGATCAGAATTAATTAACAGAAAATGTGTTGTGTTCCGTCATGCTCAAGCCAGGAAAGAAACTGATAGAACTTGGCTGGGAAGTTTTGATGCATCCACCAAATAGGTCCAGACCTTGCACCTTTGGAAATTATCATTTGTTTTGATTTTTGCAGCACTCTCTTATTGGTGTAAATTAAAGTAGCCTGCAAAACGCATCTGGATCAGTTCTTCGCTTAGTAAACTAGGAAGTCCTACACTGATGGCATAATGGCTTTAACCCAAAAATGGTAAAAGATTATCTGCACACACAGTCATTTGAAAAATATTAGGGACACTTACATACATATATCAAAATAGTTAAAAACTCAACTGTTTTAAAGATTTTATAAATTGCTTGGTGGGATTTCGACGCCGTAAAGAAGCGTTATTTAAGCAAACAAATATATGAGATATGGTACTCAGTTGGTGCTTATTTTTCCCTTAAGCTTTAAGGAAAAACGCAATGTGTCTCTATTATTTTTCACATGACTGTATGTGAATTTATAAAGCTTTTTTTAAATATAAGAAAAAAGTGTTCAATCTTTGGTGATATTTGTAATCGAACTTTAACGAATACCCAATATAGTAGAAATATCCAAACTTCTTTTGGTGAAGTAAATTGATAACGTGCACAGAAAAATCATGAGAGTGTTTGTAAAAATGTATAAAGTAAAAGAAAAAGCTGCAGGGTTACCTAAAGAAGCATCTGAGCTAATTCCACGCGTTGAAGAGGGTCATAATGTAACTGCAGTCATGGTTTGGTGGAGCGTCACTATGTGATCATTGATTTACATTTCTGTAAACAAAGAATCAAAACATCGGTCTAAGTTTACCAAGAAACCATATTTGAAAACTGTTCTAAAGCGACTTAACTATGAAATATCAGCCTTGATATTGTGCCTAATCTTTAAGGCTGAATTGAACATGACTTAACATAACGCCATAACCATAGCTATGATCAAAACAACCAAAATTAAATTGCTCAGTTACTGCGTCATGGTATGTCACCGCTAATCGAAAGACAGTGTTGCGTACAGGTTTATAAAGCAAAAGAAAAAGTTGCATGGTTATCTAAAAAAGCATCTGAGCTAATTCCATGCGTTGAAGAGGGTCATAATGTTGCTGCAGTCATGGTCTGGTGGAGTGTCAGTATGTGATCATTGATTTGCATTTCTGTAAACAAAGGGTCAAAACATCGGTCTAAGTTTACCAAGAAACCATATTTGAAAACTGTTCTAAAGCGACTTAACTATGAAATACCAGCCTTGATATTGCGCCTAATCTTTAAGGCTGAATTGAACATGACTTAACATAACGCCATAACCATAGCCATGGTCAAACCAACCAAAATTAATTTGATCTGTTCCTGCGTCATGGTATGTCATCGCTAATCGAAACACACTGTTGCCTACAGGTTGTTTTGTTGCGTTTTAACTATGGCTTCCGTTAAGTCACGTTCAAATAAACCTTAAGACTAAAGCAAACACACATATCTTTAAATATTTCGTCATACACGAAGTACTATTGCATTGGGCATGGCGACATGGATATTTAAAATTATAAATTAAAAAAAATCCCCATTGTGAAGAGAGTTGCACAAAAGTTAATTCCCCGATTAACAGGTTAAAACAATTTGCCAGCTTTAATTTGCGCCCTGATCTCAATCCTCTAAACCCTATGCTCGCAAGAGGAATGAAATTGGATCTAAAAACTTGCATTATTTTTAGTTTATGTCCCTACTATATATATATATTGAATCTAAAATGCTTTTGAGCCAAAAATAACCAACAAAGAGTCCCAGCACATTCATACTGAGCTTGTAGCACTTTCTCCGCCCTCATTTAAAAACATAATTTAGATACGTACCTATTATTTTTGCTAATACTATATTTACACAATATATGCTTACCATTTATGTTTGAAGCGGTTTTTTTGCCTTAAATAAACGTATTAAATACAGTTGTTAGCGTTGTTGTTGTAATAGTAGCCGTATAGCAAGCAGCAGCAGTAGCAGCAGCATTTAAAAAAGTGATTGAGAAGTTTGTTGCTTTTTGTAAAAGGAGAAGTGGCACAATTTAAATATCCTTTTTTGTAGATTTTCTTGTTGTTGCTATTATTATTGTTGTTGTAGTTCCAACATGTTATAGACAAATTTATGCCGAATACACAAGCAAAGGAAAACAAATTTTTTTCGAAACAGAATTGAAGCAGAATTGATTGATTTTTTGGTTGGTTGGTTAGTTGGTGTATTTGACGTTTATTTTTATTTCTCGTACACTCTTCTCTTTCTCTAAAGAATCTTATTAGAAAAGATTAGATGAATGATTTGATTTTTATTACACTTTTAAATTGTAGGTCTAATAAAATTAGATTAAGATTAAGAAAAAGCCGGCTGAGGTTTTAAGCACAAGACTGCATTCTTTTAAATAATTTTTAAGAATAGATAGGATAAGAAAAATATGTTTTCTTACTTTTCGTCTTATTTTTTAAGCCGATAAAATAAAAGAAATTAAATTATTTTATTAAGAAAACGAAACACGTCGTACACACATACATTTCGTATTATTTGCTGTTGCTGATATTGTACTTACATATAATATATATGTATAAAGCATAAGTAATCTTGTTGTTAATTTTTTTAATCTTTTAAAACATCAACTAAAACGTAATGTCGACAACAATAAAAAATTAAAAACCAAAGCCAAAAAGCTTAAAGAAAGAATTAAAGACTCAAAGAAAGAAATATTTGCCAGCAAACACAGTCGGTCGGTCTTTGTTTTCAAATCACTTTTATGATTATTTTGTTTTATTTTTTTAATTATTATTTATTTGTTTGTTGTTGTTATACCAGCCGCCACACGACCACAAAAATTTAATTAAAAAAAAATTGATTTTTTTAAACGAAATAAAATAAACTAATCCCGTTATTCATTGCCAGCATGTATTGGTAGTCGCGTTGTCTTATAACAAACTGACTGTGTGTTCTAAAGGAAACTCGATAAACATTAATTTCCTGCTCTTATTTGAAACCAACGAACCTGACCGACCAAGCAATCCACCCAATGAAACAAAACAGCAAGAACAATAAAACATCAAACCAAACCTTATCAAACTTAGTGGCATAAACAATTGAAATCGAACATGCATGCATGCAACCAAACAAACGAGAACCATCATATGAGCATAAGTAATGAAAATTACGCGTTTTTAAGAAGACATTTTTAAAGTGATTTAATTTAAAACGCATAACAGATTTTGTCGTTAATTAACAATTTTTGAATAAAGCACAACTAAGGGAACACGACAAATTCACAATTTTAACTTTGTTAGTTTTTGTTTTGTATTCAACTTTGTGTGTCGTTACTTAAATTAGACGTGACCTGACACAACGCCATAACCGTAACTATAGTCGCAATCGGTTACAGCTTTATAGTTTGTTACCACAAATCGAACAAACTGTTGTCAATAACGCTGGCTCTTTGCAATGCAACTATAGCGATAGCGTTACGTTGTCACAAACCACTTGGAAAAATGACTTTTAGTGTCTCTTTGGTTGTTCAATTATTTATCATCAGGAAAGAAATGGTAGTCAGACGGTGCAAGAACCATTCCTTATGACTGGTGCATCGAAATTTTCCGAGTAAGATCAGTCAATTTTTAGCAAATCTTTAAAGGTGCATGTGGCCTGGCATTGTTTGTTGACCAATTCTGGACGCTCTGTCTAATTGCAACGTTAAAACGCTTAAATTGTGAGCACACAGATCAGATTGATCGTTTCGCCAGGTTGTAGTAGCTGAAAATAGTATACTATATGTGGAATAATCCCGACGAACCTATTAGCGTATGAGTGTATCTTAATACGTGTGAAACGTGGGAACTTAGCGAAAAAAATAGAAAGATGGAGAAAACTCCCAATTATTAAAGGTATACGGTACCCAAAAACTATAACGTCACCCTTTTCGATTGGTCAATAACCCTTTGTTATCTGTACGACACACTTTCATACTCTGCTATCTAGAATGAACACGCATGTGAAGGCACGCCTAAAAAGTTATCTTTGATACTAGCCCTCTACGATGATGTAAGCTGCAGGGTGCTGCATGAAGTTAGTGATAAATTTAGGCAAGACCCCTACTCTTCAAGAAAGTCTTATACAACATCGTTAATAGAGCAAACCGTGAGTGGGGTTTCCAAAGAAGGTTCACGAATCTCGATTATGCTAACAATATCTGCCTGCTGAAAACTGAAAATTCTGGTATAAAATTTAACATATCAAAGATCAAGGTAATGCGTGTGGAGAAAAACTATAATATGCTTCCAAGATCAGCTTCCTGGGCAGTGTACTAGAAGAATCGCATAAACACTGGCAAGCGATCATTTGGCATCTTAAATCTCATATGGTTATCTCCATACACATTAAGAAGAACAAAAATTAACGTTTTCAGCTATCGCATTAAATCCGTATACCAAAAAAAAAAAAAAAAAAAAAAAAAAAAAAAAAAAAAACATGAAATCGTTTTTAGTGAGCATTTGAATAATAGAAAGTTCGGTAAAAGTGAATGCCGCATTTGCTCACTGTTGACCAAAAACAGGAACGTGTTGATGATTCAAAACAATGGCAAAACTGCATAAATTGAACTTCAAATTGCTCCAGATTGCTCCACTGTATTCGCTAGATTTGGCTCGACTACTGGCTGTGCGCAGACCTCAAAAATATGTTCGCCGGTAAGAAATTTCGTACGAATGAAGAGTTAATCGCTGAAACTGAGGCCTGTTTTGAGGTAAAAGATAAATCATTCTACAAAAGTGGTATTGAAATGTTACAGCTGCGCTGGAATGATTGCATTAAGTTTGATGGAGATTAAAGCTAATTTTGAACAACAAAAAATGTTTTGTTTGTTAGGCCTGGGGCTTTTCAGCCCACGTGTTATATCTGTATGTCCAACGATAAGTGAAAACTGTAAAAAGGCCAAGCAATATCATCCGGCTGATAAATTTAGTGGGAAAATTTGGGGGAATATGGTAAATTATGTGAAGCTTGAGGTTAAACTCCATGAGCTGTAAACGTGACCTTATAGAATAGGTTAAATGCCATAACCATCCTAGGGTGGCGCTTAGAATGTTATGGCCAAGGAAGTGTCGCAAACAATCCCTTTTGATTTCGCCTCGTTAACAAAAATATATATACTCTTACCTTCTATCGGGTGTTTTTTTATAGTTACACAAGTTTAAATCATAACAAAACAAAGAAATATAATCTTAATATTAATGACGCAAACTTTGTTGAATAGAAAATTTTATGACATTAGTGTTTAAATATGATTTCGGTCATGTGGTCTCTACGGCTGGCGTAATGGTGTTTTGACAGAAGTTTGTGGATTATCCTTATTTACCCACCAGAGAACAGGATTTTAAATTTGGCAAACAGAACCATTATTTTGATAAAAAAATTTCAACAATTTGTTGAACAACAAGTGTTGCTTTGGTGTAAGTCTATACATAATGAAATGTCAAACCGAACTAAACAAAAAACAACAATCAGCTGTTAAACCAGATGTAAAATAAAACAAATAATAAAAACACCCGATAGTAATATAGAGCATTAAAAACGCCAACTTAAAACAAAAACTTTCCAGTGACAACACTTACCAATTTTTAATAAAGTAATCTATAGGTCCGGTTACATGTACAACATGTTCGATAACGACATGTATCCGGTGCACATGACTGTTTATTATGGTAAAAAGAAAAATCATATTTATTAACCCATTTAATAGGGCATCATAGTCAACACAACACATATTGGTAGTTGTAACACTATTTGAACTGTTTTTTTGTTTCTTGTTTTCTTAACCAATTGATAGTGTTTTTTTAAGTCTGTGTACGAGCATGTGTTTACATTGTCATTTATATTACATTGCTCCCACAAACAATGAAATGAAAGAAGTATTTTGGGGTTAGGGGAGGGGGTATGCAGGTCATTAATAAGAAGACACTTTTTTTTGCAAAAGCAGCAGCTGTGTAACTTAAGAAGACAGATATTCATTGATATTGTCCAGCAAGCAGTATGTGATTTTTCATTATTCCTTACAAAACTTTTTCTATTTTTTTCTCTAATTTTTCTTTCATTCAACGGTTGTTATCTTTAGATTAGAGAGATAAAAAATGTAGGAGGTCATCATATCATTATCAAACTGGGGAGCACACAATAGTTTTGCAGTGTCTAAAAATTTATGACCGAAACAAAAATAAGAAGAAAAAATAACGAATACAATATAAAAATTAATGTTGTATGATATATAACAGCAACTACAAACAATAACAAAAAAGAGAATAATGATATGAAATGAAAGAAAATATTTTCATTTTTTCTTCTTCATATTTTTTATATGGATGCATGTATAGCATATAATCATCAAATCTATCTTAGCAACATTATAATAATGATTGAAGACACAGGGTACACGAGCATTAACACTAAAACAACATAAAGGTTAGGAGGATACAAACTTTTAGCCTTAAAAAAATTGATTTTTTCTTTTAATAAAAATAAGCCCAATATATGCCTTTTGATCGAGTAATGAGAGCGATGGTAATAGCGGTGACAGAGGCTCGGAGAATGACTACAAAAACGACTGACTTTGGGACTTTATTTTTTATTTTATAGCATGTCCGCCCAAGGCTGCAAATTACCTTGCGAGCTGTTTTAATCACTTATACGAACTACCCCGTTCACATGGTTCACATGTTTTCGTTTATTATTTGAAAAAGGTAAGTATATTGAAAAAACAATTTTAGCGCGGAGAATCACCCGAGAAAAATTAGAGATTACATTGACTTTTAACACGTTCACGGATGTGAATGCTATAGCATTCATTTTCAAGAAAACTCAGAATGACGTGGATGCTATAGCATTATGAAAGACTGTTAATCAAATTTCGGAAAAACACCTAATTTCAAAATAAAATGAGCGTCATACTGTGAACCTTTCTGAAATTTTTAGTGTCTACACGAATGTGTTAAGTAACCCCCAAGACAATTGAAACTGAATTACTTACAATGATTTACGCTCAAAATTTTGGATAGGGAATTATGCAGTTCGGCTCATCATTGGGGGTTGATTTATGCATAAAAGAACAAATTACGAAAAAACGTAGTGCTAATATGGCATTAAACTATCCTTATAGTGACAACGTCAAAGCTTTTAGTATTGAGCATATAAAATAAAAATACATACAATATAAATTTGAGGTATTGGGTCATCGTTAGGCAAGACCTCTTCCCCTCTTTCTTTAGCGTAAAAGAACTGCTGAATTTTTTAAAGCCAAAAACTAATCAGGCCAATTTCGAATACACAGTTCTGAAGTGAAGCGTATTCCATCGAAGGCATTCTGCAAGGTCTGGACTATAGAACAGTTGAAGCAAATCTTCCAACCACTTTTTTTAATTTTTAACTGGTCTTGTAATGTATGAACGTTGTTATGATCGAATAGTAAGGCTTTATGTCTGGTCGCATACTCCAAGTATTATTCGGCTGAAGCTCTCTTGAAGTGAATAAATTATGTTCGATGTAGTGCTAATATGATGGCCTGGCCTGATTTCAGCAATAGATGTGACTCTTCTGGTACCATCAAAAAGAGATACTAAATACTTTGTTGCCAAGAATATTCGTCTTTAGCGTTAATTAGTCGATCGGGTTTCAGATGTGATTTTTGGCGATTTTTGTTGTATATATAACAGTTCCAATTCAATAATTCCGTAGGATAAATAAGAAAAAAACAAAATTTTGACTAAACTCGATTTTATAATTCAACATAATTGCCTCCGAGGGCGATACGAGTATAGCGATTTTCCAACTTTTCGATATCACTTTTATAGTACGATTTCTCTTTCTCGTCAAAATAGGTCTCAGTTTCAGCGATTATTTCATCACTGAACCTCAACTTCTATCCAGCATTCTCTTGAGATCTGAAAACAGAGAAAAGTCGCTGGAGACTAAATCTGGAGAATACGGTGTTGAATGGGTAAGCAATTCGAAACCCAATTCATGCAATTTTGCCAACGTTTTCATCGATTTGTGAGTTTACGCGGCGCCCATTTTGAACAGAGCTTTCGCATACCCAAATATTCATGTAAAATGGTAAAAACACTACCATCTGATATCTTTACAATGTCAGCTAGCTCGTGCACCTTCAATTTGCTATCATTCATAACCAATTCGAGAGCCTCATTTGGGCGTTAACTGCGCTCTGCATCACTTGTGCTGGTACGACCACGTGCTGGCAAACCACTTCTCTACCATTTGTCTCGATGGAGTTCGGTTAATGTTTACAAAGCCATTGTTTTGATTCCACGGTTTTTTTTCATTAAAAAGCAATGCTTTATCAAAACTCAAAGTTCACTTTTTTCCATTTTGTTTTGTAATAACCAAAGTTGCTTCACACACGTCACGTTTGAAGGTTACTACTAAATAATCGTATGGACAAAATTCTAGTAACGCCATCTGTGTCATCCTAAGGACTCATTTTATGACCTGTTATAAATACCTTTTGTTCCTATAAGGAGCATAAGGCTTTAACGGTCGAATTCCATTTTTGTTTATCCACTGTCACGATCTTTAATTCGTTCCAAGTTCTGTTAACGCTGGCCAATTCGAAATCTAGTTGTCGAGGCCATGTGTGACTTAGTCGGGCTTTTCTACGACTGTCTTTGGGGTTCCAGTCTGTTTCATTTCTGGTGATTTCATCTAAGACCTCCGCAAGGCTGATCTATTGATTCATCGTCATTTGCGCACTCTGATTTCGAACTCTGCTTGTGACCATCCGGCCTCATTCCATAGACAAGCGTTCATTCGAGATGGTGTTTGGCCAGAAAATTTCAAGAACGAAATGTAGAAACCTGTTGATAAATTCCTGAAGGGCATTTATATCACACCTATTCGAGATCCACGATTTGCAACCATTTAGTGAAACATATTTAACGCAGCTGTTTAATATGTTCACTCTGGTGCGTTTAGAGATGTGGCAAGACTTCCAGACATAGTTAAGCTGGACAAATGTTTCTCTCGCTTTGTTTAAACGGTTCACAGCGCCTTCTTTCGAACCTCCGCTTGTTATTATTAAATTGCTTAATAGCAAGAACTGAATGTCTTCGATCTGTTGTCCTCGTAGTA
Source organism: Wohlfahrtia magnifica (assembly GCA_023159175.1). NCBI lineage: Eukaryota > Metazoa > Arthropoda > Insecta > Diptera > Sarcophagidae > Wohlfahrtia > Wohlfahrtia magnifica. The sequence continues at coordinate 2,106,701 of JAKWBJ010000052.1, read as the reverse complement.
AGAACTGTCGCAATTTTGTCGTTTCAGTCTTGTAGACTTATTCTTTGGAATGTTTATTCCAGTGTTGCCAACTTAGCGCCTTTCGCGCTATATTTAGTGCGTTTTAACTACCGAAAAGTCACATATTTTCTCTAGGTTAGCGCTTTTCTACTTGCAATTTTTTGAAAGAAATATAAATTTAATGAATTCAATAAACCCATTAATTCATATAAACTATTGACTTAAAATGCTTCATGCTGTAGGAATTAAGTAATTTCAGATAATATGTCTGAAAAAACGAATAAGAATAGAGTTTTTGAAACGTATCTCAAATCTAAGAGCCCATTTTCAAGACTTATAAGTCATTTTAGAAAGCAAAAAATTTTAATTAATTAATTAAAAGACTAAACTTGTTATTTGTTATTACACCTTTAAAGATCCCAAAGGGGATCACAGAGCCGTAACGAACAATTCTTTCCATTTATGCCTATCTAATGTCGATGATCTAATCTGATACAAAGTCATGCTATGGGCTTTTCTTTCAATCTGTCTTCTCTAGTAATGTTTCATTCAATGTGTAGTTTTACCAAGTCGTGGTTTGGTTTTCTCAGAGTCTGCCCGGCCGATTTCCTTCATTACAAGAACTTGGTTGTGAACTGGTTTATGGCCAAAAAATTTCCAAAATACACCGTAGAAGTGGTTTATAAATGCCTGATTCGAAAAGAACGCCCTATAGCAATCAGTCGGCCTGAATAGGTTCAATCTGTTCTGAATATCTGTGCTGGAACCTCCGGACGTCGTGAGAACGTCAAAAAGACTGGACATCACCCAAATTTCTGATTCAGAATTCGGAAGATCTTTGTGTTATTAGCGTTGGTTGATTCATATAATTTTGATTTTGAAGATTTTTATCCGCAAGCTCACTCTGTATGCTACTGACGGTAGAGAGCCAAGTTTTCATTTCATTTCATCTGAGTACTCTTGGTCTTACAACTTTGTATTAAGTCCCACGGTTATACCACGTTGCAACACATAATCGAGAACAACGCTAAATAGCAGTGGAGAAAGAACACAACCTTGCCTAACACCAGCACCAAAAATGCAGAAAAAGTTTTTAAGTTGTTGTTTTGTTCTAAATCGTTTTTAATTTCATTTTTTAATCGTTCAAATTATTTAAAAATCTTTGTAAAAGTGGACATTTTAATAGTAGAAATTGTTTCTTTACAATTTCAGTATATTTATTGGCTTTCAATATTACTAACGCTTTTTTAATTACATAAATTATAATTTAGTGCTTTTTAGCGCCTTTTGAGTCCTAGGTCTGCGCGGTTTGATCATAAAATGTTGGCAACACTTTTTTATTCTCAGACTATTTGCTAGTAAGCAAATGTCGACTGCACAATCTAAAATTCTGTGGCTTGGTGCTAAAAGGGCCAATGTCAAAATATTTAAAGGGTGTTTTTTATAGAACTTTAAGTTGCAATAAAAAAACGATGGATTATTCGATTGACATGAATTTTATTTATACGAAAGATAAACTCGTGGCATTAAATTTTAAATATGATTTCTGACATATGGCCGCCACGGCTGGCGCGGATGTAGTCCAATCTGGACGTCCAATTTTCAATGACTTTTTCCAACATTTGTAGCCGTATATCGGCAATAACATGGCGAATGTTGTCTTCCAAATGGTCAAGCGTTTGTGACTTTACCGCATAGACCAATGACTTTACATAGCCCCACAGAAAGTAGTCTAGCGGTGTTAAATCACAAGATCTTGGAGGCCAATTCACAGGTCCAAAACGTGAAATTAGGCGGTCACCAAACATGTCTTTCACTAAATCTATTGTGGCACGAGCTGTGTGACATGTTGTGCCGTCTTGTTGAAACCACATCTCCTGGACATCATGGTTATTCAATTCAGGAATGAAAAAGTTAGTAATCATGGCTCTATACCGATCACCATTGACTGTAACGTTCTGGCCACCATCGTTTTTGAAAAAGTACGGACCAATGATTCCACCAGCCCATAAAGCGCACCAAACAGTAAGTTTATCTGGATGTAACGGTGATTCCACATACACTTGAGGATTACCTTCACTCCAAATGCGGCAGTTTTGTTTGTTGACGTAGCCATTCAACCAGAAGTGCGCTTCAACGCTAAACAGAATTCGCTTATGAAAATCGGGAACAGCGGTAATCTCGTTTTGGGCCCATTCGATGAATCTACGCCTTACTTGATGATCGTTTGGCTTCAATGCTTGCACGAGTTGGATTTTGTAAGCACGCAAACAGATGCTCGATGGCGGATGGCCTCATTCGGGTCTTCCTCAACGCTACACTCTACAGCAGCAATAGCTTCTTCTGTACGCACCGTACAGCGTCTCTGGGGATGCGAGTTATCAATAAGAGTAAACGTGGTGCGAAAACGTTCCATGCTTAATCGAATTAACTGCTCTGATGGACGATTTTGTCGACGATACAATGGACGTAGTGCGCGATACGTTTTCCGCACAGAACCATTATTTTCGAAATAAAATTGCACTATTTGCAAGCGTTGTTCAGACGTGAGTCTATTCATGATGAACTGCCAAGCCAAACTGAGACAGACACTTAACAGCTGTTAAATCGGTCGCCATCTTGAAAAGCAAAGCTAACTTAAAGTTCTATACCTCTTTAAAAAACACGATTTACTTTTGAGAAAATTGAGTTTAAAATATTTATTTTATGTACAGTGGCGAGCAGAATTGGATACATATCAATGAAAAACTGTATACACTGACTTTTTTCATATAATTGCCTAAAACTTAACATCAAGTTTAAAGGCTAGTGACTTTCTTTGTTTTATCTTTTCTTATTTCTCTATTGATTATTTAAAACAAAAAGTCGAACTACTTTTTATTTTTTGGTTTTATGGCGCTTTAAATTTAAACTTTATTGGTATGTATCCAGTTCTGCTCGCCAGTGTATAAGATCATAAGTAACAATGGATAGCTATCCTTTATAAAGAGCTTCTGGGTTAAGTTAGATATTGGCTGTTTTAACAAAATTAAAGAAATTAAGGAAAGGAACCTAATGCAACTACTCACTCAAAACCATTTTAGCTCCAAGCCGTAGAACTATAGTTTTTTGACACATGTTTTGAAGCAAAAAAAAATAAATAAATAAATAAAGAAATAAAAGCTTTTGTGTACACTATTTCGTTTAATAACTAAGTGTGAATAAATGACCGGTATTTGACTTCCACAATGCCATCTATTGTGGATCCCACATTTTTAAGTTATACACCCAATAACTTAACATTTTTGGTTTATTTCAAAATAAACGAATCATAAAATTGTTTTCACATAAAAATAAAAATCAAATAAAATGTTCAAGAAATAAAAAATAAAATGTTGCATCTTTTGTTTGTATAATTATCGGTGGAATTTTCAAATCCGCACAGAATATCAATAACCAAACATATGTGTGGTATCTTGTACGTAGACAATTAGCGAACACAAAAACACATGTTCCTTTGTTTCGTCATTTCCTTTTAAATTAATAATAATTAAAATGATTTTTTTTTTCACTTTTTTAATATTTCGTTAAAAGTGTTCTGTGGTCTTACCGACACTTGCTTTTTCGTCTCCTTCTCTCGTTATTTTCCACACACAAAAATATTTTAAATATGAATAATTTTACAAATTACGTAGACAGTATGAGAGTGGTCGTTATGGAAAAACGATTTTAAGATTTTCCATGAATTGCTTTTTCACGTATTCGCATGAGTAAAAAATTTGACTTTTTTTTGTCTGCCATTATGTCTGCTTAGGAATTTTGAAAAAAAGTAAGAATTTTTGTTTCGCTTGAACGAAATTCAAAATTATTTTTCTTTTTTCAAATATAAGAAGAAAATTACATACAGTATTGGACAAAACATATGGACAAACTTCTGGTCAATAACAAAAACAAACACTTTTGGATTTTAAACCATTTTATTTATTTATAAAGTTAATTATCGAAATTCACTAAAAAAATATGTAAACAACAAAGAATAGTCTTATTTAACTTAGAAAAAATCATTTTGTACGTTTAACGCAGTTTTTTGAATGCGACAAAATATAAGCACGTTTTCAATACATGCCCTTAAAATATTAATTTTACTAATATTTAGTTGACAAGCCCTTATTTTTTTGGAAGTTCTTTCAATATTCATGTTAAGGACTCGCTTAGATTCGATAATTTTTCACCAGAAATTTCATTCAATGCAGTTGAAATTGCAATAAATTTCGTCCGTATTTCTGAAATTATAGCGACTTATTTTGAGGTCAACAATATCCCATAGATTCTCTGGGGGATTGAGATTTGGCGATTACGCTAGACATATCAACGCATTGATTTGTTTGCCTACAAAGCACTCTATCACTCATTTATCTGTGCATTTTGGATTGTTGTCTTGTTGATATCTCCAATCAAGTGGCATTTCTTCCTCTGCATGCGGTGTCAGTTTGTACTCCAGGATATCCTTGTAGATGAATCGATCCATTACACACTTTATTCTGTGTATTTTTCCAATTCCATGGCCAGAATCGCATTAATTATTTTTCCCTTCTAATTGCTAAAATAAAACTTACAGTTGGTGTCATTAATATTCGGTTTTTAAGTTTATCGTTAATAACACCCTGGCATTAGCGAAATGGATAGGTAATCAGAAGAATAGCAAAAACTTAAATAAATGTTGTCAGTATGAGTATTCAAATATATGGAAAAAATGGCTCTATGGTAACCCTGCAACCGTGATAAATCGATCAAAGTTTGTTAACTCTGTTTACTAAGGGCCATTAATATTCGGTTTTTCCCCTATTTATATGCTATTTGCAAAAAAACATGTTATTCAGCTACTTTTCCAGCAATATAGACGTTTTAATAAAAGTGCATAATACCTCCTTTCTTGTCTGTCCAAAATTCTACTTTACTCCTTTAGAACAGCGAAAACTTGTTATTTTCCATTATGAAAAAGGTAAAAAGTACAAAAAGATTGCTGAAATTCTGAATATGAAACCAAATACAGTTGGGGACATTGTCAGAAGGCATAAAAATGAAGGAAGAATACACTTCATAAAGCAGACGGGTCAGCAAAAAAATTGACCGAGCGGGAAGAAAGTTCAATTGTGCGAAAAATAAAATCTAACCCACGCTTAAGTGCTTCCAAATTAGTCACAGAGGTGCTCAATGAGTTTAAAAAGAAAATATCTGCATCTACTATACGAAGAACCATAAGAAAAAAAGGTTTTCATGGCCGAGTAGCACGTCGTAAACAATTGGTTAATTTACGCAACCGAAAAGCTCGTTTGAGTTTTGCCAGGGAGTACATTAAGAAGCCTGAAACTTGGTGGGATGACGTTATATTTGCGGACGAGAGCAAGTATAACGTACGGGGATCCGATGGGCGTGTAATGGTGTGGCGGAAGCCAAATGAGGAGCTACAACCACAAAATTTAAAACCAACCGTAAAACATGGAAATGGACATGTTATGGTGTGGGGTTGTATGGGAGCTAAAGCGACGGGAAAATTAGTTTTTATCAGTGGAATTATGAATAAGGAATCATATTTGAATATCCTCTGTCAAAATTTGAAAGAAGGTGCAAATAAACTGGGCGTTTTAGATTCTTTTAAATTCTACCAAGATAACGACCCAAAGCACAAGTCGCGTTTAATTCAAGAATGGTTGCTCTATAACTGCCCTAAAGTTCTCCATCCACCTGCACAATCTCCGGACCTCAATCCGATTGAGAATTTATGGGATGAGCTGGACCGGCGAATCCGCAACTACAAAATAACATCCATTGAAGACTTGAAATTGCGGCTTCAAGAAGAAGCTACTAAAATAGTAAAAAAACATGTCAAACCGTCTAAGTGAAGTTATAAAACAAAAGGGTTATCCAACAAAATACTGAATTTTATATAAAACCATTTTTCTAATGTATTATTTGTTACTTTTCAAAGAAAACCGATTATTATTGACGCGCAATATTTGATGGCACCTGAATTAACTTAGTTTTTTTTTTGTTATATAGTTATTATTTTTTTCTAAATACAAATGTGAACTTTCAAGTGTCTAAATAAACTATTAATGAAAAGAAAAAAATGTTGTAAAAGATATACATTTAGCTTAAGACGAATCAGTTAAACATATCTCTTTAATAAAACCGAATATTAATGACACTAACTGTACATTTTTATAGAATATTACAAAATATTGTTGGCTAGGGACAGAGTTTGATAGATTCGGTACGATTATAAAAACGTTCAAATTTTCTCTAATATTCTTCTAATGTTGAAATGATCGTTTTTGTTATTGAACGATTTTTGTCGTTGGTAATGTAATTATCTAACTCTTTCGTGCTATTGTTTTGACGCATGCAAAATAGCGGTTTTGTAACTTTAACATACATTTTTACTGTTACAAATTTGGTTTTCTTTGTTTTTTAGTAAAAGGAAGATATCGTTATCGTTATATTTATCGTTATAAATTTATTAATCAAATTAAAATTCGAATGAGCTTTTCTGTGTTATGAAGATATATGATAGTGCAAGCTCCTGCATATGTTTTGTCCAATACTGTACATACATATGTATGTCTGTATGTAGACAGACCACCAAATGATCATTCAAAACATTTAAAAAAAATAATTTTTATTATTGGCAATTACAAGGGGTATTGAGTAATTAAACAAAAAGATTAATTAATTATTTAAATAAGAAACTAATTCGTAAAAATATTCAAATTGAAACTACGATTTTTTTTTTGAAAATTTCAAAATATTTTTCATATTTATTTTTTTTTTTACTATACTGATGACTCGATTGAGTTTTTACTCTGACAATCTTGGCCTCTCGGGCTCTCCGAGACTGCTCGATAACTGCACTGTCTTCCAGGTGGACGTTTTTGTATGCCATCAATAGAGCCGCCAGGTGTATTAGAGAGTTAAATCTCGAATCTTTGGTTATTAAAATCTACGTGGATAGTCTTGCATCGATTGATAATCTCAGTTGCAACGAAGTGAGCGACATCGTCATGGGTCTTGAGTCATGAGGGCATTCGAGGCAATGATTTTGCTGTTGAATGCGCACTTAGGGAATCACTCCTGAATGAGGCTCTTCTACAGGGGACATACATATTCCTATAGAGGCCTCGACAAAACTAATAGATAAATAGGAGTTAGAGAGGATGCAACACAGATGGTCTGATATTACCACTTATATGATATCCAGATTGCTCTGTCTTGTCTTTTCTGTCAATGAAAGAGTCCAAGACATTCCTGACTTTTAAAAGATTGTCGATTAGGCTTTTGACGGGTACAACAGCTACACACTGTATGATTGGATACATGTCGGAACGTATTGGTTATCCATGTTATAATAGAAACAGAAAGAATCGAAACAAAACATTATTTTTGACCGCCTACTTTAGGGGGCTTAGACTAGTACATCTTGGTGCACGTCTCTTTCATAATCTGGGCTGTCTCAGAGCTATCGAAAGAACCGCATGATTTGCACATTCCGACTTAGGGATGGCGTTGTTCGACTATCTCATGTCCGATTAAGATTTCTCAAGAATTTTTGCATTTTGTAGGTTTGACTATCACGTGGACCGCATAATTTGCACATTTCGGTTTAGAGATTGCTCGACTATTTCGTGTCTAATTTTAGGTCCTTCACAACTTTTCAAGTTTTTTTAGTGTAACACAATGGACCATAGGGTCTCACAGTGCACTCATAATAATGCTAGGGATCCATGTAACATAACCTAAACTAATATTGATTTTATGATTAATAACGGACTGCCATTCTGGATATTGTGGATTGTGTTTTTAATCATTTGGATCATTACATTTCGTGCTCCATTTTCAGTGACCACTTTTCTATGCCATTTGAAGTCCTCTGTGTTTGTACAGAAGCATTCAGAAGGAGAAGTAGGTTCGCCGAGGGAGCGTACATCAGGCAGTGATAAGAACGCTTTTCCGCTCCCAAACACATAAAGCATACTTAAGGTGAAATTTTCCGTGAACTCGCTCAGCTTCTGTAATAACTTATACGTTGCTAATGTGTAAATCCCTTTGGAGCTTGTCCGGAAATGTCGAGCTCCGTTGGAAGCTATGACCGATGTCACTTCAGATATCACCCTAATTACGGAAAGTATGACTGGATGCTGATTTTTTCGCTTGATTTAAAGAACCTATTTATAGATTGAAGAAAATGTTTGGCCTCGCTTAGATATGTTCAGAACTGCGCATCATATATGCTTGCTTTCCCATTGCAATAGTATATGTGGCGCCATTGATTTGAAAAGCATGATAAGAGAATGGTTCCCTTTTTTAACCTACTTATGGCATAGCAGTCGTGATGTAGAACAGGACAATACGATATTTCACTCTGTGTGCTGTTCGCTGTATCGCTCTAGAGGTATTTTGGCGGACAAGAAACTGAGGAACATGGTGTTCTTTATTTAATCCAGCGGTTAGTTATCGCAGCTCGCTCAGCGAGCTCTTTCTCGAAGAACCAAACTAACGATCAACACATAGCAGGTCATATGGCGCACAAGCGAGGACACTGGCGACAAACGAGTAGGAGATGAGTACTCTATAAGTTGGAATAAAGAGCTCATAAGCTCTAAAGGGATGTGGTTATAGTGAAGCGCATTAGAAAACAGTGATTACGCTGGCTTAGCAACGTTTCTCGTAGGAACGAAAAAACGGCGGCAAGGCAAACTTTTGAGATGGTACCGGAAGGTGCGTAGAAGAGAACGATCTTATCTTCGTTAGAGAGACGAAGTGTTGATGAACATGGCAGTCTTGGGAGCCTCAAACTGTTGTTGTGCCACATAAGTAAGTAATGAATATGGCGTAAGCTCGGAGGTCAACCAATAACTCAGGTTAGGAAAAACAAATCTTTCTTGCCTTCGAAGAAGTGCGTGCCATATCAGCATGGAACTACCGAAAGTGCAACTGCAGCCTCCAACGTGGTGGCCTTTGGAAACGTCACATCAAAATATCGTCAGCTAGTTAGGCCTTCAATCAAAAGAGTCTTAACTTTATTACATTCTGCAAGACGCAGCAAAATCTGTAAGATAAACGGCGGAAGCATCTCACAGCAAACATTTCATACATTTTACCTGTCCAATTAATACTGTTAACTATCTATGTTCGTGGCAAGGACATAGTTTAGTAAACATATTTAAAAGAGTTACCTTATTTTGTTAACAAACCTCGTGTATTTTATTTCTAAACCTAAACAAGAATAAATTTTCAATAGAAAACAAACACAAAAATTTTGTATTTTTTATTATTCTATGTTGGCCAAAAATTGCTAAGAATTTATTTTAAATATTTGCAGATCAGAGTGGTGGTCACCAATGACCTGGTTAGCTTTAGAAAAGCCAATAAAACTGAGCAGGTGTATAATATTTTTGACATGTATTAGCGCCTATAAATAAAGGCATTTATAACCTGCCTCTCTCTATATAATAAAATGATATAAAACCAAACGTAATGTTTGATAAATTCAAATTAAAAATAAAATTCATAATGACGACACAAAGTCAATCATCAGATATGTCATATAAAAAAATAAAGTCTGAATAAACTGACTGTCAACTCTTTAAATGTTAATCTTGGGAAAATATATTTCGCTTTACACTTTGATTAGACTGTTTATTCAAAAACATTAAAGTAAATGATAAAACAAAAACTTAATAACACTTTATATATTGATATAAAAACAGACACTGTATCTACTACTTGCTACCAAGGCAACCCGAAAATAATGTCATTAAAATTGTGTTCTTTTAATAATAAATTAAGATAAACATCATTCACTGTTGTTACAGACGCAAAAAAAATTAAATCGTAAAAAAGGTGGTCTTAAATATGACAGCCGTTAATGGCATCAACCAGCAAAGACCATGCCAACGACGGCCTTTTTGGATCATAAGACACGCCACAGTTATTTGCGATAGGGTTAGAAATAGAACCAAGGTTCTCTAATCTCTTGCCGGTAGCACTTTGGGAGCGGATAAAAAAACCTAGTTGACCACATACGATGCGATAGGCCGGTTAGTGGTCAGCTATGCGGCTCTAGTGTGCTTCGCAAAAGTTAGTGATGAAATTCCAACCACCATCTCGAGGATATACACCCACCTCACAGGCATGTCAGCAAAAACCTGCATGGCCTCGAGAGAGAAGTCCAAGAGTATAAAAGAGAGCCTCTAAATCAACAGGCATATCAGACAGTTTTGACTAGCATTCACCCTGATGCAATAGCAGAGGCCATTGGGCAATACAGTGTAAAGACCACAGAAGACCGTAACTTACCAAGGCAATATAGAGTGATCTTAGCTCAGCTAAAATCAGAATACTGCAGTTGTGTCAACTCATACTGGACCCGTATCGGCGATACGGTTCCCTTCAGAGACTTGACTTAGAGGCCGCACCGAACTGAACGTGTAATAATACAACTGCGAAGCTGATACAACAACAACGAACTGTAGTGGCTTTCTATTCTAAAGCGTTATCTGCTAATCATTGACTTATCAAACTCCACACTCCCCAATAACACATCAAACGTTGGATTTCACATTATTTGAGTGGTAGATAAGCGTTTGTGGAATTCAAAGGCCAGATGTCGAAGTACCGGAAAACAAAAAAGGCCTTTCCGCAAATATATTATTCAAAATCTATTTCACCCAACTTCTAGCTCACCTTAAAAAGTTTGGTTGATATCATATGCGGATAACAGTCCTCGCAGTCCTCGGTGTTGATAATACGGGTGCCATATTTCCATGTTATCTCGGCCATTATCTCGGATTTCCTGCGAGAACGTCGACTTCGACTCTCTCCCTCTAAGCCAGCGTCAGGAGAACTAATATTAGTGTATTTTACATTTGTGGTAGTTATTTGAGAGTCTCTCACTTAGGTCACTTTTCTTCACTATATATTCCACTTGTTTTCTCTACATCTCTTTTTTGCGTATGCGTGTGAGTACGTACGTGTGAAAACACAAGAGAAGAGCGGCTCTTTGTTTGTCGATGCTCTAAGCCCTCGGTGTCTCTCTTTACTTCTTAGAGAAAGATAGCAAAACTGGAACTTAATATAACGGTTAAAGGCCGACACATCCCTACAACACGTCATCCTAAAATTGTGGTCATGATGTTTGTTGTCTCCTTCATTTTGGCTTGCATGCAACCTGCATCATTCAAAAGGCGAAGGAACGAAACAAGGTTCTAAAGGCTCTTGGGTGCACTTTTAGGAGTATGACTAAGGAAATCGTTGAGCTATAAGGCTTATGTGTGAGAATTACTAAAACTGACTAAATAAACGATTCCTAGTGGCATGTAATCTGCCTATTGTCATCCTAAGGACGGTTTGATAATCCAAAATCTCACCTTCTTGATACATTTAGCTCGAGCTTAGGCACTACTGCAATAACGTCCGAGATACATTCGCACCCATTGTGGACCGGATAGCCATTACATAAAGCGGCAGTATCGGCTGCAATCACCGAGTATAGGAGCAACAATTAATACCCCGGCAATTGCAGACACTAATAGGCTCCTACCCAGGAAGACTAAGACAACCCTGGCACAAATAGGACAAAATGGTTTAGTATCCCAAATTGCTACCGCAAGAGAATTGTACCCCGCAATTAAAATCAATGCCTTGACTGCTTAGACAACCATTACGATACGGTAGATCTGTTTCAGTGCCACAACAGACCTGTGGTTGAGATTGACCGAAGTTACACAGTTTCTTCGTCTGCAGATGTGGCCCGCATATGTTTAATTAATGTGGAATCCCTATATCTTCCACAGTAAAAAACACTGGAGTACAGAGGAGCTGTTACAACAACAACTATATCTGAAATAATCAAACGCATTTAACTATTTCATTCAAACCTTAAAAATAACGAAGATTTCAGATTCGCAAGATGAAAAAACGTATGTTTATGATAGAGCTTTCTAAAGCTCTTTTAGCTTGAGTATAATAAAGTTGCGCTACAGAACACTAAAGACTGTTGTTAAGCAGTCTGAAGTTCAGTATTTTTATTTTTCAATAAAAAACAAAATTTTATTAAACTAATTTTAAAAAATTAAAAAAACCGCATAGTACTAAGTGGGGACATATAATAGATCTGAAAATATAAAAATGTTTTTTATAGGAATAAACAATTGGCCATAAAACGCTTTTTTATTTTTTACAAAAGATCCTCAAATATCTTAATTATAAATCGTTTATTGTTCCAGCTTCTCATAGAGTATATTAAAATAAACTTACCTTTAAATGTGCTTAAAAATCATTACTCATCATCTAAACGTTTACGAGCATTGCCTTTGGCGGCAAATTTGCGTTTTTTAAAGGAACTTGAAGTGCTGCTTGCCACTTCGGCATCTAAAGTTTCTATAGTTTTCTCCTTGAAACGTTTGACGGGAGGTTCTTTGGGCACATCGGAAACAGCAGGAGGTACATAATAGTTATTGTTTACAACAGGTAATTGTAAGTCTATAGGAGCGGGCGGTGGTCTGAAACAAAAATAGTTTTTAAATTAAATATGTGTGAATAATTACAACACAATTCATCACTCACTTATTTTCCACTACTTGCCATTGACCAATTTCTGGCGCTTTGGCTTCTTCTTCGGTTTTAAACTTTTCTTTGCGTTCTTCTTCAGCTTTTATTTCTTGTTTAGTAATCGGTTGTCGGTACAATTTCAAACGTTCACGATTATAACGAGCTACTTCTTCATTGACATTTTCTCGAAACTTTTTAGCCTCTTCAGCTTCTTTCATTTCTTGCTGTTTCATGGCCAATTCGTTGATACGCTGATATTCTTGCCAAGAGAGATAACCTTCTTTGGGTGGTTCCCATACACTTTCATTAGTTTTAACATTCCAATAGTACGTATAGCCCTCATCGCTAACACCCTCGACCCATAATGATGGGTTAGGCACTGAAGAGAGGTCAACTTTATGTATGCTGACACGCGGTCCTACCTTACCACCTTCATCATCTGAATTGCCAGCCAAACGCAAGGGATCGACTTGACGATATATAGCAGTAGTGTTCTCATTATTAGATTGTGTTGAACTGGTTGAGGGTCCTATACCCGCCGTCATCACAGCATTAACAGATCTGGCTGTTAAATCACCTCTACTATGTATATCCTGGGCATAAGAACGCATTGCCGCCTCTTCCATTTTACGCAGTTCAGCATCCATTTTGCGCTTCTCTTGCTCAGACTTTTCACTACTGCGACTAATGTCGGTTATGCGTTTGGCTACATTCATCTTATGGCGTTTACCATTCTCGTGAAATGAGATGCTCTAAATTTAAAAAAGAAATAAATAAAATATAATAAATAATTCTTAAAAATAAACGGAAATGCTTTTCTTACCGCCTTATTGTCACTGATCCAACATTTACAAAAATCGCAGTATTTTCGTTCATTTGATTTCCAATAGTCTGCCCTGTAATAAGAAATAAGTTGAAAATTAACTAAATAACGTTCTAGCTTATAATTCGACTTACATTTTTATTATTTTTATTTATAAAAATAAAGCTTCTATGCCAAAATATTGTTTCTTAAAATCATCTGTTAGACTGTGGTGAGTTTAATGTGTTTGACGGTATTGCCATTTCGTTTGCAAGACCATATGTTTAGATAGTGCTGCCATAGGTAATAGCTGGTATTTGTAAACGTAGCAGCTTCAAAATCTGTCAGAAAAACGTTAATTCAAAAATAATTAACAAGAGATGGCGCTACATAAGGATTATTTTAAGCGTTATAGCAGTAATTTACAATTTAAATCGTTTACTAAGAAAAAGAAAAATTTGTTAGGCTTTAAATTAATTGGCAGATAAATTGAATAAAAAAGAAATATATCAGCGCTTATCATTAAGTCATAAGCTTACGTCACTCAGCAATTAATCAAACTGCCGAGGTGTCTGTTATACAAGTTATCCAAATTGTAAGTTAAGGCCTAAGTACTTTCTGCAAATTATGCTTTTTTGATTCAAAATTAAACGTTTTCGAAGCTAAATCCAAAAAAAATGTGTAAATTCTGCACCCAATAGGAAATGATTAAAAAATGTCTAACGGATCAATTGAAGACAGACAAAATATCCTGAGTGCCGCTGAAGAAACTGTAGGCTTTTACCTTAAATATTTGACGGAAAATACTGGTGGCTTATGATGTTTCCATCGATGAATCACTGTTACAATATCAGTATCAAGTCGATATTTGTGTGATATTATCATAAAGGAAAATATATCATTGACGAATCCTTGTGACATTGACACAAACACCATACTAAACAAAGCTGAAATTTAACGACGTTGTCTATTATAAGTCAACTACATACTGAAATTTAGCCATATCGTCTGTTATAAGTCGACTAACTGCTGAGCGATTCAGAATTTTGTCTGTTACACAATCCGTTTACGAATAGAGCACTAGTGGTTCTCGATGGTAGTGTCTGTTAGGACTCACTAATATACGGACGACTGCAAGACAAAATCAACTTCTGTTATCTATAAAAATTGGGACAAATATTTTAAAAAGTCATGTATGGGCACCAAAGAAAATTCATCGTCAGCTTTAGGTTTAGCTTTAGCTTAAGCGTTCACGATGTTTTACTATGACATTCGCTACCGAAATAGGACTTGATAAATGGGCGAAATGAAATTGAAAGACAGCTCGCTGCCTTTATGCCAAGAAACTAAAAGGTGGATATATGGGAGTACTATTGCAAGCATACCTCCACCATATTCCACGGCATGATATACCAAGCCACTGCCTAGATATAGCCGCTGCTACCAGAACCTTAAAAGCTAACAAATCTTGCGGCCAGGATAACATAAGACCAGAGCACTTTAAAGCCAAACCAGAAGTCAGTGTTGTCATATTACGGTACATCTAGGCAACTGGACAGATCCCAGCTAAATTCAAAGAAGTTGTCATCACCACCTTTCTACCAAAAAAGGAAAACCTATCAGAATGTAGAATGTATCAGAACTACGCTGTTAAGTATTATAAAAAAGGTTATCGCATATATTGAATAGCTGGATCCTCAAGGCGTTAGTAACCGACATCATCATGCATTTATCACGTCAATATCTTGAGTATAGTCATACAGAATTCTATCAGTCGCGTACTCCGCTATTTCAGTGCATCATGGACTTTGAGAAAACGTTTGACACGTCCAAACACATAAGCTAGTGTCCATTGGTCTGTGAAGGAGTGCCCGAGCAAATAGTCAGCAAAGGCCTTATATATTGATGCCAGTCATCGAAACAGAGTGGAGAATGCAGTAATTATATGGAAGTTTAAACAGGAGTAAAACAAGGATCTGTACCCTCCCCCCTTTTATTCAACGTTGTGCTGGAAGGAGACATAACCTAAAGGTCTCACGGACAATCCAGAAGATTTGGATTATGCCGATGACGTCTGTCCCCTATCATGCAGCTATTCACATGTGTGATATCCAAGCTAAACGACATATGCAAACTGGGATTGCAATCAGGCCTCCGCATCAACGTAGACAAAACGATGACAATGTTTTATTAACACAGAGCAGCAGGTAATCATTACCATTGTCATCATACCAACCAGGCACCATTGCAGGATACTTCGACCCATAGGACCTATTGTTCCCATTCCAGTATATAGTTTGTTAACCAGATCTGCTACCTTCCTAATGAACACCAGCAGATCTGAAACCATAATGGTGGATATGTGACCTAGTGAGACTCTATGTCTCCCTAAGCATTTCCACCTAAACCTATCAAGAGCCCCATATTCACACAATATGTATTTCGCTGTGAACAAAGTCTACAAACATCTACATCTTAGACCGCCATCCTCTTAAGATGTGCTCTTAGTCCTCTTAAGATGTGCTCTTAGTCCTCTTATAGTATTGCAGTGTTCCAAGCATCTGGCAATTTCTAGCCAGTGCATCTACTGTATCCAGGTACACAAAACAACTGGACCTTATTTCTAAGCGAAAGTCTTAAGGCAGCTTGACTGTGAAAGAGTATATTAATGGTCTTACCCGCACATATGGCAATGATCATGATCTCAGCCTGCAAGAAACTCAGCGATCTCCTCAGTGGGATCGACAGGTCTTGGTTCGGTACATGAACACCACCACCGACACAGTCATTTATTTTAGAGCCACCGGTATACTAGTTTAGATCAAACTCACTCCGAAGTAAGACACCATTAGACCAACAATACCGGTTCGGGAATTCAGCTCTGAATCTCCTGCCAAATCACGGACTTAAAAGCATGACATCCAGGACCGAAGAAGGTTCTCCAATCAGAATCTCATACAACATGTGGATAAGTTTTGCTACTTGAGTATTATCATTGATAGCACAGGCGACTCAACAGCAGATCTAAAGACTGCAAAAGGGTGAACAATACTGAGAATCTTCAACTCGAATTTCAAATCAGTCTTGTTTAAGATTGTTGATCATGGAATGCCACTGCTCGAGATACACATTCTGTACAGGTTCTTATTAACTGGTCACTCCACAAGCTGCTGCGTGTGTTCTGGCTTAACATTATTAAAACACCGAACTATTGCCACATATGTTAGTCACATAGCCTTCAACTGGAGTAATCAAGGGAATCGCAAGCGTGGAGGGCTCGGTTGGTAACACTGACCTACTTCTTTGATATATATTTTTTTTTATTTTAAGGTATAATAAATCTTAATAACCTTACCCCCACCCCTCTGT
Organism: Wohlfahrtia magnifica; assembly: GCA_023159175.1. NCBI lineage: Eukaryota > Metazoa > Arthropoda > Insecta > Diptera > Sarcophagidae > Wohlfahrtia > Wohlfahrtia magnifica. The sequence goes on along the minus strand of JAKWBJ010000052.1, from coordinate 2,089,942 downwards.
TTGTTATTCTTTTGGTTAAATTATATTCCATAAACTCCACTTTTAGGAATTTAATTTAATCAAGTCAGCTTTTTGATAAAAAAAAAAAAACTTTGAAAAAAATCCACTCTAAACACTCTCAGCAAATTGTGTTGCAAAAATCCTCTGAATATTTTGCAACAAAATTGTTTTTCTATCCTAAAATGTTTTGAGATCTTTAGGCAACTTAACATATTTTTTTTTTTAATGTTTATCCAAATATGTATACATTCATGTATGTATGTATGTATGTATGTATGTATGTATGTGGGTATAATGGGAGAGAGAATACTTAAGAATACGGCCAGTTTTTTAAAAGAATGCGTACTTTTCGCCTGCTAACTACCAGCAGTTGAGCATGAAACCAATTGAGTAACAAACCAGTGGCCACCATGGACGTGTAATATTAGGACGTTAGGCCAGAACACGCGCAGCAGCTTACGGAGCGATTGGTTAATGAAGACCTGTACAGAATGTGTATCCCAAGCCGTAGCATTCCATGGCCTACAGTCACAAAGCAGGACAGATTTGACATTCGAGTTGAAGTTTCTCTGTTGTGTTTGCTAAGAAGTGTATGATGATCTCCAAACTTTATCGAATGCGATACACGCCATTGAAATCCTGCTCTTTATATCTGATACTACCAAAGTAAAAAAACTTACCACGTGGACCTTAGACTCGGATTACCTGCAGCTTCGTCGTTAAACCAGAGGCTTGATTGCCTTCCCCCCTTAAATATAAAATGTGAACAGCTGTGTGATAAGATACAAATGTCGTCAGCATAGTTGAAGTCTTCTAGACTGCCAGAATGTATGCTGCCTTCACTCTGATAAAGTTCACAAATGATAAAGTTGTTTTAACGAACTGGAACTGATATCAAACATCGAAGCCCGTTTTTCAGTTAGCAAAACAAAATTTTTCAATTTGGAACGTTACCAATCCACATGTGATTCAAAAGCTTCCGATGGATAATATGGATGCCAACGGCATACGACTTTAAGAGGAGCGGATTGATAGCATCGTCATCTCACGTGGGGGTGATGGAAGTTGGCCATCGAAGACCGTTATTAAACGAATAAAAATTTCGATGATTTTTCACATACAGACATATACACAGCTGATTGAGCTGATTGCGGATTTTTTTTTTTTTTTTTTTTAAACCACAGTCTTTGCGGATGGCAGAATACCGTACGTAGTTCAGGCAAGGGTGCCACAGGGCTCAGTTTTGAGCCCTATGCTGTGGAACACTATTTATAGTTGTGTTTTAAGTCTTAAACTTCCAAATGGCGAGCAGATTATTGGCTTCGCTGCTGACATTCCCCTGGTAACGAACAGCAAACACCTCGATAGATTGAAAAGAGCATGCAATGATAGGTCGCTATAGTATGAAGCTAGATTGTGAGCTCATGCCGATCACAAAATGAGTAACTGTTAGTTAGTTAGTAACGAAGGGTTACCGGACGTTGGTCCAGCTCACTTGGGTCCAAGATTGATCCCACAGTGATGACCAAAGTAGGTAGCATCCAAGCGGGATACTCACATCAGCCAGGTTCGATATGACATGCACTGCCACAAGAAATGCTCGACTGTCTCTTCCTCCTTCTCATCCTGACAACCCTACAGACGGTAGATCTAATATTCTAGTGTGTGCACAAGCCACCAAGTGCCCGGTAATGAGAGCCACCAGAATTCGTAGCCTATGTCGCGATCGTACAGGGGCCAGATTTGTCTTAAAATAGAGCACGTGTGTTCATTGTCCCACCGCAACTGTAACCTACATACGATAACTATTGGTGACCAGCGGAAGCCTTTAAGCAGGTAATTAATACTTGGGTATAATGATTGATAACAGACTCACGTTTAGGAAGCATCTAAAGCATATTAATGGGACATGTGCGTTGACGTCTTCTGCACTTGCATGGACAAAGCCGAAGATAGGTGGTTCGAGACAGGAAAGGAAGCTGCTGACTAGTGTAATTATATCGATTGCCTTATTGCAGCCCTCATATACGCGGCTTTGGTTATTGCAGGATTGATGCCACTGCAGCTAGTGGCAGATATTGAAAAGAAGCATGTTGCAAGAAGAACGAGGTCAGTGTATCCTGGCCAATTGAAAGATAACGTTACGGAAAGATGTCAACGTAATTGGAATACCTATTCGAAAGGAAGATGCAGCACAAACTTACAACGAGGGTAGCTGGTTGGGTAGGAAAAAACATGTACAAGTAAATTTTTGTCTGACCCGGTTTTTAAGCGCCCAAAGATGCTTCAGAGCATACCGTTTAAGATATGGGTGCGGGGAATGTCCAAATATGACTAAAGTTGTGGGGCACGTTTTCTTTGACTGCCCGCGGTACGGGGACCAAAGTTGTTTCGTGAAAATGGCGATTTGATCCCGGATCGTGCCAGACGATTACTGGGACGTTGTGTGTGCGTTCACAAAGGATATCTTAGAAAGCAATATCTGCTGAATCACCACTCCTCTTAAGTAGTCCCGTGGGACGATTGGATGGATGAATTACGATTTAGGATGGGATTTGGTACGTTGGCACATGGCCCAGGCTATCAATATTTTTTGAAGGTTCCCTAGCCGTAGCTCGTATAGCTAATAAAGCCTTTTGTTCTTATTAAATTTAAAGGTGATACAAAGAGCAGGATCAGATATATGGGTGAATGACTGAGTTCTTTGCTGGTATACGATGACGGGATGTTGTTTTTTCGCTGAATAAGGTTTTCATTTTGTCCGTGCATACGAGAACATAAATTAAATTTAAATTATGCCCACCGGTGTACAAGCGGTCCCCAGGTAAAACATGTCGTGTGCCCACCCGTGAGCACGCGAGCCGGTAATGTTGTTGCGGAGTAACCCACCAGTGGGCATGCGGTCTTTAACTTGTTAAAAGGTTAGGTTTTTTCCTCGTCTAGGCAGCATTCAGTGCTTTCTTTCAGTTTCAAGTTTATTTTCAAACTAAGTAGATGATTAATCTACTGTAGCTCGTCTCCATATGATTGTGTTTAGTGGTGAAGATCCTTGCTAAGTGGTGGTGGTCGCTATTCTTAATTTAACGTTTCTCCTGATCATTCGTCTTATATTTGTCATCATCGACAGAAATAAGCTGGACGGTGAGGGGGCTTCATTAGATTGATTTGTTAGAAGAGAGGTGGTTAAAAACCTTTTTTAAACACTCGAAGCCGCAATTAAAATTTTTTTCATCATGTCCCTTGCTGATATTCGAACCCGGGCCGCTTCTGTTGTATGCCCGCGCTCTAACCACTTCACCAACCCACCCCTAAGGTTATCTTAACTTAGCGTAAATCCAAATGCGAAGTTTTTAAACTCGTCTAACTTTTTATCGTCCCTCAATTGTCGCTGAAGAATACCTCTTTAAGACTTAGAGCCACACGTGCCCCACAGGTGGACATTTATATTTTGATGATTTAGAACAATGTGGTCATCGTGACCACCCGTGGTCACAGGTTGAGTGTCATTTATCCACATTGTGATCACGAATTGTTGGAAATGGCATACATCTACCATGTTCTGCATACACCTACCATGTTCTGCATACATCTACCATTATATAGGCTATTTTTTATAGAGGTATAGAACTTTAAGTTGCAATAAAACAACGATGGATTATTCGATTGACATGAGTTTTATTTATCCGAAAGGTAATCTTGTGGCATTACATCTTATATATGATTTCTGGCATATGACCGCCACGACTGGCGCGGATGTAGTCCAATCTGGACGTCCAATTTTCGATGACTTTTTCCAATATTTGTGGCCATATATCGGCAATAAAACGGCGAATGTTGTCTTCCAAATGGTCAAGCGTTTGTGGCTTTACCGCATAGACCAATGACTTTACATAGCCCCACAGAAAGTAGTCTAGCGGTGTTAAATCATAAGATCTTGGAGGCCAATTCACAGGTCCAAAACGTGAAATTAGGCGGTCACCAAACGAGTCTTTCAATAAATCCATTGTGGCACGAGTTGTGTGACATGTTGCGTCGTCTTGTTGAAACCACATCTCCTGGACATCATGGTTATTCAATTCAGGAATGAAAAAGTTAGTAATCATGGCTCTATGCCGATCACCATTGACTGTAACGTTCTGGCCACCATCGTTTTTGAAAAAGTACGGACCAATGATTCCACCAACCCATAAAGCGCACCAAACAGTCAGTTTTTCCGCATACACTTGAGGATTACCTTCACTCCAAATGCGGCAGTTTTGTTTGTTGACGTAGCCATTTAACCAGAAGTGCGCTTCATCGCTAAACAAAATTCGCTTATGAAAATTGAAAAAAAATTCACTTACGAAAAATGAAAATTGCACTGTTTGCAAGCGTTGTTCAGGCCTGAGTCTATTCACGATGAATTGGCAAACCAAACTGAGAATAAATCACTTGACAGCTGTTAAATCGGTCGCCATCTTGAAAAGTAATGCCAACTTAAAGCTCTATACCTCTATAAAAAACACGCTATACAATCAAATTTTGGTCACAGCTTGTCAACCCGCGAATAACCACACGTCAGTACGCGGTCCAACGGTGCAGAAAAAAAAAATGAGCACAATTGGTCACGTGGGGCTCTAAGTGTTAAAGATATCATTCTTTTAAGGTTCTCTCTCTCTCTCTCGGAAAGCGGTTGTTAAGTGACATTCGCATTTTTGTTGTAGTTTGTATTCGTATAAGACGTATGTGGTTTTAAACCGTTGGCAGGCAGTTGTAAAAATATATCGAAGGATGAATGGATACTCATATGTACGGATAAGATGATGATGATGCGATGTATAGTTGGGCTATGGTAAACTGGTGTAATAGCAACGTGTGCCACATTTGTAAGTGCATGCGTGTGTATGTGTGTGTGTTCAATATTTTCAATTGAAAACCATTTGAGAGAGATTTTTATACTTTATACTGCCGCTGCTTTTATTGTATTTCTAATATTAAAAAAATATCCTGCAGCCAGGATTGTCTTCAATTTGTGCTTATGTTTGTTTGCATATAAATGTGAGTGTGTGTGTGTGTGTGTGTGGGTATTATTTTCAAGTGTAAAAATATTAATTTTTCATATTCTCTTCAATCTTTTTTTTCTGTTATTGTTTTTCCAAGATATTTTACATACTTAAACACAAAGAGAGAGAGAGAGAGAGAAAGAGTAAGAAGGGCATATTAAATAATGGAGATAATCTTTAGAATTTTTATTTCAATGTTTTCATTATTATTCCATAGCCTAAATAGTACTTATAAGTATCTATTAAAAGAAAGAGACCTCTAGTTAGGGTATATGTATTAGTATTTGTCTAACTTACTCTAGTCTTGGGATTTAAATTCATTTCTTCTCATAGTTCCTGCCAAGTAGCATTTTTATAATTATTTTTAAAAGGATTTCAATTAGTCTCTAAATTGGTTTTAAAAACAAACGTGTCATGCTGTGTTGCAGCTTCTCTGATAGATTTGAATCCTTTCTTTTTTCTTTCGTCTTCTTCTGCTTTCGATTTTAGCCCTTTAAGGCAAAGGAAAGAAAAAAGAGTAATTTAATCTGGATGATTTTTGAAAGGCGGTTTTATCAAGTTTCAATTTGTATTCTCACCACAAACTAATTGATCCGCCCTAAATCTCTCGTACGCACATACAGTAAGCGGCAGCTGATCATAATTCATAAGTAGCAGCTTAAGCGGTCAGCTTAAAATTAGTTCGACCAGCTTAGACCGACTCTAAAAATGAGCTGAAAAAGATCATTGATTTTAAAATTGAAAAGTCTAAGAAGGCAAATGCAAGGGTTTTTAGCCCTTTTTTGTGTGTTAATATCCTTTGTTGGCCGGTTGGTTGCTGCTTATGAAACGAGTTTAAAATTAAAAAGAAAAAATTATGTTGAGCGGGTGGATCTCATTACCTTTAAAAGGATTTCAATTAAGTTGTAAACTGTTCAGCAAACAATTGAAACATGCTGAGGCCACTTTACGAAAAACATGCTTGAATACAAAGATATGCTTATAAGGAGCAGTAAGTAGGTAGCAGTTTATATATTTATTGTTTTTAAATGTTAATCCCGAATAAATTTTAAGAAAATTTCCGTTTTACTCATTTTTATCAATGAATTTAGCAAAATAATCTTAAAATTCAGGTATAAAATAAAAGCTTTTTTGAAATCTTTGAAAAAGTAGTAAGTAGAAGCTATTTTAGCAATGCAGTCCTTGTCGTCTCAATTGTTGCAAGAAAAAAGTGATTGGCGGCTCAAATGGTATGACAAATAACAATAAGTAGCCAGATGCATAGGAAAAGCTTTTTTATCTTTTTTGCAAACTTTACGTTTTATCGGGGTAACACTTTTTTTAAATGTGCTTAAAAGCTCTGATCTATAGGATCCGCCAAATAAATTTTGTTTTTTTTGAAAATGCAATAAAAAAAAAACTACTGAATATTTTCTCAAATTTCTTTTTTTATTTGAAAGTACAGTCCTTCCGGTTAAAAATGGAAAATAATTTCATTTAAATGGCTGCCTCGGCTGGCCATGCAGTAGCCTACACGATCGGTTCAATTTTTAAGCACATTATCGATTGTGTGCAGCTGTATTTCACCAATGGCTTCACGAATATTGTTCTTTAAAGCGTCAATTGTCTCTGGCCTGTTGGCATAACACTTATCTTTGACGGCACCCCACAAATAATAGTCCAACGGTGTGAAATCGCAGCTCCGAGGTGGCCAAACGACATCAGCTCAGCGGCTGATAATGCGATCTTCAAAAACAGGGCGCAAAACATCGAGTGTAGCTTCGGCTGTGTGGCACGTAGCGCCGTCCTGTTGAAACCAAATGTTGCTAATATCCACCTCTTCAATTTTTGTGAATAAAAATTCGTTCAACATGGCCCAATAACGATCGCCGTTGTCTGTAACGGCCACTCCTTGCTCATTTTCGAAGAAAAATGGCCCAATTATGCCTCTGGACTAATTTCCGCACCAAACAGTGACTCGTCTTGGGTGTATCGGCTTTTCAATGTATGCGTGCAGGTTTTCTGTGGTCCAAATGCGACAATTTTGCTTGTTTACATACCCGCCAAGATCAAAAAGAGCTTCATCTGAACGCATCCCACACATGCTGCAACATTACCATGATTTTCAAAGTAATGTCGCAATATTTACCAGCGTTGTTCAAGCGTATACACACTATTGAAAAGGCAGAAGATAAATTGTTTAGGCCACATTCTACAAAAGCCATACGAGGAGGTATGTCACGCTGCACTATAGTGGAATCCGCTGCACTAACTTGGAGAGTAACGGGAACAAACGAAACTAGCAAATGAGTTTTTTTGACATCAGATCGGCAACAATGGCGATTCTTTGTAAATAATCAAACTATGTTGCTGATGGAATATGATAATAACAATAATAACGAACTGATCCTTTATACAGGGTGGGTCATCTTCAACTGACTGATTGACAGTTTGTAGCCGTTGTAATGCATCTCTAGACAATAATTGCAGAGTTAAATACATTTTATATGGAAACATACCCAACGAGTAGACTCAGATGGATCCGTGTGCATAGTTTCTTATACAGCATCCGTAGATTCTCTAGTGCGAACAAGTTGAACAATAGTTCAATTGGTTCAATATCTAATGAAGCCTGGCGCTTAAAACGAGTAATTAAGCTTCTTATCATAGTTCCCGTGGAAACCATTGCAGTATTAATATGTTGACAATGTTTTCTTTGTGCTGCAACAACTAATTGTCAGGCAGGAGTATAATAAAATTGAACACTTTTTTCACGTTCTTGCGCTGAGTATGATGGCATACAATTTTATTAAATTGCTTATTACCTGCAGAAATAATAAAATTAAATACCAAAAACATAAAAAAGTTATCAGCATTTCAAATCAGTCAATCGAAGTAGTCCCACAATATACTTTAAGTCAAAAGGATAGTTTGTGTGGTTCGGAAGTGGTTATATCGGCACGAATAGTGGTATTATCCTTTGAAGATTGTTAGCAAAGAACTTGCAAAATAATTGGAAGCCAATCAAGCAGCAATTTCAAAACATTTGCAAGCAGCAAAATTGTTCCATAAGCAAGGAAATAGTATACCAGAAGCCCAGACACGTTAAAAGACAATTAAGCATTTTTGATATGATGCTTACGTGCCATAAAAAGAACTCATTTTGATATCGAAATGTTGTTGACAATAAAAAATGGTTTCAATATACATTTTTTCAATTTGGAGGGATCAGAAACGTGCCCTCTATTATAAGTTGTGATAAACGGGCCAGACAATAACTATATCAAAAACAATTAATTCGTTAATAGCGAGCATTGGCCGAAAAACGGTCAGGATATGCGAGAGCATATCATAGTTTTCATTTTGAATGTTATAATTACGACTGTTGAGTAAAATTACCGGCATATATTTATGTGCATACATATGTAATTTTGTTATGATATTCCATTTTCTTATTCCATATACGTACAATTAAACATACATATTCTAAAATGTTCACAGAAACAAATGTTTGAAAAGGGTTACAAGAAAATCATATTAATTAAACAAATGATTAACAGAAAACAACAACCCTTCAACAACAACAGCAGCAATAATAAACAAAAAAATATTTTTAATACTTTTATGGCTGCCAATAAATATAAACAGAATATTATGATGATCCTCTCTCTGTGTATGTGCAACTATGCCCAGACCCTGTGTCAATATTTACATACACATTTACGAGGAGAATGTACGCGTAAAAACCACAAATTCATCATGTTTTTCGTTTTGTTTTGGTTTTAATTTTATGAGTACGCACACATACCACTCCTACAAAATCAAATATTTGTTTATTTTAACTCATTACACTGATATTTCAGCTTTCTTTTGATAATAAAACACACACACATTCCCGCAAACATACAATAATAAAACGCCAAAACAATTGTGACTGTTTAACGCATTCGTACTGCTACCGCTACTGTCAATAATGATGAGTTGTAATATTTAAGTAGTGGCAGCTCTGCTTTAGGGCTCGTACTCATAGTGTTCCCTTCAGCCATAGGCTAAACAACAACAATTCTTAAAGAAAATGCTTATTTGTTGTACAGCAACTAATAAGAAAACGTTTATTGCTGGATTATTTTCTTTTAACTCTTGCTTTCTAAATAAAAAAAGTGTTGGAAACTATGTTCTCTTGCAAAAAAATCAACAAATAAATGCTCTCTCTTCTTTTGTATTATAAAATGCCTTCCCTCTCTCTCTGTCTTTCTCTCTCATCACTTTGTAATATTAAAGGAAAATCTTAAAACATGTGAAATAATTTTGATGTTGAAAAATAAATAACGGCTTAAAGGACTCTGCCTCCAATCACAATAAAACTATTTAAACATATTTAATTGAAAAGCAGAAAATCATGAAATCAGCTGATTGGAAATTCTGTGAGCGGAGTAGTAGACAGATTCCTAAAGCAAAAGTGATAATCCCAAAAATAATTATTGGGAAAGTAAACAGAGCAAATATTTCTTCATCGCTTAGCCTACAAGCAATAAAAAAAAACAATGCCTGCGTTTAAAACCTGGCTCACGCCGTATATTTCAACAATAGAGCAGCCATTTGGTTAATTTGTAAGTGCTTGTACATGCATATGAACGGTTGTTTATATGTGCATCTATACCATATGATCTTCAATATTAAAAAACCATGATTTTTTTATTATTATACATGGGCATGTGAAAATAGCAATCCATAGTTAACAACAGATTTCAATTGACCGTTAAAAATTGTTTTACCATTTGCTCTTTGTGTTACCTTCGTATTGTTTTACAAAATATATTTGTTGTTGTGTTCGTTTGCCACTTTTATAAGCAACAAGGCTTAGACTGGGATTATCTGGTGTAGGACTAAAAAATAATATTTTGAAAAAATATATCCCTACACTCAAGCATTATTTTTGTGATCTGTTTTTTATTGTTTAAACGGAAACTATTTCTGTCTGTATTAATCACCATTTGATTGTTTTATTGTTCATTTGTTCTGAGTTTCTGTTTTTTAATTCATGGCTTTAAATATCTTCTCCATCTTTTTTTCCCGTATTTCTTGGCTAATTGTGTGAAAAGACGTCTAAAAACAATTAGAGATTAAAACATAAGCGGGTATATACAGAGAGCCGCTTTTTTTCGTTTAAAAACAAATTATTAACGTACGATTGCTTCGAAATTGCTTTGGGTTTATTAAAACTCTGATTGTCTAAAAAGTAAAGCTGGCTATGTTTCTTGCTTACTTTTAGGTTATGTATGTTGAAACAAAGGTAAACAAATCTTATAATGCCCTGAGATAAAAGACTAAAAAACACATGTAATCCAGGTTTAATAAAATGAGCAGGCATTTTAGAAGGTCTTTTTATCAGGTACTATGAGACGGGAGCTTAAAAATGAAATTTTCAAAATTACGTTATGGTCGTAACAACTTTATTTGAACATTTACGCTAAAAATAACCTATGAAGTCCGTAAAATAATATTGGAGAAACTAAGAATGAAAGTAAGTAAGATAGCAGAGACAGTAGGCATTTTAGTTAAGCAGCTTTATCACAGCAATCATCTGCAATCAGTAAGCTGAAACGTTAGGTCTCTTCAAGAGAGTATTTGGTGATGTATAGGCATAATCTGAATGCATTTTAGCACCATTTTGTAACTGTGAATTTTATGACAGTACGTGGGAAATACTATATGAGAGTATGTTATGTCCTGGGCGAGGTACCAAATTGGGATCTCGATGAATTCCTCAAAAACGGTGGTTGTATATTTTGAAGGAGATACAAATTATCATGCGACTGTATTTCTTTTATGAGTATCGCCATCAAATTTTCCAACGAGGTTTAGTATTTAGATGTCATTTTGGATAAGAGAATTAGTTGGAAATCGCACATTGGTTGCCCTCTGAGCAAAACGCTACGGTTATATACCACTATTATTCGGCCCATTATCACTTCTGCGGCGATAGCTTGGGGGATAAAAGTTGAGGAAGCTACCACAATGAATAAATTAGGCAGAGTACAGAGACTCGCCTGCCTCTGTATAACTGGGGCAATGAGAACATCTCCAATAGCGGCCTTTGAGGCCTTGATTGATTTAACACCGCTTTACATCCATATGGTGAAGGTGGCCAAAGAGTCCCGAAATGTGTCGGGAAGTCTGTCCATTCTGCCCGGAGAATCATCTTCGGTCCAGGATGTTATACCTTTGGATCTGTGCTTTGGCAGGAGATTGAGGGTTGAATTTCCGGACCGGGATTGTTGGTCTAATGGGGCTTTAGTTCGGAGTGAGTTTGATCTAAACTGGTATACTGATGGCTCCAAATTGAATCAATGTTTCGGTGCCCAACCGAAGCTTTTCGATCGCACTGGGAAGATTGCTGAGTGTCCTTCTGGCTGAGGTCATGGCCTGGACAGTGGGCTCAAGCGTAAGACCATTAATATATTCTCTGATAACCAAGCTGCTATAAGGACACTAGGCTCGAGCAGTATGACATCTAGACTAGTCAATTATGCTACGATACGTTGTAAAAACTTTCGCTTAGAAATAATGTCCAGTTGTTTTTGATACCTGGACACTGTTGGATTGATTTTAACGAAGTAGCGGATGCATTGGCCAGAAAGGGTTTCATGACACCCTATGTCGGTTCGGAACCTTGCTGTGTAGCATCACTTTCTATTGTTCTCACTTTGGCCAAGGATTGGGAAGTTGCCAGATGCTTGGAACTCTGGAATGGCCAAAGAGGCAATCTGCGGATGCTGATACCGAGCAGAGATGAATGGCGGAGGTGTGACCCTTTTTACAGTCGGATTCACGACGGGGGAAGGCACCAGTGCTGATACAACTTGACTTTAGGTGTCCTTAAAAGTTAAGCAGCAAGTGCAGTTCTTCCAGCGGAAGTTATTGCAGTCAGGAAGGCAGCGGTGGTGACCGGTGATTGGAAAAGTTGATAACCTGATAACTATTTTGTGGATAGTCAGACGGCTCTCAAGATCGCGCTCAATCTGATATAAAGTCTGGGAAGGGCTGCGGAAGAACGCTAAACTTTACTGATTACCTGGTCATTTTTATATCGCTTGTAATGAGAAGGCTGATGAATTGGTTCGTCATGGCTTTGAGACTGTTCTGCTGCCGTTGAGTCATTACATCGGTGTACTCGAGAGGTTTTTCGTTGTGAAGGCTGGTGAAATCTGGTATTACGTATCAGGTTTCGGGGTCTCTAGATCCGTATGGCCGGTTATTTCCAGTACGTTTTCTCTTTTCCCAATGAGTAACGTTGTGTGGCTTGTGGAGCGGAGGCATCATATTTCTTAATTGGCCCATATTTCTTTGAAAATGAGGACGGCGCAAACATTACGGTCAATGGAGACACCTATTGCATTATGATAACCGATATTTTTGTGCCCGCTCTATATGGTATTGGTGTGAACGATGTTTGGTTTCAACAGGATGCTGCACCTTGTCACACATCTCATGCCACAATCTTTTTATTGCATCAAACGTTTGATGGCCGCTTAATTAGCTGAAATGGTGATGTCATTTGGCCGCCAAGAAGCTACGATTTGACACCGTTGGAGTATATTCTGTGAGGCGCCGTTAAAGACAAGTCTTATGTCGACAAACCAGAGACAAGAGAGCATTTGAAGGCCAATATTCATAATGCCACGATACGACCTCATACACTAGAAAATGTTCTCGAAATGTAGTTCGATCGAATGGGGTATTGTGAGGCCAATTGTACTTCACAACAACAAAATAAAGTTGGCAAAATTTGAAACCGTTTTGGTTTCATTGTATTTTTAAATTTAAAATTTATATGGTCCAAACTATAGTTGTGGCATGGGGATAGTTTGAATCCCGAGGAGTTTAGGACCTTCCAGTTTTTATCTTTCTTGCTTCTTTTTGTCCTTTTTAGTGTCGTTAGTTTATTTGTTAGCTTTTGTTTTCAATTACATAGGACGATCACAATGGACCATATTGTTCTTTGTGTGTCTCCGCCCATCGGTGTTTTTATTATGACCAGATGGCAGCTCATTCGCAAACCTATCGTAACCTAAATACTTAATTTGGCGCCTTCCTAGAGCTGGATTTAATTTTCCTTCTTATCTTGACAGCTTTTACAGAAGTTCTTTCTACGAAATCCTTTGTGATCGCTCATTTCGTGCTTGCAAAGACCTAGAAAGTGTTTTACATTGTGCTTTACACTCTTTATTTTAAGCCTAAATATTTAGAGCTGGTAAATCACATAAAAGAGGTGCATAATCTATTCTTTCTTCTTACCTAGACAGCTTTTACAAAAGGGATTGCCCAGGAATCCCTTGGGATTGGCCCCAGTGTTAAGTAAAGATATCTCTGCACCGTCAACACAATCTAAATAGATTCTGCGCTGTCGATATCCTTACAAGTCTGGAACTATGCCCTGTTATTCGCTGCATTGATGACTAAGTTTCTGAGTTGGGGACTAAACTTCTTATTGCAAAAGTGTTCAATGGCTTAATCACAAACCAATTATAGATCCATCTATCCATCTCCATTGCGTTCATATTACATTCTGCTATTAATTAAACAAAACTACTTATCTATAGAGCATACCTCAGTTTCACTTTACCTTGAACCACAGTTTGACTACATTTCTCTTAGCAACCGTTGTTCGTTAATATTTAATAAAATATTAATTAAATAATTAAAAATAAATGTTTAAATACAATATACGGGCATCATATTTGCTAAAGGTTTTAAATCAAACAAATGAACTGGAATGACATCAAATTTTTTTTTTAAATTTCCATTATTAATATGTGGAACTAAGCTGAAAGAGATATTAAAATTGATTTTTAAATAGAAAACAAATAAAGGGTCCGCTAAATAATTTTTTTTTTTTAAAGTACAATCTTGCCGGTTACTAATGGAAAATAATTTCATTCAAATGGCTGCCTCGGTTGGCCATGCAGTAACCTACGCGATCAGTCCAATTTTTAAGCACATTATCGATTGTGTGCAGCTATATTTCACCAATGGCTTCACGAATATTGTCTTTTAAAGCGTCATTGTCTCTGGCTTGTTGGCGTAACACTTATCTTTGACGGCACCCCACAAATAATAGTCCAACGGGGTCAAATCGCAGCCCCGAGGTGGCCAAACGACATCAGCAATGCGGCTGATAATGCGATCTTCAAAAACAGGGCGCAAAACATCGAGTGTAGCTTCGGCTGTGTGGCACGTAGCGCCGTCCTGTTTAAACCAAATGTTGCTTATATCCTCCTCTTCAATTTTTGTGAACAAAAACGTAACGGTCACTCCTTGCTCATTTTGGCCCAATTATGCCAATTATGCCTCTGGAACAAAATCCACACCAAACAGTGACTCGTCTTGGATGTATCGGCTTTTCAATGTATGCGTGCGGGTTTTCTGTGCCCCAAATGCGACAATTTTGCTTGTTTACATAGCCGCCAAGATCAAAATGAGCTTCATCTGAAAAGATGATTGTTTTTTTTTTGGCAAAATCGGCATCTTCTGTATGTCGATCGCAGGCCCACTTAGCGAAGCGAAAACGCATTGGATGGTCAGTTGGCCTCAACTCTTGAACCACTGGGCTTTGTATTGCGTCATACCAAGGTCTTTATGCAAAATTCGTCTCAATGATGTCTCCGAAATGTTCAATTGGCACTTCACGCACACTTTCTGCCACACCTGCAATATTCTCGGGTGTACGCACTGTTTTTGGCCTTTCACGCTTTGGTTTATCGATGAGGATGCCAGTTTTTTTCACTTTTTTCACAAGATAACGAACATACGGAGCTGACGGTGCTTCTCTTCTTCCAAAATCCGTACGCAATTTTCGCACACATCCTGCAACATTACCATGATTTTCAAAGTAATGTCGCAATATTTCTCAGCGCTGTTCAAGCATATACACAACCATATTCGTTCAGCGTAAGGATAAAACTAATTATCTGTCAAATCAGACATAAGCTAAGTGTTACCATTCACGAAATAAGCACTAGTTGAAGAAAAAACGTTAGATGGCGGACCATTTATTTTATTTGCTTTTTAATAGTAAAATTAAAGTATTCGAGTAAACAAGTGTTTTCATTATATTTAAAGTTAATTTGCATTTATTCAAAATTATTAATTTTAAAACTACTAATAAAACAGAGATAAAGAGTTAAAATCCATTTAAAATATTTTTTTTTTTTTTTATCCAATAAGTGGGTATTTTTTTTACTGGGAAATATAATTTAAATCTTATTTTCTCTTACAATTGTTTGATTTTATCAAATTGTTGAATTATTTTATTTCTTTTTTAATTTCTCTATTAAAACCCTGTCAGTATTTAAGGGCCAAAAAAGGCATAACATAACCATAACAAATGTCGGTTTTCCTTCAACCGTTAAAAGCACAACTAAAGAGGGTGTGAAAAAGTTTAATAAAACAACTCAATACGGGGGTGGAGTGATACTCAACAGGCCTGCTTTTCTTTTATTCCCACAACAACACTTGCTTGCTGTGGCAAACGTTCTCCACTTAAAATCTTATTTACAACTGTCGGTTGCACACATTTGACTTTCTATTGAAATTATCAGCATCAGCAGCATCATCGTCATCTCTGCACCATCAGCACTTAATGCTGAATGAAGTCAAATGTCAGTTAATTATGGAAATACTGATTCAGACAGAGTAAAACGTTGTAAGATTTATTACAAAAAAAAAAAAAAAAAAAAAATGGAAGTCTTAACGTAGTTTCTATTTGTTATGCTTGGCTGGCTTTCATCCAGAATAATCGCCAGATAACAGTCTAATCTTGTGGCGGCTCTCGGGGCACTCTTCTATTCCCTCTGAGAAACCTCGTATAGAGGATTACATATCGTGATTCTTAGTAGGGATGATTGGGCCTCTGACTCTATCATCTCCGGTGATTCGGGGGAGGTCAATACGAATGGTTCTAAACTTGAAAGCAAGGTGGGCAGTTAGGTCAGCCTTAGAATATCTCACTGTTGCTAGGACTACTGTACCAGGCCATTTATCATGCTACAAAGTGAATGTGGATTGAGATTTATTGTACCTCTTCCGGTCTATAGTTTGGTTAGCAGATCTGCTGCTTTCCTAATGAACACCAGCAGATCTGAGGGGATAGCGGACTGATTGCTGCCCTTTGAGCATTCTAATGTTTCCAAGCGAAAGCTTTTACAACGTAATTGTCAATTGTCATAATGGCAGCTTGGCTGTCAGAGAATATACTCCCTTGGGATACAATCAAAGCTATTTTGTGTCCACCACATTTGGGTTCCTGACCACAGGAACATCCCGAATAACTGCGCTGCTGATGACCTCATTAGGACGAGCACACTCCCTCCGAACATCTTTTCTCCGTCAAGATCGTCATTAGGCAAAAATATTTGTTGGACACTAACAATGCCTGGGCCGAGAGGGATTCTTGCTTCAATGCTAGACTCAACTGGCCCATGGAGGGCAGGAAGCGTACCAAGCAACTGCTTAAACTAGACTGTCGGAGCATCTCCTTTGCCGTATCTATCCTCACAGGCCATTATGTTGTGGGTCAGTTAAAGAGGAGAAGAGCATGGTCAACTTCATCTGCTAGTGTCTGTCTCTGTCTAGGCAGAAATTTCTCACACTGGGCTTCTCCCTTTCTCGAAGGCCTATCAGAGCTATTGGTAAGCAACAAGCAGTCGAAAGAAAATAACCTTAGGAAGTGTGCTTGATGCATGGATTTTTGTCAGAGTAACTCCAGTTGCGCATTGTTTTGATGGAACTGCACTTACATATATTTGAAGCACAATTAATATTGGTCCGTATGAAAAGAATGGCCTATAATAGTAACAATTAAATCGAACGGGTATAGGGCGGTAAACGCCCGACAATAAATAAGTTTTCGAGAAGCTATGGCCGACAACTATACTTTCGATGTTGTGAAGGAGTTTGTATACCTTTGATCCGTCATTACAAGCGAAAATGATTTTAGCCTAGTGCTGCTATGATCTCATTGGGTAATTAAGTTTTCTCTCGCGGCGAAACTGACACTTAACAAGACGCTCATCTACTCTGTGCTTTTTTATGACGCGGAAGCAAGGACATTGTCACGGACCTTGATGCATTTGCCTTGGAAATATTCGAGAGAATAGTGTTCTGCAAGATCTTCTATCCTGTGCTCTCTGGAGCGAAATGCCGCAACCGAACCAATTATTATCTGTATGTGTACGTTTCTCAGCGTATTAACATCAACCAAGCCACGCTGGCCTGGTCATGTCATTCGAATGGAGGAGAATGCTGCAGCAAAACGGATGTGGAAGTGAGGTGATGCATAGTGATTCCCTTGTCTACTTTGGAAGGTTCAAGTCGAAAAAGCCAAAGCAGACGCGACTGAGCAGATCGAAATCATATAATCAGGTTGTTATGGCCAGTTTAGTTCAGGTAAACATCTGAATGCCGTCGTTTTCGAGGGATTGAATACCTGCCGATAACATCCAGTTTAATTGTACAAAACGTTCTTTATTACGCTGTCAGTTATTTCAAAAGTAAATTGCATCCGTCGCAACAGCCAGCATGTAGTCAGAAAAAGCAATGTCCTAAGAATACGCCGGTCACGGTAGATACCCTATTTAATCCTTTCTAATTTTGTTTAAAAGCTCGGAATAATTTTCCTTTTCAATGCTTGCAACCGCAAAATCTAAGGCCATGACTCGTGATGGCCGACGGACTTAACTTAATTTTCTTTGGTATGCATTTATCCAAAGAATTGATATCTGGTGTACAAAATGCAGCAAAAATTCATTTGAATTGTGCTTGAACATCATCAAATACTCCTTTAAAGTGACTGCGCTTATATCGGGTCCGCCATCTAAGGTTTTTTCTTTCAACTGGTGCTTATTTCGTGAATGGTAACACTTAGCTCATGTCTGATTTGACAGATAATTAGTTTTATTGATCCGCTGAACGAATATGGTTGTGTATACGCTTGAACAACGCTGGGAAATATTGCGACATTACTTTGAAAATCATGGTAATGTTGCAGAATGTGTGCGAAAATTGCGTACGGATTCCGTACGTTCGTTATCTTGTGAAAAAAGTGGAAGAAACTGGCATCCTCATCGATAAACCAAAGCGTGAAAAGCCAACAACAGTGCGTACACCCGAGAATATTGCAGGTGTGGCAGAAAGTGTGCGTGAAGCGCCATCAGCATCAATTCACCCCGTCGTTCTCAACAATTGAACATTTCGGAGACGAATTTTGCATAACGACCTTGGTATGACGTAATACAAAGTCCAATTGGTTCAGGAGTTGAAGCCAACTGACCACCCAATGCGTTTTCGCTTCGCTAAGTGAGCCTGCGATCGACTTACAGAAGATGCCGATTTTGCCAAAAAAAATCATCTTTTCAGATGAAGCTCATTTTGATCTTGGCGGGTATGTAAACAAGCAAAATTGTCGCATTTGGAGCACAGAAAACCCGCATACATTGAAAAGCCGATACACCCAAGACGAGTCACTGTTTGGTGCGGATTTTGGTCCAGAGGCATAATTGGGCCATTTTTCTTCGAAAATGAGCAAGGAGTGGCCGTTACAGTCAATGGCGATCGTTATCGGGCCATGTTGAACGAATTTTTGTTCACAAAAATTGAAGAGGAGTGTATTAGCAACATCTGGTTTCAACGGGACGGCGCTACGTACCACACAGCCGAAGCTACAATCTATGTTTTGCGCCCTGTTTTTGAAGATCGCATTATCAACCACAGAGCTGATGTCGTTTGGCCACCTCGGAGCAGCGATTTGACACCATTGGACTATTATTTGTGGGGTGCCGTCAAAGATAAGTGTTACGCCAACATGCCAGAGATAATTGACGCTTTAAAGGACAATATTCGTGAAGCCATTGGTGAAATACAGCTGCACACAATCGATAATGTGCTTAAAAATTGAACCGATCGTGTAGGCTACTGCATGGCCAGCCAAGGCAGCCATTTGAATGAAATTATTTTCCATTATTAACCGGAAGGATTGTACTGTCAAATAAAAAAAGAAATTTGAGAAAATACTCAGTAGTTTTTTTTTTTTTTTGTAGCATTTTCAAGAAAAAAAAAAAATTATTTGGCGGACCCTTTATTTGAGTGCTAGCAGCCTTAACAGTTGGCAACTTTAAAACCATTGAAATCAATCGTGCGATGTTACCATAATATTTATAAAAACTTCCTTTAGTTTTGGTAATAGTTTCAAGAGCAAGGTATTCATTTTCCACCGTGCCCACGAAATTAACTGCTTTTACTTGTCCAGGTATCATACAACAATTAACATGGCCAGTGTGGCATTTACAACGTTACGGCGCTGAAAATTTAAATCTGCTCTTGAATTCGGGTCAATATATTATTAGATAAATAGGTCTTCATGGACAAAATTAGTAAAATTGTTCTTCCAATATATTAGATTATGTTTTAATGCCTCTCGAATTGATATGAAGCCATGAATTTTAATTCGAATTTGTTTGAATTACTTGTTGAATATAATAAAAAAACATTTTTTTTTTTTTTGGAAACCCATTAAACGATTATTCTTGAATAACAGAAAATCCTTAAACTTGAAGTTTTCATTCATTTACTCGTACAAGCAGCCTCTAACAAAATTTGGCTTAAATCTTAAGCAAAAATTCGAAAAAATCACATACAAAGTAACCAACCGACCATTCTTTAAATTCCCTTCGGGGAGTTTCTCTAATAGAAAAGTTATCCCATGATTGGGTATAATAAACTTTTTCACTTTACAATACAGAAATCCATTTACAAACAATACGAATCGTGTACAACAACAACAACTAAAACAGTAATAAAAATGAAAACAAAAAACAAAAAAAAAAACAAAACAAAACAAAAATAAATAAAAATTAATTTAATTTTTAAATTTAAAATTCAATCTCAGAACTAAAACAAAAACTCACGGATTGGGAATGAAACTTTTTTCATTCGATCTCTCTCTCTCTCTCTCTCTCTGCCTCTCTTTCTATTTCTCTTTGATATTCTAGGAGAAAACAGCGTTCGAAAAAAAAAGAAAAAAATTACAGCAAATAAAAAGGGAATGCGAAAGGAAGAACAAGAAATGCCGTTAGTTAAGAGAAAACCAAATGAAATTTATTCACATGCATTTGCAACACACATACTGGTGTACATGTAAATATGGTTGTAACATATGCAAGTATATGTAGTGTGCGTGTGTGTGTTTGTGTAAGAAAATAATATTTGCAAGTAATAGAGAAGTAGTTGTAGATGAAGTAGAATCAAAACCCTTTTTCTTCGATATGCACAAGGAATCGATGAACTTGAAACAACAATAACCGAGTGACTGTATATGGAAGAATTCGTTACGGTATTTATGTTACAGCGGCAGTTATGGACATAAAAACAGGGAAATATAATAGTTTTTAGAAATGGCAAATGAGAATCTGAAGCACGGATAACATGGTGCAACAACAACAAAAAAATACCTGGCAAGTGATACTATTCTTCTGATTTGTTTTTGAAATTTTCGAAACACCTCTAAAACCTCGAGTTTTTTTTTATATAAGACCAGCACCCAGGGTATGGCTCCTACTCATGCAGTGCATTGTGCTGATACTAGGAAAATAGGTTATTGCAAGGAGGACAGAGGGAGTAGTGTTTATGGACGTTAGATTTTAATTTACTCATGTCATAAGTGGCAGGAAATACTTTCGCTGGAAGATTATTCCACAACCGAACAGTGCGACCAAAGAACGAATTCTCCCTATAATGCATTGTGCGATTTACTGAACAATCAACTACAAAGGGATGCGCTCTACGAGAAATACGAGTACTACGTAAAAATATATGATTTTTAGGAATTAATTCCTTAATTTCGTTAGAACACATTCCTCTATAGTACCGATAGAACAATGAAACACACGCCACATTGCGACGGTGCTCCAATGAATCGATAGAGTTGGCTACCCTACCTTACAGGATAGGGCGAAGACTCTCCTGTACGCGGTCGAGAAGCTCCAAAATAGACTTTGAAGCACCGGCCCATACATGAGAGTTGTATTCCATTTTGGGTCGGTCCATAGGTCTTGTAAATATTAAGGAGATCAGATGAAGTGAAGTATTTCTTGCACCGTCTCAAAAAACCAAGGCACTGGAATGTTTCTTTCGACACTTTTAATATGTGATCACTCCAACGAACGTCACACTGAATTCTCATGCCCAGAACATCAAGAGCATCTGATTCCTAAATATCCACATTACCCATTGACACAGATGACAGCACACTACCACGTCTGTGTGTTAAAAAACAACACTGAGTCTTAAGTGCATTAAAATCGACCCTGTTCGCACAACCCCACTCGGAGACCTTCACCAGGTCAGTTGTGAGTGTGACGTTCATATTCATTCTTCTTGCCCCAACCTCCAAAAGGCTCGGTCTACGATCAAGAGAATATGAGTAACAAATGTTGCTGTCATCTGCAAAAGAATAGATAGGATTAGAAGTTACGAGTAAAAAACGGTTTTCGGCTAAATATTACGCGATTTGAAGTTTTTTTTTGTGATTTAGAAAGTAGAGAAACAGATCTGTTTTTGAATTTTGAGCGCCGTAATATTCAAAACAGCGCTCTTCTTGTAAATCCTTATCAAATTTTAAGTTCACTCATACCTCTTTATACGGCCTTTCTTTTTACGGCATTTCGCTATAACGGCTTGTGTGAATTATGGAATACTTCCGCTTTACGGTACCAATTATCTCGTTATACGGCTAAAAAATCGGGAATTCACCGTTTTTTAACAAAAAGTGTAAGGCAAGCAAAAGCAACTCGTTTTACAGCATTTCGATTTGCGGCCTACAATCTATCTGGGCCGTACAAAGAGGTATAAGTGTAATCTATGATTATTAGTTTATTCTTGATTAAAAAAAAAAAAATTGAACTAAACAACTTCGTAAATGTAAACGATTGCTTTACGTAAAAAACTCATTATCAAAACTAAAGAAAGTTTGGATAGATACTAAGGAGACTACGCACTAAATGCTCAAAAGCATTTTACTGAATTGCGTTGTGGTTGTACCAACACAACTGATGTCGAACTTTTAGGCCGCCACGCCAGAAACAGTCGATGAGATCCATGGAACGATAGAAGGAATTAAGTACGTCTCAACCATATGAACTCATTACTTTTGTCATGAATATTTTGATATGAAACAGCTATACCTACATTGGTTGCCACAATTGCTTGCATTTGAAAATAAACGCAAACATAACTGCGCCTCAGCAGAGTATTTGGCGATCTGCAAATGTTTCGCTTTCTAATTGCGCTTTGTTTGATAATTATCAGTGAAGCAAAGCTTCATTACAACAGACTAGTAGCCAGCGAGCAATCAAAATAGTAGGTTTTTTGGTTGAATTTACAGTAAAGGGAGTCTTAAGTCGTGGCCACAGTTTTCGGGTATAAAATGTTTACCATTGAACATTTTTCAGAGTGTGTCGTCACTATGCAAGAAATCCATGGATTTGTTTAACTCATCCGTGCTATTCTACACATGAATTTTAAAATTGCCATCATACCGACCAGGCACTATTGTAAGATACTGCGACCCCTGGATATTTGTGCCACTCGCGGTCTACAGCTTCTTCAGCAGATTTGCTGCCTTCCTAATGAATACCAGCAGCTCTGAAACCAAAATGGTGAATATGGCAGCCAGTGTTACCCTGTCTACCTAAAAATTTTCATCTCAGCATATCAAGAATCCCACATTCACACAATATATATGTGTGATGAAGCCTATGCTCTCTTAGTTCACAGTAGCCAGTAAGTTTGAGTCCGGCCTGCCACACTTGCGAACCTCAGAATGACGCCCAAATTTCGGATTGCAGATCGCTACCCTAGAGTGGCAATGTCCCTTTTAAGCATTTCAAGCAACTGACAATTTCACAATCCTTGATTAGATTGAGGATGGTAGTAAATGCTGCGGCACATAAATGTTCTGCGCCTATATAGGGTGTTACGAAACCTTTTCTAGTCTCATTATCATCCCAAAGTGTGTGGGTAACCAAAATAACTGGACCTTATTCCTAAGCGAAAGCCTTTGCTATAGTGGAATCGACAAGTGTCGGTTGGGTACATGAACACCAGCAACGACACAGTTACTCATTTTGGAACCATCGGTATTCTGCAGATTAAGTATCTTGATTTGGGTCAAACAATACAGCCAGAAGAGATGCCGATATTAATAGTTGATTTTATGAACTGCCAGAAATTTACCTGTTTTTTTGTAACAAACCTCGCATATATAACGTAAAGCTCAAATTTAACCGTATTTTTATTTCAATTTCTTTTCTCCTTTTTATATATTAAACAAAATTATTTACATACCGAATATAAAAAAATGCTCGAAAAGTTATGCTATATTTGACACCAACACTGTAAGTATAAGAAGTTTAAAAAGAAATCAGAAATGATATTGACCCACGAAAAATACACAGGAAAACAAAAACTACAAAAAAAAATCGTAATTTTTTCTATTGGTCAAACACAACAGTTAGAAATACAGTTACAAAGGTTTTTTCAAATTACATACTCACACAAAACACACACACACACATTCAATAGACGAAAAGGAATAGAAATAGAAAGAAAATATGAGGAAAACGAAATTTGCTGCTTATTATTAAACCTGGCGGCTAAAGGAACACACAAACACACACACACACACACACACACACACAGAAGTAGTCGCAACTAAAAAAATACGAAGGAACGTATGAACGAGTGAGTACATGTTTGAACTTTTCTTATTACCACCAGTTCACAACAAATAGAGAAAGAAACGAGTAACGTCTCCTTTGCATTTCTTTTGTAAACTTTGTTGGGTGACACAAAAGTAAACACATCTTTCTAGACAAATACATACATACACATGCACACGAGTATATATGTATGTGTATTTTGTACACACACACATGCATGCATAGTGTAAATATCATTTATATGCACAAGTATTGGTATTTCTCGTTTTTCTCTCTCTCCCTCCCTTCTTGTTACTAAAACAAAAACAAAAACCAAAAAAGGAACATTAAAACAACAAGAAAATTCTATTAGCGACTTTAGTCCTTTACACACATGATTAATTATTGACTAATTTTTATGAACATAAAACACAAGCTTACACGTGTATGTGTGTTTTTGTGTGTGCAAAAGAGAGTGTGTGCAAATATGATTTTGTAAAGCATACTTTTTGGGATGTTTTTTTTTCGATGTTGTGAACTACATCATAAGCTTTTGAGTATTGAATACACATAACAGTAGACCCCTTAAACCCACAATCCATTACCACATAACATATGCTCAACCTTATGTATTCAAACAGTTATCTAAAGTAATTAATTCATATCATGCTAAACTTAAATATTTAGTTCACAAATTATCTCATATTTTGATGACAACTATTCTTTGTTTCTGTGTGCCGCTGTGGTATGGTAGGTAAGACACCCCCCTACCAACCAAGAGGTCCTTGGTTCAATACCAGACCAGACCATCAGATAATTTTCAACTGCGGTATCATCTCATAGCACTGCTAGCGACTGGTTATGAGTATTTACCCATGAACTCTCTAACTAATGCATATGACGTTCGGAGCCGTCGTTAAATTGTAGGTCCCTTTCAATGAGTCTAAAAATAGAATTGGGTGCAGCACATTGATTGAGAAAAGTGGTCCCCTTTGTCTCATTTGGGATATCGCGGGAATTACGAGGGCGGATTGACATTGAAGCTACCTAGCGCTAGATGACAGCACAAACACAAACTTTTTCTTTCTTAGAAATCACGATCTGTCAAACGTCAGCTGTTAAGATTTTAGCCAAATTCATCGATTAGTTTATTTGTTGTAGTCGTTTGAAGTAGGCAACTTTTGTGTTTC
Source organism: Wohlfahrtia magnifica (assembly GCA_023159175.1). Taxonomy (NCBI): domain Eukaryota; kingdom Metazoa; phylum Arthropoda; class Insecta; order Diptera; family Sarcophagidae; genus Wohlfahrtia; species Wohlfahrtia magnifica. Next base: position 2,064,979 of record JAKWBJ010000052.1, on the reverse strand, counting down.
TTGGAAAATGGAAAAAAGTGAATTTCGTGTAGTGATTAAACTCTATTATTTCAAAGGCAAAACGGCGAAAGAGACAAAAGAAAAGCTTGATAAACATTACGGCGAATCTGCTCCGTCAGATTATATAGTAAAATATTGGATTCCTGAATTTAAACGGGGCCGAACAAGCACTGCAACAATACCATCAACAGGATGGCCGAAAGAGGTGGTTACTGAAAAAAATATCAAGAAAAACCTCGATATCGTTATGAATGATCGCCGGGTCAAAATACATGAGATTGCTGAAATGGTAAACATATCATATAAACGTGTATTCAACATTTTGCATGAACATTTGCATATAAAAAAACTATGGCCAAGATGGGTGCCGCGTTTGCTCAGTGTTGAACAAAAACTAGTTCGACAGATCACTTCACAGTGGTGTTTGGACATGATAAAGCATAATCCCGTTGATTTTTGGCGTAGATTAATAACTGTTGGTGAAACGTGGGTCCACCACTACACACCTGAAACCAAAAATCAATCGAAGCAATGGGTGGAAGCTGTTGGAAGTGCTCCGCAAAAGGCGAAAACAGCGAAATCGGCTGGCAAGGTTATGGCCACTGCATTTTGGGATGTTGCTCATCGATTATCTTGAAAACGGATCCACAATCACAGGAGAGTATTATCGTGCATTATTGGATCAATTGGTTGATGCAATCAAGGAAAAATGACCAGATTTAAACAAGAAAAAAGTGCTCTTTCTTCAAGACAACGCACCGGTTTACACGGCATTAGATACGATGCTAAAACTACGAGAAATCCACTTCGAATTGTTTGATCATCCACCTTATAGTCCAAATTTAGCCCCTAATGACTTTTTCCTGTTTCCAAACTTGAAAAAATGGCTCGCAGGAAAAAGATTCATCTCAAACGAAGAAGTGATTACCGAAACTAATGCGTATTTGAAGAGTTCCCAAAATCGTATTATTCAGATGGTATAAAAAAGTTGGAAAATCGTCTTACTAAGTGTATTGAGCTAAAAGGAGACTATGTTGAGAAATGAATGGTTTTTGAAAAAAAAAAAATATTTTTTTCCTACTTAGGTAGCTTCAATATAAATCCGCCCTCGTATATATGTGTATTCTTTGCTCCAAAACGAATGACAGTATTGGTACTGGTGTTCATGCACTCAAACGAGACTTGCCAAATCAACTGTGTAGATCGCTGAATGTCTTCTAGGGTGAGATCAAGGCCATTGCCATGTGTGCGGAGATCAACCTGGACAGTGAGCTCAAGGGTAAGACTATTATTATATTCTCTGACAGTTAAGCTGCCTTAAGGGCACTTGGCCCGAATCGCATGACTTCTAAGTTTGATTGGGTACCTGTACACTGTGGAATAGAAGATGGTAATGAAACAGCGGATACATGTCTAGGAAAGGTTCCATAACAGACTATATCGGTCCCGCACCTTGCTTTGCAGCACCACTTACTACTATTCTCAATCTAATCAAGGATTGAGAAATTGCCAGTTTCTTGTAATAGTGGAATGCTCAAAGTGCATTTTACCACTCAAGGGCGCCGATCACATCGCAGCATCTGAAGAGAATTACGGTCATAGATGTGCATGTTTGTAGACTGTGCCCCAGCCCTCAGATATAGAGGAACAGATATTGTATGAATATGGGATACTTTATAGGTTTAGATGGAAATGTTTAGGTGGACATAGACACCCGCCTACCAACCAGAAGGTTCTCGGTTCAATACCAGGCCAGACCTTTTAAAAAGAAAAGGAAAGAAAAAGTTTTTCAACAGCGGTATCACCTCATAACATTAGCTAGTAACTGGTTATGAGTATTACTACTATTGAAAACTTGTCTAATGCATTTGCCGTTCGGAGTCGGCGTTAAACTGTAGGTACCTTTCAATGAGTCTCAAAATAGAATCGGGAGCCGCTCATTGACTGAGAGAAGTCCCCATGTTCTTTAATGAAATGTTATGGAACTTAATAATAATAAAAAAGTTTAGGTGGACATAGGGTCTCACTAAGTGACATATCCACCGTTATGGTTTTAGATCTGCTGCTGTTCATTAGAAAGACAGCAGGTCTGCTGAACAAACTGTAGACCGAAAGGAGCGCAATAGATGCTATGGTTCGCAGTGTCCCACTACAGTGCCTAGTCAGTATAATGATAATGATTCTTTGTTTACAATTTTTTTATCAGCTGGGAAAGGCAATGGAGACGACTATTCATTATATAGCGACGATAATTGAATAGGCTCTTTACTTTGGCGCTAGGCAAGTGGCCTTGGAAAACACTTCATACGATGCCATCACAAAGGCATTTGAAAAGACAAATGTTTGTATTACCTTAAGGAACTGGATAAGGGTGATGACTAGCATGTTATACCCTCTCCTATGGACACTGGAAATTAATAAATTTTTGAAAAAGTTTAACAACCTGGGGTTCCGTAGCTTTGGCTATGGCGATAATGTGGTCATTTTCGAATCGTTTACAAAGTGCACCTGACGCAACATTCAACTGGTGCAGGGAGAGTGGGCTAACTATCGGGTGTTTTTTTTACAGTTACACACGTTTAAATCATAATAAAACAAAGAAATATATTTTTAATATCAATGAAAAAGGCTTTGTTGGATAGAAAACTTTATGACATTAATGTTTAAATATGATTTCGGCTGGAGCATACAACCGCCAACCCGTAAAGCGCACCAAACAGTAAATTTTCGTGGATGTAATGGTGTTTCGACAAAAGCTTATTATGTATCCATTCAACCAAAAATGGGATTCTTCAGAGAATAATATCAATTTGTGCTTCAGTTCTAATGAAATGTCAAACCAAACTAAACAAAAAACAACTATCAGCTGTGAAATTGGTTGTTAAATAAATCAGTGTTGCCAACTTAGAGTTATAAACCTACCTTTAAAAAAACAAGCTGTATAAACCCTACGAAGACGGGCTTTGTATCATTTACGAGACCTACGATTCTAACACTTACTGAGGCGAGAATAAGTGGGTCGATTATTGAATTATCGGTTTCAATTGCATTCTGATTGCCAACAAGCTACATTATACCTGTCAGCGCCTCTATGGTAAAACGATGGGTTGACGGTTCAAAACTGACTAGCGGTGAGTTTGCCTATTCGCAAATACCTTTAGATTGTTCAGGCGATCTTTACTTGTGTTTGTGAATGTCTGAGGAGAAAATCGAAGGATTTGAGTATGTATGTGAATCAGATAGTCAGGCGGTCTTAGGGCTTTGTCATTCTGTGAGGTTGGGTTTAAGGTTGTTCTGGATTACATGATATCACAACAAGGTCCCTGGTCTTAAGGGCCATCCTAGGATCGAAAGGCCTGACTTTTTAGCGCAAAAGGGAATTCCGATAGGGTTTTTTGAATTTGTGTCATTTGTCGGTGTACCGATGGAATACACAGTAGGTAAAATTGAGTCTTAGACGAGTACCTGTGGTATGTGACAGACGAGAAGGTTCTTTTTTTTGCTCTTCACGGTAGATACAGAAGGCTTTTACTGACCAATAAGAATGAGCTCAAATTCTATATATAGACCATCGAGTTCGTAGATACCATCAGTGTATTTTGGGAAATGTTGGAAATGATCTGTGTAGGTTCTGCCGAGACATCTGAAAACGTTTCTCGTGAGTGCGCAACTATTTCGGCTCAGAGAATGGGTTCCTGGTGGATGCTATGGTGTCTCCAAAGGCCTGCACAAAAAGTCCTTCGCGTTGCGATGCGTTCTGGCTCTGACCAACATCACAACAATTTATGTTACGATTTTTTGTATTAAAAGTACATTTTATTGAATTTTGAACATTTGTATAGGGTGGGCAAATTTGAGGTTAGGAAGTAAATTGGCTGTCAAATGATGAAATGTCAAGAATTGGGCTGTCAACCTTTGACACTTATTTAGTAAAAAATTTAGAAATTTTAGCTATGGAACGCTACACTCTTGAACAACGAATTTTAATTGTGAACATTTATTATCAAAATGGTGACAGGCCCTTCCGAAACCGCTGTGCGTAATTTAATCGCTTAATTCGAGGCTCAGGGTACTGTTGCTGGCAATAGATCAAAACAAAACGCTTGTAGTAGCCGTAGTGATTCAAACAAAACCGCAAAGTGTTGAGAATGAGCCTGAAATATCAACTAGTCAACGTTCACAACAATTAGGCATTACCAGAGGAACTTTACGCAAAATATTGCATAAAGATCTTCATCTTCACGCTTATAGAGTTCAACTTGTTCAAGAATTAAAGCCAGCCGTGAATTGGCTGTTTGGAAAATTGAACGAAAACAAAGCATTTTTCAACAAAATCATTTGTAGGAGGTTAGGTAAACAAACAAGATTGTCGCATATGGGGCTCACAAAATCCACAAACAGTACTCGAAAAAAAAATACTCCAAAGAAAGTGAGCGTATGGTGCGGTTTGTGGTTAGGCAACATCATCCGCCGTCACTGTGAATTCTCTGCTCTACCAAACCATGATAATCAATTTTTTGTGGCCACAATTGACTAATGTTGACATCAGTGACCTTTGGTTTCACCTGTACGGCGCCACAAGCCACACAGCCAGCCAAACAATTCAGTTATTGCATGAGAAATTTTCCCGTCGCGTAATTTCTTGATTTGGGAATGTCAATTGGCCGCCTTGTTCTTGTAATTTAACGCCGTGGATTATTTTTTTGCACCATTTGAAAGACCGGGTTTACGTGAACAAACCGCAAATAACTGACACTCTGAAAGATGAAATTCGGCGCTGCATTGACGAGATAAGCGAAGCATGGTTGCAAGATGTGGTTCAAAATTTTATGAAAAGAGCGATGTGCACCTCTGTCGATGTGCTAGAGGTGGACGTTTACCCGACATCATATTCCATTATTAATTCCCATAAGAACAAAAGTGTTTTTAAACCAATTTATTTTCTAACCTCAAATTTGCCATCCTTTATACTCTACACCCTAATAGATCATGTGGGTATTATATACCCTTCAACGCTAATTAGTTTTAAGTCGATTGTGGCAAGTCTATCCATCTGTCTTCAAATTTCAAACTTATAATCCACGTATAGGTCACTATTTTTAAGGTCATTCAATAAAATTACCCAAATTGTTCTTCTGGACAAGCCTGAGCCTTCCTTTTATTGCCTCCGAATAGCAAAACTTCTCAAGGCGCTTATAGTTTAAATGTAAACTTCAATATCATTTTAATAAAAAAAAATAACATTTTTTACAATAAACTTTGTTTTAAGAATTCACTGTCTTAAAATGCTGGCCTTTGAAAAAAAAAACATGAAAAAAAAGACCAACTACTCTTGACAAAAATCTTTTTTGGCTTTTTTATTACTTTTGTCCTCGTTTTTGTTTTTGTTGCAAAGTAAACTTTTAACCAGCCGGAGTCTATACGAGTTTATTCGTAAATTTGTTTGTCTGTGTGTGGTTTTTAGGATTTGTCACAGTTTCTATATAAGTATGTATGTTGTACTCCTACACAAAAACTCACACACAGACACACATATACATACATGCCCTTTATTGTTTTTTAAGGTTATGGTTGTTTTTTATATGAATATGATGTGGATTTATGAATATGAGTTTCCATTCATTACATATGCTATACTTTACAGTACATGTTTGTGAGTATGTATAGGTGTATGTATGTGTATAATGATTGTCGTTTTATCCTTTATATACACACACCCCTATATACACTTTAGATTAAAATATTTTTAAACAATAGACGACTTATTGCATTAGATTTTTACTTTTAAGATGTAAAAAACAAAAAAAAACATCAACTAATACGAATACTACCGAGGAGTTTGTTTCTTTATTAACAAAAACAACAAATTATTATTGTTGTTGTTGGCCTTTTGTTTTATACGAGTAATATTTGAGAAAAATTCGAATTTCATACCGGATTTTTATTTAATTTTAAGAAAAATTTAAGAAAAAGAAACAAATTTAAAACAAGACTAGCCTAACCTCGCATTTCCTGCACAATCTATGGGCTATTTTGGGCATTAATTGTACATTGTACTCAAGATATTGGTCATAACGATGACATTTTTCCGACGTTCTTGCAAAATATGACATGACTGAATCAATCAAATTTCTTATATCCTGTTCTTGAGTTCAGCGCAACCTTTCTTTAAATTTAATGACGTTTGCTTTTCTAACAAATAATGTTGCTCCTCATTGTGTTTTTGGCATAAAACGTCGTCAAAAATATCTAAAAATATCTGAGATATCTAAAGGCAACATTTTAAGGAATCCTGAGTTTTCTTTTTAGAAATGTTTTTAAGCATTTGACTTAAGTTAGGCAAGGTTATAAACCGGCAGTTGGTCCACAACCAGCCCAATCAGGCCAAAAAGGTCATTGAGCCTAGAAAAATCAGGGCTATATGCCCACCACGTCCACGCCGAGCAATACAACCCACAAATACTCTCAGCAGCAATCCGGGGTGCATGGGGTACCTTCCCAGAACCCTCAACCACAATATCGAGAGCGCTGGGCATTCCAGGAGCAAGTGCCACTCAGTTACCACCTTCTTCTCACAGCAATAACTGCACAACGTTAAACCACTGTTTCTAAGACAGACCGCACGCATGTCTGTCTACAAGACAGTGTCAAAAGCATCCTTTCTTTGCATTAATTTTTTTTTTTTTTTTTTTAATTAACACCAAAAAATAAGGGCAACAAAGTGCAGCAATTTTTTTCAGAAAAGTAAACGCCAAAATTAAAACAAAGAGTGTGTGAAATATCACCGAAATTATTTTTAATGTTTGAAAGGCCTATGGAACCTAGAACTGTAGGCAAAGACAAATGAATCCCCACTATAATTCGAATTAAAGAATAGTTTTAGAATGGAACCCTCAAGGCAACAAAAGCCGTGCACAACCGAAAATCACATGACGCCGAACAATCCTACGATCTTATGTGAATTGGTATCGTCGCAAATTCAAATTTTTTTTGTTGATGTACCCATTCATCCATAAATGTTCTTTGATGACAATTAGGGTCAGTTTCCAACTTCTCTAGAGCTCATTTAGCGAACACACTTCGTTATATACTTACATATGTTAGCTTAGCTTCAATGGTTGGGTTAGTTGAATTTTGGACGGGTGCAGGCCAAAGTTACGACGCCAAATTCGTCAAATTGCGGACTGTGAAAGGCCGATTTCTTGTGAGCGTAGTAAAATCAACAGGTTTTTATGCAAATAAGCAGACTTATATTGCTCCAGCACACTGCGAATAGTCTTCTCGGTAGACTGTAAAATGGATAGAGCGCGTAGAAAAATTATATTGTTACGGTTTTACCTTTTTAAAAACGTGTATTTATGAGTTCGTAGATTGTAATTAAAATAAAATAAATTTTGTGTTTGGTTTTAATTAAACATCTTTTATTCAACACAGTTATGTGCACCACTGCTTGTAATCTTTTTATCTCCAACTAAACTGGTTTTTACTTCAATACTAGCTTCACGAGTTTACTCATTATAAACTATCTTCACACCAATAACACATTCGCTGAGTTAACTTTACTTAAAACTGATTGCTGTTCGCATCGATGTGCTTTTTATATGGCTGAGTAAACAACACAACGAAAGCTCTCGAACCTCCTGATATTTCAGGTAGATTCCATTTCTTTCTTTTAATTTCTTTTCAGTTCTTTTGTAACCATGCGTATGTGAACATCTACCTCTTTCAGGTGTTAGTATTTGTTGTTGCTTGTTTATTGTCTGTTATTTGTTTTCTTTGCTATTTAATTATTGTTGCTGCCGTGTTATTTTTATTTACTTTATATCTGCTAATGGTTGTTGTTGTAGATTTGGTTATATGCAAACAGCACGTATAGTTGCTCTTGCAGCTTTTGTTTATTTTTTTTTAGCGATGTATAGTATAAACGCTGTGGTGCCCAACCTTATTTTCGTAACAATATCATTTACACGTACATATTACAAAATTGAATAAATGACAGCCAATTCGATAGATTTTGCTTCAACAATATGATCGCTGTAAACTATAAAAGTTTCAAAGTACCTATTGGAAGACATGTTAATTTTCAACTGAACTTACAACCATAGCTGCCGGATTTGACGATTTTTTAACAAAATTTTGGCAAAATGACAATTGACGTTTTTTTGCCTCTAAAATGACGATTTTTCTTATGATTCTTGCTTGCGATTGATTTAATAAAGCATAGAGAAATGTGCGCATGCCTTTTTTGAGCGAAGAAATACTTTACAAACACAAAAGCTAACAGTTATTTATATCGCACACCAAACCATAAACAGGCACAATTCAAAATTTTCAAATGTTCTGAAGAAGCAAAAACTGTTTTTGAAACATTATTGTGAAATTAAATTGATAAGTTATGAAGTTATGGTACGTCACCAGTAATCGATCAAAGTGTGGCCAAAGGTTGGTTAACTACTTGGTTACAACTATGGCATTACAATGAGTGACGTCTAACTGAACCGTTTGTTGTTTACGTTCTGAACACAAATAAGAAGAAGAGACATGCAAACGAAAATTTTATGACCGCTAGAGATTTGATCTGTGAATTGATTTATGCAAAAACAGCGATTTTGATTAATTTTGAGTTGTGACTGTGCGATATATAAAAAAATTTGTGAAACAGAATTGAAACTGAATAACAAAATTCTTAAAGAAAGCAATTATTAAGCTATTCAAAGAATACTGGAAACAAAACTGGAAAACACTAAAAACGTGTTTGTTTGTTTGTTACTATTTCTTTGACGATTATTTTTGACGATTTTTCGAAACTTAATTGAGGATATTTTTAAAATTTATCGGAAAAATGACGATATTCTGCAAATTTCATCTGGCAGCCCTGCTTATGGTTCCATATTAGAGCTGCAAAACTATCGATAGTCGGCTCACTCGATAGTTTCGATAGTTTGCAAAAAAACAGGGCGAAAAACATCGAGTGTAGCTTCGACTGTGTGGCACGTAGCGCCGTCCTGTTGAAACCAAATGTTGCTAATATCCTCCTCTTCAATTTTTGTGAACAAAAATTCGTTCAACATGGCCCGATAACGATCGCCATTGACTGCAACGGCCACTCCTTGCTCATTTTCGAAGAAAAATGGCCCAATTATGCCTCTGGACCAAAATCCGCACCAAACAGCACTCGTCTTGGGTGTATCGGCTTTTCAATGTATGCGTGCGGGCTTTCTGTGCCCCAAATGCGACAATTTTGCTTGTTTACATACCCACCAAGACCAAAATGAGCTTCATCTGAAAAGATGATTGTTTTGGCAAAATCGGCATCTTCTGTAAGTCGATCGCAGGTCCACTTAGCGAGGCGAAAACGCATTAGATGTTCAGTTGGCTTCAACTCCTGAACCAATTGGACTTTGTATGGCGTCATACGAAGGTCTTTATGTAAAATTCGTCTCAATGATGTCTCCGAAATGTTCAATTGTTGAGAACGACAGTGAATTGATGTTGATGGCACTTGACGCACACTTTCTGCCACACCTGCAATATTCTCGGGTGTACGCACTGTTTTTGGCTTTTCACGCTTTGGTTTATCGATGAGGATGCCAGTTTCTTTCATTTCTTTCACAAGATAACGAACATAGGGAGCTGACGGTGCTTCTCTTCTTCCCAAATCCGTACTCAATGTTCGCACACATTCTGCAACATTACCTTGATTTTCAAAGTAATGTCGCCATATTTCCCAGTGTTGTTCAAGCGTATACACAACCATATTCGTTCAGCGGAAGGATAAAACTAATTATCTGTCAAATCAGACATGAGCTAAGTGTTACCATTCACGAAATAAGCACTTGTTGAAAAAAAACGTTAGATGGCGGACCCTTTATATTGCGAAAATTGTTCAGACCATGAAGTGCTCCAAAACTAAAGTAATTAATAAGATCCAGTGAAAGAATACTGCAGAGACTGTGGGAAGAAAGCGCAGAACAACTGTCAGGTATGACAAACTTTTAATTCGTTCTTCAAAGATTAATCCCTTCAAGTCATCAAAAAGCCTTAAAATTGAACTTATTCTCCTGTTTCAAGTTGCACAATAAGAAAAAAGCTTATGGAAGCTAGATTTATGGGTAAGAGTCCTCGAAATGTATCGTTTCTCAGCAAACGGAAGCCAAAACTGCAAAACTGACGAAACGATGACTAATATGCTTGGGTCAAATGCAAAATCGTATGTACGAACATATTTTAGTTACAATTAATACTTTATTTTTAAGTTTAATAAATAAAAATTTAAAAAACTGTTAAACTGTGTCCCTATGTATAGTAAAGGTTTACAGACGGCTAACAACCTGCGCGAAAAATTTTTTGCAAGTGTGACCCTGACTACATGTAGTGGCCTCCATATATACTCTTCAAATTTGATGATATAGTATCGATATCAGCCAAAAAAAAAAAACTATCGATGCTATCGATAGTACTATCGATTGTTTTGCAGCTCTATTCCATATTCCGTTCCGTTTTTTGGGCAGTTGCTCACTTTAAACGAATCACTTGTGTTTGAAACAAGTTTACTATAATCTTCAGGCCCGATTTTAGTAGCTTCTAATAAATCATAGAACATCACCTTGGCATCATTAATATTCGGCTGGTGGAGCTTCGGGTTGTAATAATGGCTCCATTTTTCATAGCCAGTATTTCTTCTGATAAGATATCTCAAAACTAGAACTTTTAATAGATACGTCATACTTTGAGAAGTAACAACAAGATCACAAAGGCGGGGTACTACAGTAAAACCCCCAGGGCTCTAGTCATCTTGGATGCAGGATGCAAGGCAATAAGAACAGCTTTAACAGAGTATATGGAAGGTCATTAATTGAAGCCGTTTGCTTCCGAGCTGGAGAATAGCGAAACCTTATCATCAATGATTTATAATAAAAATGTGTACTTTTTATGACTTCAAGCAGCATTTCGAACATGCAAAATTGTCATTTTAACATCGTACTGGTACTTTTATATTATCGATATATACATATTCAATCGCATAACATTTCATAAAGGAACACGGAGACTCACTGAAAGGGACCTACAGTTTAATACCGGCACCGAACGGCAAATGCCGTAGTGATACTCACAACCAGTTACTAGCTAATGCTATGAGTTAATACCGCCGTTGAAAAAACTTTTTCTTTTTTCAGATGGTCTGGCCTGGCATGGAACCGAGGACGTACTGATTGGTAGGCAGATATCTTACCTATTCTACGACAGCGGCACACACATGACATTTAAATGTTAAATTTCCGAAGGTTAGATTGCCAAAAATTAGGTGATGTTGCCTTAAAGTTCGGACTCTATAGAAAAAAAAAAAAATACTTTTAATGCAGCATTTTAACGTTATTTAAATACTCCCATGCCTGGCAGTGGGAGCTAAAGAAATAATTTCTTAAATGAACACAAAAATTATACCATTATTTTATACGCAGTTAATTAAGTTGAAACAACAATAACAAAAAAGAATTTAAAAAACAGGAAACTTGTTTGGTTATAACAACAACAACAACAACAACAACAACAAAAATAATAACAAAATAAAATTATTATTTAAGTCATTTTTGTCGAACAATTTAACCCATTAATTAAAATGTTCTCTTGTTTGTATAATAATATAAATATTTAATGTATTTTTGTTATAACACTGCTGCTCCTTTTTTGTTTTTTGTTTTTTGTTTCTCCACCACTCTCCCACACACTTTCTTTAACGGAACGTACATACTCTGGCCTTTGTATACAACAATAACACGCGTAATTTCTTTAATGAAATGAAACGTGAGAGAGAGGTAATGAGAGATGGTAAGAAAAAAGTAATTGTAAACTAAAGTTATTAACAACAATAAAGCAATTGGCAACAACAAAAATATTAAGAATATTTTTTTGCTTATTTTTTTAATTACTTAATGAGAAAAGTTGCGTACGTAGGTAAACAAATATCCATTTAATGGTGAAAATAAATTGCTAAAAAGAAGAATGGGGAAAAGGAAGGTGAATTACTTAAAGTGTGGTTAGGTAGGCATTTTATATTTAAAAAACATACCGACTTATAATCAAAGTTTTCTTTTTCTAATGAAAACGTTAAAATATTATGTTAAATTTTAATGTTTGGCTTGTTTTCTTTCTAAAAAGCATTCGCAATTTTCTTTTATAGGTACCTATTTCATTTTAATATTTTTTTTTTTTTAATTTTTCATCTTAAAATCTGTCTAAAATATTAAAATTTTAAATAAACAATGTTTTACTTCCTTTGAACAATACAAAAAAAGAAAAAGAAACAACAAACGGCAGCTGTCGCATTAGTTACGTTTCATATGATTATTCTCTTTTCTTCTTTCGTTTAAAGTTCATATGTATGGAAATCACCTTTATTTGCCCCCTATTAATAACAAATGATATAATAATGCTCAAATTACATATGTAAGAGAGAGTGAAAGAGAGAACAATAAGAAAAAAAAAACAAAAATTCAAAATTATTTGTTAATAATCACCATTATTATTATGATTAAATTCCAAAACAAAGCCTGAAATAAAAATAAAATGACTGACGAAATGCATATTCACAGTGAGAGAATATTATATAAAAAACAAAATGATGACAAGAGAACATAAAAGCCATATGCTTACACAGATGCTTATATGTGCGTGACAGAGAAAATCGACATCTTAACAACGATTGTTAACTGAGATGTGTTATGGGTACGGTTTTTGTATATAAAAAAGTACTTTTTATTAACATAAGCTTTTAGGCATTGATATTAACAAAAAATGGTTTTCCATTAGAGAGAGAGAGGACTTTTACAGTAAAGAAGAGACTGGTACTTGAGTGCTACACTGGCATTGGAGAACAGGGTAATGTTTTATTGGGTCCCTGGACACACCAGTCTTATGCAGAACGAGATCGCTGACAAACTGGCAAGGCGAGGACCAGAACCGTACTGTAGTATTAGCTGATCTGCGGTCAGTAGTGGAAAGAACGACAAATGGGAGCATGGGCTACGCTTTTAATATTGGGTCTAAGGCAGGCTAAGTGGCTAATGAGAGTTGCGCCACATGCGCAAGACAACTATTAGGAGACTTATTGGTTTCCTGACGGGCCACTACTGTCTTAGATATCACCTCTTGTGCCTCAATGCGTTACCTGATTCGGAGGAAGAGGAGATGACGGAGCATATTTTCTGTGCATATATTGGGCCTGAACAGGTTCGTCGGCTACCCATTAGATATTGGTGATATTGCTGTATTCATACACAAGTTAGATGGTATTCTTCTGAAGACTGTTCTTATTGGCGCTTCAAGACTGATCTGGCAATCATCCGCTCAGTGGTATTGATTCGATGGGATTTTTACCACCGTTGGCTAGCGGGTCTGACTACGGAGTGTCTGGCACAATAGATCTTTATAAGTCGCAGTGTCATGGCCAGTTGGGCCTCTCCGATTCAATATAATAAGTAGATAATAGAGAGAAAGGAAAACAAATTTAAATTTTTGTTGCTGTGGAAAACTTGAATAATTGCTTTTTATCGGCCCTTCAGTTAGCCAGAGCAGTTTGACAGACACCGGTAGTAGACAGACCATGCAAGGTTCATACAATTCATTGCATATTGCTTTGATGGCAAGCCACCAAATATGTATGTGGTCTGACATTGTCATGGCCATGGGGGAATACAACACCACTTCTGTGGGCTCATTCATTTAAACGGTTAAGTTTTGGGTGGTAAAAATCAAAAATTGGATTGTAGCAACTTATAATGGATATTTATCCTCAAATTCAACTAAAAACTCAACATAATCTTATTTGTCATTCATGTAGTCTTTGAGGTCATTTGCTAAGACTTGACCTTTGACCATGACTTTTTTCGGTTAATATTTTCGTGTATTCTGCTGTGATATGTTAGGTAAGATACCCGCCTACCATCCAATAGGTCCTAGGTTTAATCACAGGCCAATTTTCATAACATAATTCATGAATCTGAAGTTCTGAGTTGGTGTTAAACTGTATATTCCTTTTAATAAGTCTTAAACTAGCATCGCTTGCAGCTCATTAATTGAGAAAAGTTCCCTTTGTTTCAGTTGGAATGTTGCGGGAATTATTTATGCATGTATTCTCGTTTTTGATCGTCTGATATCTGATGGCAACTTATTTGACGGTCGCGGTTGCAAAGTTTTGTGCATTCTGTGCGAAATTATTTTTTGATATCAAAACTACGTAATAGTGATTGTGCGTGACACACCTTTTATATTCGGCAATTCTGGAGCAATGAGTTTACCATAAAAGATTTGACATCGAAATTTTCGGAATGAAATCGAGCATACTGCTCCTCGGTCCATCTTTCACTGACTGAATTCTCAGCATTTTGTAATCGAAGTACCAGACGCGTGTGCCAAATCGTTGTTTTAGTCCCGCAGATAAAGAACAAAGTCATAGAGTGTTATGCACTTAAAATATAAGACTGAGACTCAATTATGATTTTGTTTAGAACAAAAAATCAATTACAAGCATTATAATTCAGTATTTGATATACGCCATAGTGGTAAAACACTTTTTTTCAATCGCTATAATAATGTTGAAAAAAGAAATTTTGCGGGGAAGTCTGATAACCTTCTTTCATTTGAAGAAAACGGCTGCTGAAAGTTATCGATTGTTGGTAGAAGCTTACGGTCAACATGCACCAATTCAAAAAACTTGTGAACGATGGTTTGCGCGATTCAAAAATGATGATTTCGACACAGAAGACAAGGAGAGGCCTGCTCAGCCGAAAAAGTTTGAAGATGGGGAATTGGAGGCATTACTGGATGAAGAATGTTTTCCAATGCAAAAAAAAAAAAAAAACTTGCGTTATCATTGAGAGTCACACAACAAGTAAAAGCATTGGAATTCACTCAAAAGCAAGGAAAACCGGACCCATATGAAATGAAGCCGAGAGATGTTGAAAGGTGATTATGCATGTCGGAAATGATGCTTGAACCCTACAAAAAGAAGTAATTTTTGCATCATATTGTTACTGGTGATGAAAAATGAATACATTACGATAACCCCGAGCGCAAAAAGTCATAGTAAAGCCCGGCCAACGCGCCAAAGCAACGCCGAAGCCGAATATCCATAACGCCAAGATAATGCTCTGTATTTGATTCTGATTCGTTTGAAGATGGCAATCAACAAAAAGCGATCAAAATATTCGATCGATATAATCTTCCATCATGACAACGCTCAGCTACAAACTATTTGGAAAACAGCGAATGGGAAGTTTTAGTTCACCGGCCTTATAACCCAGACCTTGCCTCTTCTGACTACCATTTGTTTCGAACGATGCAGAACGCCCTTACTGGAATACGCTTCACTTCAGAACATGGTATCAGAAATTGACTTAATTCATTGTTTACCCCAAAGCAGGAGCAAGATATTTTGATGCGAAATCCATATGCTACCAGAAAGATGGAAAAAAGTAGTGGTTATCGATGGACAATACTCTGAATGATGTATTAAATCATTTTGTTTTTACAATAAATGCATTTTTCCCGCAAAAAAATCTACATTATTAACTTGTATACCTAATATATATGTATATGCACATTATGAGGTAAGGCTGCTGCATTATGAACATGTGCTGTGGTTAATAAAACAGCATTTATAGTAAATAAGCTTCGATTCTAATTTAGAAGTGCTTATATGCTGTTTTGGAATTATTTGTTACGTTATCATATGATTGCAATATCAAATGTAGGCATGATGTTTAACGCATTGAGCATTGCGATATCCGAAATTTTTTAAAGTGTTTTGATGTTTTTATACAAGCGCTTATAATTGAATACAATACTTTTCGAAAAGTACCTTGTTAAACCCAACTCTGTATTTTATTTATCCCATAAAATATTTCTTAATTCTGTATCATTGATATTTACCCATACCTGATAAGAATGGTGAAAATATATACATATAAAGGGTCCGCCAAATAAATTTTTTTTCTAGAAAAAAAAGTACTGAATCCTTCCGGTTAATAATGGAAAATAATTTCATTCAAATGGCTGCCTCAGCTGGCCATGCAGTAGCCTACACGATCGGTCCAATTTTTAAGCACATATCCGATTGTGTGCAGCTGTATTTCACCAATGGCTTATCGAATATTGTCCTTTAAAGCTTCAATTGTCTCTGGCTTGTTGGCATAACACTTATCTTTGACGGCACCCCACAAATAATAATCCAACGGTGTTAAGTCGCAGCTCCGAGGTGACCAAACGATATCAGCTCTGCGGCTGATAACGCGATCTTCAAAAACAGGGCGTAAAACAACGAGTGTAGCTTCGGCTGTGTGGCACGTGGAGCCGTCCTGTTGAAACCAAATGTTGCTAATATCCTCCTCTTCAATTTTTGTGAACAAAAATTCGTTCAATATGGCCCGATAACGATCGCCATTGACTGTAACGGCCACTCCTTGCTCATTTTCGAAGAAAAATGGCCCAATTATGCCTCTGGACCGAAATCCACACCAAACAGTGACTCGTCTTGGGTGTATCGGCTTTTCAATGTATGCATGCGGGTTTTCTGTGCCCCAAATGCGACAATTTTGCTTGTTTACATACCCGCCAAGATTAAAATGAGCTTCATCTGAAAAGATGATTTTTTTTAGCAAAATCGGCATCTTCTGTAAGTCGATCGCAGGCCCAGATTCCCATATTCGTTCAGCGGAAGGATAAAACTAATTATCTGTCAAATCAGACATGAGCTAAGTATTACCATTCACGAAATAAGCTCTAGTTGAGAAAAAACGTTAGATGGCGGACCCTTTATAATAATATACTTTTCAAAAAGTACCTTGTTAAACCCAAATCCGTATCTTATTTATCCCATAAAATATTTGTTACTTATGTATCATTGATATTTACCCATACCTGATAAGTGTGGTGAAAATAAAAAACCTAACATGCATTAATAAACTACGTGTGTATATATATGCATACACTCTCTCTCGCTCTTTCGCTGGGCACTCCGTACACTCGTATTAATTACAAAACGCCTTTGGATTAATGTCAAATACAGGATCAAACGTATGTTTACCACTAAATTTACGCCTCAACGATTAAAAAATAAAATCGTTAAAAACATTAAAATATAACGGACGAGTGTTTCCAATGAATGATATCATTATCATCGTCATCATCATCATCAACATCACCATTAAAAGAGAGATGGTGATAAAGATATTTGTTCATCCTTCTCTTTTTTCATTTTGTATGAAAGCTGAAGATGAGCGTAAGAAGAAGAGAGATAGAAATAAGTTGAGCGTGTATGTGTGTGTGAATTTTATGGGGTATTTTATATTATTCACGTATAAAAAAAAAAAAAACAATCGGCCATGAAAAACGATGTTTCTTTCCATTCATTTATTCAATCGTTTGTTCGTTCCTTACCATTCAGTTTAACATGCAGATTATCTTGATCCGTTGATCCTTCTCTTCTCGTGTACCGTTTGTTTTAATCGTTTTGCATTGTTTAGGGAAAGTTGGTATTTATAGTCGGTATTGTTTTGTTGTTGTTTAACGGGGATAAAAATATCAATGTCAGTATCATTGCAGGCATGATTTTGTGATTTTCGTTGTTGTAGTTTTTTGCTTTTAATGAATATATTCCTTAAACTGGATTGATGGATTTTATTTTTTCGAAACACACAAGCAGAATGACGTCTGTATAAAATGCTTGTATTTTAAGATTTAAAACAGCTTTACATTCGAATATAATATGGGGTGTTTTCATTCGTGTTTTTATTGTAAAATCCCTTGACATTTAATTCAATATCCGCATTAATTTATACAAATCGTTGCGATTATTTAAAAGCATTACGTTTAATTCGTGTAGAACATATTGGATATTGAAATTAAATCAGTTGCTTGCTAATGGTTTTAATTTTAATTTAAATTTTTATTAGACTTTTAGGCAAAAACTATTCCAATAAGGAATTTACTTAAATTTTATTTTATTTTTTTGCAGTAAAAGGATAATCCAGCTACCCAGTTGGTAGATTAGAGACCTTTTGTCGACTCGAACTGATTTGTATCGAAAGTATCACGTTATTTATGGAGTCGTTTTGATCATTTCGTAACACTTTTCATTCCCAACACAGTAAGTTACACTGCATCTTTGCTCCTGTTAATTGTTCTCAATTACTGGACTACTGCCCTACAACTCCGATCGGTTTGGATCCTTCATAAACGGCAATTGTCCCAGTTGAAATGACCGGGAAGAGAAGAAAACGTTCTTTCAACTTTTGCGCCAATATCCTGCTTTAACTGTCAAAAAGAACAGATTCCTTGGTAACTACGTACTATTCAACCTTTTTGAGTTATATGGTCCCAGAAATAAGAAGAACGTATTGGGATATTCCACATTTAGAGGTTGAATCTAATACCATGGAATGGGATACAGCAGATAAGGTAAAGTCTCTGAATGCGTTCAACAGAACGATCCTTTCTCTGTTATATTCAAAGCAAACTAGCACCCGCTTGTTTGTAACCAATGTGTGCAGGGCTTGGAATCCACCACATAAAAAAACTCTATCCAATGAAAGCCAAAGCAATATCCGAAAATTATCCCCCCCTAGTTGACGACTACGTCAAAGGTATTAAGGACAATGATTTGAGAATTGGCAACTGGAATGTGTGGACCCTTCATAGGGAAGGTGGTGTTGGCCAACTGGCGGATGTTCTCAAACAGTGTAGAACTGATATCACCGCTCTCCAGGAAATGCGATTAATAGAACAGGGGTGCAAAAGGCTAACATCTTGTGATATCTACTACAGCTGCCATGCGAATAGGCGCGAATTCGAATGCGGGTTTGGGTTTGTGATTAGAAAACGACTCTGTCATCTTGTCGTAGGTTTTACACCTGTTGACGAAAGACTGGCCACCATCCGCATCAGGGCAAAATTTCACAATCTAACTCTGATCTGCGCGCACGCCCCAACAACAACGGAAGACAAGGACGATACGATCAAAGATGCTTTTTATGCAAAACTTGAGGACGATGATGATAAAAGCCCGGCGCACGACATAAAGATCGTCATCGGGGATTTTTATGCAAAGATCGGGCGAGAAGGTATCTTTGGTCCCACCGTCGATCAGTTCAGTCTTCACACAACTACCGCTCCCAACGTTCTGAGGCTGATCGATTTCGCCGCGGCGCGAAACATGGTAGTTTGTAGCACCAGTTTCCAGCATCTCGATATCCACAAAGCTACTTGGCTGTCCCCGCATCGTTCCACACGGAACCAGATCGACCACATCAATCATAAAGATGTGCGCACATTCAGAGGTCCGAATATCGACTCGGACCATTACCTTTTTGTAGCCAAGGTACGACTGCACATTAATACACAGGGAAAGCTTGATGTAAAAAAACTGCGTTCACCAGGGACGGCTGACATGTTCTCCGCTCAACTCTCAGATAGGCTCCATCGCTCCCCTTCTACTTTCAATGACATTGATGGACTTGGGGCCAACTTCGCCCACTCCTTGCACACCACAGCGGAAGCAGTCACTGGTTACGAGTGCCACATAAACGAAATCTATGGTATGATCAGGAGTGTCGCGAAGCCAATGCAGCGAAAAACGCCGCATATAGGAGAACACTCAACGCTGCAGCTACGCTAGCCATTGTTGAGAACTATCGAGCAAAGAGAAGAGAAGAGAAGAGAGGCGCCTTCTTAGACGCAAGAAGAGCGAGCATGAAAGGCGTGAGCGTGAGGAAGTCTAGCTGCTTAGAAGCAGGAATGATGCTCAAAAATTCAACAAGCGAGTCAAGCGTCTAATTGAAGGTTATAAGCTCTTCGTCTCTTGTAGAGACGAAAACGGTAACATGGTTAATGATGGACGACATGGACGTTGCTCAGCGAATTAACTTTCAGCGGCTACGCTGGCTAGGACATGTCGTTCGAATGGATGAAGATGCTCGATATGGCTGTCAGTGAGCATAGGCGTAGAGGACGCCCTTGTCTACGGTGGAGAGATCAGGTCGAGGAAACCCTATCCCCAATGGGTGTGACCAATTGGCGAAGGCACGCCAAAAAAAAAAATATTTTGCGGACCCATACAATCCTTCCGGTTAATAATGGAAAATAATTTCAAGCAAATGGCTGCCTAGGCTGGCCATGCAGTAGCCTACACAATCGGTCCAATTTTTAAGCACATTCTCGATTGTGTGCAGCTGTATTCGTATTTCACCAATGGCTTCACGAATATTGTCCTTTAAAGCGTCAATTGTCTCTGGCTTGCTGGCGTAACACTTATCTTTGATGGCACCCCACAAATAATAGTCCAACGGTGTCAAATCGCAGCTCCGAGGTGGTCAAACGACATCAGCTCTGTAGCTGATAATGCGATCTTCAAACACAGGGCGCAAAACATCGAGTGTAGCTTCGGCTGTGTGGCACGTCTGTTGAAACCAACTGTTGCTAATATCCTCCTCTTCAATTTTTGTGAACAAAAATTCGTTCAACATGGCCCGTTAACGATCGCCATTGACTGTAACGGCCACCCCTTGCTCATTTTCGAAGAAAAATGGTCCAATTATGCCTCTGGACCAAAATCGCACCAAACAGTGACTCGTCTTGGGTGTATCGGCTTTTCAGTGTATGCGTGCGGGTTTTCTGTGCCCCAAGTGTGACAATTTTGCTTGTCTACATACCCGCCATGATCAAAATGAGTTTCATCTGAAAAGATGATTTTTTTGGCAAAATCGGCATCTTCTGTAAGTCGAATGCAGGCTCACTTAGCGAAGCGAAAACGCATTGGGTGGTCAGTGGCTTCAACTTCTGAACCAATTGGACTTTGTATGGCGTCATACCAAGATCTTTATGCAAAATTCGTCTCAATTATGTCTCCGAAATGTTCAGTTGTTGAAAACGACGGGGTGAATTGATGTTGATGTAGGCACTGTTTTTAGCTTTTCACGCTTTGCTTTACGGATGAGAATGCCAGTTTCTTTCACTTTTTTCACAAGACAACGAACATACGGAGCTGAAGGTGCTTCTCTTCTTCGAAAATCCGTACGCAATTTTCACACACATTCTGCAACATTACCATGATTTTCAAAGTAATGTTGCCATATTTCCCAGCGTTGTTCAAGCGTATACACAACCATATTCGTTCAGCGGAAGGCTAAAACTAATTATCTGTCAAATCAGACATGAGCTGAGTGTGTTACCTTTCACGAAATAAGCACTTGTTGAGAAAAAACGTTGCTTATTCGCAATAAGCACTGATGTTGCTCATACTCGACCACAAGCGCAATCCTTTTGAAAGTCTGGTGTGTCAATTCGAAGTTTTTGCGTCATTTTGTGATTGCAGACAAAACACGGATCTATCACAACATATCAGAGACCAAAGGCTAAGTAGAGCACAACAAGGTTGTAACCACTTTTCTTTTGGGAACGTATAGACCCTGAAAAATGGTAAACAATTACCGGCGAATATTGTTTAGATTTTTTGTTTTTGGTTTGAAGCCTCTGATCCGTTTAGACAATGCGTTTGAGTATACGAGTACGTCTATAAAAAGGGTATGCGATTTTACTCCAGCCATTACAGCAAGTAAGTTAAGTTTTGCCATTTTGTGACCAAACACGGAGAGATATTTTGGGGGCATTGAAGAAAAACCCTGTTATTTGGAAGAAGGAAAAGCAGAATCTCAAGGAGAATAAAACGCTTTCTTTCGCTTATAAAGTTTTTATTAAAGAAGTTACGATTTACGGTAGTTTAGTGACAAATTTCACCCGAATTCTAATGAAGAAAATATTTGCTGCCTAAAAAAATCGAAAATAAAAGCATTCATTTAATCATTATCAGCTTAGAAGGAAAGAAAATTCTGCTAAATTACAACAATAACAAACAACAGCATATACCTACATAGAGTATAGTAAACATATAGTCAAACGAAATCAATTTATATGCCAAAGAAAACCCTAAAAGTATCCCCAACACCCACTAAAAAAAAAATAATAAAAAACAAACGAAATATTGGCAACCTTTAAGGAAGAAGTCAGAAAGAGAAAGAGAGATACTAAAACGTAACGCATTGACTTTTAATCAAATAAGATAATCGCATATTCAAGTGTGAATAAAACGAACACAACAACACAACACAGCCAAGCAATAGCAACAACACAAAACAATGGGTGAAAGAAATAACAAAACCTGCTTGTTTACTATTACTTTACCCCACTCTACCGCATCAAATGAATGAATGTATAAACGAGAAAAACTCAATATAAATACCAACACTGATGACTGACATATAAAAACATACAACGCCTACTTAAATACGAAATACACCTCCCCCCCCCACCAACAAGTAAATAATAAACAGAATAAACGAGTATGACAACAATAATGATAACAACAGCAACAACAACATTGGAAGTAGTAGATAGTTATGGCGATTATAATGCGCATCATAATAAATAAAACGAAAATTTATGAGTATGCGAGTCTGTGGGTGTGTATGTGAGAGAGAATGTTGAAAATGAGCGCCATATACTTATTAAATGACATTATTTTCTCCTTAATTCTTATTTTCCTGCATATTGTTGTTTATTTGTTTCCATGAATGAATTACAACAACCCTTGTTAAGAAAACAGTAACAACACAAACAATAAAAAATATATGAAAAGAGGCGTTGACATTTACTAAACACCCTTAAATTAAATCTGGTTCGAATTAGGGTTGTCAGATCTGGCGATTTCTCGCGAAACGTGGCGACCTAATTTTTATGTGTGAAATTCGGCAACATAATGTATTTTAATGTGACGATTATAGATAGCAGCGGAGCTTAAGTTGTGCTCTCGGCAAAGAGTAACTGCCATCCCTGAATAAGAGCGGTAAGCGTTTTTTATCTGTCAAAGTTTCTCATGCCCATACACTTTCTATGAAGCATCCCGAAATAACGCGGCGGCAATTACGAGGGCGGATTAATATTGAAGCTACCTAAGTAGGAAAAAACCATTTTTTTTTTTAAAAACCATTCATTTCTCAACATAGTCTCCCTTTAGCTCAATACACTTCGTAAGACGATTTTCCAACTTTTTTATACCATCTGAATAATACGATTTTGGGAACTCCTCAAAATACGCATAAGTTTCGGTAATAACTTCTTCGTTTGAGATGAATCTTTTTCCTGCGAGCCATTTTTTCAAGTTTGGAAACAGGAAAAGGTCACTAGGGGCTAAATCTGTACAATAAGGTGGATGATCAACCAATTAGAAGTGGATTTCTAGTAGTTTTAGCATCGTATCTAATGCCGTGTGAACCGGTGCGTTGTCTTGAAGAAAGAGCACTTTTTTCTTGTTTAAATGTGGTCGTTTCTCCTTGATTGCATCAACCAATTGATCCAATAATGCACGATAATACTCTCCTGTGATTGTGGATCCCTTTTCAAGATAATCGATGAGCAATATTCCGTGTGCATCCCAAAATACAGTGGCCATTCGCTGTCTTCGCCTTCTTCGGAGCACTTACACCAGCTTCCACCCATTGCTTCGATTGATTTTTGGTTTCAGGAGTGTAGTGGTGAACCCACGTTTCATCAACAGTTATTAATCTACGCCAAAAATCAGCAGCATTATGCTTTATCATGTCCAAACACCACTGTGAAGTGATCTGTCGAACTCGTTTTTGTTCAACATTGAGCAAACGCGCCACCCATCAAGCCGATAGCTTCTTCATATGCAAATGTTTATGCAAAATGTTGAACACACGTTCATATGATATGTTTACCATTTCAGCAATCTCACGTACTTTGACCCGGCGATCATTTAAAACGATATCGAGGATTTTCTTGATATTTTCTTCAGTAACCACCTCTTTTGGACTTCCTATTGATGGTATTGTTGCAGTGCTTGTTCGGTCCCATTTAACTTCAGCAATCCAATGTTTTACCATATAATCTGACGGAGCAGATTCGCCGTAATGTTTATCAAGCTTTTCTTTTGTCTCTTTTGCCGTTTTGCCTTTCAAATAATAGTGTTTAATCACTATACGAAATTCACTTTTTCCATTTTCCAAGAAACACAAAAGTTGTTTACTTCAAACGACTACAACAAATAAACTAATCGATGTATTTGGCTAAAATTTTAACAGCTGACGTTTGACAGATCGTAATTTCTAAGAAAGAAAAAGTTTTTGTGTTTGTGCTGCCATCTAGCACTAGGTAGCTTCAATATCAATCCGCTCTCGTATTTGACAGAGCGTTAAATAGTGAAGTTGGTTGCAGAAGACAACAAATGTAAACAAAGAAAAAAAGAGGGAAAAAGTAAACATTTGCAAAAAGGTTACATGTTATTAGAAAATGGAGGCAAGTAAATGTTTAAAATTAAATATGAAATTTTTTTATATATTTTTTAATATAGAATTTCAACGAGAAAATAATAGAATTGAAAAAATAATAGATCAGGGTTTTTTCAATTAAAATATTAACTCCCGTTGAATAAAATCCGTGTGATTCACGATTGACGTCGTCTCATCATCATCCCTAAAGCCACCAGATCTTCAAGAACCTCCAAATCGTCCCCGGCACTTATTTCTCACAATAGTTTTTCTGCTTCCAATTGGCTTATGCAAAAAGTTTTATTCCATTATTAACTTAAGAATTATTTTTTCTGTTTTTATTTATATTTCACTTCTGTTTATTATTTTGTTGATTATGCCAATACTTTCCCTAGAAATGCAATAGTAAAACATTAAATCACCCACCTTCTTTCAAAAATAAGTTTGTAAAAGACAATGAATTTTAATATTTTGTTTTTTACACAATTTTTATATCTTTTGTTACTTTCACAAACTGTAAGTCACACCACAAAGTTGTAATGTACTTGTCAAAATAAACAGGGTTGTAAAAATGTTTAAAAACCCTGTTTTTATCATTTTGACGTAAGTTTGCCGCTTTTATTTAGGTATGGCCGCAGAGCGTAAAAGCTAAGCGGCAAAAAACATTCCGCTTGCCGCTCTTATTTAGGGATGGCAGTAACTTGTAGTTGCCTATATGAATCTTAAACTAATAGATTTTTAGGTTCCAGTTTACTTATGCAATTCAATTTTCGGCAACTGGCAAGGAAATAGGTTCTTAAGTGGTACGAAAAAACTTTAAGCTTGAAAAATATGGGGAAAAAATGAGTTTTTGCTTGAAAAATTCACACATATTCCTCAACGGTATGAAATAGAACATCATTGAAAAGGTATACATACTTCTCTTCTTTTTAAATCCAAAAATTGAATAGTATTCAGCTAAATTATTGGCTTATAAGTATACGAAAAACCGATTTTCAACCATAAATATTTATTTTTTAATTTTATAGCTTTGGATGAACTAAAGGGTCCGCTATAAAAAAAAACTACTGAATATTTTCTCAAATTTCTTTTTTTATTTGAAAGCACAATCCTTCCGGTTAATAATGGAAAATAATTTCATTCAAATGGCTGCCTTGGCTGGCCATGTAGTAGCCTACACCATCGGTCCAATTTTTAAGCACATTATCGAATGTGTGCAGCTGTATTTCACCAATGGCTTCACGAATATTGTCCTTTAAAGCGTCAATTGTCTCTGGCTTGATGGCGTAACACTTATCTTTGACGGCACCCCACAAATAATAGTCCAACGGTGTCAAAACGCAGCTCCGAGGTGGCCAAACGACATCAGCTCTGCGGCTGATAATGCGATCTTCAAAAACAGGGCGCAAAACATCGAGTATAACTTCGGCTGTGTGGCACGTAGCGCCGTCCTTTTGAAACCATATGTTGCTAATATCCTCCTCTTCAATTTTTGAGAACAAAAATTCGTTTAACATGGCCCGATAACGATCGCCATTGACAGTAACGGCCATTCGTTGCTTATTTTCGAAGAAAAATGGCCCAATTATGCCTCTGAACCAAAATCCGCACCAAACAGTGGCTCGTCTTGGGTGTATCGGCTTTTCAATGTATGCGTGCGGGTTTCCTATGCCCCAAATGCGACAATTTTGCTTGTTTACACACCCGCTAAGATCAAAATGAGCTTCATCTGCAATATTACCATGATTTTGAAAGTAATGTCGCAATATTTCCCAGCGTTGTTCAAGCGTATACACAACCATATTCATTCAGCGGAAGGATAAAACTAATTATCTGTCAAATCAGACATGAGCTAAGTGTTACCATTCACGAAACAAGTTGAGAAAAAAACGTTAGATGGCGAACCCTTTATAAACTATATTATAGTAAACATTGTACACTTAATGCCAAAATTTTTGCTTAATAGAATTCGTAGAATATTTATTATGGCGAATTTTTTTCCACTTTGGGCGAAATTTAACAAATCGTAACAAATTAACTTTAATATACAGTGGACGTCTAAAAGTACGTACTTTCGCTACTACGAATGTCCAACAGTACGAAAGGCAAATATATTGCATTGGCATTTCTATAGTACGAAGAACAAAATTTTTACTATTCGATAATACGAATAACGGTTTTTTATTAAAGAATATGTTTGTTTTTCTATATATGAATGGAATTTTTGTAACATTTTATAGTTTTTTTTAGTTGGTTTTTTGTTTTCTTTTTTTTTGCGGTCTACAAACAAATGGTCTGAAATTTTATAGAGGTAACAAGTGTCTTGTCTCGTGGTTTTCGTTTGAACCATAAAAAATGTTTAGAGTGAGAAAGAAGCAAACAAGAAACAAATTTCTTTGCAAAATGAAACAAAAATTATAGAAGATTGTGAGGGTGGAAAATCTCTTTATGAAATCTCTTGCAAATCAACCATTTGCACTATAAAAAAGCAGAAGGCGAAGCTTTTATCTGAAGCAGGCTCAATTAAATCAAGTTACCGAATTGTACCTGGAGAATATAAGAAAAAAGTGGAAGACGAGTTATACAAATGGTTTTTATGCCAAAGAAATTCTTCTGTTCCCGTAGGAAGTACGCAATTAAAACGTAAGGCTCTGGAATTGCATAAAAAGTTTTATGACGGCGACCTTTTAGCCAGTGATGGCTGGTTCAAACGCTATGGAATAAGATTACTCAGAGAATCTGGCGAAAAGTTTTCTTCTTCTCAGGAACTTGTAGCTCCATTTATTAATAAATTAGCTGTTGTTATTAAGGAGCATGGCCTTACACTTGAAGCCGTTTTTAATGCAGATGAATCCGGACTTTATTGAAAAATGTTGCCGGACAAAACGTATGTGCATAAAGGCAGAAAACTCTCAAAGCCGAGAATTACATTTCTAATTTGTGCGTATGCTGAAGGAACAAAGAAGATTAAACCTTTTGTGATTGGAAAAGCGCAAAAACCAAGATCTTCTAGAAACAAAAATTTGCCTGTTGCTTATGGAAACTCAAAATCGGCTTGGATGAATGCCACTCTTTTTAAACATTGGTTTTTTGAATTGATTTTAAATTTAGATTTTTGACGAGTTTCTCTACTTATTAAAAATTGCAGGTACAAAGTTTTCTGAAAGCTAAAAATCTTCCCATAAAAGCTCTTCTCTTGCTGGATAATGCTCCAAGTCACCCACCTGCAGAAGAATTGTTGGACGAAACTAAAGACGGAAACGTACATGCCTCCTAATGAAACTCCACTGATTCAACCGTTGGCCGGAATCCAATAAGACTTTTAAAGCTTAATTACCGTAGTAGTTTGCTATCGAAAATTACGGCTTCATCGAAAGACTTTGATACATCTCTCAAAAAGATACATTTATTTGAAGCAGTATCTTTAGTCATACGCCAATGTTTAATAACTGATTTTTTTAACAAGAAGCCTTTATGCTTTAAGCACTTATTTACAGTACAAATATATGAATTAACAAGTATTAATTTGATTTATTTTTCTTTTTTTGTTTAAAATAAAAATCAATTGATATTAATTTATGTGTTTTATTGCATAAAAAGGGGGGAAAAACTGTCCAATAGTACAAATTTCCCAGTATTATGAAAGGGCCTGACATTATATAATTCGTATTATTGGACGTCCACTGTATTTAAAAAGGTGAATTATGTTTTCAAAATGTTGAAAAAAGTTGATGTGGCGGGCGATTTTGGCGTTTGTTTGATTTGAATTTGGCAAAAAACCGTAAAATTATCGACAACCCTGGTAAGAATAGGTTCGTGTAGTATAACAATCTTGCTCTCTTTATCGCTCTTTCTCTCTCTCACTCATTGTCCTTCAAAGCAAAAGAGAGTTTCTTAGTCAACACACACCTAAGTTAACCACCATGAAAAAACGAGAAAGAAAGTGAGATTTTATTTTCAATATGGTAGCATAACTACTAAACAACAAAACAGAGGCGTGTTTTATTGTTTGAGTTAAATGGTGTTTACGTGTGTGTGTGTGTGTGTTGAAATTATGTTCTATGCTACAGTGTTAATTCAACACACCGCATTAAACAAGCAGTTGCCAAACAAGCAGGAAGTACAGCGCGTGTGAAATTAATAAGTCTACTCAAATTAACCAATATAGTGTATGTGCATGTGTGCGTGTGTGTGTGTGTTTGAAAGAAAAATCAAATAAAATAAAAACAAATGAAAAAAATATTAATGATTAACGGTGTTTTTAAAGAAAAATATTAAGAATTATTTAAAATACTTAAGAAAAATTAATAAATAAATCGAAAGTATTTACACCACATTGTTATTTCTTTGCCTAAGTTTTTAGAAAAAATCCAACAAAATTCTGTCCTCACTGTGGCCCGCTCCAGACCAACTTGTTGGTAGCTTGGAGCCGAAATTACAAAATTCCGCAAAATTTAAAATAACCGTTATACGTACACCTAATAATTCGGCAACACCCTCACCACCCTTGGATATAAACAGTGTAACAGTGCTACACAATTATAAAAACAGCAATAGCAACAACATTAATATGGTGGAGACAACTTCAGTTCCTAGTGGATTAACTATAAAACGTTGTCCCTCCTCTAGTCCTTTAAGTGAACAAAATCATCATTTACATCATCACCATCTACAGCTGCAGCAGCAGCAGCAACAGCAACAGCAACAGCTGCAGCAACAACAATTACAGCAATTACAACAACAACATATACAAAATAATAACAATAATAACAACAATAACAACAATCAAAATAATAATAACAATAATAGCAACGCTACACCACGTCAAAGTCCAGCCCGTAGTCCGGCCACACCAAATGCTGCTTATCTTACCACCGCCATGCTTTTGAATTCCCAACAATGTGGTTATTTGGGCCAAAGACTGCAAACGGTATTTCAGCAACAGCAGCAGCAGCAGCAGCAGCAACACCATCACCAACTAACACAATCCCAAACACCCTCCTCAGATGATGGCTCTCAATCGGGTGCCACCATAATCGATGATGAACGTTTAACTTTAAGAGATTCTACCGTCGGTTCAGCAGCTGCTACCGTCACCGCTACCGCAGCGGCGGCGGCATCCATATTCAGTATCGATAGTATTTTGGGTTCCCGCTCGGTTCATACGAATAACAATAATAACAATAACAACAATAATAATAATACGCTTTTAAGTAACAATAAACGCTCCGAATCACCCACATCGCCGAGTTCAAATTCTAGTTCAGCTGCCTCCAGCCCTTTACGGCCACAACGTGTACCGGCCATGTTACAGCATCCCGGTTTACATTTGGGCCATTTAGCTGCTGCAGCAGCTTCGGGTTTTGCTGCCTCTCCTTCGGATTTTCTAGGTAAGCGCCAAAAGCCACCCACAATCCATCACAAAGGAAATTTGATATTTTTTTTTATTTTTTTTTTTGCAAGAAAATTATTCCCAAAACAAAGGGTTTTTAACGAAAAGAAAAAGGCCAAGAAGAAGAGATTAAAAGCTTAAGTTTAAGGAAATATTTGGTAAAAGGTCGGTTAATAAGAAGAAGAAATATAAAAAGTAAAATAGATAAACACAACAATAAAACAAAATACCGTTGGAGTTAAAGTTAATCAAGTGAGAGGGAGAGAGAGAGAGAAAGATAGACAGTGGGAACAGAAAGAAAATCTTATTCACTGGGGCAAATACAAATGATCAGATGTTAGCAGTGCTGTTAACGTTTTTTTAGTTTAGTTTAGTTTGTGAATTGAAATCGCGTTTCGCAGCTGTTTTCAAATTAAACCTTCATGTTGTGTAAGTTATCAAACTGATAACGGCCTTAATTGAAAGCTACATTTATGTCATTTCATAGAGAGTAACTCAACTACTCACTGCTACATTATTCTGTCAAAATATTTTGCCCCTGTTAGTCTGAAGTTCATTCAAAATGCTTAGCTTTGTAGCCTACACTAAGGGCTAAGAACCATAGCCCCAGAGATTATAATAGAATAGAAGCAAAACCGCTTAATTGCGGCTGCTCATAAATGAAAGATGTGGGTGTTCAGTCCCAAACTATAGTGTTCAGCTGACTGTTTTTCGCCGTCACTCCTCTAGGGAGCATATTGGTTTCAGTTTCATTAATCGAGTTGATTTTTTAAGCAAAGTTGATGATTAATCCACTGTAGCTCCCCTCCATATGATTGTCTAGTGGTGAAGATCCTTGCTAAGTAATTTTTCACAATAATTCGTCTGATATTTGTCATCTGCGCTAGAGCTAAGCTGGAAGGTCTTGGCGGCTTTTTTAGTTTTTAAATGGAGTTATCTGGAGGGAAGTGGATGTCTCTTGTTTAAACAATCGAAACCACAATTAAATTTTCCATGGCCGCTTGCGTTGTTATGCGTGCGCTGTAATCTAACTGATTACAGTGGCTTTTATTTCCTGCCCGACTAGAGCCAAAACGCCTTAATACCTTTTGTGCGACGTTTGTGGTTTTTACTTAAATCGCATACAGAGAACGATCTTCAAGCTCGTATCTAACGTGTATTATAATTTTTCAAATTATTGTTAGTCCATTAAAATTAAGACGAACCTTACTTATGGTTGAAAAAGTATGTAACGTGATCATAAGTATGCCACATTACACGTGGGAATGCTGAACGATTTGAGCACTTTAAGGAATGCCTGTGAATCTCTCACCCCATATAAAGGGTCCGCCAAATAATTTTTTTTTTTTTTTTTTTGAAAACAGGGCGCAAAACATCGAGTGTAGCTTCGGCTGTGTGGCACGTAGCGCCGTCCTGTTGAAACCAAATATTGCTAATGTCCTCCTCTTCAATTTTTGTGAACAAAAATTCGTTCAACATGGCCCGATAATGATCGCCATTGCCTGTAACGGCCACCTCTTGCTCATTTTCGAAGAAAAATAGCCCAATTATGCCTCTGGACCAAAATACGCACCAAACAGTGACTCGTCTTGGGTGTATCGGCTTTTCAATGTATACGTGCGGGTTTTCTGTGCCCCAAATGCGACAATTTTGCTTGTTTACATACCCGCCAAGATCAAAATGAGCTTCAACTGAAAAAGATGTGATTTTGGCAAAATCGGCATCTTCTGTAAGTCGATCGCAGGCCCACTTAGCGAAGCGAAAAAAGCGTATACACAACCATATTCGTTCAGCGGAAGGATAAAACTAATTATCTGTCAAATCAGACATGAACTAAGTGTTACCATTCACGAAATAAGCACTAGTTGAAAAAAAAACGTTAGATGGCGGACCCTATATTTCTATAAACACTCTATACTGACATTCCATGCTACAAGTCGCATTAAATAGTTGATCATGAGTATGAAAATTAGGCTCTAAATGAGTTTGAAAGTCTACAAGTTGTTACCTGGTCCACTTTCAATAATTCTAGAGCCACTTTTTTTATTTCACACCAGCTCTGAATACCTACAATCGTTTGTCAACTTAAAACTCTTTCGTCTGACCGACACGCCAGTCTAAAAGTAGTCGCATGTAAAGCATGATCCGTATTAATCATATTTAAAGATGACTGTGCAGTGGTTAAGGCATATATAAATATATACATATGTAGTAGGTACATTAGGAAGCGCCTTATTTAAAAAAATGCGAAATTGTACTGTGACTTCCCCCAGAAATGCTTTCCGTAGCCAAAAAAATATATCGTGGAAAACTTTAGGCATATCAGGGGAAGGCAAGCCCCTCAACTTAGCATTGAACTTTTTGCATATGAATTTAACATATTTTGACAGCTTGTAGGCAGATGCGGTACGCCCTAATGCTCATATATGTTTAGGTTAAGCTTCATTTAGATAGACGGAATCTCGTAATACTTTTCATGATTGGCTCAGAAATCGGCAATTTGTACACTTTTGTCAAATGAATTAAAACAAAAACAACAAACTATGCGTTTACCAATCTAGCGTTTTTAAAACTAGAATGTGGTAACACTTCTTCGAGAGGGAAATTATAAAAATAGAGAAAAATATAAACAAGAACAGTGCTGTTAATACAAGGGTTTGAATGAAAAAAAAACGAAAATTTATTAATTATTCAGACGATATCCCTATTTCGTTGAACTCATAAAAGAGTACCTTTGTATGAAAAACCTTTGACATTTAAAAGCAGTCTGGCTGCCCGAGTAAATTAAAAGACTTGTAGGGAAAATCCTGCCACTCAAGAGACATTGTTCAGCCTTCAAAATGGCCATGACCTTAGCCAGATACACACTGCAGTCAGGTAACCTATAAGAAAGTCTAATGTCAGAACTCCTCACGTATATACTACAGCCTACTCCATCCAGCATTTTGGAGCCGCAGGACATTGTAAGGAATTTCTGTACCGTGAGAGCAGACGTTTCTAGTTGAGATCTCATGTTCATGCTTCAGATTGGGCGAGAAGTTGACTGCATTTAGCCTGCCTTGTTCAATAGAAAGTCTGTGGGAAGACGGTTAAGTATAGCAAATAAGATTAAGTTGGAGTGGACCTGAGTGCACTGGTGATCAAGACACCTGCCTGCCTGTGCAACACTGCTTGTTAACCATAATAAAAATATTAAAAGTTGATTTAATACTTCTTTCATAAGTAAGCTACGAGGGCTGTCCCAAAATTAGCCGACTTAACAAAAAAATAAAAAAAGTGTGGAAACAATTTTCCATATTTCTCCACTTATATCTTTTAACCCGATACAGTTCTGCCAGCGATATTCAACGGCTTTGATACCATATTTACAGTAAGAATTTTACGGCTCTTTAACCGCTACACTCTTGGCAAATATTTTGCCATTATCATCATACCGACTAGGTATCTTTGCAAGACACTGCGACCCATGGGATCTATTGTGCCACTTCCGGTCTTTAGTTTGTTCAGCAGATCTGCCGTTTTTCTAAGGAACACTAGTAGATTTGAAACCATAGTCAAGAACCCCACATTCATATAATATGTATTCCCTTGTTTCTGATGCCAGTGAGCATAGTCTAAAAACATCAACACCTTTGACAGCCATCCTCTTTAGAAGGGCCGTAAGGAACTAGGTCAGGAGTTTTAAGTTCGGCCTGCTATACTTGAAAACTTCAGATTGCGGACTGATCGCCGCCCTAGAGTGACAAAGTCCCCTTTGAGCATTCCAGTATTCCAAGCATGTGGCAATTTTTCAGTCCTTAACTAAAGAATTGAGGATTGAGGATGGTAGTAAATGATGCTGTACAGCAAGGCTCCGGGCCGATAAAGGGTGTCAGAGAATATTTTGCCACTGCATCCGCTATTTCATTACCATCTATGCCACAGTGTCCAGGCAACCAAAACAAAAGGGACCTTATTTCCAAGCAAGCACTTTTGAAACGTATCGTAGTAATATTTACCCAGTCTAGACAAACAAGCCACTCTTTTTTGCGAATATAATGCCTAAACAAGCAATTTAAACTTTAAATAATTGATTTTGGACATTTCATTAGCGGATGCATCAACTGGTGCTTTGTATTAATGAAAAATAACATTTTCTTTATCGTCAAACACAGCCTTTTTGTCCTTAATTCCAGTACCTAAATTCTGCTATAAGATGGAATTGTCTTCGTTTTCTTTGAACAATGCTTACTCAATCCATTCCACTGCGTTTGTGAGCAAACGTTGTACCGATTTAAGGCACAGTTATCTCATGTTTAAATTTTCGGTCAATATGCGATGTAGTTTTTTTGAAATGCATATCATTCCAGCAAGTAGCTCATGCACTCAGCCTACGATCATTCAATACCATTTTGTAGATTTCGTAAGCCGTTTCTAGTGGGAAGACACCTCAATCAATCAATCACTATGTTCAGACGAACATAGTCTAGATACAGTTTGTACGACAACGTTTAAAGTCTGTCATCCAATATTTTATAGTCCTAAGCGAAAGAGCAGACCTCTGCAGAGTAGAAAATTGGACTGCCAATTTTCAATTTTCTTTTCTCCGTCACTCCTCTAGGGAGTTTTAACTTCATTAATCAAATTGATTTGCAAGCCTCCATATGATTGTGTGTAGCGGTGAAGATCCTTGCTATATGGTGGTGGTGGTTTTCCTCACTTAGCAGTGTAATTTTTTCCCAGCAGGTGACGTTTTCTTCTAATTATTCGTTTATTGTTTGTCGTCACCGCTAGAGGTAAGCTGCAAGGTCAGGGGGGTTTCTTTTAGATGCATTTGTCATTAAGGTGGTTGAGGTCTCTAATAAATAATCGAAACTGCAAATAAATTTGTTCGCCATGTCCTCTGCTGGGGATTCCAACTTGGGCAGCTTGTGTTGTATGCGTGCGCTCTAGCCACTATACCATGCCACCCCTGACCTTATAAATTAAAGTATTGAATTAGCCTTACGTTGGCCCATTTTAGGCGTTATTACAAATTCACTGATATTCGTTAAATTTGATGGCTACGCAAACGCATACTTAACGTAGCAACAAGTCAGCTAATTTTAGGACTGCCCTCGCAGTAGCCTCAAATGTTTGAATGGCTTTACTTAATTCATAAGTCTTTTAAAATATTTTTATACGAGGGGCACTGTTTATTGTTTTTCAAAATATTCCCCTTAATGATCAATACAGTTTTACATCCGTTCAAACCATTTCTCAAAGCAAGTTTTCCATTCCTCTTGAGACACCTCCAAAACAAAGTTTTTGAACGCACAAGTTACCTTTGATTTTCGGGAACAAAAAGAAGTCATTGCGTGTGAAATCAGGACTGTACGGTAGATGAGACATCAATTCGATGTTCTGACTGCTCAAAAATTTACCTGAATGAGATGTGTGAGAGCTCGCATTGACATGATAGAGAATGATTTGTCTTCGGCAGTTGTTTGGTGCCACTCAGAATTGATTGTCCTACGTTGCTCAAGCGGAACAGCAGTAGCCACATTATCCATTCGGCTGTGCTTTTTCCACGAACAACTTTTATGGGATTTAGCTCATCTTGGAATACCCACACGGTTGATTGCTGTTTCGTTTCCGGCTCATACGCATATATCCATGACTTTTCACCTGTCACACGTCTTTTGAAGCGCCACGCTTGAACTTTTCAATCATTTCCTTACACCAATCGATGCGAGACTTTTTTTGAGCGGTTGATAAATTATGGGGTAACCAAAGGAGAACAATTTTTCTTACAACTAAGTGTTCATGCAAAATCGTATGTATTTAAGGGGAACAAATGTATAGGGTCCGCCAAATAATTTTTTTTTTCAATGCTATAGAAAAAAACTACTGAATATTTTCTCAAATTTCTTTTTTTATTTGAAAGTACGGACTGTACTTTCCGGTTAATAATGGAAACTAATTTCATTTAAATGGCTGCCTCGGCTGGCCATGCAGTAGCCTACACTATCAGTTCAATTTTTAAGCACATTATCGATTGTGTGCAGCTGTATTTTACCAATGGCTTCACGAATATTGTCTTTTAAAGCGTCAATTGTCTCTGGCTTGTTGGCGTAACACTTGTCTTTGACGGCACCCCACAAATAATAGTCCAACGGTGTAAAATCGCAGTTCCGAGGTGGCCAAATGCAATCTTCAAAAACAGGGCGCAAAACATCAAGTGTAGCTTCGGCTGTGTGGTACGTAGCGCCGTCCTGTTGAAACCAAATGTTGCTAATATCCTCCTCTTCAATCTTTGTAAACAACAATTCGTTCAACATGGCCCAATAACGATCGCCATTTACTGTAACGGCCACTTCTTGTTCATTTTCGAAGAAACATGGCCCAATTATGCCTCTGGACCAAAATCCGCACCAAACAGTGACTCGTATTGGGTGTATCGGCTTTTCAATGTATGCGTGCGGGTTTTCTGTGCCCCAAATGCGACAATTTTGCTTGTTTACATACCCGCCAAGATCAAAATGAGCTTCGTCTGAAAAGATGATTTTTTTTTTGGCAAAATCGGCATCTTCTGTAAGTCGATCGCAGGCCCACTTAGCGAAGCGTGTACACAACCATATTCGTTCAGCGGAAGTTTAAAACTAATTATCTGTCAAATCCGACATGAAAAAACGTTAGATGGCAGACCCTTTACAAGGAATCCACTATCTCACAATATATCACATGACGATTTTACATTATCGGTTCACGCACTGCATCGATGTTTTGTGGCACAACAACCGATTTTGAACGACCTTCACGGAATTCGTCAGCGACCCAACTACGCGCACGACTAAATTCACTATAACAGCGATATTCTGTGGTTTTTGATGGCGCTATAGCGCCATACAAAGAACTGAGTTCATCGACATAAATATTCTTGTTGAGATAATCCGCGTCGAAAGTTGTGACAAATAATACAAACTTCTCTTGAACTTTCCACCCACACTGTAAACAAAGCACTGTGCATCGAAACTTTGTAAGTACGCTTGTGCTAAAAAATATCAAACTTTATAACGATGTTGCCAGATTTTAGCTATTGACTATTGAGTGTTGTCAGTTCCCGTAGTATAAATAGTACCCCTCGTATAATTCCTTCCTATAACAACTAGGAATTATTTTCTACAAAAAAAAACAAAGTCATGTTTGTTAACACTACCCACCCCACTACTTGTCGTTCACGGCATTAGATTGTTAAATACCTATGTTTCATCTTATATATGCTTGACTTAATATGCATTAAAAGAAATTACTTGTTTAGAGCTTTTAAATGTACCACCATCACCACCACCCAAAACACTTTACTTCTCCTACTACTCAACAGTCTCACCTGTATGTCAAGGACCTTTTAAGAAACCCGACTTTTTTTTCTCGCTTTTTTTTTAATAATTTTGTGTATTTTTTGTTTTTTAATATTTATAATAACAAAGTACGGATATTATTATTTTGCATTTTCTCGCTTAAAGCAATGAAGAAAAGAAAAAAGAAACGAAGGATTTAAGCGAAAAAAGGAAAATCATAAAAATCAAATCATCTTTTCCGGTTTATTGCTTATTGCCGCATAAATCGCTTGAGTGAATTGTTAAAAGAATACTTGTGTGTGTGGCAGCAGCACAGCAGCAGCCGTCACAATAATAAGTCGTTTTATAGCTTAATATTCAAGGATTTTTGTGTTGCAAATAGGAATGAAAGATATGTATGATTGAGGCATTATTATTATTTAAAAGCCTTAAATAGGGAATGAAGAGCGTTAATGCCTAAGCTTTCAATTCAAATTTTTAAGATTTTTTTTCTTACATTAACAACTACGAATATGTAGTAAAAGCTTAAGGAGTATGAGATCAGTTAGAAAATTCAGTGAGTTTTAGAATTTCAGCGAAGTAACTTACATACAATGCGATACACCATTGCTGGACTACTGTTGACAACCTTCGCAAATTCTAACAAAAACAAAAAATTTTAATTTCGTGTGTTCGTTAAACATTATTTTTATATTTAAAAAAAAAATCAAGTAAAGGCTTAAAATATCGGATGTTTTTCTACAAGTACATAAGTTTAAGTCGTAATAAAACTAATGAAATGCGCTTTGTTGGATAGAACATTTTATGACATTAATGCTATAAATATAGGGTCCGCCAAAAAAATTTTTTTTTTTTTTTTGAAAATGCTATAAAAAAAACTACTGGCCATGCAGTAGCCTACACGAGCGGTCCCATTTTTAAGCACATAATCGATTGTGTGCAGCTGTACTTCACCAATGGCTTCACTAATATTGTCCTTTAAAGCGTCAATTGTCTCCGGCTTGTTGGCGTAACACTTATCTTTGACGGCACCCCACAAATAATAGTCCAACGGTGTCAAATCGCAGCTCCGAGGTGGCCAAACGATATTAGCTCTGCGGCTGATAATGCGATCTTCAAAAACAGGGCGCAAAACATCGAGTGCAACTTCGACTGTGTGGCACGTAGCGCCGTCCTGTTGAAACCAAATGTTGCTAATATCCTCCTCTTCAATTTTTGTGAACAAAAGTTCGTTTAAGATGGCCCGATAACGATCGTCATTGACATTAACGGACACTCCTTGCACATTTTCGAAGAAAAATTGCCTAATTATGCCTCTGGACCAAAATCCACACCAAACAGTGGCTCGTCTTGGGTGTATCAGCTTTTCAATGTATGCGTGCGGGTTTTCTGTGCCCCAAATGCGACAATTTCGCTTGTTTACATACCCGCCAAGATCAAAATGAGCTTCATCTGAACACATCGCACACATTCTGCAACATTACCATGATTTTCAAAGTAATGTCGCAATATTTTCCAGCGTTGTTCAAGCGTATACACAACCATATTCGTTCAGCGGAAGGCTAAAACTAATTATCTGTCAAATCAGACATGTGCTAAGTGTTACCATTCACGAAACAAGCACTAGTTGAAAAAAAACATTAGATGGCGGACCCTTTATTAAAAAAAATCAAGTAAAGGCTTAAAATATCGGATGTTTTTTTGCAGTTACATAAATTTAAATCGTAATAAAACTAATGAAGCGCGCTTTGTTGGATAGAACATTTTATGACATTAATGCTCTAAATACATTCAAGGCTACCGACCATCGACTGCACAACTACAAAAGACACTGGCTACAAAAGTAACCAAGTAACCAGTTACTCAATTATTTTAAGGACTACAGCTACAAAATAAATGTAAGCAAATCAAAGTTGGCAAAAACCTGTGTTTTTTTTTTTTAAAAACCCAGACCACCGGGTTTTATTGGGTTCTATAACGCTTCCAAATTTCGATAATATTTTTTATTTGTTAGTACAATAACGTTGGCTTAGTATTTATAATACAATTTTGGACACTTGGTGAGAGTAAGACGGAATTGTGTGTGAACTGCTAAAGACTGACTGCAGACTGCAATTACTCCATTTGAATTATGCATTATGAGAAAAACTGCCGGAATATATAGACAGACACGATTAAGTTATTCTTTTGCATGACAACGCTCAGCCTCACATCGCAAAAAATGCCAAACAATTGTTAGAAATGAAATGTTCAAATGCCGCAATCGAATTTTTTTCTGAACATTGTTCATTCTGATTATTGGCTGTTTCGACCAGTACAACATTTTTTGACATGTCACTGAATCACTTCTTTTGAAGAAATATTAAATCGACTTCAAAGTTGGATTGCCTCAAAAACGAAAAATTTTTCTGGGACATGATTCAGAGATTGACTCAGAGGCGGGGAGGAGATCTAGGTAAATAGTGGTTTATTAAGTTTTTAATTTGGCAAATTCGTTAATTTAACATCTTTTTAAGCTTAAAAAACGGACCGAATTAATTTGTACTCCGAATGCGTAAATTTTATTAATTTTTGTTGTAAATAAACTACGAAAACCCTTAAATAAATATTCCATCCGGATTTTTTAAATATAAACCCAATAAATCCCGGGTGGGTTTAATCGGGTTACCCAGTGAGTTGCCAACCCTAAAACAAACGGACATATGATTGTTCTTTTTCAGTGGTGCCACATAAATACATTTTTTCGCGTTTTCAATGTATATATTTCATGTATTGCCTTTTTAAAACGCCTATTTCATGCATCTTATTGTATTGACAGCACTAAACAGTTGGTTGTCGCCAAGAAAAATAGAAATTAGCCTTTGTTGGCTACGGGCTACAATGGTAGCCGTGTAGTCAGTAGCCGTGTTGCCGCTTAAATAATTATTCTCATATGCAAACATGTATTCTGTTATTGACAGCTTGTAGTCGATGGTTGGTAGCCTTGAATGTGTTTATAGCATAATGATTTCGGCCATGTGGCCGTCACGACCAGCATGTGCAAAGTGCAATATGTAGCACCAATTATCACAAACTTTCCGCGGCATATGCAGCCGTATTTCATTAACTATCCTTTTCAATAACTCTTCGAATGTCGATTTTCAGGCGTTCAATTATCTCTGGCTTTTATCGATGTAGATAAGAGACTTTACATAACAAATTAAATAATCCAATGGGGTTAAATAACAAGATCTTGGTGGGCAATTAATTGGACCATTACGTGAAATTACTCTTTCACCAAAAGATTATTTGAGTAAATCAAGACATATGGACCAATGACTCCGCCAGCCCATAAAGCGTATCAAATAGTAGGTTTCTGTGGCTGTAATGCTGTTTCAACAAAAGCTTGTTGATTATTGTGCTTACTTACGTATCCATTCAATCAGAAATGGTTATTTGGATAAACAATTTCAACAATTTGACAGCGTTGTTTTGGTGTAGATTTATTTATAATGAAATGTCAAACAAAAGCAAACAAAGCACATTTACCAGCTGGTTAACCTATTTTCAAATAAAGCAGTGTTGCCAATTCAAAGTTATGAACCTTTAAAAAAATTAAACAAAACCAAAAATCATCAATTGCAATAGTCTTAACGTGGTTTACTGAGACCCGTTTCGTTGTGGTCGTACTAACACATATGTCATCAATTGTTAAGATCTCTTAAAATTGTTTGTCATGACGGAAATAGTCTGTGAAAAGCATGGACTAGATTAAATGAAATGCCCGTAGTTATTGAGTGCACTCAAAAACTCATGAAGGACTTAAAGTCTGACATGAGATAGTTGAGCAAAACCTCCCTAAACACGAATGTGCAAATCTTGCGGTCCTCGCGTTAGCTAACCGCTACCCCCGATAAAATTAACCAGATTCGTAAGTAATATACCCTTGAGACAGTGCAGATCATAGAAGAGACTTACACCGAGATGCCTTAGTCAAAGCCCCCATAGAGCAAGGTGTTATGCAGATATCTCATTCTGATAGCTCTTACAGTAGCCATAACATGAGCAAGCCATATATTTTGTCATGCGCCCAATTATATAGTGCCCAGTAATTATACCCGTCAGAAGCCTGAACAATTACCTCTAAATTCAGGAGCGTTCTGGTCGTTTTATTCACAGAGTAGGCCAGAGCATTCTGGATATCCTGCAAGAGCTAGTACTAGACCACCAGTGTTTCCACCTCTCCAAAGGGCAATAATATTGACCGATCAGAGAATAAAAGTGCGCGAAGAGGTAAAGAGCTTTCTCAAACGATCGTATTTCGAATAGCTTCTCTTAAACAATGGTTGCCGCGAATGCTCCTACTCGACCATAAGCAAAAACGTGTGACAAATTCAAGTACAATTCAAATGAGTTTTTTCGGCTGATTGCGTTGGCTCCTGTAGACATCTCAAGTGAGCAAGAAAACACATATTTTGCATGAATATTTGGGTGTATTTACTATTCGTACGATGTATTCCGATTTCCCATACGCGATCATAAGCGCAAAACTGAGAAACTCCTTCCAAGGT
This sequence comes from Wohlfahrtia magnifica, assembly GCA_023159175.1. NCBI lineage: Eukaryota > Metazoa > Arthropoda > Insecta > Diptera > Sarcophagidae > Wohlfahrtia > Wohlfahrtia magnifica. The sequence goes on along the minus strand of JAKWBJ010000052.1, from coordinate 2,023,380 downwards.
ATCATTTTTTGAGCTGTTTTTTAACACAATACATCATGCACCAAAAAACAATTGAAACTGAGCTTTTTAATTTAAAAATGCATCAAAGCAGATGTAGGCAGTGTTATTAACATGGATTACCGATATTAAAGGATTACACGATTACCGCCGAATATTATTTAAAGGTTAAAGATAATGCCATGCTTACATGACAAGGTTTTTTAATACTTGGCTCTCATTCATAATTCACCTCTCAATTTTGAAGCGAATTACATAATTCCCAATACAAAATTTTATGAACTAATCACTCGAATTGTAAAACTTCCGTCAAATTTATTGAATTAATACATAAGCAAAGTGATCTCAAAGTAATTTTTATCGGGTGTTTGTCCATGCTTAATGAGTTCATCTGAAAAAGATGAAGAACTCTGGAAAAGAATTATTGAGGTGCCATGAGAACAAGGTAATTCGTATAAATAATTCGAACTGCGAACAAATTAATTTGAAGCCATAAAAACAAGCTCTCAATCAAGCTCTCAACTCTCAATTTTGTAGCGAATTACATAATTCCCAATACAAAATTTTATGAACTAATCACTCGAATTGTAAAACTTCCGTCAAATTTATTAAATTAATACATAAGCAAGGTGATCTCTAACTGATTTTTATCGGGTGTTTGTCCATGCTTAATGAGTTCATGTGAAAAAGAATGAAAGAAAAAGATGAAGAACTATGGGAAAGAATTATTGAGGTGCCATGAGAACAAGGTAATTCGTATATGTAATTCGAACTGCGAACAAATTAATTTGAAGCCATAAAAAACAAGCTCTCAATCAAGCTCTCAATCAAGCTCCCAACTCTCAATTTTGAAGCGAATTACATAATTCCCAATACAAAATTTTATGAACTAATCACTCGAATTGTAAAACTTCCGTCAAATTTATTGAATTAATACATAAGCAAAGTGATCTCAAAGTAATTTTTATCGGGTGTTTGTCCATGCTTAACGAGTTCATCTGAAAAAAAAAGAAAGAAAAAGATGAAGAACTATGGAAACGAATTATTGAGGTGCCATGAGAACAAGGTAATTCATATAAGTAATTCGAATTGCGAACAAATTAATTTGAAGCTATAAAAAACAAGCTCATTTAGCGTAAAAAAGTGTAAATTGTTGATGAGCATTGTGACACAGGCATTGGTAAAAAATCCCCAATTTTGTCCTCTGCGACTCTTACTTGTTTGTAGGAAATAAAAAAAAATAAAAAAATAGAAAAATTGTGAAACTAATACGACTTTACCAAGAGGCTATAAAACGATTCTTTTATGAAAAAAAAAAACATGGGGACAGTTGTACAATAACCACATTAGTATATTATGTACTTTGTGCTTCAGGTCGTTTCTTGATAAAATTTAAAATTGTCCGAAATGCCCAACTTTTGTACACTGGCTGCCAAATTTTCTTTTAAAATGGTTATATACTTACACTGGTCCATTATTCTATCAAAAAAAAAAAAAAAAAAAAAAAAAAAAAAAAAAAAAAAACAGCTGACCAGAGCTCGCTGCTGACATACAGCTCCAAACCATCGTCATTTTGACGATTTTTTAACAAAATTTTGGCAAAATGACGATTGAATCCTTTTTACTTCTCAATGCTTTTTTTCGATACCAAACGTTTTACATTTCACACCAAATGGGAAATAAAAATAAAAATTTTAATTTTATTCCATTTAACTTGGCCCATAAAAGATAATCTATCTCCAGAAGCTAAAACAAACGCGGAAAAACAAATTTTTGTGGTTAAAAAACGTATGAGTTTTTCCACATTTCATGTGAATTTTTGTGGCCACTTAAAAAACAAACAAACAAACAAATGCGTTAAAAAGCTCAAGTTACCATATGAATATTATTAATACACTATGTAGTGGAAAATAAAACCGAATAAAATATAGAAAAAAAGTTAAACAAAAACGTTATTTTTTTTGACTATTTTTTCCAGTTGCGTATCCCAACTTTTACCCCAATTACATGCATGCCGCGGCTGTTGCCCATGTGGCTGCAGCACAAATGCAAGCACATGTTACTGGTCATGGGTCAGGCATAAATCACCATCAAGGACATGGGCACCATTTACATCATCATAGTCATCATATGACTGGCCATTTAGGACATGGACCTCCACCAAAAAGAAAGCGTCGTCATCGTACAATTTTCACCGAAGAACAATTGGAGCAATTGGAGGCGACTTTCGATAAGACTCACTATCCTGATGTAGTTTTACGTGAGCAATTGGCATTAAAAGTGGACTTAAAAGAGGAAAGAGTAGAAGTAAGTTGATAATTATTTTAATTAGTACGACCGACTATGGTTTGATAAGTTAGAAGATTTCATTTATATTTCTATTAAAGTTTTAATTTGTATGGGATAAAATATCTCTTTTTTTTATTTGGTTGTTAAAGCGCGAAACCAATTGAGTGCAGTCATGTGAGAACAATACTTTATTTGTTTAGTTGCTATTTTTCGTTAGATAAGAGAGTAAAATGGAAAACAACAGCATAACACATGCAGGATATTTAAAAGGTTTCTTTTCCTGCTGCTTTATTTGTTCCTTCACTCATTTATACAATTCATTACGCCGTTTTATTATCATTTGATTTGTTTGGTTTTGTTTTGTATTGTGAGTATTGTTTTCAAAACGAAAACAATGTTATCATTTGGTTGTTGTTGTTGTTGTTTTTTGTTTTTTTTTTGTTTAATTGTTGATTGTGATACTAACACAGCTTGTTTTCTTGCTATCTCTTTCTATCTCATACCTTCTTATATATGTATAACAGTGATGTTAAAATTAATTTGAGTTAATTTTTAAGTTGGCAATGCATACACGCACACTTGCACAATCTCTTATTCCTATAGTACATCTACTTATTGAAAATGTAAACAAAAATTCTATTAAACTTATTGTTGTTGTTTCTTTCATTTGCTAAAGTGTTTATTTTCTACACAAACACACCACACCACATACACACACACACTCATCCATTATACTTAGTTAAACACAATCTATGGTAAACAGTGATGCCAATGCCGATAATCATAATACGAGTAACGATAATAATAATAATGCTTTTACATTACATTTGTATATTTACGCCTCAGTTGCCTGGGAATCTTGCCCTTAAGGTTAGCTTAACGTTACTTTTTTTCATATTATTTTTCCCTAATGCTTTACAGTGGTTCTAATACAGTGTGTCTGTCTAATGGTGTAACGCTTTTGCCACCCCTTAAGTGTATTAAAAAACAAAGTCTTAAAACCAAAAGAATTAAAAAAATTAAAAATCTGAGTTTTAAGTACATGCAAAAGTACTCGTATTTGGGTATTTTATTAAAATACACACTCTGATAAACGCTTTTAGGAAAAACCAAACCTTAAAAGCATTTTGATCTCTCAAGTAAGTTTAAATACTCCCTTCTGATAACAAAGTTATTTGTCATTTATGCACCAGTAACTGAAATGGACTCTGTAAATAAATAAATAAACAAATAAAAAGAACCATTATTTAGTTTTGGGTTGTTGTTGTTGTTGTTGTTGCTGCTGTTTAACTTGAAAATATAATTTGTTAACATTTATTGGTTAATTAAATACACCAACAATAACAACAATGACAGCTAAAAATTTCTATAAAAGTTGTGTGAACTTGAGCCAACTATATAAATAAAGTGTTAAATGAAGTACTGAAGGGCTTTTTAAAGAGGGGAAAGAAAAGCATATCGTTGGTGGCAATTTATGGTCCCGTATGTCTAAAACTCTGCATAACCAAAAGGTGCAGTGGACTCTAATGCTAAAACTATATTAACAGTTCGAAAGTTCTTACGAGCTTTTACAGTTAAAAGCAATCATATTGCTGAACCATATCGGTCGTATTGCCTGTTATTTCTTTAGCTTTTTCTGCCAAGCTATCAAGGGAGGATATAGCGCTCAACAACACTTGTATATGATAAAATTGTTCCATTAAAATGGGCGCGCTATTTTGCTTAAACATAACCGCTGCCTGTGCGATTGTGCAGGAGAACTCGAGGCAAACGCACTAGAAATTGGTCTTTCGCAGACCACAACTTGGCGGGGTGTATTCACTAAATTGGCACTGACTCTAAATGTCATTAAAAAATATCTTCAATGCAATCTTCAATGTCTCAGGAATAACAAAGCCCCAGGACTGGACAACATCTCACGAAAACTCTTTACCACCGAACCTTCTATAGGGTTTTTTTTATAGAGGTATAGAACTTTAAGTTGCAATAAAACAACGATGGATTATTCGATTGACATGAATTTTATTTATCCGAAAGGTAATCTTGTGGCCTTACATTTTATATATGATTTCTGGCATATGACTGCCACGGCTGCCGCGGATGTAGTCCAATCTGAATGACTTCTTCCAACATTTGTGGCCGTATATCGGCAATAACACGGCGAATGTTGTCTTCCAAATGGTCAAGCGTTTGTGTCTTTACCGCATAGACCAATGACTTTACATAGCTTCACAGAAAGTAGTCTAGCGGTGTTAAATCACAAGATCTTGGAGGCCAATTCACAGGTTCAAAACGTGAAATTAGGCGATCAGCAAACGTGTCTTTCAATAAATCTATTGTGGCACGAGCTGTGTAACATGTTGCGCCGTCTTGTTGAAACCACATCTCCTGGACATCATGGATATTCAATTCAGGAATGAAAAAGTTAGTAATCATGGCTCTATACCGTTTTTGAAAAAGTACGGACCAATGATTCCACCAGCCCATAAAGCGCACCAAACAGTCAGTTTTTCCACATACACTTGAGGATTACCTTCACTCCAATTGCGGCAGTTTTGTTTGTTGACGTAGCCATTCAACCAGAAGTGCGCTTCATCGCTAAACAAAATTCGCTTTTGAAAATTGAAAAAATTGAAAATAAAAAAAATTCACTTATGAAGAATGAAAATTGCACTGTTCAGACGTGAGTTCATTCATGATGAATTGCCAAACCAAAATGAGAATAAATCACTTGACAGCTGTTAAATCGGTCGCCGTCTTGAAAAGTAATGCCAACGTAAAGTCCTATACCTCTATAAAAAACACGCTTTTATAAGTACCAATGCCTGTGGGAGTGTGCAGCATAAACCGAAGAAATTGGTCTTTCGCAGATCACAGCTTGGCGAATTTTGACTTGGGCCGTCTATATCAAACGAACGAGGTATATCCGCTAAATTGATGATTCAGGAATATCGAAGTCATATGACTGGATAACAGCTCGCTAAAACTCCTCACCATGGAGCCTTCTATAAGTGCGCAGATTAGATCGCCAGTCATACGGCAGTTTAGGTTAACAATTAGTCTGGATATAGAACTCAAGGTGTAGATGATCATCAAGATTCCCAAAAAAGGCGACCTTACAGAGTGCAGAAACTGGAGGAGGATAACACTGTTCTTCATTGTAAATATAAAAAGACTCTCAGAGGCACTGCAGGTTTTCGTCTCAGCAAGTCCTGCATCGGTCCTGAACCAAGTAAAAGAAAGGTCGTACGAATGGCGATCAGCGTTATACCTATCATAAGAAGGCCTTTAACACTATCAACCAGGGCATACTTAATAGACTGATACTACTACACGCCAACTGCCGCATAGCTCTCCTGGACGTAGTAAGCGAACAAATGAATATAGGAAAAGGAGTTGGACTTCTATTGTTTAAATTGACCATAGACACACAACCTCGGCACACAGAGGCATTACTTAAGGACTGAGCGGTCACTTAATGACACCTGCTTACTGTTTCATAACTGGTTTGATATTCAGAGAAAACTAAACGACCTGATAGAGGAAGCATGGCGATACTGTCTTAGGCTAAGAATCTCTTCTAGACTCCGAGCCTATCATTATTGTTACGATTACCACAATCAGGCTGGATATTCACCGGTCGATGTATGGCGAGGCTCAATCTCGTTGGCGATACGTTCAGTAACACCAGGCTCTACTGGACCAACTTCGATCGAAAGAGGACTGAATGTCTATGACCCCCTACCACACAATTGCGGTCCTTACAAGTCATTGCCTAATTGGGAGGCATGCCAAAAACTCGGCATCTCCTCGCATGACTTTTGCAGGATTTGTGGCTCTCACCTCATGTATAAGTATCCGGCCCTGGCTATCAGACGATGGAAGTTTTTGACCTCCTATTTCTTGTCATCATTGATTGAACTTTTTAAAATGAAGGTCAAGCAATTGCAAGATTTATTTCGGAGTCAAAATGGTTGACTGTTTGGCACATTGGCCAATCGCTGGCCTAAATGGGACTCCTTTCCTCTTGGTGGTCCAACACCCTACCTAACATAAGCAGCTCTAAAACTAGGGTCCAACCACTAGCCATATACCTAGCCATATACCTTACATAAGCAACCTCTTGGCAAGGTACACTTCTTCTGCTACTTTAACGGCATGATTACAGGATCAGGTGACTACCACGAAGATGTTCTAAACTAAATCAATAGAGTGAGACAAGCTTATAAGCAGCTAAACTCCACATGAAGATGGAACTACCTCTCAACATGCATAAAATGCGAAGTCTTCAACAACGCGGCGATGCGTGCAATGTCGTTAGTCGTATATAAACGTCCTACAAGTATTTACGAATTGATGCCTATGTAAAATCCAAACAAATTTTCCAGCCAAATATGATAAAGAAACATCAATTATAGGAGACAAGCGATGGAAATGGAGATGAATAAGCCATGTACTGTGTAGGTCACAAGACGACATAACTAGGTATGTCACCTACTGAAATCCTCAAGGCAGCAAAAGGAGACTATACCCAAGCCATACTTGGAATCGGCAGCTTGACAATAACGCATGAGGAATGGGCTAAATATACCGGCCTTGGATAAATTCAGGTGAAATATCGAGTCATTACTGCCAAAATGACGTAAGCGACAAACAAATTGTACTGGAGAATGTTTTCTTAAATATATTTTGTTATACTGTACGTACGTACATAAGTCCTTTTTGTTTTTGCTGTAAAATCATAAAATTTTGTATAATGGTGCGAATTTACTATGGAGTACTATGGATTTTTATTAAAAAATTGAAATCGATATTCATGTCGCTTACGTTTTTTTGGCGGTTATTGCTCGATATAATAATATGTGTAAAGGCATTAAAAATACATTAAACTTTTTATTAAATACAAAGTTGTCATATATTTTAGTTAAGAAAGTCGTAAAGAAAGTCATGGGTATTACTTTTTTTTTGAAAACCTTTAAAAAAATAATACTTCACCCTTTTATTCCTCTAAGTGTATTCATAGTAAAAAACCACCCCCACCGCTTTGAAATATTCAAAATGACAAAATAATCAGAATGACAGTTATAGGGTTTTACATATCAACAAGGAAAACAATAACAACAAAGAAAACTCAAATTAGATGACAAACAAATTAAAATGACACTGCTTTGTGACAATAATTTGAAATGAGAAAAAAAAATTATATTTAAAACACCCCTTCTGCTTATGACACTCTTCAGCTTACTTAGCAAAGGTGGCTGGGTTGTTAAGAACTTTTAAGCTTTAAGCCAAATACGAGTTTAAATACTTAAACATATGTACGTATGTATGTGTGTGTATATTTGATTTCAAATTCTCTATGACAATATTTTGGCCATTTACTCTGGTAATTAGGCTTATTAACGCAATGCAAGTATGATTTAATATTACAAAAGGGGGGGTTGTGGGCATAAAACATTTTCTTTGGTTGTTAAAGTGAGTTTTCCTACCAGAAAATCTTTGAAATCATCCCTGAGGCCAACGATAATGTGTGTGTGTGGACAATAGTGTCATGATTTATTTATTATTGTAACCAAACAAACAAACGCACATACATATGTATGTAAATGTATTTTAGGAATATTTAGAGGTATTAAAACACGTTAATAGTTACAAACAATTGTCAAGGTAGTGTTAAAAAGCGCCTTAAGCTCAACGAGAATATTGTTATTAAGTCTGTAGAGGTGGGTGTAAGAAATAAATAGAGAAAAGGAAGAAGAAGAGATTTGAATAGAACGATTTAAAAAGTTAAATTGCTTTTATTTGAGATTTGAAATAAAAAATTATAAAAAACTATTTGACAAATAGAAAAATAAAAATGAAAATAAGCGTTTTTCAAAAAACCGCGCTGTGAAAATCTTAGCATTACTTTTGAGAGCTACCACCCTGTGACGAACGTCGTAGTAAATCATTGTGAAAAACGCTGAAAATGTTACTTCATCGTTGACTAACGATGAATTTCATTTGATTTCAGTGTTGAATACCCAGCTGGACCAGAACGTTGCGAACAATATCGCACGAATGCGACGCATTCATCAAAGCTTTGAAACTATAGCTCATAAGAGTAGACATTCCTAGCGTCAATCGAAGTCTAAGCATGACACACTCGATAAGGTCAAATGTTCATCGAAACTTGCATTAATCACAGCCTCATCGTTTCGTTTGATCATATTTCCACAGAAAAATATTCGTCAGGTAACCAGGAAATATAAATATATGGACCGGAAGCATGACACATTCACTGGAAGAATAAAGCCGTTAGACTCAAATTTAGACCTGAAGTTTAAGCTACAGACCGGAAACATAAAGTTTGAAAATCTGTTAAAATCAAATTCAGACCGAGAGTATAAAATACAGGCCGGAAATAAAAAGCCCTTAAATTCTAATTTATTAGATATATACCGGAAATATATGCATATAAAATATTAACCGGAAATATGCATTTTGAAGAACCGTTAAATCTAAATTTATTAAATACATAAAAGGTCGTTAAATTCTTTAAAAATATAACTATTTAGGGAAGACCACCGAATCTCTTTCAACTATTAAAGTTGTGGGTGCGTTTTATATAGTATTTATCAAGCCTTTTCAAGGTTTTCAGTGAAGATTTTTTCTCTGTTGATCTGCTTGGTTTGCCTTAAACTGTTATATTAGAAAATTTAGTTTCAGTCGTGTCAAAATTCTATGACATCTTTACGAAAAGTGTTCTACGACATACTACCTTGACCAAAAAGTTCCGGGATTTTTTCAGAAAAATTTAAAAATACAAGTTTATTCATCTAAATCTATATTGTGCCCTTCAAGGTAATCCCCATCGACTGCGACACATCTATGCCAGCGCTTGATCCAATCCTCGAAAAATTTTTTATATTCGGTTTGCGGTATGCCCATCAGCGCTTCCTGCAATTTTTCCATTATTTCCTCTTGGCTGCTGAAACGCGTTCCCCCTAATGGTTCGTTAACTCGATTGAACAGAACGAAGTCACAGGGAGCCAAATCAGGTGAATTCGATGGCTCTTGGATGATATTTGTTGCATTTTTCGTCAAAAAATTTCAAATAATGATAGCACTGTGCTACGGTGCGTTGTAATGGTGCAAAATCCACGAATTTTCTGCCCACAATTCTGGTCTCTTTCGGCGAAATGCTTCACGCAAACGTCTCATAACGACCAAATAATATTCTTTCTTTACTGTCTGGCCTTCTGGCAAAAATTCATGATGCACTACACCGTTGTAATTCATGAAAACCGTGAACATTGCCTTCTTTTTTGACTGAAAACAATGTGGTTTTATTTCTCGACTCATTAGGTGAACGCCATTCACTTGCCAGATGTTTGAATTGCGTGTCGTACTCATAAACTCTGTCTCGTCTCCAGTAATGGTCTTTTTGATGAATGTGGGATCGGATTCAGCCTCGCAAATCATGTCTTTTACGACCTCAACACGGTCAAAATTGTATAAAATCGCCAACACACTAAGATTTAGCGGTAATTTCACCAACAGATGTAACAATTTAACAGAAAAAAAAAACACAAATCGTAACAATGGAACCGCCACATGGGGATTAATCCGGGAAGTTTTTGATTAAGGTAGTGTACACATTTTTGGGAGAGGGTGTTGAACATCTTAAGCCAAATATATGGTAATTTTTCGATTTCTATTCTTAACGCTTAATATCCGCCGTTGACTTATGTTAACCTTATGGTTAAAGGTACAATTGGACGTAACTTAACGTAACACTATAGTGGTAACCGTAGCCATAACATAGGCACATTTACTTTCATCGATTAGGAAGAACATACTCAACGGAAGTGAGGATAATAAGAGGCGTATACTCCTCTGGCCAAAAGGGTTTAGAAATCCTAAACTTTTGTTTTTTTAATTTTGCATCAAACTATCTGTCCGATCATTGCAGACTCAATGGACAAAATTGAATTGGAATGGAATAAAATTGAAATAATTTCAGTGTGCAGAGTTTGTGACGAGAAAATCGAGTCACTAGAGCATATACTAGGTACACGTGCTGTATTGATGCACTGTACCAAGAGGCAACTGGGTGCCTATTAAGTACTAGATAAGAAGTTATCACAATTAATACCTATCGACAATCCAAAGCTCGTCAGCGCGACGAAGTTTCTTCTATCGTTACTTCTCTTGGTTCACTGTTCTGTTCACGCTGTTGTTTTCTTAATTCCTGGTTAATTTTGCGTCTTTAGGCGTTTCTTGGTCGACTACAATTTCTTGAGCGTTGTGGAATTCACTAGAGCGATATTCTGGTGATACTATCGCTACCTTTTCTTTTCCTTATTTGCTTCAGTATGGCCTTCCAATTGGTCATGTTCCATAGTAGTGTATTACCTGTGGCGTTGGGCCAGAATATTCTACATATGATTCTGAGGCACTTGTTGATAAGTACTTGGAGCTTTTGTGCGATATTATTCGATACAAGCCAGGTTTCAGTGCCATATAGCAGAACTGATTTAACACATGAACTGAATATTCTAAAAGTTGAGTTCGTTGTGCCATATTTGAGAACTTCGTCATATTGACAGCAGTCGTCCGAATGCCGCTCTTGCTTTGTTGAGCCTGTTGTCTACGTGTGATTCTGTACCACCAATTGTAGTCTTTGTACTTTCTAGACAGCAATAGCATCCTACGTACTGACAGGTTTTTATGGCTATGGATTTCTTGATATTTATCTCAAGCCCAACATTCCAAGCCAATCTTCGTAAGTTCTGCAGTTCTTAGTGCGGCATATTGAAGATATTATGCGAGAGTAGACAAATGCCATCTGCATAGTTCAGTTAATCGAATTGGCGTGAGAGACTTCCTGTTATTGCTCTTCTCTATGGCTATGGTTTTCTTGATATTTATCTCAAGTCCAACATTCTGAGCCAATCTTTGTAAGATATGCAGTTCTTAGTGCAGTATATTGAAGATATTATGCTAGAGTAGACAAATGCCCTCTGCATAGTTCAGTTAGTCGAATTGGCGTAAGAGACTACCCGTTATTGCTCTTCTCTTTGTATAGACTTTGCCTTTTATGTCATCCAGTAAGATGGCGAATAGCTAAGGTGATGGTGAGTATCCTTGTTTAAGTCCATCATTGGTGTGGAATGTCTTGCATTTTCGTACATTATTTTAATTATTCGAATTGTTTTCTGGGATACTCCTTTTGCTCTCAATGCTTTCCATATAGCAGTCCGTCTAATGGTATTAAACGCTTTTTTTAAAGGGACACAATAGATCATATGTCGCCATAGTCGGACAGAAGTGTGCTCGTTTAACCGGCTCCGTATAGACACCCGAACGAAAACGAAAATATTTAAAAGAGAATAACAAATAAACAAGAATTTCATTCAGTAGTGTGATAGCTTTTGATGAAAGTAGACATATATCGCTTTGCGTATTAAAATTGTTTGTTTTGTTGTTTTTTACAAAAATGTATTACTTTTACAAATACAGTTTTATCTTTGATCACCTTTGCAATAGGGAGACATGACGTTCTGAGGATTGTTCTATGATCATGAGTTGAGTGTTGGCCTGTTCTATACAGCTTCTACTTGGTCTGACGTGAAGAGGTTGGGGGAGATTGAGGCGTCGCAGTACTTGTATACGCTACAAATCGCTTATGTTAATGATAGGATTGGTTTCTAATAGCGGTTTACGGTTGTGACTATTGTACTACGTAAAGTCACTTCTAATTGAAGCTTTAAAAACCATAATGTTTATGTTTCAGCAAAAAAGAGATTTAAATTCTTAGATATCCTATCAAAAATACCTTTTTCTTAAAATTAAAAAAAAAACTGCAAAATGGCAAAATAGAAAACAAAAACAGAAAAAGTTTTAATCAATTTTGTGTTTGATTTTCATCATAACACATCACACACAGACTGCTTGGCTCTACCAATAGCCAGCCGGCCAGTCATACTATTCATCTCACATCAAGGAAATGCTAATATACGAGTGCAAACCAGCTAATAATGTCTATTGAAAGTTAATGTGGTGGAGGATGGGTGGATGGGAGGAGGCATTTTACGACAAAAACATTAAAGGTTACCATGCATGAGACAAACAAAAAAAAAAAATTTTTTTTTGTTTTTTGACAAAATGAGGTGGTAATTAGCATTGTTGTTTTGTTTACCCTTGGCTTTTGGGGTACATAGAGAGCGTATGGCACAGCAAACAAGTAATCATATGACAGCTGCTGGGATTAACGAAGCGCAAAATTTTGATAATTTTCAACACAAAAGTTTAACTTTTTTCTCGTGTGTCATTTTGTGTGGCTCCTATTATGGGCAATAACATGAAATTGTTAACGTAAAGTAAGGTCAAATGGTAGTGAAAAAACTGGAGGGACGGATGAAAAATTTTCATTTAACAAATACATACAGAGGAATGACTTATGCATACATACATACATGTGTATATTTGCATTGGAGCATATTTACATGCACATAGAGCAGCAGTGTGTATCCCCAAATTGTTGGTTTAAATTTTTCATCTTCTCAAAATGTTTTGAAAGTATGTACATACATACGTGTCGTATATGGATGGCACGATATGGCCATGGGCTCAGTTATTTTAAGCCATATCCCATACATATATAAGCGGTTAGTTTTTAATCTCGTTATGCATTTTACTCTTTTTATATGCAATGTACATATGTATGTAAGTGCGTATGTGTGTTTGTGTATGTAAAATTTTGGAATTTTGCGTAACAATAATGTGTTAAAATTCTACTGAGTTAAGTTTTCTTTTTTATTAAATTTTTTGCGATAAACTTTAATTTTATTTAACCTTTAAATGCTCTCACGTTTTTTTTATGGTAAAAGTTATTGTTGTTGTTTTTTTTTGTTTTTATCTTTTGTGTATCATTTTTATGAAATTATCGTAAATGAAAAATTTCGTTGATGAATCCTTATCTAGGTGTCATTCTGGATGAGAAATTTAGTGGTAATTCGCACATTAATGCCGTGCAAAATAAAGCAAGAAGGTCTCTCTGGGCAAGTTGCTCTTCCTACGGTAAAACATGGGGTCTTAAGCTGAGAATGACGCTATGGAAATATACCGTTATTTTTTGGCTCAATTTTACTTAAGCAGCGATAGCTTGCTGGTGAAAAGCTAAGGAAGCTACCACCATGAATACAATAGGCAGGGTACAGCGACTCGCCTGCCTCGGTATAACTGGGACAATGACAGCATGTCCAAGAGAGGCCTTTGAAGTCTTGATTGGTTTAACACCGTTTCGCATCTATTTTATGAGGCTGGCGACATGTACGGAGAAATGCGCCGGCAAGTCTGTCCATTCTATGCAGAGTGGTCGGAGAACCGACTTCGATCCTGGATCTGTGCTTTGGCAGGAGATTCAGGACTGCATTGTCGGACCGAGATTGTTAGTTTAATGGGGCCTTAGTTCGGAGTGAGTTTGATTTAAACTAGTGTACCGATGGCTCCAGAATGAATGACTGTGTCAATGTGTATTGTTACGTTTTAAACTTTTTACAAGGTTTGAGTCCTTTTTAATTGCGTCAAAATAAAATAAACACTATGCTGTTGTTATCTTATAGTTTTTGTTTCCTCGTTTTATTTTTATACAGCTTATCTTAATACAGCGCCGCCTTTTATATAAAGGGTCCGTCATCTAACGTTTTTTTCTTCAACTAGTGCTTATTTCGTGAATGGTAACACTTAGCTCATGTCTGATCTGACAGATAATTAGTTTTATCCTTCCGCTGAACGAATATGGTTGTGTATACGCTTCACTAAGTGGGCCTGCGATCGACTTACAGAAGATGCCGATTTTGCCAAAAAAAAAAAAAATCATCTTTTCAGATGAAGCTGATTTTGATCTTGGCGGGTATGTAAACAAGCAAAATTGTCGCATTTGGGGCACAGAAAACCCGTACGCATACATTGAAATGCCGATACACCCAAGACGAGTCACTGTTTGGTGCGGATTTTGGTCCAGAGGCATAATTGGGCCATTTTTCTCCGAAAATGAGCAAGAAGTGGCCTTTACACTCAATGGCGATCGTTATCGGGCCATGTTGAACGAATTTTTGTTCACAAAAATTGAAAAGGAGGATATTAGCAACACTCGGTTTCAACAGGACGGCGCTACGTGCCACACAGCCGAAGCTACACTCGATGTTTTGCGGCCTATTTTTAAAGATCGCATTATCAGTCGCAGAGCTGATGTCGTTTGGCCACCTCGGAGCTGCGATTTGACACTGTTTGACTATTATTTGTGGGGTGCCTTCAAAGATAAGTGTTACGCCAACAAGCCAGAGACAATTGACGCTTTAAAGGACAGTATTCGTGAAACCATTGGTGAAATACTTAATGTGCTTAAAAATTTGACCGATCGTGTAGGCTACTGCATGGCCAGCCGAGGCAGCCATTTGAATGAAATTATTTTCCATTATTAACCGGAAGGATTGTACTTTCAAATAAAAAAATAAATTTGAGAAAATATTCAGTAGTTTTTTTTTATAACATTTTCAGAAAAAAAAAAATTTATTTGGCAGACTTTTCAATTGACATTACTTCCTAATGTTCTTGTTCTTCCTACAGCAATCGATTTTCGTTAATTTCAAATTTAACACACAAAGCTGGTCGAATTGGCAATGCTGTAAAATACACAAATAAGTACAGCATTGCCAGAGTGACACATTAACAACCTTGACACAATCCAGTGCTACCAAAATCCCACAATGCAGTTTTAAAGGCTGATGTGGTGTATTTTTTAAGGTATTTTTTATTTTCGTAACAATATATTCTCTGACCGTCAAGCTGCCATAAGAGCACTTGGTTCGAATCGTCTGACATCAAGACTGGTCAAATATTGCTACGATACTTTGCAAAGGCTTTCCATTGGAAATAAAGTCCAGTTGTTTTGGATACCTGGATATTGTATAGCAATGAAATAGCTGATGCAGATGAGGCCGAAATGGGTTCCATGACACACTATATCGGTTCGGAATCTTACTGTACAGCACCACTTACTACCATCCTCAATTCAATCCAGGATTGGGAAATTTCCAAATGCTTGAAACACTAGAATGCTCAAAGGGTACTTTGCCACTCTTTGGCGGCGATCAGTTCACAATTTGGGCGTCACTCTGAGGTTCTCAAGTATGGCAGGCTAGACTTGAAACTCCTAACGGAGTTTCTTAGGGGCCACTGTAGATTAAGAGCATATCGCGGTCACATTAAGTCAGTGGTTTAACGTGAGTACCTGCCCTAGGACGTTACCTCACGGTGCCAAAGCACGAGTTAATAAAATGCGTCCACCAACGCCCCCACCTATGATTAAAATCACCAGTGAGTACCAATTTAAAGCCATGTTATTTGGACATGACCTCACACCTTGGTAAGGTGCCGGAGACTATCTAAACTCCTACCGATCTATGGGTCACGGCACCCGGTTAAAAATGTAACTCCACACCGAGCCAGCATAGCTCTCCCCGCGATTTGGGTTTAAACCACAGCCACCACGTTGCTCCCACAAAGGGGGCCTCACCATAGTTGGGCAGGAACCGAAATTCCTGGGGCTCCCGACACCCGTGGCACCAGAATTAAGCCTCCGGTCAGGCCTCGTAGCATAAATGCTACTACCAGTGTAAGTCCCAAACAACTTCGGACTGGTGACCAAGACCAAGATGGTGATTACACAGATGTAAATGTTTTTAGACTGTGCTCAGAGGCATCAGAGACAGCGGAACACATATTGTGTGAATGTGGCGTACTTGATAGCGTTCGCCGGATGACATATCCATTATTATAGTTTCAGATCTGCCGGTGCTCATTAGGAAGGCAGCAGATCTGCTAAACAAACTATAGCCTGGAAGTGGCACAATTGTTTCCATGGGTCGCTGTGTACTTTAATATTGCCTAGTCGATATGGTGACATTGATTCTCGTGACAATGACACAAGTACGCGTAGTTATGAATAACGACTTCAGTGTAATGTCACCATACAAAGGAAAGCTAAAATATAACGACATTGTAGGTTATGAGTCCACTACATACTGAATGGTTCATGTTGTGGTCTGCTGTACCACGTCGTTAAAAAGCTCTAATGATTATCGATGATTATGTCTGTTAGAACTCACTAATAAACGAACGCCTGCAGGACAAACTCAGCTTCTGTCATCTATATAAATTTGGACAATTACTTTAAAAAGCCATGTGTGACACCAAAGTAAATTCAACGTCAGCTTTTGTTTCGATGACGTTCGTCACCATAAAAACACATTCAAGGCTACTGACCATCGACCACAAGCTGTCAAAAATAGAATACACGTATGCATATGAGAATAATTATTTTAGCAGCACGACTACCATTGTAGCCCGTAGCCAACTTTGGCTAATTTATATATTTCTCGGCCACAACAAACAATTTAGTGCTGTCAATACAATAAGATGCATGAAATAGGCGTTTTAAAAACGTAATACATGAAATATATACATTAAAAAAGCGAAAAAAATGTACGTGGCATCACTGAAAAAGAACAATTATATGTATATTTGTATACATTTTTTGTAGCTGTAGTCGTTAAAATAGTTAAGAAGCTGGTTACTTGGCTACTTTTGTAGCCAGCGTCTTTCGGAGTCGTCTGGCCGATTGTCGTCGATAGCCTTGAATGTGTTTATAGCATAAGAATAACCCGTTGTCTGTACTTTCAAAACTTGGTAACACTGTTAATTAATTTGAAATACTGTTGCCATATCTAGTAATTTTTTAAGTGAAATTGTTTTTTTTCTTTTTGTTAAAAATTCTTGTACAAATTCTCGCTTTTTTAACTAAAGAACCTTTTCGAAAACTAAAATAAATTCTCAGCATATCTTAGAAATAAATTTTTATTTAAAATTTTAATTTTTTTATAAAAAAAACGAATATTCGTTATGGTAAGGATTACAAGCATATTACAAACTTGTGTTCGCTTTAATAACTCTATAACGAAATCCTCTTTGGTTAAGATCCTTTTACCTACAAACACACTGTGTATGTGTGTCTATCAGTGTGTGGGTGTGTATGTGTGTGAGTGTCTGTGCATGTCTATGCATGTTTGTATATGTTATATAATAGTATCATAGCTTCATATGCCGCCCTGTTAATTAAAAATCAACTGCTTGTGGCATGTTTGTTTTATGGATTTCATGCCACGGACTTTTTAGTATAGGAAAGCAAAAAACATATAAACAAAAGGAAAAAAACTTGATGATATTGCAGTGTATAGAGTGGTAGGAACAGGCACATCAGCAGTCAACTATGCATCAGCGTTTTATAAGCTTTAACCTTCCCCTCACTCTTTTTTCATTTTTTTTTTTCAAAATTTCATAGTTATTTTCGTAACCATATACTCGTACGTAAGAGTAAACAAATAACAAAAAATATATGATTTTTATGGTGATTTTTGGAAAAACCCAAAGTTATATGTATATTTCAATAGAGTAGTAATACTCGTATTGTTTAAAAGCCATTGCTCGCCATTTTAACAAAATAAATCCAACCATCAATCCAATCTAAGCCATTCTGGTATATTTGTGTTGATTTAATTTGTCAAATTTACATGTTTCCGCTTTTTTAGTTTTAAGCCCATAGTTTTAGCCAATAAATAAAGGGTCCGCCATCTAACGTTTTTTTTTTCAACTACTGCTTATTTCGTGAATGGTAACACTTAGCTCATGTCTGATTTGACAGACAATTAGCTTTAGCCTTCCGCTGAACGAATATGGTTGTGTATACGCTTCGCTAAGTGGGCCTGCGATCGACCTACAGAAGATGCCGATTTTACCAAAAAAAAAAAAAAAATCATCTTTTCAGATGAAGCTCATTTTGATCTTGGCGGGTATGTAAACAAGCAAAATTGTCGCATTTGGGGCATAGAATGCATGCGGGTTGCACGCATACATTGAAAAGCCGATACACCCAAGACGAGTCACTGTTTGGTGCGGATTTTGGTTTAGAGGCATAATTGGCCCATTTTTCTTCGAAAATGAGCAAGGAGTGGCCGTTACAGTCAATGGCGATCATTATCGCGCCATGTTGAACGAATTTTTGTTCACAAAAATTGAAAAGGAGGATATTAGCAACATTTGGTTTCAACAGGACGGCGCTAAGTGCCACACAGCCGAAGCTACACTCAATGGTTTGCGCCCTGTTTTTGAAGATCGTATTATCAGCCGCAGAGCTGATCTCGTTTGGCCACCTCGGAGCTGCGATCTGACACCGTTGGACTATTATTCGTGGGGTGCCGTCAAAGATAAGTGTTACGCCAACAAGCCAGAGACAACTGACGCTTTAAAGGAGAATATTCGTGAAACCATTGGAGAAATACAGCTGCACACAATCGATAATGTGCTTAAAAATTGGACCGATCGTGTAGGCTACTGCATGGCCAGCCGAGACAGCCATTTGCATGAAATTATTATCCATTATTAACCGGAAGAATTGTACTTTCAAATAAAAAAGATATTTGAGAAAATATTCAGTAGTTTTTTTTTATTGCATTTTCGAAAAAAAATAAAAATTATTTGGCGGAGCCTTTACAACACACGTGTTTGGTTTTGTACTATTTTTTTGTTTTTTTTTTTTGTTTTGTGTATATTGTATGCCTGGAGTTATAAAATTTTTAGTACTTTTTTAAGAGAAATGCGTTTTTTAATGGTAAAAAGGTTAAAATGTTGAAAAACGGGTGAAAAAAATTTATGGGATTAGAAATGATATTTTAACGTGTTTAGTTAAAGAGAAAAACAACTTTTTAGGTGTTAAATTCATTTTTCATAAGCCAAATAGTTTCGCAGTAAAATAATCACCAAAAGGCGTGAGCTAAACGTTGTTTAAATGTAAAGTTTTTTTTTCGATATTTTTAACTTTAAAAAATAATACGAGAAATAACAAAAAGAACAAAATAAAAGAATAAAAAACGAATGCTTGAAGCAGATATCACACGATTGACGCAATGCACCAATTATTGACAGCTCGTTAAACAATCAAGCGGCAATAAAAATATTAAAAATGAGCCAATATTTATTGTGATTTTGTTCCATTGTCCTATTCGAACAATACGTAACAATAAGTAAGTTTTTAAGTTTATTTTCGTAAAATAAATTGGAACATATTTAACATTCTGCGGCAATAAAGCACAATACAATTTGGTCCATTGGCGGCAATCCTGTAGTCACAACTTTATACTCTATACCATCGAAAGTGGCTATAGACCACAGGATTTGTACTTACATATGTAATTAAAAATAATGATCGAACATACACTTTATATTTATTATCATTATCATCATTCTGACCAGGTACTATTGCTGGACACTGCCAGCCATGGGATCTATTGTGCCTCTTCGGGTCTACATTTTGCTCAGCAGATCTGATGGCTTCGTAGTGAAAAACCAGCAGATCTGAAACTACAATGATAATAATAATAAGCCTCTAAGTGTTACTAAAGGGGTGGCGTGTTGTAGTGGTTAGAGCGCACGTATAACAACGACCCAGGTTCGAACCCCAGCGGAGGACATGACGAAGAAAAAATTTAATTGTGGTTTCGAATGTTTAATAATAAAAAAGGCTTGAACTTCTTTCCTCCAGGCAACTCCATCTAAAAAAAAAGAAAAAAGCTCCTCTGAACTTTCTCGCATACCTCTGGCGATGATGACAAACATCAGACGAATGATCAGGAAAAACGCGCCACCTACTGGTAAAAAATTACAATGCTAAAGTAAAGATCACCACCAATTAGCCAGGATCTTCACCACTACACACACAAAAAATCATATGGAGGAAGCTACAGCGGATTAATCATCTACTTAGCTTGATATATCAAATTGATTAAAAAAAATGAAACAAAGCAATAGATGCTTTGTGGAAAGCCAATATGCTCCCTAGAGGAGCGACGGAGAAAAAGGAATGTCTCACTAAACATTGCCATCTAAACCTATTAAGAACTCCACATTCACACAATATGTGTGCCCTTGTCTCTGATGCCAGTGGGTGCAGTCTACAAACCTCCACATCTGTGACCGTCATAGTCTTCACATTAGAGCTCTCAGTCCACAATGGCCTGTAAGAAAATCGGTTAGGAGTTTCAGGTCTGGCCTGCCGTACTTAACAGCCTCAATATGACGCCCTAATAGCAGACTGATGGTCGCCCTGTAGTGGTATGGCAATTTTCCAATCCTTGATTAGATTGAGGATGGTAGCAAATGTGCTCACAGTAACGTTCGTGACCCATGTAGGGTATCTGGGAACCTTTTCTAGCTATTTCATTACCTTCTAGCCCATAGTATCCAGGTACCCAAAACAACTAAACCTTATTCTAAACGAACTTAACGACTAGTCTAGATATTATACAATTAGATCCAAGTGCTCTTAAGACAGCTTGTCTGCCAGATTAATATCCTCACATATGGTAAAGAACATGATCTCAGCCTAAAAACACTTATCGATTACCACAGTGGGATCGACAAGTCTCGGTTGAGTGAATTAACACCGATATGCAGTTCGACAATTAAGTAATATTTTAAGTAAAAGCCTTTTTTTGGAAAAAATAGGGTTTTATTCGGTGTTTTATTTTACAGTCAAATTATAATAAAACAAAGAAATATATTCAACCAAAAATGGGCTTGATCGGAGGACAAAAATAGAAATTCAATATCAATATCAATTTGTGCTTCAGCCAAATCGCCGAATTAACGGCGCATACAATAGTCGCTTGCCGGTAATTTCCGCACAAGTTAAGCCTTGAAAGCTTATAAGCCAAGATTCTTTCGTAAAATCTTCCATATTGTGGAAGGACAGAATCTCAGTTGTAGAAAACGGCGACGATTTAATTAAATTTGGATCTTCTTCAATGCTTTCTGTATAGCGGCTACAGCTTCTTCAGTGCACACTGTTCCGTTTATTGTTATTCGAATTAGCCGCTCTGAAGGACGATGTAGTACGCCATAAAGTGGACGGAGTGCACGATAAATTTGACGAACAGAAACATTATTTTGATTAAAAAATTTCAATAATTTGCAAGCGTTGTTCCAGTGTTCGTCTATCCAAAATGTAATTTCAAACCAAAATAAACAAAAAGCAAGTATCAGCTGTTAAATCGGTTGTCAAATAAAGCAGTGTTGCCAACTCAAAGTTATTAATATCTAGATATTAAAAGAACAGCCGATATATCTTCCTTAAGCATTGCATTTAGACAATCATTTCTTTAAATTCGGAAACAGAAAATAATTGCAACGGCCTTTATCTGTTCGTTGATGTATCACTTTGTAGCACAATTCATGGATGTTTAACAAAGTGATTAATTACAGAAGTGCATTGTCTTCATGGAAGATCGACTTTTCCTTTGCTAAATGAGGTCGTTATTGTTTCAAATCCATTTATAATCTGTTCAAAAAGTTTTGCTTCTAAAGTGCCTCTGCGGTACGAAAGATAAGACATATACCTACCAACCAAGAGGTTCTGGATTCAATTTCAAGCCAGATCATCTTACAATTTTTCAACAACGGTATCACTTCATAACATTGCTAGAGCAACTAGTTATGAATATTTACACTATGAAAAGTAATGCATCTGCCGCTCGGAGCCGGTGTTAAACTATAGGCCCTTACAATGTTTCTAAAAAAAAGTGCAGCTCATTGATTGAGAGAAGTCCGCCTTGTTCCACTTGGGATGTCGCGGGCATTACAAAATGTACCACCTTAATCAAAAAGTTCCTGGAATAACCCACATATGGCGGTCCCATCGTTCCGATTTGAGTTTTTTTTTTTATTAAGTTGGTACATCTATGGTTGATATTCCCGCTAAATCTTAGCGTCATAGCTTGACATATGCAAAAGCTACGTAGCCAAGGGTACATCTATCTCTAAGTGTGTTGGCAATTTTTTTTAAATTTTAGAAATGGACTTAAATTTGCAACAACGAACTTGTATTAAATTTTGCGTAAAAAACGGATTCAATAGAGAAAACAGTCGCTTACCAGTGGCACGAGCGGTTCAAAAGTGGTCGTGAGTCAATCGAAAACCGACGAAAACATTGATAAAGTTAAAGTATAGATGGAAGTAAAAGTCGGTCAATAAACGCAAATTAATAATCAGAGAGATGGCGAAGGACTTGAACATTTGAACGTTTTGGTTAATGATTTGCGTTTCCGTCGTGTAGCAGCAAAGTTGGTGCCAAAAGTCCTCAAATTCATACAAAAAAGAGAACGCATTGCGCGGCTTAATCCGATCTCATATTCATCAAAAAGATCATTACTGGAGACGAGACATGGGTTTATGAGTACGACACGCAATCCAGACATCAAGCAAGTGAATGGCGTTCACCAAATGACACGAGACCACAAAAACCCCGTCATTTTTAGTCAAAAAAGAAGGCAATGTTCACGGTTTTTATTAATTACAACGGTGTAGTGCATCATGAATTTTTGCCGGAAGGTCAGACAGTAAACAAAGAGTATTATTTGGTCGTTATGAGACGTTTACATGAAAGAGACCAGAATTGTGGCCCCAAAACTTGTGGATTTTGCACAATGATAACGTACCGTCGCACAGTGCCATCATTATTTGAAATTTTTTGAGGAAAAATGCAACAAATACCATCCAACAGAAACCGAATTCACCTGGTTTGGCTCCCTCTGACTTCTTTCTGTTCAATCGAGTTAACAAACCATTACGGGGAGAGCGTTTTAGCAGCCGAGAGAGAGGAAATAATGGAAAAATCGCAGGAAGCACTGATGGACATACTGAAAATCGAATATAAAAAATGTTTCGAGGATTGGATCAAGCGCTAGCAGTGTGTTGCAGTCGATGGGGATTACTTTGGAGGGGACAATATAGATTCAGATGAATTAACTTGTATTTTATATTTCTCTTCCATGTTTTCTTAATTAGCATTGGTAGTTTTAGTACCTCAGTAGCCTCATAAAAGCATTAAAATTACATACTATCGGGTCCGCCATCTAAGGTTTTTTTCTTCAACTAGTGCTTATTTCATGAATGGTAACACTTAGCTGATGTCTGATTTGACAGATAATTAGTTTTATCCTTTTGCTGAACGAATATGGTTGTGTATAAGCTTGAACAACGCTGGGAAATATTGCGACATTACTTTGAAAATCATGGTAATGTTGCAGAATGTGTGCGAAAATTGCGTACGGATTCCGTACGTTCGTTATCTTGTGAAAAAAGTGAAAAAAACTGGCATCCTCATCGATAACCCAAGGCGTGAAAAGCCAACAACAGTGCGTACACCCGAGAATATTGCAGGTGTGGCAGAAAGTGTGCGTGAAGCGCCATCAACATCAATTCACCCCGTCGTTCTCAACAATTGAACATTTCGGAGACATAATTGAGACGAATTTTGCATAACGACCTTGGTATGACGCCATACAAAGTCCAATTGGTTCAAGAGTTGAAGCCAACTGACCACCCAATGCGTTTTCGCTTCGCTAAGTGAGCCTGCGGTCGACTTACAGAAGATGCCGATTTTGCCAAAAAAATCATCTTTTCAGATGAAGCTCACTTTGATCTTGGCGGGTATGTAAACAAGCAAAATTGTCGCATTTGGGGCACAGAAAACCCGCACGCATACATTGAAAAGCCGATACACCCAAGACGAGTCACTGTTTGGTGCGGATTTTGGTCCAGAGGCATAATTGGGCCATTTTTCTTCGAAAATGAGCAAGGAGTGGCCGTTACAGTCAATGACGATCGTTATCGGGCCATGTTGAACGAATTTTTGTTTACAAAAATTGAAGAGGAGGATATTAGCAACATTTGGTTTCAACAGGACGACGCTACGTCGATGTTTTGCGCCCTGTTTTTGAAGATCGCATTATCAGCCGCAGAGCTGATGTCGTTTGGCCACCTCGAAGCTGCGATTTGACGCCGTTGGACTATTATTTGTGGGGTGCCGTCAAAGATAAGTGTTACGACAATAAGCCAGAGATAATTGACGCTTTAAAGAACAATATTCGTGTAGCCATTGGTGAAATACAGCTGCACACAATCGATAATGTGCTTAAAAATTGTTCCAATGGTGTAGGCTACTGCATGGCCAGCCGAGGCAGCCATTTGAATGAAATTATTTTCCATAATTAACCGGAAGGATTGTATTCGGTAGTTTTTGTTTATAGCATTTTCAAAAAAAAAAAAAAAAAAAAATTATTTGGCGGACCCTTTATATTTTTTTAAATTTAATTTTATTTTTTTTTTTTTATAATTATGCTTTTAAGGACTAACGATAAAACAAAACTATGTTTTATGAAAAATTTTAATTTATTATTACAACAAACCCCGATTAATGTTTTATAATTATGTCTACTATATACGAGTATGTATGTCTATTGATTTAACTAATAATATAAAAACATTTATGTACATATGTATGTGTACATTGTACACATAAGATATATTCATAATAATTATTATAATCACACTTAAACAAACATTGCCACCTATAATATTTTTTCAATATGTTTTAAATGTTTATATCTGCTCGTTTATAATTAAAAACAAGTTTTTTCTATAATTTTTTTTTCGTTTTGCTGCATAATGTTTGCTAAAACTTAATATGGCGCGGATTTTGGGTCTTAATTGTATAAATATTTTTACATATGCTTAATTATGTAACAATAAAACCATAAATCATAGGAAAAAAACAAAGTGAAAGAGAAAAAATAAGCGTATGTTTACAAAATATACTCGTACATTTTAATTTTAATATCATTTAACGCTTGATTTGATATTTTTAAAATTAAACGAAAGAAAAAAAAACTTTATAACTTATGTACACACACATACATACTTAGATTAACATATAATATAAAATTAGCTTTTAATGAAATCTGAATTTCATATATTTAGCACAATAAGTGTCCATGCAACACTGCGCTCTTCTACTATTGTCATACTATCAAGTTTCGAGCAAGCTAGGTACTAGAAAAGCATGCATGAAAGCCAATAGCCAAAGGCAAAATTGTGCATTCATTTTCAGATGAATTAGTGTTGTGATCTCGTTCATCATTTGAAATGCGTTAAGGGGGTGATACATTGGCAAACATTTGTAGGCATTACATTTGCATATTACTTTTCAGTGAATGCGATTGGCTATTTGCTATGTTTGCAAACAAATGTTTGCCAATCTATCACCCCCTTTAAAATGTACAGTGAAAGCTCCCGTGGGCGGACACCGATCGTCCCAGCAGATTTGTCCGTTATCCAGAGGTGTCCGCCTACGGGATAGTTAATCAAAAACAGTCGGTATTCACTGCTATTAAATAATTGTATTATATGTTAATATGTTAATTAAACAGATCTGAACGTATTGCATCCTTAGTATATACATATTTTTATTTATTTGCAAAATTCATTTAAGTTTAAGGATGCATTTACATATAGTATACACTTCTACATATGTACAGTCAGTGTCATTAATATTCGGTTTTATTAAAGAGATATGTTTAACTGATTCATCTTAAGCTAAATGTATATCTTTTTCAACAGTTTTTTCTTTTCATTAATAGTTTATTTAGACACTTGAAAGTTCACATTTGTATTTAGAAAAAAATAATAACTATATAACAAAAAAACTAAGTTAATTCAGGTGCCATCAAATATTGCGCGTCAATAATAATCGATTTTCTTTGAAAAGTAACAAATAATACATTAGAAAAATGCTTTTATATAAAATTCAGTATTTTGTTGGATAACCCTTTTGTTTGATAACTTCACTTGGACGGTTTGACATGTTTTTTACTATTTTAGCTGTATAAGCTGCAGGAATACGATCCCATTCTTCTTGAAGCCGCAATTTCAAGTCTTCAATGGATGTTATTTTGTAGTTGCGGATTCGCCGGTCCAGCTCATCCCATAAATTCTCAATCGGATTGAGGTCTGGGGATTGTGCAGGTGGATGGAGAACTTTAGAGCAGTTATAGAGCAACCATTCTTGAACTAAACGCGACTTGTGCTTTGGGTCGTTATCTTGGTAGAATTTAAAAGAATCTAAAACGCCCAGCTTATTTGCACTTTCTTTCCAATTTTGACGGAGGATATTCAAATATGATTCCTTATTCATAATTCCACTGATAAAAACTAATTTTCCCGTCCCTTTAGCTCCCATACAACCCCACACCATAACATGACCATTTCCATGTTTTACGGTTGGTTTTAAATGTTGTGGTTGTAGCTCCTCATTTGGCTTCCGCCACACCATTACACGCCCATCGGATCCAAATACGTTATACTTGCTCTCTTCCGCAAATATAACGTCATCCCACCAAGGCTTCAGCTTCAGCTTCAGGCTTCTTAATGTACTCCCTGGCAAAACTCAAACGAGCTTTTCGGTTGCGTAAATTAACCAATGGCTTACGACGTGCTACTCGGCCTTGAAAACCTTTTTTTCTTATGGTTCTTCGTATAGTAGATGCAGATATTTTCTTTTTAAACTCATTGAGCACCTCTGTGACTAATTTGGAAGCACTTAAGCGTGGGTTAGATTTTGTTTTTCGCACAATTGAACTTTCTTCCCGCTCGGTCAATTTTTATGACTGACCTGTCTGCTTTATGAAGTGTATTCTTCCTTCATTTTTGTGCCTTCTGACAATGTCCCCAACTGTATTTGGTTTCATATTCAGAATTTCAGCAATCTCTTTGTACTTTTTACCTTTTTCATAATGGAAAATAATAAGTTTTCGCTGTTCTAAAGGAGTGTTTTTTCCTTTGCGCCCCATTTGTATAATTTGCAGTGAAGTAGAATTTTGGACAGACAAGAAAGGAGGTGTTATGCACTTTTATTAAAACGTATCCCTATACTGCTGGAAAAGTAGCTGAATAACATGTTTTTTTGCAAATAGCATATAAATAGGGGAAAAACCGAATATTAATGGCGCTTAGTAAACAGAGTTAACAAGCTTTGATCGATTTATCACGGTTGTAGGGTTACCATAGAGCCATTTTTTCCATATATTTGAATACTCATACTGACAACATTTATTTAAGTTTTTGCTATTCTTCTGATTACCTATCCATTTCGCTAATGCCAGGGTGTTCTATCGATAATCTTAAAAACCGAATATTAATGACACTAACTGTATGTATATTTTTGGTAAGCTCTTAAAGGGGGTGATACATTGGCAAACGTTTATTTGCAGACATCGCAAATAGCCAATTTCATTCATGGAGGAGTAAGTTATCCATATTAGCGATTGGCTACTTCTTTACTCATTACTCTATGGTTTTATTGAAATCTTGTAAAGAGAATTGTGGGCACACTAAATAAAAACACCAGTGAATGATTCACACTACACAGTAAATCATTCACTGCGTTAATTTTTTTTTTTTTTAGTTTTAACATATTGTATTTCACATAGAGAGAAAGAGAAATAAATGGTAGTAAAAACTTTTTCGCTCTCAAAAGATTTTTGTGCTCAGAGTTGTTCGACCTATTTTTAGCTTTTTCGCCAAATTTAATTGAAGAAATCGCCAAAATCGCCAAATCACTTATGTCTTACAGTTAGACTATAAAATCCATACATTTTTTTATAATAATAATATTCAATCTGTTGGTGCAAACTTCCGCTCCAGTTTCAGTTCATTGAGCATTAATCCATCAACCCGTATGCGAAGAGTGCGTACCGCATAGAATGTTGCTGTTGTATTTCGTGCCGTTGTCAACAATTGGACTTGTGTTTTTCAGCAACAAAGCTAATTTTTGGCTTAATGATTACGTCACCATACAGAATTACCAAATTTGATGTGTGAAGTAGTCAGAGGTAGTTCAAGGACAGTCCTGAAAGATGCATGGTTTGTGGGCCGGTGGCATCACCGACAATCAATAGAACAAGGTATGACGCGATGATTACCGACTTTTTTTCTGATCAAAATGAAAGAATTTGACTCGGTTGCAATTTGGTTTTAACAAGGCGGTGCCACATGCCACACGGCTCGCGATACCAGGAACCTATTAAAAAGCGAGTTTAGAGAGCAATTAATCTCATGTTTTGAAGCAGTCCGTTGGCCGACAAAATTGTGCGGGTTATGTTTTTTTTAATTGTTTTTCAAAAAAAGACTACAAAAACGGTATAAAGTGTAAAAGCCAGTACATTTTGGTACTGTTTTAGGTGTTGTACATTAAAAAGTACATTTGAAGAAAATCAGTACAGGTACTGTTAAAAACAATAAGTCCCTAATTGAAAGCAATCTCATTAATTGAAGAAAAATTCGACAAATTTTCATGTGCTAGTTAGACATTATTTTTAATGTAAAAAAACTTAACCGAAATAACGCCAAATACTTAAATGAAACATCTTTGCCACACTGTTCTCGTTCAATTGTGAGCAAACGTGGTACCCATCTGGTGTACAGATTTCTCATTTATCAGATGTTTTATTAAGAGGTCTATAACTTTGAGTTGACAACACTGCTTTATTTGACAACTAATTTAACAGCTGATACTTGCTTTTTGTTTACTGACAAACCTAAATTAGAGCGGTAAGCTTTGCGTTGACTGCCGACTGGTGCTGACGCTGAAGTGGCCTACCTAAATAAGAGCGTTAACGTTAGTCGGAAACAGTAATGTCAACTTAAATTTTCAACAAAACATAACTGAATAATTATTTTAATAGTGATTAAATCGCTAAATGTAATGTAAAAATAGGTAATTGGCATTACTTTAATTTATAAAAAAACAACAATCCATTAAAAAAAACACTGCCAGTTTCGCAGCCAACTTCACTTTCTAACGCGCTGTCAATATCGGATTTTCCAATTAAAAGTCATTGAGGCCATGCCACTTGGACTTATTCCAGACAATTTGTATGTACATAAGAGTTTCTGACAGATAAATAAAGGTCGGTTGGCTATTAGAACGTTGGGCGTTGCATTGAAATTTATCTAGCGTTGACGCTAAAGTGACATACCTAAATAAAAGCGTTAAAATTGTGTCCCGAACAGTAATGTTAACTTAAATTTTTAACCAATTATCGATAAATTAAAATTAAAAAGCTACTCAAACGCTAGATTCGGCGCGAAACAGCTAAAATGGCACTACCTTTTTCTTGCTTTTATTTTATTTATTTTTCTTCACTGGATTTTTTAAATGCAAAGTGTTGATGTTGTGCTATTTTAGTTTGCTTCATACAATTTGTATGGGCATGAGAATTTTTGACAGCTAGAAAACTCCTAGCGCTCTGATTCAGATATGGCTGTTAGTTTAGTTTGGCATTTCATTATGGATAGACTTACACCAGAGCAATGCTGGCAAATTGTTAAATGTCTTTATCAAAATAATTGTTCTATTCGCCAAACCTATCTCTCATTTTTTTACGGCTGATTCTTCCATCAGAGCGGCTAATTGTAAAAAAAAATGGATTGACCACTAAGATCGTGTGATTTAACTCCATTGGATAATTTTATTTTTGGATTATGTAGAGTCTCGTGTCAACGTCGATAAACCAGAGTCAATTGAACACCTGGCAATCAACATTCGAAGAGTTATTGGCGAAATACGGCCGCATATGTTGTGAAAAGTTTGTGAAAATTTGGGTTCCAGATTGCGCCGTGGCGGCCACATGCCCGAATCTTATTTAAACATTAAAGTCATGAGATTTTCTATCTAACGAAGCCTTTTTCATTGACATTAAAAAAAAAAAACATTTCTTTGTTTTATTATGATTTAAACTTGTTTAACTGAACAAAGAAAAATACCCGCTACAAATCTTCGGTCAATAAGAAATTTGTAGGTTTTTTGAAATGTCTATCATTTCTCTGGCCTCTCGCATCTTCAACCGACAACATCCAATACCATTTCATGAATTTTATTATTATTATTTTTTGACTTAACCACCTAAAATGGTCGTCTTGGCAGCTCGTATGCATTCTCTCAACCTCTAGCACCCAATATTTTAGTGCATGATTTTTTATGCCTTTTTAGTTTTAACACAGCTTGGCAGCACTTTTATGTTGACACTGCTTTTCATTAATAAACAAACCAGCTAAACAATGTTGCCATATTTAGTAAGCTATTAAACAGTAGCCAGAGGGATCTATTTTAATGATGAAAAACGCCTAAATAGTAAACAATCACCGAAAATAGTTATAAAAGGAGCATTTAATAGCAAACAAAAAAGGTTTAAAAAAAGTGCACAATCATGTTATTAAAAATCCGTTTTTTCTCTACTTCATTTCAACACACAATAGCGAAATTTTATGATGAACTATTAACACATACAACACTAACAATAACCTTTAAATAGGCCGACAATAAGATTAAATACACTAAGGTTTAGAGGGCTTAACAATGGAAAACATTTTGGTGGTCTTCCTATTTTTACTTATTGTGTAGAAAATCTTATATTTTTCCAATAAAAACAGAGAGAAGACGAAAAATACTTTAAAATAAATATTATTTTTATTACAAAAATAAAAAATAATAACTTCTTTAATGTTTATTTTTTTATTTTTGTGTTTATTTTGTGTAAATTTAATCAAAATTAAATGGCAATCAAGTGGAATCAGCAGATTTGATATTTTTAGAAAAAAAGAAAAAAATGAGAAACAACCAACACTTTTTAGCCCTAAGGGTGACGTACTATGACGTGCAATGATGATGATGATGTCGGCATACAAGTGTTCGTTAATACAAGTATTAATCAACCCTTAATGGGAAGAAAGCAAGAGGGCAAAACACCAACTTACTCAACACTTGTTAATAAAGTTTTTCTGCTACAATTCATTTCCCTCCCTCCTTAAAAGCATGTGTCTAGGCTTATACTCATATATTTTAAATAAACAATTAAATGTCTCGTAGTTTTAGCTTAAAAAGCAGCAGCCTTTCAAAAAGCCTATCCAGCAATTGAACTACGACCACAATTAGTTTGCGGGTGGTAATTGATATCAAAAGAAAGCAGAAACTATTGAACAGTAGAATTTAAAGAATGTAAATTATTGTTTTTGTAACAAAAACAAATTTTATAAAAAGAAAAACCCAATGCATCATTTAAATGATTCACAAACTAAGCCCAATCTCCAGACACGTAGGAGCTCATTATCTTATCAGTCAATCACTTCTTCAAATTTGAACACAGAAAATAGTCTGGGTAGTCTAAATTCGTTGTATATATTGGATAGGGCAGCAATTCGTAGTTCATTTCGATAGTAACCATAAAAGAAGGCTTATTACTTTGCCAGACATTTTTCCTTCAAATCGATGTTGAAGCTGCCTTTCGCTTTCTCGCATAATGCCAAATCATTTCATATATTTTATCGATAGTTTTTGGCCTGATAACCTTACTAAACCAGCCTCTCTTAGAATGCCAGATTGAATGGTCAATCTTTTTAACTTTCGTCAAGGTAAAGTGTAGACCGTTTTTTTAAAGGTTCATAACTTTGTGTTGGCAACACTGCTTTATTTGACAACCGGTTTAACAGCTGATAACTGCTTTTTGCTTAGTTTGATTTGACATTTCATCGTATATGTCACCAATTCGACAAATGGTCTGAACCATAAATTGATGTTGACATTGAATTTCTATTCCAAATTTTGTTATGCAGTATTTTCGCATTTAGAGAAGGATAATCCACAAGCCTTGGTCAAAGCCCCATTACGGCCGCAAAAAATTACTGTTTTATATACTTTGTGGGCTGGCGCCAATTCACCAATTCGACAAATGGGCTGAAGCATAAATTGATGTTGACATTGAATTTCTATTCAAAATTTTATGCAGAATTTTCGCACTTAGAGAAGGATAATCCACAAGCTTTGTTCAAAGCCCCATTACGGCCACAGAAAATTACTATTTTATACACTTTGTAGGCTGGCGGAGTCATTGGTCCATATGTCTTCAAAAACGTCGATGGACAGAATGTTGTTGTCAATTGTTAACAGTATAGGGAGGACATGATTAGATAATTTTTCGTACAATTAGCTGGCATTAATCCTGCTGATCTGGAAATTAACATTCGTAAAGTAATTGACGAAATACGGCCGCTTATGCTGCGAAAAGTTAGTGAAAACTTGAGTTACAGATTGTGATTTGTAGGCCTCAGCCATGGATGCCACATAACCGAAATCATTAATGTCATAAAATTTTCTATCCTTAATGTAATTCTTCACTTACTATCGATAAATGTTCTATTTCTCTCTCTTTTGGCTTAGATCACTACTTACTAACTCTCTAAGAAAATTGGGTACAGACTTGGCTATCCGCACACTGGATTTTGCTGGAACGTCAAAGAGGTAAAACTTCTAAGGGTTCTGGTTTACAGTCTTCATAGAAGGATACAAGATGGCATGGTATTTTCTCCAAGGTCTACAAACTTTGCGGAATCCTTTAGATTACCGCCGAATTCTGGCACTTTAAAGGCGAAAAGCCATTCAAGATGCTTAGAGTTCGATTTGACAGTGAAAGGTGTTTATAAGGGATAGGATTTCTACGGGTTTTGGTATTACAGTCTCACAGTCGGATCCAAGATGGTATCCGGTGTGGGGGCTGGTATGTAAAATGCTCATGCTTCGATCTGTTGATCAGAGGTGTTGCCTAATAGTAACTCGCCTCTTACCCGGTGTAAGGAGAAGATGAAGTGCCTTGGCAACACATGTATTATTTCCTTGATCTTGGCCATCGTTAGGAATGAAAAGGCTTATGACCTTGTTAGAAAGGCCACTATGGATGTGGAATCTATCACACCTCTTACACCGACATCTGCTGTCGAATCACTATCGTCAAGAGGGAAGTCTGTTGTTTCTTCTGTAGAGGGTGAACAAAGCACAAAAGGAGTTCCATCTTCTTCTATGCTATCTCAAGGATACTGTGGGCTCGGTATGACAGTGGAAAGTTACTGAAACTTCTGAGGATCACCCGCCACTTTATTTCCAAACATAGCGGTGTACACGGACCATTGGACGAACTGAACACGCACGCAGAGGAAATGGATTCGCACTTTTACTTCTTTTCATTTTCTCTGAATGAAAAGAACTTTGGTGCTCATTGTAGATGATCATTTTGTCGGTTAACTGGCCATCTAACTATTTCCAGTAATAGGACGTCTGCTCTTCTCTCTATGAGTAGAATGGAGCTGAAGCTGTTGACGAGCGTTATTTCGGGCCATTGCAGTATTTCGTACGATGGCTCGTAGATGGGCTGTTTGAAGACAAGGAAGAGTTGGAGATGATCGAACACCTATTATGATGTCACTGTCCTAGGCTTTCGGGCAGCGGACATCGACTCTTAGGAGATTTTAAGATCCAAACTCTAACCTCCTTATCATGTACTGACCCTACCGTTATCCCTGGTTGTAGCATGGGGATTGATTTGATCCCGGGGAATTTAGGACCTTCCAGTCTTTTATACTTTATACTTTACTGGCTTTCTTTTTTACTTTCAAATTGATTACTTCTTCTTGTTCTTTTTTCTTCATGGCACAGTATCTTCTTGCTTAGGACGATTACAATGAAACATATGCGCCCATCGGTGTCTATTATGATCAGATGGACTTAGCTACCTGCCTATTTTAATATTTACTACATATACTCCTTTTACACGAGAGAAGTATAGGTTTTTAAACACTGAACCAAAAAAGTGAGAGCTATTCAAACAACTCACCTATTTTTCCCTTAAATACAATTGTCTAAGAGCATAGCACTCTTTTAGGCATAAACCCTTTTTTCAAAATATATTTTCTATTTGCCCTTATAATGATCTTGCAATTTACTAGAAATTTAAGTAGATGATTGCTATTCAAGCGTTAAGATTAAAGAATTCAAACCAATCTGTTCCTACACGATTGTTAATTATTTGGCTTCTAGTTTTGAGCATAAGGACCAAAGACAAATAAAAAATTTTCAAAATATTTTATGGCCACTTAACTTCAATGCGTGGTAATGATTCCCAAAGAATATCGACAATAAAGCATAAGTGGTAATAATTACAGAAAATCTTTGATCGTTGTCTCTCGGCTGCTTGCTGCAAAAAAAAAATGTTAATTTTTCTTACAATACAAATAAGATTCAGAAAAAAGACAGAAGACAGAAGAACAGACAGACTGGCATACGGACAATCATATTTTTCTTATTTAAACTTTAAACAAGTGGTTTGTGTGGACTTAAGATGAAAACAGTAGCTCCATACAATTAACATAAATTACACTCAAGATCATCAGCATCATCGTACGAATATAGCAACAACAACAGCAACATCAACAATTATGACAAGAAAAATGAAAACAAAACAATACGAGCTACAAAATACCTTTAATACACAAACTGAACAAAAACAAAAAAACAATAAAAAAAATTCAGTCAATCATCCTTCAAAAAAATATTCTCTTCTCTCTCTTTTGCTTTAAGTACTCATTGTAAATGGATTTGTTTGTGTACAAGTGTGTGTATGTGTATGAGCCACTGGTATTTAAATATTACACAGACGCATATACCAGTTGGCATAATTGTATCGTAATAATGCCACTTGTTTAACAACCGAAGAAGGCGTAAAATAATCAAAACTTACAACATATAAAAGTGGAGATTTAAACGTGGCCACTGATTTTCGACTTTTCCAACAAAAATTTGATCATTTCTCACTCGGTTGTTACGTTGACAAGCAACATTGTCGCAGCCTCAAGATGTATGACGTAGATGGAAGATCTGCAGAGCTATTAATATCTAATCCCCTTATTAGCGCTACAATAATCTACCCAAACATGAGATCATTTTGGGAGGACTGCAATCTACCTGGTAAACTTGCTAAGGGTGTGGTAATAATCATATCATTTGAAACAGAATATCCGAAAGAGCAACTCCACTATTGAGACTAGATCAAGATGGATTCAGATTACAAAAGCCTTTGACAGACTGAAGTATGAGGTTATATAGTGAGCGCTGGCATGTGAGAGAGTTAAACACATTGAACTCATTAAGAATTTATATCGCAATGCATATTGTAGAGTTAAACATGATAGGCTATTAAGCGGACCTATAGAAGTGGGAATTAGAGTCTGGCAAGGGTGTGTCCTGTCACCATTGCTTTCTAATACAGCTCTGAGCACGATTATTGCGAAAGCCCTCTTCGACGGCAGAGGGATAACGTGATGGCTGCAAGGCCGGCTGAACGACATCGATAATGCGGATGACATCTGACTCCTGGCAAGGTCCGGAAAGCACCCTGCGAAAAATTTACGTAACGTAACGCTGGCAGCGGAAGCGGCAGGTTTGAGAATAAAGGTCACGAAGACTAAAACTCTTCGTACTAACACGACGTCCCGGGAATTATTTCTTATTGACATTGAAGAAATTGAGGACGTCTCTCAATTTTACTACCTGGGGAGTATTATAACCACAGACGGAGGTTCGAGCGAGGATATTGAGAACCGCTTGCAGAAAGCATTTCAAACTTTTAGCCGTCTAAAATCAATTTCGTATGATTACGAAACGTGCAACGCTGCCACTCGTGATATGAAAAAGTTACAAGTTTTCTTTAACCACTGTTTTTGCAGGATCCTTGTTACTTCCCGGCCGATCACTGCGTTTAATAATACGCTTTGGCAAAGAACAGAATAAGAAGCATTATCGATTGAGATAAAGAGGAGCAAAAGGTGCTCTTCTGATAGAAGTAGAATTGCTATAGATTGACATCCACAGGAAAGCAGAAGAATAGGACACCCAGCCTATACTTTGAGACGACAAATTGAAGCCGAGTTGAACGGATGTGGCAAGAGTTGGAGAGAAGTGAAGGCGTTAACATAAAATAAAGACTTGTTCAGTAATTTATCGAGGCCCTATACTTCTTCCAGGATCGATTGGTACTTAGTATATAGCTCGGAGAACCCAAAAGTGATTGTGGAAAATCTATTGCGTCCGTAAAAAGTGACTGTTTGGTGAGTATTATGGTCGAAAAAGGTCATTAAGTCACATTGCTTCAAAACCATTACCGTCGATTCGGAAGGCTATGGCCGTATGTTAACCGACTTTTAACAAAACGGAGCCATACAACACGACCGATTTTTCCGGTAGCGTAATTTTTGGATTTGGTGGCATCAAGATCATGCGATTTTACTCCGTTAGATTTTTTTTTAATAGATACGTTAAAGACCAAGTCTAAGCGGATAATCTCCTCACGTTGAAGTAATTGAAGAATAACATTTGTCATGTTATCTCTGAGATACCACTCGAAATGTGCTGGAAAGTGGTCGAGAACTACATCAAAAGAATCGTCTGCCACAACCAATCTACGGTCATTTAAATGATATTGTATTTTGTACATAGTGGCCTTATGTAAAAACATTTCTCTGCAGGAAAATATCGGGGAGAATCATATCTTTCATTAAGGGTATGTACAGAAATGCTAAATGCCGCATACAACACTAGGGTGACACAAGCAGCCTGATAAAACTAAATCTTTTATTGACCTAAACAATTTTTGCCATATGTGTCTGAAAACTTATTTTCATATGTCTTGCAAAACAGAGCACTTGTCTTGTGGCCGTCCTCGAAAATGTTTTAGAGATAAGGCCTACTGGGATTTCTCTATATGAGAATGTTTTGATTTTATTTACCCTTTTTTAACACCCTACACTAGCCTAGCTGTTAAAGATAATTGTACGAATGAGCCCTGTCATATATGTAGATATTTTTGATAAATCAAAATAAGTTAGGAAAACGGATTAATAAACGCTTATAACCGTCCCACAACCGCTATTTTGAAGACCCTAAGAAATTTTATTACTTGGAAGGAATACAAATAATTTAGAAAACCCTGGACTAAACTCAATTGTATATTAAAACCTTAAACACTGCAGCAAGTGCCTTCGGCCGTATTCATAATGAAAAACTAGTAAGTGGTTAACTTTAATACACTTGCTGCTATGTTTACTAAGCTTAAATCAAGAAACTTACTTTTAAGCTCTGACACAAATCACAATCATAGCGGCAAGTGTATTAAATTTGATACTTATGCTAGACACTTGCTAAACTTTCATTATGAATACGGTTGCTGATGTCTATAATTGCTTCATATAAAAATCTGTAGTGTAGGGAATCACAAAGTCAGGCCTATAAATTATTTGTTTCTTATTTTTTTTTATAAAGGGTCCGCCAAATAATTTTTTTGTTTTTTTGTTTTGAAAATGCTATAAAAAAACTACTGAATATTTTCTCAAATTTCCTTTTTTATTTGAAAGTACGGTCTGTACTTTCCGGTTAATAATGGAAAATAATTTCATTCAAATGGCTGCCTCGGCTGGCCATGCCGTAGCCTACATGATCAGTCCAATTTGTAAGCACATTATCGATTGTGTGCAGCTGTATTTCAACAATTGCTTCACGCATATTGTTTTTTAAATCATCAATTGTCTTTGGCTTGTTGGCGTAACACTTATCTTCGACGGCACCCCACAAATAATAGTCCAACGGTGTCAAATCGCAGATCCGGGGTGGCCAAACAACATCAAATGTGCGGCTGATAATGCGATCTTCAAAAACAGGGCGCAAAATATCGAATGTAGCTTCGGCTGTGTGGCACGCAGCGCCGTCGTGTTGAAACCAAATGTTGCTAATATCCTCCTCTTCAATCTTTGTGAACAAAAATTCGTTCAACATGGCCCGATAATGATCGCCATTGACTGTAACGGCCACTCCTTGCGCATTTTCGAAGAAAAATGGCCCAATTATGCCTCTGGACCAAAATCCGCACCAAACAGTGACTCGTCTTGGGTGTATCGGCTTTTCAATATATGCGTGCGGGTTTTCTGTGCCGCAAATGCGACAATTTTGCTTGTTTACGTACCCGCCAAGATTAAAATGAGCTTCATCTGAACACATCGCACACATTCTGCAACATTACCATGATCTCCAAAGTAATGTTGCCATATTTCCCAGCGTTGTTCAAGCGTATAGACAACCATATTCGTTCAGCGGAAGGATAAAACAAATTATCTGTCATATCAGACATGAGCTAAGTGTTACCATTCATGAAATAAGCACTAGTTGAAAAAAAACGTTAGATGGCGGACCCTTTAGAAACAATACGAAAGAGAGGAATAAGGAAAAGAGGTTTTATTGAGTAAATAATATAGTTTTTGTTTTGATTTCTAAATTCTAAAATTCTTACTCTATTCAAACACAATCATCAACAATATTTATATAAATGATGAGGCCAAATAAAATAAATTTACCAGGTATTTATGGTACGAGTAGATTATATTATGGCCACACAAAAACCATAGCAATTCCCTCTTTAAATAAAAAGGCAATATGTACTCTTAAGAGGCAATAGGAATCACCGAAATTCAAAAAAGAAAAAAAAAACTTGATCATCATCATTTGTATTGTGTATTGTATGCTGTAGCGATCAAGCGTAGAAATTTAAATACAACTAATCCCAATACGGTCAAGTGATTTGAGATGATTATTAAGCCTGGTTTAGTATTTATTTATTTATTTTTTTTTTATTTCAATACGAATAAATATTTAAGACATTGAAAAAAACAAAAACAAAAAAAATTAAAAATCATAAGGAGAAAATAAATAAATTGTATTGCTTAGGCAAGTTCTCAAGTTTAAATTTGTACGGTACGTACGCTTTGTATTTTATTTATAACGAACAATTTTTGACTTTTTAAGTGTTTAAGATGGAGCGAGTGATTCATGTGCTTGCTCACTATTGTAGTGCTGGCTTGGTCTTTCAATACAAATATTAGTTTAATTTTATGTTAAATCTGTAATGTCATGAGAACTTCATCATAACAAAAAAGCTCTTGAAACGTAAAATTTTAATTTGTATGTAAATTTAATTCGTTTCATTTATATGCAGAAACATGACATGAGGGATAATTAAAAATATATAGGGTTCGCCATCTAACGTTTTTTTCAACTAGTGCTTATTTCGTGAATGGTAACACTTAGCTCATGCCTGATTTGACAGATAATTAGTTTTAGCCTTCCGCTGAACGAATATGGTTGTGTATACGCTTGAACAACGCTGGGAAATATTACGACATTACTTTGAAAATCATGGTAATGTTGCAGATGAAGCTCATTTTGATCTTGGCGGGTGTGTAAACAAGCAAAATTGTCGCATTTGGGGCACAGAAAACCGCACGCATACATTGAAAAGCCGATACACCCAAGACGAGTTACTGTTTGGTGCGGATTTTGGTCCAGAGTCATAATTGGGCCATTTTTCTTCGAAAATGAGCAAGGAGTGGCCGTTACAGTCAATGGCGATCGTTATCGGGCCATGTTGAACGAATTTTTGTTCACAAAAATTGAAGAGGAGGATATTAGCAACAGGACGGCGTTACGTGCCACACAGCCGAAGCTACAATCGATGTTTTGCGCCCTGTTTTTGAAGATCGCATTATCAGCCGCAGAGCTGATGTCGTTTGGTCACCTCGGAGCTGCGATTTGACACCGTTGGACTATTATTTGTGGGTGCCGTCAAAGATAAGTGTTACGCCAACAAGCTTTAAAGGACAATATTCGTGAAGCCATTGGTGAAGTACAACTGCACACAATCGATAATGTGCTTAAAAATTGGACCGATCGTGTAGGCTACTGCATGGCCAGCCGAGGCAGCAATTTAAATAAAATTATTTTACATTATTAACCGGAAGAATTGAACTTTCAAATAAAAAAAGAAGTTTGAGAAAATATTCAGTAGTTTTTTTTATAGCATTTCAAAAAAAAAGTTTATTTGGTGGACCCTTTATATATTTTCTTAACAAATCAAGTGCTTAATTATTTACTTTATATGCTAAAAAGCCATATACAGTGATAGACAGTCGTTTGAACGCATTTTCTTTTTTTCTTTTGAATTCTTCTCATATGCTTTCTGTAGACCAGATTACTGCAAAGAGCAGCTCTTCTCTTCTGTTTTCATACGTTTGTACTCACACGCATAGGCAAATAAATAAACAAAGAGAACTAAAGGGAAAACAAATGAAAAAATACAATGCAAAATGGCCTGAGTAAGAGACTCTCAATTTACTACCACAATTGTAAAATGCATTAATTTAGTTTGCCGGACGCTGCTGTAGACTAACTGATAAGCTAAACAGAACAAAAACAACCATTGACCTAACGGTTTAAACCAAGAAAAGCAATGCATTTTTTACAAAGTTCTGCAGTTTTTTTGGGACATTCTTCTGAACGCAGCTAATAAAATTGGCAGCTATTAAAATATGGTCATATGATAACCCACTTTTTTTGGCCTTCAATTGAAGATTATGAACAGAACGATATGGGATTTAAACAAGACAGTGCTACGAGTCATATAAAACTGGGGATTTTGGCTTTGTTGTACAAAAAATTTGCAAACCGCATAATTTCTCGATTTAGCTACCAAGGTCATGCTATTTAAAGCAGTTAAACATTGTTTGTGGGGCTACGTCATAGATCATGTCTACGCTAATAATTTCCTAATGTTGAAGCATTTGAAGAATAACATTCATCAAGTTATCGCCGAGATACCGCCCTAAATATGCGAAAAATAGTCGAGAATTACCTTAAAAGGTTGTTTAAACGTTTTAAAGACGTTATTAGAACCCTTTTCATTCTTGGCACCAAGTATGAACTTCAAGCTCCAACTAGCGGATTTGTAAAATTGACCATATCCGTCATAAAAGTCAGATTCTCTTCGAAGCTTCTAAAAGTCGACTAACGTGGCATGAATTGAAGGAAAAATATAACCTATCAGAGACCAGTATCACATCTTCATCCATAAGATGGGAAAAAACTAAAGCTAAGTCTCGATTAACGAAGCTTCATAAAAAAGTTTGTGTGCAAAAACATGGCAAGGAAAAATGAGTGAAGTAGAACGATTTTTTTCGACGTAAATATTCCATTTAAGTCCAGATTGTTAAAGCTACTGCTGACACGATTCTACCAAACGAAATTTTATCAGATCGAAAAGAAACTTCACAGGCGATAGTGTAATAATATCGGTTCCTATATTTTTATTACCACGAGAAGTGAGTTCCTTGAAGACAGCTTGTAACAAAACTAGATGAAAACCCCAGTGAGGAATATATATTTCAACTGGAGAACGCTGCCATATGTGTTGCCAGGCATTATAGGAATGGTTTACTTCCAAAATAATAAACAAATGCAGTGGCCGGCATGAAGTCCAGACTGCAGCCAGATGAAAAACTTATAGGAAGTTCGGGCGTCCATGGTGTATAAAAGAGAACAATAATGAATAAAATAATGTTTTCTAAAATTAAATTAAAACGCTTATAAAACTTAGTAGAATCTATGTCTAACAGTGTATTTTCACTTATACACAATCGCGGAATAAAATATCGCAGTATATCAATTCAGCAAAAATGTCTTACTAAAGTAAGAATGGTAACACTTAGCTCATGTCTGATTTGACAGATAATTAGTTGTATGCTCTTGCTGAACGAATATGGTTGTGTATACGTTTGAACAACGCTGGGAAATATTGCGACATTACTTTGAAAATCATGGTAATGTTGCAGAATGTGTGCGATGTGTTCAGATGAAGCTCATTTTGATCTTGGCGGGTATGTAAACAAGCAAAATTGTCGCATTTGGGGCACAGAAAACCCGCACGCATACACTGAAAAGCCGATACACCCAAGACGAGTCACTGTTTGGTGCGGATTTTGGTCCAGAGGCATAATTGGGCCATTTTTCTTCGAAAATGAGCAAGGAGTGGCCGTTACAGTCAATTTTTTTGTTCACAAAAATTGAAGAGGAGGACATTAGCAATATTTGGTTTCAACAGGACGGCGTTACGTGCCACAAAGCCGAAGCTACACTCGATGTTTTGCTGATGTCGTTTTGCCACCTCGGAGCTGCGATTTGACATCGTTGGACTATTATTTGTGGGGTGCCGTCAAAGGTAAGTGTTACGCCAACAAGCCAAAGACAATTAACGCTTTAAAGGACAATATTCGTGAAGCCATTGGTGAAATACAGCTGCACACAATCAATAATGTGCTTTAAAATTGGACCGATCGTGTAGGCTACTGCATGGCCAGCCGAGGCAGCCATTTGAATGAAATTATTTTCCATTATTAACCGGAAGGATTGTACTTTCAAATAAAAAAAGAAATTTGAGAAAATATTCAGTAGTTTTTTTTTTTTATAGCATTTGCAAAAAAAAAAAATTATTTGGCGGACCCTATAGTTTATAAAATAACATTACGACAACCATACTTAATCGACATATGAGCATTTTCACCGAAGCTTAACGTTTGATAATATTTTTAAATTCTTTGACTCAATTGCTCTAATTTTTTTTAATGAGTATAGGGTTACTTCACACTATTTAAGTCTCCCGCTGATATTGATTTGAAAAAATTCGATTACAAATTGTCGGTAGATGGTTTTAAAACGTAATATCTAGGGAGATTGATTATTCGACTTTTTTGAAAAACCGGTATTCGAATAATCCGCAAAGTAGCAATTAAAAAAATCGGTTTTCGATTAATAATTATTCAAATAACCGGTTAACCGCTTCTTTTATTTAAATAAAATTGTTCTTAATTCTTGAAGCACAGAGCTAGACCAGATCATTTTAAAAATAAGCAGAAGCTAACGGAGAGCTTAAAATTAAAGTGGCAATCAATACTAACAATAATTCTAACAAATCTCATAAAAACTATGCCAAAGTTCATTACCAAAGTACTGAAAGTTGCTTAAGTTTCGAACAGCTATTCAAGAAACTAATATCGTTTTGGTTGTTGTATTACTTGGTAGTGAATGGAGTTAAAGGTTTGTTATTATAGTTA
This sequence comes from Wohlfahrtia magnifica, assembly GCA_023159175.1. Classification (NCBI taxonomy): domain Eukaryota; kingdom Metazoa; phylum Arthropoda; class Insecta; order Diptera; family Sarcophagidae; genus Wohlfahrtia; species Wohlfahrtia magnifica. The sequence goes on along the minus strand of JAKWBJ010000052.1, from coordinate 1,980,291 downwards.
TAATTTAGGTGCCTAAAATAACAAAAGTTATCATATGATTTTCTTTGAATAAATCTATTAGTAATATACGAGTCCTTAATTGCTTCGACAAGAAAATTTGCTTAGGTTTCGAGCAGCACTGTATGTAAATTCATGCACTGTGGTATGTTAGGTAAGAAACCCACCTTCCAACCAAGAAGTCGTCGGTTCAATCTCAAGCCACACCATCTGAAAATTTTCAACAGCGATATCACCTCACAACATTACTAGCGACTGGTTATGTGTATTTACGCTGTGGCAAGCTTCACTAACTCAAGCGTTCATATCTTCTTCGATCATCCTTGGTTTTCACGTTTTTTGTGCGACGCTCAAAGTAGAGCTGCAAAACAATCGATAGTACTATCGATAGTTTTGTTTTTGGCTGACCATCGATAGTTTTTTTTCACTATCGATACTATCGTCAAATTCTATGAGTAAATACGGAGGCCACTAAATGTAATCAAAGTCACATTTGCAAAAATTTGTTGGATGCAGTTTGTCAGCTGTATAGTTACACAGGGACACAGTTTAACAGTTTTTTAAATTTCTATTTATTAAACTCATACGAAGTATGAATTGTAACTAAAATATGTTCGTACATACGATTTTGCATTTAATCCAAACAAATTAATCTTCATTTCGTCAGACCATAGCATGTTGTTCTACCTATTACGGTGCAGCTGTTCTTCCGTTTGCTGAGAAATGATCCATTTTGAGGACCCTTACCCATACGTTTAGCTTTCATAAGTTTTTTTTCTTATTGTGCGACTTGAAACAGGAGAATAAATTCATTTTTGAGGCTTTTTGATGACTTGAAGGGATTAAACTCTGAAGTAGGAATTTAAAGTTTATCAAAACTGACAGTTGTTCCACGCTTTCTTGCCATAGTCTGTGCAGTTTTCTTCACTGGACCTCATTAATTATTTTAGTTTTAGAGTACATCATGGTCTGAACAGTTTTCGCTAAATATAAGGACTACTCTTCCATCAAAAAACTTCAATACATCAAATTTTATGACATACCGCAAAAAATAAAGTGTCCCTATTATTTGTTTCGATACTGTGTATTTATTATTAATATTTTCCTTTAACTTAAATTCTAATATTGTTGCCACAAGTAACACTTAAGGCTGAGTTAGTGAAAACGTATCGTGTACTTGGGGATCCGCTGTGAAATTCTCTAACATAGCCAAAGCACGTTGCTGCTTACGTTTTCATTGTCACGTAGAAAGTCTACAGAATTTTGATTTTTACGTTGTAAATGTCAACTTTGGCAATTTAACTTTAACAATAAATGGCTGACTGAACTGGCCGCTGCGATACGTTTTCACTAACTAACATCCAAAGTTTGTTGTTTTCACTAACTCGATAGTTTGCAAAAAAACTATCGAGAATTTTACAGCTCTAGCTCAAAGTCGTCATATACGAGTATACAAAAATAATAACTAAATTTATACAAATAGTTAAACGATGAACATTTTTGCAATAAAAAATATGCAAACGTATAAACGTTATACTTATTTAAATTAACCGGTTATTCGGTATTCGAAAAATGAAGATTTTGAAAAAACCATAAAACCGGTCGAATAATAACCGTCCGATCTCCCAAGTAATATCTCTGCTAATATAAATTGCATCAGGTAACACTATAGCTTGTTTGCTAGGTGACATTTTAAGCTTCACTTTTTTATAAGATATTTATGAAATCGCATTGTTCTATGAAAAGTTATCCACATATAAAATGAGTAAAAATTCGGAACATCGTCGCCTAATTTTGCTTTTTTGTTATATATAGGGTCCACCAAATATTTTTTTCCTGTTTTGAAAATGCTATAACAAAACTACTGAATATTTTCTCAAAATGTCTTTTTTTATTTGAAAATACAACCGTTCTGGTTAATAATCGGCTGGCCATGCAGTAGCCTACACGATCGGCCCAATTTTTAAGCACATTATTGATTGTGTGCAGCTGTATTTCACCAATGGCTTCACGAATATTGTCCTTTAAAGCCTGATGTCGTAACACTTATCTTTGACAGCAAACCCACAAATAATAGTCCAACGGTGTCAAATCGCTGTTCCGAGGTGGCCAAACGACATCAGTTCTGCGGCTGATAATGCGATCTTCAAAAACAGGGAGCAAAACATCGAGTGTAGCTTTGGCTGTGTGGCACGTAGCGCCGTCCTGTTGAAACCAAATGTTGCTAATGTCCTCCTCTTCAATTTTTGTGAACAAAAATTCGTTCAACATGGCCCGATAACGATCGCCATTGACTGTAACGGCCACTCCTTGCTCATTTTCGAAGAAAAATGGCCCAATTATGTCTCTGGACCAAAATCCGCACCAAACAGTGATTCGTATTGGGTGTATCGGCTTTTCAATGTATGCGTGCGGGTTTTCTGTGCCCCAAATGCGACAATTTTGCTTATTTACATACCAGCCAAGATCAAAATGAGCTTCATCTGCAACATTACCATGATTTTCAAAGTAATGTCGCAATATTTCCCAGCGTTGTTCAAGCGTATACACAACCATATTCGTTCAGCGGAAGGATAAAACCGATTATCTGTCAAATCAGACATGAGCTAAGTGTTACCATTCACGAAATAAGCACTAGTTGAAAAAGAAAACGTTAGATGGCGGAGCCTTTATAACAAAAAATTCATTACAATATCACCACTCTAAAGTACGCAGAAATTCAGCGATATTGTCTGTTATGAGTCGACTACATGCTAAACGTTGAAAGATACACCATGACATTCTCCACTGGGTATATGGATTTAAAAAATTTTTTAAAAAGTGTTGCCATGTAGTTGAAAAAAAGTTTAAAAATAAAAATCTCTTTTAAGGAATTTCATAGAATTTTAACTTAAAAAAAAACAAATTTCCGACATTTGAAAAACACGTTTTTTGTTATTCCAAAATACCTGTCACTTTGTGAGTCATTAAAATTTTTATAAATTCGTTACTAAGAAACGTTAAAAATGTTTAAAAAAAAAAATTGTAAACCAAAGAGAAAAATAGTTCAAAGGCTGAAACGAGGGATACAAGGGTTTCTCTTCCAACATTTCGTTTTTTAATCAACTTTTATATGAAATTTTTCTGTTTCTATAATCAAATAATTGTGACAATTCATGCATTTCCTGTCAAATTGCATTTGTCACAAGAGTGAAAAAAAGTACGAATAAAAATTGCAAAGAATTTACAGATTTCAAATGGATGTACATACATACGTACTCGTACATAGATAGTACTGAAATAAAAATTGAAATTTTTTTGACATAATGATTGTGTAGCAACGTAAATCAAATAAATGGAGACAAAGATTTTATGTAAAAAATACTATAGTGTAGTATACTATATAGTATATGTATTACAGTATCAAACCAGACATTTTTATGTACTATTTTATATAGCCGAGTGTATTATATACACACATTTATGTATTATTACAATCCCCCTTTATTACTCCCCTTCAATATATGTATAAGATAGCAATTTTGAAAATCTATTGCCTGATTTGGTAGTTTTTTTATATACATATGGTTGTTTGTTCGGCATTACTGTACAGTATATAGACGAGTATTTGCAGCATTTACTACTCATCATCATGTCCATCACGAAACGAAACTCTTCTCTTCTTATTTGAGATTTTGGTAATATCGAGATATGTTTGTCTAACCAAACACAAAAAAGAGGGTGTGTTTTCTTTTGCCTCTGCCTCTGCCTCTGTGTTTTGCCTTTGCCTTTGCCCTTACAGCGCAGCTTAATTTTGTTTTTTGTGTCAATTATGTTGCTGTTAGATGTTGTAATTCTCTGGAAAATATGTAATACGCTTGGCATTAGATGTGTGGCAGTTTGTTCACCTTTTTTTCTAACAGGTGTCGTCTGTATGACTGTTATACTCCTAAGGCTATATAAAGAGAGTAAGCACAGCTTTACGGTATTAATTATCCCAAAAAGCTTTATTGTTAATTATTTAAATGGAACCCATAACATCGTTTAGTCGTTTAGACGCGGTTTGTAAGTTAATTTAAAAAGAATATGACAGAAGAACTTTAAAATAATTTTTAATTTATAAAACTTTCTATAATAGCCTGTTTACACCTAAACGAAATCGACTACTTACCTGATTTCTATCAAAATCTAGAATATTTCAACTAGATTTCCCATACAAAACAAAATCTACTTCCGTCACGAGATCTTGTTGAAATCTAGTTAAGATTTAATGATGCAACTCTGTTTTTTGTACTAAAAGTACTAAAAAATACAACTCTGCTCAAGAAAAATTTACATTTCAAATCAAAATAATTTTTTTTTTTTTTTATTACAAAATTTATTGAAGGAAATATGGTTTTTCGGCATAATGATTTACGATTATTATTCATACAACAGATACGTATCAAAGGTAATCCGATAATGTAATTCAGTTCTCTTTTATTTCAGCCATGTGAAAACGAAATCTCGTTAAATGTCAAAAAAGTCTAATGTTAACGCATTAGATTTTGTACAAGAATTCAAATATAATTAACGAGATTTCGTTCAGATGTAAATGCCCTATCAATGCAAGCTTAAGCAAGTTAGAGAAACTGCCATTTTTATTGTTAAACACAAGTTAATATCTTTGTTAGAAACCCTGTGTCATCTTAATGCATTCGAAAAACACAGCGGTGTGTAATGCTATAAACACATTCAAAGCTGCATCGACCACAAGACTACAGCTGCAAAATAACATCTGATTTGACACATTGAACATAATCTAAACAAAGCATAACTTTTTTTAAGCGAACTTGTGAGAAAACAAAAAAATTAAACACATACAAGGCTATCGACCATTTCTAGTTTTCTTGGCGACAACAAACAGTTTTGTGCTGCCAATACAATAAGATACATGAATAGGCGTTTAAAAACGCAATACGTGCAATATATACATAGATTAAAAACGCGGAAAAAAATGTACGTGACACCACTGAAAAAGCATAATCATATCGCTCACTTACTTCAGTAGTATCATAACTCGAAAAACATGATTTTTTAGTTAGGATCACCACAAACTCCTTTTATTCGCTGTGTTTTGGTGCAATATGTTTCAATTCTCTTCAGCTTCGATCGGTTTGGTTAATTTCGAGTTCAATTTGTCGTCTTTAAGTGTGTAGTGGGCGACCAAATTTGAGCGTTTTTCGCTGTGGATTCTAATTTATGACTATATTCTTCTTATGATCTCTTTCGAATCATGTGACCAATCCAGCGACATTTACGATCGATAGTCTCTATGAAAATTGGATATTCGCTCAATTTTTCGCATAGATTGATTCTTGCAGCTTGTTTAAAAGGAGACGATGATGTAACTCAAAAATATAGCTACAATGGTTTGCACATTTTCGGACCCATAATTTTGATGTTGAAGTTGATGTAACTCAAAAAAACAGCTACAATGGTTTGCACATTTTCGGACTCATAATTTTGATGTTGAAGTTGCATCTCGCTTTGGCCGACCAAGCACTGAAAAAAGTCGATCAAATCAAGGAAAAAATTGAGAAAAACTGATACACAAGCATCGTTGACGTTGCTAGAGAACTTTTCATTCACTACCAAATATTTATCAACCATTTGAAGAAATCCTGTTACAAACAGAAGCTCGTTGTTTAGGTGCCACATGAACTAATAATGAAAAATTAAATAGACCGAATTGCCATTTGCGATTCACTGCGGAACGAAATCGAACTATTTCTGAAGTAAATCATTATGGGTGATGAAAAGTAAAGCGTGTTTTTTATAAAGGTATAGAACTTTAAGTTGGCATTACTTTTCAAGATGGCGACCAATTTAACAGCTGTCAAGTGATTTATTCTCTGTGTGTGATTTATAGCTTATTTTATCCTCAACATTTTAAGCTTTCATTTAAGTGCTTAACATCTAAAATTTTCATTCTGAAAATTTTTTTTTGTGAAGTTTTGTATAAAAAAATTGCTCAAATTTTGCTCGAAAAATTTATTCTTTCGCAGTTAAGTTGTGAATAACTACGAAACTGTTGGAATTGAAAATGTTAGACAAATATATTGTTTAGATGATTTATAGGAAATCTTGTTCCTAAACGTTTACTGGTGGTACTTGCATTAAAATCGGTCAAGTCGTTTTCAAGTTATGATGAAAAATTTTCCATGCCCATAAAAAAAATTTGAGCCCGATGGAAAAAAAATTTTATTTAAAGGCGTTTTTTGCTGTAGACCAGTGTTGTCTCTATATATATAAAAATGACGTGTATCTTCGTCTTCGCTAAACTCAAGAACTACTGCACCGATTTCGACCAAACTTTATATACATGCTTTATGGGGCGTGAGGAATGTTTCTGTGTAGTTTGAAGTTCGTCTGACAGATGGCGCAATATTTAGTTTTTCTGTGTTTTTGCACCGTAACTCAAGAACTACCGCACCGATTTCGACCAAACTTTATATACATGCTTTATGGGGCGTGAGGAATGTTTCTGTGTAGTTTGAAGTTCAGTCCGACAGATGGCGCAATATTTAGTTTTTCTGTGTTTTTGCACCGTAACTCAAGAACTACTGCACCGATTTCGACCAAACTTAATATACATGTTCTATGAGGCGTGAGGAGTGTTTCTGTGTAGTTTGAAGTTCAGTCCGACAGATGGCGCAATATTTAGTTTTTTTTGTGTTTTTACACCGTAACTCAAGAACTACTGCACCGATTTCGACCAAACTGTATATACGTGCTCTATGGGGCGTGAGGAATGTTTCTGTGTAGTTTGAAGTTCAGTCCGACAGATGGCGCAATATTTAGTTTTTTTTGAGTTTTTACACCGTAACTCAAGAACTACTGCACCGATAACGACCAAACTTTATATACATGCTCTATGGGGCGTGAGGAGTGTTTCTGTGTAGTTTGATTAGTGTTTCTGTGTAGAGTATTTACTACTGCACTATGATGTGTTTCGTTGAAGACGTTGGTTCGTTAATCAGCGTGCAGTGGCGTTGAAACCTAACATCTTTTTGTGAACCTCACTCTTTTTTAAACTCTATTTGCGCAAATAACTAAATAACTGAAAACACTGATTTGATTTTCTTCGAGACGCAGTTCAACATAAAAGAAACATTTGGGGCCAGCAAAGCCGATCGGGCCCAGCTATCAAAAATATATAATTCCATTTTAACAATAATTGCTATGTCGATTTAGTGCATCTCTCATTCTTCTTCTAAATATCAATCAGCCTTGACTTTGCATGCAAACCAGGCTTATAGTGAAAATAAAATTCGAAGGCAAAACAACGTTTGCCCGGGTCTGCTATTTGTAAATATTTATTGCAAAATTAATTTTGAATGCGTACGCTTACTGACGTGCTATATCGAAAACTTGAAATTCTTAACGTTTGCTTTCGTCACCACAATTTGACATACGATAACTTGGCTAATTGTATTCGGAATAGCAAAAGCTTTAAATGTTTTGCATCAAATAACGTTTTACTTTTCAAATTTTGTTATGGTTGTTTTGGATTTAATAGTATAAATGTAGCGGTATATACTGCGTTACCATATGGTAACAGTGTATTATTTCGGGTTAATAATGTACTGACTAAATTACTTAAAATCTCTTGAACAAACTATGCAGTTACTTCTTTAAATAACAACAATCAATAAAAACAACTACAATTTATTATTAAACGGAAAACGGAAAAATTTCTTTTATAAATATTCAACTTTTTCTAATTGATTTATTTATTTTCTTAATTGTTTGTTATTTTGTAACTTTTCCAATTATTGTTTGTTATTTTTTTTTTCTATTATTTTCTATTATTTTTAAAATGTTGTTGTTTTTATAAAGTTTATATGAACTTTTTTTCTTTCATTCATTTTTGTTTTAATTTTTTTTTTATTTATTTGTTGGGGAATAATTAAAGGAAAAATAAAACAAAATAAATTTCCAAAAAAAAAAAAAAATTTTAAATATTTATTGAAAATTTGTTTATTTTTAACAAAAGATAGCATTTAGTATATACAAATCTGTTAACAATTGCATAAATAGTACATAGAATTTTAAAATTGCATTTATCTACTCGTAGTGTAGTAGAAGTATACATACAATATAATAAAAGAATATTAAACTAAAAATAAAATAAAAAAAAACTTTATCAACATAAACATTGAGTGCAAAAATTCCCATAATACACTCCCTATTACTATTACGATACAAAAGAAGAAAGGAAAAACCAAAAACCAAATTATCTTTTTTATTTCAAAACTTTTTCTCTTTGTATTTCCAAGGCACAAGTGAACATTTGTTAAGTAATATTAAGTATTATGGCCTGTTGAAATGGTATAAAGGGGACGAGTGGAAGAGAGTAAGAGCTGTATGTTTATTTAGCAAATCGACTAAAATTTATTAAAATAACAGTCATTGAGACCGTCAGCCACAGTCACAGCCACAGCCACAGCCACAGCCACAGTCATTCTCTCATTGCATATAAGAATTATAATAAATTTTTTACGATTGTGTATTACACTGCCATATGGAAATTATGATTTTGAAGCACTTGATCTCCTTTAACATTTATTATCCTATGATAATATAAGAATATCAGGAAATTTATTTTCTAAATTTAAAAATAACAAAAATAAAGTTTGTTTTTCTGTTAAAACAAAGCAAAAGTATATGGAAGAATAATAAATTAAATGCAAAAACCAAAGACAGATAAAGTTTCGTACACGTTGGGGTGAGAGGGCAAAAAGGCAAAGGAAAGCTGAAGAAAATTGTAAAAAAAAAATCGATTAAATATAAGAAAAACATAAATAAAAGTATTAAATATAAAATGTATGTTAAGGGAAAAATGAGATAAGTTTTAAAACTGTCAGGTTCATAACTTTGAGTTGGCAACACTACTTTATTTGACAAGCGATTTAACAGCTGATAGTTGTTTTTTGTTTGACATCTCATTATGGATAGAGCAACTGCTTGCAAATTGTTGAAATTTTTTTATCAAAATAATGCTTCAGTTCGTCAAACTTATTGGCCTCTCTGCTTGAATGGTTATCGATTGTATTTTTGGTTGAATAGATACTTAAATAAGCAGAATTTTCGCATTTGGTGGGAGGCTAATCCACCGAAAATTACTGTTTGGTGGCCTTGTGGGCTGGCGGAGTCATTGGTCCATATGTCCTCAAAAACAATGATGGTCAAAATGTTACTGTCAATAGTGTACGGTAGAGGGACGTGATAAGACATTGTCGCACAAGTACGCAATATATATTGACCCATTTTAATCATATTGTTGCCGCATGATTATCTATCGAGTGGCAAGCCAATAATTGATGCATTGCGAGAATCTTGTGATTCTGGTGATTGTGAAAAAATTCTTTCTGAAGAGTTTTAAAAACTATTTTAAAAAATCGGTACTTTTATTTAAGGACTTGTATGCTCAATTAATTCCATCACCACTCTACCTACCAGGCTAGGTATAGGGTATTAAAATTAAGCAAAAAATCAAAGCAGGAAGTATTTAAATATTAAAATTAGAAATAAATATGTTTAATAAAGAAAACACAAAGTGAAAGTTTTCTTCCCCGTTTTCATAAGTCAATACTATTTAATTTCTGTACAAATTTCTAACCATAATCTGATCTGAAATGCAGCTTACGTGCCTCTGTGTGTGTATCATTTTTTCGTACCTCAATTAGCTGGCACTAATCTTGCTGACATGTGGTTCTTACAGCACTGAGGCATATGCCACACATCACTCACTACAATTGATTTACTCAAGGAAACTTTTGATGCAAGAATAACTTCATGTAATGGTCCAATTAAATGGCCACCAAGATCGTGTGATTTGGTCACATTTGATTTTTGTTTCTTGGAATTATGTAAAGACACTTGTTTACGTCGATAAGCCAAAGACGATTGATTACTTTAAAACAACAACAAAAATTCGAAGAGTTATTGGCGAAATACAGTCGCATAAGCTGCGAACATTTTCCCACAGCCGTGTGTTATTGTCATAAAATTTTCTACCCAACAAAGCCCGTTTCATTGATATTAAAAATATATTTCTTTGTTTTATTAGGACTAAAACTAGTGTCACTGTAAAAAATCACCCGATAGTACAGTTTGATAAGTATGTGATTTTATAGATAAAATATTTATGTCAATGTTCTCTCTCACCAAACCGACTACCCGGTGGCGTATGGATATGAATGAATCATGGTCATGAATGAATCATTGTCATAATATCAAAATCAAGTGAAAATTTGTATGAATCATATATGAAAAATTTCATTGGTGAATCCTCGTGCTAATGACGCAAACAAAGGAAGTTTTGTATGGCAACAGCATTAAATGTCACTATAGATAAGAACGCTGAAATTTGGAGACAATGTCTGTTATGAGTATACTATGTGTTCAAATTAAACAATATTTTCTGTTATGAGTCAACTATATACTGAACTACCTACAGAAATTTAGCGGCATTGTCTGTTATAAGTCGACTACATACAGAAATTTAGCGACATTGTCTGTTATAAGTCGACTACATATAGAAATTTAGCGACATTATCTATTATAGTCGATGTATAACATATTTATTTATTTTCTGCATACATCCTCCCATTACTATACCTTTTATAGGCGTTGTAATGTGTATAAACAACGCCTAATTCTTACCTGATTTTAATACTGTCAAATAAATGTTTTTAAAAATATGAAATCAATGAAATTTAGTGGAATTTGGGTTTTTTATAAAAAAAAAAAATGGAATTTTATGAATTGTATCGATTATAAAAAAAAAAAAATTGGATAAACGTACAGCAAGTGACTCTATATTTAAACCTTTCATGCATTAGCTGTTTGTATAAAGGGTCCGCCAAATAATTTTTTTTTTAAATGCTATAAAAAAAACTACTGAATATTTTTTCAAATTTATTTTTTTATTTTAAAATACAATCCTTCCGGTTAATAATGGAAAATAATTTCATTCAAATGGCTGCCGCGGCTGGCCATGCAGTAGCCTACACGATCGGTCCAATTTTTAAGCACATTATCGATTGTGTGCAACTGTATTTCACCAATGGCTTCACGAATATTGTCCTTTAAAGAGTCAATTGTCTCTGGATTGTTGGCGTAACACTTATCTTTGACGGCACCCCACAAATAACAGTGCAACGGTGTCAAATCGCAGCTCCGGAGTGGCCAAACAACATCAGCTCTGCGGCTGATAATGCGATCTTCAAAAACAGGGCGCAAAACATCGAGTGTAGCTTCGGCTGTGTGGCACGAGGCACCGTCCTGTTGAAACTAAATGTTGCTAATATCCTCCTCTTTAATTTTTGGGAATAAAAATTCGTTCAACATGCCCGATAACGATCGCCACTGTCTGTAACGGCCACTCCTTGCTCATTTTCGAAGAAAAATGGCCCAATTATGCCTGTGGACCAAAATCCGCACCAAAGAGTGACTCGTCTTGGGTGTATCGGTTTTTCAATGCATGCGTGCGGGTTTTCTGTGCCCCAAATGCGACAATTTTGCTTGTTAACATACCCGTCAAGATCAACATGAGCTTCACCTGAAAAGATGATGCCGATTTTGCCAAAAAAATCATCTTTTCAGATGAAGCTCATTTTGATCTTGGCGGGTATGTAAACGAGCAAAATTGTCGCATTTGGGGCACAGAAAACCAGCACGCATTCATTGAAAAGCCGATACACACAAGACGAGTCACTGTTTGGTGCGGATTTTGGTCCAGAGGCATAATTGGGCCATTTTTCTTCGAAAATGAGCAAGGAGTGGCCTTTACAGTCAATGACGATCGTTATCGGGCCATATTAAACGAATTTTTGTTTACAAAAATTGAAGAGGAGAATATTAGCAACATTTGGTTTCAACAGAACGGCGCTACGTGCCACACAGACGAAGCTACACTCGATGTTTTGCGCCTTGTTTTAGAAGATCGCAGATCTGATTTCGTTTGGCCACCTCGGAGCTGCGATTTGACAACGTTGGACTATTATTTGTAGGGTGCCGTCAAAGATAAATGTTACGCCAATAAGCCAGAGAGAATTGACACTTTAAAGGACAATATTCGTGAAGCCATTGGTGAAATACAGCTGCACACAATCGATAATGTGCTTAAAAATTGGACCGATCGTGTAGGCTACTGCATGGCCAGCCGAGGCAGCCATTTGAATGAAGTTATTTTCCATTATTAACCGGAAGGATTGTACTGTCAAATAAAAAAAAAGAAATTTGAGAAAATATTCAGTAGTTTTTTTTTATAGCATTTTCAAAAAAAAAAAAATAATTTATTTGACGGACCCTTTATATATACAACATGGCGCATGACCGATGTATTTCCTTTAATATTCTGTATTGCTCTTCACCACTTGAATTACTTGTACTTGACTAAATATACAAAGGTCAACTATGAAACGACAAAAGTGTTTAACAGTGAGTGAAATAGACGTTTTGTTTCAATAGATCCAGGAGGCTAACAGTAAGAGCGATTTCAGGGTACTAACGGGTTTATTTACTGGACGATGTCATCTTAGATTTCTTAGTTCTTTAGGAAATGTTGAGGATGATCGGAACATGTACAGTATGAGTGTCCAGTTATCTCGGCACAGAGAATTACTCCGTTTATGCGCCATGTTGTATGTGTACAACATTTTCTAAAAACTACGCTTCGATTGTAAGTTGAACTTTTGCTAGTTTTTTAATCTTATTTGACCGCAATGTAGTTGAAAACAAAGTTAAAAAACAATATAGCTGCCCTAACAAAGTTTGGTGCATGAGAGGGTTAAATAAAAACATTCCGGGAACACGAGTCCCAAAAGATAGGGGTATATCCATTGTTTTAGAGGCAAATCAGCTAGAAATTTCGCTGATTTGTTCTCAGGACTTTGTACAACATCATATCCCGCGCTGAAAAGTCCGAAGAATCCAATTAATAAGTAAGATTTATGCTTGAAATCACTATAATAGCAATATTTGTATTTAGACTTACTTTTATTTTTAGGGCCAATAAAATCAGCTATTTTTGGTAGCTATTTCGTCCAAACAACTCATATTGTATACAACTGATTTGTTGTACACACAACCCTATACCATAACTGACAGTTTTTCATATTTTACTGTAAGAATTATATTTTCATTTTCTAGTGCTGTCAGAAGATTTCACTAAACTTTTTATTGTCCATCATTGCAGTAGAGCATCATTTTAGTTACACCAGGAACATTATGTCATCCTAGTAATCTGGAGTAAGTGAGAGAGTATGTTCTGTTGAAAATCTGAATCTTTTTTCAATATTTTGCACCAATAAGAGTGGTCTTTGTTCCTAGCCGCTGGGGAGGAATATTTGTGTTTTTGTATCACCATAATCAATTTCCACTTGACAAACTAAATCTCGTGTACTAGATTGCAGTTCATAGAACATTGTTTTTAGTATTTGACAGCATAAAACTCATGTAATGATATTTTATGTTGTTGGCATCATTTTAAAAGTTATGATGTCTCAAAGTCCTCAAAAGATGCAGTAACGGGGTATTTCTTTTTTTTTTGTTAAGAATTTTTTGTTGTAATTATCAACTGAAAATATGGTTTTAACTTTTTTCTACTTTGAAAACATTTATTTGACAAACTGTAACACATACGTGTGTAGTCAAGACATTATTTTTTGCTAATTTTATGCATTTTGGGCTTGATAGAGGGCAAATATGCTTGACCAGCACTCTTAACGCACACAAACTAAATTTTGGTCCAGCATGCTTGCCTGTCTATCAGGCCTTATACACCCATATTAATATACTCACAAATAGCAGTGTTACCAATCAGCAACTGTAAATAAAGCGTAAACTAAAAGGAATAAATAATCATCAGTGCTAGTAATTTATATTATCAAATAACGTTTTAATCCCCTTTTAAAAGTATGAGTTTGTGTGGAGTACATACATATCTACTTGTATATGGCAATACTATAATGAATTTAAGCTCCACCCCACCATTTATGGGGCAAATGAAATTCGTTGAATTATATTTAACCCTTAACTAAACAAATACGAAATTCGTAAAGTATAAGAAACAACAACAACCCAAAAAATGCTACAAAAATATCTATAAAAAAAGGGTGGAGTAAATTAATTACATTTTCACAAAAAGAAAAACAACGAAACACTTTCCTTTAAGATGGCATTGCCAACGTAGTTTTTTTTCGTTTTGCTTTAATGAGCCAAGTTACTTTATAGTTGCCAAGTTACTGTTAAAAAGATTTTTTTTTTGTGCTTTAAAAGAAAACAAACAAACAACAACAACAACAATGAGATATAATAAAATTAATTACAATTATAATTAAAAGCCTAATTAGCTACAACAACAAAAAAGAAAGAAATAAAGAAAAAAAGGAAAAACTGTTGCTACTTTACGCCAACTTAAAAGAAAACGATGGCAGCAAAAAAAGTTTTGAAAGCACAAAAAAATCCCTTACTGTTCTTGGAACTCTTAAACAGATTTTTCTTTTTATTTTATTTTGTATTTTTTTATTTTTTTGGTTAATACACGTACTAACAAGCAAGAAATTGTGGCGTTATTAGATTTAACCTTTGGTAAGCAGCAAATCTGTAAAGACTATACACAGCATACAACGTTCTTCTGTCTTTCTTTCTTTTTTCGTTCTTTTTTATAAGACGGAAATCGTTCTCTAGGCAACCATTTTTAAGAGGTATAAAGGAAAAAATAAATTTTAATTTTTTTTTTTTCTTTCATTCATTCATCTCCTTCCTTATGAAAGCATATAAGGTAAAGATAAAATATAAAACGCGAAACCGTATATATGTTTAACAAGAATTTCTTTTTTTTCTCTCCCTCTTTCTTTACAAACATACTTATAAAGTATTCGTATAATAAGCTCCTCTCACTCTGCCATTAAAAACATAACCTCAAACACCCATTTTTATTTTTAAACGCGGTTAATGGTGAAAAAAAGAAATTTACGTGAAAAATATTGCATTATTCTGTTACTACATAAATTGTTAAAAATACAAGAAAAAATAGGAAATACAGTAATGGCTGAATTTGTAGGTAACATTTCTGTGCATAGCTTTTATTTTTAACTTTTTCAATACAGCCGTTAAACTGGTAGATTTCGAAAATAATTCGATCAAGTCTTTTGACTCATTGACCTTTACATCACGTTCTATAATCGTACGTTTCAGGCACAAACTTATTTGATTTGACGACAAAATAAGGGTGAGCAAATTTGAGGTTAGGAAGTAAATTTGCTTAAAAACATATTTGTTTTTGACATATTCAGTTTTATTCATACCAATATAAAATAGAAATATGGGAATATGACGTCTGGCACAAGCGGCAGACTTCCACTCTTTTCACAAAATTTTAAACCGCATTTTTCCATAAAATCATACATAAACAAACAAAATTGTCGCATATGGGGCTCACAAAATCCACAAACAGTCCTCGAAAAACCTTTACATCAAAAAAAAAAAAAGTGATCGTATGGTTTGGCTTGTGGTTAGGCAGCATCATCGGCCCGTATTTTTTCAAAAAATATACCAGTAAACGCCGTCACCGTGAATTCTCTGCTAAACCATGATAACCAATTTTTTGTGGCCACAATTGGCTAATGTTGACATCAGTGACCTTTGGTTTCAGCAGCCAGCCAAACAATTCAGTTATTGCATGAGATATTTCCCGGTCCCGTAATTTCTCGATTTGGCGATGTCAATTGGCCACCTCGTTTTTGTGATTTAACACAACTGGATTATTTTTTCTGGGGCCATTTGAATAACACTCTGAAAGATGAAATTCGGCGCTGCATTGACGCGACGAAGCTTTGTTGCTAAATGTGGTTCAACATTTTATGAAAAGAGCGGACGTCTGCCGACGTGCTAGAGGTAGACGTTTACCCGACATCATATTCCTTTATTAATTCCCATATTTCTATTCGATTTTATATTGAGTTTGACAAAAACAAATGTGTTTTTAAGCCAATTTACTTCCTAACCTCAAACTTGCCCAATCTTTATCTTTGCGAAGACAGTCCGATAATTCCCTGATTTTTTTTATATATCCAACACAGAAACTTACAAAGCAACACTGTTTCCACTGAACTACTACGGAAGTTCTGTAGAAATTTTAGTAAGCTGTGTCCATAAGTTTGTTTTCGACACAGCTGCTTGCTAACGAAACCCTACTAATTTTTGAAGAAAATTAAAAAGGAGAAGCACCGATTTAAAAAAAGGTTTAATAAATCATATGGAGGTTGCCCACTATCAATTGTAATGATTTTAAAGTGTTTTATTGGTATACCGGTGACTTCAAGCTAAATAACTGTATCGGGGCTGGGGTTCATTTACCCAACCGTAACTTAAAGTGCCCACTGGGAAGATCACTGAGTATCTTCTAAGCTGAGATGATGGCCATTGCTATATGTGCGGAGATCAACCTGGACAGTGGGCGGAAGTTTAGGATCATTAATATATTCTCTGACAGCCAAGCTGCCTTAAGGCACTTGGATCAAATCGTATGACATTTAGACTGGTCATATATTGCTACGATACGTTGCAAAAGCTTTCACTTGTAGATAAGGTCCATCCACTGTGGGATGGTAGTGAAATAGAGGATACATTGCCCAGAAAACGTTCCATGACGCTCTATATCGTTTCGTAACCTTGCTGTGCAGCACCACTCACTACCATTCTCCATTTAATCAAAAATTGGAAAATTGCGGGAAGCTTGGAACACTGTAATGTCCAAAGCGGACTTAGCCACTCTAGAGCGCCAATCAATCCGATATTTGGGCGTCGCTCTTAGATTCTTAAGTACGGCAGGCCTGACTTGAAACTCCTCACAGAGTTTCTTCAGGGCCACTGTAGACTAAGAGCGCATCTGATGATGACGGCGGTCGTAGATGTGGATGTTTGCGGATTGTGCTCAAAGTCTTCAGAGATAGCGGAACACATAACACATATTATGTGAATGTGGGCTTCAAGATAGGTTTAGATAGAAATGTTTGGGTAGACATAAAAGCTCACTGGGTGACATATCCACCATTATGATTTAAGATCTGCTGGTGTTCATTAGAAAGGCTGAAGATATGCTGAACAAACCATAGACCGGAAGTGGCATAATGGATCCCATGGGTTGTGGCGTCCGGCAATAGTGACTGGTAGATAATATTGAGTTTTATTGTAGTCGTAACAGCACAAATGAAGCCATACGTTCAAATCACTTAAAAGAGGTCGTCACGGCAAAAATAGTGGTTAAAATCTATAGAATATTATTACTTTCATCAAGAACTAGCCATGGCACTGCAACCTAACAGATCTACTATGCCAGAATAAGTAATATTCATTCAGAATAAAACCGATTTAATTCTTCATAGAGTCGACATCCATGTGAATCCATCCGCTCGGTTCGGAAACATTACCCGGAATAGTCTCCGAAAGAATAACCTCAACCTTCCGTAAGAATACCATAATATACCTCAAGGGTAGTCGACGAACATGATCGGGATCAATACAGTGCTCCAAAAACGTTCGCCTACGAATGTTTACCAAAGCAACACATACACTGAGAATAAGCTCTGTCGCCTCCTAACACCTCATGCACAGACGGCACTTCATGTCAGGTACCAATTTAAGGTTGGGAGCTGATATTTTAGGCTTGTCGGGAAACCTATAAGTTTCCTTTTTCTGCACATATGGCATTACTCCACGCTATCAATTACAGTGGTTTTCATGTGAGGTCCGCATGCCAGGAATTGTCAATCAAATCTATAGAATAATTTTAAATGTACAATCAATTAAAGTTCAATCATGTGATCAAAAGTACAATCATGTGATCACTTCAGAGGGATATTTGACAATCTTGAGTTGCAATAGAATTTTTTTTTCACTCTTATGCAACTATAAACGAAACGTGGATCCATCAATGCAGAACAGTGATCAAAAGTAATTAAATTAAACAGACTAATGGCATGTTCACACGAGACTTCGAATTACTTTTAACATTCATTTTGGTTTTTTTTTGTTCTTGTTATTTTTATTTATAGTTATTTGACGGTGAATTGTGTTTTTGTAATGAAAAACAAGGTCAGGATTAAATAGGGTTGAAATAAGGTTAAAAAAAATGCATTTAGCATAGACAAAAACCATATAAAATTAGAGATCACTTTGATTTTGTTGTAATCTATTTACTTACAATTTAAGTGATTCGCTATGGGGAACTCAACATGTAATATCCTTCCGTTCATAATTGGGGGTTGTATTAAGAATCAGAAAGTGAACTAACACAAATCGTTCTCGTGTGAACAAGGCATAAATTGTGTTTGAATAGCCTCCATTTTTGTAATTCATACAGTATTAAGCACATTAATTACGTAAAAAAGGGTAAAACAGCTATCGGAGCAGATATTTTCGAGTTTTTGGGTAATTTGAGTATTAAGTTGAAACAAATCTCTTACCATAATAATTGTGTATCACAGGTTAAACTTCTAACTTTGAGATCGTGGTGCGCAGATATATTCTTAAATTCTTAATTCGAATTCATCTAATCATAATACATTTTGTTGTCATTCATCGGTCTCAGAAATATGTTTGCCGGGCAAAATTAGGCTTTACTAACGGTATTCACATACTCTCAGATCAACAATGGTCGACTTTATATCCACAAAAATTTCTTTCCGGTAAAACCATTTTACAATTATTTGGTTTAAAAAGCTATTAGTTGGCTGTTAGGTTCACGAGGCCGCCCATAGCACTCGAAACCGAACGATTTCTGAAATACCTCACACTTACTTCGTCAGGTTGTGATAAATGAGGAGATCACCTGGCGCAATATAGGATATAGAGAAGTTGTCGCGTAGAAACCACTCGCCAAAAGTCTGACAGCGACTGTTTATAAGGGCCGGACATCCACATAGGTAATACTCAACCGTTAACAAAAGGCATAGTTCAAAATGTTTTTGTCACTACTGTATATAGTTACAGAAATTGTATGAGAAGAAATATAAAAACATTAGTAGTAGCGAATATATACTAATACCACATAGTGTTTTCACGGAAGTTTTTTAATTTGAAAAACGGATGAAAGTGTTTTTGAAGCCATATTTATATCTTCATAATAAATACGCTCAAAATGTTAGATATTATAATAAATATGTATTATAAAGCTTTTTCTCAAGAATAAAAAAATTAAACAAAAAAGAAACCACTCTTAGCAATAATAGTTTAAAATAAGGCCACATTAGGAAACAAAACCAACCCTCAAAACATGAAATGTAAATATTTAAGACATTTTTTCATATTAAAAATAAAATCAACTGCATTATTAAATAACTTTATTAATTTGCGTTGTTACTTTCACGCACTTAAAGCAACACTTCCTTCCAATTACCCCTATTGAAGAGCGTGAAAGTAACACACAAAAATCTAACAACCATTAAACGTAAATAATTATGCACTTTGTATGCAAATACTGCAAACAAATAATATAAATAATAGGAAACCAATTATTAATTTCGTATTCTTTTTTATTTCTTTTAGGTCTGGTTTAAAAATCGTCGTGCAAAATGGCGTAAACAGAAACGTGAAGAACAAGAGCGCTTACGTAAATTACAAGAGGAACAATGTACAGGCGCCTCTACAAATAATAGTACAGCGGTAGCAACCAATGCGGGTATTGTGAATTTAAAATGTACTCCAGAAGATTTTGTAACACATCTGCAGATAAAATCTGATCCCAATTATAGTGATGGTGATGAATCCGATTTGGAAGTGGCATAAGAAATTTTTTAAATTTTTAATTTTTTTAAACCTCAAAAACAAACTCCTTATCCTGTACATATTAAACTAATACTACTAAATATCATTGTAAATAATAATTTAAAAATATACTCATTTATGTGCTCATACGAGGTTTGTTCGAAAAATAAGGTGTCATTTTTAATTTTCTTAAAAAAAATGTTATTTAATCATCAATATCTTCGAGTATTCTGTTGCCTTTAAAGCACTTTTAGTTTATATTTTACTCACATTGCATATGACGAGCCTTCTGTGAGTTGTCTCAGTCTTGGAAACACAAAACAGTTGCATGGTTTCAAATCTGGGTGAATCTAACACTCGTTGGATTAACAAAAATGTATTAACTCATGCTTGCCAAGATCAAGCATTGCTTTATTATTCCTGTTTTCGTTACTGACCTTAAAAAACTTAAAACCCTGCAATAGTAAAGGCACGCCACCGTTTTTGTCTCCTCAGTTTACAGTTGTCAATATCCTACATTTCGTCCAACCAAAGGAAAGTGAAATCATACATCACCCTAAATTTGTGCACTTATCGCACTCACATTTTAGCCATCCATATACAAAACTTTAATATTCTGGTCACGGTTGACCGATCGCCTTAATAAAGCTGAGTATAGATCCTGTCCTAATTGTGTAAGAGTATAATGTCTTAATCGCTGTCAGACTTAAGATTATTTTAACACTAAGTTTCAGTTCCACACCAAATCTGAAGTAAAACAAGGATGCCCACTATCACCTTAGTTATTCACCGTTGTACTAAATGATATAATGAGCAAAATCCATTTAAAGAGCAGAGGGTTCTCTCATGCCAATACGAAGAATTAAATTTATCTACTCTAGCATATGATCTCTAATATGCAGTCAACACTGGAGGATTTAGAAAGATTGGTTCACAATGTTAGGACAACCAGTCAAATAATCAGTTAACTAAATAGCTTCTGCTATATTAAAAGTACAATCAGCGGCGCAGAAATGGACGTGGACAACACGTTCATTAAAGAGAAAGTGGCATTCGGACAACTGCAACTCAAACTAGATTAGGTTAGATAGGGCGCTCTAAATGGAATGAGTCCCACTTAGGTGAGTGCTTTTGCCCATTATCATGCCACAAGCATCGAAGTTAAGACGGGGATCTAACAGTCTCGTTCGATAGGAGGGGTTGGACACTGACACATGAGGAGAAGAACAGATTCCTTCTTCAGAAACACAACTCCTATAAAAACCATACGAGGGTATGCCGAGCCATGCGACTCAGGGAGAGAAAACATTTAGTCCTCTTTTCATCGAGATCGATTCAGCATCGCAATACTCAAACCGGAGAATATCCAGCATAACCGAGGCAATTGTGACACCAATAATAGGTCCTCGTTCGAAAATATCGAGTTCAGTACCCGCCATAGCCAGTTCGTCAGCAACGCAATTCCGAGATTAGCCGAGATTTCCATCAGAAACCTGCACCAATCTTAGACGAAGAGGTGACGCCCGCAAGGGACCTGATCGCAGTCGTACTCAACGAATAAATCAGAAGATTTTCACCTATAGGACAGTCTAGTGTCAGACCAGAAATTTATTGTTGGTATATCGAAGTCGAATCTCCTATCGTGAAAATTATGAAGGACCATGTAATTGACCCGCAGATGTCTGTGGTCCCAAATAATCGCAGCCTATCCATAGTCCAGATACCATATACCAGGAGTTAACTGAATTCAAGCTTACTGCCATCAACTTAGTCCTCTGCTTTGGTTGAAGTATAGTAAAGTGCACTCATGACCAGGACAGCTGCCTGGCTGAGCAACCTGTGCATTAGTTTACAATGATACTGATACACACCGTCTGCCAAATATGAGCATCGTAAAGTAGAGTGCACTCGAACTAACTAAACTCAGAATAGTCAACTCATGTGTTAAATCAATTCTGTTGTATGGTGATGAAACCCAGCTTGCATCAGATAACATCACGCAAAAGCTCTAGCTATTCATAAGCAGGTGTCTCAGAATCATATAACTATTCTGGACTAATGCTATGTTCGCACGAGACTTCAGGTTATTTCGTTCTCTGTTTGTATTACTTATTTGGATTGTCCCGTTCGCACAGCACCTTTTAACTGCTAGCACATGAGGTCAATGCAGCGAGAGACCATTGTTTTGTTTGTTGTCTTTATTTCGTTTATTTTATTTTTTGTACTTGACAGCATACATTAGAGAGGTCTATTCTATAAATTTTCAATATTAAATCTGTAATAAAACATTTAAATTACGAGCTTACAAGTATGCCAAACTCATATGATCTAAGTTTTATAACAATTAGAGATGACACTGTTTTTGAAGTAATACACAGGGTAATAGAAATAGATTACCATTTGAGAGACTCCCTCAAGATTTGTGTGGAAATTTATGTAATTAAGCTCATAATCGGGTGCGTGAACCCACACTGAAGAAAATAAGGGAAGTGAAATAGAGGAGAATCGATCACATTGCCTGAAAAAATCCCGATAGTATCACCAGAATGGCGTTCGAGTAGAATCCTCAAGGCTCAGATTAGCGTTGTAGACCAGGAAACAATTGGAGACGCACAATTATCCAGGAACTAGGGTCGAATAATA
Source organism: Wohlfahrtia magnifica (assembly GCA_023159175.1). NCBI lineage: Eukaryota > Metazoa > Arthropoda > Insecta > Diptera > Sarcophagidae > Wohlfahrtia > Wohlfahrtia magnifica. The sequence goes on along the minus strand of JAKWBJ010000052.1, from coordinate 1,957,854 downwards.
TAACATGGGCAGAAGCAAAAACAAGAGCAATGAATTAGTGTAAGATGGAGGTGCTTTGTAAAAGCCATACGCTTGCCAAGAGGAGTAACGAAAAAATGTTTAACTTGCTGTGCTTTTTATGGTATTGGCTCTTTAAGTGGGACGTTTAAATATTGATGTGTTCGACTCGCTAGCAGTATCAATTTTTGTGGGTATACTATGATCGTCATTAATGTCATTAAACAGTTCCTAGAAGTTTTTCTGTTCAAAACTCAAACGGCTTTGAAACAAAGTTCACTGGCTGAGGCTTTAAATGAAAAACATGTGCAAAAAACCACAAAAAACGTGATACCGACATGGTCAGCAATCGAGCTAGTAGCGATTCAATAACTTCCCAAAAATATTTTATTTTCTTCTTTAACTTTCTTCAACTGCTAACGTGTTAGAACGCCCGTTTAGAGCAAAATATGTCCTCTCAGCCTTTTCAGAAGAGCCTTTATCTCTAATAAACACCGAAAGAACTATCTGTAAGTCACTGTCAAAACTTAAGCTGAGTACCGCTTATTCTATAAAATTTTACGCCATTTAAAGGGTCCGCCAAATAATTTTTTTTTTTTTTTTTTTTGAAAATGTTATAAAGAAACTACTGAATATTTTCTCAAATTTCTTTTTTTATTTGAAAGTACAATCCTTCCGGTTAATAATGGAAAATAATTTAATTTAAATGGCTGCCTCGGCTGGCCATGCAGTAGCCTACACGATCGGTACAATTTTTAAGCACATTATCGATTGTGTGCAGCTGTATTTCACCAATGGCTTCACGCATATTTTCCTTTAAAGCGTCAATTGTCTCTGGCTTGTTGGCGTAACACTTATCTTTGACGGCACCCCACAAATAATAGTCCAACGGTGTCAAATCGCAGCTCCGAGGTGGCCAAATAACATCAGCCGCAGAGATAATGCGATCTTTAAAAACAGGGCCCAAAACATCGAGTGTAGCTTCGGCTGTGTGGCACGTAGCGCGGTCCTGTTGAAACCAAATGTTGCTAATATCCTCCTCTTCAATATTTGTGAACAAAAATTCGTTCAACATGGCCCGATAACGATCGCCATTGACTGTAACGGCCACTCCTTGCTCATTTTCGAAGAAAAATGGTCCAATTATGCCTCTGGACCAAAATCCGCACCAAACAGTGACTCGTCTTGGGTGTATCGGTTTTTCAATGTATGCATGCGGATTTTCTGTGCCTCAAATGCGACAATTTTGCTTGTTTACATACCCGCCAAGATCAAAATGAGCTTCATCTGAAAAGATGAGCACACATTCTGCAACATTACCATGATTTTCAAAGTAATGTCGCAATATTTTCCAGCGTTGTTCAAGCGTATACATAACCATATTCGTTCAGCGGAAGGGTAAAACTAATTATCTGTCAAATCAGACATGAGCTGAGTGTTACCATTCACGAAATAAGCACTCGTTGAAAAAAACAACGTTAGGTGGCAGACCCTTTATTTGATGCCTGATTTCTCGACAGCAGTAAGCGCCGGCCATCATCTACTTTTATAATATTTATGTCTGTAGTATACAAATTAAGTGTGCCAAAGAGTACCATAATATAGAAAAACAAAGGAAATTAAATTTAAAATCATTGTAATTTTGTGAACAAACCTCGCATAATCTAACAGAAAGTCTTTTTTTTAAAGCATCATTTTTACGCCTCTCCCGCTTTAAATTTAATTTTTAATTCTAAGCTAAATAATAATTATTTGTAAATATTTTTGTTGTTTTTTTTATCTAAATAATACTCGTACATATTCTGTAATTATTTTTAAATTAAAAATTTTTGTTAAATTTTTTTTTAACCATAAGTTTTTATGTTAAGAATTAAAAATATAAATAACAATCGTTTAATTGTTAATTTTACAAATAATTTAAGTCTAATATTTGCTCTTCTTAATTTAGTTCAATGGTTCCTTTATTTTGCTATTTATTTCGAAATTAACAATTAATTGATTGTTTTAATAAATAAATAAATAAATTGAAAAAATCAATGTGAATTTTAAATGTAAGTTTAAAGTGAAGAATAGAAAAAATAAAAATAATTATTACAATAAAATAAAAGTTGGTGTTTTAAATTACAATTTATTGGAGTAACTTGGTTATAAGAGGACTAATAATAAAAAACCCAAAATACCATAACATCTGTTCACCATCTATCGGTTCAAATTCGAACCAGCGGTTATTTCCAATCTGTCACAAAATCAGTATATCATCTCCACTGACGGAAATGAATCGATTTACGCTTGAGTAACGTTGAGTTTTATTGGAAATTTATTTCCAAAACAAAGGCTAAGTTAATAAGCAAAATTGCCGTATTTATGGCTCAGAAAACCCAAACGTGGTCTCACAGAAGCCAATGCAGCCATTACGAGTTATTGTTATCGTAGACATATCGGGCCATCTATAGGTTTAAATTCGAACCAGCGGTTATTTCCAATCTGTCACAAAATTCAGTATATCATCTCTACTGAACGAAATGAATCGATTTACGCTTGAGCAACGTTGAGATTTATTGGAAATTTATTTCCAAAACAAAGGCTACGTTAATAAGCAAAATTGCCGTATTTATGGCTCAGAAAACCCAAACGTGGTCTCACAGAAGCCAATGCAGCCATTACAAGTGACTGCTTGGTGTGGCTTGTTTGGCGGAGGCATTATTGGTCCAAATTTCATTGAAAATGAGGACAGCGCAACCATTACGGTTAATGGAAACACCTATCGCACCATGATAACCATAACCAGTTACTAGCTAATGTTATGAGGTGATACTGCTGTTGAAAAACTTTTTCTTTTTTCAGTTGGTCTGAGGCCTGGTATTGAACCGAGAATCTTCTGTTTGGTAGGCGGGTATCTTACCTACCATACCACAGCGGCACCGCAATCGTGGATATCAATTTAATTTTGGTTTTCTGTCATAGCCATAGACAGATGATTGGCTAGACTGAACAATGTTTTTAATTTTACAACAACTAAACACTTCAACAACAGCTGTTTATATAGCTACGGTTACGGCTAAGGCATTAGTCTAAATCACGTCTAATTAAACAGTTAGTCAGTATAAAACCATAGCTTTAAAAATTGCACAAAAGTTTACAAGTGAACGGCGCTGTTAAGAGAAAATTTTGATAGATTCATAAGCTTTTGGCAAAACACAATTTTATTTTACGAGAAAAACATTTTTTTTTTTCAAAAACCATTCATTTCTCAACATAGTCTCCTTTTAGCTCAATACACTTAGTAAGACGATTTTCCAACTTTTTTATACCATCTGAATAATAGGATTTAGGGAACTCCTCAAAATACACATTAGTTTCGGTAATCACTTGAATCTTTTTCCTGCGAGCCATTTTTTCAAGTTTGGAAACCGGAAAAAATCACTAGGGGCTAAATCTGGACTATAAGGTGGATGATTAACCAATTCGAAGTGGATTTCTCGTAGTTTTAGCATCGTATCTAATGTTGTGTGAACCGGTGCGTTGTCTTAAAGAAAGAGCACTTTTTTCTTGTTTAAATGTGGTTGTTTTTCCTTGATTGCATCAACCTTCGCCTTCTTTGAAGCACTTCCACCAGCTTCCACCCATTGCTTCGATTGATTTTTGGTTTCAGGTGTGTAGTAGTGGACCCACGTTTCATCAACTGTTAATAATCTACGCCAAAAATCAGCAGGATTATGCTTTATCACGTCCAAACACCGCTATGAAGTGATCTGTCGAACTCGTTTTTGTTCAACACTGAGCAAACGCGGCACGCATCTTGCCGATAGCTTTTTCATATGCAAATGTTCATGCAAAATGTTGAACACACGTTCATATGATACGTTTACCAACGGTGCAGATTCGCCGTAATGTTTATCAAGCTTTTCTTTTGTCTCTTTCGCCGTTTTGCCTTTCAAATAATAGTCTTTAATCACTACACGAAATTCACTTTTTTCCATTTTCCAAGAAACACAAAAGTTGTTTACTTCAAACGACTACAACAAATAAACCAATCGATGAATTTGGCTAAAATTTTAACAGCTGACGTTTGACAGATCGTAATTTCTTCAATGTCAATCCGCCCTCGCATAATCTAATCAACTCTGAGCTCGATACGAGTACATTTAAACAGCAGCATTCTAAATTTTGTAATCTATATTATGGTTCTCAAAATACGATTTTCTTTTAATAATGACCACTTGTTTTGACCCAAATCTCTTTACACAGAGGGCTAGATTTGAAGAGCATGTAGGATAGGTTTGCAGTTCATAGCCAGATCTATGAATTTATGACCCGCGCATTGTTTCCATGGAACAGCGCTTTTTTCAAATCATGAATATTACCGCCTACATAAAAACAAATCGGTGGTCATGATCTTATTGTCCAGCAAACCCATCTAAGTCTTCGTTTGATGCACGTACCCTCACATAAATTCGCTGTTTTGAAGTTCCAATAAGCCCGTAGACAGATTAATTGGTAGAGTGAATGTGTTATGTGTTTTAAATGCTCTTTTGCTTCCAAATGGTCATAGTATGATGCTTATAGCTTGCCGGACTCTTTCCGTTCGTTTCGTTTGCCCGTCACAGTTACAAAACGGCGCAAATACTCATTCAGATTGCGCCTTAATATTGGTAAACACTCCTTTAAAGTGATTACACTATTACGCTGATGGTCGAGTATGAGCATTCGCAGCACTTATCGCTTTGATAGAATTATCATATCCAAATATTCATAAGAAATAAAGTATCCGTTTCTTTTAAACTTAACTTATTAACTTATTAAAGTTATTAAGGTTGCTTGCTTAAACGGTTATCAAGAACTATCGGGTGATTTTTTTACAGATACTCAAATTTAAATCATAATAAAACAAAGAAATATATATTTTTAAAATCACTGAAAAGGCCTTTGTTGGATAGAAAATTTGATGACATTAGTCTTTAAATATGATTTCGGACATGTGTCCGCCACGGCTAGCGCGTACAAGGCGCAATCTGAAACACCAATTTTCACAAACTTTTCGCAGCATATGAGGCAGTATTGTAGTGACGTGATGTAGTTGTTAGAGCAAACGCATAACAACACAAACGAACCAGGTGCGAGCCTCAGCAGCTGAATTGACGAAAAAAAATTAATTTTGGTTTCGAGGGTTTAATCAAAAAGCTTAAACTTCCCTGCAGACATTCCCATCTAAAAAATAAAGAAGAAACATCAATCGTCAGACGAATGATCAGGAAAAATCACCACCTACTGGAAATAAATTATGTACAATGCTAAAACAAAGATCACCACCAATTAGCAAAGATATTCACCACCACGCAATCATATAGAAGGGGCTACAGTGGTTTAATCATCTCTTTAGCTTAAAAAACCAACTTCACTAATGAAACTGAAACAATACAATGGATGCTTTGTGCAAAGCGGTTATATTTTGCCAATAACTCTTCAAATGTTAATTTTCAGATTCAATTGTCCCTGGTTTATCAACGTTGACTAGTGACTTTACATAACTCGAAAGAAAACAATTCAATGGGTTAAATCACACGATCTTAGTTACTGTAAATTAGACCATTACGCGAAATTACTTTTTCATCAAACATTTTTTTGAGTAAATCAATTATAGCGCACACTGGCATGTGGCATATGGCATGTGGCTCCGTCCTGTTTGAATCACATATTAGCAAGTTTAACTCCAGCTAATTGAGGTACGAAAAAATTTTTAATTATGTCCCTATACTGCTCTGCATTGACAGTAACATTATGGTCATCATCGATTTTTGGGACATATGTAGCAATGACTCCGCCAGCCCATTAAGCTCACCAAACAGTAATTTTATGTGGATTATCTTCACTCTGAATGCAATAATTCTGCTTATTTACATACCCATTCAACCAAAAATAGGTTTCATCGGAGAGCATAATTTTGAATGGAAATTCAATACCAATATCAATTTATGCTTTAGCCAGTTCTATCATAATGAAATGCCAAACCAAACTAAACAAAAAGCAACTATCAGCTGTTAAATCGGTTGTGTTGCCAACACAAAGTTATGAACCTTAAAAAAAAACTTCCGATATCGTCAGTAATTCAATAATACGATTTAACGGGAGCAGTGATGTATTGTAAGTTGCAGCTTTAGAAATACAAAACAGAAGACAAATGAATGTAAAAACGTGTGCAGAAAGTAGTATTGAGTCGAACGGTATAATTAAAGTTGGATCTACTACTGAATATTCCTAAAACCTTGGCAATTTTTGATTATTTTGACTCTTAAGAACATACTTCCATCACAGTGCATTTCACCCAAATATTTAAAAAATGGCATAAGTCAATACAAAATTGCGTAATAATATTGTTACAATTATTGCATACTTGCAATTTTTGTAATGATAACATTGATTACAAGTTTGAGAAAAGTAATAATTTTTGAATGATGCCTAAGGCGTGCTTCAAAATGATAATGTCACCTTAATATTTGCTCAATTCATCCAAACTATAAAATGTTACGTATGATCAGCTTATTAAAAAAATTCTACGTTCAAATAAGTGAATACTAAGTCGGTTTTGCTCTTAGAGATGTACCGTTTTATTATGCGTCAAAATTATAAGGTCATAAGGTATTATGAACTAGAGGTTATCACCACTTAACTCCCTTTACTGAGTTAGCTCCAACTAAACTGGTTTTTTACTTCACGATTCATTTCACGAATTTACTCCTTATAAGCTCTCTTCACACAAACTGCACTCGCTGAGTTTACGACACATAAACTGATTGCTGTTCGCATCGATCTGCTTTTTATATGGCTGTGTAAACAACACATCAAAAGCTCTCGAACCTCCCGATATTTCAGGCAGATTCCATTTCTTTGTTTTAATTTCTTTTTAGTTCTTTTGTAGCCATGCGTATGTGAAGATCTACCTCTTTCAGCTCTTTCTGTTACTCGTTTTCTTTGCTGCTTAATTATTGTTGTTGCCGTGTTATTTTTATATACTTTATCTCTGCTAATGGTTGTTGTTGTGGATTTGGTTATTGTAAACAGCACGTATAGTTGTTCTTGCAGCTTTTCTTTATTTATTTAGCGATGTAGTAAACGCTGTGGTGCCCAACCTTATTTTCGTAACAATATAAAGAAACAATATCCATTTCTATTTTCGCCAAATCATAAATACAAATTTCATATACCACAGCTGCTTAAATAGATTGTAGACTTCCTTCCGTCAATTATACTTTAAAATATTATATAAAAATTATTTGACTTAAGCATTTATACCTTAAAAACGAATAATGTAAAAATGGTCAATTACTCTTAGAACATTTTGTAAATAAATTCCTTACGATCCTATTGTTACCTTAACAAGCACAAGTATTGATGATGATATCGTTCGTTTGTGGTCAATCCTTAAACTGCATCAAAGAAAGGAAAATTAAAAATAAAAACTGAAAAACACTATTGTTGTGTGATGATAATGATGACCTTTTGTTAGTTGCCAGGATTTCACATGGTTTTTTCTGTCTTCCTTTTATGCAACCTTTGTGAGGTTTTTTTCTCCTTTTTTTAATTGAGCCAAATTATTTGTTTGAGAGTTGGAAAGTACGTTTTTAAAAGCATGTATATTTTAGTGTAAAAAGTACTTTTCCTGATAGGTTTTCAAATAACAGCCAAACAAGAAATACCCATATTTAATCGACTTTACAAATCACGTGTTATAAGAAATAAAAAAAATTAAATTTCTCTGAGAAAAAAATATTGCACTTTGTTGCCCTTACTTCTTTTATGTGCCTCTTCTAAAAAATTTAATACAAGGAAAGGGTACTGTGTTTATCTCTAACTATGTTGCCTTTAAAACTCTTTGATATTTCTTAGCTTTTAATGACGTTTTATGGCCAAGAACAAGCGAAGTGCAACATTTTTTGTCAGAAAGAAAACGCCAAAAGTACTTAGTATGGACTTAAATACTGTTAGACATAGGATTTTAGACTATAAAATTAAAAATAGTGAATGTTGTTGGACCACATTTTTAATACTGATTTATTTATTGTATGCAAAAAACTAAATGCCATTTGAAATGTGCCCTACTCAGGTCTTTGAATGATCGAGGCAGCCTATTATGTTCGCCATGTTAGACTGAGGCTGTTAACTAACCCATTTATTTTATTTAGCGACTGCAAATTCTCTTCTTGGAATTATGATAACCTTCACTAGAAACTTCACCCTGTGAGCCAAAATAACAGATCTTTCCCATGGTACGTGCTTAGATATCTAAACATACATCGTGTAGAACCATTACTGATTAATTTCCTAAGATATGTATGTTGATAGTATCTAAGAAAACAATGAATGGTAAATATACCCGTTAGTACACTAAGTTCACGCTCGCAAGCATTCTCCCGTAGCCTAGGTTGAAAGTCAATTTTGGTGTATGGATACCGAAGAATGGTTCAGGCTCAACGAAAACTCGACGATATTTTTTGTTTGTTTGCCAAGCAGTCGACTCTTTCGTTTCTAGAGTGACATTCATGTCCCTGTTGTGTATTCTTAGTTCATTGAGAGATGCCAGATACTTCAAAACAAATTTAACCTTCAAGACTGCCTGACTGTATGACATCATATAAATCGTTAAACCTGTTATTTTCCACAGCAAATTAAAGCCAAAGTATTTATTTAAAGCCAAGTAAACATCGTTTTAATCTTATAAGCCAGCGTAAATCTATGGCTAGCTTTGGAACAGGAAATGTTTAAGTGGCTCTACAACAGCTTTCAAAAGCATTTCTTGTCAAATTTTAAACTATGTTTTGACATCTTGCTTACAAAATTTCAAATCATACAAACACCCTATCATTTTGTTTAATGTGCAAGTTATCAGCGAATTTCACCAAACAGGCTTTGGATTTTTCTATACATACTATTTGTTTAAGCTGCAATCAACGAGACCCAAGACCCAAGTCTTTTTTATTAATTCAACAAGCTCAGAATACTCAACGCCTGTGTTAAGTCAATTCTGTTGTACGGCAGTGGAACCTGGCTAGTGTCTAACATCATCACGCAAAAGCTACAGATATTCCCTAACAAGTGCCTTAGAATCATATCCAAGATATTCTGGCTTAACACCATAAGCAACATACATAGATCTATGGAATTTGATAAACAAAGAGCACATACCTAAGCAGATAAAGCAAAGAAAGTGGAGATTTATCGGTCATACCTAAGAGAAAAATCCCAGTAGTATTACAAGGATGGCACTTGAGTGAAAATCTCAAGGATCAAGAGGCAAGGACAACAGCAGCAATTCGTGTAAGAATTTGTGGAAGCCCTCTGCTCCCAAGAGGATATAACGGAAACAAAATAATTACTAATCTGGCTGTTTACAACCTCAGTTGGTCAATAGCCGAACATATAGAAGCCGAAGCTGGTAGATCTTGTGCTCTTCTTCTCCAGTTAATCACACTTAGTTTCAAAACAAACTCATTGAACTGATACTTAGTCGACCTCTTTTACATTGTCCTTCGGTTTCCGTATCAAACACCTTTCCAGCTGGGTAGTTTTCACTCATGAGATTGAAATATCCCAGCCAACGCAATTGCTGCGCTTAACCATGTCGACGTCAGTATGTAGTGGTTGCAGTTCAGAATTCATACGGTTTCGATACTCGTTACTTAGTACAACGGATCCGTATATTCTGCGAAGAATCTTTCTATAGAAAACTCCCAGAATCGCCTCATCAGTCTATTGCAACACCCACGATTCGGCAGCATACAGCAAATCTGGTAAAATTAACGTTGTATATGTGGAAATTTCTGGTCTTCTACTCAAGGTCTTATCACACATATGCCTACTAAGTTCGTAAAAGCATATTTTGGCAAGCAAGGTTCTCCTTTTTATTTACAAACTGATATTATTGTTTCTGTGCATGGCGGAACCAATTCTAGAGAATACTGACGTGACTACGCGTAAATTTCGGCCCATTATGTCGATATCACAGGCATATCCGAGAAGTATATGGCTCTTGTTGTAAATTGTGCCACTGGTATTCACCGCAGCATCTCTAACAATTTTCTCCATTACAATGTTGAAGAGGTAGCACGACAGACTGTCCGACTTCGAGAGGTAATTGCCTATTTTCACTGAGGACTTTGTGTCTGTGAGCGTCATCCAGGTATTTCAAACTCAGACATAGCCTTATATCGGGTGGGCCATTTAAAAGTTTATTTAAAAATGCAATAAAACAAAAATGGTTTGCAATTTTGCCATTTTTTTTTTTTTGTTCCGGTTAGAAATGAAATATTTCATTCATATGGCTGCGGCTGTCCTCACAGAACTTTTTCGAGTGTATTGGATCGTTTCTCTGCAATGACATCACGAATTTTGGCCTTCAAATGCTCAATTGTCTCTGGTTTGTCGGCATAAAACTTGTCTTTAGTGGCGCCCAACAGAAAATAGTTCAACGGTGTCAAATCGCAGCTTCTTGGCGGCCAGCTAACACCACCATTTCGGCTAATTGAACGGTCATCAAACCTTTGACGCAATAAATCGATTGTGGCATGAGATGTATGGCAAGGTGCACCATCCTGTTGAAACCAAACATCGTTCACATCAATAGCATGAAGAGTGGGTACAAAAAAAACGATTATCATGATGCGATAGGTATCTTCATTGACCGTAATGGTTCCGCTGTGCTCATCTTCAAAGAAATATAGGTCAATGACGCCTCCGCTCCACAAACCGCACCAAACAGTCACTCGTGGGTGTATTGGCTACTGCAAGACAACGTTTGGGTTCTCTGAGACCTAAATACGGCAATTTTGGTTATTAACTTACCCACCAAGATGAAAATGAGCTTCATTCGAAGAGATGATTTTTTTTTTTTTTTTTTTTGCAAAATGACATCTTCGTGCTGTTTCTCGTTGGCTCATCCAGCGAAGTGAAAACAAAGCGGATGGTCATGCGGCTTCAACCAACTGAACTTTGTAAGGCGTCATACCGAGATCTGTTTGCAAAATTCGGCGAAACTGGTGCGTGAAATGTTCAATTCTTGAGAACGATAACGAATTGATGTTAATGGATTCCCACGAGCACGAGTGTACGCACTGTATGAGCAAGCTTACATCCTGGCTCATCAACAATGAAACCAGTTTCATAAACTTTAGCAATAAACTTGCGTATACCGGGGACTATAAGCCCTTTTCTGCGACCAAATTTCGTACGACATTTTCGTGCAATTTCCGATCAATTGTCTTTGTTTTTTGGAAATAAATTTCCAATCAATCCCAAATTTGCTCAAGCATAAATCGATTCATTTCTTTTAGTGGAGCTAATATACTGAATTTTGTGACAGAATAGAAAGACATAAGTATTGCTAGATTTGAAATAACCGCTGGTTCAAATTTAAACCGATATAGCTTCGTGTAGGACTATCAAAGGCAGATTTATAATCGCCAAAAAGTAACGATCTCTTTTTCTACGTGATATTAATTCCATGGGACTTAATTCTCTGTTACCGGAGAAGATTTCATTGACTTAACGGCTTTGACGGCTGTAACGATACGATTTTCATTATACAACCATTTGATAGTGAAAGTCAACACAATTTTAATTTTCAGCTACAAGACAACCGCTTCAGCATATCATAAAAGTACCAACGCATTATTTAAGTTACTTGTGTACTTTTTCAAAACCCCAAGTCCCTGTTTTTGTGAAACTTTTTTCTGTTACAGTTAGTTTTACATGCATATCCCTATATAACAACTCAATTATTGATGTCTTTTTTATATCCTTTTCTTTTATATGCTTGTTTATGTAAATTTTTGATTACATTTTGCATTTAATGAATCCGTTTTTATAAATGGATATGCAAACATACAATTCTATTCAATGATCTTTTAAATTTGTATATAGAAATGTGCAGCTATGAGTCCTTTGTTAGAAATGTAATTTTTTTTTTTTTTTTTTAAACAGGACTGTAAAAAGAGTTATTGGAAAATTGAAAGCAAAACATTTATATCCTTTTATACAAAATATTTACATCCGTTAATTTGAATTTAATTGTTTTTTGTATTTATTTATTTTTTATTTTAGCTAACACACCCTACTGTACTTAACTCATAAAGATTCATCGTCATGCTTGTATTAAATTTCCCAAATCAAATGTTTGATTTTTCCAATAACAAACAGAGACGACATAGCCTACAAGTCAAATTAATTATAAAGGAGACGTCAATACACGAAATATATGTATTTGTTGTTTGAACTCCTGTTCCTGTTTAAATAGATTTATAAATGGGACAAAATGGCATTCAACTAACAAATATTTAGAAATTTTTACACGAACTATTAACAACGACAAAATGCCACAATCACAAGACAAATAAAAATGAAAAACAAACGCCTGCGATAGAAAATCAAAATTAAAGCAAAAAAACGTTAGCCTTCAAAGGAACTACTGCATAAAATACGATTGATATAGGGAATATGGCAACCACTTAATACACCCAATACACATTTACATTGGAATACATTCTTCTTTGAATCTTAAACGAGTAGGTAATGGTGGTAGTATGGTGGTAATGGATGGTGTTAGTAGTTTAGTATTTTATGAAACTCAATATCTCCATTGTATGTGTGTATCCAAAAATGTTGATAATCAAACATCAGAGAACATCACATTTCCAACAGCAACAGCAGCAGCAACAACAACAACAACAACAACAACTAAAAACAAACATTCCAAAATATTGTTAAACTCAGTTTAGTCAACAAACAATGTTTACCACTCTACTTGGTTCATTTCGTTCATTCAAATGACAAGCAGCAGCTACACATACTTGTCTGTACGAGTAGAATCAAATGAAAGACAATTTTGTCTGTCTATCTGTTTGGAATGCTCTCTGTCTGTCATTAAGGGATGAGTTTTTAAAAGAATTTCATTTTGGATTGGCTGCTAACTGCTTGACTGACTGTGCTGGTTGTTATAATTGGAATACAACAGTACAATCAATACATTTGAATGAATGTCATCTTCTTACATACACATCTCTTTTATACAAGGAGTTGGCTTTTTTTTATTTGTTTGTTTGCATTCATTTCAGACAATTATCTTCTCTAACGAATTTTGTAAATTTTGTTTGGTAAACAATTATCATGAACTTTAGCCCTTTAAAAGAAAATATCTTGAGTCATTTGTCATGAAAGGCGGTATTTGAATTTATAATTGGATAAAATGTAAAAACAAAAAACAAAAATTAAATATACAAAAACATTGAATTTTTAGACTCTGCACCAGGGTCACCTAACATTTATAATCCCTTCAACGATTGGCATACATAACGTTAAAGTTGGTCAGCTGATGTTCATTTAAGCGGTTTGTTCGAAAAATTAGCTGATTTTGCTATTATTTTTAAATTTTATTTAATCATAATTTTTACTTTTATATCGGGTGGGCCATTTAAAAGTTTAAATTTAAAAATGCAATAAAACAAAAACGGTTTGAAATATTGAAAATTATTTTTTTTATTGTTCCGGTTAGGAATGAATTATTATTTCATTCATATGGCTGCCGCAGCTGGCCTCACAGTACCCCATTTAATCGGACCAATTTTCGAGAACTTTTTCGAGTGTATGGGATCGTATCTCGGCAATGGCATCACGAATGTTGGCCTTCGTATGATCAGTTGACTCTGGTTTGTCCCCCACAGAAAATAGTCAAACGGTGACTTCACCATTTCGGCTAATTAACGTTGACGCAATAAATCGATTGTTGCATGAGATGTTTGGCAAGTTGTGCCAGCCTGTTGAAACCAAACATCGTTCACGTTAATACCATGAAGAGCGGGCACAAAAAATCGGTTATCTTGGTACCAAAAGTGTCTCCATTGACTGTAATGGTAGCGCCGTCCCCATTTTTAAAGAAATATGGGCGAATGATGCCACCGCTCCACAAGCCTCAGCCAACAGTCTTTCGTAATCGTTGCATTGGCTTCTGTAAGACCACGTTTAGGTTTTCTGAGCCACAAATACGGCAATTTTGCTTATTAACTTTCCCAACAAGATGAAAATGAGCTTCATCATAAACCAAGATTTTTGCAATTTTTTGATGTTTTTTTTTTTGTTTCAATTGTCTTTGATTTGGAAATAAATTTCCGATAACTCCCAAACGTTGCTCAAGCCTAAATCGATCTATTTCGTTCAGTTGAGATAATATACTGAGTTTTGTGACAGAATAGAATGACAGAAGTATTGCCAGATTCGAAATAACCGCTGGTTCAAATTTAAACCGATAAGCGGCCCACCCGATATATAAAACTCTGGTTTATGTGGTGACCCGAAGAATCCGATTAGCACTTCTACTACATTTTATTGCCACAACTTGGCTATAAATTAGTTAAACGGTTATGTAATTCACAACTATCAGTCAATTAATATCTAAACTAGACAGCTAATCAAGGTGCCCGAATAGCAGTTTTCTAATAACTGACCCTCTCTTCCTCCATTTTTCGTTTTCAAAAGTTCAGTTAAATAAAACCCACATAAAGCTATGATTTCGATGAAACTTTCATTTGACTACAATGCTTGGATCTTGCCATTATGTACGCAATACAATGTCGTTTAAATGACCGAATAAAGCCAAAAATCGGTCGTGTTGTATCGCGCGTGGTACCGCCATATCGTCTAGTCCATAATATTCAATTGCTGGCCGAAAACGTCGGTTATCATATGGCCATAGCCTTCTGAATTGATGCTAACGCTTCTTTCAGCGTAATTTTTGAAATAAAATACAGCATGTCTTGACCATAATGCGCCCGGCTATCATGGAGGACAGTAATATCGTATTTAAACCTGAAATCCGCACTTAAAGGCCTTTCCTCTCGCTAGAGCTTCTACCCGGAAAACACTAGAATTATAAGGAAGACACATAGAACTTTAAGCTTCAAGTCTGTGAGAGTTTAGAACCATCCGTGTAGATATCCAGCGAATGACTTCCACTCTATTCCTCTCTGGAGGAAAAGGGAGTGGACTTCCACTCTATTCCTCTCTGGAGGAAAAGAGAGTGGAAAATTTCCAATTGAACAGTAATCAGTTCCAACAGTGTACTTAATTCGTCGTAATAATAGACTAGCATGACCATAAGGTACCGCACTAACTTTTGCCATCTTCTTAATATAAAACTCAAATGGTATTACATGGAAAAGTATATTAAAAGCCTCTAAAGTTCTCTGTATCCTGCCTGAGTAATTTCATGTTATACGCCCTCTGCTCATCGGTGGTACATGTACCATTTCCATGATTTGGTTTTCTGGACTCAGGGACATCACTGGTAGTGAAGAGGCTGATGAATTTGCTAGGAGGGCTTCGATGGATGTGAATCTATCACCTCTTACTCTGAAGGTTTCTAAAGGTTTCTTTAGTGAGAAAGCACAGAATAGATGGGGTTCCCTCTCCTCTTGGCCTATCTCGAGGACGCTGTGGTCTCGGTATGACAGTGGCAGCACGCTGAGACTACCGAAAATCCTCCGCCATTTCCAAACTCATTACGGCGTACACTAGTTATTGGATGATCGAAACAACACGAATAAGATGCAAAAGCACCTCTGAGAGGGAAACAATCGTTCACTTTCTGTGTGAATGTCCGGGTTGGCGAGCAGGCAGCTGCCGTATTTTAGCGTACCTTTATTCAATGGTTTGGCGCAGTGAGCAAATCTGGAACCCCTTGATCTTCTCCAAGGTGGCTATAATCCACTTTTCGCTTTCTTTATTCTTTTAAGTGGCTCTTTAGCTGTGTATTGCTGATTGTAGTTGTTCTCGGCTTGGCTAACTAGGCAACTTTCCTAGCTACCTACCTCTAAGTCATCTGCAAGGCTCTCCACCAAACTACTGACCCATACGACGTATAACGGCTCTATACAGCCATAGTATATATCTCGATTGAAGGTGCCAAGTAAAATTATAATGCCAAGGTTTTTTCCCAACCTTGAAACACTTCTGATAAGCAGTTTGTGGTATAGCCTGGAGGTTTTTGAACTCCATGCAATTTTTATCAGTTCAATTGTTGGTCAATCTATGTCCTCTCATGTATTGCTGCTGGTTTGGGAAAAGATGACAAAAATGATCGTTGTAAAATGATAAAAAAGTTAGATTTTTCCAAAAAGTCAGTCAGAAGTAACGCGTTGGTTTCCCAATGGCAATACTGATTTATTAAACTAGGATCACGCGATTGTTGAAAATGTACCAATATGACACAATTTCTATTGTGCTTTATTGTCGTAAAATATCAAAAATATCCCAATTTATTATCTGAAAATAAATTTCAAAATTTAAATATTGGTACGTACTCGTATTGTCAACTTCGATTGTCGCACAAGAACACATGAAATATTGGTGCATTTTTAATATTATTTGTTGCCGCATTATTACACACGATTGCCGTTCCAATAATTTATGTATTGCGACAATTGTGTGATCCCAGCTTTAGCGACCTGCCAACCTAACGATGCGTACGGTGGTACATTATCATAATGCAAAAGCATAAATAGGCTAAACGATCTTCTTATAGATTTAGCGATTCATTTGGAAGTTATTACTTTGTCAAAAGTTGATATTCGGTCGGGGCAAGGACTTGACTATAAGGCAGACGAGACATAACTTGCCAACCGTTATTTTATAAATAGTTTTTAACTGCTTTTGTAACACTATGAAATATTACGCTTTTCGACCAATAACCGCTTCAAAATGAATCAGTTGTATTTGTCCCCTGTGTACAAATTTAAGACAAGCCTCATATGAAGGTCTTTATAATTCGATTAAGAAATTTTTTTTAATAAAGGGTCCGTGAATGGTAACACTTCGCTCATGTCTGATTTGACAGATAATTAGTTTTATCCTTCCGCTGAACGAATATGGTTGTGTATACGCTTGAACAATGCTGGGAAATATTGCGACATTACTTTGAAAATCATGGTAATGTTGCAGAATGTGTGTTCATCTTTTCAGATAAAGCTCATTTTGATCTTGGCGGTTATGTAAACAAGCAAAATTGTCGCATTTAGGGCACAGAAAACCCGCACGCATACATTGAAAGACTGATACACCCAAGACGAGTCACTGTTTGGTGCGGATTTTGGTCCAGAGGTATAATTGGGCCATTTTTCTTCGAAAATGAGCAAGGAGTGGCCGTTACAGTCAATGGCGATCGTTATCGGGCCATGTTGAAAGAATTTTTGTCCACAAAAATTTAACAGGAGGATATTAGCAACATTTGGTTTCAACAGGACGGCGCTACGTGCCACACAGCCGAAGCTACATTCGATGTTTTGCGCCCTGTTTTTGAAGATCGCATTATCAGCCGCAGAGCAGATGTCGTTTGGTCACCTCGGAGCTGTAATTTGAGACCGTTGGACTATTGTTTGTGGGGTGCCGTCAAAAATAAGTGTTACGCCAACAGGCCAGAGGCAATTGATGCTTTAAAGGACAATATTCGTGAAGCTGTTGGTGAAATACAGCTGCACACAATCGATAATGTGCTTAAAAATTGGACCGATCGTGTAGGCCAGCCGAGGCAGCCATTTGGATGAAATTATTTTCCATTATTAACCGAAAGGATTGTACTTTCAAATAAAAAAAGAAATTTTGAGAAAATATTCAGTAGTTTTTTTATAGCATTTTCAATAAAGAAATGGCGGACTCTTTATTTTTGAATAAGTTCAGAAGACTGAAAATGAATTAATTTTTTTAATCGATTTTTCCCCTTGACCCATTTGCAGAAAAGGCAATATGTTAACAATTTAAAATTTTAATATTTTATTTAAAATATTTTCTAAGAAAGATGTCTATAAACACACAGATATTTTACATATTTAATGATGAAATAATGTTCAAACAGCAGATTTCTGAGTTATATTACTAACAATAGACATACTTTCACACGTATTGAAATATTTATCGATTATATACTTACTTACATACATATCTACGTAGAAATTAATTTAATTTTTTAATCTTATACTTCAGGCTATTTTGACATTAATCTTTTGTAAAATATACATCAAATCAATCAATCCATGCATACTCGTAGATATTTTTTTTCTATTTCATTTTCTTGTTTTTATTTAACCCCAAAAGGTAAAACGTATATTTTATAAAACAAAACAAAAAAAGAGGAAAATAAAATATATAATAAAATATTGATTATATTTAACATATTTTTTGTATGAAAAAATAATTGTACAATCACAGTAAGAATTAAACGTACGATTAGAGGTATTTGATGTTAAAGGCCATGACTATCGGACTTAGTCCTTCGATATGTCAAAAATTGTATGTGTTTCCTGAAAATATGATGGTGTGTGCAAAAGCGTATTCGAATTGATAATCTTTTACAAATTTTCGCAAAGTTTCTGTGTGATCAGAGTTGCATTTTGTGCAGCATATGTTTTAGCATCTTTTTTGTATGACAGTGACATATTTTGTTGTGATTTTCTTATGTAGGACAGAAACCTATCAGATTTTTATCTGGCAACTTTATAAGATAGTCAGTCATGTCCTTAAAAAATATGAAATGCTCATTTACATGTTAGCAAAGCGTCAAGCTGTTTATAAGAAGGGGTCTCTTTTAGGCCACGAGTACCGTTTTTGAAACACGGTGACAAAGGTTTTCTTTTTACGAACGGGCTAATGACGTATTCCCCGGTAATTTATGCATGAATGTATGTACATACACACATATGTACGAGGGGGGATTGATATTGAAGCTACCTAAGTAGGAAAACAACATTTTTTTTCAAAAACCATTCATTTCTCAACATAGTCGCCTTTTAGCTCAATGCACTTAGTAAAACGATTTTCCAACTTTTTTATATCATCTGAATAATACGATTTTGGCAACTCCTCAAAATACGCATTAGTTTCGGTAATCACTTCTTCGTTTGAGATGAATCTTTTTCCTGCGAGCGATTTTTTCAAGCTTGGAAACAGGAAAAAGTCACTAGGGGCTAAATATGGACTATAAGGTGGATGATCAACCAATTCGAAGTGGATTTCTGTAGTTTTAGCATCGTATCAAATGCTGTGTGAACCGGTGCGTTGTCTTGAAGAAAAAGCACTTTTTTCTTGTTTAAATATGGTCGTTTTTCCTTGATTGCATCAACCAATTGATCCAATAATGCACGATAATACTCTCCTGTGATTGTGGATCCCTTTTCAAGATAATCGATGAGCAATATTCCGTGTGCATCCCAAAATTCAGTGGCCATAGCCTTGCCAGCCGATTTCGCTGTCTTCGCCTTCTTCGGAGTACTTCCACCAGCTTCCACCCATTGCTTCGATTGATTTTTGGTTTCAGGTGTGTAGTGGTGGACCCACGTTTCATCAATAGTTATTAATCTACGCCAAAAATCAGCAGGGTTATGCTTTATCATGTCCAAGCACCGCTGTGAAGTTATCTGTCGAACTCGTTTTTGTTCAACACTGAGCAAACGCGGCACCCATCTAGCTTGAACACACGTTCATATGATATGTTTACCATTTCAGCAATCTCACGGATTTTTCCCGGCGATCATTCATAACGATATCGAGGATTTTCTTGATATTTTCTTCAGTAACCAGCTCTTTTGGCCTTCCTGTTGATGGTATTGTTGCAGTGCTTGTTCAGCCCCGTTTAAATCAAGCAATCCAATATTTTACCATATAATCTGACGGAGCAGATTCGCCGTAATGTTTATCAAGCTTTTCTTTTGACTCTTTCGCCATTTTGCCTTTCAAATAATAGTGTTTAATCACTATACGAAATTCACTTTTTTCCATTTTCCAAGAAACACAAAAGTTGCTTACTTCAAACGACTACAACAAATAAACTAATCGATGAATTTGGCTAAAATTTTAACAGCTGACGTTTGACAGATCGTAATTTCTAAGAAATAAACGTTTTTGTGTTTGTGCTGCCATCTAGCGCTAGGTAGCTTCAATGTCAATCCGCCCTCGTATATAATCTGTTTTCCTTCTTTGCTAATTTTCGCCCGCTAATCGTGTGTATTAAGTTTATGGTGTTACCCGCCAATAGTGTTTTAACAACGCTTTTGAGAATTATTATTATTTTCATTTACTCCTTCTTATTCCTCAAAGGAGCATAGAGCCGATCTGCTTAATGCCAAATATCTCGTGTCGATATAAAAGAGTAGGTTAAGTGAACTTAAGCTATTCTTACGCAAACAGACATTGGAATGGAATAAATAGAGAAGATTTTGGCAAATGTAAAATTGTAATTAAAGAAGGAATACGCTATGTAGTACATAGATGAAATTCTAGAACGTTAATTTTTTGTAGCCTTATCATTTGAAACCAATGCTGTTATTTTCAGTACGAATGTCATCAACTACATAACATGGGTGTTTAAATTCACTATCGCTTCTATAATCAGATATTTCTTTAAAAGAATTTATCGCATCGAAGGAGTCAATTATTTGCAGGGTTGGCAGCCCACTGGGTAACCCAATAAAACCCGGGTGGGTTTTTTTTATTTAAAGGTTTTCGTAGTTAATTTACAACAAAAATGAGTGTAGTTTACGTATTGGGACTAGAAATTTACTTGATCATTTTTTGACCTAAAAAAAAGATAACAAAATAAGAAATTTATCAAATCACCGCTTACATCTTTTCTCCACCTCTAAACCAATTTCAAAATCCCGTCTCAGAAAAACTTCTCATCTTTTAAGGCGCTTTAACTTTGAAGCCGATTTTATATTTCTTCGAGAAAAACGATAAACTCATACCTCTTTATACGGCCTAGAAAGTTTCAGAAAATGTAGATCGTAATTCGAAATGCCTATAAACGATATGTATTGCGTTTGTATACATTTTTTTTAACTGTGAACCTCTAGAACGAGGTAATTTGCGCTTAAAGCGAATGTGTTCCATATAAAAAAGCCCGTATAAAGAGGGAGTGTTCGGAGAATATAGCAGATGCGGCATTTGATCGTTTCTAATAATTGTTTTGAAACTTTTGTGTTTTCATGCAGAAGAATAACTTAATCATGTCAGTCTTTACATTACGGCCGTTTTCCTCATATGGCATGATTCAAACAAAATAATCGCAGTTTGCTTTAGCATCTTATAGTACAGAATGATGCATTGACCCCACCAAGAGTACAAAATTATATTATAAAAACTAAAACAATGTGATTGTACAAGCAAACAGCAAATATTGTCGACTTGAGCAAAATTTTGAAGCATTTATAAAACCCAAAAAACCCGTCAAAAAATCCAGTAAAACCCGGTGGGTTGGTTTTAAAAAAAAAAAACCCGGGTTTTTGGCAACCCTGATTATTTATCCATCTAAGAAATAAGCCAAATTATTCCTTCTTGTGAAGCACTTTAAATGTTTATGTTTCGTATTTACTAGGGAGATCGGAAGGTTATTATTCGACCGGTTTTAACCGGTTTTTTTGTTTTTTCGAATACGGTTTTTTCAAAATCTTCATTTTTCGAATACCGAATAAACCAGTTAATTTAAAAAAGTATAATTTTTATACGTTTGTATATTTTTTTTATTGATATATTAGTTAGTGAAGCTTTTCACAGCGTAAATACACATATCGAGTGGCTAGTAATGTTGTGAGGTATTATCGCTGTTGAAAATTGTCATATGGTGTGGCCTGGGATTGAACCGACGACTCCTTAGTTGGAAGGTGGGTTCTTAGCTAACATATCACAGTGACACATACACTATTAAATACATGGTGCATAAGTTTACATACAGTGCTGCTCGAAATCTAAGCAAATTTTCTTGTCGAGGCATTTAAGGACTCGTATGTTACTAATAGATTACTTCAAAGTAAAACATTTAATTTTTGTTATCTTAAGCACCTAAATTATAACTATAATAGCAAACATTTAACACCATTCTCTACCAAGAAATATAGCAAAAACGAAAAGCAACTTTCAGCACTTTGTGTAATAGGCTTTGTTTTTTATGCACTAAGCACACCTTTCTGGCATAGTTTTAATGGGATTTGTTAGAAATATTATTAGTATTGATTGCCACTCTCCATCAGCTTCTGCTCATTTTTCAAACGAAGTGGTCCAGCTCGGCGCTTCAAGAATTAGGAACAATGTTATTTAAATAAAAGAACCGGTTAAACGGTTATGTGAATTTTTATTAACCGAAAAACCTCTTTTTTAAAGTGATACTTTTCGAATTACTCGAAAACCGGTTTTTGAAAAAAGTCGAATAATCGATCTCCTTAGTATTTACCAAATACTAATGGTCTAATTTTCGTTAATACTGTATTTGTGCAAAAAATATTGTTTAGAATATTATAAGGGGTGTTTTTTATAGAGGTATAGAACTTTAAGTTGCAATAAAACAACGATGGATTATTCGATTGACATGAATTTTATTTATCCGAAAGATAATCTTGTGGCATTACATTTTAAATATGATTTTTGGCATATGACTGACACGGCTGGCGCGTATGTAGTCCAATCTGGACGTCCAATTTTCGATAACTTTTTCCAGCATTTGTGGCCGCATATCGGCAATGACACGGCGAATGTTGTCTTCCAAATGGTCAAGCGTTTGTGGCTTTAGCGCATAGACCAATGACTTTACATAGCTCCACAGAAAGTAGTTTAGCGGTGTTAAATTATAAGATCTTGGAGGCCAATTCACAGTTCCAAAACGTGAAATTAGGCGGTCACCAAACGTGTCTTTCAATAAATCTATTGTGGCAGGAGCTGTGTGACATGTTGCGCCGTCTTGTTGAAACCACATCTCCTGGACATCATGGTTATTCAATTCAGGAATGAAAAAGTTAGTAATCATGGCTCTATACCGATCACCATTGACTGTAACGTTCTGGCCACCATCGTTTGTGAAAAAGTACGGACCAATGATTCCAACAGCCCATAAAGCGCATCAAACAGTCAGTTTTTCTGGATGTAACGGTGTTTCCACATACACTTGAGGATTACCTTCACTCCAAAAGCAGCAGTTTTGTTTGTTGACGTAGCCATTCAACCAGAAGTGCGCTTTATCGCTAAACAAAATTCGCTTATGAAAATCGAAAACAACGGTAATCTCGTTTTGGACCCATTCGACGAATCTACGCCGGGCGTGAGTCTATTCATGATAAATTGCCAAACCAAACTGAGAATAAATCTCTTGACAGCTGTTAAATCAGTCGCCATCTTGAAAAGTAATGCCAACTTAAAGTTCTATACCTCTATAAGGAACACGCTTTATATATACATACACACATAATTTTTTGTATATATTCTGCAATTTTATAATATTCTTATTATATATACAACATACACACAGACTTGTGTGTATCTATCTACATACATAAAATATTTATAGAGCATGCACAGAATAAGATTATATATACCAAATATTTGTACATACACACATGAATATATTGTAAATATATACAGAGTTGTATACGTATAATCGTTATACTTTGATACAAAAAACCCTCGAGGAATTTATTGTAGCGACAGAAGTCCATAAAGTAATTGAAGGATTAAAAGCACCTCATAATCTGTATTATTAGTGAATTGTGAATATAAAATAAAATATTTTAAGAAACGAACGAAAACAAAATGAAAAAGTAAAATAATAAGTAATCAATAGGATGGATCTGATGATGAATGGCTTTAAGTGTATGTATGTACTTGTATAATATAAAGGCAAATGTAAATATTTTCCGTTTTTTTTTTTTTATAATTGAATACGAGTATTTCGTTTAAAATGATAATTTTTATACAAAAAAAAGAGAAAAAGAATATTTTATTTATTACATTAATATGAAGCATATTTAAAAGCATATTTAAAAATTTTCATATACGAGGGCGGATTGATATTGAAGCTACCTAAGTAGGAAACAAACATTTTTTTTCAAAAACCATTCATTTCTCAACATAGTCTCCTTTTAGCTCAATACACTTCGTAAGACAAATTTTTTATACCATCTGAATAATACGATTTTGGGAACTCCTCAAAATACGCATTAGTTTCGATAATCACTTCTTCGTTTGAGATGAATCTTTTTCTTGCGAGCTGTTTTTTCAAGTTTGGAAACAGGAAAAAGTCACTACGGGCTAAATCTGTACTATAAGGTGGATAATCAACCAATTCGAAGTAAATTTCTCGTAGTTTTAGCATCGTATCTAATGCTGTGTGAACCGGTGCGTTGCCTTGAAGAAAGAGCACTTTTTTCTTGTTTAAATGTCGTCGTTTTTCCTTGATTGCATCAACCAATTGATTCAATAATGCACGATAATACTCTCCTGTGTTTGTGGATCCTTTTTCAAGATAATCGATGAGCAATATTCTGTGTGCATCCCAAAATACAGTGGCCATAACCTTGTCAACCGATTTCGCTGTTTTCGCCTTCCTTGGAGCACTTCCACCAGCTTCCACCCATTGCTTCGATTGATTTTTGGTTTCAGGTGTGTAGTGGTGGACCCACGTTTCATCAACAGTTATTAATCTACGCCAAAAATCAGCAGGATTATGCTTTATCATGTCCAAGCACCGCTGTGAAATGATCTGTCGAACTCCTTTTTGTTCAGCATTGAGCAAACGCAAAATGTTGAACACACATTCATATGATATGTTTACCATTTCAGCAATCTCACGTATTTTGACCCGGCGATCATTCATAACGATATCGAGGATTTTCTTGATATTTTCTTCAGTAACCACCTCTTTGGGCCTTCCTGTTGATGTTATTGTTGCAGTGCTTGTCGGCCCCGTTTAAGTTCAGCAATCCAATATTTTACCATATAATCCGACGGAGCAGATTCGCCGTAATGTTTATCAAGCTTTTCTTTTGTCTCTTTCGCCGTTTTGCCTTTCAAATAATAGTGTTTAATCACTACACGAAATTCACTTTTTTCCATTTTCCAAGAAACACAAAAGTTGCTTACTTCAAACAACTACAACAAATAAACTAATCGATGAATTTGGCTAAAATTTTAACAGCTAACGTTTGACAGATCGTAATTTCTAAGAAAGAAAAACTTTTTGTGTTTGTGCTGCCATCTAGCGCTAGGTAGCTTCAATGTCAACCCGCCTCGTATTTCGTTACATATTTAATTTCGCAATTAATTCGTTCACACATTCATCATATACATTTGCTCGCATATTTTCCTTTCATTTGCAGTTTTTTTTTCGAATTTTGTGTTTTTTTTTGTTGTAAATTTACTTTAGTTAATGAAGCGAATTCGTAATGAATGGAATGTATTTATTATTTCATATTCATATTTATATTTTATGTGATGAATGTGTGATCCAGTTATTTTAATATATTTTTTTCTGTTTTTCTCTTTCTTTCTCTCATATGAAAAAAATCCTTATAGACCTTGTTTGTAAAAGACTATGATAACGTTAAAAGGCCGATTTTTTTTATAAAATAATATAAAACAATATTTATGAGTACGATGCATATGAATGGAGTGTACCATAAATACATATATGACTGTTATGCTGATATGGAAATTACATTAATCATAACATTACAAATGATAGAAGTATTTAAAGGTTGTCACAGTTTTGGCCAAGTGTATATTTTAATTTCTTTAAAATAAAATAAATTTAAATTTTTATTACAAAAGTTGTGTATGATAAACAATTAATCAACAAAAGTTTTCTTAAAGCATCAGAGTCGAAATCCGTTAGTGATTTAAGTCTTGGTCCACTTTGTAAGGATATCTTTTTCCCATTCTTAACTAATATCTAAATTGTTGGAAAACCAGGATATTTGTGTCGGTTTTTATCAGGGTTGGCAAACCCCGGTTTTTTTTAACCCAACCCACCGGGTTTTATTGGGGTTTTTGATGGGTTTTTTGGGTTTTATTGGGTTTTATAAATGCTTCCAAATTTTGTTCAAGTTGACAATATTTTTGCTTGTTTATAAAGGGTCCGCCAAATAAATTTTTTTTTGAAAATGCTATAAAAAAACTACTGAATATTTTCTCAAAATGTCTTTTTTATTTGAAAGTACAATCCTTCCGGTTAATAATGGAAAATAATTTCATTCAAATGGCTGCCTCGGCTGGCCATGCAGTAGCCTACACGATCGGTCCAATTTTTAAGCACATTTTCGATTGTGTGCAGCTGTATTTCACCAATGGATTCACGAATATTGTCCTTTAAAGCGTCTATTGTCTCTGACCTGTTAGCGTAACACTTATCTTTGACGGCACCACACAAACAATAGTCCAACGGTATCAAATCGCAGCTCTGAGGTGTCCAAACGACATCAGCTCTGCGGCTGATAATGTGATCTTCAAAAACAGGGCGCAAAACATCGAGTGTAGCTTCAGCTGTGTGGCACGTAGCGCTGTCCTGTTGAAACCAAATGTTGCTAATATCTTCCTCTTCAATTTTTGTGAACAAAAATTCGTTTAACATGGCCCGATAACGATCGCCATTGACTGTAACGGCCACTTCTTGCTCATTTTCAAAGAAAAATGGCCCAATTATGCCTCTGGACCAAAATACGCACCAAACAGTGACTCGTCTTGGGTGTATCGGCTTTTCAATGTATGCGTGCGGGTTTTCTGTGCCCCAAATGCGACAATTTTGCTTGTTTACATACGGAGCTGACGGTGCTTCTCTTCTTCCAAAATCCGTACGCAATTTTCGCACACATTCTGCAACATTACCATGATTGTTCAAGCGTATTTAACCATATTCGTTCAGCGGAAGGATAAAACTTATTATCTGTCAAATCAGACATGAGCTAAGTGTTACCATTCACGAAATAAGCACGAGTTGAAAAAAAAACGTTAGATGGCGGACCCGATATAATCACGTTATTTCAGTATTTATTATACAATTTAGCACTCTTTGTGGGATCAAGGCGCCATTGTGTACTAAGAGCTGCTAAAACTGAATGATCGAAGCAGACTGCAGTTACTTGGTTTTAATAGTGCTTTATGAGATGAACGGCCGGTATGTAAAGGCAGACATGATTAAGTTATTCTTTTGCATGATAACACCCGACCTCATGTTGCAAAAGTTTCAAAACAATTATTAGAACATTGCTCCGTCGGTTGTTGCGACGAATACAATATACTCACACCTTTTTATATAGGCTTGCTTTACATGGCTTTTCGCTATAACGACCTGTTTGTATTATGGAACACATTCGCTATAAGCGCAATTTACCTCGTCCTACGGTTAAAAGACGTGAATTTTCCGTTTTCTAAAAGAAGTGTAAGGAAAGCAAACGCAGCACATATTCATCTCGTTAAAGGCATTTCGATTTACGGCCTACATTTTTAGAAACTATCTATCACCGAATCCTTTCCTTTGAAGAAATACAAATTCAGCTTTAAAGTTAGAGCGCCTTAAAAGACGAGAAGTTTTTCTGAGACGGAATATGGAAATTGTCTCAGAAGTGGAGAAAAAATTTAAGCAGTGATTAGATAAAGTTGTTACTTCATTATCTGTTTAAGGTCAAAAACGGAACAAATAAATTTGTTGTCCCAATATGTAAATTACACCGATTTTTGTTGTAAATAAACTACTAAACCCCTTAAAAACCCGGGTGGGTTTTTTTAAATATAATATATAATTGGGTTTTATACAGTGGGTTGCCAACCCTGTTTTTTATGCTTCATGCCTCTCTTTAGGTGACAATATTTTGCACACTAGTCCTATTATACCCCCCGAAAATCTATAAGATTCCGTAATTTGTTGAATTTGTCAAACGCCAGTACCGATAAACTTCTAGGTTTACGTTGGAATGCGAGCATTGATGCATTTTTTTTTTTTTTTCTTCAAGCCAGCTTCAGAGGCTGACTTTTCTAAAGCCACCAAACGTTCTATCGGTCGTAGATCGCTAAGCTTTTTGACCCCGTGTGGTGAGTGGCACCTAAAGTCATTGTTGTTAAGATTATTATGCAACAAATTTTGAAAAACAGAACCGATTTTGAAATCCCTGTAGTTAAACCGATGGCATGAATTACCCTTTACCGATAGTTACCCTTTCATCGAACGGATTATTATTGGGTTATTTTTTTTAACCCTTAATAACCCTTTTTCTAAAAAAGCATATGCTGCTACTCTGTATAGTTAAATCCTTACCCCGTGGTGATATTATCACCCATTTACTCGCTGTCAAAACAAAAATTGCGCCTAAAAAATTGCACAGTTTACCCTGTTAAGAGCTCTGCGGTGCAACTCTGTTAGTAAAAATGGTGAGTTCACTTTAAAAGAAGCTGAATTCTACCAATTCGGAAGCCTTCGATGGGACGGGTTCAAATATCGTTCTGTCCTGGCTTCAAAAACCTCCGTGCCATTGGCCAACTTTTTTGGGTACTAACAATTGAAATCACGTACAAACTCATTTTAATGCTGCTATTTTGACTAGTCGTGGTATAAACGCTACGAATTTCTTCTCCACTCCAATGAACTCACTGATTCACTCTATTTAGCTGAAGTTCGGTTTGCGACAAATCGTTTTTTAATTTTTGTTTCGAAATATCCATTTTATAGAATGTTCCATAGGGTGGAATTGATCTACTTTACACTATAAAATCGATTTCTTATCTTTAACCTATTTATAGACTTCATAGAAAATAGCCACCCAAAAAGCCGACAGAGAAGAAAAAGAGTGCAACAGCCAACTAATACGTAAATTCATTATAAATCGTTTCACGCTTACTGAACGCCTGAAAAGGTCAAAAATGCATTATTTAGTGCAGTGATTTTCAAAATTTTTTTTCGCTAAGCACTTTTGACGATTTCAATGTTGTTGTCATATAACTCAACAATTTGCAACTGTGTCGGATGGAAG
The DNA here is from genome assembly GCA_023159175.1 of Wohlfahrtia magnifica. Classification (NCBI taxonomy): domain Eukaryota; kingdom Metazoa; phylum Arthropoda; class Insecta; order Diptera; family Sarcophagidae; genus Wohlfahrtia; species Wohlfahrtia magnifica. The sequence continues at coordinate 1,929,046 of JAKWBJ010000052.1, read as the reverse complement.
AACGTAACTATATCAAAGCAGATGCAAAAATCTCTTAGTATAGTTTACAATTCGTGCAGGGCGAGGGGGTAATTGTACTATTTACTAGGCGTAGAAGTAAAATACATATCTGATGAACATTCTAGATAGAACATGAGGGAAATATTTGTCCTGTGTTACAATTAAGCCGATCATGGCATATTATGGTTTTCAGCTCCTCTGTGGTAAAACGTTTAGTCTGCAACCCAGAATTATGTGCCGGGCTTTCATTACGATATGACCGATACTGTCCTATGCTGCATTAGCGTACTGAACTAGAACAGAGCTGGATAATTCGCGAACTCTATTGGATGTGGTCTAACGCCTTACTTTGAATCAAGGGTGCGATGCTGACCTGTCCCACAATTAGTACTGGGACCATCCAACACATGCCTTCATTATGCAACTTACATTCCCTGGTGATCTTGATTATATGTCGCCCACTTTGACAGAAAATTTGATGTCCTTGTACACGGGGGTGGCGTAGTGTAGTGGTAAGCCGCAGGCATATAAACCTCCAGACTATACCACAAACTTCTTATCAAAAGTGTTTCAAGGTTGGGTAAAAACGTTGGCATTTCAGTTTTATTGAGGACTTCAAACGAGATATATGGTATTCTATGGCTGTATAGGGCCGTTATACGTCGTAGAGGCCAGTAGGTAGGTGAAAAGCCTTGCAGAGGGCGTATAACACTAAATTACTCGGCAGATTACAGAGAACTTTAGAGGCTCTTAATATACTTACCCATGTAATACCATTTGATTTTTATATTAAGAAGACGGCAAAAGTAAAGGTGGTAATGATGTAATTTGGAATTGATTCACTATAACCACGGTGATGTTCAATTAGAAATTCTCTACTACTAGAGTGGAAGTCATTCGCTGGCTAGCTTTGATGCTTTGGTCTACACGGATGGTTCTAAATCAGATCGTGGTGTTGAGCTGGTAACTACTCTCAGAGTCTTGGAATCCAAAATTTTATGCGACTTCCAGATAGTTCTAGTGTTTTCCGGGCGTAAATCCTGGCAATAGTAGAGGCCTGTAAGTGCTGATATCAGACTTAAATGGATATTGCTATTTTCCCGGATAGCTGAGCATTGGACTCAGACGTGACTACTTCTAAACTGATGAAGCAGGTAATCATAATCTGGATACCGAAATATTGAGGTAACGAAAAAGTGGCGGGGATGGCACGGCATAGTGGTTAGAATGCTTATATACAATACAAGCTGCTCAGGCTCGAATCCCCAGCAGAGAACATGACGAAAAAATTTAATTACGGTTTTCGAGTGTTTAATTAGGAAACTTAATCCCTTTGCAGACATATCAGTCCAAAGGAAGCCCCCAGACCTTCCAGCTTACCTCTGGCAACAAATGATGACGAGAAAACGCAGCCACTGAGAACAATTTACAAGGCTAAGGAAGGATCACCACCACCACTTAGCAAGGATCTTCACCACAACGCACAATCATATTGAGGCGAGCTACAATAGATTAATCATCTACTTAACTTGAAAATTAACTTGAAACTGAAACAAAGCAATGGATGCTGTGTGTAAAACCAATATGCTCTCTAGAAGAGTGACGGAGAAAAAAAATACCCGCAAGGGATCTATGGTTGGACCAATCTTGATTGCGTAATATTCCGGATTGTTACGAACATAAGGTTGGGCATCACAGCATTTATTACATCGCTAAAATAAATAAACAAAAACTGCAAGAAAACTATACATACTGTTTACAAATAACCAAATCGACAACAGCAAACATTATTAGCAGAGATAAAATAAATAAAAATAACACAGCAACAACAACAACAAACTAGCAGCAAAGAAAACAAGTAAGAATAAAAAGCAACAACAAATACTAAAAGCTGAAAGAGGTATATGTTTACATACACATGGCTACGAAAGAACTAAAAAGAAGTTAAAAGAAAGAAATGGAATCTACCTGAAACATCGAGACGTTCGAGAGCTTTCGATGTGTTGTTTACTCAGCGATATAAAAAGCACAACGATGCGAACAACAATCAGTTTATGTGTCGTAAACTCAGCGAGCGCAGTTTAAGTAAAGTAAGCTCAGCGAGTGCAGTTTGTGTGAAGAGAGTATATATGGAGTAAAGTCGTGAAGTGAATCGTGAAGTAGAAAACCAGTTTAGTTGGAGCTAACTCAGTCAAGAGAGTTAAGTGTGGTTAACCTCTGGTCGAAAAGGTTGTGAACGAACCTAAGTTATAGCTACGATCGGGTTGGAAGATCTTTAGGAACAAAGATCTGTCGAGTAATTGTTGTTGTTTACAAAGTTGTAAACAGACAGAGTAATTAAAAGTAAAAATTGTTATTGCTTGTAAAAGATTACAAGCAGTGGTACACAAAACTGTGTTGAATAAAAGATTTTTTTTAACTACAATCCACGAACTCATAAAAACACGTTTTTAAAAAGGTAAAAACGTGACAATATGAAACAAAACAGACTAGCGATCAGCTTGAATCCGAAAAGACTTTACATATAGAAAAGTAAGTACCCTTCGATTTTCCAGGCGAAAGTTTACGCCATTTTCTCCAGCGTTAGGAAATGTATAAGAAGAAAATCGAAAAGTTTGAGTATTTATGCGATGTCAGATTATCAGATTGCCAGGCGGCCTCGGGATCTTTTTTCCGTTTTGGGTCCCTGCTCTTTTGGGCCAATCTGTGAACAAGAGAACTAACTGGGAGCTCGATGGGTTTTTATTGTTTTGCTTAGAATCAGTGCATGATTTCGGCTGTATCTGAATATAACACATACATACATACATAAATACAAATTTTGTTAAACTAAATTATAAATATTTTCTTTCTTCAAAATTTTTGATTAAGTTTGTAACAAGCATAGGTTTTTACTTTAAATTTTCTTTTCTTTCTTTCTCTTAATTAACCAAACTGTGTGCCGCTGTGGTATGATAGGTAAGACAGGCGGGTGTCTTACCAACCAACCAGGAGATCCCCGGTTAAATACCAGGCCAGATTATCTGAAAAGAAAAAGTTTTTTAACAGCAGCATCACCTCATAACATTAACTAGTAACTGGTTATGAGTATTACTACTATTGAAAACTTATCTAATGCATTTGCCGTTAGCAGCCGGCGTTAAAGAGTAGGTCTCTTTCAATAGAATCGGGTGCAGCTCATTCACTGATTTAAATCCCCGTGTACCTTCATGAAATGTTATGGGAAATACATACAATCAAACTGTTTTAAAAGCTTCAATTTACCAAAAAAAAAAAAAAAAAAAAAAATGGGTGAAAGTAATATTCGAACATAAATATGTATTTCAAAGAATTAATTTATCATTCATCATAAAGACCCTACCTATGAACTTCCATAATGCGTTCTTTTATGAAATTTAATATTTTTTTAACAATTTATATCAAACATAAAACTGAAACAACACCCACATATACTCTACTGTGTTTATAGAGTTAATAAAAAATACAAAATGGGTCTATTTAAACACATATTTTATTTGTATGTGTATACATACATACATACATACACATTTGCTATAAAAGATTATTAATAATACTTTTTTCATTAAAAAAATGTACAAAAACGAGGGAAAAAAATATATAAAAATCCACTCATTTGTGCATATTGTTGAAAGGTGTTCATGCGAAAAATGCAATTAACAAATTTTGTATTAAAAATTTAAATTTTTAATAACAGAGACACACACAGACACACACACACATACACACACAGAGAACACAATAACTGACTTTTTAATTTTATGTACACATACGGGACAAATGTTTTAATTTTTATTTTTTCCTCTGAATATTATAATTAAATATACAATATATATACACACATACATACATACATATTTATGTATGGATATATAATAAAAATACATTGTATGTGTGTGCACTATTTAAAATGATATTGTCAATACTTAAATATGATGATTAATTGGTTTTTAAATTTTTAGTTCAAACAATCATAACACACACACACACACACACAGCCAATGTTTGGTATTCAATATTAAAATAATGTTCTTTTGCGAATTTATTTAAATCACAAATAAATCTCTAGGCGAAATCGATTTAATCCAAATGTTTGACATTTAACAAACTGATTTATTTGGTATCCTATCTGGCAAATATAGAGATCGGCAGGCGATTCTTAATATTAATACAGGAATTTCAATCAGATGTGCGAAAGGTCTTAGAATACTATCATTATAAAAAAAATCCTAAGCCGATAATACATTGGCAAACATTTGTTTGCAAACATCATGTATGTATGCGTGAAAAATAAAAATAGCCAATCGCATACATGGAGAACTTACACACAACGTATGCGTGTGGCTATTTTCATGCACACATACATGATGTTTGCAAGCAAATGTTTGCCAATGTATCAGAGGTTTTAGGCGTTATATTGGAAGTTATAAAGAAAAAGGCCACTTATGCTTGTGCAAATACAAACAAGCTATGTACTTGACAGACGGACTGTACCAAAGAGTGCTTAGATAAGTCTCTGACAAAAGCTTCAACGTACTTATATGTATGTTAGTCTCGGCATAAACGGTTTAAAACAACACATACAAGGGTTTGTGTACCAATTTGAAGGCGATAGCAGCTCTTACTGTAAAACCTTTAGAGGTGACGAGTAAGAGATGAAAGAGAATTGGGGCTTGACGATTTTTTCTATACAAAATGACATAAAAAGTCGTCGGCAAAAGCAATCGTGAAATAGCGTTTTTTCGTGGCTATTTTTTTTTACTTTTCATGCATACATACATGATGCTTGCAAGCAAATGTTTGCCAATGTATCAGCGGTTTTAGGCGTTATATTGGAAGTTATAAAGAAAAAGGCCACTTATGCTTGTGCAAATACAGACAAGCTATGTAATTGACAGACTGACTGTACAAAAGAATGCTTAGATAAGTTCTGACAAAAGCTTCAACGTACTTATATGTATGTTAGTCTCGGCATAAACGGTTTAAAACAACACATACAAGGGTTTGTGTACCAACTTGAAGGCGATAGCAGCTCTTACTGTAAAACCTTTAGAGGTGACGGGTAAGAGATGAAAGAGACGATTTTTTCTATACAAAACGACATAAAAAATCGTCGGCAAAAGCAATCGTGAAGTAGCATTTTTTCTACTTTCTCGATTGGGCTCTCACAATCTGTATGTGGCAGGGTTGCAAAATGAGAACATCAGAATTGTACTCAGAAGCTCATAAAATTGTACTTTTTCGACCACAATTGTACCAAAAATATTTTTTTAATTTTTTTTTTTTTAAGTAAAAGTACAAAAAACGACAGAATTTTACATAAAAATTCATTTTTATAATAAGAAAATTAACTTTTGCACTTGAAGGTTCATTTATACTTTAGAAGTATACCACCTTGATCAAAAAGTTTTCGGAATTTATTCAGAAAATTCAAAATACAAGTTTACTCATCTAAATCTACATGCTCCCTTCAAAGTAATCTCCATCGACTACAACACACTTATGCCTGCACTTGATCCAATTCTCGAAGCATTTTTTATATTCGGTTTTCGGTATGTTCATCAGCGCTTCGTGCGGTTTTTTTTTATTATTATCTCTCGGCTGCTGAAACGCGAGTGAACAGAAAGAAGCCAAATCGGTTGAAATCGATGGCTATTGGATGGTATTTGTTTCATTTTTCTTCAAAAAATTTCGAATAATGATGGCACTGTACGACGGTGAGTTATCATGGTGCAAAAACCACGAGTTTTCTGGTCTCTGGTCTACACGACGGAAACCCAAATCATAGACAGAATGTCTTGGATGGTTCCAAACGAACGCTCAAGGCCTTCGCTATCTCTCTGATGGTTAATTTGCGGTTATTGAACAACATTTCTTATACTTTATCAACGTTTTCGTCGTTTTTCGATGTCAATGGTATGCCACTGCGCTCATCATCATCGATTGACTCACGACCACTTTTGAACCGTTCGTTCCACTGGTAAACGACTGTTTTTTTTAGAAAAACACTTTTCCAACATTTCCAACGTTGACGCACCATTAAGCACACATAGAGATAATATGTACTCTTTGCTACGTATGCCAAACTATAACGCTAAGATTTAGCGAGAATATCAATAACAGAAGTACCAACTCAAATCGGAACGATGGGACCGCTACAGGAGGTTAAGTTGATCAAGGTGGTATCTTTAAAAAAAAAACTACTCTAAGGTGTAAGACATGTTTAAGCGTAAAATAAGGTACTAAAAAGTCTATCGCTATACATACACACATAGAATTGAGATTAAATTATTTGGTATTTTAAAACAAAAGCAGCAAGAATATGATAACCTTAACACACCTTTTGTCTGAATAACACCGGAAACTGTAGGCATATGAAGCCTATTTCGTTCCTTCGTTTTAATAAATCAATTAAATGATAAACTAGGGAAATTACATTAACAAAAATAAACTGAGAAAGTTCGTAAATTGTACTAAATAAGTAATTGGTGTACCATTGTACTTTTAAGTCTGAAATTGTACCAAAAAAGTACAATTGTACTTTTCAACCCTGATTTGTTACTTTCACTGAATTTTATGCATTTTGTAAACAAAAAACATATGTTCTTAGTTTAGCACGAAAGAACTAAAAACAATAAGCAAAACAAACATAAAAACAATAATGGCAATTGACAGTATTTGAAGTTGCTACTGTCGATTATATTATGGGCCATCTTTTTTTTGAAACAGCGTTTTTGCTTGAAGTTGTGAACGTATTCTGTTTCATCACTAAATCAGTAAACAGGCATAAATTTATGTAGATTGTTATCAACACTTCTGAGTGCAGCAAACGAAAGCTTTGGCTCTTTTTAAAATGATTCAAACATTAAAAAGTCCGCTATACTCCCACTCTGTTGAAAGCTAACAAGCCACTGAATGAAATTTTTGTCTCACACACATATTTTTTTTTAATTATGGTTGCGGTTTGTACGTTAAAAACAAACAAAGATATGAATTTTTGTATAAAAGATTTTGTAGCTCTGTTAACTTAATAAAATTTCTTAATTGTGTGATAGGAAAACAAAACGAAAATAGCTTTTCGGGAATTATCAAAGACCATTGCTCTAGACCGACATTGCTGCTACACAGTAGAATAAAACTAAAAAACATTTCGACACGCAAATTAACTTTCATCTTCCTGACAATAATACAAGCGGAATGTATATATAAGCTGGCTTAGTGGCAACCACATGTCTATTGAGCCAAAGACTAATCAGAGCAATTCTTACTTACTTAATTCGATTCTATATTTTATTAGCCCTGCCTGCATAACAAATGATCTCCAAGCACGTTGACATTGTACGTGTTGTCTCTATTTTATTACACCAAAGATTTTCACATCTTCCTCCACTTGGTCCTTCCACCGAAGCCTCTGACTTCTCTGTCAGCGCTTATCTCGTAATTTTCATTCAACGACTTTGTGTCTGGGTTGATCTCCGTTCTTCGAGAGAGGGCTCTGTTCTTTAGCTGTTTCTCAAGTCTAAAGTATCTGATTCAGGATGGATCCGAGATATACTATAAATTCACCTACTTCCTAGACGTTGTCACTGCCACCCGTGATTATTTCAACAATGTTTTTTCGCGGCGCTTCTTCCGTAGTTGCCAGCATTATCTTTCTTTTGTTCTCATTTATTATCAGGCCCGTTTTCGACAACTCTATTTCGATTCGCACCAGTTGTATCTCGTTCTGTCCCCCAACAATATGAATATCATGCGCATAAGGGAAAAGGATGTGGCCTTTGGTATTAATAGTTTTATTAACGTTTATATTTTCCCTAATTTTCTCCATTGGGTAAGTTACACGATAAGATATCAGCCTGTTTTAGACTTCTTGAAGTAGCTGTAGTAGTAACTGCTACTGAGTATTATTCGAAAAATTCGCACAAATTTTAATTATATCCCATACGCAGGTGTGGTTTCAAATACGGTAGTTTGTCTCTTAACGGAGTGTCGAATGCTGCCTTATAATCACTAAGAAGATGGCATGTATCGATCTGCTTCTCGTGTATCTTTTCTAGGATTTGTAGCGGGATGAAGATTTGGTGGGTTGTGGACTTATTCGACCTGAAGGCACACTGACAGGATTAGCTTAAATTGGCAAGCTTAGGCTTCAGTCATTCACCTACTATACTTAACAGTACCTTATAGGCAAGTAATTGCTTAGGAAGACAAGAATTCAACTCACTCACTTCTAAATCTATAGTGAATAGGTTGTCGTTTAAAAGCTTTGTGAAAAGACATGACACCAAAGCATGACACCATGGATTAGACTTTACTCTGCTAACCCATTCAGCATCTTTCCGGATGTAGTGACCTATTTTCTGATAAAAAAAAATAGAAAAAAATAGTTGAGTTATAAGAGAGGAGTTACGCATGGGTCGAACGAAGGGCTAATCTTTGAAACTAGTGCTTATTTTGGGGCATTGAGAACGCTTATTGGAAGTAAGAAAATTGTTGTTTTAGTAAAATGCTTCTTATTCTGAATTTGGTATTCAGTTTTATGAAGAGATAATATAAGAACAAGGAGGAGGTGGCGAGGTGTAGTCGTTAGAGTGTAGGCATGCAACACAAGCGGCCCATTTTCGAATCCCAGCAGAGAACATGACGAAAAAAATTTTCATTACGGATTCGAGTGTTTGATAACGAGACTGTAACCACTCTCAAGACAAATACATCTAAAGCATCCTGCTGACCATCTAGCTTACATCTGGCAATGATGACAAACGTCAGACGAATGATTAGGAGAAAATTACAATGCTAAGTAAGGACCAACACCACCACTTAGCAAGTATCTTCACCATTACACACAATCATATGGAGGCGTACAACAGTAATCATCATCTTAGCTTGAAAATCAGCTTAATTACGGAAACTGTGAAAGAAAACAGTTGATGCTTTATGGAAAGCCAATATGCGGAGGAGTGACGGAGAAAAAAAATATAAGAACAGGGACTATTTCTATATATTTTATCAGTAGTACGTGCACTGTCAAATTTTTTTAACATTTTTTGTAAAAACTTCGAACTGCAGTTTGGTTACAAGGTTTGCACAAGCAAACGAAAAAACAGAAATGTTGCAGCAGACTCGGAAATCGGGGGAATCGGAAACATTATTTATCTCCTTACCACACAACACCATAATAATAGATTTTTTCTCTTAAGAGAAACAAACTATAAACCGTTTTATGAAAATGTTTGTAAAGAATGGTTATGATTAAAGAAAGAGTAGTAGTCATCCATTGTTTTCTCATACAGCTTTAAGAAAGACATTCTTAGATTGTTTACAACATAAAAGGAGACCAATTTATATTCTCACCTTAGACTAAATGAAACGCCTCAACTGATGATGACGACGAGGACAACAACAATTAAAATTATAAAAAGGCGTACGACATTTAAACTGGGATTTAAAAAGGATATCAATGACACGACATAAAAACGCAGAAATTTAATAGCAACTGACACTTGTAATCTGTTGCAAATAGGGGGTTATTTACTTTCAACTTAAGCGGGTGGCTTAAGATCATTGTTACTGTGTTGTTGCTCTTTCCAATAGCGCAACAAATACAAAAGAAAAAATGTGGAAAACAATAGAAAAGAAAAGAGTTTAAAGAAGAAAAAGAAAGAAAGTAAGACAAAAGGGTGAATATTTTTAAGATCACTTTGTAGCTGCATAATTGCAATCTTGTTTGCCAGTTAATTAAATCCGCTCAACTTGTTATTTAGATTTAAATCACAGAGATTATATGGTGTACGCCTACAAAAGATCAGTTCTATTCATCGCCTTGCACATGCCAGTTCAGGAAAATAAGACACAAAATGAACAATTAAAATATTACAAAACTTAAAATTCTTTTCGCTGAATAGTTTCACGGTGGCAAAATAAGAAGAAAAGTTATTACAGTCTTCAAATTAGTAAACAGAGGCTCACCAAGACCGTTTTGCTATTTCAAACATTTTTGTACAATAACGTTCAACATTCAAATTGTCAAGTTTGCACTCTTTAAAATCTAAAAAGGCTAGTTTACCACATTCATCATCCAATTTTTGATCCTCCATTTCTAGTCTAAATATTCTTTTCATATATTATTTCATTAATAGAAAAGGCGGTCAGTTGACTGGCTATGATTACGGTTATCACTTTACATTAAGTCACGTCCACCAATACTTTGTCATGAATATAAAAGGCGGTCAGTTGACTGGCGATTTGCCACTGAGCTTCGCTTCACTTCTACGATTACGTTTAAGGCGTAACATTAATTCGCGTTCACCAATACCTTTTCATTAATATAAATGACGTTCAGTTGACTGACGTTTTTCTAGATAAAAAAGAGGAATTTTTAATAAAATTGAGCCAGTTTGCAATTGCAGGCATGCGAGGCGCAACAATTAAAAAGTGATGCATAAATGATGCACTTCATTTCCAACAGTGATATGTAGTACACAATATGCAACATTTCGAATTGTATGCATTAAAAATGCATAGAATGCTCCCTGCACTCCATAATATACACATCACGTTCAGAATCGTCATCAAGTTCTTTGCTCTATTTCCATTAATAGAATTCCTGCGTTCAACTTTTCGGTGGTCCATATGATAGGCGTCACCGTATTCCACTGTCCCTCTCCGCTACTTATTACAGCGTCTGTTTCGATACTGTACGAAATGTATTGGTGATCACTGCGCGTGTATGTCTCAAGAATCTTCTATTTCGCGATCTTATGCAAAGTCCTCTCCGCTACAAGGGTAACATCAGGAATGGTGCCTTCACACCCAGGTCGTCTGAAAGTAAGAGTGTCTGCTGTGTTTACCGCAATCAGTCCAACTTTGGCCATCATGCTAACAATTGTTCTTCCTCTTGCATAAGTTATCTGCATTCCCCACTCAACAGCTTTGGCATTTAGGTCCCGTACGACTCTGAGGTGCTCTCAGATGGTGAGAATAAAATCCTCAATGCCGTTCAGTTTCCCTTCGAAGTCTTCAATACTATCGCTAGGGTTGAGGTAGCAACTGACTAGGGTAAGATATGCTCGGGTTTTACGGACTATAACGTCAGGATGTGCGATTAGCGATAGCAAGCCTTCAGTGGCATTTACTGATAGGAGATAATAGCTAGAATAGGTTGATGGACGGCCACGAGATTATCACGGTGGCTTGAAGTCAGCGAAAGGGACGGGGATTTATTAGCTGGATAGTGTTTTTTAAAGCTATCTTATAGACTTTCTGATAAGTGCAGTCTCTTTCAGGTTTAGGTTTTTGCTCTCCATAGGGTGGTGTAGCTGTTCCGTGGTTATAATGCTGCTGGTGAGACCATGGTCATTGATGTGAACAGTCAGGCTGACATAAGAGCACTAACTGGGCGTTACCTCAGTTCAAGGCTGTAATAAAGCCCTCACGTCACTCCATTGTAGATACAATGTTAAACTGTGTTAGGTTAAGGGGTACTGTAGTACAGTGGGGAACGTAGTATAGTGTGGACTGCTGATGGGATGACAAGAGAAGCAGCGGGTAAGTGTATAAATCTGGCGCACGGGCCTGTAAGACCATCGTTAAGTTTCATTGTTGGATTAGTAAGCTTATGGGCTCGTCTTAGAGTAGAGGCTCATGGAGGGGCAGGAGGACTGCAGGCTCTGCACGCTGTTGTGACTCAGACTTGAGTGAGGCTTATGAGACTTTAGAAGGTTTTTTGAACGAACATTGTGATATGGAGTTGTAAACTAGGTTGTGGAGCGCAGGTACCTATGATATCTGCAAAGTTTTTGGCCTTTTCCTGCACTTTAAAGAACAGGCTCAGATTTTTATTATATTATTCCTCCTGGCCAGGCACTCTAGCAGAACACTGAGACCCATGGGATCTATTCTGTCACCTCCGGTCTATAGTTTTTGCAGAACTGCTGCCTTGCCAATAAACATCAGCAGATCTGAAACCATAATAGTGAATATGTCACCCGATGAAACCCTATGTCCACCTAAATTTATCAAAAACCCTATATTCGCACAATATGCTTTCCGCTGTCTTTGATGCATGTGAGTACAATCTACAAACATCCACTTCTCTGAACTCTCTCAAGTCCGGCCAGCTATACTTAAAAGCCTTAGAGCGACGCCCTTATTATGATATGATCGCCGCCTTAGAGTGACAAAGTCCCCTTTGAACATTCCAGTGTTCCAATCGTCTAGCAATTTGCCAATCCTTGACCAGATTGAGGATAGTAGTAAATGGTGCTGCACAGCTATGTTCCGGACCGATATAGGATGTCATGGCACCTTTTTTGGCCAATGCATCCGCTATTTCATTACCGTCTATCCCACAGTGTCCAGGTATCCAAAACTGAACATTTTTTCCAAGCGAATGCTTTTGCAACGTATCGCAATAATATTTGATCAATCTAGATCTTAATCGGATCAAGCCAAGTCTCTTTAAGATAGCTTGGCTGTCAGAGAATATAATAATGGTCTTACCCTTGATCCCACTGTCCAGGTTGATCTCCGCACATATAGTAATAGCCATGATGTCAGGATCGTCAAGTCTCGGTTAAGAGTCATTCATTTTGGAGCCCTCTATACCAGTTTATATTAAACTCGCTCCGAACTAGAGCCGCATCAGACCAACAATCTCGGAATTCCTGCAAAAGTACAGATATAAAGGCATAACCGAAGATGGTTATCCGACCAAACTGCGTAGAATAGGTAGACTTCCCGACACATTTCGAGATCCCTTGGCGAAAAACTTTGCCGCGCGAAGCTTTGGTAAACCAATCGAGACCTCCGATGCCGCTGTTTGACACGTTCTCATTGCCCTAGTTATACCAAAGCAGGCGAGTCTTTGTACTCTGCCTAATTTTTTCATGGTGGTAGCTGCCTCAACTTTTCTCCAATAAACTATCACTCCATAAGTGATAATGAGCCAAGGTTGTTAGGTCATGGCTTTTCCAGTGGCCCCAGCGAGGTGGAGTCTGCCAGGATTTCTGACCTATAAGGATTTACATCGGGTGATTTAACTACCGAGGAGCTTGCTCTTATTTCTCTTATTTTTTCTCTGCTCCTTTGATTCTTCTTTTGTTTGCTCTGGTCTCTATCCATTTTCTTTTCTGGTTTTTTCTGAAAGGCTTTCGCAATGAAAGAATTATATTGAAAGTGGTGGCTTGGTGTAGTGGTTAGAACGCACACATAACAACACAAGCGAGACAGCTTCGAGTCCTGAAATAATTTAATTATAGTTTCGTTTCGAGTGTTTAATAAAGAGGTTTCAACCCTCTGACAAACAAAAATCAGACGAATGATCAGAAAAAACGCCATCTACTGGAAATAAATTACAATATTATAGTAAAGATCACCACCAATTAGCAAGGAAATTCACCAACACTACACAATCGATATTGAGGGGGCTACAGTGGATTAGTCATCTACTAAGCTTGAAAAATCAACTTGATTAATGAAACTGAAACTGAAACAAAGCAATGAATGCTTTGTGGAAAGCCAATATACTAGAAAGCCAATATACTGGAAAGACAATATACAAGAGGAATGACGGAGAAAAATATATGTGAAAAAGTATGAGAGGAATGACGGAGAAAAAAATATGTGAAAAAGTATTAAGAATAGGCTTCTAAAGCATCTATCAGTCAACCATGAATAAAATACACACCTATAAATGGATAAGTTTTACTTCGCTGTCCCACTATGACATCATATTTCCAAATGTGCCCGTAAAATACTTTTTAATTATTCAACCAAATATTTATTGCTCTTAACAAAATTTAAACCTTCTACGAACGCTCCACACACATGTTGTTATAACAATATAATGTTTAAATAGCCATAAGCTTAAATCATACAAATATCAATAGAATTCATGTGCAACCTTAACTTACAACAACGGGTTTTAGGTTGGTGGGGCATCTTTTAATTCAACTCAATTATATTTTTTGCTAATCCCTATAGCAAATATGGCAATTGTGTTATAATTTGGTAAACCTTACATGAGAAAACAACACAGGATGAACAATGCTTTGGAAGAATAAACCTGAAATGAATGCAACACCAAGAAGCCAAACAAAACAATAAATTTGTGGAAGAGGTTTCTCACATGTTTTTCTATTTTAAGAAATCAAATCAAATAGAGTTTTAGTGTGTACATACAAATACAATTGAATTTATTTTTGTTCATTCAATAAGGAAATTACATATATGTGTGTGTGTTTTGTTTTATTTTAATCCTTTTTCTCACTTTCCTTTTTGTGGCCTTTCTTCTTGTTGCTTTTCTTCTGCTCCTCATTGCCCCATTTTTTGTGTTCCTCTTCGCTTTCTTTATGTTTGTGTTCCTTTTCGTATTTTTTATGATCCTCATCGTGATGACCCTTCTTATAGTGACCCTCGTGTTTTTTGTGTTTCTTCTTTTTGCCAGCCTCATGCTCTTCATTTTTCTTATGTTCACCCTCTTCTTCGTCATGATGTTTGTGCTCTTTACCATATTTCTTGTGGTGTCCACCTTTATCTTCATCATCATAGAATTTCTTCTCTTTAATATATTCATCCTTATGGAATTTCTTATGATGCTCCAATTCTTTGTGTCCTTTTTTGTATTTCTTTTTGTGATGATCTTTGCCTCCCTTCATATGCTTGCCATGCTTATGTTCTTCACCATATTTCTCGTCTTCATCTTCTTCCTTCTTCTTTTTGCCACCCTTACTTTCGTGATGATGCTTATGATCTTCTTCTTCGTGATGCTTTTTCTCATCTTCATCCCATTCTTTATGTTCTTTATGGCCTTTTTCGTTTTTATGTTTCTTTTCTTCACTTTCGTCTTCCTCGTACTTTTTACCCTCTTCCTCTTTTTCTTCGGAAGACTCTTCTTTGTGCTTTTTGGCCAACACTTCAATGGAGAAGAGTAGCGCAACGATTAAAAACGCTTTCAAAGAGTGACGCATTTCTACTGAACACTACCAACTGATTTAAAATTTCAAACATCCATTGCCTTTTATAGACCAGGCAAGAAATAAAATTGATTTTAAATTGACAGCAAACGCACGTAACCAGAAGACCACAATAGATTTATTCAGTTGCCTCATATAAATTGGCTATATTGGATTATGAAAGTGTTTGCAGATCAGTTGTCATGCTTGACTGGCGGTTAATAATTTGTAATACTTTAACAAGCTAAAGTTAAATCTGTCCACAGTGTGGAGTTTAAATTGTTCAATTAAAAAGTATTGAAAAAAATTATCATTTTTGCTCTATAAATAGGCCTCCGTTTGCCAAAAAACAGCGAATTTTTATTGAGTTAAGCGGTTAATTATTATGTGAAAGAAGTTGTTATTTTTATTTATTATTATAGAGAACGAAGAGGCTTTTCCACCCATGTCACTGCGACCTTAAGAAAAAAAGATTTATTGTGCTAAACACGCCCAGGCACGACGAACGACAAAGCGCAAGCCGCAAAAAATTATATATGATGACTGTCCGTTAGGTCCGGCAGTACTACCAGAAACTATCTCAGGTCTTATAAATGGCTATATAAGCGTTCGTCTTCAGATATTAGCCAAAGCAATAAATTCACACAGAATAAACTCAGTCGTTTGCCCTACCTCCCTGCACAGTCGTCAACTCCTATCAGACACTCAGAGAACATGAAGAGGTGAAATGCAATTTTTCTGAATCTTTAACATGTAACGCAGAAAAGTAATGCTGAGAGTCGAATGAGAAAGGAATTTCGTGCCTTCTACATTTGTAGGAGGGGCTTTGGGTAAAAATGGGGTCTTAGACCCCGTGTCTTGTATTGGATGTACACCGCGGTCATTAGACCAACCCTCCCCTATGGCTCTCTTGTCTACTGGAAGGCGGTGAATGTTGGGACACAGTTAGGCATTCTGAATAGGCTGCAGAAGCTAGCCTGTCTTGCAATCACCGGTGACATGAGTTCCTCTCCTCAGGCCGGTTTGGAGACAATGCTGAGTTTACCACCCCTGGATACTTTTGTCAAATGTGTTTCTGCAAAGTGTGCACTTAGACTCTGGGTGTCAGGTGGACTAACACACATCCGTATAGGACAGGGTACCATCCTGTATAAAGTGGGCGGACCGATTTTAACGCGTCGAACAGATTAGGCGGTACCTACTTTTAACTTTAGTAGAGCTTACCGCAGTAGGATCCCTACTATGGATAAGTGAACTGCTGGATCGATCCTCCTAGATGACACAGTCGCGGTCTATACCTATGGCTCAAAGGCAGAATCGGGTGACATCATGATCTCTCTCAGACTACCCTGTTATCACTATTTTCAGGCGAAGGTTTACACTATTGAAAGGGTCGCTAGGCACATTCGTGAGGCCTCAAGGCCTATTAAGATCTATGTAGACAGTATCGTCACAATCAATGCTCCCAACTCTTACGTGATTAAATCGAAATGCCTTCTCAGCTGTATTCGCTCACTAACCCAGCAGGAACGGAATCATGTCGAACTGATATGGGTTATAAGTCATGCGGGCATCCGAGGAAATGAAATTGCTTATGAGTGCGCTACTAGGGGGTACACTCTGGCTCTCGTGCAGGAGGACGTGCGAGCCTCTCTGTGCATGCTGTTGAGTTTGATAGATAGATGGGTATTGAGCAAGGTGGAAAACAGGTGGACCAATATCACCACTTCTAGAATAACCAGAATGTTTTGGCCTTCACTTTCTATGGAAAGGATTAATGTTGGAAGAGGATCAACCGGGCTTCTTTTGAGCATAATTACCAGGCATTGTATGATAGTCCGCATGCCAGAACGTAAGAGACGGCCTGGTCATGGCTACATCTTCTCTGTTATCATTCCGCTCTATGAAAGTTTATACTAAAGCAATTGCTTGCATAGCACTTCCATGATCTGGACTGTCTTAAGAATGTGTCACTGTAGAAGTTGATCGGCTTCGTCAAGGGTACTGGTTGGATCAAGTGAGGGAACTGAAATTTTTTGGCCTTTAGGTGGGGATCTTTTCGTTTCAGGGCTTCCAAGTGAACACGTAAATCGCGAGCGAATCGCATAACCTAAACTAACTTAATATCTCAAGCACACTTTTGTGGCCTAGTGTATGTACAATGGAATTGCCAGATTTTCAGACAAATGTCTTGCGACCGTATGGCCTTATAATATATGTACATTGTGGTGGCAATTTTCCATTGCATGATCGTTGTCCGCAAATTGCCAGATCTGACAATCGTCAGTTAACACGGTTGTAACACATTTTCTAAAATGGGATTTCTTTAAAAATCTTAATCAAAACATACGTAACTGCTTTTTATAAGATTTATTTGAATCATTAAATATAAGATAATAACCAACCACAATCGCTCACCAGGTAGTATCACAGCAGGGGTTCCAATCAATGTAAAACCCACTGCATACACAATAGCATTGACATTAACAAAAGGACACACTCAAAAAATTCCCCTCCAATATGAAGTAGCTGCTTAAAACACAATGGAGTTTATTCACCACAAATTATACTTTGCTTGAAGGGATGTTTTGGTAACAAATAGCAGCAAGAACAAAAAAACCATTAGTGCCATATTAAACAAAATTTACAATAAAAGTTAATAATAGTGGTGAGTAGTTGTTGAAGAAAGGAAATGTTAAGTTAACAATTTACCAATGTTATGGCTGGAAGATCGCTGGCATCTTTTTTGAGAACACTACACTAATTAATTCACTTTATTTTTAACTTTTAAAACTTTTCTGTATAATACACTTATTGTTATTTTTTTAATATTTGATTATAACTTCAGTTTTATTATTTTAATAATTTTTTTGCGACAATCACAAGCTTCTTATAAGAAAAGCTATTAACTACACTATGTTAAAAAAATTCCGTTTCTGTTAAATATAGTACTTCAAAGTGTTGCCATATCAACGGAAGAAATAATTTGCCGTTTTTCATATAGAAAATGTGTAATGAAGAGAAAGAAAACAATGCAAACAGCCGAATGAATTTTTGTACATGATCCAAACAGAACTTGCTTAAGGTTCTGCGTTTTGTAAATGCTTATGAATTAAATGAAAAATATCGTTTTGTAGACCGTTTTAAACTTTCATACCCAAACAGTGGGGACACTTCCTCAGGGTAGCATATTGGAAGTCAAGCGGTTAGTGGAGCCTTTCTCCTATAAAAAAGGATCTATAGCTTACAGATGACTAAGATTGGTAGGATATTAAATCTTTTATCAGAATGAATGCGCTGACAAGAACCAAATTGCATGTTTTCAATTGGATCCAACGGAAATCTCTTTCTGCCAGGGACTTACTCGATTTTTTTCGGAGAATATAGATGATGCCGCTTGAACAAGGCTTTCGGCCTACTCCATTCTATGTACATTCATACACACATACATAGTGCCCGCAAAATCCCAACTGGAATGAGGGGAATCTTTTTAGAAAAGTTTTTCATAGGGTAAAGTTATGAGTTCATGTCACTGGCTTAAAATTAAGCCCAGAACGACTTAGTAGGCAGGCGGGTGACACACCACCGTTCTATATGGGAAACAATTAAGTGATGACTATGTTAGCTGGGCATCATCTGTGGGCAGAGTCGCACTAGTGATTGTGTGGGAGTAATTTTACGGGCCATCTTTGTGACAATAGATATTTTAGGTCGGGTTGTCTGCTATTAGGCAACCTGCTAGCTGTTGACAATAATAAAAGGCTCATGAAAAGCCGTTTAAAGTCAGTATTTCTGTGCAGAAAGAATTAAGTTAATAATTTAGTTATCTATAAGGGTATAGACAAGGCCATTAAGGGTGGACAGATCAAAGTAGACGCGGGTATGTGTAGTAGAGTATTTTTCAGTGATCTTCAGATATCCAAATTTAACCGATTTCTAACTATTGTATAGTTCTCCAAGCTGAGATCCACGCTATAGCTATATAGAAGTATATAATTAAAAGAGGACTTGATATTTCCGTTCTATAGAAACTTCTATACAAGCTGTATAGCATAAGAAGCACTTAGAATGAAATCTTAGTAATAATTTAAGGTGGAAATAGTCTATTTCCATAAAGCAAGTTACAAGCAAAGTGGTCAACGCCTCTAATGCGTAAAAATTGGCTAACTTTCAACTTTTAAGGCGTTAACAGTTGAACAGCTTGCTTGCGTTTATTGTGATGTATTCAACTGTTTAAGAAACAATACTAACTCAATGAATTGAAAAAAAAACTTGAATTAAATATCTTTCACTTTCAATTTTTATATATAAAATAATATCAACAAAAGAAATAATACAATTAGCTGACTCAAGTGCCGTCTTTAAAGCGTGCTGTGTAACTTGCCGTCCTTAAAGCGTTGAAAGTCTTAAAGTACCAAACACGTTAAACGCCCAACGCGTGTTAAGTAATTTCACCTTTACTGCTTACCTTAAGAAGCGTTTACGACGAAATCTTGGTGATTAGGTTTTTCCGTACACCGAATGTGCTGCAGTCAACACTTTAAAAGGCCAAAAAGATGTTCTTAAATGCACAGGCTAAAATCTAATTCCACAAATTAATGGAATGTGTCTGTTTCAAGGATCAATGTCGTTCTTTTAAAGAAACTTAGGCCTAATAAATATTTTTCACTCTTTGAACTATTTAAAATTAGTCAATTCAGTTGCGCAAGTAACTTGCTCAATTCTTGTGTTAGATTACAAAACAACTTGACAAGAACAGGCAAGTCTGTACTCAAAAACTGGAAATTCTATTCCCCTTCACTCGACCTTATCCTTGCCATCTGCAAACACAAGAGTTGAGCAAGTTATTTGCGCACTGAATTGCCCACTATGAAACGACTCTTAGTACACAGGTTAGCGTAAGTTAGTCGTTATTTAAGATGATTGGGATATTTAATTATATTTTTTAAATAAAAGTTGAATTTAGTCTAACATTTTTAGCATGTATGGCGCTATAGATTACAAAGAGGTGACTCGGTTAAAAAAATTATCTAACTTAGAAGATATATGGCATTTTATGCAACGATACGCCTTTTTACGTTTTCAAAACAAAGAGCGTTTTTCCTTACAGCTGTTTATTGCCAACACTGCCGTTAGCTGTCTTTCTCTTCGCAAACGTCACTTTGTTGGTATTGTTTTGCGACAAATAAAATCGTTTCACAAATTTACTTTGTTTGTTGGAAAAGGTAGAAAAAAAATTAAATTTGCTTCAAAATGCCTCACATGGTGACAATGGAAAATGGCCAAAGCCAAACAATTCAGGAAATGTTGGGATGCATTGAAAGGTAAGACTAGCCAACTGGCATAGAAAACTACACGCTTACACACAACAAAACATAACCTAAAAACTTTCTATTGTTTTTAGATACAATCCAGACCATTTGAAGACTTTGGAAGCCTATGTAGAAGATCAAGCCAAAAATGGTACCTACGATTTGGAAGCTAATTTAGCTGTTTTAAAATTGTATCAATTCAATCCTCATTTGTTGAATTTCGATATTACCTATACCATTTTGTTGAAGTCATTGACCAATTTGCCACATACCGACTTTGTGATGGCCAAGTGTTTATTGTTGCAGCAGCAAATGAAAAATGAAACGGTACAGATAATTTTAGATTTGGCGGATATCTTGGAACGTTGTGATTTCAGCTTATTCTGGCAAAGAGCCGAACAAAATAAGAACATTTTCCGTCACATTAATGGTTTTCTTGATTCCATACGAAAATTTGTATGCCATGTTGTGGGTATTACTTTCCAAACAATTAAGAAGGATTTGTTAAAGGAAATGTTGGGCAGTATTGATGGTAAGTAGATTTATATTTAGGAAAGGGTTTTTAAAAAATAGAAGATGGTTGGGGAATGGAACTTACCATTATTGTCTCGCCTTTGTTTTAAAGCAGAAAAACGAATTATTTAGGTTTAGCTTTGTTTATATGGCTTTGCCGACATGTTTCTCATAAGATTATTAATACATGTATATTTTAATGCCACTAAGTTATTAATCTTTTCAACTTTTCCTTTACCATTTTAGATGCCTCCTTGGAAAAATGGATGAAACAATACGGCTGGAAACGTGATGGTAATTTAGTTGTTATCGCTTCACAGGATGAAAAAATCAAAACAAAGAATATTACCGAAAAAATTGAATTCGATAACTTAGGTGGCCTAATGGCACAATGTTTGTAAGGGATAAAAAAAAAAACTATAAAATTATATGTGTAAAATTACTGTTAAGCTAACAAATCTCTTTGTTCCCAAAACCAATTTTGTATTCCCACAAATTAAAAGGAAATAAATCCAAATAAAGAGGAAATAAAATGTAAAACACTTGTCTTAAAGCAGTTGTTTTATTGAAAAAAATATATCGCAATTTTATTTTTAACTAAAAATTACTTAATTTTCATGACTTATAATAGAGGAAAAAAAAAACAATTCAAAAGTACTACTCAACTTATTTATTCTACTTAATTTCTTTTTTGTCTGTGGTACAGAAAGAGATGAACAAAAGTCTCTTAAACTAAACTACAAAGTACTTATGTTATTAGAGAAAACAATTATAAAAAAAAAAACTTAAATAATCACCAGAACGACCACCAAATTGGCTTTTAGCAACATACATCTATGTGGAGCGACATATGTTTTAGAAATAAAGCTTCTTTTTAAATATTACAAAAAAAAAAAATTAATTAAACTTAAACTAAAATATAACATAACACCAGGTTAAGATTGTTTTTTGAACTTTTTCAAAATGGGAAATATCTTATCAAATGCTTCATATATCTCGCCACGTACTTTGGCACCGGTTAATACAACTTTGCCTGAAACGAATATTAGTAAAACAATACGAGGACGCACCATACGATAGATAAGACCAGGAAAGAGTTCGGGTTCATATGAGGAGAAATTACAATGTGTAAGTACCAGGCCCTCTAAACGTATAGGGAACTTAACATCACATGAGCCAACCATATTTTGTATTTTAAAATCAAGAAATTTTGCCTAGAAAGAAAAGAACGAAAAACAAAATGAAAACCAAATTATTTGTTTGAAACTTTTAACATTCGCTTACCGGAAAACCCAGCTTTTGTATAATTCTAGCATATTTGCGGGCTGCTAAACGCGAGTCGTCTTCACTTTTTGCTCCCGTACAAACCATTTTACCTGAGGAGAATATCAAAGCCGTGGTACGTGGCTCACGTATACGCATAATAACGGCAGCAAAACGTTTTGGATTGTATTCAGCATTACGAGCATGCAATGCAATCTTTTTTAAATCAAGTTTACAGCAAAGATTAACTGTAGAAACTATATTTCTGTTCAAAAAAAAAAAAAAATTTAGACACAAAATTACAAGAAATATTTTTTTGTGCGCTTACTGTAGCTGAGGTACAATGCCCGGATCTGCAGAACCCGGTGTCATCGGTGTCATTGGTGTGGCTGGACCCATAGTTTGGTGTATATTACTTAAATTATCAGCAGTTCTGTCACTCATCGGTACCATAGGAGACATAAGACTTTGTGGTGTTTGCGGTTGCATCATTGATTGTGGAGCAGTACCTGGCGTTACACCACCACTACCGCTATTTTGTGTTCCCATACTACTGGAGTTATTCGTCGACATAGAACTTTGATATGATGGTTGATATGTTTGCATTTGTTTATGTGGTACTGGCAATGTGGGGTGTTGGGCCATATTTGTTATATTCGTGCCGGGCGCTGGGGAATTACCACTGCCCATAATGTGACTTAAATCATGGCTGTACATGTTACTTGGTGATACATTTGAATTACCCACATGTGTCCCATTACTGTTTACATCAAGATTGTTGTGTTGTGACATGGCCGAGGGGTGATAAACTGGGTTTGCCGCTACTATCTGTTGGTCAGCTTCCATTTGATGTAGCGGCGTACCAATACTGGGTATTGAAAAGCCTGGACTTAACATTTGATCCATATTTGTGTGTGTTAATATCTTAAGCTGCTCTCGAAGTATCAATTGCAGTGATTGGCAATTACCGTTTGCGGTTTTTTTAGGGTGCTAGGGGTGGAGGCTGGCCTGCTGCCAAGCAGAGTATACACACAATTAAATTAAATATTTTATTATGTTGATGTATAAAAAGCCTATTTATATATAAATTCTGTTAGCGGCTTTGGTTTTTAACCGATTATTCTAAACAAATTAAGTCTCTTGTCGGTAGACGCGCAACTTTTCTTTTGTTCTTAAAATACAATACTAACGCTTACACTTGACTTTATTTAGGAAATTATAAAGTTGTTTCTTACGCGGACATTACTTTTTCGGTGAATTTTTTTGGTTTATTAATGGAAAATTTCTTCATTGTTTTCCGAAATCAACATATTTCTCAAATGTTTTTACCAGAAATCACACTTGGCTGCCATATCAATTTGCGACGCTAAAAATTTTGAGGTGTAAAATAATGTAATGAGTGGTGGAAATATAACTTTTCACCATTAAAGAAAACCGCTGTTAACAGATAATAGAGTTAAATATACAAAATATAAAATTTCGAAAAGTTTGTTGGGCTACATCTTTTAAACTCTAGATATTTCTGATAATATTTATACCACCACTGATTCGTATTTATATGGCCTATTGATCCATGTTAACGAATTTCCAGTACAACAATATTTGTACAAAAAAATCAACAAAGCTGTTGAATTTTCGCACCTTTGAAAAATTTATTGGTCTATATCTTTTAAACTATAGTTTTTAAAATATGATATAGGTATATCATTCCTGATTCGTATGTAAGGGCCCTATTGATCCCTGTAAAGAGAAATTCGGCACTAGTCATACTTTATTTTGTGAAGGGTCAGTCTGCCCATTTTTTCCAAACGTTGTATACTGTAATTTTCTTATTTCAAAAAAGATTTTTATGATAACCAAAAAATATGATTAAGGAGATGTTTACATTCTAAAATTATTAATTAATTATTTAAAATGGTCCCATATTTTGCCATGCTGACAAGCCGCTCTGGATCGTCTAATAAATCATTTAAAGTTTGTTTTCTTCACATGTGTTGGAAAAAAAGAATAATAAGCACAGAGTTGCAAAAAAGTGTATTAAAAAAGATACACTTTTAAGTGTAGGAAGCCTCAATGAAGTAACATTATTTTGATATCAGGTTTCAACCGATCCAGAAATGTGCATCAAAACTAAGCTCTTCTTACGAAGAAGAAATTTTGGATAGGGAGATCTAAAATGGTATTGCTTTTGTTACGAGATCTTGGCTTAAAGTTTATCCAGCCTTTTAATGAAATAAACTATTCAAACACATCCGGCCGTATCTTAAAATTTATGTTATTCTTTGCTTTTCTTATCTGTAATACTTTGTAAATTGATGAAACAAAAAGTTTGAGTATAAATGCGAATTTAGGTTTAAAAAAATTTTAAAAAAATTGACAAAACTTGAATCGAGTCTAATTTAAATATTCACTAAAAGTACCCTTCTATACTACTACTATTTTTTGCAACTTCATATGTTACTGTTTTTTCTTCGTCGTGGAATGTCAAAAATCATTCAAAGAAAACCACGAATAATTAAAAGAAGTTAAAAAAGTTTCAAGGAAATTACATAGAAAGGAGAAAAATATTTTCTAAAATATGTGTATTTGTTGTAAAACCATTAGAATTTTGTATGAAATTTAATAAATAATTAAACAAATTTTTCAAAAGTTTATAAAATTTGTGTAAATGTGCGTATGTGTATAAATGTTATCGACGAAAGCAATTTGAGAAATAAAACACAAAACAGAAGAAGAAAGAAAAATTGCAACACCATCATTGAAAACCAATACCAACAGAAAAGAAAACGAAACAATAAAAAATATTTTAGAATAAAAAAAAAAAAAAATAGTTAAATAGTAAAAAACATTTATTACGACAAATCTTGTATAGAAGAGCTTGTGTTCACCACAGCATTAAAGTTTAGCAATGAATCGCACTGATGGTCTTGTAAGACGTGCCGTACGTTTCAGGGAAAATGGTGCTGAAGGTGGTGGCAGTGCCTCTGGAAACGCCAATACACCCGAAGATAATCCTGATATGTTGGATAACAGAGATCATGAAGATAATATTGACGATGGTGATTCTAAAGAGACGCGTCTAACACTCATGGAAGAGGTTCTATTGTTGGGATTAAAAGACAAAGAGGTTAGTAAACACTGCTCTTTCGTACTGTCGAACATGCTTATGAAATATGGGGAAAAAATATGTTTTCTTTTTGTAATTTGTATGTAAATATTAAAAAAATATCTCATTTTAAATATCCATACCCATCCATCATCACCTTCCACATCATCTTTTCATTTTTTCCATTGTTTTTGTTTGTTCTCTCGTTCTTCATTTATTATTGTTGTATTTCTCTTCTCCTCTTGTTAAATTTTTATCTTATTTTTTTCTCACTTAGCATTTTAATTGAATTTCTTTACATTGTCATGTGTGTTTGTTCGTGTGTGAACACACCAGCCCAAAGAAGTGGAGAATTAGTTGTTTTGTTGTTGTAGTTGGAATAGAAGCATAAAGTCTTGTTTTGATGACGTTTTGTGTATTTTTGTATTGTTATTGTTTTCTTCGCTTATCAACCTGATCTGTGTCAGCAAGACCAACCGACACCACATACTTAGTAATATGCCTACATACTAGTCAGAGTCATTCAACCTGCACGTTCGTTCATTGCCAAACTATAGAATATTTATTTTTCCTTTTATTTATTTACACTTTTTGTTTAATTAATTATTATAAAAAGCAATACCGATGATTACAAATTACGCGTATGGCATTTTGATCAAATGCAATGACAAAACTCATCGGGGCTTTTATGGATTTTTTACAAAATCTTTTATTTTTGGTTAGTAAGAGCAATGTGTATGCAATTGCATACCCCCGAACAGGGTTACAAGACAATTGACAGTTTTGTCAGAAAAGTTATCCTTAACAAAATGTCATAATACATAATCGTACAATCGTACAATGTCGTTATGGCGTTAATAACACTTGAACGATACTTAAGATGCTTTCGCTCATATTGTCATCTCTACGTATAATTTAATAGCTACTAGACATTTCTCATTATACAGTTCACAGAGTGTTTAATGAAAATCACTGGAAACGTGTTCGAAAAGTAAGGCGGTTTTAAGGTGAATAAAGATTTTTGTGATTTAATAGGCATTATAAAACTGAAACTTTTTTATTATACTTAAAATAATACTCCTAAACAAAACGTACACACCTTGTAAAAACTCCTGAGGCACTACTTCATAGTAAGGGAAGAAAACAGTAAGCATTTGGTTGTTTTTTAGTCTCGTCACAGTCGTTTTTCTTGGTCCGTCAGCAGTTATAACACTTGCTAAATTCGTAGCCCTTAGAAGCACTTGTTTTGCAAAGTGGTGGGACAAAATTGCCGACCACATCAGGTGATTTTTACTCTAATAACAGATAGGAGTCTAGGAAATTTATTGTGAGTATTGACTTCCGTAATGGTTAGGGTTCGTAGCCATTTTAATACTGTTGACGTTTGGTTGTAATTCAATTCTGTATCCATAACGTAGTTTCTAAGGCAGACATCGAAGTTGGGCAGGAAGCAATGTTTCGATGGTTACCAGTATCAAATTTACCAGAAGTATATCTTCACACACCAAGGCCAAAGGTCGGTTGAAGACAAACTGAGAAGGCTATATGCAACGTCGCATATAAGAACCAATTTAAAGCCATGGTTTTGGACATGACATTTGCTAGGGGTCGGCTGACGTTCGATTCCTACACAACCCTGTATTCATAACTTAGTTTCTATACAACCCTGTATTTATAACTTAGTTTCTAAAGCAAACTTACCGAAGTTGGGCAGGAAGCAAGGTTTCGATGGTTACTGATACATATTTTACCACAAATATGTCTCCCTTCGGACTTAGCAGGTTGAGACAAAGTCACTGCTATACCAGTCAGACCTCAACAAGATTGGTTGCATATAAACTGAAAATTCTGTATGAAACATCGCATATAAGAACCAATTTAAAACCATGTTTTTCAGTTACCATACAACTCCACAACAATAATAATGTAGTTTCTGAATTAGTTTCTGTTTCCCGTCAGACTTCACAGACCGGCATAAAGTGTCACTGGTTACATACAAACTGAGTAGGCATATTTTGAAGACGAGACTGGGTATTCAGCGAAATTTTAGTAGAAGCATTATCCTGAACAAATTTCTTATGATAATGTTATAAAACTTAACATGTCTTTTGTTTTGTACCATTATAGAGTATAAAGTCTTTTTGTCAAAGAATAATTTATTGAAATATACGTAGCAATGTTAAGTTAATAGTGAGTTTTCTAGCATTTATTTTGTGCAGAACTTTTTTCATAGATTTTTTTTAAATCTGAAATGAATGGTATATACAGTGAAAAGTATCCACATGAGTCTCCTATATTAAAAATGCGATTGTTGATAGTTAATTAATGAATTAAAATTAATTTTATTTTTAAAATTAATGAAATAAAATTAGCAAAATTCATTTAAATTCAGATAAAAAAATAATAATTGTTAAACAACATCAATTTTTACCTCACAGTGAAAATTATCCACCTGGCAACACTTACAATTTTATAACGGTTAACAGTTAATTTTGTTATGAAATTACAAGCACAATATTGCATCGTGGGTTTTTACACTTTACGCGTACTAAGTTTGCCAGTTGAGAGGACAAATTTTCTAATGAAGACCATGGGACGCCATACAACGATTGCCGAAAGAAAATTAGTTAATCATCATGCTGAACTGGGAAAATCTCAACGGAAAATAGCAGAAATACTCAATATTACTCGATCTGCTGCCCAAAAAATTATTTTGAGACATAAAACTGAGAATCGGATCTGTAACAAGCCGAAAAAGAGCGAAAAAAAATTTTCACTGAAAGAGACGAAAAGTGGTTGCTTCGACAAGTGACCGATAACCCGAAGCTTAGTGCACCTAAACTTGCTGAGATCGCAGAGAAATATCTTTAAAAAAAAGTGTAACCCAGAGACCATTAGGAGAATATTGCGTAAGTATGGTCTTCATGGGTCCAAAAAACTGCCAAATTCGATTGGAGTTCGTTCAGGAACACGAAAAAAAAGATTTTGAATTTTGGAAGATCGTTAAAGCAAATTTAACATGTTTGGGTCGGATCGACCAAATAAGGTATGGCGTAGGGCAAATACGGCATTGGACGCTAAACATACAATTCCAACCGTAAAGCACGGAGAAGGGTCCCATATGGTATGGGGTTGTATGAGTGTTGCCGGTGTAGGAAATCTGGTCTTTATCGTAGAAGTCATGGATAAGATGAGTTATTTAAACATTTTGAAAGATAATTTAAAATGAAGCGCTGAAAAATTGGGATTGGGGACAACATTCCAATTTTAGCAAGATAATGACCCCAAGCACAAATCGCACATTGTTCGAGAATGGATGCTTTATAACTGTCCAAAAGTGATGCAAACACCTCCCCAATCCAAGGATTTCAATCCAATAGAAAATTTATGGAGTACTTTGGAGACAAATATTAGAAGTTATAACATCTCAGGCATAGGGACTCTGAAAAATGCTTTACAAGAAGAATGGAGAAAAATCAAAGTTCTCACACGGAAAACTTAGTTAAATCTATGCCAAAAAGGCTCAAAGCTGTAAAGGATAACAAGGGATATCATACCAAGTATTAAACACCTAAGAAAATCCCTTTTTTAAATGAAATTTTTTCGTGGATACTTTCCACTGTGAGGTGAAATTGATGTTGTTTAACAATTATTATTTTGAATTTAAATGAATTTTGCTAATTTTATTTCATTAATTTTAAGTTAAGATGTTAATGCTAAAATATAAAAAAGAATAAAATTTAATTCATTAATTAACTATCAACAATCGCATTTTTAATATTGGAGACTCATGTGGATACTTTTCACTGTGATTCACTGTATACACTTGTAGTTATACATTTAGAGTTCTTATCATATTCGTTGATTTTAAATCCTAATTTTATACATATTTTAATACTACTAAACAAAAAAATTATTTAAAAAATACTAAACCTTTAAAATTCATCTCAAGCATTTCAATAAATTTCCATAATTTTTTTCGTTTTGTAACATTATAGAGTATAAAGTCTTTTTGTCAAAGAATAATTTATTGAAATATACGTAGCAATGCTAAGGCAATAGTGAGTTTTCTAGAATTTATTTTGTGCAGAACTTTTTGCATAGATTTTTTTTAATCTGAAATGAATGGTATATATACACTTGTAGTTATACATTTAGAGTTCTTATCATATTCGTTGATTTTAAATCTTAACTTTATACATATTTTAATACTACTAAACAAAAAGATTATTTAAAAAATACGAAACTTTTAAAATTCATCTCAAACATTTCAATAAATTTGGATAATTTTTTTTTTTAAGTTTTATTTGATATTTTAAGTATCTTATTTATATATTTATCATATAATATCATTTAAAAACGACTAAGAGAAATTGATAACAAAAAAATATTCAGGTTTGTTATACTTAAATAATTTAAAGCTTGTGTGTAACTACAATGAACGTTGCGTCGAGCACACATGTTGTGTAATTCTTTATATGATTTTCCGGTTTATTAATCATAATAAATACATTGAACAAAAAGTTAAATTTTTTCTGCCATACTGCTGTTTTATTTTAAATTAATAAGAATACTAACCTAATACCCATATTCATAAAACTTAAAATATGTTTGAAATGTATTTTATTTAATATTTTTTATATAACATTTTCTTAACATAGATTCAAATACAATTTTTTTTATGAATATAAATAAGCCTTAACGTCATATTCATACAAATTGCTTTCGTTTTATATGGGGTGTTTGAATTAAATTTTTTTTATGAATATGAGGGTAAGAACACGATATCAATCGTTGTAAGCATTTATAGTTTCATTATAAAATTGTAGCATATCAAATCTATTTAAAGGTCTAGTCTATATTATTTTAATGTATAAAGAATTAAATTGTTATTTTAATTTGTTATCGGTTGAAAATGCTTTTAGTTTAGGAAGGCGTATTACAAAAAGGGTTTATTTTTTCTTTTATCTTTAATGATTATTCAATATCAATTACGTATCATTTTTTTTATTTTTATTTTTTAATCAATTGTCTTGTTCTTTTTCAACACTTTACTTTGTTCTTTTTTCTTTAACACTTTTCATTATTTCTCTATAATTGCAAATTTTATTTTATATAATTTTTGCTTGTTTCTGCCATTTTTTATCTCAACTTTTGTACATGAAATAGTTTTACATTACTTTGTTATCGCAACTTTTAATTTACTTTTTGAGTTCATTTTGTTTGTCAGTCTTTTTAAAAAGAAATGCTACAAAAATTTGTTAAAATATGGTCTACTAGATTGTATTTAATAGAAGAATAATATAACTCGGTACAGAGTGACTGATGAATTTTACTACATAAGGAAACTTATACTTATAATTATTATCAATTATTATTATTATTATTTTTTGATTTTTTAAATAATTGTTTTTATGATTTGGATGTATGCTGAGAGATGCTCTCAACTAACTTTAACGATTTATAAACTTCCTGCTTACAATTTCACACAAAAAAAACTGCTGTAGTTAGGTATGTGGAGACTAGAGTCACTTGTAAGGGTAGTCCTAAAATTAGTCGATTTTATAAAGAAAACACAACAACTTTCTTGTATTTCTCAACATAATCTTCTTTAAGCTCAAGAGAATAATTTTTCCAAGTTTGGAAGTAGTAAATAATGCGATAGAAT
Source organism: Wohlfahrtia magnifica (assembly GCA_023159175.1). Taxonomy (NCBI): domain Eukaryota; kingdom Metazoa; phylum Arthropoda; class Insecta; order Diptera; family Sarcophagidae; genus Wohlfahrtia; species Wohlfahrtia magnifica. The sequence continues at coordinate 1,898,212 of JAKWBJ010000052.1, read as the reverse complement.
TAAATCTGGCAAAAGAGTAGCGTGATGGAACAATTTCAGCTTTAATATTACATACATTCATAATTTCCGCGACAATACAAGCGAAACAAGAGGGACTTCTCTCAATCAATGAGCTGAACCCGATTCTATTTTTAGATTCATTGAAAGGGTCCTACAGTTTAACGCCGTCTCAGATTGGCAAATGTATTAGTAAGGGAAGCTTTTCATAGTGCACACAGTGGCATATTAAAGAAGTAGAGATTCTTCAGCGAAACCGACTTATAGTCAATACTTAACATTAAACAACTCTAATGTTACGAGCTCGTAAAAGTTAGAAGAAAATAGATAAGTAAAACTGAAAATGAACTAAAAACAAAATCTGTACTTACCTGCGTATTATAATTTATATTTCGATTTTTCTCTTTAAGATATTACCCAAAAACTATTTTTTCTTTCTTCAAATATTAATCCACTAGCACAGATATTTTGTGATTTATATTCACTTTTGTACAAACAAAGCTTCTTCTCTTTTATATTTATTTAATAATTTAGACTATTGCTTTATACGAACTGTATATACACGATGAGAGTTTAGTAATTAAATTTTTGGTTAAATAGGTTTTTACTGTCCTCAGACAAACAAAGCTAATTCGAGACTCAGTTGCTGGTGCGAATAGTGTGGTTATCTATATAGACAGCTTCTATCAAGACGCTGACTGGGCGCAATGTCAGCTCAAAGCTAGTTTCAGTATGCAAAAAAACCTTCACGTCACTCCTGGATATGCGCAGCGTTAAACTGTGCTGTGTTTCTGGGTATACTGGCGATGAGATGGTGGGTGCGAGCGCGTCCAAGGGTATTGAACTGGCGGATATGTCTGTAAGACTACCACTTGGGTTCTTTGTGAGCTCAATGGATAGCTTGGCCCGTCGTAGAATGGAGGAGTTGTGGAGGGGCAGAGGAGACTGTGGGGTCTCCAAGCTACTTTGGCGTAAACTCGACCGCTCTAGGACGGAATATATTCTTAATCTGAGAAGCGAATCCCTTAGGACTTTGATAGGTTTTCTGACAGGACATTTCGCTCTAAGGGCAAGGACTGGGCCATGGGAAGCAGGCACCCTTTATTTCAGCCGAGTTTGCGGAGATGTGGAGGAGCCAAAAACTGTGGAGCATATTCTCTGTTACTCCCGGCTCATCCTGGGCGCAGGCTCAGGTTGCTGGGCCAGGGCTTTTGCAATGATATAGGTGAGATTGCATCAGCCAGGATGGTTATATATCAGGTATAGGCTGGCTTATTAGGTGATGCCAGGTTTTCTATATGGGAGTCCTTCCTTTACTCTCTTTTTCTTTAATTCTTTTTTTTCATTATTTTTATTTCTTACTCTATATATCTCTGTTTGCACTATTTTTTCTTCTTAATTGTTCCCACAATAAAGAAAATTTGATAATTTAACCCCTATATTCATAAAAAATTATTTTCGAGTTATAAAGGTATTTTTATATTTCAAAACCAATTTTTATGCAAATTATAAAACGTTTATAAATCGAAAGTATTTTTATGATTTACCTCATATTCATAAATAACATTTTCGATTTATAGAAGGTAATTTTTTAAAATCTTACTCTCATATTCATAAAAATATTTTCAATTTAAAATTTGTTTAAAATTTGTTAAATAAATCGAAAATAATGTTTATGAATGTGACAATTAATATTTTTTTGTTATATATTTAGGGTTACACATCATTTTGGAATGATTGCATATCAAGTGGTTTGCGTGGCTGTATACTCATAGAGCTTGGCTTACGCGGTCGTATTATGATGGAAAAATCTGGTATGCGCAGACGTGGATTGTGTTCAAGGTTAAATTTAACATTTTCAATTAAAAATTTTTTGTTTGTTTATTCATAAAAATACAAAAAACAAATTTCAGAAAAGTCATTTTAAAATCAGATCAACCAACTGGTGATGTTCTATTAGATGAGGCATTAAAGCACATTAAAGAAACAAATCCACCAGAAACAGTACAATGTTGGATTGAATATTTAAGTGGTAAGTAGTGATACCTTCTCTCTATATATGACACTATGTAATAATATGTTATGATAAGGTGAAACTTGGAATCCTTTAAAATTACGCTATCAATTAAAAAATGTACGAGAACGTTTGGCTAAAAATCTGGTTGAAAAGGGTGTTTTAACAACAGAAAAACAAAATTTCTTATTATTTGATATGACCACGCATCCATTAAGCGATAATGTTGTTAAATGCCGTTTAGTTAGAAAGGTGGGACAAAATATTTCTTTGAATGCGTTGTTGTTATAAAAAAAATTGATTGATTTTGTTTAACAGATACAAGATTCCGTTTTATCGAAATGGGTTAATGATCCACAGCGCATGGATAAACGTATGTTGGCACTGATATTTTTAGCTCATGCTAGTGATGTTATCGAAAATGCTTTTGCTCCTTTAAATGATGATGATTATGAAGTGGCTATGAAACGTGTACGCGAATTATTGGATTTAGATTTTGAAGCCGAAGCGGCTAAACCAAATGCTAATGAAATTCTATGGGCAGTTTTTATGGCTTTCACTAAATAAAATATGTTATTTTAACAAAAATATTTTCTAAACTATTATTGCATATTATTATTAAAATTATTATCGTTTTCCTTTTGTTTTTCGTTTTGCAAACGTTTTTATTTTTAAAGAAAAAAAAAAAAGAAATGCCACATATATTTTCAAACTCTAAATGATTGTTTTTTTTCATTAATTGATTTAAACTTAACTAAATTCTTAATAATTAACATTCAAGCAACAAAATTTTTATATAAAAAATAGCAATTTTTTAATGAAAAACAAATGTCTTTTTTATAAAACAAACAAACAAAATATAACAAAAAAAAAAACTCTTTACATATTGTGAGTAATAAAGCGGAAATTTTAAATCTAAAAGAAATACATATGTATTATTATAATTGTCATTTTTTAATAGTAAGTTTTTTATTTTTAAATAAAATTTTAAAGTTTATAAATTAAAAAAATTAAAATTTAAATATAAATAAAAAACATATATTTAAATTTCCATATATTTTTTTATTTTTAACCTTACCAATTCAACATAAATTATTAAAATTTAATTTACACCATTGTGGGCTTGTCTTATTTCTTCTTTTATTTTTTATCTAATAAAATAAATATTGTACAGTTTTTAAGAAAAAAAAAAAAAAAAATAAAATCAAATAAAATATTTAATTGTAATTAAGAAAAATTAAAAAAATATATAATTAAATAAAGAAATTCCCTTTACATATTAAGACATCAATCAACTACAGCATAATGTAACTAATAATTTATATAAAAAATATGAAACTAATTTTTGATTTTGCTCATTTATGATCTTCTTCACGGAATAATGAAAACACTGCTATTGTGCAATTTATAGTCATTTTTTGTTAATTTAAATTTTTGTGTCTAAAATATTATTTCCAATAATTCTTAGAGTTTTCGTTTATAGAAAAGGTTAATGTTTTTGTTTTTAGTTTTGATATGATTAAAAATAAATTTATTTAACACCTATTTTAATTTTATATTTAATCTAATTATTATAGGCGTATAAAGAAATAGCCATGCAAATCTGTTTCAATATGTCAATGTAGCTTAAGTCGACTTAAGCTATTCTTACTTTCCGATACTGATTTATATGTTAAAAGACAAGTTACGAAGAAGGGGTAATCGAATACAATACGACTAGAGTTTTTCAATAAAGATGTATTCTGATATTTTTTCCAGATTGTCCAGAATGTCAACTTAAGCTACTCTTCCATATCGACACAGATATATTTCATTTAAATTAATATATAATTGTTTCGTATTGTTATAGCGATTATTGAATGGTTAGTGGTTAGAGCGCAGGCATACAACACAAACGGCCCAGGTTCGAATCTTAGCAGAGGATGTGAAAAAAATTTAATTGGGGTTTCGAGTGTTTAACAAATAGACTTCAACCTCCCTCCAGACAAATCCATCTAAAGAATTCCCCTACCAACCTTTCAGCTTACTTCTGGCGACGATGACAAATGTCAAAGGAATGATCCTGCTGGGGAAAAAATTAAAATGCTAAATAAGGATCACCAACTCCACCAACACTTAGCAAGGATCTTAATCATCTGCTTAGCTTGAAAATCATCTTGACAATGGATGCTTTGTGGAAAGCCAATACGCTCCCTAGAGGAGTGACAGAGAAAAAATATTTGCGATTATTAAACAATATCGTTGAAGAAAAAATTCCACTAAACGTTACTTGCTATTGCTCCAGTCTACTAGGCCTCTTTAAATGTTCCCTGCACTATTCAACTCAATGTGGCTTTAATAAGATTCACATAAGGCTTCTTCATATATCAACCATCAGTGAAACAGTTTTGATAAATACTTCTATGAGCTGTTGTTGTAACAGCTTTGCTATTATTGGAAGTTGCTTCCTTGGGAAAAAACTTCCGCTAGGCACAGCTGTCACTGAGTTGTCAATCTTTGGCCGTTTGGGAGTCGGCCCGTTCCGGAACGTTGATTCTATTGTCGTGGCAACGACTTCAATGGGTCACGGCCGGCAGTTGCAATAAATAAAGTAGTGGATTAATTTGTGTATCGCGCACTCGCCATAAACCAAAAGAAAATATTTGCATAGAGATTAAAAGAAAGATACCACTATTAAACAAATGCTACTCTGAACTGGGCTTAAGAACAGAGACTCTCTTTTCGAAGATGAAAATAACACTACAACATACTTTTGCAAAACATGGATACTTGCAAAAGCTCACGAAGCATACGTGTGTATGTAGGTAGAGGATGGTTCTTCGAAAAATCTATGGGCCGAACTGTTAATGAGGGTAGACGACAAATGAGGTGTGGCGAACGTCATAGTGGATCATCGTGGCAAACACGGACAAGATGAAACATCGATGACTGACTATAAATTTTCTTTGGTGTCGTCATTTATGACTCTTTAAAGATGTTAGAAGTTGATTTTGTCTTGCAGGATTCCGTGTATTAGTCCTAACAGACAATTTCATTGGGAATCATTAGTATTTCAATTGTTAACGGGGATGTTCAGCATCTAGTCGACAATGTCGCTAAATTTCAGATGTTAAATATGGTGACGTTCACTGGCATTGCCGTACATAACTTTGTTTATGCCAATGTCTCAAAGTTTCACCAATTACATATCTGATTTACGATAATTTTATATAAATTTCAACTGGATACTGATTTTGTGACGATGATTCCTGGATGAATACTTTATAGTGAACGATATTTTTGTCTTAGATTAAAAAAACAAGCAAAAATTTTTGTAATCTTTTACAAAAATGTCAAAAGAGACTACAGCTCAAATATATCACTATTTATGTACGTAAATGTATGTATTCGAAACCTGCGTTAAATGAGATTGTAGACGACAAATGAAGTGTGTGCAGTATGAACTGTATTCCGTCTTACATACATATAAGCACTGAGACTTTGATAACTAAGACATGTCAGTGGAATGGAAATCAATGCTCTACGTAGAAAGTCGTTAGATGAAAAATCGCTTAAGAAACACAGACATAGGAAGACCAATATTCAGGTGGAAGGAGCAAGTAAAAGCTTGGTTTTAGAAACTGGAAGCAAGGTACTATAAACACAAGATGAAAGCGCCTAAAATTGGTTATTAGGCAGGTCAAGATCAACAATGCTTTTTAAATCATGATTTTTTTTAAAGTGATATTCAAAAATTATATCATGATTTTTAAGTCATAATGAATGTAAAGAAAAATATTGTAAAAAAAAGCATTGAAACGGAAATTGTGTCTTTTCTACCGCTTTTTCTTCTGTACTACGTTCCACAAAAAAATAAAGAGATTAAAGAAAAGCTCCATTTTTCTTTAACCAATAATGATAAGGGTGAATAAACATAAAGGGTATTTCGTTAAAGTTTTTATATATATTTTCTAATGCACCAGAATGCATTCCAATTTTAAAACGCAAACCACAAGAAAAAAGAAAACATTTGCTTTCCTTAAACGATTACACAGAATTCTCTATTTTAGTAGTTCTCTTGCTCTTACTGTTTTATGATTTTTATCTATTTAAAAATATATAATCGTTTTACTATCACTGAAAACAAATATATAACAAGATTGCACACTTTTTAACTAAAAACAAAAACTAGTTATTAATAAGTAAAAATTGAAAATTACAAAAAAAAAAAATTAAAAAATAAAAACATTTTTATCTGTATGTATGAAAAAACAAAATAAAATAAATAAAAAAAATAGTTGGAAAAAAATTTTAAAAAACAAAAATTCCAAAAACAAAAATTTACACAAATTGTTTACAAAAAAACTATAAATATTATATACGAAAACATATTGTACTACAATTAGTTTAATAATAATAATAAAAAAATTATATAAATAAAACATATTTAAATTACTTTTTTTTAATGAAAACCTTATCTCTCACAGCAGAGTATATAGTAATTGTGCGTCCGTCGTATTTTAGATGTGGCCTTTTTTAATTCTAAAAATTAAATTAAATCCAAATTTTTTCAAAAAAACGTATTATTTTTCAACATTGATACAGGTATGTGATAGAAATCGAAAACGAAAGAAAATCGACTCAAAATCGAAAAAAGTTGTGATGGCAACATAAGATTCGTTTTCAAATCGTTTTTGTTTTAAATCGAATTCGATTCCATTTTCCATTTCGCTCTAAGAAAATTTCAACAAAAACAAGTGTGATAGAAAACGAAAATCGAATTGTTTTTACGTTTTCAAATCGAATAGGTAATGATTGGTGAAATGAAAACGATGCAAAATGTTACTGAATAAACATTTTAAGTAGAGTCATTACCCACTGAAAGTTCCGTTTGTAAAATATGCAAATAATTGCCAAAACTATTTCTTATTTTCTTTTTTTTATTAAATAGGTAAAATAGTTTATTAATAGATTAAGAGCATTGGCATACAATTTTTTCCTGATTCACTACTATAGATTTTACGAATCCTGAGTATGCTCTGCATTCCTGTCCTGAATTCCTCAAGGTGTCTAAAAACACCACATGGTAGAAATAGGTGCACAACATGCCTATTTTTGAACCTACTATAAGCTGGAGGAAACTATGTCGCTGAGTTATTTTAATAAATGTACGAAAAGCAAAAAATTATTTGTGGAAAATTTAGAAATTCAGATTTTTTGTCTCTAAACGTGTTGTATTGAGAAATTAAACAAAATAAAAGAGGGAAAACTAAAGTATTTTTATATAAATTATTTGAATTGTAATTTCCAAAAACGTAATTTTTGATTGAAGGCAGCGGCTACGTAGGGCAGTCAGAGATGCCAACATAAACCAGTATATAGCTTTAAAGGTGGCTCTAATAGAGGCACTGATGCCTTAGACACGAATAGACTTTTAATATTATATGAGGCCGCCGTACACTTGCCAAAACATATTCCGAGGTGGAAGAAACGCATACACCGTCCACCATCTTCGTTGATTTGCCTAACATCGGACGGTGAACAGGGTATTCTTGATATATCACATGTGATTTTTTTCCCAGCAGCTAAGGCGATTATAAAATGACAATTATTGAAAGACCAATCTGAAGACATTTAAGGAACCTTAGAAGTTTTTAAAGGTACAGTACACTGTTGAGTCTTCATATTGTAGATGTGGACTACCCACCTGTTCTTGGCTGCCAGAACATTGTATGGCACTTTTAGAATCCACTTCACCAACATGACAGCCAATGGCCAGCAAAATGTTATTTGCATAATGTGATTCCATATGATCATCACTTGGAGAACCCACAAATTCAAAAATTTTTAATTCTTTTTTTTTTTTTGAAATGTTTAATGATTTTTTTTTACCAAAGATTTGTCGTATGTATGTATAATATTTAAAATTTTAAATAAATAAATATAAAGTTGGTATTTTGTTATGACACCCTTTGAAATAAAACAAATATGGGAAATGAAATCGATGTGAATTCTATCACACCTTCAGTTGATTCGTTCGTTTGAACTTACGATTTCATTTCAAAACGAATCGATTTCTATCACATACCTGATTATCTCGAAAGAAAGGTTCTGATATTTTTGAACATTGTGGCTTGGTGGACAGCGCTGAACACGTTATTTTTCATTGTTTTAAATATGATTCCATAAGACAAGGACACAAATTTTTGGAGGAATTCTCAAACCTGTTTGATTTATTAAACTCTCGTCATTTTTGCCGACATGTTTTAAATAACCATATACACGTTTCACTGCACCTATTTTTGGAAGTACACATTTCTCAATGCCCATCAGCTTTGCTCTACTTTCGGATTGTAAATAATCCTATTGTCCTTATTTTTCTGTGCTCTAAGCATCATTCTCTGTGAAGGTAGTGGACGGTCAAAATACTTGAATAGAGTCGAGCACTGTATACCTACGATTTGTTTTTTGTTCCTGTACTCACTTCCCTCTCTGTGAAGGTAGTGGCGGATAAAGATTAAAGTGCAGCCGTCTACGACAATGTGGCATACCCTGGCGCTGTAGTTACGTACCTCCTATTGCCATTTGTCTGCATACTGACTTGAGTATACAAAAAAAAGCATACATATATAGTCTCTTTTAATTAAGAAATAATACCAAACATTACCTTAATCGGACAGCGTTTTTGTTTATTTTAATACTAAAACTTGGATGAAAATATTCATGCAAAATGCAATATAACCCTGCTCAGCTAGGACGCATGGATCCTCAATGATTTAACGTGTTCTCATCCTCTGATCTTGTTATTACATGTATTTTGTCGAATAACGTGACGAAATATTTCGGCGTTTAGTGCATTTTGTACGGGAATGACCTGTTGGCGTCCTGTAATCTTCCTCTTGCTATATATAAGTTATTCTTACTATTAATATTATTATTCTTTTCCATTACTGCTCTAGGGAGCATATTGGCTTTCCACAATGCATCTTTTGCTTTGTTTCAGTTTCAGTAATCAAGTTGATCTTCAGGCTTGCCTCCACATGATTATGTGTAATGGTGAAGATCCTAGCTAAGAGGTGGTAATCCTTACTTAGCATTGTTGTTATTCCCCAGTAGTTAGTGTTTCTCCAGATCATTCCTGTAATGCCATCATCGCTAGAGGTAAGCTGGAATGTGAGGGTGGCTTCTTTTAAGTGGATTTATCTGGAGGCAGTTTGAAGTCTTATCATTAAATACTCGAAACCGTAATTAAATTTTTTCGTCATGTCCTTTGCTGGGTATTCGAAACTGGGCCGCTTGTGTTGTATGACTTCTATCTTCTATTCTATGACCCATTATTGTATTGACTTCTATCGTTTTACGCTTCCTATTTGACCTCTATTTCCTCTTTTTTCTAGAAGACGACAGAGTTTCTTCTTTTGCCGGATTTTACAATTACCTTCCATTGCCATTTTCAGTAAAATTTCCAAAATTAATGTCATCCTCTGTGAGCTTTTAATATGTTCTAAAGTTCTTTTATAAAGCAACCTTTTATCTTTTAAAATAATCATTATAATGTCCCATAACCTCAACTAACTTATCATGGTTATCGAGTCGATTTTTCGATTTTTTTGTAATAATTAAGCAAAAATTTTATTTGTTTTCTTTAACCAACCATGGCAAGTGCCAGTATTTCAAAAATTTTCAGAGATTCGAATTTAACATTTAACTTCATTCCTTGGCGACCACGAGTTTAGTTCGCAGTGAGTAACATCCGCAACTTAAAATAAATCTCCCTCTGTAGTGTTTTTAGTCTCTTAGTCATTTTAACTGTTCATTCTGTCAAAACCATCTGTCTTTTCCAAATATGGAATAAAAGTTTTACTCCAATTCTCACAAAATATTCTAAAACTCGTGTGGCTTTCTTATATTTTGCTCTAGAACGTATTTCAGAGATTCTTTAGTGTAATTATCTGATACATCTTAAGCAAAGAATCCTTTGGATTTAAGAATAGACACGTTTCACGTCCTTTCCACTAAGTTAGGAAAATGCCCAAAATATTCAATATTTGTAGCAATAAAATTGCAGTGTAAAATTATATCTGTCTGTTCTGAAATCACGGTGGTTTCAAATCACAAAAATTTATTTCTGAAAAGTAGCTTAAAACGTTCGTTAATTATTCGAAAGGAAATTGTTTTCGAAAGGTTTAGTTTTTCAAGTCGAAATACGTAATAACCACCAGTTCTGGAAATCACGTGATTTTGAATTTTTCGAAGTAATTTTTATTTTCCGAAATCACAACTAAACAAATTTCAAGTTCTATTTTTATGAATTTTTCCATTATATAATCAATTAATTCAACTCTTTCTTTTAGTACCGTTATCTATCTGCTATTCTTAGTTATCTCTCTTGAATATCTTTTTTCTCTTAATTTCCACTTAATTATTTCTGTTATTTGGTGAAATAATTGGCTTCCAGAAAAAAAAAAATGTTTCCTACTACTAAATATCTTTCTGGGTTGTTAACCATCACTGTTTCGTACTGTTCACTACTGTTTTGTGTATAAATCGAAGGAGGTCGATCAAAAAGTTAAACTAACAGCACTTGTAAGACCATGGAGGAGGTATTGATGATTGTATTTTTTCTATAGCTAAAGAGAATTGCCGTTAATTCCCTGTCAATTTGCGTCCGGTAGAGAAACAAATGCATAAGCAATAGTATTTTTATCAAGCAATATTGTTTTGATTGTCAAGCATAAATGGACAGTGCTATTTCCGTTTTAGGATCCAAGTGAGTATAAACTGGTGCTTTTGTTAACCCACTTTAAGTTATAAAACTCTGCTTCATCATAACTTTTTACATTCAAAAATTTGATATGCTTGCTGCTAAATGCTGCCGATAACCACATACTACCTAAAATCCTTATTACTTGTTAATCGTACAGACTAACAGACTGAAAACAAAAAATATTGTGTGCAGATTATTCCGCTCACGGTGATAATAAACAAATTTGAATTAACTGACTGATCCAACTTAAGGCAAACATTTAATTTTGTTAATATTTTATATAATTTTTTTTATTTAATTTGTTTTATACATAATTCTCAATTAAAATTGATTTTTCATTTGTTACTTTATTGTAGAATTTTTTGTATATTTTATTTCATATGCGCGTTATGATGCCAACATAGAATCTGCTTTCGAACATGCAGTGTTTATGTATAAGAAAATTAAAAAAATATATATTCATTTATTTTTTAAATAAGAAAACAAAAACAAAATATTTAAATGGAATTTTAAATAATTTTTTTTTCAAGCTAAATTACTAAACATAAACATAATAGAGGAAACATTAAAGGAATAAAATGAAAATAATTTTCTTTAATTTTTATTAATTTATTTTTTGTTGTTGTAATTAATTTCGTTATTTGTTTTATTTTTTTTATTTGTTTTAAACAAAAAGAATGTCGTCGAATGGGAAAAAAATTTATTAACAAAATGAAAATTTATTTTTTATTCAATTAAACTTAAAAACACGAAATTCAATAAAAACTTATTAAAGCGAAGAAAAGACATGGTTTTTAACAAAACAGGACTATACGTGTGAATATATAAGCTACTAAAGAAGTAGAAAGAAATAATTATATAATATATTATAATATAGCGAATGTATTTTGTATATACTATACGTTTACTGTGTTCTGTTTTGTGGAAACGAACAAAAATAAAAAGTTTTAACAAACAAATGTTAATGCAGTGTTCTGCGTTTAAACTTTCCTTTCCTTTCTTGTTAAAACAATTTAACTGTATTTTTTTGTTTGTTTCTTTATATTTATGTTTCTATTATTGTTCTTGTGTGAAAACTTAAATAGTGTTTTATTTCGTTTTAATGTTTGCAATCTTCTATTTACCATCTTCTAGATCGAGTGGAGCGCGTTAGTCTTGCGCGATTTTGAGAAAAGCTGCGACAAGTAACTGAAGCCGCAGTCTTAATATTTTTTGTATGATAATTAATATTGTTATTATTGTTATATTGTCTACAACCTACGGGCTAACTTAATAAATCTTTAATTTCCTTATGCATGTGACATAAGAAATCCACATAGCTGGCCGAACCATCTGTGCCACGATCTTCGATAAGAAAATGACGAAATACACTTTCCAATTTGTCATTTTGACGTACACAGGTGACCTGTAAAATACACACACAAATAAAAAAAAATTCTTAAATAATTTTTTTTAAAACTTACCCTCATATAACGCGTACGTTCAGTCATAACCTTTTCAATAATGCCACGTAACCTTTGAGCTAATGGTGTTTCCCCAGTTACAGCAAAACGTTCAGCATTAACTTGCTGCGTACATTGCACATTAAACAGTGGTTGTATAAATGTTTGTGGCAACGATTGACCCAACCATATAAAGAAATGAACACCATTTTCCAAAATATAAGCGCCATCCTCAGACATTTTCTCATGGGTACAGCGTATGGACATGGGCAATTCCGTATCATCAGGATCCACATTGTGTATGGGTAAAAATCTTGGATACAAATACGATACAAACACATTCAAGTCCATGGATAAAATGAATTGTATAACATATGAACGATCATCTAAGGTCATATCCGAACCGCCCGAAATGGCATCATTCTTAATTAGACACGATATGTAGAGCGGTAATAGTTTTAAACATTCCGGTAATATCAATTGTCCAGCCGATGACGGTGTGGTACAGTGTTTGCGATAGCAAGCCAATATTTGAGCAGAACGATGGATGAGAGTGTCTTTAACGGCCTTCGGGGTAAGTTCCATTAGTTTGAAACATGATTGTTTGGCAAAGAACAACATTATGGCATCTAAATCACAACTCTTGAAAACTTCAGCAATTGTAGTTGTGGCCTTAAGAGCCAAATTCAAAATACGTAAACGTCTCTGGCCAGCACATGAGGTGTAAAGTAAAGCAATTTGTAAATAGACATTTTCCTCAGGAGGCAATTTATCGTCATGTTTAATTTCAATAGCAATGGATTTGTCACAATCTGACCAAAATAAAAGGTAATTTATAAGATTGGGCTGTAAATATAGAGCTTTTGATAATAAACCTTACCAACACTAGCCAATTCCACATCTGTAGTATTGGTCATAAAGAAGTGGCCATAGAAATCGGTAGCCCGTACACCAGTCGACGTACGTACACGCATAACAGCATCAAAAGCAATAGGACGAGAAACATTCTTGATAATATCCGCTATCAAACGTTTGCCATCAATGTCCGCCTTATAAAAAAAAAATCAAAAGAAACAAATTGATGTTTATATACAACCTAAGCAAATCAAAGATTTAAAACCTTACCTGGAAGTAGGTATACTTATAAACTTCACCACCTGTCAGTCTAGCCACCTGACCAATGGTTGCAATATCAATGTAAGAATTATTGAATACAAACAAATCCACCGAACAACCATTTTGTACACATTCCTGGCCCAATGTATTGTAGGTTTGACACTGAGGCACTAAAACTGTTTTCTCCTTATCCGTGCCCAATAGTTTACGATCATCACGATTTTTCAATTTGCCCGGAGCTTCGGCTATAGGTAAAGATGAGTTGAATACCAATAGTTTACCCGAACAATTGGAAGCTTTCAGAGCCTCAAGACCAGCTTGTATAGCAGGATAGAGTACTGTTTCGGTTTCTTTAGTGTCGACAAACATTTTTGGTATTTGCTCCATAAGAGCATCAATAACAACTTCAGATTCTTCGGGATTACAAAGGAAACCATCCAGTAAAGGCATAAACATGTCCTTTTGAAAAGGCGAAAAAATAAAATATTTCAGTTAACTTTTATATATGCCAAAGCCTGAGCATACTGTACCTGTACATCACCCACTACCATCATTTGTGGTTGAGCTAAGCTGCTTTTAATATTATAAAAGTGTACCGTGCTATTGTAGGTAATGAAACCAACACGCATTTTCGATTTATCCTGACCCTGCCCCTGATCGACAGGTAAGTGTTTTAAGATTTGCTTGATTTGAGAGCATAACAAATGCACCAGGCCCGATTTGATTGTATTATAAGAAACATCAATAATAAAAATAAATGCTGGTATCTCAGGTGGTGTATTGTTCTAAAATATAACATTAGAGAGTCGTTGCGTTAAAAAAAAAAAAATTGAAATATTCCCCTTCATAAAAACTTACACGACAATAATCCTTGGTAGCCATAAATTCATAGGTGCCCAATACCAATTCAGGGCGTTCATATTTATCCACTCTTTGACCAGTATGATCCAAATGTTGGAAGTATTCAGTGGGCACTAAAATTGGAATTGAAATTAGATAATTTGTAATCTTTTTAAAGCTTTTAAAGCTCACCTTCTGTGGTCACTTTACACATTAAACATTGGAAACGGCGACCGGCATCAACAAATTGCATATTTGGTGACATATAGGCTTTGCAGCGATTACAACGTATGGGGCCTAAAGCACCAAAATCAACTACGGGTGGCTCGTATTCACCCTCAGCTAAACGGGCAAACGGAGATATAATCAATGAAAAGGGAAGAGCTGTTGTTTTTAATAAATCCGCTGTAGCGGGTACACAATACAATGAAGATCTAATATTTGCGAAGAAAAAAAGTCAATTATTTAACAAAATTTTCATTTCATTTAAGCAGAGGCGAAAGTCGAAAATACCTTAAAAATCTTGGCGATGAATTGCCTTGATCCTGTACCACATATTTGGTAGTGACTAAAGGAGGCAAAAGTCCTGGTTGATTGGTTACAAATGCACCACCAGCATTACGTTGATTTTCAATCATAACCTGTATGGGATTTGGCATTTGGTCAGGATCCAAACGTTTTTGTTGTTGTTCATAGGGAGGTTGTTGGTACATGCCACCGGGAGCCTATGAAAAATTTAAATCGTTACTGATGTTCAATTACAAAATGTGTTTATTTAATTACATTATAGCCTGGCCTGGCCGGCATAGGTGGTTGTCCAGGCTGGGGACGCATCATTTGTGAAGGATATGCGCCTGGCATAGGAGGTTGTCCGGGTTGTGGAGGATAGCCGGACATAGTTTGCTGTTGACCTGGTTGAGGTGGATAGCCCGGCATAGGAGGCATACCAGGCTGTTGCATAGGTGGCATACCGGGTTGTTGTTGCTGTTGGCCTGGCATCATGGGTGGCATACCAGGTTGTTGTTGTTGTTGTTGCTGTTGACCTGGCATAGGAGGCATGCCGCGTTGTGGTTGACCAGGCATGGGTGGCATACCGGGCTGTTGTTGCTGTTGCCCAGGCATGGGCGGCATACCCGGTAGTGGACCCGCCATTGAAGTAGGTGGCATCATTGTCTGCCCTGGTCTTGTGGGGGGCATTTGTGCTTGTAGCGGATATTGATTAGCTCCACCTCCTGGTTGAGAGCCAGCAAAACCTTGCACTGTAGGCTGTTGTTGTGTTTGTTGGCCCGGCATGGGTGGCATTAAGGGATTTGATTGCTAAAAATTAAAAAAAAAAAATGAATTTTTAAATTCTTTTTTAGATTCTCTTCATTATCATTATACTCTTACCATCGACTTTTGTGGTGCTGGAGGCATATGTGGCATGCCTGGCAAACTAGCGCTATTAACACTCATTTGATTAGCACCACCGGCAACATTTTGTCCAAGAGGTGGCAAATTTCCTCCCGCCATAGATGTGGGTGGTTGAGGCTGATGTTGCGTTCCAGCCATAGAAGTTGGAGGTGGTGGTGGCAAGCCCGGTGTACCAGCTGTAGGTGGTCGGCTTGGGGTACCATTTGGATAGGAATTGAAATTATTGTTAACATTTGCTGAGGGAGGAGCATTTGGTGGTCCATTCGTTAGCGTAGGACCACTGCCGGACAATTGTGATTGTGGTACCCCAATGTTTGCATTATTAAATGTTGGTGGCGCCGGTCCTCCAGCAGAGGGTTGTTGTTGTGGAGCTTGTGGCTGTTTCATGGGATTCAAAGTCATAGCTCCCATAGATTGCGTCAACTATGAAATACAAATTGGTATGAAAATAGGTCATCTTTACTTATCAATAAACACAAATTATACAGAAGTTGAAAGTTGTCTTAAATATAATTTCTTGTTTTCTTATCATAAAACATGGTTTTTTCCATATTTTTAAATTACAGAATATGTTTAACTGATAACATTCGTAGTTTTTGTAATTATTCAATAAAATATAACACTTTACAACACTGGTTATTTGAGGAAAACATAAAACCGAAAAAATGGCACTATAGTTCTACGCTACTGTTTTCCCTACATTTTATTTCACGCACTATTATTGTAGCAAAAATATATCAGCGATGGCAACACTGATACTACAATAATAATTATCACTTGTTATGATCTCTTTGAAGGAGGAAAAGTATTATACTATCTGGCTCTCTCTTTCTCTCTTATGGCAAAACATCATAAGAGATTATGCGAAAATAAAAGAAAAAGTGCACAAGAGAAAACCACGAAAAAATAACAAAACAAAATAAAACTAATACGAAAGAAGAATAACTGAAAAAGATAATTAAGATAGAAACATGACGAAAAAAGGGAAGAAGAGGAAGTTATGAACTGCAACGATTTCATAAAAAAACATAACAAGATGAAAGAAAAGGCTGATTATTGTTTTTCCACACTAACCTGCTGCTGATAATTGCCATTCATAATATTTGATTGTGTTGGTGGAGGAGGAGCTACTTGTTGTTGTTGTTGCTGTGGAGGTGCAGGCATACTACCGGACATTGAAGTTGCCGGTGGAGGAGGAACTTGCATACCCGCCGCTGGCTGGGTAGGCCAGCCGGGTGGAGCATACTGTTGCTGGCCACCCATCGGTGGCATCATTTGTGTTTGCTGCGGTTGCTGCTGCTGTTGCATAGGCTGCATCGTTGGCGGTGGACCGTAGGCATTGGGGTTCATCATTTTGCTTTTTTTATAACTTTTCACTAGATCTTTTATATATTTTCTTCGTTTAGTTTTTCATAAAAAACAAAAATCTTTCACTTTCTGCAGCAGTTTTCTAAACTGGAAAAATCGGTTTTTGCACTTTTGTACCCCGTACGTTTTTTTTCTGCTTGAACAAGAGTATTAATTTTCGTTTTTAACACGTAAACACCAATGGCTGACCGTAAAATTTCTTTTCTTTCTGTCACAATTTTATTTTGCTCACTTTATTTTTTTTCGCACACACAATAACACTGCAGAAAAGGATTATTGTTCAACAATTTCCTTTTTCCTACTTATTTAGCAAAACTATTAAAGAAACAATAATTTCTTTAAGTTTAATGTACAAAAGAAATTTACACTTCCACGTCAGAGCAGCCTAGTTTTGCATACAATTCTTCACAACTTTTGATGGTCTTCTTTGATTTTCTCATTCGCTTTTCAGTTTTTCTTCATATGATTTGACAGTTTGCCACGTACTTTTCAAAGGGGTATGTTCAGTGTACGGCAGTACAGAATAGGGTCGTATTTGAAAGTGGGACTGTTGTATGCTTTATAATTAAATGAAATAAATAAAAAATAAATATATATTAGAAATAAAAGATATTTATTATCGTGTTAGTACTTTAAGAGGTGGACTATTCGGTCCCCAATTTTACTCTCTTTTCCGGATATTTTTGAATATATTTGATATATATACATAATTGTGCCAATTGTATGCCCGATTTATGCCAATATATCCAAATAAAAACCTATTTGAATCAAATTTTGTACCACTATACTTATTTAAGAACGAATTCCCATAGCTAGGTCCATATATGGGCCGTTTAAAGTAAAATTAATATAAAATTTATACCGATTAATCAAATTTGATGCTCATATATATTCATAACTTATTTGCACTTAACCTGTAGTTCTTGTGTCATTAGTACGACAGTTAAGGCGTTTTCTCTGAGAACAGCTACATATTTGTACATGATTTCATCAAATTATGCTTAAAAGTACGGAGCTTACATTAAAATACAACGGAAGCGATGGATGTACGGTGAACCAACCGATTTCTATTGATTAGAAAAGCGATTCTGAGTTTGGCGATGTATTTAAAAATTTCCCTTATTTGCAAATATCTCAGAAATATTAAAACAAATCTAATATATCCAAACAAGTGTATATGTATGTATGTATAAACTTTCGATTATTATATTCAAAAAAATTATTTTAGGTTTGGGGCCTATTTAACATGTTTCAAGTTCTTCCAAAAAAATCTAAGTAAAGTATTTTACCTTTAAGCCTTCTATTCTTTTAATTCGTTCTAATTATCACCCTTTTAACCACCACTAACCTTATCCCTTCTAACTCATAATATGCAATTACACTCTCCACATCATCATTGACTTCTGTTTAATTTGTCACTAATTGGGGCGGCGGATAGGAAAAAAAGGAGCTTTTTCACTCTCATTAGCATTGTTTACAACGTTTAGGAATATTTTGTTTTAGGAAAAATAGCGAGAAATTGTTGTTTCTATTGCTGTAACAAAACAAATTCTCCATTTAAATGGAAAATGCATTTGGAAAACAAATCGTATACACAGGAGAGCAGCATAATTAAAAATGGTTATCGCTGATGCGTATTCAAATAGTTGGTAATTTGAGAAACGAGGGGTGTTTACAAATGTTTGTTCTTGTAATCTCAACTTTGATGATTGCGATAAATTCGGAAATATTTCGATTATACTAAACACCAAGCTTAGTAGATATTATATTCTTAGCTTATACGTCGTTAAATAGGCCTTTAATTGATGAATATTTTTGGTTACAGCAATTAATTTTTATAATTTTATTATTTTATGTAATTCTTTTTTTACAACAAGCCTTTCTATTGACCCTCGTATAAGGTTTAGATTTTGCAAATAAAAGAACATCTTCAATAAATACTCACGCGAACACTTGGCACTGGCAAATATTTGTGTTTTTAGTTTTTTTTTTTTTTTGTGAAATATCAAGTGGTTGTTTTTTTTCGAATTGTTGTTGTTGTGGTACATATTACTTCCTCTTAAAATAGCGATTTAATCAGTCAATGAAGCGTTTTCTTATTAACCACACATGGTCTTGTAATTACTAATTTTTTTATTAAATCATTTTCAGATTGTTTAGCTTCAATTTTTCAATTAAATTTGCATAAAGTCGTGAGCTTTAATCGGAAATGGATATGTAAGATTTTAATTCGTTAAGACTCAGTGTTGCATTAGCGCAACATTCTCTTTAAGTATCAAAATCTAATCTCTTTCATCTTTCATATAAACTTTAATTATGTCAATGATCAATTTAGCTCAACGGGATCATAGTCCAGGCCGCAACGTGTTAACAAATCAAAAACTTTATCTTGTTGTCTCCTAATGTTGCACTTATTATACCCTACATCATGCAATGCGTTAGGATTCATGTCTTTAAGTCACTTTATATTATATAATCGATTATATATTCCCTTGTAGATCGATTGCGTTAAAATTCAGCATAATTGGGTCTATACATCCAATCTGTTAATGGTGATTGGTATGAAGTTTTTCTAAATATTTATGTCTTAAAGTAGCTTATAATTGGGCTTTAATTGCGATCGAGCTTAAATTCAAAGTTAATAATCCTATATATCATATCCTAAATCAAATTCCAACATTGAGAATAAGATACCGAGATCCTAATTCGATTCGAGGTTTTCAACCGATATACCAGATACTATGAAAATAGTTTTCTTTTCTCTGAGGATTTTTTCTTATTATGTCCTTTGATTTCTTAAAAAACAAAGGGCGACAACGAAATCTCTCCATTTGATTTGGTTTGGTGAAACCAAACTAACTCCATTATCAAGTTGCCATCGCCAAGTGTGTGACGGATGGCCAACTCTTCGTGTAATGCCCTGGGGATTTCAATCAATAGCCGTTCTGGCCAGTTACAGTTAAATATCTCGATATTAGTTGGACGTTGATCGGTTTTTAGGCAAAGTTGCCAACTGGATAGGTTGCTTGGCCAAAATAACCTGATAATCTTTTGTAGACAGTAATTAACGAATACTTGGATGGAATTTATGTCGTGTGGTGTCATATTCCAAGATTCCCAGACGTACAGAATAACTGGTTAGATGCAAGAGTTGAATAGCACTTTGATCTTAGTACGTTTCGAGATAACAAGAGATTTCCATACAGAGAGTAGGAACCCGAAAAATCAGTTAGACCTTGAAATTTGGTAAAGTACATCATTACTGCTACCACTCGTATGTGCTACCAAGGTAGCAAAATGATCCTATCTCCTCCAGTTTCACACCGTATATTCAAAATTTACCATTGTTTAGAAATTGTTCTTGCGTATATTCATTTGAAGACAATATTTTGCAGCCTAGATTTCGGGGGACTTAAGCTTTTCTGACATATGGCTGTAGTTGTGCGATAATTTAGGCTCTTAAATTGTTGGTTGCGCCCTCATCTAATACCTCTGTTTATACGAGTACGATGTACGATGACATACTATGATATTAAGAACGATGTTAAAGAGAAAAGGATATATTATGCATCCATGACGAATGCCAGTTGCAGCCCAACGCGTTATTGTGTATAACTTGACATTTAGCATAACTGTAAAGAGCTCGAATAAACATAATAATTTTCAGTGGAACTCCATTCAAGAGCAAGAGCGCTTCAAATTGCATGCTGGTTAAAGGTGTTAAAAGCCTTTTTAAAGAGGAAAGATTTCACTTCACCGATTAATCTATAATTATTCTGAGAGCATTCGTATGGTTGATCTTGATCCGATCTGAGAGTTTTGAATAAAGCATTATATTTCGGGAATGACAAATAATAACAAATAATTTTAAATGAAAAAAGCTTTGTTTTTACAAATATTCCCCTTGATGATCAATACGCTTTTGTATTTGTTCAACCATTGCTCAAAGCAGGTTTTCCATTCCCCTTGCGGCACCTCCAAAACATGGTCTTTGAACGCTTCAACTACTTCTTCGTCTCTCGTAAATCGTTGACCACGCAGCTTAGATTTGATTTTCGGGAACAATTGGGTGCCAAATCAGGACTGTACGGAGATGAGACATCAATTCGATGTTTTAACTGCTCAGAAATTCACCCGTCCGGCGAGAAGTGTGAGATCTAGCATTGTCCTGATTTATCTTCGGTGGTTGGTTTTACGAATTTCTACGAAGCCCTTCGGCAAACAAATGGTCGTGTAGCATTCAAAATTGACCGTTCTCAACGTTGACCGTTGCTCATTCTTAACAATGGCCACATGACTCATTCGGCCGAAGAAACAGGCGCCAAATTCTTCTGTTGATAATACGAGCTATTAAACTTATTTACTGCACTGAGGACCTTCATCTTTCCGAGGATGCTATTAATATATATACCGATGGTCCGTAAAGATATGGTGATGTTGGCTGTGAAGTTTTTTCAGTGCAACTAATTATTAGACAGTCCCCCTAAGGCCCTACCACTATTGTAGGGGTGTGCAGGTTGAAATTAGTCTCATAAAGATTGTCGGGCAGCATGTTCAGTACGACGAAATGCTCAGTAGTAATATTTACATATTTACTGATGACAAGGTGAACGGCCGTGTGTTTTTGGAAGAGTTAATAAGATACCTTATAATGAGTTTATAGACGCGGAGACATCCATACATATTTACACAAGCAGACAACACCTCACGGACAATTGTGAGACTTTATAGATTTGTCAAAATTTTGGTGGCCGTTGAACATATCATTTGTTGATATTGTCTAGGATTTATAGGTTAGGTTAGGATGGAGTGCCAGCCTCGTTAAATCAAGGCACACTTGAGCACACATACTGGCTCGTCGTGTTACTAGATTAAGCGATGCACCTGTTTTAGTCACCAAGTCCAGACTAACCGATCCTGACCATCAACTAGAAGCTTCGCTCATCAGTACAATTCTCTAAATTAAGTCGGAAGTCAGCCCGATAGCCTAATTAACGTGGTAATTAAGTTGCGATAAGCCATCTAAAAAGGGTAGGCCAGAGGTGGACATTAGCAAATGCAGTGGACTACACTCTGCTCTTCTCCAAACGTTCCACAATCTTGACAGAAATCATTCGCAGGATAGATGCAGCAGAAGAGATGCTCCGGTGGTCCAGTTTAAACGGTTGATTAAAGATATACCCTAAGACTAGGCATTTCGGAATAAATTCCACTGCTCACCCTGTTCTAAAGTTTAGTGCCATCACTATGGATTTCCACCGAATCATCGGGGATAACTTGGATAGATGACCGGTCGTCCCTATTAGGAATTACACAGTTCCGGTCCGGATGAGACGTAGTCAGTATTATAAAGGATTTGAGATTCCTCAGATAGAATAGGGTAGAGCCCAGAGGGATTTATATAAGAAATTTTATAAACATGATAACGTGCTATTGGTCACTAGTCAAACAAGCACTGTCAGACACGATTTGCTTTTGATGACTTCTTCAGAAGCTGCTATGACGTAGAGGGGAGAAGTCAATAGAACATTTTTTTCATTGTTCTGAATTTGATGATTTAAGAAGAAGAAGATTCCATGACCAGAACAGTGTCGGAATATGTGATGTGGAAAAGATTTATGCACCCATTTAATCAACAAGATGACTAACAGAAAGTGAGTGAGTTATGGGCCGTAGGGCATAGGTACTCTAAAAAATAATATGAATATTTAGAAAGGTCAGTGCCTTTAAGGCTTTAAAATATCTACATAAATTGCCCATGTAGTACTCAAGATGCTGCGTCATCAATCCAACTCTTTTGCCAGCTTCTGCAGACCAAAAGACGCTAATTGATCTCATACTGTAATGTTATTTTTGAAAACCAAAAACAGAGAAAAAAAAACGTACAGAGAGTATGCACAATCGTTATAATGAGAGTGAGTTTTTAATAAGACAGTTACTTTCAAGCACTTTCGGTTACATTAATTATTGTTGTTATAATGGATCAGTAACATTTCATTTGATTCGTATTATTATTATTGTTGTTGTTATCATTATTATTGTTGTTATTTTTAACAATTTCACGAGTGAGAATACAAAACATAAATGAAAATATTCAAAATGCTCGTATCCAAACATTCAGTTGTTTTATAAAATCGCCATTGAGCGGAACGGTTACCGGTTTCTTTAATTTTTTATAAATACATTTTTGAAAATATCGAACATTTCTTTTGTTTGCTGTTTTAAATAAATTGTTAATAAACAAACAAAAATAAAAACAAAAACAAAAATTTAACCGTTGTGCTAAATTGGCTATTGTTTTTTAATAGAATCCTAACTAAAAACGTTCGAAAAAAAACGTTAAATAATTAATTAAAAATAGTTTAAATTACATTTACAAATAATTTTAATTATTTTTTTTTGCAAATAAATACGATATGCCTTTACAGTTAACATTTTGTCAGCAACAATTAAAACAATTTATTTTTATATTTCTATTGATGGAATTGTTATTTATTCAGGGTAAATAATATTGTTTTGCTAGTGACTTAATATATACAAAAGCAAGGTATTAAATTAAAACACATGTCGTCTCCCTTTTTCAGTTACCCTTGGGCGCAGTACCCCCTCACAAACATCGACAGATTTAAATGACTTGGATGACAAATGTGTCCATACTTTAAAACTTAAATATACGGCCGGTTTCTTCAAACGTCACTTTGACATAACATTCATAAAGAAGTTCTTTAAACACTGGATACCATTCACCAGCAGAGATCGTGTTAAAATGCAATTTTTCTTATACAAACGAGATTTTCCCGAATGTGGTCGTGAAATACGTATCGATGATGAAGAGAGCATAGCGCTGTCAGGTTTTAATGCCGATCATCCGACCAGGTGAGTGAAGTTAACAATAAGCTATATAGTCATTTTATAAATAATGACTTCTTAAAAGTAATTAAATTAAGAACCATAAAATTCTACAGAAAATCTATATTGAGTCATATTGACGACCAATTACTTCCGTAAAGTTTTATCATATGGGAAATATAATAAAATAAATGGTATTTTATTTCCCTAAAACCGTTTTTTTTTTTTTTTTTTTTTTTTTTTTTGATAAGAAAATGCGTAATGAAAATCAATTTGTGCAAAATTCAAAAGTAACCTAGTTTTAGCGAATCAATACCGACTATATGATGCCATAAATACATTTCAAAAGATTTATTTTATAAAAAATATTTAATTTGTATTAATAACACTGGTCTACAAAAAAAACAAAACATTTTCTGGCCTTTAGATAAAGCTACTTATCGTCACCTAAAACGCAAACGGCCCTAACTAACAAAAAATTCAAAATCGACTTTTTCATTAATTCTGATGTATTTCATCAAAACAAAGGATGACAAATAAAATTGGATTCTTCCGACTAAAATAAGCGATTTTATTACCAAAAAACAAATGGCCCTATCTACAAAGGCGATTATATGATAAACGCAAAACGACCAAACTAAACGTTTGTATAAAATACAACATTGTCAATTGTCAAAACGCTGTATTGTTTTATAAGTTAAATAAACAAAATACAAAAATGTTATCTAAAATATTGATAAAAAATCTCGCTGATTAAAACTATACTTTTTATTTTAAATAGGTTTTTGCCTCTCCCGTAAAATTTTCAAAATGTTAGATAGGGCCGTTTGCGTTTTAGGTGACGATATATGGAATACAATGATTTTGATGTGCTGAATTCAAATCCGTTTACAGTTTTTTTTTTCAACGGGCTAAAATTTTTTTTATGGGCGTAGCAAATTTTTCGCCCAACTTATGGTAGCTATGTCAGTATATTTCATCATAATTTGAGAACGACTTGACCGATTTTAATGCAAGTACCAGCATATGTTTAGAAACAAAATTTCCTATAAATCGCCTGTATAACATTTTTTTTTTGTATTTTCAACAGTTGCGGAGTTATTCATAACTTAGTTGCGAAAAAATTAGAGAATTTTTTTTTCAAAAAGTCATAAAAAATTTTTCAGAATTTTTACATGTTAGGCACCTACCTTTATGGGTTATTTTACTTTCAACCTATCTGGCTTATATTTAAATGCTTAAAATGTAATATTTATATTCTAGGAATTTTGTTATAACTTTTTGAAAATAAAAGAAAAACTAATTTCCACTAATTTTACAAGAAATAATTTGTTCTCTAATTTTGGTCAAAGTTAGGTACCTGCATTTAATTTTGAATAAGATCAGCAATATTCAACCGATTTATAGCTTATTTTATTCTTAAAAATTTAAACTTTCATTTAAGTGCTTAACATGTAAAATTTTCATTCTGATATTTTTTGATGACCTAAAAAAATGCTCTAATTTTGCTTTAAAATTGCTCTAGTTTTATTCAACGGCTTTTTTTGCAGTAGACCAGTGTAATTTTTAAGAAATTACAGCTTAAACTGACTTCGTTTAAGGTTCTGTTCAAAGACTTGGGAGCTGTAAGAGCAGTTTGATAATTTCGTCACTTTTTGTATTCAAATCGCAATAACTTAAAATGCAGCACTGCTCGCTAGGGTGCACGTTATATATATGGGCCAATATTCTTTTTTTTTTGGAAAGTTTGGATTGTAACTTCCTTTAGAAATGATCTCTGTAGCAAAAAAATACATTTGGAAAATTATAGACAGATTTGAACGATATATGACATTTCGTGCCCGCGCCCACCGTCCACATACATTAAAAACAAAAAAACAAAAAAAATCTTAAGATACTTTTTTTATATTTAATTTTTTTAATAAAAAAGGTGTTCTAGCGTAGAGCTTAGTTAATTAAAGATACAAATAAAAAAATTTTAAATAACAAGTTTTTAATGCATGAAATTTTGTGAATATGTGTCGTGGTGCAGTGTCTAGAGTGCACGCATAACAACACAAACGACCCAGGTTCGAGCCACAGCAGAGGACATGACGAAGAAAAATTTAATTGTGGTTTCGAAAGAGGCTTCAACTTCCCTCCAGACAACTCCGGCTGAGTTCCAAAACGTCATTTGCAAAGCAACTGAACAATGTCATCCATTCTTAAACGCAACCATGCAAACTTTTACAAAGTAGTCATCCATTCCTAAATGTATTGTAAAAATTTTAACTGCGCAAACAAAAGCAAACTGTGTAGTATAAATTTTGTCGATGCTTTTTGTTTACAAATTGAAATAATTTTGTTTACATTGAATTAATAATAGTGTTTTATGGAAACGACAATTGTTTACAAAATGGGGATGATTTCGCCTCCAAAAAAAAAAAAAAAAAAAACGAAAAAGGATTGTTTTATGGGAAAGGAGCTGACTGCAACAAACAGCGTTTCCAATTGTAAAAAGTGTACAAAGTTCTTTTTTACAAAGCAACAAACAATGTAGTTTGCTTTATGTCGATACGGTAGTAAAACTGTATCGCTACAAAGTATTTTGGCGTTTTGGAATTTAGCCTCCATCTAAAATATAAAGAGGAAGCCCCTCTAACCTTCCCGCATACCTCTGGCGATAATGGCAAACATCACACAGGAATGATCAGGAAAACACGCCACCTAATGGGAAAAATTACAATGCTAAATTAAAGATCACTACCTATTAGCAAGGATCTTCACCACTACGCAAAAATCATATGGAGGAAGCTACAGCGGATAAGTCATCTGCATAGCTTGAAAGATCAAATTGATTAAAGAAACTGAAGCAAAGCTATGGATACTTTGTGGAAAGCCGGTATGCTCTCTAGAAAAGTGATGGAGAAAATAAAATATATATTTATATCGAAAATTCAATGTTGTACTGCGAATTGCGAATCTGAGTAATAGTTTTAATCAGTTCTGGGTTAATACGTACGAGTCAATATTATTTTGAATAACACATTAATTACCACAAGCTATTTAAAATTAGTTGGGGTATTCACAAAGTATCATAAAATCGTATATCCTATAATAATAGCATGAAATAAGAAGACTGTTGTGAATAACCCCTTTTAATATGCTGGTGCTATTTTGAAATTATAAGTAAAACAAGCAGTGTGCCAATACAAATTGTGCATAAGACTAATAGCAATACGTTATCCAGGAGTCATAACGCAAAATATTTTTTATTAACTATTTTTTTTAATTTTATTTATTTTTAAAATATACAAAACAACACAAAAAACAAAGCATAGAAAGTTTTATTATATTAAAACACTTTTTGTTTGACATATAACAACAATATTTTGAAAGCATTTTCTAATTTAAGAACATTAAGACAATATGACACGACAGCACACGTTGTGAATACCCCAAGTAAAATTTATGAAAATTACTCTAAGTTGTATGACAAAGTTGGTTCTAATTTTTTTAATCGATTGTATATACTATATAGTTTTAAAAACAGAAATAAAAATATCTATTTTATACTTTTTGTTAAACTCCTTTAAATTTTGGTAAATTACATATAACTTTTTATTAAAATAAGTGCGTTCTTCAAAGCAGTAAAAAATAAAAATAAAAAAATAAATTTAAAACTTTTTTCTCCAGTTTTGTTTGTAATATTGTAAAGTAATTGAAAACCAAACTTTTAAAAATTTCTGAAACAAATAGAGTTTTTACAGCTATTTTTCTGAACCATCTAAAATCCATTTTTTACGTAGTATATTTTAGTATAAACTCAACTAACCCTTCCCGCGTTGCTGTCAGCCTTTGTGTTGTATACTTGTAAAATATATTCCTCATAAAGGAATTTAAAGGAATGTATTAAAATTAATAATTTTTATTGACTACTAAGTCATATAGACCAAGTTCAGAAACTGCCATTCAAACCTTTCCTACATATACAAAAATAAGCATTTACTTTGTATTGGAGGTGCCACACCCACTTATTCAAATTCAACCATATTTCGACTGATGATGTGTATTGTCTACCAAGTTATTTAGATCAAATTCGAAAACTTTCACCATTACCGTTCTCTAGATATTAGGGAGATCGATTATTCGACTTTTTTCAAAAACCGGTTATTAAATAATTCGAAAAATAGCAATTTTTAAGAACCCAGTTTTCGGTTAATTTAAATCAAATTGTTCTTAATTCTTGAAGCGTAGAGCTGGACCACGTCGTTTTAAAAATAAGCAGAAGCTGACACAGAGCTTAAAATTAAAGTGGCAATCAATATTAACAATAATTCTAACAAATATCATTAAAACTATGCCAAAACGGTGTGCGCAGGTCATAAAAAACAAAGGTTATTACACAAAGTACTGAAAGTTGCTTAAGTTTCGAACAGCTACTTAAGGAGCTAATAACGTTTTTGTTGTTGTATTACTTGGAAGAGAAGGGAATTAAAGGTTTGTTATTATAGTTATAATTTAGGTGCCTAAGATAAGAAGAATTACATGTTTTACTTTGGATAAATCTATTAGTAATTGCCTCGACAATAAAAGTTGTTTAGGTTTTGAACAGCACTGTTTTTAAATTCATGCACCACGTATAAATAGTGTAAGTGTCACTGAGGTATGTTAGGTAGAACAACCAAGAAGTCGTCAGTTCAATTACCAAGCCACACCATCTGACAATTTTCAACAGCGATATCACCTCACAACATTACTAGCGATTCGATATGTGTATTTATGCTGTGAAAAACTTCATTAAGTAATATCTGCCATTCCATACATAAAAGTCAATATTCAAATGTGCATATCTTTTTAGATATTTGCAATAAAAAAACATACAAACATATGAAAATTATACTTTTTTAAATTAACCGGTTATTCGTGTTAAATCAACCGGCTTATTCGGTATTTGCAAAATGAAGATTTTGAAAAAACCGTATTCGACTAAACAAAAAAAAAAAAAAAAAGATTAAAACCGGTCGAATAATAACCGTCCGATCTCCCTACCAGATACACAAAATCGCTATTTACTTTGTGTGGGAGGTACCACTACCACTTAGCCAATTCCGCCCACTTTCTGATTGATGATTTTTATTGACCACAAAGTTATTTGGCCCAAATTAAGAAACTTTTACTATTACCGTTCTAAAGATATGGACATATAGATAAAAGTTTTATATGGGCGTGGCACTGCCTAGTTTAACTAAAACCATCAGTACATGTTTCTAACGCATGTACTGGCTTGTAAATTAATTTTTCAGTTTAATCATGTTCACCATGAGTACACTTTTAATAAAATATTGCAAATTAAATGTTATTTGATATTTTTGGGATATTTGTTCCAGAGCACCTAGAACGCCAATTCTTATTAAAAAAATTTTTTTCCAAAAACGTTCCTGGGAATATACAAATCATTTAAAAATTTTTTGCGACTAGACATATATTCCTCTTTTTATATAAAGATTAGTTGAACTTCGCGTCTTCTGGCCACAATTTGGGGAAGTGGCCGAAAAAAATTGTTCAGTATTAAATTCAACGGATAAATATCTTTCAAAAAACATATATTTTATCAACATCCGTGATGAGTGATTTTTTGATTTTTGTCCGTGGGACAACGCACTGTGAGACGTCTCGTATCCGCCCGCAAGCTGTCAAAGCTTGTAGGCGGATGACGGACGCCTTCCCCTGATGGAATCTGCCTAAAAAATACCACAATGTATGCTAAATTTTTAAAAGCCTTTAAAACCAGATAATTTCAATTTTGTGCTGATGAAACACTTTTTTTTTCGTAAAAAAACATGAACGTACTACGATCTATTTGTTTGACCACAGCATTCTTGTGTTCAGTACTGGAGGCCGTTTTTGCTGCAAATCTTAGTAGCATTTTTTTTTATTAATTCCCATAACATTCCATAAAGGAACATGGGGACTTCTCTCAGTCAGTGAGCTGCACACGATTCTATTTTTAGACTCATTGAAAGGGACCTACAGTTAGTTTAACGCCAACTCCGAACGGCAAATGCATTAGAGAAGTCTTCAATAGTAGTAATACTCATAACCAGTTACTACTAGCTAATGTTATGAAATGTCGAAAAACTATTTTTTTTCAGATGGTCTGGCCTGGTATTGAACCGAGGAACTTCTGATTCGTAGGCGGGTGTCTTACCTATCATACCACAGCGGCACACCAGCATTAGATTCATATAAAAGCGCTAAATGAAACTCGCCTTTTAATGATGAATTTTTTAGCATTTTCAAGATAATTGTTATAAATGACACTGTGACAAACTGATTTAGTAAATGTTTAGCCAAAAAACCCACTATTTTTATTGGTCTTGGATTGTCATATCCATCGCTTAGATTGCGCCTTAACATCACCTATGAAGTGTTAATATACAATATTGCATGTGTGTAAATCGTATGCTCCACATGAGATTTAACATGAATGATAAGTTTTTAAGGCAGTCCAGATCATGAAAAAGATTTGTACCAAAATGCCTTAGTCTACGTTTTTGTAGAGCTCTTTCGAATCCAAACAACGTCTAAAATAGTCATAATGTGGGTTTTTTTCGATATGCAGGAGGTGTGAAATCCTGCTACTTACAGCTAGTTAGTGAAAACGTATCGCAGCAGCCAGTTCAGTCAGCCATTTATTGTTAAAGTAATGCCAAATTGACATTTGCAACGTAAAAATCAAAATTTTGTAGACTTTCTACGTGACTATGAAAACGTAAGCAGCAACGTGCTTTGGTTATGTTAAAGAATTTTACAGCTGATCCCCAAGTACACGATACGCTTTCACTAACTCAGCCTTAAGTGTTAAGTTACTTGTGGCAACAACATTAGAGTTTAAGTTAAAGGAAAATATTAATGATAAATACACAGTATCGAAACAAATAATAGGGACACTTTATTTTTTGCGGTATGTCATAAAATTTGATGTATTGAAGTTTTTTGATATCTGCAACCAATCGAGAGAAAAGAATGTCGTATGCAAAACAATTTGAAAATGAACCTTACAGCTTCTGGGATCAGGTGCTCTTCTCAGATGAGAGTAAATTTAATATTTTCCAACCTGATGGACATTCTAGAGTGTGGAGAAAGCCGAACACTGCATATATCGAAAAAAATCTTAAACCAACGGTAAAGTATGGCGGGGGAGGAGTAATGGTCTGGGGCTGCATGTCCTCTGCTGGTGTTGGGGAACTTGTCTTTATAAAGGGAATAATGGACAATACTGTTTACCTTAGCATTTTGAAAGAAAATGTTAAAAGAAAAGCGCTGAGAAATTAAATTTGCCGCGGTCATTCACATTCCAGCATGATAATGACCCGAAACATTCGGCTCGCAACGTGAAGATGTGGCTCGCTTATAACACTGCACATGTCTTACAAATAGCGAAAACTGTTTAGACCATGAAGTGCTCTAAAACTAAAACAATTAATGAGGTCCAGTGAAGAAAACTGCACAGACTATGGGAAGAAAGCGTGGAACAACTGTCATTTTTGATAAACTTCAAGTCATCAAGAAGCCTCAAAAATGAATTTATTCTCTTGTTTCAAGTCGTACAAAAAGAAAAAAACCTAATGGAAGCTAGTCTTATGAGTAAGAGTCCTCAAAATGGATCATTTCTCAGCAAACGGAAGAACACCTGCACCGTAACAGGTAGAGCAACATGCTATGGTCTGACGAAATGAAGATTAATTTGTTTGGGTTAAATGCAAAATCCTATGTACGAACATATTTTAGTTAAAATTCATACTTTATTTCAGTTTAATAAATAAAAATTTAAGAGATTGTTAAACTGTGTCCCTATGTAACTATACGGCTGACAAACTGCATCAAACAAATTTTTGCAAATGTGATTTTGACTACATTTAGTGGCCACCGTATTTACTCATAGAATTTGACGATAGTATCGATAGTGAAAAAAACTATCGATGGTCAGCCAAAAACAAAACTATCGATACTATCAATAGTAGTATCGAGTGTTTTGCAGCTCTACTTACAGCCCATACTGTAGGGCATGCACGATTCCTATGCACTGAAGCACTTTATCTATACATTCCTAGGCCACACGGAAGTTCCTTCTGGTATTACTTTCTGGGAGCGTTGAGACCATTAACACGTAACATATGATTCAGTCTTCCGATAAATTGATTCACCGTGCCGATATAAGCATAATGTCGACGGTATTTTTCGTATACTATCCTACAAGCAATTACTGAATTCGTCAGCAAACAGTGCTGATCTTGATTTTAGTGCTAATTTTAGCGTTGCTTCAGGTATACATTCGGACTTAGATGCTTTGTTGACACTTATTCTTCTGCAAAGATTTATGATTTCGTCTTCTGTTATGTTAGCATTTTGTAAATATGCCATGATTGCTAATATCTATTTCAGAGGTTCGCCATCTGGGTATAGAATTTCTGCAATCTTATCTATGAGGTCAGGGCACGTGTTTTGTGTTGAACTGTTTCCTTTTGGGATTGTCATAATGACAATGTCA
This sequence comes from Wohlfahrtia magnifica, assembly GCA_023159175.1. NCBI lineage: Eukaryota > Metazoa > Arthropoda > Insecta > Diptera > Sarcophagidae > Wohlfahrtia > Wohlfahrtia magnifica. The sequence goes on along the minus strand of JAKWBJ010000052.1, from coordinate 1,865,894 downwards.
TTATGCTTTTGTGGGCATTTCTCCAAGGGTACGAGTTAGCTTATTTGCAACATGTCTTAAAGCATTCTGTATAGCATAGCATAGCATAGTGAAAAAACTGTTTAATGTCAAAAATAGCTTGCTTTAAAATTGATCGGTAAGTCCAGTTATATACATAATAGTATTTAAATTATTAAAGGTTAAGTAAAAATTTTAATAAGATTTATAATTTATTTTTATGAATATTTTAGATAGGAATTAAATAATCAAATAATATTATTTGACAGCTATTTGGTAAACAATTTTGTAAAGTAAGGGTTAACTTAGACGCATTTAACTGACTTTGATTGTTAAGTGTCCATAGTCATTTTTTGCACACAATCTATCCATAAATGCATAAAACTCATATATTTTTCTCTTTCAACTTTTTTTCATGTATGTATGTATGTATGTTCGTCAATGTACCCAAGATACACCCCAAACCCCATAAATTTCTAAAATACCTAATTCTCTTCTATTGAGGTACCATCTCTTCTAAAATGATGTTCTTATCGATTATCTCAGTATATTAAGCTGAATAAACACATTGTCAGAGGTTCTCAATCAGCTTTGTCACTTTAGCAGCTGATCAAATATGTATGGGTTCGAAATCATTCCCTTTTGTCAATTTTTTGCACTAAAAATGCCGTAAGAACCATGATGTTAAGTGTTCATAGTCATTTTTGGCACACAATCTATCCATAAATGCATAAAACTCATATATTTTTCTCTTTCAACTTTTTTTCATGTATGTATGTATGTATGTATGTTCGTCAATGTACCCAAGACACACCCCAAACCCCATAATTTTCTAAAATACCTAATTCTCTTCTATTCTTAAAAAAATGAAATTAATTAAATATTTCGGTAATAAAGGGTCCGCCAAAATAATTTTCTTTTAAATGCTATAAAAACAAAACTACTGAATATTTTCTCAAATTTCTTTTTTTATTTGAAAGTACAATCCTTCCGGTTAATAATAAAAAATAATTTCATTCAAATGGCAGCCTCGGCTGGCCATGCTGTAGCCTACACGATCGGTCCAATTTTTAAGCACATTATCGATTGTGTGCAGCTGTACGAGTATTTCACCAATGGCTTCACGAATATTGTCCTTTAAAGCGTCAATTGTCTCTGGCTTGTTGGCGTAACATTTATCTTTGACGGCACCCCACAAATAATAGTCCAACGGTGTCCAACCGCAGCTCCGAGGTGGCCAAATGACATCAGCTCTGCGGCTGATAATGCGATCTCCATTGACTGTAACGGCCACTCCTGGCTCATTTTCAAAGAAAAATGGCCCAATTATGCCTCTGGACCAAAATCCGCACCAAACAGTGACTCGTCTGGGGTGTATCGGCTTTTCAATGTATGCGTGCGGGTTTTCTGTGCCCCAATTGCGACAATTTTGCTTGTTTACATACCTGCCTAGATCAAAATGAGCTTTATCTGAACACATCGCGCACATTCTGCAACATAACCATGATTTTCAAAGTAATGTCGCTATATTTCCCAGCGTTGTTCAAGCGTATACGCAACCATATTCGTTCAGCGGATGGATAAAACTAATTATCTTTCAAATCAGACATGAGCTAAGTGTTACCATTCACGAAATAAGCACTAGTTGAAAAAAAAATTTTAGTTGGCGGACCCGATAGAAAACAACAGGGTATTCACCTATCGTTGCCAGACCAATTCTTATCTTATCTTTTTTATGTTAATTTATTTTAGATATTTTGTGTGCTAATTTGAATGAATTAAATCATTTGTAAAAGTTGTTTTCATTTTATTTATTTATTGTAAAAGCCCAAGAATATTTTAAGAATTACTTATTTTCTTATAAATTTGTTAACTCTCTATGGAGGCTATTTATTGTGTTTTTACCTCAAATTCATTATCAAAGTAGTTTCACTTTTGAAAATGAATTTGATTTTCTTCTTATCATGCAAATCAATGTTAAATTATCAAGTTTAAGTGTATTTTTTTATTGAAATGCGTGTAATCAATAGAAGTGAGTAATAAAATTAATAGAGTTCATGATGAATGTGATTTTTTTTATTGCCGTATTTAATAATCATTTGATGATAATTATTATTGTAAATAAATAACAAGATTTTAAAAATGATTGAAAAACCTATTGGAAAAATATTTTAAATTACTTATTTCATCAATTTCGTTGTCACGTTAATTTTATAAAAAAAAACAAAAATTAGAATTTTATTTCATTCATTCATCAAATAAATTTGCTGTAAAACTTGACGCCCACTCACGTTTTATTATGCCGGCGAATTTTACATACCTATCTAGTACACACATAAATATGTAGTTGCGCATAATATTGGATTTGTCATGCATAATCAGGTATTGAATGGCTAACAATATTAATTTACTCAATCTATTTTCCACCTCACAACCTGAAACGTATGACGTCAAGATTCATATACATACCTCTCGGCAGTTCGAATTCTCATCGCGACTTATTTTCAGTTCTCTGAATTTAAGAAAATTACGGCTACTTAATGCTCGATCGTCGACTAAGGTAATTGAAAACTTTGTTTTCTTGACTTAAATAATAAAGCCATGGCAGAAGTTGCGGTAACTTCGACTGCCGGAGACGTAAGACATCCTGTGATTTTGCTCAGGCTCATGGGCAGAGACTTTTTAGAGGCCTTAGTGAGATTGCGTCTATTAGGGTTTCCGACTTGGAGGGATTTTTGCTAAGATGCTTCAACGTTTTTTAACGTTTATATTAGCTTTCCTTTCTCACTTCTGTTCTCCCATCTTCTTATCTCTCCTACTCTTCTTCAACTAGTTATAGTGCTGGTTCTGCAACATTGCTCTTTGACGCTATGCTTTCCAGCGCCTACTCGTACTTTGTACATTTTTATTTTTCACTAATAATAGTCGGGCTAATAACCTTGAAATCTACTGCTCAATAACACGTCCATTTGCGATCAAATGATTAGTGAATCACTTAAGGTATTAAAAAATAAATTCAAGTTTTAGCGACACAGTTTGCTTTTGGAAGATATTTCTGTTCAGATATGCTATCCTATCAAAACCCATTTATCCAGAGCAAGTACAGTGTATTGTATAAATAGGGATTATCTTCTAAGTATTGCATCATACTTTCGATTCGCTCAAAATGTGTAATTTGGCTCCTATATCACTAATGGGTAGTGGCTGCCCTCAAAAGACGGGCACACGTAGACCAGTTGTAATACCACAATGAATCGTTATTGCCTATACCCGGAAGCATTCAGAACTCATAATAAGACCTCTGAGCCTACAAATGTCCGTATTCGACAACTCCGCAAGCCCAATCGCATGGCAGAAGCAGAGATGCCTCTTTCTTCTGCCGCATAGCGCCGTGCATGTTCACAGTAGGTGAAAAAATTGTTTCTTCTTCCTCCTCATCCCTGCAGTTTCTACAGAAATCATTAGACAGGTGACACAGTCGCAGCCACCGACAATTACGCTGAGTGTGCTTCTTTGGATTTTGAGCAGATCTTTTTCCTCATTGTAAATCTAAAGCTTACAAGTTTGCAAAGAGGAAAGTTCGCTCATAAGTTCGATAGTGGTGACATGCCTGCCGAATTAATCAGCCCTACAGTTCGCCGGAATATCTCTGTGACTTGGAACCCATATAATATGGATATTATACTGCTCGGCCATCTTGTTGAAAGATTTGCGACAGTCGCTAAATCCTTTTGAGGTCATCTGTAACTATACTAATATCTCTCTTGGAGACGTTGCCTATTCAAATGATCATTAAGGCAGCTCGTATGGCTGATAGATCCGCCTGAAGAACGCTACAGTGGTATGGTAACCTTATATAGTGAGCTATGTTCACCAAATCTGAGAATATACTTCCACCCACAGCTCCATTAAACGTGGAACCGTCAGTGAGGATCTAGTCAAAGCCCCTAATGAGGTGGATTACTCAATTTATGTCTCTAATTTCTTTTATCAGATAATCGTTAAGTATCGTTACGAAAATAAAAATGTCTAAAAAAATACACCACATCAGGGACTGTATGGTGAGATTTTAGCTATAAACTTTATTGGTTTGTGTCAAGGCTCTTGTGCATCTGTTACTGCAATGTTGCCAGTTCGATTTCTTTTTGTGCATTATAATTTTACATCTTTTAAATTTAACGTAGATAAGTAGAAATTTGTAGTAACTACAAGAATATTCGAAACTGATATAGAGATATAGTTGTCATTTTGCTGTCATAAAGTAAATTCGTGTTTAGGTTTAAATAAGAGTATTATATAAACGAATATTAACTGCGAGATAAATAAGTTGCTGTATTAAGATAAACTGTATAAAGATAAAGTGACGCAGTTGAAAAGAACTAAAACGTTTTCAAAAGGTTAAAACGTAACAGTATATTCGAATAGCAACTAATAGCAAGGCCGTGATAAGTTTCCTTGTGGTAGTGCTTATCACAGCCGCGCTGATCCGAGAATGTCGGTTTTTATTTAATCGGATAGCATATGTCTCGAATTGGTGCAATCTGGGTAGAATAATGAACCTATAAGTTTTTTCTCTCCGTCACGCCTCTAGTGGGAGTGTAAGCCTTTGTTTCAGTTTCAGTACCAAGTTTATTTTCAAATTAAGTTGATACATATTATTTGTGTGGTGGTGAATGTCCGTGCAATGCGGCGGTGATCCTTACTTAGTATTGTGGGTGGCGTTCTTCTTCTGATCATCAGTCTGATGTTTGTCACCATCACCAGGGATGAACTGGAAAATCAGGTGGGTTTCTTTAGATGGATTTGTCTGCAAAGAAGTTAAAGTCTCTTTACTTGCCTGGAGCACTGATGTGTGACAGTTGTCGTAATATAGACTTGGAAGAGACAATATTCTATCTTCTGTTGTGAGAATGCCTTTAGAAGTTGTCATTAAAGAGATTGAGTAGTGCGCTTTCTCTCTTTGTTAATGGTTTTTTCCATCCTATGTCTCGTTGACAGTCTACCGGGTTTTTATTTTCGTTTGTTCTTTACTTTACTACTTTACTTTCTTTTGTAACTCTGAACGGTCCGATAGATTCCACTTGGTCGACAATTATTTGTTAGATATCTTTGTTCAAAGCCGTTGTTTCTCAGTTAGGTATTCATAAAGATATTGAATTATCACCCACCAGGTCTGTCCATCTAGCTTTCGGGCAACCAGGACTGCTGTCACCAACTGAAAACGTTAAGAGCAGGCGTAATGTGTTCAACTCGTTGAAGGTGTTCTGCTTACTGCAAAGATTTTGCCCGGATCTTTTTACAAACCTCTGCTTGTGGATACAGCTGCTCCAGTTCTTGATTGTTCGTAGTTTCGTATTTTCCATTCACCGTTCTTTCACATGCGGCCAACAATTTTACTAAGGATTTTTCTATATTGAAGGGCAGGTTTGTCTTTTGTCTTCTGCGAAAGATGTTTTGATCGCAGCAGCTTTAGTACGTCACCTTCACATCTGCTGGCCAGTGCAATGCTTCTCTTGACTTCAGTACTTCATTTGCTCTTAGGCTGTGTTAATTTTTAGGTTTCTAAGGGATCGAGTTTTACCGCAAATAGGTATTTTCACTTTTTTGAACGATTTTTTTTTAATTTTTTTCATAATTTTATTATTATTTTTTTTCCAACAATTTTTTTTTTAATTTTACTAAATTTTTTCTTTGAGTGTAATCATCTTTTAATTCTGACTACAGCATGATTAATGATACAGATGTCATACGAACAATTAATTTTGTAAAAGTGTTGCCTAATAATGATACTTCCGTTTTAGAACAGATTTAATACAAAAAGCAAAAAAAAAAAGAAGAGCAACAGACTATATAAACGATGCTGGAAAATAAATAAAAGAAACTTTTATTTTCACTTTTTTTATTCAAACAATTTCGTTTCATAAAAAATCTTTTTTTGCTCTTTTTGCAGAATCATCATACACGGTTGGATGAGTCAAAGCAAGGGAACATTTAATCGGGCTGTAAAAAACGCTTACATGAATCTCACAAAAATCTCAAATAAAAATAAAAATGAAACAATTACAAGCAATGACACCATGCCCTCTACTACTACAGCTGCGGTTAGGGATGTACAAGAAGAGTTACTTGATGATGCTGCTGCAGATGCTGATGTAGTTGCTGATGCAGTTGCTGATGAAGTCAGCAATAATAAAGTAGTGGATTTCAATGTCATTGTAGTCGATTGGAGTGTTATATCATCGAATGTCAATTATTTCTCAGTAGTTGACCTCATCGAAGATTTGGGTTTTCTTTTGGCCGAGTTTGTGCGTTTTCTTCATTTGAAGGCAAATTTGTATTTCGGTGATGTTTATCTGATAGGCCATTCTTTGGGTGCCCAAATAGCTGGCAGTGCAGGCAAACAGGTGAAACCGTTTCGTTTCAATACAATCTTTGCTTTGGATCCAGCTGGCCCCAAATTTCGTAATCGCAGTGATGACAATCGTTTGGATTCATCGGATGCTGATTATGTCGAGTCCATACAAACCAGCAGCAGTTTAGGTTTCCAGGAACCCGTAGGTCATGCCACTTTTTATCCTAATTTTGGTCGTGACCAAAAGAAATGCTATTTTTATGGCTGTTCTCATTCGAGGGCACACAACTATTTTGCCGAATCTATAACTAGTAGAGAAGGTTTCTGGGGTACCCGCTGTGAGCGGCAATCGGAAAATGTTTGGATTATTTCGGATTCTGATGAAGAATATAAAATGGGTGGTGAACCCTCGACAGTGAAAAGTGGTACATTTTATTTGAAGACGAACGATAAGCCTCCCTATGCTATGGGTAAACGTAAAGTTGTAGCCGAAAAGGTAGAAAAAGACGAAGTACTTGACGATAATTTAATACATTCAGAATGATGAGTTGAGGATGCTGTCGTAGTTAATAGCGCTGTAATTAATTAAATTGTAATTGTAATTATTTATTTTAAAAAATAAAATTTTATTTATGAAACGTTTAATTATTATTAAATTCATACTCCAATTTAGGAGCTTAAGGTTGCCACAAAGGATTACCAGTCTTTCTATTTGTCTTAGTTCGCTAAACGATTTGCCAGTTTCGATAAGAAGTTCGACGTCACGCTCTTCACAATCTCCTATGGCTTCACACACCTTGTCGGTTTCAGAATAGGGCAACATAGTGTTTTCGCAGTGTGTGCTTAATCCAGCCATATTTTCTCATTATCATTTCGGAAAAAATGCTCCGCTGCTGTGTAATTCTCTATAGTTTCTCGTTCGGTATTGTTCTGAGCCACCATATGTAAAGATTATTTCTGAGGAAGCGGTTTATAAAACTCTGAAGTTTTACCTTCACTTCTTCGGTAGCCAGCCATGTCTCTGAGCCGTAAAAAAAGAAGTACAGACTTTACGTATGCATTGCAAGTTCGGCATTTAAATGCATGTCCAAACTCTTCGGAGCTTAGCAAAAGCATTGCAGGCCTTCCGTATGTGACTTGGGTCGTCCGGTTTAGCTCCTCCGTTGTTCGAAAGAACACTAACCAGATATGAAAAGCTTCTGACATCTGATAACGACTCATGCAGTAAATCGTCTAGTTTTGATTTCATGCGTGGATGCGAATGCGAGGGTAAAACTATGACATCGATATACCCAAGATCCTTAAAGCATTTATTTATGGCATGTTATTAGGGTGGCGTGGTGTAGTGGTTAGAGCGCAGGCATACAACACAAGTGGCCCAGATCCGAACCCCAGCAGAAGACATGACGAAAAAATTTTATTTGCGACTTCAAGTATTTAATTAAGAGACTACAGCCTTCCTGCAGACAAATCCATCTAAAGAGGCATCCCTGACCCGCCAGCTTATCTCTGGAGATGATGACAAACATCAGACGAATGATCAGACTAAAGAGCCATCTACTGGGAAAAAATTGTAATGCTATGTATGGATCATCGCCGCTTAGCAAGTACTTGCCAAGTGAGAAGTAGAAAGTCGCCAGATTTGGACGTGTTGACTGGAGAAATGTGTAAAAACATATGAAGGGCCATCTCTGAATACCTGGATGCAGCGAACGGTAGGTGCATTAATAAGAGCTATTTCCCGAAGGCATAGAAATGTGCTCGTGTTGTAATGTTTCTTAGCTCTCTTGATAAAGTAAGAAGTAATCTTGACTCCTATCAGGGCATCAGTCTGTTTCCAGTATTTGCAAAAGTACTGGAGAGAATCATGGTGTACAAACATAAATAATGTTACAGCGAGGGCACTTCTAGTCACCAGTATGGTTTTAGGAAAGGCAAATGTCTTGAAGAAGCTTGGATGTATGTTAAGACTTCTGTCGAACAATCATCTTCGAAATATGTGCTTGGTCTTTTTATAGATTACTTCGATTATCCCTCTTCTGCGGAGATTATCTGAGATTGGCTGCCGTAAGATGAACATTTGGCATAGCTATTTCGAGGATAGATAAGAGTGTGTTGTTGGATCCTATAAAACAGTGTGGATGGAGGTTGTTCGAGGGTATCGGCAAGGATCCATCTGTGGTTCATTTATTTGTAACATGACGATGGGTACTCTGTTAAGGCAGCTCGGGCTGACATGCGGAAGACTTGTTCATTGTGATAGAATAACAGTCTCGTGCTGAGCTGAAGAGGATGAGTGCTTAAACCATTCGTGTAGGGTAGGAAAGTTGGTGCTAAAGTCGGTAATGATGTTGCCCAAGGCCACATTACCATTCGGGCGATTGCCACTCATTAAAATTGGTGAAAACATCATTTGCTATGTGACTCAGGTCAAGTACTTTGGCATACGAGTAGTTATGGGAGAGCGTATGTGCTTCCACATTCATCTAACCCATGTTACGAATAAGTTGACGGCTATTGTTTAGGTGGCGCACTCTTGGAAGTGATTATGATGGGCTAATTGTGGCTTGCGTAGCGTATGACGCGCATTTATAATACAAAACGGTAATGTCTGCTGTTGGACATCGCAAGATTATCGCTTGTCTGAGAATTTCATTCTTGGCATGTGTTCGGTGTGTCGAAACTGTTTCTACCGACGCTTTGCAGGTTCTTGTTGGTGGAGGTAATACTTCGTAGTATTACCTTCAGCGTCAAGAGTGGCAGCCCCACTTGGAACAAACGATTTGAAGAGTAGAAAGCTACTTCAGAGCTCGAGAATGGGTGAGATTTTGCAGAGTTATATTTTCAAATTCCTTGTAGTTTTGGTTCGACTAATAATGGGTTTAATACGTTAAACCAGTAAAGTAGAGACGTTAAAAGGCTGAGGAACAACGCTGAGCAACAACGGTTCCTGCTCTTATAAAGAATGTCCACTCATTCACGAACCCGGTTGAAAAGGCAAACCTTTTTGCCGAAATGTTTGCAAGTAATTCTCACTTGCCGGAGAGCGTTCAACCACTGCCCGAACTTGAAAGAGTATCAGTAACTATGCCTAGTATATTCTTTCGAGCTCGTGCTGTAAAAAGGGTTCTTCAAATCTCAACGTTAACAAGTCTTCTGGGCCGGATGGCATACCAGCACTGGTCCTGAAGCAGTGCTCTTCGACGCTTGCGCGTCCATTAGCTCATCTTTTCAGTGCATCATATCGCGACGGTATTTTTCCATCTTGCTGGAAGGTTGCTAATGTAATGCTAATCCCCAAAAAGGGCGAGGCTAGAACTACCGTCCAATAGCAGTTTGTTCCACACTCTCCAAGGTTATGGAGAGTATGATTAATCACCACCTTGTGGGTTATCTGGAGTCCAACGATTTACTTAGCGATCGTCAGTACGGTTTTCGAAAGGGCCGTTCTACTGGTGACCTGCTGGCGTTGCTCTCGGAGAAGTGGAACAAGTCCATTCATGGTTTTGGCGAGAGTAAGGTTGCGGCTCTGGATATATCAAAGGCGTTTGATAGAGTTTGGCACGAGGCTCTCATTTCGAAACTTAATGCTTTTGGTGTCGGTAGTCACTTCTCTCGATTTATATCGAGTTTTCTCAGAGATCGCTCTATAAGAGTGGTTATAGATGGGGTCTCATCCGACGAGTTCAGGGTAAACTCAGGGGTACTGCAAGGCTTTGTCCTTTCTCCTACTCTTTTTCTAATATTTCTTAACGACTTTCTTCTTCTCACTTCTAATCCTATCTACTCTTTTGCGGATGAAAGCAACATTTGTCACTCATATTCCTTTGATCGTAGACCGAGCCTTTTGGAGGTTGGGGTAAGAAGGATGAATGTGAACGTCACATTCACAAGTGACCTGGTGAAGGTCTCCGAGTGGGGTCGTGCGAACAGGGTCGATTTTAATGCACGTAAGACTCAATGTTGTTTTTTAACACACAGGCGTGGTGGTGTGCTGTCATCTGTGTCAATGGGTAATGTGGATATTGAGGAATCAGATGCTCTTGATGTTCTGGGCATGAGAATTCACTGTGACGTTCGTTGGAATGATCACATATTTCAAGTGTCGAAAGAAGCATTCAAGTGTCTTGGTTTTTTGAGACGGTGCAAGAAATACTTCACCCCATCTCATCTCCTTAATATTTACAAGACCTATATCCGTCCCAAAATGGAATACAACTCTCATGTATGGGCCGGTGCTTCAAAGTCTATTTTGGAGCTTCTGGACCGCGTACAGGAGAGGGCGAAGATGCTCATCAATGACGGTAGGGTAGCCAACTCTATCGATTCATTGGAGCACCGTCGCAATGTAGCGTGTGTTTCATTGTTCTATCGGTACTATAACGGAATGTGTTCTAACGAAATTAAGGAATTAATTCCCAAAAATCATATATTTTTACGTAGTACTCGTATTTCTCGTAGAGCGAAAATCTTTGTAGTTGATTGTCCAGTAAATCGCACAACGCATTATAGGGAGAATTCGTTCTTTGGTCGCACTGTTCGGTTGTGGAATAATCTTCCAGCGAAAGTATTTCCTGCCACCTACGTCATGAGTAAATTTAAATCTAACGTCCGTAAACACTACTCCCTCTGTCCTCCTTCCAATAACCTATTTTCCTAGTACCAGCACAATGCACTGCATGAGTTAGGGCCATCCCCTGGGTGCTGGTCTTATATAGAAAAAAGAAAAAGAAAGAAAGAAGTCAACAATTTTCTTTTAATTGGATTTTTCAAGTAAAGCGTAGTTCACAAGATAAGCTTTAATTAATTTTCTTAAACAATGAAATGTTTCGATTTTTTTTAATTTGTAGCGACAAGATAACGTTTAAAGTATTTTTAATTAATATTTAACAAATAAATTATTCAAATGAGCTGCTCATAAATCAGATTTTTTTCAATCTATACAGCTCAAGACTAAATTTAATTCGTGAAATGATCTATAAAAAGCCTTTACAAAAATAGTAAAGCATATAGATAAGTTTTGGAATACATCGGATCTAGAAATAGAAATAGAAAACCAGCTGTATAATGTATTTCCTTCTTCCATTTTGGTTAGTTGTCATCGGCACATCTTTGATTAAAGCAGCACCACAGAGCCGAATCGAATCGAATACAACACCACTTACAAAATCGTATTCAATAGATACAACACCACATCCAGGTCCTGATCCTTATAATCCAGAGGCTAATAATTTTTCCGTTGAGCCATCGACTAAAGCAGCTGGCATTGGTTTTATTTTAATATTGCAAAGTTACAACAGCCAAAGCAAAGATGATGATAACAATTTCAGTGATCAAGTATCTGAATCGAATTTTAATGTGATTATTGGTTTCTTTAATGGTACAGAGGAGACTTCGTCGGATACTTTGGAAGTACTTGTACGTAAAGCGCAAACGTTATTGGAACCAAATGAAAACTTCCATGATGGCCAATTGGAGAGTTTGCTAGGGGATTTAGGCACTGTAAGAATTTATAAAATATCTGAAGTAATGAAAGATATTGTACCATCTTCTACTGTCAGTTCTCAGGCAATTGAGTAAATTGTTAGATTTTAATTGAAAGATTTGTATGTTTTGAATGAAGTTTTCTTATACTGCTAACAAAAATGTAAAAAAATTAAATTTTAATTGTTGTTTAATGGTTTAAAGTATGGATTTTACTTAAAATATTATTTATGTATATCGGTGGGGGATCAAAGTTAAATACATTTTGTTGAATTAAGCAATTGATTTAAAAATAATTTGTTCTTTAGCGGAACCATTCGTTTCGTTTGTGGAACAAGCCTTCAATAAAAGTAAATAAAAATAAATAAAAGCGCAGGGCACACTAAAGAAAGTACTTGCGAGTCTACATAAGTATATTTTTGCTCATGAATGTTTTCAGTTTCCAGCTGTCAAAGTTTGTTTACTTTATCTCACTTCGTTTACATTTTTACACTGCCACTGGGCTGCCAGATTTGAAATCACAAAAATCAGAATCATTAATGCACCAATAATTGCCTATCGGGTGATTATACAATTTATTGGCTCATACGGCAACTCAGAATATTATTGCGCTTATTTATTCCAATAAAATGCAACCCTGGTGCGACAATCGTGTGACAGCTTTATCGGCAATCATGTACCAGAAGAAGACAATAATCACCGATTTTTATTTTTTAATTGATTTCTTTCTGTGTTTACCGTGTTTATACGATATTTATAATTGTCATATCTTAAAATGTGATTGTTTTTAATGATTTATATGTAAATGGCATCACAAACTTCCACCATTTCTTTTTTTCATTAGTTGTACTTTTTTTTATCAAGCGGACAACTGATAATCAAAGCCGATGCAATTTGTATTTTTTAGGGAACAAATCATCTTTACTTTAGAGAATTAAATATAATTTGCACTTTTATTCCAATTTAAGTAAAAAATATTTTAGTGAATTAATTTTTTTTAAATTTATTGAAATGTTTTCTCATATGCACCATCAATAACCCTTCTTGTGAGCCAAGCTCTGACCCACACACTTTCTCGTTTCTTTTTTTTGTATAGGGTCCGCCAAATAATTTTTTGTTTGAAAACAGGGCGCAAAACATCGAGTGTAGCTTCGGCTGTGTGGCACGTAGCGCCGTCCTGTTGAAACCAAATGTTGCTAATATCCTTCTCTTCAATTTTTGTGAACAAAAATTCGTTCAACATGGTCCGATAACGATCGCCATTGACTGTAATGGCCACTTCTTGCTCATTTTCGAATTATGCCTCTGGACCAAAATCCGCACCAAACAGTGACTCGTCTTGGGTGTATCGGCTTTTGAATATATGCGTGCGGGTTTTCTGTGCCACAAATGCGACACTTTTGCTTGTTTTCATACCCGCCAAGATCAAAATGAGCTTCATCTGAAAAGATGATTTTTTTTGGCAAAATCGGCATCTTCTGTAAGTCGATCGCAGGCCAATTTAGCGAAGCGAAAAAAGCGTATACACAACCATAATCGTTCAGCGGAAGGATAAAACTAATTATCTGTCAAATCAGACATGAGCTAAGTGTTACCATTCACGAAATAGGCACTAGTTGAAAAAAAACGTTATATGGCGGACCCTTTATTTCTTTTTATTTATTGGTTCACTAAATGACCTCAATATAAATAAACAGGACGCTATTTTCTTTTTTCAAAGAACGAACCATTTTGAACAACAAAAAAAAAATATTGAGTTTAATTTACCACAACAGCTGATTCATAGAGTTTCCGTAAACTAGAACAATCTGGTGACAGCGTTGGAACAACTATTGTCAATACATCGTTTCGTGCCATCTTGTGACAATAAATTTTGTATAAAATAAGACAACCGTGTGAATACAGAATTCTTAATTGGGACAATCTTATTATTGTGCGTTATTTGTCACAATAAAATTTGTATCAGATTGGTGTATTTGGGACAAAAATAGGTGTATTTACGTATTTGGACTACAAATTTATTTGTTCCGCTGTAGACCTCAAAAATAATGAAATAACAAAGTTATTAAGTCCACTTTCTCCACTTCTGAGCCAATTTTCAAATCCCGAATCAAAAAATGTCTTGTCTTTTAAAGCGCTCAACTTTGAAGCCGATTTTGTATTTCTTCAAAGGAAATAATTCTGTGACATGTTAAAAGATAAATTTATATCCTCTTATACACCCTAGATGATTTTTGAAAATGTAGGCCGTAAACCGAAATGCCTTTAAATGAGAAGAATATGTGCTGCGCTTGCTTCTCTTACACTTTTGGGAGAAAATGGGAGAATGGGAGAATCCACGTTTTTTAACCATAGAACGAGGTAAATTGCGCTTAAAGAGAATGTGTTCCATAATACAAATAGGTCATTATAGTGAAATGCTAGGTAAATAAAGCCTGTATAAAGAGGTGTGAGTATATTGTATCTGTCACAACAGCCGACCGAGCAATGTTCGGAAAATACGGCGGATGCGGCATTTGATCGTTTCCAAAAATTGTTTTGAAAATTTTGCGATATGAGGTCGGGTGTTATCATGCAAAAAAATAACTTAATCATGTCTGTCTTTATTTTCCGGCAGGTTTTCTCATAACGCACAATTCGAACGAAATAATTTTAGTATGCTTTTATGTCGCCATATTTCCCAGCGTTGCTCAAGGAAAGATAAAAGTAATTATCTGTCAAATCAGACATGAGCTAAATTTTACCATTCACGAAATAAGCACTAGTTGAAAAAAAACGTTAGATGGTGGACCCTTTATTACTAATGGGATATTATTCTTTTACAATTCAATTACAATTCGCTTAGAAATACTAATTTTTGACATATCAAAATTAGACTATTTCTCAGAAGACCTTATGTGTTACTAGCACTAACGTAATACATTGTATGAGTAGGGATCATTTCCAGAGTGCTGGACTTAATAAAAAGAAAGTGTGCAAATAAAGGGTGTTTTCTATAGAAATATAGAGCTTTATGTTGCAATAAAACAACGATGGATTATTCGATTGACATGAGTTTTATTTATCCGAAAGATAATCTTGTGGCATTACATTTTAAATATAATTTTTGGGATATGACCGCTACGGCTAGCGTGGATGTATGTCCAATTTTCGATGACTTTTTCCAACATTTATGACCGTATATCGGCAATAGCACGGCGAATGTTGTCTTCCAAATGGTCAAGCGTTTGTGGCTTTACCGCATACACCAATGACTTTACATAGAGCCACAGAAAGTAGTCTAGCGGTGTTAAATCACAAGATCACAGGTCCAAAACGTGAAATTAGGCGGTCACCAAACGTGTCTTTCAATAAATCCATTGTGGGACGAGCTGTGTGACATGTTGCGCCGTCTGGTTGAAACTACATTTCCTGGACATCATGGTTATTCAATTCAGGAATGAAAAAGTTAGTAATCATGGCTCTATACCGATCACCATTGACTGTAACGTTCTGGCCATCATCGTTTTTGAAAAAGTACGGACCAATGATTCCACCAGCCCATAAAGCGTACCAAACAGTCAGTTTTTCTGGATGTAACGTGTTTGCACATACACTCGAGGATTACCTTCACTCCAAATGCGGCAGTTTTGTTTGTTGACGTAGCCATTCAACCAGAAGTGGGCTTCATGAAAAATGAAAATTGCACTATTTGCAAGCGTTGTTCAGGCGTGAGTCTATTCATGATGAATTGCCAAACCAAACTGAGAATAAATCACTTGACAGCTGTTAAATCGGTCGCCATCTTCAAAAGTAATACCAACTTAAAGTTCTATACCTCTATAAAAAACACGCTATATATGATAAGTAGGGTACACATTCATTCTATGATAGCTTAATATTATTTAATAAATTTAAGACGATCCAAATTGGAATACAACTCTCATGTATGGGCCGGTGCTTCAAAGTCTATTTTGGAGCTTCTCGACCGCGTACGGGAGAGGACGAAGATTCTTATTAATGACGGTGCGGTAGCCAATTCTATCGATTCATTAGAGCATCGTCGCAATTGTGGCGTGTGTTTCATTGTTCTATCGGTACTATAACGGAATGTGTTCTGACGAAGTTAAGGAACTAATTCCTCGTATTTCTCGTAGAGCTCGTCCCTTTGTAGTTGATTATCCAGTAAATTGCATAACGCATTATTGGTAGAATTCGTTCTATGGTCGCACTATTGGTTTGTGGAACAATCTTCCTGCGAATGATTTTCCTGCCACTTACGACCTGAGCAAATTAAAATCGAACGTCCACCGACACTACTCCGTCTATCCTCCTTCCCACAACCTATTTTCATAGTACCAGCATAATGCACTGCATGAGTATGGACTATCCCCTGAGTGCTCGTCTTATTGAAAAAAAAAAAAAAAAAAAATAAAAAAATAAAATAAAATTTGAAATAATTCATAACCGAGTTGTAGTGTATTTCCTGAATTGAAGATATAAAAAATCAGGGAATTATATAGCTGGCCTCGTAGTATGCAATACAAATTTAGTTTGGTAACTTACATTTTCATTTCTCATTTAAAGCTTCGTTTTAATTATAAAACGTTACATGAATACATGTGGTATTCGTGATAATTTTTAAATGAATTTTCTAAAACAATCAAATATTTTGTTAAATAAATATTTGAAATTACAAGATAACGTTTGAAATACACTTTCAGTGAATATTCAACAAAAAAAAAAAAAAAAAACTCCTAAGTGTTCTAAATAATCTATAAAAGGCCTTTATAGAAATTTAAAATCGTAAAGTTGATTTTAAAAAATTTTAAACATTTTCAACGGAATTTAGAATTAAAGGCAAAAAATGTATTTTTTTGCAATTTATTTGCTACTTATCAGCACATCTCTGGCTAATGCTGCGCCACAAAGCCTTGAACCAATTACAACCGTTAAACCATTATATAAAACCTCGTATTTAACGTCATATCTATTTGAAGAGCAGGCGCCACGGATCGCAGGATCCGGCATGGGTTTTATTTCAATATTGCACAGCTCTAATAACAACGATGGTGAAGGAACTGATGATGTGGAGTTGAATATAATTGTTGATTTCCTTAAAGATATTGAGAAGCCTTTGTCGAATGCTATAGAAGATCTTGTACGTGAAGCTGAAACATTAAATGGAAACCTCGATGATGGCGAATCGGAGGTACCAGTAGAAGATGAAAATGGAAATTGATTGAATTATATTTTAAAGTTTTAAATAAAGTTTTGATGCTAGCTTAGACGTCAAGCATTAAGTATAATTTTCAACGAAAGTTTCTGGCCTCTGGCAGGGGCTACATATGAACATATGGTATACACTATTTTTAATTGGGTGGGTAACCCACTGGCTAAGCAAATTAATCCCAACCGGTTGCGGTTTTTTTTTAAAGGTTTTCGTAGTTTATTTACAACAAAAATTAGCATAATTTGCGTATTGAGAGTATAAGCTAATTCAGTCCGTTATTTTAATTTAAAATATCCGAATCCCGTCTCTGAAAAATTTCTCATCTATTGAGTCGAAAAAAAATGATCGGTGCCATGCCAAAAGATATAGTTTTCGTCAGAACAGCAAATAGTCGAAAGAGCAATGTTCGGAGAATATGGCGGATGAGCCATTTAATCGTTTCTAGCAATTGTTTGGCAACTTTTGTGTCGTGAAGCCGTGCGTGCGGTTTCCTTCAAAAGAATAACTTTATCTTGTGAGTCTTTATATTCTCGCCATTTTTTTCATAATGCATTGTTCAAACGAAGTAGTTGCAATCTGCTTTAACAAGCCATAGCACACAATACCGTCTTGATCAGACCAAGAGTGCGAAATTGCATTATAAAGACTAAAACAACGTAATTTTATTAACAAACAAAAAATATTGTCGAATTCAACGAAATTTGAAAGCAGTTATCAAACCCCATATAAATCGGTAGTTTGGGTTTTTGTCAATCCTGTAGGTTAATTTAATAACAGACTCTCTCCTAAAAACGTTGGGAAAAAGCCACGCTGGCATAACTTATAGTGCGCGAGGTACGTGTGAATACAATACGAGTACGTCGCATCATCAATACTTCTACTTTCCCTAAAATTGATTCTTTCACAAACGTTGGAAGCAAGTCAAAGTTTTACTTGAGTATCGCCACGGTATCCTAGGCACGCTCTCCACTTATTAAGAAAATCACCAGTGAGTACCAAATTCAAAGGCGTATTGTATGGACACAATCCCCTACACCTTAGTAAACTTTACTACTTTACTGGGGACTACCTAAAACCAACCGATCTGTGGGTCACGGCACCCGGTTAAGAGTGTAACACCACACCAAGTTCACTCTCTCCCCACGATTTGAGTAAAAAACAACAGCCAGTACGTAGCTCCCACAAGGGGTCTCACCAGAGTCAGACAGAGGCCGAGGTCTCCGGGGCTCCAGACCCCCGTGGTACCGGAAAACCTCTGGTCAGTCTTCGTAACATGAATGCTATTCCCGGTTTAAGTCCCAAACAACTCTGGACTGGTGGCCGGGACAAACGTTAGGTAAGTTTTTCGTTATATTTGCTTTGTGAGCAATTATAATTCAACGATTTGTCGAATGACGCTGCCCATTAAATCTATGTCTGATAGATTTTAAAAGGGCCTTTTTCCACACCACCAAAATGTCAAGAGATTCATATTCATAAATATTATAAAAGCGATGTGCGACAACTCTAGTTTGCAGGTTTGTCATGGTGGGATTTACAAAGAACCGTTCACGACAAAAATGGTAGTAAAGTGAAGGTTGCCATCTTTCTACAGTCACACTTGACAAATCAAATACGCAATATGTGAGAAGGAAATTGGTGTAGTTTGGGCTCTATACCGATACCAAGAAGACCTTGACTTTGCAGATAATATGCAAAGATGATATAAATCTCACTAATACCTTGGTGATCGTAGTGGTTTTTAAGTCAATATTCGGAAAACAAGGCAAACATATAAATCGCCACAACAATAACGAACTTTATGTTATTTTTCCTGAAAGGAAAGAGTGAAGTGTAAGGATTTGTACGCGTTACAGTTTTTACAGACGGATGTAAGATGATATCCGGTGTTAGTGCAGGTGTTTTCTTTAGGTCTGCCAACTTTGCAGCATTCTTTAGATTATCGGAAACCTTTATCAATTTTCAAGCTGAAGTTTTTGCTACAGGCATGTAAACTGCTGAGGGATCATGAGTCTGTGGCCCCGCCGTTGCGTAGTAACAACTTTGGTGAACTAGCTTGGAGGACCTGAAGAAACGTGGAATTTGTTGCCTCCTACTCTGGCATCTGCTGTCCTGTGAATGTTGTCAAGGCGGAAATCTGCAGTTTTTCCATAGTAAGACACATAACAGGTAGAGTATCAACACTTCCTGGGGACTTGGTATGACCAGGGCAAGACATCGAAACTTTTAAAAATCCCCCGCTACTCTATTTCAAAATTTAAAGAGATGTATATGGGTCATTCAACAAAATAGACGTACGCGGAGAAAATGGTTTTAGGCTTTAACTTTCACTGCAGAAGCTATAAAAGTACTTTATTTTTGAGTTAATGTACAAATTTAGCAGTCAGATGTTTAAGGAATTAAAGAATGAACTTTAATGGCTTGGAGCGATGCGTAAGTCTCCGAGCATTATTTATTTATTTATTTTTTTTTTGGGCTTCAGTTATAAAGGGTCCGCCAAATAAATTCTTTTTTTTTTAAATGCTATAAACAAAAAACTACTGAATATTTTCTCAAATTTCTTTTTTTATTTGAAAGTACAATCCTTCCGGTTAATAATGGCAAATAACTTTATTCAAATGGCTGCCTTGGTTGGCCATGCAGTAGCCTACACGATCGGTCCAATTTTTAAGCACATTATCGATTGTGGGCAGCTGTATTTCACCAATGGCTTCACGTATATTGTCCTTTAAAGCGTCAATTGCCTCTGGCTTGTTGGTGTAACACTTATCTTTGACGGCACCCTACAAATAATAGTCCAACGGTGTCAAATCGCTGCTCCGAGGTGGCCAAACGACATCAGCTCTGTGGTTGATAATGCGATCTTCAAAAACAGGGCGCAAAACATTGATGGTAGCTTCGGCTGTGTGGCACGTAGCGCCGTCCTGTTGAAACCAAATGTTGCTAATATCCTCCTCTTCAATTTTTGTGAACAAAAATTCGTTCAACATGTCCCGATAACGATCGCTATTGTCTGTAACGGCCACTCCTTGCTCATTTTCGATGAAAAATGGCCCAATTATGCCTCTGGACCAAAATCCACACCAAACAGTGACTCGTCTTAGGTGTATCGGCTTTTTAATGTATGCGTCCGGGTTTTCTGTGCCCTAAATGCAACAATTTTGCTTGTTTACATACCCGCCAAGATCCAAATGAGCTTCATCTGCAACATTACCATGATTTTCAAAGTCGCAATATGTCGCAATATTTCCCAGCGTTGTTCAAGCGTATACACAACCATATTCGTTCAGCGGAAGGATAAAACTAATTATCTGTCAATTATTATCTGTTGAAAAAAAAAACATTAGAAGGCGGACCCTTTAGTAATCAAGTTGATTTTCAAGCTTAGTGGATGATTAATCTACTGTAGCTCGTCTCTATATGTTTTTGTGGTGAATATCCTTGCTAAGTGGTGGTGGTTGTAATCTTTGCTTAGCATTGCAATTTTTTTCCCAATAGATGGCGTTTGCTCCCGATCATTCGTCTGATCTTTGTCATCATTGTCAGGAGTACACCGGATGGTCAGAGGAGCTCTTTTGACTTATTAAACAATCGAAACCGCAATTAATTTTTTATTATTAGGGTGGCTGTAATCCTTTATTCCTTCTTTTCTCTTTGGGTGGTTCATCACCTGTGGTTTCGATATGATTTCATAATGGCTCTCTGGTGCTAATTGTAGTTGATCAAGTCTTCGGTTAACTAGACAACTAGTCTAACCTGATCTCTGGCCTTACAGCCTCTTGCGAGCAAGCTGAACGTTTGGCGTGATGCATATAT
Source organism: Wohlfahrtia magnifica (assembly GCA_023159175.1). Classification (NCBI taxonomy): domain Eukaryota; kingdom Metazoa; phylum Arthropoda; class Insecta; order Diptera; family Sarcophagidae; genus Wohlfahrtia; species Wohlfahrtia magnifica. The sequence goes on along the minus strand of JAKWBJ010000052.1, from coordinate 1,845,033 downwards.
GCTGGTACGACTATAAAAATACTGAATAAAGTAAAACCAAATATATCCGTAATATATTATTGGTTTTATTTTTCATACCTGTTCCTGTTATGTTTTTCCGGATTTTATAGCTGCAACAAATAATATTTCATTTTTAAATTCATTATTCTTATCTTTTAACTGGATTATTAATGTGTTGACTTTAGGAAAAAAACCACAGGATTATTTTTCATAAACATTAGAAAACAATTTTGAATTCTACTCTACGAAAAGGGTAAAAATTCTAACAACGAAGATAACAAGACTAGGATGGGGATAAGAAAAAAAGGGAAAACACTAATAAATGCAGCGAATAAAATTGAATTTTTCTTTCAACCGGTTCTCTAATGTCTGTGTGCAAGTGCTGGAATTAATTTCGAATTGAATAATTTGTTTGAAAGTCAACATGAAACAAGACTGACCACAGAATGCATAGAAATGATAAAATTATTATTTATGCAAGCGAGTGGAAAAGAAAACATAGAAGATACACATGTTCTGGCTGATACGCTCATGGCAAAATGTTAGTAAAAGCAGCAGAAGTTGAACAGTATTTTATTAAGTTTCTTAATGTTTAATATTCTGGTATTTAAGCCATGTTTTATCCTTCGTAAAGATACGCTTTAGAAACCGTTCCATTTCGTTACGTTTAAGAAACTTTTTACTGATGATAGTGCAGTCAATCAAATTTCTGTGCTCGACTTCTATCTACAACACTGATAAGACCGAAGTTTACTCACAGAAAAATACTTTACAAATTTTCGACATGTTTCTGCAGCGTTTATTCCTTTCTGCAGATCTCGAAAGATTACTTTTCCATACTGCTAGTGTCTAATGCCAGCAGTGATGAAGATACCTTCGATCCAATTGAAGATTACAGTGTTGAATGTACACCTCCCAACTGGTATAAAATCAGAACAGCAACAGTTCAACTTACAAATAACAAAGCTGCTAGTGACGACGGCATACCGGCTGAAATATTTAAGATGAGAGGCGATGAGTTGGTAAGATGTATGCATAAGCTCATCAGAACTACCTGGTTGGAGGAACGCTTACTCGATGATTGGAGTCGCAGTGTACTATGCCTTGTACATAAAAAGTGAGATAAAATCGTTTGCGTACAAGCTTCTGTCGAGCATTCTGTCTGACAGGTTAAAACCTAAGGTAAGCGATATTATTGGTCCTTACCAGTGTAGTTTTCACTGATCAAATTTTCGCACTACGCCAAATCGTGTAAAAGACTCAAGAAAAATAAGTCGAGACATATTATCTATTCGTCGATTACAGGCTTGCTTTTGATAACCCGATTCGTGCAAAGCTGTTTAATGCCTTGTCTGAGTTTGGTATTCCTGCAAAGGTGATAAGACTTTGCAGAATGACGTTAATTGATCATCAGTTAAGATAGGAAGAAATCAAACGAGTTCTGGCAGAGGATGAAGATACTCGTAAAACTAAATTGCTGAAAGACTGCTTAATCTTATATATACAAATGAATGTGTGTTTGTATGTAGGTATGTAAAGGGTGTCCCAAAATTAACGCAAGATTTGAATTTGTGCAGTAAAGCGTTGGCAACTCAAAAAAACAATTCCACAGATGATTGTTTAGGGTTAGAAAAAAAGGAGCGTTAAGCTGGGATCACGCGATTGTTGCAATGTATCAATTATTGGTACGGCAATCGTGTGATCGCTCAATAAGTAATAATGCGGCAACAAAAATATTAGAAATGCGCCAATATAGATATTTTACGACAATGAAGCAAAATAGAAATTGTGTCATATTGGTACATTTGCGACAATCGTGTGATGCTAGCTTTACACGATAGAACAACTTGTTTTCATTATAGAATAATATTTCAAAAATAATTAAAGCTGGGCGGTCGCAGTTTAAAAATTCTATGCGAAATATGGTTGGAATACTGTCTTAACTTCGTCAACCGAAACTTTGTCAATATCGAAACAGAGCGTGAGATTATCGGTAACAACCCTGGAACCTCAATTCGGTGTCGTGGACAAGAATTGGAAATTTCAAGAAGCTTTCTACAGCGTATACTCAATAAAGATCTGTGTTTTCATTTTTACAAAATTCAATTAACACAACAACTGAAGCCTAATGACCATGCACAGCAAAGAAAGTTCGTTGAATGGATTATTAAATATCAAAAAATGGATGCTAATTGTTGGAGCACAATCATCCGAAGCGATGAAGCATATTGTCACCTTGATGGCTTTGTTAGTCGCCAAAATTGCCGATTATAGGGTTCTGAGTACCCACAACTGATTGTCGAAATACAAATGCATTCACAACGTGTTACTGTTTAGTGTGGACTTAGGGCTTTTTTTTCTGGTACTACTCTTGGGAGCATATGGCTTCCACAAAGCATCTCCATCTAACACGGTTTACAGCTGTTGACTTTGCCTCTTCCTATGTTAGGTTGTTCTGTCTCAGTTCTTGGATAATTGTGCATCTCCAGGTGTTTTTTGGTCGACCACGATTTCTTGAGCCTTGAGGATTCCACTCGAGTAACATTCTAGTTATACTTTCTGGACTTTTTCGGATGGTATAGCGATCCTTCCCCACTTTCTTTTTCATATTTGTTTCAGTATGGGTTCCTCATTAGTTATGCTCCACAGTTCTGTGTTACTTATGGTGTTAGGCCAGGATATTCTGCATATGATTCTGAGGCACTTGTTAATGTATACCTGCAGTTTCTGTGTAATGTTATTCGATACAAACCAGGTTTCACTGCCATACAGCAGTACCGATTTAACACATGAGTTGAATATTCTGAGCTTAGTTCGTCTGGACATATGTGAGCAGTTGTCCAAATGCCGCTCTCACTTTATTGAGCCTTTTATCTACGTCTGTTTCTGCGCCACTGTTTATAGTCATTGTACATACTCGACTGGCTGACTCTGTAGTATTATGTTTTCCGTGCTCGTATTGTTTATTCTCATGGCCTTGGTTTTCTTGATGTTTATCTGAAGTCCAACACTACGAGTCAATCCTCCAGTCCTCCAGTTTCGACTACATATTGGAAATTTTATGCGAGAGTAGACTAATGTCATCCGCATAGTCCAAGTCTTCGAGTTAGCGTGAGAGACTCCATGTGATCCCTCTTCTTTTCGAACAGACTTTGCTTATTATGTCATCCAGCACGATGGTGAATAGCTGAGGTGATAGTTGGCATCCTTGTTTAACTCCAGCTTGGTGTGGAATGGTTGGCTAATGTTTTCGTTGTGAAGAACTGAAAGTTCTGCATCCTCATACATCGCTCTAATTATTCGAATTATCTTCTGGGATGCTCCTTTGGTTCTTAGTGCTTTCGATATAGCCGTTCGCCTGATGGTATCAAACGCTTTCGATGAATAGTAGATACAGGGGGGTACGCCATTCTATGGACTGTTCAATGATTATTCGTAAAGTGTTGGCCTGATCTACGCAGCTTCTATTCGGTCTGAAGCTAGCTTGTTCGTCTCGCAGTATGTTGTCTACTCTGCTCTGAAGCCTCTGCTGTATTATGACTGTAAGTATCATATATATGGTGTTAAGTAGAGTAATTCCTCCCCAATTATTACGGTCTTTTAAGTCGCCACTTTTTGGTAACTTTACAATGATGCCATTCTTTCACGTAGGAGGCATAATTGGACCCTATTTCTTTGATAATGAGGCTGGTTAAGCAGTGATTGTGACGCAGTTCATACATGATAACACAGTTCTTTCTGCCGCATTTGAATGATATTGATGTGGCCGATATGTGGTTTCAACAAGACAGTGCTACATGCCATACAGTCCGTGAAACAATTTAGTTAGTCCATGAGACATTTCCATGTAGTGTACTCTTTCGTTTTGGTGATCAGAGTTGTCCTCCTAAATCGTGTGTCTTAACATTATTAGATTTCTTGTTATGGGGTTATTTGAAATCACAGGTCTACTCGTATATCAACAAGCCCACAACCACCCGTGCATTAAAGGAGGAGATTCAACGCTGCATCAATGAAAATTCAGCCACATTTATGCAGAATGGTCATGGAGAATTTCAACAAAGGAGTGCGTATGTGCATGCGAGGCCTTGGAGACCATTTGCCCAATTTGGTATTCCATATAACCCTATCCTATGTACTTTATGATTCAATCAATAGACTAAAAACTGTGCCTTCTATTTAATTCAAATCCTGCATTCATTTTGGGATGCCCTTTACGAGGTCTGGCAGTGAATAAAGATAAAACCAAATTGCTGGCTTCAACGAAGAGAGTTTTCATAAGATTGGTAACTACAACTTTAGAAAAGTGGACGAATTTTATTATCTCGTTACAGTCATAAATAAAACGAATAAGAACAACTTGGAGATAAGAAGAAGAGTAATACTTGCTGACAGATGTCATTTCGGTCTGATTAAAAAGTTTAAACTCTCGATTAACAAGACTCTGATACCACCTGTATTATTATATGGCGCAGAAGCATGGGTACTTGTGTAGGTAGATGGAGTTATTCTGGAAGTTTTCGATAAGAAAACACATACTTCGAAAAATATGTGGTGCCACCTGCGTTTGCGGTGAGTATAGACTTCGAATTAATTACGAACTGTCTGAATTTTATACTGACATTTACGTGGTTAGATGCATTAAAGTAAACCATTGGCGTTGGCTTGGACATGTAGTGCGTATGAATTAGAAAAATCCGGCGAAAAGATCTTTCGAATTTCTATCCGAGGGAAGTCCGAAGCTCCGATGGAAAGATCAGGTTGAAGACAATCTTTTGAAACTTGGTGTGAGAAATTGGAAGAACAGTGCACATCATCAAAGAGCTTGGAATTCTATTCTATTTCAGGCTAAAGGCCAGAGAATTGTTATATAGCCATCAAAGAAGAATATGCCTTTCATTTTATAGTAAGAAAGCATCACATGGCGTAATTCTTTAGATATTATAAATGTAAGTCGAAATTTAACTTTTCAAGCAGCAGTCCTTTTGATACAATTTTGATACAATTATTATTGTCTGATATATGGCCTACAATCCCATCTTGTGATAAGAAAATCTCGGATATTTCCTTTATTACCCAATAATTTTAATATTTAATATTCTTAGAAAAATTTTTCTAGAATATTTGTATGTATATATGTACTCGTTTATATACATATATATTGCACCAGTTAAAAATGCAATAAAAATAGATTAAAAAAAATTCAATCAACCCAACCATGTAAAAAACGCCCGGTGGCAAATAATTAATGATTTATTTTCCATTAACATGCCTGATAATACAATAACAACACATTAAGCGAAAAAAATTTAATTTACTGTCATAATATAAATTAAAACCTACATAACAATGTTTTCGTATGATTTGTACAGAAACCACCCTCGTACGTAGTCAAAACTGAGATATGTTGTGTGTAAGTGAAAGCCAAAATACTTGAAATTGTCAATTATTGAAAATATTTCTTTGTATGCAAATTGCTTACTTATAAGCAAATAAATTGTTTATTTTAAAATGCCATCAATTCATTAAAAGGAAAACAAAAATATTTTCTTAATATTTAAATACGAAAAAAAATATTTGAAATATTTTCTCAACTGATTTTCTTTTGCACTCGTATTTTACTGTTAAATATTGTACATGCCAATGTAGTTATACCCTAAATTAAGAGTTGAGTATATTGGGTTTGTGCTAGAGTTCGTAACTGCTGAAAATAGTGGGTGCGCGTAAAAGTTCGGCTACGAATTTGATAAAAAATTTAACACTTTTTTCTTATATTTAAAACGAGTTTTATTAAACCAAATATTTTATCGTTTGGTCATTATTATTATTATTATCATCGAGATATAAAAGTACTGTGACCTTTCGATCTATTGTAAGCCCTCCATATATATAAGGTTTCCCTATAATATCTCTCCCAACTCCGTCAATCAGACATATTTCAGGATGTCGAGTTTGGTGCCAACCGCAATAATTCCCTACGTAGTATCTGATAGGCACCTAGGTACTTCCTCTTAGATTGAATCAATGTCTCACATGTACCCAGTATGTGCGCTGGTGATTCGATCTTCCATCGCAGTTTCTACACGTCGGGCTTGACCTTATTCCCATTTTATTCAGATGCCCATTTAGCCTGCAATGACCGGGCAAAGGCTCAGTTAATATCCTCAAGTTAACTGCGGACATTCCTACGCAGGATTAAAATCTCCTCCTGTTATACAGGGTGTCCGCCAGGAAGGTATACTACTTTGTTTTGCCGCCATTTTGGTGAAAAATTAGTCTTGACAATTCATATTTGGCAGTCGTGAAGTAGTCGTGTCAAAATTAATCATCGATTTGTATGAAAATATCATAATGAGTGACGAGGCACAATTTCATTTGAATGGTTATGTGAATAAACAGAATAGTCCGTTCTGGGCAATGGAAAACCCTCACATTATTCATTAGTAACCTTTGCATCCATTAAAAGTGACAGTCTGGTATGCAATTTGATCAGGAGAATCATTGGACCTTACCTTCTTTGAAACTGAAAACGGCGTAACGGTAACAATATCATGATATGGTTGAAAACTTTTTAACGCCACAACTGCATGCTTTGGGTTTGACTAACATGTGGTTTCAACAAGACGCTGCCTCATCGTATACAGCCAGGATTACAATGGAATTACTGCGAGACCTCTTTCCACAACAAATTATTTCAAGGAATGGTGATATTGATCGGCCTCCACGGTCGTCTGGTTTGACCGCTCCGGAGTTCTTTTTGTGTAGATATCTGAAAAGCAAGGCTTATGCACACAAACGCTGGAGCAACTCAAACAGAATATTCGTGATAAAATTAATAAAATAACGCGTGAAACGTGTGAGAATGTAATGAAAAATGTGCTCAAATGGGCTCGCATTTGTGAGGCTAACAGAGGGAGGCATTTATCTGATATTGTATTCCATACATAATTGCCAACACCAAATAAAACATTTATCTTTATATAGGAGCCATTCTCTTTCATATAATCAAAAATTATAAACAAACGAAGTAGTATACCTTCCTGGCAGACACCCTGTAGTTATAAGAACAAAAACTTAGATTGTTTCAAACCCGTATGGACAGAGAAGAATACCCGCCTCTCATTATTCTCACTTTCTTTGAGTATGCCCTTGCAGGCTCCCCTCCCAGTACACAAAAAGGTACTGGCCCCATCAGTTAAGTGGAAGCTTCTTAACAAGTTAATTTTTTTTTGTATACATCCCGTTACTGTACCTCTTAAGGACTTCGAAACGTCATAACTTTTAAAATAGATCCACATATTACAACGCTAACAACAAAAAAGATTTTTACCTGATTTCTTTGCTGTAAAATAAATGTTTTCAAAAATAAAAAATTATTGGAATTTCCTGGAATGTTAAGAATTTGTTGTTGGAATTCTCAAATGAAAATAAGATTTTATCTTTTTTTCTGCTTTGAAAAGACTTTTTTTACAAACTGTATATAAATGACAGTCAATTTGATAGATGTAAATAGCTTCAGCAATAACATATACGATCGAATGTCAATGTTCGAAAATGCCTACTGAGAGACACGTTAGGACTGAGTACATGTAAAAATAATGTAAAAATAGCAAAAGAGTGGAATGATGGTTTTTTACCTTTATGTTGTTTTATGCCATAAATATTTTATGCTGTGTTGCAGTTGTAGTTGTCACGTATATACATATGTAAATACCATTAAACAATTTTTAAATAAATTCAATGTAGTTTATTGTTGTTGTTGTCGTTGTTTTTATTATCAACACTTGTAAAGTGTTTTATTTACACCATTTAATACTTTTTTTAATGTTTCAGAAACAAAATTTGAAGTACTTTTGTTCAGGGAAGCGTGTGTGTATGTGTATGTTCGTACACACACATACATTTAAAACTATACTTACATTGAGTGTTACACATACTATACAATTGCATTTATTATACACCTGATAGTTGTTTTTGGCTGTTGCATGCAACATCTACGAGCATTAATTAAATTTTTATTTTACCAGCAACCAAAAGAACAGTTTAAAATTGTTTTAAAATATTCATTTACTTTAGAGTTCACAAAGTGTGTGCGTGTGTGTGTCTGTATATAATTATATGTATATTTGTGTGAATTATTGATCATTTTTACTGAACGTAAATTAAATAAGTGTGTAGTAGCCTAATGCATTATATCGAAGAATTGTTTTAAAATTGTAACATGACTTTTTTGATCCCGCCAAAAACTGAATAATCATAATATTCTCTAGTGTTATATTGGGTGGGCCATCTATCGGCTTAAATTTGAACCAGCGGGTATTTCGAATCTGGCAATACTTATGTCATTCTATTCTGTCGTAAAATTCAGTATATTATCTCCACTGAACGAAATGTATGGATATACGCTTGAGCAACGTTGGGATTTATTTGAAATTTATTTCTAAAACAAAGACAAAAAGAGCTTATTTTCATCTTTGGGGCACAGAAAACCCAAACATGGTCTTACAGAAGCCAATGCATCCATTACGTGTGACTGTTTGGTGTGGTTTGTGGAGCAGAGGCATCATTGGCCCATATGTCTTTGAAAATGAGGACTGCGCAACCATTACGATCAATGGAGACACCAATCGTACGATGATAACCAATTTTTTTTGTAACCGCTCTTTATGGTATTGATGTGAACAATGATTGGTTTCAACAGGATGGTGCAACTTGCCACACATATCATGCCTCAATAGATTTATTGCGTCAGACGTTTGATGCCCTTGGCCGCCAAGAAACTGCAATTTGACACAGTTGGACTATTTTCTGTGCGACGCCGTAAAAGACAAGTGTTATACCGACAAACCGGAGATAATTGAGCAACATTCGTGACGGCATTGCCGAGTTACGACCTCATAGACTCTAAAAAGTTCTCGAAAATTGGTTCGATTGAATGAGGTACTGTGAGGCTAACTGCGGCAGCCATATGAATGAAATAATATATAATTTCTAACCGAAAGACTTGTACTTCACAGCCAACCCAATATAAATTTTAAAAATTCATAAAATTGAGGTTAGAAGTCGCTTGCTGTACACTGGTTGTACAGAACTGTGGTATGCTCCATTCTTACTTATGATGGTCTTGTTTGATGGCACGCTTTGGGCGTGTATTCCGCAGGCGGCTCAGAACGGGATGCTTGATGTCTGGTCTCTGGACCTTCAAATTCATCTTCAGACGGTAAGAGGTGCCTTCTAGCTCAGGGAGCTGTGCCTTTGACGGGTTGCTGATTGATAGCATGCACGTGTGTAGCGGTGTTTTGCCTTGAGTCTCGAAACGAGTAGATGGGCCACTGACTATGTTGTGCCGATTACGAGTTTTGAGACTGTGGAAGTGTTGATATCGAGCATGGATAAATGGCAGGAGTGCGAGCCCCCTCTTGGTGTTTGGGCTTTTTCTACAGACGATTCCAAGACTGAGGAAAGCACTGGTGTTGGTGTCAGTGTCTTTCATTCGAAAGTTTTTGCTGTCATGTGAACTGAGAACTTCGTTTTGCCGCCGTTGAGTCATTACATTGGTGAACTTGAGAGGTTCTTCTTTGGAAAGTATCGTCAAATCTAGGTTGAAAAGCCTCTAGGTCCATATAGCCGGTTATTTCTAGTCGTAGGTCGTCTTCCCTTCTCTCAATGAGTAAGGCGGAGATTATTATGGACCATTGCGGTATTCGTTTAACAATTTGTAGATGAGCAAATACTGATATCGATTACTGTAGGCTGTGCGAAGATGAGGAATAGGTGGAGACGATCGAACACTCTCTGTGTCATTGCCATAGACTTTTGAGCAGAAGGCACAGACTCTTGGGTGAATATGCGGTATAAGCTCTAACCTCACTCTTGTGTGCTAATCTTACTGTTATTCTTCGGTTTGCCAAGAGGCTTAGCTGGTTGTGGCATGGCAATATAAAGACTTTAAAGCCCAATTTTTTTCACATATTTATGAGAAACAAATGATGATGTTCTTTCCGTTACTTCTCGTGAGAGCGTAGGGCTTTCACAAAGCATTTCCATCTTACACGGTTTGCTGCTGTTGTTTTTGACTCTTGCCATGTTAAATTGTTTTGCCTTAGTTTTTGGATAATTTTGCGTTGCCAGGTGTTTCTTGGTCAAGCGCGGCTCCTTGATTCTTGAGGATTCTTTAAGGCATGGACGATCCATCCTTAATTTATCCATACAGTTTCACTGCAGTACAATGGAATTGATTTTACAAATGAGTTGAATATTCTAAGCTTTGTATATCGTACTTGGATATGTATGAACTTCTCCATACTGACAGCAGTCGCTCGAATGCCGCTCTTGTTTTAAATTTGCTTCCCAGATAGCAGAAGCTGTCTGCATAATCAATTGGTTATTAATTATCCGAAGTTTAACACTGCGAGCCGGTTTATCCAGGCCTTCTAATTTTGCCTGCATGTTGCAGATTTTGTGTGAGAGTCGACATATATAATCTGCATAATTCTGGTCCTCGAGTTATCGTGAGAGACTCTATGTTATACCTCTTCTCTGTGAATAGACTTCGCTCATTATCTCATCCAGTACGATGGTGAATAGTAGAGGTGAAAGTAGACATCCCTGCTTTACTTCACTGCTAATATTGAATGGTTGACTGACGCTTCCGTTAAGAAGAACAGAAAGTTCTGCATTCTCGTATATTGCTTATATTGTTGGAATTCTTCTCAATGTTTTTCATACGGCAGTCAGTTTGATGGTCTCGAAGGCTTTCTTGAAGTCGACGAACAGTAGGTACAGAGCGTGCTTCATTCTAGACACTGTTCTATTATAATGCGAAGAGTGTTGGCCTGGTCTACGCAGCTTCTATTAGGTTGGAAGAATGCCTGTTTGACTCTCAATATGTTTTCTATTTTGCTCTGAAGCCTTGCCTGTGTTATGACTTAGCAGAGTGATTCTTCTCCAGTTATTACAACCTTTCAAATCGCCACTTTTTGGTAGCTTCACAATAATGCCTTCCTTCCAAATTAAACACTGCCTCTCTTTCTTCCATGCTGATGTGATATGAGGTCGTAGTAATCAGCTGCAGTTGCTGTATAGATAGGATTTAAAGTTAGGAAGAGGCGATGATAGAGAAATCTAATATACGATATATTACTGAAATAACTACTACACAAATGAAATTCTATCTTTAAAAAATTCGTTAAGTGTAATAATTGACTTGTTAGCTGGTAAAGTGACATTTTTGAAATGTATAAAATTATCGGTAACACGATTCGAACAAAAACCATATCGAATGCCTTCATATTAGTCTCAGATAGTTTTAATTACTATGTCGTTTTCAACAAAATTTAATCCGTTATTCCTTTCTGCTGTCTTTTAAGCTTTTCACAAGCAGTAATTGCTCTATGTAACATAATAATTGTTTTCAAAAATATGCATATATGGTAAACTTACGCTACAACCCACGTACATTTCTAAATTAATTATAAATAAATTTGTTTTAAATAAATTGAAGTATGCCTACACTTGAACATTGAACATTTTTATTCTGTGCATGTTTGTGGCTGTCGTGTTTTGCATCACAAATGGGCGATAAAAGGATTAATTCTCTTTCTCTCCCTCCTCTATGTATCTCTATCTCTTTGTGTTTTTTTTTGTACAATATGTACTTTCATGTTGATATTTTATATGGAAATGTTTATAATTATGTTTTTGTGTAGGTAAATAAATGTACGTGTGCATGTGGAAATTTGTTTATGTTTAAATTTTCCTAATCAAAATTCTCATACGCTCTCATAGGCATAAACAGAGAAAGATGGAGAGAGGGAGTCAGAGTCAAGGTAAAAGCAACTCTTTTACAATTACTCGCATAAATAAATGTCACTGACCAACATACATATTGTATAGAGTAGATGTTTTCTATGAATGCGGTTGAGTATAAGCATAAAGGGGGTGATACATTGGCAAACATTTGTTTGCAAACAGCGCAAATATCCAATCGCCTACATGGATAACTTTCATTTCCTTGAATACGAGTAATTGTAAAATAGTTGCTTTTTTTAGTTGCCAATCGCGTTCAAGGAAGAGTAAGTTATCCATATATGCGAATGGATATTTGCGATGTTTGCAAACAAATGTTTGCCAATGTATCACCCCCTTAAGGACTGTAGAATTTTAAGTATATTTATTATATTAATTATAATATTTATAAATTTTATATACACCACACGAAATACATAGCAGTATACAGTATACATACAGTATAATACAAATACAGGGTGGACCAAAAATCACCATAAAGCTGGGATCACACAATTGACTCAAATACGCCCATCTGATACAAATTTTATTGTGACAAATTAGTGCACAATAATAAAATTGTCCCAATTAAAAATTCTGTATTCACACGGTTGTCTCATTTTATACAAAATGATGGGTTGACAATAATTGTCCCAACGCTGTCACACGATTGTTTTACTTTACGGCAACTCTGTGAAGCAGCTGTTGCGGTAAATAAATTTTTTTTGGTGTTCAAAATGGTTCGTTCTTTAAAAAAACGAAAATAGCGTCCTCTTTATTTATATTGAGATCATTTAGTGAACAAATAAATAACAACAATAATAACAAAGAAATACAAAAAATAGGAAGTGCCATTAATGGTGCATATGAGAAAACATTTCAATATGTTAAAAATAAATAATTCACTAAAATATTTATGTATTTATTTAAATTGTAATAAAGGGTCCGCCATCTAACATTTTTTTTCTTCAACTAATGCTTATTTCGTGAATGGTAACACTTAGCTCATGTCTGATTTGCAGATAATTAGTTTTATCCTTCCGCTGAACGAATATGGTTATGTATACGCTTCGCTAAGTGGGCCTGCGATCGACTTGCAGAAGATTCCGATTTTGCCAAAAAAAAAAAATCATCTTTTCAGATGAAGCTCATTTTGATCTTGGCGGGTATGCTAACAAGCAAAATTGTCGCATTTGGGGCACAGAAAACCCGCACGCATACATTGAAAAGCCGATACACCCAAGACGAGTCACTGTTTGGTGCGGATTTTGGTTCAGAAGCACAATTGGGCCATTTTTCTTCGAAAATGAGCAAGAAGTGGCCATTACAGTAAATGGCGATCGTTATCGGGCCATGTTAAATGAATTTTTGTTCACAAAAACTGAAGAGGAGGATATTAGGACGGCGCTACGTGCCACACAGCCGAAGCTACACTCGATGTTTTGCGCCCTGTTTTTGAAGATCGCATTATCAGCCGCAGAGCTGATGTCGTTTGGCCACCTAGGAGCTGCAATTTGACACCGATGGACTATTATTTGTAGGGTGTCGTCAAAGATAAGTGTTACGCCAACAAGCCAGAGACAGTTGATGCTTTAAAAGACAATATTCGTGAAGCCATTGGTGAAATACAGCTGCACACAATCGATAATGTGCTTAAAAATTGGACCGATCCTGTAGGCTACTGTCCAACCAAAAAAGAAATTTGAGAAAATATTTAGTAGTTTTTTTATAGCAAAAAAAAAAATATTTGGTGGACCCTTTATAATTACAAATTATATTTAATTCTCTAAAAAATAAAAATTGCATCAGCTTTATTATCGGGTGTCCGCTGGATAAAAAAAGTAAAAATAATGAAAAAAGAAATGGTGGAAGTTTGTGTTGTCATTTACATATAAATCATTAAAAAAATCATATTTTAAGGGATCACAATTATAAATACCGTGTAAACACGTGTTTTTTTCAGAAAGAAATCAACTATAAAAGAAAAATCGGTGATTATTGTCTTCTTCAATTGCCACACAAGAATACAATAAATATTGGTGCATTTTTGGAATTTATATTGGTGCATGAACGCCGGTAAAGCTTTCATACGATTGTCGCACCAGGGTTGCATTTGATTGGGATAAATAAGCACAATAATACTGTGAGTTGCCGTATGAGCCAATAAAGTCTATATTCACACGATTGGCATATAAAATACACTAATTATTGGTGCATTACGACAATCGTGTGATCCTACCTTAAGTCATACAAATTTAAAAATTTGTTCGTTTGTATTTGTTTGTTGTATATTTTTTGTCAGGTTATAAAATCTACAAAATGGAAATTTTTTTACACTAAGTATGGAATATAAAACTACTTAAATGACACCCGCTTTCGAGCTCGTTTTAGATCATTTTCCATAACATATTTCAAGAATGTTTGTGGCTGTAGCGCTCGCGTTACCGTAACATTGTTGGCCTTGAATTTAAGGATTGTCTCCGGCTTCTCTACTTATACCATCTCCTACAAAAATCACGCAAAGCAATTTATATCAATTTATATCCGAATTTCCAGAAAAAATTCGCTCTCAAAAAATTTGTCTTCAAAGTGCCATTGTATCTCTCAGGGCTGTTTTCAGGAGCAAGACATTAATAATGCTATATTATAAGCCAGTTCCTCTGTCCACTTACGCTTGCAGAACTTCCGTCTTCATTTGCGAAGTAAGACGCAATAATACCATATTTTTGGATGTAATGCCAGACCACAATGTACACTTCTCAATGGGCGTTGATAAATGGCTCTTGGATTTTCAGTATCCCAGAACCTACAGTTCTGATTGTTGACAAGCCAACTGTTGAAATTGCCGATGATCTGCGTGTTTTAATTCTTGAACCAATTGCACTTTATGTGGATATGAGAGTAAATCTTTTTTCTGAAATGCGCCACAGTGACGTACGTGCTATTCCTAGGTGAGCAGAACGTCTTCTGGTAAATGTTTCTGGTGTTTCGTTTACACTTTGCTTTACGAATTACTTAATTCGCTATACAAAATTTAAAAAGTGAATAATCCAAATTGTAATTCAGTTTCAATTACCCTGTGAATTACAAAAAAATCCATGTTATTTTTAATTCTTAATGGGTTTTTGTCCATGCTAATTTTTTTTATTTAATTTCCTTACCTTCATTCCATTTTTCAAACACAATTTACCAGCAACTAACAAAACAGTAAATTAAAATAACAAG
Source organism: Wohlfahrtia magnifica (assembly GCA_023159175.1). Taxonomy (NCBI): domain Eukaryota; kingdom Metazoa; phylum Arthropoda; class Insecta; order Diptera; family Sarcophagidae; genus Wohlfahrtia; species Wohlfahrtia magnifica. The sequence goes on along the minus strand of JAKWBJ010000052.1, from coordinate 1,830,021 downwards.
AAAAAGAGAAAGAGATACCAAAATGAATTACAAAGTTGGCATGTGAACGGAGTAATTCTTATAAATAATTTAAACAGTGAACAAGGAGTAGGAGAAGGAAGAAGTGACAGATACTGCAAGAATAGTTGTTTCTGTGTTACTCACCAGAATCCAAAATAACTCTTCCTATTGATGAACGGGAGACAACGCACAGAAGCACTTTCCCAAATAAACCTAGCTCTCAACCTAATGTCAAGGATCGATAGCTGCGATATGCCATCGACAGAAGGAGAGTCCGGACGGGCAATAGCAAATATACCCACAACCCCCACAGAAGTTATTCGCAGATGAATGTAGCCTCTGTTTGTGCGTGCCTATAACACAAAGACCTGTAAGGATAGATACGGTGAAGGAGATGCTCTGACGATCCAGTTTAAATAGTAATTTGATACGCTTAATGTCAAACCTGGTGGTCAGGTGAGTCTAACAATGAAGCAAGAATCTCTGTCTGCCTAGGTTCTGTCCACGTCAAACGAATATTTCGGTCTAATAGACAGCCTGACGAAGGTAAGAGGTACACCCACCTTTATATGCTCCAGCTAGTTTATCAGCCTTATAGTTGCCCGTGATATCTTTGTTAGCTGAAACCTGAATAAGGTGGACACAAAATTGCTCTGAGTCACGACAGTCCCTAACCAGTCTAGAGCTAAAGGTGACACCCGAAAGAGATATCTGAACGTTATTAGAAAAGATTAAAATGTTAAACCGCCACTACTTCGGCCTGAAACACACTACAGTAGTCCGGGAGACGGAGAGATATCCTAAGGCTGAGCTTCTCCACAAAACTTACACTGCCCAACTTGTTCTTAAGTTAAGAACCATTCATATAGACCTACACCGAACCACCGGCACAATCTTCTCTACTAGAAATCTCATCGCTACGAGTTCAGCCTGTTGCCTGGCGATTATCCCTGATAGAAGCCAGCCCAGCAATACAAAATGGACCTTTGTAGGGGTGGTACGTAACGCAACTGTGATTGGGATTGCAGCAGTCCATCTGACCTTATCAAGGAGTCTGACATTACAATCTTTACCGAGGGCGGTCCACCAGAAGACCATTCCATAGATTCGATTCAATAACAAAAAAGACCCCATTTTACATCCACTGCTCTTATGCAGCAAAAAAAACCTAAATAAACCCTTGTGACTACTTTCTGTTCCAAAATTTATATTTAAAAAACTGACTTGATGTTTATTAGTAAGTTGGGCCAGCATTAAAACAAACATCTTCAGAAATCCTATGATTTGCCTTCAGATTAAAAATATTAATTTCTACTGTATATTTACTTATTATGAGCAGTGTATAAGAACAATTATCATAACTATAGTTCAAGTACAATAAATTAATATTTTTATGGTACATTTGTTTAATAATATATAGGGTGTTTTTTTAAGAGCTTGAGAACTTAAAATTATAATAAAACACAGAAATATTGTTGAAATTACGTTTTTTTTATTATAATCCGGTAGATAATTTCATAACATTTGGTTTTAAATATGATATCCGGCATATGCCTGCCACGGCTGCGATTTACATGGTCCTTTCGATCAGTCTAATTTTGTTTACTACTTTTCCAATAAATCATTGATATTCTCAGCTGTCACACCATACTTATCGATATGGATACTTTTCATGAAGCTGAAAAAACACCCTATACATATACACACAGAATACACATGACAATTATTCCAAAGCCGTATACATACTTTTGTAGGCAATAAAATATTAATCTTTTCTTTTTTGAATTCAAATATTTGTTTTAATTTGTTCCAAAATTTATTCATTGAAATTGTTTTTATTAATGCATCTTAAACAACTGTTGGCAGGCTTTCAATAAAGAGAGAAAATTAACAAAATTGTTTTCTTATTTATTTTTTTTTGTTTCCGGATTATAAGAACATGTGTAAACAAATTGGAAATTCCAATAATTAAGTTTGAAAGTTAAATTATAGTTTGCATTTATTACGAGAGTTAAAACATTATACTCATTATACTCAGGTGTAAAATAGAAGAGAGTATTTCTTCAAAGGAAAGAAAATTTATGAATATTTTATTCATTTTAAATTTCAAAATCTCTTAAGTTATAATTTTAATGAAGCAAAATTTTAGGAATACGTACCATACATACATACATACATATTTAGAGTAAAAACAAAAATATACAAGTTTTTAAGATTTTATATATAGGGTCCGCTAAATAATTTTTATTTTTTTTTGAAAATGCTATAAAAAAAACTACATAATATTTTCTCAAATTTCTTTTTTTATTTGAAAGTACAATCCTTCCGGTTAATAATGGAAAATAATTTCATTCAAATGGCTGCTTCGGCTGGCCATACAGTAGCCTACACGATCGGTCGAATTTTTAAGCACATTTTCGATTGTGTGCAGCAGTATTTCACCAATGGCTTCACGAATATTGTCCTTTAAAGCGTAAATTGTCTCTGGCTTGTTGGCGTAACACTCATCTTTGATGGCACCCCACAAATAATAGTCCAACGGTGTCAAATCGCAGCTCCGAGGTAGCCAAATGACATCAGCTCTGCGGTTGATAATGCGATCTTCAAAAACAGGGCGCAAAACATCGAGTGTAGCTTCGGCTGTGTGGCACGTAGCGCCGTCTTGTTGAAACCAAATGTTGCTAATATCCTTCTCTTCAATTTTTGTGAACAAAAATTCGTTCAACATGGTCCGATAACGATGGTCACTCCTTGCTCATTTTTGAAGAAAAATGGCCCAATTATGCCTCTGGACCAAAATCCGCACCAAACAGTGACTCGTCTTGGGTGTATCGGCTTTTCAATGTATGCGTGCGGGTTTTCTGTGCCCCAAATGCAACAATTTTGCTTGTTTACATACCCGCCAAGATCAAAATGAGCTTCATCTGAAAAGATGATTCTTTTTTTTTGGCAAAATCGGCATCTTCTGTAAGTCGATCGCAGGCCCAGATTCCCAGCGTTGTTCAAGCGTATATACAACCATATTCGTTCAGCGGAAGGATTAAACTAATTATCTGTCAAATCAGACATGAGCTAAGTGTTACCATTCACGAAATAAGCATTATTTGGGGAAAAAACGTTAGATGGCGGACCCGATAGATAACACTGGCCTGCACATTTGAGAAAATAATTGACTACAGAAACGAAGCATGTTTTTTAACTAATCTGGGTAAGCTGAATTCGAATTTAGCATAAAAACTCTGCTATCACTTCTCGTTCATTATTTATCGCATTCTGGCCATTATGTAAAACAGTCAATACTGACACTATAATTTCACAATTATTAATTTGAAGAAGCCCATATTCATTCTAAGTTTTCATAATAGTAGCGTTTGAGCATACCGGGGAGATCGTATGTTACTGAGTCAAGCTATGTTTGCTCTGTATGTGGTGAATATTTGGTTGTAAAGAAAGGATATGCAATATCAGAATCATTAAAATATTGTTACGTTTTAACCTTTTTAAAACATTTGAGTTCATTTAAATTGCATTAAAATAAAATATATACCGCTTTGCTTTGTTGTTTCACAGTTTTTATTTTACTACACAATAAATTGTATACTGTTTGTCTTAATACAACACTTAATATTCGTTTATAGAACACTTTTATTTCCGCTTTAACACGTCTTTATTTTACGACAGCCAAACGATAACTAAGTGACGTGTAGGTAAAACAGCCTTTTATATGCCTAATTGCCTACAGTTTGGAAGGTACTTCGCTTATTATTTCCGTTTAACATAAATTGCCGGATTCAATATGAAAAATCAGAAAAATATTACTTACGCGAATGTCCCATCGGTTTCCAAATAAGTTCAACGTCCACCATATGATCAATATCCAGTCATTCCCAGTACTACGAATAGTAAGTCCGAAACATCGTTCATCAGCAGTGGTAGTTTGTGTAATGCCATTTAGAGACTCAAACAGAGCTGTATAATGTAACTCGTGATGTACATTTAACGAAGCAAGACACAGAAAACTAGCTTCATGCATGCAGTAGTGGAAACATCTTGCAGTTGAGACAAAAGTAACAAACTATAGAGATAAAAGCTTGGAATTGGCTGTATATTTTGAAAAGAAACATTCTATTCTATACTCTACTAATGTTGCATGAACCAGCCATATAACAAAACTGAATAAATTTTATTTATTGATGCTCTGAGTACAGTTTAAAAGCTCTTCTTTTGCATAATGGGAATGGAAAACCATCTTTACCAATTGCTCATGCCATTAGTACAAAAAATAAAAAAATAAATAGCGAATCATGAATGACATTTTGACATCACTCATATAAAACGATAATAAATGTAAGATCTGTGGTAATCTTAAGGCTAAATGACTGTTTCAGGTCATTGGCTTGTTGACTGGTATGCAAGTAGGTTTCACAAAATATTATCATTTCCTTTGTCATTATTACGTCAGAACAGAGTAGCCTAAAAGAACTGAGTATTCACCAGGAAAACATAACATTTCAGATAAACCATTAATTGATCTAAATGTCGTTCTTCTTCCGCCGCTGCACATAAAATTGGGCGTTTTTAAGAACTTTGTCAAGGCTCTAAAGATATATGGTGCAGCACTTAAGTATTTGTTAGCGGTTTTTCCTAAAATTTCATATGCTAAAATCAAAGAATGGGCCGGTGCATAAAAGTCTATTTTGGAGCTTCTAGACCGCGTACAGGAAAGGTTCTTATTAATGGCGGTAGGCGCGCTCACCAATATTTAATGAAAAGTGAAAGAAATTATCTAGGATTTTGTGACAAAAGCATGCTGAAAGATTATTGATGGACTCTAATACGTGAAACCAAACCAACCGAATACAAACGACGTTCAAATAGTTAGATAGTTAGTTACGACGATACTGATACCACTGTAATACCCATATCAGTAATCGAGAAAAGAAAAACCTACATGTCCGCATCCCGATTCGAATCGAATCAACTAGACGCCTGCTCAAAAGAAGATATACCGCTGATATCATATCAGCCAGATCCGACAAGACATCCAGAAACGAACTGCCAAGGAAAGCAGTTCTAATATCCGAAAGACTTGGACACTGGCGCAAGAAATGATCGATAGTCTCCTTCTCTACTCTATCCTGAACACCCCTACAGTAGTTATTGAACTGCAGACCTAATCTCCTAGCATGCGCACCAGCCACCCGGTGCCCAGTAATCACGGCCACAAGAATTCGTAGCCTATGTCGCGGCATCCCCATAATAGACTCCGAGCGAGCTCGATCATACAGGGGCCAAATTTGCCTCGATACAGAGCACGTGGGTTCATAATTTCATCGTAGCTGTGCCCTACCCAACATGTACCGCATGTTCATAAGTCTGCAAGAGGAGGGCGTCATCCCAACGAAGTGGTCAATCTCCTCATTTCTGAGAAGACAGCCCACCCTCACAAGTTCGTCTGACACACTGTTCCCCCGGGTGTCCGAGTGCCCCTTAGCTAGATAATCTCCAGGTCTGAATGCCTCGCCATCTGTTTTAGAAGTGCGCGGTATTAACACATCAGTCGCGATGTCGAGTAGACACCGGAGAGCTCACTGATCGCAGCCTGACTGTCCGTACAGATTCGGATATCACAATCATATACCCTGTAGTACATCAACTAGTCTGCTGCCCTCTTTATCGCTGAAACCTCCGGCAGTTTGAAGGATTATCTCACCCCGTATGAGGATTTTGATCCATCCGTGTATACCTCAACAGACTAGGGTCTAATTAGCCGGCTAGGTGACATGCACACGGAGAACATTCTATCTAGGAAGGCTTTGGGTTTGCAGTAATCTGTTGTTACATTTTTACCTTTTTAAAAACGCGTTGTTATGAGTTCGCAGATTGTAATTAAAATAAAATAAATTTTGTGTTTGGCTTTAATTCAACACAGTTATGTGTACCACTGCCTGTAATCTTTTAACAGGCAATAACAATTTTTATTCTTAATTACTCTGTCTGTTTACAATCTAATAAACAACAACAATTACTCAACAGATCTTTCTTCCTAAAGATCTTCCAACCCGATCGTAGTTATAACTTACTCGTAGGTTCGATCACAACCTTTTCAACCAGAGGTTATCCATACTAAACTCTCTTTGCTGAGTTAGCTCCAACGAAACTGGTTTTTACTTCACTACTAGCTTCACGAGTTTACTCCTTATAAACTCTCTTCACACCAATAACACATTCGCTGAGTTAACTTTACTTAAAACTGATTGCTGTTCGCATCGATGTGCTTTTTATATGGCCGAGTAAACAATACATCGAAAGCTCTCGAATCTCCCGATATTTCAGGCAAATTCCATTTCTTTCTTTTATTTTCTTTTTAGTTCTTTTCTAGCCATGCGTATGTGAACATCTACGAGTACTTCTTTCAGCTCTTAGTATTTGTTGTTGCTTCTTTATTGTCTGTTATTCCTTTTCTTTGCTACTTTATTATTGTTGTTGCCGTGTCATTTTTATTTACTTTATCGTTGCTAATGATTGTTGTTGTAGATTTGGTTATTTGTAAACAGCACGTATAGTTGTTCTTGCAGCTTATGTTTATTTATTTTAGCGATGTAATAAACGCAGGGATGCTCAACCTTATTTTCGTAACACTATCTTATCAGGGATCTTATCCAAATACCTAAAGATGGCCGCATACCTGTCCGACCATGTGCCTACCATCTTCAATCTTATCGCAGTGGACTTGATGGCTAGGCAGATGGCAGCCATCAGGTGCACTGGAACCCAGTTTAGTAGTACAAACAAGGCTCTCGAAGGAGTGGACCTAAGCGCACCTGTAATCATCAGTGCTGCACTCCGCAGAACTCTATCAAAGATGCGGCAATGACGTTAAAATAAAGCCCATTGCTTTTGAAACTTCATTTTCATTTTTCAAATCTGGACTTTAATAAAAAAAAACCTGGAACTTAAAGTTTATTTGATTTGAAAATTTTAACTGTTTTCCTTTAGCGTTTTAGAGTCAATATTGAAAAATCTTTAATTTTTGTTAAAAACTTTTCTATTATTTTTTTTTTTTTTTGGTTTTGTTAAGATACGACATATTTGCAACTTGAGAAATAATTAATTCTGAGCACGTAAAAGTATCTGAAATCACGGTAAGACATGCGTGTTCTCACAAAAAAACACAGTTACAGTTACACAGTCACACAATCACATACGATCACACTTACACTTATAAAACGTGTTAACGCAAGGAACTAAACATCAAGGTAAATGTGTGTGTGTGTGTATTGAAAAGATTCACTCTTTGGTGTTTAACATAGTAAGAGCATATGTGTGTGTATGTTAAAAAATCACATACAAACACGTAGAAACATGAGAAGTTTTCAAAAGTACTTTCACACATACATTTACTTATGCTTAAATACAAATACGAAAATAAAGAATTGTCGCCTAAGTTTGAGCATTAAATACCCTATTCACTGATAATTGAATTCTGCATGATACCAGTTAAGTTATGAGGTCTTATTTGTATCACATTTTTTGCGTTGCATAAGTCCTCTTGAGAGCATAAGGCTTTCACAAGGCATCTTTGCTTGTTTCCTTGTAATAATAATTTTTATTTTTAGCTAAGTGGGTGATCCCTATGTAGTGAAACAGAAGCTTGCATTAGATCTAGAAGAGAGACTTTGGATCTCTTGTTGAGGAGACATTTAACTAACTCTCAAATGGTTACACCTTTTTACGTATCACCGGGAATGGTTAAGAGTCTTGCGGTTAGAATATTTTGTTCAGACAGGGTTTTGAGGGTGATTGACTCCTTTAAACCTTACAAATCTCCAGGTATGGATGGGATATTTTCGAAATTATCAAAACTGTTAGTGATTTTTAAGTCCGGTTTAAGTTGGGTTATGTCCTACAAGCATGGCGGGAGGTCCCGGTTATTTTTATACCAAAGGCAGGTAGGCCTTGTGATAATCCCAAGTCTTATACATCTATCAGTCTCTCATCTCTTCTATTGAAGACGATGTGAAGGATGGATCCACTGAGAGTGCTATTCTGCCTCTTCTGGGCAGTATTTTTATGCCTTCAGACTTTGATCTATTTCTAGATCATTAGTACGAAAATGAGTGGAAAAGTCAATTATAGCAGGATCAGTGCATGCTTAGGAGCAGGATAATCAAGCAGTATTATGAGGAATCTACTGTTATGGCGTCAAAAGGGTATCCTGAGGGTGGAGTACTTTCTCCGTTGTTTTGGACGGTAGTAATTGATGGCTAGCTCACCATGTTGGAACTTGGGGGTGTCAGTGTAGTCTACTAATGACATCGTTATAACAGTATATGGCAAATATGGGAGTACGGTATAACTAGGCAATGAGATTATGTTCTATAGCGGCCTTAGAAGCCTTGATGGGCTTAAAGCCGCCTCATATCCATGTGTTGAGGATGGCGGGATGTTCGGCGATAAAATTTTTTACCTAAGAATCGCGAAATGCGTTTGGAAATCTGTTCATTTTACGCAGGGTGGGCGGAGAACTATCTTTGGTACTGGATGTTATGCCTTCGAATCTGTGCTTTTGCAGGAGATTTAGGGTGGAATTCCCGGACATGGATTGTTGATATAATGGGGCTTTAGTTCGGAGTGAGTATGATCTAAACTGGTATACCGGTGGCTCCAAAATAAATGGCTGTGTCGGTGCTGGTGTTCATCGACCCAACCGTGATTTGCCGATCCAACTGGGAAGATCATTGAGTATATTCCAGGCTGAGATTACATCCATTGCCATATGTGCGGAAATCAACCTGGACAGTGGGCTCAAGTGTAAGACCTTTAATATATTCTCTGACAACAAAGCTGCCTTATGGGCATATGGCCCGTGTGGTGTGACATCTAGACGGGTTAAATATTCCTACGAGGCAAAAGCTTACGTTTAGTAATATGGTCCAGTTATTTTGGGTACCTGGACACTGTGGGATAGATGGCAACTTAATAGCGGATGCATTAGCCAAAGAAGATTCCATGATACCCCATAGCGGTTCAGAACCTTATTGTGTACCACTACTTACTACAATCCACAGTCTAATCAAGGATTGGGAAATTGCCAGATGCTTGGAACACTTGAATGCTCAAAAGCCTTGGCCACTCTAGACAGGACTGACTGAACACCACTCACGGAGTCTCTCACGGGCCACTGTTGACTAAGAGCGTATCGGAAGAGGATGGCGGTCACAGATGTGGATGTTTGAAGAATGTGCTCGCACACTTCAGAGACAGCGTAACACATATTGTGTGAATGTGAAGTTCCTGATAGGTTTGGATGAAATGTTTAGGGAGACACAGGGTCTCACTGGGTGACAGATCTACCATTACGGTTTCAGATTCGTTGGTGTTCATTAGAAAGGCAGAATATCTGCTGAACGAATTATAGATCCCATGGGTTACAGAGTCCTGCACTAGTGCCTGGTCGATATTATGATAATGGTAATAAGCAGGAGATCTGTTTACAGCCTAGAATGAAAGCCTTCTATATATTTGGCATAGCAGTGGTTCGGATTCTTGCTATTTTCCTTACTTTTGCCTTTTCTCTCCTAAGAGACGGGCGGCACTGTCTGACAGTTTCGAAGATGTTTTGTAGTTGATGTTTGGTGGAAAAATTTATTTACAGCAAAGAGTCTTTCTATTCTTCAGTTTATTGGTAGAGTTCACTTCCCTATTAATCTGCTCCCTCCAGGTATAAGCTGGTCCACTGCTGTGGGGATTTCTTTCAATTGCCGTCCTGGCTATATCCCCATTTGCTCCACTAAAAACGTGACAAATTTAACTCCCTTCTCGTCTAGCCATCTCAATGTGGACAGGAGATTCCCTCGAATGTCTGCTGTATATCCCCAAACAATGGTCGATAAATACTCGCCGAGACCATATATCTTGGGCTAAGTTATTCCACGACTCGCATCCTTATAGTCCACACATTGGAGAAGCACATGCAAAGTGTGGTTCTTGTATGAATTTGTGAGGAATTCACACTCTTTGTAAAGCTCCGAAGGCCAGGGTTGCCCTTTTAATATGGTAGAGGATGTGAAGCTAGCGTAGTACAAAAAAGGTTAAACGTCATCATGCTCTGCGCTATCCAGTGTAAATGTCGAGATGTTAGTTGTGTGGTTGAAGATTTGAATTATGAATACGTGTGTTGTTCTAAAAACTATTGCGGACATTTCTCTTTAATGAACAGGTACATAATACTCTGTTAACAGTAAAAAGTGATTGATAAAAATATAGCTTAACTCTCTTGGAATGTAGGGTAACAAAATCTACTGCTGCTCTATTTTCGCTCTACTAAATGTCATGTATTTGTATGGCAGGCGTACAACAGTGAAATTAAAACACAAGATAACGAGAAAAAGAAAAAAAATCAACACAACAACATGAGACTATCAGAGCAAAAGAGTGTTGGAGAGAGGCAGACAGAGACGGAAAACAATTCCCACATGTATGTGCGAATTATATGGTGCCAAAGGATTTAAATTTACACAGACACAAAGAAAAGAACCAAAGCACGATACAAAATTTCATTTGTTTTCAGCACAGAGTGCAAATGTAATTTTTGGTTGCAAAAAAAAACAAAAAAAATTAAATGGAAAATTAAATTTAAGAAAAAAAAAAAAAATAAAAAATTAAAGAGATCCTTCTTGTTTCTTTCTAATGAAATCCTTGTAACCCTTTGTTACAAATTATTTTATTTTCACTTTTTTTCTGTATTGTTTTCGCCATTGTTAACCACATTATTGTTACATTTCTTGCATTTCTTTATTCTTTATTTTTTATTCGCTAGCTAAGCGATATACAGTGGCGAGCAGAAGTGAGTGCATATATACGGAACTGACTTTTGTCATTAATAAAAACAAAGCCATGCAAGCAAATGAAAAACATTGTTTAGTTATATATTTCAGATTTTATTTGTTACAATTAGAAGTTAAAATATATTAAAAAATGAGATCAATTCAAAAAATTTGAAAGGAAATCGAAAATAACCCGCATAACGCAACGTTTCAAGGAAATTAATTTCAATATTTAGTCCATAGACTCTTATTAGAAATAATTTGGTTTATGCGTTTTAGCATGCTTTCTACCAAATTTTCGATAACATCTTTTGGAATTCGATTCCATTCCGCATTTATACGATTTCAAAGGTTGCTCATGTTTGTTGGAACTGCTTCATTTTGCCCGAACCGTCTTTTCACGATTGACCAAAGATTTTCAATCGTTTTGAGGTCGGGACTTTGTGCCGGCCATTCCATCAGTTGACAATTCTGTTTCCCAATCCATTCCTTTACAATTTTGGCTGTGTGCTTTGGATCACCATCCTGTTGAAAAACAATTTCTTTTTCGGGATAAGCACATTTGTTCATAAAATTGGGAAGATGGGTTTGCAGAATCTGTAGATAGTCCTCTTTCCGCATGACACTATCTACTAAATGCAGAGGGCCAACACCACACCATGTAAAGCAACCCCAAACCATTATGTGTCCGCCGCCATGTTTGACAGCTTGCTTTACATGGTGTTTTGAAGCAGTACTGCTTTCCATCTGACTGGAAACGATTAAATTTAGACTCATCAGACTAGATAACTCGTTTCCAGTCATCAATGGCCCAATTTTTGTGCGGCTTTGCAAATTTCAAGCGGGCTTTCACATTTCTATCGGACAATGCAGGTTTGCTTTTTTTAACTGCTGAGTTATACCCTATGTTATGGAGCGCTTTTTAGCAGTCCATTCGCTTACATTTTTGTTAATTTCCAGAGCAGCATTCTTTGGTCTAGCATCTGAGTCCGTTAATAATTTTTTTCGACCTTTGACTTGCGATTTAGAGGTCACATTACGTCTCTTTTGAGCTGCGATCACCGCCGATTGCTTAATACCTAGTCTACTGGAAATAATATGTGAAGAACAGCCTCCTCGATCAGGCATACAACACTATTTTCAGTTTCTGCAGATATTTTTCTCATTTTTATGCAAAAAAAATCAACTATTAATTTTAAATATTATAGTCAATCAAAATATCTGCATTGATTCACTAGACACACGTTTTAACGAAAAGAAAAACGTAGAAACAAAAATAACGGCAAATCTGGATGATTTCTGCCGATAAGAGAATTAGGAGAGCGAAAATAGGTACAACTCATAAAACGCGCAAAATTGAGTGTATGAGAGATATTTTCGTTGTTCCTTTTAAACTCTTTGAATTCATCTCATTTTTTATTGCTTACTTACTCCACTTAATACGGCCAAAATAAAAAACAAAAATTAAACAAATTTTTGGACTTGCTTGTATGGTGTTGTTTTTACAAATGATGAAAATCAGTTCCGTGAACATGCACACACTTTTGCTCGTCACTGTATGTGTTGTGCTGGTGTATGTGTCAGTGTGTTACAAAACCATTAATTTGTTGCTTTTCCTTTCTCTCTACTACATTGCTTGGGAGTAAGTGAGTGTAGGTAGAGTCCCTTTTTCAGTTACAACTGCTGCTTTACAATTCTTAATGAGCAGTTGTCCTTATTACATTTCATTTTGTTTGTACGTGAATGTATAAGTGTTTGTTTTTTAATTATTTTACCGCCAAAGCGACTGCATTTAACACACATAAAAATGCAATTATTTTATTTATTTTTTAACCACATTTAAGGGTCAGTCCTTTGTTTTTTTTTTAATTTTTTTTGCTTAACCACTTTGTAAAGCTTTTGTGTTTTTTTTTCTTAAGCAAGAATTTTATTATTTTAAATGCCTTTTGGTTAAAGAATAATAAAATCACACTTAGGGAATTGAAAAACTGAAAAGCAAAGAACAAAAATGCTGCTACATCTAGATGTAAGAATAGAAATAAGAACGAAATGGCCTGTTCCTTACTCTATGCTTGTCAGAGTAGCTAATGCTGATATGAAATTTTCTTTTATTCATTATTATAACCATGCCGATATATATGGGATGTACCACCTTGATTAAAAAGTTCCCGGAACAACTTCTATATGAGGGTCCCATCATTTCGGTTTTAGTTTTTTTTGTTAAATTGGTATATCTCTTGTTAATATTCCCGCTAAATCTTAGCATCATAGTTTGACATTTGCAAAAGCTATGTAGCCAAGAATACATCTATCTACGAGGGCGGATTGACATTGAAGCTACCTAGCGCTAGATGGCAGCACAAACACAAAAATTTTTTCTTTCTTAGAAATAGCGATCTGTCAAACGTCAGCTGTTAAAATTTTAACCAAATTCATCGATTAGTTTATTTGTTGTAGTCGTTTGAAGTAAGCCACTTTAGTGTTTCTTGGAAAATGGAAAAAACTGAATTTCGTGTAGTGATTAAATACTATTATTTGAGAGGCAAAACGGCGAAAGAAACAAAAGAAAAGCTTGATAAACATGACGGCGAATCTGCTCCTTTAGAATATATGGTAAAATATTGGATTGCTGAATTTAAACGGGGCCGAACAAGCACTGCAACAATACCATCAACAGGAAGTCCAAAAGAGGTGGTTACTGAAGAAAATATCAAGAAAATCCTCGATATCGTTATGAATGATCGCCGGGTCAAAATCCGTGAGATTGCTGAAATGCTATATGAACGTGTGTTCAACATTTTGCATGAACATTTGCATATGAAAAAGCTATCGGCAAGATGGGTGCCGCGTTTGCTCAGTGTTGAATAAAAACGAGTTCGACAGATCACTTCACAGCGGTGCTTGGACATGATAAAACATAATCCTGCTGTTGATGAAACGTGGGTCCACCACTACACACCTGAAACTAAAAATCAATCGAAGCAATGGGTGGAAGCTGGTGGAAGTGCTCCGAAGAAGGCGAAGACAGCGAAATCGGCTGGCAAGGTTATGGCCACTGTATTTTGGGATGCACACGGATTATTGCTCATCGATTATCTTTGAAAGGAATCCACAATCACAGGAGAGTATTATCGTGCATTATTGGATCAATTGGTTGATGCAATCAAGGAAAAACGACCACATTTAAACAAGAAAAAAGTGCTCTTTCTGCAAGACAACGAACCGGTTCACACAGCATTAGATACTATGCTAAAACTACGAGAAATCCACTACGAATTGATTGATCATCCACCTTATAGTCCAGATTTAGCCTCTAGTGACTTTTTCCTGTTTCCAAACTTAAAAAATCGCTCGCAGGAAAAAGATTCATCTCAAACGAAGAAGTGATTACCGAAACTAATTTTGAGGAGTTCGCAAAATCGTATTATTTAGATGGTATAAAAAAGTTCGAAAATCGTCTTACTAAGTGAGCTAAAAGGAGAGTATGTTGAGAAATGAATGGTTAAAAAAAAAAAAAATGTTTTTTTCCTACTTAGGTAGCCTCAATATTAATCCGCCCTCGTATATGTGTGTTGGAGATTTTTTACAATTTTATAAATGGATTTAAATTTGCAACAACGAACTTGTATTAACACGCTTGATCATGACATTCGATAATAACATCGCTTTCGAACGTTTGGCAAATATTTCTCTGATGAAATATTCGGAAACGACTATTGAATGCGAAACGAAAAAGAACTCATAGAAATCACACGTCGCTCAGTTTGTGGTAACAAAACTTTCGATCTCGAACACTTGCCTGTAATATCAACAGCAAACCTTTAGCGAACCTTTATCTAAAGCGAGTTATTTTGCTTTTGCTCTCTGCCGTTTTTGCCATTACTTTTGCTTTTGCATTTTTTTCGGTACTCAATGCTAAGATTGAGAGACTTTTACTTGTTTCTTAAAAGAAACAAGAAAATAAAAACAAAAATAAAAAATATCAGCGTATACTCGATATGAGTGTTCATTCGACACTGTTTCAGTGACGACTAAAGACAAAATCATAAGAATAAAGAGGGTGTTCGTCTGGAAGGTATACTACTTTGTTTGTTTATAATTTTTGATTATATGAAAGAGAATTGATCGTATGGAATACAATATCAGATAAATGCCCGCCTCTGTTAGCCTCAAAATGCGAGCCCTTTTGAGCACATTTTTTATTACATTTTCACACATTTCACGCGGTATTTCATTAATTTCATCACGAATATTTAGTTTGAGTTGCTCTAGCATTTCTAGTTTGTTTGCATAAACCTTGCTTTTCAGATATCTCCACAAAAAGAAGTCCGGAGCAGTCAAATCAGGCGACGTGGAGGCCAATCGACATCACCATTCCTTGAAATAATTTGTTGTGGAAAGAGGTCTCGCAGTAATTACAATGTAATCCTGGCTGTATGCCATGTGACACCGTCTTATTGAAACTACATGTTAGTCAAGCCCAAAGCATGCAGTTGTGGCGTTAAAAAGTTTTCATCATATCACGATATCGCTCCCCATTGACAGTTACCGTTACGCCGTTTTCAGTTTCAAAGAAGGTAAGGTCCAATGATTCCTCCTGACCAAATTGCACACCAGACTGTCGCTTTTAATAGGTGCAAACGTGATTGATGAATAATTTGAGCGTTTTCCATTGCCTAGAACAAACTATTCTGTTTATTCACATAACCATTCAAATAACAATGTGTCTCGTCACTCATTATGATTTTTTAATGAAAATCATGGTTATCATG
Source organism: Wohlfahrtia magnifica (assembly GCA_023159175.1). Classification (NCBI taxonomy): domain Eukaryota; kingdom Metazoa; phylum Arthropoda; class Insecta; order Diptera; family Sarcophagidae; genus Wohlfahrtia; species Wohlfahrtia magnifica. Next base: position 1,814,420 of record JAKWBJ010000052.1, on the reverse strand, counting down.
GGCGAGCTGTAACATCTTATTGGCATATGTACAGCGGCGTAAATGGTCTTCTGGAAGAAGCTCTTGTCTCAACTGAATCTTAAATGGAAACAAATGCAAATCTTTGTGTAAAATTGTGACCAAAGTTGTTCTTTGAAGACCAAGCTGCTGAGCACGGCGTCAAATTGAGTTTAATGGATTGTTTTGAACACTTTCTTGAACAGCAGTAATGTTTTCAACCGATCTTACAGTACGTTGTGGTCCATGTTTGGGCCTATCAGCTACAGTCTCTCTATCTTCGAAATCATTCACGACACGATAAATAGTGCGTCTTGTTGGCACGTTGTTCTCCCAACAATTTCACGTAACTTTCTCATCGTCACAGTAATCGATGATTGATTTTGATAAAATGTTGTAACGATTAAAACACGTTGGTTTACTGAATATTTTTCACATAATAAATTTGCCACGTCTCTACTTCACGACGGCAAAACAAAGTAGTATACCTTCCCAGCGGACACCCTGTATATGAATTGAGAAGGAATAGAAGTCTTATAAAATGAATAGCAATATTCTATGCTCTGTTAAGCATTTTCGTTCGGTAAAAACAAATATTTTTGAATCAAAAATTCTTCACTAATAGCGAACAAACGCTTATTGCGGGAAATTTTGCATAAAAAATGGATTTAATAGTACGCGTACGTTGGAAATGTTGGAAAAGTGTTTTGCCAACGATTCTCTACCGCACGAGCGGTTTAAAAGTGGTCGTGAGTCAATCGAAGATGATGAACGCAGTGGCAGACCATCGACAGTAAAAGAAATGTTGGTCAATAACCGCAAATTAATCATCAAAGAAATAGCGGAGGACATGAGCATTGCCTATGGATCCGTCCAAGATATTTTGGTTAATGATTTGGGTTTCCGTCGTGTAGTAGCAAAGTTAGTGCCAAAAGACCTCAATTTTATGCAAAAAAGGACCGTGTTGAGGTCACAAAAGACACAATTTCCCAGGCTGAATTCGATCCCACATATATCAAATGGATCATTACTGGAGACGAAATGTGGGCTTATGAATAACGCAATCCAGACATTAGGCAAGTGAATGGCGTTCACCAAATGAGTCGACACCAAAAAAGAAGGCATTATTCACAGTTTTCGTGGATTACATATGTGTAGTGCAACATAAATTGTTACCAGAAGGCCAGACAGTAAACAAATAGTATTGTTTGGGCGTTATGAGACGTTAGCGTGTCTGAGTCCACAACAAATAAGAGCAATAAGAAAACGAAGAAGAAGATGAAGTTGTAAGTGAAAATGTATTTTTTTGAATGAATTAAAGAGAACAATAAAATTCCAAGGAATGAACAGAATGTGTGATTGTGAGATGCACAAACAAAATAAAACAAGAAAAAGACAGGGATCAGACCAGACGGCGCATTTGCGAAACATAATAAACGGGAAATGTAAAGGCAACAAAAGCCAACGCAACGTCATTATTCATAAAACGTTATTAATTAAAGCTGTTAACCATTCCGATGATGATGACGATGATGATAATGTTAAAGCTGGTCAAGCAGTTGCAGCAACAACAGCTCATTGGATTTAAATAAAAACCCACTTATTTATTCACTCACTAACTCATATATAAGCGGATATACGCTTACATAGGATACTCGTTGATTTTCCTGTATTTTATGGTATGGCACGATTGTTGACTGTATTTCCAGTCCGAGCGCGTAAGCATGGGAAGCTGTTTGCTGCACGTAGTGTTTTTTGTTCGGTTTTGCAATTTCGTATTATGAAGCTGTTATGCTCGTAACGTACTTAATGAATGTGCAGAAAATGGTTGCACGCACTATTTCGTTCAATTAAAAGGAAAATAAAAGTGCGCGGAAAAAATAGATTAGTTTACTACTGATTTTTAATTTAATGGCACGGAAATGAATTTTTCCTCCCCTAAGGTTTGCTTTTCTTCTAAAGTATTAATGGCGTTTTCTTTTCCAACAAAAAATGCGGCTGTTTTACTTTGTGGCCGTTTTTGTGTTATTTTCTAGAAAAATCTAAACTAAGAAAACGTATCGTGCTCTCTTCTGAAAATGTTGCCTCATAAAATGCAAAACTATTGCCTATTTTGCTCTGATAAACCGTTAAAAAAGAAGGACATTTCATCATAGTTTCGAGTTTTAATATAATTCAAAAGCTTCGATTCCCTACAGAAAGCTCTCTAACCACACCGTAAGCAAAAAAAGACAATATAAACAGCAGAACAATTTAGGTAACTCAGGTAGGGCCACATCTTGGAAAAACAGGAAAGATTGTTCAGCAAAGATTTTTCACCACTACACCAAATACACAAACAAACTGGAAAAAAGCAAAGTTGTGAGTCACTCGACTATTCTGAAAAGTTTAGGAGCTTTTGAGAATATTGACTATATATTGACGGTTCCGGATAGAAAAGAATGCACGGGTGGTATAGCGCACCTCATACATGATTATGAGCAGATCTTTAAGGACGGCTTAAAACCGAATGGAGCTGTCGGTAAAGGTATTTTTTCGGACTCAGCAAATATAGCTTACTCGATAAGGTTGCCGGAGTATTGCAGCGTCTTGAGGATGACCTCGAAGACCATTTTGGATTGCCGCAGATCTCTCAACGAGATGGCTGAACAATATAATATTTGTTTCATACTAGTACCGGGCCACAGTGATATTCCGGGAAACTATATAACAGATTAACTGGACAGGTAAGGCACAACCACCGAAGTCGTGGGTGAATTTTTTATGTTGGTTATCCCATTGAATACTCGCAAGCTTAAGATTTACAATGAGATAATCAACTCTGCCAACGCTTCTTGGGTAGCTTTGGAGACGGGCAAAATACATCTGGGGAAAGTTAGACCTTGGACGCACGAAAGGTCTACTTAATCTCCAAAGAAGCATACTGGGCACTCATATCTAGAATTTGGGACTGGGTCACCAATGAAGATGAAGAAGAAAAGACTATTTACCTACTAAATAAATGCCCGGTGTTATGTGACGGGAGAAAGAGGCATCTGGCCTTCTATCAAGAGCGCACTGAACTGTCAGGAACAGACATTGGAAAATTTAACGGCTTATTATGAGCTCCGGGCTGTTCCAGGTTTAGATATGAGGATGATGTTTCATTATGGTATCACAACAGATTACTCTGGTCTATGCGTGTCCTTACCTTGCGGAGAGCCTAACTACCTGGCTCGGAAGCTTTCTAATAAACATGTCCACCATAAATAGGGTTGCCAGATTCAACAATGAAAAATGCTAGACATTTATAGAAAAAATCTAGATTTTGTAAAAGACTTGGCAGTCAAAAATATTGGGTGTTCGAAAAAATTCGGTTACAAATTGTTATTAATTGCATCAGGCGACACTATAGCCTGTTTGATAGGTCTGTTTGATTACAGGCGATGGAAAGTGGATCACGTGCGACAATAATGGGAGAAAAAAATCATAGACTAAGAAACGTCAAGCTCCGTAGACGGTGGAAAGCCAGGATTGTCTGGTTGGATTGGAAGTGTTTATTATGAGCTTTTACAGCCTGGTCGAACGCTTGATTCTGATCTCCACTGTCATCAATTAACGAGATTGAAGCAAAAAATTCAATTAAAACGGCCAGAATGGATCAACAGACAAGGTATTGTGTTCCATCATGACAACGCTAGACCTCACATATATTTGATAACCCGGCTTAAACTGAGGTAGCTTGGCTAGAGAGTTTTAATGCATTCATAATATAATAATTATTATATGACTGGATCTCTGCGGAACTCTTTTAATGGTACAAGTTTAAATTCCGTAGCGGACTGAAAAACGCCATTGGATCAGTTTTTCCCTCAGATAATGGTTTAACCCCAAATACAAGGTGAGCAAATTTGAGGTAAGGAAGTAAATTGGCTGTCAAATGATTAAATATCAAGAATTGAGCTGTCAGACTTTGATACTTATTTAGTAAAAAATTGGGAAATTTTAGCTATGAAACGCTACACTCTTGAACAATGAATTTTAATTGTAAACATTTGACTATGAAAATGGTGAAAATCTTACTATATCACTTCGTAAAATTTGAGCCGCTTTTCCTCGTAATCAGATTCCTTCTGAGACCGCTGTGCGTAACTTAATCACTAAATTCGAGACTCACGGTACTGTTGCTGACAATAGATCAAAACAATATGCTCGTAGTGGCCGTAGTGATGCAAACACAAACGCTGTACAGCAAAGTGTTAAGAATGAGTCTGGAATATCAACTCGACGACGTTCGCAGCAGTTCGGCATCACCAGAGCAAATTTGCGCAACATTTTGCATAAAGATCTTTATCATCACGCTTATAAAGTTAAACTTTTTCAAGAATTAAGACCAGCCGATCATTGTTTGAGTCAAACGTTTGTGAGTTGACTGTTGGAAAAAAAGAATGAAAGCAAAGCATTTTTCAACAAAATAATTTTTGGTGATGAGACCCATTTTCAATTAGGCGGCTATGTAAACAAAGAAAATCCACAAACAGTCCTTGAAAAACCATTACATCCAAAGAAAGTGAGCGTATAGTGCGGTTTGTGGTTAGGTGGCAACGTCGGCTCGTATTTTTTCGAAAATGCGCAAGGAAACGCCGTCATGATAACCAATTGTTTGTAGCCTTCGGTTTTAGCAGGACGGCGGCACAACCCACACAGCCTGTTTTGCTCATGTTATTGCATGAGAAATTTCCAGGTCGAGTAATTTTTAGATTTGGCGATGTCAATTGGCCGCCTCGTTCTTGTGATTTAACGCCGCTGGATTATTTTCTCTGGGGCCATTTGACCGGGCTTACATGAACAACCCACAAACAACCGACATTTTGAAAGACTAAATTCGGCGCTGTATTGACGAGAAAAGCGAAGCTTTGTTGCCAAATGTGGTTAAAAATTTTGTTAAAAGAGCGGACGTCTGTCGACGTGTAGAGGTGTACATTTGCCCGACATCACATTCCATTATTAATTTCCATATATATATTATATACTAATTCCCATAACATTCCATGAAGAAATATAGGGACTTCTCTCCGTCAATGAGCTGCACCTGATTCTAAAGGGTCCGCCATTTAACGTTTTTTTTCAACTAGTGCTTATTTCGTGAATGGTAACACTTAGCTCATGTCTGATTTGACAGATAATTAGTCTTATCCTTCCGCTGAACGAATATGGTTGTGTATACGCTTAAACAACGCTGGGAAATATTGTGACATTACTTTAAAAATCATGGTAATGTTGCAGATGAAGCTCATTTTGATCTTGGCGGATATGTAAACAAGAAAAATTGTCACATTTGGGGCACAGAAAACCCACACGCATACATTGAAAAGCCGATACACCCATGACGAGTCACTGTTTGGTGCGGATTTTGGTCCAGAGGCATAATTGGGAAATTTTTCTTCGAAAATGAGCAAGGAGTGGCCGTTACAGTCAATGGCGATCGTTATCGGGCCATGTTGAACGAATTTTTGTTCACAAAAATTGAAGAGGAGGATATTAGCTACATTTCGTTTCAACAGGACGGCGCTACGTGCCACACAGCCCAAGCTACACTCGATGTGTTGCGCGATGTTTCTGAAGATCGCATTATCAGCTGATGTCGTTTGGAAACCTCGGAGCTTCGATTGACACCGTTGGACTATTATTTGTGGGGTGCCGTCAAAGATAAGTGTTACGCCAACAAGCCAGAGACAATTGACGCTTTAAAGGACAATATTCGTGAAGCCATTGGTGAAATACAATACAGCTGCACACAATCGATAATGTGCTTAAAAATTGGACCGATCGTTTAGGCTACTGCATGGCCAGCCGAGGCAGCCATTTGAATGAAAATATTTTCCATTATTAATCGGAAGGATTGTACTTTCAAATAAAAAAAGAAATTTGAGTAAATATTCAGTAGTTTTTTTTATAGCATTTTCAAAAAGCATTTTCAAAAGAAAAAAATTTTTAAATTTTTGGCGGACCCATTACTTTTAAACTCATTGAAAGGGACCTATAGTTTAATGCTGACTCCGAACGGCAAATTCATTTAGAGAAGTTTTCAATAGTAGTAATACTCAAACCAGTTACTAGCTAATGTTATGGGATGATACCGCTGTCGAAAAACTTTTTTTTTCTTAAGATGGTCTGACCTGGTATTGAACCGACGACCTTCTGGTTGGTAGGCGGTACACATTAATTCCCATATCTCTATTTTATGTTGGTGTGAATAAAGCTGAATTTGGCTTAAAAACCTTTAATCTGCCCACCCTTTATAAGAAGGTGTTCCGTTTTTGGTTAAATTTGTAACCAAACTTTTTAGAATACCTAATATATGTATTGCACACAATAAGAAAAGCTTGATGAAGATTGATTTTCTTAATTTGAAAAAAAGTGGTTTTATCAACTTCACCTAGTGGTAGGGACAGGGTGGTGTGTTAGCAACATGTCAGGCTCGACTCTTTGCAAGTTTTTTATAAAATTTTTATATTTTATAGTTTTTTTTTTTTAATTTTAAAAGTATTTTGTATTTAAAAGTATTTATTAAGAATCTCTTTTAGAATCATTAAATATTTATGTTTTGGAACTCATTGAAAGTCATTTAATTGATTGCCTTTTTGCTGCCTTTTCAAAAACTTTGACAAAAAAATCAAAATTAAAATCGATTATTTAATTTGGATAAACCAACCACAACAGTTTTCTTTATTTACAGTTTTTTCTTTCAAAACAAGAAAGAAAGCTCGAAATTATGATACCCTACTTAAGGCATATTTTTTCTGACTTAATAGTTTAATGATAGACAAGATTATTAAACACATTTGTGTTGGTATAATAAATTCAATTAAAATTTCCATATTCTAAGAGTTTTTTACTTCAACATTATACACTGGTCAGAAAAAGTCTGCGTACAAAACCATTCTTTCCAAGATAATACAAAAAAAAGACACAACAACAAGTCTTAAAAATGTCAAATTATTATTTTTTTTATTAAATCTTGTTGCATAATTTTAATAAATTTTAAAATCTATTACAGGTAGACCTCCTACAACGCGGTAGTTAGGTTCCTAGAAAAGTCCGCGTTGTAAGAAATCTCGTTATGGGAGATATGAACTCAATACAAAAAAAAGGGTTTGATTCCAAAGTAAAAAAAGTTTCAATAAAATATTGGAATTTGTATAGTAAAACTATGTGCTTAATATTATTTTGTGTATTTATTTGCTGAGTCATAAGAACATACATACATATGCAATTTAACGACACTCCATTTATTTAAACAAAAACGAAATAAAATTTCAATTCCACGCGAAATATTCAAGTTGGAGGATTTAATAATTTAAAGCCTACTCTACTCCTCGTCACTTAGGATGATTTGTTTCGAACGTTGTGTTCGTTCTAGTTCAAGATCTGAGCTCGATCCACCATCAGATTCGGGCATCCTTTCGACGACTATTGGTTTGAAAAAATGGTGCATTTAAGGTTTGTTTGCTCTTACTTCGCAAATCTTTATAAATTTCTTGATAGGGAGCTAAATTGTTTTGAAGATTTCGTTTAAATATTTCTGCTCTGTCACTTAAAGGGTCTTTCTCGAAAATGTATTCTTCCAACTGCTTTGCCATATTTAAAAGTTTCTCGAAATTTTTTAGGGAAAAGTTTTTATTTTTAACATCGGAAAGATCGTCAGAGCTTTCTTCAACTGATTCTTCATTCGTCATTGCCACTAAATCTGCTTCGTTTATTTCGTCGTCCGCAATTAATTCTTGAATATCAGCCATTGTTATTTCATGAAATCCATCACCTTCTACTGTCTGTGCTATGCACTTTCTCCTTGTATTTTTAAATTGTGAAGTGTATGTCCATTACTAGCTACGAATTGATGATTGCCTTCATCGATAGACGATTGTCCTGTTTCCTTTAAATAATTAAATATTTTTAGTGCTTTACGCTTAATTACATTCCCATCTAAGGGCAATCGTTTTTTTGTCATATCTTCTATCCATAAGCGATTGCTCCATTTTCTCCATTATCTGCGGTCTAGGACTAGCAGTTACTTTCGCGACTGCAGAGCATCCAGATGCTACCGAACTTCTTATTTTTTCTTCGTTTTGTTTAATAGTTCTTATTGTTGACTCATTTAAGTTAAAATGTCTGGTAACATTACTTATCCTCTCTTGATTTTAAAGTCGATCCAAAATTTGTATTTTTAATTCAATGGACAAAAATTTTCATTTAAATAAAGTCACATATGAACAATCGTATATAAATAAGGTTTAAAAGAAACTTAGTTATTCACCTTAAAATAATTTTATCAAAACTATTTTACGAAAAAAACAACAACTATTTCACAAATTTTTTATAATTTAACTGGAATTTTACTGAATATTTTTTCGCAATTTTTTACACTCTTTAGATTGATGTCTTTATTTGCAATGCCGACAACAAACTAACAAAAAAAATTATTACATCAAATGAAAAAAGCATAAATCGTTGTGTGATGTTAGAACTGCGGGAAAGCCCCTTTTTTAACTTTGTCGTTGACTACATGCAAAGAATTTTATGTGGGGAAGAAACCCTTTTTCAAATTAAAATACATAGCGAAAACGCGTTATAGGAAACCGCGTTGTAAGAATATGTTCGCATTTTGGAAACCGCGTTGTAGCGAAAACGTGTTATAGGAAACCGCGTTGTAGGAGGTTTACTTGTAATTACAAAAAAGTAAAATTGTGTTAAAAAACACGCTGAAAAAGTCTGCGTACAAAAGTGAATGCACTTTCTTAAAATCTTATTTTTGGATATACGAGTATATGGATGGTCAGGTTCTTTTGAGAACCACAGCCAATCTTTTTTGCATGGAATAAACCGGTTTTAATTGGAGGTCACCCAATAATATTTCCTCCCATTTAGTTGGCGAAACTTCTTTAATATTATTTTTAATATTATAACATGATGGAGAATTTTTTGCTCCAACAGATCCCATTAATAATCACTGGGATTGAGATCTGGACACTGTGGTGGCACACGGAATTGTTTTGTTACATTATAAAGCATCTATAGTGTACAACATCAGCTGCGTTCTTAGAATCGTTATCTTTTATTCGAATAAAATATTGCTACCAAAACCCAGTTACGATAAATTTTTATTCTAGTTGAACTTTAGAAAGTCAAGATTAGCTTCCTTGGCCGGCACATTTCCCCTAACCATGATACCTCCACCACCGTGTATGACCGTGTCGCACAAATTAGCTTTATGTAGTGTTGTAGCGGATTTTCTCCACACGAATTGAAGACTTTTTATTATAAAAATGCAATACTAAGTCTCATCAAAAAATATAACCCTTTCCCAGAATTCTACTGGTTTATTTAACAGCTCTCTATCGAACAACATACTTCTTTGACTCTATTTAATGAAATAAAGGACTTCTTACATTCTATACGAGCATGAAACTGTTTCGGTTTAAGATATTTCTGAAATTATCATCACCTATACTCCTGTGTGGGGGTGGCATGGTGTAGTGGTTAGAGCGCACGCATAACAACACAAATGATCCATGTTCGAGCCCCAGCAGAGGACGTGACGAAGAAAAAATTTAATTGTGATGTAATGTTTAATAATAAAAAAGGCTGCAACATCCTTCTTTCCTCCAGACAACTCCAACTAAAAAAGAAAATAAAAGAAATAGAAAGCCTGATCCTTCTCGCCTACCTCTGGCGATGACGACAAACATCAGACGAATGATCAGGAAAAACACGCCATCTATTGGGAAAAAATTACAATGCTAAAGTAAAGATCACCACCAATTAGCAAGGATCTTCACCACTATACAAAAAAATTAATAAATCATATGGAGGAAGCTACAGCGGATTAATCATCTACTTAGCTTTGAAACATCAAATTGATTAAAGAAACTGAAACTTGTGGAAAGTCGGAGAAAAATATATAAATTAATACTTTCAGCCATTTTGAGGGCTAGTATTTCGGAATTTTAATGCACAAAGTTAATGATTCAAAATTTATTTTGAAGGACGGCCAGTACGAGGATTTGATAGAAAGTCTGCAGTTATTTTGTAAAACTTGATGGTTTCATAGATAGAGGAACGCATTTTTTCCATCTTTTCTACAAATTCTTTAAAGGTTTTTTCTTGCTTTCTGAGAAAAAGAAAAAAAATAAGTTTTCTTTCGGCAAAATAAATGCTTTTCTTTTTGAACCAATTGCCAAAAAACAATTTTATTTCATAAATTGAAAATAATTTTCTTACAGAAAATACACAGACTTCTGACTGGTGTATATAAAATGATAAAATTCATTAATCTACCAGTGCATCATAAAAATTTCCATGAAAATATACTTTTTTTTTGCAACACCACCTCTGTTTCCTTTGATTGTCATAATTTCAACTTTTAGTTTATCTCTCTCTTTCTTTTCATACCATTTGTTCAGCTTTTCCTTCTGTTGGCATCAAAAAAAAAAAAAAAAAAAACAACTTTTCTTAGCCCGGAGGTCAATTGAAAAAGTTAAATAAACAATTTTTAATTGGCTGCTAAAGTATTCAATATCATTATAGAAAAGCAAGAGAGAGAGAGAGATATAGAGAGAAAGAGAGAGAGAGTACTTAATAATAAAAAACACACACATACAAATATACACAGACATACTGCAATATAATATTGTGGTTACGAAATGGAAAACATTTTTTTTAAAAAATGGATGAGAGGAAATGCAAGACAACTTTTGCTGCCATAATAATTTTCAATTCAATTCAATATGAAAATGAAATGGCATTTATAGCCACAGTTTTCTAAAGGATATCAAATAATCAGTAGGGCATTTTTTAAAAATATTTATTATTTAATATTTAAGTCTACTTGGTAGAGGTTTTTAAACCTATAAGAACGTAATTAAGCAAATCGGGCACAGTGTTCGATTTTGAAATCTAGGAGGCCAAAACTAATTACTCAAAAACTAAAAAACATAAAAAAACGATTATCAAGGCACATTTAAGAAGGTGGTGTCGTCGTTTCGGCTGACAGTTTTTTTATGTAAAGCAGTGATTCTTCATTGTCAATAGTTTTATTTAATTTACACCTAATCCGGATTTTGCATGATATTTTGCTCGATATTGTTTGAAACGTAAGTAAATTGTTCAAACAGTCTCAGGTGTATTTTGTTATAAAAGTCAAACGTTTTGTTAATTTTACACCTAATCCTGGATTTACACCATTTTTTACACGACATCGTTTTGAACTTATTTAGGGTGTAAGAATAGGATAAGGTGTGTTTTATTTAAAATATAATTTATATTAATTACTTTGACATTCGAAAATCACAAAATAAAGCAACAAATATACGCGGGCGGATTGATATTGAAGTTACCTAAGTAGGAAAAAAACATTTTTTTTTTCAAAAACCATTCATTTCTCAACATACTCTCCTTTTAGCTCAATACACTTAGTAAGACGATTTTCCAACTTTTTTATACCATCTGAATAATACGATTTTGGGAACTCCTCAAAATACACATTAGTTTCGGTAATCACTTCTTCGTTTGAGATGAATCTTTTTCCTGCAAGCCATTTGTCAAGTTTGGAAACAGGAAAAAGTCACTAGAGGCTAAATGTGGACTATAAAGTGGATGATCAACCAATTCGAAGTGGATTTCTCGTAGTTTTAGCATCGTATCTAATGCTGTGTGAACCGATGCGTTGTTTTGAAGTAAGAGCACTTTTTTCTTGTTCAAATATGGTCGTTTTTCCTTGATTGCATCAACCAATTGATCCAATAATGCATGATAATACTCTCCTGTGATTGTGGATCCTTTTTCAAGATAATCGATGGGCAATATTCCGTGTGCATCTCAAAATACAGTGGCCATAACCTTGCCAGCCGATTTCGCTGTCTTCGCCTTCTTCGGAGCACTTCCACCAGCTTCCACCCATTGCTTCGATTGATTTTTGGTTTCAGGTGTGTAGTGATGGACCCACGTTTCATCAACAGTTATTAATCTACTCCAAAAATCAGCATGATTATGCTTCATCATGTCCAAGCACCGCTGTAAAGTGATCTGTTGAACGCGTTTTTGTTCAACACTGAGCAAACGCGGCACCCATCTTGCCGATAGCTTTTTCATATGCAAATGTTCATGCAAAATCTTGAACACGTTCATATGATATGTTTACCATTTCAGTAATCTCACGTATTTTGACCCGGCGATCATTCTTAACGATATCGAGGATTTTCTTGATATTTTCTTCAGTATCCACCTTTTTTGGCCTTCCTGTTGATGGTATTGTTGCAGTGCTTGTTCGGCCCCGTTTAAGTACAGCAATCTAATATTTTACCATATAATCGGATGGAGTAGATTCGCCGTTATGTTTATCAAGCTTTTCTTTTGTCTCTTTTGCCGTTTTGCCGTTTCGCCGTTTTGCCTTTCAAATAATAGTGTTTAATCACTACACGAAATTCACTTTTTTCCATTTTCCAAGAAACACAAAAGTTGCTTACTTCAAACGACTACAACAAATAAACTAGTCGATAAACTTGGCTAAAATTTTAACAGCTGACGTTTGTCAGATCGTTATTTCTAAGAAAGAAAAAGTTTTTGTGTTTGTGCTGCCATCTAGCGCTAGGTAGCTTCAATGTCAATCCGCCCTCATATGTTGTTTTTATTAAAAAGTTAGTTGTTGTACAGGCAACACTACCTTGCTCAGTGTGCCTTGAAGATTATTTACATATTAAGAAAGATGTGTGTAAAAAATTAGACAAATTCGCCCAAAGGCACACCCACTTATTACTACTCAACATCATAATTAAAAGAAAATAATCACTGGACAATCTAAAAATTTTAGTTCTACTATTTAGTTAGTATATCAACGTAAAGCAGTGTTCACTGTATTATAAAACTGTATAAATTATTTATTATTCAAATGGCTGCAGTTGATCCCTAAATATACCCCTCTAATGCCCACTTTTTCCCCTTGCAAGTAAAAACGTGAGAAAATAATTTACGCAATTTGCTTGATTATTTCCGTTACCCGAACAAATAAAGATCTGAAGGATCTACTAATAATCACACCATATTTTCATGACTTGATTAGTAAAAAGCCTACTGAACAGTTGTCATAAAACATAAACATACTTCTCTAATAGATTCATAAATACTTAGTTCGGTTACTATATAAGATGTGTGTGAAAACATCTCATAACTTGTGAACTGTTGACAAAATTGGATAAAAAATGTTTATTTGAGAAAGAGAAACAGATTCCTCAAGGTTGCCTAAACACAGCACATATCATTCCAAAGGTCTGATCGGCCATGCAGTAGCCTACAAATCGGTCCAATTTTTAAGCACATTATCGATTCTGGCTTGTTGGCGTAACGCTTATCTTTGACGGCACCCCACAAATAATAGTCCAACGGTCTCAAATCGCAGCTCCGAGGTAGCCAAACGACATCAGCTCTGCGGCTGATAATGCGATCTTCAAAAACAGGGCGCAAAACATCGAGTGTAGCTTCGGCTGTGTGGCACGTAGCGGCGTTCTGTTGAAACCAAATGTTGCTAATATCCTCCTCTTAAATTTTTGTGAACAAAAATTCGTTCAACATGACCCGATAACGATCGCCATTGACTGTAACGGCCACTCCTTGCTCATTTTCGAAGAAAAATGGCCCAATTATGCCTCTGGACCAAAATCCGCACCAAGCAGTGACTCGTCTTGGGTGTGTCGGCTTTTCAATGTATGCGTGCGGGTTTTCTGTGCCACAAATGCGACATCTGAAAAGCTTCATCTGAAAAGATGATTTTTTCTGGCAAAATCGGCATATTCTGTAAGTCGACCGCAGGCCCACTTAGCGAAGCGAGAACGCATTGGATGGTCAGTTGGATTCAACTCCTAAGCCAATTGGACTTTGTATGGCGTCATACCAAGGTCTTTATGAAAAATTCGTCTCAATGATGTCTCTGAAATGTTCAATTGTTGAGAACGACGGTGAATTGATGTTGATGGCGCTTCACGCACACTTTCTGCCACACCTGCAATGTTCTCGGGTGTACGCACTGTTTTTGGCTTTTCACGCTTTGGTTTATCGATGAGGATGCCAGTTTCTTTCACTTTTTCACAAGATAACGAACATACGGAGCTGACGGTGCTTCTCTTCTTCCAAAATCCGTACGCAATTTTCGCACACATTCTGCAACAATACCATGATTTTCAAAGTAATGTCGCAATATATCCCAGCGTTGTTCAAGCGTATACACAATCATATTTGTTCAGCGGAAGGATAAAACTAATTATCTGTCAAATCAGAGCTCAGTATTACCATTCACGAAATAAGCACTAGTTGAAAAAAAAACCTTAGATGGCGGACCCGATATTATATCACTTTCCGCGTATTTCTATTTCATTCTATGTTGTCGCATGATGTTATTTAGGAATTTGTCTCGAAACTAAAGAGATCGTTTTGTACTGTAGAAGATAACACAAAGAATGGCAGCAGGTAGCAGCTGAAATTAACAGGATTTTTTTCTCCATTACTCTTCTAGGGAGCATAGTTGCTTTTCACAAAGAACCAATTGCTTTGTTTCAGTTTCTTTAACACTTAGAGCCCCACGTGAAGCACCGGTGGACCTTTGTATATTGATGATTTAGGACAATGTGACCACCCGTGGTCATTGGTGGATTTACTTTATGTGACATCATGACCACCCGTGGTCACACGTTGTGTGTCATTTCCCGACATTGTGAGCACGAAATGTTAAAAATGTTCTGCATACATCTACCATTGAACAATCAAATTTTGCTCCCAGCTTGTCAACCCGCGAATAGCACGTGGTCCAAAGGTACAAAAAAAAAATGACTATAATTGGTCATATGGAGCTCTAAGTGTTAATCAATTTGATCTTTCAAGCTTCCTCCATATGATTTAGCGTAGTGGTGAAGATCCTTGCTAATTTTTGGTGGTTATCTTAACTTTAGCATTGCAATTTTTTCCCAGTAGGTGGCGTGTTTTCCTGATCTTTCGTCTATTGTTTGTCATCATCAGAGGTATGTTGGAAGGTCAGGGTGGCTTTATCTTTATTTTTTAGATTGAGCTGCCTGGAGGGGAGTTGAAGCCTCTTTATTAAATATTCGAAAATACAATTAAATTCTATCTTCTTTTATTTTCGTAATGTCCTCTGCTGGGCTTCGAACTTGGGTCATTTGTATTGTTATGTGTGCGCATAAAATCTCAAAACATTGACTCATATAATAAAAAAACCCCATTGGAGGGAATCAGGGAGCACAACTAAAACTTTTACTGAAGTTAAAATATTGTTGCGAAAATAACCAATACCTAAAAAGAGATACATACAGCCTTTAAAACTGTATTGTGGGATTTTGGTAACACTGGGTTATTGTACTGGGTTACAGTACTTATTTGTGTATTTGGCAGCATTGTTAATTCGACCATCTGTGTGTGTTAAATTTGAAATTAACGGAAATAATTCGAATGTTGTTGGAAGAACAAGAACATACGGAAGTAATGCCGATTGTATATAAAAGGCGGCGCCATATGCAGTAGTTTTAGTTATCATTTTGCAGTTATTAAGTAAAGTCGTGCTTAGGCGCAAATAAAAGTGTTGTATATTTATATTAATTCCCATAACATTCCATGAAGGAATATGGGGACTTCTCTCAGTCAATGAGCTGCACCCGATTCTACTTTTATACTCATTGAAAGGGATCTACAGTTTAACGCCGGCTCCTAGCGGCAAATGCATTTAGAGAAGTTTTCAATAGTGGTAATACTCATAACCAGTTACTACTTAATGTTACGAGGTGATACCGCTATCGAAAAACTTTTTTCTTTTTTTTTTAAGATGGTCTAGCCTGGTATTAAACTGACGACCTTCTGGTTGGTAGGCGTGTGTCTTATCTACCATACCACAGCGGTACACAAAAAGTGTTGTATAAACGAATATTAATTGCAAGTTAATAAGATGCTGTATTAAGATAAACTGCATACAGATAAAGTAAGGAAATAAAAGCAATAAAACAACAACAGCGTGGTGTTTATTTTATTTTGACGCAACTAAAAAGAAGTCAAACGTATAAAACAAAGATGGCAGGGTGAAAAATACATTTTTTAATAAATATACAACAAGCTAATGACAATAAATTTATTTGAATAATAAAGTAAACTCTTCCCTCTTCAAGAATAATTTTAGTTCCAATTAATACGGAACAATTTTCGAGGCTTTAAAACATGCTCATGCTGTACTTTATTTTCGACCTTTAAACTAAAAAGACTCTTAGAAGATACCAATAAGCAATGATGGCGAAGATAAAGAAACATTCCTAAACGGCTTTCAGTACTTTGTGCATTGTAGGGGATCCTTCATTAAAGATGCTGGTTTTGTATTAAAATTTTGAAACTTTTGTTTGGTTCAAGAGATATGTTGCCCGCCTATCGTTGACTTACTTTGCTGTTTGTAGTCGTTCTCCATATGTGGGTAAGTCTTACGTTTTTTTTTGGCAATTAAAGTAATTTTTTAATAATAAATTGTTTACTTTAAAATCACGAAAATGCCATTATCACGTTTGAACAAAAAATTTATATTCGTTTGTATACATTGTAATAACATATAAGTTGGTATATATATACATACATACATACATACATATGTATATTCATAATGTAAGTGTGTATGTTACTGGCATTTTACTCTTTTTTTCTTTCTATTATCCAACATTTTTTATTTGTAGTTTGCCTCTGGTGAAAATTTTGTTTGTTTCCGCCACAATTAATTAAATTCCATCATATCGCGTAAATTGAAATGCTAAAATATCCCTTTACAGCCACTGAAGCGTGTTATAACTAACGGGTATTGTTGTTCTTTCTTTCTATTTTTTTTACTTTTCATTGTTTAGCCAGCACTTTGTTACTTAAGTGTACCCTACTATCTATAAAAATCAATTTTTGTTTTTCGTTTTACTATGATGGCACTAAACTTACTCAGGAAGTGCAAATATTCTTTGCAAGATTACCATACACAAGTCAGCAGGGTATCTCTGAGTCGTTTATGTTCGTGTTCCTTCTCTTACTATATTTGCTTTGTGTTTTCTTTTACTGTTGCTGCTACTTCTGATGTTTGCCAACAAACATGTTTGCTGCACAAAATGTGATGCCATTATCGTCAACAATATGATAAACGTCTATAGTTTTACGGCCATGTTGTTGCATAAGTATGCATAGTTAAGCATACGTCGTACAACGACTACACAACATAGTCGCACATTTGTACAGTAGCAGGTAGAAACAACCTTTGGCGGAATGGAGGGTGACCTAAAATCAAATAAGTCTATGATCTCTGTTGGGCTGAAGAAGCTGTCACCCTGAATAAATTGGGTAGCGTACCTCGCTACAACTGGGGCAATGAGAACAAGCTGCCCGAGAGACCTTGATTTGTTTGATACCGCTTCACATCTATGTGAAAAGAGTGTCGGCATATTCGTCGGCAGTTTTTTGCCAAGAATTCCTGGAATACATCAAGGAGTATGTCCATTCTACTCAAGATGTTCCTGGATGTAATGCATTTGAATCTACGTTTTGGCCCATTGGGGTGTAGAACGTTCAAAAGGGACTTAGGCATGCTAAAGCGGTGATCAGTACCAGATTTGAGTGCTGCACTATGGGTTTTAAGTATGACAGACCGAACTTGAAACTCCTGACGGAATTTCTTAAGGGACTGTGGACTGAGAGCACATCTGAAAAGGATCATGGATGTGAATATTTGTAAACTGTGCTCATCGGCTTCAGAGACGGTGGAATATATATTGTGTGTATGTGGGATTATTGAAAGGTTTAGTTGAAAATGTTTAGGGAGACATAGGATCTCATTAGGAGACATATCCACGTGGCTTCAGATCTGTTGATTTTCATTAGGAAGGCAGCACATCTGCTGATTAAAACTTAGACCGGAAAGGGTACAATAGATAACAAGGGTTACAGTGTTCTGCAAAAGTACCTGGCCAGGATGAATATGATAATGATCTCCGTTTATTGAAATTATGGAAAATGTTGGTAAACAGGAAAACTATTGAGAGGAATGTAAAGCACATATGCACAGTTAACAAGAAGTTCTTCATAAGAGGATATTCGACTAAAAAAACCCTATCGACAGAGCAAAACCATACTCCTACAGCTCAAAGTCAGGCCCTATGTTGCACAAGTCAATAAACCCGCACTTTAAATACTCGAATGGAAAGTCCTCCAGCATTCGCTGTATACTTCGGGCCCTGCAGCACGGATCGGCCTAGAAAATTATTAAGCTGCCGAAAACTGGTCAGCAGCCTATTCGCAACGAAATCCGCAGACGCAAATCAAACTAGATTGGACAAATAATTCAACGACATTGCTAATCAGACTGTAGACTGAAACCCATAAGGCAGTTGACAAATAGGGAGATTTTTACATACTTGCAGGCCGCATATTGAAATCGACTCTATCCTATTTACATCTGCGTTAGAATGAATTCAAATATCGTGCATCAGATCGATTGTATTGGAAACATTTTGTTTTAGCCACATACTCGTATGTCTTGCAAATGTAAGAGGAAGAGGGTGTTCCAAAATTAACGCAAAATTTGAATCAAACAGAAAACACAGTTTTTAGTCTTATGATTGTTAGTTTTTATTGACGGGACAGGGTTATTTATGGAATAACACATGGAACAAATGTCCTCCACGGCTATACATGCACATACGCACTAGTTTGTCGAAGTTTTCCATTAAGATTTTGCATAAATTAAGTTGAATTTCGTTTATGCTGCGTCAAATCTGCTTCCTTAATGCACGGGTGGTTGTGGGCTTGTTGACATACAACCTTGATTAAAAAGTTTCCGGAATAACCGCCATGTGGCGGGCCCATCGTTCCGGTTTTTCTTTTTGCCCGCTAAATCTTTGCATCACAGCATGACTTTTGCATCATCTAAATTGAACCTCAAATTGCCCACCTTTTATTAAATAACGGTTACGTTTTCTTTGTCAAGTATTTACCAAAAGAGACCTTAGCTTTAGTCATTAGTTACCTTACTACGACGCCTTCTTTCTAATGGCAGATATCTCAACTTAAAGATAACACGGCATTCAATAGTAGTTATTGGTAAAAGGTTGTACAATCCAGTGCTTATGTTACTGTTGTTGTCAAAATTTTTATGTACAATATTATTATTGTTGTTGTTATCCTTAAAGGATGTTTTCGTATTTATACACATAACGTTTTTCCAAGCAGCTATGTTATCCTTAGTTTTGTTGCTTTAATAGACATTTTTACACATACTCGCGTGTGTTGTATGCACAGGCATATGCTTATATGCTATGTAAACAATATAATCGCTTTTTTCCTTACTCTCTCTCTCTCTCTCTCTCTATCTCTCTCTCTCCCTTATCTTCTGTTGCTATGAAAAATGTTCAAAAATTACTTTTTACTGCGGTTTCAGCGGTTTTTAAACGTGTTGCACTTACTCACTCACTCTTTCTCTTTCAGTCTCGTTTGCTAGGGATTTTTGTTTTTTTCTGTATTTTCTTGTAACATTGTAGTGGCAGGAGAAAAAAACTGAATATTGTTGCTGTTGCTGTTATTTTTGTACTCATTTATTACCGTTGTATTGCGTTAGTATGTGCACATGGACATTTAATGTTGATGTTGTTACTGATGTGCAACAGTGAGTATGCCTGTAAGTGTGTGTGAAAAATTTCAAGCATAAGAATATGTTGCATATTTACTACGTGACATCATGATTCCACAAAGGCCAGTCAGTAGTGGTTGCAACAGCAACAATAACTACAACAACAGCAACAGCAATGGCATCATCACAAAAATAGCAACATTAACGTCAACTTGTGTTCTTAAATATTCACCAGAGAGAAAAATACACTCACACACACACACACACACACACACACACACACACACACACACACAAATTGGTATCATTTTCAGCTTTTAAAGTCAGTGTTGGTTGGGCTTTTATTGTTTTTTGTTTTTCAACCGAATTTGCAACTTTAAATCAAGTTTTTGTTTTAAAATTAAAAATTTCTTGAAATAGTTTTTGCAAAACTTTAAATATTTAAATATACAGGAGAGAAACAATGTAATCTTAATATGAAAGTAGTAGACACGAGTCTCGAATGGGAGATCATTTAATATTCGCCGCATTATACGGAACTGGCAATGACGGCTTAGCATTTTTCCCGCTCCTATCGAAACATTTTTTTTCTCCCTCATTTCTCTAGGGAGCATATTGGCTTTCCACTAAGCATTGCTTTTTTTCAGTTTCAGTAATCAAGTTGATTTTCCAGCTCGCCTCCATATGATTGTATAGTGGTTAAGATCCTTGCTAAATGGTGATGATGATCCTTACTCAGCCTTGTAATTTTTTCTCAGTAAGTGGCGTTTTCTCCTGATAATTCACCTGATTGCTTGTCATCATTGTCAGAAATAAGCTGGATGGGTCGAAACACTCGAAACTGCAAATAAATTTTTTTCGTCTGGTGATTCGAACCTGAGCCGCTTGTGTTTTATGCCTACATTCTAACAACTATTCTACGTCATCCAACTGTCGAACCACATGAGAGGCGTTATCTTCGACAATGAAACTTGCTCAAAAACTTTTTCGATGGCTACTTATTCTTTGTCGTCACAGTCACAATGGATCATAGTTTTTCTTGCTGCTTCTCTTGGTTGCATTGGACTTACGCAAAGTATCTCCATCTAATACGGTTGTAGGTCTCCAGGTGATTCTTGGATGACCACGATTTCTTGAGCCGTGAGGATTTCACTCGGGGGATAGTCTGGCGTACTATCAGGATTTCTTAGGATGATGTGACCGATTCATCCTTACCTGCCCATTCTTATTTGCTTCAGTATGGGATCCACAGTTCTGTGTTAACTATGGTGTTAGGCCAGAATATTTTGCATATGATGCTGAGGCACTTAGTGATGATGGCTTTTGCTATCGTACAGCAGAATTGATTTAACACATGAGTTAAATACTACCTTGATCAAAAAGTTTCTGGAATAACCCCCGTGCGGCGGTCTCATCGTTCCGATTTGAGCTTTTTTTTGTTAAGCATTATCGATTGAGCAGCTTTATTTCACCAATGGCTTCACAAATATTGTCCTTTAAGGCGTCAATTGTCTCTGGCTTGTTGGCGTAACGCTTATCTTTGACGGCACCTCACAAATAATAGTCCAACCGAGGATGCCAAACGACATCAGCTCTGAGGCTGATAATGCGATCTTCAAAAACAGGCGCAAAACATCGAGTGTAGCTTCGGCTGTGTGGCACCTCTTCAATTTTTGTGAACAAAAATTCGTTCAACATGGCCCGATAAGGATCGCCATTGACTGTAACGGCCACTCCTTGCCCATTTTCGAAGAAAAATTGCCCAATTATGCCACTGGACCGAAATCCGCACCAAACAGTGACTCGTCTTGGGTGTATCGGCTTTTCAATGTAAGCGTGCGGGTTTTCTGTGCCCCAAATGCGAACATTTTGCTTGTTTACATACCCGCCAAGATCAAAATGAGCTTCATCTGAAAAGATGATTTTTTTTGGCAAAATCGGCATCTTCTGTAAGTCGATCGCAGGCCCATTTAGCGAAGCGAAAACGCATTGGACACAACCATATTCGTTCAGCGGAAGGATAAAACTAATTATCTGTCAAATCAGACATGAGCTTAGTGTTACCATTCACAAAATAAGCACTAGTTGAAGAAAAAACGTGAGATGGCGGACCCTTCATTAGTTAGTGAAGTTTTTCACAGCGTAAATACTCATAACCAGTCGATAGTGATGTTGTGAAGTGATATCGCTGTTAAAAATTTTTGATGGTGGGGCCTGGTATTGAACCTACCACAGTGACACACACACTATTAAATACTTGCTGCATGAATTTACATACAGTGCTGTTCGAATCCTGAGCAACTTTTTTTGTCGAGGCAATTAAGGACTCGTATATTTCTAATAGAAATTAGTTCTTTGAGTAGGTGCTGTTCAAAACTTAAGCAACTTTCAGTACTTTGTGTAATAACCTTTGTTTTTTATGACATCCGCGCACCGTTTTGGTTTTTATGAGATTTATTAGAACTATTGTTAGTATTGATTGCCACTTTCAATTTAAGTTCTCCGTGAGCTTCTGCTTATTTTTAAAACGTCGTGACCCAGCTCTGTGCTTCAAGAATTCAGAACAATTTTATTTAAATAAAAGAACCGGTTATTTGAATAATTAATAAGCGAAAACCGATTTTTTTAAATTGCTACTTTTCGAATTATTCGAAAACCGGTTTTTGAAAAAAGTCGAGTAGTCGATCTCCCTAGTTCCGCATCATTGGTGTCTCTACGATCACGTTTGTAGTCAACCAATCTTTTATTGTTGCTTTAACACTTTTCAAGCCATTGCTTCGCGTAACTGGTATTTATTTCCATTAAGAAGTAGTGTAGAATTAAAATACGAAATTGTTTTTGATCCATTGTTCTAAAAATAGCAAAAGTAGCGTCACAAAAGTAGCACAATAACTCACAAACTATTGTCTTTTGAAGGTTAGCACCAACTGAAAGAAAGGTGAATGCAATAAAACTGACGCCATCTATGTGTTCGGCCTTTGGGTCGATGGAAAATTTTATGACATTAACGTTTGAAAAAAGATTTCGGACATGTGGCGCTAGCGCGAATAAGCCGCAATCTGGAACACCGAGTTTCACAAACTTTTTGAAGCATAAGTGACCAATAACTCTTAGAATGCTATTTTCAAGGTGTTAAATTGTCTCTGGTTTATTTTTCCGGTGACCAGTGCGAGGCTGTTGTGGAGCCGAAACTGGAGGCGGCACGAGTCTCTAAGCCTGACTAGAGGTATTCTGATGCCACTGAAATCGGGAGCCCTAGGGATTCTGATCTCTGCCCAATTGTTGGGTAGGCCCACTTGTGGGAGCGAACTCGGTGTGGTGTTTCATCACCTCAGCTGGGTGCTGTGACTCATTTTACGGCAGAAGTTTAGATAGTCTCCGACTCCTCACCAAGGTGTGAAGGTTATGAGCGTCTTAACAACACGCCTTCGAATTGGTACTCACTTGTGATATTCACTTGCAGGTATCACAGGTGGGGGCGTTGATGGACGCATCGTATTCACTCGTGCCATTGGGGCACCGTGGGGTATGTCATACGGGGAAGACTCACGTACACCCAGATGATACCAGTCTCCGGTTCATCAATGTAGACAAGTGACTTTACATAGCCCCCGCTACTTGAAACTACACTTACATCAGAAGTTTCTTTGAGTAAATCAAATGTAGTGCGTGCGCGCGCGTGTGGCATGTGTTTTCATCCACTTAAAACCACATATCGACAAGACTAATTGAGTAAAAGTTTCTTATTATGTGCCCATAGCGAACACCATTGACAGTAACATTCTGACCATCATCGTTTTGGAAGACATATGAACCAATGACTCCGCCAGTCGACAAAGCGCACCAAACAATAATTGTCTGAAGATGTAATGGTGTTTCGACAAAAGCTTGTGGATTAGTCTCAGTCAAATTGCGACAATCCTGCTTATTTACTTACAATAATGCGTTTCATCGAAGCAAAAATTTGTAATGGAAATTCATATCAAATATTTCAAGAATTTGCTAACGTTACTCTGGTGTAAGTCTATACATAAAGAAATGTCAAACCAAACTAAACAAAAAGCAATTATTAGCTGTTAAATCGGTTATCAAATAAATTAGTCCCTATAGCGATCACCATTGACAGTAACATTCTGACCATCATCGTTTTTGAAAACATATGAACCAATGACTCCGCAAATCGACAAAGCACACCAAATAATCATTTTCTTAGATGTAATGGTGTTTCGACAACGCTTGTGAATAATCCTCACTTAAATTGCGACAAGTCTGCTTATTTATGTACCCATGCAAGCAATAATGCGTTTAATCGAAGCACAAAATTTTAATGGAAATTCATTTCAAATATTTCAAGAATTTGCAAATGTTGCACCCGAGCAACAGTCTGTCAATAAAGAAATGTCAAACCAAACTAAACAAAAAGCAATTATCAGCTGTTAAATCGGTTATCAAATAAAGTAGTGTTGCCTACTCACAGTCATGAACCTCTAAAAATAACCGATATTTTATGCACAATTTTTTAAATAAAATCTTAAACGAATATGATAAAATTAAATGCTTAACTTAAACACCTTTTAGCTCATTTTAACCGCAATGGCTAAATTATATTTCAAAAAAAAAAAAAAAAACTTTAGAATTTCGAAAATTTGACAATCGACCATAAAATTTGAAATGAATTGCAAAACTTTGTTTTTGTTTTTTGTTGCAATATATGTATACCTTTTGTATATTGTGTCGTTGTCATTGTTACATTTCATTTCATAGATACAACAACTTTAGCTATAACAACAACAACAAAATACTTGCTAATCTAAAAACATTTGTTATACTTTCGTAGTTTTTTTTGTCATAAAGTGCTCGTACATTCACTCATAAAATACACGGTGTTTTTGCAACTGTTATTGTCGTTGTCAACTCTTATCAGCAGCAGCATTCTGAAAAAAAACCTCATAAATTCAAATTGCGTCAAATTTTCTAAAACACTAGTCAAATGTAGAAGAAGAGAAAGAGGCACTCGTAAAATGGAACAGGATTTGGGAGGAAAAATAAAATAAAAAGGCGATGGTAAGGGAAAATGTGTCAGAAACAGTATTTCAATAGCGACAACTGCTATAACATCTGCATGTGAGTGAATGAGTGCACAAGTGCATCTCCATCTCATTGAATCCCCACTATCGTATGTGTAGTGATTGTTAAACAACTGACCGACATCAGAAACAGAACAAACAACTTTTAAATTTAAGTGGCGAATTTAACGAAACAAAACAGTGTTAAGGTTAAAAATAGTACGATATTTACTAAAAATTGAAATTAAACACATTTCCGCAGTTTATGATTAGCTAATGAGATAATTACAGAGGGTAGCCAGATAAAGGGTGTTTTTTATAGAGGTATAGAAATTTGAGTTGCAATAAAACAACGATAGATTATTCGATTGACATGAATTTTATTTATCCGAAAGATAATCTTTTGGCATTAAATTTTAAATATGATTTCTGGCATATGACCGCCACGGCTGGCGCGGATGTAGTCCAATCTGGACGTCCAATTTTGGATGACTTTTTCCAACATTTGTGGCCGTATATTGGCAATAACACGGCGAATGTTGTCTTCCAAATGGCCAAGCGTTTGTGGCTTTACCGTATAGACCAATGGCTTTACATAGCCCCACACAAAGTAGTCTAGCGGTGTTAAATCACAAGATCTTGGAGGCCAATTCACAGGTTCAAAACGTGTCTTTCAATAAATCTATTGTGGCACGAGCTGTGTGACATGTCGCGCCGTCTTGTTGGAACCACATTTCCTGGACATCATAGTTGTTTAATTCAGGAATGAAAAAGTTAGTAATCATGGCTCTATACCGATCACCATTGACTGTAACGTTCTGACCCACCATCGTTTTCGAAAAAGTACGGATCAATGACTCCACCAGTCCAAAGTGCGCACCAAACAGTCAGTTTTTCTGGATGTAACGGTGTTTCCACATACACTTGAGGATTACCTTCACTCCGAATGTGGCAGTTTTGTTTGCTGACGTAGCCATTCAACCAGAAGTGCGCTTCATCACTAAACAAAATTCGCTTATGAAAAGTGAAAAAATTGAAAATTGAAAAAAAGATTCGCTTATGAAAAATGAAAATTGCACTATTTGCAAGCGTTGTTCAGGCGTGAGTCTATTCATGATGAATGGCTAAACCAAACTGAGAATAAATCACTTGACAGCTTTTAAATCGGTCGCAATCTTGAAACGTAGTCAACTTAAAGTTCTGTACCTCTATAAAAATTTACAAGTCCAGCTCACTTGGGCCTAATACTGACCCCAATGTGATGCCCATAGAAGGTAGCGTCCAAGTGACCGTGCCCCGGGCCGAAACAAGCCAAGCAGAAGCATGCATAAAGAAAGAATGCCTGCTTACATTTACAACAGCCAGGTCCGACTGCCAAGGAAAACAGTCCTAATATCTAAAGGATTCGGACATTGACATAGGAAATGCCAGACAGTCTCCTTCTCTTCCTCATCCTGACAGCTCCTACAGTAGTTATTGAACGGTAGACCCAGTCTCCTAGCATGAGCACCATCCACCCAGTGTCCAGTAATAACAGCCATTAGGATTGTTTTGATACAGATCAGGGAGTGCATTTTCCCACCGGATTTGTGACCTGCCAAACCTGTATCACCGAACCAGAAGTCTGCAACAGAAAAGTGGTACCCCAACTGGATGGTCAAACTACTTATTGCCAAATAGAGAGACTTCCCTCGCTAATCCCTCCATCACATAATTCCCCCGAGTTTCAGAGTAAGCCCTAATCAAGTTAATCTCTAGGTTTGCATGTCTCATTAAATTGTTTAAAGAGCATCTACCTACCAGTCTCGAGTAGACACTGGAGATCGCTTTGATCGCAGATTGACTGTCCGTACCTGTAGTACAATAACCAGTCCCCTGATCTCTCTATCGCCAAGAACTTCACTTATAATAAGCTACAGTGACCGTTAGTCCAAAAATACTTTTATCGCATATGCGGAGTAAAGAAACCGCCCACGACTACTTCCGAGGATTTCGACACATCCGTGTATAATTCGATAGAATCGCATCCAACTCGCGATTCAAGTGAGATGTTTGCTCACAGATAACAATCTATCCAAGAATTGTTTGGGTGTGCAATAATCCACCCTACCAGAGATTGTGTTCAACTACCGTAAGATCTCCGCATGCTCATAGACCTTGCAAATCATGCCCTCGCCATCCTCAACCTTATTGCAGACATAATCGCCATCCGCTTAGCCATCAGATCCACCTGAAGCCGTGTGGACCTCGGCAGAAATGGATTCAATTCCCGATTTTGCTGAGATGCTCGCAGAGAGCATTCTATCCAGGAAGGGTTTGGGTGTACAGTAATCCAACCTATTAGGGATCGTATTTAAATACCGAAAGATGGCTGCATGCCCATAAGCCTTGCAGACCATGCTCATCGCCAACTGCTTAGCCCTTAGGTTCACCGGAACCCAGTTCAGCACAGCAAACAAGTGGACCTGAGCAGACTCGTAATCATCAGTGCCGCACTTTGCAGAACTCTGTCAAAGATTTTGCTATATGTGGACTTTTTCAGAGATTTCCACCACACAACCGCACCATATTGAAGTATGGTATTTATTAACCACTGTGTCAAAAATCCATTTGGGATTCCTAGGATTGAGAAACTAGTACTTTCCAATGGCCCTACGACATGTGTCTATTCTGGAGCCAATACAGCTTAGAACCTCCCAAAAATTCGCGCTATCCGACAGCCCCATTTCCGCTCCATGTAGATGCGGTAGATAATAAGACGGAATTTTGTACTTACGAGGGAACAGATTCAATTCTGTTTTCCCTAGGTTAACGCTCGCTCAGCCCACTGTCAGTGTTCCACCTTACTGTTCACCAGTCCGGAGTCGTTTGAGACTTGTACTGGTAGTAGTACTTTTGCTACGAAGCCTAAACGGAGTCGTTACTCTGGTACCACTTGAGTCGGCAGCTCCAGGGACCTTGGTATCTGCCTGACTTTAGTGGGGTTGCGGGAGCAACATGGTGGCTGTGGCTTATACCCAAATCACAGGGAGAGCGGTGTGGTCTTACACTCTTAACCGGATGCCGTGACAAAATAGATCGGTAAGAGTTTAGATAGTTTGTGTCCAACTAACATGCCTCCGAATTTATGTACTCATTGGTGATTTTCATCATAGGTACCGGCGTTGGTGGACGCATTGTACTCACTCGTGCCTTGGGTACAGTGTGGTATGCCAGCGTGGCGAGGCTCACGTTCAACTGTAACTTACTTGTAAGTGCTTCACCAACTGAGAAGGTCCAGAGGTGTTTGAAGGCTTTGCGACATTGTGTCGAAAAGTTTGCCTGACACAGCCACACCATTATTATCTGCATACGCTACAGTCTTGAACGTCATAGAATCAAGCATCACGAACAAAGTGTTGACGATCAAATGCCGCAGGAGCGTGGATAAAACCACTTCTGTGGGGTGCCACTTTCAGGCACTCTATAAACGGTGGCAGACCCTATAATGAGGACAATGACCCAGGAGCCAAGAGTCTCTCTATGAATCTAATCAAGGAACAATGTACAAAGCCGACTTAATCGCCTCCAGATTCTGGAGGAAATCTGCAATAATGACCATTCTGGTCTCCTTTATATCCAGAATAATTACTAATGCATATTCCCTGTGCTCGAGGGAATTTTCATCAAAGTTGCCCCTCGTGATTAGATTATGTCTAACCTTGTCTAAGTGTTTGTTTTATTTGGTTTTTCAGTGCAAATTTTTTCAGTGTAATTTTTTTCAGTGTAAAAGTGTGGTTTAATGAAAAACCCTTTGTATGTTCATAACGCTGCACGTCTAAATGCCTAATTAAGTGATTTGATTACAGAAATTTGAAATAAACGCAAAATGTCGAAATTTATTTTTTCCTGCTATTTTTCTACTCTCATCTGTAAGCATGTGTAAAATTTGGTGTTGAACAAATAAAAAAATTTAACAGGAATATCAAATAACCAAACGTTCTTTTTAATTAAAATGATTTTAATAAAAAATGTCGTGTTTATTTAATGGGAATAAAATAATTTTTTTTTAACTAAAAAATAAAAATCGTTTTTTTATTAAATTTAGAAAGTACGTACGAAATAACCAAAAAAATTTATTACAAAATTATTTATAAAAAAAAAAAACGCACACAAGAATATTAACTTTCAATTGGTTTGGATACGTTTTCTTCATATTGACGATCTATATTACCAGCTGGTTCATAACTAACAGCCACCATTATATGGTTATCACTTAATAAGAAAATAATATTTTATTAAATTAAACAAAAAAAAAAAAAAAATTACCCTCATATTCATAAAAATTTAAAATAAATTTGTAATGCATTTGATTTAAAATTTTTCATTATAAATTTTCTTAAAATAGATTTCAACTACATTTTATTTTTTTATGAATATGGCGCATATGAAAATTTATTTCAGTTTACCTTTCGGTTAAACCTACGCCCATAAATTTTGTAGACTTCCAGACCAGTTGAGTGAAATGTTTTGCTGCAATATTGAACTCAGGCCTTTTAAAATCATATTTTTCAATTTCCTGATACCAATCGGCTACAATATCATGGGCAACTGCTTGAGAGCTTTTGATATTACAGACACTGATAACATAGCTGGCGGTATACAGGAAGGGTTTATGATGTATGATATGCTGGTGATAAAAAAAAATTCAGGAATATTAATGAGCTTGTAAGACATGTGTTCAAAAATAAGTCTGCTCGAATTATCAAATTACCCTGGTAAAAAAGTGTCCGTAAGTATACTGCGAAAATCAAACTGTCAATTTATATTTTGACAAAACTTCGTAGACAAATTTTAACACTGTTCTATAATTCTATAATTCGACTTAAGCTTTTAAAAGCTTTGGCCTCTTCAGCACTTAAGTTTTTAAGTTTTTACTATAATACAATTGATAAAACATAACACCTATGATAAGAGGCCTAAAATGAAGCAATTAATCAATTTATAATCAATTTGACCTCTGACCTCATAATAATTCGCATATTTTTTGGGCTACCTCTACGCCAAGATCTCAAGTTAAGAAATTAAGCAGTTTATAATAAAATTGACCTTTGACCTCATGTATTATTAAATTAAAAATGTGCTTTTTCTGGAGTGCTTTCGTCGTTATACAAACGATAAATATATGATAACTAGTTCGGTTTCCGTGGTAGTGACAAGACCACGCCCTTTGTATCACGACGTGTATCAAGGTTGCTCATCTCCAGCCTGTAGTCGTAAGGTGATAAAGTCTAGAGCTGGATAACTTACTAAGATTACTATTATTAGGAAAGGGAGCGGATAGGCTCAATCAGCCATGGCACTGCGACCTAAAAATATAAACACTGCGAGAGACGAGACCCAGAAGAAAGCCAAGGGCAGTAAATAATATATGACTATTTGTTAGGTCTGGAAATACCACACGGAACAGCCTCCAGAAAAATGTCCTCAACTTTTCGTATGAAAACCAAAATATCTCCAATGGGTAGTCGGCGACTCTGACTAGGCTCTATAGTCGTTCGTCTTCGAATGTTAACCAAAGCAACACAATATTCTCTGTTTTCCCCTCTTCCTCTGTTGAAGAGGTAGTATTTCAGGCAATAGTGACCCTTAGAAAACAACTAAGTCTCTTCATAATTGACTTGCCAATTTGGAGCAAATCCCCATCATAGGTAAAAGGTCTCAACAGCCGTTCGCTTGCTTCAGAACCAGGAGTTGTGCCTAGAAAAACAAGCGGAGTGCCTCCACTTACTCATCGATCCTTCTTGTGGACATTGACAAGAGCACTGGTTCTGGTCCCACAAATCTAGTGACTACTCCATGCCAGTTCGTCAACGATTTTATTTCCCGTAACACCTAAGTATCCAGTGACTCAACATAGTGCAACCCTGTTTCTTAATGCCAGAGTGTAGACGTTGGTAAAGCATTCGTATACTATTCTAGAATCTAGAAAATTTGAACAAAGAAGCCTTTGTCCCGCATGACTATCAGAGTAGTTAGCTAAGGGTCTTAATGCCCTGCTATATAGTAATATACGCATAGTTTGAAATTACCTAGAAAATATTAGGCCACACGCTCATGGGTTTCCAAACTTGGGTATTGGGTCTAAAGATTTCCGCGCCCACACCACATTTTAGCTCCATCTATATACCAATGCAAACAGTCGCGGGCGACCCCAAGAACCCTAAGGATCCACTCTTCACGATTATGTATAAAAGCGATGAAGTTCAAACTACTTTTGCTCAGCTGTAGTTCAAAGTCGGGGATATTCTTCAGGAAACCTATAGTCTCCCGAATGGTGGCCGTTCAATCTCAGCTATCTGAGAGCCTCAAAGGCTGCAGATTTCATGACGAAAATATGCGCTAGAATAAGTCCGGTAAGTTTGAACAGTATGTAGCTGCCAAGGAGATGAAAGACAGTTTACATCTATCTCTTCCCTGTTATTGCCCATGTCGAGTTATTACTACCAGCAGCCTTGATATGTCATGCCTCACTAACTCAGCAATTCTGCAGGGAATTTTATCTATTCTCAGATTTCTGAAGAGTCTACAGATACATTCAATAAATCCCAGCGGAATTCTGACTAATACCGCACTTGGGATATTTAAAGTTGATCCCATTCTAGTTAACTGTTCGGTACATTTATTACCATAGAGGGGTCGTCTATTCGCAGGGATACAGACTAAATTCATGTCCAATAGACGAGCCAGCCTTGACAGCTTATATTTACATTGTCTGCTCAATAGAGATGTTGTAGTGTATGAATTCAAAAAGAAAATCGACGCTTGATTATAAAAAAATTTACATTGTGGTCATATAGCACCCTATCCTAGTAAGGGTGGCATGGTGTAGTGGCAGGTATACAACACAAACGGCCCAAGTTGGCATCCCAGCCGAAGATATGACAAAAGAGAAATCCATCTAAAGTAGCCCTCTGTCCTTACAGCTTACCTCTGACGATGATGAAAAATATCAGACGAATGATCAGGAGAGAAACGCCACCTACTGGTAAAAATTACAATCCTAAGTAAGAACCATCACCACTTAGCAAGGATTTTCACCACTACACACTATCATATGGAGGTGAGCTACATTAGATTTATCATCTACTTAGCTTGAAAATAAACTTGAATACTGGCTGCAATACCGCGAGAGATACCTATACCAAGTCCATTGTGTTTTTGAAACATCTATATATCGTCCCCTAAAATCCAAAACCTCATAAGCAACAAAAAATTCAAAATCGATTTTTTGATTGATTATGATGTATTTTGGTTAATTACATCATAATCAATCAAAAAGTCGTTTTCGAGTTTTTTGTCGCTTACGGCCTTTTGGATTTTAGCTGACGATATATATAATTAATGAAAAGATGTCACTTTGTCTTGTTACATAGATCAGGGTGCCATATTCGTTTATTAAGTTACCCCTACAACTCTCGCTTTTAGATAGAGTTTTGAGTTTGAATACTCTACTACTACTACTTAAGATTATTTAATATTTGACCTCTTATAGGTCTAAACTTACATTAGCATACTTCTTAGCGTAGCGCATTAGTTCGGCGCTCAGTTTTAAATCGGGAGAGCCATGTTTTGAACGATAAATATTATGAAATTTCAACATATTGACTGTAAACATATCCACTTGATTAGGATGTTGATGTCGACCTTGCCATTCAGCAGTATCACCGCCTACAGGAGGAACATTTTCATCAAATTCGTCCTTGATATTACCCTTCGGATCATAATTACACACAACAAAAGAGGAGTTCCCTCTATACCAATTAAAAAAAGAAACACTTTTTTGTTACAAAGTTTCTCTACTGCATTGTACTGTCTGTCATATATTATAATGGAAATATTGAAAACGTCTTACACCTTGGCCACGCCCACACCTAATTTTTCTGATTTTTTCCATACGACTTGAGTGAATTGTTGTGCGGCATTATGAAAAACTGGTTTACGAAAATTAAATTCTTGTATACCACTATACCAGTGATCGACAGGATCTGCACCATTTATTGGCCGGTCCAGGGCAAAGAAAATATTTTCACCAAAACGACAATATTTTCTGGATTGGATTTTATTTTCTGTGGCTAAATGCTTAAAATATTTATTTTAAATGTTTACATACAACATACTTGTACATATGCTACAAATATGGCGTATAAAGCGAATAAAGTTTTAACACTTTGTGTGCCGTCATACCAAATAACCATATATGTGTAGAGTGCAACAGAAAAATATATTAAATTCAAATTACATGCAGCTGTGACCGCCGGCGGTACACATGGCACTCTAATCAAAGTTAAGTATGTAACGCCCGCGGTGCACACGGCGCCCAAAGTGTTAATTGAATTTATTGGAAGTTGATGCTGTTGCTATTGTTGTTGTTGTAGATGTAGTGTGTTGCATGTTACTTTTATAAGTGTGTGTGGTACGTACTCGAGCCCAATCTGTTGCTAAGAAATTTAAATTCTTATTCAAGGTTAAAGGCGGTGAACCATGCATTTCACGATAACTATTATGGCTCTGCAGGCATGCTTCTTCGAATGTTAGTTTTGGGGACTGCTTTGTTCTAGCCGTAACCGTACTTTTAGTACTAGTATCAGGAGTCTTTGGTTTAGCTATGGGTGGTGGCACTTGTTGCTGGTATTCACCCATTACATTGCCAGCTGGAGAATAATTGCATACCACAAAAGTCATATTATCTCTGAAAGAAAATAAAAAATTTATTAATTATGTTGTCTTTTTCAAACCGAAAAACCACCACCACCTACATTTTTGTTATACCCACACCTAATTCCACGGAACTCTTCCATACCACCTGTGTAAAGTGACCTGTTCGAGAAGTGAAACCTGGATTGGAAAAGTTATAATTTTTGATTTCATTATACCAGCTATTGACACATTGTTCAGCGGAAGGTTCTAAGTTTATGGCATAGTAGATATTTTCGCCATATTCATTATTTGGTCGGTGTGACGTGATACGGTTCTGGGCCAAATGCTATAAAGCCATACGCCTTAAATTAAGAGTTTTTCTAAAAAAATGATTTTTTTCAGTTACTTACCGCCGACCAGTTTAAAGCTAAATTACACAGTTTCTTATTCAATTTCATGTTTGGTACTCCATGCAAGGCTCTACATTTATTATGGCAATCTAAACATTCCAGTTCAAATTTCGACCATATATACAAGCTTCTGCTTGTAGCTGTTTTAGCAGTAGCAACTACTTTGGCTTTTTTTGATAATGCTGCTGAATCTTTAGCATTTTCGACTTTGTTGACTTTACTCTCCCTTTTCCAGTCCGTAAATTTACGTTGTGTTTTCATTTTCTCAATAACTTTCGCCACTTTATCTTCTATACGCGATGGCACACAATCCAAAAAATTGCCCATTATATTACCAGCGGGATCATAATTGCAAACAATCCATGTGCGACTGCCTCTGTAAAATTACAAAAAAAAAACAATTGAAACTTTCTGAACAAAAGTATTAAAAATACTTACTTGGTTGCCGCGCCCACTCCCAATTCTTTGGTATTTTTCCAAACGACTTGTGAAAAATGTCCAGTGTTTGGTGAAAAACCGGGCCTATTAAAATTATATTTTTCGATCTCATCATACCAGGCCTTGACTGCTACAACGTGTGTTTGTGGTCCCGTGCCAGTACCCATATACAGATTTTCTCCATATTTATTATTTTTACGGTGCTGTAGGGTGTTACTATTGGCTAAATGCTGCAAAAAGAAAAGAATCGTTTTTTTAATTTCTTTGAAATTTTTACAAAAAGCAAAAGAAAAAACTTTGTTTACAAAGTGAGTCATTATTTATAGATCCCACTGTTTTTCTTCGAAAGCGAAGAGTAACTGTAAATATTAACAGCAAAGTTAATAATCGATGGCGAGTGCATCATATAGACTGGTCACATAGAAACTATAAACAAATAAACTTTAAATCATATTTGTGTTCAGCCTTCGTTTGATTACCTGACAGCTGCAGCTTTTTTCAGAAAAAAATCCAGACTATTCTTAAGGCAACTAAAATTATATCTTGGAATGTTACAGTATAGGCCCATTGTCTAAGCGCAATTAGATTGGTAAGCGGTTTTAGGACAACATCTGATGACACAGCACAAGTATTGGCGAAGACACTATATATCAGTCATGAGCTTTTTATGTGACTTTTGTCCCCGATCAATGAGACAGCCAAGAATGCACATGTGCGGAGAATGTACGCATTTTTTTTTTTAAAGACAGAAAAATAATTTAATAAAGTTTCTCATGCTCTTGCTTTTAGTTGTCACTAAAACAGCGACAAGTGCACATGGGCAGCGGATGTATGTTGATTTTTTTTCATTTTTTTTAAAACATCGACTTTACTCTCTCTCAGAGAGCAATTTCCATGTTCTCACTAACATAACTACGTCTTCACTTTTGCAAATCACTGTTTTAGATCGACATACTAGCGTATGAAATGAGACGAATCGACTTCTTTCGTCTTGAAGACTCATGACAGGCTGCGGCTATAAAATGTGGGAAACGGTGGGACTGCTTATATACATAGCAGTGACAATGGTCGTGCGGTTTGAAAGGAAGCTGTAAGATGGATGGAGGTAAAACAGTGTCAGCTAAATTTTTAGATGACCCAGCTCTTATCTGGTCATGGCTTGTTTAGAAAACATTTGCACAAATTTGGACACAATGGATGCAATACATGTGCAAACTGTGCTGATGAAGATATGGAGCACGTCATATTCAGATGTCCGAATTTCAGGAAGCCCTGGGAAGTGGATGCTAGTCCATGTCAGCTGCACAGTGGGACTATGGATGCCGAAATCGGATAAGATGAATGTAATGGGCATATTCTTGACTTTATGCAAGAACTCCGAAGGTTGGTGATGCAAAAGAATGAATCGTAAATGCTAACCAGCCTTTCGCGAAGCAGCGGTCCGTCGTAGGGAGAGTGGTTGAAGAAAGTCGGGTGTAGCACTTACCCCTTCCTCAGTTAGTGCTAACCTGTTACGATTTCATGATATTGTATTAATTAGTTTGTGACTTATTGTGCTAATAGTGACGCAAATTTTTTGTTATTTTCAGAAAATGGATCAAAAACAATTTTGTGTTTGATGGAAAAAAACTGTTCGAGTAAAACAAGGGCTTGAAAAGTGTTATAGAGACTCCGCTCCAACAGAAACAATAATAAAATGTTAGTTTGCTAACTTAAAACGTGTCCGTAGAGATATCGATGATGCAGAACGCAGGTAGGCGGTAACACCAGAAAACCTTAAAAAGAATCCACAAAATCGTTTTGAATGATTGCAAAGTGAAGTTGCTTGAGTTAGCTGATAGCGTATAGACATCAAAAGAACGTATTGGCTTTATATTGAATGAGCATGAGAAAGTTTTGTTCAAAGTGGGTGCCGCGTTTGCTCACTGTTGATCAAAAACAAAAACGTGTTGATGATACTGAAACAATGGCAAAACTATGTGAATTCAATTGCGAACTGCTTCCACATCCACTTTATTCGCCAGATTTGGATCCCAGTTACTAGTGGCTGTTCACAGACCTCAAAAGACTGCTCGCCGGTAAGAAATTTCGTACTAATGAAGAGGTTATCGCTGAAACTGAGGCTTATTTTGTGGCAAAAGATAAATCGTTTTACAAAAGTGGTTTTGAAATGTTGGAGCTGTGCTGGAATGCCTGCATTGCTCTTGGTGGAGATTACGTTGATGAATAGATATAATTTTGAACAAAAAAAGTGTTTTCTTTGTTAGGCCCGGGATTTTTCAGCCCATGCGTTACGCACCAGCGATGGCGAATCCATGCCTCATTATCCAAGGAAAATAAGGATCTTTTGAAGATTAACACCTCCTGTCCATGACACAAAAATGGCCTATGAAGTTTAAATTACACGATGCGACAAAAAAAATATATATCTGGCAAGTGACTGCATTTTTCCGATAGGCGCTATCGAGCAGAACAAGGATCTGTTTTTGAAATTTTCGAAACACCTCCAATATCTCGAGTTACGGGTAAAAAACTGGTTTTTCGTACCTTCATGCACTTATAAGCTTATAACTTAGCTGAATATTACCCGATTTTTAGTTTCTTTTCGGATTTGGAAAGAAGAGAAACTGGCTTTTTAAGTGATATATATGTCGTTTAAGTAACCTTGAATACTCTGGGTGTATTGCTCCAGCAAACACATCTTTCATCAAAGTTTTTTCACATTTTTCAAGTTTAGAACCGTACTATTGATGAATTAATTAGGGAATTATATTAAGTTATGAATAAAATGAGACTTATGCTTAGAAATCCTTTGGTAATCGACGGAGTTATTATATTTTTTAGTAAAGAAACTCACGGAAAGAAGCTTAAAATCGGGTAATGTACAGCTAAGTTATTAGCTTAGAAGTGTATGAAGATCCGAAAAACACGTTTTTTACCCGTAACTCGAGACTTTCGAGGTGTTTCGAAAACTCCCAACACAAATTCTTGATTTACTCGACAGTGCCTATCAGAAAAGTAGCATCGGGTCCGCCATCTAACGTTTTCTTTTTCAACTAGTGCTTATTTCGTGAATGGTAACACTTAGCTCATGTCTGATTTGACAGATAATTAGTTTTATCCTTCCGCTGAATGAATATGGTTG
Organism: Wohlfahrtia magnifica; assembly: GCA_023159175.1. NCBI lineage: Eukaryota > Metazoa > Arthropoda > Insecta > Diptera > Sarcophagidae > Wohlfahrtia > Wohlfahrtia magnifica. The sequence continues at coordinate 1,777,016 of JAKWBJ010000052.1, read as the reverse complement.
TGTATACGCTTCGCTAAGTGGGCCTGCGATAGACTTACAGAAGATGGCGATTTTGATAAAAAAAAAATTATCTTTTCAGATGAAGCTCATTTTGAATTTGGCGGGTATGTAAACAAGCAAAATTGTCGCATTGGGGCACAGAAAACCCGCACGCATACATAGAAAAGCCGATACACCCAAGACGAGTCACTGTTTGGTGCAGATTTTGGTCGAGAGGCATAATTGGGCCATTTTCTTCCAAAATGAGCAAGGAGTGGCTGTTACAGTCAATGGCGATCGTTATCGGGCCATGTTGAACGAGGTTTTGTTCACAAAAATTGAAGAGGAGGATATTAGCAACATTTGGTTTCAACAGGACGGCGGTACGTGCCACACAGCCGAAGCTACACTCGATGTTTTGCGCCCTGTTTTTGAAGATCGAATTATCAGCCGCAGAGCTGATGTCGTTTGGCCACCTCGGAGCTGCGATTCGACACCGTTGGACTATTACTTGTTTGGTGCGGACAATATTCGTGAAGCCGTCGGTGAAATACAGCTGCATACAATCCATAATGTGCTTAAAAATTGGACCGATCGTGTAGGCTACTGTATGGCCAGGCAGCCATTTGAATGAAATTATTTTTCGTTATTAACCGGAAGGATTGTACTTTCATATAAAAAAAAGAAATTTGAGAAAATATTCTGTAGTTGTTTTTATAGAATTTCCAAAAAAATAAATTATTTGGCGAACCCTTTATCATTTCTCAGGTATTTCAACTTCAATCATTTTTGTCGCACTGTTTTATTTGCGTTAGGGAAACCAACCATATTGCTTGCTGTTGTACATTTGCACTCTGCCATAATTGGATCTGTTTTTGTAGAATTTATTTTTGTTGTTGTTGCTGAAATTTGGTATGTAAAAGCATTTGTATCATATATACAATGTATGTCTTTATGAGTACACTGCAACTACATCTCGTTTTTTTTTTTTGTATTTAATGAAAAAAGTCAATAGTCATGTTAAAAACACAAATTCTAACAATTTTATTACTTTTTTTTCGCAACTTACTTTTGCCCATTCTGTTGCCAAGTTATTCAGACGTTTATTCAGCATCAATGGAGGAACATTATGCTTAGCACGATATTTATTGTGAGCATCTAAGCATTCCTGTTGTAATTCCTTTTCAGTTTTTGGTGTTGTTTCATCAGTAATATCTTCTGCTTTGACATGTGCGTATAAGGCAGTGTTGGGGTCTTTTTGACATCTATTGACTGCAGTATTGCGTGTTCTGGGTAGATGATGAACAGTATCTTCATCTTCGTTATCTTTACATTTAAAACACCACAAGAACATGGTGTTAGTTTTGATTTAAAATCATAAAACAATTAAAAGAACAAACACCAAAACACGACACGATATTTATTCAAAATTAATAAATCTGACACGTTCGACTGGTTTGAAAATTAATGTTTTTCGTTTAAAATTATTTTTATTTTTTAATTAATTTTTTTTGTTATCGATTTGAAGTTATTTCCGTTTTTTTAGGGGCTTTGATTTGTTTTCGTTTTTTATTTTTTTTATTTTTGATTTTCGTAGTATATTTGTTGTATTCCGTTTGAAATTTATTTTATAACTACCGTTAACGAGTCTTGTAACTTTCGGTTTCGTTTCATTTCGTTTCGTTGTTGTTTCTTTCATTGCACTCTCATCATGAAATTCGCACGCTCGCTCACAAGTTAGTCAGACGATCAATGAGTTATGGTCACACACACTTTAAATCCCCCATTATTTTGTTCTTATTACTTTATTTTATATATTTGTTGTTGCCCTCCACTGATAAGAAATTATTATTGTTTATCTTGTTGTTGTTGTAGTTGTTTTATGAATACACAGAATGTGGTGCAATTCTCTCCAACATTCTGTTTGTGGTTGACTGTTAATATCATTTGATGCTGGTATAAGAAACAAAGCAAGTAAAGAAGCTATTAATGGTCAAGCCTAACGACTGTAATACCCTACATACCAATGTATAGGGTGTTCTTTTAACAGTTACACAAGTTAAAATTATAATAAAACAAAGAAATATATTTTTAATATTGTTACGAAAATCAGCTTGGGAACCACTTACTTGTACTAAAGGGTCCGCCAAATAAATTTTTTTTTTAAAATGCTGTAAAAAAAACTATTGAATATTTTCTCAAATTTCTTTTTTTATTTGAAAGTATAATCCTTCCGGTTAATAATGGAAAATAATTTGATTCAAATGGCTGCCTTGGCTGGCCATGCAGTAGCCTACACGATCGGTCCAATATTGTCCTTTAAAGCGTCAATTGTCTCTGGCTTGTTGGCGTAACACTTATCTTTGACGGCACCCCACAAATAATAGTCCACCGGTGTCAAATCGCAGCTCCGAGGTGGCCAAACGACATCAACTCTGCGGCTGATAATGCGATCTTCAAAAACAGTGCGCAAAACATCGAGTGTAGCTTCGACTGTGTGGCACGTAGCGCCGTCCTGTTGAAACCAAATGTTGCTAATATCCTCCTATTCAATTTTTGTGAACAAAAATTCGTTCAACATGGCCCGATAACGATCGCCATTGACTGTAACGGCCACTCCTTGCTCATTTTCGAAGAAAAATAGCCCAATTATGCCTCTGGACAAAAATCCGCACCAAACAGTGACTCGTCTTGGGTGTATCGGCTTTTCAATATATGCGTGCGGGTTTTCTGTGCCCAAAATGCGACAATTTTGCTTGTTTACATACCCGCCAAAATAAAAATGTGCATCATTGCACACATTCTGCAACGTTACCATGATTTTCAAAGTAATGTCGCAATATTTCCCAGTGTTGTTGAAGCGTATACACAAGCATATTCGTTCAGCGGAAGGATAAAACTAATTATCTGTCAAATCAGACATGAGCTAAGTGTCACCATTTACGAAATAAGCTGTAGTTAAAAAAAAAGTTAGATGGCGGACCCATTATAACGCTAAGAAATAAACAAAAGGTGCAAGAATAACTACGCACTTGCTTATAAATATCCAAACCGACAACAACAACATAAGCAGACAGGTAGTAAATAAAAATAAACGACAACAACAAAGCAAGCAAACAACAAAACAAATAAGAAACACAACAACGCGGCAAGCATTAAAACAAACAAATGGATGTTTACATTCGCATGGCTTCATGAGAACTGAAAAGAAAGTAAAATAAAGAAATAGAATCGGTCTGAAATATCGAGATGATCGAGAACTTTCTATGTATTGTTTACTCAGCCTTATAAAAAGCACATCGACGCGGACAGCAGTCAGTTTAAGTAAAGTAAGAAGCCAAGTAAGTGAAGAGAGTTTATAAGAGGTAAACTTTTGAAGTGAGCCGAGATCGTACTCAATTTGTATAGACCAGTTTTGTTGGAGTTAACTAAGCGTAATGAGAGTTTAGTGTGGATAATAGAGCTTCAAAAATATCGATAGTCGGCCCATTTGATAGTTTCGAAAAAGAGCTTGCAAAAAAACTATCGATACTATCGATACTATCGGATTCTTTTAAGTGCTACTTGTGGCAACAATATTAGAATTTAAGTGAAAGGGAAAGACTAATAATAAATATTCAGTGTTGAAACATATAATAGGTACACTTTATTTTTTTCAGCATGTCATTAAATTTGATTTATGGAAGATTTTTGATGGAAGAGTAATCCTTATACATAAGTATATAGTGAAAATTGTTCAGACCATGAAGTGCTACAAAACTAAAGTAATTAATAAGATCTAGTGAAGGAAAACTACAGAGACTATGGGAAGAAAGCGTGAAAGCAGTTTTGATAAACTTCTAATTCGTACTTCAAAGATTAATCCATCAAGTCATCAAAAAGCCCCAAAAATAAACCTATTCTTCTGTTTCAAGTCGCACAATAAGAAAAAAAAAACTTGTGGAAGCTTGACTTATGTAAACGGTAGCAACACCTGCACCATAATATTTAAGTCAACATGCTATGGTCAGACGAAATGAAGATTTATTTTTTTGGGTCAAATGCAAAATGGCATGTGTCGACATATTTTAGTTACGATTCATACTTTATTTGAGTTTAATAAATAAAAATTTATGAAGCTGTTAAGCTGTGTCCCTATGTAACTATAAACGTTTACAGACGGCTAAAAACCTGCATCGAAAAAATTTTTGCAAATATGACTTTGACTACATTAGTGGCCTCCGTGTTTACTCTTAGAATTCGACGATAGTATCGATAGTGAAAAAAAAACTATCGACGATCAGCCAAAAATAAAAATAAAACTATCGATAGTACTATCAATTGTTTTGCAGCTCTAGTAGATAACTCTGGTTGAAAACGTTTTGATCGAACCCAAGTTGTAGCAACGATCGGGCTGGAAGATATTTAGGTACAAAGATCTGTCGAGTAAATGTTGTTATTTACAAAGTTGTAAACGGAGAGCGTAATTAAGAAAAGAATTGTTATTGCTCGTAAAAAGGTTATGAAAAGTGGAACACAAAACAGTGTTAAATAAAGAATTTTTATTAAAAACCGAATGCAATAAGAGTTTTAATAAGAATTTTTAAAAGGTAAAAACGTAACAGTATCAATGAAACGTGCTTTGTTGGATAGATAATTTATGATTTTAATGTTTAAATATGTAATGTGGCCGCTATAGCTGCCACAAAGTTTTCGCAGCATATGCAGCCGTATTTCGCCAATAATAGTGAAAGACCAATGTATGTACGCGGAATGCGGAAGCGGGCGGCAATTAGATGTTCTGTTTGCCGCTTAAACTTATTTTGTTAGGCAAATTAACGCGGCAAATTAAATTGAAATTTTTTGTATTGAAAATATAAAATAAAAAAATATTTTAAAATTTTTCCAACATACAAATTTAAATATTTTTAACTAAAAAATAAATTTTTCGCTGTCTATTCTTCCCATTTTTTAATATGTAGATTTTTGTTTTAAATCGGACACGTTCAAGCGGCAAAAATAAAGTTTAACTAAATACAACTTTGCCGCTTGGCCGCTTTTAAGAGCATTGCCATATAAAACAAAATTTAATGTGTCAAACTTTTTGTAGCAATATTTTAATGAAAAAAACTATTTGTTTGTCAACTGGTAATATTTTTACCGCCAGTTGCCGCATGCCGCTTACATTGGCCTTTCAGTATTGCTCTTCGAATATTGATTTTAAAAAGATCGGATGGAGTGAAGTATTTCTTGCACCGTCTTAAAAAACCAAGGCACTTGAATGCTTCTTTCGACACTTGAGATATGTGATCATTCCAACGAACGTTACAGAGAATTCTCATGGCCAGAACATCAAGAGCATCTGATTCCTCAATATCTACATTACCCATTGACACAGATGACAGCACACCATCACGTCTGTGTGTTAAAACAACATCGATCCCATTCGGAGCCCTTCACCAGGTCACTTGTGTGTGTGTCGTTTATATTCATTCTTCTCGCCCCAACCTCCAAAAGGCTCGGTCTACGATCAAAAGAATATGACTGACAAATGTTGCTGTCATCCGCAAAAGAGTAGATAGGATTAGAAGTGAGAAGAAGAAAGTCGTTAAGAAATATTAGAAAAAGAGTAGGAGAAAGAACAGAGCCTTGCGGTACCCCTAAGTTTACCCTGAACTCGTAGGATGAGACCCCATTTATAACCACTCTTATAGAGCGATCTCTGAGAAAACTCCAACTCACGTTGGACCATTACGTGAAATTACTTTTTCCTCACAAGCTTCTTTGGGTAAATCAATTGTAGTGAGGGCTATGTGACATGTGGCTCCGTCTTGTTGTTATCACATGTTAGCAAAATTAGTGCCAGCTAATTGAGATAAAAGGGGTGGCGTGGTGTAGTGGTTAAAGCGCACGCATAACAATACAAATGATCGAGGTTCGAGGCCCAGCAGATGATATGACGAAGAAAAATTTAATTGTGGGTTTGAATGTTTAATAAAGAGTCTTCAATTTCCTTCCAGACAACCTCATCTAAAAAATAAAGAAGAAGCTCCACAGACCTTGCTGCATACCTGAATGATCAGGATAACAAGCCACCTGCTGGAAAAAAAAATTACAGTGCTAAAGTATAGATCACCACCTATTAGCAAAGATCTTCACCACTACGCAAAATTATATGGAGCAAGCTACAGTGGATTCATCATCTATTTAGCTTGAAAGATGGAATTGATTTATGAAACTGAAACGAAGCAATGGATGCTTTGTTGAAAGCCAATATGCCCCCTAGAGGAGTGACGGAGAAAAAAACGAGGTAGAAAACATTTTCTAATCATATACCTATACCGTTCACCACGTTCACGTTTGGCAGTAACATTTTGACCTTTGTCGTTTTTTCATAAAGCTCAGAAAATAGTAAATTTCTGTAGATGTAATGGTATTTTGACAAAAGCTTGTGGATTATTCTCACTAAAAATGCGAAAATTCTGTTTATTTAACACATTGTATGCGGATACGTTTCGCGGCGGCATTGTGTCGGTCATAGAGGGTTTTGTACCAGCCTACTACTTCTTTCTCTAAAAGTGATAAAAAAGCTTGCTTTTGTACTAACCCGTACTAGTACGTGACCCACGCTCAAGTATCAATCTTCAGAAAACTTACTAGTACGTGTCCCGCAAACGAGAAGTTAAATTTAATCGATTTTGCTAACGTTGCTCTCGAGTAAGTTTATACATAATAAAATGTCAAACCAAGGTAAGTAAAAAGCAACTATCAGCTGTTAAATTGCTTGTCAAATAAAGCAGCGTTGCCAGCTCAAAGTTAAGAACCACTACAAAACACCGATACTTTTTGGAAATAATAAGAAACTTTACCCCAAATCGCGCTGACCTTTATCTTGTTATCAGCGGTATTGTAAAATATTGCGAAAAAACCTAACTGAGGTAAAAATTGTCATTATTGGTATTAAGCCTATTTGACTCAATTCATTTGTATGCAACGAATGATGATTGGAAGGGAGCCAATGTGATTGCTAATTTTAACCAAAATTAAAACAAATGGCAGCATCGTGTTAATGTCTGTTCTGAACATGTCTGAATGTTTTCTTTAAACTCTTAAAATGAAACAGCCTTTATGCATTGAAAGAGCAATAAACTGATGAACCATTATTATGTCTACTTAAGACATTTGCTTTTTTTTTATTTAATTCAAGAGAAATATCATTTTATACCCTACACAACTCATGTCAATCTAATGTGATTGCAACAATTTCGTTTCTTCTTTTCATAGTACGTAAAAACTCGGGTCGTGAGGAGAGTTTGCTTTGGTTCGTGCTCGTTTTATGGTTCGTGCTCGTGAATTGTATTCTTTAATTCGTGAGCACGAATCATATTTTTTTGCTTGAGTCATGAGCGCAAATTTAAATTTTAAAAATTTGTTATTTAACTCGTGAGTACAAATTTTATACTGCGAACGAATTAAAAATGAGCAAAAAAGAATCGAAAACGAGCAATTCATTTTAATGCATGTTGTCTGTGTAAGATTAAATACGTAATACCATGCATTCGTATGTGTGCACGTACACACATGCGTGTTTTATAAACAACACTTACTAAAAAGAATTACTCGTTTTTAATTCGTTTTGATGCTTTTCGACTCGGTTTGCATTCCAACTTTTATTTTTAACTTCTTTTGTATTTAATGCTTCTCAAGAGTCGTATTTTAAATGCTTTTTAAATTCGGCCCTCAAGGAGAATTGTTCCTTAAGAACGAATTCAATTCAAGCACTCTTCCTACTTTGCTTCTATTCTACCAAATGTAATTCAAACATTCTTTTGCCAAACTAAGCTTCTATAGTTGAAATGTGTGCAGATTTTGGTACGCTGAAAAGCTTTCTTTAACCTGGCCTTACTTTAATCGGAAGAAGAGGGGTAATAGTAGTTTTATGGCTTTTAAATTTTTTTTTGTGTAGGTCATACAATATTCGTACTCCACTCAGTTAATATCTTTTATTCTTCTGTACAGTTATTCTTAAGCTATTTATTGTATATTTTTTTGTTATTAATATTTGCATTGGCTCTTAATTTTAAGGCATTTTTTCTATATAAATAAACAAATATTTATTTGAGTTGAGTTTTATTTATTTTTTACTTATTTTTTTCAAACATTCGTACACTTTTAAGCAATAAAGAGAAGAAAAAAAAAACACAAATGTACGCACGTATTGCTGGACACACCAAAATTCTAAAAATAAATAGAAAAAAAAAAAAAAATTTAATAAAAATTTTTCAATTGTCTTTATTATTTAAGCGTAACCTACAACAACAACAACAACGGTAATAATGGCAACAATAATAATAATTTCTATGCAGTAATAACTGAATGAAAAAAACTAAAAAACAACAATAAAAAAAGTAAAATCCAATAACAATAAAAAAATATTGAAAATAAGATTATAGCCATTCAAGGTTGACTAAAGAGACCCTAACCCAATGAAATAATGCAGCATGAAAAAGCAATTAAGAAATATGCGAGCGAGCATGTTTTAACAATCGCTTAGTTTGAAATCGCATCGCCTAATTTATTTCGGCGTAGTCTGTACTTCATACTGTACTTGCATGTGTCAAGGCGAATTCAATTGTATTTGCTTGCAAGTAAAGACGAAAGAACTCGGTTTTGACAAAACCATCACACCGCGAGCCAAATGTATAGTAATGTATACTAATGCGGTATTAGATCCAGCCTATAGTCCTGGGGCATTTCAGTTCATGTCATTGAGTATAATCTATAGGGTCCGCCATCTAACGTTTTTTCTTCAACGAGTGCTTATTTCGTGAATGGTAGCACTTAGCTCATGTCTGATTTGACAGACATGAACGAATATGGTTGTGTATACGCTTCGCTAAGTGGGCCTGCGATCAACTTACAGAAGATGCCGGTTTTGCAAAAAAAATAATCATCTTTTCCGATGAAGCTCATTTTGATCTTGGCGGGTATGTAAACAAGCGAAATTGTCGCATTTGGGGCACAGAAAACCCGCACGCATACATTGAAAAGCCGATACACCCAAGACGAGTCACTGTTTGGTACGGATTTTGGTCCAAAGGCATAATTGGGCCATTTTTCATCGAAAATGAGCAAAGAGTGGCCGTTACAGTCAATGGCGATCGTTATCGGGCCATGTTGAACGAATTTTTTTGTTCACAAAAATTGAAGAGGAGGATATTAGCAACATTTGGTTTCAACAGGACAGCGCTACGTGCCACACAGCCGAAGCTACACTCGATGTTTTGCGCCCTGTTTTTGAAGATCGCATTATCAGCCACAGAGCTGATGTCGTTTGGCCACCTCGGAGCTGTGATTTGACACCGTTGGACTATTATTTGTGGGGTGCCGTCAAAGATAAGTGTTACGTTAACAAGCCAGAGACAATTGACGCTTTAAAGGACAATATTCGTGAAGCCATTGGTGAAATACAGCTGCACACAATTGATAACGTGCTTCAAAATTGGACCGATCGTGTCGGCAACTGCATGGCCAGCCAAGGCAGCCATTTGAATAAAATTGTTTTCCATTATTAACCGAAAGGATTGTACTTTCAAATAAAAAAAGAAATTTAAGAAAATATTCAGTAGTTAAAAAAAAAAATTTATTTGGCGGACCCTATAGATAACTCACAAAGGCTGGGAGTATATAGCGTTAATAGTATGCAGTTGAAGGATAGTTTATATCAGTTATGAGCCTTTTGTCCCCGATCAACTCACACGTATTCTTACGCTCTTGTTTTAGTCCTCAAAGAGACAGTGATTAAGGGACAGACAAATGATAAAATGGTTTCTTTCACTTTTGCTTTTAGTTGTCACTGAAACAGCGACAAGTGCACATGTGCAGCGGATGTAGATTGGTTTTTTAAAGTTTTTTTTTTTTTAAAACATCAACTTTACTTTCTCTAAAAGAGTAATTTCTGTATTCTCACTAACACAACTGTATTTTTACTTTTGCACACCACTGGTTTAGATTGAGCCATGTGCTAACCTAGCAATCAATGTTTAGTTATGATAGGCAGAAACCTCGATATGTTTCGTCTATTATGGACCATAAGTAGCATAGTGTGTTTAATATCAGTCTTTTTAAGAAAGAGTATAAAAATACTACTTTTGATAAACCGCAGGAGAATTGCTACTAAAACCACGTTATATAAACGGTGTTTTTTGATTTTTTTAATTCCTATGAGTTGGCAACACTGCTTTATTTGACAATCGGTTTACCAGCTAATAGTTGCTTTTTGTTTAGTTTGGCTTAACACATTATTATGAATAGACTTACACCAGAGCAAAGCCTGGAAATTCTTGAAATATATTATCAAAATAATGGTTCTGTTGGCCAAACTTGTTGTGCACTTTCGGTTGCTTTTTTGGTTGAATGGATACGTAAATGAGCAGAGTTGTCGCACTTAGAGTGAAGAAAATCCACAAGCGTTTGTCGAAACACCAGTACAACCACAGAAAAATACTGTTTGGTGCGCTTTAAAGCGTGGCAGAGATATTGGTTCATATGTTTTCAAAAAAGATGACGGTCGGAATGTTACTGTCAATGGTGAATGGTAAGGGGACATGAGTAGAAATTTTTTCGTACCTTAATTAGCTGGCATTAATCTTGCTGATATGTGGTTCCAACAGTACTGCGCCACATGCAACACAGCGCTCGCTATAATTGATTTACTCAAAAGGAGTTATTGGTGAAATATGGCTGCATATGCTGCGAAAAGTTCTTCAAATTGGAGTTCCAAATTGCGCCTTGTAGGAGATAGCTGTGCTGGCCACGTATCCGAAATCATATCTACAGCAGATCTCGTCCTAGCTAACTCGTCCACGCTTTCATAAGTGGCAAACTAAGGTATTTAATATCCGACAGCTCATTCTTACATTATCTTTGCTTTGCTATCAATAGAAGTCCCAATACTGCGAAAATATTGCTGTCATTACCTCGAATATCTCAGCCTGAAAAAGGGTATCTGACCAGTTAGATGTTTATCGCAATTTTGAGCCAGAAAACACTTAAGGTATAATACTGTAGTTAAAATGTGAACCATCCGTATATATTCTGATGCTATATTGGTCTATAGAAATATTCTTGGAGAGTCTATGGAGTCTATGCTCGTTAATTCACCGACAGTAAAGTAATGTCGCTCGTCACTAATGTTGATGGCGATATATTTTGACATCAGACTCATAATGGTAGCGGAGCACAGCGATATTTCGGGGGAACTATATGACAGATAAACCAGTTAGACGGGGCATGATGTGCCGAACTTTACTTGTCTACTGTATCTCAAGGGCTGAGGTAGTGATGTATAGTCCAGAAAATGGAGATAGACTTCTTCTTAAGTAGAGAAAAGTGCTAAGAACTTGCCAAGACGGCGAGTTTGGTTTGTGAGTGAAATATAATGGGCAGTTACGCTGTTCGTCTGGGTTAACGCTGGCATGTTATCCAACGCAGGAGTGAATACAATGCGTCCACCAACACCCTCCATATGATGAAACTACATGTGAGTATCAAATTCGTATACATGTTATGTAAACATGGTTTTCACCTTGGTAAGGCATCATAAACTATCTAAGCTCCTTCTGATCACGGCACCCTCTTGAAAGTGTAACACCACACTGAGCTATTTCGGTATAAACCACAGCCACCACGTTGTTCCCACAAGGGGGCTTCACCATAGTCACTCAGGGACCAAAGTCCGTGGAGTTCCCGACTTTCATTTTACCAGAATTAAGCCTGAAGTCAGCATGAATTCTGCTATCAGTTTTAATCCCAAATTACTTTGGACTGGTGGCCAATAACGTCTAGGGTACAGTGGATCAATGTGATGTCATTGTTTTGAAAAGGAGATAGAAACTGCAAAACACTTGATCTTCAAATGTCCGCTATCAGGGTTGAGAAGAAGTGTGCTTTTATGGTACCTTGTGGACGTGGTATTGTTTTATTGGTAGGTTCATGATCGAAGCCGGCTTGGACCTTGTTTCAGTTTAATTAATTAATTTGTCTTCATGTGCTTGTGTAGTGGTGAAGATCTTTGCTAAACTGTGGTGGTAATTCTTACTTAGTATTGCAATTTTTCCCTCCAAAAGGTCGCCACCTTTCCTGATAACTCGTGTGATATTTGTCATCGACAAAGTTGTTTAGAACCGTGTCTTTTAATTACACAGTCGAAAACTGCAATTAATTTTTTGGTCATGTCCTCTGCTGGTGGTACTCAATGACAATAATGATTCTCTTTTAAGAGTAATTATTATTTGCGGTAATACAATGGATCTATTTGGTCTAAGTGGAACGATCTACTTCTGGAGGGAATTCGGGCTTTGAAAGATCTATCAGAATCCTTATTAGCAGTAATATACACAGTCCGTTATACTCTACACCATAATGATGTTGTTTTTTGTCTTCTTAATTTAATTTCACATGTGTTAGGCAAAGAAAAATTTCGAAAACCAAATTTATTACAGTCTTCGAAGCTTTGTATAAAGAATCGCAGCTATATCTTAATATCCACCCTAGGCACCATAAGTTTTTTTTTTAATTTTTTAAAAGAGCAACTCTACGCAGCTTTAGCGGGTGTTCTACGCCACATTTCAATCTTTCCAACTTCACACCAAAAGTGAACTCCTTTTAAATTTGTTCACGGGAATATATAGAGCCTTTGTAGAACTCTTGAAGTCCATTTATATCTTAATAAGTTTTGTTTTATTGTCTATTGCTACACTAGGTTTTAACATACGAGTACTTATATATAAATATGTGCCTCCAACTTTCAATACACAACGCAGTAGTACAGTAGCGTACATATTATTTTGTCGTTTACTTTGTCTTGTAAGATAAACGAATGAGTGAATGAATGACCGATCCAATGAATGTACTTCATCGTATAACTGAATATTCCTATGATTCACTTCACAAATTATTTGTTTTTCTTATTTATTGTGTTTTTCTTTTTTCGGTTTCTTTTTTCTTTCAACTTTAAAGCGATAAAAACCATTTTTATGACTGACTGACTGTCTCTGTATTCATTCACTGACTCTATAACATAATTGTTGCTGTTATTGTGGCCATTGTTTTTGTTGTTGTACAATATTTTTAAGCCTCTACAAGTGCAAACGTGACCGAAATATTTAATTAAAACAAATATTTGATAAAAAGAAAACAAACAAAAAAAAAAGAAAAAAGCAAAGTGATAAATTCAAGTACAAATGTTCTTAAATAGTACGTGAAGGGGATGTACAATCTTTAAGAGGAAAATTAAGTCGAAAAAGGGAAGTTATAAAAAAAAAATTTATTAAAAGATTTTCTTTTATTTTTTTTTTTAATATTTTTTAATATAATTTTCGTTTTATTCTTATTTCTAAAGAAATAAAATTAAAGGGTCCGCCAAATAAATTTTTTTGTTGAAAATGCTATAAAAAAAACTACCGAATATTTTCTCAAATGTATTTTTTTATTTGAAAGTACAATCCTACCGGTTAAAATAATTTCATTCAAATGTCTGCCTCGGCTGGCCATGCAGTAGCCTACACGATCGGTCCAATTTTTAAGCACATTATCGCTTGTGTGCAGCTGTATTTCACCAATGGCTTCACGAATATTGTCCTTTAAAGCGTCAATTGTCTCTGGCTTGATACTTATCTTTGACGGCACCCCACTAATAATAGTCCAATGGTGTCAAATCGCAGCTCCGAGGTGGCCAAACGACATCAGCGCTATGGCTGATAATGCGATCTTCAAAAACAGGGCGCAAAACATCGAGTGTAGCTTCGGCTGTGTGCCACGTAGCGCCGTCCTAATATGCTCCTCTTCAATTTTTGTGAACTAAAATTCATTCAACATGGCCCGATAACGATCGCCATTGACTGTAATGGCCAATCCTTGCTCATTTTCGAAGAAAAATGGCCCAATTATGACTCTGGACAAAAATTCAAAATCCGCATCAAACAGTGACTCGTCTTGGGTGTATGGGCTTTTCAATGTATGCGTGCGGAGTTTCTGTGCCCCAAATGCGACAATTTTGCTTGTTAACATAGCCGCCAAGATCAAAATGAGCTTCATCTGCAACATTACCATGATTTTCAAAGTAATGTCGCAATATTTCCAAGCGTTGTTCAAGCGTATACACAACCATATTCGTTCAGCGAAAAGATAAAACTAATTATCTGTCAAACCAGACCATACACGAAATAAGCACTAGTTAAAAAAAAACGCTAGATGGCGGACCCTATATTATTTTTATTTAAATATAATTAAATTGAGCATTGGTTTTAAGTATTTATTTTTAATTATACATTATTATTAAACACTAATGATTAAAAATCACATTTTTACAACTGACGCTTTGATAATCCGTCACATTTTCTTAAAACTTTCCTTTTATACCGTCATCAAAGGCAACAACACATATAATCCCCAATATCGTCTGATATCTGAGCATTCAAAAACATAAATCACACCTAGCAATCAATATTAAATAGTAACAAACATACAGTGTTAATCGGACAGACGGAATCATGACCACTTTTCATAAGAAAAGTGACAAGGTGCTCGATTACGCTGAGTAACAACTTTGACCAAAAGCCGTAACTATCACCACTTGTTTTACATATGCATTCTTTGTATGTATGAAAGTAGACAGGTTTGAATGCATATGTTGTAACCAAACAAGTGGCTTAAAAAACAAAGTGATCCATAAGACAACAAACATAATTACACAAATACCAGTATCTATTACTGGGAATTCATAAATGTCACTAGTGTTTGTTGTTGTGGCAACGATAATATTTAAATATACATGAATGAAATCATAAATAATCAATAGGGGTATTCACATATGCGAACATCTAACTGTTAACCTCTGCAAGTAGAAATTTCTACAAGTATTGTAATCAAAGTTTATGAACTATTGAAAATAAACTATTTTGTTGAGGAACTTACATACATATATCCTTTACAGTCAAGCTCCTTTATAGTAAACTTCTATGCAATGAAGTTCTCCCTATTACAGACATTTTATATAAACTGAGCTTTTTTGTTCTAGTGTTAGTGTATTTTCATCTCCTTATAACGAATAATGTATTTCCGTAGAGTGAATTTTTGTTTCCGTAGAATGAACTATTTTAACAAATTTTCTGTTACAATTAACATACTCTGAACCCTTAAAAAGATGTGAAGTAATGTGCCAACTAATATATCAAAATCTCATATGATTTAGAAGATGTAAAGGGTCCGCAATCTAACGTTTTTCTCTCGACTAGTGCTTATTGCGTGAATGGTAACACTTAGCTCATGTCTGATTTGACAGATAATTAGTTTTATCCTTCCGCTGAACGAATGTGGTTGTGTATACGCTTCGCTAAGTGGGCCTGCGATCGACTTACAGAAGATGCCGATTTTGCCAAAAAAATCATCTTTTCAGATGAAGCTCATTTTGATCTTGGCGAGTATGTAAACAAGCAAAATAGTCGCATTTGGGGCACAGAAAACCCGCACGCATACATTGAAAAGCCGATAGACCCAAGACGAGTCACTGTTTGGTGCGGATTTGGTCCAGAGGCATAATTGGGCCATTTTTCTTCCAAAATGAGGAAAGAATGGCCGCTACAGTCAATGGCGATCGTTATCGGGCCATGTTGAATGAATTTTCGTTCACAAAAATTGAAGAGGAGGATATTAGCAACATTTGTTTTCAACAGGACGGCGCTACGTGCCACACAGCCGGTGCTACACTCGATGATTTGCGCCCTGTTTTTGAAGATCGCATTATCAGCCGCAGAGCTGATGTTGTTTGGCCACCACGGAGCTGCGATTTGACACCGTTGGACTATTATTTGTGGGGTGCCGTCAAAGATAAGTGTTACGCCAACAAGCCAAAGACAATTGACGCTTTAAAGGACAATACTCGTCAAGCCATTGGTGAAATACAGCTGCACACAATCGATAATGTGCTTAAAAATTGGATCGAACGTGTAGGCCACTGCATGGCCAGCCGAGGCAGCCATTTGAATGAAATTATTTTCCATTATTAACCGGAAGGATTGTATTTTCAAATAAAAGAAGAAATTTGAGAAAATATTCAGTACTTTTTTTTATAGCATTTAAAAAAAAAATGTATTTGGCGGACCCTTTATTAGGAGTGAAAATACAATTTCTTATTAGTGATGTTTCTATATAATGACATGATTTTCTGATCCCTTACCAACGCATTATAGACAAGTTCAACTATAATACTTTTAACCGTATCGATGGGTTGAACGGTGTTGTGTTTGTGCTTATGTTTGCGAATTTTTACAAACTTTTCACAGTATATGCAGCCATAGTTTGTTGATTTCCAGCTATTAAATTGTCTCTGGTTTATCGATGTAGACAAGTGACTACACATAACCTCAAAGAAAATAATCCAATGGGGTTAAATCACACGATCTTGGTGTCCAATTAATTAGACTCTTTCATTAAAATATTCTTTAAATTAATCAACTGTAGAGTGCGCTTGTCAGCAGGATTAATGTCAGTTAATTGAGGTACGAAAACTCTTCTACTCATGTCGCTATACCTGACCATTAACGTTTTTGAAGGCATGTGAACCAATAACTCCGCCAGTCCGTAAAGCACACCAAACAGTTATTTTCTGTGGATGTAATGGAGTTTCGACAAAAGATTATGGATTATTCTCACTTCAGATGCCATAATTCTGCTTATTTATGTACGCATTCAATAAAAAATGCGCTTGATCGGGGATCAATAATTTGAATGGAAATTCAATAAACTTCAACAATTTTCAAGCGTTGCTCTATTATAAATCTATTCATACTAAAATGTCAAATCAAACTAAACAAAAAGCAATTACCAGCTGTTAAATTGGTTGTCAAATAAAGCAGTGTTGCCAAGTAAAAGTTATAAACCTCTAAAAAAAAACTCGATATTTCAATCAAAGGTAAGGAGCTATTGAAAATGATCTACTCTACCAGAAACTTATGTATGCATATTTTTTACATTCAATACGGTGAACTTCTATATAATGAACTTCTATACAATGAAGTTCTCCCTAGACTGAACTAATTCACAGGAACTAAGCTTTTTTCTTCTAATTTAAGTGTATTTTTATATCCTTATAACGAATAATGTGTGTTCATAGAATTAATTTTTCCTTATAATGAAATCATTTAACAGATACAAATTTGACCTCTGTTGCAATTGATATCAAGGTTCGGAGCTTTATGGAGATGAGAAGTAACGTGAAAGCTCTGAATGAATTAGAAGATGTATTCGAAGAAAAATTACAATTTCTTTCTAATGATATTTCTTTTAGGCGATTTCATTATAGGGAAGTTCAACTGTAATACTTTTAACCATACTGGTGGTTAAACTGTATTGTGTTTGTTCTTATGTTTGCAAAGGTATGTTCACATTTTGGAAATATTGGGCTGAAAAAAACCTATCCACTATTTTCTAGAAATATTTTTTTAAATTAATTTTTTAAATTTAATTATTAAAAAATCTTAAAAATAAAAGTGTGACCAAATCACTTTTATTTGTTTTTAAATAATTTTTTAAGAAATTTTTCTATAGTATAGCGGCTACATTTCTTTCATCAAATATTTGCCAAATGTGAGCATAATTTTTCGAAGTAAACTTATGCTTCTTTTACGGTTTTATCTTTACAGCATTTCATTGTAATGGCCCGTCTGAATTACAAAACACCTTTGCTTTACAGCACAAATTACCTTTTTCTACATCTAGAAAATAGGGGATTCACCTTTTTTAAAGAAAAAGTGTAAGGCGGAAAAAAACACCTCGTTTTACGGCATTTTGAGTTACGGCGTAAGGGTTTAGAACTTATCTAGGCCGAATAAAGAGGTATGAGTGCATATTAGCAAACCGGCACACACACATTTTTTTTTTAAATTATTAAATCAAGTGAGACAGACACACACATATACTCTAAATATCCGGCCAAATATAACCCCATTAACTGGAAAAACCAATGGTTACCTATCATAGTTCGGGTATAAACTATCGGGTGATCGAATAGGAATAAATGATCTGGCAGAAAGGATTCAGGCCGACCCTTCGAGAAATACAAGTAGTGGTAGTGGCTTAAATCTAAGTCGTAGCGAGAGATGGTCTATTAATTGTATGTGTAGTTGCATTGCAACCAAGCGCGGCAATAATCCTTAACCCTTTGGCATTGCATACAGACATTATATGACTGTATAGGAACTCGATTGCCTTTCCAATAGAGGTCTTGTAGTATTTCGTGTGTCACGCCATCAGTGACGTTAACCACCTTAATATTTGATGCCCGGTTGAGTTTGTTATATTTTAAACAAACTTTTTAAACCAAATATATGGCGATACAACATTTGCCTTTTTTCGGGAAAAGCTATTATTTAATCAGTGTATTGTAGAATTTCAGGGTTTTGTTGAGCGAAAAATTCTTTTTATTGCCTTTTTCAGACCTCTACCGAACTTAAATTTACACCATTAATAGAGTTCTACAGAGATCGAAGCAAATGCTAATCTGAAGTAACAAGGCTGTGCTATATGGTGGATGCATCATAACTTCACAGCTAATCTCTCTTAGTTTCTGCCCAGCAATCAGAGTTATATGTATGGACTGGTATTGTATCGGGTCCGCCATCTAACGTTCTTTATTCAACTAGTGTGTATTTCGTGAATGGTAACACTTAGCTCATGTCTGATTTGACAGATAATGAGTTTTATCCTTCCGCTAAACGAATATGGTTGTGTATACGCTTGAACAACGCTGGGAAATACTGCGACATTACTTTGAAAATCATGATAATCTTGCAGAATGTGTGCGAAAATTGCGTACGGATTTTTTTTTGATCTTGGCGGGTATGTAAACAAGCAAAATTGTCGCATTTGGGACACAGAAAACAAGCACGCATACATTGAAAAGCCGATACACCCAAGACGAGTCACTGCTTGGTGCGGATTTTGGTCCAGAGACATAATTGAGACATTTTTCTTCGAAAATAAGCAAGAAGTGGCCGTTACAGTCAACGGCGATCGTTATCGGGACATGTTGAATGAATTTTTGTTCACGGCGCTACGTACCACACAGCCGAAGCAACACTCGATGTTTTGCGCCCTGTTTTTGAAGATCGCATTATCAGCCGCAGAGCTGATGTCGTTTGGCCACCTCGGAGGTGCGATTTGACACCGTTGGACTATTATTTGTGGGGTGCCGTCAAATATAAGTGTTACGCCAACAAGCCAGAGACAATTGACGCTTTAAAGGACAATATTCGTGAAGCCATTGGTGAAATACAATACAGCTGCACACAATCGATAATGTGCTTAAAAATTGGACCGATCGTTTAGGCTACTGCATGGCCAGCCGAGGCAGCCATTTGAATGAAATTATTTTCCATTATTAACCGGAGGGATTGTACTTTCAAATAAAAGAAGAAGTTTGAGAAAATATTCAGTAGTTTTTTTTTTTATAGCATTTTCAACAAAAAAAAAAAAAAAAATTATTTGGCGAACCCTTTATAATGGAACACAAGAGCTTTTCTGTTGATAAATTCTGACAATTTAATAAAATTTTGTTAATTTTTGATAATTGAGATCAGAACTAATCGTATGATCAGGTTGTAGTAACTCCTAATAAACAATTATTTTCCAAGCTCACCAGACACTTTCTTGGTGTCAATCCTAGTTTCCTTCCTGTCAGAAGGTTTTCTTTGCTTCGTCCATTACTTTTGGAAAAACTTTTAATCGCCCATAATTATTCGATTTAGGAAATGTTTCAATTTTGGTTTGTTTTAGCAATGAATCGCAAATGGAAATTCGGTCAATGTGGCACCCAACCATCGAACTTCTTTATGTACAAAGCTTTTTTCAAATATTTGATAACTGTTTAGTGATGAATGTCTACTTTCTTTTCACGCTACTTACGTTATTTCTTCGACTGTTTTAGCGACTTGTTGACCACAATGTGATGCTTCTTTAACATCAAAATGATCAGACCGCAAACTAGCAAACCATTTTACTACTTTTTTCTAGTTACAGCATCGTCCCCGTGAACTTGACAATTTTTTTTAGCAGCCTTCTATCTGTTCTTACCTTTTCTATAAAAGAAAATCAAAATATCGGGTGTTTTTTAAGAGGTTCATAGCTTCGAGTTGGCAAAACTGCTTTATTTGACAACAGATTTAGCGACCGACAGTTGATTTTTGTTATGGATAGACTTACAACAGAGCAACGTTTGAAAATTGAATTTAAAGTTTTTTGTACTGAATTTTATTTGATTTCCATTCAAGACTTTGATTCCGCAATCAAGCTTATTTTTGGTTGAATGGGTACGTATATAAGCAGAATTATGGTGTCTGGAGTGAGAATAATCCATAATCTTTTGTCGAAACACCATTACATCCACAGAAAAACACTTTTTGGTGCGCTTTATGGACTGGCGGAGTCCATATGTCTTCAAAAATGATGATGGTCAGATTGCTGCTGTCAATGGTGAACAGTATAGGCACATTATTAGAAATTTTTTTGATCAAGTAGTTATGCTGGCATGTAGACCTTCTGGTTAGTAGGTGGGTTTCTTACCGACTAATGTTGTAAATTTTCTATCCAACAAAGCCATTTATATTTAAAAAATATATATATAATAATATTTCTTAGTTTCATTATGATTTAAACTTATATTACCATAAAAAAAGCACCCGATATGCGGTAATGTTCCAATTTTCACTCATTTTTAAAAATAGATAACTTTTCACAGAATACTGCGTTTCACTTTGAGAGCAAGCTATAGTGTTGACTGATTCAATTATTATAGGGTGGGCGATTAAAAAGTTTAAATTTAAAAATGCAATAAAACAAAAACGGTTTGAAATTTTCCCCAATTTATTTTGTTGTTGTGTAGTACAATTGTTCTGGTTAGAAATGATATACTATTTCATTCATATGGCTGCCACGGCTGAACTCACAGTAGCCTATTCGATGGAAACAATTTTCGCGAACTTTTTCGAGTGTATGTGGTCGTATCTCGGCAATGGTATCACGAATGTTGGCCTTTAAGTGCTCAATTGTCTCTGATTTGTTGGCATAACACGGTATCAAATCTCCCCTTTCTGGCGGCCTACTGATATCACCATTTTGGCTAATTAAGCCGCCATCAAACGTTTGACGTAGTAAGTGGATTGTGGCATGAGATGTTTGGCAAGTTGCACTATTCTGTTGACACCAATCATCATTCGCATCAATACAATGGAGAGTAGGCATAAAAAATTAGGTTATCATGCTGCGATAGGTGTCTCCATTGACCCTAATGCTTGCGCCGTCCTCATTTTCAAAGAAATATAGGCCAATGATGCCATCGCAGCACAAGCCGCACCAAATATTGCAATCTCCAACCAATTGCCATTGTTTTGGAAATAAATTCCCAATATATCCCAACGGTGCTCAAGCATAAATCGATTCATTTCGTTCAGTGGAATAATAAAGGGTCCACCAAATACATTTTTTTTTTAAAATGCTATAAAAAAACTACTGAATATTTTCTGAAATTTCTTTTTTTATTTGAAAGTACAATCCTTCCGGTTAATAATGGAAAATAATTTCATTCAAATGGCTGCCTCGGCTGGCCATGCAGTAGCCTAAATGATCGGTCTAATTTTTAAGCACATTATCGATTGTGTGCAGCTGTATTTCACCAATGGCTTCACGAATATTGTCCTTTAAAGCGTCAATTGTCTCTGGCTTGTTGGCGTAATGTTTATCTTTGACGGCACCCCACAAATAATAGTCCAACCGAGGTGGCCAAATGACATCAGCTCTGCGGCTGATAATACGATCTTTAAAAACAGGGTGCAAAACATCAAGTGTAGCTTCGGCTGTGTGGCACGTAGCGCCGTACTGTTGAAACCAAATGTTGCTAATATCCTCCTTTTCAATTTTTGTGAACAAAAATTCGACATGGCCCGATAACAGCCACTCCTTGCTCATTTTCCAAGAAAAATAGCCCAATTATCCCTCTGGACCAAAATCCGCACCAAACAGTGACTCGTCTTAGGTGTATCGGCTTTTCAATGTATGCGTGCGGGTTTCCTGTGCCTCAAATGCGACAATTTTGCTTGTTGACATACCCGCCAAGATCAAAATGAGCTTCATCTGGAACATTACCATGATTTTCAAAGTAATGTCGCAATATTTCCCAGCGTTGTTCAAGCGTATACACAACCATATTCGTTAAGCGGATGGATAAAACTAATTATCTTTCAAATCAGACATGAGCTAAGTGTTACCATTCGCGAAATAAGCACTCGTTGAAAAAAATAAACGTTAAATGGTGGACCCTTTATATTGCATTTTCTCACAGAATAGTATAAGTATTGCTAGATTCGCAAAACTCGCTGGTTCAAATTTAAACCGATAGATGACCCACCCGATAATACATATATCTATTAATTTCCATAACATTCCATGAGGGAACACGGAGACTTCTCTCAGTCAATGAGCTGCACCAATTTCTATTTTTAGACTCATTGAAAGGGAGCTACAGTTTAACGCCGACTCCGAACGACAAATGCATTAGAGAAATTTTCAATAGTAGTAGTACCACATAAGCAGTTACTAGCTAATGTTATGAAGTGATATCGCTGTTGAAAAAACTTTTTCCTTTTTCAGATGGTCTGGCCAGATATTGAACTGAGAACCTTCTGGGTGTCTTACCTTCCATACCTTAGCGGCACTCATTTAAACATTAATGTTATAAATTTGTTATGTAACAAAGCCCGTTTCATTGAAATTGAAAACATATTTCTTTGATTCGTTATGATTTAAACTTGTATAACTGTAAAAAACACCCGATATGACGGTAATGTTCCAATTTTCACTCATTTTTAAAAGTAGATAAATTTTCACAGCTATAGTGTTGCCTGATGCAGTTTATATATGTTACCGGAGGTAAAAAATGGGACTCAAAAGCTTTTATAATAATATTTGAGCGCCAAACTAATTTGTTTTTTTTTGGTTTAAATTTTGGAATTATTTAATATATTCTTGCTAAATCTAAAAATAAGAGCCTATTTAACATAATTTCGAATTAATTTAGTCTGCTTTGTGGCAAAATTCGAGTTGCTGCAAACCTGGAATATCTATTGCTTGTTTTAAAGACTATTCTTCTAAACACAAACTGTTTTTAACTAAAAATATGTAAGTTTTTCTTTGTAATGGAAATACTTATTTTTGTAAAATAAAAGTATGGCATCATTCCTTTTTTTTAAATAAAGCCAGTAGCAGTTTCCATCTCTATGGCCTCCAAATAATGGTTTTAATTTCATTATTTTCAACCTCAAAAAAAAAACACATTTTCTTCTGATTCAAACAACAGTGAAAGGTTTCCTTTCTTTTTTTGAATAGCATCCTACGCCATAGGCGGTATACTTATTTAGAATAAATGTTTGTTAAATTAAGACAAATCTTTAAATCTTTAGTTGCAACAGCGGACATACAGGTTTAGTGTAGCAACGTGTGATGGTAAAAGAAGACTACCAACAGATATCGCTTAAAATTCAAGAAATTGTTTTATGTCCTAATTAAATTATGCTGTAAGGTATTACAAAGTCGTATTCAATTGCCCTGAATTCTGTATTTATATGTCTGTTTCAAACAAATAACCTTTACTTGTTTTCTGTGTTTGTATTTGTTAAACAACAAAAGAATTCTCATAATAATCTCATACTCGTATAACTCTTTACCTTCATGGCAAATATGGTATGTAAGCAACGTATGTATGTGCACTCACCCATATATATTCACTAACAAGCAAAACTTTATAGAGCAACAAAATGAGTGTGATAGGGAGAGAAAGGGAGAGAGGGAAATCATAAACAATGTATGCATTCCAGCGGAAATTACCTTAGAAATGCTTTAAAAAGGAAATATCACGTAAACAAAAACAACAATAACAGTAAAAGTATCAACAAAAAAAGCCCCTACTGCAGCAACTGCTAACAACAACAATAACAAAAGCGTTAAGGTTGCAATTTAAAATAATAATAATGCAACAACAACTAAACAAGTAAATAGTAAACAAAGGAAATTTTCTCTTATTTCTGCTTACTCTTGCTCTCATCCCATACACTTTACATTCTTTTGTATTTGACACACATACACAAACACAGCCTTATATAACAACAAAAAAAATAATTAAATTCATCACTAGACGTGATGAATAAATAATACAAAACAACAGTAACTGCATTGCCCTGTTGCTTTGCATTGTTATTATTATATTATTGTTGTTGTTATATCGTTGTGGTATGAAGAGAGTGTGAATTACAATGTTTAAGGCGTTAAATCTGCTGTTGCTGTTGTACAGAAATTACTTTCAAATAGAAGACAATAATAATGAAATTTTGTTGCTGTTACTGTTGTCATTAATATTTACTGTCTTTACTGTGTCAGTATTACTCGTATTTATGTATTAACATATGTATGTATGTAGGTATGCGTATGATGTGATTCTTTTTGGTTCGTAAAATGTACGCAAATGGGGACGTATGATTGACATGGAATTTAAATTCATTTTAATTAATCATACGCGTCAGAGTAACACAAAATACTTTACTTTTTTTCATAAGAGAATATTTTAAAGAAATTACTTAAGAATTTTATTAATTAATTTATGTTTTCGTTATTTTTAATAAAAGTATTTCGCTTCGTTTGTTTTCAAATACTTTAAGAGAATTTTGACAAATTGTTAATAAATTGCTGACAATTATAGTTGAACAGGTGCCAGAAATTATTATTTTTTTAAATCAAATTAATGTTGGTATTACGCAATGACATTGAAGCATTTTAATAAAAAAGTTTTTAATATTAACGCTTAAGCCGAGGTGAAATAATTAAATAGCAATTTCGAAAGAATAAATCGGCCAAGTTCTTCCATAGGAAAATTTTAACAAAATTAAATAAAATTAAATTTAACTTTTGAATTTGAATATAAAGGGTCCGCCATCTAACGTTTTTTTTCAACTAGTGCACTTGGTAACACTTAGCTCATGTCTGATTTGACAGATAATTATTTTTATCCTTCCGCTGAACGAATATGGTTGTGTATACGCTTCGCTAAGTGGGCCTGCCTTATTTTTTTATCATCTTTAGAGACCGACCATTTTTTCGATGTTGTTACATTTACTCATTTTAAATTTTTTATTTTCGATTTAAAGGAATGGCTGTTAAACTAAAATCATGCATGAAATGTCACAAAATCATAGCTGCACAATTCAAAGTAGTGTGAAAATAGGTGTAATATTTCGTACTTAGTAGTAAAAATGATCTATTTTTTTGAGACTGGCAACATCATTTCGTGTCTACCTGATTTGTTTACACTTGGTATAGGTAAAAATGCAACTTAAGCTGATAAAAATTTAACTTTGTATGACATTTTTTTTCCTTGCAGTTATTGTAAAAAAATGTACACTTTTTCACTTTTCTATTTTTCCACACAAAAAATATCTAAAATCAATACCTTTTTTGTTTTAAAATTTTCAACAATACTTTTGTAATAAGCATAAGTGTGTTTTTATAAAAAGTATTTCACTTTTTCTATATAAAGTCTATACTTTTTTTGAAGCATTCTTTTAGAATGAATTTCATGCCTTAAAGCAGCAAATATGTATGTATTTTGTTACTGAAATATGTTTGTGTTATTTTCGTTAAAATTCAAATAATTTTAGTTCTTTTGCTTTTAAAATATTCAAAATATTTATCATATTTTATAGAGAATTTTTCTTTGTTGAAATGATAAGAGTAAAAGTATATAAAGAGTCATATATACAGACATACTCGTAATGTACATGCATACTATGCGAAGATTATCAAAAGCTCTCTAAAAGTTAATTTAAAATTAAAATAAATATTTACCATATTTACACTAAAATTATAAAGGGTCCGCCAAATACATTTTTTTTGAAAATGCTTCAGAAAAAAAATAACTGAATATTTTCTCAATAATGGAAAATAATTTCATTCAAATGGCTGTTTCGGCTGGCCATGCAGTAGCCTACACGATCGGTCCAATTTTTAAGCACATTATCAATTGTATGCAGCTGTATTTCACCAATGGCTTCACGAATATTGTCCTTTAAAGCGTCAATTGTCTCTGGCTTGTTGGCGTAACACTTATCTTCGGCGGCACCCCACAAATAATAGTCCAACGGTGTCAAATCGCAGCTCTGAGGTGGCCAAGCGACATCAGCTCTGAGCCTGATAATGTGATCTTCAAAAGCAGGGCGCAAAACATCGAGTGTAGCTTCAGCTGTGTGGCACGTAGCGCCGTCCTGTTGAAACCAAATGTTGCTAATATCCTCCTCTTAAATGTTTGTAAACAAAAATTCGTTCAACATGGCCCGATAACGATCGCCATTGACTGTAACGGCCACTTCTTGCTTATTTTCGAAGAAAAATGGACCAATTATGCCTCTGGACAAAAATCCGCACCAAACAGTGACTCGTCTCAGGTGTATCGGCTTTTCAGTGTATGAGTGCGGGTTTTCTGTGCCCCAAATGCGACAATTTTGCTTGTTTACATACCCGCCAAGACCAAAATGAGCTTCATTTGAACAACATACACACATATTCTGCAACATTACCATGATTTTCAAAGTAATGTCGCAATATTTCCCAGCGTTGTTCAAGCGTATACAGAACCATATTCGTTCAGCGGAAGGATAAAACTAATTATCTGTCAAAGTGTTATCATTGACGAAATAAGCACTAATTGAAAAAAAAACGTTAGATGGCGGACCCTTTAATATGTGTGATATATATTTTTTTTATTTACTTAAGAATAATTGCCAAAATCTGGCAGTAACGTTCATAGTGCGCCATTAATACACTTTGAATTACATTATGCAACAAGCAAAAATACCTTGGTTAACCACTATATTTTTCGATGCGCTATGGTTTCTCAATATCTCCAAAAATATTGGTTGTATCAACAAAGAATGTTAGAATGACTTAAAGCTGTCATAATTTGGAATTTTCAAGCTTAACGAAATTGAATAATTCACTTCAAAGCTATCATAAGATGTAAAAAAAAAAATTCAAAAAAAAAACCTATCCATAGAATCTCAAATGCTGATGATTATTGAAGTTAGGCGACCATAGCGCATCGAATAAGTATAGTGGTTAGCCAAGGTCAGAATTTTTTTCCATTTGTTGCATAGTGTTATAAATTTCTTTGTGCAACTCAGTTAATGCTTAGCATTCAAATCACCCAAAAAAAGTCAATAATATACCTGATTAAGAGGTGTTCACCACAACAAATTGAAGCCACGAACGAAGCCAGTTATCTTATTTAGTGAGAGAACAATTGCCTTTATGCCTCCATAAAAAACTTTATTCCTTTTAGCTGAAATAGCAGGGCATTGGCAAAAAAAAGTGTTTAGATATCTCAGCATACATTCTCCTCACTAATGGTATCTAAAACCACAATATCCTGTTAATTGGCCCTTTAGTATTCTAAGCGTACTCTTGTTAAGCAATAATAGCCGTTACAATCTGCTAAAAGAAAGAGAGTGAAACTTCCTCGCCTGCCGCAGCCTAGAGGCATTCGCCTATATGCGTTTAATTTCCTTTTTAACCCGAAAGTTAATTTTTCCAGGGTATCCTACAGTGACATCGAAAGACAGTTTAAGCCTAATAAAAACCCGTTGAGCTTCGCTGATTTTCAAGCAATCATCTTCATAATTTGCAGGGTGGCTTTTATGACCCGGCACAGCCAGTCTATCTTTGATCATACCTTATGTAAATCTGTCGATTTTCCACTCAGACACTCCCTTGCACAAGTAAATTTCGGCCTTGAAGACCAAAGGGTATTTGCCTATAGACAATGGTCTCTGGAAATTGTTACCAACCAGTACGTACTCTGCTTTTGCCGGAAAATTGTTTGGAGAATCTTAAGT
Source organism: Wohlfahrtia magnifica (assembly GCA_023159175.1). NCBI lineage: Eukaryota > Metazoa > Arthropoda > Insecta > Diptera > Sarcophagidae > Wohlfahrtia > Wohlfahrtia magnifica. Next base: position 1,749,072 of record JAKWBJ010000052.1, on the reverse strand, counting down.
AACTAAGTTTTGTTAGAAAGAGAATCTTTATGATGAGCCATAACGGAATATCGTTTTTCTGCTAAATGGAGGTTGTTTTTTTTGTTTTATATACGAGACGGAAGCGAGAAACAGGCCTTTTATATATATGTTTTCCGTTATTCCTATTGAAAGCATAAAGCATTTTCATTTCCTTGTTTGAGTTTCATTAATCAGTTGCTATTTTACTTAAAAAAAATTAATCAGTTGCTTTCAAGCAGATGATTAGTGTACCGTTCAACTCAACTCAACTCAACTCCACGTGATTGTGTAGTGGTAGTGATTCGTACTTAGCATTGCTATTTTTCCTCGGTAGATGACGCTTACTTCTGATGCCAGGCAATTGCCATTTTTGTGTTGTGATTTCGTTGCAAGACATCAATCAATCCATCTCTTTACGGCTTAAGCTCGGGCTGGCGTTTTCTTTTTTTTGCTTTTACCGTCAATTCAAGAACGATTGATGAACACATGTAGCGATTGAATGTTATTAGCTGAGGTGTTCCAGGATTCACAGTAATACAGCAACACGAAACGCACGTTCAAAGATAAAAAGCTGATCTTTATTTGCAAACGGATTTGTGGAGAACTTCAAATGATTCGTTTGCTTTTGGAGGCGCTTAATCATAGATTCCTACGGGCGGCTATAACGCTTCTCAAGTACACAAAAGATGAAATGTCTACACCGTTTATCAAAACCTTTAAGCAGTTAGTGGCATTTAGGCCTTAGTATTTCCAACATTAATGCTTAGGCCTGCTTCACATGTAATTGTGTGTATTGCAAACGGTTTTGCTGTCATGCTGTAGGGGAGAAGAAATAAGTATGTCATTGTCATAGTCAAGATCATTGAGACATTAATGCAGCCCCAAGTGATAATTTTCTTAATGAAGGTTGCATGCTGCATGACTCGAGTACTATTGCATTAATGCCAAATAGTCTCTCCAGGTTGTTTTCATGTAGCACTTTATACGAAGAATCCCTATACAGGGCACGGATCAAATGGATTATCTTCACTGTAGTTTAGGTGCAAGTCCTTTTAACTTGTAATAGCGTGGCTGGATCTTCCTATCGAACTAACCTAACCTAACCTTCTAATGGATTTTCTTATTTCGATTATTTCCAAGAAACTTTCTTGAAGTGCAGGGCATCATGCAGTCTTAACTTGGCCAACTAAACAAATTTAATTTAGATTTAATATCAGCAAACACCAAAAAACAACAACATTTTATTTTAATTTAAATTTTGTTTTTACCAAAATCAAATACAGACATATGAACAGTAACACCCACCAGTTTATATTTCTTGTCAAAATTTCTGTTTTTTTTTATTTTTTTGTAAGACAACATCATAATCAATGTGGTTGCATGTTTTTGACGATAATAAAGAAATAAAAATAAAATAAAAAATAAAACAAAACTATTTGCGAATAAAAACCGCAATTTAGAAAATCAACTCAAACAATACAGTGGAACTCATAAAAAGTCGTATGCCTGAAAAGTGTTATTTTCCTGAGATCTCGTATAAATTATGAAACATGATTTGTTAGTAAATTTGAAATATACATATACTGAGAAGTAAACATTAAAATTTCTGGGTCAAATGTTATTCTAAATTGTTTGCTATACAATAAATATCATATATCTGGATGGCGTTTCACTTAACGCTATTCTGAAAAGGCAGTCCCTTTTAGCGAGCAATTACGAGTGATATATTGTTACCTATGCACCTTTTTAAAACGTTTGAGTTCTTTTAAGTTGCGTCAAAATAAAATAAACACCGCTGTGTTGTTGTTTTACAGTTTTTATTTTCTCTATTTATCTTTATACAGTTTATATTAATACAACACTTTTAATTACGACCAAACACGACTTTATTTTATGAAAGCAAAACGATAACTACTTGACTTAAGTAAAGCTGCCTCCTTATATACCTAATTGCCTCCTTATAAATTTCCGGGGTTGTCCCAAACGCTCTCATATCCTCTGTTTTATATATATATTGTGTTACCCAAAGATGGTCGAATTGGCAATGCCGTCAAATACACAAATCAGTATGGCAATACCAGGGTAACACATTGTCAACCTTTACACAAACTAATAGACAAAAAGCCCACAATATAGTCCGAAAGGCATTGATGTGGTGTATTTTCTTTTTAGGTATTTTTATTTTCGTAACAATATGTTCCTGAAATGTGACATGTACTGTGTAATATTGTATTAAATAGGTGCATATGGTCTCTGTTTTAATTGAAATAATGAGTCCGCCATCTAAAGTTTTTTTTTCAACTAGTGCTTATTTCGTGAATGGTAACACTTAGTTCATGTCTGATTTGACAGATAATTAGTTTTATCCTTCCGTTGAACGAACATGGTTGTGTATACGCTTGAACAACGCTGGGAATCTGGGCCTGCATTCGACTTACAGAAGTGCCGATTTTGCAAAAAAAAATCATCTTTTCAGGTGAAGCTCATTTTGATCTAGGCGGGTATGTAAACAAGCAAAATTGTCGTATTTGGAGCACAGAAAACCCGCACGCATACATTGAAAAGCCGATACACCCAAGACGAGTCACTGTTTGGCATAATTGGGCCATTTTTCTTCGAAAATGAGCCAGGAGTGGCCGTTACAGTCAATGGCGATCGTAATCGGGCTATTTTAAACGAATTTTTCTTCACAAAAATTGAAGAGGAGGATATTAGCAACATTTGGTTTTAACAAGACGGCGCTACGTGCCACACAGCCAAAGCTACACTCGATATTTAGCGCTCTGTCTTTGAAGATCGCATTATCAGCCGCAGAGCTGATGTCGTTTGGCCACCTCGGAGCTGCGATTTGACACCGTTGGACTATTATTTGTGGGGTGCCGTCAAAGATAAGTGTTACCCCAACAAGCCAGAGACAATTGACGCTTTAAAGGACAATATTCGTGAAGCCATTGGTAAAATACAGCTGCACACAATCGAAAATGTGCTTAAAAATTGGTCCGATCGTGTAGGCTACTGCATGGCCAGCCGGGGCAGCCATTTGAATGAAATTATTTTCCATTATTAACCGGAAGGATTTTACTCTCAAATAAAAAAAGAAATTTGAGAAAATATTCAGTAGTTTTTTTTTTATAGCATTAAAAAAAAAAAATTATTTGGCGGACCCTATAGTTAACATTCCGGCTGAATTATTTGCAAGTAATTAAATTTGCTAGAAGACATGATGAAAAAATTTAATTGCGATGTTAAGTTAGGATCACACCCACCACTTAGCAAGGATCTACACTACTACACCAAGCTGCAGTAGACTAATCGTCTACTTGAAATCAACTGATTAATGAATCTGAAGCAAGTCAATGAATGCATTGAGGAAAGTTGTATGCTTTCATGAGGAGTGACGAAAAAAAAGTAATCACAAGACCTTTATTGGATCCAAATTAGTATACAACTCTCATGATTGATTCGTTCAGAAACCGTTCAATAATGAATTGTTACGTTTCATCCTCTTTTAAACGTTTGAGTTCTATTAAATTGCGTCAAAGTAAAATTAACACCACTTTGTTGTTGTTTTACAGTTTTTATTTTCTCACTTTATCTTTATACAGTTTGCCTTAATACAGCAACTTAATATTTGTTTATAGAACACTTTTTACTTACACCTGAACACGACTTTATTTTATGACAGCAAAACCATAACGTAGGTAAAGCAGCCTTCTTATATACCTAATTGCCTACAGTATGGAAAGTTCCGCAAAAGTCTCCATCGCTCTCATATCTATTAATTCAAACGTAATGTAATTGGCAGTGGTGCGGCTACTCAAATAAGTACGGTATTGACAGGGTGACACATAATTACCAAATATACCAAAATTCCACAATACAGTTTTAAAGGCGCTGATGTGGTGTATTTTCCTTTTTTAGGCATTTTTATTTTCGTAACAATATGAACTACTTAGTGACCAGTGAGCATGATTTTTTTTGTAATTTTATTTCTTATTTTTAGTTAATTTATTTATTGAAATGTTTCTACAACAACAAAAAATATTGCTTTAATTAAAATATCTATTTATTATTGTTTTTATAATCGTCGAATGCTTTTAAATTATTTCACTTTAATTTCATTTCAGGATATGAAAACATCAATTTAATGCTTCAAATATCTCCGGGCTAATGAGCGTTTCATTTATTTTCGTTGTTGTTTTTATTTATTTTTTATTCTATTTCGAGATGAAATTAGAAAAACTAATGACACTTAATTACCCATTTGTTGTTGTTGTTATTTTTATTGTTGTCCTATCTTTTCAACTAATGAAATCAAAACAGGAAAACAAAAACAAAAAATAAATTCTCTTAATTTCTCACTCTCATTTTTTATAGCACATACATACACACACATATGAACATACATATCATTAAGCCGAAACAATAAATGGGTGAGGGAGGAAGAGTGAAAGAACAGAGAGCCGTATATAAATGTTTAAGCATAGCACGTTAAGCATATGTATGAGAATTTATAAGAGCTTAGCCGTGTGTAGATATATGTGTGTATATACTCGTTAATCCTATTGACATTCCTGTAAAATCGGGATAGACCGGTATCAGAATTTCATGGTTACTAAAAACGAGTATCCGAGTATTTGCATACATGTGTGTGTATTTTAACAAAAAAAAAAAAAAAAAAAACGAATATAAATATAGGCCGATTATATGCTATCCTACATTTTTTACCGTTAATTCTATTGGAAGCATATCTTTTCAGCAAAGTATCTTTTGTCTTGTTAAAGCCTTCGCAAAATCATTTGTCATGTAGTTTGTCTTTTAGCTAAGCGATCTTTTCCTCACCTCACACTCGGAATAGAATGCAGTTGGTGTTCTTGCACTTCTCGGTAACTCTGATCATTGCACCATTTCTGTCTGTTTTTCTTTCTCCGCTCTTTATGACAGCTCATCTCTAGCTGCTGGACGCTTTATTTTTCTCCACAAGAAAGCAAATTGGGCGGAGCTCAACGATTTCTTTGGGTATTTTAAAGTGGAAGCTTTGTTTCCGCGATTCACATGTCGATGACATGGCAGAAGTGGTCGTGAAAATAATAAAGCTGGAGATATATGTGTTTATTTAATTCAAACTGATTTTGATTAAATCAAGAAATAAATTTTGGTCCAATTAGACGTGCAAACTAGCTGTTAGATCTAGGAAGGAAGCGTTCAGGAATTGGCAAAACAAAAGACGCAATTTTACTTATTCGCTACGCAAACAGGCGAGATCTTCCTGTGCCATACTACTTAGATACGAAAAAGCTCTTTACGGTCAGCGCCAGCGTGCTAAAGTTCTTACTTTTCCTAGGGGAAGTCTCATTTATTTTGGCCATTTATTAAAAGGCTAAGGTATAGCGCTAGTTCGTTTCCAGAGCCTATAAAGAATGACCTTTTAATTGAAAAATTTGCAAGTAATACTTGCTTGTCTGAGAGCATTCAAGCACTGCTCGCAATCGAAAGTCTGTCAGTGACCATGCCTTGTAAAGGGTCCGCCATCTAACGTTTTTTTTTTCAACAAGTGCTTATTTCGTGAATGGTAGCACTTAGTTCATGTCTGATTTGACAGACAATTAGTTTTATCCTTACGCTGAACGAATATGGTTGTGTATACGCTTGAACAACGCAGGGAAATATTGCGGCTTTACTTTGAAAATCATGGTAATGTTGCAGATGAAGCTCATTTTGATCATTTGATGCAAAATTGTTGCATTTGGGGCACAGAAAACCCGCACGCATACATTGAAAAGCCGATACACCCAAGACGAGTAACTGTTTGTTGCGCATTTTGGTCCAGAGGCATAATTGGGCCATTTTTCTTCGAAAATGTGCAAGGAGTGGCCGTTACAGTCAATGGCGATCGTTATCGGGCCATTTTGAACGAATTTTTGTTCACAAAATTTGAAGAGGAGGATATTAGCATTTGGTTTCAACAGGACGGCGCTATGTGCCACACAGCTGAAGCTATACTACATGTTTTGCGCCACGTTTTTGAAGATCGCATTATCAGCCGCAGAGCTGATGTCGTTTGGCCATCTCGGAGCTGCGATTTGACACCGTTGGACTATTATTTGTGGGGTGCCGTCAAAGATAAGTGTTACGCCTACAAACCAGAGACAATTGACGCTTTAAAGGACAATATTCGTGAAGCCATTAGTGAAACACAGCTGCAAACAATCGATAATGTGTTTAAAAATTGGACCGATCGTGTAGGCTACTGCATGGCCAGCCAAGGCAGCCATTCGAATGAAATTGTTTTCCATTATTAACCGGAAGGATTTTACTCTCAAATAAAAAAAGAAATTTGAGAAAATATTCTGTAGGTTTTTTTATTTGGCGGACCCTATATATACTTTCGAGTACGTGCTGTGAAAAAGGTTTTTGCAAATCGCAACGTTAACAAGTTTTCTAGGTAAAATGATATACCAGCACTGGTCTTAAGGCTGTGCTCTTGGCTTAAGCTTCCATTAGCCAAAATTTTCAGCTCGTTATAGTACGACGCCATTTTTTTTTGCTTTGGTCATCTTCTTCGTTAGTGGAACGTTTTTCTTCCTTGTCACTCACGATATGAATAAGTTGAAATCCAGGATCCATAAACAGAACCAGCACAATGCTCTGAATAATGGCCGCAAGTTAAAAGAAAAAAAAAAGATGAAAAAATTATGATGGGCAGTCTAGAACTATTAGTGTTTTAAGGTGTTACAAGCATCATCAAAAACTCAATATACCTTCTAAAACAATAGTAGCGTAGTAGAGTTTAATGATTTTCAATGGTTATAAGTTTTTTTTTGAATTTTTGCCTTTAAATGGGTTTAAGTGTGTGTGTGTGTAAGCTAAACATCATTAAGGATTTACGCTTTGATTCATATCATTTATCGTTGTTGTAGTTTATTTCTCCTCACCCCCTCATCAGACATCATATGACTGTCGCATTATGTGTGAATATATTTATTTGCGAGCCTATTATACGTTGCGATGATGATATTTATGCGTTTATTTTAATCAATATTTTTTCTGGGAGTTCATACATATAGTGTTGAAGTGTAAAGCCCGGCTTTGTTCGCGTACATAATTTGTTTATGGTCAATTTATAAGAACAATAATTTTGGGTGTACATCTTAAAGGTGGGCATTTCGACCGAAATGTAACGTAATGTAACGCCAAATCAATTTTAGCTTATATCTTCTAATTCTTTGGCTGAATTACTAATGTCCTATATGATAATTCAGCCTTAAATAGAGGAGATTATTAAGAATTCGTAATCCGATAACGTTTCTTCTGCCGATAAACAAACGAACATATCTTCTAACAATTTTTTTTCCCCTACAAACTTTTCATTGCTCATTTTACTTTATTCTGCCCGCTCTTCTTTTCCCACTTTGATTCATTTCCTCTTATCGATTTTTGTTATTGTTGTTGTTCTTGTTGTTGTTAATGTTGTTGGTACATTAATACGGATTGTTGATGTTGATTGTTACAAAAATATTATGCCTGTAAATTTATTTAGAAGGCGATAATATTTCTCGAACCGGATTTTTATACACAAACACACTTTAATATTAAGGCAAAAAAAAGCAAAAAAAAACAACAAAATATGCCAACTTAAACATACTCAGCACACTGCTAGCCGCGCTAATGATGCAACACACATTTAAAATGTGCTGACATGTATTTAGACAGGAAGCTAAGTAACTGTGGTAGTGTTGGTTGGTAATGCTATAGCAATAGCACATGTAATGTAATATGATAACGGTATAATATGCTACTATGTATGGTATATGTGTAAGTATTTGTGAAAATTGTATTTCCGTTATTTTCAATATGCGTAATATTGTCGGTCTTTTACTTTATTCACCACCCTCCCCTCGCTCTCTTGAGGGGTCTTAGGCACTTCGCAAATTTTATTTAGTGACGGCGTTATTGATTATCATGTTTTTTACATTTCAAATTGTATAGACAATCATATCGACCACCACTATTATGGTGAAGCCGTAACAGCACAATACAAGATAGCGATGGTTATAATGATGATGATGATGATGATGGTGGTGGTAGTGATGGTGATGGATTTAAAAATGACAAGTGAGTGATGAATGCCGAATGATGTTGTTGACTAAAACTGACTGCCTAAATGAATACGTTTATTCGCATGTTTATTGTTATTCATGTGTTATAATAAGACCGATTTATTTCCCTTTAGAGGCTTTTATTCACATTGAATTCGGCCTCTTGAAAACAAATGTTGGTCGGGAGAATCAGAACAAAATTATGAAAAAATTGTTTTTTTTTGCTGTATAATATATGATTTATATTTAATGTGAAAATAATGTTCATTTTAATTTTAATTCAACTGTTTAAAGGTTTAACGCTTAGATTTCATGTAATTTTAGTTGAGAACATAGAAGGATAGCTTATGGTTTTGAGATATTCAATTTAAATTTTGAAATAAAAATAAACAAAAAATTTTTTTAAATTAAAATATTATTCAGAATAGAATTACAATAAAATCTTCATACTTTACATTTTATTACAAATGACGCGAGTATAAAAACCATTCATTAAAGCTACGGTCACATTTGTCACACATTTGACAAAAAAAACGTAACCACTATTTTATACAATCGACAGATATCTGTTGTTGTTACTGAAGCTATCTAAGTAGGAAAAAAACATTTTTTTTTCAAAAACAATTCATTTCTCAACATAGTCTCCTTTTAGCTCAATACACTTAGTAAGACGATTTTCCAACTTTTTTATACCATCTGTGTAATCGGATTTTGGGAACTCCTCAAAATACGCATTAGTTGCGGTAATAACTTCTTCGTTTGAGATTAATCTTTTTCCTGCGATCCATTTTTTCAAGTTTGGAAACAGGAAAAAGTCACTAGGGGCTAAATCTGGACTATAAGGTGGATGATCAACCAATTCGAAGTGGATTTCTCGTAGTTTTAGCATCGTATCTAATGCTGTGTGAACCGGTGCGTTGTCTTGAAGAAAGAGCACTTTTTTCTTGTTTAAATGTGGTCGTTTTTCCTTGATTGCATCAACCAATTGATCCAGTAATGCACGATAATACTCTCCTGTGATTGTGGATCCCTTTTCAAGATAATCGATAAGCAATATTCCGTGTGCATCGCAAAATACAGTGGCCATAACCTTGCCAGCCGATTTCGTTGTCTTCGCCTTCTTCAAAGCACTTCCACCAGCTTCCACCTATTGCTTCGATTGATTTTTGGTTTCAGGTGTGTAGTGGGGGGCCCACGTTTCATCAACAGTTATTAATCTACGCCAAAAATCAGCAGGATTATGCTTTATCATGTCCAAACACTGCTGTGAAGTGATCATTCAAAATGCTGAACACACGTTCATATGATAAGTTTACCATTTCAGAAAAATCACGCATTTTGACCCGGCGATCATTCATAACGATATCGAGGATTTTCTTGATATTTTCTTCAGTAACCACCTCTTTTGGCCTTCCTGTTGATGGTATTGTTGCAGTGCTTGTTCGGCCCCGTTTAAGTTCAGCAATCCAATATTTAACCATATAATCAGATGGAGTAGATTCGCCGTAATGTTTATCAAGTTTTTCTTTTGTCTCTTTTGCCGTTTTGCCGTTTTGCCGTTTTTCCGTTTTGCCGTTTTGCCTTTCAAATAATAGTGTTTCATCACCACACGGAATTCACTTTTTTCCATTTTCCAAGAAACACAAAAGTTGCTTACTTCAAACGACTACAACAAATAAACTAATTGATGAATTTGACTAAAATTTTAACAGCTGACGTTTGACAGATCGTAATTTGTAAGAAAGAAAAGCTTTTGTGTTGTGCTGCCATTTTTTTGCCAGAAGGCCAGACTGTAAATAAAGAGTATTTTTTGGCCCCTATGAGCCGTTTGCGTGATACAATTTTCTGAAAGTTACTAGAATTGTGGGCAGAAAACTCGTGAATTTTGCACCATGATAACGCACCTTCGCACAGTGCCATCATTATTCGAAATTTTTTCACGAAAATTCAAAAAATATCATCCAAAAGCTACCGAAATCATCCGATTCGGCTTCCTGTGACTTCTTTATGTTCAATTGAGTTAAAAGCCATTACGTGGAACACGTTTCAGCAGTTTTTAAAATTGTAAAAAATCGCCAACACATATAGAGATAGATGTACTCTTGGCTACGTAGCTTTTGCAAATGTCAAGCTATGATGCTAAGATTTAGCGGGAATATATCAACAACAGACATACTAACTTAACAAAAAAAAAAAAAAAAAAACTCAAATCTAAAGGATCGCCACACGGGCTTATTCCGGAAACTTTTTGATCAAGATTGTATATCCATGTGGAGTTAAATATTTTTTATCACTTTGCAAGTGATCATAGTATACCGACAGTAGTGAGCTTATCACATAAGATTTGCATCTCTAAGATTTCAGAGTAACGACAGACGGAGGTTACTATCCTTCGAAAGGCATTCTCAAATCGCATTTTATCCTCGGTAAAACTGTCAGTGTTTACACTTCTTGATACTGATTGGATTGGATTTCTGCTTCCAATCTGGTTAATGGGTGTGAAAGAGTTTTTCTCCAATTCTTGATGGAATTCTCATCGAGAGGCGGCAAGGAGTTTGGACAGATAGTAACAAGGAAAACTTGACGTATGGGTTAGTGTCTGATGTTAGGTTTGTATGGCAGCGATCTGATCTTAACTCCAGCTTTAGTCTAGGATTCTTACAATCGAGACATGGTTGGCTGGACATTTTTTCATAAGAGGGGCTTCGGTTTCTCTGCTGATTGTAGGCTTTCGATGGGACTGGTGAAATCGCGGCATATATTGACAGAGGGTCTATTCTGCGATGACATGATATATGTGGGGGCGATGGAAGTCATCGTAAGAGCGAATGTGGACATTAGTAGGGTGTTGGAAGCGGGTCGGTCTATAGGGAGACTCAGCGAGTTTGCTCGCAGTGTCTTAAAAAGAAGGGATGTTAGGATTATAGAATAATAAGTTTTCTTCTCTGGAGAAATCCACATATTGCAGGATCTTTGATAGAGTTCTGCGGAGTGCACCGCTGGTGATTACAACTGCGTTCAGGTCCACTCCTTCGAGGGCCTTGGTTGTACTGCTGAACTGGTTTCCAGCGGACCTGACGGCTAGGCAGATGGCGGGCATGTCTGCGATAAGGTTGAGGATGGGAAGGCGCATGGTCGGACAGGTTTTACGGGCTTGCGGCCATCTTTGGGTATTTGGATACGATCCCTGAGGGGATAGATTACTGCACACCCAAACCTTTCCTGGATAGAATGTTCTCCGTGTGCATCTCATCAAAACCGGTCATTGGACACGGTACTTACACGGATTTACACGGATGGATCAAAATCCTCGGAAGAGGTTGGTGGCGGCATCTTTATTCCTGTATATGGGGTGAGGGAATCCTCTAAACTGCTAGACCACTGCAGTGTCTTACAAGCGGAGTTCTCGTCGATAAAAAGGGCAGCGGACTGGTTGATGTACTAAGGGGTATATGACAGTGATATCCGGATCTGTACGGACAGTCAGGCTGCGATCAGGGCGCCTCTCCGGTGTCTACTCGACATCGCGACTGGTGTGTGAATGCCGGGCATCTCTTAACGAGATGGCGAGACATTTAGACCTGGAGATTATGGGTAAGAGGTTGCTCGGACACCCGGGGGAACTGTGTGGCAGACGTACTTGCGAGGCCTGGCTCTCTCCTCAGAAATGAGGAGATTGACCACTCAGTTGGGATGCCACGCCCCTCTTTCAGACTTATGGTCATGCGGTACATGTTGGGTAGGCCACAGCTACGGTGGGATGATCAACCCACATGCTCTGTATCGAAGCAAATCTGGCCTATATGATCGAGCTCGCTCGGAGTCTATTATATGGATGCCGCGACTTAGGCTGCGAACTCTTGTGGTTGTGATTACTGGGCACTGGGTGGCTGGTGCGCACGCTAGGAGATTGGGTTTGCCGTTCAATGACTATTGTAGGGGTTGCCAGGATGAGGAGGCAGAGAAGACTGTCGAGCACTTCCTATGCCAGTGCCCGAGTCTTTCGGACATTAGGACTGCTTTCCTTGGCAGTCCGTTTCTGGATGGCTCGTCAGATCTGGCAGGATCTCTTCTTTTGTACATGCGTCTGGTTGGTCCGGATCGCACCGGGAGGCGGACATATAGGTTGTCCATTTTCTGGATTACTGATGGGTATCACAGTGGGATCAATATTGGACTCAGGTGGGCTGGACGTGTCTAGCTACCCGTCATAACTAACTAACTGGCCTGCGGCGTGCTTATCTGGTTGTGTGATTGTGTCGCTTGTACATTTGTGTGGTTGTTAGTCAGTTTTTTTTTTTGGTATTGTACACTGATAGTAGAATTTATGCAAAGAATTGTGACCGGAGACTAAGTTCTAGTACTACGGGAGTTAGAAGCCTCAGGGACCTAAGACTTACTCAGCTGCTATGGGTTATGGTATACCTGAATAGCGTGTGTGTGGTGTGGCTATGGTGTTACACTTTTAACCGGGTGCCGTAACCATAAATCGGCAGCACTTTAGGTTGTATGCAACACTTTTCTAATCACTTTTCAAGTGATTTTAATCCTATGTCGGGTTGGTGTGGGCGCATTGTATTCACTCGTGCTTTGGGTACCGTTGGTTATGCTAGAGTGGCGCTAAACTTGTGACTTACTTGTACGCAATTACATTTTCCTGATTTGTTGCATGTTCTCGTGCTTAGAGAAATATTTCAAACAGCCGCTACCATACCAGTATTGCTATCAGCTACTATTCAACCCCATCTATCAGATATTCGATGAAATCTTAGCCAATTTGCAAACCATACAATAGCAGATAACTTTGATTGAATATTGATATAGGATCCGCCATCTAACGTTTTTTTTTTTTTCAACAAGTGCTTATTTCGTGAATGGTAACACTTAGCTCATGTCTGATTTGACAGATAATTAGTTTTATCCTTCCGCTGAACGAATATGGTTGTCTATACGCTTGAACAACGCTGGGAAATATTGCGTGCGATCGACTTACAGAAGATGCCGATTTTGTTAAAAAAATCATCTTTTCAGATGAAGCTCCTTTTGATCTTGGCGAGTATGTAAACAAGCAAAAACCCGCACGTATACATTGAAAAGCCGATGCACCCAAGACGAGTCACTGTTTGGTGCGGATTTTGGTCCAGAGGCATAATTGGGCCATTTTTTTTCGAAAATGTGCAAGGAGTGGCCGTTACAGTCAATGGCGGTCGTTATCGGGCCATGTTGAACGAATTTTTGTTCACAAAAATTGAAGAGGAGGATAAGAGCAACATTTGGTTTCAACAGGACGGCGCTATGTGCCACTCAGCCGAAGCTACACTCGGTGTTTTGCGCCTTGTTTTTGAAGATCGCATTATCAGCCGCAGAGCTGATGTCGTTTGGCCACCTCGGAGCTGCGATTTGACACCGTTGGACTATTATTTGTGGGGTGCCGTCAAAGATAAGTATTACGCCAACAAGTCAGAGACAATTGACGCTTTAAAGCACAATATTCGTGAAGCCATTGGTGAAATAGAGCTGCACGTAATCGATAATGTGCTTAAAAATTGGACCGATCGTGTAGGCTACTGCATGGCCAGCCGAGGCAGCCATTGGAATGAAATTATCTTCCATTATTAACCGGAAGGATTGTACTTTTAAATAAAAAAAGAAATTTGAGAAAATATTCAGTAGTTTTTTTTTATAGCATTTTCAGAAAAAAAAAAATTATTTGGTGGACCCTTTATATTCATTTGAAAGCCTAAAGTCATCTTAAGCCCTAAATTTTCGATTAACACTCTTCCGATCAATGGTATCCCCTTATATTGAAACATAATAACAATTTTACATTAATTACTAACAAGAAGTAGGCTTTTCCAAAGGTTAAGATGGCAATATCTTGCCCAGCCATGACTTCTACTGTAGACCAACAATAGAAAGAAAAACAAAAAAAAAAAAAAAGACAAGAGAAATAAAAATAAATAATTTATATAATAAGTATATAATAAAATAAAATGAAAACAAAAACAAAACAAAATGAGTTATGTATGTAAATAGCTTTGAAAACTTTATTTTTTTATGAACATTTTTAAAGAAAGACTTTCATGGCGCTTTTATGGCGTTCGTATAATGGAATCTGTTTTATTTCTTTAAACACACGCAGCCTAGACTAGTTGACTCGAAAACGGAGTGCTGAAGCGTAGCAAATGAGCGTATGACTGAATGATTCGTTTAGAAGAAGTTGATTGCGTTGTGTTGCATTCTCTCTCTTTGTTGCCAGGATACTGGCATATGTATTACCAAGAAGCGTTGGCAACTAAGGCAATCAGAGTGCCAAGCAAAACTTTTCAAAACTCGTAAGTATGCGCCAATATTAAGTTTATGTTTATTTAAGTACTTTCTTCTTATTTTTTCTTCCGCCCTTTCTTGTGTTATTACGCCAACGCAAGATATGCGGGAAATAAAAGGGAGAAAGAAAACAAAAAATAGCGAAAAACATAATTTTGTTGTCTGCAAAGTTTTTTTTTTTTATTTCGTAATGTTACACAAATTTATGCTCAAGTTGCTCGTTTATATTAAAAAAAGAAAAACATTTTTGTTGCTGTTGTTGCATTTGACTATGCCATTTGCCATTGAAGTTTGGCTCCAAAGTTATTTTATAGTTTTTTTTTCTCTTTTTTTAATTTATGATGAGTTTTAAGAGTTTCTCTTCTCTTCTTTTCTTTTATATTTGTTTTTTGGTTGTCGTTGTTGGTTTTGGTGGTTTAATAAAGGCAAAGGGTTGTTAAAATAGTTTTGATTTTATGCAATTTTGTTTTATTGACAAATACGTTGTAAAGGGTCCGCCAAATAAGTTTTTTTTTTTGAAAATGCTATAAAAAAAACTACTGAATATTTTCTTAAATTTCTTTTTTTATTTGAAAGTACAATCCTTCCGGTTAATAATGGTTGCCTCGGTCGGCCATGCAGTAGCCTACACGATCGGTCCAATTTTTAAGCACATTATCGATTCTGGCTTGTTGGCGTAACACTTATCTTTGACGGCACCCCACAAATAATAGTCCAACGGTGTCGAATCGCAGCTCCGAGGTGGCCAAACGACATCAGCTCTGCGGCAGATAATGTATTCTTCAAAAACAGGGCGCAAAACATCGAGTGTAGCTTCGACTGTGTGGCACGTAGCGCCGTCCTGTTGAAAGAAAATGTTGCTAATATCCTCCTCTTCTATTTTTGTGAACAAAAATTCGTTCAACATGGCCCGATAACGATCGCCATTGACTGTAGCGGCCACTCCTTGCTCATTTTCGAAGAAAAATGGCCCAATTATGCCTCTGGACCAAAATCCGTACCAAACAGTGACTCGTCTTGGGTGTATCGGCTCTTCAATGTATGCGTGCAGGTTTTCTTTGCCCTAAATGCGTCAATTTTGCTTGTTTACATACCCGCTAAGATCAAAATGAGCTTCATCTGAACACATCGCACACATTCTGCAACATTACCATGATTTTCAAAGTAATGTCGTAATATTTCCCAACGTTGTTCAAGCGTATACACAACCATATTCGTTCAGCGGAAGGATCAAATTAATTTTCAGTTGAAAAAGAAAACGTTATATGGCGGACCCGATATATACGTTGTAGATTTTTAAGCATAATTCTCTGTAAGTTGAAGTGCTGCAGTTGAAACTGTTGAAAACTATTTTAGTTTCTTTGTTTCTAATTTGCTCTGAGTGGTGATTTTTTACGTTAAAGGGCGTATGATTAAAATTGATTATTTGAAAAAAAAAAAAAAAATCTTATTAGTGGATGCTCGGTTAAGTTTGGTTAAAAATTTGATCAAAAATGAAACACTTCTTTTCTTATACTTGAAAAGTGTTTTATTAAATAACGCACCTCTTTGTCGTGTTTGGGATAAAGCGTTTTCTAAGCGAAAAACTGATTCGCTTGTTTTTTGTAGGCCTCTGTGTAATATAAATGTACAACATTAAGAGAGCTCTGTAGAAATCGAGGCCCGCGCTATATGGTGGATTCAACAAAAGTTTCCAGCCAAGTTCTCTCAGTATCTGCCAGGTCTTCAAAGAGTTAATTTTGTACAAAAAAAGTGGTTTCTTTGTTAGGCCCAAGACTTTTTAGCCCATGTGTTAGATAACGTAGCTTTTATAGTCGTCGATATCTACTCAAACAAAACTCAATACTTAATATGAATAGATGGTAGCACGCCCACTTATACAATTTCTCCCAGTTACTATCTTATGATGTTTATTCTTCACAATGTTGTTTGAATCTGATATAGAAACTCCTTCTATTACATTTCCCAAGACTTTTTTTGACTTATGATATACATATATTGGTCATTCAGGCAAAATTAAAAAACTTTTGCTGTAACTGTTCGCAAAGTATACAGAAATCAATATTTATTGTGCAGGAGGTACCATGCCCACTTGTCCAATTCCGTCCACTTTTTTTTAATACTAATGCATTGACTAATAATCTATTTGAGCCTAATACTGAAGCTTTAACTTTAACCATTCTTTGGAGATACTTAAACCAATATTTACTTTGTATGGGAGGTACCACGCCCACCTGTTCAATTCCGCCCACTTTTTGACTGGCGATTTATATTTACTATATAACTATTTGAATCAAATACTGAAACTTAAGCATTAACCGTTCTCAACATATGCAGAAATCAATATTTAATTTGTATGGGAGGTACCACGCCCACTTGTCTAATTACGCTCGCTTTTTGACTGATGATTTGCATTATATATGAAAAAAATCAGACCAAATAATAAATCTTTAGCCTTAACCGCGTTCCAGATATACTAAAATCATTATTTACTTTGTGTGAGAGCTATCACGCCCACTTTTCAAATTTCGCCCACTTTTTGACCAATGATTTCTATTGACTATGAAGCTATTTAAAACAGATATAGAGTTTCTTCTGTTACCATTTTGAAGATATAGGCAAAAAACATTTACTTTGTATAGGCGTGATACTGTGCCGTTTAGTTGTCTATAAGGCACAAACAAACATACATACATACACACATTAATTTTTATATAAAGGGTGGTCCAACCATATTGCACGATGTTAGTTGTGAGTCACGCCCAAACGTCAAGTTTATTGCCCAACTTAATTTGACATTTCTTTGTTTCAGTGTTTGACAAATTCTACCACCGAGAGGTATACAATTTAACAGCGCGTTAACATTATTTAAGTCTTTTACGAAAATGGGCGTTCAAATCAAAATGTACTTCGTGTGCTTTGTGTGCAGAATTGTACTCAAATTTTAGCAAACCGGGTCTGTAGGAAATGTGGTAACATACATATGTAAATATGCATGCTCTCCCAGTTTGTTGTGCGGAAAGCATTGTTGTTGTTCGCAATAGTGTGGCAGAAGAGCTGTCAACCTCGACTCGTCGTTGTGCCCCATAATTGAACATCTCACGAATATCACTGATGCGGATTTTGAATAATGATTTGAATTCACATGTTCACAAAGTTCAAATGACTCAAGAGCTGAAACCTATTGACCATTTCAAACGTTGTCAATACGCCGAATGGTTAGTTGAACAGACAGAAGTGAATGGTGACTTTACAAAGAAAATTATCTTCAGCGACGAGGCACACTTTCAGCTCAGTGGAGTCGTTAACAAGCAGAATTGCTGCAATTGGAAAAATGAGAATAGACTAGTGATTATTGAAAAGCCGATGCATCCACAAAAAGTGACTGTTTGGTGCTGTTAATGGGCTGGCGGCGTCATCGGGCCATACTTATTTGAAAATGAAGTCGGCTAAGCAGTTACCATGAATGGTGTTCGCTATTGCCAGATGATAACGCACTACCTCTGGCCAGAAATTGAGCAAATGGACTTGGACTATTTACCACACAGTTAGCGAAACAATGGTTCTTTTGCGCAAGAAATTCAATTGCCGTATTATCTCACGACATGGCGGTGTTAATTGGCCGCCACGAGCATGTGATTTGACACTGTTGGGCTTCTTTCTTTTGGAATATTTAAAAGAAAAAGTTCAAGTCAATAAGCCAAGAACAATTCAAGTCTAAAAAATGAGATAATTTGGCACATTAACGATATTGCCTTTAATTATGTCTCAGAGGCATTGGAAATATGGATCGACGGATAAAGGTATGCAGCCAAAGCCATGGAGAGCATTGCACACATAATTGTCATGGATCCTTCTATCATAATAGAAAATATTAAGATAATTCTCTGCAAACTTTTTGTTTCATTTATAATTAAATCCGTGCGTTTTGGTTTGACATTACTGGGTCGCGTTGTTGTCCTAGCAATACCATTGATTCCAATAGTTCAGGTCCTTAAGACAGAAATAGTCAAAAAATAAATTTGTAAAATAAACGTGTATCAGGTGGCGTTTTACATCAATATTTGGATCGCTTGCACTTAATTGTAACAGTGTAACTGCATAAATGCAAAGAGATTAAAACCCCTTGCCTTGTTTGCTTTTACCTTTTGAATTGTGTTGGTCATCCTACATTTTTCAGAAGTCTGCTAAGTATTTGGTGTAAAAAAATACAACATTGATTTAATTTTGTAATGCAGTGTAAGATAATTTTATTAAAAAATTAAACCTTTTTTTCCGAAATATTGTAACAATTTATTCGATTGTTTTTTTTTATCTTCTTCAACTGGTTAAATATGTTTAATTCCTTCATGTTATTTGGACATTAGTGCGTCGCCAACATCACTTAGAATTTTGTTCATCATCAGTTAAGGTTTCATTCGTTTTCAATAACATTTGAGCTTTACGTGCAAGTGGTTTTATAACATCTGGCGAAATGTCTTGCTTACCATTGATAAAACCCACAAACACATTAAAGCCTGAATATTCATTTTGATCAGTCATATCTTCACCCTGAGTTTTGTCTTTGTGGTTTGCACTTTGAATTTGTAAAATAAATCCAATGCCGCTGGATGTAGTTGGCAAAGTTGTAGTTTCAAAGGGAGGATATTCTGTTCCATAATAATAAGAATCCCATCCATAACTGTTTGATTGTGGTGCCGCTTTAATCAGACATATACAGCCGATGAAAGCTAACCAAAGTGTTAAAAAATACATTCTAAAGTGAAGTTGAAGTTGTCGACTATACGGTTTAGAGTTTCTACCAACAGTTTTTATAGTTTATTTTGTCAAAAGGCTCGTGTGTGAATTTCATATGGCAAATAAACTGATTTATGGAACAGCTGCTCGTTTACAAGTTAAATAATTTATTTTTGTTAGCAAACCTTTATTGCAAGTATTTCATTTGTTATCTTACAATTGCATTTAGAAAAAATTGAAAAAAATATTTTATTGTCTTAGAGAATTAAATTAAAAATTATCAAGAATATCTGACCTTGTTTATGGGACTTTGTAATGAGTTGCTAAATTCATGAGTTGTGCTAATGCCTAATAATTTCTGTATTTTAAAGCACAAGGTAGTAGTTTTTTCAAGGGCATTGGTTATATTTTCATTGTTAGCACACACCTTAGTATGTCAGAAATAAAAATCTTAGCACATGGGCCTAACAAAGAAAACACGTTTTTTGTTCCAAATTAGCTTTATTCACCAATGCAATCCCTCTCAAGAAGAGTACAATCATTGCAGCAACGCTCTAATATTTTAATACCACTTTTGTATAACGATTTATATTTTGCCTCAAAATAGGCCACAGTTTCGACGATAAACTCTTCATTCGTGCGAAATTTCTTACCGGCGAGCATCTTTTAAGGTTTGCAAACAGCCAATAGTCGCTTGGAGACAAATCTGGTGTAGTTCAGTTTAAATTGACTTGTTTTTGGTCAACAGTAAGCAAACGCGGCAGCCACTTTGAACAGCACTCATGCAACTTTAATTTTCGATCATTCAAAACGATTTTGTGGATTTTTTTGATGCTTTTGAAAGTCCATCGCGTTCTGTATCATTTGTACCTCTACGGCCACGTGTGACGTCAGCAAACCAACGTTTTATTATTGGCCAACAGAGCTGTTAAATCCAAAACTGTTAAATCCAAAACATTTATTTGATATCTTTACGATGTCAGCTAACTCACACAACTTCACTTTTCGATCATTCAAACCATTTTCTAGGTTTTTTGGTGTGTTCTGGTGTTATCGCCTCATTTGAACACCCGCGTTTGAAGTCACCAAACCAACTTTTTATTATTGTTCCTGATGAGCGGAGTGCCAATAACACTTTTCAAGCCATGGCTTCGCTTGAACGGTATTTTTTCCCATCAAGAATCAGTGTAGAACTAAAACAGGAAATTGTTTTTGATTCATTATACTGAAAATAGCGAAAGTGGGCCATCTATCGGTTTAAATTTGAAATCTGGCAATATTTATGTCATTCTCTTCTATCAATAAATTCAGTATATTATCCCCACTGGACGAAGTGAATCGATTTACGCTTAAGCAATGTTAGGATTTATTGAAATTCATTTCCGAAGCAACGAAATGCACGAAACTGTCGTACAAAATTTGGTCGCAAAGAATGACCAACAGAAGGGTACGTTAATAACCAAAAGTATAGTATTTGGGACTTAAAAATCTCAATTGTGGTATTACAAGAAGCCAATACACCCATTATGAGTGACTGTTTGGCGCGGCTGAATGAAGCGAAGGCATCATTGGCCTATATATCTTTGAAAATGTGAACGGCGAAATGAACACACATATCGCATCGTGAGAACCGATTTTTTTATGCCCGATCTTCATAGTATTGATGTGAACGATGGTGCAATTTGCTACACATCTCATGCCACAATCGATTTATTGCGTCAAACGTTTGATGGCTCTTTAATTAGCCGAAATGTTGATGTCAATTGTCCGGCAAGTAGCTGCGTCTTGAAACCTTTGAACTATTTTCTATGTGGCGCATATGAAGACTATGTGCATGAAATAATATTTCATTTCAAGCCGGAACAATTGTACTTCACAAGAGAAAAATAAATTTGGAAAAATTTCGAACCGTTTTTGTTTTATTGAATTTTTAAATTTAAACTTTTAAATGACCCACCCTATATTTAAAAGAATATCATGAAATTTGAACAGCTGTCTTTTGAAGGTTAGCACTAATTGAAGAATGAAGAAGAATGACTGTAGCAAAATTAGCGCCATCTATGTGTTAGGCCCGGGACTTTTTAGCCCACTTGTTGTTTCACATAATGTTTTAAGTTCACAAGTAGAGTCTAACTAAGACCCTGAAGGTCTTTCTAGATCTACTATATATATGTTCACAAGTAGAGTCTAACTAAGACCCTGAAGGTCTTTCAAGATCTACTATATAGGGGCATCAGAGTACGTATGCTTTACTAACTCATCAGTCTATGAATGAATTTGATAGCGCCGTTTTTTTAAGCCATAGAGAATGTAAAGCATCTACAACCCTTATGATGGGCTTACCACAAGTTCATGAGTCATATGTTTAATTTAAGTTAATATTTACGGCTTTACTTTCTGTGTGTTAAGAGCTACTGACATGTTTTTTCCGTTACCTCTCTGGGGATCAAATTGGCTTTCCACAAAGCATCCATTGCTGTTTTTTCAGTTTTATTAATTAATTTGCTAAGCGATCGTCAATACGGTTTCCGTAAGGGTCGCTCTACTGGTGATCTGCTGCCGCTACTCTCTGAAAGGTGGAATAAGTCCATTCATGGATTTCGTGAGAGTAAAGTTGTGGCCCTGGATATTTCCAAGGCGTTTGATAGAGTCCGGCACGAGGTTTTTATATCCAAGCTTATTGCTTTTGGTGTCGGTAGTCACTTCTCTCGATTTATATCGAGTTTTCTCAGAGATCGCTTTATAGGAGTGGGTATAGATGGAGTCTCATCCGACGAGTTCGGGATAAACTCAGGGGTACAGCAAGGCTCTGTTCTTTCTCCTACTCTTTTCCTAATATTTCTTAACGACTTTCTTTTTCTCACTTCTAATTCTATCTACTCTTTTGCAGATGACAGCAACATTTGTCATTCATATTTGTTTGATCGTAGGCCGAGCCTTTTGGAGATTGGGGCAAAAGGCAGAATATGAACGGCACACTTACAAGCGACCTGGCGAAAATCTCTGAGTGGGGTTGCGCAAACAGGGTCGACTTAACGCGCGCAAGACCCAAAGTTGTTTTCTGACACACAGACGTGGTGGTGTGTTGTCATCTGTATCTATGGGTAATGCAGATATTCAGGAATCAGATGCTCTTGACGTTCTTGGCATGAAAATTAACTATGACGTTCGTTGGAACGAGCACATATTTCGAGTGTCGAAAGAAGCATTTAAGTGTCTCGGCTTTTTAAGACGGTGTAAGAATTATTTCACTCCATCTGATCTCCTTTTTAATTATAAGACCTATAACCGACCGACCCAAATTGGAATACAACTCTCATGTATGAAAAATTTCAAGTTGATTTTCAGATGATTAAGACGATCTTGTTAAGTTGTAAGAAAATCACAGTTAAACATGAGTCTCGCCACGCTGGAATATTCCACTGTGGCCGAGACATGGGTGAAAATAATGTGTCAACCAACGATTCCCACCTATGATGAAAATTACCAGTGAGTATCAAATTCAAAGGCATGTTATTTGGGCATAACTTTCATATCGTGTTAAAGTATCTGAGAGACTATCTAAGCTCCTATCGATCTATGGGTCACGGCAATCGGTTAAGAATGTAAGTACGTATCGAGCTAAAGCTTTTTCAGCGATTTGGGTATGAACCGCAGCCACCAAGTTGCTCCCATAAGTAAGCCTCGTCAGGAAGAGACCTAGTCCCATGGAGCTCCTGATCCTTGTGGTACCAGAATTATGACTAAGGTCCAAATGACTCCGAGCTGGTGGCCAAGAAAGCAACCTAAAAAAAACAAGCAAATAATCATACCGACATTCGACACACTCAGACAACCATACAAAGAATTCAATCACACAACCAAATAGAAAGTGCTTAGGGTATGACCGATCCACCTGCACTTTCTTTGTCTTATCTGCTTCAGTACGGCCTCTTCATTTGTCAAACTCCATAGATTTATGTTGCTCATGGTGTTAGGCCAGAATATCTTGCATATGATTCTCATTCAGTACGATAGTGATTGGTTACTCCAGCGTTAGTAATGTAATGATTTTCTGATACTCCAGTTGTGAAGAACAAGAGAATTCTTCATTCTCGGATTATTTTCTGGGGTACTTTTTCTCTCTCAATGTTTTATATAAGGCAGCGTGTTTGATATTATCAAAGGCTTTCTTAAAGTCAGTGAACAGTGGGTGAGGCGTAGAATTTGGCCGGAAGCCTGCCTGTTCGGCTCGCAATATGTTTTCTATTTTACTCTGAAGCCTTCCCTGTATTATAACTGCTAGTATCTCGTATATGGTGTCAATCAGATTGATTCATCTCCAGTAACGCCTGTTTTCCTCCCATGATGATGTGATATGAGGGCACAGTTGTGATGTCAACTCGTAAGGTTTCCGTCAGTAAGCCATCGTCGCTTGCTGCTTTATTATTCTTAAATTTTACTATTGGCTCCTTTACTTCATTGAAACCAGGAGGGCTACATCATATGTATATTCAATGTATTTTCAGTGGGGCTGTTATGGTCTATTTCGATGCCTCCAGCTGTGTCTGTGACGTTGCTAATTTCCTCGAAATATTTCCTCTATCTTTGCAACTGTGCTTCGCTATTCTTTACTAATGTGGCCTTACGATCCTCAACTGCTTGATTCCTGCTACACGTTCGATTTGTGAGATAGCCTGTACTTTGGTGTAGTTTTCTCATGTTATTTTGTCCATCTTCTTCTTCTGCTGCAAGAACTGCTTAGTGGCTCTTTTTGCAGCTTTCTTTGCCTCTTCGCCAGCTGCCTTGTAAAATTATTATTGTTTAACTGCAGCTTAAGCTCCCTTCTTTGAGAGAAAAGTTTCGAAGTGTCGTCTGATATCCATGTTTTCCTATGAATTTCTACTACAGCCAGTGTTTCTTCTGCAACTTAATGTTGCTGCAGTGATATATTACCATGTGTGGTGTTGGTCTGTTGGCAACTATTGGAGTATTGCGTTCATATATTTATGTAGTAGTCTGATAAGGGAATCGAAATCGGTAAATGTCGATTGGTGGTATTGGTGCTACCGACTGTTCTACTCTTGCTCTTAGGCTGTTGACAAAGTCGGTGCAAAAATTTTTTGTGTACGAATTCTGATGACTTTTTTTTCTGAACATGGGTATCATCACGTCTTTTTTGAGAGCAAAACATATTTCAACCTTCAATCAACGTATTTAACGATTTACGTTTATTTTGAAATGTTTCTCTTTTGAAAGTTCCTCCAACATTTTATTGACTTAACTTTTCTACATTTTTTGAGATAAAAATTCTTTGATTTTAAAGTAAAATCATTTATTGTAATGACACACAAATGGAAAAATAAGAATGAAGCTTCCTTTCAATATAAAAATTGGAACTAAAACTCAGTTAATGTTAAAAAATTATTAAAAAAAAAAAAAATCAAAGAAAATAAGAATCAAAAAGCCAAAGGTGTGAAAAGTGTTTGAAAGTGTAGTGAAATAGAAAAAGAATGACATCAAAGTGTTTGACTTTAACTTTGATTTCTTTTCACTTTTACGCACAAAGTTAAAGTGCGTTTTTCTATTTTTTTACTTTCTTTTTGTAAATACGAGTAAAATGCTATTTTGCTCTCAAGTTAAAAGGAATTTTTTTTTATTATCAAAGTTATGAATTTTTAATGTTTAATTATAGAAAAGCAAAAAAAAGAGAATAAACATTTAAAAGGTTTCTCTGTTCTATTGTGTTTGCCATTGTTCGTTAGAAAAGAAAAAAAAAAAACCTAAACAAGTGTATAAAACACTCCGCTCAACGAACAAAAGTAAGTGTAAGTGTAGAGTGCCATCCACATGATTTTAAAAACAATTTTAACACCTACACACATATGCTCTACTATTTTTAGAATTCAAGCACCTGAAAGGTATTCATGCATATGTTTAATAAAATATGAACAAACATGCATGAAGTCATGCATGAGTGTTAACATATACACAAACTGTTAGTCAAGTAAAACTTACAAAATAAGGTGCAACTTCAAATAGTCGGGTATTTGAATAAATGGTGATGGGCAGACAACATTATTAACCGCGATAATGATCGTGGTCGGTTCAATGTTAATTTAGTTTAATTCGTATGTAACGCAGTCACTTTCCTCTGGCAGTTAGAGATGCAGCATCTCTTGGATTCAATTTGTGTCCAGCCTTTTTTCTCCTATTTAGTATTGTTTAGTTCTTCTATGTCTCCCCATGCCGGGTTATTAATTTAATTTATTCTGTAAATTGCAAGACGCGTTCAGTCAATTTAATTTTCTATCCCCCTCCATTTAAAGGAAGCGCCCCTGATATTCTAAAGGGTGGTCCAACTATAATGCACGATGTTAATTGTGATTGTAATTTGACATTTTTGTGTTTGGGTGCTTGACAAATTCAGCCACGGAGAGGTACACAATTGAGCAGCGTGTTAAGATTATTGAAGCCTTTTACGAAAATGGGCGTTCCAATTGAAATGCATTTAGTGCACTTCGTGATGTTTTTGGTCAGCATAATGAACCAAATGTGTCCCAATGTGTGCACGTAAATTTCAAATTTACCGGGTCTGTAGGAAATGTGGAATCATCTGTGCATGCTCTCCTAGTTTGTTTATGAGCTGGCGGCGTCATCGGGCTGTACTTCTTTGAAAATGAGGTCGGCCAAGCAGTTAACGTGAATGAATTTTGCATTCGCGAGATAATACCAGACTTCTTGTAGCCACAAAATTGTGGATATGGACTTGGACGATATGTGGTTCCAACAGGATGATGCCACTTGCCACACAGCCAACGAAACAAGGGCTCTTTTGGGCGAGAAATTCAATGGCCGTGTGACCTCATGTCGTGGTGATGTTAATCGGTCGCCTCGGTCATGTGATGTGACACCTTTGGACTTTTCTTGGTCGACAAGCCAAGAACAATTCAAAAGCTAAAGAGTGAAATAGTTCGACACATTAACGCCATTGAATCTCAATAATATCTCAGAGACATTGAAAATATGAAGCGACGGATAAAGGTATGCCACCGAAGCCATGGTGAGCATTTGGCCGATATTTTGTTTCACACATAATTGCCATAGATCCTTCTATCATAATAGCGTCGAGCGTTTGTCTATCCAAAATCCTTTAGCTTACCTCTAGTGATGGTGACGAACATCAGATGTATGATCAGGAGAAGGAATCGCCACCGACTGGGGAAATATGGCAATGCTAAGTGTACAAAGCGTTGTGTAGTGGTTAGAGCGCACGTATAACAACACATACGACCCAGGTTCGAGCACCAGCAGAGGTCATAATGAGAAAAATTTAATTGTGGCTTCGAATGTTTAATCTAAAGAGGCTTCAACTTCCCTTCAAGTAACTCCATCTAAAAAAAAAAAAAATATAAATAAATAAGAAGTCATCCTGACCTTCCACGCATACCTCTGACGATGATGACAAATATCATACTAATGGTCAGGAAAACACGCCATCTACTGGGAAAAAATTACAGTGTTAAAGTAAAGATCACCACCAATTAGCAAGGAATATCACCACTACGCAAAAACATATGGAAAGGAAGCTACAGTGGATTAATCATCTACTTAGTTTGAATATTAAATTGATTAAAGAAACTGAAACAAAGCAATGGATGCTTTGTGGAAAACCATATGCATCCGAGTGGAGGAAAAAAAGAAAATCAAAAATTCAAAAAGTTCTTATTTATATGTATTTCTATGTATACAGTTCACTCTCTAGTGCTCTCTCCTTAGCAACGAGAAGACTGACCATCTTGTTGGGATGCCACTTTCCTCTAACAGGGCTCCGGTTCTGCGATAAATATTCGACAGGTCACAGAAACGGTGAGAGAATGAGCCCATCTGCTTTGTATCAAGACAAATCTGCCACCTATACATTCGGGCTCGTGCGGAATCTATCACGGGGATGCCGCGACATTGTAACATTGCGAAGTGGCTGTTGTCACTGGACACTAGGTGTTTGGTGCGCTAGCTAAGAGACCGTGTCTACCTGAGGAAGAGGAACAGGCTGTCGAACATTTTTTATGTCAGAGTCCGAAGCTTTCGGATATTAGGACTGTTTTCCTTGGCCGTCCGCGTCTGCATGACTTATCAGACGTGGCTGATGTACCATAAATATCAGTAGGCTTTCTTTCTTTGTGCATGCATCTGGTTGGTTCGTTTGGAGGCATGTCATGGACTTGTAGATTTACTTGGACGCTACCTACTAAGGCCAAACAGTGCAATCAGTATAATAGTGAAGTGAGCTGGACAGTTAGGTAACTACAGTTTTCCATTTGTCTCATAATTTTTGTTGTAATCATGACAAAGACAAACAAAAATTAAATCTTAGAAAAAAAATCTATTTAAGCATTTCTATGTCATTGCTGCATATTCAGTCTGCATATTTTTAGTTTTATTTTTGTGTGTTTTGTTTTAAATTTACATACACACTGTTCTGCATTCATATATGCAGGCATGCAGCCATGCATTTATGTTCATGCAAATTTTAAAAAAGGGTTTTAACAGGCATTTCTCTGTATGTGTGTATATGAGACTTTGTATTGGTAAGTATTTTCAATGTTTATTTTAAATTATTCCTATGGTCTGTATGCAGTGTTGCCAATTTAGTTCCTTTTTCGCTATATTTAGCGCATGTCAACTATCCAAACGTCGAATTTTTTTCCCTTTAGCGCTATTAGAACCTTAGTTATTGCAATTAACTGCTTAATTCATATAACACTAGCCAACAAGCTTTTGGACTAAAGCAACCAAATATCTTTTCTAGGGTAATTTGTTGAGCCGAATTTAAATCCGTTTTCAGTTTTTTTTTTACAACGGACTCAAATTTGTTTTTATGGGCGTCGCAAATTTTTTGCCCAAAATAAAGAGTCCGCAAAATTTTTTATTTTTTTTTGAAAATGCCATTAAAAGAAACTACTGAATAATTTCTCAAATTTCTTTTCGTCTGGCTATGCCTACACGATCGGTCCAATTTTTAAGCACATTACCGATTGTGTGCAGCTGTATTTCACCAATGGCTTCACGAATATTATCCTTTAAAGCGTCAATTGTCTCTGGCTTGGTGGTGTAACACTTATCTTTGACGGCACCCAACAAATAATAGTCCAACGGTGTTAAATCGCAGCTCCGAGGTGGCCAAACTACATCAGCTCTGCAGCTGATAATGCGATCTTCAAAAACAGGGCGCAAAACATCGAGTGTAACTTCGGCTGTGTGGCACGTAGCGCCATCCTTTTGAAACCAAATGTTACTAATATCCTCCTCTTCAATGTTTGTGAACAAAAATTCGTTCAACATGGCCCGATAACGATCGCCATTGACTGTAACGGCCACTCCTTGCTCATTTTCGAGGACAAATGGCCCAATTATGCCTCTGGATTCAAATCCGCACCAAACAGTGACTCGTCTTGGGTGTATCGGCTTTTCAATGTAAGCGTGCGGGTTTTCTGTGCCCCAAATGCGACAATTTTGCTTGTTTACATATCCGTCAAGATCAAAATGAGCTGCATCTGAAAAGATGATTTTTTTTTTATGGCAAAATCGGCATCTTCTGTAAGTCGATCGCAGGCCCACTTAGCGAAGCGTTGTTCAAGCATATACAAAACCATATTCGTTCAGGGGAAGGATAAAACTAATTATCTGTCAAATCAGACATGAGCTAAGTGTTACCATACACGAAATAAGCATTAGTTAAAAAAAAAAACGTTAGATGCCGGACCCTTTATAACTTGAAAACGACTTGCCCGATTTTAAAGTAAGTACCAGCAAATGTTTAGGAATAAAATTTTCTCTACATCTGAATAACATTTCTTGTTTTATACTTTCAACAGTTTCGGAGTCACTTGTAATTTAATTTGCGAAAAAAAAATTTTCGAGCGAAATTAGAGCAATTTTTTTTGTTTTCAAAGAATCATATAAAATTCTTCAGAAAGAAAATTTTACATGTTAAGCATCTGAATAAAAGTTTAAAATATTCATAATAAAATAAGCTGTAAATCATGAAAATCGGTTGGCTATTGCTGATTTTATCAAAGTTAAGTGCAGGTACCTAACTTTATCCAAAATGGCCTCAAAAATTTGGTTCTTGTAAAATTAGGAGAAAAAACTAAAAACGGATTTGAATTCAGCTCATAAAAATCGTCATACTTCATATAGTTTTATTTCAAGTACAGAAAATTTGCTGTATTTTGTAGACTAGTGTAATTCATGGCCTTTCTTCTTTCTTAGGTGACCATCACAGAGCATTTTCTCCAGTCGCCTAACATAGAATAAGCCTTTAAAGGCTATAATATTCTGCACTACTACTCTAATTTCTGACGCTAAGTTTCAAAAAGTTTTTCTCTACTTGATCCCTGCATCGGCGGGAACCATCACCAGGTTCGTACTCAAATGACTTTTTCGCTTTCGCTTGCTTTCGCAAGCATTCATGCTTCATAACTATATAACAGCTCGAGTAGTATCAATGCCTTGTAATTTTCGTTTGTCGATAGGTGGCTTTGTTCTTAAACTGTTTCTTTAATCCAAAATAGCATCTATTTGTCAGTATTGCTCTTCTTTTCATCTCAAAACAGATGTTGTTTGTTTTGTTTATGGCTGGCCCGTATCTGTCCGAGTGTACTGGAAGTTTCGTACGTTGATACTTTCAACTTAATTTTTTCTCCGTTTACTGCCAGACCCACTCTGGCAGAGTCTTTCTCGAATTTTCAAAAGTGCTAGCAACTGCTCGCAAAGTTCGACTTATAATGTCAATGTTGCCAACATAAGCGAGTAGTATATGTTGTCTGGTATAAAATGTGCCAGTTATACGAGTATTCACACCTGCAACTCATATAACCTTTTCCAGAGGGATATTAAAAAGATCACACGATAGGCTAACTCCCTGTTTGAAATCTCGCTTGGTACTGAAAGTCTCGAAAACGTTCTTTCCTATTTTAACTGAGAATCGCATATCAGCCAGTATCATCTCCAAAATCGTATTTGTTTTGCAAGGGATTCCAAACGCAGACCCATGTCATGAAACAGCTATGAACGTATAGGGCTGTCACAAGCAGCCCTGTAGTCGATAAATAGATGGCAGGTGTTGATCTTCTTTTTTTGTGTGGTTTTTTCAAAGATTAGGCGTAAATTGAATATTTTTGGTGGATAGTAGATTCACTAAATCTAAAGCCGCGTGGATATGGTCCAATTATCTTGTCGGTTTTAGGTGTTATTTGTTCGCAGAGTACGAGGATAAAATTTTATATGCGTTAGGAAGGAGACTAATGCGTCTGTAATCGGCACATACTGATTTGTCTCCTTTTTTTTAGGCACCGGGCATAATATGCTAAGGTTCCAATCGTTGGGCATGCGTTCCTCTTGCCAGATTGGGCAAACCAGTTATTACATAGGCCCTATCAACGTGTTATTGTTATTATTCAGCCAGATTAGTGTTATCCTGTAAAAAAAATTATCAGTCTGATGCTTTACTCTCTGATCAAATTTTCGGACTTCATTCTCACTCCTGTACATCTCGATCCGATCACAGACGGAACAGACGTTTCTACTCTCTCCTTTTCTAGCAATATCTCTCCTTCGCTTAGAGCGTTGCTACGCGTGGCCTTAAAATGAAAAATCATTAATTTGAAAATTATATCGGTTTCAAAACCCTCAGTCTGGCAAAGCTGTAGGTGAAAAATCCTATATCGGTCCGAAACCTTGCTGTGCAGCAGCACTTACTGCCAGCCTCAGTCTAGTGTAGATTGGGAAATTCTCAGATTCTGGTAACACTGAAATGATCAAACACGATTTTGCCACAATATGGCGGCGATCAGTCTGCAACTAAGGCATCTTTTTGAGGTTTTTAAGTATGGCAAACCGGATTTGAAACTCCTAACGTAGTTTTTTATCGGCCACTGTAGACTAAGAGCGCATTTAAAGAGCATGGTGAGGTTACAGATTCACAGAAAGGTTCCTATATCAGTCCAGAACCTTACTGTGCAGTACCACTTACTACCATCCTCAACCTGAATTAGATTGGGAAATTGCCAGATGATAGAAGCACTCAAATGCTCAAAGAGGAGTTCGCCGCTCTAGGGCGGCAGTCAGTCCGCAATTTCTGAGATTGCTAACGTAGTTTTATATGGGCTACTGTAGACTAAGAGTGCACTGGAAGAGCATGGCGGTCACGGATGTGCCTGCTGGTAGACTGTGCTGAAAAGAATTAGAGACAGCGGATCAAATATTATGGTTTCAGATCTGTTAGAATTTATTAGGAAGGCAGCAGGTCTGCTGAACAAACTATAGGCCGGAAGATGGAAAATAGATCACATGGATCGCAGTGTCCTGCAATAGTGCCTGGTCGGTATGATGATGATGATGATATTGCAAAAGTGGTAATACAAACGTAGCTGATCTATCGAACAAAATTTTTTCGAGCAATATAAGTGATTTCTCACTTGCTGGTTATGTCAACAAACAATATTTGCGCATATGAGACTCGGAGAGACCAGAAGTGATTGTGGAAAAGCCATTGCATTGATTACAAATTGGTACATATATGAGTATTTAGTGCTTTTTAGCACCTTTTGAATAGGGGGATTTCGCGTTTTGATTATAAAAAGTTGGCATCACGTAGATGCATGAGTGTCATTTTCTCTCTCTCTCTCTCTGTCCCTCTCTGTATGTAAAATTACTCCGCAGCCATTGTTGTTATCTTGTTTTATATTTGTAACATCACAGAGCACAAGTTACACATATATTTACAATTTGCAACAACAATGATTTGAACATTAAAATTCACACACAATATTGTTAACATTTTAATAGAGGTGGCAATGTGTTGTTTGCATAACTAACATTGTATGGGTAATATTATATGAATACTTGTTGTCTGAGTATCTCACTTATGTACATATGTAGTATGTGTGTGCGCTTTTGTGTTTTTCTTTATCATTCTATTGTTATTGTTTTTGTTTGTGATTTAACTTAATGTTGTTGTTGTTTATAAATGTTATTATGATTTCTGTTATTTTTTTTTCAATATCCTGTCTGCAAGTGTACGCATACATGTAATATGCAAATACATTTAAATACAAACTCATCTACACCTTATATAGAAGTGTGTGATGTACTTGTGTTTAGGTCTATAGATTTACATGAACATGTACACTGTCGTACTGATAAAGAATTATTTGATAATTTTGTATGATATGTTTAAAGTGATTGTAAAATTTTGATTTAAATTGTAAAAATTTAAAACGCATAAGAAAGTTTTGGACATTTAAAGGATATTATTGATACCTCACTAGAGCTGTAAAGCTATCGATAGTCGGCCCACTAGTTTTTTGCAAACTATCGAAACTATCGATACTATCGTATTCTTTTGAGTGCTACTTGTGGCAGCAATATTAGAATTTAAGTGAAAGGGAAAGAATAATAATAAATATAGTGTTCAAGCAAATAGTAGGGACACTTTATTTTTGTCCAGTATGTCATTTTATTTATTGAAGATTTTGATGGAAGAGTAATCCTAATATATAGCGAAAATTGCTCAGACCATGAAGTGCTCCAAAGAACAACTGTCAGTTTGGATAAACTTT
Organism: Wohlfahrtia magnifica; assembly: GCA_023159175.1. Classification (NCBI taxonomy): domain Eukaryota; kingdom Metazoa; phylum Arthropoda; class Insecta; order Diptera; family Sarcophagidae; genus Wohlfahrtia; species Wohlfahrtia magnifica. The sequence continues at coordinate 1,716,305 of JAKWBJ010000052.1, read as the reverse complement.
TAATTCGTACTTCAAAGATTAATCCCTTTAAGTCATCAAAAAGCCTCAAAGATTAATTTATTCTCCTCTTTCAAGTCGCATAATAAGAAAAAAACTTATGGAAACTAGACTAGACTCGAAATGTATCATTTCTCAGCAAATTGAAGCAACACCTGTCACGTAATAGTTAGAAAAACATGCTGTGGTCTGACAAAATAAAGATTAATTTGTTTGGAACAAACGCAAAAGCGTGTGTACGAACACATTTTAGTTACAATGCATTATCTCAGTTTGGTAAATAGAAATTTAAGAAACTGTTAAAATGTGTCCCTATGTAACTATAAAAGGTTACAGACGTCTAACAACCTGCGCGAAAAAATTCTTGCAAATATGACTTTGACTACATTAGTGGCCTCCGTGTTTACTTTTAGAATTTGACGATAGTATCGATAGTGTAAAAAACTATCGATGGTCAATCAAAAACAAATCTATCGATAATACTATCGATTGTTTTGGAACTCTATACCTCACAATGCATATGAATTTACGTACAATACCACTTAAATTCTTGTTATGGATATGCTATGTAAACTGTTAGCTGATACTGTGCTTCAGTTGACTAGAGTGGTTATTTCATCGCAATTGTTTTGCACAAATAACTCTCAGTCTAAACATTTCGAATAATTGTGTACACACAGTGCAAAATTTTAGGCGAAACAAAGAAATTCCTGAAATTATTAAAAAAAAAAAATATTTTCGAGACTATTACTATAGTGCAAAGCAACGAAAAAGCTGGGTTAGGTTAACGTAAGTTATTTGCGGATCACATAAGGGGTCCGCCATCTAAACATTTCGAATAATTGTGTCCACACAGTGCAAAATTTTAGGCGAAACAAAGAAATTCCCTAAATTATTAAAAAAAAAATATTTTCGAGACTATTACTATAGTGCAAAGCAACGGAAAAGCTGGGTTATGTTAACATAGGTTATGTACGGATCACATAAGGGGTCTGCAATCTAACGTTTTTTTTTTTTCAACTAATGCTTATTTCGTGAATGGTAACACTTAGTTCATGCCTGACTTGACAGATAATTAGTTTTATCCTTCCGCTGAACGAATATGGTTGTGTATACGCTTGAACAACGCTGGGAACCTGGGCCTGCGATCGACTTACAGAAGATGCCGATTTTGCCAAAAAAATCATCTTTTCAGATGAAGCTCATTTTGATCTTGGCGGGTATGTAAACAAGCAAAATTGTCGCATTTGGGGCACAGAAAACCCGCACGCATACATTGAAAAGCCGATACACCCAAGACGAGTCACTGTTTGGTGCGGATTTTGGTTCAGAGGCATAATTGGCCCATTTTTCTTCGAAAATGAGCAAGGAGTGGCCGTTACAGTCGTTATCTGGCCATGTTAAATGAATTTTGGTTCACAAAAATTGAAGAGGAGGATATTCGCAACATATGGTTTCAACAGGACGGCGCTACGTGCCACACAGCCGAAGCTACACTCGATATTTTGCGCCCTGTTTTTGAAGATCGCATTATCAGCCGCAGAGCTGATGTCGTTTGGCCACCTCGGAGCTGCGGTTTGATGCCGTTGGACTATTATTTGTAGGGTGCCGTCAAAGATGAGTGTTACGCCAACAAGCCAGAGAGAATTGACGTTTTAAAGGACAATATTCGTGAAGCCATTGGTGAAATACAGCTGCACACAATCGATAATATGCTTAAAAATTGAACCGATTGGCTGCCATCCGTGGCAGCCATTTGAATGAAATTATTTTCCATTATTAACCGAAAGGATTGTACTTTCAAATAAAAAAAGAAATTTGAGAAAATATTCAGTGTTTTTTTTTATAGCTTTAAAAAAAATAAATCACTTGGCGGACCCTATATATAGTCACTCAAAAATGTGAAGTATTGTTGAGTGGCATAGGAAGCTCTACTTTGCTTTTATAGACTTAATTATATATATAATTAAGGCGCTTTTTACAATTGCGAGCTGTCTTACATGATGGCGGTTTCGGACAGCCAATACCTAATTAAGGTTTAGATAGAAAATCATATGTTTTCTCTTTTTTTTTTCCTCCGTCACTCCTCTAGGGAGTATATTAGCTTTCCACAAAGCATTCATCGCTTTGTTTCAGTTTCATTAATCAGGGTAATTTTTAGATGATTAATCCACTATAGTCCCCTCCATAACGACTGTGTAGTGATGGTGAATATCCTTACTAATTGTGGGTGATTTTTATTGTTACGAAAATAAGGTTGTGCATCACAGCGTTTATTAAATCGCTAAAATAAATAAGCAAAATCTGCAAGAACAACTATACGTGCTATTTACAAATAACCAAATCTACAACAACAATCATTAGCAACGATAAAGTAAATTAAAATAATACGACAACAACAATAATAAAGCAGCAAAGAAAACGAATAACAGACAATAAACAAGCAACAACAAATAATAAGAGCTGAAAGAAGTAGATGTTCACATACGCGTGGCTACAAAAGAACTAAAAAGAAAACAAAAGAAAAAAATGGAATCTACTTGAAATATCAAGAGGTTCGAGAGCTTTCGATGTGTTGTTTACTCAGCCATATAAAAAGCACATCGATGCAAACAGCAATCAATTTTAAGCAAAGTTAACTCAGTGAATGTGTTATTGGTGTGAAGAGAGTTTATAAGGTGTAAACTCGTGAAGCTAGTGGTGAAGTAAAAACCAGTTAAGTTGGAGTTAACTCAGCAAAGAGAGTTAAGTATGGATAACCTCTGGTTGAAAAGGTTGTGATCGAACCTAAATTACAACTACGATCGGGTTGGAAGATCTTTAAGTATAGAGATCTGTCGAGTAATTGTTGTTGTTTACAAGATTGTAAACAGACGGAGTAATTAAGAATAGAAAATTGTTATTGCCTGTAAAAAGGTTACAAGCAGTAGTGCACAAAACTGTGTTGATTAAAGGATTTTTAATTAGAACGAAACACAAAATTTATTTTATTTTGACTACAATCTACGAACTCATAACAACACGTTTTTAAAAATGTAAAAACGTAACAGTATTGTAATTTTTTCCCAGTACGTGGCGTTATTTCCTGATCATTCGTCTGATGTTTGTCTTCAACGCCAGAGGAAAGCCCAAAGGTCTGGTCGGAGGGGGGGGTGGTTTCTTCTTTATTGTTTTGATGGAGCTGTCTGGAGAGAAAGTTGAAGAACCTTGTTAAACACCCGAAACGAAACTTTAATTAAATTATTTCGTCATGTCCTCTACATGTCGAACCTGGCTCGCTTGTGCTGTTGCATCATGCCACCCTCTGTGTTTGCTCTTTACTGTATTTTAAAGTTGTTCTCGACTGTATATTACAACTAACTTTATCCACTAGAAGACATCTGTTTCTTATCTTACATATATTGTATTATGCAGGCCAAATTAGATTCTGTGCAACAGAAGATCATTTTGAGATAGTTCTGAACCACATATTCATACATTACAAGTTTTATCTCTTTGATAATTACCGAATATTGGTTTTCAAATGCTCCAATATTAGATGATTATCCGTCTATGACTTAGCTTCACAAAAACGTCTAATAGGGTCATATCGCATGACCTTGATAGGCAATTGTTGTCGCCAAATCGAGAAATTACGCATTCGGCAAATTTCTCATACAATTAAGTTGTTTTGTTGCTCCTGGCACCGTCTTGTTGAAATATCATATCGTCCTTCAATCTTCAATTACAATCACAAAAAGTCGGTTTTCATAACGATGACGCACCAAGCAGTCACTATTTTGATATGCAATGACTTTTGTACAATCACTTCTTCTTCTCTTCGAGAGAAATATGGGGTTTATTGCTGAAGACATTTATCGGAGATTATTGTGTAGACTTGGTATTTGACGGTATAAGCCTCACAAAAAAGTCTTACGGCGTCAAAACACATAATTTTTGTAATCAATTGACGTTGTCAAGTCAAGAAAATATGCTACGGAGAAATTTCTTAAGCAATAAAGAAAAATTCGGTCGCATTGTGTTGCTCGTGCCACCGTTTTGTTGCAATTACATATCGTCCAGCTCATAATCTTCAATAGAAGGTCAAAAAAGGCGGTTACTAAAGCGCTGAATTGATGGTAACAGTACTTTCGTTGTCATTCTTACCTACACCCTCGACCTTTTCCTCACTACACACCCTAAAAAGTATGTGGTTGAGATTCTTGCACCTCTTGGAAATTTGGATCATTGCACACTTTCTGCCTCATTGTCGTCCACCGCTCTTCGCGAGGTTCCACCCATGGCTACGGAACGCTCTATTTTTAACTACGAGGATGCTGAGCTCAACGATTTTTTTGGGCATTTTAATTGGAAACTTTGTTTCCTTAACTCAAAGGTCGACGCCATGGCAGAAATAGTGAATATAATAAGGCTAGGGATGGATATTTTCATCCCATCCAAAAAGCTTTCGATTAAGCCTAAAAACAAATCTTGATTTAATCTGACGTGTAAATTGGCAGTCAGATCCAGAGAGGAAGCGTTCAGGAATTGGCGCAATAACAAAAAGAATGACCACACTTTAACGAACCCGGTTGAAAAGGCAAACCTTTTTGCCCGAAATGTTTGCAAGTAATTCTCACTTGCCGGAGAGCGTTCAACCATTGCTCGAACTTGAAAGAGTATCAGTAACTATGCCTAGTAATTCTCTCGAGCTCGTACTGTAAAAAGGGTCCTTGTAAATCTCAACGTTAACAAGTCTTCTGGGCCTGATGGCATACAAGCACTGGTCCTGAAGCAGTGCTCTTCGACGCTTGCGCGTCCATTAGCTCACCTTTTCAGTGCGTCATATCGCGCCGGTATTTTTCCATCTTGCTGGAAGGTTGCTAATGTAACCCGAATCCCCAAAAAGGCTAGTAACCCTGAGAACTATCGTCCAATAGCAGTTTGTTCCGCACTCTCCAAGGTTATGGAGAGTATGATTAATTACCACCTTGTGGGATATCTAGAGTCCAACGATTTACTTAGCGATCGTCAGTACGGTTTCCGAAAGGGCCGTTCTACTGGTGGCTTGCTGGCGTTGCTATCGGAAAAGTGAAACAAGTCCATTCATGGTTTTGGCGAGAGTAAGGTTGTGGCTCTGGATATCACAAAGGCGTTTGATAGAGTTTGGCACGGGGCTTTCATTTCGAAACTTAATGCTTTTGGTGTCGATAGTCACTTCTCTCGATTTATATCGAGTTTTCTCAGAGATCGCTCTATAAGAGTGGTTATAGATGGGCTCTCATCCGACGAGTTCATGGTAAACTAAGCGGTGCCGTAAGGCTCTCTTCTTTCTCCTACTCTTTTTCTAATATTTCTTAACGACTTTCTTCTTCTCACTTCTAATCCTATCTACTCTTTTGCGGATGACAGCAACATTTGTCAGTCATATTCTTTTGATCGTAGACTGAGCCTTTTGGAGGTTGGGGCAAGAAGTATGAATATGAACGACACACTCACAAGTGACCTGGTGAAGGTCTCCGAGTGGGGTCGTGCGAACAGGGTCGATTTGAATGCACGTAAGACTCAATGTTGTTTTATAACATACAGACGTGGTGGTGTGATGTCATCTGTGTCAATGGGTAATGTGGATATAGAGGAATCGAATGCTCTTGATGTTCTGGGCATGAGAATTCACTGTGACGTTCGTTGGAATGATCACATATTTCAAGTATCGAAAGAAGCATTCAAGTGCTTTGGTTTTTTACGACGGTGCAAGAAATACTTCACCCCATCTGATCTCCTTAATATTTACAAGACCTATATTCGACTCAAAATGGAATACAACTCTCATGTATGGGCCGGTGCTCCAAAGTCTGTTTTGGAGCTTCTCGATCGCGTACAGGAGAGGGCGAAGGTGCTCATCAATGACGGTAGGGTAGCCAACTCTATCGATTCATTGGAGCACCGTCGCAATGTAGCGTGTGTTTCATTGTTCTATCGGTACTATAACGGAATGTGTTCTAACGAAATTAAGGAATTAATTCCTAAAAATCATATATATTTACGTAGTACTCGTATTTCTCGTAGAGTGCGTCCCTTTGTAGTTGATTGTCCAGTAAATCGCACAATGCATTATAGGGCGAATTCGTTGTTTGGTCGCACTAATCTTCCGGCGAAAGTATTTCCTGCCACTTACGACATGAGTAAATTTAAATCTAACGTCCATAAACACTACTCCCTCTGTCCTCCTTCCAATAACCTATTTTCTTTGTACCAGCACAAGGCACATGAGTAGGAGCCATCCCCTGGGTGTTGGTCTTATATAAAAAAAAAAATGGTTTTTCAGTTCTCTTTTCCGGATGCAATGGTTTTTCCACAATCACTTCTGGATTCTTCGGGCCTCATATGAGAATTTTAGTTGTTTATATAACTACCTACTGAGAAATGAGCTTCATCGCTAAAGAAAATTTTGTTTGAATTACCACTTTTGTAGTAAATAGTTTCAAAGGCTAATAAGCACAAATAAAGTCATGAGTAAATTTTTTTTTGTCTGCCACTCCTCTAGCTTGGCTTCCCACAAAGCCTCCATTGCTCTGTTTCAGTTTCAAGCTACTTAAGTAGATGATAAATCTACTGTAGCTTGTCTCCATATGATTTTGTGTAGTGGTAAAGATCCTTGCTAAGTGTGGTTACTTAATTTTGTCCTAGTAGGTGGCGTTTTCTCTGGATCATTCGCCTGATGTTTGTCATCATTGCCAGAGATAAGCTGGAATGCCAGGATGCTTTTACAGATGAATTTGTCTGGAGGGAAGGTGAATCTATTTTATTAAACACTTGAAGCCGCGATAAAACTTTTTTGTCATATTCTCTGCTGTGTTTGATCTTAGGCCGCTTGTACTGTATGTCTGTTGTACACCACACCAACCCTAGAGTATAAATGGTCATTGAAATCGATGTTCCATTAAGCTAAGAAAAATGCCATCAATACTGTATACGAAATCCATTAGTCGGGCCATGAATTCTGCCCCATCTGGCATATTTTTCAGATCAAGTCCTTGAGTCTATTTCCATTTAATGAAACGAATTAAAAATAACAGCAAGGATAACGCCTTAAGGAACTTTATTACTTGTAGGCAATAAAAAACAAAAGTTTGACTAAAAGTAATAAGTCATCCGCAATAACTGCACAAATGTAATATAACTCAACTTTATATACCTTTGGAATTGTGTAGAGTGTCTATAGATTTCTAACATACTTTACTCTTTCAATAGTAATCTTATCTTAAATAAGAATCACTTACAAACCGAATGAAAATCTTTTCAAAACTGTATGTTTAGTAATTTATTTTAATTAAAGGTATTATTTTATAATTTGTTTACTTTCCTAACTAAATAATATTCCATTTAATTATAAAGTTATTCTCTTTAAAACTTCCTTAAAACGAAACAATAAATTTGTAAAATTTTTCTTTTGGAAAGTATGTACACTTATCTATCCATTCATCCATTCATTTATTCATTCATTCATTCATTTATTTTCATTTCTTGTTGCTTTATTTGATTGCGTTACTTTTGATGTTAAATGTGCATGAAATATGAGTTTCTTTTGTTAGTTGTTGTTGTTGTTGTTCCTGTTCTATAATACATACACATACACCACATACGTACATTTATCTGACTGAGTTGTAAAGAATTTTTATTACTTTACTCTCTCGATGTTTATAACTGTAACTGTAACTGCCGAGTAACGAGTATTATTTTGAGTATCGCAATATGTTGTTGCCTTTTAGAACTCTGGCAATTACAATAAAAATAAACAACAACAACCACAACAATAAAGACATACATTTGTCCATATGTTTTCATTTCTATTCATCTATTTTCAACATTTTTTAGTTGATCTCTCTCTCTCTCTCTCTTTCTGTCTTTGTTTGTTTGTTGTTGTTTGCATTGTTTTGTTTGGCTCTCGTATTGTTTATTACAATCCATTTATCTTTTGTTGTAAATCTACAAGAGATTGCCCATATATATGTAAGTGTTTGTGTGTGTATGTGCTGTATAAGGCTATTATGATTGTGTATGTAAGAGAAGGATGTATAGCCTTTTTAAATAAACTATAGACCGAAAAAGTTAAGAAACAATTTTTATATCCTGTGACCAGAGCTACTTATTTAACGGATTATAAGCATGAAAGTTATCAAACGCCTATAAGTCATAAAGTTTATTATGTATGTATAGCAAGATTATTGGTCTTAATTTTCCGATTAAATATTTGCTATAAATCGGGTCCTTTGTTAAGGTCCTCGATATATAAGATATATTTTTTATTTTGAGGTGAAATCAACAAGAACTTCACCCCAGACTCAGAGGCAAGTTCTTTAAGGCTTCAATTTACAGTGTTTTATGTCCCAATTTTTCACTTAGTCTATCATCAGTCGTACGACACATCATCAGTTGCTCACATTAATCTTAGTTCGCAATTGTCGTTGGAAGCATACCCTGTATTTATTTAATATCAGCTAAAACCCTGCGTGCTTCGCTACCCCGATCTCCATTATTATCTTAAATGTTATCTTAGTTTTACTACTTACCCTTTTTCCACATTTTAACCCCTTCTTGTGCAAATCGGTAGGTTCTTTGTGGGTTCTGCTGTTTAGATGTTTCGTGCAATGCCCGCTTTTTGGCAGATGTGGGTAAATAGCAAAGCTTTCATTGTCACCTTTCTCCATATATAAATCCAATATTTAGTATCAATGGAAAGTGCTGCACCTACTTATCCAATTCAATCTAATCTTAGACTGATGTTTTGTATTGGCTAAGAAAATATTTAGTTTAAATTCACTTTAACCATCATCAATATATGCGAAATCAATATTTAGTTTGGATGGGAGGTGCCACGCCCACTTGTTCAAATTCGCATACTTTTTGACTCATAATTTTTAATGACTACGAAGCAATTTGGACCAAATTTTGGGACTTACTGTTACCATTTTGATGATAAAGACAAATACATATTTAAATTGTACGCCCAGTTGTAATTTTTGAAATTTATATAACCTATAGAAGAGACTCCAGACATAGAGAGAGATACTGCAAAAATTTCAAAAAAATCTATTCAGTCGTTTCGCTGTCTATAACGCACAAATAAACAAACACACAAACATAAATACATACCATACATGCATATATAAAGGGTCCGCCAAATACATTTTTTTTTTGAAACTGCTATAAAAAAAAACTACGGAATATTTTCTCAAATTTCTTTTTTTATTTGAAAGTAAAATCCTTCCGGTTAATAATGGAAAATAATTTCATTCAAATGGCTACCTCGGCTGGCCATGCAGTAGCCTACACTATCGGTCCAATTTTTAAGCACATTTTCGATTGTGTGCAGCTGTGTTTCACCAATGACTTCACGAATATTGTCCTTTAAAGCGTCAATTATCTCTGGCTTGTTGGCGTAACACTTATCTTTGACGTCATCCCGCAAATAAAAGTCCAACGGTGTCAAATCGCAGCTCCGAGGTGGCCAAATGACATCAGCTCTTCGGCTGATAATGCGATCTTCAAAAACAGGGCGCAAAACATCGAGTGTAGCTGTGTGGCACGTAGCGCCATCCTGTTGAAACCAAATATTGCTAATATCCTCCTCTTCAATTTTTGTGAACAAAAATTCGTCCAATATGGTCCGATAAAGATCGCCATTGACTGTAACGGCCACTCCTTACTTATTTTCGAAGAAAAATGGCCCAATTATGCCTCTGGACCAAAATCCGCACCAAAGAGTGACTCGTCTTGGGTGTATCGACTTTTCAATGCATACGTGCGGGTTTTCTGTGCCCCAAATGCGACAATTTTGCTTGTTTACATACCCGCCAAGATCAAAATGAGCTTCATCTGAAAAGATGATTTTTTTTTGGCAAAATCGGCATCTTCTGTAAGTCGATCGCAGGCCCACATAGTGAAGCGTTGTTCAAGCGTATACACAACCATATTCGTTCAGCGAACGAATTAATTACTAATTATCTGTCACATCAGACATGAGCTAAGTGTTACCATTCACGAAATAAGTACTAGTTGAAAAAAAACGTTAGATGGCGGACTCTACACATTCATTTTTAAATATAAGATTCAGGTTGTCAATTGGTGCTAGTAGTTATAGTACCTCGTACCTACCTCATACTGTATAGGTGCCTAGAGGTCTCTTTCTGATATGCATCAGTACCGAACAATCACCAAAGTTAAGTTCTCTCTTCACCGAATCTACCCATTGCATTTGAAACTATAGGGTTATCCACTTAGAGGGTTCAAAATCGCTGATCTGGTAAGGCTGTCAGCTGTTGTGTCATCTTTTTAGTGAAAAGTTTGCCATTTACGTATATGGATCATGATTCAAACGTGGCCACTTTTCCAGCATTATGGTGCGATTATGGCGGTCGTAAGTGACCTACTGTGTTACAGATTTGAAAAATTATAAAGAAGGTTGAAGAGACTGGAAGTGTTCCAGAAGTGATCAGACTTGTGCATCCTCCCAATATGCGGAATTGCAGCGTTTTCAACAATTGGCGTATTTTGCAGTTGGACTTGCACTTGCGTCCATATAAAGTCAAACTTACCCAAAAACTAAGGCCGGCTGACCATTCTTTGCGCCGTAGATATGCTGATGCGGTGTTAGAACAAAAGTCTTTTAAAGCTAATTTTTCGAATAGAATTCTCTTTAGCAATGAGACTAATTTTTTACTCGGTGATTAAGTCAACAACCAAAATTGTCCAATATAGTACTCGGACACTCCAAAAGTGATTGTGGAAAAGCCATTGCATCTATGAAAAACTCTCATGTATGGGCCGGTGCTTCAAAGTCTATTTTGGGGCCCCTGGACTACGTACAGGAGAGGTGCTTTTTAATAACGGTAGGGTAGCTAACTCTATCGATTCGTTAGAGCATCGTCGCAATATGACGTGTGTTTCATTTGTCTATCGGTACTATAACGGAATGTGTTCTAACGAAATAAAGGACTTTACACCGCATAATCCTATATTTTTACGCTGTAATCGTTATTCCCCTAGGGCACACCCCTTTCTAGTTGAATGAATCGCAGAGCGTATTATAAAGAGAATTCGTACTTTAGCTGTCCCTTCGTTTGAGGAACGATCTTCCTGCGAAAATTTTCCTGTCACTTACGATATGGATAAGATCAAATCAAATGTCCATAAATACTACTCCCTCCATCCTCTGCCACACAACCGATTTTCCTAGTATCAGCCCAATGAACTGTATGAGTAGTGGTCATCCCCTTAGCGCTGGTCTTTAGTTAAGAAAAAGTGACTGTTTGGTGCTTATTATTGTCTGGAGTAGTCATTTGGCCGAACTCTTCGAAAATGACGCTAGAAGAACTGTTACCGTCAATTCAGAGCGCTATGGCCGTATGATAACCGACTTTTGTTGACCTGCAATTGAAGTTTATGAATTGTACGGTATGTTTAACAAGATGATGCTATCAGCCACACAACACGACCGATTTTGACTTTATTGCAAGAAATATTTCCCGTTAGCGATTTTTTTCGGCTTAGCGACGTTAATTGGCTTCCAAGTTCGTGCGATTTGCCTCCATTAGACATTTTTGTGAGACTACGTCGAAGACCATGTCTCAGAGGAGCTTTTGAAAACCAACAATCGTCAAGTAATCGCCAGAAATGTAGGAAAAATGGTCGAGAACTACCTCAAAATGATCGTCTGCTGCGAAAGCGGACATTTAAATGACATTGTGTTACGTACGTAATGGCGAGGTCCAAGCATTAAAATAAAATAAAAGTGTTATCAAAATCATAGCTTTGCCTGTTTTATTTAACTTTACTTTTGAAATCGGAAGATTGGGCCACTGGATCTATCGTCCACAGCGATTCAGTGGATGTCTATACGGGCGTTTTCAGACTACAGAACAGGGTAGGTAGGCAGGTCATGCTCCAGTGTGGATCCGTGGTAATGGCGCATTTACCGAAGATATAAATATATATCTGTTCAGCTCTCTTGCGGGTGTGACCTTCAACTCTAAGCTGGTCATGGACTGCCGTGATTTCTTTGTGACACTATCACGAAAGTTTTCTGTACACCTGGGTTCCTGGTCACAAGGACATCACTGGTAACCATGCTGCTGATGAACTCGCTATGGCGGACACACTTCTTCTGGATATACATCTTCACGTGTTGGGTGGGTGTGCCTCTTACCTCCGTTAAATTGGCGATCAAGCGATCAAGTATATGTCGAACGCTGAAAAAGCGTGGATGTAAGGTTACTCTCGGTTTATTGTCAGACTGCCAGACTTATCTGGCCCAGGTTGGATATGAAGCGTACCAATCAACTGCTCAAACTACACTGTCGCAGCATTTCCTTTGTTGTATTCATCCTCACGGATCATTGCGTCATGGGTAGGCACGCACAAAGGCTGGGAATTGGCTGAGGAGAAGGAGACCATGCTCCGCTTTATCTGCCAGCGTCCGTCACTCGCACGACAGAGAATTCTTGAACTGGGATCTCCACTTATCGATTCATTAGACTGTCGGGCTGGCTTCCGATCTAACCTAGGGAAGTGCTTCTGTGCGGTGCCTCTCTGTGATGAAAGGGACTCTGAAAATAGAACAGGGATAATGCGTTATGTGGTACCCTTATATGTGCCTCCTCGAAAAATGATTATGGATCCATTCTTCGCTTACAGTTGCAAAACGGTTTACAATTCCGTTTAGAACATTGCGGATTTTGGTTGAGTTCAGCAATCGGGAACTCTATCGTGTATAGAAAAATGTTTTTGAATGTATTTGCATAAGGTATACTTCCCCTTAGGTCTGTAACTATAGTAACAAGTAAAAGTTCATATATTTTATTAAGATGATTGTAAACAAAAGTTGAAATCTCACAAATACCCATGAACCAGAATCCTTTGCTTTGCAAATGTATGTGTGTTTATGCGTGTGTAGGAGAATGGATAAAATATGTATTTGTGTGCATCAAAATAAAATCCTGTTGCACAATACATTACGAATGGTTGTTAATAAAAGTTTTTTTTTTGGTAATTTTCTTGTCCGGCAACCATTACAATAGAAAACTTTGGTCTGCAAAAGATAATAAAAATCCTCTTATTTTCTGCCATTCAAAGTTGTCGTAAATTTTTGGTAACTCTTCGACAAGCTTTGAATAATGTTGTATAAGAGAAAAATTCTTTTTTGTTTTATTTTTTGGAAAAATAAATGAAAAATCATTGTGTAATAGAAATGTGGAATTGGTGTAAGTTTGGCAATTATTTTACGGATTTTTTTTGCTTTATTTCTTATAAAAAAAATGAATAAAAACAAAAAAGAGAAAAAATTGTCAGAAAGTCAAAAATAAAAATAAAAAAAATTTAAAAAATATTTGTTTTATTGCCATAAAAACTTACATTGCCGCCTCAAAATAACACCCACCCAACACTGTGGCTGAAGAGTGTGACTCGAAGAAATGGGGTACTTTCGAGTGCCAGTGTTTACGCTCCCATAACGAATATCGACGTCAGCACAATGCTCCACCATTAAAATTAACTAAAAAGCTCAACAAAATAGCCTCGAAATACGCTAAAGTATAAAACAATTTTAAGTCAGTATTTAACTGGTGTTATCATCATACGTTTTCTTGTTTCCCTAGAAACTGGCTGCCAAAGGTAAATTTGAACACAGTCCTGGTAATACATATGGCGAGAATCTCTTTCATTCCTTCGGTTATCCCAAAGTAACTGGCGATATGGCTGTTAAGCCTTGGTATGATGAAATCGCAGAATATGATTTTGCTCGATCTGAATTCTCTGATGCCACGGGTCATTTCACACAGCTCGTGTGGAAGGATTCCAAAGAGTTGGGTGTGGGTTATGCAAAGAAGTGAGTAAATTGTTATTTTGAATGTCTTTCTCTTTACATTGATTGTAAACTACTTTGTTAGGGGCAAGAATTTCTATGTAGTTTGCAATTATTTTCCACCTGGCAATGTAATTGGCCGTTTCAGAGAGAATGTTTTGCCAAGAAATTGATTTCAGTTAAAAAAGGCATTAAATTGCAGAAAAAAAAGAAATTTTTGGAAGAATAAAATTTAAGTTTTAAATTTGTTTAGTGTTTTATTTCATATTCTAATTTAATGGCAGGAACGCCACCTGCTGGCTGCCATTACATCAAACATTGCAGTCTGGCTAACACTTCAGTCCCAAGCTCATCACAGGAAACTTCTAATCCCACATAGTGTTCAGTGCCTCTCAAGGATTCTTCTCAGAACAAACTGCGTAATGTGTACTGATCTCTGAACATTATATAGTTGGTCGACTACAAACAACCTCTTAGTTATAGTCCACTATATCAGTGATTCATGACAAATGTTGCTGTCGTCTGTAAACGAGTAGAAGGAAGTGATAAGAACCAAGTCCTTTAAAGATATAAGAAGGAAGGGAACTTTGGTATCCCTCTGAATTTACCCTGAACTTATCGAATCCGATCCTATCCTATCTATAACCACTCTTCTAGAGCGATCTCTATGTATACCCAACATAAATCGAAAAACGCGACTAACGACACCAAAATCAAAAAATTTCTCTATAAGCACCTCATAACAAACTCTAACAAGTACCTCTGAGTTATTCACGGCCACAAGTTTATTTTCACCAAATCCACACATGGATTTGTTCCACTTCTCGGAAAACACCGACAATAAATCACCAATATCTAGAACGGAACTTTCGCAAACCGTGCAGATGATGGCTTAGTAAATTGTTGGACTTTAAATACTTAACTTGGTGGTAGGTAAGGTTATCAGAGGACGCCGTACAAACTTCCAGCACACTTAGCCTCGTTAGAGTTCATTGTGTTTCCCCATTAGCTTCCCCAGGACAACCACTGTCTCGTTATCTAACTTGCAGATTAGCTCTACATAAGAGTTGTTATAGACGGGATTTCATCCGACGCTTTCAGTATAAATTCAGGGGTACCACAAGGCTCTGTTCTTTCTCCAACTCTATTTCTAATATTTCTTAACGGCTTTCTTTTTCTCATATTTAATACTATTTACTCTTTTGCAGATGACAGCAACACTTGTCATTCATATTCTTGTGATCGTAGGCCGAGACTTTTGGAGATTGGGTCGAAAAGGCGAAATATGAACGACACATTTATAAACGACCTGTCGAAAATCTCTGAGTGGGGTTGCGCGAACAGGGTCGACTTTAAAGCGCGCACGACCCAATGTTGCTTTCTGACACGCAGACGTGGTGGTGTGTTGTCGTTTATACCTATGGGTAAAGTAGATATTGAGCAATCAGATGCTGTTGATATTCTGGGTATGAGAATCCATTGTGACGTTCGTTATAACGAGCACATATTTCGAGTGTCGAAAGAAGCATTCAAGTGTCTCGGCTTCTTAAGACGGTGTAAGAATTACTTCACTTCATCTGATCTCTTTAATATTTACAAGACCTATATCCGACCCAAAATGGAATACAACTCTCATGTATGGGCCGGTGCTTCAAAGTCATTTAGGAGCTTCTCAACCGCGTACAGGAGAAGGCAAAGGTTCTTATTAATGACGGTAGGGTAGCCAACTATATCGATTCATTAGAGCATCGTCGTAATGTGGCGTGGGTTTGTTTGTTCTATCGGTACTATAATGTGTCGTACTCGTATTTCTCCTAGAGCCCATCCCTTTGTGGTTGAGTGTCCAGTAAATCGCAGAACGTATTATAGGAAGAACTCGTTCTTCGGTCGCACTATTCTTCTTGCGAATATTTTTCCTGACACTTACGACATGAGCAAATTTAAATCGAACGTCCACCGACACTGTTCTACCTATTTTCCTAGTACCAACACAATGCACTGCATGAGTAGGGCCTATCCCATGAGTGCTGGTCTTATTGAAAAAAACAGATGTTCAGTGTCCTCATCTTCCCACATAGATAATGACCCGTAACTGCTTCTTTTACCGCAAATACTATCGTTAGATTAAGTAGTTGCACAGACCTCTACTTGTCCATTCTCGGCCAGAGAGTTCTAGCCTGTCTACAAGTCGGAGCTTGCCAAAAAACCATGGAAACTTTACTCAAAGTTGAGATTTTTATTGCTGCAGTCATTGTCATCAGCAGTCTTTAGGTTAGATTAGGTTAAAAGGGGACGCAGGACAAACTTCCAGCACACTTAGGCCACATCGAGCCCATTGATAGATACCCTTTAATCACCACAAATTTAATCTGCGATGTGGAAAAAAATGTTTTTCTTTTGCAACCATCAAATAAATTACAATTTAAATCCAACATTTACATGCTTTTATCGAAAACCATTTAATCAATTAATTCCCATGCAGTTGAGCTTAAAAGCCACCAAATGAATTGCCAGAAATACTTCAC
This sequence comes from Wohlfahrtia magnifica, assembly GCA_023159175.1. Lineage (NCBI taxonomy): Eukaryota > Metazoa > Arthropoda > Insecta > Diptera > Sarcophagidae > Wohlfahrtia > Wohlfahrtia magnifica. The sequence continues at coordinate 1,699,943 of JAKWBJ010000052.1, read as the reverse complement.
GTTTAAAATAATATCGATAATTATCATCATAATCTGTGTAATGGATGGAAGTCTTAAGGAATTTCAAAATCAATTAACAAATGCATCATGCATGCCTTGATGATTGAAGATGTTACTGCTTGCAACTCTTGTGTGTTCAGCTAAAACTTTTGGTTGCATTTGAAGCTTAAAACTGATTTAATAGGCAACCAGCTATCAAATCATTCATCTGAGTGTGTGCATGCATTACCATATCAATGGATGAAGGAGGACAATGCGATGTAGGAGGAATGGATGGATGGTTGTAATCATAAAAAAAGGTTTCGTTTCTCTGCGTTTAAATGGTGTTATCTCTCTCGCTCTGTATGCTCCCGTCAATGTCAATGTGTGTAATTTGCATAAGTTTGTGTTTTTTGAAATGACAGATGACTTGAAAGTGATAATCATTGTGATTGTATCTCAAATAAAATTCTCAACAACATTTACATATACAACAGACACTAGAGTGAGTGCATAATTTCTAAAGTGCAGTGAGTAGTAGAACTAAAAGCTGTAGTAGTTGTTGTTAGTGATGGCGATAATCGAACTCTTTTGGTAAGTGTTTAGTAAAAATGAATGACAGTATAGTGTGGTTAAGAAGTTGATAAAACAGTGAGTGGGTGATTGAGTGAGTAACTGACTGCTAAGTGTTTGATTTATTTGTTAAGTGGGCAAAATGATAGTACAATACGTAAGTATAAGCCAAACTTTAGTCAAATAATTGACAATCAAACATTTAAACTCGTTTATATAAGTCTGCTAAAGCCAAAAGAAGATTTAATTTTAATTAAAAAATTTTTAAATGAACTAATAATTAAATGTTTCTTTTTTTCTTATATTTGTTGTTTAAATATATAAACAATTATTACTTTTCAAAATAAATTTTTATTAAAGATACTTAAAACCATTAGAGCTTGCTTGGTTTACACTTCAATGAACTTAAGTAAATCGTTAGCAACACTTTTAAAAGGATGTTTTTAATATTATTTTTTTAATTTAAACAATTTTATTTATTTAAAATATTTGATAAATATTTGATTACAAATTTTAAGATTTTTATAAATAACAATAAGTATTTTAAAAGGTCAATCAATAAGTCCGTGGGATAAGTAAGAAAAAAACAAAATTTTGACAAAATTTGACTTTTATTATTCAACGTACTCGTAGTAGCCTTCGGAGGCGATATAGTAATTTTTACAACTTTTCGATATCACTTTTAAACACGATTTCTCTTTCTCATCAAAAAAGGCCTCAGTTAAATCGATTACTTCATCATTGGATTTAAATCTCTTTCCAGCAAGCATTCCCTAGTGATCTGAAAACAGGAAAAAGTTGCTGGGGGATAAATCTGTAGAATACGGTGGGTGGCTAAACAATTCAAAGCCCAATTCATAAAATTTTGCCATCGTTTTCATCGATGTGTAAGCTCATGCGGCACCCAATTTGAAGAGAGCTTTCGCAAACCCAAATATTCGAATAAAATAGTAAAAGCACTACCATCTGTTATCTTTACCATGTCAGCTAGCTTGTGCACCTTCAATTTGCTAACGTTCAAAACTAATTTGTGGATTTCTCTCATTTGGGCGTCCACTGCGCTCTACATCGTTTGTGCTGGTATGACCACGTTTAAATTCAGCGAAACCCTTCCTTACTATATGTCTCGATGGACCACAGTTCGGTTAATGTTTACTAAGCCTTTTTTTTTCGTTAATAAGTAATGCTTCATCAAAATTCGAAATTAACTTTTTTAATTTTTTTTTTTTCAATAATAAAAGTTGCTTCACATAAAATGCTTTAACTCAACAATCAATAGTCAGATTGCTGTCAAATTTATATACGAATCATTTGAAGGTTCGTACTAAATAAAAATCATATGGACAAAATTTTAGTAACGCCATTTACGGACTTATTGTGTGACCTGATATCATCGACATTTTTTTTTACTTGAGGTTTTTTTTACTGGTACAAAAAGAAATAGGTTGCGAGAATTAGAACAGAAGGATAAATATTAGTGGACGTTTAATTTATACTTGAGGATGGCGTAATGTAGTGGTTAGTGGCACGCATAACAACACAAGTGACCCAGGTACGATATAACGCATGTATGTAATTGTGGTTTCAAGTGTTTAATAAAGTGAGTTCACCTTACTTTCAGACAACCCCATCAAAAAAAAAAAAAAAAAAAAAAAAAAAAATAAATAAATAAATAAATAAAATAAAATAAAATAAAATAAATAAATAAATAAATAAATAAATAAATAAATAAAATAAATAAATAAATAAATAAATAAAATTAAAAAACCCCTGACTCTTCCATAGAACGAATAATCAAAAGAAAAACGCCATCTAGTGGGAAAAAATTTCAATGCTAAGTAATGATCAAAACCACCACTTAGCAAGGATCTTCACCATTACACAATAATATGGAGGGAGCTACAGTGTATTAATCATCTACATATTTAGCTTAAAAAATCAAATTGATCACTGTAACTAAAACAAAGTAATGGATGCTTTGTGGATAACTCACACGCTCCCTAGAGGGGTGACGGAGAAAAAAATTATACTTATCCATACCGTAAGTCACATGTCTTTCTTTTGCTGGAAGATCGTTCCGAACGATGCAGTCAAAGATCAGATCACAATTCATTGGACAATCAACTACAAATGAATTCACTTTTAAAATTTTGTATGGAGAATAATGTAATTCGGCTTATAATTGGAGATTGAATTATAAACGAAAAAACGAAGTAAGAAAAACGTATTGTGTTTCTAATAACAATAAAATATCAAATGTACAGACATACTACCTTGATCAAAAAGTTTTTGGAATAACCCGCGTGTGGCGGTCCCATCGTTCCAATTTGAATTTTTTTCCATCTGGTACATCTGTTGTTGTTATTCCCGCTTAATCTTAGAGTCATACCTTGACCAAGAGTACACCTATCTCTATGTGTGTTGGCGATGTTTTACAATTTTGACCGTATTAGGGTCGCAAAAAACATGATTTGCGAGGCTGAATTCGATCTCACACTCGTCAAAAGGATCACTACTGGAGACGAGACATGGGTTTATGAGTACGACATGCAATCCAGACATCAGGCAAGTGAGTGGCGTTCACCAACTCTTGTCTACGTAGCTTTTGCAAATGTCAAGCTATGACGCTAAGATTTAGCGGGAATATCAACCACAGATGATCTATATTGTGATCTATACTGTGTGTTAACTTCGTTCTGATTGCTACAAAATTATGGTTTGTTACAATGCGACTAGCGTAGGTTCAAACTATAAAATGTTCATCACTTGTTGACTTGCTGGTCCGTTTGGATTAGTAGCATTCCTTTGTTTTTTTCTTGCAAGAGTAGACTCGCCGTATGTCACTGTCGTTATTGATAAAAATCTTTGCATTGCAAGAGTTGTTTTTTCTTTGTTTTATTTGCATTTGGGATTAATAAAAACCAACAATATGGCGCAGATTTATACTGAGATGAAGTTGCAAGTATGCGTAAATATGCACAAAAAATATCTTCTATGTATTTATTACCTTTTCCTTCTTTCTTCATCGAAACAAAACACATATCATGGTAATACATGTCATGTACAATTTATAGAGATAACTCTTAAAAATATTATAAGACATACAGTGAGCGTCAAAATAAAGTGTACAATATTATTCTCGAGAATCTATTCTTTATTTCAGCCTTTTAAAGGACGATGCTTAAAATATTTCATACTGCTTTAAAACTCTATTTAAAGCTTTACAAAGTTCTGAATAAAAATAGTAAAAAAAAACATTATTACAACAACTAAAGTTATAAACCAAAAAGGAAACGTACTTTATATTGTATGCGTCAAAATAAAGTATACAAGAATAAACCTAGGCCACAAAAAAGAATGACTTAAAAATACCTGGCAAGTGAAACCATTTTTATGAGAGGTGCCACACAGAAGAACAAGAATCTTATTTTGGAATTTTCGTAACAGTTTCAAAATGTTGGGTTACGGATAAAAAGCCGATTTTTCACATTTCAAGCACTTAAAGACTTTGAAAGAAGAAGAACAGATCTTTTAAGTGGTGTATACTTTAGTTACTTTACTTAAATTTATGAAATATCTGTGTATATTTCTTAATAACAATAATGTTGTACACATTATTTTGACGCTTACAGTATATGCTAGACTGTCTAAGAAAATTTATTTAAAAAAAAATTATAAAAATAAATCAAAAGTGTTGTAAAATACAACGATTTGTCTTATTTGTCAACAGACAATACAACTGGGATTTGAATTTTTCCCGCTTTTTTATGGAGAGGTTGTGTAAAAAAAAAGAACGGAAAATACTTACATACGTATAATGTCTAAGATACAAAACTAGAGATTGGAAATAAATATAAAAAAAAATATTAAAATACAAATCTTAGGGTATGTACAACATCCCAATATAAATACAACATCACAATGAAAAAGTTGTCTTGAAAGTTGTCTTTTGAAACCACATTTTGGTTCTGTAATTGACATATTATTTGAATATCTTTAACGCGATTTCATACTCAATTCCGCTCGGATCTATTGAAAATAATATCTTCCGACCCTTCTTCAAAAGGCAAAAGGGAGCTGGTAGAGCTGAAAAACAATCGATAGTACTATCGTAGTATCGATAGTTTGTTTTGGGCTGACCATCGATAGCTTTTTTTTTTCACTATTGATACTATCGTCAAATTATTTCAAGGTCAGATTTGCAAAAATTTTTTTGCGCAGGTTATTAGTCGTCTGTAAATTTTTATAGTTACACAGGAATACAGTTTCACAGTTTTTTAAATTTCTATTTATTAAACTCATATGAAGTATGAATTGTAACTAAAATTTGTTCGTACATACTAGGGAGGATTGATATTGAAGCTACCTAAGTAGGAAAAAAACATTTTATTTTTCAAAAACCATTCATTTCTCAACATAGTCTCCTCTTAGCTCAATACACTTAGTAGGGCGATTTTCCAACTTTTTTATACCATCTGAATAATACGACTTTGGGAACTTCTCAAAATACGCATTAGTTTCGGTAATCACTTCTTCGTTTGAGATGAATCTTTTTCCTGCGAACCATTTTTTCAAGTTTGGAAACTGGATAAAGTCACTAGGGTCTAAATCTGGACTATAAGGTGGATGATCAACCAATTCGAAGTGGATTTCTCGTAGTTTTAGCATCGTATCTAATGCTGTGTGAACCGGTGAGTTGTCTTGAAGAAAGAGCACTTTTTTTGTTTAAATGTGGTCGTTTTTCCTTGATTGCATCAACAAATTGATCCAATAATGCACGATAATACTCTCCTGTGATTTTGTATCCCTTCTTAAGCTAATCGATGAGAAATATTCCGTGTGCATCCCAAAATACAGTGGCCATAAGCTTGCCAGCCGATTTCGCTGTCTTCGCCTTCTTCAGAGCACTTCCACCAGCTTCCACCCATTGCTTCGATTGATTTTTGATTTCAGGTGTGTAGCGGTGAACCCACGTTTCATCAACAGTTATTAATCTACGCCAAAAATCAGCAGGATTATGCTTTATCATGTCCAAACACCGCTGTGAAGTGATCTGTCGAACTCGTTTTTATTCAACACTGAGCAAACACGGCACCCATTTTGCCGATAGCTTGTTCAAATGCAAGTGTTCATGCAAAATGTTGAACACACATTCATATTATATGTTTGCCATTTCAGCAATCTCACGTATTTTGATCCAGCGATCATTCATAACGATATCGAGGATTGTCTTGATATTTTCTTCAGTAACCACCTCTTTTGGCCTTCCTGTTTATGGTATTGTTGCAGTGCTTGTTCGGCCCCGTTTAAATTCAGCAATCCAATATTTTACCATATGATCTGACGGTGCAGATTCGTCGTAATGTTTATCAAGCTTTTCTTTTGTCTCTTTCGCCGTTTTGTCTTTCAAATAATAGTGTTTAATCACTACACGAAATTCACTTTTTTCCATTTTCCAAGAAACACAAAAGTTGCTTACTTCAAGCGACTACAACAAATAATCGATGAATTTGACTAAAATTTTGACAGCTGACTTTCGACAGATCGTAATTTCTAAGAAAGAAATAGTTTTTGTGATTGTGCTGCCATCTAGCGCTAGGTGGTTTCAATGTCAATCCGTCCTCGTACGATTTTGCATTTAACCCAAGCAAATTAATTATCGTTTTGTCAGACCATAGCATGTTGTTTTAGCTATTACGGTGCAGGTTTTGCTTCTGTTTGCTGTGAAACGATAAATTACGAGGACTCTTACTCATAAGTGTAGCTTCCATAAGGTTTTTTCTTATTTTGCACCCTTAAACAGGAGAATAAGTTCATTTTTGGGACTTTTTGATGACTTGATGGGGTTAATCTTTGAAATACGCATTAAAGGTTTGTCAAAACTGACAGTTATTCTATGCTTTTTTCCCATAGTCTCTGCAAGTTTCTTTCACTGGATCTTATTAATTACTTTAGATTTGAAGCACTTCGTAGTCTGAACAATTTTCGCTAATTATAAGGTCTACTCAAAATCTTCAATACATCAAATTTTATGACATACTGGACAAAAATAGAGTGTCCCTATTATATGTTTCAATACTGAATATTTATTATTAGTCTTTCCCTTTAACCTAAATTCTAATATTGTTGCCACAAGTAGCACTTAAAAGAATCCTATAGTATCGATAGTTTCGTTAGTTTACAAGAAAACTATCGATATATCCTTTTTATTACGGACATTACTCATTGTAAAAATGCGCCAGCTGCTAGAGCTGCAAAACTATCGACAGTCGGCAAACTCGATAGTATCGATAGTTTTCTTTTATCGATAGTTTTCTTGTAAACTATAGAAACTATCAAGTGAGCCGACTATCGATAGTTGCTCATTGTAAAAATGCGCCATTTTCTAGAGCTGCAAAACTAACGACAGTCGGCAAACTCCATAAAATCGATAGTTTTCTTGTAAACTATCGAAACTATCAAGTGAGCCGACTATCGATAGTTACTCATTGTAAAAATGAGCCAGCTTCTAGAGCTACAAAACTGTCGACAATCGGCAAAATCGATAGTATCGATAGTTTTCTTTTATCGATAGTTTTCTTGTAAACTATCGAAACTATCAAGTGGGCCGACTATCGATAGTTGCTCATTGTAAAAATGCGCCATCTTCTAGAGCTGCAAAACTATCGACAGTCGGCAAACTCGATAAAATCGATAGTTTTCTTGTAAACTATCGAAACTATCAAGTGGGCCGACTATCGATAGTTACTCATTGTAAAAATGCGCCAGCTTCTAGAGCTACAAAACTGTCGACAATCGGCAAAATCGATAGTATCGATAGTTTTCTTTTATCGATAGTTTTCTTGTAAACTATCGAAACTATCAAGTGGGCCGACTATCGATAGTTACTCATTGTAAAAATTCGCCAGCTTCTAGAGCTGCAAAACTATCGACAGTCGGCAAACTCGATAGTATCGATAGTTTTCTTTTATCGATAGTTTTCTTATAAACTATCGAAACTATCAAGTGGGCCGACTATCGATAGTTACTTATTTTAAAAATGTGCCAGCTTCTAGAGCTGCAACTCTATCGACAATCGGCAAGCTCGATAGTATTGATAGTTTTCTTTTATCGATAGTTTTCTTGTAAACTCGATAGTATCGATAGTTTTCTTTTATCGATAGTTTTCTTGTTTACTATCGAAACTATCGAGTGGGCCGACTATCGATAGTTTTGCAGCTCTAAAAGCTGGCGCATTTTTACAATGAGTAATGTCCGTAATAGAAAGGATATATCAAAGTTACTGTCAGTAAAAACTGCTACTGGTAAGATTGCGAGTAGATTTTCTTATATCTTAAATGACAATTTTTAAAGGCGGGCATAATTCTTAAGCAATTTTCTGTGTGTTAAGCTTCTATTTAATTTTTTGTTGTTGTATACATACATATTGCAAAAACAACAGTCTTTTGTTTTGTTTTTAATTTAAAGTGCTTTCAAGGATAAGAATACAAAATTAATATTTGCAATATAAAAGCTTATTAATATGAAATTAATGCATTTAATTAATAATGAAAATATTAACAATTTATGATGAATATGTTTGGAAATTAAAATGAATACTTTGTATGAATACATACTAAAAAAATAACATAATAAATAAAATAATAAATAATAAATATTAAAACATAACTATATCGTTGGATTAACAATTAATAAACGTTCATTCATTAAATATCAATTTTACACAAGAGTTAACATTAATTATTAATTATTGATAATGCATCGTAATTGTAATATTCAGTTTAGGTATAGAGAAGGATAACCAAGGTATAGAGAAGAATAATTATATACGCGCGGGAGAATTAAAATGATTTTCTGAAAATTAAGAAAATATTTTAATATTCCTAAGATGTAGCAGTTTATGTTCTGGTGCCAAAATTTTTGAAAAGACCAACCATATTCTACTACTATTACTTTTACTTATTCACTTAAAGTTTAGATAACAATTTTATAATCTGTCTGGCAATAGTATGTTTTTAATTCTCCAATTACCATGAATTAAAAATTCTTGGCGTTTTTATTATAGTATGCAACAAATGGAAAACAGTTTTCTGACCTTGGATAACCACTATATTTTTTTGATGCGCTATGGTCACCTAATTTCGAAAATCATCATCATTTCAGATTCTATGAAGAAGTTTTTTTAGAATTTTTTTTGCAGGTGCTGCTTCATACATCTTATGATTATCTGCAAATGACTCATTCGATTTTGTTAAACAACATGCTAAAAATTTGAAATTATACCAGTTTAGAATCCGAAATGCTGATGATTTTTGTAGTTAGATGACCATAGCGTATCAAAAAAATATAGTGGTTATTCAAGGTATTTTTGCTTAATGCTTAGTGTTGTTAAGCTCGATTTGATTTTATTAAAATAAAAATTAATATTTTAATCCTATCATGTGAGCGATTGCAGAAGTCAAAAAGGGAATATATACAAAAGGGATGCCAGTCTAACTGTAAACTTTTGAAAGTATAAGAATGGTTGGCAAAAAATAGACGAAAGTATTGAAAGAATAACAGGGTTGCCATATTACTACCCGGTAAGATGAAAACTTCCGAAATCGTAGTGGAAGATTAAAACGTCTGTCACATCGGGTAGATTTCATCGATACTATTGGAGAATTATGTTTAATTATGTGTCACAGTCGTTTGCTAAAGAATTGATCACCATTCGCTGCCATTAAAATTCGGTTGTAAAACTTGTTAAAGATTTTCTTGGGGTTAACTGGTTTAAAATATTTCGCAGTCTTCTGTATAACACGAACCATCATATGGAATAGGCAGTAAGGGGCTTACCGTATCGCTTCTTATAAAAACATGAAACCGACGACCATATGGTAGGTAGGCGGGTGTCTTACTTACCATACCACAGCGGCACCATGGATTCGAGCTGTCTCTCTCGGTCAAATGTAATTTTTTAATGAACACCGAATCTTGCTTTCCAGTTATGCAGAATTGTCTGTGCTATTGTTTCGGCGGTCTTGCCTGGCGTAGGTATAGCCTCAGACCATCGTGTAAAATAGTCAATATTTGTTAAGCATATGTGAAATGGTTCTACGATGTTAATGTTGATGTATGTAGAGCATTCTCTCGGCGTTTCGTATTTCGACGTTTTCGATCTTGTGTGCTCTGGACCTATAAAAGCTGACATGTAATGTAGGCTTGAACAAATTTCGCAATGTTCCTGCTAACTTTTGGTCAAACAAAATCTGTTGTTATTATTTTGTTGAAGTTTGTATGCCAGAGTGAGCTAGCCTTTGAACGATAGATAATACAAAGTGCGACTGAAGTAACTATATTTTCAAGAAATAGAAAAAAAATCTTAGTTGTTTGCGTAATTGCATAGCGTTTCATTTTTATATATTCTTCCAAGTTAAATTCCTGAAAAAAAAAATTAAATATTCACAAGCAAAGAAGTTAAAACTGTTTACATCATATAGTATAGTCTGCCTATGAAATGGTTTTGAAATATACGGTCGTATGCTTCATAAGTGGTGTTATTGAAAAGTTACACTTTTACCCCCATATTCATAAAAATATACTCGATTTATGGAAATTTTTTTGTAATAGCTTTAGAACTTAGCTGAGAAAAGGTTGTATTATCTTCTAAAACTTAAGCGATTATTCTTCTTCTTGATCTGCATAGAGTGTTCTCTGCCTTTAGCTGTTCTTAAGAGTTCCACGTTAGTAATATCACTATTTCGAAACTTCGATAACTATTTTCGTTCCTATTTATCTTTTACATTCAAGTTTGTGCTGCAGAGTGAGTTTGTACTTTCCATTTCGCATTTTCCTCCATCACTTCTCTAGGGAACATATTGACTTTCCACAAAGTATCCATTGCTTTATTTCAGTTTCATTAATTAAGTTGGTTTTTCAAGCTAAGTAGATGATTAATCTACTGTGGCTCCCCTCCATATAATTGTGTAGTGGTGAAGATCCTTGCTTAGTGGTGGTGGTGATCTTTACTTAGTATTATAATTTTTTCCCAGTAGGTGGCATTTTTTTTCTTGGGCACTTGTCTGATGCTTGTCATCATCGCCAGAGATAAATTGGAAGGTTAGGGGGCTTCTTCATTATTTTTAGATGGAGTTGTTTTGAGAGAAGTTGAAGTCTCTTTTTGTTCAACACTCAAAACCGCAATTACATTTTTTTCATCATGCCCTCTGCCGGGGCTCGAACCTGGGACGTTTGTGTTGTTAGGCGTGCGCTCTTATCACTACATCATGCCATCCCCTCTCATTTCGCATAAAGAATGAAAAATATGATGTGTTTCACCTTTTTACAATAGTAAGTAGTTAACGATACTGATTTAGATTTGAAAAAGTCCAAGTGATTTCTAATAATTTTTTGTAAAACAACATTTCAAAAGCTTCAATTCTATCGAGGTCTGCTGTCTTTATTTTCTTTACCATATAGGAGCACTGTAAAGACATAAAACCTTACGAAACGTGTTCTGAGCGCGATGCTTAAAAATTAGTTAAAAATTTTTTGATTGATTTGAGTTTTACGGTGTCGAGTAGTCGATTATAAAGCTTTAAAATGTTTACAATTTACTTTTTATTAATTTTATTTTATATTCTTTTAATAACCAAATTATAAAAGTTTTTTTTTATTATGTTTTTAATCAAATAAATACAAATTCTGTTTAATTTTTTTAACAGAATTTTTATTTTTTAATTAGTTATCGTGAAGTGAGGAAGAGGGGAAATCAGTATTACACAAATAGTCACTTTAATTAAATTAAAAATGATTTAATAAAGCAATTTTCAATTAAATTCATATTCATAGTTCGAGTGCAATTTGTTGCTGCCATTTACTGATATTGAAAACAATCGTTTCATAATTGTCTATGATTTCATATGTACATACATATTCATATATGTTTGTATGTATATTGTAAACAATTTTAATTTAATTGTTACATGTGAGTTAATACTGTAAGTGAATTGAATGAGGATGTGAGATGAATTTCATAAATTTCCGAGCCTTAGACAGTAGATCATCAATGAAACGCTTTTTTGCTTCTCATACTCACTCATGAATTTCTATGAATGTATGACTGAGTACACATCATTAGTATACTCATAGCTAATCATACTCATGGCATTCATTCATTTCTCAAAAACTACTCATCATACTCATAAATGATTCGCATAATCCATCAATACTCATGAGTACTCATTATAAGGTTGTCTGTTTGCGTATATATTTGCGAATATAAGCGTTGGCTATTTAAAAGAAAAAAAAGACACGCAAACGGACAACTTTATAATGATTATTCAAATGCTCATATTTGAATCATACTCATTTTGCATCGTCTACGCACAATGAGTGCAGATGAGTATGAATCAATAGCATTATAGATATTGATAAGTATGAGTATGATGAGTACTTCGAGCTTTCTGTATTATAACGGTGGTTTTTTTTCGCCAGGATGGAACTCAGTTGGTTCCAGGATAGAACAAATATCAAGAAAAATAAAACTAACCGATTTCGAGATCTTCACTCCTTAATTTTATTAACAACTTTTCTTGTTTTAACTTATCGATCAAGAGTGCCTCCTTTAGAGGTCGGAACACGACTGCCTCCCTCGAAAAGATCTCATACCTTTTATTTTTTTCAGGGAGATATGACGGTCTCTGCCAGTATTTCCCATGTAGTGGTTCTTTATGGTAGTTAGTATTTCCCAGTCACCAATACTCCTGGAATATATGGCACTCTGTACCAGTATATTGCCTGGATACTACTACTACAAACCTGGGATCTATGGCTGTTTTTACCAGTAGAACTCCCTGGTCACTACTACCACTACATGCTTGGGAACTATGACCTTCGAGATCAGTAGTTGCCCTCAGCAATACTACCTTGAGTTGAGCCTGACTTTTATGTCTCATGACGATAGTACTGAAGCCGTCTGTACTTGCAGTACCATCCTCATACTAAGACGGTCTGAGCTCAACTGAAATAGTATTGATGATCAAGTTACCAGCGCGACCCAACAAGGAAAAATTCTTAAAAATTGTCCTCACTCATACACTGCCTGGCACTATGTGTGCGTTAGTAATAGTTAATTAACAGTTGACTGTACTCTCTTCTGTTCTTACATGATATATGATAGAATACTCTTAAAATTAATAGTAGAATTCTCTTAAAATTAACTACATAATTCTCTTAAAAATTGACTATATAATGTCTTTCTCTTAAAATTAACAATATAATTCTTCTACGAGTTAGCAATATAATTCTCATTATAATTCTCTTAGATTTAATAGTACAAAATTAAATATATTCTTTTATTAATAATTCCTATTCAAAACAAATTAACAGATAGTTATAAATTAAAAGCATATGTGATGAAAAAAAACTTCATTACAGTATTGTAAAAATAAAACAGACCAACAAAACCTGTAACCAATACAATAGCCTATGAACAATCATAAATAATCATATAAGTAAACAGTATGTGTTTACATCAGCGTTCGGCAAACTAATATTAATGCATTTTACAACTGTGGTAGTAATTAGACAGCTCTCTCTCAAGCCATTTTGCACTATATTTTTCCATTTGTTTTCTCTTTAGTTCTATTTGTTTATTTTTTTAAGTTTTTGCCTATGCGTGTGAATACGTACGTGTGAGAACAGAAGAGAAGAGCTACTCTTTGCCTGAATCTGGTTTACATTAAACGAAACTTAACTTTAAGAGAGATTTTTCTTTTTCTAAAGCACTTTTTCTACCACTCAGCAGACTGTTCTGTTTATAAGATAAGGTTGTAAGTGGCCATTTTTGTTTAAATGAACATCACTCGCAAGCGAAGCTGCAATGTGAACATATGGATCATCTTTCGTGACTACAATAGGACACGAAAGATTTTTTAGGCACCTACTGACTTATGATAATGAAATCAATAATACCACTCAGCAGTCATCTCGTTTCAAACGTCAATAACCAACGGTCGTCTAAGAAATCTCTGCTTTAAATAGCTGCTTATTTAAGTGTTAAAGAGAATTGCAAAAACACAAGCAATAATATTTCATTTGAGCTTACCACAGGTACAATAAATTTCCGTTTTAATTCTCATCGAGCTCATATGATTATTTGGTTAATAAGTTGGAGCTTTCTTCGATTAGGTGTGGTTACATCTCTCACCGGTGATTATAAGAGCTTCCTAGTTTCTCTTATAATCACGTACTGTTTCGGTTTTGTCAATTCAAGAGCTCCAGAATTTCTCTTGCATTTGGCGTTTATATATTTATGACCAAAAAAACTCCCTCATTTCTCTTTTTGTCCTCGTCGTCTTATTGAGTGTAATAGCTATCGAATTTATCTTACACTCGTTATTAACAAGAAGCTGTGACAAGAGCCCACGCATTGCTCTTGCCACCATTGATTATAAAAGCTACCGTATTTCTCTTATAATCGTACTAACACAAACTAACAGTTCCAGAAGTTGTTTTCAGTACAGTACCCGTTTACCGAAGTTATCTCCAGTACAGTACCCTCTACCAGAACACTGTCCCAGCACAATCACCGTACCCGATGCTGTTTCCAGTACAGCACACCTGCGACGAAACGCTATCCCTAACGCAGCCACGCTGTGTTCTGTATAGCATACCCGCTACAGACGCTGCCTCCAGTACAGCCACCGATCTCGACGCTGTCTCCAGTACAGCCACCGATCTCGACGCTGTCTCCAGTACAGTACACTTGTTACCAAGCGCACATATTCCAGTCGCTGTCAACAGTCGTTGTTTCAGATATTACCAGTACGATGTTGCCGTCGCACATCCTAAATCTGTTTTTTAGTTAAGATAAATAATAAGTTAAATTTAAGGTTTCATTAAAAAGAAGCGTCGTTCTAGTATAAACACGGAAATAAGCGTGTTTTTATTCAAAGGAAGCAGACCTTTGGTCTCGAACCTGGGCAGATTAAGAGATACCCCAGCTGGAAACTTAAGCTACGTTACAAGTACGAATGCCTATGAGTAGCCATTGCAATGACAATTTATGATTCATGATTCGAGTATACTCATGTTTTCAGTATTCATTGCTGATCTCTGTCTCAGACGCCTAATGCACTTTCTTTACCCGATTCTCTAATAATGTTTCTGTCAATACGATTTCTTTTGCATCACGAACAGACGCTTACAAAGTTCACCTTTTCTAGTTCTGTTAAAATTAACACAGTTTAGATTGTACTGCATCCAGTAAGAGATAATGGTTGACCTAAGTAATGTTGCATTGAAAGCTAATGTGCATGAAAAAAGGATTTGCTAACAGTTTAGGAAAATAAGTAAAAAAAAATATTAAAATAATAAAACAAGGTTTTAATTACTTTTCTCTGAGTATTTTAATTAGTATTTCCAAAAAATATTACTCATTATTCATTATGAATTCATTTGTTCATATTTACATGCATGAATGTGTGTGGTTTGTAGGTGTGTGAGTTAAATATGAAACCACATAATTGTTCACAGTAAAAAATCATGGCCAATATTTAATTACGGTTTTTAATTTTAATATTTTATCTCACATCTATGTATTTGTTTGTGTACATATATACACACATACGGTTACACGAAAGCACTATTCCTTACAAAAAAATATTTTATTTAATATTTGTGGTTATTTGAACAAAATTTTTAACGCTAAGCTCGAGATTATTTTTTAGCAAATATTCTTCATAATTTTTTTAAATTATTTAAATAAAAAATATTTAATCTTTTTATAATAAATATTTTAATATGATTTTTTGTTCTTATAAAATAAGTAAAATAAATTAGAGTTGCTTCAGTTTGAACTATATTTCAAATAACGAGCCGTAACCGCCAAAAAAGCTTAACCAACATAAATAAAATTCTGCAAGACATAATAAAATCGAATAGGGATCGCAGGTACTCCACTTGTATTTTATTCCTAGACATAGAAAAAGCGTTTGACTCTATCTGGCACAAAGGTCTTATTTTCAAGCTTCACAAAATGAATATTCCAATATACCTAACGAAACTGATAAAGAGTTTTCTTAATGACAGAAAGTTTGTAGTTGATGTTGACGGAAGTCAATCCACCCTGCGTAACATTCCAGCTGGTGTTCCTCAGGGGTCGATTCTATCACCATTGTTGTATTCTCTTTACATTTCCGACTTCAAAATTACTCAAGGCAATGACGTAGCATTTTATGCAGATGATAGTGCTATAATCTGTCACGGAAAAGTCTCTAATTCTATTGTGAACAAAATTCAGAATGCTTTGTTATCAGCCGCAAAATATTATTCTAAATGGAAAATTCAAATTAATGAGGAAAAATCTCAAGCCATTTTGTTTCCTTACAACAAATCCCCTAAGAGAATTCCGTCGTAAAAACTTAGGATACAAGGCACTGAAATAGAGTTCGCAAAATCCATAAAATATCTAGGAATAACATTAGATCAAAAATTAAATTTTAAAGAACACATAGCGAGCGCATGTCTTAAGGCAAACAGGTGTGGGCGATCTTTATACCCCATTCTAAATAGGAAGTCAAAATGGAATTTTAAAAACAAATTACTTTTATACAAAATGTGCATAAGGCCAATTCTTACGTATGGCTGCCAAATTTGGTATAGTTGTGCCAAAACACACCTAAAAAAGCTTCAAGTAATACAGAATAAAAATTTGAAAATAATTTGCAATCTGCCTTCAAGACACCCCACTGACGAATTGCATTCAAGGGCTAACATCAAGACGATTAAAAACTTAATATCCGATATGGCGCTGTCATTTCAAGAAAAATGCAGAAGGTCAACCTACGCCCATCTGAGAGGTTTGATTTGATAATATCTAATTTCAACTATACTATTATGTAAAGAATTTATTAGATGTTGTCTTAGAGCTTTTCTATTTTATTTTTGTGTGATATTAAATTGTACGTTTTTTACTATCTTTTTCCTATTAAATGGATAATTTTAAGTAGTATTTAGAATTAAGCAAAATGTGATAATTTGTTGAAATATCTTAATGATAGAAACTCAAAACAATGTAAATAATTTCACTTATCCAATGTTCCTATGATAGCAAATAAATAAATAAAAAAAAAAAAATCTGCAAGAGAAGGTTTTTTTCCATATCTTTGATTTTTCTGCAGTTATTACCATGAAATTTGGTATTTAAGTGTTATTTTAGCCGATATATATAATACAGCTAATATTGCACATAATTTAATATAATAACGGTAATTCTTGTCACTTAAGCTTTTTTTTCGCTGTCACTCTTATAACCTACTAATGATATTTGTGTCAGTTAAGCTAAACATTTTTTTAAGGAATTTAATGTAATATATAGCATTAGTTTACTTTAGTTTTGTTCGTTTCAATTCATTTATTTGGTGTTAAATTAGAGCAAAACCCAAAAAAGGCTGGACAGTAATTTAGAGCAAATGAAAACAAAAAAATATTTCCAATAAGATAAAAAGCAAAATTACTTATTTATTTTATTAAGAACTAAGTCTTGGTGGGATAACCCTTATTCTTAATAACTTCTTCACATTTCCTTGGCATCCTATCTATAAATCCTACGCAAGGTTCTTTTGGTATTGCTTAGCATTCCTTTCTAATTTCTGTTCATAAATCAATAAAATTTTTAGGTTTAACAATAATAATGTGTTGCTCTACATCATTACATGGGTTCACTACCGAACTAAGTTGGCCATATAAATGGCATGTTTTCTCTGCAAATACAGGGACTCCAACGCATAATTGGACACTATTTCTTTTCATAGCTAAGTCCTCTAAACGTTATAAATGCAATAAATATACAGATTTTTCGGGGTCCTATTTTTACTTTAGATATTTGCCTTTATGAGTAATAGGAAAACCAGGATTTGATTTTAAACTTAACACAATCGGACAAGGCAAAGCTTCATTCACTAAAATGCAATAATCGACAAATCGGTAATAATTTGCATATTCTTTGTAATCTCGCACAGTCAGTAAGCGTCTTAGAGTTGATTTTGATATACTAAACAAAGACGTCCAATTACATAAGATTCTAGACTCCGCGCATGTGTTTTTATAAGTTTGAATCAATTATAGATCAACGAAAGTTTTGTAACACCTGATGTGTGCATGGGATCATTATCTTCATAGAATTCGCGGTTGTTTGCGATACCCGTCATTCCAAAGCAAAGAAAAGAAAAATAAATTTCTGAATTTCAAGTTTTTCTTTTCATACGTGTACCTTATATTGTATAATGCATCCAAGCAATCTACTTCACGCTTCCGTCTTCTAATTGTTTAAAAGGAAATGTGTATACCAAATATTGCTGAAAACACTCCTTAAATTGGAGCTGAGAATTTAAAGCGGCCTGCAACCAAGGCTCTTTAAATAAAAGAGTCCTTTTTACGAGTTGTTTTTGTAGACCCAGCGCATTATGTCCTTCTTTTATATTGTTACGTTTTGACCATTTTAAAACGTTTGAGTTCGTTTATATTGCGCTAAAATAAAATAAGACTCTACTTTGTTGTTGTTTTTACGGTCTTAAAGCGACTTTACTTAATGACAGCCAAATGATCACTAACTCACCAACCGCAATGCGCCATCTTTCTTTAGTATTTCATCATTAGTTTCGAATGTTCTAGTACAGACATGAATCTTCGATTTATCTACGTTAATTCAAATGGTCTAAAATAACTTTATAAATAAAAAAAGTAATCGAACTGGCAACTCGATGCAGATAGTAGCACTCTTAATTAGTACAGGTAATTTTAGCAGTTATTAAGCCTTCACACAAGCCAATAAATTTTATAGCTAAAACTCATAATAAATCCCTGATGTGGTGAATTTGGACTAATATGTTGTACACCATCTTTTAGTAGCAGTTTAATAGGGAAGCATTTCACAAACGATGATTTCTCTCGAGCTTATTTGATGAATAACTTTACGCTATGCCTTTGAACACGCTTTATTAAAGGTTTTTTTCTTTTATTGTTCACTAAATTTTTAAAGAGAATTTTAGCTTAACCAACAAGCTACTTTCTTTAAAACTGAAAACAAACAAACAAACAGTGTGAACTTAAGCTAAAATTGTTTTTGATACAAATTTGTAACGGTACTTTTTATGACAATGACATTTTAAGAAATGATGTTGTCAATGAATTCATTTATTTTACAAAACCAAAATTGAAAATTATGTTGGTTGAGCTTTTTTGACGATTACGGCTCCATATAAATTGAAATTGTTTATAATTAATTATTTATTTATTTTACTTGATTAAATAAAAATATTATCACAAATTACATATATTGTAATAATTACATATATACAAGTTAGTAAGACCATATATGCGGCGTGGTAACCAAAGTCTGTGGTGAAAATCGAATCCACGACCTGCTAGCTGACAGACTAACACACTACATACTAGTCTATCGGGGCACGGTGCGACAAAAAAGAACGAAATTGATATAAATTATAAAGGGTGTTTTTTATAGGGGTATAGAACTTTAAGTTGCAATAAAACAACGATGGATTATTCGATTGACATGAATTTTATTTATCCGAAAGATAATCTTGATTTCTGGCATATGACCACCACGGCTGGCGCGGATGTAGTCCAATCTGGACGTCCAGTTTTCGATGACTTTTTCCAATATATGTGGCCGTATATCGGCAATAACACGGTGATTGTTGTCTTGCGGTAGACCAATGACTTTATATAGCCCCACAGAAAGTAGTCTAGCGGTGTTCAATCACAAGATCTTGGAGGCCAATTCACAGGTCCAAAACGTGAAATTAGGCGGTCACCAAACGTGTCTTTCAATAAATCTATTGTGTCACGAGCTGTGTGAGATGTTGCGCCGTCTTGTTGAAACCACATCTCCTGGACATCATGGTTATTCAATTCAGGAATGTACCGATCACCATTGGCTATAACGTTCTAGCCACCATCGTTTTTGAAAGAGTACGGATCCATAAAGCGCACCAAATAGTCAGTTTTTCTGGCTGCAACGGTGTTTCCACATACGCTTGAGGATTACCTTCACTCCAAATGCGGCAGTTTTGTTTGTTGACGTATCCATTCAACCAGAAGCAGTGCGCTTCATCGCTAAACAAAATTCGCTTTTGAAAATTGAAAAAATTGAAATTAAAAAAATATTCACTTATGAAGAATGAAAATTGCACTATTTGCCAGCATTGTTCAGACGTTAGTCTATTCATGATGAATTGGCAAACCCAAATGAGAATAAATCACTTGACAGCTGTTAAATCGGTCGCCATCTTGAAAAGTAATACCAACTTAAAGTTCTGTACCTCTATAAAAAACACGCTTTACTACTTTTTTGATAGACGCTATCGAGTAGAATAATAATCTGTTTTTGGAATTTTCGAAACACCTCATAAATCTCGAGTAACGGATAAATAGCCGGCTTTTTGGAACAACTAAAATATGATGGTAATATTCCGAATTATTACTCAATTTTAAATGTATGTGTATATGTAATAATGCGATTTTAACAATGTCTTCTAATGAAGCTTAACATTTCATCTTTCAAACAAGCTATAGAGTTACTTGATCCAGAGACAGAGATCTTACATCTACCGGCAATTTATAGCCGAACTTTTTCACCTCATGTATGAAACTAGTAAGTATTTAATTTAATCCATTTTGAATTGATATTTTGTAACTTCACAATTTTTTGTTTCCCCCCTTATACCATCAGACACAGTATCTATGCCACTGTCACACAGCGCTATTTAAATATTTAAAATTCATTTCTCAACATCAAATTATTTAATGTGTCATGCTGTGCCGCTGCTTAAGTATGTATTTAAGATTTTAACAATTGATTCAATTGGCTGCACTATTAAGCAACTTGAACCGCTTGCCGGTGCCATATTATTTCCGTTAAAATAAATTAAGGAACTTAAAAAAATAAATTCAGAAAATAAAATATAAGAAAAGGCTTTACTTTTTGTTAAAAAATAAAACACAAAAAATATTATTTGGCTGAAAGCCAAAAGGCACAAAAGTACCAGTTGAAAAATATAAGAAAAAAAAATTTCAATTTCTTTGCATTTAATTTTATTGTATTTTTTATTTCATTTTTATTAAAACATTTTAGGCAGTCGTGTTGAAAAATAAAAAAATACATCAAATACAACAAACTATTTTTGCTACTGCTTTAGTAGCTACTGTTGTTAAAAATTAAAATAATAAATAAAAAATAAAATTAAATAAATATGAGTTTTAATATCTCATATAATTTTGTATAGTGATACAGATATTTTTGCTGGAAAAATAATATTAAAATTTAAAAAATAAAATAAATTTTTTTATTTTTTATTTTTAAAATTTTGCTTAAAAAAGCCTTAAAAAAGGAAAATTAATATAAAAATATTTCAACTTTAAAAACAAATTCTTTATTAATTAGTATATAAACGAAAAAAGAAAAAATACCCACACACACACACACTCTCTTGCTACCTCCAGATAACGCACACAATTAAATTGTTTTGATTTTCAAAATAATTTCATTTCCTGTGGCTGGTCTCTATGTTTTGTTAGTCTTTTTGCTCATAATTATGGTATCCTGGTATATTTTTATTACTGTTGTTGTTGTTGTTTTTTTTTTTTGTAAGTTCATGAAAACAAACTATTTTGCTGCGAATATACAACATAAGCATACGTAGGCACCTGACTATGCAATAACATTTAAAAACAATTTTAATAGCCTTCACGTCATTACGTTTACATGTGAACTGAACTTCCTGATGCTCTTAGTGGCGGTAATATCGTTTTAAAATCTTTGACCAAACACCGAGAGTCCTTGAATGCCCACATATTTGGATGTCTTAGAAGTAAGTTGCCGCTAAAGGTAAAACTCAATACGGGGCTTTTAGCAAAGTATACACGCATTAGCTCCTTCCTTTATAATTCGACCCCAATTATATATAATTATCACCGTATAGCCCAGGAATTATTGTAGGACTATGAGACCCATGGAATCTATTGTACCCCAACCATAAACAGTTCCATGTAAACACCTATCGAGAACCCCAAATTCACACAATATGTGTTGCGCTATCTGTGAGCATAGCCTAAAAACGTCCACATCTGTGACAGCCATCCTATTCAGATGCGCTATTAGTCTACAGTGGGCCGTAAGAAACTACGTAAGGAGTTTCAAGTCCGGCCTGCCATACCTGAGAAACTCAGAGCGACGCCTAAATTGCGGACTAACCGTCGCCCTTGAGTGACAAAGTCACCGTTTTACACACAAGGGTTTCAAGCATCTGGCAATTTCCCGATCTATGTTTAGACCATTGTCAGGCAAAGAGCGGCTCTTCTCTTCTGTTTTCGCAGGTATGTCTCATACGCATAGGAAAAAAATAAGCAAAAAATAAACAAAGAGAACTAAACAGAAAACAAATAGAAAATACAGTGCAAATGGCTTGAGTGAGAGCTCTTAAATAACTAACACAGTTGTAAAATGCATTATATTAGTTTGCTGGACAATGCTTTAGAGTGACGATTGGTGCTGCAGAGCAAGGTGCCGGAATGATATAGGGTGTCAGGGAACCCTTTCTGGCCAATGCGGCCGCTATTTCATTACCATCACAACTAGTCGTTATTTCCAAGCGAAAGCTTTCCCAATGTATCGTAGCAATATGTGACCAGCTTAGGTATCTTACGATATCTGTCAGAGACCACACTGCGTAGAACGCAAATACCTCCCAATGCATTTCGGAACCCTTTGGCGAAAAATTTTGTCGACGTACATGTCGCCACCCTCATCACATGGATGCCAAGCGATGTTAAACATGTTCTTATTGTTCCAGTTATACCGAGCAAGGCGAGTCCCTGTACCCTGCCTATTTTATTCATGGTGGTAGCTTCCTCAGCATTTATTCACCAAGTTATCGCCGTATAAGTGTTAATGGGCGGAATAATAAGAGTATATAAACAACCATAGTGTTATTCTCTGCGAAATACCACATATCTTACCGCAGGAGGAGCGACTTGCCCAGAGGGCTCTTATAGCCGTATTCTGGATGGCACAAATGTGTGAGTTCCAATTAAGCGTCCTATACAGAATGATACCTAGATAGTAAACCTCCCTGGAAAATTTGATGGTGGTACCCATAAAAGAAATACAGTTACATGATAACATGTTTTTTTGTCACTCCTCTAAGGAGCATATTGGCTTTCCACAAAGCATCCATTGTCTGTTTCAATTACTTTAATCAATTTTATCTTTCAAGCTAATTAGATGATGGATCCACTGTAGCTTCCTACATATAATTTTGCTTAATGGTGAAGATCCTTGCTAATTGGTGGTGATGTTTACTTTAGCATTGTAATTTTTTTCCAGTAGGTGGCGTGTTTTCCTGATCATTTTTCTGGTGTTTGCCATTATCGCCAGAGGTATGAGAAAAAGGTCAGGAGAGCTTATTCTTTATTTTTTTGATGGTGGTGTCTGGAGAGAAGTTGAAGCCTCTTCATGAAATATTCCAAATCACAATTAAATTTTTCTGTGTCATGTTCTCTGCTGGGGTTGAACCTGGGTCATTTTGTGTTATTGTACTTGCGCTCTAACCATTACACCACGCCACCCCCACATGATAACATGCATATTCTTGTAAAAGGTACAACAACCGTTTTCGAGGGATTCATCGAGATATCTTCCCGAGTGCACCAATTTGACAAACCCAGGGCCGTCCTCATAAGATCACTTACTCTTATATTTTCCGCGTACTGTTGTAAGATAGGTTATTCGCATTACCAATTACATTGACAGCCCCATTGACCAACAAGGTGAACAAGCCATCAACTATTACTGTCCATAGCAATAGAAAAAGTACTATATCGAGAGATCACTCTTTTGACGCCATCAAAGTGAATTCCATCTCATTAAAAAAGAAGCTGATGACGGTGTTCCTAAGCATGGAACTGATCCAAGCTATAATTGACTTATTTCCACCACCTTACAATGGAGTTAAAGCTTGTGTTGTACAGGGCGCCCGGAATATTTTAGAAGGCACAAAGAGCCACCGCCCTATAAGAGAATGCTTTTCAATACTGCCCAGAAGAGACAAGGTATCTTCCCCTTATATAGACATCAATCATACCTTCCGATGTCTTCAAGGGAAAGGATGAGAGACTGATAGGTCTATACGACTTGGAACAAGAACAATAAGCAAGAACAATAAGCAGTATAAAAATAATCCGCCAACTTGTGGTACAAAATCCAAACAAAAGCTGGCCTTAAAAATCGCTAAAAGCTTTAATAGGATTATGTTAGAGCTCTTATGCAAAGAGCCGGAAATATACCATCCCTACGTGGAGCTTTGTAAGGTTTGAAGGAGCCAATCAATCACAAAACTCTGTCCTTGGAGAATATTCTTATCGAAAGATTCTTGACCATTCTGGTGATACGTGAAGAGACGGAAATACACCGTTACTTATGTACAGGTCCAACCGTACGAGTATCAGGAAAATGTGTCCTCAACAAGAGTTCCACAGTCTCCCTTAGAGATCTAGTGTGGGCTCCGGTTTCAGTGCATAGGTTGCCGAAATACAAAATTTTCTAAAAATTTTTATGAGCAATTCAGCCACATTGTAGGTAATTCAGTTTCAATTACTTTGTGAATTACTAAGAAATCATTGTTATCTAAAAATTTTAACCGATTTCTAAGCATTTTTTCATATCAAAACATAATTTCAGTGCAATTATCTAATAAAAAACCATAAAAACGAATTATAAAAGTGTAATGTGGACGAAATAATTCGTATAAGTAATTCCGATAGCTGCAAAAGCAATTCAAAGTCTTGTACGAACAACCTAAAAAAGAGATGCCGAGAACAATTATTGCTTATTTACAACACCCGGAAACATACAAGGCATCTGATAGCACCCAAAAGATCTCCACTCCTTGATCAAAAATTTTCTAGAATTACCACCGTGTGGCGATTCCATCATTCCGATTTTTTTTTTTATTAAGTGGGTACATCTGTTGTTGATATTCTCGCTAAATCTAAGCGTCGTAGCTACGTAGCTAAGAGTACATCGATCTCTATGTGTGTTGGCGATTTTTTACAATTTTAGAAACTGCTGCTGAAACATAATGGTGGACAGAAAGATTTAGTACAAATCGAAACGTTGGGTGGTTATACCCAAGACTTTTTGATCAAGGTAGTATTTATTGTTAGACATTATTTTTCATTTAAAACGATAGGGTAAAGCAAATGCTCTTTATACTCCCAAACTGCTAAAAAACTGCTGTTTAATTTGTTAAATGTTTTCAAAATGATTTTATAAAAATTAATAATTGTTGATGAACCCATAGAGTAGTATGTACTCGTATTGTGTGTGTGTGTATATAATTGTGTTATGGCTTATAATTTGTTCTAAATGTTGAATACGCATATAAACTCTATACCACGTATAATACTATGAATTCATCCAATGCAATACAAATTCCCATTGGTAATATTATACATGAGTAGGGAGATCAGATGGTTATTATTCGACCGGTTTTAACCGAATAAACCGGTTCATTTAACACGAATAACCGGTTAATTTAAATACGTTTGTATATTTTTTATTGAAAATATGCTCATCGTTCAACTATTTGTATAAATTTAATTATTTTTGTATATATTGTTACGTTTTTACCTTTTGAAAAACGTATATTTATGAGTTCGTAGATTGTAGTTAAAATAAAGTAAGTTTTGTGTTTGGTTTTAATTAAAAATCCTCTATTCAACATAGTTTTGTGCACCTCTGCTTGTAACCTCTTTACAAGCCATAACAATTTTTATTCTTAATTACTCTTTCTGTTCACAACTTTGTAAACAACAACAATTACTCGACACATATTTCTACCAAAAGATCTTCCAGCCTGATTGTAGTTACACCTTAGGTTTGATCACAACTTCTTCAACCAGAGTTTAACCACACTAAGCTCTCTTACATTGAGTTCAAACCGATAACACGTTCGCTGAGTTTACACCAAATAAAATGTACTCGCAGATTTTATGACACACAAACTGATTGTTATCCGCATCGATGTGCTTTTTATATGGCTGAGTAAACAACACATCAGAAGCTCTTGAGCCTTTCGATATTTCAGGTAGATCCCATTTCTTTCTTTTAATTTCTTTTTAGTTCTTTTGTAGTCATGCGTATGTAAACATCTACCTCTTTCAGCTCTTTCTGTTACTTGTTTTCTTTGCTGCTTAATTATTGTTGTTGCCGTGTTATTTTTATTTACTTTATCTCTGCTAATGTTTGTTGTTGTCGCTTCTGGTTATTCATAAACAGCACATATATTTGTTCTTGCAGCTTTTGTTTATTTATTTTAGCGATAAATAAATTGCAGGAGTGTCCAACCTGATTTTTGTAACAATATGATAACTTTAAACGTCTTACAAAGAACGTGAAAAGCAAGGTATATCGAAAGAGATATGCGCTCTTGAGCCAAAAAAAAACATTTCTCATCTTCCGCAAATAAATATTATCGAAATATTATCGAAAGCCCATAAACGCCAAACAAATGCCCACAAATCCACAAACGCCGGTTCCGAACTGGAGGCATATTAGTTAGTGATGTTTTTCACAGCGTAAATACACATAACCAATCGCTAGTAACGTTGTGCGGTGATAGCGCTGTTGAAAATTGTCAGACGGTGTGGCCTGGGATTGAACGGACGACTTCTTAGTTGGAAGGTGATTTCTTACCTAACATACCACGGTGACACACACTATTAAATACCTGGTGCATGAATTTGCATACGGTGCTACTCGAAATCTAAGCAAGTTTTCTTGTCGAGGCAATTAAGGACTGATATTTTACTAATAGATTTGTTCAAAGTAAAACATTTAATTTTGGCACCCAAATCATAACTATAACAACAAACCTTTAATTCCCTACCATTAATACAATCTCTACCAAATAATACAATAAAAACGAAATTAGCACCTTGAGTAGCTGTTCGAAACTGAAGCATTTTTCAGTACTTTGTGTAAAAAGCTTTGTTTTTTATGGCCTCCACACCGTTTTGGCATAGTTTTAATGAGATTTGCTGGAATAACTGTTAGTATTGACTGCCACTTTAATTTTAAACTCTCCATCAGCTTCTGACGTTGTCCAGCTCTGCGCTTCAAGAATTAGGAACAATTTTATTTAAATAAAAGAACCGGTTAACCGGTTAGTTGAGATATTATTAACCGAAAACCGGTTTTTTAAAAAGTGATACTTTTCGAATTATTCGAAAACCGGTTTTTGAAAAAAATCGAATAATCGATCTCCCTATACATGGGGTATGGCTATGGTGCATAAGCGAATGATTGAATAAATGAATGAATGAATGAATAAATTCATAAAAATATTATGAATACGAGCATGTGTACAGATGTGCACATGCATGCTGATGTTGAGCATTTATGTTTTTAATTTTTTTAATTTTTCAAATATAAAACTTAACTCAACCTTAATAATACGGTCAAAGAATTTCAAAGTATGTTAATGGTTGTGTTTATTAAAGACTTTTGTTTTGTTTTGTTTTTTATTTTATTTTCTTTGGTTTTGTTGTTGATTAAGTTTAAAAGAAATACGTATGAGAGAGAACTTCATGTTTTTTTCAAATTCATTCTCATATCTTTGAAATAACAAATACTCGTAGTTCGTCAAAGCAATTATTTTTCTTTGAAAACTATTTCTACAACAACAACAAAAAGTCTGTGTTTGATTTTTTTACAGAATTTGTCATCTTTTTAAAAGCAGCAAACAGCTTACGTTGCGTATGATTGATTTTTATTTCGTTTGTGTGGCGTATGAGCAATATATGAAGTCAAAGGAATTTACAGGAAATATATTTTTTTTCAGAACTACTTTGACTTTCGCCGGGAAGGTATACTAATTTGTTTTGTCGCCATTTAGGTTAACATTAGTCTTAACAGTTCATATTTAGCAGTCGTGAAGTAGAGACGTGGCATATTTATTATGGAAAAATATTTAGTAAACCAACGTGTTTTAATCGTTGAAACATGTTTATCAAAATCAATCATCAATTGCTGTGACGATGAAAAAGTTTCGTAAAATTCTCAGGAGAAACAACGTGCCAACAGGACATGTAGCTAATGATTTCGAAGAAAGAGGGACTGTAGCTGATAGGCCCAAGTACGGACCACAACGTACTGCAAGATCAGCTGAAAACATTACTGCTGTTCAAGAAAGTGTTCAAAACAATCCATCAACCTCAATTTGAAGCCGTGCTCAGGAGCTTGGTCTTTAAAGAACAACTTTGGTAACAATTTTTCACAAAGATTTGCATTTGTTTCCATTTAAGATTCAGTTGACTCAAGAGCTTCTTCCAGAAGACCATTTACGCCGCCTTACATATGCCAATAGGATGTTACAGCTCGCCCATGACAACCCCGATTTTCATGAAAAAATCATAATGAGTGACGAGGCACATTTTCATTTGAATGGTTATGTGAATAAACAGAATAATCAGTTCTGTGCAATGGAAAATCCTCACATTATTCATCAGTCACCTTTGCATCCATTAAAAGTGACGGTCTGGTGTGCAATTTGGTCAGGAGGAATCATTGGACCTTTGCTTCTTTGAAACTGAAAACGGCGTAACGGTAACTGTATGGCGGCAAAACAAAGTAGTATACCTTCCCGACGGACAGCCTGTGTAATAAACATGTTAATTCTTATTTATCTTTATGAGGCAGCATATTTGACGACAGAAATGTTTTGTTTTTTTCTAATTGCTTCCACCAATTTAAGGTTCCATGAACTGAAAGTCTGGGCAAGTTACAGGGAAGTGAAAAATTATCTGTAGTTATATATCTACCCGCGCTGCGTAGTTCTAAGACTACTCTTTCTCCTACATTTCTATGGCACTCACCATCATTTGGCTTAACTATATAAATTTGACTTTTGAGAAGAAACAAATTTTTCGAGTCACACGCTCAAAAGATATTAATGTCGTCCTTTTTTGTCTTCGATGGCTTGTATTGTTTAAACCGAGTACTTCCTCTATAACCAAACAATCGTTCATCGGCAATAATACACTCGCCTGGCGTAAAACTTTTAAATAAGTTCTCATTTAGTTTCTCATGATCCAAATGTCTCTAATGGCAGCATATTTAGCAATTGCCCTGTATTCAGTTATTGAATCTCCGTATTTCAATTTATGTTACGCTAAACAACAACATTTCTGGCATTTTAATAATATGAAACTGCATATATTATCTGTGTGTTACCCGGGTACCCTGGCACCCTGTTCAAGATGTTTTTTTTTTGTCACACACATAAGGGTTAAGATGTTATCGCAGGTACTAGACAGAATATCTAACTTTCCTTCAATCTACACTCACACCGTGACTGTCATTTGCATGCAAACTCACCGTTTTTCCCTTTTTATAGTTACAGACTGTCGTGAATATTCAAGATGGCGGGACTAGATCCGACAGTATGTCTATCGGGATTATTATTTATTTATACCAGTGCCGCCTCATCATATTAATTGGTCGTCAGAGATGTATTTGGTCCGGCGCTGTTATGATGGTACACAAGACTTTTTCTGTTAATTAATTTTAACCGTTTTAATTGAACAGCTGGCTTCAGTCTCATTAACTGTTGACAGTAGAGATCAAAATCAATCGTGTGACCAGGTTGTAGAAGCTTGTAAAGAACCGTTCGCTTCTTAAACCATCAGACACATTTCGAGTACTTGTTGTGGCATTTTTTCTGGCTGAGCTTCCTTTTATGTCCAGCTTTCTTCAAATAGTTGATTATTGTTTGGTGAGGAATGCCTAGTTCTCTAACAATGTCCAATCTTCCTCAATTTTGTCCACAATTTCATCGTATTTTAGTGATTAGTAGACCAGAGCGAGGCGCATTTTTAACACCAAAATTATCAGACCGAAATTAAATTTTTATATTTTTTTTAACACCCATCGAGGCATTCTCACATGTTTCATAATACAGGGTGGGAAATTTAAAAGTTTATTTTTGAACCTGAAATACCTATGGCAATACTTATGTCATTTTTTTCTGTCACAAAATTCAGTATATTCTCTCCACTGAACGAAATGAATCGGTTTACGCTTGAGCAGCATTGGGATTTATTGGAAATTTATCATCATTTAAAATCATCTCTTCGGATGAAGCTCATTTTCATCTTGATGGGCAATTATCGTGTTTAAGGCTCAGAACACTCAAACGTGGTCTTATAGAAACCAATGTACACATTACAAGTGACTGTTTGTTGCAGCTTGTTGAGCAGAGGCATCATTGGCCCATATTTCATATTTCGCAACCATTACAGTCACTGTAGACACCTATCGCATCATGATAATCGATTTTTTTTCTGCCCGCTCTTCATGGTATTGATGTGAACGGTGTTTAGTTTCAATAGGATGATGCATCTTGCCACACAAATCATGCCATAATTGATTTATTGCGTCAAATGTTTGATGACCATTTAATTAGCCGAAATGGTAATATCAGTTGGCCTACAAGGAGCTTCGATTTGACACCATTGGACTAGTTTCTACTGTGTGGCGCCGTTAGGGACAAGTACCGCAAGGCTCTGTTCTTTCTCCTACTCTTTTTCTAATATTTCTTAACGACTTTCTTCTTCTCAGTCTTTTGCGGATGACAGCAATATTTGTCACTCATATTCTTTTGATCGTAAACCGAGCCTTTTGCAGGTTGTGGCGAGAAGGATGAATATGAATGACACACTCACAAGTGACCTGGTGAAGGTCTCCAAGTGGGATCGTGCGAACAGGGTCGATATTAATGCAGGCAAGACTCAATGTTGTTCTTTAACACACAGACGTGGTAGTGTGCTGTCATCTGTGTCAATGGGTAATGTGGATATTGAGGAATCAGATGCTCTTGATGTTCGTTCGAATGAGCACATATTTCAAGTGTCGAAAGAAGCATTCAAGTGCTTTGGTTTTTTAAGATGGTGCAAGAAATACTTCACCTCATCTGATCTCCTTAATATTTACAAGGCCTATATCCGACCCAAAATGGAATACATCTCTCATGTTGGGCCGGTGCTCCAAAGTCTATTTTGGAGCTTCTCGACCGCGTACAGGAGAGGGCGAAGATGCTCATCAATGACGGTAGGGTAGCCAATTCAATCGATTCATTGGAGCACCGTCGCAATGTGGTGTGTGTTTCATTGTTCTATCGGTACTATAACGGAATGTGTTCTAATGAAATTAAGGGATTAATTCCTAAAAATCATATATATTTACGTAGTACTCGTATTTCTCGTAGAGCGCATCCTTTTGTAGTTGATTGTCCAGTAAATCACACACCGCATTATAAGGAAAATGCGTTCTTTGGTAGCACTGTTCGTTTGTGGGACAATCTTCCTGCGAATGTGTTTCCTGCCGCTTACGACATGACAAATTTAAATCGAACGTCCATAAATACTACTCCCTCTCTGCTCCTTCCTTTAACCTGCATGAGTAGTGGTTATCCCCTAAGTGCTTGTCTTATCTAAAAAAAAAGTTATGCTGACAAACTAGAGACAATATTCGTGATGGCATTGCCGAGATACGACCCCATACACTTGCGGCAGCCATATGATTGAAATATTATTTAATTTCTAACCGGAACAATTGTACTTCACAACAAATAAATAAATTTTTTCAAATTTTCAAACCGTTTTTGTTTCATTACATTTTTAAATTGAAACATTTAAATTGCCCACCCTATAGAAGAGCACAATATGATGGTAATGTTCCGATTTTACACTCATTTTTAAACGTAAATAACTTTTTACAGAATAATGCGATTTTTATAATTTTTTCCAATGAAGGCTAACTTATAATGTCACCTTTTAAACAAGCTATGTTGTGGTCTGAGGCAATTACTACTACCAGAGATATTAGGTTTATAGCCCTCCACCTACAATTTATAACCAGACTTTTTTTAACACCTTTTTTCTTATTTTTATTTAAAATATATTGTGCTGTAGGGTGCTATACAGTTAGCCTATTACGAATGTAATTTCCTTTCTTAATTATTTATTGTGGCACTTAAAGTATAATTCAGCTGTTCCTGCTTTCCATAGAGTATGAGCAACAATTTGTGCTTCTGTTACTCAAACATTTTCCCGTCACTTGTCAACTTAAGTGAATGTGAAATATTCTTATTCTCTTGCTGAGGCTAAAATCTTAACTGTTTTTGTTTATTTCTTCTCTTTGGCAATTAAATTTTTCATTTTGTTTTTAAGGCAAAACCAAAAGCAAAAAAAAAAATAAATAAAAAAGAAACAGCCAGAGTTCATTTTCCATTTAACATTTTGCCAGTTTCGTTTCAATTTTCATTTACACCCGATCAATAGGATTTAAAATACCAAAATAGCACATCTTTTCGCTGAAGACAAAAACAACAAAAACCCATTCGCTGGCCATAGCAATTACTACTACTGCTAGCGCTGCCTGGCATTACCAAAGAGAATGCAAAGTGGATTGAAAAAAAAACTATCGAAAACTACATTTCGTTGTCAATTGCTTGAAGGCTTTTAATAGCAAACAAACCAAGACTCTTAAGTGACATCATTCAACTGTCACTGACTCGATTGTTGCATTTTAATATTAACGAGTAAACACTTGAGAGAAGAAGAAACAAAAAAAAAAAAAAACTACAACAGAAATGGCTGACCAATACCACTCCCCGTTTAACTACTTCCTTTGGCTGTATGTGACACAAGAGATGACCAATATATGCACACACACATTTGTCTGTAATAGTACGATTA
The DNA here is from genome assembly GCA_023159175.1 of Wohlfahrtia magnifica. Classification (NCBI taxonomy): domain Eukaryota; kingdom Metazoa; phylum Arthropoda; class Insecta; order Diptera; family Sarcophagidae; genus Wohlfahrtia; species Wohlfahrtia magnifica. Next base: position 1,667,570 of record JAKWBJ010000052.1, on the reverse strand, counting down.
ATGGCCATAGATGAATTGAATTTTTGAATTTTTTTGAATTTTCTTTTTTTAGTATTTTATACACTGCGTGAAATAAGTAATTTTTTTCCGTCACTCCTCTAGCAAGAATATTAGCTTTCCACAAAGTATGCATTGCCTTGTTTCAGTTTTTTTAATCAGTTTGATCTTTTCACACAAAGTAGTTGATTAATCCACTGTAGCTTCCTCCATATGATTTTTGGGTAGTGGTGAAAATCGTTGCTAATTGGTGCTGATCTTTACTGTAGCATTGTAATTTTTTCCCAGTAGGTGGCGTGTTTTCCTGATCATTCGTCTGATGTTTGTCATCATCGCCAGAGGTATGCGGGAAGGTCAGGGGCGACATTCCAAATGGAACAATGGAGACTTCTCTTAATCAATGAGCTATACCCGATTCTGACTCACTGAACGGGACGTACGGTTTAAAGCTGGCTCCAAACGGGGTATGTATTATTTAGAGAAGGGTTTCATAGCGTAAATATTCACAACCAGTGGAAAATTGTTAGATAGTCTGGCATGGTATTGACCCTCTTGGTTGGTAGGTCTTACCTACCATTTTACAGCGGCACACAAGATAGCCTTTTACTTTGCAGCAAATTCTGCAAATTCTGCAAATTCTGTAGTGTAGGTTAATTTATGGCAATGAGAAGAGAACGCCGTGTACAGCGTTACTTATGAACAAAAATTTTAATTTTCTTTCCCAAGTTCATCACTGCAGTACTGATGAACCTCCCCGGAATTCAGACAACAAACACTTCAGTTTACACTTGTATGCTACACAAATGAATACCATAGACCAACTGATATTGCTAATTTTGTTGGCTAATTGGCATGTTCCCAGTGGGTCCCACTTTTCGATCCCTAGTACATCAAATTTGGTCTATTGGGGGTGGAAACTGCTCCCACTATAAGACGTAATCCTGAGTTGACAGATTGGTAAAATGCAAAGCATTTCTTAAGTGAAGATTTGGGATTCCTAGCGTTTCTTAAAGTTCGGGAGGAAGTTGCGTACTGGCTACTATGTGCCTGCTACGACAGCTCTCCCGAGAGGCCGGATAGGGTAACAGGATATTCGTAAGTGTTTCAACTATACCAAAAGCACTGGACAGTAGGTCATTTCCTATAAAAATAAGACAAAAATATGCAATTGAAAGCCATGGAGGCAATACTTTAAAAGTGTCACGGACAAGCCGGTGGCTGCAAGGCTCCAACATGCTTTGGCAACGGTATTAGTCTTCTTAGAAGACCATAAGAAGATACTTGAACTTTTACTTTAAATCTACAGGGTTGGCAAATTTGTGCTTACGAAGAAAATTGGCTGTCAAATGATGAAATTTCAATAATTGAGGTGTCAACCTTTGACACTTATTTAGTAAAAAATTGGGAAATTTTAACTATGGAACGCTACACTCTTAAACAAAGAATTTTAATTGTGAAAATCTTCTATCAAAATGGTGAAAATTGTACTGTATCACTTAGTAAAATTCGGGCAGCTTTTACTCGTAATCAGGCTCCTTCTAAGACCGCTGTGTTTCTAGCAATAGATCATGTTTCTAAAGGGTCTGCGGGTCTTCAGGTATATCTGTGTTCCGTGGTATGTAATGTTAAGCGTGGGTGGCGTGGTGTAGTGGTTAAAGGGCAGGCGTACAACACAATCGGCCCAGGTTCGAAACCCCAATAGAAGATGTGACGAAAAAAAAATTCAGTAAAAAATTCGAGTATTTCTTTCCAAATAAATCCATCTAAAGAAGCCCCACTGACCATCCAGCTTACCTTTGGCGATGTTGACAAACGTCATATATAAAACTCCACTAACTGAGAAAAAAATTACAATGCTAAGCAAGGATCACCACCACCACTTAGCAAGGATCTTCACCACTACATACAATTATTTGGAGACAAGCTAGAGTAGGTTAATCATCTAATTAGCTTGCCAATTAGTTTCATTAATTAAACTTAAACAAAGCTTTGTGGAAAACTCAATATGCTTCTTAGAGGAGTGACCAATAAAAATGTTAAGCTGGCTTAAGGGGATTGCCTAAGCTAGGCAGAGGTACTAGCGAACAACTTAAGTATTACGGACCAATAAGTCTTAAATCATACCCATTGAAGGCCATATGGAGAATTCAGGAATTGAATATCGTACAAATGAAATTACCCTTTCAAAAGGCAACATTTTTTTTTGAAAAGGAAATGCCATTAATAGTGTATTTGTGTCAGACAAACAGGCATTAAAATTTACTAGAGACTTTATTAAGTTTTGAGCAATTTCTTATCATTCTCCAGATGATTTTAATGTTAACTTATTATTATCCTGCTTCTCCTAATAGTTCAACACATTTCATATCTTCCATCTGAATAATACGATTTTGGGAACTCTTCAAAATAAGCATTAGTTTCGGTAATCACTTCTTCGTTTGAGATGAATCTTTTTCCTGCGAGCCATTTTTTCAAGCTTAGAAACAGGAAAAAGTCACTAGGGGCTAAATCTGGACTATAAGGTGGATGATCAATCAATTCGAAGTCTTGAAGAAAGAGCACTTTCTTTTTGTTTAAATTTGGTCGTTTTTCCTTGATTGCATCAACCAATTGATCCAATAATGCACGGTAATACTCTCCTGTGATTGTGGATCCCTTTTCAAGATAATCGATGAGCAATATTCCGTGTGCATCCCAACATACAGTGGCCATAACCTTGCCAGACGAATTCGCAGTCTTCGCCTTCGTCGGAGCACTTCCACCAGCTTCCACCCATTGCTTCGATTGATTTTTGGTTTCGGGTGTATAGTGGTTGAGCCGCGTTTCATCAACAGTTATTAATCTACGCCAAAAATCAGCAGGATTATGCTTTATCATGTCCAAACACAGCTGTGAAGTGATCTGTCGAACTCGTTTTTGTTTTGCGGCGTTTGGCACCCATCTTGCCGATAGCTTTTTCATATGCAAATGTTCATGCAAAATGTTGAACACACGTTCATATGATATGTTTACTATTTCAGCAATCTCACGGATTTTGACCCGGCGATCATTCATACGATAATGAGGATTTTCTTCATATTTTCTGCAGTAACCCCCTCTTTTGGCCTTCTTGTTGATGGTATTGTTGCAGTGCTTGTTCGGCCCCGTTTAATTTCAGCAATCCAATATTTTACCATATAATCTGACGGAGCAGATTCGCCGTAATGTTTATCAAGCTTTTCTTTTTTCACAAAAGTTTCTCATTTCAAACGACTACAACAAATAAACTAATCGATGAATTTGGCTAAAATTTTACCAGCTGACGTTAGACAGATCGTAATTTCTAAGAAAGAAAAAGTTTTTGTGTTTGTCCAATGTCAATCCACCCTCGTATTTATTCTAGTCTTATTGTATTTTTTCTTTTGATCAATTACTTGTGTCACTCTATATGATCGGTGATTTTATATCTTATCTGTGTTTTAATTAAGAGCTTTTTTAGTATTGCGAAATGTGAACTTATTTTCATGAACGTATTTCATTCATTCACAAAAATATATTTAATTTATTTGTATTTTGTATTTTATCCAAGTATTGTTGTTTATCCAGTTTTTTATTTTATCCAGTATATGTATTCAGTGTATATGAAGGTGTATTTTATGCATGTGTTTTCATTCGTTTGCAGGGGTGTAGGTGGTTCTACTTTAGTTTTATTTGTGAGTAAAGGTCAAAACTGAACTGTTGTTGAGTGATAACAAAATACAATTAAAGTTAAAACATCACTAAATGTGTAATCGATAGCTGCAATTTTTTATTTGTGTATCTTCAAAGTAAAATATCATGAGTTTACATTTTAGAAACTATCCATCTACTCGTACATACATATCAATGTATATTTGATATTTAAATGGAAAACCTTTTATTATTTATAGAAATAACTGAAAAGTATTGAAATAAAATAAAAACTAAAAATATAAAGTGAATATTCGATAAAAAAAAAAACGTTAAAACTAAGCTGAGTTTTGTAGTTGATCTCTATTGTCACATGGTACTGTACAACTATGATTTTTTTATATTCAATTTAATTAACTAAGTGGTTACATACATATTTATCTAAAGGGTCCGCCAAATAAATTTTTCTTTCTTTTTGAAAATGCTATAAAAAAACTACTGAATATTTTCTCAAATTTCCTTTTTTATTTGAAAGTACAATCCTTCCGGTTAATAATGGAAAATAATTTCATTCAAATGGCTGCCTCAGCTAGCCATGCAGTAGCCTACACGATCGATCAAATTTTTAAGCCCATTATCGATTGTGTGCAGCTGTACGAGTATTTCACCTATGGCTTCACGATTATTGTTCTTTAAAGCGTCAATTGTCTCTGGCTTGTTGGCGTAACACTTTTTTTGACGGCATCCCACAAATAATAGTCCAACGGTGTCAAATCGCAGCTCTGCGGCTGATAATGCGAACTTCAAAAACAGGGCGCAAAACATCGAGTGTAGCTTCGGCTGTGTGGCACGTAGCGCCGTCCTGTTGAAACCAAATATTGCTAATATACTCCTTTTCAATTTTTGTGAACAACAATTTGTTTGATCCGATAATGATCGCCATTGACTGTAACGGCCATTCCTTGCTAATTTTCGAAGAAAAATGGCCCAATTATGGCTCTGAACCAAAATCCGCAACAAACAGTGACTCGTATTGGGTGTATCGGCTTTTCAATGTATGCGTACGGGATTTCTGTGGCCCAAATGCGACAATTTTTCTTGTTTACCTAACTGCCAAGTTCAAAATGAGCTTCATCTGCAACATTACCATGATTTTCAAAGTAATGTCGCAATATTTCCCAGCGTTGTTCAAGCGTATACGCAACCATATTCGTTCAGCGGAAGGATAAAACTAATTATCTGTCAAGTCAGACATGAGCTAATTGTTACCATTCACGAAATAAGCACTAGTTGAAAAAAAAACCTTAGATGGCGGACCCTTTATATATTATATTAAAATGACGTGTGTCTTCCTTATCGCTAAACTCAAAAACTACTGGACCGATTTTGACCAAATTTTATATACGTGTTCTATGGGGCATGAGGAGTGTTTCTTTGTAGTTTGAATTTCGTTTGACAGATGGCGCAATATTTAGTTTTTTATTTTTTTGCACCGTAACTCAAGAACTACTGCACTATGCTGGGTTTCGTTGAAGGCGTTGGTTCGTTAATCAGCGTGCAGTGACGTTAATTAGCCTGATACCGACTGAAAATTAATATCTTTTTGTGAAAAAAATATATTAAAAAAAAGTAAATAAATATCTATCATTCTTTTTTAAACTCTATTTGCGCAATAAGCCTATTTTGTGTTTTGCTGAAGGCGTTAGGTGCTTGAACGGCGTGTAGCGGCGTTAAGTATCCCGACACCGACTCATACATAACCTCTTTTCGTGAAAAGTTCGTGGGTGTCAAACGAAAAAAAGGACTTATCAAATTGAATGTTAATTTATTTAAATTAAATATTACACACATTTTAATACATTAAGCCAAGATGTTAGTGAAAGTAAATTAATTGTATTATTGAAAGCTATTGAAAAAATAAATAAGCAACAGGTAAGACAATAAAGGGCAGCCTTACTACCCCAAGAATAACAAGAAAAAAATATCATAAGAAACGTATATTGCAGGACAAAATGCCACGCTCACTTGCAAATATTGGTCGCCGTACACGATACACAAATTACATGAGAGCGCGGCGTTCACAGCAGACACAAGAGGAGCGCGCCGAAGACAACGAACTAGCCAGGAATCGAATGTTAGTTTTATACCAAAATTATTCACAAGAAGAAACAGAAGCAGTTCAACATAAAAGCAACGCGGATCGGGTCCAGCTATCAAAAATATATAATTCCTATGTCGACTTAGTGCACCTTTCATTCTTCTTCTAAATATCAATCAGCCATGACTTTGCATGCAAACCAGACTTACAGTGAAAATAAAATTCGAAGGTAAATGAACGTTTGCCCGGGTCTGCTAGTATCTAATAAATAAAAAATGTAAATCGATTTTTAAGCTAAAGGAAGAGTGCTTGGATTGAATTCGTTCGTAAAGAACGATTATTTTGAGAGCCGAAATTAAAAGAATTTAAAATACGACTCGCAAGAAGTCGAGCGTCGTCCAAATACATAAATTATACTTATTTTTGTTGTAAATAAACTACGAAAACCTTTAGATTAAAAAACCCACCCGTTTTTTTAATATAATACCCAATACCCTGGCCACTATATTCTGGACTATGCGGCCTCAGTGATCAACCAGAGACCCTAGTCCATAAACACTAGTCTGTAAATTAATTCATAGGTCAGTCGGACAGCCTAAAGAACCTGGCTATCAACCTAATGATCGATAGCACCGATAGGTCACGTAAGTAAGTAAGTACGCCGAGCCAAAGACAAACAGTGGCAGAAGAAGTGTACCATGCTCTCCGTTTCTTCAACCTATTCACAACGTGGACAGAAGTCATTCTCAGGTGAGCACAGTCTCTGAGAGTGCCTACCCATAAAACAGTGATCTCGATGCAGCAGAAATGATACGACGGTCCAGCCTAAACGGTTCTTTGGTACGCTTTCTATCTAACCAGGCCGGGTGAATCTGGCAATAAGGCAAGATAAATACTTCTGCCCCATAGACAGCTTACGCCTTAACATGTTCTTACCTAAAATTACCGATTTGAAAACCAATACATGCTTTGGAAACGTGTAGCTTCACTGATGGTTTAGCTTCAACTGGACGGTGCCACGTCGATATAAAATTTTTATTTATGTGTTTATATCTTTAAAATGTAATAATAAGAGTTTCTAAACTTGGCCCAAGTAACTTTGTGGTCAATACAAATCGTCAGGACAAAAGTGGGCGAAATTGGATAGATTGTAGTGGCACCTCCCATACAAAGTACATATTTATTCTTGTATAATGAATGTAGCGTACCACACATATATTTTATTTTCAACCAACTTTTCGGTTTTTATTTCTATGGTTTTCCTAAAACTTCAATCATAATTTAATTAAAAAGACACATTTATTGTTATTCCAGGAAGTATCTTTAACGACATGAATATTTTTGTTATTTTTTTCATTTTTTTCGTTTTGTGGGTGTATTTTTGAATATTTTATGGTCATCGATCGTTGTTGATGCGATTAAAATGTTGTTGGGTTTATTTTAGTATTTGAAATGAATTTATGTTGCAACGATTGTTGTTAAAACAGCACTGCAATTTCGAATTTTTTAGTATTTCTTTAGTACTTTTTTCATGTTCTACGTTTATATATGAATTTGTGCACTTTTTGAAATTGAATTTTTTTTTAGGGTTTATAGCAGTTTGGGTAGAATAAATACTTATCGTTTTAATTTTTTTCTCTATTCCTTCTTTAAAGTGTGGTAGTAGTGTAGCAAAATTTAATTTCAATAATAATTTTTTATATTCAATTATTTCTACCATAACGCTAAATTTTCTTTAACGATGTTTATTTGATTTACTCTACTCTAGTTTTCCTCTACGCCTTGTTAAGGATTCGTTAAAGGCGTGTACCACATACACGCTACATGAATTATATGTAGAAAAAGCTATAATCAAACAAGCTTGACTGTAAGGTGCTCTAAAGGGTCTGCCAAATAATTTTTTTTTGAAAATGCTATAAAAAAACTACTGAATTTTTTTCAAATTTTTTTTTTATTTAAAAGTACAATCCTTCCGTTTAATAATGGAAAATAGTTTCATTCAAATGGCTGCCTCGGCTGGCCATGCAGTAGCCTGCACGATCGGTCCAATGTTTTAGCACAATATCGATTGTGTGCAGCTGTATATCACCAATGGCTTCACGACTATTGTCCTTTAAAGCGTCAATTGTCTCTGGCTTGTTGGCGTAACACTTATCTTTGACGGCACCCCACAAATAATAGTCCAACGGTGTCATATCGCAGCTCCGAGATGGCCAAACGACATCAGCTCTGCGGCTATTAATGCGATCTTCAAAAACAGGGCGCCAAACATCGAGTTTAGCTTCGTCTGTGTGGCACGTAGCGCCGTCCTATTGGAACCAAATGTTGCTAGTATCCTCCTCTGCAATTTTTGTGAACAAATGGCCCGATAACGATCGCCATTGACTGTAATGGTCACTCCTTGCTCATTTTCGAAAAAAAATGGCCCAATTATGCCTCTGAATCAAAATGCGTACCAAACAGTGACTTGTCTTGGGTGTATCGTCTTTCCAATGTATGCGTGCAGGTTTTCTGTGCCCCAAATGCGACAATTTCGCTTGTTTACATACCCGCCAAGATCAAAATGAGCTTCAGCTGAAAAAATGATTTTTTTTTTTTTGGCAAAATCGGCATCTTCTGTAAGTCGATCGCAGGCCCAGATTCCCAGCGTTGTTCAAGCGTATACACAACCATATTCGTTCAGCGGAAGGATAAAACTAATTATCTGTCAAATCAGACATGAGCTAAGTGTTAGCATTCACAAAATAAGCACTAGTTGAAAAAAAACGTTAGATGGCGGACCCTTTATATCATCATAATATATTAATTCCCATAATATTCCTTGAAGGAACATTGGGACTTATTTTAGTCAATGAGCTGCACCCAATTTTATTTTTAAACTCATTGAAAGCGATGACTTAGAGTTTAACGCCGGCTCCGAACGGCATATACATTAGAGAAGTTTTCAGTAGTAAGTAATACTCATAACCAGTTACTAGCTAATGTTATGGGGTTGATCCCACTGTCTTTTTCTTTTTTTAAGATGGTCTGGCCTGGTATTGAACCGAGTACCTTGTGGTCGGTAGGCGGGTGTCTTACCTACCATACCACAGCGGCACACTATATCATAATATGGCCCATAAATTTAATCGTTTTCTTTGTGAAAGCTAAGGTAAGGTGATTATAGTCTGGACCAGTTCTTTATAGTCATTAAGGATTAAAAAAGTTTTTCGAAGCCAAAATTCCAGCCTTAATTGCCCGAAATGCTACTAGATTAGGTAAGAACTGCAACTTAGTAAAGTCGAACACAGTTATAACGAACTCCTAGGAAAAACATCCTTTACTTCTGGGCGTAATTCCTTAAAAGCTTTGTAATTTCAATAAAAATTCATTGAAGATATGTTTGTTATATGTAAAGTTCGTTATAAACGTGTTAGACTGTATGTTATAATAATATTCTCTTGTATGTATATGATTTAGGGTATTACTCGTTCTGGTCTAAACGATCAATTATTCTATTTTTAGATGTTTTTTTATATCCCCCTTTCTCCTAAAGAAAAACTACTGCAGCTGTGAGAAAACAATTTCGAAAGATATTGAGTAAAAGAACAACAGAGAAGGAGGAAAGCATATGTTAAGAAATACAAACAAAATGTAGTTGTTTTAAGCAGCAGGATATAAACAGATTAAGCGATACAGTGGAAGGACTTTTAACACCATATTGTAGTATAAGAGATACGTAGGAAAACTGCACCGCTCACAGTTCTAGAGGAACAAATAATTTTTGAAGGTTTTATAAAAACAGGATACATTCTGCACTATATTAGACAATTCATTTAAGTGCAATTCGATTTATCGGAAAATACTTTGTTGGTCTTAGAACAGACAATATTCCATTTATTTTTTAACGTCAACATTTTGTACTTTGCGCGAAACTGACTGAGATGTTAATAAAGATTGTTATGTTCAGCTACCCAGATACTACATTTTCTACACTTGTTTAGCCCTGCGGTGGCTCTAATAGATTCTTGGTTAACTTTCATACCATAAGTATGAGCCAGAGCAATACAGATTGAGTTTACCTTGCTCAGATTGGTGTCTGAATTAGGAAGAAAACGAAACTGACGATCTGACCAAAAGCTTGTTTATAATGTCTTAGGTACCTGCTCCTATCCAATGAATCGGTGTAGCTTAGCGCGTGTAAATCACAGAGAGAGAGAGCAAGAGAGAGAGAGAGAGTCTATTTACTCGGTACTGAAACCAATATTGTCAATGAAGCATGTTCAGATAGTCCCCAACATCTGAGAAAGGAGCAGCTCGAAAGTCTTTTATGGTAGAAGCCCTTAAAGATGTTGACATGCACATTGTGCTTCACTCCGGAAGCACGGTGATTTAGTTAACGCTGATTTTTTAACAGTTTTGGTTTTAGAAACTTTAAAACAAAACACAGAAAATTTGAAAAAATCAATAAAACATTGATTTAAAGCGATAATTGAATGTCCGCCACCTTCTAGTATTAGCATTACACAGACCAGACACCATTGCAGTACATTCCAACCCATGGTATCTATAGTGAGCTTACCAATCTATACCATCTTGATCAAAAAGTTTTCGGAATTAACCCCGTGTGGTGGTCCCATCGTTCCGATTTAAATTCTTTTTTTTTTTTTCTTAAGTTGTTACATCTATTGTTGATATTCCCGATAAATCTTAGCATCATATCTTGAAATTTGCAAAGGCTACGTAGCCAAGAGTACATCTCTCTCTCTATGTGTATTGGCGATTTTTTACAGTTTTGAACGTGTTGAGGTCGCAAGAGACATAATTTGCGAGGCTGAATCAGATTCAACATTAATGAAATGAATCATTACCGGCAACGAAACGTGGATTTATGAGTACAACACGCAATCCAGACGTTCACCAAATGAGCCGAGACCAAAAAACACGTCGTTTTCAGTCAAAAAAAGGCAATGTTCACGGTTTTCATGGATTACAACGGTATAGTGCATCATGAGTTTTTGCCTGAAGACCAGACAGTAAACAGCATTATTTGGGCGTTATAAGAAGTTTGCGTGAAGGAGTTCGTCGAAAGAGAGCAGAATTGTGAGCAGAAAACTCGTGTATTTTGCACCATGGCAACGCACCGTCGTACGGTGCCATCATTATTTGAAATTTTTTGACGAAAAATGCAACAATTACAACAATACAACTCCTGCAAAAATCATTCGAGGGAATACCAAGTCTATCGGCATGACTCCCAATCAGACAGTGACCCATTAGGACAGCAATTGTGCGGTGTATGGCCACCCGACTTAGGGAGAGAAGACATTTAGTCCTCCTTTCGTCGAGGTCCGTCCAGCAGAGCCTGGCGATAAGGCACGAGCCCTCATGCTGCCAACGATATTGAGCGTCGACATAAACTGACCGGAGAATATCCAGCTTAAACGAGGCAATAGGGATACCAATGATAAGCCCCTGTTCGAAAGTATCAAGCTCAGTACCCATCCTGGCCAAATTCGTCAGCAACGCAATTCCCGACGATATAGCTGTGTCCCTGAACCCATATAAGAGTTACCTTCGAATGAACCGAGATTTCCATAAGAAACCTGCGGCGTTCGTAGACTAGGATAGACGTCGAGGTGACATTAGAAGGACACCTTATTGCGCTGTCCGAAAAGATCAAAGGACTCTCAGGGAGATCTTCTCCGATCAACAAGCATTGCACGGCCTTCACACACTGCAATAATCAGACAACCTATAAGACAGTCTTGTGTCAGAATTTCTCACGAATATACCACATTCCACTCTGCCCCACATCTTAGAGCCGTCGGTATAAGCCTCAAGGGCATTCTGAGGGAACTCCCGTCCATCAGACCAGAATTCCCTCGTAGGTATATCAACGTGAAATCTCCTATCGAGAAAGTTATGGGGGCTCATTTAATCAATCCGAAGATGTCTGAGATCCCCAAACATTTCAGCATGAAGTCCAGATTTGGCCAGGAGTTAGCTGCACTTAGCCTCACCACCACCAACTGATTCCTCTGCTTGAGAAGAAGATCGGTGGGGAGCCAGTTAAGCATAGCAAATAAGCCCTTGATCAGGATGGTAGCTTGTCTGCGCACCCTGTCTATCACACCGTCCACCAGATGTGAGCACCGTAGAGTAGAGTTGGTTCTACCACGGCCTTATAAAGGCAGTAGGTGGTGGTAGGTTTAAGTCCTCATATTCTGCCTACGCCCCTTTTACAAGTGTAAAGCGCTATGTTCGTCTTCCTCACAATATCTATTACATTCTCCCTCCAGGTAAGCTTGGGGTCAAGCATAGCCCCTAAATACTTTACCTTTGTGGACAGAGAGAGTTGAATACCACCAAGTCTCGCCATATTAAATGCAGGCATCTTGTATCGTCTGGTAAAGAGCATCAACTCTGTTTTATGGGGGTTGACGCTTAAACCGCACGACAAGCACCATTCCATAACAAGTTTAAGAGCCTGATTATACCTCGATGAGAGGGTATGTGGATCGATTCGCGACACTAAAATGGCAGCAATGTTACACAGCAACACAGGCTTATGAAGACATTTAAAATTTTCTATAAAATTTTTATTTATTCTCCATCTCCGGTAGAGTTTTAAATTCTTATTTTTTAATTTTATAAAGGGTCCGCCAAATAAATTTTTTTCTTAAATGTTATAAAAAAAACTACTGAATATTTTCTCAAATTTCTTTCTTTATTTGAAAGTACAATCCTTCCGCTTAATAATCGAAAATAATTTCATTCAAATGGCTGCCTCGGCTGGCCATGCAGTATACGATCAGTCTTATTTTTAAGCATATTATCGATTGTGTGCAGCTGTATTTCACGAATGGCTTCACGAATATTGTCCTTTAAAGCGTCAATTGTCTCTGGCTTGTTGGCGTAACACTTATCTTAGACGGCAGCCCACAAATAATAGTCCAACGGTGTTATATCGCAGCTCCGAGGTGGCCAAACGACATCAGCTCTGCCGCTGATAATGCGATCTTCAAAAACATGGCGCAAAACATCGAGTGTAGCTTTGGCTGTGTGGACGGCGCTACGTGTCCTATTGAAACCAAATGTTGCTAATATCCTCCTCTACAATTTTTGTGAACAAAAATTCGTTCAACATGGCCCGATAATGATCGCCATTGACTGTAACAGCCACTCCTTGCTTATTTTCGAAGAAAAATGGACCTATTGTGCTTTGGACCAAAACCCGCACCAAACAGTGACTCGTCTGGGGTGTATCGGCTTTTCAATGTATGCATGCGGATTTTCTGTGCCCCAAATGCGACAATTTTGCTTGTATACATACCCGACAAGATCAAAATGTGCTTCATCTGAAAAGATGATTTTTTCGGCAAAATCGGCAAAGTAATGTCGCAATATTTCTCACCGTTGTTCAAGCGGAAGGATAAAACTAATTATCTGTCAAATCAGACATGAGCTAATTGTTACCATTCACGAAATAAGCACGAGTTGAAAAAAAAACGTTAGATGGCGAACCCGATATTTAAAAAGTAATTTTACTTTTCGTTTCTTTCATAAAAAAATTCCACTTTCTGTGCTACCACTAACCCCAGTTTTATAGAGCTGCTGCTGCTGCTGCAGCTTCTGCTCCATTGCACATATAAACGTTCTTTTAATTCAATTATTGAAAATATGATTGTCTTGTCGTTTCGTTTCGTTATGTTTATGTTTATGTTTATATTTCTATTGCATCTTAAAAATGCAACTATAAAAACAAACAAAAATAATAAAAAATAACGAACAAATATTTTTATATTTACCAACTGCAAGAACTTTTGGTTTAAGGAACAAAGATAGAGTAGAATAGTGAGTGGATGATTCTTGCCACTGGAATAATGCAATTTGTTCACAAATAAATTAATAAACGTTATGGCATAAATGAAGTTATCAGTTAACCCCAGGAAGCTAAAATGATGATGCCGAAATGAGTTTATTTTGTTGAAAGAGATAAAAAGAAAATAAAAATAAAAATACAAATACAAATAAAAATACAAAATTGCAAACTACGTACAGTTATTTCATGAAAATATTATCAACAGAAGGCAATGGACTATTAAAAAATGTTTAAATTGTAGTAACAAATATACACAGTAACTCTAAAAAAATGCACTGGGATTGTAGTACAACTACCCTTAAAAGGTAAGCTATAAAACTAGCGGGTGAGTTTTTGTTGCCATTTGGTTTTTCAGTGTAGAAAATAAAGATTCGTGACATGTTTTAATACCAATAATGCTGTGGCATGAGTACACTAACAAGCAAATATGGCTTGCAATTTGTAGAATTATTTTGATCAAAACTTTTGCTGTCTGAGAAATGTGCCTCGGTACCAAAAAATTATGACCAGGACGAAGCTTATTTTCGGCTCAAGAGCTACGTCAGGAAATTGAACTTACGAATTTGCTGTAAGGACCAGCCAGAGGCAGTACAAGGGCAGTTAAATGCAGCCTGAATGATGAACTATTTTGTGTGGTTTGTGGGACTGTACTGCTATAAGAAGGATAAAAATCGCAACGTTACAGTCACTGGAGCAAGCGAGCAATGCTTTCCACAAAGATCCATTACTTTGTTTCAGTTTGATTCATCAAATTGATTGGCAAGCTAAGCAGATGATTAATCATCTGTAGCTCGCCTCCATATGATTCTATGTAGTGGTGAAAATCTTTGCTAAGCGGTGGTGATCCTTACTGATCATTATAATATTTCTCCAGTAAGAAGCGTTTACTACTGATCTTGGTCATCATCGCCAGAAGCAAGGTGGAAGGTCAGGATGGCTTCTTTAGATGGATTTGCCTGGAGGGTCTCGAAACCGCATATACATTTTTTCGTCATGTTCTCTGGTAGGATTCAAAACTGGGCCGTTTGTGTTGTATGTCTGTGCTCTAACCACTACTCCAATACTACGCCACCTCCACCGTGCGATAATTATCGACTTTTTTTAAATTCAAAGTGGAAGAATTGGACTTGGTTGAGATGTGGTTTCAACAAGTTTGCTTGACACACGACAAGCAATACCATCAACGTATTGAGAGGCTAGTTTAGTGAGCGGCAATTAATCTTACGTCCTCAAATCACTGGCGCTCAAAAGCATGCGATTTGACCCCTCTAGATGGGGATACGTGCATTCATTACAGATTTTTTTCTTTTTCTTTTGGCCAAAATGCAACAATTGGACTTGGTTGACAGGTGGTTCCAACAGGTCGGTGCGACATGCTACATAGCACGCAATACCATGAAGAGGCGAATTTGGTGAACAATTAATCTCACGTGTTGAAGCAATTGTGTGCCGCTGTTGTATAGCAGTTTAGACTCCCGCTTTCCAATGAGGATGACCTTGGTCAATCTTAGGCCAGACAGACACAGTCGTACAGTCAGGCTGCGATTAGGACGAGCCTACCAGAGAGTCTACTCAACATAGTGACAGGTATGTGAATGCTGAACATTTTTAAACAAAATGGCGCGATATTCAGGCCTAGAGATTGAGACTATCTGGGTGAGGGGTCACTCTAAAACACGGGAAAAGGCCCTCTCCTTGATAACGATAAGATTTTTGCAGATTGCAGATTTTTGCTTTATCGATATATGTTAGCCAGGGCATCTGCTCTGTATTAACATAAATCTTGCCCCTATACGATTGGTGCCATTCGTAGTCTGCAAATATTGGTGGCTCTCATCACTGGGTGGCTGGTGCGCATGATTACTGTCGAACATTTCCTACGAACATTTCTTCCGAATCTTTCGGATATTACGACTGATTTCCTTGGCATTCCGTTTCTGCTTGCCATATCGGACCTATCTAATGTAAGTATCAGCGGGTTTTCTTTCATTGTGCATGCGTCTGGCTGGGGCGTCTTGGGCCGGGGTGCGGACAGGTGGGTCCGTTTGAACACTATCTTCTTCACCAAAGTGAGCTACTTAAAGAAGGGTAGTATTAGCGTTAGTTCCGTCTGGCGAGAGAGTGTTTCATTCCTTAATCTATTACTCAGACGAAAGTAACATCGAATTGTTATAAGAATTTTTCGTTTTATCTTAAAACTGATGTTATTGAGCTTGTAGTTGCTAGTCTGTAGTTGTTCATGAAGACTTTGGAGAAGACAAAACCGGTGTCTCGATACTATGCGCTCTATTTTTGAATCTTTCCGAGTCTAGGAAAATTTTTGGGTACTCAAAACAACAAAATTTTCAATGATTTAAAATTTGAGAAGTCCTAGTACCACTATATACATACGTTGGCTAAAAGGATCGTAAATTTTTCCAGACATCCCACTCTATGGGCTCAGTTTAGGACCCCTTTAGCCAGCATATGTAAATAGTAAAATATGTCTACACTTCCATATTTTGGAGAAATGCCCACACATTCTCCCAAGAATTTTCATATTTTCAAAAAAGCGATTTTTTTAAATTCAATTTTTTCAAATTCGGTGATTTCCAAGACATCGCACTATATGGACACTGTTGTAGACCCCTTGGACAACCATATTCATATAGTGTTATATGGGAACACCTTCATATTTTCCCGAAATATTTACTTATCCTCTGACGATATTTTACATTTTGTATGTAGTCACTCTTAACCATTTAACAGTAATCTGTTAACGAAAAATTTGTGCATGTTAGAAAAGTAAGGTTGGTGTCTTGGCTTTTCAAATTCGAATTTATCTTCACACACATTGGATGTACGTATATTCCCAAAAATTTATTTTTTACAATGAGCGAGCTTTTGGGACCAGTATACTCTAAGTGACTATTTTTTTTTTTTTTTTTTCTTTTTTTTTTTTGTTCAAGACCAGCACTCAGGGTTAACCCCTACTTATGCAGTGCATTGTGCTGGTACTAGGAAAATAGGTTGTGGGAAGGAGGATAGAGTGAGTAGTGCTTATGGACGTTCGATTTGAATTTTCTCAAGTCGTAAGTGGCAAAGAAGACATTCGCAGGAAGATTGTTCCACAAACGAAAAATGCTACCAAAGAACGAAGTCTCCCTATAATACGTTGTGCGATTTACTGGACAATAAACTACAAAGGGATGCGCTCTACAAGAAATACGAGTACTGCGTATATGATTACTGGGAACTAGTTCCCTAATTTCGTCAGAACACATTCCGATATAGTACCGATAGAACAATGAAACACACGCCACATTGCGACGATGCTCTAATGAATCGATAGAGTTGGCTACCATACCGTCATTAATAAGAACTTTCGCCCTCTCTTGTACGCGGTCGAGAAGCTCCAAAATATACTTTGAAGCACCAGCCCATACATAAGAGTTGTATTCCAATTTGGGTCGGATATAGGTCTTGTAAATATTAAGGAGAATAGATGGAGTGAAGTAATTCTTACACCGTCTTAAAAAGCCGAGGCACTTGAATGCTTCTTTCGACACTTGAAATATGTGCTCGTTCCAACGAACATCACAGTTAATTCTCATGCCAAGAACATCAAGATCATCTGATTCCTGAATATCTACATTACTCGTAGATACAGATGACAACACACCACCACGTCTGTGTGTCAGAAAACAACATTGGGTCTTGCGCGCGTTAAAGTCGACCCTGTTTGCGCGACCCCACTCAGAGATTTTCGCCAGGTCGCTTGTAAGCGTATCGTTCATATTCTGCCTTTTCGCCCCAATCTCCTAAAGGCTCGGCCTACGAACAAACGAATATGAATGACAAATATTGCTGCTGTTGGTGACTATTGTTGGATTGTCATAATGAAAACAAATAAAAAGAATATATCAGAAGAGAACTAAAGCTCTTCATTATTAGTTTTTAGTTCATAATCTTATATTATTGTTACTTTTTTCATTTTTTATAAATATCTCTTTAGTTTAAAGTCCTAGATTTTTTTACACTATTTTTTCCCAAAGTAATATAGACTATATTACAGTCCATTTAGGCGGTGGACAAAAATCTTTTAAGCCACTCATAGCGCAATAGACAATAAATATCGTTCAAGAATGCAGCCTCACTTATCACTGTTCTAACAACTTTATATTTAAAATTCATTCAATTTTTTTTTAAGTAAAAATTTGCTTTTAAATATTCAGTTTAATCCCTTATTTCTTAAATACTCCTAGTTTTTGATTGAAAATATATTATTTCGGATTTTCTGTTGTTATTTTCTTAGTCACTACATTAAAAAAAAAGAAATATGAAATCAAAATAGATATTAACTTGATTTGATTTAGAAAAATTTGATTGCAATTCGAAAAAATCCTTTCAAGCAAAAATAAATGTTCAAATCAATTCCATTTAGTTTTGTCCTCTCTATCTCTCTCTCTTTCTTTCAAAAAAAAAAAAAAGCCTTACACTCAGTGTTGCCACAACTTCGAGTTTTTTGTAACCAAAAAATAATCAAAATTTTAGTCAAAAAAAAAAAAATTAAGATAAAACGATAAATGATGAGATAAAACATTATGATAATGATATGTAGGTATGTATATCGATTTTATAGAAATATAGGACCCTGCGAACGACTTACAGAAGATGCCGATTTTGCCAAAAAAATCATATTTTCAGATGAAGCTCATTTTGATCTTGGCTGGTATGTAAACAAGCAAAATTGTCGCATTTGGGGCACAGAAAACTCGCACGCATATATTGAAAAGCCGATACACCCAAGACGAGTCACTGTTTGGTGCGGATTTTGGTTCAGAGGCATAATTGGGCCATTTTTCTTTCAAAATGAGCAAGGAGTGGCCGTTACAGTCAATGGCGATCGTTATCGGGCCATGTTGAACGAATTTTTGTTCACAAAAATGGAAGAGGAGGATATTAGCAACATTTTGTTTCAACAGGACGGCGCTACGTGCCATACAGCCGAAGCTACACTCGATGTTTTGCGCCCTGTTTTTGCAGATCGCATTATCAGCCGCAAAGCTGATGTCGTTTGGCCACCTCGGAGCTGCGATTTGATACCGTTGGACTATTATTTGTGGGGTGCCGTCAAGGATAAGTGTGACGCCAACAAGCCAGAGACAATTAACGCTTTAAAGGACAATATTCGTGATGCCATTGGTGAAATACAGCTGCACACAATCGATAATGTGCTTAAAACTTGTACCGATCGTGTAGGCTACTGCATGGCCAGCCGAGGCAGCCATTTGAATGAAATTATTTTCCATTATTAACCGGAAGGATTGTACTTTCAAATAAAAAAGAAATTTGAGATAATATTCAGTAGTTTTTTTTAATAGCATTTAAAAAAAAAAAAATTATTTGCCGGACCCTATATTAATTACATATAGACTGGTCTAACACAACTGGGTATAATAATTGACGAATTTGTGACGAATTTTTAACTTATTTTTGCAAAATTAAGCTAAATATCTCTTACTCTCAATAAATCGAAAAGTATCCGAATCAAAGATTAGCGTTAAAGTTAAACAAATATTTACCAAATTTCGTGAATTTCGTGAATGTGGAGTTATGTGCCAACAAAATGAAAAGAGCAGCCAAAGAACATCAATTGCTCTTAGAAGCTTGTCATGAAAATAATTGTTATAAAATAAATAAACAAAAGCTGCAAGAACAACTATACGTGCTGTTTACAAATAACCAAATCTACAACAACAAACCTTAACAGAGGTAAAGTAAATAAAAATAATACGGCAACAAAAGTTATTAAGCAGCAAAGAAAATAAGTAACAGACAATAAACAAGCAACAACAAATACTAAGAGCTCTAATAGGTAGATTTTTACATACGCATGGCTACAAAAGAAATAAAAAGGAATTAAAAGAAAGAACTGAAATCTACCTGAAATATCGAGAGTTTCGAGAGCTTTCGAGCTTTACTCAGCCATATAAAAAGCATATCGATGCAAACAGCAAACAGTTTATTTGTAGTAAACTCAGCGAGTACAGTTTAAGTAAAGTTAACTCAGCGAATGTGTTATTGGTGTGAAGAGAGTTCATAAGGAGTAAACTAGTAGTGAAGTAAAAACCAGTTTCGTTGGAGCTAACTCAGTAAAGAGAGTTAAGTGTGGATAAGCTCTGGTTGAAAATGTTGTGATCGAACCTAAGTTATAACTACAATCGGATTGGAAGATCTTTAGGAAGAATGATCTGTCGAGTAATTGTTGTTGTTTAGAAGATTGTAAACAGACAGAGTAGTTAAGAATAAAAATTGTTATTGCCTGTAATAAGATAACAAGCAGTGGTGCACATAACTGTGTTGAATAAAAAATTTTTCATTAAAACCAAACACAAAATTTATTTTATTTAAACTACAATCTATGAACTCATAAATACACGTTTTTAAAAAGGTAAAAACGTAACAATATGTTCTAACGATTTCAACGTGCGAAAGATGATTTGTGCGATTCAAAAGTTATTATTTCGAAATGAATATAAAGATCTACAGATCAGCCGAAACTGTGCAAAGAAACTATGGCTCAAAAGCCATAAAAATTTATTGCGGCATCCAATTACACTGGTCTACAGCAAAAAACGTCTTTTAGTAAAACTATATGGAATATAATGAATTCAAAACCGCTTTCAATTTTTTTTTTGCTATCGGGCTCAAAATTTTTGTATGGGCGTGGCAAATTTATCGCCCAAAATATGGTAGTTTTGTCAATATATTTCATTTCATCATAACTTGAAAGCGACTTGATCGATTCTAAACGTTTGGGAATAAAATTTCCTATAAGTCACTGGAACACCATTTTTTTGTATTCTTAACAGCTTCAGAATTATTCACACCTTAGCTGTGAAAAAAAAAATTTTTTTGGCATAAAATTAGAGCATTTTTTTTCAAAAAGTCGTACAAAATTTTTCATAACGAAAACTTAAGAAGTTAACCACTTATATCAAAGCTTAAGAAGCTTGAGCATAAAATAAGCTTAAAATCGTGAAAATCGGTTGGCTATTGCTGAGTTAGTATTTTCTTCTTTTTCTTTTATATTTGCCAGGGGATGGCCCCTACTCATGCAGTGCATTGTGCTGGTACTAAGAAAATAGGTTATGGGAAGAAGGATAGAGGGAGTAGTGTTTATGGACGTTAGATTTAAATTTACTCATTTACTCGTAAGTGGCAGGGTATACTTTCGCTGGAAGATTATTCCACAAACGCACAGTGCGGCCAAAGAATGCATTCTCCCTATAATGCATTGTGCGATTTACTGGACAATCAACTACAAAGGGATGCGCTCTACGAGAAATAGGAGTGCTACGTAAAAATATATGATTTTTAGGAATTAATTCCTTAATTTTGTTAGAACACATTCCGTTATAGTGCCGACAGAACAATGAAACACACGCCACATTGCGACGGTGCTGCAATGAATCGATAGAGTTGGCTACCCTACCGTCATTGATAAGCATCTTCGCCTTCTCCTGTACGCGGTCGAGAAGCTTTAAAATAGAATTTGAAGCACCGGCCCATACATGAGAGTTGTATTCCATTTTGGGTCGGATATAGGTCTTGTAAATATTAAGGAGATCAGATGGAGTGAAGTATTTCTTGCACCGTCTCAAAAAACCAAGGCATCATTCCAACGAACGTCACAGTCATTTCTCATGCCCAGAACATTAAGAGCATCTGATTCCTCAATATCCACATGACCCATTGACACAGATGACAGCACACCACCACGTCTGTGTGTTAAAGAACAACATTGAGTCTTACGTGGGTTAAAATCAGTTATTCAACATTAAATGCAGGCGCCTAACTTTGACCAAAATTAGCAAACAAATGTTTTTTCTTGCAAAATTAGTTAAATTTTTTTTTTGCTTTTATATCCAAAAAGTTATGAGAAATTTCCTAGAATATAAACTTTACATTTTAAGCATTACAATGAAAGTCAGATATGTTGAAAGTAAAACAACCCATAAAGGTAGGTGCCTACTTTTGACAAAAGTAAAGCGCTAATTTTTAATGGCTATGGTAGTTAAAAACTATTACTTTTGAAAAAGATAACACAATTTTTTTCATCATTCAAGATTTGTTTGTGAAACCGAAAAGACATATCCTATCCAGTATGTGATTTTATCAAAACCAAAAGTTAATTTGAAAAGTACTCTAAAGACTATTTCCCTTTTACATGTTTTCATTTGGGTAAGTGTTTTACAAAATTCATACATACAGACTTAAAGCCATTATATATATGGCAGATGTTAAAATCAGTTAAAACTATAAAATAGTGGTTCAAAATTATTGTCTTACCCGCCTTATAGTCCACACTTTGTGCGTCCGACTAACTTTTGTTTCGATCGGAATGCATTGTTTTAATTCACTGCTGTCCTTAAAAAAAATTTATAAAAATTTTACAGAAATATTATCAATATTTTGAACAAATTTAGTTTGTACCAATGTTTCACAACAAAGTCCCATTTTGTAAGCTATGCACGCAATGAAAACTTTATTTCGCACTTCGGGAAAAAAGTCCACATCTACACATCGAAGAAAAAAATAATCAATTTTTGGTTAAAAATAATCAAAACGGCAACACTGCTTACAGTAAAAACTCATTTTATTTAAATATTTTGAAAAAAAAGAATTCAAAAATAAAACTGCAAAATCAATTGTAAGTCCTTACAATACAGGTCACAATGCATATTTCATTGCACGTTGAACACCTACGGCTGGAGGTTATTCAACCCAAAAGAAAAGGAAACAGAATAAGAGGATAAAAATAAAACGACAAACGACAAACGATAACTTACAAGTTTTCAATACATCCACTAGATTGTGTCAATGTAAATCCTGCATCTGCCACTTGTGTGTTAAGATCAAATAGAGACAGACCAATCCAACATAGAGTTGGTACAGAGACTCATACGGAACGGAGAGACACTTTTATGTACGTAGACATTTACACAAATTGTATTAAAAAAAATAAATAAATAAGGAAAAGAAGGATGAAAAATGAAGAAAAACGAATTGGAAAATATACGAGTATTGTTACAATCAGACTTTTATTCAATTCACTGACGATATTGATATTTTGCTTTTCTTGCTTTTTTACTGGAGACAAAAATTGTGTTGGGAAAAAAGGCATTGCCAGCAAATGTAACGTCATGGCAGATGTAGCTTGATTTTATAGTCATCAATACCGACACGGCCTTATTGCCGTTGCCAACACACATACCACCTTGTTCAAAAAGTTCTGAGAATAAGCCCCTTGTGGCGGTCCCATCGTTCCGATTTGAATTTTTTTATTGTTGGTAAGTTGGTACATTTGTTGTTGATATTTCCGCTAAATCTTAGCATCATAGCTTGACATTTGCAAAAGCTACGTCGCCACGATTTTTTAGAAATGGATTTGAATTTGCAACAACAAACTTGTATTAAATTTTATGTAAAAAATGGATTTTATGGTGCGAGAACGTTGCAAATATTGAAAAAGTGGTTGATCGTGAGTCAATCGAAGATGATGAACGCAGTGGCAGACCATCGACATCGAAAATCGACGAAAACATTGATAAAATAAAATAAAATTAAAAATCGAAGATATAGCGGAGAACTTGAACATAGCCTGTGGATCCGACCAAGACATTTTGGCTAATGTTTTGGCTTTCCGTCGTGTAACAGCAAAGCTGGTGCCAAAAGACCTCAATTTCATGCAAAAAAAAAAACAGATCAAGTTGAGGTCGCAAATGACATGATTTGCGAGGCTGAATCCAATACCAAATTTATCAAAAGGATCATTACTGGAGACGAGACGTGGGCTCATGAGTACGACACGCAATCCAGTCATCAGGCAAGTGAATGGCTTTTTCAGTCAAAAAAGAAGGCAATACTCACAGTTGTGATGGATTACAACGGTGTAGTGTATCATGCATTTTTGTCATACGGCCAGACAGTAAACAAGAAATGCTTGCGTGAAGCAATTCGCCAAAAAAGACCAGAATTGTGGGCAGAAAACTCGTAGATTTTGAACCGTCGCACAGTGTCATCATTATTCGAAATTTTTTAACGAAAAATGCACCATCCAACAGCTCCCGAATTCACCTGATTTAGCTCCCTGTGACTTCTTTCTGTTCAATTGGGTGGAACGCGTTTCAGCAGCCAAGAGGAAATAATGGAAAAACCGCACAGGAAGCACTGATGGATATACCAAAAACCGAATATAAAAAATGCTTCATGGATTGGATCAAGTGCTGGCAGTCATGGGGATTACGTTGAAGGTTACAAAATAGATTTAGATGAACAGGAACTTGTTGATCAAGGTGGTATATACTCATTGATTCCGTAAGAAGCTTATGGCCTCAATAAGTCATGTAAGCATGACATTGAGCAGAGCCATTGTCTTTACTGCTCGCCAAGTCTTGCTGATTGCTCCTGTTTCGGCTCCAATTTGCCTTTTTCAGGTAAGTTCTGGCCGTCTATTTCTTTGTTCCATTCTATGGTACTTCGTGCGATATCGTTTTGTATTCGTATAATAATGTACCCAATCCATCGTCATTTCCGTTTCGTAATATCCGTAACCATAGATTGCTAGTTGAATTGCGCCAAAATTAGTTGTTAAAATGACCCTTGAACAGAAGATCCTCAAAGTTCTTCATTGACATTCTTCATTGACAACATCTTTTGGGTGTCTCGTAGAGGATCATTTCATGTTTCGCAACCATAGAGTAAAGTGGACTTTACATTTGTGTTAAAGATGTTAAGTTTAACACGCTGCGAAAGTGAAATTGAGTTCCATACAGCTACCGTTTGCAAATGGTTATCGTTGACTCGACCTGATCCACCAGCTATCGAGTTTATACTTCCAAGAAAGCAAAATTGGTTTAGATACTCTATATGGCCGCCGCTTACGATAAACAAATCTGGGCTTGTCGCGTTTTTGCAAAGAGATTTTGTTTGGAGAATATTTATTTCCTGACCCACTGCTTCAGTTGTCTCGGTTTTCCTACGAATAGTCGCATCCATGTCAAAGAAACTATGCACCAAAAGACATACATCACTTATATACATTAATTCGTTTAGGCGCCTCTTCAATCCCCAACTTATGCTTATGAATTTCAGAGGCACTTGTTTACATGCCGATGAGCTCTAGATCACACTATATTTAGCTTGTCAAAATCCCTCTTAACATCAACAAATCAGTTGATTTTGGGGTTCGGCATTCTGCTTGCTTTGGCTCCAAACTTGTGTAATTTTTTTAGAAATCCTCTTAGTATTTATGTGAGCTATGACCTTGTTAACCATACAGAGTAAGATGATATCGTGACAGTTATTTGGGTTCGTTAAGTTCCCTTTGTTAGGTGCCGATCTATAATTTGCTCAGCAGATCTGCTGCCTTTTTAATGAACACCACCAGATCTGAAACCATAATGGTGAATATATCTCACAATGAGACCCTATGTCTTCCTAAGCATTTCCATCTAAGCCTACAAGAACTCTCCATTCACACAATAGGTGTTCCGCTGTCTCTGATACCTGTTTGTGCAGTCTACAAATATCCACGCTCTTCTGATGCGCCCTCAGTTCACAATAAACCGTAAGAAATTCCGTTAATAGTTTCAAGTTCGGCCTGCCATGAACTGGCGAAGTCCCTGTTGAGCATACAAGTGTTCTAAGTATCTGGCAATTTCCTAATCCTTGATTAGATTGAGGATGGTAGTAATTGGCGCCGCACCAAACTTCAATTTCGTTGGACCCTTCTAAATATATCCCGACGAGTAATACGCTTTTCTATTTTATAAATTCGACCATGATGCGCCCGTAAGCCCGGTTTGCTGCTTCGAGTTCTTTGTATTCATATGCCTGCGCATATGACAAGTTCATGTAGATCATCAGAATGTTACCCGAAACTTTTGCTGAGTTTCTTCGATAAAAGAATTATTTCACAACATACTTATCAGTATTCTTGTAGTTTCTCTATGCAATAACGGAAATGTCTATTCTCTCTATCTAAGAATAATATTAATACGGATATACACGGAGCAGAAGATGACTGTATAAAGGGAATATTTGATAAGTGAGTGTTTGTTGGGAAAACTAAGACGAAAAACTACATATGCTCTTACAATCTTTCTGTTCTCTTTTTTTATACATAAAGCAAGTAAAAGTTTATCAAACACGATTATGTGATACCCTACGCCTAAAATGTATTTCAGCTTAACTATGTTATGTAAACTATGTTCTAGTCTACAGCTCGTATAACTAACTATAACCACAATGTGTAGTTGCATTGTAACCTCCTAGAATTTAGAAACAGTCACCCAACAGTGAGTTCCTAAAGGGAAATTTATGTGTCTCTTATGGTGTTAGTCTTGGGTTCATTAAAAAAGCTTTGCCCTAAAGCTCGCCATCTTTGTGAACTTATCGACGTTTGCAGGACTTTGTGCTATAATAAGCATTTGTAAAACAGTTGAAAGCCTCAGTCAGTGTGGAACCTTCACTCACTAGCAACACCACGATGTCCGACGATGGATCTTCCAAGAACTATCGATTAAGTATTACGTCAAGAGGCCTTCCAGAGTACTAAGCTCAGACACCACGTTAATTACGGCTCAATTGTCTCCAGATTTGCTCGACTATTTGTCGATTCCATTTGACGCAGTAATTCCATGCGTTTTTCTCGATTATACTGAACTTGCGCACAACTCGTTTTGCGAACAATTGGGCGGCATTCTACTTGGAACTCGCTGAGCACATTTCGTTAAACAAATTTTCAGCGGTTAGTCTGCAGCCAAAAGTCTCCTCCAGTACACAACGTTTGTCGGTGATCCTGTCGCACTAGAAAGCAACTTGCTCTACAGTTTAGAATTCATCTGGGCAGTTTAAACATAACGCAGATTTTGATGAAAACACCCGTGGCCGTAAAGAATCTGTTTAAGATAATAATCCAGTTTGCAGTGCAGTTTCGTAATCCACAATTGGACATTGAGTATAAGAGCATATGTCCATCTACCATTGTGGTGAGTTTGCCTTTGTTGCAATTCTCCAATCGATCCGAAGCACTCGTATGATCTCTATAAAGCCGAGAGCTCTCTTGTGCGGATATCTCTTGGCATCTTTCCGGGAATTACAGCAATTGCCTCCTTGGATACTGTCTTGTATGTACAGCAGACTCTTAAACCTGTACTATATATCGTTTATAGTTAAGTTTTCCGCACGCCCATATAGATGCCGTGAAAAGTGCGACTGAGTCCATAGAAGTCGCTTTCTCTCCCTCTGAGCTCCGCCAATATTCGACATTTTTTGCAAGTGCTGCTTAAAGTTCAGCCTTACTTAGATCGTCAGGGCAAGGTACTTTATAAAGTTATCGTGTGATAACCTATACACAGTCTGATTTTCCGCCTTCCGCTTTCATCTACAGTACTGCTAATTTCAGGCCAGCTTTACATAGCCGCCTCTGTACCCTCGCTGCGGCATTGTTGAACTTTGCTACCAAAATATCATCAACGAAATGTCTTCAGTGTATCTAACAATCAATACAACGTCAGGGAGTGTAAGACTCAATATACCATCATACATCGCATTAAAACATGTGGGACGCTGCCGGTGAGCCTGTATTTCTAGCCACCTGCGTCTGTTTCGTACCGTAATATACTGTCACTGAAGTAACTGCCTATTATCCGTAGTAAGAACCCTGGCACGTCAAATTCTTCCAATGAAATTAAAAGCATTCTTGACATCCAGTGTAATAACTGCGCAGAAATTCATCCCGGTTTGACCAGCGCTGTGCTGGAACATGTTCCATCGTTATCATTTGAAATCATGTTATGTTAGTGTAGGGTACAAACATAAACATCTGCTATTACAAATATCTGAGTCTAAGTGTGTATGTGTTAGAGACAAAGAGAGAAAGAGAGAAAGGGAGTAAAAATAGATTGAAAAACTATGATAACAAAATAGGTGGAAAACAATTTTCCAGACGATTGCTTTTGACGGCATGTGTTTGTAACAAACATTTTATTTGTCTTTTAATGTTTTTTTGTTTGTTTCAGTATTCGACCGTCTGTTTGAACCTGTAGACTGGAAATTTTTAGAAAAAAAAAAAACAAACAAAATATGAAAATAAAAAAGAAACTATCAATGCAGACAAACAAATTAAATTAATAGAGATTTAGATTAAATTTTGTTGATGACTGTAGAGAATAAAATAAATTTTTGTTTTGTTTTTCTTCCATTAAAGGAAACTCGTTGTAGATAGAAAAGGGTGACGAAAATAATTTTTTTTACATACATATGTAAATACATATGTAAATACATATGTATACCAGCATATATATGCTTGTCGTAAGAGTATTGTTTTGAATTTTGTATTTCTAATCAAAACTAATGAATATTTTGATTGAAATTGTTGGCACGTAGAAAATAATTTCTTCAAACTGTTAAAGGCATAATAGTTTGACTTGCTTTTAATAATAATAAAGAGAAATTCTCTTTTTTTCGTAAATCTGTTCAGTAAATGTTTAGAGAGAGTGAGAAGGACTCATAAATATTTCATTATTCATATGAACCAGTCACTTCTGTAGGTCTACATACTCCTATTTTTACGAGTGTGTTAGTTGATTTTATTCCATTAAAAATTATTTTGAATTCAATAGATATTTCTTAAGGTAGGTGGTGTGGTTAATATGAATATACCAGAGTTCTCTGTTACTTGTGTCCCTTAAGTAATTTGCATATGAATGTTTTTCAAATTTTTATATGAAAATTGCTTTTTACTAGTGACCAAAATTTCTTAGCCATTTTTTATAGAAGCGAATAAATGTTTACAGCGTAGTGTTTTTCAAGAGATGATTACAGTGACTAAGAAACTGATGAAATTTGATCAAAAATCCCATAGAATATATCGCACACTAAATTATGAATAGTCAGTCCTCAGTAATTTTTAAATGTTGAGGAGAGGGAAAAAAAACTGTTTTTGGATGTTTAATATGATTAATTGTGCCGCTGTGGTATGCTAGGTAAGACACCCGCCTACCAACCAGAAGGTCCTCGGTTCAACATCAGGCCAGACCATCTTAAATAAGAAAAAGTTTTTCGACAGCGGTATCACCTCATAACATTAGCTAGTAACTGGTTATGCACATTACTTACTATTGAAAACTTTTCTAATGCATTTGCCGTTCGGAGCCGGCGTTAAGCTGTCGGTCCCTTTCAATGAGTTTAAAAATAGAATCGGGTGCAGCTCATTGACTCAGAGAAGTCCGTCCCCATGTTCCTTTATGGAATGTTATGGGAATTAATAAAGGGTCCGCCAAATAAATTGAATATTAAGTAGATGCCGATTTTGCCAAAAAAATCATCTTTTCAGATGAAGATAATTTGGTCTTGGCGGGTATGTAAACAAGTAAAATTGTCGCTTTTGGGACACAGAAAACCCGCACGCATACATTGAAAAGCCGATACACCCAAGACGAGTCACTGTTTGGTGCGGATTTTGGTCCAGAGGCATAATTGGCCATTTTCTTTGAAAATCAGCAAGGAGTGGCCGTTACAGTCAATGGCGATCGTTATCGGGCCATGTTTGTTCACAAAAATTGAAGAGGAGGATATTAGCAACATTTGGTTTCAACAGGACGGCGCTACGTGCCACACAGCCGAAGCTACACTCTATGTTTTGCGCCCTGTTAAAAAAAAAAAATTTTTTTTGGCGGACCCTTTACTTAGCTTAAAATATCAAATTGATTAAAGAAACTGAAACAAAACAATAGATGCTTTGTGGAAAGCCAATATGCTCCCTAGAGGAGTGACGGAGAAAAAAAAACAGGTTCAGCTGGTTTTGTATTTAGAATCGACTCTAACGCTAAAAGCATACTTTAAGTTGTCTATGAATAAGTCAGAGTCGACTTTTATTTAAAAGTTAAAAGTATACTTTTGGATTACGAATATGGGCCATTATATTCAGTAGGTGAAGTATAGAAAATGATTCGAATTTTTTTTTTTTTTTTAATTATGAACTAGTTATGAGAAATCATTTAATCACTAAACCATGTAATTTTTTTCGCCCACTGTGCTAGCATTTATGTTAAATTTTATTTCACTTTTGTCTCTTCTTTCTTCCATTTGCTTAAAAGTTATTTTAACGTTCAGTTCAGTTTATAATTCATGAATATTTTATTGATTAAAAATTACATTCAGAGCCTTTATTATATTTTTCGTTTCGGTTACACCACTACAAACACATAAAAGACACACTATCGTACAATCTTACACACACACACACACAATACCGTAATAAATAATATTACAATTGTTTGTGGGTCAAAAGCTTTTAATATGTAAATCTATAGACTCTCGTAGTCTTAAATCCTCGTATATAAGCAAAGTGCGTATATTACTGATAGTATTTATGTACATACACACATACATATGTATATATGTATATATGTATAAGCGTTTGTAGTAGGAGTATGTTTAAAATCATCAGCATTTAATAAAATCTTTAGCATAAACCAATATAAGAAAAGAAAGAAAAACAACATGTACTCGTATAGGGTTTTTGGGTCGATTTACGTTTTATAGGATTAAAATTCATAGGTGGCTAATAAACCTTACACAGGGGATACACATATAGACTCAGAAAAAGAGAACGGAGGACCGTAATACTTGATATGTTGATGGTTGATGCTTTGAAATATTCACTTTAAGTATGATGAACTCATTTATAATTTATTTTAAGTTTATTAATAGGATATGTTCATAAAATATGTTTTTGTAGCTTATAAATAATACAGACCCTAATGTATTTATTAATACAGTGAAACTTCGATATAACGAATCTGAAGGCGATCGAAAAACCCTTCGCTGAAATTCAACACTTAAACACTTTTCTGTGTGTGTTTTTTGTTCTTTAGTTTATTAGATTTTACTCTAATATTGTGTAAATATTGTTTGTTTACGCAAGTTTTAGAATCCATCATTAATATTAAACGGGACTTTCCCTTTTTGCCTAAAATTTAATTTTTTTTTTCTAACATCGTTTGAATGAATACTTTGCTATATAGAGGCTTTGCAAATACACTTTCAAGCGCTTTTAGATTCCGTTATTTTAAAACCGGGACTTCCCATCTTACTTCATTCTCACTTTGTTGTATAGAGGGCTTTGAATGAATACTTCGTTATATATTGGGCATACAAGTTAATAATGTTGATTAGGACAACATATGGCATAACTATCACAAAGGGTTTGTGTCAATAATAACAAATATGGTATTTTAGAGGGTGAATATCTGTCATTCCAATTCAGTATACGATAAATGTCAAAGTGTAAATAGGCATTATTTTTAATCGCTATAATAATGTCGATTTTTGTGCCTAAAAAAGATGTTTCGAGGGGAAGTCTGATAGCCTTCTTTCATTTGAAGAAAACGGTGAAAAAGTATTGAGGCCTGGTCAAACGCAAGAAGAACTTGCATTATCATTTGAAGTCACACAACAAGCCGTTTCCCTATCTTTAAAATTATTGGGATTAATTCAAAGGCAAGGAAATTGAGTACCATATGAATTGAAGCCGAAATACATTGAAAGGCGATTTTTCATGGCGGAAATAATGCTTGAACGCTACAAAAAGAAGTAAATTTTGCATCGTATTGTTACCCCAAGCGCAAAAAGTCATATGTAAAGCCCGGCCAACCAGTCAGATCAAAGCCGAAGCCAAATATCCATGACGCCAAGATAATGTTCTGTATTTTGTGGGATCAGAAGTGTGTTTTGTATTATGTGCTGTTAAAATCGGGTCAGACGATCACAGAGGATCTGTATCGAATACAATTGATTCCTTTGAAGAGAGCATTAAACGAAAAATGACCAGAGTATTCGACCAGACACGAGGCCGTAATCTCATGACAACGCTCGGCCACATGTTGTACGAGCGCTCAAAAACTATTTGAAAAACAGTGGATGGGAGCTTTTGGCTCACCCGCCTTATAGCCCAGGCCTTGCCTCTTCTGACTACAATTTGTTTCGATGAATGCAGAACGCCCTTACTGGAATACGTTTCACTTCAAGACAGGCTAACAGCAAATGACTTGATTTATTCTTTACCTCCAAACCGGAGCAGTTCTTTTGTAGCGGAATCCATATGCTACCAGAAAGATGGGAAAATGTAGTGGCCAACGATAAACAATAATCTATCAATTCATTTTGTTGTTATAATAAATGCATTTTTCAAGCAAAAAAGTCTACATTATTAACTTGTAGACCCAATATATTTCTTTGTTATAGCTGTAGTAGATTTTTGTATGAAAGTCTTTGGAATAAAGGGGTTTTTCTTTCGTTGAATTGAGTTTTTCGTTATACCGAAATTCGTTATATCGAAGTTTCACTCTACTACATGATATGGCATTTTGTATATACACATCTGGCTATTGGGTATATAACTTGAAAATGTTGGACTTACGACGCCAGCTTAAGACAACAAAACATTAAGAAAAGGGCAGGTGAAGTACGGTGTTTGCTTACCGAATTTGTTTCATTGATTTCAACATGCGAGCATTCGTTTGTGAGGTTCAGAAGTGGTGATTTTGACGCAGAAGAAAAGGACTGGGCCCAGTCAGCCACAAACGTTTCAAAATAATGAATTAGAGGCATTATTCCTTGAAGATTCTTGACAAATTCTGGAAGAACTTTTACAAAATATTGGAAGCCGCACTCAAGCAGAAATTTGTATATGTTACCACAAGCACCACATAAGTAGCGTGGATATTACTAGGGAACTAGGCATTCATTGCCAAACAGTTATTAACTTTCAAAACATAACGAAATCGAAGCATTTCTGAGTCGAATTATTACTTATGAAATAATATGAAAAGTAGTTCACGTGCAAAAATATCACGGAAAAAACCAGATGAAGTTTCGCTTCCTGGTAAGCCAGTATAGGCACCAGGAAAGGTAATGCCATGTGTCTGCTGTCATCGATTACGAGATTGAAGCAAGCAATTCAATTAGGTTAAGTTAGGTAAGGTAATGTGTATAGATACAGCTTGTGACATCCATAACTTCCCTCTGACAGCCACTGATTAGTTGTCTAAACAGTTAACACCCTCTTTGAACTTATTGATCAAACCTACATTAATTTCTTGTAGAGCCTCGATATTAGCTATATGCACGCTGAATACCCTTAATATCCCGCCAACACCGGGCACTGCAAACGAAGATGCCTCATGTTCTAAACTGCGTCTACATACGATAGACAATCTTAGGGCATATCTCTCCACTAGACAACGACCCGTATATGCTCCTAAAACTGCAATTATCCACTGAAAATCCTTAATATCCCGCCAACGCCGGGCACTGCAAAAGAAGATGCCTCATATTCTAAACTGCGTCTACATACGATGGAGTCTCTCGTAGTCCATCTTAGGGCATATCTCTCCACTAGACAATGACCCGTATAAGCTCCTAAAACCGCAATTATCCTATCTCTCGGCAAGTTAAGCAGCTGCCCAGACTTATTCTAGTCCACCTTCGGCCAGAGACTTCTAGCCTGTCTACAAGTTGGAGCTTGCCTACATTCCGCAAAGAAATTAAGTTACAATAGCAAGAACTGATCGACAGTGACATGTGTTCCATTATGATAACGACGCACCACACCCATCGTTGATGACCCGATAGAAGCAGAAAGAGTTTCACTGGAAAGCTTTGATGCAGCCACCATATAGCCCGTATCTGACACCTTTAGACACTTGTTTCTATCTCTACACAACTCTTTTAATATCGCAATCAAATGCGATTTTGGCTCAGAAAACGCAAAAGTTCTAAAGGCCTTACGACAAAAGCTGCAAAAGGCTTTCCATCAACTTTTAATCAAAATTAATCGCTTTACCAATATTTCCAGCTCCTTTTTAATGATATATGAACGATAGCCTGAAAGCCAATAAGCGTGAGGCTTTGTGTCATGCAACCCTTCATTTTATCAGCCAATATGTCGATGGATATGAGACCTACAATTATACCGGCTGCTTCCGCCGAATTCCTCATGAAACCATTGATTATACATAGTACACTGAGCGCGCTTTTATCGATAGACATAATGCCATAATATTCCACCAAAAATATCCATCAGTTCCATTTAGCACGGCCAGTTAAATACAATTTACAATTTCACACAGGGTTCACATATTCCAAGCGAGATTCGAAAATTTGACAGTGGCGAATAACAAATTCAGTGCATTTAATTTTTAATGTTTTACATTATACTTGCGAGCTGCCAAAAATCCCAAGGCCAGTTAAATACAATTTAGAAAAGTGTAATTGAAAGGTTTGGCCTTAACCGACTGATTTTTGTTGAAATCGATTTAAGGCGTGTTCACTGCAAAAGCATAAGCTTAATTTTAAGCCGGGGTAATTAAAATTTTCTTGATATGTTAGTGGCCTTGATAAAACACACAGGGTTCATATATTCCAAGAGAGATTCAAAACGGTAATAGTGGTCAATAATAGAATTAGCGCATATTTTTCCAATTTTTAACATAAAACTTGGGATTTGTCAAAAATCCCACATTTTAAAGTTCTACACCAAATAGCTATGCTTGTTTGAATTTGTTCTTAAATTACTGCCACGTTGTTGTACATTTTAATGCAAATACCGATTATATCTGTATTTAAGCTTAATTATGAAAATTCATTATAAATGGCTTGAAACTCATAAATAATCGTTCATTTATTTCAACATAAATTTCATTTGTATTTCACCTTAATTGCCTGCGAGTTAAAATATTTCATTTTGTAACGTTGTTTTTCTTTTTAATTATTTAATCGATTGTGAGAGAGTATGTGTTCAATATATGTATGTGTGTTTGGAGGTATGCAAAGCATTCTTGGCCTATTTTGGGTTTTTTGCATTTTCCTCTTAGTACACACGGAACGTATGAGTGATATTTAATTTGTTTTGTGCCATGTTGCGTATAAATGTCGCACACGCACACAAACACTGTTGTTTTTTCATGTAATTTTATTTATTTTATCAACAATTTACTTCTCGTTGTACCCTATAACATGTCTATACCAGTAGTGGGCCATAATGACATCAATCTTGAGCTTCGGTCATTATCTAGTGACTATGCCGGGGCTATGATCGATCTGGTATGCTATTAAAATTCCTAGAAGGATGCTTCTGGATAGGAGTAAATAGGCTTCATGTGGGTTAAGCGTTCTTTGTGTATGACTGTTAATCTCGTTCGTCTGTAACTATTTTTTGTTTATTTTTATCAACACATTTCGCCCTCATTTTCATTTTAATTTGCCATTTTGCCATTTTGTGTCAATACAACTACGAGGGATTTGGTAAATAAAATAAAAACCGATTCATTTACATAATGTTTGGCATGTGTCCGACTGGGCATGGCATATATGAGTTCCGAGGTGCTATAATTGATTTTTTTTTGTTTACGATTATCGTTTAATTTTCCTATTTTATTACAATTTTTTTACACACATATATGCTGTTGTCATTAACACATTGACAGTTTGTATATTAAAAAATTATATTGAGAAGAATACAATTCCATTGACACTGCGTAAAAAAATTATTACATGTTTGCCATAAAAGTGACCACGTTGCACAAAAAGAAAA
This sequence comes from Wohlfahrtia magnifica, assembly GCA_023159175.1. Taxonomy (NCBI): domain Eukaryota; kingdom Metazoa; phylum Arthropoda; class Insecta; order Diptera; family Sarcophagidae; genus Wohlfahrtia; species Wohlfahrtia magnifica. The sequence continues at coordinate 1,632,317 of JAKWBJ010000052.1, read as the reverse complement.
AAAAACTGAGCATTTAAATGCACAGCTCATAGATTCACTTTAATTACATTCCATATTCGCATTTACGCATTGTATTTGCAGTTACTGAAATTCATCCTATTGTTGTATTTTCATCTCATTAATATGTTATTTTCTGTATTTCTCTTTCCTCATTTATTTTTCCCCCAATTAAATTCAGAACCGTTAAACCAGCAATTAAATTGATATTTTCTTTCGTTTAATGACAGCATTAAATAGGAAGTTGTACAGGGGTTTTTACGACAGTCTCTTTGCGGTTGATTGGGCCTGGCAAGAAATTTAACACGCGCTTTAATAATTAAAAGTGTTGAGCAATATTGAAAGGAAATAAAGAGGGAGGAATACGGTGAAAATACTCTAAAACATAAAAGTATGAAATACATGTCAAGAATGTTGACTTCCATCACATTAAACGTTGCTGGTTTGAATTAGATATCACAAGTAGTCACGAGCTTTTCGTGGGACTTTTGTCCCCGATCGACACACACGTATACTTACGCTCCTGCTTTTGGTCGTCACTGAGACAGCGACGTATGTACATGCTGGGAGAATGTACGCGAATTTTTTAAGCAGAAAAAAATAATTTATAAGTTTTCTTAAGTTCTTGCTTTTAGTTGTCACTGCAACAACGATGAAAGCACATGTGTGTAATTTTTTTAAAACATCAACTTTACTCTCTCTGAGAAAGTAATTTTCACGTTCTCACTAACACAACTATATTTGTACTTTTGCACATCACTGATATAAAGTGGTGAAATCGAATCCTACCGGTTGTTGAAATGACTTTATCCAAAAACAGGCAGGATTAAGAAGAGACAGATCAAATACAGACCACAATCTGAATTCTATAGTGATGGGGAGGGTGGCGCTGTGTAATTTCCAGGGCGCTCACATACAATACAAGCGACCCGGATTCGTGTGCTCAGCAGAGACACAGCAAAAAATTTAATTACGTTTTTTAATTAGAAAAAAACAAACCATCCTCCAGACAAAGTCATTCAAATGAAGCTTCCTGACATTCCACCTTACCTCTACCGACGATGACAAATATCACATAAATTATCAGGTGCCATCTACTGAGAAAAACTATAATGCTAAGTAAGGATCACCATCACTTAGTAAGGAACTGTACCATAAATTAATCACATGGAGGTGAGCTACAGTAGACTAATCACCTACTTAGCTTTGAAATTAGCTGATTGATGAAACTGATATAAGGTAATGGATGCTTTTTGGAAAGCCATTACCTTTCAATAGAATTGAAGGGGAAAAATAGTAATGCAGACATCAGAATCAACTTTAATCACTTATTGGGTACATCGTTTTAAATGCACAGAGCTTTCAAACATTTCTGTGTCCTCTCTCTTACTCTATATACATACATTGGATGCGTTAAGACGGCAAAAGGAAATTAGTGCATCACGTGGTATTAAAAGAACAATTCAACGACGATAGATTAAAACTGGACCAACGCAGTAGGTCTTAAAATCAAAATCAAGAACACAAAACCATGGGCGTTTGAAAAACATCGGTTGAAAATTACCAGTAAATGGCTTTAAAATGTAATATCTCCGCTAATAAAGGGTTCGCTATCTAACGTTTTTTTTCTTCAACTAGTGCTTATTTTGTGAATGGTAACACTTAGCTCATAGACATGAGCTGATTTAACAGATAATTAGTTTTATCTTTCCGCTGAACGAATATGGTTGTGTATACGCTTGAGCAACGCTGGGAATCTGGGCCTGCGATCGATTTACAGAAAATTCCGATTTGGCCAAAAAATCATCTTTTCAGATGAAGTTCATTTTGATCTTGGCGGGTATGTAAACAAGCAAAAATGGTTGCATTTGGGGCACAGAAAACCCGCACGCATACATTGAAAAGCCGATACACCCAAGACGAGTCACTGTTTGGTGCGGATTTTATTCAACAGGCATAATTGGGCCATTTTTCTTCGAAAATGAGTAAGGAGTGGCCGTTACAGTCAATGGCGATCGTTATCGGGCCATGTTAAATGAACTTTCGTTCACAAAAATTGAAGAGGAGGATATTATCAACATTTGGACGGCGCTACGTGCCACATAGCCGAAGCTACACTCGATGTTTTGCGCCTTTTTTGAAAATCGTATTATCAGTCGCAGAGCTGATGTCTTTTGGCCACCTCGGAGCTGCGATTTGACACCGTTGGACTATTATTTGTGGGGTGCCGTCAAAGATAAGTGTTACGCCAATAAGCCAGAGACAATTGACGCTTGAAAGGACAATATTCGTGAAGCCATTGGTGAATACAGCTGCACACAATCGATAATGTGCTTAAAAATTGAACCGATCGTGTAGGCTACTGCATGGCCAGCCGAGGCAGCCATTTGAATGAAATTATTTTCAATTATTAACCGGAAGGATTGTACTTTCAAATAAAAAAAGAAATTTGAGAAACTATTCAGTAGTTTTTTTATAGCATTTTCAAAAAAAAGAACCTTATTTGGCGGACCCTTTAATAACACTATAGCTCGTTTGAATGGTGACACTTTAAGCTTCACTTTGTTTGAAAACATTATTAAAAATGAGTGATAATTCGGAACATTATCGTCATATTTTGCTTTTATATTATAGAAAAGGGAAGAATCAGTAGTAGGCCGCTGAAGAAATTTGCGTAATATACGAAGTAACTAGGAAAACTGTAGTGGAATAATTTGAACGTTTCCGATCTAAAAATTTTTATGTTAAAGGTGCACCTTTTACCTTAAACGAACAATCACTGTAAAAGTCAATGAAATCATGGAAAAAGACTGGAATTAGGCATTCATCACAAAACAGTTATCAACCATTGAAAGAAAGCTGGATACACAAAGAAGCTCAATGCTTGGGTGCCACATGTATTAACAGTGAAATATTAAATGGACCGAATTTCCCTTTGCGTTTCACTGCTATTACGAAACTAAATCTTACCAGGTCTGAAACTAATGATTTCGGGCGATGAAAAGTGAATCACGTACGAAATAAAGTTTGAAAAATATCATAGATGAAGGAACAAGGGGACTCAGTTAATAAGCTGGACCCGATTCTATTTTTAGACTCACTGAGAGGGACCTACAGTTAAACGCCGGCTCCGAACGGCAAATGCATGGGAGAAGTTTTCAATAGTAGTAGTACTCATTACCAATTACTAGCTAATGTTATGAGGTGTTACTGCTGTTGAAAAACTTTTTCCTTTTTTAGATGGTCTGGCCTTATGGTTGTAGGCTGGTTTCCTATCTACCATACCACACGGCAGCTTGGCTGGTACATTTTGATGCATCCACCATATAGCTCGGATCTTTCACTTTCAGATTGTCATTTCTTGTGATCTCTGTAGAACTCTCTTAATGGCATAAATTTAAATTCCACTTAGGCTTGCAAAATGCAATTGGTTCAGTTTTTCGCTTAGAAAACCAAAAAGCTCTGCACTGATGGAATAATGGTTTTAATCCAATAAAGGCAAAGTGTTATATATGGTTTAATAAGTCAACCAAAGCGCACGATGTTTATTGTAAATAAAACAAAACAAAAAATCAGAGAATTATCTTAATATTTGTTACTCTGATAGAAGCATCTGTGACAATTAAGTGTTAAATAAAATATCGGTCGAATGCTCGCTATGGTATACTTCTATACGTCGGTCCATATTTTCAATGACTCTGAGACATAATTGAAATTATCTTATCCCCTAACTCTTATTGTTGTTGGCTGATTGACATACACTTTTTCCAATGGTGTCAAATTACATGATCGTGGCGGCCCATTAACATAGCCACTACATAAGATAACACAGCCATTGAATTTCTCGCTCAAAAAAGCCATTGTTTTTTGTCTGTTGGAACCACATATCTTCCAGTTCTATATGCTCAATTTTTGGCCACAAGAAGTTCGTTATAATCTCGGAATATCGAACACCATTCACGATATCTGCTTTGCCGATCTCATTATCAAAAAAGTACGGTCCGATGACGCTGCCAGCCCATAAAACGCACCAAACAGTCGACGAACAGTGGGTGAGCATGCACAGGCGTTTCAGTATTTCCTACAGACCCGGTTTGCTAAAATTTGCGCAGAATTAAGCGGATCAAAAAAATCATGAAGTGCACGTAGTGCATATTCATTTGAACTGCCATTTTCGTAAAGGACTTCAGGAAACTGAAAGTGCTGCACAATTGTGTACCTCTCCATGGTTGAGTTTGTCAAACTCTGAAACAAAGAAATGTCGAATTAACTTTGGCAAAAAATTGTACGTTAAGGTGTGACTCACGACTGTTCCATTTTTGGTCAAATTTTTAAGCGAGCTTTATCGAATACCTTTGGCTACAAATTGATGGAGATGTAGGGAATTTCTTGTACTTTGGAAGCATTTAATAGAAAAGTAGCTGTACTGTGGAGCACATTAATATACGTAACAACTAATTATGAAAAGTAAAGGGACCTCATGCTCTCTTTTGCGGTTGTAGCGAATTATATTTAACACTGTCTGTCATGGAAAACATTCCGATCCCCGAATCGTTATCAGGTTCTGCCACAGAAAGTTAGCAAGACAATCTGCTGTGCCTTGGAGTTTTGGTCTAGGAAAAATCGGTGTATTGTTCTCGTATATAATTTTAGGTAAAAAACTCAGTAAAAATCAACTATCGGTCTAGTAAACTTTAAAATAATAATTCCCATAACACACTATGGAAGAGAAGACGGGGACTTCGTTCAGTCAAGAAGCAGCCGATTCTATTGAAAAAGACCTGCAGCTTAAAGCCGGCTCAGAATGGCAAATGCAATTATAACCAGTTACCAGCTAATTTTATGAGGTGATACTGATGTATAATTTTTTTTTTTCAATTTATTAATCTGGACTGGAACTGAACCGAGCACATTTTGGTTGGTAGGCGAGTATATTAACTACCATAGCACTGCAGCGCACTTCTTCAAAAAGAGCGATTATAATAATATTTGCTGCATTTTTAAAGAGTTTATCTTCAATTCTATTTGTGTTTTTCAATAATCTGGCTTTGTATTAGGTATACTTTCCTATTTTAGCTAAATAATACTCGTAAGCTTCTAGGTTTTGTTTATTATGCACCGTTATTCCAATTGTCGGCGTCGAAAGAAAACGACATGACTTTGAGTTGTTTACTACAAATTGTAATTCTTACAAACAGCTTACTTACGAGCGGTACATTGTGAGCGAGCGTTATATTCCCTGCTTAATAGAAAATCCAAACTGAGTATTAGATTATTATGTATTAGACCTAATCTCACTTGTGGTTGTGTTGTTTGGAAAGATTGCGCGGGAACCCATAGAAAACGCTTGCAAGTAATTCAGAATACAAATTTGAAGTTCATTTATAATATACCGAAACGCTTTTGAACTCTGGATCTACATGAAATATCAGGCCAAAGGTACATCGAAACATTAATGAGTGATTTGACTCTGTCATTCCCTGAAAGATGCAGTAGGTCAACTTTTGCCCATTTGAGAAGTTTGCGTAGCATTGACTAATTAATCCTATACTTGTGAGTATAGATTTGTTTAGTGGGTGTAATATCTTTTAACTCAAAATTGTTTAAAATTAAGAATTATTGTGATTTTTTTGATAGAAATAAAAGTAATAAAAATCAAAGCAATATTTTTAATTCAAACAACTTAACCAAGGAAATTAGTACATCATGTGTATTTAAACTAAAAATTATTTATTTATTTATTTATTTATATATTTATATATTTATATATACATATGTATATATATGTATACTCGTATATTCATTTTATTCATTTCATTTGTACCCTCAAAAGTTATATTTGTTTTATTAAGTGGGCCAATTAATTTTATTTAATTTGAAAACGGAAGTAAAACAAAACTTGCAGTGAAAATATTTAATGCTGCTGAAAAAGTGGTAATAAATTCAAATGAATTATTTTAATGCCAACACTTTTTGGGGGATTTCGTAAAATTGTGTTGCATTGCCTTGTACACTGAAAGAAAAACAAACAATATTTATCAGATTTCTAATAAATTGTGGCCTGTATTCTATTGGGTGTTTTTTTTTAGATATTCATAAGTTTGAGTTGACAACACTGTTTTATGTGACAACCGATTTAACAGCTAATAGTTGCGGTTTGTTTAGTTTGGTTTAATATTTCATTATGGATAGACTTACAGCAGCAAATGAATTTCCATTTAAAGTCTTGTTCTCCGATGAAGACTATTTTTGGTTAAATGGGTATATAAATAAGCAGAATTGTAACGTTTGGAGTGAGGAGCAGCTTCTGTCAAAACACCATTAAATTCTCAGAAAATTACTGATTAGTGCACTTTATTGGCTGGCAGAGTCAATGATCTATATGTCTTCAAAGGCGATGAAAACATGTTTTCCTACCTCAATTAGCTGGTATTAAACTTGCTGATATGTGGTTCAAACACGACATAGCCACATGCCACACAGGGTGCTCTACAATTGTTTTACTTCAAGTACGTTTTGATGAAAGAGTAATTTCACGTAATGGCCCAATTAATTGGCTACCAGGATTGTATGATATAACGCTATTACTTTCTTTGAGGTTATGTGAAGTCACTTCTCTACAGCGACAGAGCAGTGACTATTGAACGCATGAAAATCAAACTTCAAAGAGTTATTGCCAAAATACGGCCGCATAAGCTGCGAAAAGTTTGTGAAAACTTATGTTCCAGATTTTAACGGCTACGTAGCTGCTTTTCTTTCTCCGTTAGTCCTCTAGCATATTGGCTTTCCATAAAGCATCCATTGCTTTTATTTCAGTTTCAGTAAACAAGTTGATTTTCCAGCTCAGTAATCTATTTACAGTATCAGTATCAATATCATTGTGTCCAATGGTTACGCACCTTGCCAAGTGGTGTGAATCCTTACTTAGCAGTATAATTTTGTTTTCCAGTAGGTGGCGTCTTCTCCTGATCATTCGTTTAATGTTTCTCATCATTGCCAGATGTAAAGCTGGAAAGTCAGGTAGGCTTCTTTCTTATTTAATAATTAAAGCCGAAATTAACTTCTTTTCTGGCTGTTGTTGGTGTTGTCTGCCTGCGTTCCTACCACTACACTACGCCACCCTCCATTCTTAAGCTTTAGTGTCATAAAATGTTCTATCCAAAAATGCTTAAACTAAAAAAACCCGATATTTCCATACATATTCTAATGAGCAATACCCTACAATTACACCTGCTATTATATGGCTGAGAAGTGTGAATTCTTATGCTATGTTAAAACGAGTATTTGAATTACTTTCTCTGCTGTTTGTATTACTTAGACGAATTACCCTGTTCACATGACGTCATTTTAACCGCTTTTGATGATGCGCATAAGACCAAAATACTTCACAATCTGCTCTACACGTGGATTATGTTCCATAAGGGCTTTAAATCGGTATAAATAGATAGGCTACAATTAATATATACTTTTTATTTTCTTAATACTTATTTCTTCTCAGTGTAATTTTAACAAAGAAAATATATTTTTTTTCATATTGTTTTGTTGTTTTAAATGAATACGTGCTTAGTTTATTCTAAAAATGTTTCGTTAAATTTGGATTCTTTTCCCTCATTCGTTTGTATATAGTGTTCTATAGTCGTAATGCCAGTAATTGTTGCACAATGAAACGTACAACAGCTATTGTTCACATACTCAACAGCATCATTAGCAGCACCAACACTCCTGTGTATACACAGCTAACATACACACATACCATTCGTGGCTGCTTATATGTTTACTACTCTATTGTTGGTGCTGTTGTTGGCAACATTTTAATAATCCCCATAATACTCGTACATGTACAAGTTCAAAATTAATGAGAATATGTAAGTAAAAGTGTAAATACCAATACGATTAAAAAAAAAAAACGAAACAAATAATAGAAAGAAAAAAAGTTGAGGGAAAATGAGATGGAAAGATCCTAGTTGACATTCGAATTACCCAGCAAACAATAATTACACGATACAGTTTTTTGTTTGTTCTATAAATCGCCTATTTCAGCGTTATATTTCCATATCAGCCATATGAGATATTCTGTCATCATCATTAGCGACAAGTGCCATTCCCACACCGCACACCGTCCGGGAGTCAGCGAACATGGATTCCAGAGACTTTACTGCCTTTACTGACTATCGGTTTTGAAACACAGCCTTCTAATTATGTTTCTTGATTGCAAATGACCACAAAAATGGCTGTTACCTCCGCCTCAAAAGTGCTGCAGGTCTTTACGAGACCTTTATTCTTATTATGTGTTGCACCGTCTTCAGTACTAAGCTGTAACTCCTATAGTTGCATTCTTTCGGGTTATATTTTTTGGGGAAAGTAACAACCAAACTTTCGTTTCAGCGTTGTGGTATGTTAGTGTTCGAGCAAGCCACTATTTTCAAAGTTAGAAGGGGGTTGCAGACTACATATGATTCAATTTGAAGAGCTCTGCGAATTTCTTCTGTTCCTGTTTTGAGACCATGGGGTATACGGATGTGGTATACGGATAGATGTGAGTGCCGGTACTAACACATGAACATGGGAACACATGGGTAACTGGCCTAACGTTTCCCAGGCAGAGATAGAGACTATTTCCATCCGTGCACGAATTAGTACACAGCGTGGGATCAGGGGCGCTTCTTAATATATGTTTTCATAGTCAGGCGACACTTAGGGCCTATCCTTCGGAGTATACAGACTAGAGATTGATACTGGAGTGCCATACAAACGTCAACACACTGGTATTGGGAACCAGGGTAATGCTCCATAGGATCCCTGGACACATTGGCGTTATGGGAAATGATATTGCCGACGAACTGGCCACTGGTTTCGTGGGACCAAAGTCGTATCGTGGTATTAGCTGGTCTGCGGCCAGGGTGAAAATCGATAAATGGGAACATGTCCCACGCTCGTCATATTGAGTACAATGCCTAGTTATGAGTTAGGCGAAGCGGCTAATGGAACCCTTCATCTACAATAGGGTGTTGCTCCATATGGGCAACACAGCTATGAAAAGACTTATTGGCTTCCTGGTGGGCCATAACTATCTTAAATATCATCTCTTTAATCTTCATGTGGTAGCTGATTCGATGTTGCGTCTGTGCAGGGAGGAAGAGAAGACGACGGAATATATTCTTTGTAGATCTGTTGCTTTGGCAAACATTATGGATCTTTTTATTGGCCCTGAACAGATTCATTGGCTATTCATGGGAGATGTTGCCGTTTTTACACACAAGGTAGAGGGTATTCTTCTAAAGATTGTTCCGATCGGTGTTTTCCGGATCGATCGAGTAGTCATACGTCCAGTGGTACTAACTCAATGGAATTTTTTCTGCCGCCGGCTACTGCGCTGGCAATCATTTTATGCGATAGTGCCATGGCCAGTTGGTCCTCTCCAACCCAGTTTAATAAAATAAAGTCTTATGTTTGGAATTAACTTTTAAAATGCGGTGACTATTTCTCTATGATATGGTGTAGAGTATGTTATTCGTGACCGGTTAGAAGGTGTTTTGATATACGATTGTGTTGCGAGACATCCGGTATGCTGTTCGAATAAAAGTTATGATGCTATTTAGGCTGCTCCACGAGTTATTTCGAATCGTTGATTTTCGGCTATTTTCTTTTATCTGCCCTTGCCGATCGTTGAACCTCTCGGTTAAGTCTGGCATATTAATATCGTAGTTCTAGTGTATCGGTCAGTGTTCAAATCTGTGCTGTTTATCATGTTATTTACACTCTGTCGTAACTTTATATACCTGTTGGTATATGCGCATACCATATACTTGTATGGTAAATGTTGGATATATGCTTATATGTATGCATGTTTGCATTTGTAATACAAGTTCGTATGTCTTTAATGCTCTTAGAAAGTCAGGCATTTTGTGTTGCAGTTATTTCATTACTGCTGCATTACAGAATTTTTTTTTTTTGCTGTACTGGCTATGTTTGCAACATAAAAACGTGCTTCACTCATATCACAAGCCAAGGATGACCAAAGAATTAAAAAAAAGAAAAAACGTTTCCTAATACCAGTTGCTGGTTGTCAGGATCACTGCTTACTTGTTACACACACATACATATTATAATACAAAAATGCTCGAACTGACCTTAAACGAAATTTTTTTAAATAAAGCAGAGTAACAGCAGAGTACAAAGCTAAAATGCTTTGCTGTAATGGATGCTTGCAGCAATCTAAATGCAATTTTAATTGTTTCATTAAAAAAAATTAAAAATTTAATTAAAAAAAGAAAGAAAAACTAAATCCTTTTCCATATTTTTCCGCTCCTCACCACTTTGTTGTACTTTAAGTAATTCAAGGTTCTCGTTTTATTTAATGAAAACCATACAACAAACAAAGTGAAATAAGTGAAATGTTACTTCCTTTAAATGAATTTCATTTTCATTTTTTTCTTCATATTTTTTTTATGTGTTTCGAAAAGAGAAAAAGGGAGAGAAAGATTGGGAAATAAACCACATTTAGTGACAATTTTATTTTTTTTTTTGCCATTTTCTGTAATTATTTTTTACAAACAGTTTATGAAGGGTTAGAAATTTTAATTTATAACGAAATATTTCCTTTGTGGCATAAGTTTCACTTTATTTTGCTTGTTCAGTAAAATTTCAAAGTATCTGCTGCACTTGATGCTACAAAAAAAAGAACAAAAAATGTGTATAATAGATACCTTCTGTGATTTTTATTATTGGGTGTCTCTCGTAGAGGTTCATAAGTTTGACTTGGCAACACTGCTTTATTTGACAACCGATTTAACAGCTGATAGTTACTTTTTGTTTAGTTTGGCTTGACATTTCATTATGGTTTGACTTACAAAAGAGTAACGCTTGAAAATTGTTGAATAAAGGTTTTGTTCTGGTCTGTCCATTTTATGCCGTCTGTATTTGTCCTTCAGAGTGGCTAATTTGAATAACAATATATCGTTGTCGGACCACGCATACTCTTACTGATATGCATTCAGTGAGATGCTGAACAGTGCTCACTGAAAAAGTTGTAACTGCTGTACAGGAAAGCAAAGAAAAAAATCCAAGTCAATCAATGTGTCGCCATCATTAACAACTGAGGTTTAGTTTTAAGGTAGATTTTACGAAAGGATCTTGACTTAAAAGATTTAGTTTGTGTGGCCAATTCGGCGATTGGGTTGAAGCACAAATTAATGTTGCTATTAAATTTCGCATTAAAAATTTTGTCGCCGATTTAACCTATTTTTCCTTCAATGTAAACGTAAATAAGCAGAATTGTCGTATTTGTATTGAGGAAACACGATTACATCCACAGAAAATTACTGTTTGATTCGCCTTCGGATTTAATAGTGTGGGAATGTTGGAAATGTTGGAGAAGTGTTTCAGCAACGATTTTCTAAAGCAAACATTCGTTTACCATGGCACGAGCGGTTCAAAAGTGGTTGTGTCAGACCATTGACATCGAAAACCGATAAAAGGATTGATAAAGTAAAAGAAATGTTGATCCATAACCGCAAATAAACCATCAGAGAGATAGCGAAGAACTTGAACATTGCTTGTGGATACATCCAAGACATTTTGGTTAATTATTTGGGTTTCCGTTGTGTAGCAGCAAAGTTGGTGTCAAAACAGCTTAATTTCAAGCAAAAAGAGACCATGTTAAAGTCGCACCCCATGTTTTGCGAGGCTGAATCTTCTCCCACATTCATCAAAAGGATCATTACTGGACGCGAGACGTGTGTTTATGAGTACGACATGCAATCCAGACATCAAGCTAATGAATGGCCTACAACAAATGAGCCGAGACCAAAAAAAAAACACGTCATTTTCAGTCAAAAAAGAAGGCAATGCTCACGGTTTTCATGGATTACAACGGTCTAGCACATTATAAATTTTTGTCGGAAGGCCAGACAGTGAACAAAGAGTATTACTTGGGCGTTATAAGACATTTTCGTAAAGCAATTTGCCAAAAGAGACCAAAATTGTGGGCAGAAAACTCGTGAATTTTGCACTATGATAACGCACCGTCGCACAGTGCCATCATTATTCGAAATTTGTTGACAAAAAAAGGAAGCAAATATACAATACAACCACTGAATTCACTTGATTTGGCTCTCTGTGGCTTCTTTCTGTTCAATCGAGTTAAAAAACCATTATGTGGAACGTGTTTCTCCAGCCGAGAGGAAATAATGGAAAAATCGCAGGAAGCACTGATGGTTATATTGAAATCCGAATATACAAATAACCAATGGTTCAATCGCTGGCATAAGTGTGTTGCAGTCGATGCGAATTACTTGAAAGGAAACAGTATTGATGAATTAACTTGTAACTTTAATTTTCTAAATAAATTCCGGTAACTTTTTGATCAGGGTGGTATATATTCAAAAACAACAATAGTCAGATTGTTCCTGTCTATGGTGAACGGTGTAGGGAAATACCATTCAAGAAATATTTTCGTACTTCAATTAGGACGGAGCTACATGTCATGCAGCGGGCGCTACAATTGATATACTCAAAGAAATTTTTGATAAAATGGTAAATTCACGTAATTATTCGATTAATTGGCCACCTAGATCCTGCGTTATGCTAAGTCAGAGAATTTTCTCTGAAAAAGGTCTGGTTTATTCAAGCAGTCAGGCTGTGATCAGCATCACCTCGGCGTCTATTCTCGTCCATGAATGCCGCAGGGTTATCATGGAAATCTCGGGTCATTCGAAGGAAATGGCGATGCTGATGTGACTAACTAGGGCGGGTACTGAGCTTGATATTTTTGTACGAGAGCCTATCATTGGAGTCCCGATTGCCTGGCTTAGGCTGGATATTATTTGGTCAGTTTATGGCAAACCTCAATCTCGTTGGCGGCATGAGAACGTGTGCGGTATAGCCAAGCTCTGCTAGACCAATCTCTATGAAAAGAGGACTAAATGCCTTCTCGCCCTAAGTCGCATAGCTATCGAGCGCAGAATTGCGGTCTCTACGTGTCATTGCCTGACTGGGGGAGATGCCGATAGATTCGGCATGCTCACGCATGATATTTGCAGTAATTATGGTTGTGAAGAGGGGAATGAGACTGTTTTTCACATCATTGGTCAGTGTCCAGCCCTTGCTATCGGATGATGAATTTTATAGACCTAATATTTCTTGTCATCTTTAACTAAACTTTCCAGAATAAAAGTCAGCGCAATTGCGGAATCTACATCGAATTGGAAATGATTTGCTATGTAGACGGTTTCATTCGCGGGTCAGCTTCTATGCTTGTGGTCTCACAATAAGCCAAATCGCTGGCCCAAATGGAACTTCTTTTTTCCTAGGAGGTGATAAACCACCGACTATCGAACACCTAGCAATCAACACTCGAAGAGATATTTGTGAAAATTTGTATCCCAGATTACGGCTATTACGTGCCAGCCGTGGCGGCCACATGATCGAAATCATATTGAAATATTAATGCCATAAAGTTTTCTATCCAACAAAGCCCGTTTTATTGATATTCAAAATATATTTTTTTGTTTTATTATGATTTTAATTCGTGCGGCTGTTAAAAAAACACCCTATATAAACACCCTAAATATATTTTGCAATTTAATTAAAAGTTTATAGTTTTGATTTTCGTTTTTATGTTTTTGTAGAAAATCGGTTTGGAACTGTAATGGAATTTTTTGATTTTGAATTTTTTTCTTCGCTTGAAAAATCAATTTTATTAATTGATTTTGAACAATTTTATTTATTTTGTATGAAAACTTTTTGTCTTTTTTAAAATAAAATTCATTACTGTTTTTTTTTTAATGTAAAAAACACTGTTTTTCTTCTTCACGTGCTCGCTTTTATGGTCACTGTGGCACGTTGTCGATCTCATTCGATATGCCCTCAAATTACTCGTGCTTTAAGCCGTGTATCACGTAGTGTCACCCTGTTGAAACCACATGTTGTTGGTATTCAATTCAAGCCAAAACGAAATAGGTTATAATAGATCTATAGCGCTCGTCGTTGACGGTGATGCTCGATAACTACCTTATCGACATGACCTGCTACTGCAGTGCGTTACACCGCTCGTCATTGACGGTGATGGTCGATAACTACCTTATCGACATGACCTGCTACTGCAGTGCGTACACCGCTCGTCGTTGACGGCGATGGTCGATAACTATCATATCGACATTACCTGCTACTGCAGTGCGTTACACCGCTCGTCGTTGACGGTGATGTTCGAGAACTACCTTATCGGCATGACCTTCTACTGCAGTGCGTTATTACTGCCTTGTTTTGCTTATGATACTGAAATTTCCAAAATATTTAGCAGCCAAAAACCTAATTAGAAGAGTGTATTAAATGAGAAGTGAAGAGTTTGTAGGATAAAGCAGTTAATAGATTGTCTTTATCACAAATTCCTAATATACAAAACATAACTATAAACACTTTTGTAGAGCAACAGTGTGAAAGAAAATAAATGATACAAATAAAATAAAAGAGTAAATCTTTAATTAAATTCCTAGAATTGTTGAGATTAGCTAATAATTTGTTAATTTATGTACGAGTGTATTAATTTTTTTCTTTAATTTTACTGCTACACTACAGCGATAAGATAGCAGAAATTTAATCAAAGGGGGTATATAGTTTCATATGAAAGTTATTTGATAAGCGATAAAATAATTTACGTTCGGAATTTCATTGATTAGATTAATCCCCAGGTTGTAAATTGTATTTCTAAAGCAAAATTATTGATTTTTTTCATCCATTTGCAAGGGGTACAATCAATAATGTTTCAGTATAATTGTCGATGATATTTTGTGTGATAAGTTTCTGTTGTTTTTATTGTAACATTTTTTGAATATAATTATTTGACGAAACGAAATAATAAAAGCGAAAGTAATTTTTAATACCACGTTGTTGAATTTTTCCGCATATATTTTTTTTTAACTTAAAACTTTTATAGATAATGAAGCTTTAACTGTTACCACTTTCCACACAAGCAAAAAACCCCATTTAGTATGAATAAGAGCTGCCGCACCCACTTATTCAATCTCGCCCAGTTATTGATTCATGCTGTGTCCTGTCAAAAAATTGTTGAAGTTGATGAAGATATACACAAATTATTATTTACTATGTATGAGAGATGCCACGCCCACTTATCAAATGCCGCCCTATTTAGGACTAATGATTTTTAATGACTGTATTGCATAAATTCAGAAACTTCCACTTTAACTGTTCACAAAATACAAAAAATTTTATATTTGCAATGCATGGGAGGAACTGTAACGAAGTTTTGTCACATATAATATCATATATTATTATTATACATAAGTATGTATATTATTTTTATATAAACGGTGTTTTTTTATAGGGGTATAGAACTTTAAGTTGCAATAAAACAACGATGGTTATTCGATTGACATGAATTTTATTTATCCGAAAGATAATTTTGATTTCTGGCATATGACCACCACGGCTGGCGCGGATGTAGTCCAATCTGGACGTCCAATTTTCGATGACTTTTTCCAACATTTGTGGCCGTATATCGGCAATAACACGGCGAATGTTGTCTTCCAAATGGTCAAGCGTTTGTGGCTTTACCGCATAGACCAATGACTTTACATAGCCCCACAGAAAATAGTCTAGCGGTGTTAAATCACAAGATCTTGGAGGCCAATTCACAGGTCCAAAATATGATATTAGGCGGTCACCAAACTTGTCTTTCAATAAATCTATTGTGGCACGCCGTCTTGTTGAAACCACATCTCCTGGACATCATGATTATTCAATTCAGGAATGACAAAGTTAGTAATCATGGCTCTATACCGACCACCATTGACTGTAATGTTCTGGCCACCATTATTTTTGAAAAAGTACGGACCAATGATTCCACCAGCCCATAAAGCGCACCAAACAGTCAGTTTTTCTGGATGTAACGGTGTTTCCACATACACTTGAGGATTACCTTCACTCCAAATGCGGCAGTTTTGTTTGTTGACGTAGCCATTCAACCAGAAGTGCGCTTCATTACTAAACTAAATTCGCTTATGAAAAGTGAAAAAATTGAAAATTTAAAAAAAAAATTCACTTATGAAAAATGAAAATTGCACTATTCGCAAGCGTTGTTCAGGCGTGAGTCCATTCATGATGAATTGCCAAACCAAACTGAGAATAAATCACACTATTCTTACTTTTATTATTGAAATTATAGTTATACACCTAAAATTTTGATTGAAGTTATTTTTCTGATTTAATCATTCTGAATACCGTTACTTTTTACATACTGTTAAGTTAGATGAGAATAGTAAGAATATCTATGCTATTTTAATAGCCAAAGAGAACTAATACAAGCACACTTGTAAGTTGGTGGTAGTGTAATACTAAAATTTATGTGCTGTTTCAGTTGAGCTTTGTCTGCGTTTGTATGTGGACAGCTGCTACACGTATGTAATAGCTTTACCAACAGTCATATGCAAGCGACAGGTAGGCCCAGCTGAAATAGCGGTGTACAGGGACACTACTGGTTTGTAACAGCCATAGGTCCCAGACACAGTAGTGGTAGCGCACAGAGGAACTAATGGCCATAGTTCTCAAGCGTATTAGTCACTACTAACAGTCTAACATTCATAAATTAATTCAGGACCCAATTCCGGGCATGAGATTAGTCTAAGCGGGTGAGCTAAGCTGGACGGTTGACTGTCGGTTTAATATCAACGTTGAGAATTTTAAGAATTTATTAATAAATTAAATTTAAAATTGAAATTGAACCTTGTGTTTCGCCTTACCTAACCTGCACTTCATGAGTATACCCTGGCATACCACGTTAGAGTACCAGGCCCACTAATCCAATCCCCTTCATATATGCTGCAGCACTTAGAATATGTGCACTTAATCTACGTGCCACGTTTTATTCAAATACGTTTAATAGGAACAGAGAAAAAGGAATGGCCGCATACAGCACCATCTATTGAGAATTTTTCGACTTTTCTTTTTTCGTAAACATTGACGTAGCAATTACGAACAAAATCGCAGAAGAAAGTATCCAATTTGGTCTGGTAGTATTCAAGTTTTAAGCATCCGAACCAATTACAATATATTTGTATATAGGGAGCGCCATCTATCGGCTTAAATTTGAGCCAGCGGTTATTTCGAATCTGGCAATACTTCTGTCGTTCTATTCTGTTACAAAATGAAGCGACTGACGTTTGAGCAACGTTGGGACGTATTGGAAATTTATTTCCAAATCAAAGACAAAAAAAAATAATATTCTTCTTGGTGGGTACTTTTATCAGCAAAATTGACAGACTTAGAGCTCAGAAAACCCAAACGTGGTCTTACAGAAATCAGTGCACGAACAGAAACCAGTCGCCAGCAGTGGCGACCGCATGGCCGAAATCATATTTAAACATTAATGTCATCAAATTTTCTATCCAACAAATATGATTTCGGCCATGCGGTCGCCACTGCTGGTGGTTACAAGGCGCAATCTGGAACATCGATTTTCACAAACTTTTCACATAATATGCGACCGAATTTCGCTAATAACCCTTCGAATGTTGACAAGTGAGTTTATATAATCCCAAAGAAAATAATCCAACGGGGTTAAATCACTCGATCTTGGTGGCCAATTATATGGAGCGTTACGTGAAAGTAATCTTTCATCAAAAGTCTCTTTGAGTAAATCGATTGTAGCGGCGCATTGTGAGGCATATGGCTCCGTTCTGTTGGAACCACGTGTCAGCAAGATTAAAACCAGCCAATTGAGTTGCTAAAAAATTTCTGATCATGTCCCAATATCGTTCACCATTGACTCTAACATTCTGAATATTATCGTTTTTGAAGACATGGACGAATGACTCCGCCAGCTCATAAAGCGTGAAGTGATTTTATCTTAATGTAACGCACCCATTTCATTTAAACTTGTATCCATTCAATCGAAAATGGCCTTCATCAAAGAACAAGACTTTGAATAATGGAAATTCAAACATTATTTTGATCAAAAATTTCAAAAATTTGCAAGCGTTGCTCTGGCGCAAGTCTGTTTATAATGAAATGTCAAACCAGACTACACAAAAAGCAACTATCAGCTATTAAATCGGTTGTCAAATAAAGTAGTGTTGTTAACTGAAAATTATGAATCTCTAAAAAAAACACCCGATATTTGACCACCAGATCTTGAGGGCTTTTAGCAATCTAGTCCATTTGCGGTGATTGAAAAATTAGCTTTGTGCTTAGCCTGGTCATCTTAAAGTTCGTTGCTATAAAGGGTGTCCGGTGTGATAAATCAGGACCTTAAGAGACTGAGTCACGTTACATGTTATTGTTTTCAGCTGCAGAACTCGCCCTCTCTGCAAGGTTCTCATACCATTTGAATTTACTTTTTCAACCCATTTTTGAGGCTCTTAATTTCTCATATCCGATTAATTACTATACCACGTTAAAAAAGAAAACAATTAAGCGATTATTCAGTTATTTAAAGAAGAAAATACTTTTTAACACGTTGATGTAAATGACGTCTACAGAATCTATTGGCTATGCCTACAGTTTCTTCTGTTTTTAATATTTAAACAATTAAAAATGAAATATTGTTTTGGGATCACTCAACGATTCAACGTGTTGAAAATTCGACGCTTAATTTGCCACTTGAAATACAGCTTTATCTTTAACAGTGATAATAGAGTAACACTTTAAGCTTCAGTGTTCAGTGCAGTGTTGCCATAATTCTTTTTTTTTGGAAAAACTAAAAATCTAGAAGAAAAAAACTGATTTTCAAGTGAAAAAACCACACATACTTAGAAGAGTAAAAAAATATACATATAACCGCATCGGGTATGTTTTGCAAATCGGAAACGAGTGAAATTGAAATCGAGGACATTTTTTAAAGACAAATAAACCTTAAATGCGCCAATTGTTTTAAACTTTTGATCAACAAAGTTATTGGACCAATAAATAAGTGCATTAATAAGAAAATATCAATTCCTTCTCTGATTTAAAAATTATAGCGATTTGAGGTTTCATTCGATTTCGGTTTACAGGACATACCCGAAAATTCATCTTATAGAGTTTTTGTTGTTCAAAACAAATTTAAAAGGAGAAAATATGTGGTTTTTCGTTGACTGTTTTCTTCCTTTGTTTTCTTCCTTGATAACTAAAGGGTCCGCCAAATAAATTTTTTTCTTTAAATGCCATAAAAAAAGCTACTGAATATTTTCTTAAATTTCTTTTTTTATTTGAAAGTACAATCCTTCTGGTTAATAATACAATATAATTTCATTTAAATGGCTGCCTCGGCTGGCCATGCAAGCGATCGCTCCAATGGCTTCACGAATATTGTCCTTTAAAGCGTCAATTGTTTCTGGCTTGTTGGCGTAATACTTATCTTTGACGGAATCCCACAAATAATAGTCCAACGGTGTCGAATCGCAGCTCCGAGGTGGCCAAACGACATCAGCTCTGCGGCTGATAATGCGATCTTCAAAAACAGGGCACAAAACACCGAGTGTAGCTTCGACTGTGTGGCACGTAGCGCCGTCCTGTTGAAACCAAATGTAGCTAATATCCTCCTCTTCAATTTTTGTGAACAAAAATCGTTCAACATGTCCCGATAACGATCGCCATTGACTGTAGCGACCGAACGAAAAATGGCCCAATTATGCCTCGGGATCAAAATCCGCACCAAACAGTGGCTCGTCTGGGGTGTCTCAGCGTTTCAATGTATGCGTGCGGGTTTTCTGTGCCCCAAATGCGACAATTTTGCTTGTTTACGTACCCGCCAAGATCAAAATGCGCTTCATCTGAAAAGATGATTTTTTTTTGGCAAAATCGACATCTTCTGTAACTCGATCGCAGGCCCAGATTCCCAGCGTTGTTCAAGCGTATACACAACCATATTCGTTCAGCGGAAGGATAAAACTAATTATCTGCCAAATCAGACATGTGCTCAATGTTACCATTCACGAAATAAGCACTAGTTGAAAAAAAAAACGTTAGATGGCGGACCCTTTATATATGTAAGCGGGATTCTCTCCATTAGATACATGGCGCTTTCCCGACTAAGGCAAACATTTTTCTTAAAATTAAGTAAAATATGGTGAAAATGTAATCCTCCTTAAACCTAAACTTACATCGGTTTAATTTTACTTTTACCACTCGTCCTGTAAGATTTCATTATCATCAGATGACTCCAACAAGTCTTCAATGATTTAGTTACAACTTATAAACGTAGAAGTTGTTTCCATTTTAATATTTGTATATGTAGTATTTACTCGTACATACACTTTTTACGATAAAAATTCGTATTTCTACAAATATATTGTTACGTTTTTACCTTTTTAAAAACGTGTATTTATGAGTTCATAGACTGTAGTTAAAATAAAATAAATTTTGTGTTTGGTTTTGATTAGAAATCCTTTTTTCAACTCAGTTATGTGCATCACTGCTTGTAAAATTTTTACAGGCAATAACAATTTTCTTTTCTTAATTAATCCGTCTGTTCACAATCTTGTAAACAACAACAATTACTCGAAAGATCTTTCTTCCTAAAGATCTTCCAATCCGATCGTAGTTATAACTTAGGTTCGATCACAACCTTTTCAACCAGAGGTTATCCACACTTTACTCTTTACTGAGTTAGCTCCAACTAAACTGGTCTTTTACTTCACGATTCACTTCACGAGTTTACTCCTTATAAATCCTCTTCACACAAACTGCACTCGCTGGGTTTACGACGCATAAACTGATTGCTGTTCGCATGGATGTGCTTTTTATAGGGCTGAGTAAACAACACCTCAAAAACTCTCGAACCTCTCCATATTTCAGGTAGATTCCATTTCTTTCTTTTCAGCTCTTTTGTATCCATGCGTCTGTAAACATCTACCTCTTTCAGCTCTTAGTATTTGTTGTATGTTACTTGTTTTCTTTGCTGCTTAATTATTGTTGTTGCCGTGTTATTTTTAATTACTTTATCTCTGCTAATGTTTGTTGTTGTAGGTTTGGTTATTTGTAAGCAGCATGTATAGTTGTTCTTGCAGGTTTTGTTTATTTATTTTAGCGATCTAATAAACGCTGTGGTGCGCAACCTTATTTGCGTAACTTTTTAAAAACAAACTAACAAAACAACTGACTGCAAAAACAAAATCATACAGGTGGAGTCACATGTTCAAAAGTGCAACGTTCTTACCCTGTAATTTTATTGAGGGTGAGAAGTGCAAAATATTTTAGCTTTTTAAAGGTTATATTTTTAGAAAAGAATATGCAACTTTTTAAGATTTTTTTTTATTTTTCAGAAAATGGCAATAAAATGGTAAAGGGGCAAGAAATGCGATATTTTCATCAGAAATAAAACGCTATAAGGCTTTTTTCCGACAAGCAGGGCCCACAGCGGGTATACCGAATTAAAGTTCGCTGAATCTAGTGGTCCTAACCGTTTTTTAGGTTAGCTCTTGTTTTCAAAATATATTCCGTTATTTCGAAAACAATGAGGTTACACAAAATATATTCGCGTAACTCGCAATCGGTTTAGTTTATTGCATAAACTACAAAAGCCAGAACTCCGCAATAAAATAACCTTTAAGTGAGGCTAAGATATTTTTTAATCTGCGTAGTTGTTTATTAGATTATTATTACTTAGTGTCTAATGTGATCCCACTGATCTTTTGCCAAAAAAAAACCAAATCTTTATTAGGCGTAAATATGTGTATCACACACTATGTGAAATCTCTTTTTCTCTACGATCAGTGGCCTAAAAAAGGGATAATTAGATTGTGGAATTAAAAAAGTATGAGCGAACCTAACCACAGTTACGAGGGCGGATTAACATTGAAGCTACCTAGCGCTAGGTGGCAGCACTTACACAAAACTTTTTCTTTCTTAGCCAAATTCATCGATTAGTTTATTTGTTGTAGTCGTTTGAAGCAAGCTTTTGTGTTTCTTGGAAAACGGAAAAAAGTGAATTTCGTGTAGTGATTAAACACTAGTATTTGAAAGGCAAAACGGCGAAAGAGACAAAAGAAAAGCTTGGTAAACATTACGGCGAATCTGCTCCGTCAGATTATATGGTAAAATATTGGATTTCTGAATTTAAGCGGGGCCGAACAATCACTGTAACAATACCATCAACAGGAATGACAAAAGAGGTGGTTACTAAAGAAAATATCAAGAAAATCCTCGATATCGTTATGAATGATCGCCGGCTTAAAATCCGTGAGATTGCTGAAATGGTAAAACTATCATATGAACGTGCGTTCAACGTTTTGCATGAACATTTGCATATGAAAAAGCTATCGGCAAGATGGGTGCCGTGTTTGCTCAGTGTTGAACAAAAACGAGTTCGACAGATCACTTCGCAGCGGTGTTTGGACATGATAAAGCATAATCCTGCTGATTTTTGGCGTAGATTAATAACTGTTGATGAAACGTTGGTCCACCACTACACAACTGAAACCAAAAATCAATCGAAGCAATGTGTGGAAGCTGGTGGAAGTGCTCCGAAGAAGGCGAAGACAGCGAAATCGGCTGGCAAGCTTATGGCCACTGTATTTTGAGATGCACACGGAATATTTCTCATCGATTATCTTAAGAAGGGATCCAAAATCACAGGAGAGTATTATCGTGCATTCTTGGATCAATTGGTTGATGCAATCAAGGAAAAACCATCACATTTAAACAAGAAAAAAGTGCTCTTTCTTCAAGACAACGCACCGGTTCACACAGCATTAGATACGATGCTAAAACTACGAAAAATCCACTTCGAATTGGTTGATCATCCACCTTATAGTCCAGATTTAGCCCGTAGTGACTTTTTCCTGTTACCAAACTTGAAAAAATGGCTCGCAGAAAAAAGATTCACCTCAAACGAAGAAGTGATTACCGAAACTAATGCGTATTTTGAGGAGTTCCCAAAATCGTATTATTCAGATGGTATAAAAAAGTTGGAAAATCGTCTTACTAAGTGTATTGAGCTAAAAGGAGACTATGTTGAGAAATGAATGGTTTAAAAAAAAAATGTTCTTTTTCTACTTAGGTAGCTTCAATATCAATGCGCCCTCGTATATTAACCAAAATTGGTGAATTTCTTACTTTAAAAATTGTAATTAAAATAACAAAATTTAAAATGAAAAACTAAAATATTAAAAATTGCAAAACCAGCACAGACAGAAAAACTGATTTCTTAAACAAAACATTTCAAAACTGATCAATGATTCAGGAAACGGCAAAATACAGATAATTCTGCGCATTTGGCAACGCTGGCTCAATGTTATCAGTTTTAAAGACGTAAAATCGATTTACAAAATTGGAAATTCAAAATTCCCATTACACTCTAAAAATACAGCGATTATTAAGCAGATTATCATCTAAAAGAGATTAAAATTCCCATAATTTTTGTAAACAAACAAATGCACGTGATTATCTCACTGGCTCTCTCCCACAAACATTTACAATCTTTTGTGTTTGCAATGTTTTCAAAAACAAAAACAACAATTCACTATTGAGAGTAATAATCTGTTGTATGGAATGAATATTTTGGTGTGTGTGTGTGTGTGTGTGGGTACACACATTTGCGTGTGGGTAATAACATGCTACTACATATAGGATCAGTGTTATCAACGCTGTTCTGTTTTTATTTTTGATTTTTGCGGCGACTATGTTTCGCACAATTACTGTGTAACGACTGCTGGCTCTGAAATCTCTTATCAGTTTCTTATACAATTTGTTGTTATTTTTTATCTGCTATAGGCGAAAGTGAGAGAGATATTTTGTATTTCTTGGCAGTTTAGAAAAAAAATTTTGTTTGCACCAGCAATTCATTTATGAGTGGCAAACAAAATAATCTCTGTTTTATATTTGCATTAGTGTTGTTGTTGTTTTTTTAACACACACTTTAGTACGAAATGGTTCTTTAATCTGATAGGGGCTCGACTCTGGAGAATATTAATTTAAAAACATTTTAGCGGTTGACGAAAACGGATCTTTTAGCGGAATAAAGAAGGAAAATAAAAATTAAAATTAAATCGCAAGTGATAAATAGGTTTTTGAAAAAGTGCTCAAACATGATGCGTCTGTTGCAAGCCCGTGCAACATTACCGACTGGTGATAATGTTGCAAAAATGTTTTTCAGATGGCGTCATGTAGGTTTTTAACGTTTAATGCCGAAAAAATTTCAATAAAAAATAAGAAAAAAAAATTGAATCCGAATTTTTATATGTTTTCGGTTAAGTATTTAACGTTTTATTGTTTTCTAGCAAGGAAAAGGCAAAGTAATTGCCATACGTCGTGAAGATCAATCGGTATGGGAACGTAGAGCTGCTTTCGGTCCTTCTCATGTTCAGAAAATGGTTAAACAGGGTGTTAAGGTTATAGTGCAACCTTCAAATCGTCGTGCCTATCCCATGCAGGTAAGTGTCGGTGTGTGCTTTAAATTGAAAGTGAATTATTATCAGTGAACGTGCATTAAATCGACTACGTACACGTATTTCCAATAAGAATTGATGCGCGAACAATTAAAAATATTTTCTTTTAAAATAGTGTTGCTAAGCTTCTAGGTAATTAGTGTTGATTAAGCAGCAATTTATTATTTTTTAATTGGTTTTGTTAATCTAATAAAATTTAGCAAAAATACACCTCCGTTTTGATAGACAAACAAATCATAAAACGGTTTTTTAAAGTTGGTTTTAAATCCAATAAAATTTATGACTGATAAGGCAAGACAGCATAAAGTAAACATATCACGCTTTAAATGCATGGTGGGGGATAAAAATTGTAGCGTAGCTGGCTAGGGGTCGAGCACAAACGGAAACTCTAATTTGTTAGCCTATAAAGAGAAGAGCCATAAAAACCTAAATGATAAAGAAGTATTACTGTAAGGATTTGAGTCCAAAAGTTTTTAACAATTTTTGAGCACAATTAGAGCATATTTAGAGAGCTTACTAACTACTTACCGGACTTTAGATGGAGGTATTAGATACTTGCTATTACAACCTCTAATAGAGGAAACAAACATAAGTACGTAAATATTCACATTGTATTCAACAACGGAATTATCCTCTTTTTTCACTTGTTTTTATATAAATAAATTCCCTAATAAAAAACAAAAATAAAATAAAAAGCTTACAAAGTACAGTAGTGATGTACATACATCAGAGTAAATAAACTCATTATTCGGTTACCTTATATGGTATATTATATGGGGTCCGCCATCTAACGTTTTTTTTTTCAACTGGTGCTTATTTCGTGAATGGTAACACTTAACTCATGTCTGATTTGACAGATAATTAGTTTTATCCTTCCGCTGAACGAATATGGTTGTGTATACGCTTGAACAACGCTGGGAAATATTGCGACTTTACTTTGAAAATCATGGTAATGTTGCAGAATGTATGCGATGTGTTCAGATGAAGCTCATTTTGATCTTGGCGGGTATGTAAACAAGCAAAATTGTCGCATTTGGGGCACAGAAAACTCGCAAGCATACATTGAAAAGCCGATACACCCAAGACGAGTCACTGTTTGGTGCGGATTTTGGTCCCGAGGCATAATTGAGCCATTTTTCTTCGAAAATGAGCAACGAGTGGTCGTTACAGTCAATGGCGATCGTTATCGGGATATGTTGAACGATTTTTGTTCACAAAAATTGAAGAGGAGGATATTAGCAACATTTGATTTCAACAGGACGGCGCGACGTGCCAGACAGCCGAAGCGGCACTCGATGTTTTGCGCCCTGTTTTTGAAGATCGCATTATCAGCCACAGAGCTGATGTCGTTTGGCCATCTCGGAGCTGCGATTTGACACCGTTGGACTATTATTTGTGAGGTGCCGTCAAATATAAGTGTTACGCCAACAAGCCAGAGACAATTGACGCTTTAAAGGACAATATTCGTGATGCCATTGGTGAAATACAGCTGCACACAATCGAAAATGTGCTTAAAAATTGGTCCGATCGTGTAGGCTACTGCATGGCCAGCCGAGGCAGCCATTTGAATGAAATTATTTTCCATTATAAACCGGAAGGATTGTACTTTCAAATAAAAAGAAAAATTTTGGAAAAGATTCAGTAGTTTTTTTGAATGAATTGAATGAAATGAATAAATGGAAATATGTTACGTTTTTATTAAAAATGTTGAAATTCAGATTATATATGTTTGATATTTATTCAACGTAACTTTTTTGTTGAATATTTCGAAAAAAAAATTTATAAAAATATGTTTACCTGATTACCGAGCTATTGAATAAATTATAGCATCACTAGCAACAAAATGACAATAAAATTAAAAGAGAGTTGCCATACATAAACTCAAAATCATTAAAAACGTTAATACGTTTATGAATATAAATTTTGATGAGTGATTTATAAGCGAAAAAGGGTTAAATAGCTATTGTATATTATAAACCTACAATTAGGCTTTTTTATGAATATGACCGAAAGTTTCTGAGCAAAGCTATAGTAATATATTTCAACTTTTCTCTCCTAACCAATAATATTTCTCTGTACGAGTATTTAATTTCACTTTCAATCATTCAAGTGTCATTGTGCAAAGTATAAGACATGCGAACTGTAGATATTTTCGATTGTTCATTCACCTTGTATGACAAAATAAAAAACTCATCTAATCAAATTATTGTTCAGCTTTTTTGCGAACAGAAAGATAAGCAAGAAAAAAAAATTAAAAAATAATTAAATAAAATCGTAAGCACAACAGCACTATCGTTATCAATACAATCTTTGCGCACTCTACATACCAAATATATGAAATAGACCCGTAATACAAAAAAAAGGAACAAATACTTTTGACAAAATTGTTTCACATTCACAATAGACAAAAAGAATTTTGAACGCAAAGGAATTGGTTTTTTTATGCTACTTACTGTAGAGTAAGTAAAAGTTCGCCTTATGTGGCCCATAAAGTAAAAGCAAATACTTGTTGTTTAAATATCTTGACCCATATTTTATAAATAATATATACATATATATGTACATACGTACCATCTAAAAAAACGGGAAATATAATAAAAATAAATCAATTTTAAATAAATTTTAAGTCTATTCTTAGTGGCACTACTATAAACTTAATTTATATGCCAGATCAAGATAATAGTGAAAAGTAGAACAATTTACAACACAATATAAGCCTGGTAGCGAGATTGTCACTATAAATCATTGTTACAGAGTCAGTATCAAGTCGAAATTTGCAAGCAATTAATGTAAGTGAAAAATTTCATGAATGAATCCTCGTAACAATGGCACAAATGAATGAGTTATGCATGACGACATCATTGTAATATCATCGTACTGTAACCATATTGAAGAAATCTCAAATTTAGAGACATTGTCTATTATGAGTCGATTCTATGCTATAAGATGCGGGATTTTGTCTGCTACATCTCCCAGTTAACGAATAAATGATGATATTGTCTATTAGGATTCACTTGTACGAGGTCATCTGTAAGATCAAATCAACTTCTGTCATTTATGATAATTTCGACAATTATTTTGATTAGTCATGTATGACACCAAACAACGCAATTTTTGACCGCATTTTTTCCATTTCCGGGAATAAAATTATTTTCCGGAGAAACTTTCTAAAACAGATTCAGGCAGGGAACTGCCCTTCTCTTTTATTTTCACACGTACGTAGTCACACGCATTGGCAAAAAACAAGCAAAAAATGAACAATGAGATGTAAAGTGAAAACAAGTGGAAAAATACAGTGTAAAGTGGCCTGTGTGACCCAGTTGATCTATGATTCGAAATAAGTGATTGTTCGCTATTAGTGAAGAATTTTTGAAACAAAAATATTTTTATTTTGCCGAACAGTAATACTTAAGGATCATAGAACACTGCTATTCGTTTCGTAAGCCTTTTCTTCCTTCTCAATTCACATATATCCTTATGCTTTTGTTTTTAGTCGTCACTGAAACAGCCACGAATGAACACGTGCATCGACTATATGCGAATATTTTTGTTTTATTGTTTCTATTTTCTTGTTTCTTTTAAGAAACAAATAAACTTCTCTCGTTTTTAGCATTGAGCGGCAAGAAAAGCGAGATCAAAAGTAACCGTAACGGTTCGCTAAAGGTTTGCTGTTGATACTACAGGCAAGCGTTCGAGATCGAAATTTTTGCTGCCACAAACTGAGCGACGGATGAACTCTATAAGTTATTTTTCGTTTCGCTTCCAAAAGTCTTTTTCGAATGTTTTATCCGCAAAATATTTGCCAAATGTTCGAAGACGATGTTATTATCGAATGTTGTGATCAATGCATAAATATAAGTTTTCCAAACGCTGAACTTTTTTACTGAAGAATTTTGAAGTAAAGTTGTGTTGCGCGATGACGTTATGCTTATTATATGGTATTTGAGTGTGAAGAAAAGCAAAAAGTTTGGCAAAAAAACTAGGTGATCTTCTATACAAACTTGACACAAACGATAAAGAATGTAAGTATATAGGCAGTTTAGATATGTTTTGACGCTGGACATGGGCTGCTGGGGTTCTCATTTAAGTTTTCATCGAAACTAATTAAAATCGTTTCACATATTTGAACCTATTCGAAGATAATACGAGGCAATCAGTTAACACAGTAGTAGTGGTCAAAAACTATCAATAGTCGTCACTATCGATATGCGATAGTTTTTTAGAAACTATCAATAACTATCGATAGTCTGTTAAACTTAAAATTTTACTATATATAATATTGCGGTAGGGGTATATTTTTAAAAAAGATTTTACGCAATCACTTTAAAAAAATTAAGCGAAAAAAGCATTTTTACATTGTGGTTGCTTTCCTTTCGCAATTTTACAAAGTCGTTAAACTTGCACTGGAATGAAATCTACTACTTAAGCCCTGTTTAAACGATTGTCAGATTTAAAAGTATTGTGAGACCTGGCATTGCTCATATTTCAGTTTATGATCAAAAGCAATTTGAAGATGTAATTTCTTCTTATTTACTTTACTGATATCCTGTTTAATTTCAAAAAAATCCACTTATTTTTGTGTAAGTAAGTTTGCATAATTACGTTTCTGAAATTTAATATACTTCTCTCGTATCAAATCATCAGTA
Organism: Wohlfahrtia magnifica; assembly: GCA_023159175.1. NCBI lineage: Eukaryota > Metazoa > Arthropoda > Insecta > Diptera > Sarcophagidae > Wohlfahrtia > Wohlfahrtia magnifica. Next base: position 1,603,297 of record JAKWBJ010000052.1, on the reverse strand, counting down.
TATTGTGCTAAAAGTTCTTTCAGATTCCACTGAAGCTGCTGGTATACAAAAATTATACCATAGAAAACTCTCGATATTATTATTTAACATTATCGATGATTAAACGGGATTATCGATAGTTTATCGATAGAGATAATCATACAACGTTTTCAAAGAGATTCATTACCCTTTCTTTTCTAGTAAAATCTTTGGACATAAATATTATTGAAAATTGATGGGCTCATCTTGACCGAAATTACAGAAAACATACCATTAAGTCACAGAAACACCTTCTCGATGTTCCTCAGGCAAAGCGTGGGTGGGGGCAGATACTTCTTCCTTCACCTATAATTTATTGCAATCGGTGCCTAGATGTCTGTAAGCTGTTATTTCAGCATAAGGTGGCTCAATAAAACATTAATATGGAGTTTTATAAAGCGAATTTTTTTTTCAATTTTCAATTTTTTCACTTTTCATAAGCGAATTTTGTTTAGTGATGAAGCGCACTTCCGGTTGAATGGCTACGTCAACAAACAAAACTGCCGCAATCGGAGTGAAGGTAATCCTCAAGTGTATGTGGAAACATCGTTACATCGAGAAAAACTGACTGTTTGGTGCCCTTTATGGGCCGGTGGAATCATTGGTCCGTACTTTTTCAAAAACGATGGTGGCCAGAACGTTACAGTCAATGGTGATCGGTATAGAGCTATGATTACTAACTTTTTCATTCCTGAATTGAATAACCATGATGTCCAGGAGATGTGGTTTCCATAAGACGCGCAAGATGTCATGCAGCTCGTGCCACAATAGATTTATTGAAAGACAAGTTTGGTGACCGCCTAATTTTACGTTTTAAACATGTGAATTGGACTCCAAGATCTTGTGATTTAACACCGCTAGACTACTTTCTGTAAGGCTGCGTAAAGTCATTGGTCTATGCGGTAAAGCCACAAACGCTTGAACATTTGGAAGACAACATTCGCCGTGTTATTGTCGATATACGGCCACAAATGTTGGAAAAAGTCATCGAAAACGGGACGTCCAGATTGGACTACATCCGCGCCAGCCGTGGCGGTCATATACCAGAAATCATATTTAAAATGTAATGCCACAAGATTATCTTTCGGATGAGTAAAATTCATGTCAATCGAATAATCCATCGTTGTTTTATTGCGACTTAAATTTCTATACCTCTATAGAAAACACCCATTATATGTATATTAAATTCTAGTGGCTCACTTTCACTTTAAGGTGCATGCATTATCATACTTTTTAGAGTTTTTGTTGTTTTGCTTTTTATTATATATCAATAATTTTGCTAAAAAGTATGGCTAAGTTCACTTTGACTATGAGCCACTGTAGGTGGTACTGGCGACTGCATTTCCCAAATACTAAATTGTACTCCTTTAAGCGAGTTTTTATTACAGCTTTCCCCCCTATTTTAGGCGGTATTATTACGCAAAATATGTAAAGCAATTTGTCTAAATATTTTCAGCTTGATAACTTTTATAGTATAAAAATCTCAGAAAAGCGAAAATGAAATTAACTGAAGCGGGACGAGAATCTCGGGAAAACACATTATCACTTACTCGTATACACCGAATGCTTGCAAGACAATATCAACTTCTGTTATCTATGAAAATTTTAACAATTACTTTCAAAAATCATGTATGACACCAAGGATTCATCGTCAGTCATCGTTGATTATCACCGTTTGTCGCAGTGAGTCATTATGGTATACTGTGGTATTTTGTGGCAAAAAAAAAAAAACAAATTTTTGTTTATAACTTTTTTAAAAATCTAATGATGCTGTTTAATAAAAGAGTGTTTGACTAAGAAAAATCCAATATTTGTTTTAGTAAAAATTAATATTTGCATGCAAAAAGAAAAAATATGTATTTAGATTTCATATGTTGCTTAATGAAGATGAGCAATTTTAAATGACCTTATAAAATTCAGCTTTTGCAGTTTTCTATGTAAAAACAAAAAGTAGCTCCGGCTACCTCCGCCTTCTTACTGGAAACAAAAGAAGGGTGAGAGTCTCTTCTTTGAATTTTGTCAAAAAAATTTACCGAATTTTACCGATCGCTGCACAAAGTTATACATTTTTTGAAAGGACTTTTTATGCGAAAAAATCGATTTTTAAAACACATTTTTCATTAAATTTTATTTACATTTTTCAAGTTAAGATGCGTTTTTGTACACGAAACTATATGAGAACCATGCAATTTTTGAATTTGTTTTTTGAAGGTAATATAAAATTTTGTTGTTACCAATTTGAGTTCATTAAAGCGGGGATCGCAATTTAGTACGAACTACTCTATATATCATTTAAAAGTTCTCTTTCGTTTCCTTAAAATCCGCTCGGAAACTTAAAATCGGTTAATATTTATCCAAGTTATCAGCTAATAAGTGCATGAAGGTACATAAAAGCGGATTCTTGTTGTACTCAATAGCAGCTATCAGATATATAGTATCAGCCCCCAGTTCCCAGGTTTTTTTTTTTTGTTATAGCACCGCATTAATAATTAAAAAATACCGATTCCGAAATATAATTTCTTGTCAATTTCTTAAAAAAATTTTTCTTTTGGCTTTCATTATAGTAGTTTTCCATTTAAATTATGTCACAATATACCACTGAAATCATTTAACAGCCATTGGATTGAATATTAAATTACTATTTAAAAAACCTTTTAACCGATTGCAGTTCTCATTCATTTCATCACTTTAATTATGTGTAATGCAGACATACAGACGGTTTATCTATAGAAATCTTTGCATACGACGATTGAGTAGTAGTAATGACATCAATGGAAATTTCCATTTCGATGATGTTTTATATTCTTTTTTTCCATTTTTCGGTCACTTTATTTTTATCATATCGCTAGAAATAAATAAGTGAAGTCGAAATAAAAAAAAAAGTTGCCATGCGTTCGTTATCAAACATAAAACAAAAATGTTTAGATTGAAATAAAAAGCGTAATAAAACTCAAAAACATATTCAAGCAAATGTGCGATATGGTTAGAATAGACCCACTATATCGCGAATTAACAAAGAAAAAAAAAATAAATTAAGTCTCGACCTAAAAAAAAAATTTTAGTCGAGTCTGTATACAACTTGGTGGACTAAAAAATTCACTACAGGAACTAAGGCTTAATTGCAGTTTTTTTTTAATAAAAAAAACATTTCCAAACCGGTCTCATTGAAGTTGTGTAGTCAATGAAATCGATTCAGGATCGCAAAGATGGAATTCGGGAAGTTATCGAGGATATACAGCCGCAAATGTGGGAACTGGTGATAGAAAATTTCATGTAAATAAAATGGTTCTACAAGCGTAGTCTTGGCGATCATTTGGCTGGTATTGCTTTCCGTTATTAATGGCATACCCTTCTCTTTATAATTAAATAAACATCCGATGGTTTTGCTTAAAAATGACCCTTTTGTTTTACATATAAAATGAAACTTTTTATGGGAAGGGCCTGTATTATACATAACCTTTCATATTACAACCTGCATAGATAATACAACTAAGAGATACGCTCCTTTCTGTTCAGAATGTGAAAAATAGTGGTGTAGGGTATGATAAAATTAAAAATACGCAGATTGATAGAAAACTATTTTTAAGAAAAACACAAAAAAAAATTATTAAAAAAAAACTTTTATGAATTTGAAGAACACAAATTATGAAAACAAAGCTCTTAAGGTGATAAAGATAAGAATTGTTTTTCAAAAACTGGTAAAAACTACATACGTACTGTTTAAGTGCTTGTTAAAAGCGACTTATTAACTTAAAACCTTTTGTTTATAAATAAATAAATAAAAAAGATTAATTTTAATTAATTGTTTGTTTTTATATTCAATTTTTTTGAAGGCTTATATGCAAGCTGGCGCCATTATACAGGAAGATATTAGCGAAGCTTCTGTTATCTTTGGTGTTAAACAAGTACCTATCGATGCTCTTATACCGGGCAAAACCTATTGCTTCTTTTCCCACACCATTAAGGCTCAAGAGTCTAATATGCCTTTGTTGGATGCCATTTTGGAAAAGAAAATTCGTTTAATCGATTATGAGCGTATTATTGATGAGCGCGGTTCTCGTCAAGTAGCCTTTGGTAAATATGCTGGTGTAGCTGGTATGGTTAATATATTGCATGGCATTGGCTTACGTTTGTTGGCCTTGGGTCATCATACACCGTTTATGCATATTGGACCAGCTCATAATTATCGAAATTCGTCTATGGCACGACAGGCTATACGTGACTGTGGTTATGAAATTTCATTGGGTATGATGCCTAAGTCCATAGGCCCCTTAACATTTGTATTTACCGGTTCGGGTAATGTATCACAGGGAGCACAAGAGGTATTCCAAGAGTTGCCCATCGAATATGTGCCACCGGAGATGCTGAGAAAAGTGGCTGAACATGGCAGTAAGTAAAAAATGTTTTATTGTCTCTTAAAAATCCTTAAAAAAATTAAAAAAATTAATTTTAATTTTATATCTAATTACAATTAAATTAATAATTTCAATTATTCAAGAATTAATTAATTTAAAAAACATTAAAATTAATTAAAAATTTAATTTAAAAATTAATTAAAATGAATTTAAAAATTAATTAAAATTAATTTAAAAACTAATTAAAATTAATTTAAAAATTAATTAAAATTAATTTAAAAATTAATTAAAATTAATTTAAAAATTAATTAAAATTAATTTGAAAATTATTTTAAAAATTTAATAAAATTAAAAATTAATTTAAATAAACTTGGGAATCTTAAAAAAAATTTAAAAAATTAAAATTAATTTAATTTTACTTCTAATTACAATTAAATTAATAATTTCAATTATTTAAAAATTAATTAATTTAAAAAACATTAAAATTAATTTAAAATTTAATTTAAAAATTAATTAAAATTAATTTAAAAATTAATTAAAATTAATTTAAAAATTAATTAAAATGTATTTAAAATTAATTAAAATTAATTTGACAATTATTTTAAAAATGTAATAAAATTAAAAATTAATTTAAATGAACTTGTTTACCTTAAAAGAAATTAAAAAAATTAAAATTAATTTTAATTTTACACCTAATTACAATTAAATTAATAATTTCAATTATTTAAAAATTAAATAATTTAAAAAACATTAAATTTAATTAAAAATATAATTTGAAAATTAATTAAAATTAATTAAAATGAATTTAAAAATTAATTAAAATTAATTTGAAAATTATTTTAAAAATTTAATAAAGTTAAAAATTAATTTAAATGAACCTAAAATTTAATCCAAATTAATATAAAAATTATTGAAATTAATTTAAAAATTGATTAAAATTAATTAAAAAATCATTAAAATTAATACAAAAATTGTGTAAAATTACTTTTAAAATTTATTAAAATTAATTTGAAAATTAATAAAAACTAATTTGAAAATTAATTTCGAAATTAATAAAAAAATTATGTAATTAATTAGAAAATATATTAAAATATTTAATTGTCTTAATTTTTAATTATTTTCCTTAGATAAAGTTTTAAACCCAAAAATTTATTAAAATCAATCTAAATATAAATTAAAAAACTAATTGAAATAAATCTGAACATTTTATAAAATTAACTTGAGTATTATGTAATTAATTAGAAAATGATAAATTAATTTTGATGGTTTAGAATAATTTTAATAATTAATATTAAATATAAAAGTTAACTAAATTATTTAAAAGTTAATTAATTTAAATATTAATAAAAATTATTTATTATCTTGATTTAATTAAAATATCAAATTATTAAAATATATTAAAAAATTAATTAAAATTAATCTAAATACATATTAATTAAAAATTTAATTGAAGTAAATCTAAAAATGAAATGAAAAATTAATTACAATTAATTCAAGAAGTATGTAATTAATTAGTAAATTAATTACAATTATTTTAGTGCCTTATTTCGTACTATTCCATAAAAAAATGATTTTATTGTTTTAGAAAAAATTTTATAATTAAATTTTTTTAAATTAATTTAAAAGTTAATTTGAATTATTTAATAAATTTAAATAATAATGAAAATTACTTATTATCTTAATTGAATTAAAAAATCAAATTATTAAAATGAATTAAAAAATTAATTAAAATCTAAATACATATTAACTTGAAAATTTATTGAAATAAATATAAAAATTAATTTAAAATTTTTTTAAATTAATTAAAAATTATATAGTTAATTAAAATTTTGTAATTAATTAAAATCCAAATACATATTAATTTCAAAAATTTATTAAAATAAATCTAAAAATTAATTTTAAAAAATTTTAAAAGTAATTAAAAATTATGTAATTAATTAGAAAATGAGTTAAAATTATTTAGTGTCTTAATATTTTTAAATTAATTTTAATGCCAGAAAAAAATTAATAATTAAAATTCAATTTATAAGTTAATTTAAATTATTTATAAGTTAATTAATTAATTTAAAATTATCTTAATTCATCTCTTATTATTTATGTTAAAATTAATTTTAATATTTTTTGAAAAACATTAATAATTCTACAAATTTATCATTGACCAATTAATTAAAAATTGTTTTTATAATTACTTAATTTTCTAATTTAATTTCATTACACTTAATTTTTGTATTTGTTTTCTTCAGGCCAAAATAAACTATATGGTTGTGAGGTTAGCCGCTCCGATCACTTGGAACGTCGCGAGGGCGGTGGTTTTGATGCCAAAGAATATGACGAGTATCCCGAACGTTATATATCCACTTTCAGCCAGAAAATAGCACCTTATGCTTCGGTAATTGTGAATGGTATTTACTGGGCTGTGGGTAGTCCGAAACTGATAAGCATACCCGATGCTAAAAATCTTCTGAGGCCGGCCAATACCCCCTGGTTACCCACTAGCAAAGGTAGCCCTGCCTTACCGCATCGTATGCTGGCCATCTGTGATATTTCTGCTGATCCTGGCGGTTCCATTGAATTCATGAATGAATGCACCACCATTGATACGCCTTTCTGTTTATACGATGCTGATCGCAACAAGGATACTAAGAGTTTTAAGGGTCCTGGCGTTTTGGTGTGCTCTATTGATAATATGCCCACTCAATTGCCTAGAGAAGCTACTGATTTGTTTGGTGAATTGTTGACACCATTTGTACATGAGATTATCAGAAGTGATGCTAAGAAGCCTTTGGAAGAGGAAAATTTCCCATATCCTATTAAATCGGTAAGAGTCATTCTAATATTTATTACTGTGCCCGAAAATAATTTTGGTGTTTTTTGTTAGGCCATTATTGCTAGCAATGGAAAATTAACTGAGAATTATGAATACATTCAGGAATTGCGTGAATCAAATAAGTAAGTACTTAACTATACAAAAGAAAGTAATGAAATATCGTATAATGATATTTATAGCGAACAAACAGCTCTGCTATTGATCTTAGACCTTGTTAGCTTTTATATCAAAGCTGTTTTCATGTAGATTTTAATGAATATTTTTAGGTAGTAAATATTTATCAGAACAAAGTTTAAAACGCTCCCAGACAAGTCTTAATGACAAAGTATTTAATTTTCAGTAACCTAAGCTACCATTAAGGATAATTTTAACCACAATATTATAAAGTTAAATGGGTAACTTTTTCCATTACTCCTTCATATTGGCTTCCACTAACCATCTTTGTATTCTAACTTTGGTTTCTTAATAATAAAATTTTTTCTTCACTGTGTAGCTAAGCAGGTCCTAGGATGGATAATTAATGATATTGCCGTCTATCATTAACTACAAAGAAAGCTTTTTCAGCATAGTTAGTGGTGAAATGGCAACTTGCTTATCAATTATTCCCATCTGTTTTACATTTTTGTCATTTATTATTTTTACAAGAGATGGCGGCATTTATAGCAGGGTTGGCAAAAACCCGGTTTTTAAAAAAAACCCAACCCACCGGGTTTTATGGGGTTTTTTGGATTTTATAGGGTTTTATAAATGCTTCCAAATTCCGTTTAAATTGACCCGGGTGGATTTAATTGGGTTACCCAGTGGGTTGCCAACCCTGGTTTATAGCCATCGAAACAAATGATAGAGAGTGCAAAACTTCCTAGATAAGTGCAGCAAAATTTTGTTGGCTTATCATGTGGCTTGATCATTAATTTTTTATTTCCTGATCCTTTGTGTTTTATACCTATAAAATGTATACATTTACACGAGAAAACGCACCATATTATGTATATTAAAATACATACATATTATGTATGTATGTATATATGTGCAATACCCGCTTATTCAATATCCCCCTCTTTTTTACTGACGTAAATAGATAATGAAGCTTTTACTGTTCAAATTTTCTACACATGAAAAAATTCACATTTAATATGTATTAGAGCTGCCATGTCCACTTATTAAATCTTGCCCAGTTCTTAGATCATTATGTGTCCTGCTCAATAAGTTGTTTAAAGCAAATTCAGAAATTTTTACTATTCTCAAGATTATTAATATTAATTATTAGTTACTATGTATAGGAGATGCCACGCCCACTTATCCAATTCCGCAGAATTTTAACCCGATGATTTATATTGACTATACTGAAAAAAAAAATCAGAAACTTGCTGTTTCATCGTTCTCATAGTATAAAAAACTCAATATTGACTTTGGATGGTAGGTAAAGGGTGGTCCAACCAAAACCCACGATGTAAATTGTAAATAAAACAAAAACTTATCAGAGAACTATCTTAATATAATTTTTATTATGATAGAAGGATCTATGGCAATTATGTGTGAAGTAAAATATTGGCCAAATGCTCGCCAGGCTTCGGTGTATATTTTCAATGACTCTAAGACATAATTAATATGCCGAATTATCTAATTCTTTAGCTCTTAAATTGTTCTTGGCTTATTGACGTACAGTTTTTCTTTTAAATATCCCCAAAGAAAGAAGTCTAAAGGAGTTAAATCGTCATTGAATTTCTTGCACAAAGGAACGATTGTTTCGTTGGCAGTGTGGCAAGTGGCACCATCCTATTGGAACCACATATCGTCCAGGTCTATGTTCTCAATTTCTCGCTACAAGAAGTCCGTTACCATCTCGTGATAGTGAACACCATTCACGGTAACTGCTTGGCCGATCTTATTTTCGAAGAAGTACGGCTCGATGATGCCGCCAGCTTATAAACCGCATCAAACAGTCACTCTTTGTGGATGCACCGACTTTTCAACAATCACTCGGGAATTGTAAATTGCCCAAATGAGGCAAATCTGCTTGTTTACGAATTCACTAGGTGAAAGTGAGTCTCGCCGCTGAAGATGATTTTCTTTGTAAAGTCACCATTCACTTCTGTCTGTTCAACTAACCATTCGGCGTATTCACGATGATTTAAATAGTCAGTAGGCTTCAGCTCTGAGTCAATTGAACTTTGTAAGCGTGTAAATTCGCATCAGTGATGTTCGTGAGATGTTCAGTTGTGGGGCAGGAAGACGAGTCGAGGTTGACGGCTCTTCTGCCACACTATCCCCAACAATAACAATGTTTTCCACAGAACGAACTGGCCGAGCATGCACAGTTGATTCCACATTTCCTACAGGCCCGGTTTGCTAAAATTTGATCACAATTCTCCCGATTGTGGTCGATTATGCTGACCAAAAAAAATCACGAAATGCATTTTGATAAGAACGCCCATTTTCGTAAAAGGCTTAAACAATGTTAATGCGCTGCTCAATTGTGTACCTCCAGAAGGTTGAATTTATTAAAAACTGAAACAAAGAAATGTCAAATTAAGTGGGGCAAAAAACTTGCCGTTAAGGTATGACTCACACATAGCATCGTGCATTATGGTTTATAGTCCTTTGTGAATCAAAATTTACTCTTGGATTTGTCTCTGTTTCGCTGCGTTACATAAATGGTACAATGACAGGCATACTGACAAATACTGTACACTAATTTGTAAAAAATTAGCTCCAAATAGATTTTTTTTAAAAACTTGATAATCCTTTGTGAATCAAATTTACTCTTGGATTTGTCTCTGTTTCGCTGCGTTACATAAATGGTACAATGACAGGCATACTGACAAATACTGTATACTAATTTGTAAAAAATTAGCTCCGAATAAAATTTTTTTAAAAACTTGGTAGTCTCTTGTGAATCAAAATTTACTCTTAGATTTGACTCTGCTTCGCTGCGTTACATAAATGGTACAATGGCAGGCATACTGACAAATACTGTTCACTAATTTGTAAAAAAATAGGTCCGAATAATTTTTTTTAAAAACTTGATGGTCCTTTGTGAATCAAAATTTACTCTTGGATTTGTCTCTGTTTCGCTGCGTTACATAAATGGCACAATGGGAAGCATACTGACAAATACTGTACACTAATTTGTAAAAAATTAGCTCCGAATAAAATTTTTTTAAAAACTTGGTAGTCTTTTGTGAATCAAAATTTACTCTTAAATTTGACTCTGTTTCACTGCGTTACATAAATGGTACAATGGCAGGCATACTGACAAATACTGTACACTAATTTGTAAAAAATTAGCTCCGAATACAATTTTTTTAAAAACTTGGTAGTCTTTTGTGAATCAAAATTTACTCTTAGATTTGACTCTGTTTCGCTGATTTACATTTTACAATGGCTGATATACTTGCAAATACTGTACACTAATTGGTAGTATTTTCTGTATCAAAATATACTCTTAGCTTAGACTCTGTTCCACTGGTTTACGTTAATGTTACAATGGCAGACATAATGGAATACTGTACACTGATTTGAATATAATTTTATTTTATTAGAGAAATTTTCAATTTTGAAGTAAAATATTTTAAAATTACATATAAACTGGGAAAACATACGACATGGGTTAAGTGTTGATAAGAAATACATACCAAGTACTGGGGCAATGTATTTAAAAATAAAATTGCAAAAACAAAAAAAAGCTTTTGAAAATGTTGATAAAAAATCAGCTGTTGTTGGTTATTCATTAAATAAGAATTACAAGTTAAAAACAAAATAGTTGGGAAGATGTCTTTAAGGTAAACGTTTTACTTTAATCCTTATTATACTACGAAACTATAGCGCATTTAATAAAAAAATAAGATAACGTTTTTATATAGTAAATAAACAAAATTTAATAGCCGGAAATAAACCTTTTGCGTCATAAAATTTTACTAAAAGTTTTTAAATCTTTAATTATCTCCCATAATATTTTTTGTTTTTTTTTTTTTTTTGTATTTATTTTACCCCACAATTAGTAACCGCTCACGTCACAAGATAGAAGGACGCTCAGATGCTGATAAGAAAGTATTAGTGTTGGGTGCTGGTATGGTATCAGCCCCCCTAGTTGAGTGGCTGCACCGTGAGAAAGATGTCTCCATAACGGTGTGTTCTCAAATCAAAGAAGAAGCTGATCGTTTGGCTAATCAATATGCTGGTGTGGACAGTGTCTATTTGAATGTCAACGAAAGTACCGATCATTTGCAGGAATTGTGTGGCAAAGCTGATGTTGTCATCTCACTCTTGCCCTACAGTCTGCATGGTATGGTGGCCAAATACTGTGTAGCCGAGAAAACTCATATGGTAACAGCCAGCTATTTGAATGATGAAATCAGTGCCTTGCATGAAGAGGCTCGTCGTAATGGTGTTACCATTATGAATGAAGTTGGTTTAGATCCTGGCATCGATCATTTGTTGGCTTTGGAGTGTATACATGAGGCACAAGAAAAAGGTGGTGTCATAGAGTCTTTTGTTAGCTTCTGTGGTGGTCTGCCGGCACCTGAACATTCGGACAATGCCTTGCGTTACAAATTCTCTTGGTCTCCTCGAGGTGTTTTGTTGAACACTTTGTCAGCGGCCAAGTACTTAAGTAAAGGACAAATTGTTGAAATTTCCGGTGGTGGTGATCTCATGTCTAACCCTAAGAGCTTGGACTTTTTGCCTGGCTTTGCCCTAGAGGGTTTCCCCAATCGAGATTCAACCAAATATGCTGATCTTTACGGTTTGGGCCGTGATGTCCACACTTTACTGAGAGGCACTATACGTTATAAGGGCTTCTCAGAGTCCATACAACCCATGCAATTGTTGGGCTTAATTGATCCTGAACCCCATCCCATGCTACACCCCAGTGGTCCTGATGTAACCTGGCGTCAATTGGTTATCCATATGCTGGGCTTATCCGATACCAGTATTTTCTATGAAAATCTTAAACAAAAATTGGTGGAACGTATTGGTGATGCTGAATGTTTGGAAAGCTTGGGCTTGTTGGAGGATACACCAGTGGTGAAACTTAATACACCCTTGGATACTTTGAGTCACTATTTGGCCAATAGATTGGCATTTGGTAAGTATTAAACATTTAATTTTAAACCCCAAATTTTTATATTAATTATTATTTTAATTAAAAAAAAAAAAAAATAGAACGCCATGAACGTGATTTGGTTATTTTACGCCATGAAGTCGGCATTCGCTGGCAAGATGGCCGCATTGAAGAGCGTGGCATTAACTTTGTTGTCTATGGCCAACCCCATGGTCATTCGGCTATGGCCATGACTGTTGGCAAGCCTGCTGCCATTGCTGCTAAAATGATCTTAGACGGTGAAATTCAAGAACGTGGTGTTGTCTTACCCTTCACTCGTGACATCTATCGTCCCATGTTACAACGTTTGAGAACTGAGGGATTGACTGCCTCAGAAACTACGAAATTTATTCATCAATAATTGAATTCTTAACTACTCAGTTTGTGTATTTTTTGTTTATAAAATAACTTTTTTGTTTTTTAATTTGTAATATAAAATCTTATTTAAGAATTAGTTTTAAGACTACTTAAGACCGTATATTGAAATACTTTTAAAAAAATATGTGAATAAAGAGAGCTTAGAACAATTTGCCAAATAACATGTCTGGGTGCTTAATAATAAAATTATTAATTATTAATTATTAATTATTAATTATTAATTATTAATTATTAATTATTAATTATTAATTATTAATTATTAATTATTAATTATTAATTATTAATTATTTATTATTAATTATTAATTATTAATTATTTATTATTAATTATTAATTATTAATTATTAATTATTAATTATTAATTATTATTTATTAATTATTAATTATTAATTATTAATTATTAATTATTAATTATTAATTATTAATTATTAATTATTAATTATTAATTATTAATTATTAATTATTAATTATTAATTATTAATTATTAATTATTAATTATTAATTATTAATTATTAATTATTAATTATTAATTATTAATTATTAATTATTAATTATTAATTATTAATTATTAATTATTAATTATTAATTATTAATTATTAATTATTAATTATTAATTATTAATTATTAATTATTAATTATTAATTATTAATTATTAATTATTAATTATTAATTATTAGTTATTAATTATTAATTATTAATTATTAATTATTAATTATTAATTATTAATTATTAATTATTAATTATTATTATTAATTAGTATTTTTTTATATTAAAAAAAAAAACGTTCAAAAGCTAAACAAAAGCTATGGGGCTTCTTCTGCTTCATCATTCTATTCAGGTATAAACTCCTTAAGCTTGTTTACCAGGAATGAATTGAGGTTTGTTTGCTGTTAGACAGGCAAGGGAAACAGATTAGATGCTCTGAACTCTGTAAGCCAGCTGCACCGGATAGTATTATTCCAATGCAACTACAGCTTGACCTGTAAATGTTTGGAAAACCAGAGTAGGTTTTATCCCGAAAGCGGATAAATTTTCACATATTAGGCCAAAGGATTTTAGACCAATCACTCGTCCTTAAGACATTGGAAAAATTGCTAGAGAATAACATACGAAATATGTAATATCGCACGGGAATTATTATCTGAGTCTTAAGATACATATACCAAGAAAAGGTCGGTTGAGATGACTCTATACTCTATGTAGGTACAATTGAAAATTCCCTCGAGAAGGGTGTATACGCCCTGGAAGTATCCTGAACATGGAGGGGCTTTCAATGACATATTACTTAAAGCGATTTAGGATCGGTATGCGATCTAGGGGTTGATAGTTTTGCTTCAAGTCTGGTTGAGAAGATTCTGACTGGAAGAACTATTAGGGCGGAATGATTAGGGGTTACGATTGAAAGGAATATCAGTAAGGGAACATTTCAGCTGCAGTTTTATCTCCACTTCTGTGGTTGACCTCGGTAAATGGACTTCTTCTGAAATTGCAGGCTGAGTGTAGAGCTGAGTGTAGAGTTTTTGCCCACGCAAAATGTGCACATAAAGCGCGTACTGAGTTTGCCTTTGAACTCACTTAAAACTGAGCTTATACTGTTTTCTTGAGAGTATAATATACCGGTATTTGAGCCGTCATCGGTTAAAGGTTTGCAATCGCGGTTGACGGAACAGTTCAAGTATCTAGGGATCATTCGCGACAGAAAACTGTCGTGGAGATTCAGTGTGAAGGAGAGTGTGAAGATAACAGTCTGTTGCTTTATACTGTGGCTATAGGCAGACGTCGGAGTCTCTCTCCGGAGACCACAATATGCATTTATACGGCTATATTAAGACCAATACTTTTCCTTGGTCTTGTAATTTGGTGGAAGTCTCTGCATAAGAAGTACATACTGAACTCCTTGATGAGATTACAAAGTTCAGCACTAATTGGTGTTGGTGAGGCACTGTGTACGGCACTCAATGCCATTATGAATATTTGTGCAACTAATATCATAACCGAATTGACTGCTTCCATATCTCTGTTGAAAATTTGGGAAATTGGTCTTAGATTATCGGAGTATTTTGTTCAGCAGCTGCACCGGATCAGCTTGTTTGCTGTACCTACTCGTATTACCAGTGGCATTTTTTGAGTATATATATTACGAATAGGAATACCTGGAAAAATTCGTTGGAGGGGGTCACGGAAAGTATTCGATTCTTTACGGATGGATAAAAGCTGGATGGTGTAGTAGGCTATGGCGTCTATACTAGGTTGCCGAAAGTGTTGTTATTGCAGAGGTGGCTGCTGTTTGTGCGGTTGCTGACATTTGTACGTACAGTTAATCCGCTATTAAATCCTAGGGTGCTATGTTTACTAAATCCTTGACGGTAATGAAATATCACTCATCACTAGTAGTAATGGCTGAGCATATCGATATCTATCTTATTTGGATACCGTGTCACAGTGATATTCCAGGCAAATGTGCAGCGGATGAACTGGCTAGATAGGGTACTATGCCCAGGATTCTTTCAGCTAAGGAGAGTTCTGGTATATCGATCTCTACCTATCGTTTGTGTAGTGGGCAATGGGCTGATAATATTTTCGATATGAGATGGAGGAAGGCCCCAACTTGTAGAGACTAGAACTCTATGACCGAGAGGCAGAATATCTGCGGTAATAGGAGCACTTACGAGACATGGTCTAGTGGGGAGACACGCTCTGTCCTATGTAGGTGCTGTTGAGAGAAGACGAGGAGACCATAGAATATCTTCTTTTGAAATGCCTCACGTTAGTATTAGTATTGTGGCTCTACCGGAAATTATTGTGTGGCTGATTAGCAAGAGGGGTCTTAGAGGGGACCAACTAGTTATACAACTGATCAGTCTGTCAGAGGGAAATTATGGTTATCTCAATGGCCTTTATCGAGCCTACGTGTGCTAGAAGCTTGTGCGGTTGCAACCCTTAACCTAACCTAACCTACCCAGGACAGGCACTCTGCTCCACTCAAACCAAAAAACTTTTTGCTATACTTTACTGCCTTTTCATTGACTTTCTACTGAAGCAGCGATCTAAGCTGGTGGCAGTAAGGCTAAATGCAGTCAACTCCGAAAATTTTTCGATTTACTCAGACAGCCAGACTCTGCTTTTATAAGAGTTACCTCGATGTCTGTCCTGGTCAATGAGTGCCAGAAGTTTTTTAAGGAAATTTCAGACCATTCGAAGATAACTCGTTTGTGGATTCTAAGACTTTAGGATATAGTCGCCGCAAACTCTTTAAAATGAGTCAATATAGTTGTGTATGGACACTGTTGCATATACGGGTTAGATCCTATGCTTGTTAAACCTTAAAAAAAATTGTCAAATGCTTCTGCTGCTCATAATATTCGAATTGGATTACATTTTTTTTGTTAAAAATATTTTAATAAAAACATCTTTTAAATTAAAATTTCATATAAATTGCAATGAAAATAGTTTATTTTGTCTATCTTTAGACCAATTATGGAAAATTTACCAAATTATATGAAACAAATTTCTCAATCTGTATCCTTTTTTTTAATAAGACGAGCATGAACAAAGGAAATGGCTTCTTAACCTATCTCACCTGAGGTGAAGTACACTCATATGGATGAAATCGCATGTTCAAATTAACTGCATCCAAACGAGCACTCCTGTCCGTTTATCAAGGTACACTTTTTGATCTTCAGAATATTCTCAGTGTATTTTATCGCTTTATTGCAATATTCCTTTCTATGTAACATCGAATCCACGGTTATTGTCCCGACTCTGCGTCTAAAAATGTGTGGATATTAAAATTTGAAACCAATTAACTGCATATTAGACTGAAAGATTGCTGATTGAATACATTTGTAAGATATCTTCTCAAATTTTGTAAAGTATTTGATAATTATACAATAAAATTCATAAAAATACATTTCGAATGGAATTCAGTCTTGAAAGTATTTTTAAATAAACTAATAAATAACTGATTTTTAACAAAAAGCTTTGCATTGAAGCAGATGACTGCGGCAATATATTGCATACATTTTGGCTTAAAATTAAAAGCTTATTTTTTTTAAACTTACCTACATACATACGTATCTTCTTCGGCAAACTATAAAAATATATTTTTTAATTAAAAAAAAAACAAACATTTTTGTTTAAACTTATTTTTTTCTTTAAACTTTGAAGATTTTTTTATTTTAAAATAATTTTTTATTATTTTCTTTTAAAATTTAAAAAATAATTGTTTTTTCAATATTTTCAGTTTTTATTTTTTTAAATTAAAAAAATATATATAATATAGGGTCCGCCATCTAACGTTTTTTTTTCAACTTGTGCTTATATCGTGAATGGTGTTAATGTCTAATTTGACAGATAACTAGTTTTATCCTTCCGCTGAACGAATATGGTTGTGTATACGCTTCGCAAAGTGGGCCTGCGATCGACTTACAGAAGATGCCGATTTTGCCAAAAAAAAAAAATCATCTTTTCAGATGAAGCTCATTTTGATCTTGGCGGGTATGTAAACAAGCAAAATTGTCGCATTTGGGGCATAGAAAACCTGCACGCATACATTGAAAAGCCGATACACCCAAGACGAGTCACTGTTTGGTGCGGATTTTGGCCCAGAGGCATAATTCGAAAATGAGCAAGGAGTGGCCGTTACAGTCAATGGCGATCGTTATCGGGCCATGTTGAACGAATTTTTGCTCACAAAAATTGAAGAGGAGGATATTGGCAACATTTGGGTTCAACAGGACGGCGCTACGTGCCACACAACCGAAGCTACACTCGATGTTTTGCACCCTGTTTTTGAACATCGCATTATCAGCCGCAGAGCTAATGTCATTTGGCCACCTCGGAGCTGCGATTTGACACCATTGGACTACTAGTGTTACTCCAACAAGCCAGAGGCAATTGACGCTTTAAAGGACAATATTCGTGAAGCCATTGGTGAAATACAGCTGCACACAATCGATAATGTGCTTAAAAATTGGACCGATCGTGTAGGCTACTGCATGGCCAGCCGAGGCAGCCACTTGAATGAAATTATTTTTCATTATTAACCGAAAGGATTGTACTTTCAAATAAAAAAAGAAATTTGAGAAAATATTCAGTAGTTTTTTTTATAGCATTAAAAAAAAATTTATTTGGCGTACCCTTTACAGTTAATTTTTTTTTTAATTTTTCTTAATTTTCCTAACAAATTTATTTTTTTTTCTCTTATAAAATCTTTTCTCTTTACCAACAAACTGGCATTTAAAATGACTTTAAATTTGATTTATTGCCAATTGAAATGTTTTCGGTATATGATTTCAACTTTATTCAGCCACTCAACTGCACTCACATTCGTATTCATCTCTCATCTTTGTGTTGTTTGACAATAAAACAGCCGGCACCAACAATCAGAACAACAACAAAAACAACAATAACAATAAAAATAATAACAAGAAAAGTCAACATAAATTAGAATGCAAATAAATCTTTAAGGTGCTCAGGCACAATGAAAAATCAACAACATTTTGAACAAAAGATACCAAAAACAACAAAAATAGAATTTTAACCAAATTGCAAACAAAAGAAAACGTGTTGACAGCAGGTTGTTCTTAATTTTTTAGTAAAAAGTTCCATTCAATTTTAAAGCAATTTAAATTTTGAACAATACACCTTTCCCTACATCTACGTACGCGGGCTACATAAGTAGGAAAAAACAACATTTTTTTTTTTCAAACACCATACATTTCTCAACGTCGTCTCCTTTTAGCTCAATACACTTAGTAACACGATTTTCCAACTTTTTTAGACCATCTGAATAATACGATTTTGGGAACTCCTCAAAATACGCACTAGTTTCGGTAATCACATCTTCGTTTGAGATGAATCTTTTTCCTGCGAGCCATTTTTTCAAGTTTGGAAACAGGAAAAAGTCATTAGGGGCTAAATCTGGACTATAAGGTGGATGATCAACCAATTCGAAGTGGATTTCTCGTAGTTTTAGCATCGTATCTAATGCTGTGCGTTGTGTTTAAGAAAGAGGACTTTTCTTGTTTAAATGTGGTCGTTTTTCCTTGATTGCATCAACCAATTGATCCAATAATGCACGATAATACTCTCCTGTGATTGTGGATCCAATTTCAAGATAATTGATGAGCAATATTCCCAAAATACAGTGACTATAACCTTGCCAGCCGATTTCGCTGTCTTCGCCTTTTTCGAAGCACTTCCACCAGCTTCCATCCATTGCTTCGATTGATGTTTGGTTTCAGGTGTGTAATGGTGGACCCACGTTTCATCAACAGTTATTAATCTACGTCAAAAAACAGAAGGATTATGCTTTATCATGTCCAAACACCGCTGTGAAGTGATCTGTCAAACTCGTTGTTGTTCAACACTGAGCAAACGCGGCACCCATCTTGCCGATAGCTTTATCATATGCAAGTGTTCATGCAAAATGTTGAACACACGTTCTGTTTACCATTTCAGCAATCTCACGTATTTTGACCCGGCGATCATTCATAACGATATCGAGGATTTTCTTGATATTTTCTTCAGTAACCACCTCTTTTGGCCTTCCTGTTGATGATATTGTTGCAGTGCTTGTTCGGCCCCGTTTAAATTCAGAAATCCAATACTTTACCATATAATCTGACGGAGCAGATTCGCCGTAATGTTTATTAAGCTTTTCTTTTGTCTCTTTCGTGTTTAATCACTACACGAAATTCACTTTTTTCCATTTTCCAAGAAACACAAAAGTTGCTTACTTCAAACGACTACAACAAATAAACTAATTGATGAATTTGGCTGAAATTTTAAGAGCTGACGTTTGACAGATCGTAATTTCTAAGAAAGAAAAAGTTTTGGTGTTTGTGCTGCCATCTAGCGCTAGGTAGCTTCAATGTCAATCCGCCCTCGTATGTAAATGTAAATCGAAAGATCAGAAATTTATATTTTATTTAATGAAAGGCGACTTCATAGAGTAAAGTGAAGTGGAAAAAGTTATAAAAAAGGTTAAAATAGACTAGAGAATATGGTTTGGCTTTAGTGGGGTAGCACTAAAAGAGCGCAAAACATAAATACACATCATATTTTAACGAAGTGCTTAAGAAATCTTGAGCATAATGATAATAAGAAAATTGTAGTTGTGTTTTAGTATTGGAAAACATGGGAGGTCCTGAATGGAATACCTTAAAATGATAATACTAGCAAGGATACTTAAAAGTACATCTTTGCTAATATTTATTGCGTCAGGCAACACTATACCTTGTTTAAAAGTTAACATTTTAAGCTTCACTTCGTTGGAAGATATTATTAAAATCGTATTTTATTCTGTGTTATCTACGTTTTTAAATGAGTGAATCGGAACGTTACCATCATATTTTGCTTTTCTATTACAGACAATTTAGGAATGCTTTGCAGACTGCCGAAAAAATGCTTAAAGGTTCCGGAGACAATGTTGTTACTTGAAAAATAACTCATTTTCCATCTGCTAATTTTGATGTTAAAGATGATAACAAGATAGTTAATGCAGTATGTCTGGTGGGCTTGGAAAAAAATCGTTCATTATGTGCTTCGACAACCTGTCTAAGGATTGCTTTTAAAAAGCCTAAATTAAAAAAGAATTTCTAATATGATTAGTGTAGAACCTTTTTAAAGTAGTGCAAACATTAACAGAAATAGAATATACTAAGGGTGTACATTAGACTGATCTTAATTTTTCAAAATCACAATTTTTTTTTTAAATTTTTCAGTGGCGAACCTCTTAAATTGTTATTTTCAATAACATTGTTCTTTTTGGAATCTATATCGATTGCTTGTTATTGTGAATGAATTTCTTAGCAGAGATATCCTAATGGAATAAATCGCTTTGGCCATCCATCTTGCCTGGCGATATATATTGTAACGAAAATAAAAATGCCTAAAAAAGAAAATATACCACATCAGGGACTGTATGGTAAGATTTTAGCTAAAAACTTTATTGGTTTGTGTCAAGGCTCTTGTGTATCTGTAACTGCCCTAATTGTCTGTACTATAAAGAGTGCTACCACATGTTTAACAGTGCTGCCATTTAGATTCCTTTTTCTGTTTTATAATTCTATATTTTTGGAATTTAACGTAGTTATCGTTTTCCAGTCATAAAGTAATGTCGAGCATAGACGTAAATAAAGGTGTTGCATAAACGAATTTAAAGTACAAGATAAATGAGTTGCTGTATTATGATAAACTGTATAAAGAGAGAGTGAGAAAATAAAACTATAAAACAACAACAACGTGGTGTTTATTTTATTTTGACGCAGTTAAAATGAACTCAAACGTTTTAAAACGTAACAATATTAATTCCCACAATATTCTCTGAAAAAACATGGGGACCTCTTTCAACGAATAAGCAGTACCCGATTATATTTTTAGACTCATTCAATATTCTTGTCTGACGATAAGCCCCAGGTTTTCGTATTGTATTTCTTTTCGGAGGAGTTCCTCGCAAATTAATTATTACTACCAGTTCTAAAAGTTCTCAGTAGTCGTGACGTTGCTGCTGATTATTTTCTAGTATTCTGAGGCAGAATAAAACAGTTTCGGTACGGTTTTCAGAAAGAGGTCTGAAAAATAATTTTAATTGGAATGTTGGGACCGCTGTAAAAATATAACTTTACAGCAGAAATAACGGCTTATAAAACTAATTGAAAAATGTGGTGGCTACATGCAAAGAACGGTATATTGCGTACCAATTTCATCACTAGGAGTGTGTAGACTCTATTTACTCGTAATCTGTAGATGTTGGAAGATGTTGTATCAAACACGAATGCTTCAACTTTTTGTTGCAAACCACATTTCTCCAAAGTATCGAAAACTGCACTAGAAATTTCTTTACCTGATCCTGAAGGAATGTGTGGAACTCCCAAGAGCTGTACTGTAAATAACGTTTTCACAAACAAACAATATTGTTTCATAATAGAACAATGTTACTGAAAAGATCAATTTAAGAGGTTCTCCATTGAAAAATAAAAAAAAAAAATATTGTGTCCTATAGGTACCAGTCTAGTGTACATATCTGTTTGATAATATAGGATATAAAAGAAAAGATTCTTGTTTCTAATCAACATAAAGTAAAGTTCACCCCATTGGTACAACAACTCACAGGTGTATGAAAGTTTTTATGATAAACAGGGTACGTGTGCGTATATACTTTTATAACTTATGCAGGATATTTCCGTATCCTGTTGACATCAAAGTGTGTGTGTCATAAGTTTTACTGTGTTAGTAGTGAATGATACAATTAAAATGCAAATTAGTTTTTGGCAGCCTTAACAAGGAAATTCAGTAACAAAAAAAGACAACTTTATGGTTCCTTTGAATAAGAATGTATTTACTGGCTTGCTATGTCATAGCGTAATTTCAGTTACTTTGAAAACTGTTTGTATTTTTTTTTTTTTTTCATGTTACTTGATGGTTTATTTGTTTACGTGCATATCTCAAGATTTTCATCATCAGCGCCATAATTTTCGGTTATTGCGTCAAAGACAAAACTATTGATTTTTAAGGCCTTAAGTTGCAAATATTGTTTGTTTTGTCAAAATAGAATATGAAAGTGTAGCGTTGGAGAATAATTATTAAAAAAATATTGTAAGTCAAGACGAGTTTACAGGCCTTCAATGATCTCTTTTAAGTGTTGTAGTAATGTAAGTTTAAGGCATAATTTGTTGTATTTCAAAATTAACTTAACGCTCGAGAGATTTATTTATTGAGGGTTCGAAAAAGTTCAGTTACAATATTGTATTTGAACTTGAAGCAAACTGGCACGCGAAGGAAATGTAAGATGTCAGCTTTGATCTAGAAGTCTTTGGCATAATGTAGGAGCATGTCTATCTCACACACGCAAATAAAGCCTACATAAGGAAAATCTGCTTTAATGCATGGAGGAAAACGTAACGGTCTAGAAATGGGCCGTATTTTGAATAACTTCTTGTGGTGTATGGCGTTTGAAGGTAGTGACTTAAGAAGGCTATTGAGTAGAGTAAAACTCGGTGCTTCTGGCAAATAAGACGCCACTAATAATAACCCTTAGGCAATGGCTTATAAATCGGACATGCGAAAAGTGAGAAAACCAAGATCTTCTCAACCTTCTTTACAATAGAACAGACTGTGTCGACGCTTTTGCCAGCACAGGGGAAAGGAACAAGTCGCGAGTACATACAAAGCTGTTTGACGGGTGTACAAGCGGAAACTAGGGCGAAAATATTATACACCTTAACCCGTATACCCGTATACAGGATGGGGTGTTGAACATTGCATTTGAGGCCACAGTACGGACGAAACCGGAGATGTTCGTACGAACGTACAATTGCTGCTTAACGGTATTAGTTTTTCTGAAGCAATGGAAGCTTCAGTCACTTCTAAAGCCTGGTAAAAAATCTGCGTATGCTAGAAACAGTTGGTAAATTGCTTGAACAAATAGTATGTAACCAGTTATAGAAATATACTGAATGTTCGAATGGTCTCTCAAATAGCTTGGACAGTTTGACTTCCGCAGAGCAAGATCGACGGTCATCGCTATTAGAACAGTAACAACGGTAGCGCAGGAAGCGTTCAGCGGTCAAGATTGCATTTAATACGGCGAACTGGAACAACGTGCTAACGTCTTTGAAAAACTATAGCGTACCTGGGTTCTTACTACAGATAATAGATTATTATTCCAGTCAAAGGGGTGAGGGGCTTCCCACGATACATCGACTGTGATATTTCATTGGTGGTTGTACAAAAACAGCTCGACATTCGAGATGTAAAGTGCAATGATGCTGCACGCAGACGAAGGTGGCAACTGAGAGTCTGTATCAGTGGTCTTATGACAACTTCACAAGAGACAATATTGGTTGGCGAAAAGTCCAGCCCTAACACCAATAATACCGATTATTGGCGGTCCTCAGGGTGAGAGAAGATGGTTGTGGACTCTGCCCCACTTTAAGTGGCACCCATATGGGCATGCGTGGAAATTAACTATATATGACAGATAGCACAGGTTCAAAGACTCTGCCTTAAAAGTGCAGTACCGCCACAGGAACTGATATCTGTGATGAGTTTTTGGCAGCAAAGCAACCATTGCAAATCTGATTAACGGAATGTGCTGAGCGCGTAGCAAGTATAGTGCCGATTAGCTCTATTCGCTGGACGAGTTATACGCAGACTTGGCCTAATCGAGAGGGAATTCAGAGAAATGCTTCAATAAAAGGAGCAACAACGGCATCGACAATCGGTCGATTTAAAACCATGTTTTATGCTAACATCACAACAAATCTTAAGTAATTTAAGTTCAAAATAATTCAAACCATTGATAAAATAAAACTGGTTCTTAACAAGCAGATTAGGAGAGTGGTAGTATTGAATTCATTCGTAAAGAACGATTCTTTTTGAGAGTCGAGTTAAACATCAAAACTCGTAAGCAAAAATTTTAAATTTTTAAAATTTGTGAGCGCGAATCATATTTTTTGCAAAAAATATTTTTTGCTCGACTCGCAAGCACAAATTTTAAGATTTTTTACGAATTAAAAATATAAAAATATAATTCCCTAGCACGAGTTTTTACCTACTATGTTAAAAAGTTATTCAAAAGGATGGACTGGACAGACAGCTTTCTATATCTCACAACTAGTCACAGTGGTCATCATATCTGGTAACATTTGAAAATATAATTGTCAGGAAATTTCTCTTTAAACAAAATTTAATTTAATAAAATATGTTGTAACGGGTCCGCCATCTAACGTTTATTTCAACTAATGCTTATTTCGTGAATGGTAACACTAAGCTCATGTCTGATTTGACAGATAATTAGTTTTATCCTTCCGCTGAACGATCATGGTTGTGTATACGCTTTTTTCGCTTCGTTAAGTGGGCCTGCGATCGATTTACAGAAGATGCCGATTTTGCCAAAAAATATCATTCTTTCAGATGAAGCTCATTTTGATCTTGGCAGGTCTGTAAACAAGCAAAATTGTCGCATTTGGGGCACAGAAAATCCCGCACGCATACATTCAAAAGCCGATACACCCAAGACGAGTCACTGTTTGGTGCGGATTTTGGTCCAGAGGCATAATTGGCCATTTTTCTTCGAAAATGAGCAAGGAGTGGCCGTTGCAGTCAATGGCGATCGTTATCGGGCAATGTTGAACGAATTTTTTTTCACAAAAATTAAAGAGGAGGGCATTAGCAACATTTGGTTTCAATAGAAAGACGCTACGTTCCACACAGCCGAAGCTACACTCGATGTTTTGCGCCCTGTTTTCAAAAAAAAAAAAAAATTATTTGGCGGAACATTTATTATCTTTATATATAAAAATCATGTATGTATATATGTGTGTTTGAAGTCTATAGACGGCTAAACGGCTGAACCGATTTTCATGAAAATTATCACTGTGCCAGTAAGGAGATCAGGGGGAGAGGTACCCCCCATACAAACCAAATATTAATAACCGCATATCAGAAGAACTATATCAGTCAGAGTCATAAAACTTTGCCCCAATTAATTTCGTATGAAACTGATTTAATGGAAGAATGTAGGGCGGATATAGTCAGGGGTAGAGATATACCGTATACAAAGGGAATTTTAATTATCGTATATCTAAAAAACTATTACAGCGACAGTCTTCAAATTTGGTCTGGAATAAATGTAGGGCAGATATAATCAGGGGCAGAGGTAACCCCGTATAAAGCAAATATTAATATTCGAACATTATTACACTGATTGCGATAGAATATATTATAAGGGGTGTTTTTTATAGAGGTATAAAACTTTAAGTTGCAATAAAACAACGATGGATCACTCGATTGACATGAATTTTATTTATCTGAAAGATAATCTTGTGGCATTACATTTTAAATATGATTTCTGGCATATGACCGCCACGGCAGGCGTAGATCTAGTCCAATCTGGACCTCCAATTTTCGATGACTTTTTCCAACATTTGCGGCCGTATATCGACAATAACACAGCGAATGCTGTCTTCCAAATGGTAGGCGTTTGTGGCTTTACCGCATAGACCAATGACTTTACATAGCCCCACAGAAAGTAGTCTAGCTGTATTAAAGCACAAGATCTTGGAGGGCCAATTCACAGGTCCAAAACGTGAAATTAAGCGGTCACCAAACGTGTCTTTCAATAAATATATTGTGGCACGAGCTGTGTGACACATATCCTGGACATCATGGTAATTCAATTCAGGAATGAAAAAGTTAGTAATAATAGCTCTATGGCCACTATCATTTTTGAAAAAGTACGGAGCAATGAATCCATAATCCATAAAGCGCATCAAACAGAGTCAGTTTTTCTGGATGTAACGGTGTTTCCACATACACTTGAGGATTATCTTCACTACAAATGCGGCAGTTTCGTTTGTTGACGTAGCCTTTCAACCAGAAGTGCGCTTCATCGCTAAACAAAATTCACTTATGAAAATCGGGAACAACGGTAATCTCGTTTTGGGCCCATTCGACGAATCTACGTCGGGCGTGAGTCTATTTATGATGAATTGCCAAACCAAACTGAGAATAAATCACTTGGCGGCTATTATATTAGTCGCCATCTTGAAAAGTAATGCCAACTTAAAGTTCTATACCTCTATAAAAAACACGCTATAAAAATGAATGTGTGTTTGTTTGTGTATATGTGTGTTTGAAGTCTATAGACGGCT
This sequence comes from Wohlfahrtia magnifica, assembly GCA_023159175.1. Lineage (NCBI taxonomy): Eukaryota > Metazoa > Arthropoda > Insecta > Diptera > Sarcophagidae > Wohlfahrtia > Wohlfahrtia magnifica. The sequence continues at coordinate 1,576,961 of JAKWBJ010000052.1, read as the reverse complement.
AAACGGCTGAACCGATTTTCTTGAAAATTTTCACTGTATCATCCTGTATGCCTGGAAGGAGATATAGACTAATTTTTTTTCGATAGCATCAGGGGAAGAGATACCCCCCATACAAACCACATATTTATAATCGCATATCAGAAGAACTATATCAGCCGGAGTCATAAAACTTTGCCCCAATTAATTTCGTATGAAACTGATTTAAGGGAAGAATGTAGGGCGGATATAGTCAGGGGAGAGTTATACCCCATACAAAGGGAATTTTAATGATCGTATATCTAAACAACTATTACAGCGACAGTCTTCAAATTTGATCCAATCACTTTTCTATGAAATAAATTTACTGGAATAAATGTAGGGCAGATATAATCAGGGGCAGAGGTAACCCCATATAAAGCAAATATTAATATTCGAATATTATTACACTGATTGCGACAAAATATGTTATAAAAATGAAAGTGTGTTTGTTTGGAGAAAGTATACAGCTAAAAAGCATATCCTACAGTCTTTCTGGATGGAACTGTAGGCTGTACCAAATGTTTGAATTTGGACTGAAAGGTTACAAAATGGAGAAAAAGAGCAAAAAATTTTGCTAAGATAATAATTATGATGGGGGTAGCGAAGCGCGCCGGGTTTTATTTAGTTTTAAATAAAAATTCGTATGCGCTCTTATAAAAATTACCTGTAAAACTTTTATTTCATGTATATTACATATATTCTTATATGGAACCTGATATTGTCACACAACCCTCGTTATTAAATATTTTAAGCATTTCATTATAAAATTTAACACAAAGTTCATTATACACATACACACATATGTTCATATTAAAATTTATAAGACAAAACGTAAAAACAAAACATTCTTATCGTTTCAGTACGACGACGTTGACGCTTGAAATACTGGTAAAACAAGTTTATCATCTTGTACGCAGCTTCGACGCTGAACTAAACTAAACTGCGATACAAAATCGAAATTAATTTTATGCGTTCTTTTGTTTGTTTAACAATTGCGAGGAAAGATGTGCTGAAATTATATTTGAAAAATAAATATTCAGTAGACAAGACAAAGAGTTATGGATTTAGTGACAATGTTTATAGGAAAAAAAACTCGGAAGCGATTATCGAACAAATAATTATTATTTTATTATTTTAACATAATGAAGTGCCGTCGTTGTAGATGTTGGCTGTTTTAAGATTTGACTCTACTCGCTCTTTCTATAAAATAAAAACTGACCAGTAAGTAGCATATAAGTACTATTGCCCTGTACCTTACGCGTAAGGTATTGTACTGCAGCTTTTTCTTTATTTGATCTGTCGTTGCAGCAGAAACTGCAAAAATGCTTTCGAGAAAGTAGCTTAGTTGTTAACGTAATTCCAAAGGAAGGAGATTGAGTATAATGTTGATAAACGATCGGCTAAAATGCATTTTGTTTTTAAGCGTTTGTTTAGCTTGTTTAATAAATAGCCAAACAAATGCCGGTAAATCAGCACGTAAAGCCTATTATATTGAAAATGAAAAATTTGTAAGTGATGGGGGGTATGTGAGAAGTTAAAATATGAAAATAAAAACAAATAAATTATCGTTAATATAAGCAATTTGTTATTAAGCAGTTAGTGAATATATTAATAAATTATTATCATACAATAAAACGAATATGTGAGATAAACCGGTCAAAGTGTCACTAATAATAAATGAAATGTTCAAGGAAATTTGAAAAAATCAAAAAGATAGAACGATTTTATATAAAAAGTTTTCAAATTTTAAAAATAATTACAATTTGTAATAAAAAAAATTGCTAAATATTATATAAACTGTTCTAAGAATTCATTTAAAAACAAGACAATGCCAGTGAATAATTTTTAAAATTAATTTTTTTAATCTTAAGGGTCCGCCAAATAATTTTTTTTTTGAAAATGATATAAAAAAAACTACAGAATATTTTCTCAAATTTCTTTCTTTATTCGAAAGTACAATCCTTCCGGTTAATAATGCAAAATAATCTCATTTAAATGGCTGCCTCGGCTGGCCATGCAGTAGCCTAGACGATCGGTCCAATTGTTAAGCACATTATCGATTGTGTGCAGCTGTATTTCACCAATGGCTTCACGAATATTGTCCTTTAAAGCGTCAATTGTCTCTGACTTGTTGGCGTAACACTTATCTTTGACGGCATCCCATAAATAATAGTCCAACGGTGTCAAATCGCAGCTCCGAGGTGGAGAAACGACATCAGCTCTGCGGCTGATAATGCGATCTAATATACTCCTCTTCAATTTTTGTGAACAAAAATTCGTTCAACATGGCCCGATAACGATCGCCATTGACTGTAATAGTCACTCCTTGCTCATTTTCGAAGAAAAATGGCCCAATTATGCCTCTGGACCAAAATCCACACCAAACAGTGACTCGTCTTGGGTGTATCGGCTTTTCAATGTATGCGTGCGGGTTTTCTGTGCCCCAAATGCCACAATTTTGCTTGTTTACATACCCGCCAAGATCAAAATGAGCTTCATCTGAAAAGATGATTTTTTTGGCAAAATCGGTATTTTCTGTACGTCGATCGCGGGCCAACTTAGCGAAGCGAAAAAAGCGTATACACAACCATATTCTTTCAGCGGAAGGATTAAACTAATTATCTATCAAATTAAACATGAGATAAGTGTTACCATTCACGTAGTCTTACATAACATACCACAGTGACACACACACAGTATTAAATACGTGATGCATGAATTTACATACAATATTGTTTGAAACATAAGCAACTTTTCGGGCTGAGGCAACTAAGGAGTCGTTTAATACTAAATAATAGATTTATTCCAAGTAACACATTTAATTCTTGTTATCTTAGGCACCTAAATTAAAACTACTCTACCAAGTATTAAAATAAAACGAAACTTAAGCAACTTTCAGTACTCTGTGTAATAAACTGTTTTTTATGGCCTCCGCACACCGTCTTGGTCTTGTTTTTAAGAGATTTGTTAGAGTTTTTGTTAGTATTGATAACCACCTTAATTTTAAGCTCTCCGTTAGCCTCTGCTTATTTTGAAACCGACGGAGTTCAGCTCTGCGCTTTAAGAATTAAGAACAATTTTACTTAAATAAAAGAACCGATTAACCGGTTATTTGAATAATTATTAACCGAAAACCGGTTTTTATAAAATTGCTACTTTACGAATTATTCGAAAACCGGTTTTTGAAAAAGTCGAATAACCCATCTACCTCATACACACAGTGGCTTCAAACCATGGATTTCAATACTAAAATATTTCCGATCGCTTAAAAGTCATACATTTGAATTATTTTAAAAAATTTAGTTCTTTTCTTATTTGTGTACTTATATCTTCCATGTACAAAAGGAAAAACCACCTGAGGAATTTAATAATCGTACGTAAAATTGAAGTCAAAAGCGCTTCTAAAGTCAAAACGACTTGCATAATTGGAATAATCTTCCAGCGAAAGTATTTCCTGCCACTTACGACATAAGTAAATTTAAATCTAACGTCCACAAACACTACTCCCTCTGTCCTCCTTCCAATAACCCATTTTCCTAGTACCAGCACAATGCACTGCATGAGTAGGGGCCATCTCCTGAGTGCTGGTCTTATATAAAAAAACGACTTGCACAGGCAAAACACTGACAGTAGATCTTATGGGTTAATAACTGAAACTCTATAATTTCAATGCGGCCAACTTCGCTGATATAATTTACATATTTAGGACAAGAACCCTTAGCTCAGTTTACGAAAATTATACAGTATAAGCAGAGCTCAAATCAAGAAGATAGCTAGACAACGGGGGCAAACTAAAGTGTACGCTAAATTGCAAAAATTGTTGGCAGAAGTCATTCAACTGTGCATGACATAATAAAACTTTTCAAAGTCGATAAAACGGTGCAGAGGAATGTTTTTTGTCAGAAAAATAAAAGCAAATCCCTTCCTAAGGGCTCCAAAACTTGCTGCTATTGCTGAAAGTGACCTTGCTAAGAAAGCAAGCCCATCAACAATAAGAAACTTGCTTTACAGAGTTGGTCTTAATGCTGGAAAAGCTAGACAAAGACCTCTTATTAGTAAGCGCAATCAAACCAAAAGACTTAAATTTGCAAGAGTACCAAAGTAAGGGTTTTTCTTTCTGGAGAAACGTTATGTTAACCATATTATACTTTAGTTATATTTGAATTAATTTATTTTTAATCACTTTTATCCCTTTTCTATTCCTAGCTTGCTTGGAAGGATGCCGTAGATTATTGCAAAAATCTAAGCATGAATTTATTTTCGATCGAAAATTTTGATGAATTTGATTATTTAAAATCCATAATAAAACTGAAATATCGTATGTTTTATATAATAATTTTGTTTTTTATTTTATTTAATTCTATATATTTATTTTATGAATTTTTAGATCGTGTTTTGCCTTATTGGTTGGGTGCCTATAAAGTCGGTGGTGTTTTTAAATGGATTGCTACGGGAGAAAATATAAAATTATTTTTATGGCATGCCGGCGAACCGAATGATAACAGTGGCCATGAAAAATGCATTCACACTTGGGAAAATGATTTCGATTGGAATGATAATGACTGTGAAAGAGAGTTGCCATTCATATGTGAAATGTTGGAGTAAAGAATATTTTTTTTTATTTTTATTTTAATAAAGTAGCTATACAACAATTTTTAAGGGAATTCTTTTGTTATTTATTTGAAAAATTTTTCTTCTTTTCACAAATCTCTGTATACCTATACGAGTATAAAAATGGCGTGTTTCTTTGAGATCGCTAAACTCAAAAACTACTGGACCGATTTCGACCAAACTTTATACACATGTTCTATGGGGCGTGAGGAGTGTTTCTGTGTAGTTTGAAGATCGTCCGACAGATGGCGCAATATTTAGTTTTTTTGTATTTTTGCACCGTTAATCAAGAACTACTGCACCGATTTCGAGCAACCCTTATATAAAGGGTCCGCCATCTAACGTTTTTTTCAACTAATACTTATTTCGTGAATGGTAACACTTAGCTCATGTCTGATTTGACAGATAATTAGTTTTATCCTTCCGCTGAATGAATATGGTTGTGTATACGCTTGAACAACGCTGGGAATCTGGGCCTACGATCGACTTACAGAAGATGCCGATTTTGCCAAAAAATCATCTTTTCAGATGAAGCTCATTTTGATCTTGGCGCGTATGCAAACAAACAAAATTGTCGCATTTGGGGCAGAAAAAATCCACACGCATGCATTGACGCAAGACGTGTCACTGTTTGGTGCCGATTTTGGTTCAGAGGCATAATTGGGCCATTTTTCTTCGAAAATGAGCAAGGAGTGGTCGTTACAGTTAATGGCGATCGTTATCGGGCCATGTTGAACGAATTTTTGTTCACAAAAATTGTAGAGGAGGATATTAGCAACATTTGGTTTCAACAGGACGGCGCTACGTGCCACACAGCCGAAGCTACACTAGATGTTTTGAGCCCTGTTTTTGAGAATCGCATTATCAGCCGCAGAGCTGATGTCGTTTGGCCACCTCGGAGCTGCGATTTGACACCGTTGGACTATTATTTTTGGGGTGCCGTCAAAGATAAGTGTTACGCCAACAAGCCAGAGACATGTGACGCTTTAAAGGACAATATTCGTGAAGCCATTGGTGAAATACAGCTGCAAACAATCGATAATGTGCTTAAAAATTGGACCGATCCTGTAGGCTACTGCATGGTCAGCCGAGGTAGCCATTTGAATGAAATTATTTTCTATTATTAATCGGAAGGATTGTACTTTCAAATAAAAAAAGAAATTTGAGAAAATATTCAGTAGTTTTTTTTATAGCACTTTCAAAAAAAAGTTATTTGGCGGACCCTTTTTATGCTCTATGGGGCGTGTGAAGTGTTTCTGTCTAGTATGAAGTTCGTTCGACGTAACTCAAGAACGTAAATAAATATCTATTATCCTTTTTTAAACTCTATTTGCGTAATAAGCCTATTTGATGTTTTGCTGAAGGCGTTAGGTGCTTGATCGGCGTGTAGTGGCGTGTGGTGGCGTTAAGTATCCCGACACCGACTCATACATAACCTCTTTTCGTGAAAAGTTCATGGGAGTCAAACAAAATAAAGAACTTGTTAAATTGAAATTGAATTCTTAAATTCGCTTGATTTGCCAGGAACTCCACCTCACATGCTGCAGTTAAAAGTTGGTGTACCAATAATTCTATTACGCAATTTAAAACACCATAGCTTTGTAATGGAACAAGATTAGCTATAAAAAAATTATTAAGTAACATTATAGAAGCAACTATATTAAGTGGTAAGTACAAAGGTGAAGTCGTATTGAATCCACGTATACCAATAATGCCCGCAGATATGCCGTTTTCATTTAAACGCATACAATTTCCAGTACGTCTGGCATTTGCTATGACCATAAATAAATCTCTGCAGTTCAACATAAAAGAAACATTTGGGGCCAGCAACGCGGATCGGGCCCAGCTATCAAAAATATATAATTCCATTTGAACAATAATTCCTATGTCGATTTAGTGCACCTTTCATTCTTCTTCTAAATATCAATCAGCCATGACTTTGCATGCAAACCAGACTTACAGTGAAAATAAAATTCGAAGGCAAAACAACGTTTGCCCGGGTCTGCTAGTTTTTTATAATTTTCATTTCATATAACTCTCTGTTTAATATTTACATGTGTAAGTATATAGTATATATTGTTTACCGCTCTTCAAGTGGATTCAATGTCAACATTTGTGTTTCTTTTTACTCCGTCTTACACTAGACTTCATAAGTTTTCAACACATTTTAGTGAAATTAAAATATTTATATATGAAACGTGCTTGCTTGGTTGTTTTAAATAATTTTTTTCTATTTTTTTATTATTATTTAAAGTACTAAGACTTACTTTTTTTTGTTTTTGCTACTGTTAATGCTTTTGATGTTTTTTTTTTGTGCATCTACCTCAACGCCCCCTCTTTATACTTACGCCAGAAAGACTTTTTTTTTTGGTAAGACCACATTTGAATATAGATATGTTAAGCGCGCTATATATTAACATTACAAGTAATTTTTGGCTAAATGTTGAAAAGCTTATACACTCGAAGAAATTAATTAGTAAGATAATATTTAAGCTTTAGAAGCAAACAAAAATATTTAAATTTCATTCACGTTCATCTCTGATTTATATAATATTTTTAGTTAAAATTGTAGAGAAATTAAAAAAGAAAAAATTCGTCATTATAACAATAAAGAGTAATGAAAAAGATTGCACATATGTTCTCCACTGTATCAATTTAGTCCTTTGCATGTCTTGGCCACTTGTCTACATCACCCGTTGTAAGATTGTTCATATCGCAGAATCTTCTGTTCAGTAGATTTTTTCAGTATCTTTCGGGCATATTTTTAAATAGGGGGTGTTTTTTATAGAGGTATAGAACTTTAAGTTGCAATAAAACAACGATGGATTATTCGATTGACATGAATTTTATTTATCCGAAAGATAATCTTGTGGCATAACATTTTAAATATGATTTCTGGCATATGATCGCCACGGCTGGCGCGGATGTAGTCCAATCTGAACGTCCAATTTTCGATGACTTTTTCCAACACGACGAATGTTGTCTTCCAAAAGGTCAAGCGTTTGTGGCTTTACCACATAGACTAATGACTTTACATAGCTCCAGAGAAAATAGTCTAGCGGTGTTAAATCACAAGATCTTGGAGGACAATTCATAGGTCCAAAACGTGAAATTAGGCGGTCACCAAACGTGTCTTTCAATAAATCTTTTGCGGCACGAGCTGTGTGACATGTTGCGCCGTCTTGTTGAAACCACATCTCCTGGACATCATGGTTATTCAATTCAGGAATGAAAAAGTTAGTAATCATTGCTCTATACCGACCACCATTCACTGTAATGTTCTGGCCACCATTATTTTTGAAAAAATATGGACCAATGATTTCACCAGCCCATAAAGCGCACCAAACAGTCAGTTTTTCTGGATGTAACGGTGTTTCCACATGCACTTGAGGATTCACTTACGAAAAATACAAATTGCACTATTTGCAAGCGTTGTTCAGGCGTGAGTCTATTCATGATGAATTGCCAAACCAAATTGAGAATAAATCACTTGACAGCTGTTAAATCGGTTGCCGTCTTGAAAAGTAGTGCCAACTTAAAGTTCTATAACTCTACAAAAAACACGCTTTAAATTATAATGATTTTCATAGTTATATATGACCTTTTCACATATTCTTGTAGTCTATTGTCAAAATTTTTTCTGTAGTCGTTTTTTTTATATAAGACCAGCACCCAGGGGATAGCCCCTACTCATGCAGTGCATTGTGCTGGTACTAGAAAAATAGGTTGTGTAATGGAGGACAGAGGGAGTAGTGTTTATCTGCGTTAGATTTGAATTTACTCATGTCTGTAAGTGGTAGGGAATACTTTCGCTGGAAGATTATTCTACAACCGAACAGTGCCAAGAAAGAACGAATTCTCCCTATAATGCGTTGTGCGATTCAGTTGACGATCAACTACAAAGGAATGCGCTCTACGAGTACGAGTACTACTTAAAAATATATGAAGTTTAGAAATTAAATGCTCAATTTCGCTGCAACACATTCCTTTATGGTACCAATAGAAACACACGCGATATTTCGACGGTGCTCTAATGAATTGATAGAGTTGGCTACCCTACCGTCATTAATGAGCTTCTTCGCCTTGTCCTGTACGCGGTCGCGAAGCTCCAAAATAGACTTTGAGCACCGGTCCATACATGAGAGTTGTATTCCATTTTGGGTCGGATATGGGTCTTGTAAATATTAAGGAGATCAGACGGAGTGAAGTATTTCTTGCACCGTCTTAAAAAACCAAGGTACTTGAATGCTTCTTTTGACACATGAAATATGTGATCTTTGCAACGAACATCAAGAGCATGTGATTCCTCAATATGCACATTACCATTAACACAGCTGACAGCACACCACCACGTCTGTGTGTTAAAAAACAACACTGAGTCTTGCGTGCATTAAAATCGACTTTTTCGCACGACCTCACTCTGAGACCTTCACCAGGTCACTTGTGAGTGTGTTCTTCATCCTTCTCGCCACAATCTCCAAAAGGCTCGGTCTGCGATCAAAAGAATATGAGTGACAAATGTTGCTGTCATATGCAAAAGAGTAGATAGGATTAGAAGTGAGAAGAAGAAAGTCGTTAAATAAATATTAGAAAAATAGTAGGAGAAAGAACAGAGCCTTGCGGTATTACTGAGTTCATCCTGAACTCATCGGATCAGATCCCATCTATAACCACTCGTATAGCGCGATCTCTGAGAAATCTCGATATAAATCGAGAGAAGTGAGTACCGATACCAAAAGCATTGAGTTTCGAAATGAGAGCCTCGTGCCAAACTCTATCAAATGCCTTTTAGATATCCAGAGCCACAACTTGCAGTTCACTGATAAACAACTTGCTTGTTTCAGTGCTTATTTTGTTCTTGTTGTTTTTGAATTGTTTCGTTGCCTACTTGCTTTGTTGTTGTCGTTTATTTTTATTTACTACATTTCTGCTTGTGTTGTTGTTGCCGATTTTGTTATTTGTAAACAAGTATGTAGTTGTTTTTGTAGCTTTCGTTTATTTCTTTTACTGCGTGCATTTGGTTGTCGAGGGTAGTTGTTGTTGTAGAGTTTATTTATCTTTGTGTACAATGGCTGGCTGCTTTATAGTTTGAATATTTTTTCAACGATTTATTAACAACAATTTCTCCGAGTGTATTTAGTTAGAGAATCAGTGGTTGCAGTAGAGTGAGTATATTCATGTTTAAATATGGGACATTTGCGTTTTTAGCAAATTGTCTCTATTTCTGGCATTTTTTAATGTGTGATTTTTAGTTGAAATGCTAAAAACTAAAGCTATTATTGTCACACATAATAATGAATAAAATATAAAACGAACACATCATATACGCACTCAGTCTAGCACATTAACTCTTTATTTTGCAAAGGCACTTAATATTTATTTTTTATGTTAATTTTGAATCTTTTTTTTTTGAGATATAAACTGTGTGTACATTTGCTTTCAGTGAGGATGCTGGTTTTAATATCATTTTTTATTTTTTTCAAAAATTAAATGGTTTGCTTATCAAAAATGTGTATGCGCATAGATAAATGTAAAGAGTCTAGTGCTTCCGCTTTTATATATAAAAAAAAAATTTAATTGGCTGGTTAAGTTTATGCTTTAAAGTTGCTTAAGCAACTTCCGTATGTTGATTTTTTCTTCCAAAAAACAAAACTTTTGTGGCTGTAGCAAGGATGTTAATTAAAATTAAATGCTCTTGGTATGGAGAGTTAATTAAAATTTGTGTTGGCAAATATCAAACAAAGTTAACTTTATTATTATGATTTTTATTTTATTTTTTTAATAAATATTTGTTCTTATTAGCAGGTACATGAATATCACTAAACTACAATTATTACTAACATACGAGTATAGTATTCAGTCTACATAAGTATGTAATTTCATTTTTAGCCTATTGTCTCTTCTTTACCCTTTTTTTATTCATTCCCTTTCACATTGACTTTACCCAATGCAAACGGTTGTCGAGAATTTGTATTCACATAAAATATACCCGTTTTAGGTATTGAAGGTTCACCACCCATACGATAACTTGCCGTATCCATATCATCACATTGCCATTCGGGTTCACGTCTCTGGCAACGTACACCCCAAAATCCTAAAGGTGAATTTATTGATTCGACAAACATTTTATAGGCACGTATATGTGAACAGCCCACATAGAAACATTTCTTTTGATAACTACCATAGTTGGGATAGAAGGTAGCATTACCTGTGGGCTCTAGGAAACCTAAATTACCACTGGTCTGTATACTCTCCACATACTTGGCATCTGAGGGATCAATACGAAAATCAGCGCTCTTCTTGCGGAATTTTGGTCCAGCCGGATCTAAAGCGAAGATGGTATTATAAAGATGTGGTCGACTACGTTTACCAGCGGCACCAGCTATCTGCGCTCCGAGTGAATGGCCAATTAAATAAATGTCATCGTAGTCTATATGAGCACGTTCATATAGATATTTTGTAAATTCAGCCACATATGTACCGAATGTTTCAATAAGTTTGACCACATGAAAGTAATTGAGATTGGCAGCATTTGCACTCCAATCCGCTACAATGACATTGTAATCTCCCTTCTGTAAATAGGCGTTTTTGACATCACGATTAAATGAACCACGTGATTGACTCATCCAGCCGTGTATGATGATTCTAAAAGAGAAAAGAAATAAAATGTAATTTGATAATAAGGGTTTTTCCTCTTGGAAACATAATAAAATGAATTTAAATTTTAGGTTAACTTAGTATTCTCCATCACTCCTCTAGGGAGCATATTGGCATTTTACAAAGCAATTGAAGTTTTCTTAACCAAGTGGATTTTACAAGCTAATACCCCCATATAAGTGCGTAGTGGTGAAGATCCCTGCTAAGTGGTGGTGGTTATCTTTACTCAGTCACAGAACACATGATGAAAGTTTTCTTGCAGAAATTTTTTTAAATTTACTTTTAAACTTGCATTCGCGTCTACACTACGATATTTATTTTAATGAAATTTAAGATTTTCAAAAAGCTTTGCTGCTGTATGACATTACGAATTTTATTCGTGTCTCCTCTCTTATCGACAAACTCATACTTTCTGCAACAAAACTTTCATCGTGTGTTCCGGGACTTAGCATTGTAATGTTTTAACCAGTAGGTGGCGTTTTCTGCTGCTGATCATTCCTTTGATGTTTATCATCATTGCCAAAGGTAAGCTGGAACATCAGGAGGGAATTTTTGGTTTAAGTGGAGTACTTTGAGGGAAGTTGAATACTCTTTATTAAACATTCGAAACCACAATTAATTTTCTTGTCATGTTCTCTCCTGGGCCCGATAATTTTCTATCTGCAGCTGAGTAACTTTCAATATTAGACTGCCATTGTCAAGATATATTAGCGAAACCATTTTTAATTTCTATGACGCTCACTCTGCGCTTCAGATCACCCGAAAGAGGTTGTTACTCCATTAATGAGCAAAAAAATCTTTTGGATATTAAGCGAAAATCGAAGAACAAAAGTATGTGAGATAGCTGAGGCTTCGAAAATGAGTTTAAGAATGGTTATCTGAGTTCCGAGTTCTGAGTTTTTTAGGTGTAGAAATCTTCGAAGGCCAGTGTTTCTCCCTCAAGATTAGTGTGCAACTTTTTTCCGTCACTCCTTTTACTTTTAGTTTCAGTAATTAAGTTGATTTTCAAGCTAGTCTACTGTAGCTCGTCTCCATAAGATTGTGTGTAGTGCTGAAGATTTTTGCGTGGTGGTGGTCCTTATTTAGCATTGTAATTTTTTGCTGATCATTCGTCTGATGTTTGTCATCATCGCCAGAGAAGGTCAGGGAAATTCTTTAGATGCATTTGTCTGTATTCTTCAGATTTACCATATCTCGCCTTTAATATCAGTCGCTCTAATTTAAATCTTGGGCAGTAGAAGAAAATATGTTCCGCGTTTTCATGTCTGTTTTTGTGGAAGGAGCAACTCGTATATTTATCGATATTCTTGGTGTTTTTTTTTTACTTAAGACCAGGACACAGGTTATGGCTCCTACTCATGCAGTTCATTGTGCTGCTACTAGGAAAATAGGTTGTAGGAAGAAGGATAGAGGGAAGTATTTCTTGTACCGTCTTAAAAAACCAAGGCACTTGAATGTCACTTTCGACACTTGAAATATGTGATCATTCCAACGAACGTCACAGTGAATTCTCATGCCCAGAACATCAAGCGCATCTGATCCCCTTATATACACATTACCCATGGACACAGATGATAACACACCAATACGTCTGTGTGTTAAAAAACAACATTGAGTCTTGCGTGCATTAAAATCGACCCCACTTGGATATTTTTAACAGGTCGCTTGTATGTCGTTCATATTCATCCTTCTCGCCCCAATCTCCAAGAGGCTTGGCCTACGATCAAAATAATACGAGTGACAAATTTTGCTGTCATCCGCAAAAGAGTAGATGGCATTAGAAGTGAGAAAAAAAGTCGTTAAGATATATTAGAAAAAGAGTAAGAGAAAGTACAGAGCCTTTCTAGATCTAACGGACAGTCAGCCGACCATGCTTATTAAGTCCACAAGGCTTTCATCTGAGTGAATAGCACTCATTGCAGCTTGCGCATTGTATAGTCTTAGCTGGGAGTGTTGAGTCTCTCCGTTCCCTTTTATAATAATAAAAAATAAAACATCCGAGGTTCAGCTGGAGTACAAACGAGTTTTCCGGACTTCCTGCAATATTGGTCAAAGCATGCATCTTTTAAAGGCTCAGAGGAAACTCGAACAAGTGTTTACCATGTATTGTAACTGTGGAGAAACACAAATCTCACAAAATATATTAGAGATCCGAAAAGAAGCAAACAAGTATTTTTCTTTGGGTCAGTCTTGTCTGCCAAAAAAATTAAGGGCACGATCTTTTAAGATGCACACAGTCCAACTGAGGAGGCGTGTTGTAGCGGTTAGAGCGGCCAAGCGGTCCATGTTCGGCTTCGAGTGTTTAATAAAGTGGCTTCAACTTCCCTCCAGACAAATTCACCTAAACAAGCTTCCCAGCTTACCTCTGGCAATAATGACAAGCATCAGACAAATGATCAGGAGAAAACGCCACCTACTGGGAAAAAATTACAACGCTAAGTAAGGTTCACGACCACTAATTAGCAAGGATCTTCACCACTTCGCAATCATATGCATATGGAGGCGAGCTACAGCAAACTAATCATCTACTCAGCTTTGTAGCAAGCTCCTTAGAGGAGTCATGGAGAAAATATAGTGGTTCCAGTGTAATATTAAAGAATTTCTGGGTCTTCTTAAAATATTAAACAAAGCATGGATCTATTATAGATCCAGGCGTAAACCGAACATGTTTTTGCCATGTTTAATAAGTGTAGAGACAATCGAATTTTGAAAAAAGCAAAAAAGTGTGTTTCTTTGGGTTCTCTGACTACAAAATTACACAAAAATTGTCCGATCTTTTGGTCCAAATGATTAGATTGCTTTGATAAGAACAAGACGATTACCGGTGTCTATGACTCAAAGTTCTTCGATAGGCGAGATATGAATTTAAAGTAAAAAAGCGAAGTAAATTTTTGTAAGAAAATATTTGTTATCAAAAAAGTCTTTCAACTATCAAACTGCCACTCTTAAGATAACAAAATAAAAGAATAAATGTCAGCAAAATAATATATTTTTCTATAAAACACATTACTTACCTCGTTGGAAGTGATGCATCTAGACCGGACTCTAACAATGAGTTATCATTGCCTACAATCAACTCTCGGCCACAATCCGGAAACTCACGTTTAAACAAATAAAAGTGCATTTGTAAGCGGGGTCGCGAAAAAGGGCTTAAATTGCGCACTAACTTCTTAAGAAAGGGAAAATCAAAATAACGACGAAATCCCCTCTCCTGTCTTAGATCTTTATCACAATGCAACCACTCACAATATTCATCATCATCGTTTTCATCTTCTAAGGCATTCTCCCAATCATCATTATTATCCTCTCGCTTTTTCAGCTCGGCCGATGGATAGTCCTGCTCATCACTATAATCATATGAATCAGAAGAATCAACATCTTTGGATTTGGGCGAAGAGGCTGCAACTGCATTAAATATTTTTTATTCATTTTTAACTTGAATAAAACGGTTACTTTAGTTTTGTTTACTTACGCAAGTAGTGTACACTGCTTAACATAAGTAAAGTTATTATTATAAATTTCATATTGTTTTTTTATATTTTTATACTTTTTTCTTTTGATTGTTTTTTAAGCTTCAACTGGCTGCAGTTCTTTTTTTGTGAGTCAACAAAATATAAAATAAATTGAATGGTATGGTACAATAGTTGGTAATATTTTATTTAAAACAAAAAATAATTATTTTTTTAATTTGATTTGATTTGAATTTAATTTTATTTTGCTTTACTGCACTGCTTTTTACTTAAACTGACTTGACTGACTGACTGACTGGCTATTGAACTCTCCTCTTAATGAATGTTTTTGTTCGTTAATTTTTGATTTGCTTTTATATCACCAATTGGCTTGCCTGCCAGCATGCCTGCTTGTCTGCCTTAGCAGAACAATTGTTAGTTATTGTTGCTCTGTGTTTTAAACTAGTTTTGTAGTTGTTGTTGTTGTTGTTGTTGTTCTTGTTGGCTATAAATATTTCTCTCATTTTGATCTTATTTTTAGTATTTTTGTTACTAAACTATTTGTTGCGATTACTTTTGCTATTGTTGGTGTTGCTGTTGATGCTGCTTTGATATTTGCAAAGGAAAATATGTTTAATGCATTAATGCGGAATCATTAACCTGTTATTGGGGGAAATAATTTATTCGAATAATAAAAAAAAAAACGAAATATAGAAATAAATTCACTCTCTGTTATATATTTAGCGATAATCAAGTGAATTGCATTCAAGAAATTCACGAAATATAGGTCGTTTTGAATGATAGAAAAGCGAAATTGCGTGTTGGCTTTATATGCATGAACATTTGAGTATGAGAAAGCTCTGTTCAGAGACGGTGCCACATTTGCTCACTGTTGACCAAAAACAAGAACTTTTTGATGATTCTGAAACAATGGCCAAACTATATGAATTGAACTTCAAATTGTTCCTACATCCATCGTACCTGCCAGATTTAGCTTCCGTCGACAACTGGCTATTCACAGACCTAAAAAATGCTCGCGGGAAATTCCGCACAAATCGCTTAAGCTGAGACCTACATTGAGATTAAGTTAATCAATAAAAATAATTTTGAACAAATAAAAAGGGTAGCCCTGAGCTTTTCAGATCATGTGTTAAGTAAAGGGTCCGCCAAATAATTTTTTTTTTTTTTTGAAAACGCTATAAAAAAAACTACCGAATATTTCTTCAAATTTCTTTTTTTATTTGAAAGTACAATCCTTCCGGTTAATAATGGAAAATAATTTCATTCAAATGGCTACCTCGGCTGGCCATGCAGTAGCCATGGCACATTATCGATTGTGTGCAGCTGTATTTCACCAATAGCTACACGAATATTGTCCTTTAAAGCGTCAATTGTCTCTGGCTTGTTGGCGTAACATTTATCTTTGACGGCACCCCACAAATAATAGTCCAACGGTGTCAAATCGCAGCTCCGAGGTGGCCAAACGACATCAGCTCTGCGGTTGATAATGCGATCTTCAAAAACAGGGCGCAAAACATCGAGTGTAGCTTCGGCTGTGTGGCACGTAGCGGCGTCCTGTTGAAACCAAATGTTGCTAATATCCTCCTCTGAACAAAAATTCGTTCAACATGGCCCGATAACGATCGCCATTAACTGTAACGGCCACTCCTTGCTCATTTTCGAAGAAAAATGGCCCAATTATACCTCTGGACCAAAATCCGCACCAAACAGTGACTCGTCTCGGGTGTATCGGCCTTTCAATGTATGCGACAATTTTGCTTGTTTACATACCCGCCAAGGTCAAAATGAGCTTCATATGAAAAGATGTTTTTTTTTGGCAAAATCGGCATCTTCTGTAAGTCGATCGTAGGCCCACTTAGGGAAGCGTATACACAACCATATTCCTTCAGCGGAAGGTTAAAACTAAGTATCTGTCAAATCAGACATGAGCTAAGTGTTACCATTCACGAAATAAGCATTAGTTGAAAAAAAACGTTAGATGGCGGACCCTGTAATTAACTCATAAGTGCATGCTGGTCCAAAAAACCGGTTTTGTCCCCATACCCCGAGATTGTGGACGTTTTTCGAAAATTCCGAAAACAGATCCTGGTTCCACTCAAAAGCGCCTATCAGAGAATAGCATCACTTGCCAGTTATTTTTATTGTTTTTCCTTTTTGTCATACCGTGTATTATGAACTGGGTCACTTAATTTATAGTTACGATTGTGTAATACAATAATTTAGAATTATATACTAATATTGCTGTATCATGTAAACTTTTTCACACACAAGGGGTTAATATTACTAAAACTCTAAAACTTTGCTTAATACTATTTTGATATTTAATTAAAAATAAAAATACAAAATACATCCAAAATAAAACCCATAAGCAATTAGAAGTTTAAATCATTGTAAGTGATTCATTAAAAAAATAACAATATTTTACTCCAGCACACAAGGGAATTATTTATTCCAAGAGCTCTTTTCATTACAAAATTTAATTTATTTATTGTTTTATTCCGGTCATTGTTAGTTATTAGAGTAGAGCAGAGTTATTAGCAGCAATTATTATAAAACAAACCCATTATTATTTATTTTCTCTCTTGTTTAAAAATAAACTTGTTTTTTTATCTTAAGAGAACAAAAGCTGTGAATAAAACAAGAAAAAATAATTGTAAAATCCCAGCACAGGCTTTGGTTAAAGAAGTGCATTCCGAAAGCAAAAGTACATACAAGTGGGGAAGTACAAAAATGAATGTTTTAATATAAAAGTTTGATAAAAAAGGAAAAAAAAAGAAAAAATAATAATTAGCATGAGATATAAATACAGAAATGATTTCTTTGTGAGTAAGAATGATTTCATTACATTGTTAATACAGTTAACGAGTTAAAATTATTGATGGCCTGCCTGCCTGTCTACAATTTAATTATAAATTCGAAATACAGAGAATTTTTTTGAAGGTACTTTTTCTGAAACATTCAGAATTAAATTTTATGAATGAAAACCGAATTAGTTAATGATTAAATTTACCAAAAATAAATTTTAGTAATTGTCGAATATGGCAGCGAAATGTAGGTACTTTTTTGGTGTTTGCTTTGAGGCGATGGGAATTTTTTAAATTTCCAAAAGAACAAGAAAAAGAATAACCCTTAGATCTGTCTGAGATTCACACAAGAATTAAATTGAATAAAAAACAAGTTTTAAACCCTCAGATTAGTATTTTTTTTTTTATTAATTCATACCACAGCGGGCAAATGATTTCTGCGCAATTTTTTTATTTTATTTTTTTCTCTTGAGACTAGCACTTAGGGCATAACCCCTACTCATGCAGTGCATTGTGCTGGTACTAGGAAAATAGGATGTGGAAAGGAGGATGGATAGATATACTGGCACATAAGCCAGTGACGTGGGGTGGTGTGCTGTAGTGGTTAGAGCGCACGCAAAACAACACAAACGACCCACGTTCAAGCCCCAGCAGAGGATATGACGAGGAAATAATTTAATTGTGGTTCGAATGTTTAATAAACAGGCTTCAACTTCCCTTCAGACAACTCCATCTAAAAAAAATAAATAAAGAAAAAGCTCTCTGACCCTTCTAGCATATACCACTGGCGATGATGATAAACATCAGACGAACGATCAGGAAAACACGCCACCTATTGGGAAAACATTACAATGCTAAAGTAAAAATCACCACCAATTAGCAAGGATCTTCACCACTGTGCAAAAATCATATGGACGAAGCTACAGCGGATTAATCTTGAAAAGATCAAATTGGTTAAAGAAACTGAAAGCCAGGAATAATGGAGAGACAAAAAAAGCACAGTTTGATCGAAATTTTTCATGACCTTTTTCCATATTTTATTATTGCTTTTGCTTAGATGATTGTGGGCTTGTTGACATAGATCATTAAAAATGTCGTAAAAATATACCAAAATCTGTAGGTAATTAAAAAAACTAAATTTTTTTATCAGCTGAGGCAAATTCTAGACAAAATTGAAATTTGGTGTTGGAGAAAGTTTGGTTACAAATTATCAGGAGATTCCTCTAAAATGTAATATCTCTGCAAAGCTTGTTTGAAAGGTGTCCCTCTGCCTTACGGTTTACTACAGTGTGTCTTAGACAGAAGAATGGATATTTACCATGCTGCGGCTGTTGATCGGGTGTGGTGGAGCTTACACTACTGATACATACATATAATGTTCCTGATAGGCATACGGTGATCAGATCTCTTTCGAATGCGAATTTCAGCACGAAGCTGTTTGGGGACTGTTGTGATTTCATTGGAATACTCTCACGGCAGTTTTCTGTGCACCTTATTTATATTACTGGTCACAGAGACAGGTCTAGCACACTCCTTCCGAACATCCATCTACCCATGAGGGTAGGTGTAGCTCTTATCTCCATTAAGCCGTCTATTTGGCAGAAGTAATAATTTGTGTACTGCAGTGAAATATGGTAGGTAACTCCACTTAACATACTGGTGGACCTTGGTTCAATCCCAGGACACAACATTTAACATTCTCAACAGCGATATTACTTCATAACATTGCTATCGACTGGTTATGAGTATTTGCGGCAGGGCGGTTGAACAGGGCGGTGTTATGTACCACGAGTATGAGCATCTAAAACTCGGTGATCGGAGCAGACTGCCATTACTTCGTTTGAACAGTGGGTTATAATAAAAACAGCCGGAATACTAAGCTAGACATGATTAAGTTATTCTTTTACATGACAACGCTCAGCCTCATATCGCAAAAGTTGCCAAACAATTGGCAGGAGCGATCGAATGTCACTCCCGCCGTACTCTCCTATCATTGGTCCCTCTAACTATTTCAGCATGTCACCGAACCACCTCATTTCAAGAAATAAGTATAAAATCAGCTTTAAAGTGGATTGCGTCAAAAGAATGAAGAAGTTTTTCTGAGACAGGATTCGGAAATTATTTTGGTTGTAAATAAAAAAACCCACCCGGGTTTTTAAAATAAAAAACTCAATTAAACCTTGGTGTGCAATTAAACCCGGGTTGGCTTAATTGGGTTACCCAAGTTTGCTAACCATGCAAGTAATTGACTCCTTGGACGCGATGAATTCTTATAAAGAAATATCTGATTATAGAAGCGATAGTGAATTTAATCATCCATGTTATGTAGTTGATGACATTCGTATTGAAAATAACATCATTGGTTTCAAATGATAAGGCTACAAAAAATTAAAGTTCTAGAATTTCACCTACGAGTATGTACTACATAGCGTATTCCTTCTTTAATTAAAATTTTACATTTGTCAAAATCTTCTCTATTTATTAAGTTGACTTAAGCTACTCTTCCATATCAACACGAGATATTTGGAATTAAGTAGATCGGGTCTATGCTCCTCTGAGAAATCAGAAAGAGTAAACGAAAATAATAATTCGCAAAAGTGTGGTTAAAACACTATCGGCGGCTAACACCATAAACTTAATACACACGTTTAGCGGGCGAAAATTAGCGAAGATTGTTTCGTTCTTTACGTTGCTTTTCTTAGATACGTACTTCATATAAAAACGAAGGTGTTTCTTTCAAAGAGTTTAAAAATAGGATCGGGTGCAGCTCATTGATTGGAAGAATTCTCTTGCTCCACTTGGCATCTATTTATTGGACGCATTTAAACAGAGGAGGTATCATTTTTCACTACCAGACTGACAAATAAATTTTTTTTTTTTTGAAAATGCTATAAAAAAAACTACTGACTATTTTCTCAAATTTCTTTTTTTATTTGAAAGTACAATCCTTCTGGTTAATAATGGAAATTAACTTAATTCAATGGCTGCCTCGGCTGGCCATGCAGTAGCCTACACGATTGGTCCAATTTTTAAGCACATCATCGATTGTGTGCAGCTGTATTTCGCCAATGGCTTCACGAATATTTTCTCTGGCTTGTTGGAGAAACACTTATCTTTGTCGGCACCCCACAAATAATAGTAAAATGGTGTCAAATCGCAGCTCGGAGGTGGCCAAACGACATCAGCTCTGCGGCTGATAATGTGATCTTCAAAAACAGGGCACAAAACATCGAGTGTAGCTTCGGCTGTGTGGCAATATGTGTGAACAAAAATTCATTCAACATGGCCCGATAACGATCGCCATTGACTGTAATGGCCACTCCTTGCTCATTTTCGAAGAAAAATGGCCAATTATGCCTCTGGACCAAAATCCGCACCAAACAGTGACTTGTCTTGGGTGTATCGGCTTTTCAATGTATGCGTGCGGGTTTTCTGTGCCCCAAATGCGACAATTTTGCTTGTTTACATACCCGCCAAGATCAAAATGAGCTTCATCTGAAAAGATGATTTTTTTTTGGCAAATTTTCAAAGTAATGTCGCAATATTTCCCAGCGTTGTTCAAGCGTATACACAACCATATTCGTTCAGCGGAAGGATAAAACTAATTATCTGTCAAATCATACATGAGCTAAGTGTTACAATTCACGAAATAAGCACTGGTTGAAAAAAAAAACGTTTGATGGCGGATCCTTTATTTAAACTGGACCGTGGAAGAATCTCTCCTACTGTGTCTATTCTCACAGATCATTGTGTTATAGGTAGAAACGCACAGAGGCTATGATTGAGGAAGGTGAGAGCGTAGCCCACTTCAGTACGCTGAGCTCGAAAAATGATATCAGGTTAATAGCCAGGTTCATTAGGTAGTCGGGCTGGTTCTAACATAAATTGGGAATTATACTTTCATGTGAAGTCTCGGGTTGATTGTCAAGACCGGTTAGTTTAGAATTGGTGTCTATCACAACAGGTCACATTGTTTTTGTTTCTACGAGACTACACGCGCTCCATAGCTAACCTATACTTGAAAGATCAAACAAATGAAAAAATGCGTTTTATTAGCCTTCAAATTTGAATTTTTTTTTCAAAATTCTACTTTAACTTTACAAACTAACAGAGTAATATTTTTCTTTATTAAACATTTTTAGAGGCATTTTCTTAAAAAAAAAATCATAAAATTTTTATTCTGCTAAAATATTCAATTAAACAGCAGATTCATAGCTTTTATAGCTCCACGAGTGAAATATTTCTTAGAAAAAACAATGTATTCCATGAAATACCTCGTTATGTTACTAACGTAGTCACTAAACTAATAAACCATCAATATTCATAACCATTTTGAAAAGAAATTTAAAAAAAAGAAGATTAAATATAAAGCCCAGGTGTGCTATTTATTCATAAACTATAGATCAAAAACAGGCAAACAAACAAACGGATAAAAAAAGTAAAAACACTCGCATTTACCTTAGCCATCACAGCGGAGAAAAAAAGTTGCTGCAAAAAATGTGAAATATTTTCTGGTATTTTATCAAAATTACTACGAGGGTGTGTGTAGCAGTAGTAGCAATACTGTTGGTGCATTCAAAACGTTATATCAGTTGTAAAAAGCCAGCATGTTAAGAGTCATTCAATACTGCTGTTCGAGTGTGTGCATATAAAAAACTATAATAGATAAACCAAATCAAAACCATACTCTGTGCTCTGTAAGTAAAAAATAAAAAGTAAAAAAACTGATTGAATGACTTGAACACCCACTAAAGTACGAGTACAAGTCAAAAGATTTTGTATATTTTTTTAGGTGTTGCTCCAAATAAGCTGTCTAGTTTGAAGGCTTAACAAGAGAGTAGACAGTTGAAATTCGATTAATCCTGTATGCAGGAGTATAATAACCACACATATACACCCAAACACAAATTGTTCTTCCTTTTTTTTCGTATCCCTTGACTGCTGTAGTGGCTGTGAATGGCATCGATGTATTCGTTCGCGTTGTACTTTTGTTTGTTTGCTTGTTTTG
This sequence comes from Wohlfahrtia magnifica, assembly GCA_023159175.1. NCBI lineage: Eukaryota > Metazoa > Arthropoda > Insecta > Diptera > Sarcophagidae > Wohlfahrtia > Wohlfahrtia magnifica. The sequence goes on along the minus strand of JAKWBJ010000052.1, from coordinate 1,554,393 downwards.
AAGGATTTTTCAATAGACGTTGGATCTCTTTTTTTGAAGGTTTTATAGTTTTTATTTTGTGGTTTTCATATGCTTTTGCCGTTGTTGTTACATGTGAATTTTCAATTTTTCCCATTTTAAACTAAATTGACAGGTATATACACACATACATACTCTCTCTTAGACTTTACTATCTGGTGTATTGAAATGATTGCGTTTATAAAGTCTAAGTTCATAGTTTTGATGGCTCGGAAAATTAAAAGAAAGAGAAAAGTAGGGAACCAGAGAGCCTTTTTTATTTTTTAACAATTTTCAAGTAGATTAGCTTTTAACCAAAAAAAAAGTTTTTTTTTGTTTAAGTTAGTAAATGCTTTAAAAGGCCAACAATAGGGTCTATTTGTTATTTAATTTCATGTGAAAGGGATTTTTGTTTTGAAAGGCCTTCAACACAAGTGTTTGAGGTTAAAGGGTTAATGTAGTTCCATTTAATTCATTTAGAGAAAGCAAAAAAGGTTGTTCTGTGTTTTTCCAAATTTTTGAATGTAGTTTTAAAGCAGGTTGTAAAAGTTATTAAAGGTTGTACCACAAAAACAAGCGGCTAACAATAATCAACTGACTGTTGTTGCTTAAGGATAACGCAATGTGCTTAATGACATCATTCTGTGTTGAGTTCAATCAGAGACAAAATTTACTCCTACACCATTTTCACACGACAATGTTTTTACGCAATTCGCTCTCTCATTTACATATACTCACAGTTACGAGTCGAATTATATAAGTCCCAATACAAATCTTGAAGGCGAATCATCCAACGACAACGTTGTTTTGTAATTCGCTTTTTCATTTAGAACACGGTGCGACAAAAAAAAAGAAAAAAAAAACCGAGAAGTGATACTATTTTTCTGATAGGCGCTCTCGACTAGAACAATGATATATTGCTGCCATATGTTGTTGCCTGCCAAATCACGAGTAATGGGTAAAAAACGGTTTTTCGGATTTTCATGTTTTTTTCTTTAGCTGAATATTACCCGACTTAAGGTTTAGAAAGTTGTTGAAATTGACGACGTTATTAAGCTTTTTTTAAAGCAACTCATGAAAAAATCATGAAACTGATTTTCTTTTTATTACTTTGAAACAGTGTTTTAGTTTAAAATTTAAGTTTAAAATTTTGTAATAATAGCATGACTTTTTGGTTAAAATCGGGCAATATTCAGCTAAGTTATTAGCTTATGAGTGCATGTAGGTCTAGAAAACCGGTTTTTTACCCGTAATTCAAGATTTTAAAGCTGTTGCGAAAAATCCAAAAACAGATTCTTCATTTCCCAGGTATTTTAACTTCGTTCTTTTTAATCGCATAGTGTAATTCAACTTCCAATTATAAGCCGAATTATGTAATTTCCCATATAAAATTTTGAGAGCGAATCATCAAAACAGTTAGTGCTTCAGGCCAAAGTTATGGCAATCTACCATGCTACGGAGTTGCTTCGGAGGGACGGTACTTACACAGCTGATATATGCATTCTCTCAGATAGCCAGGCGGCTATAGGACCTATCTCGACTCATTAGGGTCTGTCGTGATTCCCTTCGGTTGCTCTCACTACAGTTTGGTGTACATTCCATTTGGGTCCATGGTCACAGCGACATTTTGGGTAATTGTGTAGCTGATGACCTTGCTAAAGCGGGCATAGTGGTAAACCGCTGGCTACTGTTAAGCTGTCTATTAGGCAGAGGTCCAGGTTGGATGGTAGGCGTACCAATAAGCTGTTTAAATTGGATCGTGGGAACATATCCTCAACTGTCTATGGTCACGGGACATTAAATTATGGGTAGTCACGAGCAAAGGGTGCATCTACCGACGAATGATTTCTATCGAGGTTGTAGATCGATTGAGGAAGAGGAGAATGTGGCCCACTTCAGTTGCCAGTGTCCGCCTCGGAACTATCGGCCATCGAGGTCAGGCTTATAGCCAGTTTCGTTAAACTGTTGGACTGATATTCGACGTGATTTGCAGAAATGTGCCTTTCTGTCAGACCTCTGAGTGATCGTTAGCAGCAGTTAATTAGTACTTAATGGCCAGTACAGCGGCTTCGCTTCATGTGTGGTATCACAACGGGTCGCTATGTGTGCTCAAGTGTGCCTTGACTCAACGAGGCTGCTACTGAATGTGATCTATAATTTTAATAGGTTTTTCGTCATCAATAACTCCTAAGCATAAAAAACAAACCCAATTATAAAGATGATATGTGAACAGAGTAATTCGCTTAAGTAATTTAAACAGCGAAAAAAATAATTCGAATTCTCATGTAAACCAGATATTAATTATTAAGTGATTTTCCCCCTTAATTTCTCATATTTCTCAATGATTTTCTTCTTCTTACTTCCAGTCCTATCTATTTTTTTGCAGATGACAGCGACATTTGTAATTTATATTCCTTTGATTGTAGGCCGAACCACTTGAAGATTGGAGCGCAGAGCTGATATATGAATGACACACTCGCAAATGACTTGGCGAATATCTCTGAGTGGAGTCGTGCAAATAGGGTCGATTTTAATGCATATAAGACCCAATGTTGGTTTTCGACACACAGACGTGGTGATGTGGTGTAATCTGTGTCAATGGGTAATGTAGATATTGAGGAATCAGATGTTCTTGATGTTCTGGGCATGAGAATTCATTGTGACGTCTGCTGAAATGATCACTTATTTCGAGTGTTAAAACAAGCTTTCAAGTATCTCGGTTTCTTAATACGGTGTGCAGGAAATACTTCACACCATATGACCTCATCAATATTTATATGACCTATAACCAACCTAAGTTAGAATACAACTCTCATGTATGCGCCGGTGCTTCAAAGTCTTTTTTGGAACTTCTCGACCACGTACAGGAGAGGGCTAAGTTGCTTACTAATGACGGTAGGGTAACCAATTCAAGCAATGCGGCGTGTGTTTCCTTTGTTCTATCAGTACTATAATGGAATGTGTTCGCACGAAATAAGAGAATTAATTTCTAAAAATCACATATTCTTACGCAGTACCCGTATTTATTGTAGTGCATATCCCTTTGTAGTTGATTGTCCAGCGAATCGCACAACGCATTATAAGGACAACTCTTGTTTTAGACGCACTGTCCGTTTGTGGAACAATCATCGTGTGAAACTCTTCCCTGCCACTTACGACATGAGTAAAATCAAGTTGAACGTCCATAAACACTACTCCCTCTTTCCTCCTTCTCACATCTTATTTCTCCGGTACCACCACAATGCACTGCATCATTAGGGGTCATCCCCTGAGGGCTGGTCATAAATGAAACAGTACCAGAGGCCTGAAGGAGAAAAAAAATTGTTTAAAAAATCAACAAATCAATATAATCCTTAATTTTTACCAGCTGTCAAGCAAAAAAATACCCAATTAGAAAAATGCTTCGTGAATAGGGTAATTCGTCGTTTTAAAGTTTCGTGCGAACATGACATTAATCGGAATTCATAAGTTTCTTTTCTCAAGATTTTACTAAACTTAATCGATTTTTATTAAAAAGTTTTATGTTGCAGTTATTAATTGATTAAGCCCACGAAACATTTCAAATCTGTCCACATCAAGTACCATGAGTTTGTCCGCGTACACGTAGCAACTATAAAAAACGCTATTAGTTGATAAAGTAACGATTAGCCCAGGATAGAACTATCTTGTACTTATTTTATATAAATCTGCTTACTCGAAAATCATCATAGACAATGTCTCCAATGGCGATATTAGCAAGTCTTCAAATTGCCATGTGGCTGTGAAAGCTTTGGGATCTCACAGGATGACCTTCAACTAGATGACTGAGCTGTATAATATTAATATCATATTGGTAGCGGGCCACAGCGATATTCCGGCAACTGTAGGGCAGATGATCTAGTCAGGCATGATACAACTACAGAATTTACCTGCGAGTTTTTTATATTTGAAGTTTTAGGATTTACAATGATGTAATAAACTCCGTTAACGCTGCTAGGACAGCTGCGTAAGCAGGGAAGATAGCGCAGCAAATCTGACAAAAATGAATCATTAGCTCTCGAAATATCTGCTCGATTTTTCAAAAAGCACACAAAGCGTCATTGTTAGTGCCATTACTCACCAGCTGAATTTTTGGTGCTTTACTCGATAAACGTGTAGGTGTAGCAGACAAAATCCTAAAACGTCTAGCATATAGTCAACTCATAATAGACAATGTCGCTTAATTTCAGTTTTCTATAGTGCTTTGTTTTGCGTCATTGTCGCTCAGATTCATCAATGAAATCTTTCATTTACGATAATTTCATGCAAATTTCGACATCATTCTGATAATGTTATGCTACATCTATAAAAAAAGTCATAGTGACAATGTCGCTCAAATACGCCAACGGGTATATATAATTATCTCATACCAAGATTTCTTTTTCTAAATAACAAAATATTCTCTGCTTTTTACACAGAATTCTTTCGCAAAATTGTATTAACAAACAAAATTCTTTTTTATTGCATTAAACTTTAATTTCGAAAGTTTTGTAATGCAATATTATATCAAAACACGCTATCATTGTTAACAAAACAATTTAAAATATTATTACAAGTTTTTAAATCAAAACAAAATTCTTTTATTTTTGTTATTTAATTTGATCCTTTTTTCATCTCCTTTTTTTCACACAAAGTCAGCCAAGTGGAAAAGTTCATTTTAATATTTGAACGTTGTCATCATTGCCATCATTGTTATCGTCATCAACATCATCATCATTATTGCCGTTTAATATCAGCAGCTTTATAAACATGGTTGTCTTTATTTAAAAGTCCAATTTTATAGTTAATAACAACAAATTATCATATTATTATAACAAAAACACATATACATAAATAAACGTGTGGTGTGTATGTGTAATATACAGTCATATATTATAAAAACATACACAAATATAAAAATGTAGGAATGAATTAAATAAAATAAGCTCATGAATGCTAAGAAAGGACATTTTGTGTTTAACAACCCTTAACAAATTGCCTAAAAGTATCCTAACACAGTCAACCAGACAGACAAACTGATAGACAGTCCAAGAAATATAAATAACATTTAAATTTATATACGAGGCAGGTTTCATAATTGTATTGCATGCTGTTATTTTAGAAAAAATTTGTTAAAGAATATCTTTAATGGGAATTCCTTCAACCCTCCCTTAAAAGTTGTCACACATTTGCACTTATAAAATAAGTATGAGTCAAAGATCAGCAATGAATTACATATTTCTTACTCATACTCACTCATGAATTTATAAATACAGTGTGTTTTTTATAGAGGTATAGAACTTTAAGTTGGCATTACTTGCCAAGATTGCGACCGATTTAACAGCTGTCAAGTGATTTATTCTCAGTTTGGCTTGGCAATTCATCATGAATAGACTCACGCCCGGCATACATTCGTCTAATGGGTCCAAAACGAGATTACCGTTGTTTCCGATTTTCATAAGCGATTTTCAGGAGCTCCCTCAAAGATCTTGAGGTTCATATCGACGGCTCTGGAGTGCTAAGCATAGTGGCATTTGGTATAGTTATAAAGAATTCTGACACTAGACTGTCTTATAGTTTGCCTGACTACAGCAGTTTATTACTGGCGGAGGTCATGGCTTTACTGAGTGATGTGCGATGCTTATTAAGTGGCGGGACTTTCCCATAGAATCTTCTGATTTATTCGGACAGTCGGGCTGCCAGCGTCACCTTGCCGGCTATCCGTAGTAATATCGGCTCATTCGAAGGTAATTCTCATATAGGTACCGGAAAGCAAAGACATCGTCGGTAATTTCATTGCTGATGAACTGGCTAGAGCGGAAACTTATTATTGGTGCCCCGGTTGCCTCGATTAAGCTGGATTATCTTCGGTCGGTGTAAAGTGATTCTCAATCTTCTTGTTAGCATAAGGGCACGTGCGGTATCGCCATGCTGGATCGATCTTGATGAAAAGAGGACTAAAAGACGTCTTTTACCAAGTCGCATAAGCATTCATCGCTCAATTTTAGTCCTCACGTATTACTGCCTGATTGGTAAGCTTGCCGATATGCTCGCCAGTCACTCGCATGATTTTTGCAGGAGTTCTGGTTTTGAAGAGGAGGAGGAAGCTCTCAGTGTCCAATCCTTGCTATTAGATTGCGGAAGATTTTTTTTGCCTCCTATTTTTGTCGTCTTTAACTGAACTTTCCAGAATGGAGATCACCACAATTGCGAGATTTATTTTGGAATCATAATGGTGGGGACTGTTGGCTTGTGGTATCACAATGTGCCTAAGTGGGACTCCTTCTCTCTAGGGGCGTTCACCACCCTACCTAACCTATTAAAACCACGCTCAATATATAAAAGATACATCATTTGTTACAAAAACGCCCTTTTCAAGTTATACACTTCGACTACGCCCCATACTTTTGGCTTAATTTATCGCCTTAGTGGCTGAAGAAGATGTCAATAAACAAAACTGTTTTCAAATAGTGTTCAGTGTATGCTTATAAAGCGTGTTTTTTATAGAGGTATAGAACTTTAAACTGGCATTACTTTTCAAGATGGCGAGCGATTTAACAGCTGTCAAGTGATTTAGTCTCAGTTTGGTTTGGCAATTCCTCATGAATAAACTCACGCCTGAACAACGCTTGCAAATAATGCAATTTTCAATTTTCATTAGCGAATTTTGTTTAGCGATGAAGCGCACTTCTGGTTGAATGGCTACGTCAACAAACAAAACTGCCGCATTTGGAGTGAAGGTAATCCTCAAGTGTATGTGGAAATATCGTTACATCCTGAAAAACTGACTGCTTGGTGGACCTTATGGGCTAGTGGAATCATTGGTCCGTAGTTTTTCAAAAGTACCATGATGTCCAGGAGATGTGGTTTCAACAAAGCGGCGCAACATATCACACAGCTCGTGCCACAATAGATTCATTGAAAGACATGTTTGGTGACCGCCTAATTCCACGTTTTTGACCTCTGAATTGACCTCCAAGATCTTGTGATTTAACACCGCTAGACTACTCTCTGTGGGGCTATGTAAAGTCATTGGTCTATGCGGTAAAGCCACAAACGCTTGACCATTTGGAGTCATTGGAAAATTGGACGTCCAGACTGGACTACATCCGCGCCAGCCGTGGCGGTCATATGCCAGAAATCATATTTAAAATGTAATGCCACAAGATTATCTTTCGGATAAATAAAATTCATGTCAATCGAATAATCCATCGTTGTTTTATTGCAACTTAAAGTTCTATACCTCTATAGAAAACACCCTTTATAAGTGAGTACACATCATTCAGATCATAGTTATCAATTGGGTATTACACTCTTAAAAACCCGGTTGGCTTTTTTATTTAAAGTAGTTTGTAGTTTATTTACAACAAAAATAAGTAAAATTTACGTATTTGGAGCAAAAACAAATTCGGTCCATTTTTAGCTGAAAATAGATAATGAAATAAGAAATGTATCAAAATAAAAATGTATGAAATCATTGCATACATTTTTCCCTACTTCTAAGCCAATTTCAGAATCCCGTTTCAGAAAAACTTTCCGTCTTTAAAGGCGCTCCAACTTTGAAGCTGATTATATATTTTACGAAAAGTCTTCAATCGTTGACATGCTAAAAGATATTGTATCCGCTGAAACAGCCTATAATCATAGGACTCTATATGCGGATAATACTTCGGTGTGGCATTTGATCGTTTATAACAATCGATTGGCAACTTTGGCGACGTTAGGCCAAGCGTTGTCATGAAAAAGAATAACTTAATCATTTGTGCCTTTGTATTCTCGCCGTTTCTTTCAGAATGTACGGTTCAAGCGAAGTACTTGCAGTCTTCCTTAACCGCATAGTGCGTTGGAACCTTGATTCGAGGAATATTGCAAAATTGCATCATAAATATCAAAACAAGAGACGCGTGCTTTTTCCAAACCTGATTCAAATTAAACTACTCATACTCGTTCATACTCACAATAATGTTGATTCATACATAAGTATAAGTAGCAATGAATATGAATCAAACGTCATATTCATACTCATAGCTACTCATAATTATAGCATTCATTCATTTCTCAGAAAATACTCCTAATACTCATAAATGATTCGCATGCTTCATGAATACTCATAAGAATTAATGAATATAAGTATAGTTTATACAAAGGAAAAGAAAACACACAAACACAACCTTATAATGAATATCCAAATGTTTATATTCGAATCATACTCATTTTGTATGGTCTACGCACAATGAGTGCAGATGAGTATGAATCAACAATGTCATAAATGTAGATAAGTATGATTATGATGAGTACTGAAGGTTTTAGAGTATGAATGCGTATGAGTAGCCATTACAATGGGTATGAGTATAACAATTTATGAATCATAATTCGAGTATATTGATGTTTTCAGTATTCATTGCTGATCCCTGGTACGAGTAAGCCCGTCAAATGTATGAAATTTGCTGGTAAAAATAGCCTCAGTTACCCTTCAAACACCGTCATTGAAATGTACTGCTTCACACAAAGTCAAGTCAATTATAAACTAACCTCGTACATAGAGTTACTCATACACATATTGTTCACAACTGACTGAACATCCTCAAATGTTTATTAAAGCATATAAGGATGCAAAACGGAGACCAAAGAGTGTCTTAAATAGGGATTTTAACATCATAATCAGCAATAGAAAGTACTTTTCAAGGTGTTTATGGTCCTTTGGCAGTAAATGCATTATAAAAGGAAACGGCATATTAAGAGGAAGAAACGACTGAAGAATTTTAAAATCACTTTCGGAATATTACAAAATATATATCTAATAACAGTTAAAGAAGAAACTTTTTTTTATTAAAATTACGATAAAGACATGATGACGACGCAACATATCTAATGTCTGTGTTTACATATGAGTTTTTAAGCTTAAATACGAAAGCAATTCTAACTAAGGGCCATTAAATTTCCAATAGACATGTTTATTCATATAATTGACAGAATACTGAAAGAATGAAATATTCCAACGACTACTGATTAATTTTATAAATTTAGGGGGCATGTGATCGCGCCCAATTGCATTAGACATGACATCATATTGGGTAACACATTGAAACTTAAACTTTTCATGCTCAAGTAAATTAATATCGAAATTAGCAGAGTCATGAGGAAAACTATAGAAATTTGGGTCTGACCGTACCGTGGAGGTATTCACAATGGATCTATTAAGGTCTTAGGACTTATCTGGCAACTAGTATTCTTACGCGTGTTACAAACACCCATCTCACGAATAGTCCTTCAAGTTGGCTTAGTCTCAATTGCAGGTTCAAACCGTCTAGAGTAGTATTCCATTTTCGCACATCTGCTACCCTTGTTCACATTCGACCTTGCAACACTATATTGCCATTTTAATTCTGGTTTTCTACATCTCTTCCATCCTGGATGTACTCAAAAAAACACCAAAAATTATATACTGATGGAGCGAAGGCTTAACCAAGAAATGGCAAAATCTTATCGATCAAAACGGCAAGTATTTAGTTTAATGAGGCCCGGTACAAATATAAGGTGTTTTTTTATAGAGGTATAGAACTTTAAGTTGCAATAAAACAACGATGGATTATTCGATTGACGTGAACTTTATTTATCCGAAAGACAATCTTGTGGCATTACATTTTAAATATGATTTCTGGTATATGACCGCCACGGCTGGCGCGAATGTAGTCCAATCTGGACGTCCAGCTTTCGATGAGTTTTTCCAACATTTGTGGCCGTATATCGACAATAACACGGCGAATGTTGTCTTCCAAATGGTCAAGCGTTTGTGGCTTTACCGCATAGACCAATGACTTTACATAGCCCTACAGAAAGTAGTCTAGCGGTATTAAATCACAAAACCTTGGAGGCCAATTCACAGGTCCAAAACGTGATGTTAGGCGGTCACCAAACGTGTCTTTCAATAAATCTATTGTGGCACGAGCTGTGTGACATGTTGCGCCGTCTTGTTGAAACCACATCTTCTGGACATTATGGTTATTCAATTCAGGAATGAAAAATTTAGTAATCACGGCTCTATACCGATCACCATTGACTGTAACGTTCTGGCCAACATCGTTTTTGAAAAAGTACGGACCAAGCAACCATTGCCTTGTATAAGAGTCAATAATCATTTGATTTCCAGCTAGCTAGCTCGCTTCCATGAGACCGTGTAGTGGTAAAGATCCTTGCTAAGTGGTGGTGTGGATCTCTACTTAGTATTGCCATTTCGTGCATGTTTAATCGGTCTGTAATTGTGCTGAGACTAAATGCTTTTTTTTCATAAGTATTCTGTGAGATGTAAGATAAATAATAGGCTGGCATCTTCGAATATAACTTTTTTATTCTTTAAGATTTCTGCCACAGACTCTTTTAAATATGAATAAACATTTTTTAGTGTCATTAGAGAAAAGTTGTTTTCTATTCTCGTACTGTTTAAAAGACTTTAACTGGCTTTTAATTTAAAATCAACATTAATGTTTTGCAAATGTCGACAAATAACTGGAATTATAGACATTTTGTGAACAAAAAAGAGAGAAAAAAGGAATGAAACTTTTAAACTAATGTTTGGCTTTGTACAGACACACGACAACATGTTTTAAATACTGTGAACTACTATTGTTAGGAAAAGTTTTGTGGTGTTGGCAGTAAAAGTACGAGTATATCTTTGGAACACATTATGGTTGTAAGACTTGAAATTAGAATTTTGCTTAGAAATTTTATACGCTTCTCTATAAATTATGTATTTATTCTATTTTTTTTTTGTTTTATTAAAATACTAGCTTAACCTGACCGGCTTTGCCCGAGAATCAATATATGTACAGAAGTAGCCAGCTATTTAGGGACAACAATTGTCTGTTTATAGTCGCAGAGTGATATTTTTTTGATCTAAAGACTTAATAAAAACAACGACTTCTTACTATGTGCAAGAGATGCCACGCCTACTTCTTCAACTGCGCTCACTTATAAGCTAATGATTTTTATTGTCTACCAAGTTATTTAAACCAAATTTAGAAACCTACCCTATTTCTATGTGAGGTACCATGCCCACTTATGCGATTACACCCACTTATTGGCTGATGATTCCTATTATCTTCGACGTTATTAAGAACAAATTCAGAAACCTCTTTAATCGTAAAAAAAACAAAATTCAATATTTGCTTTGTGCTTATATTTGCTACTGTGCACTAAGTTGATGCGCCAAATCTTATTCAAATACCTTTAACAGGAGCAGAGATAAAGCAATGACCGCTGAAACCGCCACTTGTTGAACATTTTTTGACTTTTCTTTTTCCCTATACCCTTGCGTGACAATAAGGAATAAAATCGCATAAGGAAGCATCCGATTTGGTCCAATCGTTTTCAAGTTTTAAGCATCCGAACAAATCACAATCAATTTTTATATATACAGATTGTTATAAAGGGTCCGCCAAAGAAAATTTTTTTTTTTGAAAATGCTATGAAAAAAAACTACTGAATATTTTCTCAAATTTCATTTTTTATTTGAGAGTAAAATCCTTCCGGTTAATAATGGAAAATAATTTCATTCAAATGGCTGCCTTGGCTGGCCATGTAGTAGCCTACACGATCGGTCCAATTTTTAAGCACATTATCGATTGTGTGCAGCTGTATTTCACCAATGGCTTCACGAATATTGTCCTTTAAAGCGTCAGTTGTCTCTGGCTTGTTGGCGCAACACTTATCTTTGACGGCACCCCACACATAATAGACCAACGGTGTCAAATCGCAGCTCCGAGGTGGCCAAACGACATCAGCTCTGCGGCTGATAATGCGATCTTCAAAAATAGGGCGCATAACATCGGGTGTAGCTTCGGCTGTGTGGCACGTAGCGCCGTCCTGTTGAAACCAAATGTTGCTAATATTCTCCTCTTCAATTTTTGTGAACAAAAATTCGTTCAACATGGCCCGATAACGTCCGCCATTGACTGTAACGGCCACTCCTTGCTCATTTTCGAAGAAAAATTGCCCAATTATGCCTCTGGACCAAAACCCGCACCAAACAGTGACTCATCTTGGTTGTATCGACTTTTCAATGTATGCGTGCGGGTTTTCTGTGCCCCAAATGCGAGAATTTTGCTTGTTTACATACCCGCCAAGATCAAAATAAACTTCATCTGCAAAGATGATTTTTTTTGGGAAAATCGGCATCTTCTGTAAGTCGATCGCAGGCCCACTTAGCGAAGCGAAGTTCAAGCGTATACACAATCATATTCGTTCAGCGGAAGGCTAAAACTAATTTTCTGTCAAATCAGACATGAGCTAAGTGTTACCATTCACGAAATAAGCACTAGTTGAAAAAAAAAACGTTAGATGGCGGACCCTTTATTTTAAATATTTTAATTTTTTTTTAAATTTTTTATTTTTAATTTAATTTTAAAAAAGTATTTTGATTAAATCACATCTAAAAAAATACATACAAAATGCATGGAATAATAGATTGTGGCATATTATTAAATTTATATCTGCAACATGCTGATTTTTAAAAATAAAATAAAATAAAAATAAAAAAATAAATATTTTTTTATTTATTGACTGTAACATATTTGCTTATTTGCTTTTTACTTACTACACCTGCAGTTATTTATCCATTTGGTCATATGTTTACGCTGTAATATAATAATGGCTGAAGTGGTGATAAGGATGTGGCTTTTTGTGTAGTAAAAGACCATGCGAACGAATTGATATATTTGCGCCAACACGACTATCATATAGTGAAATTACAATATTAAATTGTGCTATTTTTGCATAAATAAAATGAACAATGGAAATCAACTTCAACAGCATAATTAAAAAAAAAATTAATTACAATTTATTTTAATATTACAAAAGCCACGTATTTTTTAATGACTTTTCAATTTAATTTTAAATTGGCGCCAGTATTCTGCATAAAAATAAAAGTAATTTAAAGTCAGTTTAGGGTGCCCCAATAGGCTAAGGAGTAGTATGCTAGTCTTCATCTGTTACGTTACACCGATCATATAATCTTAAGTCCCAAACATTATATACTTTTGCTTACTTAAGATACTGTCAAAAATTCAACGATGAGTCTGTCAAATACTTAATCAACTTTTTGGTGGCTGTAATTTAGTTTTTGAATAGTTGTGTTTGTGAGAACATGAAAATTGCTATCTGAGATATGAGTTGAATGGGCATAAATATTTTAATATTTTGTGTAAAAATTAAAGTATTATCAGAAAAATAACACAGTTTAAATAAAAATTAAAAAAAATCTACATACAATCGCTACGCATGTTCAATCGTCGCTGTTTCAGTGACGAATAAAAGAAAGAGCATCTATTGTACAGCGTATTTATTTTGTTATTGTTATCATATAACACACAAACAGCTGCTTACGTACGTACAGTGCTAACAGATTCGCTCAAATGAAACTGAACGAAACCTGACGAAAAGTATGTTAAGTAAATTATATTAATATACATTTGATTGTGCGTATTCGCACCGTCGTTTAAGCTAGCCTAAGTTTATTACGGTATAAGTAAAATAAATAGGTTAGGTAGTATGGTGGACCCCCTTAAAAGAAAGAAGTCCCACTAAAGCCAGAGATTTCGCTCATTGTGATATACAAGCATAGAAGCTGTCCCTGGGATCAAACAGTCTCCATTAGAAACTATTGACTCCAAATAAATCTCACAATTTAGTTAACCTTCATTTTGGAAAGTTCAGTCAAAAGTTCTTGAGGTGAAAACAGTTATCTTTCTCTTCAGAACCACTATTCCTATAAAAATCATGCAACCGGATGCCGAGTCTATCTGTATGCCTCCCAATTAGGCCATGACCCATGGGGACCGCAATTGCGCGAAGAATGGCCATGCCACTTAGGGAAAGAAAACATTTAATCCTATTTTTATCGAAGTCGATCCAGCAGAACCAGGGGATACTGCACGTGCTTTCATGCCGCCATCGAGATTGAGCCTCACCACACAATGACCGAAGAATATACAGTCTAATCGAGGCAATCGGAACACCAATGGTAGGCTCTCTTTCGAATATATCAAGCTCAGTATCCGCCCTGGCCAGTTCATCAGCGAAGCAATTCCCATCTATATCCCTGTGTTCCGGAACCCATATAAGAGTTACCTTCGAATGAGCCGAAATTTTTATGAGAAACCTGCGGCATTCATGGACGAGGACAGACGTAGAGGTTACGCTCGCAAGAACCTATATACCAGTTTGACTGTCCGATTAAATCAGAAGATTTTATAGTCATCAAGATAGCGCTCAAGGGCATTTTGAGGAAACTCCTGTTAGTTAGATTAGTAGTCTCTCGTAGGTATATCGATATCAAAGCTCCAGTCGGGTAAATTATTAGAACCATGTAATCGCCCAGAGTATGTCTAAAAAAAAAAAAAAAAAAAAAAAATAAGTAAAATTACCTTTTGTACTTATTAACTCTGATTTCCTCCCCCATAACACTCATTATAGATTAAATTTCAAATCGCAAACAAAACTGAATGGTGATACCATGGAATTTTAAGATGCGGCAAAGTACTTGAAGAATCTAAGAAAATACTTTCCACAAAGCATTAATCGCCTTGTTTCAGTTTTATTAATCAGTTATTCGCGCCCATGTTTTTGTACGATTATCATCCCATTGGTACATCTACCAGACTGGTTGTCAATCACATTGTTGTTCCTGTTTTTTTGAGCAAAAGTCTGCCCTACCTCCCAGTTACGCTGAGTCTGTGCAAAATTAACATATTTGGCGAAGAGTCATTTTACTTGAAACTCGCGATGAAATTTGTAACGATTGGTGTGCAGCCAAAAAGCTTATCTAGTACGTCGGTGAATGTGTCTAACTCGAAAATTACGTATTCCATGGTTTGAAGCTCGTTCATGAAATTGTGAGCCCTAGTGTCATCTGAAGGATTAGCTTCGGACTACTTAAAGGCATGCCGGGACAAGAGAACACTGAAGACATGAGTATACACGAATCATGATTCATAAATTCTTATACTCATACTCATCCATACTCACTGCAATGGCTATTGAAAGCAATTCATTATCTCAACATACTCATTATTACCAACATTTACGACGCTAATGATTCATACTCGTCTGCACTCATTGTGCGTAGACGAGTATTATAATTATTTTCTAAAAATTGATAGACTGCTTTGATTACGAGTAACTGTGTGTATAAGTACGAGGTTTAATTCATACTCAGTGTTACTTTTACTTATGTATCAACGTTATTGTGAGTAAGACTGAGTATGAGTAGTTAAATTTGAGTAATGTGTACTCACTTTCATTTATAAATTCATAAGTGAGTATAAGTAGCGATTCATTGCTGATTCCTATTTGAGATATCAACATTTCTTTGGCTGGATTTCCGAACAAAATTGTCACATGGCATACGATTACTACTCAAAAGTTTTTAACGACTCTAATAATGGTGGACTAACACCATAATTGAAAGTGACACCACTTGAAACTGATATTACTGAAAAGTACAGGATCGAGCGTATGGGTGAAGTAAGTAAGTATTAATTTTAGATGCTGTTCAGATAAAAGATAAGAGGAAATGATGCAGCACTTTTCATAAAGCTGTCCAATACCAGAGAGCTAAAAATGAGATCAACCCAAAAGTGCAAAATAATTGATATTTAAGATGGGTTAGGAGTGCTGGTTCTGGCAATGATGACAAATAAACATCAGACAAATGTTCAGTAGCCCGGTTCCGTAACTTTTATTCGTATAAATAAAATAAATTGTAGACTTAAATAAAATTAATAACAACATTTTATTACACATATCTTGAGTAGAATTGCTAAAACATGTTTCTATACCTCAAAACTTTGTTTTTTTTTTTCAATTCTTCTTTGTATTTTTCGCTTTTTTGAAAGAGTTGCCAATCTAGGTACTACATGTGAAACGCAACCTACTATGAAAAAATTAAAATGCTAAGTAAGGACACCACCATCACTTAGCAAGGATCTTCACCACTACACAATCTTATGGAGGCGAGCTACAGTAGATTCATCATCTAATCAGCTTGAAAATCAACTTGATTAACGAAACTGAAACAAGGCAATGAATGCTTTGTCGAAAGCCGATGTGTTTCCTAGAAGAGTGGAGAACGAAAAAAGGAGTGCTGGTGGAGTGCCGGTGTGGTTTGGTAAGTAAGCCTATCAAACAAGAGGTTCTCAGTTCAGTGCCAGGCCAGATCATCTTATAATTATTCAACATTGGTGTCACTTCATAACATTGCTAGCAACTGCCGTTAGGAGCCGTCGTTGAGAGAGGTTCTCCCTTGTTCTTCTTGAAATATCGTGGGAGTTATGCATGTACATGTGTGTAGGAGAAGTGCTAGCTGATTCTGTAATATATAGAGAACGCAAATATAGGGGACAGCATAATTCAATTATTGAACTCAAAAGTGGCTTGGACTAGGTATCCGCTTTGTCTCCATTGTTATTTCTTGTTTATGTCAACGATTTCGCTTAATTTATTGAAACCTCACAGTATAGACTAATGGCGTTTGCTGACGTTATTAATTTGTTATTTAGAGGTGACAGAGAATTAATTGATTCGCACAGGGTTGGTTGGTTTAACCGTAGCTATCACGATGGTCAATTAGTGTCGTCCTACACCGTTACAATTGTTTCACACATTACAATTGTTGGCCTGAAGAGCTCTGAAAACACATAGCTTCCTAATTTGATTCTAAGTAACAGTTTTAAACTTGTCAGGGTTTTTAGCCAAAAATCGCTTAAGCTTAATAAACTGTTAAGCTGTCCAAGAGAATAAGACCATATTGCAGCGTAATTTGGTACATTTATCAGAGATTGAGTATATTAGTATATTAAATAAATTTGAAATGTTGGGCACAATCGACTTTAAAAAACTATTGTATAGGGTCCGCCATCTAACGTTTTGTTTTCAATTAGTGCTTATTTCGTGAATGGTAACACTTAGCTCATGTCTGATTTGACAGATAATTAGTTTTGTCCTTTCGCTGCACGAATATAGTTGTGTATACGCTTGAACAACGCTGGGAAATATTGCATAATTACTTTGAAAATCAAGGTAATGTTGCGGATGAAGCTCATTTTGATCTTGGCGGGTATGTAAACAAGCAAAATTGTCGCATTTGGGGCACAGAAAACCCGCACGCATACATTTAAAAGCCGATACACCCAAGACGATCACTCCTTGGTGCGGATTTTGGTCCAGAGGCATAATAGGACCATTTTTCTTTGAAAATGAGCAAGGAGTGGCCGTTACAGTCAATGGCGATCGATATCGGGCCATGTTGAGCGAATTTTTGTTCACAAAAATTGAAGAGGAGGATATTAGCAACATTTGGTTTCAACAGAACGGCGCTACGTGCCACATAGCCGAAGCTACACTCGATGTTTTGTGCCCTGTTTTTGAAGATCGCATTATCAGCCGCATAGCTGATGTCGTTTGGCCACCTCGAAGCTGCGATTTGACACCGTTGGACTATTATTTGTGGGGTGCCGTCAAAGATAAGTGTTACGCCAACAAGCCAGAGACAATTGACGCTTTAAAGGACAATATTCGTGAAGCCATTGGTGAAATACAGCTGCACACAATCGATAATGTGCTTAAAAATTGGACCGATCGTGTAGGCTACTGCACGGCCAGCCGAGGCAGCCATTTGAGTGAAGTTATTTTCCATTATTAACCGAATGGATTATACTTTCAAATAAAAAAAGAGAAATTTGAGAAAATAGTCAGTAGTTTTTTTATAGCATTTTCAACAAAAAAAAAAAAAAAAAAAAAAAAAAAACAAAACTATCAGACATTAATTGCTTATTTTATAAAACCATTGAAAGAGTTTCTATCCCAGTCAAAAATACATTAAAAAAACAAGCAATATTTGAATTCCATTCTTTCTTTTGTCACTTTTGGCTTAAGGCCAACGTATTTATCTGAAATTTTTTTGAACGTCTCTAACAAAAATTGTCTGGCATTTTGCTAATCTTCACTATTGTCATATGGTAAGTATGTAATATACACTGAAAATTACCTCGTCACATACGAATACTGCATACGAATTTTTCTCTTAATTAGGGTGAATCAAAATGTAAAATTTTAATTCATAGTAAAAAATTAAAAATAAAGTGTGGAACTAGTGGAAGATAATTTT
Source organism: Wohlfahrtia magnifica (assembly GCA_023159175.1). Lineage (NCBI taxonomy): Eukaryota > Metazoa > Arthropoda > Insecta > Diptera > Sarcophagidae > Wohlfahrtia > Wohlfahrtia magnifica. The sequence goes on along the minus strand of JAKWBJ010000052.1, from coordinate 1,536,239 downwards.
CTCTAAAAGTTAAAAAAAGAATATTTTTGTTTATTTTTAATTTAAATTAATTAGCAAATACACAACGTGTTTCTTATCCGGTCCTATTTGTTGTATTCTGTAAAATTTTCCGACTGTCATAAATACGTTGTGACAACAAAAGTCAGCCGGCTTCGTTTTTGGGTCAACATACTTTCATTTTTTCTTATTATTCTTTGTACTGTTAGTTATACCAGAATTATTGTTGTAATTGTCTAATATTTATTATTACCCTTTATAGCATTGTTTTATTGCTATTGTTATTGTTATTGTTATTGTTATTGTTATTGTTATTGTTATTGTTATTGTTATATTGAGTTAACATATGTTGTTGAATTGAATTGTATGTATAAATATTATTGACTGTACTTTTTACTCAGACTATACACTGAGTAGGATAACGGCGTTAACACGTGACCTTGATGTGTTACGATCGATTCTGTGTTGGTTGAATGTTCGCTCTAACACTCGCAGCCGCGAATATGATAATGGTATGATGTTGCAAACATCACTGTCGGTACGAGCATTTATGATCTCATACCATTGTCAAGAGTATAAAAGGACGAACAAACCAAGCAGAAGGGCGTTGTCGGCTTGTCTTGGATTAAGAGCTCGCCAGTTCCCCGAGGGTTCGTTCCGGAGACCGTCTTATCGGGTAATTTATGACCACGTGGGTTTGGAGAGGATCGATGGTTTTCTTATGAGGACTGCGCTAGTATTTTTGGAACGAAGAATGAAGAATCTAAGAAAATACTTTCCACAAACATTCATCGCCTGGTTTCAGTTTTATGAATCAGTTATTCGCCTCCATGTTTTTGTACGATTATCATCCCATTGGTACATCTACCAGACTGGTTGTCAACCACATTGTTGTTCCTGTTTTTTTGAGCAAAAGTCTGCCCTACCTCTTAGTTACGCTGAGTCTGTGCAAAATTAACATGTTTGGCGAAGAATCATTTTACTTGATACTGTGTTACGATCGATTGTGTGTTGGTTGAATGTTCGCTCTAACACTCGCAGCCGTGAATATGATAATGGTATGATGTTGCAAACATCACTGTCGGTGCGAGCATGTATGATCTCATACCATTGTCAAGAGTATAAAAGGGCGAACAAACCAAGCAAAAAAGAGCATTGTCGGCTTGTCTTGGATTAAGAGCTCGCCAGTTCCCCGAGGGTTCGATCCGGAGACCGTCTTATCGGGTAATTTATGACCACGTGGGTTTGGAGAGGATCGATGGTTTTCTTATGAGGACTGCGCTGGCATTTTTGGAACGATCATCCGCTCTAGACAATGAGATGGTGACCGGCTGCTTCGAGAGGAGGAGTGATATGGAGACCCTGAGGGTGCGCGGATACCTGTCGCCTATGGATCTCCTAACGTTGAGGGACAAGAGGCTGCTCTATGCTGACGAGGGCCTGCTATTTTATCACAGGAGGGTGAATACTCTGGCTTTGGACAGCCTGGTGCATAACACTGCACAGTGAGGTTGTTGTTAATTAGTTGTAAGTGGTGTTTTAAGTCAGTTTCAGTTTTTCCATTTTTTGCGGAATATAGTATAAGAGTTGATTTGTTTTGATGATGGATTGCGGCTATTCTGCAGTATTTTAAGTTTTAGTTGATAAGTCTATGATAAGTATCACTTACGCATAGAATAAGTATCTGATCATGATTAATTAGTTTGAGATGAACTATGTAAGAACAGAATATTTGGATAAATAAAGTAAAGTAAAGTAAGCAACAGGGCAGTTGGTGTTCAGCTTCAAAAAGGGTAAGTTTAGTTTTGCTTGAGGTATTTCGAGCCAAACTAACTTATCAATTCTGGGGTAAATAATAGTTCTGGCTACAGAAATAATATTACTGGTTACAGTAATATTATGCTTGACATCAACTCGTGGACGACGGGGACAAGGGTGACTTTCCGTCGCAGTGTTGTAAACCGCTGCGAGATGTCTTGACCACTACTGGGATATCCCTGATGACCCAGACATCGAACTTTACCACAACGACAGTACGAGTAGACGGGACTGAGGAACAAGGGTGAAGCTCTGTCGGAGTGTAGTGGACCACTCCGACCGATATGTTATTTTTTTTTTAGGAAACAAACGTTTGTTTAGCGTTAAGCGATGTTTTAAAGAACTATTTATGATTATAAGTGATAGCTTTGTAATTTACATGTTCAATAATCAATAAATTATTTATAATTATCAATAGAAGTCTTATAATTTATTTTCTGTCCGACACTGGACGCCGCTGGCCTACGTTGTAACGTGTCTCCATTTAAAGAAGCTGGAGAAGTTTAATGTTTGAATGCCACATAAATTATCAGCAAAACACTTAATAGACTAAATTTACTTTTGCTTTTCACTGCTAAAATGGAATGGTACCGCATCATTTCTGAAGTGAATAATTATAGGCGACAAAGGTCTATTACGTACGACAATAATGTGCGAAAGAATTCATGGATACAATAAGTGAGGTTCGCAGACGGTGGCAAAGTCATGGTTGGCACCAAGAAAGGTATTGATGTGTCTGGTGAGATTGGAAGGGAATTGCTTTTTATTAACTTCTATAGCCTGGTGAAATGATTGATTCTGACCTCAACCATTAACAAGACTGAAGCAGGCAATTTGACTAAAACGGCCAGAACAGATCAAAAGAAAAGTTGTTGTAGCATAAAAACTCTGGACTATACAGGGCTTTGATGACCCGGCAGAAACTACGCTTGGCTAGGATGTTTTGATGCATCCACCATGTAAAAAATGGGTTCATTTTTGGGCAAATTTTATATGTGTGTATGTATGTATGTATGTATGTATGTATGTATGTATGTATGTATGTATGTATGTATGTATGTACGTATGTATGTATGTATGTATGTATGTATGTATGTATGTATGTATGTATGTGTCTATGTATGTGCATATTGTATAATAAAGGAAAAGCTTGGTGGAATTATGAATTCACAGGAGTTGGTACCTGCATTTAATTTTGAATAATTATGCAATAGCCAACCGATTTTCATGATTTAAAGCTTATTTTATTCTAAAGATTTCGAGCTTTGAGTTAACATCTAAAATTTTCACTCTAAAAAATTTTTTATGAATTTTGAAAAAAAAGTTGCTCTAATTTTGCGCAAAAAATTTTTTTTTTCGCAGCTTAGATGTGAATAACTCCGAAACTTTTGAAAATACAGAAAAATGATGTTCAGGTGATTTATAGGATATTTTGTTCCTAAACGTTGGGTTGTACTTGCATCAAAATCCGTCAAGTCATTTTCAAGTTATGATGAAATATATTGACATAACTAACATATTTGGGGCGAGAAATGTGCCACGCCCATAAAAAAAATTTTAGTCCAATGGAAAATCATTATATTTCATATAATTTTATTTAAAGGCCAGCAAATTTTTTGTTTGTTGCAGACCAGTGTTATTGAAAAAAAAATAAAGTGTCCCTATTTTTCCTTTCACCACTGTATATGACTCAACTCCTCTTAATATATAAAATAAAAAATAAAATTTTGTTAATTTTTTGATTTTACTATACACTACTTTCGAACCACCCTAATAATAGCAGATATGTAAATATGCTATTTTGATATCGTTTTATATACTGTAAGTGGAGAAAAAAGATTGCTTTGTCGGTTATCATTTTGCTGTCGTTTGCCAAATAAAAATCATCATAATGTCGCCAAAAAGAATCTTTTGGTTCATAAAAACAAACGATATGTAAGATTTGATATGAATTTGATATCTTTTATGCCAAAAGAATGAGAGCAACTAAAATGTTTATAATCATTAAGATAAAATTACATACATAAAGGAAAATATTCAGACATACGAGTACATATTAATAGCATGAAAAGGAAACTCATAAAAAAATGCAATTTTAGTAAAAAAGTTAAACAAATAAATTTAATTTAAATAATTTGTTTTTGATTTTGTTAAGCTCCAAATAAAGTAAAAAATTTAAATTGAAATATTATTTTCATTTTCTCTTTACAGATTTGTTTCCAGTTCATTTCATTCCTGCAGCTTCATAACCCGGAAATTTTATTTTTTTCCAAAATTTTCTATTATAAAAATATTTTTGAAATATTTATTAAAAGTACACCTAAAAAAAAGCAAAATAATAAATAAATATTTATACTTATCACCTTATTTTGAGTGTAATGCTTGACTACAAAGGACTAGAATGACAATTGCTGCACTATGGGCGTTTATTTGTGTGTATACTACTGAAAGGCTTAAAGATAGAAAAAATAGTATTTTATTTATTGAAATTAAAATATTTTATAAAATTAATTAGTGATCCCTGCAGGAAAATCATTATAAAGTGCATACTCCTCCTAAGTCCCTTCATCCATTTACCCATTAAACTCATATAATAACGAGGACAAATCTTGCAAATCTCAATGTTAACAATTCTTCTGCACCGGATGGCATACCAGCAATGATACGCTTGCGCGTCCACTAACTCACCTTTTCCATCTGGCTGGAAGGTTGCTAATGTAACGCCAATCCCAAAAAAGGCCGAGGCCAGTAACCCTTAGAACTACCGTCCAATTGCAGTTTGTTCCGCACTCTCCAAGGTTATGGAGAGTATGATTAATCACCACCTTGTGAGATATCTGGAGTCCAACGATTTAGCGATCGTTAGTACGGTTTCCGAAAGCGCTACTGGTTCTACTGGTGACCTGCTGGCGTTGCTCTCGGAGAAGTGAAACAAGTCCATTCATGGTTTTGGCGAGAGTAAGGTTGCGGCTCTGGATATCTCAAAAGCATTTGATAGAGATTGGCACGCGGCTCTCATTTCAAAACTTAATGCTTTTGGTGTCGGTAGTCATTTCTCTCGATTTATATCGAGTTTTATAAGAAATCGCTCCATAAGAGTGGTTATAGATGGGGTCTCATCCGACGAGTTCAGGGTAAACTCAGGGGTACCGCAAGGCTTTGTCCTTTCTCCTACTCTTTTTCTAATATTTCTTAACGATTTTCTTCTTCTCACTCCTAATCCTATCTACTCTTTTGCGTATGACAGAAGCATTTGTCACTCATAATCTATTGATCGTAGACCGAGCCTTTTGGAGGTTGTGGCGACACAAGCACAAGTGACCTGGTGAAGGTCTCCGAGTGGGGTCGTGCGAACAGGGTCGATTTTAATGCACGCAAGACTCAATATTGTTTTTTAACACACAGACGTGGTGGTGAGCTGTCATCTGTGTCAATGGGTAATGTGAATGTTGAGGAATCAGGTGCTCTTGATGCTCTGGGCATGATAATTCACTGTGACGTTCGTCGGAATGATCACATATTTCAAGCGTCGAAAGAAACATTCAAGGGCCTTGGTTTTTTAAGACGGTGCAAGAACTACTTCACTCCATCTGATCTCCTGAATGTTTACAAGATCCATATCCGACCCAAAATGGAATACAACTTTCATGTAGGGACCGGTGCTTCAAAGTCTATTTTGGAGCTTCTCGACCACGTACAGGGGGGGGGGGGGGGCGAAGATGCTCATCAATGACGGTAGGGTAGCCAACTCTATCGATTCATTGGAGTACCGTCGCAATGCGGCGTGTATTTCATTGTTCTATCGGTACAATAACGGAATGTGTTCTAACGAAATTAAGGAATTAATTCCTAAAAATCATATATTTTTATGTAGTACTCGTATTTCTCATAGAGCGCATGCCTTTGTAGTTGATTGTCCAGTAAATCGCACAACGCATTAAAGGGAGAATTCGTTCTTTGCTCGCACTGTTCGGTTGTAGAATAATCTTCCTGCGAAAGTATTTCCTACCACTTACGACATGAGTAAATTTAAGTCCATAAACACTACTCCCTCTGACCTCCTTCCAATAACCTATTTTCCTAGTACCAGCACAATGCACTGCATGAGTAGGGGCTATCCCTTGGGTCTTATATATAAAAAAGGACATACTTACGAGAACAGTCACGAATTCAGACCTTTTAAATATTTTTGGCTAAAAGGTTTTTTTATAAATCTCTTTCAGCTGGATGAGTTTTTCCATGCGTTTCGTTTAGCTTTTTGGTTGCCGCCAATTAACAAGATTTGCCAAGACCTTTGTTGCAATGGCGAACTCTTCATTTGACCAAAAACCAAGGGATCTCTTGACAAATCCAAAAACAAAAGGAAAAATTCGTGAGAGTCTTAATGTGGAGCAGTTATGTAGTTTTACGCTTTTTGCCAAAGTGAAGTTAGAGAAATATTAGTTTTGAATCAAAACTCACTCAGAACAGGTCACATAGTTCAGAGTAATCGGACTTGACATTAAGCACAGACGCTTTACCCAGAAGCACGATTTCTCTAAGTTAACCTGATTGATCAAATAAATGCAAATCATAGCCACCCATTCGTAATCAACGGCTCACTAGTTGAAGAAACCAAAGCTTCTGCTATCTAAAAAGCATCATTAACTTAAAAGAACGCTCTTCTGCTGTCATTGCTAACCATGTTCGCAGCGCCAAACGCACATTTGGGCTACTGAATCTCGTATGTAGCTCTGCACACATATCGCAACAGATTAAAATGACAATCTTCTACTCGAACATAAAATAAATTTTGCTGTATAAAGTCGAAACTTGGAACGTGATCTTAACGCAATTCAGGTTTTTATTAACAGATGCTTGAGAAGAATAGTAAGGATCTTCTAGCCGAGAACAATGTACAAAGCCGATCTCTTGCCAGTGACAACGCAGACGCCTTTAGCAACATACATCCTTAACCGCAAATGGAACTGAACGCTGCGGATACTCCAACATGGTCTGATATCAAGGTACTTGGAGATGCCGAATTCACGACAACAATGAAAACATGGAATGAGACTCAAATGCTAGCTCTGATATTAAGGGTCGATAGCTTTGCTAAACTTTCGAAGAAAGGCAAATTAAATGGCAGAAGCATACGCCGAGCCAGGGGCGGATATTGACAAGTAAAGTGGGCACGTTCTTCTTTTATACAAACAATCTACAACCTCGACAGTTCCTGCAGGTAAGCGCAGCTTCTGCATACCTACCCATTATATGTAAAAGAATTGCGAGAATAAATACAGCAGAGGAGATGTTTTCACTGTTCTCTTTGAGCAGTTTAGGTCAAGTGAGTCTAGCAAGTTTTTCTGCTTAATAGAATGCTTAACGGAGGTAAGAGTTATACTCAACCTCATGTGTTTATGGTTGTTCAGTAGAAGTGTGCCCTTTTTAGCAAATTCCATCAGCAACTTGAAATAAGCTTTGCAGATCCAGTCCAGATAAGATATAGACAATATCGTTCAGAGCCTAGAGTTTCTCAAATAGAAAAGTTTGGCTTGTTGCTTTGCAAGCATTCTGAATGGGAGCCAGCTGAGCATAATAAGAGTGCCTCATGTAGAGCCACCCATAAGCATACCTCCTGACCTTATAAAAGAGTCTAACATTCAAATATTTACTGAGGGCTGTACACCAGATGACCACTTAATAGATCGTTGAGTAGATCCATAGAATAATATTAGGACCCATCTTGTAATGTTCTATTACAGAAATAGACTACACAGCCTTGATGACACAACACTTTTGTCGATGAAGAAGACACCGCGTAATTTCCAAATGCTAAAGCCGTGACTTTATTAGCCAACAAATCCGATTTTTTATGGTTTTAACGACTATTTCTGTATTAAAATGTTTTTAGGGGACCAGAAAATTTGGCATCATTTAACTATGCTTTAGTCGAGTCCTTCTTGGGTTTCGGTGATGGTGGTTTTAAGCAAAAAACAAGGTGTAATCCGGAAGAGAAATATTTTTTTTTGATTTTGTTTTGTTTTAGACAACAAGCTCAAGATTTGAAATTTATTTTTCTCCGTCAATCCTCTAGGAAGCATTTTAGCTCTCCACTAAGCATTCGTTCCTTTGTTTCAGTTTTTGTAATCAAATTGATTTCCGGCGAAGTAAATGATTAATCTGCTGAAGCTCGCCTCCATATGATTGTGTGTAGTGGTAAATATCCTTGCTAACTGGTGGTGGTGGTGATCCTTACTTAGCAATTTTTTTTTTTTGCAGTAAGTGGCGTTTTTCGTTAATGTGGCGGCTTTAGCTTACAATTTCCATTAAATTTTTTTTCGTTATCTCCTTTTATAGGATTCGAACCTGGGCGCTTGTGTTGTATGCTTGCGTTTTAACCACTATACCATACCAGCCCTCCCACAATTTGACAGTAGGCCGACTATATAAAATTATTAGTTAAACAAAAATAACTGTTCGTAGTCTGTTCCATGGTGTGTAATTTTTTGTTTTTATTGATGCAACTGCACAATTTTCATTTTCAAAACATTATTTTACTTAAAGAGGATACTTCAACTGATACTTTTGTTGTTGGCACTGTAGTTGCTACGGTAGTATTTTGTTGTTTTTGTTCCTGCATCCTTTTTTCATGATGTTTGATGATTAAAGGGTGTAGTTATACGGCAAAAATTAGTGATGGAAAGGTGATATACAGCGACAATACAAAAACGCTAACTCTTCTGTAATGTTAAAGACTTAACCCTTTAGTAGGCACAATCAAAGGAATTTCATTTAAATTTAATTTTAAAAAAATACATTTCAATTTCAGAACATAAAGCATTCTGTTATAGTTATTTGTGTTGCTCTACGTTTGTTTAACAATGAGTATCAATAAGAAAAAGGGGAAATTATGCAAAACAGTTTACTACCTTGCAACAAAATACAGCTAAACACACACGCACATGAACACATTTGCTACTCTATTTGTGGGACTTTAATAAACTACACCCTGAATACAAAAGGAAATTTTGCATTGTATTGCCACAATGAACACAAGAGCAAGTGAAATGGAAACCTTCGTGTTTTTGTTTTCTTTTGTGACACAAAATGTAAAAAAAAACCAGAGTTCCTTTATATTGTGTCATAAAAATAATAAAACGGTATGAAATTGAAGAATGAAAAATAAATTTTTATGCTGCCACGTTACGGATGAGAGAGAGTAAAACAGAGGTTGAAATAAAAATACTGTTAAAAGGACTCAGCGGGAAGGATCAGTTCAACTGTTAAGACATTTTACGATTTAAGTTCTTTCATTAAGTTCTTTCATTAAGTGAAACTTATGAAGGAATTTAAAATTTGTGTACAGATTTTATTAAATAAGTAGTCCGGAATCAGATTTTTATACCAGAAGTGTTAAAATCCTTAGTGTTTGAAATTAACAAAGCTTTGATGAGAAAGATTTCGATGTGGTTGTAATAGGTGGTCTAACCGCAGTGCATTATGTTGAATGTGAGTCACACTTAACGTCAAGTTTTTGGTTCAACTTAATTTGACATTTCTTTGTTTCAGTGTATGCCAAATTCAACCTTGGACAGATACACAATTGAGCAACGCGTTAAGGTTGTAGAAGCCCTTTATGACAATGGGCGTTCAATTCAAAATGCGTTTCGTGTACTTTGTGATATTTTTGGTCAGATGTGCTTACAATCAGGGCAATTATGCGCAAATTTCAGCAAACCGGGTCTGTAGGAAATGTGGAAACACCTGTGTCCAGTTAGTTCTGCGGAAAACATACAGTTGTCAGCCATAGCGGGGCAGAAGAGCCGTCAACCTCGACTCGTCATAGTGCCAAGCAATTGAATATCTCTCGAGCATTACTGATAAGAAATTTGAACAAAAATTTGAATTTACGCGGTTTTTTTTCTGCGTCACTCCTCTAGGCAGCATATTGGCTTTTGACAAAGCATCTATTGCTTTGTTTCAGTTTCTGTAATCAATTTGATCTTTCAAGCCAAATAGATGATTAGCCCACTGTAGCCTCATCCCTTACTTTAGCATTGGATCTGATCTTTACTTTAGCATTGTAATTCCTAATCAATCGTCTGATGTTTGTCATATCTCCAGAGATAAATTGAAAGGTCAGGGGGCTTCTTCTTTATCCTTTAGATTTAGTTGCCTGAAGGGAAACTTCTTTATTAAACACTCGAAACCACAATTAAATATTTACGTTATGTCCTCTGCCGGAACTCCGACTTGGGTCGCTTGTGTATTATATACTGTATGTCGTATGTCGTGATCTCAACACTATAGATCACAATACCATTCAACTAAAAAAAAAAAAGGAATTGGTCTAAAAACTGATCTATTTCTTTTTTTGCTTGAAAAATGCATCAATTATAACATCAAAATGAATTGACACATCATTCAAAGTATTGTCCATCGTTAGCCACTACTTGTTCCCATCTTTCGAGTAGCATATGGATTACGCGTTAAAAGAACTGCTCCGGTTTTGAGGTAATGAATGAATCAAGCTAATTTCTGATACCCTGTTCGCATTCCATTAAGGGCGTTCTGCATCGATCGAAATAAATGATAGTCACAAGTACCAAGGTCTAGGCAATAAGGCTGGTGAGCCAAAACTTCCCATCCACTGTTTTCCATATACGAGGGCGGATTGACATTGAAGCTATCTAGCGCTAGATGGCAGCAAAAGTACAAAAAATTTTTCATTTTAGAAATTACGATCTGTCAAACGTCAGTTGCTAAAATTTTAGCCAAAGTCATTGATTAGTTTACTTGTTGTAGTCGTTTGAAGTAAGCAACTTTTGTGTTTCTAGGAAAATGGAAAAAATTGAATTTCGTGTAGTGATTAAACACTATTATTTGAAAGACAAAATGGCGAAAGAGACAAAAGAAAAGCTAGATAAACATTACGGCTGAATTTAAGCGGGGCCGAACAAGCACTGCAACAATACCATCTACAGGAAGGCCAAAAGAGGGGGTTACTGAAGAAATTATAAAGAAAATCCTCGATATCGTTATGAATGATCGCCGGGTCAAAATCCGTGAGATTGCTGAAGTGGTGGATGAATGGATGCATGAACGTGTGTTCAACATTTTGCATGAACATTTGCATATGAAAAAGCTATCGGCAAGATGGGTGCCGGGTTTGCTCAGTGATGAACACAAACGAGTTCGACAGATCACTTTACAGCGGTGTTTGGACATGATAAAGCATAATCCTGCTGATTTTTGGCGTAAATTAATAACTGTTGATGAAACTTGGTCCACCACTACACACCTGAAACCAAAAATCAATCGAAGCAATGGGTGGAAGCTGGTGGAAGTGCTCCAAAGACAGCGAAATCGGCTGGCAAGGTTATGGCCACTGTATTTTGGGATGTATACGGAATATTGCTCATCGATTATCTTGAAAAGGGATCCACAATCACAGGAGAGTATTATCGTGCATTATTGGATCAATTGGTTGATGCAATCAAGGAAAAACGACCACATTTAAACAAGAAAAAAGTGCTCTTTCTGCAAGACAACGCACCGGTTCACACAGCATTAGATACGATGCTAAAACTACGAGAAATCCACTTCGAATTGGTTGATCATCCATCTTATAGTCCAGATTTAGCCTCTAGTGACTTTTTCCTGTTCCCAAACTTGAAAAAATGGCTCGCAGGAAAAAGATTCATCTCAAACGAAGAAGTGATTACCGAAACTAAAGCGTATTTGGAGGAGTTCCCAAAATCGTATTATTCAGATGGTATAAAAAAGTTGGAAAATCGTCTTACTAAGTGTATTGGCTAAAGGGAGACTATGTTGAGAAATGAATGGTTTTTGAAAAAAAAATGGTTTTTTCCTACTTAGGTAATAATCAATATCAATCCGCCCTCGTAGTTTTGACCGGTCTTGCAACATGTGGCCGAGCTTTACATACTCATGACTTTTGCGCTTGGAGTTATCGTAATCTATCCATATTTCATCACCAGTAGCAATACAGTGAAAAAATGACTTATTTTTGTAACGTTCAAGCATCATTTCCGACATGCATAATTGCCTTTCCAAGTCTCTCGGCTTCAATTCATATTGCACACAATTACCTTGCCTTCGATTGTATCCCAATGCTTTTAAACGTAGAGAAAAGGCTTGTTGTGTGACTTCCAATCATAATGCAAGTTCTGCTTGCGTTTGACGACAATCTTGGTCGAGTAATGCTGGCAATTCCTCATCTGCACACTTTTTCGGCTAATTAGGCCTCTCCTTGTCTTTTGTGTCGAAATCATCACTTTTGAATCGCGCAAAAAATCGTTTAGAAGATTTTCGAGTTGGTGCATGTTGACCGTAAGCTTCTTCCAACAATCGATAACTTTCAGCAGCTGTTTTCTTCAGATGAAAGAAGGTTATTAGACTTCCCAGCAAAACATCTTTTTTAGGCACCAAATTCGACATTATTATAGCGATTGAAAAATAAGTGTTTTTACACTTTGGCGTCTATCGAATACTTAGTCATAATAATAGATGTTTACCCTCCAAAATATCATATTTGTTATTACAGCGAACTCTCGATAATGTGAACTAATTAATGTCGGGGTAGTTCATATTTTCGAATTTGTTCACATTTTCGATTGTGATTTTTTTTATAGATATATACTAAGTTATTCTTTCTAAAAATCATTTTTGCAAGGAATGAAAATGCAAAGATTACAAAAAAAAAAAAAATTTTTTATAATATGTTTTGGACATAAAAAGTTTTTAAAAATCCATTTTATAAAGAGTACATACGTAGTATGTATGAAAAAAGATAGGTACATACATATAAAATTAGATATGGAAATAATCGGTTTTTATTTTCTGTTTTTTCTTTTGTTCGACCAGCTTATTTACCGCCAATTCCCTGATTTTTTTCAATACTTTAATGTCAATTTGATCGACCATTTGAAATCCAGCCCATTGGACAGCTTTGTGAAAAATTTCTACAGCTTCTTTGGCTTTAACGTTGTTTTCAGGCGCTTCAATAAAGCAGTCGTCATCATCGTCGGACTCTTCAATTAAATCATTTTCATCAAATGGCGTGACGTCCTCACAATGATTACTGACCCAATCTCTACAGCAGTAAATACTTCCTGAGGGCACAATGTCTGTAGAAGATCTGCAGCGGTATTTTCTAAAGATCTAACCTCTGATTGCCACTTTTCTTTTAAAACGCTCAAAGGAACATTAAATTCAGGATCGTCTTGATCATTTACCATAAAGTTTCTTTACCAACTCGGTTCCAGAATGCCTCTAGAATAGAAACTCCTTCTTTAAGAGTGATTTTTTTCATCGATTCAAGCAAATCCCCCTCTTTTGCCATAACTGTTGCCAGAAGACTGTTCTTATAATAAAGTTTGGTGATTCTAATTGCATTTTGAACCATTGGCTGGATCAGAGCCGTTACATTTGGAGGCAAGAACATAGCTTCTATAGAACCATCCTCGGTTTTAAGGTCGGATTCTGGTGGATGGGATGGGGCATTATCTATTAGGGGTAAAGCTTTTACTGGTAATCCTTTCTTCGTTAAAAAATCTGTCACCTTAATGAAGAATAAAACAGTAAGAATCCCAATTGAACTATTTTTACATGTTTAATTACCTCTGGCACAAAACAGTTGTGAAACCATTCTTTAAAAATGGAAGAAGTCTTCCAAGCAGACTTTGAATTTCTGTAGTTTACGGGACAGATAAAATTATTAAAACTGCGAGGATTTTTCGATTTTCCTTTTAATAAAAGTTTTATTTTATGAGATCCTGACACATTTGCACAGCATAACAATGTTATCCTTTGCTTTTCCATTTTTGCACCTGGAGCGCTTTTCTCCAATGACGTTACATATGTCTTTTGTGGGAGAAGTTTCCAATATAGACCAGACTCATCGGCACTATACAACTGATCATTGGATAAACCAAAATCTTCTATCTTTGCTTTCAATTTAATTTTAAAAGGCTTTACGAACTGAGATTGCGCAGAAAGTTTTTCACCGCTTATCTGAAGGAGCCGAATTGCGTATCTCTTTTTAAATTTTTGTAGCCACCGAATTCCGTATCTCTTTTTAAATTTTTGTAGCCACCCATCGCTAGCATTGAAGCCATTTCCGTTTTCACTTATGTTTTTGAGAATTTGTTTGGCTTTCTCTTTCAGCATCAACCCACTTACAGGGAGGTTTTTATTTCGCATGCAAATAAGCCACTTAGCGAGCGATTTTTCCATTTTTAGAAGCTCTGAAGATCGTAATGTTTTGCGTTTTCCGGGTCCATAAAACATATTGTTCACACATTTTAAAATAATGTCTTCTTTATTTTTTATTGAACATATCGTTTATACTTTTTACTTAACACTGTAACACTCGATCCTTATTTTAAATATTCCAAAATTTCGCATTTTTCATTTAAGGTTAAAAACTTTCGACTGTTTTTAGACATTACTTATCTTAAAAATAAATTCACGAACCTACCGCAACACGTTACATACATAAAGCGAATGGCATTAAATACCTTTAAAATAATGGCATACTATGGTATTTATTAATTCGGGGATTCCCAACATTAAAAATAAATGCTTCTATAAATTAAAAAATCCCCAAAAAAAAAATTGTTCAATATTTAGAGCCATTAATCTTTGTTCACTATTTAGAGCGCCCATATAAAAAACTGAGTGTTCACATTAGTGGATAGTTCAATATATTTGGTGTTCACATTACCGCGAGTTCACTGTATTGACAAAAATCATAAGTGATAGTTAGGCAATATGTTGTTGTATATCCAATAGTATTAATTACTTGCCTTAATTATTGTTTAATTAGTTAATTAATTTTATTTCAAAATATTAAATATAACACACAGAGGTCAGAAATTTAACTTTCACTTGTAACATAATTCAATAAAAATTTATTAGGCTTCACTATAATTTTCATATTTTATTTATTATTTATTTTTTGCTAATATTTTATGTGTTTTTTGTTTCTATTTTAATTGCTAAATATTGATTAAATAATAAAAAAAATACGAACTGAAACATCTATTTAAAAAACACTTGTTTATGTATATTTGTATGTTATAAAAAAGGCTATACTACATATGTTTTATATACATATACATACATACATACATACATACACACTTCTGTGTATATGAGTGTGTTTTTTTTTAGAACATTCATAGGGGGATATACATAATTAGTAATAATTGTGCAATAAATTTTTTTTAATGCCTTAAATTAGTTCCATAAAACTAATAATTAAATTTTAGAGTTTTTTTTTAAATTCTTTTGTTAATATTTAATTTTAAATAATAATTATAACAAGATAACAATAAAACAGCAGCAACAACAATTGCAACATTTTAGTGACTAATTAAGAATAACAATATAATTTATGTACAGACACGCACACACTCGTACTCATACTCATATTCATACTCATACACTTATTTAAATATGATTTATGTGACAGAACTTAATTAGAGTAAAATGGGAATATAAAACACAACAACAACAACAACAACAACATCAATCGAATTGATGTAATTGTATTTGTTAATAAAAACACCCACCTACTCACACATACAGAGCTACTCATATACACCCAAACACATGTGTTGACAATAAGGTCTGCTTTTGCTTTTGATTGTTAGACAGCTGAAAACAAATATTTAGCAATGAATTAGTAAACCGCCTAACTCAGATTTTCCCAAAGAACCTCGTTCTTAATTGTCCAAATTTTGGTTATTTTTACTTTAATACTTAGTCCTGATAATGCAGGGTATGGACATTAATATAAGAGTCTCGCATAGATTGCTTGTTTACTGCAGACATTTCCAGGCATAGATGTTGGCTATTCGGCAAGTTACTAATTTGCTTGCAAAAAGCATAACCATGATTAGTAGAATATGCATCTAAGGTATGCTTCAAAATGATAGTCATTTTAATATTTGCTTAATTCCTCCAAACTATAAAATGTTATGGTCACACGAATAAAAAAAATTACACGTTCAAATAAGTGAATAATAAGCCGGTTTTGCTCATAGAGATGTACCGTTATATGATATTTATTTTAAATTTATATAAATAAGTGCAAAATTCAATGCGTCAAAATGATAAGGTCAGTGATTATTAAGCAATTAATTTAATCAGAAGGTAACACAATTGTTATGCTTTATTTTATTATCTGCGCGGTATGGGTCGTGGAAAACTTTAGTCACCTTATGAACAAGGACAAATTGTGCACTTCATGAGCAGAGATCGAGTATGCGTGGAATGGCGAAAAAAGTGAGACGATCTTTCTTTTTGTGTGTTGTGCAAAACAGAGAAAATGATGGAAACTTAAAAAGCACGGGTCGTCCAAGGATCCTGACTCCCCGTGACACTCGCCTAATTTCACGGAAGGCTTCGAATTCCATTAAAAGTGCGGTAACAATAAAAGAGTAATTGATTTTACAAGCTTCAAAAGGAACAATTCTGAAAGCTATCAACGCCCAGCCAAGCCTTATTCGAGCAAAATTTAAAAAAAATTCCCTGTCTGACTAAGCAGCATAAGATTAAGCGTAAGGAATTTGTGAAAAACAATATGGCAACTAATTGGCATCAGGTAAACATTTTTTTTAAAAAAGGTTATACGATATTCCATACATTTTTGGGTTTTCAGGTAATTTTTTCTCATGAGAAAAAAATTAAACCTGGATGGACCAGATGGTTTCAATTGTTATTGGCGAGATTTTTGAAAGGAGCCCTTGTTTTTTTCCAAACGGAATTTCGGCCGTGGCAGTTTGATGGTTTTGGGCTGACTTTAGCTCACATGGTACGCTGGAACTCTATTTTCCTTCCACTCGAATGGATAGTTTATAGTACCAGGGCATTCTGTCTGAACGTTTGCTGTCTTATTTGGTCTAAAATGCCGAAAAAAACGCAGCAATTCATGTAAGCAAGTCGACCAGACAATGGTTTATGGAGCACAATATTAAAGTACTTGATTGGCCAGCACGGTCCCACGACTTAAGCCCAATAGAAAATTTGTGGGAACTGCTTGTACGTAATGTTTATGCAGACAACAAACAGTACCGGACAAAAGATGAATTAAAAGTGGCATTCTGCAGCAGTTGGCGCGAAATTCGCTCCAACGTTCTGGACAAAGCTTTCCCGCGACCCATACCGCGCAGATATTATTTAAATTATAAATTATTAAAAAAAAATAACAATTTTGATAACTTCTGATTGGATTAATTGCTTATTAATCACTGACCTTATCATTTTGACGCATCGAATTGTGCACTTATTTACAAAAATTTAAATAAACATAATATAACGGTACATCTCTAAAAGCAAAACCGGCTTATTGTTTACTTATTTGAACGTAGAATTTTTTTATTAAGGTGACCATACATAACATTTTATAGTTTGGATTAATTGAGCAAATATTAAGGTGACCTTATCATTTTGAACCACATTTTTTATCGATCATTATTATCATCATTATCATCATTTTGCTCAGAATCTATTGCAGAACATTGAGAAAAACTCACGGGATTTATTGTGTTCCTTCTGGTCTATAGTTTGTTCAGCAGGTCTGCTGCCCTCCTAATGAACACCAGTAGATCTGAAACCATAATGGCGAATATGTCACCCAATGAGACCCTATGTCTTCCTAAACATTTCTATCTTGACCAGATTTAAGCAAAGAGCTGCTCAGACGCATAGGCAAAAAAGAAGCAAACAAATAAACAGTGCAATGTGGCCTGAGTTAGAGACTCTCAAATTGCTCACAATTGTAAAATACATTAATATTAGTTTGTCTAACGCTGATCTAAACCTATCAGCAACCCTATGTGCTCTGCTGTCTCTGATGCCTGTGAGCACGGTCTACAAACAACACCTACATCTTTGAGTGCCATCCTCTCAGTCCACAACGACCCCTAAGAAATTCCGTTGGGAGTTTAAATTCTGGCCTGCCATTACTTGAGGGCCTCAGAGCGATGTTCAAATTGCGGAATGATCTTCGCCCTAAAGTGGCGCAGTTTCCTTTGAGCATTCCAGTTTTTCAAGCATCTGGCAATCTTTTACCAGATTGACGGTGGTAGTGGTGCTGCACAGTACGGTACCGGACCGATATATGAAGTCATGGAACCTTTTCTAGCCACTGCATTCGCTGTTTCATTACCATCTATCCCACAGTGTCCAGGGACCCCTAACAACTGGATCCTATTTCTAAGCGAAATCCTTTGCAACGTATTGTAGGAATATTTTATCAGTCACGATGTAGTACGATTCGAGCCAAATGAGCTTAATGCAGCTTGGCTGCCAAATAATATATTATTTGTCTTATCCTTGAGCCGACTGCCCAGGTTGTTCTTCGCACATATGGCAATGGCCATCTATACCGTTAGTCAGACGGCCATCAAATTTCTGGAATCTATGTTCGCTAAAATCTGGACGTTGTGGTAACGTCACTCGTCACTAATGGTGATGGCGAAATTTGTTCGATATGAGTACCGGGGCGCAGTGATATTCCGAAGAACTGCGCGATAGGCTAGCTGGTCTGACAGTGTACGACGACACAGATTTTTCCGTCAAGAATAGGTAGTAGTAGACCTATTTTTACTTGTCATCTGTATCCAATGTTCTGGACCACCAATATGTTCTACAAAAGATGGATTCAGATTTCTTCCTGGAAGAAGGCAAGGGAGCTATGGCAAGTGATTGATTGTGGGAGGAATAGACAGCTAGTGAATCTGCCAAAACGGAGGATTTCGCTTGGTGCAGAGTGATATTGGGACCAGAGTTGTCTGGTTTACACTACAAGTAAAGAGATGTTAGATCTCATAAAGACCTGATCCACAGGCCGGACTGATATTTGGAATATCGTAGTTGATGACAGCCTAGTAGCAGCAAAGTCTTGTGGAGTGACCAGATATTAGTTGCGCTAAGACAACTCTGCTTCTTTTGGGCAATCCTTTTCCTTGTTCTCAATAAGGTGTGAATAAGAGCATTCTCCTGAGAGTCTCTCAGCATTCTTTCAACTGTATCACAATGATATTTTATATGCGGCCAGATCGAATGGGTCACCCTAATTTTGTCAGGCCACCCTTTCATAGAAGCGAAGTTCTGACCTTACGTAACCAGGGAGAGGAGTGTAATCTGACGGTATGAAATTTCCCCCAATGACAAGCCAAGAGAAAATGCTCTGTGAGCGTGGTATTATGTTCCCTGATTATCAGGATATTCGCTACCCCATAAAATTGTTGTTAAGATAATCCTCGCACGCAGCTTGTAATGATCCCAAGTGCTGGGTTTTGACACCTTTGTAGATTTTTCAACTGGGTCGGGATTGCTATTGGTCACCACATGGACTGATTGCCCCGTATGTGGCCAAAAAAGTTTCCCAAATCAGTGTCCCAAGTACTGCCGACTACTTACTAAGATCCAGACTGAATTCCCTCGTTCATGTAATAACTCTCCAATTCCTCTTCTATTAGGTCACGAAGATAGCAATTTTTACTCCCGCTGGTGCCATTAATTTTCTAGCCTTTCTCCAGGATAGTTAAATCGTCGGCATATGAGATCACTTCCACTCCCGCTGATAGTGCCGGGAGGTTCGAAACTTAGAAATTAAACAAAATTGAGGCTAAGACACCACCTGAGAGACTCCTTGGTAAATTTTACGGATTTTTTACTTTCTTTTTCCACGGACGCCTGTATTGCACGAAAACAGTTTACTAGCCATTTCTTCATATTGTCAGGCAGGATCTATATTAGTATAGCCTCAAAGAAGATGGCATGATCGACAGTGTTAAATACTCTAGAAAGATTGAGAACCACCATTACAGTCCCCAAATATAAGTCAGGCCTTGACTTATTTGCGTTGCTATGGCTGTAAGAGCGGTAGTAGTGCTGTTTTCCTTACGGAATCCATTCTGATGGGATGCCACTTGTAGATGACTAGTCAGACTTGGGGGTCTGGTGGTTATGCTCTTTGGTTATTGTGTAGTGGGCAAACATGCAGTCAGTCTTGGGCATAGTGCATCAACGTTGTGCAGTTATTGCTGTGAGAAGGAGATACTAGCCTTGAGACATTTGCTTGCATTTGGTCCGCCATCTAACCTTTTTTTTTCAACTACTGCTTATTTCGTGAATGGTAACACTCAGCTCATATCTGATTGGATAGATAATTTGTTTTATCCTTCCGCTGAACGAATATGGTTGTGTATATGCTTGAACATTGCTGGGAAATATTGCGACATTACTTTGAAAATCATGGTAATGTTGCAGAATGAAAAAACGAAAAAAATCATCTTTTCCGATGAAGCTCATTTTGATCTTGGCGGATATGTAAACAAGAAAAATTGTCGCATTCGGGGCAGAGAAAACCCGCACGCATACATTGAAAAGCCGATACACCCAAGACGAGTCACTGTTTGTTGCGGATTTTGGTCCAGAGGCATAATTGGGCCATTTTTTTTTTTTTTTTTTGGAAAATTAGCAAGAAGTGGTCGTTACAGTCAATGGCGATCATTATCGGGCCATGTATATTAGCAACATTTGGTTTCAACAGGACGACGCTACGAGCCACACAGCCGAAGCTACACTCGATGTTTGGCGCCCTGTTTTTGAAGATCGCATTATCAGCCGCAGAGCTGATGTCGTTTGGCCACCTCGGAGCTGCGATTTGACACCGTTGGACTTTTATTTGTGGGGTGCCATCAAAGATAAGTGTTACGCCAACAAGCCAGAGAGAATTGACGCTTTAAAGGACAATATTCGTGAAGCCATTGGTGAAATACAGCTGCACACAATCGATAATGTGCTTAAAAATTGGACCGATCGTGTAGGCTACTGCATGGCCAGCCGAGGCAGTCATTTGAATGAAATTATTTTCCATTATTAACCGGAAGGAGTGTACTTTCAAAAAAAGAAAAGAAATTTGAGAAAATATTCAGTAGTTTTTTTTACAGCATTTTCAAAAAAAAAAAAAAAAAAATATTTGGCGTACCCTAGAACTTCTGGTGGGTTATGTTAGTCCCTTTGCTATCAAAGTTGGCTTCAACTGGATGGGTAGTCCTGATTTTCTTTTTTTAGGGTCGTTGTATTAAGCGGCCTTTTAGATCCTAGGGCCGGAAGCCAGTTTTAATCTAATCTAGTCCTCTAACTCATGCAAGAGCTTGAACTCGAGTTTGATGACCATAAACAAAAGATACCTGCTAAGGAATTTTGAAAACCCTTGAGTTGTTGTTGCCAAATATTTAAATTCCAGCATTGAAAAACACTGTCAGTTCCAGTCCCCTAGACTGTATATATAATTTATTAAATATAATATTCAATAATGGAGTAGTAAGGGAATAATTCTAAAACATAAATAATAATTTTTAGCAAACATATGGTGGCACACACTTATATTACCATTGCCACTGTATCATTAACGACGTCAACGTTCAACATGAATTTTTGAAAAAGAATGTGTGTTTTGGTGTCAAACCAATTATGATTGTAATGAAATAAGAAGAGATGACAAAGGCAGAAGGCAAGGAAATATTATTTTTTTCAATTTTAGTATTTATTTTATTATTGCGATTCCCTCCATCAGCATTATGATTATTTTTTTGTTGTAATTTTTCTTTTATTTGGTTTTTATTGCACATTTTTTGGTTTCAACAAATACAAACACGTTGACACTAATATTTATTTACATTTTAAATATTTAATAATGAAAACTATTTGAAATGCAATAATAAATAATGTCAATAATAATTATATAATAATCACAGCAATAATTATTTATAATGCGGGTAATAGAGGAAAAAGGTGTTGAAATGGTACGCAAGAGGTTTTTTCGCAAATGTCAATAGAAAACCGTTGCACTATTCAACTCAATTTGAAATAAGAGTTGAAAGTCGTATTACGGCTTAAAAATTGTTTAATAAAAATTTTAAATTTGGATGAATTTGGAGGATTTGTATGAGATTCAATGAATTCTAAAAATTTACTGCCTTTTCAATAAACTCTAAAAAGGCTTTAATGCGAAATTAAATTTTGTTTCTTTTTGTTTTAACACTGATATCAGCTTGCATATTGGCAGATCATATTGGTAACGCCAGATCAATTCCTTCTTATAAGGCAATCATTGCGAAAACCATTGTGAGGGAATAGTTGAACGTCTTACTCAAAAAAAAAAGAAACTTATGAAATTGTTCATAAAGCTTATGCTGTACGAAACGAAATTTGCCATGATACGGAACGAGTAATGAAACTTCAATGAGAACTTAACGATATATTTTCTGGATATCAGAAGCTGTATAAACAGCTAAAAAATTCAACCCACTGTAGCGATTTTTGAAACTGCATGCGTTTCATCCTTTTTAAATGTTCATTGGATTCAATGTTCAGTGCTGGGAAAGCTTGAAAGGCTGAGCTCGCCTGATTGGGGGTGGGGGGTCTTGAACACTGAACACCTAGTACTACACGCTAGAAAAGAGAAACTACATCTTTCCAAACTTAACTATACTGAAGTCTTCTAAAATCTCAACGTTAACAAGTCTTCTGGGCCGGATGGCATACCAGCACTGGTCCTGAAGCAGTGCTCTTCGACGCTTGTGCGTCCACTAACTCTCCTTTTTAGTGCGTCATATCGTGCCGGTATTTTTCCATCTTGCTGGAAGGTTGCTAATCCAACGCCAATCCCCTAAAAGGGCGAGGCTAGTAACCCTGAGAACTACCGTCCAACAGCAGTTTGTTTCGCACTCTCCAAGGTTATGGAGAGTATGATTAATCACCACCTTGTGGGATATCTGGAGTCCAGCGATTTACTTAGCGATCGTCAGTACGGTTTCCGAAAGGGCCGTTCTACTGGTGACCTGCTGGCGTTGCTCTCGGATTTGGCTCTGAATATCTCAAAGGCGCTTGGTAGAGTTTGGCACGGGGCTCTCATTTCGAAACTTAATGCTTTTGGCGTCGGTAGTCTCTTCTCTTCTTTATATCGAGTTTTCATTGAGATCGCTCTATAAGAGTGGTTATAGATGGGGTCCCATCCGACGAGTTCAGAGTAAACTCAGGGGTACCGCAAGGCTTTGTTCTTTCTCCTACTCTTTTTCTAATATTTCTTAACGATTTTCTTCTTCTCATTTCTAATCCTATATACTCTTTTGCGGAAGACTGCACCATTTGTCGCTCATATTCTTTTGATCGTAGACCGAGCCTTTTGGAGGTTGTGACGAGAAGGATGAATATGAACGACACACTCACAAGTGACCTAGTGAAGGTTTCCGAGTGGAGTCGTTTAATGCACGTAAGACTCAATGTTGTTTTATAACACAGACGTGGTGGTGAGCTGTCATCTGTGTCAATGAGTAACGTGGATATTGGGGAATCAGACGCTCTTGATGCTCTGGGCATGAGAATTCACTCTGACGTTCGTTGGAATGATCACATATTTCAAGTGTCGAAAGAAACATTCAAGAGCCCTTGTTAATTACTCCGTCGCCTTACAACTTTGTAAACAACAACAATTACTCGACAGATCTCTCTACCTAAAGATCTTCCAACCAGTTCGTAGTTATAACTTAGGTTCGCATCACAACCTTTTCAACCAGAGGTTATCTACATTTAACCTCCTTACTGGGTTAGCTCCAATTAAACTGGCTTTTTACTTCACGATTCACTTCACGAGTTTACTCCTTATAAGCGCTCTTCACTTAAGCTGTACTTGCCTCTGTTTATTACAAATAAAACAGACTCTTGTTAGCATCGATGTGCTTTTTATATGGCTGGGTAAACAATACATCGAAAGCTCTCGAGCCTCTCGATGTTTAAGGTAGATTCCATTTCGTAGGCTACTGCATGGCCAGCCGAGGCAGCCATTTGAATGAAATTATTTTCCATTATTAACCGGAAGTATTGTACTTTCAAATAAAAAAGAAATTTGAGAAAAGATTCAGTAGTTTTTTTAAAAAAAAATTATTTGGCGGACCCTTTATTACCAGAGATGTTACATTTGAAAACCATCTGCAAACAATTTGTAACCGATATTTTTCGAAGACCAAATCAAATAAAATTACTTATAAAAATGTTGGCATATTTCTAATTTGTAGGTGTTCAAGTCTTTTTAAACCACTGTTCAGCAATCTAATATATCAGATGATCAAACATTTTCCTTTAAATTTAAAACAAAAATTCTGTTTTACATTTAAGTATTTCAAATCGATATCGAAATATGTCAATATACGAATAAGATGTGGAAAAAAAAGGGTAAAAACGGCAGAAAAATTTTCACTAAATTCCACTTTAGCATGTTTGGAAACCTCAAATATTTACCTTGACTTCCACTCCAAAATGATACGAAAAGTGAAAATTGGCTCAAGTGGATGCTTAACACAATGACAAGTTAAACAATGTCCTCTTTTTTTAAATGCATCCTTTTAACTAACACAAGCATACAATTTCATATATATATGCTTGTATTGTATCAAATACATACAAGTACCCTTCTATTTCAATTGCAAACCGACTTACATGTGAAGTAAAGGAGAGGGTGAGCATTTGGTGCATATTTCTACCATTAAAGCCACATACTGTGCTGCTGACAAATAATTCTGATATATGACGAACATATACATACATATGTATATCGCTCTCTCTCTCTCTCTCGTTTTTTCCAATTTTGCCACATTCGTTTAACATTTCCAATTTCAATTTAAGTTTTGCTATCTCTGTTTCATTTGCTCTATTCAATGTTCAGTGCAAAAGGATTTATTTTTCTTTCTTTTACTGTTATTTCCTGTATTTCTTCTCTTTTTGTTTTCTTTTCAAAAGACCTACAAAATTTATATTTGCAATGATTTAAAGCATTGATGGCATTGATAACAGCAGAAACAACAACAACAACAATAAAGTAAAATAAAAAAAAGAGATTTAAAGAAAGTCTATGGAATTTATGTCAGAAACAGAAAATCAAAAGGTGTAAAGAAAAGGATTTTGTTTTTAAAGTCAGAGATTCTTATTCATTTTTTTATTTTGTTTATAAAACTTCTTAGAGGAATTTGTTTAGTCAAGTATTGAGGAAAAAGATGTTTTTGCTCTTTAATCAGAAATGTGTTTAAAACTGAATTTATGTTACAGGTTAAACGTCTATGACAAGTGAAGAAGAAAACAGTACAGTGTACTCGGGGTAACGTCAACTTATTAAAATTGCTGATGCTGATGCTTCTCAGATTGTTGGCGTTTATGTATAAAGAAGTTTGTTTTTTAACTTAAGAAGACAACACAGGGGATGAACCCTACTTATGCACAGCAAAAGTTTGCTCTGGTACTAGAAATATATGAAAGGAATTATGGAAAGGAGGATAGAGGGAGTAGTGTTTATGTACGTTTCATTTGAATTTATCGACATCGCGACAGGAAAAATTTTCTGTAATACGTTGTGTGAATCGTTTGACAATCAGCTACAAAAGGATGAGCTCTACGGGAAAAAACGGGTATTACGTGAAAATATGTGATTATTATTTCATCAGAACACATTCCGTTGTAGTATCGTTAGAACAATGAAATACACGCCACATTGCGACGATGCTCTAACGCATCGATAGAGTGTATATTTACAAGACCTATATCCGATCCAAAATGGAATACAACTCTCATGTAAGGGACGGTGCTTCAAAGTCTATTTTGAAGCTTGTGGACCGCTTACAGGAGAGTTGTAAATATTGAGAAGGTCAGATTGAGTAAAGAATTTCTTGCAACGTCTTAGAAAACCAAGACACTCGGCGAATGTGATCGTTCCAACGGACATCACAGGTTATCCTCATGCTCAGAGCATCAGGAGCATCTGACTCCACAATATCTACATTATCCGTGGTTACAGATGACACCACACTACCTCGCCTGGGTGTCGGAAAACAACATTGGGTCTTGCGTACATTAAAATAAATCCGATTTGCATGACTCCATGCGGAATTTTTCGCAAAGTCGCAAGTGAGTGTGTCATTCATATTTCGCCTTTTCGCCTCAATCTTCAAAAGAGTCAGCCTGCGATCAGAAAAATATAAATGTCAAAAGTTGCTGTCGCCTGTGAAAGCGTAGATAGGTTTAGACGTGAGAAGAAGAAGGTCATTAAGAAATATTAAGAATATAATTAAAGAAATAACAGGGCCTTTCGATACCTATGAATTAATCCTGAACTCGTCGGATGAGATCCCATCTATAACCACTCTTTTAGAGCGTTCTCTGAGAAAGCTCGATATAAATCGGTTGAAGTGACTACCAACACCAAAAGTAGTAAGTTTCGATACTAGAGCCTCATGCATTTTTTATTTAACCGTTATTTCTAAAGAAGAGTAAAACATTACAAAATTCTTACATATGTTCTTTAACATGATTGCTTTTCAAAATCATAATCATAATCATTTCTTATATTTGGGATGTTCATAGCCTATCATATTATGAATATGGCTTTTAAAACTTATTTTTTCTACATTCTCTACGTATGAGTGGTATGTATGATTCACTAATGAAATATTATTCATACATACGTACTTATTTTTATTTGTTGAACTATTTGTTCTCTCATGTTATTTAATAAATTTTTTTGTTTAAAACAGTTTTTTAATTTTAAAATAATTTACTTTTTTGTATTAAGTATACTGCGCATTTTTCCTCAATGTGATTTTTTAGTAAACTAAATATCTGGGAACTGAACAGAATAAGATAATACATATGCAAAAAATACAAAAATGAGTCGACAACGTGGTCAAACTTCAAAGGACCTCAGACTTTTAGTAATAAAGCACTTTAAAGATGGAAAATCCGCTCGAGAAATTGGTAAAATGGTGGATAGAAGCCATTCAACAGTGCAAAATATTATAAAGCGCTTGAAACTGTCCAAATCAGTCGAAAACAAATCACGTTGCAGCACAAAGCGGATATTTTCTAAAGCAGATGAAAGGTGGATCGTGCGACAAATTAATAAAAACCCAAAACTAAGTGCACCAAAACATGCAGCGTTAGCTTCCCAGAGTCTTAAAAAAGATGCTAATCCCGAGACTACACGAAATGTACTAAGAAAGCATAAATTTCAGGGAAGGGTGGCACGAAAGAAACCATGGATAAGCAAAAAAACAAGCAGAGCGGGCTGAATTTTGCTAGAGAGCACCAAACTAAAGATATTAGTTTTTGGAATAAAGTTTTGTTTGCTGATGAGAGCAAATTCAACCTTTTTCGGTCTGATGGACGCTTATTTGTTTGAGAAAACCTAATGAGGAGCTCTAAGAACGCAATTTACGATCAACGGTAAAACATGGTGGCGAATCGATTATGGTGTGGGGCTGCATGTCAGCAGCTGGGCCTGGAAACCTTTGTTTAATCAACAAAAATATGGACCAAAACATGTGCTTAAGTGTATTAAAAGAGAATTTGAAGGATTCTGCTCAAAAACTGGGCATTTTGGATGATTTTTATTATTACCAGGCCAATGATCCAAAACACAAAGCTCTAAATGTGAAGCTGTGGCTACTATATAACTGCCCAAAGAACGCAATTTACGGTCAACGGTAAAACATGGTGGCGAATCGATAATGGTGTGGGGCTGCATGTCAGCAGCTGGGCCTGGAAACCTTTGTATAATCAACGGAAATACGGACCAAAACATGTACTTAAGTGTACTGAAAGAGAGTTTGAAGGATGCTGCTCAAAAACTGGGCATTTTGGATGATTTTTATTATTACCAGGCCAATGATCCAAAACACAAAGCTCTAAATGTGAAGCTGTGGCTACTATATAACTGCCCACATGTTTTAGAACACCTGCTCAATCACCTGACTTAAACCCTCTTGAACACCTTTGGGCCCACCTAGAAGAACAAATGCGAGAACATCCAGATATATCCAGCAAAACTCAGTTAGAGAGAGTAATAAAAGAAGAGTGGGCGAAAGTAGAACCGTCGTATTGCTCAAACCTGGTCAAAATCAATGCCTCAGAGACTTTTGGCCGTTAAATCTAATAAAGGACTACCTACGAAATACTAGCACTTAAAAACGGGTGTAAAATCCTAACACATTAAAGCGAGGTTCAGTCTTATTGTGTCCTGTCCCACTTTT
This sequence comes from Wohlfahrtia magnifica, assembly GCA_023159175.1. NCBI lineage: Eukaryota > Metazoa > Arthropoda > Insecta > Diptera > Sarcophagidae > Wohlfahrtia > Wohlfahrtia magnifica. The sequence continues at coordinate 1,508,325 of JAKWBJ010000052.1, read as the reverse complement.
ATTTTGAGATAAGAAAAGAGTTTTCATAACATTTTTGTTTTTTTTTACGCATTAAAGTAAATGAATTAAATTTTTGTTTTGTTTTGTAATCTTGCTAAATAAAGCTTTTAAAAGATAAATTTTATTTAAAGAAAAAATAATGCTGCGACCAATTACTGTTTAGCTTAACAAAAATTCATTCAGTGTCCCAGTTTCACTTTAGGTCACTGTATAACTATATTCGTACTTTGCTTAAAAAGGGAATTCCCCCAATCCGGAAATAGTTTGATAATATTAATGTATGTACGCACATATATATGTATTTTAACCCCCTACTGAAGTTATAATTTTACTTTATTTATAGTTGATGCTTAAAAGCTTTGTGGTTTGGCTGAAGTTTTAGAGTAGATAGTGGTAAAAAAAGGGTTGATGTTTTGGACTGTTGACGTTATCCCGAGTATACTGTGTAACATATTGATTTATTTTGCTTAAGTTTGAAAAACTTTTTAATAATCTTCTAATGCGTTTTGTTATGGAAATCAAAATAAATAATGCAACAGTTTATTAAATTAAATTTATTTTATTTCAAACTTGAAAACATTACAAAATTTCCACTCCCACTTAAAAAAGCCATCTCCACTAAAAGTGATTCGTTTATTCATATGAGCTCTTATCAGCATTTAGCCAGAAACAAACATTTAAAACAATTGCTGCAAGAGCGCTTTTACATTTAAGAAGAGTGTCATTTATGTTAAAATCCCGAGATAAAAGAATCTGCATAATTCTCATTTTTTTAAGGATTTTTTTTCTTTTAAATGTCACTTTTGGCTGAAAACTAGTGGCACTTAAAAAAATAAAAATGTAATTTTACATTCTGCCACTTTAACTAACCAAACACACAGGCAGTTTGGTTAACTCTACAGGCATTGACTTTACTAAAGTAGCAGGCTAATTAACTTTTCTGAAGTTTTACTTAAGTGAGAGGCTTAATTGGAAAGAAAATTATTAAAAAAATTAAGCTCTAAACACGTTGACGACGGCAGGCTACCGACTGCAATCTGACAAAAATAAAATGCCCACATTTATATGCCACAGTCATACGGCTACATGCCTAGCTTAGCGACTGTAGCCAACTTAGGCTTATTCTTAGTTTGTTGAGCCACAAAATTTTGTTAAAAAAATCATAATAAAACTAAAATGCTGTATAAGCATTGATAATCAAGAAGTGCGATATTTAATAAAGGGTCCGCCAAATAAAATTTTTTTTTTTTTTTTGGAAATGCTCTACTAAAACTACTGAATATTTTCTCAAATTTCTTTTTTTTTTTTTTTTTGAAAGTACAATCCTTCCGGTTAATAATGGAAAATAATTTCTTTCAAATGGCTGCCTCGGCTGGCCATGCAGTAGCCTACACGATCGGTCCAATTTTTAAGCACATTATCGATTGTGTGCAGCTGTACGAGTATTTCACCTATGGCTAAACGAATATTGTTCTTTAAATCGTCAATTGTCTCTGACTTGTTAGCGTAACACTTATCTTTGACGGCACCCCACAAATAATAGTCCAACGGTGTCAAATCACAGCTCAGAGGTGGCCAAACACCAGCAGCTCTGCGGCTGATAATACGATCTTCAAAAACACGGCGCAAAACATCGAGTGTAGCTTCGTCTGTGTGGCACGTAGCGCCGTCCTGTTGAAACCAAATGTTGCTAATATCCTCCTCTTCAATTTTTGTATGCAAAAATTCGTTCAACATGGCCCGATAACGATCGCCATTGACTGTAACGGCCACTTCTTGCTCATTTTCGAAGAAAAATGGCCCAAATATGCCTCTGGAGCAAAATTCGCACCAAGGAGTGACTCGTCTTGGGTGTATCGGCTTTTTAGTGTATGCGTGCGGGTTTTCTATCCTCAAGTGCGACAATTTTACTTGTTTACATACCCGCCAAGATCAAAATGAGCTTCAACTGAAAAGATGATTTTTTTGGCAGAATCGGCATCTTCTCTAAGTCGATCGCAGGCCCATTTAGCGCAGCGTATACACAACCATATTTGTTCAGCGGAAAGATAAAACTAATGATCTGTCAAATCAGACATGAGCTAAGTGTTACCATTCACGAAATAAGCACTAGTTGAAAAAAAAACGTTAGATGGCGGTCCTTCTAAATTTTTTTATCCTCTATGGTCGCCTAAAAAAAGCTTTTCCATAGAATCTGAAATACTGATGATTTTTGAAGTTAGACGACCATAGCGCATCAAAAAAATATAGAGGTTATCCATAGTCAGAAAATTTTTTTCCAATTGTTGCATAGTGTTATTGATGCATATGCTTTTGCATTTTAATAATGCATTAGAAAAAATTAATTGCATTTTTCTGTCAGAACGGCATGAGTGAAACCAACTTTAGATGACCAAACTAAGTTGAGAACGGAAATAGGGTGAAAACTTGTGATTAAAATTTTAATGTATATCGTAACGTCAATTTTTTTTTGTGATCAGCTGTTTATTATGATGGGGTTTCCTATATTTTTAAGTTGCCGCTAATCGAAATTGTAATCGTGTAGCCCATGCTGTTGCCTATATATTTAAAGCTTTTACTTTATTTTGCTTTATTTATGAAGTAGTGTAATATTATATATTAATACCCATAACATTCCATGAAGGAACATGGGGACTTCTCTTAGTCAATGAGCTGCACCCGATTCTATTTTTAAACTCATTGATAGGGACCTACAGCTTAACGCCGGCTCCGAACGGCAAATGCATTAGAGAAGCTTTCAATAGTAAATAATACTCATAACCACTTACCAGCTAATGTTATAAGGTGATACCGCTGTCGAAAATTTCTTTCGTTTCTAAGATAGTCTGGCCTGGTATTGAACCGAGGACCTTCTGGTTGAAAGGCGGGTGTCTTACCTACCATACCATGTCTTACCGGCCATACCACATATAGTGTAATACTTAAGTCGTTTTGTACCAAATTAATGTAATTTGTGTATAGCCTTTCATGTCTTTGTGGTGGCGGTTCTTATCTTTTGACATAAAATATTTTGCGAAATTATCAAATAATTTAATTTTTTTTTCGCCATTATTTCGTTTTCATTTTGTGTGTGGGTTCATGTTTTATCTGCACTTTGGCTTTTTTTTAAAAGCAGCACTATTTTCGACACAATTTTCTTTTAATGCTTAGATTTTTTATTATACCAGGATGTCGCTTAAAGTTTCATGTCGGGCTAAATTTATTGTTCTATTAATTTTTGGTTCAAATAATTTATTTGTTTGTCAAAACAGTGCGTTATTTATCAACTATGTGGTTTTCAAAATCGTTACATTTAGTAATGCGTTTTTTAAGAAATTTCATTTCGTGGCACTCAGATAATAATATATACTATGCAACAAGCAAACAAGCGTTTTTCGATCATTGTATGGTTAAAATTAATCATTTTTTGTCAGTAGTTATCTGTATTAACCGTTTCACCCGGCTTTAGGAGTTCGTGGTTCACCACACTTTTCTGGCCCCACCAGACATACAGCATTGTCTACTTGTCGAATCGATCTGTCGATGTTTTACAGCCGAAGTTGATGGCTGTCACAGATTAATCCATGATATTTTTGTTTAGACCATGATCATATATCTCGACAAGCATTCGATGCGACTCTGCAGCGCTTTTTTTAAAATCAATACAAAAACTTAATGTTTTCCGCAAATTATCGTTTTCTGGTACAAAATTCGCCATCTTTAACACGATGAGAAAATATGATGTTGTTTGTACACTGACTTGATGTATACTGGATATAATGTCATTGTCATACAGATGTCATTGCCAACACAAAAATAATTAAAGCTCGTTCACAATAAATGTTCCCTACGGAGACATTTGTATCTTGACGTCCACTTTGTACTGGTACATTTGATATACGGTAAGGAAACAAATGTCCTCTTGGGAGTCCCATAGGGATCTTACGTTGTGAGTCTGATCACTTCACACGATAGATTGATGGTACCTGAGACCACAATGTTCAGTAAATAAATGTGTTAATACTCAGAATTTTCTCCTGCTTAGCAATAATAGCTTTCGGGATCTAACAGGAGAAAGTGACATAAGCTTCTTCACTTGTCTCAGTCCAAAAAATTCCCCACTATCATCCGTGGATTGATTCGCAGCCACAGCAACACCGAAGGTAGGTTTTGACGACTTTCTCTAGTCGCCAAGCAGTTAGTTAAACGTTTTCAGGGTGACTCTAATGAGACTCAACATAGTTTAAGCTTGTTATGTACACATACATAAATACATACATACGAGTACATACATAATTCCAGCGACATCCCAAGTGGGGATCGTAAGTAAAAGGAAGATCGTTCCATAAACGAACGGTGCGACTAAAAACGAATTCTCTCTATAATGCGTTGTGTGATTTATCGGACAGTCAACAACAAAGGAATGTGCTCTAAGGGAAAAACGAGTACTGCGTGAAAATATATGATTATGCGGAATGAAATCCTTTATTTTGTTAGAACACATTCCCTTGTAGCACCGATAGTACAATGAAACACACGCCACATTGCGACGATGCTCTAAGGAATCGATAGAGTTCGCTACACTACCATCATTAATAAGCATCTTCACCTTCTCCTGTACACGGTCGAGAAGCCCCAAAATAGACTTTGAAGCACCGGCCCATACATGAGAATTGTATTCTATTTTGGGTCGGATATAGGTCTTGTAAATATTGAAAAGGTCAGATGAAGTGAAGTATTTCTTGCACCGTCTTAAAAAGCCGAGGCACTTGAATGCTTCTTTCGACACATTGACAATGTGATCGTTCCAACATACATCACAATGAATCGTCATGCTCAGAACATCAAGAGCATCTGACCCCTCAATATCTTCATTACCCATAGATCAGACGACACCACACCACCACGTCGTGCGACCCAACTCGCACAATCCTACTCGGAGATTACCGCCAAATCACATGTGAGGTGTCATTCATATTTCGTCTTTTCGCCCCAATCTTCAAAAGGTTCGGCCTGACAAATGGTGCTCTCGTCTGCGAAATAATAGGTAGGATTGGAGGTGAGAGGAAGAAAGTCGTTAAGAAGTATTAACCTTGTGTTACCCCTGAATTTATCCTTAACTAGTCGGATGAGATCTCATCTATAACCACTATTATAGAGCGATTTTTGAGAAAGCTCGATACAAACCGAGAGAAATAACTACCAACTCCAAAGGCAGTAAGTTATGTTACTAGCGCCTCATGCCAAACTCTATCAAATGCTTTGGAAATATCTAGAAGCCACAACTTTGCTCTCACCAAAACCATGAAAGCACTTGTTCCACCTCTCAGAGAGTACCGCCCGCAGGTCGCCAGTTGAACGGCGATTCTAAATATTTCACAAGGTGATGATTCACCATACTCTCCATAACCTTAGAAAGTGCCGAAGCCTCACCCTTTTTCATGACTGGCGTTACATTAACAACCTTCCAACAAGATGGAAAAATACAGACGCGATATGACGCAATGAAAAGGTTGGCTAATGGACGAGCCAGTGTCGAAGAATACTGCTTCAGGATCAGTGCTGGTATGTTATCCGGCCCAGAAGACTTGTTAACGTTGCGATTTGCAAGAACCATTTTTGCAGCACGGGCTCGATAGTATATACTAGGCATAGTCACGGATATGCTTTCAAGTGCGGGCAGTTGTTGGAGGCTCTCCGGCAAGTGAGAATTACTTGCAAATAATTCAGCTAAAAGGTTCGCTTTTTTAACCGGGTTCGTGAAAGCTCGGTCAAGCCTTATTAGAATTGGAATCGAACTAGCGCTATTCCTAAGTATTTTTTGGAGGTGTTCCGAAAAATGCAAAAACAGATGCTTGTTCTGCTCTGAAAAATATTTAATGAAAAATGTTTTTTCTCGAAAAATGCACCCTGATTCTTCAAGGTTACTTAAGCGACATATATATCATATAAAAGGTCTGTTTTTCTTCTTTTCAAATCAGAAAATAAATTTAAAATCTTGTGATATTTAGCTAAGTTGTTAACTTAGAAGTGTAGAAGTCCGGCCCGAAAAATCGGTTTTTTACCCGTAACTCGACATTTTGCAGGTGTTCCGAAAAATCCAAAAACAGATCCTTGTTCTACTAGATAGCGCCTATCAGAAAAGTGGTGTTATTTCCCAGGTACTTCAACTTCGTTTATTTCTGCAGCACTGTGTTCTTAGTGATTTACAACACATCGGTGTCAATTTTTTGTATTACCAAGTGGTAGTATAAGATCAACTCTAATGTTCTTATTCGTGTTACTTGATTATTTCCTTTGATAAGTACAATTATTATTTAAATATTTAATAACTTTTTTCTTTAAATTAAATGTTACTTTTAATTAAAGCGTTATTTATTACTATTTTTTGTTGGAAATTTTGTGCATATAATGTGCATATATCAGGCAAGTCGCCCAATAAGTCCGTAGTATGATTCATAGAAGGTGTTACTAGAATCTCATTTATATGGATTTTATTTAGTTCTAACCTTCAAACGAAAGGTGTATAAATTTGATAGCAATATGACTATTGATTCGTGAGTTATGGCATTTTGGGTGAAGCAACTTGTTATTAAAAAAAAAAAAAAAAAAATTGAAAAAAAAAACGAATTTCTAGTTTTAAGAAAACATTGCTTCTTATAGTGTAAACCAAACAATGACTTGATAAACATTACCCGAACTCTGCTCCATCGAGACAAATGGTAGAGAAGTGCTGGATTGCTGAATTTAAGCTTGATCGTACCAGCATATATGATGCAGAGAACAGTGGACGCCCACCTGAGGCTGTTATTCCAGAAAACATCAAAAAATCCACAAATTAGTTATGAACAATCGCAAATTGAAGATGCACGAGCTAGCTGACATTCTAAAGATATCAGATTTGGGTATGCGAAAGCTCTGCTCAAAGTGGCTGCCGCGTGAGCTCACAAGTCGTGACACAAATCGATGAAAACGATGATAACATTTAGGGAGATCGATTATTCGACTTTTTTCAAAAACCGGTTTTCGCATATTTCGAGAAGTAGCACTTTTAAAAAACCGGTTTTCGATTAATAATAATTCAAGTAAGCGGTTAACCGTTTCTTTTATTTAAATAAAATTGTTCCTAATTCTTGAAGCACAGAACTGTACCACGTCGTTTTAAAAATAAGCAAAAGCTGATGGAGAGCTTAAAATTAAAGTTGCAATCAATACTAACAATTATTCCAACAAATCTCATAAAAACTATACAAAAACGGTGTGTGGAGGTTATAAGTAACAAAGTTTATTATAAAAAATACTGAAAAATGCTTAAGTTTCGAACAGCTACTCAAGGAGCTAATTTCGTTTTTGTTGTATTACTTGGTAGAGCAATGAAGTAAAAGGTTCGTTATTATAGTTATAATTTAGGTGCCCAAGATAACAAAAATTAAATTTTTAATTTCGAATAAATCCATTAGTAATATACGAGTGCCTACGAGTAATTGCCTCGACAAGAAAATTTGTTTAGATTTCGAGGAGCACTGTATGAAAATTTATGCATCACGTATTTATTAGAGTGAGTGTCACTGTGGTTTGTTCAACCAAGAAGTCGTCGGTTCAATCCCAGGCAACACCATCTGACAATTTTCAACAACGATATCACCTCACAACATTACTAGCGATTGTTTATGTGTATTTACGCTGTGAAAAACTTCACTACCTAATATATATGCCGTTCGGAACCGCCGTTTGGGGATTTGTGGGCTTTCAACAAGTCTAGTTTATCATTTTCCATATATAAAAATCAACATTCATTTACAGAAGTTGAGAAAAGTTTATTTTTGCTCTAAATTGCATATCTTTTTCGATCTACCTTGGTTTTCACGCTCTCTGTGAGACGTTCAAGTTTGTCACATATACGAAAATAATCAAATTTCTAGAAATAGTTAAACGAGGAGCATATTTTCAATAAAAAAAATATACAAACGTGTAAATGAAACCGTTTTAAATTAACCGGTTTATTCGTTATTCGCACAAGGAAGATTTTTAAAAAAGTGTATTCGACAACGCAAAAAAAACCAGCTAAAACCGGTCATATAATAACCGTCCGATCTTCGTAGTAACATTTTAATGAATTTGGCTTCGAATTGCTATCCCACTCACCGTATTCTGCAAATTTAGCCCCCAGCTACTTTCACATATTTTCAGATCTCAAGAAAATGCTTGCTGGAAAGAAACTTAGGTCCAATAATGAAGTTATCGCTGAAACTGAGATCGATTTCGGCGAGAAGGAGAAATTGTGCTAAAGGGTCCGCCATCTTACGTTTGCTTATTTCGTGAATGGTAACACTTAGCTCATATCTGATTTGACAGATAAGTAGTTTTATCCTTTCGCTGAACGAATATGTTTGTGTATGCGCTTAAACTTCGCTTCGCTAACTGGGCCTGCGACCGATTTACAGAAGATGCCGATTTTGCCAAAAAAAAATCATCTTTTCAGATGAAGCTCATTTTGATCTTGACGGGTATTTAAACAAGCAAAATTGTTGCATTTGAGGCACAGAAAACCCTCACGCACACATTGAACAGCCGATACACCCAAGGCGAGTCACTGTTTGTTGCGGATTTTGGTTCAGAGGCATAATTGGGCCATTTTTCTTCGAAAATGAGCAAGGAGTGGCCGTTATAGTCAATGGCGATCGTTATCGGGCCATGTTGAACGAATTCTTGTTCACAAGAATTGAAGAGGAGGATATTAGCAGCATTTGGTTGCAACAGGACGGCGCGACGTGCCACACAGCCGAAGCTACACTCGATGTTTTGCGTCCTGTTTTTGAAGTTCGCATTATCAGCCGCAGAGCTGATGTCGTTCGGCCACCTCGGAGCGGCGATTTGACACCGTTGGACTATTATTTGTGGGGTGCCGTCAAAGATAAGTGTTATGCCAACAAGCCAGAGACATTTGACGCTTTAAAGGACAATATTCCTGAAGCCATTGGTGAAATACAGCTGCACAGAGTCGATAATGTGCTTACAAATTAGACCGATGGTGTAGACTACTGCATGGCCAGCCGAGGCAGCCATTTGAATGAAATTATTTTCCATTATTAACCGGAAGGATTGTACTTTCAGATAAAAAAAGAAATTTGACAAAATATTCAGTAGTTTTTTGTTAGAATTTAAAAAAAACCTATTTGGCGGACCCTTTACAAAAGTGGTATCGCAAAGTTGGAAAATGACTCTACTCGTTCTATCGCCCTCGAAGGCAACTTTATTGAATAATAAACTCGAGTTTGGTAACAATTTTGTTTTTTTCTTCCTTATCTTAAGGACTTATGGAATGACCTGATACATATTTACTTTAAAAAAAAAAATTCTCATAAATTTAAATAGAAAATTTTCATAATTAACAAATAACTTTTGACGTATGATTTATAATTAAAGCTATGGAGTTGCACATCAATCATACGCCGTAGGATGTATGTTTATGGTAAAAAAGGTATTATAATGCATTTTATATACTCGTACATAACTTATATAATACATAATTAACATAATTAATTAATGAACTATAAAAAAAAATTTGTTTATTTTTTTTATTTATTTATTTAACAACTAGAATTTGGTGGCAACTTAAAACACTGTTTGAAGAAAAACCTTGAATTTGTATTAAAAAATATGTTTTTATGTAAATTTCTGCTTTCATAACGATTTTTTTTATTTCTTTGAAATACATTACATTCAGGTACATTGTTAACTGATTTTGTGTAATTGTATACTCTTGTAGAAATATTCGTATTTTGTTTTGTGTTTGTTTTTGTTTTTGTAAGAATAATTAATACCATAATGTCACACTTAAAATAAATTCATAATGACATTTCTTTTAAACATAATTGTAAATAATAGTGGAACCGTAACGCAATGCATTTCATTTAATAAAAGCAAAAAAATACAACAAATATACACAATACGAGATACTTTAGAGAAAAACAGAAGAAACATTTCATTTTTTTTTTTTTTGTTAATTTGAACAAGAAATGTTAACCGAATTTTTAAAATAAAAAAGCAGGAAAAAAAGAAGAACTTGAAAACGATGACGATTTAATATTGTTTATGGCGTCTTAGTGATGAGTTGTTTTACTATGGCTGCACTTTCATAAACTGTCATGTTATCCATTTACATAGAAAAAACATGAATTTGTTCATAGAATATATGATAATTGTGGTTGAATACTTTTCTGTCATAGAATATTTGTACTTGGCACAGTATTTGTATTATTCATGACAAACTACTATGTAAGGATTTGCATTATCAATCTGAGATGTTAAAATTTAGTTTCTTGAGGTTGTTGGCATATCAAACGAGCGAGTTTATCAACTGATGGCCTACCGGTTGCCTATATGCAACAAATGAAAAAAAACTTTTTTTTTTTTTCTGGACCATGAATAACCACTATATTTTTTTGATAGCGGTCGCCTAACTTCAAAAATCATTAACATTTCAAATTCTATGGATAAGTTTTTGTTTTAGAATTTTTTTTCTAAAATGTGAGATTTTTGAAGAGGCTGCTTCATACATCTTATGATAACTTTGAAATGACTTATTCGATTTCGTTAAGCCATTTGATAAAAAATTCCAAATTATAACAGCTTTAGGTCGTTCTTATATCATTTTCTAATATAGCCCGTATTTTTGGAGTTATTGAGAAACATATTAGAAAAAACGTTTTTTTTTTTTTTTGATTCAAAATTCACCAATAACAGAAAGCAGCAAACATATACCAGTTTCACTATTTATTCATAAGGTCGCTTATAAAGGAAATCAAATAAACCGTAATTCATCAAAATCGATGGGTTCATAACGCCCCATGAAGTGAAAGTACATAATTTAGAAAAAATATTTTTTATTGTAATTGTATGTAATGGGTGTCGTATAAGCGATATATATTTTTTTTCATATATTTTTTTCGATATATTTTTTTTTTTATGTTAACAACATCGACATCGTTGCCATCTGAAGCCTCCTAATCGCTATTCTCCGCATAAGATCCATCAGTAGACAAACCTTCATTCCATTTATCGATTTCATTTAGATTTATGGCATTGTTTGGCATAATTTCATTCAAAAGATTTCGTTGATTCAGTTGTACCAGCGGTAAATCATCATCGCTGTCGTAATCACCTGAATCCCAATTTAATAATTTGGACCAAGAATTTTTTAACACTGTCGGTTATATCTCATCCATGATGGTTTTAACAATATTATTGCGTTTCAGATTGAATGTCGTTTCAAAAGCTCAACTGAAATAGCAACTTACTTCCTTAAATGAGTTTTGTAATTTTAATGGGATTTTAATCCATTGGCTGAACTGTTGTTGTTATCTACAAGCAGAAGAGCTTTTGGGGCCAAATTATTGTCTTCAGAAAAACGAATGACTTGTAGAACAAAAAAATTAAAAAAATATGGAACTTAAAATATGCATTAGTGAAACATACTATCTTGTGAAACCAATCATTAGATATCCGGGAAATCATTCACGCATTTTTCGAAAAGTCGTAATAAAGTGGTTTATCAAAACCTCTGAAGCTTCTCGGCTTTTTAGCTTTTCCAATAACCAATGATTTTAGTTTATGTGAGAATTAGCGCCTAGTAAAATCGAAACGCATTCTCTTTGAATTTTAAATCCTTTTGCCCCTTTTTCACAAGAAGCGACAAATGTTCTATCTGGCAGACAGCGGCAAAATAGATCGCTTTCATCAATAACCAATAACCCCATTTCTGCGACTTTTGCACGAAATCTGTGTAGCAATTGAGTGACCTCAACAACATCACTCGAAGGTATTTCACCACCAATCCATCACTCTCAGTAAATGCGTTTCATCTTTCCATTTCTTCATATTCTGCCTTTTTTATTAATTTTTTTTTCCTTTCTGATAGCTACTGGTAACTGGATCTACTATTTCTTATTTTTTGGACTTTGTATAGCTGATGGAAGATTTTGTCACATTAAAATCTTGAGCTTAGCGATTTCCACTCACGCCTTAATTAAGTCTTTTTAATATTTTTACCTTGGCATCGAGAGTTTAAGTATTTTTTTTAATTCACACGTATGAACACTTCACTTTGATCTTCAGTTGTCAACTGAACCCAATTTGTACAATCATATCAAATTTCAAACGCATATGACGAAATTGTACACACCACGAATAACTTGGTGATTCCCCGTTTTATTTTGATTTTAATGAGCGAAAAAAAGAATAATTTTTAATTAAAATAAAAAAATAATAATAATAAGAAACCCCTATTCTAATTTCAGAGCGTCCAATACATTGAAATGGCCGCTTCTAATATCTGGACAGTTCGAATTTGTGAGATTCTATGTACTCATGAATATCACTCATACGCTCAGTGGAATTTTCGGCAATTACAGCAATAAAATTTTTTTTTTTCACAACTAGGTAGGTACGTTTACTGTATTGGGAATAAAATAAGACTCTAAAAAAACTTATCCATAGAATCTGAAATGCTAATGATTTTTGATGTTATGCGACCCTAGTCCATCAAATATATTAAATATCAAAGGTATTTTAATATCCTTAAAAAATAGTTCTTATTCTCTTGAAACACACCGGAATAGAACTTTGACTAGACATCCTACCTTCTTTATATAAAAGTGGTTTCAAAATGTGCCAACCTAATGTATAAACGTGGCCAATTCGTAGTGTTTTCTTTGATATGTTGGCTAATTTTGGGATCGTCTTCGTAATGGGTGAAAATAAAAAAAAGCTCAGAAAGTTTGCAAAAGTGTATGAAACTTATATTTCGAGCAATAAGTCTATGCCGGCCACATAGTTTTTAAAAATTATTTTATTCAAATGTTGCCCGCATCTACAGCTTAGATGATTTATCCATGATCTCCAAATTTGATTCAGTTTTTCCAGCATTTTTTGTCGGCACCTCAACAATGCTGACTGTAAATTTATCTTGGAGGGCAATAATTGTGGCTGACTTACCTTGTACAATGTGTGCAACTGTGGTGTGGTAGGTAAGACACCCGCCTACCAACCAGAAGATTCTCGGTTCAATACCAGACCAAATCATCTATAAAAAAGTTTTTCAACAGCAGTATGACCTCATAACATTAGTAAGTACTTGGTTATACGTATTGCTACTATTGAAAACTTCTATAATGCATGTGCCGTTCGGAGCCGACGTTAAACTATAAGTACCTTTCAATGAGAATAAAAATAGAGTCGGGTGCAGCTCATTGGCCGAGAGAAGACCCCGTGTCCCTTTATGAAATGCTATGGAAATTAACTTAAGTCCTGTACAATAGAGACTTTACTTATACCTACAGAACAAATTTAGTAGAGCCAACCAAGTCATATTTTTTCATTTAAGCCAAAAAAAAAAAAAAACTTCAGTAATCATGGCCCGATACATTGCGATTTTAATCCTTGGCAGTAGTACGGCCTATGACGCTACCGGACCACAACTTGCACTGTGCTGTGCTTCTCTTAGCGTGAATTGTTGTCTCGTGAAATGTCTTTGTCTGCTCGTCACACCACATTCTAAAAATCTGTTTGTTACCGTACCCCTTGAGTCAAAAATAAACTTCGTCCTTGAAAATAATTTTTCGATTAAAACACATTTCTCTTTATTATTAAAATTCATGCTATGCAAGCGTTGTTCGCTTTTAGTCTCGTCATGGTAAAATGGCAAAACTTACTCAGCATTGCGATATGTCATGAATCTTTATTTTACACTGAAATCAGCTTAAAAAAAAAGCCGAAAAAGAGATCACCCGCTTGCAAAACTATAGCATTTATTGGTCGTCGTTGTAAGATTGATGAAAAATTTAAAGCTGTTGCGACAAGTTAGTGATATAAAGAACGTCGCTCAAAAATAACTGGTATTTTGCTGTTGTAACCTAAAACGAGGAAGAGTTAGAGATGATCGAACCCTTATTGTGTCATTGTCCTAGACTTTCGGACTAGAGGCATCGAGTTTTAGGTGAATTTACGATCCAAACCCTAACTTGACTGTCGTGTGCTCACTCTACTGTTATTCTACGGTTTGCCAATGGCCTCAGTGGGTTGTGGCATGGGGATTAATTGGATTTTGTGGTAATTGTATGTACTAAGTGTCGTATAAGCAATAACTTTATTTTCGAAATTCATAAATATTTCTCATACGTTTTTGGCAATTACAGCAAAAAGATATTTTGTTTTCAAAACAAGGTACTTTCACTTAATTGAGAATAAAATATATATTTACCAATCGATTTTCATGAATTATGTTTTTTTTTATTTCTATATGCAGCTTTATGATTAATTAGTGAAGTTGATAAATATTTGCTGCTTTTTATTTTGGATGAACTTTTATAAATCAAAAATTTCATGAATCAAAAAAAGTGTTTTTTATAATATTTCTTAGAAATTATGATCTGTCAAACGTCAGATGTTAAAATTTTAGCCAAATTCATCGATTAGTTTATTTGTTGTAGTCGTTTGAAGTGAGCAACTTTTGTGTTTTTTGGAAAATGGAAAAAAGTGAATTTCGTGTAGTGATTAAACACGAAAGAGACAAAAGAAAAGCTTGATAAGCATTATGACGAATCTGCTCCGTCAGATTGTATGGTAAAATATTGGATTTCTGAATTTAAACGGGGCCGAACAAGCACTGAAACAATACCATCAACTGGAAGGCCAAAAGAGGTGGTTACTGGAGAAAATATCAAGAAAATCCTCGATATCATTATGAATAATCGCCGGGTCCAAATACGTAAGATTGCTGAAATGGTAAACATATCATATGAACGTGTGTTCAACATTTGCATGAACATTTGCATATGAAAAAGCTATCGGCAAGATGGGTGCCGCATTTGCTCAGTGATGAACAAAAACGAGTTCGACCGATCACTTCACAGCGGTGTTTGGACATGATAAAGCATAATACTGCTGATTTTTGGCATAGATTAATAACTGTTGATGAAACGTGGATCCACCACTACACACCTGAAACCAACAATCATTCGAAGCAATGGATGGAAGCTGGTGGAAGTGCTCCGAACAAGGCGAAGACAGCGAAATTGGCTGGCAAGGTTATGGCCACTGTATTTTGGGATGCACACGGAATATTGCTCATCGATTATCTTGAAAAGGGATCCACAATCACAGGAGAATATTATCGTGCATTATTGGATCAATTATCAATTGGTTGATGCAATCAAAGAAAAACGACTACATTTAAGCAAGAAAAAAGTGCTCTTTCTTCAAGACAACGCACCGGTTCACACAGCATTAGATACGATGCTAAAACTACGAGAAATCCACTTCGAATTGCTTGATCACACACCTTATAGTCCAGATTTAGCCCCTAGTGACTTTTTCCTGTTTCCAAACTTGAAAAAATGGCTCGCAGGAAAAAGATTCATCTCAAACGAAGAAGTGATTACCGAAACTAGTGCGTATTTTGAGGAGTTCCCAAAATCGTATTATTCAGATCGTCCGCCTTCGTATGTTTCTCAATAACTTCAAAAATATGGGTTATATTAAAAAATGATATTAAAATGACTTAAAGCTGGTGTAAAAATGATTTCTTAAACATATGACTTAACGAAATGGAATAAGTCATTTCAAAGTTATTTACATTTTAGAAAAAAAATTTTAAAAAAAAAACTTATCCTTAGAATTGGAAATGCTGATGATTTTCGAAGTTAGGCAACCATGGCGCATCAATAATATACCATACTGTAAGTAGTCTTTATATATTAATTTTTGGTGAGAAATTAGCGCTGTTTTTAGGAAAACAATTTGTTTTTTTTTTTTTTTTCTAAAAATTTATGAAATTGTAAAACTGCTCTTTTAAACTCTTACAAATAAAGTTGCTGATTATCATTCATTTATTTTATTCAATTCCTGGAATCTCTATTATCCTTTTCTTTGAAAGTGATAAACTTACAACATTAAACATACAATGTATTGGCTTTATTAACACGCTTTACAATGTCAATCTGCTATCAAACGACTTACATTAATACTATGCTTAGACACAAACACCAACATAAACACAAACACACAGAAGCATATGTTTTAAGAAATGTATTTAGTAGAACTAAAGTAACAGTAAAATGTACGTGTACAGTGTACACGCATATTTACACAAGTAGCAGTTTATTGGAGCACATCAATTAAATCTCATACAAAAACTCTACTACAGCACAGCAATAAAATTGACACTCTCACTGTTACATTTACTTTCAACGCTATTTCACCACTGTACGCTTAGTAGTATGTGTGAGTTTGTAAACTTTACTATTTATCATATCATTCCCTCTCTGCTCTCTTATCCTATTTAACTCACTACTTGTGTCAGAAGTTACTTTAAATATTCAAACAAACACATCACACATCGCCATACAATGTTGCTGTTCTTTTTTTAAGAGAATTTCTTGTCTGTTTGCTTGTAACAAACAGTATGTGCGTAAGTAAAGAAAGTGTGAGAGAGGAAGAGAGAGGGAGAGAGAAAATTAGAAAATTAGGTTTATGTACGCAGATAAGTGTTTGTGTAAGTTTGTATGTATGTATGTATGCATGCGTATGTTTGTCTTCATTAAAAACATGACTGATTTTAACATGTCAACGCATTTAATGATTTTACCATTCAAGTTGCTCTTGCTCTTAATTCACTGCCTTATTCACTCATTCATTTAGTCATTTAGTCATCTATTTAGTCATTCAATTTGTCATAGCATTTTAACAGCAAGCAACCACCAACAACTAAACATTTATTCACTCAGGCAAGTCAGTTACAAAATGTTTGTTGTCTTTTATGGTTAACCTCAGTTGAAGTTAAAGATGAATGAAATGGATGATGGGCATGAGTGAATGATTGGTTGGCTAAGTAAAGGGAATGGCTGAGATGCTATTACAAACCGTTTTCCATGCTGCTCATTTTTATTTCTTTTGCTCTCGACTTCTTCTACTTTGGCTATAATTTCTTTTTTTTGCTTTTTATTTCACTTTTAAATTCACTCTCTAGTTTGCTTGAAATTTGCCTTCATGGCAGATAAATTTTAAATTTTTTTATTGTATAAAGGCCATTAGTTGTTGTTTTTATTAGCGTTTCATATCTATACAAAAAGACTGCAGTTTTGTGTTTTCTTTACGTATTTTATAGTTAAATTAATTACTTTGTTTGTAATAAATTGTTGTAATCAAAAGCATTCCATTACGTTTTTATATTCGCTCGAATATTGGCGTTGTTTAAATGCAAATGTAGGACATTTTAGTTAATGAGACGTAAACAGAGTTTTAATTTGAATTTGAAAATATTTTTATATGCACTTACCAGGATTTAATTGTGGTTTTGATTAGAAAAATATTTAAATTTGTTTTAAACAAAAATTAAATATATTTGGCAAGATGTTGACAGAAAAGAAATATAACTCATACACCTCCATAAGTTTAGAATTGGAAATCACATGGATTTTTAAGTAATTTACTGTGTAGGTTAGGTTATGCTAAAACAGGCAGCACTTACTACGAATAGCCCACTTACGCTAAAAAGGCATAATATAATGCGCATATTATGACCTGAAAAAAGATAATCGGGACTACGTGCTCACTGACTTCAAGCCAGCTTCCATAACGCAGCGACAGATACAACTCACTGACAGATACTTACAGCAGCATTACGATGTTCATAAGCTGTCTTCTTCACAGAGCCAGACATTCCAAATGTAAGTGACTCATGGCAATAACTACACCACATTAATACACAATACACAGGACGGACATCATGTCTACCATCTAGGCAATGATGAGAGATCATACAGCACTTTTAAAGCATTACGTCCGGTATCTTACCAATGACAACTATAATGTTACCTTCTACGGCAGCAAATGGGCCGGACTTTCCCTGTTCACGAGATACTTTATTTATCCCTACAAAAAAAGTTCAGTAGAGACAAATTGCATGACCTTGGCGATCAAAACGCACGATTAAATGCTCACCAAAATCGCCCCTTAATAGCTTCATGTACGTGACATAATGACAACATCTGTTTATGGTAAAAAAAATGACTCGTGATAATACCTACCACAGCCAAAATCCTCCGTCTCTTCATATTCATTAGCTCACTAGTCCTCCTCCACCAGAGAAGAGACAGCTCTCTCGCTAGCCTATAGGCCTCCATTTCCAAGAGAACATATTACTGGCCCACATGGAAAGTAGAGATAGGCATACCTCTATACAACACGCTTTTACTGCCCTGTCTCGATAGTTCATCTATCACACAGTTCTTCGGAATATCACGGTACCCATATCAGCCTGGAATCGCAAATTTTCGGATCGGAGTTAGTGATGAGTGGCATTCCCACACTTGCGGAATTTAGCTAACATAGTTTTCAAAGACTTGTATGCCGCTTGACTATGAGTATGAGTCAGTTGCTTAACGTGAGTAACTATCCTAGGACTTTACTTCACGATGCCAATACACGAGTGAATACAATGCGTCCACCAACGCCTCCACCTATGATTAAAATAACCAGTGAGTACCAATTCGAAGCCATGTTGCTTGGACATGACCTCCAGCTTGGTAATGTGTCGGAGACACACGGCACATGGAAAATAATGTAACTCCACACTGAGCCAGCACAGCTTTTCCCGCGATTTGGGTCTAAGCCACAACCACCACATTGCGCCCACAAGAGGGCCTCACTGTAATCGGGCAGGGACTACGGTCCCTGGGGGTTCCAATATTCGTGGTACCAGAATTAAGCCTCTGGGCAGGGTTCGTAGCATAATGCTTCTACCAGTGTAAGTCCCAAGCGACTCCGAACTGGTGGCCAGGATGAAGGAGAAAAACACCAAACAGCAAACAGGATACACAAGAAAAACGAACAATTTAACAAACAGCCAACAATAACATAGGAACACAGCATACAATAAACAGCAAACAGGAACAGCACGATGGCAGGAGCAGGAGACGAACTAATGACCAACCAAACACCAAAAAAACTCCAAGTCAGAGAGTCCCAGTATTGGAAGTAGAGGAAATGCATCTCCTAACGTTCGTTCGCAAGAGCGCCCAACTACCCAAGAATCCCATTGTCCTGCAAACATCTACTGATATCCCAAGTCCTCCAGTATTAATGATTCCCATACTATCTAGATTCCTAATGTCAGTATAGTCTGACACGTCGTCCTTACATGGCTCCAGTCCTCAGTTCCCAACCCACACTGACTGTCCGCAGATTCAGTCTGGACAATTCGATGTAAAAATGCATTGAGAGAGCCAGGTCTCGTTAGTATGAACCCCAGTATTAAGCCGAAGCCGAAGTCTGGGTGTTCCTGTACGAACGTCACGTCCGGAGTAAACTTGTCTATCTACGAGGCACCCCTGCAAAAGGCCTTATATCTGTCTCTACCCATGTCAAGATAAGAAGCAGAAAGCCAGTCATACGTACGAAGTGGCAGTCCTTTCTTGATACTGCGACGTATTACCTCTAAATTAAGTGGCGCTGCACCAACAAGAACCTGCAAAGCATCGGTAGATACAGTCCGACACACCGAAAGAATTTTGTTTCGTCCAACAACATACATGACCGTCTCGTACCACTCAGAAGATCCATACCTTGCACAAGCAACGAATAAGCCATTTTATATGATACAAACGGCAGGCCAGCCGAGACACAAATCAGTTCTTAGTATGCCGTCAACTTATGCTTAACATGCGTGGAAGCTCATACGCTCTGCCATAACTATTCCGAGGTACCTGACCTAAGTTACACAGCGAATGCTCTTATCACCAATTCTTAACAGTGTTAGTCGCCCGAGTGCTAATGTGCTCCTGAGCGACATCATTATCGTCTTGTCTACTGCGAAATCAACACCAACCTCTACACCCGCAAGCGATACGAACGGCTTGAACACCCTTTCTCTCCAGCTCAGCACGAGACTGGTCTTCGCTCAGGATGAGGAAGGCATCCGCATACGCACACAGTTTAAGTGTTGACCCGAGCTGCCATAACAGAGTATTCATCATGAGGTTCCAAATAAACTACAAATGGACTACAGATGGAACCCTGCAGCCAACCACGAACAACCTCTATCTACACCGTTTTTTTTTCCTATCCTCGAAATAGCTACGCCATATGTGCAACTCACGACAACCAAGCTCAAGCATATCCTCCTAGTCGTGGTTATTTTGCTTGCAAGCCAATTAGTGACTTCCCGAATGGTCACCACGTCCTCTTGAAAGACGCTGTAGCAATGAGCAGGCTAGGCGAGATCATAAGTTCTAGAGAGGATTTACCTCACTCCATAGTTAACTTTATAACCATCGGTGAAAAATCGCCAGCAAATTCTGCCAGAATCTAATCTAACGAATATGCGTGTTGTATTTAGCAATTGGTAGTAAAGGCGAGGTTTATTAATTCATTCTACTCGGAATTACATCGACTTGTCTCGCATTATCGGTACGTCCCTCACTCTGAGAGATCCCAATACTATATACCCCTACCCTCAGCATGGCCGCACAGACCATAGGTTTCGCCATAATATCTGGCGGTCGGAAATCGAGGAAAACAATGTGGGTTTCGAAGAGCGTTGACCACCATACTACGAAGACCACAATCAGGGTTGATCATTGAATCTATTCCAACAATCTACGATGCAATTGAAGCTGAATTAATTAATTAATTTCGATGATTTTCCCTTCAAACTTTGCTTGGGAAATTATGTAGTTCTAATCATAATTCTTATTTGAATTTTAAATGAGAGAATTAATTACAAAAAGTCTCTACAGAATCTGCTTCAAAAGCTCTAAATAATATTTGACTGTAATCTATATATAATTCAATTCAATCCTACCTGAAACTTTGTGCTGAAACAATAAAAAAAATTACGAAATTATTAAACAGATTTCTTATATAAATTGTTTTATTTTTAATTTCATTTTGTATCATTTAAATAAATCAAACGAAAATGAGAATGAGAATACGAAAATAGCAGGAATGCAAATTTGTATAATTAATTCCAATAAAAAAGTTTACTTCAACTTTATCGTCTACTCTTTGCCAAAAAAAAGTATCAGACAAATCTGCTCAAAACATTCATCTTTTTTTAAATGTTATTATTAGCTTTTTCACCCTACATATCTGTGGGTAGTGGTCGTTTTGATTTTTTTGTTTTGTTGTATTTTATTATTGTATCAATAAATCAAATCCTAACAGATCAATAAAAAAATATTTTTACAAATATCAAGCTGGGCACCCCTGTCGTTAATTACATTGCTAAAAACAAATAAACAATAACAACTTCGTGTCTGTGTACAGATAAATAACAACAACATAAATTGAAATGCTTACAAATAAGAATATACGGTAACAACAAAAACATGCAGAAGAAAAAACAAGTAAGAAACAACAACAAACCACAACAAATAACAAGAGCTGAAAGAAGTAGATGTTTACATTCGCTTGGCTTAATAAGAACTAAAAAGAGAGTAAAGAAAAGAAATGGAATCTAGATATAGAGAGGTTCAGGATAAATATAGAGAGGTTCAGGATATTTCGAAGTGTTTTTTTACCCAACCATATAAAAAGCACATCGATGTGAACAGGTTAATTTGGTGTAAACTCAGCGAACGAGTTATAGGTTCAACTAAGTGTAAAGAGAGTTTAATGTGCTTAAATTCTACTTGAAGAGCTTGTGATCGAACCTAAGTTGTAACTACAATCGGGTTGGAAGATATTTTAGTAGAAAGATCTGTCGAGTAATTGTTGTTGTTTACAAAATTGTCAACAGATGGAATAATCAAGAATAAAAATTGTTATTGCTTGTAAAAAGGGTACAAGCAGGGTACAAGGATTTTAATTAAAAACTAAACACAAGATTTATATTGTTTTAACTACAATCTATGAACTCATAAATAAACGTTTTTAAAATGTTAAAAATGTAACAATATTGTAAATGTAACAATATTGGGTATAGAAATTAATAATGTCATTTTTTTTTGGCTTGAAAAATCCATTTATTATAATAACAATATGAATTGATAATTTTTTTTCTTGCACCAAAGAACTGCTGATTACTGATATCCTGTTCTGAAGTAAAGCGTATTCCAGTAAGGGCGCTCTGCATCGATCGAAACAAATAGTAGTCAGAAGGGGCAAGGTCTGGGCTATAAGGCGGGTGAGCTAAAACTCTCCATTCACTGTTTTCCAAATAGTTTATGACCGGTCTTTCAATATATGGCCGAGCATTGTCATGATGGAAGATTATAGCCTCGTGTCTGGTCGAATATTCTGGTCGTTTTTTATTGATTGCTCTCTTTGAACGTAGTAATTGTGTTCGTTATAGGCCCCTGTTATCCTTTGACTCGATTTCAATAGCTCGTAATACAAAACATGGACATTCGGCTTTGGCGTTTATTTCGCTGGTTGGCCGGGCTTTACATATGACTTTTTGCGCTTGGGGTGGTTCTAGCCCCAGCAGAGGACATGACGAGGAAAAAATGTAATTGTGGTTTTGATTGTTTAATAATAAAAAAAGGCTTAAACTTCTTCCCTCCAGACAACTCCATCTAAATAAAATGAAGAAAAAAAGCCCCCCTGACCCTTCTCACATACCTCTGGCGCTGATGACAAACATCAGACGAATGATCAGGAAAAACGCACAACCTACTGGAAAAAAATTACAATGCTAAAGTAAAGATCACCACCAATTAGCAAGGATCTTCACCGCTACACACAAAAAATCATATGGAGGTAGCTACAGCGGTTTAATCATCTACTTAACTTGAAATATCAAATTGATAAAAGAAACTGAAAGAAAGCAATAGATGTTTTGTGGAAAGCCAATATAATCCCTAGAGAAGTGACGGAAAAAAAATAGTAATAATAATACGAAGCAAAAATTACAACTTTTTGTAGCGTTAAAGCATCATTTTTGATAAGCACAAACGCCTTTCAACGTCCCTCAATTCATATGCGATCCTATTTTCTTGCTTCTGAATGAATTCAAATGCTTTTAAACGTAAGGAGGTGGCTTGTTGTGTGAGACCCAATGATAACGCAAATTCTTCTTCTTCGTCGAGTAATGCTTTCAATTCCTCATCTTAAATTTTTCCCGCTGACCAGGCCTCTCCTTGCCCTCTGTGTCGAATTCACCTCTTCTGAATCCCGCAAAATATAGTTGACAAGATTTTTGAGTTGGTTCGTATTGACCGTAAGCTTCTACCAACAATCAATAACTTTCAGCAGCCGTCTTCTTCAAATGAAAGGAGGTTATCGGACTTTCACACAAAACATTTTTTTGAGGCACGAAATTCGACATTATTACAGCGTTTGGAAAACATGTGTGTTTACACTTTTTCATCCATCGAATACTGAATTATAATAACAGATGATTACCCTCCGAAATACCATATTTGTTATTATTAACACAAGCCATATGTGATAGTTATGCCATATATTGTCCAAATCGGCATTATTTACTTGTACACCCAATATATTAGAAAATATTAGAAATACTAATGCAAAATTAATACAGCAAAGTTTTACGTAATTCGCTCTATCATTCATAATTCAGATGTACTTAATTCGCTCTCTCATTCATAATTCAGATAAACGTAATTCCCTGTACAACAATTGGAGAGCGAATCATCTCAATTGAAAGCAGCTTAGTTTTGATTATGCTTTGAATTACTAAAACCCCAATTTGATCTTTTTTGCTAAATATCAAGCATAAAAAACCAAGCAAAGTAAACACAAAAGGTATTCACGTGTGCTCCACTGATTCCCTTTGATTTTGTATATTAAACCTGAAGTAATTATATTTCTTTTTCCTGTCATATCTACCACTCAAATTAATCAACTCCACAAAATTAATAGAGATAACAAAAAAAAAAGAAAACAAATAGTTGTCAGTACCAATTGGAAAGATGTCGTTTGAACAGGGTAATTCGAATAAGTAATTCAAACATCGAACAAAGCAATTTAGAATCTCGTGTAAACACTTTTAATCAAAATAACGATATGAATATCATTTGTTGGCCTATATGTTAAGCTTGTTAAAGACAATATAGTAATAAAACTATGGATATCGCTTATCCTTAGCTTTCGCTTACGAGTATAAATATTTTTTTTTTTAATAATATTGTGGTATAGCCTTTGCAATATGCGTTCTGTACCGAAAACAATTCCGTTTTTTGTTTTTTTGTTAATGCAGTACAAATTGTTGCTCATGTTGTTGATACAGTAGAATCTCACAAATTAGAACCACTTTGTGCACCGGCCAGTTCGAATTTTTGTAAAGTTTGAAATTCTGGAATTTTTTTCATAGAAAAACTTTTAAAAAGTTTTTTATTTATTAGGTAGTTTATGAATTTTTAACATAAAATCAGTAATAGTTGTTTGTTTTTTGATTTGCTTAAACCGGATACAATTACATATATCGTTACGGACGTCAAAAAGGTTAGACAAGTGTTTACTGGCAAAAATATCACTGGTTTTGCACCATTTTATAACATTCAAGGACTTTTGAATAACGAATAGCTGGCGTTATATTAACAACATCGACATCGCTGCTATCTGAAGCCTCCTAATCGCTATTCTCCGCATAAGATCCGTCAGTAAACAAATCTTCATTCCATTTTTCGATTTCATTTAGATTTATGGAACTGTTTGGCATAATTTCATTCAAAAGATTTCGTTGATTCAGTTGTGCTAGTGGCAAATCATCATCGCTGTCGTAGTCGCCTGAATCCAAATTTAATTACTTGGACCAAGAATTGTTTAACACTGTCGGTTGTACCTCATGCCATGTCGTTTCAAAAGCTTATTAATATCACCACCATCAGCAATTAACTGAAATAGCAACTTACTTCTTAAAATCAGTTTTGTCATATTAATGGGATTTTAATCCATTGGCTGAACTGTTGTTGTTATCTACAAGCAGATAACAAATTATTGTGTTCAGAAAAACGAATGACTTATAGAACAAAAAAATAATTAAAAATTAAAAAAATTAGTTAAACATACTATCTTGTGAGACCAATCATTAGACATCTGGGAAATCATTCACGTATTTTTCGAAAAGTCGTAATGAAGTGGTTTATCAAATCCTCTGAAGCTTCTTGGCTTTTTAGCTTTTCCAATAACCAATGATTTTAGTTTATGTGAGAATTAGCGCCTAGTAAAATCGAAACGCGTTCTTCTTTTAAAATTCTAAATCCTTTTACCCTTTTTTCACCAGAAGCGACAAATGTTCTATCTGGCAGACAGCGGCAAAATAGACCGCTTTAATCAATAACCAATAACCCCATTTCTGCGACTTTTGCACGAAATCTGTGTAGGAATTGAGTGACCTCACCAACATCACTCGAAAGTATTTCGCCACCAATTTTTATAAACCTTTTGGGTTTTAAGTTTAGAAAACCATCCATCACTTGCAGTAAATGCGTTTTCACCTTTCCATTTCTTCATATTCTGCTTACGCAAAAAAAATTTTTTTTTTTGCTACCTGATAGGTACTGGTAACGGCATCTATTATTTCTTGTTTTTTTGACTTTATTTAGCTGATAGAAGATTTTGTCACATTAAAATCTTGAGCTTAGCGATTTCCGCTCACGCCTTAATTAGGTCTTTTTAATATTTTTACCTTGGTATCGAAAGTTTAAGTATTTTTTTTTTTTTAATTCACACGTATGAACACTCCACTTTGATCTTCAGTTGTCAACTGAACCAAATTTGTACAACCATATCAAATTTCAAACGCATATGACGAAATTGTAAACACCAATAACACGAATAACTTGGTGCTTCCCCGTTTTATTTTTAATAATTTGTAGTTAAAATAAAAAAATATTAATATTAAACTAACTTCCAGAAATTGAAACCCCCTGTTCTAATTTCAGAGCGTACAATACATTGAAATGGCCGGTGCTATATTCTGGACAGTTCGAATTTGTGATGGTTTGAATTTGTGAGATTCTACTGTATTTGTCTGCCAGATGTTTTAAAACAAATTTAAATAATTTTATAAAAAAAAGTTGCATGTCATGATGACCATTAGTTCCCATTAGAAATATTATTAAAAAGTTAAACAAATGTACTGTGAAAAAAAAAATAAATTGAATTATGTTTAAAAGAGAAAAGCTAGATAATACATACATACAGTAGTGCAAGAAATAATAGGTATACATCAAAATTTTCTTAAAATAAAGTTTCTTAATATTTTCGTGGATTTTTATTTTTCATTACAAAAATCAAATAATAAATGCATTGTAATTGAAAGATTTTAATTTCTTCAGCTTATTTCACGTTGTTCTAGTTATTTGGCATAAATGAAAGTGTCCCTATTATTTTCTCCACCACTGTACATATTTGTAAAGTTTAAGCAAAATAGAAGTACAAATTAAATAATTTAAACCAATTGATGTATTTTAAACATGAATCAAAGTAAACCAAACCTCTTTTGAACAAGGCTTGAAATTATTTTAAATAAGACCGCATTTAAATTTCTTCCTTGTTTTGATAATCGAAAAGAAAGTGTTTTTCTTATTCATTTTTTTTTTTTTAACCATTGACATCTTTCTTAAGTGAAAAACAATAAATTGTAAAATTTAATTACAAATTTTATACGCCTTCAGCATTAATATAAGTTTTACAAAACACTGCCTTCTGTTCAGCACTATGGGTTAATAAATAACAAAAAAAAACGTATAAATAAATAAATTTTTATTATCTTTAATAAAAAAAAAATAATTAATTATGCAGATTTAAAAAAATATTAAAATTTGATTATAACAGAACGTATTTCTTTTCTAGCTGGGGTATAGTAAAGCTTTACTTATGAAACCTTAATGGCCTACTTAACTATAAAGCAAATTCATGATTCATGAGGGTGGTTTGGATTAAGAATTAAATCGAACATATTAGGGAGGTATACAAAATAGCTGTTCATGAACCTGTTTAAATCAAAACCAACGTGGGTTCATTTTAGCTTTATAAGTATACAACTATTTTAGTTCAAATACTTTTTATTTACATTTACATCCCACTGGATAGGTAAGATTTTTCTCTTTAATTTTTCAACAAGCGATTTTTTAACCTTTTCCGTTTGGCATATAAAAAAAAAGTATTACTTTGATGAGATAAATGAGTGCCTACCGTTTGCCTTTTATGGATTCTTTTATGTAAACTTTGCCAGCGGCTGCGCCTTAAGTATGCCATCCGCAAACTCAATTTTTTTTTTATATTTTTTCCAGAATTTTTTTAAATTTAAAATCTCACCATTGATAGCCGCAATAATATTTGTCACAACTGGAATTGTTTTTTACTTTCTATGGTTTTTTTTGTTTTCTCTTTTTTTTTTGGAGGAGTGGTTGATAATATTCAGCTGATTAAACAGCTGATAGTTGTTTTCATTTATTTTGGTTTGACATTTCATTGACATTCGACGAATGGGCTGAATCAAAAATCGATACATATTGGTATTGAATTTATATTCAAAACTTTGCTCTCCGATGAAGACCATTTTTGGTTGAATGGGTCCGTAAATAGGTAGAATTGTTGCACTTGGAGTGAGGATAATCTACAAGCTTTTGTCGAAGCACGTACAGAAAATTACTGCTTGGTGCTCGTAATGGGCTGGCGAAGTCATTGGCTCACACGTCTTCATAAACGACAATCGTCGGAATGTTGCTGTTAATGGTCAACGGTATAGAGCAGCGTTCGGCAAACTAATATTATTTCATTTTACAATTTTGGTAGTAATTTAAGGGTCTCTCACTCAGGCCATTTTGCTCAGTATTTTGCCACTTGTTTTCTCTTCACTTCTCTGTGTTTATTTCTTGCTTATTTTTTGTTTAGGCGTATGACCATGTAGAAGAGAAGAGCAGCTTCTTGCCTGAATCTGGTATATTATTGAATCCCACAACATTCCATACAGGAACACGGTAAATTCTCCCAGTCAATGAGCTGAACCTGATTCTGTTTTTAGATTCATTGAAAGGAACGGAACTACAGTTAAAGCCGGCTTCAAACGGCAAATTAATTAGAGAAGTTCTCAATAGTAGTGGGTACTTGTAACCAGGTACTAGCTCATGTTATGAGGTGATATCGCTGTTGAAAAAATTTTTTTGTCTTTCTGGTTGGTAGGCGGGTGTCTTACCCACCAGACACACGAATCTGTTATAGGGACATGATTAGAAATTTTTTCGTACCTGAATTAATTGGCATTAATCTTGCTGACATGTGTTATCAACAGAACAGAGCCGCATGCCACACAGAATTCAACGCGCAATACAATTGACTTACTCAGAGAAACTTTAATGAAAATGTAATTTCTCGTTATTAACCAATTAATAGGCCACAAAGACCATGCGAATTAACCCTATTGGATTATTTTCTTTGGGGTTATGTAAAAACAGTTGTTTTATCGATAAACCAGAGACAATTGAACATTTGGAAATCAAAATTCGAAAAGTTATTGGCGAAATACGACCGCATATGCTGCGAAAATTGGTGTTCCAGATTACGCTTTGTACGTTCCAAACAAGGCCCGTTACATTATTATTGAAAATATATAGGGTGAGCTATTAAAAAGCTTTAATTTCAAAATGCAATAAAACAAAAACGGATTGAAATTTTGCAAATTTATTTTTTGTTGTGACGTACAACTGTTCCGGTTAGAAATGAAATCTTATTTCATACATATGGCTGCCGCGGCTGGCTTCACAGTACCTCATTCGATCCGACTAATTTTCGAGAACTTTTTTGAGTATATGGGGTCGTATCTCGGCAATAGCATCACGAATGGCATAACACTTGTCTTTAATGGCGTCCCACAGAAAATGGTTCAATGGTATCAAATTGCAACTTCTTGGCGGCCAACTGACATCACCATTTCGACTAATTAAACGGTCATCAAACGTTTGACGCACTAAATCGATTGTGGCATGAGATGTGTGGCAAATTGCACCATAGTGTTGATACCAAACATAGCTCACATCAATAGCATGAAGGGCGAGCACAAAAAAATCGTTTATTATGGTGCTATAGGTGTCTCCATTGACCGTAATGGTTGCGCCATTATCATTTCGAACGAAACAGTCCCTCGTAATGGGTGCTTTGGTACTGCAGGACTACGTTTGGGTCTTCTGAGCCCCACATACAGTAATATGGGGTTTTATTTGAATTCGAATAAACGACTTGCTTTGCAAAATTTTTTTGTTAAACAAACATAATTATTTTCTATACAAATTTTTCAATGTAAACCCATTGTGTCTTGTGCATCTATAAACTACAACAATCACAGCCAACAAACCATCATAAAATAATAAGAAACTTCTTTAACAGTCTTCTTTAAAAGTATGAAAATTAAAAAAAGAAAAGAAAAACAACCAAAATTTATATCAAGTTTTGTTTGCAACTTTCTTGTAATATTGCACTGCACTGAGAGCATGAAAAAGGACTATGGCTACAACAGCAGCAGCAGCAGCAGCAGCTAGAGCCAGGCCAAGCAGCTAAAGGCAGCCTAAAGCATATTCCCAAAATACAATTTTTTTTTCCACAAATACCCAGAACACATTTAAACGGAAATTTAGTTTTCTTTTTAAACAGAAAGAGAGAGGGAGAGAGAGAAATTTGCCATTCTCTTCCCTTTTATTTGTATTTCTGTTTTTCAACTGTCTGTGCTTGTTTTTGTGTTTTAGAAAAAGAAAAAAAATACGAATTTTAAGTTGAGATATTTCATGTTCATTTTACAAAACTTTATGACTCCGTTTCGTTACGTCTTTTATTTTTTCTTTTGGGAAAAATTGTTGTTTTGAATAGAAACTAAAAAAAAACAAACAGAAAATTTGTTGACAATTTCTTGTATTCTTATCATGTGAAACGGAAATTGTATAAAGTTCTCTGAAAAGACAACAAAACACACACATTCACACACACACGCACTCACACTCACACATACATACTTACATGCAAACCATAGTTAAAGGCATTTACTCATTTACACTTCATACTATAATTTGGAATTAAGAAGAAAATTGGTTAGTTTTTATTGTTTTTTTCTGCTTTTTAATGAGAAAATAATTTCGAAAAAATAAATGCAACACAAAACAGAAGAACGATTTAATTTTCACTATAGGTATGTACATACATATGTATGTATGTATGTTTAACTAAATATTGTTGCTGAAATTTATCTTCATTTCCATGGAATATTATTTCTATAGAAAATATTTTCAAATGAAATTATTTCTCTGCAATTGCATGGATTTTAGTTTGGCTTCTCTATGACCCTTTGGCTTTTGCCAACATCTCTCACCATGTGTTGTTGGACTTCATCGCCATCGTTGATGATTCAAATTCAAATTTATTTTATCCGCCAATTTTTTTTTTTTTTTTTTTTTGGTAAGAATTTTATTTAGTAAATTGTTTTTGTTTCTTTTTTTCTTTTTTCTGCGGAAATTCTATTATTTCATGCTTCGTTGCAACAATTATTATTCTAAATTGCTTTTTTTCGGCGTTGGCTTATTGGCGAGCATCTCTATAGATGAATGGGTTCATGTGAAGAGAATGCTTGTAGAACCAAGTGATGTACAAGTAAATTTTTATTAAGTTTTCTATTCAATGAATACTTAAATATTGAAATTCATATCGAAGATATTTGAATATTTGTGCAGAGAATTGATTTTAAATTGCAGGTTTCCATGTAAATGGAAGAATTAAGCATAGTCAAGAAAGCAGTGGAAAAATAACAGAATTGGAGACGTTAGTATACGTATGGGGTGTTTTTTTAGAGGTTCATAACTTTGAGTTGGCAACACTGCCTTATTTGCCAACCAACTTAACAGCTGATAATAGCATTTCGTTTAATTTGTAGGAATATTTCATTATGGATAGAATTACACCAGAGCAAAGTGTGCAATTGTTCAAACTACAAAATTCAATACTATGTTCTCCGATTAAGCCAATTTTTTGGTTGAATAGGTACCTAAATTAGGAAATTTGTCCATTCCGGGTGAGGGTAATCTACAATATTTTGTCGAAATGTACTATCTGGAGTGCCTTTTGGGCTGGCGGGCTCATTATTCTATAGGTCTTCAAAAACGATGATGGTCAGAATGTTACAGAACATGATGGCATTAATTTTGCTAAAATATGGTTCTAATAGGACAACACCAGATGACACACAGCGCGTGCTGCAATTGATTTACGTTAAAGAAAATTATGATGAAACAATAATTTCATTTAACGGTCCAATTATTTGGCCCCCAAAATCTTGTTATTTTACTTCATTGGATTCTTTTCTTTGTAAAGCCACTTGTGTACGTCAATAAACCAGAGGCAATCAAAAAGTTTGTGAAAATTGGTTTTTCAGATTGCGCCTCAGCCGTATTGGCCACATGACCGAAATCATATTTAAACTTTAAATTCATAAAATTTTCTATGCAAAATATTCCATTTCATTGATATTAAAAATATTTCTTTTTTATTATAATTAAAACTTGCGTAACTGTAAAAAACACTCCAGTTATTCCAGACGTCTTCTAAATTTGTATTCTACGCTATTGTTTTGGCCGTTCATTTGTCCAAGCAGTTTTCCTTGAAGCTGTCGTCAATCGTATCTTAACACATTGTCCTTTTTCGTCCTTTTCCTGTTAATGCTTTCGGCCTGGGCTCTAGAATTGTTTTTGATATATTGAAATCCAACATGTTGGCAACGTGCCCATACCATCCCATTTTCGAAAAATCTATTTTCGCTTGTAAGGTTTCCTTATGTACCGATGTAGTATGTTAGGTAAGACACACGCCTTCCAATCAAAAGATGTTCGGTTTAAGTCAACGTCAGACCATCTGACAATTTTTCAATGCGATATCAGGTCATAGCATAGCTAGCGGTTATAAGTATTTACTAGGGATATTGGACGGTTATTATTCGACCGGTTTTAACCGGTTTTTATGGGTTTTTCGAATACGGTTTTATTTAAATGTCAATTTTTCGAATACCGAATAAGCCGATTAATTTAACACGAATAATCGGTTAATTTTCGTAAGTTTGCATATTTTTTTTTTCTATTGAAAATATGCTCAACCTTGAACCTCTCACAGAGAGCGTGAAAACCAAGGTAGATCGAAAAAGATATGCAATTTAGAGCAAAAATAAACTTTTCTCAACTTCTGTAAATAAATGTTGATTTTTATATATGGAAAATGATAAACTAGACTTGTTGAAAGCCCACAAATCCGCAAACGGCGGTGTCGAACGGCATATATATTAGTTAGTGAAGTTTTTCGCTGCGTAAATACACATAAACAATCGCTAGTAATGTTGTGAGGTGATATCGCTGTTGAAAATTCTCTGGAATTGAACCGACGACCTCTTGGTTGGACGGACCATAGTGACACACACACTATTAAATACGTGGTACATAAATTTACATACAGTGCTCCTCGAAATCTAAGCAAATTTCCTTGTCGAGGCAATTACTCGTAGGCACTCGTATATTACTAATAGATTTATTCGAAATGAAAAGTTTAATTTTTGTTATCTGAGGCACATAAATTATAACTATAATAACGAGCCTTTAATTCCATTATCTACCAAGTAATACAACAAAAACTAAATTAGCTCCTTGAGTAGCTGTTCGAAACTTAAGCATTTTGCAGTACTTTTTGTAATAAACTTTGTTACTTATAACCTCCACATACCGTTTTGGTATATTTTTTATGAGATTTGTTGGAATAATTGTTAGTATTGATTGCCACTTTAATTTTAAGCTCTCCATCAGCTTCTGTTTTTTTTTTTTTTTTAAAGCAACGTGATCCATCTCTGTGCTTCAACGACTAGGAACAATTTTATTTAAATAAAAGAACTGGTTAACCGGTTATTTAAATTATTATTAACCGAAAACCGGTGTTTTTAAAGTGCTACTACTCGAAATATTCGAAAACCGGTTTTTGCAAAAAGTCGAGTAATCGATCTCCCTAAATTTTATCATCGTTTTCATCGATTTGTGTCACGACTTGTGAGCTCACGCGGCAGCCACTTTGAGCAGAGCTTTCGCATACCCAAATCTGATATCTTTACAATGTCAACTAGGTCGTGCACCTTCAATTTGCGATTGTTCATAATTAATTTGTGGATTTTTTGATGTTTTCTGGAGTAACAGCCTCAGTTGGGCGTCCACTGCTCTCTGCATCATATATGCTGGTACGACCACGTTTAAATTCAGCAAACCACTTCTACTAATTGTACGATGGAGCAAGGTTGGGATAATGTTTATCAAGACACTGTTTGGTTTTCACTGTATTTATTTCATTTATTGTTTTTAATCAAAAAGCAAAGTTTCATCAAAACTCGAAAATCACTTTTTTTCAGATATATTAGATAGTGAAGTTCTTCACAGCGTAAATAGACATAACCATTCGCTAGTAATACTATATTATGATTATTATTAATTCCCATAACATTCCATGAAGGAACATACTTCTTACAGTTAATGAGCTGCACCCGGTTCTATTTTTAGACTCATTGAAAGGGACCTACAGTTTGACGCCGGCTCCGAAGTGCTAATGCATTAGAGAAGTTTTCAATAGAAGTAAGACTCTTAACGTAAGTTACTAGCTAATGTTATGAGGTGATACCACTATTGAAAAACTTTTTCTTTTTTCAGATAGTTTGGCCTGGTATTGAACCGAGGACCTCCTGATTGGTAGGCGGATATTTTACCTACTATACCACAGCGGCACACCTGTTTTATGATATCATTGTTGAAAATTATCAGTTGGTGTGGCCTGGGATTTAACCGACGACTTGTTGGTTGAAAGGTGACTCACACACTATGAAATAAGTGGTGCATCAATTTACATACAGAGCTGTTCGAAACCT
Source organism: Wohlfahrtia magnifica (assembly GCA_023159175.1). Lineage (NCBI taxonomy): Eukaryota > Metazoa > Arthropoda > Insecta > Diptera > Sarcophagidae > Wohlfahrtia > Wohlfahrtia magnifica. Next base: position 1,474,433 of record JAKWBJ010000052.1, on the reverse strand, counting down.
AAGTAACTTTTCTTGTCGAGGCAATTAAGGACTCGTATATTACTAGTGGATTTATTCAAAATAAAAATTTAATTCTTGTTATCTTAGGCACCCAAATTATAACCATAATAACAAATTAAATTCTCTACCAAGTAATACAACAACAAAAAAGAAATTAGCTCCTTGAGTAGCTGTTCAAACCTAAGTAACTTTGAGTACTTTCCGTAATAACCTTTGTTTTTATGGCCTCCGGACACCGTTTTGGCATAGTTTATGTGAGATTTGTTAGAATTATTGTTAGTATTGATTGCCACTTTAATTTTAAGCTCTCCATCAGCTTCTGCTTTTTTTTTTTTTTAAACGACGTGATCCAGCTCTGTGCTTCAAGAATTAGGAACAATTTTATTTAAATAAAAGAATTGGTTAACCGGTTATTTGAATTATTATTAACCGAAAACCGATTTTTCAAAAAGTGCTACTTTTCGAATTAGTCGAAAATCGGTTTTTTGAAAAAAGTCGAATAATCGATCTCCCTAGTATTTACGCTGTGAAAAACCTTGAACTGCCAAAACTCGGTGATCGGAGCAGCAATTACTTCGTTTCAACCGTGCATTACGAAAAAACGACAACGGAATATAAAGACAGACATGATTAAGTCATTATTTTGCTTGACAACTCCCGGCCTCACGTTGCAAAAGCATTTATTAGAAACGATCAAGTTATATATCTTGTCACACTCAGCGTATAATCCGAACATTTTACGTGTTTTTTATAGAGGTATAGAACTTTAAGTTGGCATTACTTTTCAAGATGGCGACCGACTTAACAGCTGTCAAGTGATTTACTCTCAAATTGGTTTGGCAATTCATCATGAATAGACGCACGCTCGGCATAGATTCGTCGAATGGGCCTACAACGAGATTACCGTTGTTCCCGATTTTCATAAGCGAATTTTGTTTAGCGATGAAGCGCACTTCTGGTTGAATGGCTAAGTCAACAGACAAAACTGCCGCATTTGGAGTGAAGGTAATCCTCAAGTGTATGTGGAAGCACCGTTACATCCAGAAAAACTGACTGTTTGGTGCGCTTTATGGGCTGGCGGAATTATTGGTCCGTAATTTTTCAAAAACGAGAACGTTACAGTCAATAGTGATCGGTATAGAACCATGATTACTAACTTTTTCACTTCTGAATTGAATAACCATGATGTCCAGGAGATGTGGTTTCAACAAGAGGGCGCAAAATGTAGCACAGCTCATGCCACAATAGATTCATTGAAAGACACGTTTGGTGACCGCCTAATTTCACTTATTGGACCTGTGTATTTGCCCCCAAGATCTTGTGATTTAACACCGCTAGACTACTTTCTCTGGGGCTGTGTAAAGTCATTGGTCTATGCGGTAAAGCCACAAACGCTTGACTATTTGGAAGACAACATTCGTCGTGTTATTGCCGATATACGGCCACAATGTTGGAAAAAGTCATCGAAAATTGGACGTCCAAATTGGACTACACCCACGCCAGCCGTGTTGGTCATCATATTTAAAATGTAATGCCACAAGATTATCTTTCGGATAAATAAAATTCATGTCAATTGAATAATCAGTCGTTATTTTATTGCAACTTAAAGCTCTATACCTCTATAAAAACAGCCTCGACGTATACAATATTTTTTGGCATGTAAGAGAACCACTCATTTTAAAGAAATATAAAGTCTTTTGGATCACCCCAAAAAGACGAGAGGTGTTTTTGAGACGAGATTCAGAAATTGTCTCAGAGGTCTGGAGAAGATGTAAGCAGTGGCTTGATAAAATTTCATTTTGAAAAATATGTTAATTCATTATCGTTTTCGAGCTAGAAAAAATGGACTGCCAATACGCAAACTGTACTTGCTTTTGTTTTAAATAAACTACTTTTTATATATATAATACTCAATAAAATCCGGGTGGGCTTAATTGGCTTACCCAGTCGGTTGCCAACCTTGCTTTGCACATATTTCAAAAATTTCAAGTCCTTTATTCTTCTGTTAAGTACTATTGTTGCTGACAGGTTGAAATCACACAAAATCTTTAGTGGTTTAGGTGAACGCTTGTATACTGCTGTCTATACAATAATGGTAATTCTGCTAGTAAATAGAGTCGCTATGTTAAAAAAGGCCTGGTCCAAGAAAATTATTACATTTTATATATTGACAGTATGTAAGTATATAATCTTAACCCTTAATTTACTTTAAAAAAATGCTTAAATAAACACTTCCTAATACACATTTTTAAAGTGTTGCAAGTACCCATATTACATGCTGCCGTTCCTCTTGTATACATACAACAAAGTTGCAGACAAAAATATAAAAAAAGATTTATTTGTCTGGAAAATTAAAAAAAAAATATATACATGAGTCCCCAAAACTTTTATTTATTACCAGGAAAATAGCAAAAATAAAAATTTAATAAAAAGTGTGTAGGAAAATGAGTGTTTGGGGCTTTATTTTATGTTCAAAATAAAATTTATATTTGATATCATCCAGAGCGCACCTTTATGGCTATGTTGTGCTGTAACTTTCAATGTTTAAATGCAAATGCTATAAATATTTATTTTAAAAATATTAAAAAAAATATATAAAAACTCACGTAGATTATTAAAAACAAGTTGACTTTTTTATGAATAAAAAAATATCAAAATTTTTTTCAACAGACATTTTTGTTTTATCTCTTAGCTCAGACAATATTTTTTGACTTTAGTAGTCATTTGACAAACCAAACGCAATAGATGATAGAAATTTTAAAATTTTTAATGCAAAAAACAGGAGTGAAACAAAATGAATGTATATTTGACATTCTGTCAACCATTGAAATAAAGTGTTGCAAGTACAAGTAATAAAAAAAAGAAAAACGAAATAAATAAATCGATTTCTTTTTCCAATATATTCGAGTTGATAAATGAAAAAAAGGGGGAAAAACTAAACAACTCAATAGAAGATGTCTGAAGTGGCTGCAGTAGGTTTGTATAGAAGAATTGTTGGCTTTTTTCTCATATTTATTTAGAAAAATAAACAGAAACAAGAAAAAGAAACTAAGAAAACGATAAAAAGCAACAACTTGTTCTTACTTTAAAGTATTACAGAAAATAGAGAAGAAACACTTTAACAAAGAAATGTTCATTGATTATTTCATATACACACAGCAGTTAGTAAGTTATTAGAATGACTTTTTGGCTTAAAATGCGCCTTTGACTCAATGCGAAGTCTCCGCCAATCATCAACAGCATATATGGCTTTTTTTAAAAAAATTTTGAAATACTTTTAAAATAAAAGCAGTAAAAGCAAATGTCTAAATTTCTAATTAGTTTATATAAACTGTACTTGTAGACATATTCATACAGGCCAAGGGTGGTAAAAATTTGCAGAGTGTGTTAAAGAAATTATTAACAAATTGAACAATTTTAATAATCAAAGCAATATACAACTGCTTTTATCAAGATCTATTACACAACTGAATGAAATTGTTGTTTATTTTGTTATTCTCTGTTGAATGTTTTCGTTTTCGTTCGGGTGTATATATACATATACGGAGCTGATTAAACGAGAGCACTTCCGTGCGACTATGGCCACCTATGATACAGACACATATACAGACAAAAAGAACGAAACATTACACTCAACTTCAAATATAAACGCAAACAACATCAATAATTTAAACGTATGGAGGCAAACAGCAGAGACCTCTGAATGCATGTGTATGGGCAGGTCTTTTCATCATATAAATGAAGTGGATCATCATATAATATAGGTATGTATGTATGTATTTATATGCTTGAAGATATATTCTAGACGCCTTAAATAAGGCCTTTTTAGGTCTGTATAAGCTATAAGCCAAAAATTATATTATATGGCTGATCGAAGAGGTTCGGTTACAAGTTCGCTTAAAGTCGACCTTGTTCGCACAACCTTACTTTGAGACTTTCGCCAGGTCGCTTATGAGCGTGTCGTTTATATTCTGCCTTATCACCATAACCTCCATAGGCCTTGGCCTATGATCAAACGAATATGAATGACAAATGTTGCTGTCATCTGCAAAAGATTAAATAGGATTAGAAGTGAGAAGAAGAAAATCGTGAAGAAATATCAGAAATAGAGCGGAAGAAAGAACAGAGCCTTGCGGTACCCTTGAATTTAGCCTGAACTCGTCGGATGAGATCCCATCTATAACCACTTTTATAGTGCGATTTCTGAGAAAACTCATAAAAAATCGAGAGAAGTGACTACCGATACCATGAGCAATAAGTTTGGATATACAGGGCCACAATCTTACTCCCATCAAATCCATAAATGGACCTATTTGACGTTTCAGAGAGTAACGTCAGCAGATCACCAGTAAAGCGACTTCTACGAAACCTATACTCCTGATCGATTAGCAAATTGTTGAAATCGAAGTACTTCCCAAGGCGATGAATAATTATATTCTCCATAACTTCAGAAAGTGACGAATAACTTGCCATTGAGCGGAAGATTTCAGAGTTCCTAGCCTCACCATTTTTAGATATGGCATCAATGTTAGAATTTGGGAAACAAAGTTTACAATTGAGATTTCCGTAGAAATCGTTAAGCTCGGTCCAACGAGCTTTTTCTAATTGAAAAATAAGCGCTTCGTAGCTGTATGTAAAGCGGGAAAGAGGCGGAAATGGTATAATGAGCCGGATATCCGTTAGATGCAAGAACCCCAACTACATTCTTTTCAGAGTGTGAAGTGAGTAAAAGCTTCAGGTGTCCATCTACACACCACATATGAGTCGGTTTATTCACTTATTATACAAGGTGGTTGTGAGCTGCAAATAGATCCACGCATTAGACATCTGGAGTTGTGTGCCTTATGGCATGGCTAAGACGAATTATGAACATTGAAATTACCAGCAATAATAATTTCATTCTGAAGAATACTTGATATGGAGTCGGAAAGAGAGTGAAATCTAGACATGGTAACCTTGTTTCCAGCGTTTGGGCTCCCATATAGAAACCCGTATCAGGCAGCACTATAACTTGATTATAAGGTACCACTTTAAGCTTCACTTTGTTTGAGGACAAATGTAATCTACGTTTAAAATTGAGTGGAGTTTCGAAACATTACTGTCATAATTGGTCTTTCTGTTGAAGAAAAGAAAACAATGCGTTGCAGGCTGCTGAAAAAATTTGTTAACTTAGGAAGACGATATTGAAAGTGGAAAAATAGCATTGAAATGTGTTGCTCATTTTTAATCACTAAAAAATTCGATGAAACCATAGAAAAAATTTAAAAAGAATAACAGTGTTGACGTTGCTTGGAAACTAGGCATTATTCACCAAACAGTTATCAACCATTTGATGAAATCGGGAAACTTAAATTCAGAATAACAAAATTTAGAATTCAAAACGGAACGAAATCGAACTACCTTTGAAGCGAATGTTTACGAGCGACGAAAGGTGGATCACGTACGATAATAATATGGGACAAATATCATGAACTAAGCAAGCTGAAGCTTCGCAGATAGTTAAATAAACAAAATTGACAAAAAAGAAATATAATGCAGTATGCCAGGTTGGATTGGAAGAGAATTGTGTATTACAAGCTTCTACACTTTGGTCAAACAATTGATTCTGAGCACCCCTCCCAACAATTAATGAGATTGGAGCAAGTGTTGTGTTCAATCATGTCAATGCCTGGCCAAACACATTTTTGCTGACTTTGCAGCAAGCTTGGTTGTGCAGCTATGATGCATCTACCATATATCCAACACCTTGCACCTTCAGATTATCATTTGTTGCGATCTCTGCAGAAATCTTTAAATTTAAATTCCGTAAAGGCCTGCAAATCCAAATTGGATCAGTTTTTTCTCGCAGAAAACCCAAAAGTTCTAAACTGCGGTAATAATGACCAAAACTGGCAAAATGTTATCGTTCAAAACGGCACAAATTTTAATGTAAAATTAAATGGTGTTTTAATTCTGGTCAAACTTGTAATCTGAGTCCTAAATCTGAGTCTATCTAATGAAACATTGTTAATCTCACTCCAATTCCTCCACTTTTTTCAATGTTCTTCTCGAGTATATTTTTCTCGAGTATATTTTTAACTATCAGTTTAAATTTGAACCAGAAGTTATTTCGAATCTGGCAACACTTATGTCATTCCATTCTGTCACAAAATTCAGTATATTATCCCCACTGAACGAAATGAATCGTTTTACGCTTGAGCAACGTTGTGATTTATTGGAAATTTGTTTCCAAATCAAAGACAAAAAAAGATAATTTTTATCTTGGTTGGTACGTTAATAAGCAAAATTGCCATACCTGTGGCTCAGAAAACCCAAACGTGGTCTTACAGAAGCCAATGCACCTATTAGAAGTGACTGTGTGGTGCAGCTTATGGAGCGGAGGCCTTTTTTTCCAAATTAGGACTGCGCCAGCATTATGGTCAATGGGGACACCTATCGCACCATGATAACTGATTTTTTTGTGCCCGTTCTTCATGGCATTGATGCGAACGACGTTTGGTTTCAGAGGGATGATGTAACTTGCCACATATCTCATGCTACAATCGATGTATTGCGTCAAACGTTAGATGGCCGTTTAATAAGCCGAAATAGTGATGTCAGTTCGCCTCCAAGAAGCTGCGATTTGACACCGTTGGTCTTAAAGGCAAGTGTTATGCCGATAGATGAGAGACAATTGAGCATTTGGAGGCCAACATTCGTTATCCCATTGCCGAGCTACGACCGAAAACTTTTATCTGGCGAAGATCTATCTAAAAATTATAGGACTACATACCCAACAGCTGTACACAACCTCGCTAAGGGAACTCTCTTTCTACATGCTGATTTCTTGTGAGCAATCCAGAGGAGGTGGAGTGGTGAAATTATAAGCGAATTAATTAGACATGCTTGGTTTTGCCTGTATAAGTATAGGACCGAGCAACTTTTGTATTTTTCGGGTGCTGTTTGTCATAGGACACTTTTTTAACAACTATTGTCGTTGCTGTCATTTCCACCTTCTGTGCGAATATTCCCCCATGTATATTTTTTTCAGATTTTCAGGTGCCGTAGTAATTTGCGCACCTTTTAGAGCCTTCGGTCAATGACCTCAAAGGTAAGGAGTGCATAAGTAGGAACAGTGTCTGGTTATCGTATTCCATTTCTTGGTCTCTTGCTGGTGTTTTCTAATATTCGCCTCTTTTTTGCTCTCTAGAGACTGAGAGGACTCTCTTTCTTGTATCGGGTGTTTTTTTAAAGTTACACAAAATTAAATCATAATAAACCTAAAAAATATATTTTGAATATCAATGAAATGGGCTTTGTTGGATAAAAAATTTTATGAAATTAATGTTTAAATATGTTTTCAGCCATGTGGCCACCAATTTTCACAAACTTTTCGCAGCATATGCGTTCGTATTTCGACAATAACTTGTCGCATATTGATTTCCAGGTGTTCAATTTTCTCTCTGGTTATTCGATGTAGACAAGTGACTTTACATAACCTCAAAGAAAATAATCCAATGGGATAAAATCACACGATCTTGATAGCCAATTAAGAGGAGTATTACGTGAAATTAATTTTTCATCAAAAGTTCCTTTGTGTAGTTCATCCATATCATGTGGCTCAGCAGGATTAATGCCATCTGATCTTGTTCCTTTACCGTATGCTATTGACAGCAACATTCTGACTGTCATCGTTTTTGAAGAGATGTGCACCAAACAGTAATTTTCCGTAGATGTAATGGTGTTTCCACATAAGCTAGTGGATTATACTCATTCCATATGCGCTAATTCTACTAATTTAACCAAAAATGGGCTTCATCAGAGGACAAAATTTTTAACTATTATTTTGATAAAAAAAAATTCAACAGTTTTTAAGCGTTGCTCTGGTGTAAAGGCACAATTTGTGTAGAAGTAAAGTGATCAGAACGTCAAGTGTGATTAGTTGGTGAAGTGAAAACGGTCAGCTGTATTCAACTGTGTGTGTGTGTGTAAACAATCAAAGAAAATAGAAACAACATACAGAACTAACCATTTATATGTATTCTCCAACTAGTTATCGTATCAGCTTGGGCCTTAAGCCTATCCACAATGAAATGTCAAACTAAGCTAGGCAAAAACCAAATATTAGCTTTTAAATCGGTTGCCCAATAAAGCAGTGCTGCCAACTGAAAGTTATGAACCTCTAATGAACACTCGATATCGCTCTTTCTTCTTTATCTTCTCCTACTTTCATTTGTCTGGCATCACAGTGATATCATAAAATCGGGTCCGCTATCTAAAGTTTTTTTCCACTAGTAGTTATGTCGTGAATGGTAACACTTAGTTCATGTCTGATTTGACAGATAATTAGTTTTATCCTTCCGCTGAACGAATATATGGTTGAATAACGCTGGGAAATATTGCGACATTACTTTGAAAATCGTGGTATTGTTGCAGAATGTGTGCGATGTGTTCAGATGAAGCTCATTTTGATCTTGGCGGGTATGTAAACAAGCAAAATTGTCGCATTTGGGGCACAGAAAACTCGCACGCATACATTGAAAAGCCGATACACCCAAGACGAGTCACTGTTTGGTGCGGATTTTGGTCCAGAAGCATAATCGGGCCATTTTTCTTGGAAAATGAGCAAGGAGTGGCCGTTAGAGTCAATGGCGATCGTTATCGGGTCATGTTGAACGAATTTTTGTTCACAAAAATTGAAGAGGAGGATATTAACAACATTTGGTTTTTGCGCTACGTACCACACAGCCGAAGCTGCACTCGATGTTTTGCGCACTGTTTTTGAAGATCGCATTATCAGCCGCAGAGCTGATGCTGTTTGGCCACCTCGGAGCTGTGATTTGACACCGCTGGCCTATTATTTGTGGGCTGCCGTCAAAGATAAGTGTTACGCTAACAAGCCAGAGACAATTAATGCTTTAAAGGACAATATTCGTGAAGCCATTGATGAAATACAGCTGCACACAATTGATAATGTGCCTACAAATTAGACCGATGGTGTAGCCTACTGCATGGCCAGCCGAGGCAGCCATTTGAATGAAATTATTTTCCATTATTAACCGGAAGGATTCTACTTTCAAATTAAAAAGAAGAAATTTGAGAAAACATTCAGTAGTTTTTTTATAGCATTTTCAAAAAAAAAAAATTATTTGGCGGACCCTTTATATTGGATTTAAGTGGGTAGACATTTTTTTTTTTTACAATCTTTAGAAGAAAAATTTTTTTCCATAATAAAAGTCTGTTCTAAGGCCTTCCCTTTTTAGCTTTATTCTCTTACGTTCTGTCTTCATATGTCGGAAAAAGCCATTTTACCATAAAATGACAAAAAAAAGCAAACAAAAAACTGAGGAACTCGAACCGTAAGACCCAGAAATTTTTAAAGAAAGTAAAGAAGACTGAGAAGACGATGTTAAAATTGCATTAGATGCACTTGTTTTTGTTATTGTAAAAAAGCAAAATAAAAAAATAAATTGTTATCGATGACCATTAAAACAAACCTCATGTACAGCAACAGCACCAGCAACAACATATATATTAGCAGTAGTAGTAGTAGTGGTAGCATTAAAAAAATAAAAAAAAAATAGAAAAAAATTGTATGAACATTTGCTAACAGCATTTGTTAACGAATTAGAGCGTGAAAATTCTTATTTTAAAGGTGGCCAACACAAAAGAACAAGAAAAAAAATATAAATTGAATTTTAAAAAAATTTTCTCTCTCTCTCTCGCTCTCTCTCTGTCTTTCTCTCTCTCTCTCTCTCTCTCTCTCAGAAACTGAGTAAAAGAAGAAGAAGAAGAATATATTTAATATTGCTTGCGGACACGTATGCAGCGTTGCCGTTTTGATTATTTTTAACCAAAATTGGTTATTTATTTCTTTGATGTGTAGAGGTGTACTGTTTTCCCATTTTGGTTAGTTTTTCACGAAGTAAAAAATGGAGATAATAATTGTTTTAACGTTTATTACACCCAGGTTCTTACTGAGTATATCACTCTAAAAAAGGGCAAACTTTGGTTTTTTGTTGTGAGTATGCTACGACCATCCCAACCTTCTGGTAACATATGGCTTCCATGCGAAAGGTAAAAGGTACTCCGATCGAAACAAATAGTAGTCTGACGGGCAATGTATTGATTATAAGGTGGCTGAAACAATGTCCTAAATAGTTTCAACTGATCTTGGAACATATGGTCGAGCGTTGTCATAAAACATCTATTTTTCATCGCCAGCAATGATTGGAAGCCGCTACAATTTTCTCCAGCTAGAATAGCCTTTTGAGTTTGAAAACAATCTTCATACAGTAATGCCTTCAATTTATTTTCTGCGAACATTTTTGCCTAATCTGCAAGGTCTTCCTTTTTCATCTTAAAACCATTACTTCTGAACTGCATAAGTAATCTCTCGCGCGTTGAGATCAGTTTGAAGATGTTCAGGATAAGCTTTGGCAAGCAATCAAAGCAATACTATTTCGTTCAGTGGCTAAGTGAGAATAAATATTAGACGCATTTCACTTCAATGCCATTGTTTGGTTCGGGTGTTTAGCGATTCGTTAAGATATTTGTTAGTAAAAAGCTACTGAGATAAATTATCTACAAATAAATTTTAAAGCCTCTAAGGTAAACATATGAGTGAACGATATTTGTTATTGTGCGAAGTTTCTTAATAGTTGTGGCAACGCTGCACGTATGTGGCAAAACCTTTAAGAAGTCTTTGACTATAAAGAGAGGCCAATATGTGAAAAAAAGAAACAATTTGATGTACTATGTGTAGAATTTCTTAAAGTATTTCAATAAAAATATAAAAAAAAGTTAAAGTACTTGTGCTAAAGAAAAAATCTATTGAATATTAGAGAAATGACTTGTTGAGTACTTCGGAAGAGTGTGAGACAGCTTAAGGATTTAAGCAAACGTTTTCCTTCGAAATTTATTTTTTTAACATTTCATTTGAAATAAGAGGAAAATTAACTTCTTTTTCAGCTTATTGCTTATGGAAAGATAATTATAATATTGTTGTTCAAAAAATTCGGTTAAAAAATATGACAAATAATTAAACATCTATTTCTGATATTTCAAAGGAGAGTTATCAAGCCAAATATGTGCCGTTGTGAACCATTCTCTGACATTGATTTAAAATCTGCAGTATTTCAAAGTTGCTCAGTTCTAAACTTATACAAGCGGGATCAAACATGTCTAGTTAATTCGCATATATGAAGTTTCACCACTCTACCTACTCTGGGTTGATCTCAAGAGATCCGCATCGATACAGTTCCAGCATGTAGAAAGTGCGTGGTTTCGAAGTGATGTTATACACATCTGTTAGGTGTCTAATGATGGCCTTAATAGATACATATTATGGAGATCGATTATTCGACTTTTTTCAAAAACCGATTTTCGCATTATTCACAAAGCAACACTTTTTAAAACACTTGTTTCCGGTTAATAATAATTCAAATAACCATTTAACCGGTTAATAAAATTGTTCTTAATTCTTGAAGCGCAGAGCTGAACCACATCGTTTAAAAAAAGAGCAGAAACTGATGGAGAGATTAAAATCAAAGTGACAATCAATACTAACAATTATTCTAACAAATCTCATAAAAACTATGCCAGTTTTTTAAACAAAGTACTGAAAAATGTTTAAGTTTCGAACAGCTACTCAAGGAGCTAATTTCGTTTTTGTTGTATTACTTGGTAGAGATTGTAGTAATGCTAGGAAATTAAATGTTTGTTGTTATCGTTATAATATAGGTGCCAAAATTAAATGTTTTACTTTGAATAAATCTATTAGTACTATACCAGTCCTTAATTGCCCAGACAAGAAAATTTGCATAGATTTCGAGGAGCACTGTATGTAGATTTATGCACCACGTATTTAATAGTGTGTGTGCCAATGTGGTATGGTAGGTAAGAACCCACCTTCTAACTAAGAAGTCGTCGGTTCAATCCCAAGCCACACCATCTGACAATTTTTAACAGCGATACCACCTCACAACATTACTAGCAACTGATTATGTGTATTTACGCTGTGAAAAACTTAACTAACTAATATATCTGCCATTCGGAACCGACGTTTTTGGGTTTTGTGGGCTTTTAATGAGTTTAGTTGATCATTCTTCATATATAAACATGAATATTTATTTACAGAAGATGAGAAAAGGTTATTTTTGCTCAAAACTGCATATCTCTTTCGATCTGCCTTGGTTTTCACATTCTTTGTGAGACGTTCAAGGTTGTCATATATACAAAAATAATTAAATTTCTAGAAAGAATTAAACGATGAGCATATTTTCAATAAAAAAAAATATACAAACGTATACAAATTATACTTATTTAAATTAACCGATTATTCGTGTTAAATAAACCGGTTTATTTGGTATTCGAAAAATGAAGATTTTGAAAAAACCGTATTTAAGCCCTACCAAGCCAAAATAACCGGTTAAAATCAGTCAAACAATAACAGTTCGATCTCCCTAATACATATACCCTAAGCCGGAATAATACTACATCCATCGAAAACACTAAAGGGCATGCTAATAAAGGGTCCGCCAAATAAATTTTTTTTTTTTTTTTTGAAAATGTTATAAAAAAAACTACTGAATATTTTCTCAAATTTCTGTTTTTATTTGAAAGTACAATCCTTCCGGTTAATAATGGAAAATAATTTCATTCAAATGGCTGCCTCGGCTGGCCATGGAGTAGCCTACACGATCGGTCCAATTTTTAAGCGCATTATCGATTGTGTGCACCTGTATTTCACCAATGGCTTCACGAATATTGTCCTTTAAAGCGTCAATTGTCTCTGGCTTGTTGGCGTAACACATTTCTTTGACGGCACCTCACAAATAATAGTCCAACGGTGTCAAATCGCAGCTCCAAGGTGGCCAAACGACATCAGCTCTGCGGCTAATAATGCGATCTTCAAAAACAGGGCGCAAAACATTGAGTGTAGCTTCTTCTGTGTGGCACGTAGTGCCGTTCTGTTGAAACCAAATGTTGCAAATATCCTCCTCTTCAATTTTTATGAACAAAAATTCGTTCAACATGGCCCGATAACGATCGCCATTGACTGTAGCTTCTACTCCTTGCACATTTTCGAAGAAAAATGGCCCAATTATGCTTCTGGACCAAAATCCACACCAAACAGTGAGTCGTCTTGGGTGTATCGGCTTTTCAATGTATGCGCACGTATTTTCTGTGCTCCAAATGCGACAATTTTCCTTGTTTACATACCCGCCGAGATGAGCTTTATTTGAAAAAATGATTTTTTTTTGCAAAATCGGCATCTTCTGTAAGTCGATCGCAGGCCCACTTAGCGAAGCGTATACACAACCATATTCATTCAGCGGAAGGACAAAACTAATTATCTGTCAATTTAGACATGAGCTGAGTGTTACCATTCACGAAATAAGCACTAGTTGAAAAGAAAACGTTAGATGGCGGACCCATTACCAAGCAATGTGGCCGGCGCGGAAGGAATTTGAGTGAGATTAAGAATTTGTCATTAGATAGATTAAAATTTAGGAATTTCCTTGAGACCTTATGCTCCTCATAAAGGCTTAAAGAAAGAAATATAAAAAATAAAATAAAATAAATGCTAAAATTTGAGGTTAGGAAGTAAACTGGCTTAAAACCACATTTTTTTGACAAATTCAGTTTTATTCATACCAATATAAAGTAGAAATATGGGAATTATATACGGAATATGATGTCGAGAGGAAATATCCACCTCTAGCATGCCGGCAGACGGCCTTTGTTTTCACAAAATTTTGAGCCACAAAGCTTTGCTTATCTCGTCAATGTAGCACCGAATTTAATCCCTCAGAGTATCAGCTATTTGTTGTTTGTTCATGTAAACCTGGGCTTTCAAATGGCCTCAGAGAAAATAATCCAGCGGCGTTAAGTCACAAGAACGAGGTAACCAACTGACATCGCCAAGTCGAGATATTACGCGACCGGAAAATTTCTCATGTGGCGCAGTCCTGCTGAAACCAAAGGACTCTGATGTCCACATTAGCCAATTGTGGCCATAAAAAATTGGTTATCATGGTTTGTTAGCGCAGAAAATTCACGGCGACGGCGTTTTATGGCTCATTTTCTAAAAAATACGGGACGATGATACCACCTAACCACAAGCCGCACCATACGGTCACTTTCCTTGGACGTAATTATTTATGGAGGACTGTTTGTGGATTTTGTCAGTCCCATATGCAATAATTTTGTTTGTTTTATTTTAAGTGAAAATGGGCCTCATCACTAAAGATGATTTTATCGAAAAATGTGTTGTTTTCGTTCAGTTTTTCAAACACAATTAAAATTCTTTTTTAAAATTTCCCAACTTAATTCTTGACATTTCATAATTTGACAGCCACGTTACCTCCTAACCTCAAATTTGTCTACCCTGTATATATTGGTATTTGAAAAAGTTCGATTAAAACTCTCACCAAAATTTAAACTTTTTTTTCTTATATTTGAAAGGAGCTTTTCATCGGTTACCATTTGTCATTTTTGTGGTAAAGCCATCCATCCCTCAGTGTAGAACTTTTGGGTTTTCTAAGCGAAGAACTGATCAGGCTACGAAATTTAAATTTATACCATAAAGGGAGTTCTGCATAGTTCGAAACAAATGATAATATAAAGTTGCATGGTCCGGGCTATACCACCTTGATCAAAAAGTTTTCGGAATAACTCTCGTGTGGCGGTCTCATCGTTCCGATTAGAGTTTTTTTTTTTTTTTTTTTGTTAAGTGGGTACATCTGTTGTTGATATTCCCGCTAAATCATAGCATCATAGCTTGACATTTGCTTTTTTATATTCGGTTTTCGATATTTCTATCAGTGCTTCCTGCGATTTTTCGATTATTTCCTCTCGACTGCTGAAACGCGTTCCACGTAATGGTTTTTTAACTCGATTGAACAGAAAGAAGCCACAGGAAGCCAAATCAGGTGAATTCGGTGGCTGTAAGATGGTGCAAAATCGATGAGTTTGCTGCAGAAAAAGGTCTCATAACGACCAAATAATATTCTTGGTTTACTGTCTGGCCTTCTGGCAAAAATTCAGGATGCACTACACCGTTGTAATTCATGAAAATCATGGGCATTGTCTTCTTTTTTGTCTGAAAATGGTCTCGGCACAGTTGGTGGACGCCATTCACTTGCCTGGTGTCTGGATTGTGTGTCGTACTCATAAACCTACATTTCGTCTCCAGTAATGATTTTTTTGATGAATGTGGGATCGGATTCAGCCTCGCAAATCAGGTCTTTTGTGGCCTCAACACAGAGACAGATGTACTCTTGGCTACGTATCTTGTGCAAATGTCAAGCTAAAATTTGGCGGGAATATCAACAATAGAAAAAAAAAATAACTTAAATCGGAACGTTGGGACCGGAGGTTATTCCGGATACTTCTTGATCAAGGTAGTATGGTGGATGCATCAAAACTTCCAAGCCAAGCTTTCTCAATTTCTGCAGTGTTATCAAATATACATATGTGTGAGCTGGCGTTGTCATGATGGACACATCACTTGTTGACAATTCTGGCAGTTCTTATAGAATTACTGAATTCAGTCTCATTAATTGTTGACAGTAGGGATCAGAATTAATAGTTTGACCTGATTGTAGAAGCATATAATATATTATGGCTATATTAGACTAAAGGCCACGCTAATGCCAAGTAAGTTGACCAGTTGACACGAAAAGAACATTGAATAAGCGGAAGGAATTGCAGTGAGATTACAAACTTGTCATTAGATTTAGGAATTTATTTGAGGCTCTATGCTCCTCATAGAAGTATAAAAGGAGAGATTTTTATTATATTTGTGTTCGACTGCAAACTGGATCAAAAATTTAACCACTTTTTCTTATATTGCATTTAAGATAATATTTATTATTCCGTATATGTGCCATTTTGATCGATAAACTTTTGAAAGTTTTGGGGTTTGCTTTCTCAGCAAAAAACCGTTTCAACTGCGTTTTGCAGGCCTTAAAAGAATTTAAATTTTCACCGATAAGTCATTTCTGCAGAGATCGATGAACATTGTAATCTGAAGGTTTAAGGTCCATTAAAACTTCCCAGCCGAGCTCTATCACTTTCTGTAGCCTCATTAAACATATATGTGGTATCGCGTGGTCATGATGGAAAACAATACTTTTTCAGTTGATCAATTGTGATAACTTTAATCTCGTTAATTATTAACTGTACAGCAGCGACAGGCAAACGTATACCACTGAATTTTACAATTGTGTGAATAATTTGAGAGCCTGCCACTCAGACCACACTTTAAGAAAACATTAAATTTGTTTACTCAAATGGTTGTGTTACAGTGGAAAGATGCTTTCACATTTTAAGTTTAAATATTTTAAAAGAAAAATATGATAAAACTGAAGAGAAAATGAAAAAATAACCAAAACATCAATGGAAAAAATAATTACAAAACAAGAACAAAAAAGGATTGGAAAGAAATGTAAAGTAAATCAAACATAAATCAAAAGGAGTAGAGCACAACAACACAAGCGGGACAAGTTCGAGCCCCAGCAGAGGACATGACAAAAAAAATAATGTACTGTGGGTTCGAGTATTTAATAAAGAGACTTTCACTTCCCTTTAGACAGCTCTACCTAAAAAAAAACATAATAAAAAGAAGCCCACTGTTTACCTCTGGCGATAATGGCAAACATCAGAAGAATGATCAGGAGAAAACGCCACCTACTGGGAAAAAAATTATAACGCTAATTAAGGATCACCACCACCACTTAGCACGGAGGGGACAACCACCACAATCTTACGGAGGGAAGCTACAGTGGATTCAGTGATCATCTACTTTGCTTGGAATTAAACTTAATTAATGAAACTGAAGTAATGGATGCTTGATGGAAAGCCAATATGCTCCCTAAAGATGTGACGGAGAAAAAATGTTAATTAAACCAAAAAACAAAACAAAAATCTTAACGAAACATTTTTTTTTCCGATTGTATTTTTACATAAAGCGTGTTTTTTATAGAGATATAGAACTTTAAGTTGGTATTACTTTTCAAGATGGCGACCGATTTAACAGCTGTCAAGTGATTTATTCTCAGTTTGGTTTGGCAATTCATCATGAATAGACTCACGCCTGAACAACGCTTGCAAATAGTGCAATTTTATTTCGAAAATAATGGTTCTGTGCGGAAAACGTATCGCGCACCACATCCATTTTATTGTCGACAAAATCGTCCATCAGAGCAGTTAATTCGATTAACCATGGAACGATTTCGCACCACGTTTACTCTTATTGATAACTCACATCCCCAGAGACACTGTACGGTGCGTACAGAAGAAGCTATTGCTGCTGTAGAGGGTAGCATTGAGGAAGACCCGAATGAGTCCATCCGCCATCGAGCACAGAAATTGGATCTGTGTCCATCCACTTTATGGAAGATTTTGTGGAAAGATCTTGGTTTACGTGCTTACAAAATCCAACTCGTGCAAGAATTGCAGCCAAACGTTCATCAAGTAAGACGTAGATTCGTCGAATGGGCCCAAAACGAGATTACCATTATTCCCGATTTTCATAAGCGATGAAACGTACTTCTGGTTGAATGGCTACGTCAACAAACCAAACTGCCGCATTTGGAGTGAAGGTAATCCTCAAGTGTATGTGGAAACACCGTTACATCCAGAAAAACTGACTGTTTGGTGCGCTTTATGGGCTAGTGGAATCATTGGTGCGTACTTTTTCAAAAACGATGGTGGCCAGAACGTTACAGTCAATGGTGATCGGTATAGAGCCATGATTACTAACTTTCTCATTCCTGAATTGAATAACCATGATGTCCAGGAGATGTGGTTTCAACAAGACGGCGCAACATGTCACACAGCTCGTGCCACAATAGATTTATTGAAAGACACGTTTGGTGATCGCCTAATTTCACGTTTTGAACCTATGAATTGGCATCCATGATCTTGTGATTTAACACCGCTAGACTACTTTCTGTGGGTCTATGCGGTAAAGCCACAAACGCTTAACCATTTGGAAGACAACATTCGTTGTGTTATTGCCGATATACGGCCACAAATTTTGGAAAAAGTCATCGAAAATTGGACGTCAAGATTGGACTACATCTACGCCAGACGTGGCAGTCATATGCCAGAAATCTTATATAAAATGTAAGGCCACAAGATTATCTTTCGGATAAATAAAATTCGTATTAATCGAATAATCCACCGTGGCTTTAGTGCAACTTAAAGTTCTATACCTCTATAAATATATTTGTTTCTCACTGTGTATTTTTTGCCTATGCATACGAGAACAAAAGAGAAACTTTACTCGGGGCACTGTTTTGCCTGTCACTGCGTAGAAGTGAACAGTGCGTAGAAGTTCATAATTAAGAGTTTCCTTTAAACTCCATCCACCTTTTTTATGCCGATCCTGGCTTTGCAACTGTCCGCGATACTTCCACTTGCTTGTCCATAATCTTTTTCGCATATTATTGTCGTACGTTATCAGCTTTTTATTGTCCGTAATAATTCGTTAAAGAAATGGTTCCATTTAGTGCCGTTTTATATTTTAATGTTGTTTAGTGTTAAGTCATGTCGCAATCAAGCATCGAACAAATGGTTGATAGAGAGTTATTTGATGTTGAATGCCTAGTTCCCTAGCAATGTCACCTTGCTACTGTATTTCTAGATATTACATCGAATTTTCACTAACTTCTAAACGTGGATAACTAACTATTCACGGAAGAATGCGATCTTATTAATGTCTTCTGATGAATCGAAGCTTGATAAGTCACCTTTCAAGTAAGCTTTCGTGTTGTATAATGCAATTAATATTAACAGAGATATTCCATTTTTAAGCCATCTACCGATGATTAACCCTTTCTTTATGTATCCTTTCAATTAATCATTAAATAAATAAAATTTTAAAACAAACCCAACTTTCGCTTTAATATTTTTTAAAAACTAATTTTCTTTTTAAGGAAACGGGATAAAGGAACTCTAATAAAAAAAATGTATTTGTATTTCTGTTTGTTTATCTACGTCCACACTCTATTTGAAAGTTAAATTTCACTTTTTTATTACTTTAAGTCTGCAACACTTCGTTAAGTTTTTTAATAAAAAAAAAAAACAAAAAAAGAAACAAAAAAGAGGCAAAAATAGCAGCACATTTTGCCTTTTTTCTTGCATTTCCTTTATGAAATTATCTACAGTTAGTTAAACAAATGTTCATCATTAATGTAGTCCGGTTTTTACTCTTCCCACTCACTCGCTTACTCTCTCTCTCTCTCTCTCTCTCTAAATAAAATTTGTTTTACTTCTATTATTATAACTTTTTTTTACTTTTTTTCTCTTCTTAGGTTTTAATGTATTTCATAATTAGAATCTCAACTGAACTTGGCTTTTTGCCTTAACAAAGTTTTATTAAAAAAAATATTAAAAAAATAACGAACATAAGAGAAGCAACAAAAAAATGCATTAAATCATTAAAAACATTAACAAACATATTCCCAGATGAGAAGAACTGCCCTGATACACTAGCGCTTAAGTAAGAAGTGCCAGACTATACGAGGGAATAAGCAAAGAACAACAATGAAAACAAAAACAAGTAAATCAACAAACTTTCTTTGAAAGATACTAAGAAGAAAAACAAGAAGTGCGCGCGTGTGTGTGCTGATTAGAAGCGTTTCTAATTTTTAATTACAATTCTTGGAATTCTTTGTTATAATTTTTACATTAAATGTTAGACATTTGATTTAATTTTACCATATGTACCATCTTATGATGGATGAAAATAAGAAAGTAAACAAAACAAAACAAAAAAAACAAACAAAAATAAATTAAAACTGACTTTGAGATACCGTATACCGCTATGAAAGCTCATTCATGTTTTCCAGGCAAAAAAAAAAAAATTATTTTTATTTTTATTTTTATTTTCATTTTTATATTACAATCAGTGTTGCCGTTTTGGCTATTTTTAACCAAAATTGGTTATTTGTTTCTTTGATGTGTAGATGTGTACTTTTTTCGATTTTGGTTACTTTGGTTACTTTCTCAAAGTAAAAAAAAAATGATTTCTTTTAACGTTTATTACCCGGGTTCTCATTAAGTATATCACTTTAAAAATGGGATTTCTTTTCCCTTTCTTCCGATAACATGTGGATTTCGTGCCAAAAGACTGCAAATTTTTCGAGTCCAAGAATGAATCGATCCAATTTATTATACTCTGTTCTGTGAAGTGAAAGCTACTCCGATTGAAACAAATAAATAATCTGGCGGGCAAGGTCTGGCGGTAGAAACTATTTTCTAAATATTTTCAACTAATCTTGAGATATACGGAGGAGCGTTGTCCTAATAGATCTATTTTTGATCGCCAGTAATGATTGGATGCCGCTACAATTTTTTCAATCTTGAGTAGCTTTCTGAGTGAAAATAATCTTCATAGAGTATGTCGTCAATTCATCATCTCCGAACATTTTTGCCTGACCTGGCAGGTCTTCCTTTTGATGTCAAAGTCATTACTTCTGAACTACATAAATAATCTCTCGCGAGAACTTTGTTGTTTATACTAAAGGGTCCGCCATCTAACGTTTTTTTTCAACTAGTGCTTATTTCGTGAATGGTAACACTTAGCTCAAGTCTGATTTGACAGATAATTAGTTTTATCCTTCCGCTGAATGAATATGGTTGTGTATATGCTTGAACAACGCTGGGAAATATTGCGACATTACTTGGAAAATCGTGATAATATTGCAGATGAATCTCATTTTGATCTTGGCGGGTATGTAAACAAGCAAAATTGTCGCATTTGGGGCACAGATAACCCGCACGCATACATTGAAAAGCCGATACACCCAAGACGAGTCACTGCTTGGTGCGGATTTTGGTCCAGAGGCATAATTGGGCCATTTTTTTTCGAAAATGAGCAAGGAGTGGCCGTTACAGTCAATGGCAATCGTTATCAGGCCATGTTGAACGAATTTTTGTTCACAAGAATTGAAGAGGAGGATATTAGCAACATATGGTTTCAACAGGACGGCGCTACGAGCTACATAGCCGACGCTACACTCGATGTTTTGCGCCCCGTTTTTGAAGATCGCATTATCAGCCGCAGAGCTGATGTCATTTGGCCACCTCGGAGCTGCGATTTGACACTGTTGGACTATTATTTGTGGGGTGCCGTCAATGATAAGTGTTACGCCAACAAGCCAGAGACAATTAACGCTTTAAAGGACAATACTCGTGACCCCATTGGTGATATACAGCTGCACACAATCGATAATGTGCTTAAAAATTGGCCCGATCGTGTAGGCTACTGCATAGCCAGCCGAGGCAGTCATATGAATGAAATTATTTTCCATTATTAACCGGAAGGATTGTACTTTCAAATAAGAAAAGAAATTTGAGAAAATATTCAGTAGTTTTTTTTATAGCATTTTAAAAAAAAAAAAAAAAAATTATTTGGCGGACCCTTTAGATCTATTTTCCGTCGCCAGTAATGATTCGATGCCGCTACAGTTTTTTCAATCTTGAATAGCTTTCTGAGTGAAAATAATCTTCATTGAGTATGCCGTCAATTCATCATCTCCGAATATTTTTGCCTGACCTGGAAGGTCGTCCTTATTCATGTCAAAATCATTACTTCTAAACTACATAAATAATCTCTCGCAAAAACTTCGTCGTTTATACTATTTCGTTCAGTTGCTAAGTGAGAATAAATATCAGACATATTTCACTTTCAACGCTATTGCTTGGCTCGGATACTTATCCATTCAATAAGATATCTGTTAGTAAGGGCTATCGAGCTAAGATATTCCACAAATAAATTTTAAAACCTCATCATGACTAAACATATGAGAGATCGATATTTTCTGTTGTGCGAAGCTTGTTAATACATATGTATTTAAGAGATAATAATAGAAAATAACACAATATGCCTCATCAATTGTTCTACCAAGTTTTTTTGATCAGTCTATATTGAGACAATACTGTTATGAATTCCATATATAAAATGATATTTTAATGTTTTTTGTATTAAAATTATGATTTTAAATTTTGGTTATTTTTTGGTTACAAAAAATTCGATGTTGTGGCAACGCTGATTACAATATATTGTTACGTTTTAACCTTTTTAAAACGTCGCGTAAAATAAAATAAATGTAGCGAATTTATTGTTCTACTTCATAGTCTTTTACTTAACTTCCACTTATAAAATTATATCTATACAGTCTCCAACTTATTTAATATCCGCTGAATACACTACTTTACTCAATACACGTCTCTTAGCAATTTTACACTTTGACTGCCAAACTATAACTGAACTAACTAATGCATAATTCGCCGCTTTTTATATACAATTGGCATTATTTCCGAATGTTCTTGTTCTTACCACAACATTCGATTCATTTTCGTTAATTTCAAATATAACAACCGAAATCAGTATGGTAACACCGTTCAATACGCAACATTGAGAGCCTTGACACAAACCAATGGCCTAAAATCACAGCATTTCTTCAAGCATTTTTGTGCTACACAGTTCGGTGCCGGACCGATATAGGGTGTCATGGAAACCTTTCTAGCCAATGCATCCTCTATTTCATTACCATCCATATACTCTATACCGCTATGAGATCTTCGATATATAAAATTTCATAAAAAATTATCCTCGATAAACCTATATTACCTATCGAAGTGTAGAGTTCAGAAAGAAAAGGAAAAAATTTGTTTCATACTTCAGAAAAGCTTATTGCAATTAAAAGCTGAAAGCAATACAAATGCGTAGGATTAAATCAGCGCATTGCGTAGGATACGTTAATTATGGTTTTAATGAGAGAAAATGTTTTTGTAAATTTTATTATTAACTTCTTAAGAGCATTAGGATGAAAAGTATTTTAATTTAAAATTAAAAAGAAACTTAACCACATATTGACTCTTAAGATTTTTTCATTCATCTTCCTTCCATCTTATTGCGTTTTGAAATGTGTATTGAAAATAAATAAGACGATTTTGTTTTCAACAAAACGGATGTCTTGACAACATTTTAAGAAGCTGAGTAAAGGCAAACATTTCACCGTCAATAGAGATAAGAGGCAGTTTGATAAATTCCCAACTCTTTCCATTTTCAAAGCAGTAGCTCACTAACGTGTGTTTTTTAACCACCTGGCTTTAGAAAATTAAAAAGAAAAACACAGAAAATTTCAGAAAGTGTAGGGAATACTTATTTGTGGTGATAAATGAATACCTGGCATTTGAATTTTAATGATTATTTCATGATATTGTTGGCCGCGGCTGCGCCGTTGGTGGTCCATCTATGAGCTCCAATTTTGGCATACTTTTCGCAGCATTTTGGGCAGTATCTCATCAATAGCAGCTGTAATGTTATCTTCCAGGCCTAGAATTGTGGCTGGCTTGTCCCTATATACGAGAGATTTATAGTCTATGATCTTAGCGGCCAATGTACAGTTCCAAAATGTGAATTTGTTTGCTCTCAAGATTCGCTACTCAATAGGTTTATGGTATCGTAAGCCGAGTGGTCTACGGCACCGTTGTGTTGTAATTTCATGTCAACCAAATCCAATTTCACAATTCGGTAAATAGCAGTGTTTGCCATGCTGATATCTTGAACATTGCCAAATGTGCAGAGCTCAACCAAGACAGTGGGATCAAGGGTAAGACCATTAATATATTTTTTGACAGCCAAACTGCCTCAAAGCCACATCTGGACTGGTCGAATATGGCTTTCGCTTGGAAATAAGGTAAAATTGTTTTGGGTACCTGGACTCTGTGGGATATATGGTAATGAAATGGCGAATGCATTGTGTAGAAGAGGTTTCGTGACACTCTATGTTGGTATGGAATCTTACTGTGCAGCACCACTTCCTACCATCCTCAATATAATCAAGAATTGGATAATTGTCATATGCTTGGGGCAGTGGAATCTCAAAATAGACTTTGCCACTCTAAGACGGTAAATATGACAGAATAGACTTAAAGCTCCTAACGAAGTTTCTTACCGGCCACTGTGAACTAACAGCGCATCTGAAGAGGCTGGCGGTCACGTATGTGGATTTTCATAGACTGTGCTCTCAGGCTTTAGAAACAGTGGAACACATATTGTGTGAATGTGGGTTTAGATAGAAATGTTTAGGTAGACATAGGCTCACACTGTCTGACACATCCACCATTGCGCGTTAAAATCACTTGATGTTCATTACGAAGGCGGAAGATCTGCTGAACGAAATATGGACCGGAGGGATGCGTTAGATCCATTGTGTTACAATGTGCTGTAATAATAACTAGTCCGTATGATGATGATAATGATGACGATGATGATGATGATGATGAAGAGATAAGTAAGGTTCCATCAATATAATGCACTGGGGCATAGTCACTATGGTAATAAATAAAAATGTCAATGACTATGTAATGTATCTGCCGCTTGAAATCGACTTTAAACTTCAGATTCTCTTTAATGAGTCTAGGAATGAAGTCGGGTGCTGTTCACTGATTGCAAGAAGTTGCAAGACATATGTATGTATCTTTTAAAATATGATACACCACCATGATCAAAAAGTTACAGGAATATATTCAGAAAATTAAAAATAATTTATTCATTTAAGTCCACATTGTCCCTTCAAAGTAACCCTATCGTCTGCAATACACATATACCAGCGCTTGATCCAATCCTCGAAGCATTGTTTGTATTCGGCTTTAGTTAAGGTCCAGCAGCGCTTCCTGCGATTTTTCTATTATTTCTTCTCGGCTGCTGAAATGCGTACCCCGTAATGGTTTTCTAACTCGATTGAACAGAAAGAAGTCACAGGGAGCCAAATCAGGTAAATTTGGTGGATGTCGGATGAAATTTGTTGCATTTTACGTCAAAAAATTTCGAATTATGATGGCACTGTGCCACGGTGCGTTATCAGGGTACAAAATCCATGAGTTTTTTAACCACAATTCACTAAATATTCCACGATCTCAAATATCAAGAACAATGAAGGTAATGCCATCAGCAATGGTGACGCGCAGTTGGAAAGGTGTAGAGAATCCTTGGTCAGCTATTACTGTTACAGAAGAGTATACACCGTTCTTTGCACACAATAGGGTAAATCTAATCTGGCCTTCTGCCTAAAATATATGAAAACCGTGAGCATTGCCTTCTTTTTGACTAAAAATGACGTGATTTTTTTGGTCGGCTTAGTTTGTGAATACTGTTCACTTGCGTGACGTCGGGATTGCATGTCGTACTCATAAACCCAAGTCTCGTCTCCAGTAATGATGCTTTTGATGAATGTGTATCGGACTTAGCCTCGAAAATGGTGTTTTTTGCGACCTAAATACGGTCAAAATTTTACAAAATCGCCAACACACATAGAGATAGATGTACGAATGGCTACGTAGATTTTGAAAATGTCATTCTATGACGCTAAGATTTAGCGGGAATATCAACAACAGATGTACCCATTTAACAAAAAAAAACAAAAATTAAAAAATCAAAAAATCAGATCGATGGAACCGCCATACGGTGCTTATTTCGTGAAATTTTTTAATCAAGATGGTAGTAAAAAATGAGTACTTATTTCAATGACGAACTCTCTTTATTTCGCCCAAATTTCTGAACAATAGTAGTTCGTGGCCTAATCAATGGACTTTGGCCATCTTAATGAATCATCACTTTTTATCTTTGTATTTTTAAATCCAAATTATCAAGTATAGGGTCCGCCATCTAACGTTTTTTTTTCAACTGGTGCTTATTTCGTGAATGGTAACACTTAGCTCAAGTCTGATTTGACTCGTTCCGCTGAACGAATATGGTTGTGTATACGCTTGAACAACTCTGGGAAATATTGCGACATTACTTTGAAATTGTTGCAGAATCAAAAATCATCTTTTCAGATGAAGCTCATTTTGATCTTGGCGGGTATGTAAACAAGCAAAATTGTCGCATTTGGAGCACACAAAACCCGCACGCATACATTGAAAAGCCGATACACCCAAGACGAATCACTATTTGCTGCGGATTTTGTTCTAGAGGCATAATTGGGCTATTTTTCTTCGAAAATAAGCAAGGAGTGGCCGTTACAGTCAATGGCGATCGTTATCTGGCCACGTTGAATGAATTTTTGTTCACAAAAATTGAAGAGGAGGATATTAGCAACATTTGGTTTCAACAGGACGCCGCTACGTGCCACACAGCCGAAGCTACACTCGATGTTTTGCGCCCTGTTTTTGAAGATCGCATTATCAGCCACAGAGCTGATGTCGTTTGGCCACCTCGGAGCTGCGAGGTGACACAGTCGGACTATTATTTGTGGAGTGCCGTCAAAGATAAGTGCTACGCCAACAAGCCAGAGACAATTGATGCTTTAAAGGACAATATTGGTGAAGCCATTGGTGAAATACAGCTGCACACAATCGATAATGTGCTTAAAAATTGGACTGAAAGTGTAGGCTACTGCATGGCCAGACGAGGCAGCCATTTGAATGAAATTATTTTCCATTATTAACCGGAAGGATTGTACTTTCAAATAAAAAAAGAAATTTGAGACAATATTCAGTAGTTTTTTTTATGCATATTCAAAAAAAAAAAAAATTATTTGGTGCACCCTTTAGATGGAGTTGTCTGGAGGGAAGAAGTCGAAGCCTTTTTTTTATTCTTAAACATTCGAAACCACAATTAAATTTTTTCTTCGTCATGTCCTCTGCTGGGGCTCGAACCTGGGTCAATTGTATTGTTATGTGTGCGCTCTAACCACTATACCACGCCATCCCCACCAAATCAAATATATACACTTTCTCTTATATTCTTATACTAATATTAAGCAAGAATCCTTATGCTATGCAGTATCATAATTAATTTTTATTTGTTTTTTAGCTTCGAATAATCAAAATTGAATATTTCCTCAAGCACTTAATAAAATCATGCCGATTTGATTAAGACCATTTAACACTTCATTTCTCTCCTCAAGAAATGTCATTACAATTATAATTTCTTATTAGAATTTCAAAAATACTTCTTCAATTATTAACTTCACATAATTACTTTAATTTAAGCCAAAATGGAGATGGAGAAAAAACAAAAATTAAAGAAACGAAAAAAAAAATACGTTCAATTGCTAGCGACTACTTGTCTCCACTTCACTTCAATTCACACCACTTTATGGTATAACTACTTCCGCTGTTACGTGATTTTCTTTCAATTTCAACTCCAAAGAGAACAAATAACTTTTTGCCAGCAATAACAACAACAGAAGCAATAACAAAAATTAAAAGAACAAAAGTTATGTTGTCATTAAAATCTGCTTAACTTTTCATTTAAAATAGACAGAAACAGCTATAATAACAACAACAACAACAAAGTAGATAATAATAATGCTGATGATGATGATAACAATGAAGATGGCAATGAGAATAAATAAATACTCAAACACACAAGATAAACACATACACACACAAAGAGAATAACAAATATTGTATATGAGTAGTCGAGGCAACTAAGAAAGAACAGTTAAATTGAAATGAAATGTTTAAACAGCAACAACAACGACATCAACAATTACAAGAATTATATTAAGAAAAAACACACACAGAGAGAAAGAGAGACAGAGTAAGAAAATATACTCTTAAGGATAGTGAAGGTACTTAAAAAATCAAATCATAAATAAGTAAACAAATACAAATATACATACTTGTGCACATACACAAAGTATAAGAGAGAGTAAGAAAGAGGATTATACGTTTGAAACACTCACACTCTGGCAAATAAAGTAAATAAAAAACAATTTACGGTTACAAATCAAGTTACACACAAACGCATACACACACATAGAGTAAGACAAATATGGAGAGAAATTTTGATAAAAAAAAAGAAATACAAATACAAATACAAACAAAACAATAATAAACAATGCAAATTAGTACAAGTATTACTCTTGAGTATATTTATACACATTAAATACCCAATACACTGTTTCCTAAAGCAAAATGTGACAAAAAATGTATTTAACGAACGAAAGGATCGATTTTTCTTTTAATGAAAAGATTGAGTAGCAATTTCTGGCTCAATTCTTCAATGTTTGCCTAAAGACTAAGCATACGTGTTCATGATCACTGTCTTTCTGGCACAGTTGTTGTTGTTGTAGCAGCTTCATAGATGTATTGTTTCATCCACTGCAGCCTCTAAGTAAAGTCTCAGGAAGGAAGCCGCCCTAATAGGCTGCGTCCAGAGTGAGTCCGGCATAGGTTGGGTGGGAGCAGCTGAATAGATACGGCGTATCATGCGAACTCGTTTCGCACGGTGGGTCCAATATGAGTTGAGTCTGCTGCAACATCCTTATCTCAGCTGCGAAGAGATCATTCTACTCTGCCTGGGTAAATTACGTCCTTCTGTTGATATGGTAGGTTGGTACTCACACTGTATTGCCCAATGGCCTCTGCTACTGCATCAGTGTGAATACTGTTCAATCCTGCCCTTTTTATACCGCAAGACTTCTCTCTCGCACCCATTAAGATCCTTCCTAACATGCCTGGACGGTGGGTGTCTATCGACCAGATGGTGGTTGGAATAAGCCGGCCGATAGAATTCTAGCAGATATTGCATCAACAGCATCTTATTGTGTTAATGCACAGGCAGGACCTTCTAGTCAACATGTAGACGATCTACAAGAGACATGTGCAAGCATTCTGTGACAGTCCTCAGAGCAGCATTCTGGCAGGATTGAATGTTTGTCCATTGCGTATTACTAACATTTGCGAGCCACACTGGATCAGCATAGCTGACCACAGACTGGCCTATCAACATGGTTTCCTTATTCGCTTTCCAGGTGTTGCCGGCAAGAGACTTGAGTACCTTGATCGTATTTTTAACTCTATCGCAGGTAGCTGTGGAGTCTGCGTATGATCTGAAAAGGCTGTCGAACATTATTCCCATGATCTTGGGATAGTTAGTGGTAGGAATTGTTTACCATCGACCAGTACGTTCAAAAACAACTTCGGCTGCGGACTTAGTGGGTGAGATACGCAAATGTTTAGAGTGGAAGAACGCCACAAGTTCGTAGAGGTACAAATTTCATCTTCCGCAAATAACATCAAATGCCATAATAGAGCAGTCATTCGCATATACAACGACCTCGATGTCATCTGAAGGCCCTACAATGTCAAAAAGGTAGAAGTTAAGCAGTTCTGGAGATATAACTGCTCCCTGGGGAACTTCCTGCTTCACTCTATGTTTCTTCGACGTTTTTTTTTTTCTGAATGCCAGATATGACTGGCTTCCACACATATAATTGCCTACCCATCGCGTCAGGCTTACGGTAGGGTAGTATTTTCCACATTGCCGAATAATGTGGCATGGCTTACGGTATCAAAGGCCTTGAACAATTTCAATGCTAGGAGTATTGTTATATCACGTGGCCTTTCCTCATTAAGCCCTCAGCTGTTATGTGTGGATATGAGGTGTAAAGCTGGGTTGTGTTGTGTTGTTTACGGAAATCGTGGTGATGGTCGACAGCTGGATAACTTTATATGATACTGGAGAGCAGCAATGCTTCAATTTTTTTGCTACTGGTGATAAGAGCAAAATCGGGCTTCACGATTCTACTTGCGTCCCTGCCCGGTTTCAATATGAAAACCACCCTGCTTATTTTCTAGGCTTCGAGATTTAAACTTGATATCGAGAGGTTAACAGTAATTTTTGTTTCTGTAAGTCAATACTGAATTTGCTTTTAACAATTCGTAGGCCATAGGCAGCTATGCAGAAGCTTAAATCGCCTAACCATAGTGATAAAGAAATGCTTTTGCCAGGACTGGGGTATTTTAGCATCTCAAAGTCTGACACGCGATCTTTTCATTATTTCCCCTCTCTTATATTTGAGAACCATATTAAGAGTTGCCTCTGATTAGATTTTTTATATAAAATTCAACATTAATTAAACCTCTAAAAACCGCAGGATTTCTCTTAAAAAAAACATCTAATGGAAACGGTGTAGAGACAATAAAATGAAAAATAACGTAAAGGGCCAAATAACCAACAGTTCATTTGAAATATTTTACTAAAAGTGTAGAAAATAGCAAATCAAATACAACTCAACCAGAATAATAGTAGACAAGGAAAAAAAGCGAAGAAGGAAAAGGAAAATATTTTTATTGCACAATAACGAATCGAACAAACAAACTGGTATGCACTTAAGAATTAAGAAGAAGAAGAAGAAACTTATAAACATTCAATGGTAAACTGCAATTGAAATTTTTGTTTTTATTTTCAATTGCCAACTGCAACAACATAAGCAGAGAAAAGTAAAAATTAAATACAAAATGAAAACAACTACAACAAAAACTATTAAAATAATAGAAATTGTTGTTGCTACTTTTAAATGTAAAGAAAATAATCAATCATTGTCATGCTATGGCATGGATTGGCCTGACTTGGCACAAAATGGTCTTGGCTACGTTGATGCATTTATACATTGTCTCTACATAGCCAATGATAGAATAGCAACAGTTAAAACTGTAACAGGAGACCGAAGAGAAGAAAGTGAAAAGGGTATCCTTTCGAAATAAGACATGAACAGGATTCTGTAAATTAGTTATAAAAAACAACAAATTTTTTAAGTTATACTATGAGAGGGAGAGCAAAAGAGGGAAAGATTTATTCTATAACTGGTTCTAGATAAATGTGGCAAAATTATGGCAAAAGTGATTAAAGCAAAGGCACTACATAAGCAATTATTTAGTATTAATTGGATTTGAATTACAAAATAATTAATAGTAAATAATAAGTGGTAAGTAGCAGATAGTAAATAGTAAATAGTAAATAGTAAATAGTAAATAGTAAATAGTAAATAGTAAATAGTAAATAGTAAATAGTAAATAGTAAATAGTAAATAGTAAATAGTAAATAGTAAATAGTAAATAGTAAATAGTAAATAGTAAATAGTAAATAGTAAATAGTAAATAGTAAATAGTAAATAGTAAATAGTAAATAGTAAATAGTAAATAGTAAATAGTAAATAGTAAATAGTAAATAGTAAATAGTAAATAGTAAATAGTAATAGTAAATAGTAAATAGTAAATAGTAAATAGTAAATAGTAAATAGTAAATAGTAAATAGTAAATAGTAAATAGTAAATAGTAAATAGTAAATAGTAAATAGTAAATAGTAAATAGTAAATAGTAAATAGTAAATAGTAAATAGTAAAATAGTAAATAGTAAATAGTAAATAGTAAATAGTAAATAGTAAATAGTAAATAGTAAATAGTAAATAGTAAATAGTAAATAGTAAATAGTAAATAGTAAATAGTAAATAGTAAATAGTAAATAGTAAATAGTAAATAGTAAATAGTAAATAGTAAATAGTAAATAGTAAATAGTAAATAGTAAATAGTAAATAGTAAATAGTAAATAGTAAATAGTAAATAGTAAATAGTAAATAGTAAATAGTAAATAGTAAATAGTAAATAGTAAATAGTAAATAGTAAATAGTAAATAGTAAATAGTAAATAGTAAATAGTAAATAGTAAATAGTAAATAGTAAATAGTAAATAGTAAATAGTAAATAGTAAATAGTAAATAGTAAATAGTAAATAGTAAATAGTAAATAGTAAATAGTAAATAGTAAATAGTAAATAGTAAATAGTAAATAGTAAATAGTAAATAGTAAATAGTAAATAGTAAATAGTAAATAGTAAATAGTAAATAGTAAAGTAAATAGTAAATAGTAAATAGTAAATAGTAAATAGTAAATAGTAAATAGTAAATAGTAAATAGTAAATAGTAAATAGTAAATAGTAAATAGTAAATAGTAAATAGTAAATAGTAAATAGTAAATAGTAAATAGTAAATAGTAAATAGTAAATAGTAAATAGTAAATAGTAAATAGTAAATAGTAAATAGTAAATAGTAAATAGTAAATAGTAAATAGTAAATAGTAAATAGTAAATAGTAAATAGTAAATAGTAAATAGTAAATAGTAAATAGTAAATAGTAAATAGTAAATAGTAAATAGTAAATAGTAAATAGTAAATAGTAAATAGTAAATAGTAAATAGTAAATAGTAAATAGTAAATAGTAAATAGTAAATAGTAAATAGTAAATAGTAAATAGTAAATAGTAAATAGTAAATAGTAAATAGTAAATAGTAAATAGTAAATAGTAAATAGTAAATAGTAAATAGTAAATAGTAAATAGTAAATAGTAAATAGTAAATAGTAAATAGTAAATAGTAAATAGTAAATAGTAAATAGTAAATAGTAAATAGTAAATAGTAAATAGTAAATAGTAAATAGTAAATAGTAAATAGTAAATAGTAAATAGTAAATAGTAAATAGTAAATAGTAAATAGTAAATAGTAAATAGTAAATAGTAAATAGTAAATAGTAAATAGTAAATAGTAAATAGTAAATAGTAAATAGTAAATAGTAAATAGTAAATAGTAAATAGTAAATAGTAAATAGTAAATAGTAAATAGTAAATAGTAAATAGTAAATAGTAAATAGTAAATAGTAAATAGTAAATAGTAAATAGTAAATAGTAAATAGTAAATAGTAAATAGTAAATAGTAAATAGTAAATAGTAAATAGTAAATAGTAAATAGTAAATAGTAAATAGTAAATAGTAAATAGTAAATAGTAAATAGTAAATAGTAAATAGTAAATAGTAAATAGTAAATAGTAAATAGTAAATAGTAAATAGTAAATAGTAAATAGTAAATAGTAAATAGTAAATAGTAAATAGTAAATAGTAAATAGTAAATAGTAAATAGTAAATAGTAAATAGTAAATAGTAAATAGTAAATAGTAAATAGTAAATAGTAAATAGTAAATAGTAAATAGTAAATAGTAAATAGTAAATAGTAAATAGTAAATAGTAAATAGTAAATAGTAAATAGTAAATAGTAAATAGTAAATAGTAAATAGTAAATAGTAAATAGTAAATAGTAAATAGTAAATAGTAAATAGTAAATAGTAAATAGTAAATAGTAAATAGTAAATAGTAAATAGTAAATAGTAAATAGTAAATAGTAAATAGTAAATAGTAAATAGTAAATAGTAAATAGTAAATAGTAAATAGTAAATAGTAAATAGTAAATAGTAAATAGTAAATAGTAAATAGTAAATAGTAAATAGTAAATAGTAAATAGTAAATAGTAAATAGTAAATAGTAAATAGTAAATAGTAAATAGTAAATAGTAAATAGTAAATAGTAAATAGTAAATAGTAAATAGTAAATAGTAAATAGTAAATAGTAAATAGTAAATAGTAAATAGTAAATAGTAAATAGTAAATAGTAAATAGTAAATAGTAAATAGTAAATAGTAAATAGTAAATAGTAAATAGTAAATAGTAAATAGTAAATAGTAAATAGTAAATAGTAAATAGTAAATAGTAAATAGTAAATAGTAAATAGTAAATAGTAAATAGTAAATAGTAAATAGTAAATAGTAAATAGTAAATAGTAAATAGTAAATAGTAAATAGTAAATAGTAAATAGTAAATAGTAAATAGTAAATAGTAAATAGTAAATAGTAAATAGTAAATAGTAAATAGTAAATAGTAAATAGTAAATAGTAAATAGTAAATAGTAAATAGTAAATAGTAAATAGTAAATAGTAAATAGTAAATAGTAAATAGTAAATAGTAAATAGTAAATAGTAAATAGTAAATAGTAAATAGTAAATAGTAAATAGTAAATAGTAAATAGTAAATAGTAAATAGTAAATAGTAAATAGTAAATAGTAAATAGTAAATAGTAAATAGTAAATAGTAAATAGTAAATAGTAAATAGTAAATAGTAAATAGTAAATAGTAAATAGTAAATAGTAAATAGTAAATAGTAAATAGTAAATAGTAAATAGTAAATAGTAAATAGTAAATAGTAAATAGTAAATAGTAAATAGTAAATAGTAAATAGTAAATAGTAAATAGTAAATAGTAAATAGTAAATAGTAAATAGTAAATAGTAAATAGTAAATAGTAAATAGTAAATAGTAAATAGTAAATAGTAAATAGTAAATAGTAAATAGTAAATAGTAAATAGTAAATAGTAAATAGTAAATAGTAAATAGTAAATAGTAAATAGTAAATAGTAAATAGTAAATAGTAAATAGTAAATAGTAAATAGTAAATAGTAAATAGTAAATAGTAAATAGTAAATAGTAAATAGTAAATAGTAAATAGTAAATAGTAAATAGTAAATAGTAAATAGTAAATAGTAAATAGTAAATAGTAAATAGTAAATAGTAAATAGTAAATAGTAAATAGTAAATAGTAAATAGTAAATAGTAAATAGTAAATAGTAAATAGTAAATAGTAAATAGTAAATAGTAAATAGTAAATAGTAAATAGTAAATAGTAAATAGTAAATAGTAAATAGTAAATAGTAAATAGTAAATAGTAAATAGTAAATAGTAAATAGTAAATAGTAAATAGTAAATAGTAAATAGTAAATAGTAAATAGTAAATAGTAAATAGTAAATAGTAAATAGTAAATAGTAAATAGTAAATAGTAAATAGTAAATAGTAAATAGTAAATAGTAAATAGTAAATAGTAAATAGTAAATAGTAAATAGTAAATAGTAAATAGTAAATAGTAAATAGTAAATAGTAAATAGTAAATAGTAAATAGTAAATAGTAAATAGTAAATAGTAAATAGTAAATAGTAAATAGTAAATAGTAAATAGTAAATAGTAAATAGTAAATAGTAAATAGTAAATAGTAAATAGTAAATAGTAAATAGTAAATAGTAAATAGTAAATAGTAAATAGTAAATAGTAAATAGTAAATAGTAAATAGTAAATAGTAAATAGTAAATAGTAAATAGTAAATAGTAAATAGTAAATAGTAAATAGTAAATAGTAAATAGTAAATAGTAAATAGTAAATAGTAAATAGTAAATAGTAAATAGTAAATAGTAAATAGTAAATAGTAAATAGTAAATAGTAAATAGTAAATAGTAAATAGTAAATAGTAAATAGTAAATAGTAAATAGTAAATAGTAAATAGTAAATAGTAAATAGTAAATAGTAAAGTAAATAGCACCAGTTGCTATATCTCTCTAAGATGTCCAATTACACTCAAATGCAATATGATAATATGCTATGAACACTTTGTCGGGCATTTAATGTCAGGGCTATGCAGACAATATTGTGCTGATAGCAAGAGAAAAATTCGAGGATACCACATGTGATATCATACATAGTTATTTTAGAGTAGTAAATCGATGGTGTGGGACGACGAGATTAAACATTAACCCGAGCAAAATCAAGATAGCACCATTCACTGGGAAGTTAAATTTCCTAAGTAGAGGAATATTGAACTCCTTGGTGAGAAAATGCAACCAACGAAGGAGGTTAAATATCTAGGAATAGTACTGAATAGTAAGCTGCCGTGAAAAGATCAACTGGATTCTGTCACAAGAAAAGCCACGTATGCACTAATGGAGTGTACGAGGCTTGTAGAGAGATCATGTGGCTGTAACCCAAGAACATTATACTGTATGTATACCATGATGGTCTGAAAGATTGTGACATGTGGGGCCGTTGCATGAGTGGTAAGAACGAGTTTGGAAATAACCCAGGTAGAGCTGAATAAGGTCAAAAATTAGCGTCCATAAGCATAGCTGGGCACTGAAAACTTGCCCTACAGCTGTAGTCGAGGTTCTTAGACTGCTGCATTTGGCAATGAGAAATAGGGCTTTAGAGACCCTAACGAGAATAATGCTGAGTGGTCGATTACTCCTTTCTTAGCTGTCCTGTGAACAGGATTATGGACCTCAATGGCTTTGGAAAATTGTTCAGGGCAAGACTGGGTAACAGGAGTTAGTGGAGAAGTCTTGAGTCTGTATACTTCTTTAGAGAAGAGATCATTTTGTGGTACACAGATGGGTCAAAGCTGGAAAGTGCGGGACCCAGAAGGGAACATTCGGGACCTATGGGAAAACTCGCCAGCATATCCAAGTGAAAGTTAATGCAATTGAGCGATGCGCTCAGTTTAACCTGGAAAGGAAATATAGAGTATAGGACATAGACATACAATCTGAATCAGCTTGGCAAGGACAATAGGGTCAGCTTATGCTGGGCCCCAGTTCCCCATTGGTGGAGCCGGAATTCTTTTGTGGTCTAAAACAATCCAAAATTTTGTTGGATCAGGAGCAGATCTAAATCCTGCATAAAAATGTTCAGGGACAAACAAACAAAACAAACAACCGGGACTTTGACCGGATATTGCAGGCTAAATTGACATCTGAGTAAAATGGTAATAGTCTCAAGCCCGATGTGTAGATTCTGTGATGAGCAGATCGTATCATCAGAGCATATACTATATACAGGTGAGACATTGATGCGTTATAGGAGGAAATATCAATGGGCCTATCAGATACAAGGTAGGGAGTTATAGCGGTTGGTAGCAACCCACATTCTGAATTTCATCAGATCGAAGAGGTTGGAGGAGATATTATAGGAAATCCATATATGAATAGAGGGCTCTACAATAGATCAAGAGATCGTAGTATTTTTATGGTTGAAACTTGTGTTTAAAAAGTACAGCGGATATGTTACTGTTGACATAACAGTAAAAATTGTTACCAGCAAATGCAATTTAATTAATTTAATTCCTTACTTTATAACTTATAGTTTATATATACAAAGCTAAGATTTTGTAATTTTTTTTAAAGTTTTTTTTTCTACTTTTTTATTTTAAATTTTTCCATCATTCTCTGTTAGAAAACCGACAGTCAATCAATTCGTTACTATTTAAGTCTTTACATCTTTCTTTCTCTCCCCTTAACAAATTGTAATCAATCATGTGGAAAATATTCTATAATTACATTATGTCCTTGTCAACAGAAAACCTAGAAAAAAAGTGATCAAATAGAGTAAAATAATATAAAATAAAAATAAAAAATTATGATTAAATAGAGATGGAATAGAAAGAAGACATATTAGAAAACGGTAGCATATGTTTGGGACAAATTCTAACACAATAATAAATTTAAAATTAATTAATTCTGATTTATTTTTTCTTCTTTTGAATGACCATCTATCTCAGGGATGCAATAGCATACGAGGGCGGATTGACATTGAAGCTACCTATCGCTAGATGGCAGCACAAACACAAAAACTTTTTCTTTCTTAGAAATTACGATCTGTTAAACGGCAGGTGTTAAAATTTAAGCCAAATTCATCGATTAGTTTATTTGTTGTAGTCGTTTGAAGTAAGAAACTTTTGTGTTTCTTGGAAAATGGAAAAACTGAATTTCGTGTAGTGATTAAATACTATTATTTGAAAGGCAAAACGGCGAAAGAGACAAAAGAAAAGCTTGATAAACATTACGGCAAATCTGCTCCGTCAGATTATATGGTAAAATATTGGATTGCTGAATTTAAACGGCGCCGAAGAAGCACTGCAACAATACGATCAACAGGATGGCCAAAAGAGGAGGTTACTAAAGAAAATATCAAGAAAATCCTCGATATCGTTATGAATAATCGCCGGGTCAAAATCCGTGAGATTGCTGAAATGGTGGATGAATGGATGCATGAACGTGTGTTCAACATTTTGCATGAACATTTGCATATGAAAAAGCTATCGGCAAGATGGGTGCCGCGTTTGCTCAGTGTTGAACAACAACGGTTTCGACAGATCACTTCACAGCGGTGTTTGGACATGATAAAGCATAATCCTGCTGATTTTTGGCGTAGATTGACAACTTTTGATGAAACGTGGGTCCACTACTACATACCTGAAACCAAAAATCAATCGAAGCAATGGGTGGAAGCTGGTGGAAGTGCTCCGAAGAAGGCGAAGACAGCGAAATCGGCTGGCAAGGTTATGGACGCTGTAGTTTGGGATGCACACGGAATATTGCTCATCGATTAATATGAAAAGTGATCCACAATTACAGGAGAGTCACTTCTAGTTTGGCTGTCGGAGTGTAAAGACGTGTTTTTATCAAAGCGGAGAATTTAAGTT
This sequence comes from Wohlfahrtia magnifica, assembly GCA_023159175.1. Lineage (NCBI taxonomy): Eukaryota > Metazoa > Arthropoda > Insecta > Diptera > Sarcophagidae > Wohlfahrtia > Wohlfahrtia magnifica. Next base: position 1,436,524 of record JAKWBJ010000052.1, on the reverse strand, counting down.
TGTTGCAAACGGTTCGTGTGTGGAAACTAAGTATTTACAAGTGTGAGTGATACAATTGTGAAGAATTGTTGTTATAAAGTTGAGACTCCCAGGGGTAATTCTGTGGTGTCTCAGTTTTTGACTTCAAGGTCAGTAGCAATTTGAAGAAGTGAGGTTAGATAGGACTAACGGAGTGGAGTTACCATACTCGTGCGGTGGGTTTTTGGTGCTACCAGAGTGTGTTTTGTTGACTGTTCGGCGTGTTTATTGGACATTGATTTTCGAGTTGTATTTTGGTTTCGGGCGTGTTTAATTGGAATTGGTGACGGACTTGGCTGTGTTGATTGACTTCCTGTTTGGCTGTGATTATTTTGACTTTGGTGAGTCGTTACGTTTGCTAGCTTTTGAATTTTTATTATTATGCCTCCTGCGGGGAAACCTCGCAAGACGGCGAAGGGTGATGCCTCTGACGCTTTAAGTCTGCTCCTGTTGCTGATGCTGCTGCTGCTGCTGCTGCTGTTGATGGTGTTAAGAGTGGTGCTGGTCGCGGTTCTGCTATTGGTACTGCTGCTGGTGGTGGTGTTGGTAGTGGTGCTGGTGGTGGTGTTGTTGGTGGTGCTGCTGGTGGTGCAGTTGGTGGTGTTGCTGGTGGTGCTGCTGTTTCTGGCGCATGTACCACGTCGGATGCTGGTGCTGCTGCTGCTATCTCTGATAGCTCTGCGGTTGGTGGTGGTTTTGCTGCGGCGTTTCCCCCGTTGCCATCTGTTGGCAGGGAAAGCAGGCAGCGTAAAAGGGCTGTGGCTTCGGCTGCTGCCTTTTCTATGTGTGATGGTGGTGTTACTGTGGCTGACGTTAAGGTTGTCACTGACAGTTTCCGTGAGGTGCTGTTCGGTGAGAACCTTAGTGGGGAGACGATGGGCAGGCTCATGAGGCAGGCTAGTGGATATGAGGAGTTGGTGATGAAACTGCTGGTAGACAACGAGCGGTTGAGGGGTAGGCTGGACATCCTCCAGTCTCCCAGGCCGGTTCAGTCGATGACCACAGTGCCAGCTCCCGCTGCTAGGCCTGTTGCTCAGTCCCCAACGGTTGCTGCGGTGGTTAGGGCACAGGGTGTCGCGGTTCCCAGGCCTACACCCAAGCCTGTGGAAACCTGGTCGGTGGTCGTTCGCGACAAGAAGAAGGGCGCAACGTCCAAGGAGGTAGTGAGTAAGGTCGTCGAACAGGTCGGACCTACCCTTGGAGTCAGAGTGCATGAGATGTGGCCGCTGAAGAGGACTAGCGGTGCGGTCATTCGCACACCTTCGGTGGCGGAGAGGTCGAGGATTGCCTCAAACAAAAAGTTTGAGGAGGTCGGCCTGGAGATGACTGTCAGCGACAAGCTTGGTCCAAGGGTGGTGGTTGCCGGAGTGCATGCGGTGATCACTCCTGATGAGTTTATGTCCGAGTTGTTCGAGATGAACCTGAAGGAGCGTATGAGCTACGAGGTTTTCAAGAGGAGCGTTCGTCTGGTTACCAGTCCCTGGAGGTCTGACCCTGCCGGACAGGTCAGCGTTGTGTTGGAGTGCAGTGAGCGTGCTGCGAACGGACCATAGTATGCTGTCGTTTGCGTGTCCCACGTACTCGGCTATGGTTGCCAGGGCGAACGCCAGACACTAATGGAGTTGCGTCTTTTGCAGCTGAATTGTCAGCGCTCGAAGGCGGTGACGTGCGAGCTGGGGCAAGCTATGTGTCAGCTGGACGCTAGCTTTGCCCTGATCCAGGAGCCGTACTTTGCGAATGGTGATGTTAGGGGGATTCCGGGGGGGGTTTCGCGTATTTACTGACAGTGTGGGAAAGGCCGCGATAATAGTTAGGGACAGCGACGTGGACTGTACGAAATCAGTTGATAGCCAGCTTGGGGTGTGTGTTAGGGTAAAAGGGTGGTTTGGGGAGATGTTTCTGGCTAGCATCTACTGTAGGCCTGGCGTTTCTTTGGAACCCTATCTAGGGTATATGGATACGGTACTACTCGCGAGTAGTATTCCTGTTATCCTCGGCCTAGATGCGAACGCCTCCTCTCGTATGTGGTCAGTAAGATCTCCAGACTTGGGTCTGGACATCCGAACCTCATACGAGGAGGAGTGCTTAGTGAATGGTTGCTCTCGAGAGATTTGAGCGTGTTGAATGAGCCGAGTGAGCTATATACTTTCGATGGGCCAATGGGCGTTAGTGACATTGACGTGACAGCTGCGAATGGGGCGGCAATTACTGCTTTGGACTTTAGTTGGAGACTTGGTGACGATTGGGGGATAAGTGACCATAATCTCATCGAGATTAGGGTTACTTGTCCACAACGGACTAGGGAGACTGGTGGCGTTTTACGATGGCGAACGCGTGACGTTGATTGGGACCATTATCGGTACTGTTTTAGGGAGGCATTGTCATCGGTGCCAATTGAAGACTTTAGGCTACTAACGATTGACGACCAGGTTGACAAGATTGTCCGGACGGCATCTACGGTGAATGATGCACTGTTGGGTCGAGCTAGTTATGCGAAGCCCAAGAGGGTCAAATGGTGGACCCCTGAGTTGGAGACGATGCGGCGGCGCGTTCGACACCTCCGGAGACGTTTCCAGAGGGGTAGGCGTACCAATGCTGAAGATCTAGCTCAGCGTAGGACCGAGTATCTTGGCATCCTTAAGACGTACAAGGACATGATTGTTACAGTTAAGGAGGACGAGTGGAGGAGATTTGTACAGGACAATAGGGATGACCCCTGGGGTAGGGTTTACCGTATCTGCAGGGGTAGAAAGAGTCAGGTGGACATAGGATGCCTCCATGTTGGCGACACCGTGTTGTCTTCATGGAGGGACTGCACGGACGCATTGTTGGGGGTCTTCTTTCGAAGGGCGGAGCCAGGCAACTATCCTCCCCCACCGGTGGAGGTTGCTGACCCTCCAAACTTGGTGAGGTCGGAATTATATGACTGTTTTTGTCGGGTGAGAAGCAGGAAGTCCCCAGGTTTGGATGGGTTGACCGGAGAGATGTGTAAGAACATCTGGAAGGCCATCCCTGAATACCTGGAGGCGGTGTACGGTAGGTGCATTAATGAGGGCTACTTCCCGAAGGCATGGAAATGTGCTCGTGTTGTGGTACTCCTTAAGTCGCCTGATAGAGTGAGGAGTAATCCTCGCTCTTATCGGGGCATCAGCCTCTTGCCAGTATTTGGAAAAGTGCTGGAAAGAGTCATGGTGTACAGACTCAAGGAATGCTACAGCGAGGGCCCTTCATGTTACCAGTTTGGTTTTAGGGAAGGCAAATGCGTCGAAGACGCTTGGATGCATGTGAAGAGTTCTGTCGAACAATCATCTGCGAAGTATGTGCTGGGGCTTTTTATTGATTTTAAGGGAGCTTTCGATTATCTTTCGTGGGACAAGGTCTTACGAAGGCTATCGGAGGTTGGCTGTCGTGAGATGGGCATTTGGAGCAGCTATTTCAAGGATAGAAAAGCGTGTGTTGTTGGATCCTTTGAAACGGTTTGGATGGAGGTTGTTCGGGGTTGTCCGCAGGGGTCCATCTGTGGTCCATTCATTTGGAATCTCATGATGGATACTCTGTTGAGGCAGCTCGGGCTGACATTCAAACTGTGTGCGTATGCGGATGACTTGCTCATCCTGATCGAAGGCCGGTCTCGTGCTGAGCTGGAGAGAAGGGGTGCGCAGGCCATTCGCATTGCTTGTGAGTGGGGTGTAGGGGTTGGTGTGGACGTCGCAGTGGATAAAACGGTGATGATGTTGCTTAAGGGCATATTGTCAACCGGGCGACCTCCACTCATTAGAATTGGTGACAACAGCATTCGCTATGTGACTCAGGTCAGGTACCTCGGAATAGTTGTTGGGGAGCGTATGAGTTTCCAGGCTCATCTCACCCATGTCAAGCATAAGCTGGCAGCTATCGTTGGAAAGGTTAGGCGCATATTGAGGAGTGATTGGGGACTCAGCAGGCGTGCCGTCCGTATCATATACGATGGGCTTTTCGTCGCTTGTGCGGCGTATGGCGCGTCGGTGTGGTATAAGACGGTCATGTCTGTTGTTGGACAGAGTAAGATTCTCACGTGTCAGAGAATCGCACTCTTGGCATGTGTTTCGGTGTGTCGGACGGTCTCTACCGATGCTTTGCAGGTCCTTGTTGGTGTGCCGCCGCTTGACTTGGAAGTGGTGCGTCGTAGCATTGCTTTCAGGGTCAAGAGGGTACTGCCACTTGGGACGGACGATTGGCTTTCTGTTTCGGAGCTCGAGATTGGGAGAGATAGGTATAAGGCCCTTTTGCAGGGGTGCCTCGTAGATAGGTGGCAGACGAGATGGACGAACAGCGACAAGGGAAGGGTGACTTATGGATTTATTCCGGACGTTACGTTCGTACGGGAACACCCTGACTTTGGCTTTGGCTTGAGTCTGGGGTTCATACTGACGGGACATGGCTCTTTCAATGCATTTTGCATCGAATTGGCCGGACTGAATCAGCGGACTGTCGGTGTGGGAGGGGAATTGAGGACTGGAGGCATGTACTGACTTCGTGCCCGGACTATGATGACGTTAGGGATTTAGATAGTATGGGTATTACTCATACTGCGGGGGTGTGGGATTTCAGTAGGGTATTGTTGGACGATCGTACTTATGGTAGGCTGGGCGTTTTTGCCCTTGAGGTGTTTAGGCGTAGAAGGACGGCACTTTTAGCGGAGGTTGAACCTGCATCACCATCTTAGCGGTCTCCTGGCTAGCCTTTTTCTAGCTTGGCGTCCCGCTGGGGTGCTGACGGTTGATGTGTTATGCTGCTTGCTGTGATTGTCTGCTGTTTGCTGTTTCCCGAACTGCTGTTTGCGGCTTGATTTGTGGCTGCAGTTTTGGGTGTTGTGTGTTTGTACTGGTCTGCTTTTGACTGGTTGTGTTCTCGTTGTTGTGTATTGTGTCCGTGGCGCACGATGTCACTTTGAGTTCTCCCGTGAGGGTGGCTCCGTTTATTGTTGTGTTGTTTGAGTGTTTCTTGTTTGTTGTTATCACCATCTTGGTCACCAGTCCGAAGTTGTTTGGGACTTACACTGGTAGTAGCATTTATGCTACGAGGCCTGACCGGAGGCTTAATTCTGGTGCCACGGGTGTCGGGAGCCCCAGGAATTTCGGTTCCTGCCCGACTATGGTGAGGACCCCTATGTGGGAGCAACGTGGTGGCTGTGGTTTAAACCCAAATCGCGGGGAGAGCTATGCTGGCTCGGTGTGGAGTTACATTTTTAACCGAGTGCCGTGACCCATAGATCGGTAGGAGTTTAGATAGTCTCCGGCACTTCACCAAGGTGTGAGGTCATGTCCAAATAACATGGCTTTAAATTGGTACTCACTGGTGATTTTAATCATAGGTGGGGGCGTTGGTGGACGCATTGTATTCACTCGTGCTTTGGCACCGTGAGGTAACGTCCTAGGGCAGGTACTCACGTTAAACCACTGACTTAATTACAGGAGAGTATTATCGTGCATTATTGGATCAATTGGTTGATGCAATCAAGGAAAAACGACCACATTTAAACAAGAAAAAATATTTTTTCTTCAAGATAACGCACGGTTCACACAGCACTAGATACGATGCTAAAACTACGAGAAATCCACTTCGAATTGGTTATTCATCCACTTTATAGCCCAGATTTAGCCCTTAGTGACTTTTTCCTGTTTCCAAACTTGAAAAAATGGCTCGCAGGGAAAAGATTCATCTCAAACGAAGAAGTGATTACCGAAACTAATGCGTATTTTGAGGAGTTCCCAAAATCGTATTGTTCAGATGGTATAAAAAAGTTGGAAAATCGTCTTACTAAGTGTATTGAGCTAAGAGGAGACTATGTTGAGAAATGAATGGTTTTTGAAAAAAAAAATGTTTTTTTCCTACTTAGGTAGCTTCAATATCAATCCTTCCTCGTACATTTAAAAATTACTAAAGAATAACAAAATTGAATATTTGATTAAATTTTGTTCAAATTAATTGGATAATTTTCTACAGGCTGTTTACAGTGTAGAAGAAATGGGAGTGTGCTACTGGTATACACTAAATAAATAGCACATCCTTCTGATTTTGTACTGCTTTGATCAAAACGATTCAGGAATAACCCCCGTGTGGCGGTCCCATTGTTCCGATTTGAGTTTTTTTTTTGTTAAGTTGGTGCATCTTCATCTTCCTAAATCTTAGCATCATAGCTAAGTAGCCAAGAGTACATCTATCTCTATGTGCGTTGGCGATTGACTACAATTTTGACAATGTTGAGGTCGCAAAAGACATGATTTGCAAGGCTGAATCCGATCCCACATTCATCAAAAAGATCATTACTGGAGACGAGACGTGTGTTTATGAGGACGACATGCAATCCAAACATGAGGCAAGTAAATGACGTTCACGAAATGAGCCGCGTCCATTTTGAGTTAAAAAAGAAGGCAATGCTCAAGGTTTTCGTGGATTACAACCAGGGTTGCCAAAAACGCGGGTTTTTTTTTTTAAAAAACCCAGTCCACCGGGTTTTATTGGATTTTTTCTTTTTGGGTTTTATAGGGTCTTGTAACTGCTTCTAAAATCCGTTCAAGTCGGCAATATTTTTTGTTTGTTTATACAATCACGTTATTTCAGTATTTATAGCGTCACGTTGCACTTTTGGTGGGATTAAGGTAGCATTGTGTAGTATGAGATTACTTCGTTTGAGTCATGCATTATGAGAAAAACGGCGGGAATATAAAGACAGATATGATTAAGTTATACTTTTGCATGACAACACCCGACCATATGTCGCAAAAGTTTCAATACAATTATCAGAAACGATCAAATGTCGCATCCGCCGTATTCTCCCAACATTGCTTCGTTGGCTGTTGTGACGGATACAATATAATCACAATTGTTTCCACGAGCTTCCTTTACATTATCATTTTGCTATAACGGCCTGTTTCAAATATGCAACATATTCGCTTTAAGTGCACATTTCCTCGTTCTACAGTTAAAACGTCATGTATTCTCCCTTTTTTTAACAAAAAGTGTAAGGGAAGCAAGCATATTCAATTCGCTTAAAGGCATTTTGATTTACGGCCTACATTTTCAGAAACTACCTATGCCCTATAAAGGGGTATCACTATATTTTTTAACATGTCACCGAATCACTTTGTTTGAACAAATACGTAATCGGCTTCAAAGTTAGAGCGCCTTAAAATACGGCAAATTTTTTTGAGACGGGATTTGGAATTTCAGTCAGAGGTGGGGAAAATATATAAGCAGTGATTTTTCATTATCTTTTTGAGCTCAAAAACGGAACAAACAAATAAATTTGTATTCCCAATACGTAAACTACACTTCTTTTTGTTGTTATAAACTACGAAAACGTTTAAATAAAAAAACCCACCCGGGTTTTTTAAATATAAAAACCAATAAAGCCCAGTGGATTGGTTACCCTGGTTATAACTGTGTAATGAATTATGAATTTTTGCCTGAAGGACAGACAGTTAACAAAGAGTATTATTTGAGCGTTATGAGACGTTTGCGTGAAGCAATTCGCCGAAAGAAATTAAAATTGTAGGCAGAAAAGTCGTGGATTTTGCATCATGATAACCCCACAAATATCATCCAACAGCCACAGTATTAATCTGATTTGGCTCCTTGTGGCTTCTTTCTGTTCAATCGACTTAAAAAGTCATTAAGTGGAACGCGTTTCAGCAGACGAGAGGAAATAATGGAAAAATCGGAGGAAGCACTGATGGACATACCGAAAATAAATATAAAAATGCAAATGTCAAGCTATGACGCTAAAAATTAGCGGGAATATCAACGACAGATGTACCAACTTAACAAAAAAAAAAAACTACAATCGGAACGATGGCCCCGCCACACGGGAGTTATTCCAGGAACTTTTTTATCAAGGTAGTATACCTCGAATAACTTTATTCAATTACCTGCCAGAAAACTAAGTTTATTAATACCTCGGTGTCCATGATACCAGAATTAACATAAGTCTCTATTTGACCATAAATCTACAATCCCCGAAGATAGATATTGTTGCGTTTTAACCATACCTTTAAATTGCTTTAAACGGGGCAACCGACACGAATTTATATTAATATAGGCTCTATTTATCTTTGTGCAGTGTCCAACTACTTAATTTCAACTTAATACACAAATTACTCAACACTTGTTCTAACGCTTTAGCATGACTATACTCTTTGACTGTTAAATTACGACTGACTCACTAAACACAATGCAGCGCTTTTTTTATTAAATTAACATTAGTTTCGAATGTTTTTAGTACATTCCACAACCTTCTATTCAGCCATGTTAATTCAAACGTAAAACCTTAATACCCAAAATCAAATTGGTAGTACTCTTTAAATAAATACGGCATTGACATGGTGATCGTAGCCTTGAACCAAACCAATACAATAAATTTCATAACAAAGTTTATAGCTCTAAGCCAGTTATGAATTTTTAGTGGAACAATTGTTTACATTCAATTCACATGTATTTTTACGCTCTTGCATTTAGTCGTCAATTAGACAGTGACGAATGCATATACGTGGAGAATACAGGCAAATTTTTTTAGACACAGAACAATAACACAGGTCCACAGCAAAAAAAGCCTTTAAATAAAACTGATATGAAATATCAGGATTATGATGCGCTGAATTCAAATTCGTTTTCAGTTTTTCCATCGGGCTCAAAATTTTTTTTTATGAGCGTGGCAATTTTTTCGCTCAAAATATGGTAGTTATGTCAATATATTTCATCATTGGAAAATGCCTTGACCGATTTTGATGCTGGTACAACCAAACATTTGGAAATAAAATTTCCTATAAGTGATGTAAAAACATTTTTTTTTATTTTCAACAGTTTCGGAGTTACTCATAACTAAGTTTCGAAAAAAAATTTGTTCGCGCAAACTAAGAGCAATTTTTTTTTTTTTTTCAAGAAGTATTAAAAAAATTTTCAGAATGAAAATTTTACATTTTGGGCAATTAAATTAAGCTATTAAAGCTGAGAATAAAACAAGCTATAAATCATAAAAATTCAGCGCATTAAAATCATGATATTCCATAAAAAGCGTGTTTTTTTTTAGAGGTATAGAACTTTAAGTTGGCATTACTTTTCAAGATGGCGACCGATTTAACAGCTGTCAAGTGATTTATTCTCAGTTTGGTTTGGCAATTCATCGTGAATAGACTCACGCCTGAACAACGCTTGCAAATAGTGCAGTTTTCATTTTTCATAAGTGAATTTTGTTTTTCAATTTTCAATTTTTTCAATTTTCATAAGGGAATTTTGTTTAGCGATGAAGCGCACTTCTGGTTGAATGGCTACGTCAACAAACAAAACTGCCGCATTTGGAGTGAAGGTAATCCTCAAGTGTATGTGAAAACATCATTACATCCAGAAAAACTGACTGTTTGGTGCGCTTTATGGGCTGGTGGAATCATTGGTCCTTACTTTTTCAAAAATGATGGTGGCCAGAACGTTACAGTCAACGGTGATCGGTATAGAGCCATGATTACTAACTTTTTTATTCCTGAATTGAATAACCATGATGTCCAGGAGATGTGGTTTCAACAAGACGGCGCAGCATGTCACACAGCTCGTGCCACAATAGATTTATTGAAAGACACTTTTGGTGGACCTGTGAATTGTCCTCCAAGATCTTGTGATTTAACACCGCTAGACTACTTTCTGTGGGGCTATGTAAAGTCATTGGTCTATGCGGTAAAGCCACAAAAGATTGACCATTTGGAAGACAACATTCGCCGTGTTCTTGCCGATATACGGCCACAAATGTTAGAAAAATTCATCGAAAACTGGACATCCAGATTGGACTACATCCGCATCAGCCATGGCGGTCATATGCCAGAAATCATATTTAAAGTGTAAGGCCACAAGATTACCTTTCGGATAAATAAAATTCATGTCAATCGAATAATCCGTCGTTGTTTTATTGCAACTTAAAGCTCTATACCTCTATAAAAAACACCCTTTAGTTTTTTTGTTTTTTTTTTTTTTGAAATAGTGTAATTAAAAATTTTCTTGCGATCCTGCTTTTAGTTGTCGCTGGAACAGCGACGAATGCACATGTGTGGCGGATGATTGTTGATTATTTAAAATTTTTTTAAAACATGAATATTACTCTCTCTGAGAGAGTAATTTCCTTGTTCTCACTAACGCAACTACATTTTTACTTTTTACTTTAGCACGTCACTGCTTTAAGCTTACAAATGTTAGTGTATCTTTTTGCGCATTTTCATTTTTGTAACAATACTAAGGTTTTTCGGGTTTTTGAGTGGAATATATTTTGACGGCATCGTTCTGGGTAATTTAGAGTATATAAATCAAGGGAATATCGCCGTAAGTGACTTAAAGCTGGTGTTGTTTGGAGACATATTGCTTAACGAAATCGAAAAGTCATTTCAAAGTTATCATAAGATGTATGAAGCAGCCTCTTCAAAAATCTCACATTTTAGGAAAAAAAAATTGAAAAAAAAAACTTATCCATAGAATCTGAAATGCTGATGATTTTTGCAGTTAGGCGACCACAGTGCATCAAAATAATGTAATGGTTATCCAACGTATTTTCGGTTGTTGCATAGTGTTATTGAGAAAAATTGGGTAAGACCGATGCATAATCAACGAAGATGCTGCTGGGGAACTAAGTATTCATAATCAAACGGGTATTAATATTTGAAAAAACTGGCAACATAAAGACGCTATGTTCGGGTGCTGCATAAATTAATTGCAAACAAATTTAATGAAGCGAATTTCCATTTGAGATTCACTGCTAAAATTTAACGAAATCGAATCACTCCTGAAGGCAATGATTACAGACAATGCAAAATGGATAACGTGCGACAATAATGGGCAAAAATTTTCATGGACAGCGCAGGGTAAAACTTCGCAGACGGTGGCAAAGAATGCTTTGACTTCTATAAATTAAATCCTGTGAGTCTGGTGAGATTGAAAGTGATTGTGCATTATGAGCTGTTACAATCTGGTCAAAATATTGATTCTCATCCCTGTTGTTAACAATTAATGAGAATGAAACAAGCAATTTAATTAAAACCGGCAGAATTGATGAATAGAAAATTCGTTATATTTCATTATGAAAACGCCAAATCACATACATATTTGAATGCGCGGCAGAAGCTATGAATAAACTTGGCTGGGAAGTTTTGTAGCATCCATGCATCTTGAGATTATTATATGTTTTGATCTTTACAGAACTTTGTTAATGGTGTCAATGTAACTTTCGTAGTGGCTTGCAGAACGTAATTAGTCTTTCGCTCAGAAAACTCCGAAGATCAAAACTGGTGGAATAATGGCTTTACCACAAAAATGGCAAAACATTTCGATCAAAGCGGCACATATTTGATTTAATAAATCATGTTTCTAATGTCTTATTTTTGGTAAAAGTTTTAACCGAACTTAACCGAACACCCAATATTAATCAATTATGTATTCACCATTACTATTTACGACCTTACCTCACCTCTCCAGCAATTGGTTGATACTTTTCCATCAAAAATCGTCCATGTAGGTTCCATGTACGCAACAGATCTTGTGATTTAATCCCATTGAAATATTGTCTTTGAGGTTATGTAAGATTACTGGTCTATATCGCTAAGCCAGAGACAATCGAATACCTGGAAATAAACATTTAAAGAGTTATTGGCTAAATGCACCCACATATGGTGCGAAGAGTTTGTAAAATTTTGTGTTCCAGATTGCGCGTAGTACGCGCCTGTCGTGACAGCCACATAGACGAAATTATATTTAAACATTAATGTCATAAAATGTTCTATCCTACGAAGCCCGTTTCATTGGTATTAAAAATATATTTCTTTGTGTAACTGTAGAAAAAACACCCGATAAAAAAACTCTCATATGGTTCGACAGGAAACAGAAAAAGACTGTAATACGCCGATCTGTACCTTCCACCGGAGAATATCTCGAACGCTCAACGACCTCTCATACGAGCTTTTAAGAATAAGGCTTTGACGACTTTTGCAACATATCATGAAGGATTATGGTTTGGCTTAGTCATGGATGATTTTTCGGTCGTATAGCCGAACGCGGTATAGCTATGCTGTGTAGAGGTTCTTATTGTCTGTGGAGTTCCCTTCGAACATTTTCTAGTTTACTAAGCCCCCTCAGTCCTATCAAACTTAAATCTTAGTATGCTTTGAATGGTCTTCAACATTGTCAGTCAGCCTTAGTGTATCTCTTAGAGCCAGCCATTCCATACCTTGCTCATTATATGAAAAAAATATAATTTTAACCAGAAATCTTTTGTATATATTAGGTGTACAAGTTAATACTGTCGATTTTTTGCTTGAAAAATGTATTTATTGTAAAAACAAAATGAATTGATAGATTATTCAAGATATTGTCCATTGTTAGCCACTACTTTTTCCCATATATTTGGTAGCATATGGATTCCGCGCCATAAGAACTGCTCCGCTTTTGAGGTAAAGGATGAATCAGGCCAATTTCTTATACCCTGTTCTGAAGATAAGCGTATTCCAGTAAGAGCGTTCTGCATTTATTGAAACAAATGGTAGTCAGAAGAAGCAAGTTCTGGGCTATACGACGGGTGAGGCAAAATTTCCCATCCACTGTTTTCCAAATAGGTTTTGACCGGTCTTGCAACATGTGTTCAAGCGTTCTCATGATGGAAGATTATGTCCTCGTGTCTGGTCGAATATTCTGGTCGTTTTTCGTTGATTGCTCTCTTCAAACGAATTAATTGTGTTTTGTAGAGGTCCCGTGTGATCGTCTGATCCGATTTCAACAGCTCAGAATACAAAGCACCCTTCTGATCGCACCAAATGCAGACCATTACCTTGGCGTCATGGATATTTGGCTTCAGCGTTGATTTTGCTGCTTGGCCAAGCTTTATATAGCGTTATAGCATCTTTTACGGCATCAAAAATCGCCTTTCAACGTCTCTCGTCTTTAATTCATATGGGACCCTATTTTCTGGCTTTTGAATGAATCCCAATGCCTTTAAATGTAGGAAAATGGCTTATTGTGTGACTCCCAATGATAATGCAAGTTCTTCTTGCGTTTGGCAACAATCTTCGTCGAGTAATGCTTCCCCATCTTCAAACCATTTCAGCTGACCAGGCCACTCTTTGTCTTCTGTGCCGAAATCACCATTTTTCAATCGCGTAAACCATGGTTCGCAAGTTTTTTGATTTAATGTATGTTGACCGCAAGCTGACCAGGTCTCTCTTTGTCTTCTGTGTCGAAATCACCACTTTTTAATCGCATAAACCATGTTTCGAAAGTTTTTTGATTTGATGCATGTTGACCGCAAGCTTCTACCAACAATCGATAACTTTCAACAGCTGTTTTTAATTTTTTTTTTCAAATGAAAGAAAGAAGGTTATCAGACTTCCCCGAAAAACACTTTTTTTAGGCACAAAGTCGACATCGTTGAAAAAATGTGTGATCTCACTTTGGCGTCTATCGAATACTGAATTATAATGGCGGATGTTTACCCTCCAAAATACCATATATGTTATTATTAACACAAACCATATGTGATAGTTATGCCATATGTTGTCCAAATCGACATTATTAACTTGTATACCCAATATTATTTTAATCAGAAATCTTTTGTACATAAATTTTATTCCTTTTTTTTTAATTATTTTTTATGGGTTTCAAAACTTTGCCTTTAATATATCCCGCCATAAAAATCTTATGACATTATGCTTCATTGGGCCCATGTGTACTTTACAAAGACTTTTAATCTTGAAGGAAAAATGAAAATAAAAATTATATTTCTTGTGGGTATAGTATAAAAGTTCTATTTTTTATTTTTTTTATTTTAAAAGTTTTTTGTTTTCTTGTTTCTAGTGTCTGCAATGAGTATATCTTGCAACAACAATTACCACATAAAAACTCATACGATAAAGACAACACCTGTTACATTAGGTTGGGTTTTTTTTCTTTTTATAAGGAAGCCTTTTATATGTACTTTTATGCATTAGTGTGCACTGTGGGCTGATAGGGAACAATTCTTTTAAAATTATTATAAAAAAAAAAAAAAATTTATTTCAATAATCGAAAACGCAGGTGGCGTGGTGTAGTGGTTAGAAAGCACGCATAAAAAGCGAGCCAGGTTCGAGCACCAGCATAGATAACTTCATTTGAAAAATAAATAAAAAGCCTCCTGACCTTCTAGCTTTCCTCAGACGAATGATCCAGAAAAAATGCCACCTATTGAACAAAATTACTATGCTAAAGTAAAGATCCCAACCAATTAGCAAGGATATTCACCAACTCTACACAATCGATATCTCTACTTAGCTTTAAAAATCAACTTGATTAATGAAACAAAGCAATGAATGCTTTGTGGAAGGCCAATAGGAAAGGCCTCCCTAGAAAAGTGACGGAGAAAAAAAAAACGAAAACATTTAATTGAATTACACGTTACAAACATCAGCATACGCTCAAGACAATCAGGTGACCTATGTTTACGATATAAAAATGCTTCTGACTTAAACGATTTAGGGCAATATGAGCTTTTAGTTTAAAGCACAACCACTATGCCTGTAATGCATACGGTGGAGTAGACAATAAACATATTATAGTCTTATAACAACAAAGAAAAAAAATATTTCTTCTTTAATACAATTCCTCCCATTGTTGTATTTAATGCATAACCATTAAAACGTCTGCAATGATGCATAAAAGATTATTATCAAAGGAAATAGAGAGAAACAAAGAGTAAAAATACTTTTACACATATCTCTACAATATTTTCCATGTATGGAAATGTCTTCTACGCATTACCACACTCATTCTCATAAACATACATATGTGTATGTGCAAAAAAAATAAAAAATTAAGAGATTTCTTCAGTAATCATACAATCATACATTTATTATCTCATTTATATTCATTAAAAAAGGAAGCAGGCGTTAAATGGAGACTCCATTCGTTTACGAACATTATGAGTTACAGAGATTGTAAACAAGCAGAAGTATTAAGATTACACAAGTACTAATATGGAAGGCTTCCCTCTCTCTCGGTTGCAACATTTTGTAGCAATTGCATGTGACTGAAATTTTCCTTTAAGTGTGGATGTGACAACACCAAAAACTTAAGGAAAAGAAAAATGAAAGATTTTTGTTTTTTTTTTTTTTTAAATACAACGAACTTTTTTTTATAATTAAGACTGTCTTTATGACATTTTCTGGTTGAGAAGTAAGCAAATGCAATGGAATTAATCTGCAATGAAAACTTAAATGAACTTTAAAATTGTCGGGGAAATTGATGTTGTTCTTAAGACGGATATCAATTTGAAGCAGATAAATCAGATAAATTTCAATGTGTACACATGCTGCAGTAGAGCAAAAAATTGAAGTCGAAAAATTGTTTAAACGAAGAATTACAAGTTATGGTAATAACTATGAGGTGTAGTGCTTCATGAATTTTTGCCAGAATAGCATTATGAGGCTTTTGCATAAAGCAATTCGCCAAAAAGGCCAGAATTGTGGACAGAAAACTCGTGGATTTTGCACCATGAGAACGAAAAATGCAGCAAATACCATGCTACAGCCACCATATTAACCTGATTTGGCTCCCTGTGACTTCTTTCTGTTCAATCGAGTTCAGAAACCATTACAGGGACGCTTTTCAAAAGCCGAGAGGAAATAATAGAAAAATCGCAGGAAGTACTGATGGATATACCGAAAATCGAATATAAAAATTCAAATGTCAAGCTATGACGCTAAGTTTTAGCGAGAAATAAGCAGCACATGTACTAACTTAACACAAAAAAAAAAAAAAATAAACTCAAATCAGCTTCGATTATCTCTAGAAAGAAATAATCAATGGCGGGTATTATGCGAAGTTATTGTATCTCTGGGTGCATCTGATTCTATTTTTAAACTCATTGAAAGGAGCCTACACCTTAACGCTGTTTCCGAACGTTAAATGCTTTAGAAAAGTTTTCGATATTAGTTATACTCATAACCAGTTACTAGCTAATATTATGAGGTGATAGCACTGTCGAAAAACTTTTTTTCTTTTTTAAGATGTTCTGGCCTAGTATTGAACGGCCGACTTTCTGGTTGGTAGGCGGGTGTTTTATCTACCATATCACAGCGGCACACTGCCGTGCACAGCGGCACATAGTAGACCATAGCCGGCCTAATAAGATTATGTTCTATATCCGAACTGGCTCGTTGGTAAAAGATTTGACAGCAATAAAAAAGTGACTTCTGTGGCTGATAACTACTTTAAGCAGCTTAACAGTTTTTATTTTAAGCAGGGTATCAAAGCTATGGAAATTGGCTGAGAAAAATGTCTAAAATGGAGTTAATGTTGATAAATAAGTAAAATTCTAAATATTTTATTGTGTTTTTGTTATCAAGTTGGTGAATTGTGGTGTCGCCCTTGTATTATTTAATAGAAATCAATTATAGGGTCCGCAAATAAATTTTTTTTCTGAAAATGCTCCAAAAAAAAAAAAAAACTACTGAATATTTTCTAAATTTTTTTTTATTTAAAAGTAAAATCTTTCCGGTTAATAATGGAAAATAATTTCATTCAAATGGCTGCCTCGGCTGGCCATGCAGTAGCCTACACGATCGGTCAAATTTTTAAGCACATTATCGATTGTGTGCAGCTGTATTTCACCAATGGCTTCACGAATATTGTCCTTTAAAGCGTCAATTGTCTCTGGCTTGTTGGCACCCCACAGATAATAGTCCAGCGGTGTCAAATCGCAGCTCCGAGTTGGCTAAACGACATCAGCTCTGCGGCTGATAATGCGATCTTCAAAAACAGGGCGCAAAACATCGAGTGTAGCTTCGGCTGTGTGGCACGTAGCACCGTCCTGTTGACCGTCTTCAATTTTTGTGAACAAAAATTCTTTCAACATGGTCCGATAACGATCTCCATTGACTGTAACGGCCACTCCTTGCTCATTTTCGAAGAAAAATGGCCCAAGTATGCCTCTGGACCAAAATCCGCACCAAACAGTGACTCGTCTTGGGTGTATCGGCTTTTCAATGTATGCGTGCGGGTTTTCTGTGCGCCAAATGCGACAATTTTGCTTGTTTACATACCCGCCAAGATCAAAATGAGCTTCATCTGAGAAGATGATTGTTTTGGCAAAATCGGTATCTTCTGTAAGTCGATCGCAGGCCCACTTAGCGAAGCGTAGCGGAAGGATAAAACCAATTATCTGTCAAATCAGACATGAGCTAAGTGTTACCATTCACGAAATAAGCACTAGTTGAAAAAAAACGTTAGATGGCGGACCCTTTATTTGTATTCATAAAAAAAAATCATCATAAATTCTTTTTCTAATAAACAAAATTAAAAGAATTATTTTTTTTTTTTTATTAATAATATTATTTAATAATCAATATGCCAGAATATTCGTACATACATACAGAGAATATTCTTAAATCATAAAACTGTCTTCTTAGAAAGTACTTTACTATCTACATGCCACTCTAAATAACAACTAATTTAATGTCATAAACAAGTATCATTCTGTAGCATAAACAACGAAGAGTATGAAACCATTTTTATTCCAAAAATTATGTTAAAAACTCATAAATGTAAGTGGTGAGTCTGCGCTTTATATGAAGACCGCATTAACAACATGACCAACCATCCATCCATCCATCCATCCCTCCCGTGCCGGCATCATAATTATGAATAATTAATAAACGAAAGAAAAACATGACACACTTTGGAGTGAATTGTTGAAAATGGTAAAAAAAGAGAACAAATTGAAAAAAAAAACAAAAACATAAAAAAGCATTCAATATAATTAACTTATAAAGCAAATGAAAAAAAACACAAGAAAAAATATGTAAAAATTTATGAAAAACTAGAAAATATAGCAAATATACTCGTACACATACACACATACATACATGCAAATAGGGTGGCCATAATAGAATATAACATAATAAATTATTAATTGAATATAAAAGTTTATGGCAGGGAATATATGTACGAACGCTGTCGTTCTGATAAAATATTAAATAATTGAAATACGCAGGTTGTAAAATAAATAAATTAAAGTGGGATTTCTAGGGAGCGTTTTAATATGATGGATGGGTTGGCATAAAAAGTACATTTACTGTCTTATTAGTGTTATTCTTAAGCATAATATATAATATCTCTTAAATTTATTATTCATTTTTGGTATTACTAATAACTAATGGACCTAATACAGGGTGTCCGTCGGGAAGGTATACAACTTTGTTTGTTTGTAATTTTTGATTATATGAAAGAGAATGGATCTTATATTGAGAATACTATATCAGATAAATGCCCGCCTCTCTTAGCCTCACAAGTGCGAGCCTTTTGAAGCACATTTTTCATTAAATTCTCACACACGTCACGCGGTATTTCATTAATTTCATCATTGTTAGGGTTCCTCCAGCGTTTCTGGTTTGTTTGCATAAACTTTGCTCTCGAGATTATTATTAATTCCCATAACATTCCATGAAGGAACATGGGCATTTCTCTCAGTCAATGAACTGCACCCGATTGTATTTTTAAACTCCTTGAAAGGGACGCCAAATTCATTTAAAGAAGTTTTCAATAGTAAGTAATACTCATAACCAGTTACTAGCTAATGTTATGAGGTGATACCGCTATCGCAAAATTTTTTTCTCTTTTAAGATGGTCTGGCCTGGTACTGAACCGACGACCTTCTGTTTGGTAGGCGGTTGTCTTACCTACCATACCACAGCGGCGCAGATATCCACACAAAAAGAAGAAGAGAGCACTCAAATCAGGCAACCGTGGAGGCCAATCAACATCACCATTCCTTGAAATAATTTTTTGTGGAAAGAGGTCTCGTAGTAATTCCACTGTAATCCTAGCTGTATGCGATGTGGCACCGTCTTGTTAAAACCACGAGTTAGTCAAGTCCAAAACATGCAGTTATGGCGTTAAAAAGTTTTCAATCATATCACGATATCGCTCCCGCCCTTTATCTGTTTCAAAGAAGTAAGATTCAGTGACTCCTCCTGACCAAATTGCACACCAGCCTGTCACTTTTAATGATGCAAAGCTGACCGATGAATAATTTGAGGGTTTTCCATTGCCTAGAACCGAACTATTCTGTTTATTCCCATAACCATTTAAATGAAAATGTGCCTCGTCACTCATTATGATTTTTTCATGAAAACCGATGATTGATTTTGATAAAATGTTTTACCGATTAAATTTGCCACGTCTCCAGTTCATGACTGCCAAATACGAACTGCCAAGACTATTTTTTACCAAATTTACGGCAAGACAAAATAGCATACCTTCCCGGCGGACACCTAGACACCGGCAAGGTATATCGGTTGGGCTAAATTTTGCTAAATTTAATTTTTCGTTGTGAAGTAAAATTGTTTAGGTTAGAAATGAAATATTATTTCATTCATATGACTGACTTGGCTGTCCTCACAGTATCCCATTGGATCGGACCAATTTTCGAGAAATTTTTCGGGTGTATGTAGTCGTATCTCGTCAATGGCATCTCGAATGTTTGTCTTTATATGCTCAATTGTCTCTGGTTTGTCAGCATAATACTTGTTTTTAATGGCACTCCGCGAAAAATAGTCCAACGGTGTCAAATCGCAGCCATCAAACGTTTGACGCAATAAATCCATGAGATGTGTGGAAAGTTGGACCATCCTTCTGAAACCAAACATCGTTCACATCCATACCACGAAGAGCGTATTGATATGGGTGTATTGGCTTCTGTAAGACCACGTTTGTTCGTTTATTAACGCATCCACGAAGGTGAAAATGACCTTCATCCGAATAAATTATTTTTTGGCAAAAACGATATCACCGCGCAGTTTCCCGTTGACCCATCTCTCGCGTTTTTAAAAATAAAGCGCACCCATGCATGTACATGCATGTTTTATCCCATTAAAAATCATTAAAAGAATTTTCTGATATTAATTACAATAAAAAAATACGAAAAAATGTGCTCATTTTGAGGGCGAAATATTAAGATTCAATTCCCTAACATCCTTTTACTTTGATCTTTGAGTTTAATTAAATTAACATAAATCCGTAAAATCTACGCTATATGCCTACCATTGAAAATAACCCTTCCGGTACTTTTTTGTTTCTGACTTTAGAAATATATATATAGAAATATATACATACATACATACATATATATATATATATATATATATATATATATATATATATATATATATATATATATATATATATACGTAATGAATAATATAAAGTTATTTTTAAAATTTTTTTTCCTAAGTAGAAGAGAATTGGCTATATTAACAAATTGTGGGATATGGTGTGTGCCTTGGCTAAATTTAGTAAAAATATGACCTGGAGGATTTTGGTGTGGAAACTAAAAATTTAGCAAAGGTAGCATTGAAAATGTGATAACTCAGTCAAATACACTGAAAAAATGCCAAAAAACAACATTTTACTTCGATACACGGAAAAAAATTTAAGATATAAAACATATTACTTCCATACACTGATAAAAAGTAAACAAATTCTATACTTTAATGGATGAGTAGTGCTACAAAAATGACTATGAACGCTTGAGTTCATGATTTTTAAGCCAAATACACCGAAAAAAATTTGAAAAAAAAATTTTTTGGTCCATACATTTTTGACTAAGCACAGTGACATAATTGACTGAGAACCCCTGACAATCACCGAAAAAAATTTGAAAAAATGTCTTTTCGGCCCATACATTTTTGAGCAGGTACAGTGAAAAAATGGCCTGAGAACCCCTAAAAATGTGATAATTTAGTCAAATACACTTCAAAAATGCAAAAAAAACAACATATTATATCGATACACGGAAAAAATTGAAATTATAAAACATATTACTTCTATAAACGGAAAAATTAGGAAAAAAATATACCATTTCTATACGTTTGTGCATAGGTAGTGCGAAAAAAATGACTACAAATGCTTGAATTCATGGTTTTGAAGCCAAATACACCGAAAAAAATTTGAAAAAAAAATTTTTTGGTCCATACATTTTTGACTAAGCACAGTGACATAATTGACTGAGAACCCCTGATAATTTGATAATTTAATAAAATACAGGGCAAAAATGTCAAAAAAAAACATTTTACTTCGATACACGGAAAAAATCTAAGATATAAAACATATTACTTCTATACACTGAAAAAAAGTAAAAAAATCTATACTTTAATGGATAGGGAGTACGAAAAAAATTACTATGAACGCTTGACTTCATGGTTTTTGAGCCCAATACACCGAAAAAAATTTGAAAAAATATCTTTTTGGCCCATACAGTTTTGAGCAGGTACAGTGAAAAATGGGCTGAGAACCCTTAACAATGTGACAATTCAGTCAAATACACTGCAAAATGCCAAAAAACAACATTTTATTTCGATACACGAAAAAAATTGAAAATATAAAACATATTACTTCTATACACGGAAAAAAAGTGAAAGAAATACACCATTTCTATACATTTGTGCATAGGTAGTGCGAAAAAAATGACTACGAACGCTTGAGTTCATGGTTTTTAAGCCAAATGCACCGAAAAAAATGTGAAAAAAAATTTTTTTTCGTGTCATACATCTTGGACCAGGTACAGTGAAAAAATGGACAGAGAACGTTCACTTTCTGAATCCTCACAATGTACTGGCCTCAATAATCGAGGAGTTTTTTACATTACAAAAAGCCACTACAAAAAATAGAAAAATATAAAAAAGTATCACCAATAAGTTCTCTGTCTAAAAAAAGGAGCTGAAAAGTGACTACGTCATATGGCATAGAATAGCCGAAAGGGTGAAAAAAAATGTTTCAAATTTTTTATTGAAAAATATATTTTTATTAAAAAAATATTTATTTTTCAACAAAAAAAAAAAAAATATTTTTCAACAAAAAAAAATATTTTTCAACAAAAATAAATATTTTTTTCAACAAAGAATTTATGTAATGAACACACATGTATATATATTTAAACCCCTCTTAGAAGAAAATCCCCTATAGAGTTATAGCACTTGGTTGGTGAAATAGGGAGAGAAAAGACTGACGAATGAGAGCCATTGACTACGCTAGCTAGCAGCCGGGTGGGGAGGTTCTTGTCAGCAGTTCTCTCAGTCCAAGTAATGTGTCATCCATAAATAATTATTATAGGCTCCCTAATAAACTAAAATAAACAAAAAAATAAAATGGACCGGTAGTTGATTTGCAGGTGTTCTAAATACCCCAATTTACAATCAACTATGCAAGCTAAACGGGATCAACCATAAATAACCTCATCACGACCTATTTTTAAATTCCTAGATGTCATAGTAACTACGCCTCTTTACGCGCCCTACCATGGATCTTCTGGCGACACATGATAATGAAAATCCCAAAAATCAACAACAAAAAAAAAAATATTTTTTTTAACAAAAAAAAAAAAAAAATTGCTTTTCAACAAAAAAAAAAAAAAAAAAAATATTTTTTTTAACAACCAAAAAATATTTTTTTGTTATTTTTCAACAAAAAGAAAAAAAAATTTTTTTGTTAAGCTTCAACAGGGTACGCAAATATGTATTTGAACAGCCCTAATATTTATAATTTTAATCACTCACTGTATAAAAGCAAAAATCACAAGAATGTAATTTGCATATTAATAAGCTGCTTAACGTTAATCGAAATTTTTTTCTAAATTTTTATTACGCTTCCCAGAGCAAAACTCATTTCAGGGACATCAATTAACAGCTAAAATTAACCCACACAAAGACAATCTATAGTCAATTACATAGAAAAGACAACAATAAAGACAACAAACTAATGAACAAACTTATAAGTGATAATTTTAAAATAAAATTTAAAACGTTAACTTATCATTTTCTAATTAATTAAAAACTATTTTTTGATTTATGCATTCAACACACAATAGCCACTAGATTACGTACCAGCACTCTCTGTTTGTTGGGGGTAAATTAATGTGTGTAGTGTGTGTATGCGTGTGTGTGTGCGATGTGGTCTAATAATATTAACACAATTAAGAGTAGTTTTGTTTGCTTTCTATGGACTTGGAAGTCATGTACATACTTATGTCAGTGAGTGGGTGCTTGATAATAATTATGAAAAAAGTCTAATTTTCTCTTGTTATTTCAGGCTAGAAACCGCAAATCATAAGCTTTAGTTGTATGCAAGTATTTATGTAAGTGAAGACTCCTACATAGATTGCTTATGCCGTAGTACTTTGATCAAAATCCTCTGGACAAATCACCTCTATAAACATCATAAATTATAGATTTTGGCTATTGCTTTAAGGACAATACGTACTATAAGAAGAGTAATAAATAGGGTGAAAGATAATACCATTTAACACTTTCAATCAACATTATTAACAGCCATTGCTATTGTGTTAAATGTAAAGTGGTAGGCCACTAATTATGGGCATAAATTAAAATAAATTATAAAAAATTTAAGTTTAAATTTTTTTCATGTACCACGAAGACATGAATTTTAAGAAAATAATAGTTTTCGTAAAAATTAAAAACAATCGCCAAGTGTGCGAATACTTTAGTCCTCGTGTATTCTGCTTTTTATCACTTTTTTACTCAATTATTTTCTAACTTACTAAAGTAATTTGCCTGCGTTTCTAACAGCCATTGTGTGTATTATACATGCTTTTTGACTAATGTGGATGGTAAACGAAGCTTTAAATATTACCGTTTTCCACAAATAAAAAAACGAGTTAAATAAACCTGATTTAGAAACCTCAACTCTAACCAGTCTCAAGATATATAGGGTGGGAAATTGAAAAGTTTAAATATGAACCAGTGGTTTATTACGAATTTGACAATACTTATGTCATTCTATTCTATCACAAAGTTCAGTATATTATCACCACTCAACGAAATGAATCAACGTTGGAATTTATTGAAAATTTATTTCCAAACCAAAGACAATTGGTCGCAGATAAGGACCAACAGTGCCAGGTATACGAACGTTTGTTGCCAAAGTTTGCAAAACTGGTTCCATTGTTGCAGCTCCAAGATGTAAGGAGTGCATGTACAGTGCGTACACCCTAGAAATCATCAACAACAACAACCTCTCATCGTTCTCAAGAATTGCATATCTCACGCAACAGTTTACGTCAACTTTTGCGAAAAGATCTCGGTATAATGCTTTACAAAGTTCAATTGGTTCAAGATTTGACGCCGCATGACCAACCGCCTCGTTTTAACTTCGCTAGATGGGCCAACTAGAAACTGCACGATGATGTCGATTTTGCCAATAAAAATCATCTTCTCGGATGAAGCTCATTTTCATCTTCATGGGTACGTTAAAAAGCAAAATTGCTGTATTTTTGGCTCAGAAAACCCAAACCTGGTCTTACAGAAGCCAATGCATCCATTACAAGTAACTGTTCCCTGCGGCTTGTGGGACGGAGTCATCATTGGCCTATATTTCATATTTCGCAATCATTACGGTCAATGGAGACACCTATTGCACCATGCTAACCGATGTTTGTGCCCACTCTTCATGGTATTGATGTGAATGATGTTTGGTTTCAACAGTATGGTGCAACTTGCCACACATCTCTTGCCACAATCGATTTATTGCGTCAAACGTTTGATGGTGAAATAGTGATGTCAGTTGGCCGCCAAGAAGCTGCGATTTGACACTGTTGGACTATTTTCTGTTTAGACAAGTGTCATGGCAATAAACTAGAGACAAATGAGAATTTGAAGGCTAACATTCGTGATGTTATTGCCGAGATACGACCAAATACACTCAAGAAAGTACTCGAAAATTGGTCCGATCGAATGGATTATTGTGAGGCCAGCCGTGGCAGCCATATGAATGAAATAATTTTTCATTTCTAACCGTAACAATTGTACTTCACAACAACAAAATAAATTTGGCAAAATTTCAAACCGTTTTTGTTTAATGGCTTTTTTAAATTTAAACCTTTAAATGGCTTACCTTATACATATACAGATGGGGTTTAAGAATACTTTTGCAGTACGCATCCTACTTAAATATTTTTCTTCTTTATAATTATAATTTTTCTTGTAGAAACCGGTTTTTAATTTTTGTTTTAAATACAGTTTTTTTTGTTTAAATTTTTGCCGGCAGAATTTTTCCAAAATTTTTCGTTAAAATTTATTTTTCTTAAAATAACGGCAACAACAAGAAAATCAAATATCTTTAAAATATTTTAACTTCTATTACAATTTGTGTGTGTGTGTGTGTGTGTGTGTGGGTATGTGGGTATGTGTATAATACACAATCGAAGAGTGTAAGATACTCTCTCATATCATACTGAATAAGTCATGTGTATGAGTGTGAGTTAATGGGAATAGGAAATTTATGTATATTGTAATATTTGCATGTGAATGTGTGTGTGTGTATGTGTGTGCGTATGTGTATGATTCAATTTATGTATCCCACATAATAACAGTAATACTGTTACAACAAATAAATCACAAAATATTTTGTTGTCTTTTTTCTTTCTTTTAATATTTCCATTATTTATGTGGAGCATATTTCATCAGTACCAGCATATGTTGAGGAAGAAGAACTGGAAGGCTTTTGGTGCCATAAAATGTGACAATTTTATACATGTACTCACACACATAAAACATATGCTTTGGCTTGTTGTTTGTATGCCTGTCATTTGTATTTTATTTATTTATAATTTATATAAAAACTTACTCAGATATGTATTGGGTATACAAATATATTTGGACACGTTTCTGGAGTTTTACGAAGAATATTTACGAAGCAATGCAACAATTAACTGTTATAAGTGTAAACAATAAGCAGAAAAACTGGGGCCAAATCGCCACATTCGTGATCTAATGACTTTGATCGAAATTTTAGTTTTTGAAATCGCGGCATACGTTATCGACTTTCTTCGATCGAAATTTCAGATTTTGGCATTCGATAGCGAGTAGTTGATCGAATGATTTCACTCGAAAAGTTATACGATAGATTTAGAGCTTTGATTTGTTTTATGACCATATAAGCCGATTTAACACAAAATAAACCGATTTAACGCTATATCTATAACGATATCAACGTAGCGTTTTTCTTAAAAAATAAAAGTAGACAACATTTAAAAATACATATGTGTTTTGTTTACATATTTTTAATTAAATTATTCCTACTGTTTGCTTTACTTATAATAATAATTTTTTTCAACAATCATAACTATATTTAAATAAGTACGTAAAGATGTAAGTATTTATCTTTCTAAAAAAAGAGAAACTAAATGGCTTCCCTTATATACAGTGAGTGCCATTAATATTCGGTTTTGTTAAAGAGATATGTTTAACTGTATCGTCTTAAGCTAAATGTATATATTTTTCAACATTTTTTTCTTTTCATTAATAGTTTATTTAGACACTTGAAAGTTCACACTTGTATTTAGAAAAACATAAAAACAATATAACAAAAAAAAACTAAATTAATCCAGGTGGCATAAAATATTGCGCGTCAATAATAATCGGTTTTCTTTGAAAAGTAACCAATAATACATTAGAAAAATGGTTTAATATAAAATTCAGTATTTTGTTGGATAACCATTTTGTTTTATAACTTCACTTAGATGGTTTGACATGTTTTTTACTATTTTAGCTGTATAAGCTGCAGGAATACGATCCCATTCTTCTTGAAGCCGCAATTTCAAGTCTCCAGCTCATCCCATAAATTCTCCATCGGATTGAGGTCTGGGGATTGTGCAGGTGGATGGAGAACTTTAGGGCAGTTATAGAGCAACCATTCTTGAATTAAACGCGACTTGTGCTTTGGGTCGTTATCTTAGTAGAATTTAAAAGAATCTAAAACGCCCAGCTTATTTGCTCTTTCTTTCAAATATGATTCCTTATTCATAATTCCACTGATAAAAACTACTTTTCCCGTCCCTTTAGCTCACATACAACCCCACACCATAACATGTCCATTTCCATGTTTAACGGTTGGTTTTAAATTTTGTGGTTGTAGCTCCTCATTTGGCTTCCGCCACACCATTACACGCCCATCGGATACAAATACGTTATACTTGCTCTCGTCCGCAAATATAACGTCATCCCACTAAGTTTCAGGCTTCTTAATGTACTCCCTGGCAAAACTCAAACGAGGTTTTCGGTTGCGTAAATTAACCAATGGCTTACGACGTGCTACTCGGCCATGAAAACCTTTTTTTCTTATGGTTCTTCGTATAGTACATGCAGATATTTTCTTTTTAAACTCATGGAGCATCTCTGTGACTAATTTGGGAGCACTTAAGCGTGGGTTAGATTTTATTTTTCGCACAATTGAACTTTCTACCCGCTCGGTCAATTTTTTTGGCTGACCTGTCTGCTTTATGAAGTGTATTCTTTCTTAATTTTTGTGCCTTCTGACAATGTCCCCAAATGTATTTGGTTTCATATTCAGAAAATAACAAGTTTTCGCTGTTCTAAAGGAGTGTTCTTTCGCTTGCGCCCCATTTGTATAATTTGCAGTGAAGTAGAAATTTGGACAGACAAGAAAGGTAGTATTATGCACTTTTATTAAAACGTATCTCTATATTGCTGGAAAAGTAGCTGAATAACGTGTTTTTTTGCAAATAGCATATAAATAGGGGAAAAACCGAATATTAATGGCGCTTAGTAAACAGGGTTAACAAACTTTGATCGATTTATCACGGTTACAGGGTTACCATAGAGCCATTTTTTCCATATATTTGAATACTCATACTGACAACATTTATTTAAGTTTTTGCTATTCTTCTGATTACCTATCCACTTCGCTAATGCCAGGGTGTTATTATCGATAAACTTAAAAACCGAATATTAATGACACCAACTGTATTTAGGACAAATGTGAATAAAATAAATGCCAAGCAGAAGGAAGAAATGGCAGAATTTATGAAAGATCAGCCCAATTTGGCAAAAAATGTAATTCCATATAGTGCTCAAGGAAAAACGTTGGCAAAAAGATTATGGCAAGAGCTTTCAAACCGACTGAACTCTTACGGTCCACCTGTAAAAAATGTTGCAGCTTGGAGAAAGGTATGTAAATATATTTTCTTTTCATATTCTCGTTATAAATTTGTTTTAACATTTTTAGGTATACGCAGACCAAAAACACAATATTAAAAAGAAACTTTCTTTTAACAAGCACTCCAAAAGTAAAACCGGTGGTGGACCGTACGAGGAAATGCTGTTATCTCCATCAGAGGAACAAATTATTCAAGCTGCAGGAATTGAAGCAGCTGTTGAAGGTATCCCTAGCGTCAAGACATTTGGCATACCTCATACTCCAAAGGAAACTGTGGAGGAACAAAATTTAAATTTTTTTTTAGATGACGAATGCACTATAACATCAGAGGAGTTTGAAAAAGAAACTCTAAAAGTAAAAAAAGTAAATTGCAAGGCTGAAACAAAGTTAAATCTTTTAATGTCAAACCTTGCCACAAATGAAAAGTTTTATTGTGAGTTGAACTCCAAACTAGATCGATTAATAGAAATAAAAGAGAAATCGCTCAAACTAAAAGCAGAGGAGCATATTGCTACCATGGCAATAAAAAAAAATTGAACTCCAAAATATAAGAATACAACTTGAAAACCTAAAATAGCGATTCTGATAGTTCGCAAATGCTTTTTTTTTGTTGAATTTCAAATGATCCCTAATTTTATATCCACTTCTTGTAAGATTGGTTTCGTTTTCACATTTGTGCACATTTGTGTGCATAGGTACTTTAAAATGTACGCACACATTGTGTAATGCTGCACACACATTGCTAAAAGACGCCATTTTTTGTGGACTGTAACGACTCCTTTTATCATTGACAAGTATTTTCCACCGTCCTTGTAGAATGCCAATTGTTCTTTCTATAATACATCTGGCTTGCGAGTGCACATCATTAAAATGAACTTCGGGGGAGCCTTCTGGCGGGTTTTTATATGGTGTAATACACCACGGCTCTAGAGGACATCCGGAATTGCCTGTAATTTAAAATTATATTTTATTATTGAAAGCGGTTACAGTAATGGAAGGGCGTCTTTTGTGCATCAACCTTACCTGAGAGCCAACAAATTTTTGATATGTTGTTGTTACAAAGTTCTTCTAAAAAAACTCCTTTCATTGGAATTCTTAAACACAAACGAAATATGTGCTGCTCCACCGTATGTGGAATTTATTGCCAAAATTTTGTACTCATGGTCACATATCTAAAAGAATATACATACATATGTATATAACATGTTTTAGATATAAATTGGAAATTTTTACAATTAAGTAAATACTTACCTGGAATCCTTTTCGATTAAAGTACGTATGTTTATTACTGGATGGCCTCTACACAACCTATAACTAAATATAAAATAATGTGAAGCAATATTTTATTATTTAATCATTTAATACTAACTAACCTCCCGGTATTTTATATTTCTCCTGAAATGTTTTCATACATTCGTAGGAGTTTAGGGGTTCAAACTTTATGAATGTTGGGTACAGTTTAGACTCCAATTCTGCAATACATCTGTCAACGTACGTACTTACTGTACTTTGGCACATGTCCAGCAAATAATCGTTTCCAACGATGTGTTGAAAACTTCCACCGGCAAAAAGCGACAATGTAGCCTCTAATTGCAGTTTTGGTGGCACTGCTGTTGACATATTGCTTTTTAAGTCAAGTTGATCCAGTACAAAATTGAATGCCTCCTTCGTTAACCTAAATCCAACGATGTGTTGGAAACTACCACCGGCTAAAAGCGAAAATGCAGCCGCTAATTGCAGTTTTGGTGGCACTGCTGTTGACATATTGTTTTTTAAGTCAAGTTGATCCAGTACAAAATTGAATGCCTCCTTCGTTAACCTAAATCCAACGATGTGTTGGAAACTTCCACCGGCTAAAAGCGACAATGTAGCCGCTAATTGCAGTTTTGGTGGCACTGCTGTTGACATATTGCTTTTTAAGTCAAGTTGATCCAGTACAAAATTGAATGCCTCCTTCGTTAACCTAAATCCAACGATGTGTTGGAAACTTCCACCGGCTAAAAGCGACAATGTAGCCGCTAATTGCAGTTTTGGTGGCACTGCTGTTGACATATTGTTTTTTAAGTCAAGTTGGTCCAGATTTCCAAAATTGAATGCCTCCTTCGTTAACCTAAATCGTATTCGAAACCTATCAACATAGATTTTTTATAAAGAACCATAGGTTGTGAGTTCATTTTCTACTTACGCTGTATCTGATAATGATAAAGGGTCGCTTTTATTTCGCATTTGTCCTCTAATACTCGTGGTAGGTTGTTCTTCTTCATCAGAGGAAGACAAATAAAATAAATATGAAGGATCCATTATCTACAGAAAATTAGTAGTTTAAATCAACTAAAATATTTAATTTAAATATATTTACATGGACTTACCTCTATTGCTTAATCTTTTTTCTTTGCTGACACTTAATATAAACACTAATGTAAACAAAAAATCTATTACATTTTTAAACAAATTTCGATACGAAAGCTATCGAATGCCGCAAAACCGTTTTTTATACGTCACGAAATTTTATTCGATATGAAAACTTACTCGATCACGAATGCGACGATTTGGCCCCTGGTCAAATGAATTTATTAAATCAAAATCCAAATAACGCTTGCACTCGGCACCATCTATTTTAATTCTTACAAATTGATTTACTAAGTTTCGTTGCATAAAAGAGATCATCGTGCCTCAAATGATAATGATAATCATGATTATTATGATAATGCATTAGCATGCATTATCATGCATCGTTTACTCTCTAAGTAGGGCCTTATAAGATCCCACAAAATTTTAAGACTTCACAAAATATTTTTCAACACCCAATATAATAATGAGTATGTGTATGTACGAGTGCCAAAATGAATTATGATTGTGTGCATAAGTATTTTAATACATGAACAATATTGTTTTATATTTATGATTAAAGCTTAACATTCTTTTCTTCTATTTATTAAAAAAAATTTTAAAAAATAACGAGTATGAGAAAAGAAAGTTAATATATGAACAGCGAAAAAAAATTTAAAGAAATAATGATGATGCTTGCGAAAGTCGACTATATATGATAGCGATTGTGCAAATGCTAATACGACAACAGGATTTACAAGATTTAAAATAAATTTATTTTAACTTAAGATGGTAATAAATTTGTTAATAAAAACGAAAAAAGTAAATTAATAAACACATACGAAGGGAGCTTGAATTGCTCTTAAAAATATTAACTTACTTATTAACTTAACTTACTTATTCAATTAGAAGAATACTTATATAAATGCGATAGAATACTTTATTAAGGAATAATTTAAAAAATTATTTTTTTTTATACAGAAATTAAAGAGATAAACAAAATATTAATCAATGCCTTGTCTTTATCGAAATTAAAATAAAATCAAGTAAAAGGTAATGCATTTGGACTTTCAGCAAAATATTATTAAAAGAATGATATCTTTAGTGAACTTCGATAAAGATTTACTGGAATTAATTGCGATATAAAAACTGATTCTTATTAAAAGTCTACAATACCTAAAAAAAAATTCAAAAACTTAGACAACATGAATGAAGCTGCATATACGTGACCAGAATAGAGAGCATAATTAAAGTTGAAGTTCTTATTGAACTATTTGTCTCTTTTTTTTTGGTTTCGCATCACATCTTAAATGCATTTTAAATCAATCGTCAACATTGATTTATGAAAAATTTCCCGGATATATATTTTTCAGTTGTTTTCCTCTTCCTTTTGTGTTCCTAATGAATACGTTTACATACTCGTACCTTATGTTAATGCAATGAAATTGATTGAGCCATAAAAATCAAAATCATGCACATAAACATTCATAAAATCAATGCGATTTATTTGTCTAAAAAGCACACTTTGTTTTCAAATGCAGTTGAATATATTGTATTAAAACCCAGTGGCGTATTTGAGCCACATTGTCTCTGTGATACATGAGTCATATGAATCATCATAATAATATCAGTATTAAGTCTTAATTTATATGATATTATCTTGAATGAAAATATTTATTGATTAATGTTTTTGACTCAATTATAGGAAGTTACGAGGGCGGATTTTCCTACCTAAGTAGGAAAAAAACATTTTTTTTTCAAAAACCATTCATTTCTTAACATAGTCTCCTTTAAGCTCAATACACTTAGCAAGACGATTTTCCAACTTTTTTATACCATCTGAATAATACGATTTTTGGAACTCCTCAAAATATGCATAAGTTTCGGTAATCACTTCTTTGCTTGAGATGAATCTTTCTCCTGCGAGTCATTTTTCCAAGTTTGGAAATTGGAAAAAGTCACTAGGGGCTAAATCTGGACTATAAGGTGGATGATCAATCAATTCGAAGTGGATTTCTCGTAGTTTTAGCATCGTATCTAATGCTGTGTGAACCGGTGCGTTGTCTTGAAGAAAGAGCACTTTTTTCTTGTTTAAATGTGGTCGTTTTTCCTTGATTGTATCAAACAATTGATCCAATAATGCACGATAATACTCTCCTCTGATTGTGGATCCCTTTTCAACATAATCGATGAGCAATATTCCGTGTGCATCACAAAATACAGTGGCCATAACCTTGCCAGCCGATTTCGCTGTCTTCGCCTTCTTCGGAGCACTTCCACCAGCTTCCACCCATTGCTTCGATTGATTTTTGGTTTCAGGTGTGTAGTCGTGGCCCCACGTTTCATCAACAGTTATTAATCTACGCCAAAAATCAGCAGGATTATGCTTTATCATGTCTAAACACCGCTGAGAAGTGATCTGTCGAACTCGTTTTTGTTCAACACTGAGCAAACGCGGCACCCATCTTGCCGATAGCTTTTTCATATGCAAATGTTCAAGCAAAATGTTGAACACACGTTCATATGATATGCTTACTATTTCAGCAATCTCACGGAATTTGACATGGCGATCATTCATAACGATATCGAGGATTTTCTTCATATTTTCTTCAGTAACCACTTCTTTTGGCCTTCCTGTTGATGGTATTGTTGCAGTGTTTGTTCGGCCCCGTTTAAATTCAGAAATCCAATATTTTACCATATAATCGGAGCAGATTCGCCGTAATGTTTATCAAGCTTTTCTTTTTTCTCTTTCGCCGTTTTGCCTTTCAAATAATAGTATCTAATCACTACACGAAACTCAATTTTTTCCATTTTCCAAGAACACAAAAGTTTCTTACTTCAAACGACTACAACAAATAAACTAATCGATGAATTTGGCTAAAATTTTAACAGCTGACGTTTGACAGATCGTAATTTATAAGAAAGGAAAGTTTTTGTTTTTGTGCTGCCATCTAGCACCAGGTAGCTTCAATGTCAATCCGCCCTCGTATGTTTGACAACTCAATTGTAATGTCGTCATACCAAACAAACCTGAAATTAAGTGATATTGTCTATCATGAGTCAACTATCTCTCCGTTAACGAATAAAGCACTAATGATTATCAATCATATTTTCTATTAGGACTTACTAATCAAGGGATGCCTGCAACTCAAAATCAACTTCTGTCGTCTATGAAAATTTTGGCAATTACTTTAAAATATCATTCATGACACCAAAGAAAATCTATCGTCAGACAAAAATTCAAATATATTCGTGCGTTTGTTACGATGGTTCAATATGACGGTCGCCACCGGAGAATTCTATATAAGCAAAACACACTTTCAAACGCTATGCAACAAATGGACAAAATAATTTATTTTTTCTCTGATCTTGGACAACCACTATATTTTTTGATGCGCTATGGTCACAAACTTTAAAATTCAACAGCATATCAGATTCTATGGGTACATTTTTTTTAGATTTTTTTTTTCTAAAATGTCAAATTTTTGAAGAGGCTGCTTCATAAATCTTACGATCACTTTAAAATGACTCAGTAGATTTCGTATATGTAATCATTTTTAGCTTTAAAACTTTCGTTGTGTATGAAAAAATTCCTGGGCTTTTATCCCTGGAAGCAGAAAACTGCCTTGGAGACCTAATATAACGAAAATAGTTAGGTAGATATCTATTGTTCTGTGCTGCTATAATTAGTTGATTTTCAAGCTAAATAGATGATTAATCTAATGCAGCTCGCCTCCTTGTGATTGTGTGTAGTGGTGAAAAACCCAGCTAACTGATGGCGGTGGTAATCTGTACTTAGCATATAATTTTTTTTTTCACTAGGTGGCGTTTTCTCCTGATCATTCGTCTGACGTTCGTTGTCATCGGTAATGGTAAGCTTGATGGTAATGGAGGGGCCTTATTAGATGAATCTGTCCGGAGGGAGGTTGAAGGTATTTTGTTAGACACTCTGTAATAAATATTTCTTTTTTGTCATATCTGTCATCATACTGGGTTTCAAACCTAGGCAGCTTGTTTTTTAGTTCTAATCTCTACCCGGCGATAATCCCATTTACAACTACTATAATGCCTCAAATCAATCACTGTGGGACATGGGATACAATATTCTGTGTCTATTACCAGCTAACCATTTAAAAACTTTTATTCCAAATAGTCACCATCTATCTGCTACAAGTCGCTTTAAAATGTAACTAGTAAAGTCCGATATTTCACGGAGGAATTAAAGTTAGAGAGGATCTTAATAAAATTACCTATACAAACTGCCAAACTATTGAACAATGTTTCAAGCAGAAATCATTTCTATACTTGAGGCTGCTGAACTAATAGAAGATGGTGTCACTACCAGATATCAGCAATGAATCGCATTTTTGCTTCTAATTCTCTTTCATGAATTCATAAGTATAAGTGAGTACACATCATTAAAATTTAACTACTTATACTCATTCATACTCATAATACTCACGTTGATTCGTAAGTAAAATTGGACAAAGAAAACACACAAACACACAACCTTATATTGAGTATTCAAATGTTCATATTCGAATCAGATTCATTTTCTACGCACAATAAGTGCAGATGAATATGAATCAATAGTATTATGAGTACTTCAAGCTTTAGAGTATGAATGCCTTTGAGTGGCCATTGCAATGAGTATGAGTATAAGAAGTATTGTATTGGTATCACTAATTTATGTTTTGCTGTCTAAAAAATAGAAATTATTTTTTGTTTAGCAGCAGAAGCAAAGGTTGTTGTCTAAAGTTTTGCTGTGCTGCCTTTAAAATAATTGTTTTCAAAGAAACGTATGTATTCTTATTTTGACATTTTGCTGTCTGCTGCTTGCTGTTGGTTAGGTGTTTAATGCTATATACGTAGAGAAAAACTTATTTTTTTAATGAAAATATTAATTCTGATAAGATTTTAAGCAGAACTGTCATTAAAATTCTTACTACAAAATTTACATGGAGTAGTTAAGAGCTAAAGTAACATTTGTTTGCATATGAAAAAATTTTGTAAAATTAAATTCTTTCTTAATTGTTATCTCCTGCTTTTGTGGTACATTTTAGCAATGATGATAATGATTATGACGACATGTCAGTATCAGTGCTTAAGTATGCACCTAAGCCTCATCCTTTAATCAAAAATGGTGAACAATTTCCTCTGCTAGTATTTGAGAGAAATAGTGTTTGATTACGCGTTTGTGGTGCCTTGAAAAGTAATAATTTTTCATTTGAATTTTACTGACATCGACTACGTAAATAAATCAAGTTTTTTATTGATGTTCTATACTGCTCTTGTACAGCTCAAAACATTTTACGAGACGAAGTGATTTATAGACATAAATTGAAGCAAAAAAGAAAAAAAAACAAAAGTTAAATAGTAAAATGAATCTTTTCGTTTGTGCTCGTATATGTGCAGTTGGCTTCAATGAATATGATGGCAATAAAATTTCAATTTTTCACAAAAAATTTGAAGGGATTTATGAGTTGTAACTCGATATACAAATAGAGTACCACACACACACACACATACACAAAGAGACACTTCCTTTTTAAGCACTTTCACCCATTTTACTACTGTCTACCAAATGCATAGATACTTGCCACGTAGTGACAAAGGGAAAATGTTAAAAAATGATTTTATTTTTTCTGTCCTGAAAAGTATAACAGATGTGGCAAATATGTCACTAAATGATCAAGTGTTAGCAATTGCATGTGGTAATGCCACCAACTCATCTATAATATATAACAACATTTATATATTCATGCAACCAATCTGCCACCACTCATACAACATGCAATACAAATGTAAATGCATTCGTATTCGTATGTATTAAAGCGTTATGCTAGCAAGCAATGATATCTGAGTCATGTTATTGTTGTACGTGTATGGTTGCGTAGGCATAGCAACTGTTCAATTGTAATTGTGAAATGAACGAATTCGTAGGCCACTTGTACAATAAATATGAGAACAAGGCGGGCACATATTCCTTTTTGAAACAAATTGATGCAAATTTCAGAATTTACTACCACAGATTTGTAATACTTTATGCAAATGGCACCTTAAAAAAGGGGAAAAAAACACGAAGCGGTATGAAAATTAAAATAATGCTGCTGAATATGAATTGAGAGTATAAATAAAAAAACCAGACGGGAAATGTCTCGTAATAACAAAAACTATGAGAGCAAATCGACAGCAGTGCCAGTGCATTTGTTTTTGAGAGCTTTTGTACAATCAAAGCACATGTTCAACAATAAAACGAAACATTTTTTGTTTTTTGAATTCGACCAAATTACAAAATAGGATACGAGTACACCAGCTTAAATGTATGGAAATGTTTTTTTTTTTTTTTTAAATACGTACTCATACGCTCAGGAAAAAATTCTAATAATTTTTAAAATAAAACAGTAGTTTTTAGATTTTTGAAACAACTTTTATCAGAGTAATGATCATTTTGCACAAAATTTGCTATTCTCTTATTAAACTCTTAGACCATAAGTAGTCGTAGTAGTAGTAGCAGGGTATTTGCTAAATAGGTGGTGCAAAATCGAACCTAAAACAATTATTTTTTTAAACATACTTTTAAAGCCTTTAATAAGAGACACTTGATACATAGATTTCATATAGCGGAGCAGCGACTAATTCCTATCCTCTTCTCTGTCATTAATTTATTTTGACTTCTACCCTCTTAAGCCAACCTCTCTTTTTTATGCTTCCTAAACTTTCCCTATTTTTAATATCATTTTCTCTATTTTCTTACAGATATTGCAGTTATCATCTGGGTGTACGTGAGTTTTCGCCACGCTGGCATACCATAAGGTACCCTAATGGCACGAGTGAATACGATGCGTCCACCAACGCCCCTACCTGTGATACCCACAAATGAATTTCACATGTGACTACCAATTCAAAGGCATGTTGTTAGGACACTTATAACTTTCACACATTGGTGGGGAGTCGGTAAACTCCTGCCGTGATATGGGTTCCAACACCCGGTTGAAGAGATGCAATACCACACCGAGCTTGTGCTCTGCCTGCGCTTTGGATCTAAACCACAGCCAACACGAAGGTCCCACAAGGGTGCCTACCCAACAATCGGGCAGAGATCGCAATCCCTGAGGCTCCCGATTCCCGTGCCACCAAAATACCTCTGGTCAGGATTAGTGACACGTGAGTGTAAATACAAACGGCAGCCTCGAGTTTCGGACCTACAACGGCCCCGGACTGGTCACAGGTGAACAGATATCGCAGAGGGGTATCATGGATTTCTTGTGCAGTTGGATCTCACTGGTTATTGAACCTAATCTTCTCTATGGAGTGTTGTTCTGGTGAGCCGCCCTCAATAAATATGTCAGCATCAGACTCATTCACAAGGTCTGAAGGCCGTGCTATCCAATTTACAGGTGCCCTTCATTTTATGCTTGGCTGGCTTCAATCAAGAATATTTACGAGACAGTGGGCCAAGCTTGTAACGGTGAGAAAGGCTGTCATATTAATCCCTCAGTTTTATACCTTGAGAATGAACTCACGTGCTCTGTATCAAGACAAATCTGGCGCCCATATGATCGAGATCATTCAGAGTTTTTTATGGAAACGCCCCAACATAGGCTACGAATGCTGCTGTACCATACAATGATTACTTTATTGATTGTCAGCATGAGCAAGAAGAGGAGATTCTATACTGACAGATCTGAACTTAAAAATAGGGCGAAAAGTGGAATTTTTTTCCAAATACTTACCACTAGGGCGTCTCTTCGCCACCCGGACTACTATAGTTTTTTTCGGGTCTAAGTAATTTGTTACGCTGAGGAGTATGAGAGATTCTATTGCTGACACATATATATTCAAACCGAGCCTGGTTAGAGATTTCGTGATTTTCTTGATATACTATTTTGTGTCCAGCTTATATGGATTTCCGATCATAGGGAATTTCCGGGTAATATTGAGACTGATAAAATTGCTAAGGCGGGCACACTTTGACCGGACAACTATGCACACACAAAATTAGATAGACCTCTTACCACCGTTAAACTATTTCTTAGAAACAATATTTATTGGACCCTGACAGATACTTGGTGAGGGAGTATTGTTGTCTCTACTGTATCTACACTCACAGCACATTATAAAAGTAATAGACACGCGGAGAGGTTTATTCGCGTTTACCTGCGAATAATTTTTTCGAGGCTGTGGATCGGTTGGGGAAAAGGTTAAACAGGCCCACTTCATTCATTCATTTGCCAGCAGCCATCTCTGGCCCGGCGTATACTTCTCACATTTTTTTCGCAGTTTCTTGAAAGTTAATTAGATTGTCGGGCTGATTTCCAACTTGATATATAGGAGAATTGTGCTTCTATGAAAAGCCTCTGTCAAGACCGATTATTTTAAACTTTGTGACTATAGCTCAGGGACATTGAGTCATATGGTATCAGAACAAGACGCTTTAATTTAAGGTGATTGTCACTCTCTTCTAACCTAACATAGTTTCATCAGTTGCTATAATGAAATTGTTGTTGCTGGTGACTTTAATATTCATATTTCTTCTGGAACGTGCTATTAATGGTATTAATCAACCCATTTGACATCAATTCTAAGCTCATTAGACTATGCTAAATGACTCTAAACAGTACTTGGAATTGCCTAAAGACTACTGGAAGTATGTCTGAGAAGTTTCACACTGTCAGAGGTTTTCGATAAGCAGACGTACTTCTGAATTAATTATGGTCAGATAGTAAAATAAGAAAAAACCAGGTATATTGTTACGTTTTAGACTTTGTAAGCCGTTTGAGTTGTTTTATAGAATAAAAGAAATGCGGCCAATAATGCATTACCCTATACAGTCGTTTATTTACACAATTATAACCTTAGAGTGTCCAACTTACTTAATATCCGCTTAATACACCAATTTACTCAGTACTCAACCCTTAGTACGACTTTACTTTATGAATTCTAATCTATAACTCACTGGCTAAGCGCAATGCGCTGTCTTTTATAGTAAATTGACATGTATTTCGAATGTTCCAGCAAAACCTACAACCTTGTAAATCCTTTTATTCAGCTAATAAATTCAGTACTTTAATTCAAAGTTTAACATCTAAAATGAAATTGGCAACACCATTCAATACGTAATTGGTAACACTGCCATTGACAGGGTGATCGTAGCCTTGACACGAACCCGTAAAATAAATTAAATAATAAAGATTATAGAATCCAAATGTACTAATGTTGGCGTTGGTTTTTTAGACATTTTTATTTTTGTATCAATATATTGTCTTTCTCAAAGCTCACCCAAATGGATCCAATCAACACTATGGGCTCATATGACATCGAGATGGTCAAGAACTTGGTATAAATACCTAGGGTTTGAGGTAACATCCAGCACTGATGTAAGTGCTGAAATCAAGAGGGTAATTTTACTGTCCTAAAGATGTAAAGGTGGACTAATAAAACTGTACCATTAATTAGATCATGCCTTTCTTTCTATATTGATCTGAATCTTGCAGTTCCAAATCAACAGACGAAAAACTTTTGCTGGTGTTTTGAAAGAAAAATTCTTCCTAAAATTTTAAGTCCATTATGCGTGACCGGTAAATGGAGAATGTAATAAAATCAAGAATTGGTACATCTGTTTCAACACGCAGATGCTTGTGAGAATATCCGAATAGAACATTTAACGATTGTCAGCTCACCTTCCACATATTGAAGCTAATATGGCCGCAAAAGTATTCTCGATGTTTCAAGTCGGTGACAGAAAACCTGACTGCACGAAGGCTAGATGACCTAGTAGGTGATCATACAAGAAGACTAAGAATACCTAACGGGAAAGCAACGGCTCTGAACAGAGATGCCTGGAAAAAATATGTCGACCAAGTAAGTAGATATTTTTTAAACTGGTATACTAATGGCTCCAAAATGAAAGACGGTGCCGGTGTTCATGGACCAAACCGAGACTTGGTGATAGCACTGGAAAAATTGCTGACAGTCTTTCAGGCTGAGATTATGGCCATTGCTATATATGCTGAGATCAACTTGTACAGTGGGTTCAAGTGTAAGACTATTAATATATTCTCTGATATCCAAGCTGTCTTAGGGGTACTTGGCTCCAAACGTATGATATCTGGACTGGTCAAAAAATGCTACGATACTTTGCAAAGTCTTTTGCTTAGGTCCAGTTGTTTTTGGTAACTGGACTCTGTAGGATAAATGGCAATGAAATAGCGGATGCATTTGCTAGAAAAGGTTTCATGGCACCCTATAACAGTCCGGAAGCTTATTGTGTAGCACTACTTACTAACATTCTCAGTCTAATCAATGATTGAGAAATGTGTGACGGTCCCATAGTTCCGATTTGAGTTTTCTTTTTTTTGCTAAGTTGGTACATCTGTTGTTGATATTCCCGCTAAATTTTAGCGTCATAGCTTGACATTTACAAAAGCTACGTAGCCAAAGGTACATCAACTATACTATACTATATGTGTTGACAATTTTTTACAATTTTGACCGTGTTGAGGTCGCAAAAGACGTGATTTGCGAGGCTGAATCCTTTCCAACATTCATCAAAAGAATCATTACTGGAGACGATACGTGGGTTTATGAGTACGACATGCAATCCAGACATCAGGCAAGCGAATGGCGTTCACCAAATGATCCGAGACCAAAAAAAGAAGGCAATGCTGACGTTTTTTATGGATTACAACTGTGTAGTGCCAGACAGTAAGCAAAGAGTATTATTTAGGCGTTATGAGACGTTTGCGTGAAGCAATTCACTGAAAGATATCAGAATTGTAGGCAGAAAACTCGTGGATTTTGCAACATGATAACGTAACGTCACACAGTGCCTTAATTATTCGAAATTTTTTAACGAAAAATACAACAAATACCATCCAACAGCCACCGAATTAACCTGATTTGGCTTCCTGTGACTTCTTTCTATTCTATCGAGTTAAAAGACCATTACGGGGAACGGGTTTCAGCAGCCGTTTCTAAAATGGTAAAAACTGGACAACACACATAGAAATAAATGTACTCTTGGCTATGTAGCTTTTGAATATGTCAAGCTATGACGCCAAGACTTAGCGGGAATATCACCAAGAGATGCATAAACTGAACAAAAAACAAACAAAAATTAAATTTAAACGATGGGATCGCCATTGGGGATTTATTCTGCAAACTTTGTGATCAAGGCAGTAGACCGGAAGTGCCACAACAGATCCCATAGGTTACAGTGTCCAGGAATAGTGCTTGTTCAGAATAATAATAATAAGGAGATGTTAAAAGAGAACAAAAACCTACCACATAAACGCTGGACTAAATGGATACAAAGTGTTCAAAAGAGACTTTATTCAGAAATAAAAAAATTTTTTGTACAAAAGACAAAATAAATTCACACAGAATTTAAGCTGCTTGCGTTTTATTTTATTTAAATCGATCGGATTCTTTTTTTTGCGAAATTGAAAAGATAAAATTTAAACAAACTTTTTTTATTCCTTTGGTGTATAAAATTTATATTGTTTTGCATACAAAACGATTACATGTGGTGTGTTGGTTGGTTCTTTTCAAGTAATTGTTGAAGATTAAAGTATAAAGTATTTTCTCTGACCAATTTTTTATGGTCCTGTTGGTGCCTTTGTTAAACATAAAACAACGCACATACACAATACATATGCTATACAAACATGGCCATCATATAAATTTATTTATATTTTTTATATATATTGGATGAACATGAATATCCAATCCAGCCCACTGTATTATAATGATTTTTTATTTTTCAACACGCACAACACTAGGCCCATGGC
The DNA here is from genome assembly GCA_023159175.1 of Wohlfahrtia magnifica. Lineage (NCBI taxonomy): Eukaryota > Metazoa > Arthropoda > Insecta > Diptera > Sarcophagidae > Wohlfahrtia > Wohlfahrtia magnifica. Next base: position 1,394,384 of record JAKWBJ010000052.1, on the reverse strand, counting down.
ATTATAAATTGAAAAGAATTACAAATTGCATGGTATTGCCGGGACTGGAACAAACCAACCAGAGTAACACAAATAAAATAAAATAAAAAAAAATTATTGCAAAATGTATGACACGTTAGCGTTCATTTAATATTGCCGGATATAAAAATTGTAACAAAAATTTAAAAAGTTAAGATTTTTCGCATTACGCATGCAACTGAAGGCTGCTTTTTGTAACTTAACGCGTCGCTCTTTTTTTTTCGTATCTTTTCTTTTAATACTTTACGCGCATTAACACAGTGATACAATTCCTTTTTTATTGTACTCCATAGGCTACGGCAGTTGGATAAATGGCTGGATATGGACTTGTGTAATACTTTCCTTTTTTTATGACAGCGAATGTGAATTAAAAACAATCAGATTTTTTTCTTATTTTATTTTTATTAAAGCGAATATTGTTAATAAACGTTATAAAGGCAAAAAAATGAAACAAGTTGTGACAGGTTTATGCAACAAAGCAAATATTTTCACAGCGTTAAAGAACATTTTCGAAAAAGGGCATGTTGTGCCAATTAATTTGTAAGTATAAAATTGAATGAAAGTTAAAAGTAGAGCTTGAAAGTATTAAAAATGTTATAAAATAAAGTTTAATTAAAAATAAAAGAAAAAACAAAAAAACATTAAATCTTTTTAATTAAGACGGCTGCCAAACAAATAGTGAAATGGTCGAAAAACTGATTTTGAACACTTTCCTAACGTTATAGCTGGAAACTGCAAAACGAGAAAAATAACAAAGCGCATGGGATTTCTCCGTTAAGTTTTCTTAATAAGCTGATGAGAAAAAGAGAATAGGCGGAGTATCCTCAATCTTTTGTTAACACTTTATCGCTAGAGCTTTACAGAATGAAGTTTCTGAATAAAATTTTTTTAAAAGAACAGACCTTATATTGCAATGTTCTTTTTAAGTAATAGACCAACAGCCTTATTAACATGAAATGTATGTTGCGCATATTGAGTACACTAGTCTTCAATGGCATAAAAAGATTAAAACACTTTTTTGTTTTTTAATTACACTAAGCAACAAGAAAAAAGAATAATTTTGATAATTGATATTGTTACGAAAATAAGGTTGGGTTTCTTACATCGCTAAATTAAATAAATAAAAACTGCAAGAACAACTTTACGTGCTATTTACAAATAACCACATCTACAACAACAACCAGCAGAGATAGAATAAATAAAGGGTTCGCCATCTAACGTTTTTTTTCAACTAGTGCTTATTTCGTGAACGGTAACATTTAGCTCATGTCTGATTTGACAGATAATTAGTTTTATCGCTCCACTGAACGAATATGGTTGTGTATACGCTTGAACAACGCTGGGAATCTGGGCCTGCAATCGACTTACATAAGATGCCGATTTTGCCAAAAAAATAATCTTTTCAGATGAAGCTCATTTTGATCTTGGCGGGTGTGTAAACAAGCAAAATTGTCGCATTTGGGGCACAAAAAACCCGCACGCATACATTGAAAAGCCGATACACACAAGACAAGTCACTGTTTGTTGCGGATTTTGGCCCAGAGGCATAATTGGGCCATTTTTCTTCGAAAATGAGCAAGGAGTGGCCGTTACAGTCAATGGCGATCGTTATCGGGCCATGTTGAGCGAATTTTTGTTCGCGCCCTGTTTTTGAAGATCGCATTATTAGCCGCAGAGCTGATGTCGTTTGGCCACCTCGGAGCTGCGATTTGACACCGTTGAACTATTATTTGTGGGGTGCCGTCAAAGATAAGTGTTACGCCAACAAGCTAGAGACAATTGACGCTTTAAAGGACAATATTCGTGAAGCCATTGGTGAAGTACAGCTGCACACAATCGATAATGTGCTTAAAAATTGGACCGATCGTGTAGGCTACTGCATGGCCAGCCGAGGCAGCCATTTGAATGAAGTTATTAACCGGAAGGATTGTACTTTCAAATAAAAAAGGAAATTTGAGAAAATATTCAGTAGATGATTTTTTATAGCATTTTCAAAAAAAGATTTATTTGGCGGACCCTTTAAAAATAACACAGCAACAACAATAATTAAGCATCAAAGAAAACAAGTAACAGTTAGTAAACAAGCAACAACAAATACTAAGAGCTGAAAGAGGTAGATGTTCACATGGCTAGAAAAGAACTAAAAAGAAATTAAAAGAAAGAAATGGAATCTACTTGAAATATCGAGAGGCTCGAGAGCTTTCGTTTATGTGTCGTAACCTCAGCGAGTGCAGTTTGTGTGAAGAGAGTTTGTAAGGAGTAAACTCGTGAAGTGAATCGTGAAGTAAAAAACCAGTTTAGTTGGAGCTAACTCAGTAAAGAGAGTTAAGTGTGGATAACCTGGGGTTGGAAGATCTTTAGGAAGAAAGATCTATCGAGTAATTGTTGTTGTTTACAAAGTTTTAAACAGACAGAGTAATTAAGAATAGAGATTGTTATTGATTGTAAAAAGATTACAAGCAGTGGTACACAAAACTGTGTTGAATAAAAGATTTTTAATTCAGACCAAACACAAAATTTATTTTATTTTAACTACAATCGACGAACTCATAAAAACACGTTTTTAAAAACTTAAAAGTTAATTAGTATATGTAATAAGGCACATAAAAATAATATTTTTATTTAAAAATAGACTAAGAGAGCATAAGGGTGCATAAAATTAAAGCAATATCATCAAATCAAGTAAAAAAGTTTACGTACACTAAACTAAACATTTAAGTCAATATTTTTCGGACCTTCATCTGCATCAGTAACTGCTTGGAGACCACGCCGTATTAGTTCCACTAACCTCTTGGTATAATTTTCTGCTACTTTTTACAATTCCGTGGACATTGCCTTCCTTAGCGGTTTCTTTGATATTATTGAGTGTTTCCTTATCCTTTTGTCCAACAAATTTCAAATATGTTCGATAGGTTTTAGCTTTGGCGATTGTGGAGGCGTATAGAGTTGCTTGCAATTATATAAAAGCCATTCTTTTACTAGGTACGACATATGCCTAAACCCAAGCAAACGTTGTACTTAGTAAAATAGTGGATTTTATATAATTCTTGTTGAAAGAAGAATTTGTTTTCTTCTTCTTCTTCAATTGCGAAGCACTTTGCTTAAGATTGTTCCTTAGAATATCCAGATATAAATGTTTATCTATCGTAGTTTCTATAAATAAAAATTTTCCCACTCCAGCACCACCGTGTTTTATTGTTGGAATCAAATTTTATACACTCATCTCTTTATTTGGCTTTCTCCATATGTTGTTGGCACCATCCATTGAATAAAAAAGGCATCCCAGAATGAACATGGCTTAACCAATTACTTTTTTCGGAATCAAAACTTTTCTTTTTATTGGCTGCTGTCACTAAGAGTTTTTTACGAGAAATAGGTGCATTGTAACCAGCTTTATGGAGTGTATTTTGAATGGTCTGTGGATGTACACTTTTGCTTGTGGCTTGTAGCAATTCGTTCCATATTTTAGAAGCCAATGTTTTAGGATTAGGATTTGCTTTAACTGCACTAACCACCTACCATTCATATCTGATTGAAAGTTTTTTTGCCGACCCAAACGTGGTTGTTTTTATGTTTTCATTATTTTCGCAAAAATTTATAATGGTTTGTATGCTGGCATGAGTTTTTTCCTAATATTTTCCAATTTTCCTTAAGGATTTTTTTTTATTAGAATATAATTGTAGAATAAGTTTTCTCATCTTAATTAGTATCACTCTTCCTTTGCCCATTTTGTCAGTTTAAAAGCACATAACAAGCAGCCCGAAAATTAATTAAAATGAATTGGGGAATCCCCTTATTAAAAATGGAATTCTTTAAGCTGTCAATTTAACAGAAACAGTATCTCAAATATTTTATAAGTGTGGCATGTACAGTTAGTGTCATTAATATTCGGTTTTATTAAAAAGATATGTTTAACTGATTCGTCTTAAGCTAAATGTATATATTTTTCAACATTTTTTTCTTTTCATTAATAGTTTATTTAGACACTTGAAAGTTCACACTTGTATTTAGAAAAACATAATAACAATATAACAAAAAAAACTAAGTTAATTCAGGTGCCATCAAATACTGCGCACCAATAATAATCGGTTTTCTTTGAAAAGTAACAAATAATACATTAGAAAAATGGTTTTATATAAAATTCAGTATTTTGTTGTATAACCCTTTTGTTTTATAACTTCACTTAGACGATTTGACATGTTTTTTACTATTTTAGCTGTATAAGCTGCAGGAATACGATCCCATTCTTCTTGAAGCCGCAATTTCAAGTCTCCAGGTCATCCCATAAATTCTCCATCGGATTGAGGTCTTGGGATTGTGCAGGTGGATGGAGAACTTTAGGGCAGTTATAGAGCAACCATTCTTGAATTAAACTCAAATTGTGCTTTGGGTCGTTATCTTGGTAGAATTTAAAAGAATCTAAAACGCCCAGCTTATTTGCACTTTCTTTTAAATTTTGACGGAGGATATTCAAATATGATTCCTTATTCATAATTCCACTGATAAAAACTACTTTTCCCGTCCCTTTAGCTCCCATACAACCCCACACCATAACATGTCCATTTCCATGTTTTACGGTTGGTTTTAAATTTTGTGGTTGTAGCTCCTCATTTGGCTTCCGCCACACCTTTACACGCCCATCGGATCCAAATACGTTATACTTGCTCTCGTTCGCAAATATAACGTCATCCCACTAAGTTTCAGGCTTCTTAATGTACTCCCTGGCAAAACTCAAACGAGGTTTTCGGTTGCGTAAATTAACCAATGGCTTACGACGTGCTACTCGGCCATGAAAACTTTTTTTTCTTATGATTCTTCGTATAGTAGATGCAGATATTTTCTTTTTAAACTCATTGAGCACCTCTGTTACTAATTTGGGAGCACTTAAGCGTGAGTTAGATTTTATTTTACGCATTCTTCCTTTATTTTTATGCCTTCTGACAATGTCCCCAACTGTATTTGGTTTCATATTCAGAATTTCAGCAATCTCTTTGTACTTTTTACCTTTTTCATAATGGAAAATAACAAGTTTTCGCTGTTCCAAAGGAGTGTTTTTTCCTTTGCGCCCCATTTGTATAATTTGCAGTGAAGTAGAATTTTGGACAGACAAGAAAAGAAGTGTTATGCACTTTTATTAAAACGTATCTCTATTTTGCTGGAAAAGTAGCTGAATAACATGTTTTTTTGCAAATAGCATATAAATAGGGGAAAAACCGAATATTAATGGCGCTTAGTAAACAGGGTTAACAAACTTTGATCGATTTATCACGGTTGCAGGGTTACCTTAGAGCCATTTTTTCCATATATTTGAATACTCTTACTGACAACATTTATTTAAGTTTTTGCTATTCTTCTGATTACCTATCCATTTCGCTAATGCCAGGGTGTTATTATCGATAAACTTAAAAACCGAATATTAATGACACTAACTGTACGTAAACTTTTTTTTCGGCGTTTTTTGGTAATACATTGCTGTTGTAGTTTTTGTTTAATATCGTAGCTTGTGAAAAAGCAACAACAACAAAATTAATTTTATTATGATAGTAAGGAAGTCCTTAAAAATATTAAGCGCAAAGTAGTCAGAGTAAGTAAGAGAGAATATGAATTTTTTAGCATTTTTGAGAAGTTGGAAGGTGTACTTGGTGAACTTTATTAGTTCACTGTAAATCTTCCAATTCTATTAATAGATTAATTTATAGATTATTAAAGCCATTAAATATATGAAAACAAAAAGCTTTTGTTTCCACATAATAAATCTTTAACAATTTATCCTTGGATAGAACATATTTTGTGGTATAATTTGAAAATCAAACATAGAATAGAAACTTTATTTGCTATATTTACTTAATACTCGTACGACATATTAAAAATCCATTTTATAGTCATTATCTGTACTTTTTAATTGATTTTCAGTTGCAAGTGCAATGATAATGACATTTTAATTTTATGCAAATAATATGCTTAAAATGCATGGAATGCTTAAGGCTTTACATACTCGTATGGTTTGTTTTTTTGTTTATCGATTTAATCATTTGACTAAGAATCCTTAAAAGGATTTCATTTGAAATTTTGGTAACTGGAAGCAGTTTTTTTTTACATTTTTTTCTTCTGATAGCATTACATTCAATATAATTGCTTGCTATGACTATGAAAATGAAAATATTTGTTTTATTTCTCAGCTTTGCTATCAACTAATTAGTAATGTCATACAAATATAGCTTTGGGAAACGAAATAAAGGTTAATTTTGAAAGCCAATGCCATAACACACATACACTTCACTTCACATGAATAGGTGCAGTATTTTAGCAATTCATATAAGCTTGCTGCTGTCAACATAATTCATGGAGAGGATTATGTTCTACTATATTTATTAAACGTTTAACAAATGCGATAAAGATGGTAAACTGAAAAAAGTCGAAAAAGTTCCGTTAGATGTAATCCGTGCTTCCTTTTATAATTGTTAGGAAAACTGTTAGATGTTTTTGCGTTAGTTTAATAGGTGCAGTGGTCAGCGTTTTTAAAAAGGCAGGGGCTGTAGTAAATCAATTACGTTGGAAGAGAAGGCAAAAATTGTTGCCTAAGATAATTAAGGTCTGTTCGGCCTTGAAATTGCAATGAAAATTATTAAAAGTTCTCACGTTGTATGGAACTTCTTGAGAGATTAAAAAAAAATATGAAAAAAACATGAATGGAAGGCAAATAGTGGCGACATATTCTAACAATAGCCTCCAGCTCTAGTGACTCTGTTGCAAAACTCAAAGCAAAAAGTGGTTCAAGTGCTAATCTTTCTACCGTTAAAAGCATAACAAATGCAGAAGAATATTTAAAAAAACGAACCAGCAACTTAAGCAACTGCGGTTGAATTTTTACAAAGAACACATGACTTCGAAAAGTGAGTGGAATAAAGTAGTTTTTTGAAAAGACAAAAAAGTTCAATTTCGATGAACCCGATGCCTTTTACTACTATTTTATTCATTTGAGGAAGGCAGACATAGGTGTGGAGCAGGTGGTGTTATGGTCTGAAGTGCGATATCGTATTATGGTGTCATAGACTTGAAATTACAAACCACAAAAATGACAGCAAATAGTTATCAATCTGTTCTGTAGATGGCATTTCCAAATTCCAAGACTCCTTTGGACTTATCCCATTATCTCACAGGATTATGCTCCATTCAACACAGCAAGGACTATTAAAACATGGATAAGCTAGGAAAGGCCTAAACATAAGAAATAAAAAAAATAAACGGTGTGGGTACGGTTGTCTTAGAAAGTTACGTTAATCCTTAGTTGCTGCAAGAAAATCGGCTTGGTTTTAAATTTCCCTGCAATATTTATGGCAACTCCATAACTGCCTTTTAAGCAAAATTTATGGGGTAATTTTTTCGAAAGGCATTAATAAAAATTAATGAAAATGATATCTAATAAACAATAACTTATTATTTTCGTGCTTCTTTTATTTTGTGCTTTTCTTCAATATGTACTTATTCGACTGATGAACAGTCACAATTATAAAAAGAAGCACAGATTAAATCTAACGGAACTTTTTCGACTTATTTTAGTTTGCAGTCTTTTTCGCTTGACAGCAGCAAGCTTAAATGGAATGCTAAAATACTGCACCTATTCATGTGAAGTGAAGTGTATAATACAATTTTATAATAAAGCCTATAATTCCTTAAGCAAAATCGTATCGCATATTTTTTCTGGAAATACTATATTTATTCCCATTTTGAATAGTACTTTCTTTAAGGTCTTAAAATTTTCCATCAAACCTTGTTTTTAACATTAAACTGTGCTGTGTGTTGGTGTAGTAGAGCTATTAAGGAGTAAATATACAATACAGGTAGTGATTTACAATATACAATATGTACGTACGTACAGGCATGTGAATATAACTTTTAAAAAATATGTTTTATGGGTTTATTACATTTGTTTGTTTATTTGCTGTTTTAGAATTCTATTGTAAATATTTATGTCATGATCGGAATTAAACATCTAATTAATGCTGTTAGATTTTTACACTTCAAACATGTTTATTTAATGAGTTCATAGATTGCAAATAAAATAGAAATTAATTTCTAATGTTTTTTACTTAAGATCAGGTGGAGGTCTCGGCGAAAAAGAGGGCAGCGGAGTGGTTGATGTACTACGCGGTATATGACAGTGATGTCCGGATCTGTACGGACAGTTAGGGCTCTCCGGTATCTACTCGACATCGCGACTGGTGTGTGAATGCCGGGCCTCTTTTAACGAGATGGTGAGACATTCAGACCTGGAGATTATCTGGATAAGGGGTCACTCGGACACCCGGAGGAACTGTGTGGCAGACGGACTTGCGAGGGCTGGCTCTCTCCTCAGATATGAGGAGATTGACCACTCAGTTGGGATGCCACTCTCCTCTTGCAGACTTATGGTCATGCGGGCAGGGCACAGCTACGGTGGGATGATGAACCCAGGTTCTCTGTATTGAAGCAAATCTGGCCCCTATATGATCGGGCTCGCTCGGAGTCTATTATAGGGATGCCGCGACTTAGGCTTCGAACTCTTGTGGCTGTGATTACAGGGCACTGGGTGGCTGGTGTGCACGCTAGGAGATTGGGTCTGCCGTTCAATGACTATTGTAGGAGTTGTCAGGATGAGGAGGAAGAGGACACTGTCGTGCACTTCCTATGCTAGTGCCCGAGTATTTCGTTAGGATTGCTTTCCTTGGCAGTCCGTTTCTGGATGCCTTGTCGGATCTGGCCGGTGTAAATATCTCTCTTAAGTCTCCTCACACTCCTCACCAAGATGTGAAGGTTATGAGTGTCATAACAACACGCCTTTGAATTGGTACTCACTTGTGAGATTCACTTGTGGGTGTCACAGGTGAGGAGCGCATTGTATTCACCCGTGCCATTGGGGCACCGTGGGGTATGCCAGCGTGGCGAGACTCACGCACTCCTCAGGCCGCTCTGAATATTTTTGTCAAATGTGTCTCTGCAAATTCGGAACTTAGACTCAGAGAGTCGGGTGCATACGACACCATCCTACGGAAAGTGGTCGGACCAATTTGAGAGCGTCGAACAGATTGGGCGATACCTACTTTGAATTTCGATGGAGCTTATGAGTATGCTGCTGGATCTGTCTTTCGAAATGACACAATCGCGGTCTATACTGATGGTTCGAAAACGGAAACGAGTTCAGGGTCGAGCTTTTACTCTGATGATCTGGACCTTAAGGTCTCTCTCAGGCTATCAAATTATTGCACTGTTTTTCAGGTGTAGGTTTACTCTATAGATAAGGCCGCTAGGTGTAGCCGGGATCTCAATACCAAGGTCTCAAGGCTTATAAGGATCTATGTAGACAGTCTCGCTGCAATTAGAGCTTCTGACACGTATGTGATTAGATCGTATGTGCCTTTTCAGCTGCATGCGCTCGCTGGCTCATCTGGAGCGGTTTCATGGCGAACTGATATGGGCAACCCACTGGGTAATCCAATAAAACCCTGGTGGGTTTAATTGAGTTTCATATGAAAAAAAACCCGTGTAGGTTTTTTTTATTTAAAGGTTTTCGTAGTTTATTTGCAACAAAAACAATACAAATTAATTCGGTCCGTTTTTTTTACCTCAAAAAAGATACTGAATTAACAAATTCATCAAATTTTAATTTTATGAAATTACTGCTTTCATCTCTTCCTACCTGAGAGCTAATTTCCGAATCCCGTTCACTTTGAAACTGATTTTATATTTCTTCAAAAGTAGTGATTCAGTAGCCTGCCAAAGAGACATTGTATCCTTTGATACAGCCAATAGGCAGAAGGAGTATTGTTTGAAGAATAAGTTTCTTAAAATTGTTTTGTACTTTTTCGACGTGAGACCGAGTGTCGTAATGCAAAAGTATAACTTAATCATGTCTGTGTTTATTTTCCAGCCGTTTTTCTTACAATGCACGGCTTAAACAAAGTAATTGCAGTCTGCTCTGATCATCGAGTTTTAACAGTTCATAGAGCACAATGCCGAGTTGATCGTAATAAGTGAGCAAAATTGCATTATAAATACGAAAACAACGTAATTGTACTAACAAACAAAAAATATTGTCGACTTGAACGAAATTTGGAAGCAGTTATAAAACCGTATCAAACCCAAATAAAATCCATCAAAAAACCGAATATAACCCAGTGGGTTGTATTTTTGCCAACCCTGGTTCTTTGTCATGCTCGCATACGAAGAAATGTAATTGCTAATGAGTGCACTACTGTAGGGTCCTCTGCGTCTTTCGTCGTTAAAATTTAAAAAATTTGTGAGAGAAAAATACGCAGACACCTGTTTATATAGTATGTAATTCGTAGTAATAACATACAAAAAGCATTTTTGCATTCCGTCAAGATTATTCTCACAATATAGTCCACATGTAGGGAATATTGTTTGCGCTTTTGGCCGAGTATAAATTTTCTAATTATTTATATAATGATGTTGTGCTTTATTGATAACCTTAAGTCATTTATTTGCATATGTAACTTTGTGTGCTACTAAACATACATATATTTGCTTATGCATTTAAAGGTTAACTAAATACTACAACTGTTTAAAGTGACAAACTTGTTAAGTCAGTTATTGAAGTGAAGTTTATCAAAAAGTTTTTTTGCTTAATGTTGAACTTAAGTAACTGGTAAAGAAATTTAAGGCATTTTAATCGCGTATAATTTTGTAGAACAAAAGGACGAAAATTCATTTGAAATTAATATAGGGTGGGCCATTTTAATGATTAAATTTTAAAATGCTATAAAACAAAAACGGCTTGAAATTTTGCCAAATTTATGTTTTTGTTTTGAAGTACAATTATTCCGATTAGAAATGAAATACTATTTCACTCATATGGCCTGACAGTACCCCATTCGATTGGACAAATCTCGAAAACTTTTTCGAGTATATGGGGTCGTATCTCGGCAGTGGCATTACAAATGTTGGCCCTTAAATGCTCAATTGTCTCTGGCTTGTCGGCATAACACTTGTCTTTAATGTGCGCCCCACAGAAAATAGTACAACGGTGACAAAACGCAGCTTCTTGGCGGCCAACTGTCAATACCACTTCGGCTAATTAAACAACAATTAAACGGTTGATGCAATAAATCGATTCTGGCATCATCGTTCACATCAATACCATGAAAAACGGACACAAAAAATCGGTTATTATGGTGTGATGGGTGTTTTGGTTGCGCCGTACTTATTTTCAAAGATATATGGGTCAATGATGCCTTAGATCCACCAGCCGCACCCAACATTCTCTCGTAATGTTTTCATCGGCTTCTGTAAGGCTGCATTTGGTTTTTTTCTGAGCCCCAAATAAGTTAATTTTATTTTTTATGTACGAGGGAAATCGAACGGTTATTATTTGACCGCTTTAAACGGTTTTTTTGGTTTTGTCGAATACGGTTTTTTTAAAATGCCAATTTTTTGAATACCGAATAAACCGGTTCTTTTAACAAAAATAACCGGTTAATTAAAATATGTATAATTTCTATACGTTTGTATGTTTTTTAGTGCAAATATGCTCTTCGTTTAAGTATTTTTCTAAATTTAATGCCTTATTTTTATAATATATGTGACAACCTTGAAAGACGCATAATTAATGTGAAAACCATGGGACCTCAAAAAGGATATGTGCACTTGAGCAATGATAACTTTTTCTCATTTTTTGAAAATAAATACTACTTTGTTATATATGGAGAATGATGATCAACTGTACTTATTAAAAGGGACCAGCTCCAACCGGCAGATGTTATAGTTAGTAAAGTTTTTCAAACATAAATAGTCAAAAGCAACCGCTAGCAATGTTGTGATCTGATAACGCTGTTGAAAATTGCCAGATGGTGTGGCTTATAATTGAACTAAAAACTTCGTGATTGGTAAGCGGGTGTCTTACCTAAGACAACACGGTGGCACACACTAACAAATACATGAAGCCTTGCATTTATGTTTGTAGGCATGTCCTCTGAGGTGTGAAAATATTTGGAAATGGATGGAAAGGATTAGTCCTTAAATACAAAGCTGAAAAAGCTCTTCGACACCAGAAATGATTAACCACCTTATACATGTTTATGAGATTGACGCTATTGTCCAGCAAGGAAAATTAGATTCCATACTAAGTAGTCTGTAGGCACTAGCTAGTAGAACTTTAACAAAACAAGCTGTAAAAAATGAATCACTGGATGAAATAGTAGGAAGTTGGAGTGTCGAGGAAAAAGCGTCCTTTAAGGCCATGGGCTAAAAATTAGAAGAATTTTATTTAAATTACAGAACCGGTTAACCGGTTATTTAAAAAGATTTATAACCGAAAACCGGTTGTTTTAATTGCAATTTTTCGAATTATTCGAAAACCGGTTTTTGAAAAAAGTCGAATAATCGATCTCCCTATAATATACCCAATAAAATAAAAACGAGCCTTTTTTTGTCTTTTTGTCGTTTGTGTTTTGGAACTAAATTTCCAATAAATCCCAAAGTTGCCCAAACGTAAATCGCTTTATTTTATTCATTGGGAACAATATACTGAATTTTTGGGACAGAATATAATGACATAAGTATTGCCAGATTGCAAATAAGCGCTGGCTCAAATTTAAACCGCTAGATGTCCTACCCGATAGAAATTTAACAAGATAAGGAAAAGTTTTTTAAGAGAAATATGCAAAATAACTTTAAAATTAAATAAATTGGTTGCATTCTTATTATCTAATAATAAAAAATTATATGTGAGATTTTCATGATATGAGATAAAATCCTTCATTTTATTAAATGCTGACCAAATTGATTGAAACAAAACACCTGCATTCTTACTATAAATACATTAAACATATTAAAAAAAAAAAACACTTTTTACATCTAAACAATAAGACCAGAGGGCATTTTGTTGGGCTCACACAAGCATCCTCACTCCTATTGTTCTTGACTGCTGCTAGTGATAGCCCACCGCAACCAAAATTAAATCCATCATGTTGTCAGCACTAAAACTGTCAACATAAATTTTTTTTTTTTTTGTTTGTTTTTTGTTGCAATATTCTTTGCCCACATAATTCCATAGGAATGAATATCTTTACACAAATAAACATAAAATAAACAGAAGACGAAGAAGAAGAAAAAAATTATTTGTGATTTTATTTTATATTTACCTCTGAATAATGTGATGCCATAGTATTTCTTTCCAAGATTGATGTGCTGCTGCTGCTGTTTTTTATGTATCTTTAGCAAAAACAAAGGAAATGTAATAAACATTTAAAAGAAGCTGATGCTGTTACTCACTATGCTGCTGATTATGATGATGAAGAAATAGTGTTGCTTGTAAAACAAATACCGATTTACTGCTGTGTTATATGACAACAGAAATAACGTGCCAAAGGGAGTTGTTGCATCAGGTGTTCTTCTCCTGTTCATGTCATAATAAATTGGACTGTTGTTAAGGAAATTAGTTTTATATCATTGTTTATTGCCTTGGGAGATAGAAGAAGAAGAAGGCTATATAAGGGAGTATAATACCGCATAGATTGTCAAGAAACCAAGTGACGTATGATTGATATTTAAATTGATTTAAACATTAATCATACGTTTAAGTGAATCAACATAATACTTTTGAATTATTAATGCGAATTATAAACAAAAATAACAAACTGATTTTTAATAAATTGATACAATGACACAAATTGCAAATAAATGAAATTGAATAATGTGTTCTAATGCAAGGAAGATAGGGTCAGGCTCCAGGCGACCTTTGGCTCTGCGACCAACATTGTCTCCACCTGTTATTCATAATCTCAATACGCTAAGAAACCAAGCCAGCTTTATCAATAGGACCGCCAGCAATTCCAGTTCACCCAGAGCTTATGCGTGTAATAGCCTGTATGGCCATAACTCAGTGTCATATATCTAATGATCAAGTGTTCCATTGTTTCTTCTTCCACACAGCAAAGTCTCCGGTAGCTAGTGTTGGTTGTGACCATAATGGAAGTGGATGTCAAAGAGATTGTGACAGAAAAAGATTTCCACGTAATAGTGAAGCGGGTTACAGGAGTGAATGGAAGTGAATGTCAACGAGATTGTGACAGAAAAAGATTTCCACGTAATAGTGAAGCGGGTTAGAGGAGTGGAAAGAGTAAAAGCAAAAGTAAGATAGCCGCTGATAAAACAGGTGATAAGGCCAAAGAGACCGTTATAAAAATCAGACAATTACGTCTGGAGGTTAATGAGGACTGGTCAACGGCTCAGAGGAAAGACCCTGTAATGGTGCGGCTAATAGCGGCTAAGGAGAAAGACAAACGGCCTACTAGTAAAGAGATATCAGCAGAGAGCCCTCTAATAAAGGCTTATTGGGCTCAATGGAATAGTTTAAAGCTAATAGATGGGTGCTTATACCGAAGCTGGGAAAGTGTAGACGGTCATATGACCTCCAATCTAATAGTGGTTCCTTCCTCAAAAATGAATGAAATCTTGAATCAGTCTCATAAGGAACATAGCGGAGGACATCTTGGCATGGCGAAGACAGTTGGAAAATTAAAACAGCGTCACTATTGGGTTGAATACAAGCAAGCTGCCGCAGGGTGGATAGCGAACTACACTGAAAGTATTTCAGCTAAAAATGTAGTCAGAACAAGTCCGAAACATCTGCAGCAATACAAATCGAGAAAACCAGTCGGTAGAGCCAAGAAAATTGAAAAACCCAAAGATTTTTATGAAACGATACATACACGACTGGAAAGGGCCCGTGATAGGTTGAAAGCCAGGTATGATCGAGCAGCATGTGCTAAGGGTTTCCATGAAGGACAACTGGTACTGCTCTACAATCCACAGCGTAAGAAAAGAGTGTCCCCAGAGCTGGCAACTAACTGGGATGGACCTTATAAGGTAGTCAAAAACTAATTCTTACGATTTTACCCTTTTTAAAAACGTGTTTTTATTAGTTCGTAGATTTTAGTTAAAATAAAATAAATTTTGTGTTTGGTTTTACTTGTAATTAAAAATCCTTTATTCCATTTACCATTTCAGCAATCTCAGCTATTTTGACCCGGCGATCATTCATAACGACATCGAGGATTTCTTGATATTTTTTTCAGTAACCCCCACTTTTGGTCTTCCTGTGGATGGTATTGTTGCAGTGCTTGTTCGGCCCCGTTTAAGTTCAGCAATACAATATTTTACCATATAATCTGATGGAGCAAATTCGCCGTAGTGCTTATCAAACCTTTCTTTTGTCTCTTTCGCCGGTTTGCCTATCAAATAGTAGTGTTTAATCACTACACGAAATTCACTTTTTTCCACTTTCCAAGAAACACAAAAGTTTCTTACTACGACTACATCATATAAACTAATCGATGAATTTGGCTAAAATTTTAACACCTGACGTTTGACAGATCGTAATTTCTAAGAAAGAAAATGTTTTTGTGTTTGCGCTGCCATCTAGCGCTAGGTAGCTTCAATGTCAATCCGCTCTCGTATATCCTATGGGTTGCAGTTCTCTGCAGTAGTGCTTGACCGGTATGATAATAATAATAATAATGAGCACGTTTTTCACCTACTGCCTGGCAGAAAGCGTAAGTCACTTTAATTCCAAGATGGGGATCTCCAAAATTTTGCTACAATGCATTGACCTACTCTACGGTAATGGTTTTTAATGTGGCAGTTAATGCTGCTTGAAAGCTTAACAATTAACAACTAAGTTTTATAAACGAAACCAACCATAATTCGTTTTATAAAATATGGACCCACATTCCGTTCCCCAAATGTTTGTTTCAATTTTAGCAATTTTTAAACAACAAAGACAACTGAAACTCAAAAGCACAAAAACCTAAGCAAAAACTAATGGAACGAACAGCATTTAGTGGCAATGGTTTGGAAATAATAAATTAATATTTTTATTGTTGTGCAGCGGGCAGCAGTTGCATGGTCAATTTATGGTTTCAAAACAAAAAAAGGAGAATTTTTTCTTTTCTGCCCTAAAACATTTAAGCAAATAAATTCCATTTTTCTTGTAATGGGTCCGCCATCTAACGTTTTTTTTTCGTGAATGGTAACACCTAGCTCATGCCTGATTTGACAGGTAATTAATTTTATCCTTCCGCTGAACGAATATGGTTGTGTATACGCTTGAACAACGCTGGGAATCTGGGCCTGCGATCGACTTACAGATGATACCGATTTTGCCAAAAAAATTATCTTTTCAGATGAAGCTCATTTTGATCTTGGCGGGCATGTAAACAAGCAAAATTGTCGCATACATTGAAAAGCCGATACACCCAAGACGAGTCACTGTTTAGTGCGGATTTTGGTCCAGAGGCATAATTGGGCCATTTTTCTTCGAAAATGAGCAATGAGTGGCCGTTACAGTCAATGGCGATCGTTATCGGGCCATGTTGAACGAATTTTTGTTCACAAAAATTGAAGAAGAGGATATTAGCAACATTTGGTTTCAATAGGACGGCGCTACGAGTACGTGCCACACAGCCGAAGCTACACTCGATGTTTTGAGCCCTGTTTTTGAAAATCGCATTATCAGCCGCAGAGCTGATGTCGTTTGGCCACCTCGGAGCTGCGTTGTGACACCGTTGGACTATTATTTGTGAGGTGCCGTTAAAGATAAGTGTTACGCCAACAAGCCAGAGACAATTGACGCTTTAAAGGACAATAGTCGATAATGTGCTTAAAAATTGGACCGATCGTGTAGGCTACTGCATGGCCAGCCGAGATAGCCATTTGAATGAAATTATTTTCCATTATTAACCGGAAGGATTGTACTTTCAAATAAAAAAAGAAATTTGAGAAAATATTCAGTAGTTTTTTTTATATCATTTTCAAAAAAAAAAAATTATTTGGCGGACCCTTTATTATTTATATGCAATAGTATGTAATTGTTGCGTTTTAAGCCCATTTTAAAAAATTTCCCATAATAATTCAAAATAATCGCAAATAGTTTTGTTCCTTTTTTCTTCTTCTTTTTCTTCTGGTCGATTGTGAATATTTGCAACAAATTATTATGACAACTTAAAACACACAATAAATGTGTACATATTTGCCTCTGGTAAAAACATGGCCTGTTTCTATACAAAAAAAAGAAGAAGAAAAAAATTCACTTTGTGAAATGTAACAGTATTTTCTTCTTTTTTATTTGCTTAACAAGCATTGTTTGATTTCCTAAAAAAACAAAAACAAAAAACCAGGCATTTTGTATAAAAATATGTTTTTCTTTAAAAAGTCAATTTACACTCAAATCGATTTCCTTTTTTTTGTCAGCATACAAGTTGCTGTTGCAGAAAAAATTTTCAATACTGTCAGAATGGTTTTTTTCAATAGGCATCATGCGATATTTGCAATATGTTTTAAAACACAATTTTTTTTTTGTTGCTGGTTTTAGCTGAAAAATTGTGCAACATTGATAGCAAAACATAAAATATTTGCATTTTGTTTTCCTATTAAAAATTGAACAATTTTTTTATGGCATAAAATAAACATAAATTCTGTTCAAAAATTTATTTAAATTAAATTGATAATTAAGGTCTAATGAGTTGAAGGAAATTTAATAATCTATGAAGCATTCAACACTGTTGAACCGGCTAAGGATCCTGCAATGGCATATGTTTCTAGTGTTTTCTGCTCTACAAGAATGTAGAGTAGAATGGCAGACGTCAAACAAGTAATTAGTGTGGCACTTGCCTGATTAATTCTTGGCTGCACAAGGATACCGTTTCCAAAGTTATCACACCATGAGTATATCCTCCCTTAAAAAAATTTGTTAGAGATACTGGTAGGCAATATATGCTAATGAAACAGTGGATGCATTGACTAGAAAAGCTTTTGTGACATCCTATATGAGTGCGGAACCTTACTGTGTAGCACCAATTACTACCATCCTCAATCCAATCACTGATTGGAAAATTGTCAGATGCATAAACCACTGGAATGCTCAAAGTGAATTTCGCCTCCCTAGGACTGAAATCAGTCAGCAATTCGGCTTTGCTCTGAGGTTCTGAAGTATGGCAGTACAGACTTACGTGCCATTGTGGACTACGAGCGCGTCTAAAGAGGATGGCAGTCACATATGTGGATGTTTGTAGATTATGCTCGCAGGCACCAGAAGCAGCGGAACACATATTCTGTGAATGTGGATTTCTTGATAGGTTAAGATGAAAATGTCTACTTAGACGTGGGTTCTCACTGGGTGACATGTCCATCATTATGGCCTCAAATCTGCTAGTGTTCATTCGGAAAACAGATATCATGGACGATATGATGATGATAATGTACTATGGCTCCTAAAAAGAATAGAACAACGAGCAACTTTCTTCATTCGGTCCCATTCGGTACAAGATGTATGATTCCTCTCCATGCTCGAAGTGGACTTCGCCTCACTAGCACGACAATCAGTCCGCAATTTGGCATCACTGTCACAGATGTAAATGTTTGTAGATTATGCTCACAGGCATTAGAGACAGCGGAGCACATATTGTGTGAATGTGGATTTCTTGAGAGGTTTAGATGGAAATGTTTGCTTAGACGTGGGATCTCACTGGGTGACATATCCATCATTATGGCCTCAAATCTGCTAGTGTGCATTAGGAAGACAGCACAATAGATAAAGAAAACATATTTCATGGGTTGCAGTATCCTGTAATATTGCCAGGTCGATATGATGGCGATGATATACTATGGCTCCTAAATGGAATAGAACAACGAGCAACTTTCCTCATTCGGTCCTATTCAACACAAAGTGTATAATTTCTCTCTATGCTCAAAGTGGATTTTGCCTCCCTAGTACGGCAATCGGTCCACAATTTGGCGTCGCTGTCACAGATGTGAATCTTTGTAGATTGTACTCAGATGCATCAGAAACAGGGGCACATATATTGACTGTGGGATTCTGGGTTTTATTGGGTTTTTTGATAGTTTTTTGGACTTTATAACTGCTTCCTAATTTTATTTAATTCAAGGACTTGTTGGGTACGATGAGCTGCTAAAGCTGACTGCAATTACTTCGATTAAGCCGTGCACTGTGAGAAAAACGGAGGAATACAAAGACGTGATTAAGTTATTCGTTTGCATGACAACGCTCGGTCTCATATCGCAAATGTTGCCAAACGATTGTCAGAAACGCCCAAATGCCGCACTTACTGTACTGCACATTGATTCTTTTGAATTTTTTTTAATTTTCATAACATTCCATGAAGGAACATGGGGACTTCTCTCAGTCAATGAACTGCATCCGATTCTATTTTTAAACTCATTGAAAGTGACCTACAAGTTAACGCCAGCTCCGAACGGTTAATGCATTTAGAGGAGTTTTCAATATTAATAATACTCATAACCAGTTACTACCTAATGTTACGAGGTGATACCGCTGTCGAAAAACCTTTTCTCTTTTTTTTAAGATGGTCTAGCCAGGTATTGAACCGATGACCTTCTGGTTGGTAGGCGGGTGTCTTACCTACCATAGCACAGGGGTCTTCTGACTATTGGCTACAATATCTTTTACCATTTCACCGAATCATTTCTTTTCAAGAAATGTAAAACTGGCTTCAAAGTTGGATCGCCTCAAACGACAATAAGTTTTTCTGAAACGTAATTCGGGAATTGGCTCAAAAGGTAGGAGCGGATGTAAACAGTGATTTGAAAAATTTTAATTTTGATTAATTTGTTACTTCATTATAATTTTTGAGTTAAAAAATAACGAACCAAATTAATTTGTACTCCCAATACGTAAATTATACTTATTTTGTTGTAAATAAGCTAAGAAAACATTTAAATATAAATTCCATCCGGATTTTTTTTATTTAAATATAAATGCCCAATAAGACCCGGGTGGGTTTAGCATGGTTGGAAACCCGGGTGGGTTTAATTGGGTTACTAACCCTGCTATAAGCCCTTTTAAGGTGGTGATTTCACCATTAACTAGACGTAGGAATCTAATTATTACTATTGAATTCTCGAATGAAGAATTGCTCGTGTTTTAATCACGATTACGGTTAGTACTTGCCGCACACACGCCGTTGGTGCTATTCTTCACATGCCTTCAGTGTACAATATTTCAGTGAAGGAAGAGGCATGTAAAAGTGCCTTTAGATCGTCTCCGGTGTGATAGATGGCGACATGGTGGGGCACATGAGGATATTGCGCCTACTCGGTGGCGAACCCTTGTTGGAGTAAATGATAAGATGCCGCACACTTTGATGTTGGAAATGCAATTTTGGGGTTCTTATACCCGAAGCGAAGTGTGCCGCTGTGGTATGGTTAGACACCTGCCTAGCAACAAAAAGGTCCTCGTTTCAATACCAGGCATGACCATCTGAAAAAAGAAAAAGTTTTTTCAACAGCAGTAACACTTCATAACATTAGCTAGTAACTGGTTATGAGTATTACTTACTATTGAAAACTTCTCTAATGCATTTGCCATTCGGAGCCGACGTTAAACTGTAGGCCCCTTTCAATGAGTCTAAAAATAGAATCGGGTGCAGCTTATTGACTGAGAGAAGTCCCCATGTTCCTTCATGGAATGTTATGGGAATTAATATATAATATATACCCGGAAGTAACTTATGGTTAAACGAATCGTGGTGGCGTTTTGTACACCGATGGATCAAAACAAATTGGAGGTGCGACTGAAGCCGTTGTGGTTGGTGCTAATTTTTAGAGGGCTAAGGGTATAAGCAAATACCCTTCAGTTTTTCAGGTGGAGGTTTACGCCTTATCTACTTGCTTTAGAGAATGTCTGAGTAGAAAATCGAAAGGTTTGAGTATTTAAGTGATGTCAGATAACCAGGCAGTCTTGAAGCCTTTGTAATCTTGTAAGTTAAAATCGAGGATAACATCTATTAATGAACTAGGCATTCATAACAGAATAACTCCATGTCGGGTCATTAGGACTACACAGAGAATGACTTTTTGGCGAATAAGGTAGTCCGCTGGGTTTTTGTTGAGCTTGAGCCATTTTTCAGCTGTCATGTGGTATACTCCTGGGCTGAGATAGAATTCGTTCGGTTTTGAAGGTATGCCTCGTGGTATGAGACAAGTGAAGAGGTTTCTGCTTTTGAATCAAAAAGCTATTGCAACTCAATCAGAACGAACTCATGGTACTAACGGGTTTATTTGCCGGATATTGTGCTCTTAGATACATACCATCAGTATATTTTGCGAAAAGTTGAGAATAATCGATGTAGGTTCTGCACGATCTGTGCTGTGCTAAGAGGATGTCATTAATGGGAAATGCTCTGCTGACTCCGTAAAAGGTATATCTTCTCTCACCAAACATGATTACGGCTTTATACGCAGCCTCAATCTAATGTTGTCAACGTATAATACAGAGTCCGCCATCTAACGTTTTTTTTTCAACTAGTGCTTATTTCGTGAATGGTAACACTTAGCTCATGTCTGATTTGAGAGATAATTAGTTTTATCCTTCCGCTGAATGAATATGGTTGTGTATACGCTTGAACAACGCTGGGAAATATTGCGACATTACTTTGAAAATCGTAGTATTGTTGCAGAATGTGTGCGATGTGTTCAGATGAAGCACATTTTGATCTTGGCGGGTGTGTAAACAAGCAAAATTGTCGCATTTGGGGCACAGAAAACCCGCACGCATACATTGAAAAGCCGATACACCCAAGACTAGTCACTGTTTTGTGTGGATTTTGGTCCAGAGGCATAATTGCGTCATTTTTCTTCGAAAATTAGCAAGGCGTGGCCTTTACAGTCAATGAAGATCATTATCGGGCCATGTTGAACGATTTTTGTTCACAAAAATTGATGAGGAGGATATTAGCAACATTTGGTTTCAACAGGACAGCGCTACGTGCCACACAGCCGAAGCTACACTTGATGTTATGCGCCCTGGTTTTAAAGATTGCTTTATCATTATCGTTTGGCCACCTCGGAGCTGCGATTTGACACCGTCGGACTATTATTTGTGGGGTGCCGTCAAAGATAAGTATTACGACAACAAGCCAGAGACTACTACGCTTTAAAGGACGATATTCGTGAAGCCATTGGTGAAATACAGCTGCACACAATTGATAATGTGCTTAAAAATTGGACCGATCGTGTAGGCTACTACATGGCCAGCCGAGGCAGCCATTTGAATGAAATTATTTTCCATTATGAACCGGAACATTTGTGCTTTCAAATAAAAAAAGAAATTTGAGAAAATATTCAGTAGTTTTTTTTGTATAGCATTTAAAAAAAAAAAAAATTATTTGGCGGACCGTTTGTAACATCCACATCAAATCATCTCACATAAAGTTAAAATCTATAGTCTTTTATTTTTTTTTTTCATAAAAGATAATTATATTTTATTAAAAATTATTTAATAATTTTTTTTATAAAATATTTTTATAATTTATTTTTATAAATTATTTTATTATTTTTTTAATTTCATTTTTCATAACATTTTATTAATTTTTTAAAATTTAGCTTAATTTTTTATGGCAAATATTTGGCTTAATTATGGCAAATAGTTTAACAAATATTTTCTGCACTAAAATCTTTCCATTGTCTTTGCATTATACTATATTTTGTTAAAATAACAAAAACGTAATATAACAGAATATAAAAATTCTAATTTTGATTTTATACAAAAAACTATTTCATTATTCCCATGAATTTTTAATACATATATTAAAAGAGATAATAACTGTGTTAAATAATAGCAATATAAATGTAATAAAAGCAATTGTGTGACTAAAATAAAATTAATTTTATAAATAATTTTTTTTTTGCTTTGCTTTGCTGTATATATAAATATATTTTAAAAATTCAATACAGAGCACCTGTGTAGAATTACAAAAAAAATTCATTTTCTGCTAATTTTATATTCATATACAGCATCTATGGAATGGAACTAAAAATTTATCAATTTATGCCTAATTTGCTCATATATTTTTTTTAATTGGTTACGTTTTCAGTATGAAAAATTTATTAAATTATATATGAAATTATTATTATACGCAGTATGATTGCCTAATGAATAAACTGTATGCTCAATAATGGCAATTTTAAAATATTCGATTGCTTTACGGTAATTTAATTAAAAACAACAATTCGAAAGCAAATGGTTTTCTTTGCATTTTATTTTTTTTCAATTATTTTTATTTAATTAACAATATATTTCATAATTAATACCCATATATTCCACACAATGCGAATACTTGAAACAACATTTACTATTGACCAAATTGTGGCATGATACTTAGTAATGTACAGTATGTGGAAAAAATAAGTTGTCAAAGCAAACCTTGATCTCAGAATATTCCTTTGTTCTTTTTTAGTTATGTTTGTACAAATTTTTGAACTGTCGCGACTGACCTCACCATATATCTTTCTATGGAACCAAATTTCGAGAACTTTTTCAAGTGTATGGGATCGTATCTCAGCAATGGCATGACGAATGTTGAACTTCAAATGCTCAATTGCCTCTGGCTTGTTGGCATATCATCTACCTTTAACGGTGCCCCACAGAAAATAGTCCAACAGTATCTAATCGCAGCTTCTTCGCGGCCATCTGACATCACCATTTCGGCTAATTAAGCGGCCATCAAACGTTTGATGTAATAAATCAATTGTGGCATCAGATGTGTGGTAAGTTGAACCATCCTGTTGAAACCAAATATCGGTTAAATCCATACAATAAAGAGCGGGCACAAAAAAATGGTGCGATAGGTGTCTCAATTGTTCGTAATGATTGCGAAATATGAAACATGAAACATGAAATATTATATATGGTTACTCGTAATGGATGCATTGGCTTCTGTAAGACCACGTTTGAGTTTTTTGAACCCCAAATACGGCAATTTTGCTTATTAACCAACCCACTAAGATGAAAACGGGCTTCAGGCGAAAAGATGAATTTTACAATTTTTTTTCAAATTTTTTATTTATTTTTGCAGTTTCCGATCAATTGTCTTTGTTTTGCAAATAAATCTACAATGAATCTTAACGTTGTTCAAGCGTAAATCGATTCGTTTCGTTCAGTAGAGTTAATATACTGAATTCTGTGACAGAATGAATGAATGACATAAATATTGCCAGATTCGAAATAGACTTTTTAAATTCCCACCCTATAAGCTAAGTTTTTCAAGCGTAAACGCTCATGACCAGCCGCTAGCAATGTTGTGAGTTGATACCGCTATTAAAAATTGTCAGGTGGTGTGGCCTGTGACTGAACTAAGAACTTCTTGATTGGTAGGCTGGTGTCTTATCTTACATACCACAGTGGCACACACTATTAAATAGGTAATCCATGCATTATTTCTACACATGTCCTCTGATGTATGAAAATATTCGGAAATTGAAAATATTTGGAAAAGAATTATTAACCACCTTACACATGTTTATGAGGTTGACGTCATTATGCAGCACGGAAAACTTGATTCTATACCAAGTAGTCTCTAGGCGCTGGCAAGTAGATCTCTTATAAAATACGCTGTAAGAACAGAATCACTGGATGAAATAATAGGACGTTGTGGTGTCGAGTATGAAATGTCCGAGCATTGTTCTAGCATTCTTACTTGCTACAACTAACTTACAACTACTAATACAACTACAGTTGAGAAGAATCTTATTTTAATGACAGAATCGGTTAATCGGTTATTTGATAAATCTCCAACCGAAAACCGGTTTTTAAAATATTGCAATTTTTCGAATTATTTGGAAACCGATTTTTGAAAAAAGTCGAATAATCTATCTCCCTAATTACCAAACATCACTGCATAACTAACATTATGCATCAAATTAAAAAAAAAAAAATAATAATTTCTCACCTTGGTTAACCACCATATTTTTTTGATACGCTATGTTCGCCTAACTTCAAAAAACATCAGCATTACAGATTAATAATTTTTTTTATATGTGTTTTTTTTTTTCCAAATATATGAGATTTTTGGAGAAGCTGGCTGCTCCATACATCTTATGATGACTTTGAAATGACTTTTTCGATTTCGTTAATTCATATGTTAAAAAATTTTGAATTATATCAACCTTAAGTCATTCTAATATCACTTTTTAATAAAGCGTGTTTTTTATAAAGGTATAGAACTTTAAGTTGGCACTACTTTTCAAGATGGCAACCGATTTAACAGCTGTCAGGTGATTTATTCCTAGTTTGGTTTGGCAATTAATCATGAACGCACTTCTGGTTGAATGGCTACGTCAACAAACAAAACTGCCGCATTTGGAGTGAAGGTAATCCTCAAGTGTATGTGGAAACACCGTTACATCCAGAAAAACTGGTTGTTTGGTGCGCTTTATGGGTTGGTGGAATCATTGGTCCGTACTTTTTCAAAAACGATGGTGGCCAGAACGTTACAGTCAATGGTGATCGGTATAGAGCCATGATTACTAACTTTTTCATTCCTGAATTGAACAACAATGATTTCCAGGAGATGTGCTTTCAGCAAGATGGCGCAACATGTCACACAGCTCGTGCCACAATAGATTTATTGAAAGACACGTTTGGTAACCGCCTAATTTCACGTTTTCGACCTGTGAATTGGCCTCCAAGATCTTGTGATTTAACACCGGTGGACTACTTTCTGTGGAGCTATGTAAAGTCATTGGTCTATGCGGTAAAGACACAAACGCTTGACCATTTGGAAGACAACATTCGCCGTGTTATTGCCGATATACGGCCACAAATGTTGGAAAAGTCATCGAAAATTGGACGTCCCGATTGGACTACATCCGTGCCAGCCGTGACGGTCATATGCCAGAAATCATATTTAAAATTTAAGGCCACAAGATTACCTTTCGTATAAATAAAACTTATGTCAATCGAATAATCCATCGTTGTTCTATTGCAACTTAAAGTTATATACCTCTATAAAAAACACCCTTTACAAACAATATTTTTGAAGTTATTGGGGAACATTTTATATAAAAACTATTGTGTTTATTAAATTATGATAGTTTTCAGTTTTAAAAATGTACATAAAATAGAAACCACCAAATATTTAGCAGATTCACTATTTATTCATAAAGTGGAATGTAATGGAAATAAAATAAACCATAATTCATGAAAATCGATTGGTAAATACATATTTTATGCCTAATAAGGTGAAAGTGCCTAGTTTTGAAAATAAAATTTTTTTGTTTTAATTGTATGTACTGGGTGTCGTATAAGCGGCCTAATGAAATCGAATGGGTCATTTCAAAGTTATCAGAAGATGCTTGGAGCAGTCTCTTCAAAAATCTCACATTTTACAAAAAAATTATTATAAAAAAAAATCTTCTCCATAGAATCTGAAATGCTGATGATTTTTGAAGTAAGGCGACCATAACGCATCAAAAAAATATAGTGGTTGACCGAGGTCAGAAATTTTTTTTTTTTATTTGTTGCATAGTGTTATTTTCAACGAGATACAGAGGAGCAAGGAATAAAATTAATGCCTTTTTCTGGTTTTAGTAATCCTATAGGAAGCAGTTTCTTTCGCCACCTGTCTTTTCTCAAGCTTCCGATGGATGTAGTGCTGATATCCTAAACAGAGTGAGCTAATGCAGCTACCTATGGCGGTCTCCATATATTCCTCCGAACATGAAAATTGGCATCTTTAACACGTGCGTAACAGTTCTTGCCGTCAACTTCATAGAGGCAATTATCAACTGTTTTGAATATAATTCCTGCTGCGAACAGTATTCAAGAGTTCCTTAAGACGAGAACCAACAAATGGCCATTAAAAAGTCCGTGTTGTTAACAAATGTTGTTGTTAAACTCGACTCTACGCTAACAAATCACAAGTATATATTACATACAGAAAGTAGCCTAGGATACTGTCTTGAGGAACATTTGGCTCAATGAACTTTAAAGAGCTTAAAAATATATCATGTGTCATCAAATGTAATTATGCCAGTACGACCACAACACAACATAGTAAATCATTTTTGATCCTTTGAAATTGATGGCATGAGGTCTGCACACGACGAGTATACAGCAATTAAACGAAGCAGTTTCACTTTTTTATTATCAATCATCTCAACTAGAAAATATTTTTATTTTTTTGATTTTATTTCTATATTTATGTATTTATTTATTATATTTTGGAACTTTCTACAACAAAACTTAAGTCCTAAAGTATTAGAAGCATACAATTAATTACTTTAATACTTATAATAGGAGATTATGGATACATTGTTGAAATAAATATATATTGTTACGAAAATAAGGTTGGGCACCACAGCCTTTATTACATCGCTAAAATAAATAAACAAAAGCTGCAAGAACAACTATACGTGCTGTTTACAAATAACCAAATCGACAACAACAAGCATTAGCAGAACTAACAGCAAAAAGAAGAAGTAATAGAATAAACAACCAACAACAAATACTAAAAGCTGAAAGAGGTAGATGTTTACATACGCATGGCTACAAAAGAACTAAAAAGAAATTAAAAGAAAGAAATGGAATCTACCTGAAATATCGAGAGGTTCGAGAGCTTTCGATGTATTGTTTACTCAGCCATATAAAAAGCACATCGATGCGAACAATAAGCAGTTTGAGTAAAGTAAACTCAGCGAGTGCACTTTTTAAGTAAAGTTAACTCAGCGAAAGTGTTATTGGTGTGAAGAGAGTTTATAAGGAGTAAACTCGTGAAGTGAATCGTAAAGTAAAAATCAGTTTAGTTGAAGGTGACTCAGTAAAGAGAGTTAAGTGTGGATAACCTCTAGTTGAAAAGGTTGTGATCGAACCTAAGTTACAGCTACGATCGGGTTAGAAGATCTTTAAGTAGAAAGATCTGTCGAGTAATTTTTGTTGTTTACAAGATTGTAAACAGACAGAGTAATTAAGAATAAAAATTATTATTGCCTGTAAAAACCTGTAAAAAGATTACAAGCAGTGGTGCACATAACTGTGTTGAATAAAGATTTTTAATTAAAACCAAACACAAAACTTATTTTATTTTAACTACAATCTACGGACTCATAAAAACACGTTTTTTGAAAGGTAGAAACGTAACAATATAATAATTAAATTAAAACAAATAGAACAATAGTAATTTAAACAAAATATAAATTGAAAACATTTAAAATAAATATATATGAGTATGTCAAATCATAAAATATTCTCATTCTTAGTCCTTAATTAATTGCCATAATATTGAGAAATCTGCCTTTTAAAAAGTATGATGTCGCTAACTCCTCTTGTGTGCGCGGGGATAGTATGCCAAAGACGTATTGCAGATACGAAAAATTGTTAATTTTAAATCAATGTTTACTTCTCAGTGGTATTATCGCTCTGTTTTTACCGAAACGACTGAAACTAAGTCGCTTTTACTCCTCAGGTAGATCGAAAGTTACTAAGGGTGTTTTTTATGAAGGTATAAAACTTTAAATTGGCATCACATTTTTAACTGGCGGCCATTTTGTCAGCTGACAAGTGATTTATGTTTAGTTTGATTTGGCATTTTAACATGAATATGCTGACGCCTAAGCAACACCTCAAAATTATGCATAAGCGAATTTGGTGTAGCGATGATGAAGTTCACTTTTGTTTGAATGGATACGTCAACAAACAAAACAGCCTTATTTGGAGTGATGATAGTCCTCAAGTGTATGTTGAGACACCGTTACATACAGAAAAACTGAGTGTTTGGTGTGCTATATGGGTTGGTGGAATCATTGGTCCGTACTTCTTTAAAAACGATACAGGTCAGAACGTTACAGTTAATGGTGACCGCTATAGAGCCATGGCTACTGACTTTTTTGTTCATCAGTTGAACAACCATGATGTACGGGAGCAGTGGTTGCAACAAGACAGCGCAACATGTCATACAGCTCGTGCCCCAATTGGTTTATTGAAGGAAAAGTTTGGTAACCGCATAGTTTGAAGTTTCGGACCAGTGAATTGACCTCCCAGATATTGCGATTTAACGCCACTAGACTATTTTCTGTGATGATAGCTTTTATTGGCGTAGACTAGCCGACAAGGCTACCCGAAACGATTGACCACTTGGAGGACAATATTCACCGCGTTGTTGCCGATATACGACTACAAATGTTGGAAAAGTCATCGAAATTTGGACCTTCTGATTAGACTACGTCGGAGCCAGCTGTGGCAGTCATGTACCAGAAGTCATATTTAAATAATAATGCCAGAAGATTATCTTTCGAATAAAGCAAATTTCATGTAAATTTAAAAATCTCATCTTTGTTTTATTCCATTTCAAAGTTCTATACCCCTATTAAAAACACCCTATGCAGGAATATCAAAGCTCTTATCTTCATTTAATCATCAAACTGGACACCGAAAATTTGCCTTGTATAGAAGCTTATACGATGGCGATTCCCATAGGTTGTTAAGCATTAACTTGTTTTTTGCATTCCAATTTGCGAAAATTGGTTTTCGCAAGAAATAGTCTGATCCTAAAAAGCGTGCAATATTGTGTACGAGTAGGCTATAGCATTCGGAGCATTGAAATTAATTTCCCACAAGCAATCGAAACGTGATCCAACTAAGTAAATGTACTTTTGAATATAAGTCCTAGGCTCTCAGTCTTATTAATTTCAATTTTCTGATTGTCAACAACTACGTTTGGTGTTTCCGTAATTTGTTGGAATCTTTTATGGACTAAAAGACATTTTGACTTCGTAGGGTTAAGGCTCAGGCCGTTAACTATAGTCCATGAAGATATTCTTTTCAAATCTTCTTTTCGTGTTGCTTATATATTGCTACGAAAATAAGGTTGGGCACCACAGCGTTTATTACATCGCTAAAATAAATAAACAAAAGCTGCAAGAACAACTATACGTGCTGTTTACAAATAACCAAATCTACAACAACAACCATTAGCAGAGATAAAGTAAATAAAAACAACACGGCAACAACAATAATTAAGCAGCAAAGAAAACAAATAACAGCTGCAGAGCTGAAAGAGGTTGATGTTCACATACGCATGGCTACAAAAGAGCTAAAAAGAAATTAAAAGAAAAAAATGGAATGGAGAGGTTCGAGCGCTTTCGATGTGTTGTTTACTCAGCCATATAAAAAGCACATCGATGCGAACAGCAATCAGTTTATGTGTCGCAAACTCAGAGAGTGCACTTTAAGTAAAGTAAACCCAGTTAGTGCAGTTTGTATGAAGAGAGTTTATAAGGAGTAAACTCGTGAAGTGAATCGTGAAGTAAAAAAACCAGTTTAGTCGAAGCTAACTTAGTAAAGCGAGTTAAGTGTGGATAAGCTCTGGTTGAAAAGGTTGTGATCGAATCTAAATTATAACTACGATCGGGTTGGAAGATCTTTAAGTAGAAAGATCTGTAGAGTAATTGTTGTTGCTTACAAGATTGTAAACAGACAGAGTAATTTAGAATAAAAATTGTTATTGCCTGTAAAAAGATTACAAGCAGTGGTACACAAAACGGTGTTGAATAAAAAATTTTTAATTAAAAACAAACACAAAACTTATTTTATTTTAACTACAATCCACGAACTCTTAAAAATACGTTTTTAAAAAGGTAAAAACGTAACAACATATTTGAACGTCATCAGCATACTTTCAGCTGATCCGGCAAATCATTCATATATAAAAAAATATTTTTTTTTCTTGTTTTAAATTTAAATAACACTTCTTACTTCACTTTAAATTTAGTTTGTAAATTTCTTTAGGTAAAGTACAGATTTCCGTTTTAAATTTACACATTACATACTGATTTTTGAAACAACTGAAGTTAAAAAAATCTCTTTATTTAAGAAGGACTTAAAAACATTAAAGTATAGTTTTCTTGAATATTGTGGCTAAAACTAAGCATTTTATATAAACTCTCAACCTATTGTTTAGACAACAAGAACAGTAGTAGTTTATTAAACAAACAAAAAATCACAGTTTTTTTATATTTTATAGATATTACTTAGAAATGGATTTAAAAAAATCTGTTATAAAAATAAAACAGGTTTCAGTGTTTACTAACCCTTCAGGATCTACCTGAAAAATGCACTTTACACATGTATTTTTTATTTGGACATTTTTTTTTTATAAAATAACAAAAAATTATTGAAAAAAAACAATATTTTTTAATACAGAATAGAAGAGGACTGAAATAAAAAAATTAAGACTTAAAAATAGAAAAATAAGTGGAAAATAAAAATAGATTTAAAACTTGAAATTTTCAACAACAAAATATAATTCAAACACAAACAACAAAGAAAATAAACATTTACAGATATATTTACTAGAATAGACGAAAATATTTAATACCCTACACCACTACCACAATTCGATCTTCAAAATGAAAAGACTTGGTAAGTAAAGTAGAGCTGCAAAACTATCGACAGTCGGCCCACTCGTTATTTTCGATAGTTTGCCATAAGACTTTCGATACTATCGATACTATCGGATTCTTTTAAGTCCTACTAGTGGCAACAATATTATTTATTTAAGTGAAAAGGAAAGAATAATAATAAATATACAGTGTTGAAACAAAAAATAGGGACACTTTATTTTGTGTCCCGTATGTCATAAAATTTTATGTATTAAAGTTTTTTGAAGATTAATTCTTAGTGCTCAGACCATTAAGTGCTCCAAAACTAGTGTAATTAATAAAATCCAGTGAAAGAAAACTGCAGAGTCTATGTGAAGAAAGCGTAGAACAACTGTGAGCCTTCAATTTGTACCACAAAGATTAATCTCTTCAAGTCATCAAAGATCCTCAAATATGAACTTCTCCTGTTTCAAGTCGCGCAATAAGAAAAAAACCTATTGAAGATAGAAATATGGTAAGCAAACAGGAACAACACCTGCACTGTAATAGTAAGAACAACAGGCTATCGTCTGACGGAATGAAGATTTCTATTTTGATCAAAAAGCTCCCGGAATAACCCTCGTATGGCGATCCCATCATTCCGATTTTATTTTATTTTATTTATTATTTATTTATTTATTTATTTTTTGTTAAGTTAGCGTCATAATTTGACATTTGCAAAAGTTACGTAGCCAAGATTACATCTATCTCCATATGTGTTGGCGATTTTTTACAATTTTGAAGGTGTTGAGTTCGCAGAACACATGATTTACGAGGCTGAACCCGATGTCACATTTACTAAAAGGATCATTACTGGAGACGAGACGTGGGTTTATGAGTACGACACGCAATCCACACAACAGGCAAGTAAATGGCATTCACCAGATGACCAAAAAAGCATCGTTTTCAGTCAAAAAATAAGGCAATGCTCACGGTTTTCATGGACTACAACGGTGTAGTGCATCATATATTTTTGCCAGAATGCCAGACATACTTTATTTGAACTTAATGAATAATACGCTTATTGGCTCTCGTATTTACTCTTAGAATTTGACGATAGTATCGATAGTGAAAAAAAGCTATCGATGGTCAGCCAAAAACAAAACTATCGATATTATCGATAGTACAATCGATTGTTTTGCAGCTCTAAAGTAAAGTGGAATACATATAATTTTAATCGAAAATAGTTAGACTCTAAGTCTAAAAAGCACCATAATATTGTTACGTTTTTACCTTTTTAAACACGTGTTTCTATGAGTTCGTAGATTGTAGTTAAAATAAAATAAATTTTGTGTTTGGTTTTAATTAAAAATCCTTTATTCAACACAGCTATGTGCACCACTGCTTGTAATCTTCTTACAGGCAATAACAATTTTTATTCTTAATTACTCTGTCTGTTTTCAACTTTGTAAACAACAACAATTACTCGACAGATTTTTTTTTTTCTAAAGATCTTCCAATCCGATCGTAGCTGTAACTTAGGTTCGCTCACAGCCTTTCCAAATTGAGGTTATCCACACTTAGATCTCCTTACTGAGTTTGCTCCAACTAAACCGGTTTTTACTTCACTACTAGCTTCAGGAATTTACTCCTTATAAACTCTCTTCACACTAATAACACTTTCGCTGAGTTAACTTTACTTAAAAACTGATCGCTGTTCGCATCGATGTGCTTTTTATATGGCTGAGTAAACAATACATCGAAAGCTCTCGAAACTCTCGATATTTCAGGGAGATTCCATTTCATGCTTTTAATATCTTTTTAGTTCTTTTGTATCCTTGCGGTTGTAAGGATCTACCTCTTTCACCTCTTGGCGATGTTATTAAATTGTTACAAAAATCAGGTTGGGCACCCCTGCGTTTATTACATCGCTAAAGTAAATAAACAAAGGCCGCAAGAACAACTATACGTTCTGTTTATAAATAACCAGAATCTACAACAACAAACATTAGCATAAAGTAAATAAAAATAACGCAGCAACAACAAAAACTTACAGGAAAACAAACAAGTAACAGACAATAACAAGTAACAACAAATACTAAGAGCTGAAAAAGGTAGATGTTTACATGCGCATGGCTACAAAACAACTAAAAAGAAAACAAAAGAAAGAAATGGAATCTGCCTAAAATATCGAGAGGTTCAGAAGCTTTCGATGTGTTTTTCACTCAGTCATATAAAAGTCATATAAGTTTATTTGTAGTAAACTCAACGAGTACAGTTTATGTGAAGAGCATTTGATAGTTTGAACTCTGTGTGAAGAGAGTTTATAAGAGTAAACTCGTGAAGTAAAAAAACTAGTTTAGTTGGAGCTAACTTAGTATAGAGAGTTAAATGTGGGTAACCTCTGGTTGAAAAGTTGTGATCGAACCTTAGTTATGACTACGATCGGGTTGGAAGATCTTTAGGTAGAAAGATCTGTGGATTAATTGTTGTTGTTTTTAATGTTGTAAACAGATGGAGTAATAAAGAATAGAAAATTGCGATTGCTTGTAAAAGGGTTACAAGCAGTGGTACACAAAACAAGAGATTTATTTTATTTTAACTATAATCTACGAACTCATAAATACACGTTTTTAAAAAGGTAAAAACGTAACAATATGTTACATTAAGTTTCTATTTGCTGACCGAAACTAGACTAGCAAAAACTTCACATCCATATAAAAGAGTAGGAATATCTTTGCCAAAAGTAAGCGTATACTCGGAGGTGTAAAATACTGAGACCTCCACAAATTCCTTAACATACTGTATGTCCTACTACACACAGAAATAATATGGTCAGTCCACGAAAGCTGGCCACTAAAAACTAACCCGAGATTCTTAGCGATATGTACAATTTCTATTGGTAAGTCACCAACGAGAAGCAATGGCAGCATATTCGGTAAACAGCTCATTTTCCCTATTACAACAGACTTGAATTTCCTAGTATTGTGACAAAGACCCTTAGCCGTTGCCCCATTACATATATTGTGAAGGTCATGGTTAAGACAGCTAATATAGAGTTGAACGTCGCCTGCATACATTTGTATCTTGCAATGAGAGATCTAAGAAGGTAAGTCGTTGAAATAAATTCAGTATAATAATGGGCCGAGAATCTTTTTACTAAGCAACTCACTGATCTATCATCATCGTGATGAACTGCCTGACTCCTATTGCACAAGTATGTATAAAGTAATCTTACTGCAGAAGATGAAAAGTCAAATTTATTCTCCAGTTTATGACAGAGGTTTTCATGGTCAACAGTATCGAAAGCTTTCAAATGATCAAGAAGAATGTGAAATGAAACCATATTCTGATCCAATTTTGACCTTATTTCCTCTGCAACACCCACTAATGCAATAATATAGCTTTGATGAGACCTAAATCCAGATTGTGTGCTTGTTAGCAGAGAGTTGTTGTGCAAGTATTCACTAATCTGCTCATAGACTAAGCTTCCGAACACCGCGGACAAATATGATAGTATTGCAATAGGCCTATAAGTTTTGTAAATTTTAGGTTTTGGAATTATCTTGGCATGCTTCCACATTAAAGGAAATACTAAAATCGTAGGAATCGTGTTAAATAAATGCAATATAAGTATATCCTATAATGCGGTCCAATATAATTTTCAAAAATCTCGGATCTAAATCATCAGAAATGCTCTACGCACTTCTTCAAAAGTAACATTCGAAAATTGAAAATCCCTATCATCCGATTCGAGTTCATATTTGTGGGGTTATAGTAGCTGCTAAACAAGTATAATCCTTAGCTACTATAGCGTGCAAAAGGAAAGTTACATACACTTACAATACATCAAAAACAAGCAGCAAACTCAACTTAAAAAAGAAAAAAAAAAACAAACAGAGAATGATTCCAGGAACTAAATTGTACTGTATAAACTTTAAAGCACTTGTAGGTGGATGAATGGCTGCTGTTGCTGTTGTTGTGATGTCAGCATTACTTGTAATATAAAATAACAACAAATAAACACTTAAGCACATACAACACACACATTTCTAGTGGTATTGTACAAGCATGTACACACTTTTACATCTTCACACAAACCGAAGTAGAAAATATGTTCCGTGTGGGGAGAGAGTACAAGTGTGTGTGTGTGTGTGTATCAGTGCGGTTAAATAGAAAATGAGAACATTTTATAAATTGCACACACTGGGAACGAGTTAGAGCTGGCGAGAGAGAGAGAGAGTAAACACATAAACTGCACTTACCTTATGCACTCACTAGCTCACTTATGTATATGCTCATACACATACAACACACAGCAACAACAACAATTGAATATTGTTTATTATTTTTTTGAGTTTAGTACGTGTGCCTGCATCTTTGTTTATATTTAAGTAGCAATGTGTGTGTGCATATTCATATGTCTATGCATGCGATTTTATATTTGTTTTGTTTAAAAATAACAATTTAGAACATCCTGCATGTGTTTTATACCTAAAAATACTCAAAATACTCATGTTTATGGCTGTTGTTTTATATCCTGATTTTACCTTCTTTTTTTCCTTGCTTCTTATATGCTGTTGCACTCTCAGTTTCCTCTTTGGGGTTTTTTAAAAGTCTAGAATTCATTTGTTACGTTGCTGTAGACGCTGCGAACATTTATTTTGTATTGTCGTACGTAATTTGTAAAAAGAAAGAAGAAAAATATTAGAAGATTTGAAAATGAAAAATTTTTCGCAATAAATGTTAAAAATAATGTGTTTGAAAGAAAAAAAATGAAAATAAATAAATTAAATAAAAGAAAAACATGGGATAGGGAATTTTATGAGTGTGTATCATATCAAGTAAAATCGATGAAAAAAGTATTACAATTCGGATTTATACTCTAAGACTTGATTGCAATTACTAAGCTCTTAGAGTATATTAAGATTTAAAAAAAAGTACTTTTACACATAAATTGGGTCCCATTTGGGTACGATTTTAATGATATTATAAGCTTCACTTTTATCAAAATTGTATTATTCTGTAAAATGCTATCTACGTTTAAAAATAAGCCAACATTACCGTCAAATTTTGCTTTTCTACTTATGGAAAAGGTAAGTGTGCGTAGCAGATCGCTGAAAAACTTTGCGAAGTTAGCGGAGAGGATGCTGTAACAACTCATATTCGATTCTATAATTTTGATGTTACAAATTCACCTTGCCCACTCTGATATTAGAAAGACAGCCAAATAAGCACCAAATAAGCTAAGACACTAGGCAATCATCACCTAACAGCTGCTATATGAATATATATTATATATGTAACTAGCAGACCCGGGCAAACGTTGTTTTGCCTTCGCATTTTTTTTTTTCTTGTGAATAATTTTGGTATAAAATTAACATTCGATTTCTGGCTAGCTCGTTGTCTTCTGCGCGCTCCTCTTGTGTCTGCTGTGAGCGCAGCACTCTCATATAATTTGTGTGTCGTGTACGGCGACCAATATTTACACGTGAGCGTGGCATTTTGTCCTGCAATATACGTTTCTTATGATATTTTTTTTTTTTGTAATTGTTGGGGTAGAACGGCTGTCCTTTATTGTCTTACCTGTTGCTTATTTACTTTTTTCAATAGCTTTCAATAATACAATTAATTTACTTTCACTAACATCTTGGCTTAATTTATTAAAATGTGTGTAATATTTAATTTAAACAAATTAATCTTCAATTTTATAAGTTCTTTTTCTCGTTTGACACCCACGAACTTTTCAGGAAAAGAGGTTATGTATGAATCGGTGTCGGGATACTTAACGAAGCTACACGCCGCCACACGCCGATCAAGCACCTAACGCCTTCAGCAAAACATTATTGCGCAAATAGAGTTTAAAAAGGAGTGAAAGATATTTATTTACTTTTTTTAGATATATTTTTTTCACAAAAAAATGTTAGGTTTCAGTCGGTATCTGGCTAATTGATGCCACTGAACGCTGATTAATGAACCAACGCCTTCAACGAAACACAGCATAGTGCAGTAGTTCTTGAGTTGCGGTGCAAAAACATAAAAAAACTAAATATTGCGCCATCTGTCGGATGAATTTCAAACCACAAAGAAACACTCCTCACGCCCCATAGAATATGTATATTAAGTTTGGTCGAAATCGGTGCAGTAGTTTTTGAATTTAGCGATCACGAAAATACACGTCATTTTTATATAAAGGGTCCGCCAACTAACGTTTTTTTTTCAACTAGTGCTTATTTCGTGAATGGTAACACTTAGCTCATGTCTGATTTGACAGATAATTAGTTTTATCTGAATATGGTTGTGTATACACTTGAACAACGCTTCGCTAAGTAGGCCTGCGATCGACTTACAGAAGATGCCGATTTTGCCAAAAAAAAAATCACCTTTTCAGATGAAACTCATTTTGATCTTGGCGGGTATGTAAACAAGCAAAATTGTAGCATTTGCGGAACAGAAAACCCGCACACATACATTGAAAAGCCGATACACCCAAGACGAGTCACTGTTTGGTGCGGATTTTGGTCCAGAGGCATAATTGGGCCATTCTTCTTCGGAAATGAGCAAGGAGTGGCCGCTACAGTCAATGGCGATCGTTATCGGGCCATGTTGAACGAATTTTTGTTCACAAAAATTGAAGAGGAAGATATTAGCAACATTTGGTTTTAACAGGACGGCGCTACGTGCCACACAGCCGAAGCTACACTCGATGTTTTGCACCCTGTTTAAAAAATAAATTATTTGGCGGACCCTTTATATGGAGATTATATAAAAAAGTACTTCTATACATAAATTGGGTCCCATTTTGGTACGATATTCTATAATTTTAATATTAAATATGCACCTTGCCAACTCTGATATCAGAAAGACCACCAAATAAGCACCAAATAAGCTAAGACACTAGGCAATCATCACCTAACAGCTGCTATATGAATATATATTATATATGTAACTAGCAGACCCGGGCAAACGTTGTTTTGCCTTCGAATTTCTTTTTCTTGTGAATAATTTTGGTATAAAGCTAACATTCGATTCCTGGCTAGCTCGTTGTCTTCTGCGCGCTCCTCTTGTGTCTGCTGTGAGGGCAGCACTCTCATATAATTTGTGTGTCGTGTACGGCGACCAATATTTAAACGTGAGCGTGGCATTTTGTACTGCAATATACGTTTCTTATGATATTTTTTTTTGTAATTGTTGGGGTAGAGAGGCTGCCCTTTATTGTCTTACCTGTTGCTTATTTACTTTTTTCAATTGCTTTCAATAATACAATTAATTTACT
This sequence comes from Wohlfahrtia magnifica, assembly GCA_023159175.1. NCBI lineage: Eukaryota > Metazoa > Arthropoda > Insecta > Diptera > Sarcophagidae > Wohlfahrtia > Wohlfahrtia magnifica. Next base: position 1,355,923 of record JAKWBJ010000052.1, on the reverse strand, counting down.
TTTACTAACACCTTGGCTTAGTTTATTAAAATGTATGTAATATTTAATTTAAATAAATTAATCTTCAATTTAATAAGTTCATTTTTTCGTTTGACACCTACGAACTTTCCACGAAAAGAGGTTATGTATGAATCGTTGTCGGGATACGTAATGCCGCTACACGCCGCCACACGCCGATCAAGCACCTAACACCTTCAGCAAAACATAAAATAGGCTTATTGTGCAAATAGAGTTTAAAAAGCAGTGAAAGATATTTATTTACTTTTTTTAGATATATTTTTTTCACAAAAAAATGTTAGGTTTAGTCGGTATCTGGCTAATTGATGCCACTGAACGCTGATTAATGAACCAACGCATTCAACGAAACACAGCATAGTGCAGTAGTTCTTGAGTTACGGTGCAAAAACACAAAAAAATTAATATTGCGCAATCTGTCGAACGAACATCAAACTACACAGAAACATTCCTCACGCCCCATGGAGCATGCATATAAAGATTGGTCGAAATCGGTGCAGTAATTCTTGAGTTACGGTGCAAAAACATAAAAAAAATAAATATTGCGCCATCTGTCGGATGAATTTCAAACCACAAAGAAACACTCCTCACGCCCCATAGAACATGTATATTAAGTTTGGTCGAAATCGGTGCAGTAGTTTTTGAATTTAGCGATCACGAAGATACACGTCCTTTTTATATAAAGGGTCCGCCAACTAACGTTTTTTTTCAACTAGTGCTTACTTCGTGAATGAGCAAGGAGTGGCCGCTACAGTCAATGGCGATCGTTATCGGGCCATGTTGAACAAATTTTTGTTCACAAAAATTGAAGAGGAGGATATTAGCAACATTTGGTTTTAACAGGACGGCGCTACGTGCCACACAGCCGAAGCTACACTCGATGTTTTGCACCCTGTTTAAAAAATAAATTATTTGGCGGACCCTTTATATGGAGATTATATAAAAAAGTACTTCTATACATAAATTGGGTCCCATTTTGGTAAGATTTTAATGATATTATAAGCTTTACTTTTATCGAAATTGTTTAAAAATAAGCCATAAGTCGGAACATTACCATCATATTTTGCTTATCTACTTATGGAAAAGGTAAGTGTGCGTAGTAGATCGCTGAAAAACTTTGTGAAGTTGACGGAGAGGATGCTGTAACAGCATCGAAATGGTTTGCTCATATTCGATTCTATAATTTTGAAATTAAAAAAGCACTTTGCCAACTCTGATATCAGTAATACCGCCAAATAAGCGGTAAGAACGTTCCTAAGTAATTACGCAAACATTGTTTTGCCTTCGAATTTTATTTTCATTGTAAGTCTGGTTTGCATGCACAGTCATGGCTGATTGATATTTAGAAAAAGAATGAAAGGTGCACTAAATCGACATAGCAATTATTGTTCAAATGGAATTATATATTTTTGATAGCTGGACCCGATCCGCGTTGCAGGCCCCAAATGTTTCTTTTATGTTGAACTGCAAAGATTTATTTATGGTCATAGCAAATGCCAGACGTACTGGAAATTGTATGCGTTTGAATGAAAACGGCATATCTGCGGGCATTATTGGTATTCGTGGAATCAATACAACTTCACCTTTGTACTTGCCAGTTAATAAAGTTGCTTCTATAATGTTATTTAATAATTTTTTATATGTAATCTTGTTCCATTACAAAGCTGTAGTGGACTTCAATTGCGTAATAGATTATTGCTACACCAACTTTTAACAGCATCATGTGAGGTGGAGTTCCTGGCAAGTCAAGCGAATTTAAATATTCAATTGCGTAATTAACAACTTCGTCAGTATTATTAACACAACCAATGTTCGATCCAATGCCTCTAGAGATTTTTTATGCGCCATTTTGCATGCATCCCATATAATAATCTTGCATTATTGAAGTACCTTTGACATCCCAGATTTTTTTGATATACTACATGTTGGTGCTTCGGTCAGTTGCATATTCAATGATAATTTTAACGCAGAATGTGCCGTTCTACCACCATATAATAGGGTAGCAGCAATTCCCGATGAGGCTATAGTTGGATAGAATTTAAAAAAGAGTGATAGATATTTATTTACTTTTTTTTAATATATTTTTTTCACAAAAAGATGTTAGATTTCAATCGGTAGCAGGCTAATTAACGCCACTGCACCCTGATTAACGAACCAACGCCTTCAACGACACACAGCATAGTGCAGTAGTTCTTGAGTTACGGTGCAAAAACACAAAAAACTAAATATTGCGGTATCTGTCGGACGAACTTCACACTACTCAGAAACACTCCTCACGCCCCATAGAGCATGTATATACAGTTTGGTCGATATGGGTGCAGTAGTTCTTGAGTTATGGTGCAAAAACACAAAAAAACTAAATATTGCGCCATCCCGTAACATTCCGTGAAGGATCATGTGGACTTCTCTCATTTCGAAACATAATGCTTTTGGTGTCGGTAGTCACTTCTCTCGATTTATATCGAGTTTTCTCAAAGATCGCTCTATAAGAGTGGTTATAGATGGGGTCTCATCCGACAAGTTCAGGGTAAACTCATGGCTACCGCAAAGCTCTGTTCTTTCTCCTACTCTTTTTCTAATATTTCTTAACGACTTTCTTCTTCTCACTTCTAATCCTATCTACTCTTTTGCGGATGACAGCAACATTTGTCACTCATATTCTTTTGATCGTAGACCAAGCCTTTTGGAGGTTGGGTTAAGAAGGATGAATATGAACGTCCTACTCACAAGTGACCTGGTGAAGGTCTCCGAGTGGGGTCGTGCGAATAGGGTCGATTTTAATGCACGTAAGACTCAATGTTGTTTTTTAACACACAGGTATGGTGGTGTGCTGTCATCTGTGTTAATGGTTAATGTGGATATTGAGGAATCAGATGCTCTTTATGTTCTGGGCATGAGAATTCACTGTGACGTTCGTTGGAATGATCACATATTTTAAGTGTCGAAAGAAGCATTCAAGTGCCTTGGTTTTTTGAGAGGGTGCAAGAAATACTTCACCCCATCTGATCTCCCTAATATTTACAAGACCTATATCCGACCCAAAATGGAATACAACTCTAATGTATGGGCCGGTGCTTCAAAGTCTATTTTGGAGCTTCTGGACCGCGTACAGGAGAGGGCGAAGATGCTCATCAATGACGGTAGGGTAGCCAACTCTCTCGATTCGTTGGAGCACCGTCGCAATGTGGCGTGTGTTTCATTGTGCTATTGGTACTATAACGGAATGTGTGCTAACGAAATTGAGGAATTAATTCCCAAAAATCATATATTTTTACGTAGTACTCGTATTTCTCGCAGAGCGCATCCCTTTGTAGTCGATTGTCCAGTAAATCGCACAACATTCGTTCTTTGGTCGCACTGTTCGGTTGTGGAATAATCTTCCAGCGAAAGTATTTCCTGCCACTTACGACATGAGTAAATTTAAATCTTACGTCGTACACTACTCCCTCTGTCCTCCTTCCAATGACCTATTTTCCTAGTACCAGCGCAATTCACTACATGAGCAGGGGCCATCCCCTGGGTGCTGGTCTTGTATAAAAAAAAGGCAATGAGCTACACCCGATTCTATTTTTAAACTCATTGAAAGGAACCTACAGTTTAACGTCGCCTCCGAGTGGTAAATGCATTTAGAGAAGTAATACTCATAACCAGTTACTAGCTAATATTATGAGGTGATACCGCGATCGAAAAACATTTTCATTTTCCTTTTTTTTAAGATGGTCTGGCCTGGTTATGTATCGACGACCTTCCCACACCACAGCGGCACACATCTACATGAATAAATAGTGAACAATTTAATGGGCCAAATTGCCAATTCCGATTCACTGCTAAAGCGAAACGATATGGAATCATTGTGCAATAAAGATTTCGGACAAAGCAAGGTTCAGCTTTGCAGACGTTGGCAAAGCCAGGATTGACACCAAGAAAGGTAGTGCTGACAGCTGTTAATAATTAACGAGAGCGAAGCCAGTAATTCAATTAAAACATTCAGAATTGATCAACAGAAAGTGTGTCGTGTTCCTTCATGACACTGCCAGACCACACTTACGCGTATTTTTGATGACCCGGCACCAGCTGAGAAGTTCTGACATATCCATTATATAGCCTGGATCTCTGCAGAACTCTATCTAGGCCTTCTATTTATCGTCTTAAATTAAGTAAACACCTCTTAACAAATTTATTGATGTCCTTTCACCAAAAACAAACCGCAGTGGTATCGAAGAAATTGTTGAACTAGTTTGTTAAGTTCTATTCATTGTCGAAGGTAACGAGCCACCTATAATTATACAGGAAGCGGAAAGGAGGGTAATTTGCTAGTGCAAGATCTAGCGAAAATGGTGGATGCTGAAGGAGTTGACGATTTGTGTACTGGCCAACGCAGATCTTGGTGTTCTATGGATAAGGATTAGGCCTGTCTATCGATTAATAAATCATTATTGTTGGATAGAAAGCAAATAAATACTAAAATATTGTAAATAAGCCCACGTTCGTATGTTGTGGAAAAGCTTATTTTCAAATTTAACTATTTTACAGCGTTTTGTATGATGAGCTGGTTCATATTACACTGTGCGACAAAAAAAAATACCTCGAAATTTGTTAAACAAAGTAAACTCAAAAAACTGTCTCAATAAGTTTTGGTTCTTTTTCCATATTGGTACATACTACAACAAAGATATTTAATTGTAGTTGTAGATGAAAGTCCAATAAGCAATAAGATCAAAAAACATAATGCTTGGGTCTTTAGCTTCGTTGTTTTATTTATCCGAAAGATAATCTTGTGGCATTATATTTTAACCACGGCTGGTGCGAATGTAGTCCAATCTGGACGTCCAATTTTCGATGACTTTTTCCAACATTTGTGGCCGTATATCGGCAATAACACGGCGAATGTTTTCTTCCAAATGGTCAAGCGTTTGTGGCTTTACCGCATAGACCAATGACTTTACATAGCCCCACAGAAATTAGTCTAGCGGTGTTAAATCACAAGATCTTGGAGGCCAATTCAGAGGTCCAAAGCGTGAATTTAGGCGGTCACCAAACGTGTCTTTCAATAAATCTATTGTGGCATGAGCTGTGTGACATGTTGCACCGTCTTGTTGAAACCACATCTCCTGGACATCATGGTTATTCAATTCAGGAATGAAAAAGTTAGTAATCATGGCTCTATACCGATCACCATTGACTGTAACCTTCTGGCCACCATCGTTTTTGACAAAGTATGGACCAATGATTCCACCAGCCCATAAAGCGCACCAAACAGTCAGTTTTTCTGAATGTGACGGTGTTTCCACATACACTTGAGAATTACCTCCACTCCAAATGTGGCAGTTTTGTTTGTTGACGTAGCCATTCAACCAGAAGTGCGCTTCATCAAAATTCACTTATGAAAATTCAAAATTGAAAAAAAAATCACTTATGAAAAATTAAAACTGCATTATTTGCAAGCGTTGTTCAGGCGTGAGTCTATTCATGATGAATTGCCAAACCAAACTGAGAATAAATCACTTGACAGCTATTAAATCGGTCGCCATCTTGAAAAGTAATGCCAACTTAAAGTTCTATACCTCTATAAAAATGAAATGAAATGAAAAAAAAATATGATTCACATACATCCCGTAAGGAATATGCATTAAAGAGAGAGAACATTTTCGGGTACCGAGCAATAATGGGTTAATTTTTTTTTCAAAATTCATATATGAACTACAACATTTTTTTTTCTTAAGTAATATTGTAATTTTGTTTCTCTTTAAACCCCTATATTTGCATCCATTTTTAAAATTCTAAAAATACGTTAAAAGCTAAAGCTAAAATGAAACCAAAGCATAAAAAAAAGTTTCTGTAAAACAAATAAAGTTCTAGGAATTTTAGTGCGAAACAATACGTACAAGAAATACGAATAAAATGCTAAAAATATACAAGCAGGTATACCAGGAAGTCATATGTATTATTTGTGTTACAAAGCCATTGATGTTTTTCAGTTTTATTGTCAGTTTCTTGAGAAAATAAGAAAACTTTAAAAATATAACCACATTAGGTTTTCACATAAAAAAATTCTTTTCTTCCAAAGGGTCCGCCAAATAATTTTTTTTTTAAATGTGATAAAAAAAAACTACTGAATATTTTCCAAAATTTATTTTTTTATTTGAAAGCACAATCGTTCCGATTAATAATGGAAAATAATTTCATTCAAATGGCTGCCTCGGCTGGCCATGCAGTAGCCTACACGATCGGTCCAATTTTTAAGCACATTATCGATTGTGTGCAGCTGTATTTCACCAATGGCTTCACGAATATTGTCCTTTAAAGCATCAATTGTCCCTGGCTTGTTGGCGTGACACTTATCTTTGACGACACCCCACAAATAATAGTCCAACGGTGTCAAATCGCAGCTCCGAGGTGGCCAAACGACATCAGCTATGCGGCTGATAATGCGATCTTAAAAAACAGGGCGCAAAACATCAAGTGTTACTTCGGCTGTGTGGCACGTAGCGCCGTCCTGTTGAAACCAAATGTTGCTAATATCCTCCTCTTCAATTTTTGTGAACAAAAACTCGTTCAACGTGGTCCGATAACGATCGCCATTGACTGCAACGGCCACTCCTTGCTCATTTTCGAAGAAAAATGGCCCAATTATGCCTCTGGACCAAAATCCGCACTAAACAGTGACTCGTCTTGGGTGTATCGGCTTTTCAATGTATGCGTGCGGGTTTCCTGTGCCCCAAAAGCGACAATTTTGCTTGTTTACATACCCGTCAAGATCAAAATGAGCTTCATCTGAAAAGATGTTTTTTTTGGCAAATTTTCAAAGTAATGTCGCAATATTTCCCAGCGTTGTTCAAGCGTATAAACAACCATATTCGTTCAGCGGAAGTATAAAAATAATTATCTGTCAAATCGGACATGAGCTAAGTGTTATCATTCACGAAATAGGCACTAGTTGAAAAAAAAACGTTAGATGGCTGACCCTTTTTATGAGGTTTTCCAAAGAAGAAAGAAAACCAAAGTACAACTTAAAGAGCAGCAAGTTAGTCAATTGGATGCAGTAACTTTTCGTTTTTTTTTTCTAAAATTAAAACGTAAAAAAAAATTTGGTAATTTCGTAGCTTTTTGGTTTCCTACCTACCACTTTCTTTAAAAAGTACTTTACTTCGCATTATGTTTCTCTCATAAAATATTTCCTTAATAAATTCCGTATTACATTAGACTTTAATTATAATTTTAATCCTGTTTAATATTATCCTCTTCTTAACATTTCTTCGGTTAATTTCTTTAATGCTACTTGCGTTTGCAAAAGCATTTTAAGGAATTCCTTTTAATTTCGCTTTTCCTAGTAAGAGTTTCCGACTTTTTCATTTTATTTTTCTTTTTCCCTAAAATATTATTTCTTTTTAATTTTCTGATTAACATAAAAAGCGAGTGAGTGAGAAAAAATCTGAAAAGAAAAAAATTTCATATTTTTACGATTATCTTTGTGTAGGAAAACTTTTTAATTGGTTTTTTTTTTTTTGTCTCAGCAAGAATCAAAATTTGTTAAAAAGCAGTTTAAAAATGAACATATTTTTTGATAAATTGCTTTAAAAGAAATTACAAGATAATCACTTTCCTTTTGAGCAGGAAAGGGGTTAAAGTTTGCTCTTGAACAAAAGATGACATGAATTCCATTAAGAAATATTAGTAGTGTAGTGGTTAGTGTGCTCGCATACAACACAAGCGACTCACGTTCGAGTCCTTTGCATTAATTGCGGTTTTGAGTACTTAATAAAGAGACTTCAATTTCTCTCCAGACAAATTCCTGACCTTATAACAGGTGGTCTAACCATAATGCACGATGTTAATCGTAAGTCACATTTTAACGTCAAGTTTTTTGCCCAACTTAAGTTCTGTTTTTGATAAATTCAACCATGAAGTGGTACACAATTGAGCAGTGCGTTAAGATTGTTAAAGCCGTTCAAATCAAAATTCATTTCGTGCACTTCGTGATTTTTTTGGTCAGCACAATCGAACAAATATATCCACAATCGGGAGAATCGTGTGAAAATTTTAGCAAACCGTGTATGTAGGAAATGTGGTAACATCTGTGCAGTATTGTGTGAGGTTTTGGAACTGGTGGCGTCATCGGGCCATACTTCTTCCAAAATGAAGTCGGCCAAGCAGTTTCCGTGAATGGTGTTCGTTATCTCGAGATAATAACGGATTTCTTGTTTACAGAAATGGAGTATATGGACCTGGACGAATGTGGTTCCTACAAGATGGTGCCACTTGGCACATAGCCAACGAAACAATGGCACTTTTGCGCGAGAAATTCAATGACCGTATTATCTCATGTCATAGCAAAGTTAATTGGCCGCCACGATCATGTAATTTGACACCGTTGGATATCTTTCTTTGAAGATATTCAAACAAAAAAGTGTAAGCCAATAAGCCAAGAGTTTAAAGGAGCTTCAATTGTGTCTCACTGAGTCTTTGAAACCGTGGCCAGCACTCTCTCATAATAAAAAATATTGAAATAATTCTCCGAAAACTTTTTGTTTTATTTGCAAATAACAGTGTGCGGTTTGGTTGGACTACCCTTTAGCCTATCTTTGGCAACGATGACTAACATCAGACGAATGCTCAGGAGAAAACGCCCCACCTACTGCGAAAAAACTTACAATGCTAAGCAAAGATCACCACCACTACTTGGCCTCACCGGTGACTAGTCTGGGGACGTTGTGGAGCCGAAACTGGAGACTCACGTGTCACTAAGACTGACCAGAACTATTCTGATGCCACTGGAATCGGGAGCCCCAGGGATTCCGATTTCTGCCCGATTGCTGGGTAGGCCCCCTTGTGGAGTTTTATGGTGGCTCTGAAGCCCAGGTTGCATAACGAAGGTCATGCAGGTGAAGGATTGCTTGCTCGTCTTCTTCTTCTCTGCAGCGGAAATTGTTGGCAAGATGACCCATTTCAAGGTGCTTTGCCTGAATGGCACTAAAAACGATGATAAGTGTGTTTCTTTTGGGTTCGGATAGACTCTTTTGCGCTTTGATCCAGTTTTGGCCCGATTTGCTTACCCATCTCCGAAGCTGCCTATGCGGCGTCGACAGAGTTTACAACCTTATTTTCAATCCTAAGCTTACAAGTTCCAAGTGGTATTCCCTACGTAGAAAATTCGCTAGTGAATTAGATGTTTAAACCATGCCTGGCCAGATTATCAGCCCTACAGTTCCTCAGAATATCAATGGGATATTCTCGTTTAGATATTAGCCAATAACTGTTCTAGGCGTAATCTGGTGCGATCCCATAGCTTTCATAGCCGCTTGGCTATCCGAAAGTACAGAGAGTAAGGAGATTGATAATTAGATTTTTTTCGAATAATTCAAAAGTGTAAATTTTTTAAAAACCGGTTTTCGGTTACATATTATTGAAATAACCGTTTTGTTTATTACAAGAAAATTCTTTGCAGTATCAAATAAAAGTGACCAATTTTGTCCCATTTTGTCGACGACGACATAACGTGTTAATATTTGAATTCATGATTTATTTTTACGGCGTATTATTTAAAAGTGTCTTTGAACTATTGGGTAAAGAACGCAGTTTTCCTTTCAGCAGTATTACGGTAATCTTATGGACATATTTAAGATGGTTAATAAGTGCTGATGTAAAAGATATTTCGCAGCTTAGTATTCTATGACACTTAAGACTTATCCTTTCCTTCGTGTTCGAAATATTTCTTCACTTCGGGGGATATTCCATGACCCAATTGCATAACTGATTATCATTTTTCATATACAATATTAAAAATGATTGTTCATTTGCAGAATATGTATGAGAAATCATTGTTATTGCTCAAGTGAGTATATCCTATTCTTTCCACAGTCATATTGACTTGTTTTGTGAAATTTTCAAGGCTGCCATATATGTTCATATTGTTACGAATATTAAAACGCTAAAGAGAAAAAACCACCTTATCAGGGACTTATTAAGTCAGTGGTTTAACGTGAGCACCTGCCCTAGGACGTTACCTCACGGTGCCTAAGCACGAGTGAATACAATGCGTCCACCAACGCCCCCACCTATGATTAGAATCACCAGTGAGTACAAATTTAAAGCCATGTTATTTGGACATGACCTCACACCTTGGTGGAGTGCCGGAGACTATCTAAACTCCTACCAATCTATGGGTTACGGTACCCGGTTAAAAATGTAACTCCACACCGAGCCAGCATAGCTCTTCCCGTGATTTGGGTTTAAACCACAACCACCACGTTGCTCCCACAAGGGGGCCTCACCATAGTCGGGCAGGAACCGAAATTCCTGGAGCTCGCGACACCCGTGACACCAGAATTAAGCCTCCGGTCAGGTCTCGTTGCATAATTGCTACTACCAGTGTAAGTCCCAAACGACTTCGGACTGGTGACCAAGATGGTGATTACAACAAACAAGAAACACTCAAACAACACAACAATAAACGGAGCCACCCTCACGGGAGAACTCAAAGTGACATCGTGCGCCACGGACACAATACACAAAAACAAGAACACAACCAGTCAAAAGCAGACCAGTACAAACACACAACACCCAAAACCGCAGCCACAAATCAAGCCGCAAACAGCAGACAATCACAGCAAGCAGCATAACACACCAACCCTCAACACCCCAGCGGGACACCGAGCTAGAAAAGGCTAGCCAGGAGACCGCTAAGATGGTGATGCAGGTTCAACCTCCGCTAACAGTGCCATCCTTCTACGCCTAAGCACCTCAAGGGCAAAAACGCCCAGCCTACCATAAGTACGATCGTCCAACAATACCCTACTGAAATCCCACACCCCCCCCAGTATGAGTGATACCCATACTATCTAAATCCCTAACGTCATCATAGTCCGGGCACGAAGTCAGTACATGCCTCCAGTCCTCAGTTCGCTCCCACACCGACAGACAGCTGATTCAGTCTGGCCAATTCGATGCAAAAATGCATTGAAAGAGCTATGTCCCGTCAGTATGAACCCCAGACTCAAGCCAAAGCCAAAGTCAGAGTATTCCCGTACGAACGTAACGTCCGGAACGAATCCATAAGTCACCCTTCCCTTGTCGCTGTGCGTCCATCTCGTCTGCCACCTATCTACGAGGCACCCCTGCAAAAGGGCCTTATACCTATCTCTCCCATTCTCGAGCTCCGAAGCAGAAAGCCAATCGTTCGTCCCAAGTGGCAGTCCCTTCTTGACCCCATCAGGGACTTATTATGGGATCTTTAGCTATGGACTTTATTGGTTTGTGTCGGGGGTAGCCATTGTTGCCATAATTACCTCTACTATTTTAAGGCTACTGCCGCCTGCATACGTAGCGGTGTTGCCAGTTCGATTCTTTTTGGAATATTTTGGTTTTACATTTGAATTTACCGTACACAAATCGAAATTTGTAGCAACTACAAAAGCATTTGAAATGCTATAGAAGGTGGCGAATTGCGGTTGGTGAGGTCAGTGATCATTCGGCTGTCAATAAGTAAAGTCGCGTTCAGGCGAAAATAAACGGTCTTGTATAAGCGAATTTGCTGTATTACGACATAGTGTATAAAAGTTACAGTGGAATTAATAAAACAGAGACAAACTGTAAAACAACAACAAAGAAGAGTTTTATTTAATTTTTGCGCAACATAAACGAACTCAAACGTTTTAAAAAGGTTAAAACGTAACAATATATAAAAATTAAACTCTCTATGTTACATTTAAAAAATGTATGAATATGTTCATACCTACAGTAAAAAATATGTTCATACCTACAGTAAAAAATAAAAACCGGTTATTCGTGCCAAAATAACTAGTTTACGCGATATTCGAAAAATAAACATTTGATAAAACCGGCTTCCACAAAACCAAAAGCCGGTTAAAAATGGGCGAAAAATAAACGTTCGATTTGCCTTATACAGACGTTGTCATCAAAGCAGATATTGGGGCCTTATCAAGTAAGCTTTATTCGCTGACTCCGAAGAGATATATCTACTCACAGTTTCATTCAACTTGACGCCATCGGTGAAGATCTGTTCAGAATCGTTAGTAAAATGCATCACACGATTGGCCCATTTCTTCCCATCTGGAATTGTTATCCTTAATTCATTTAGAACTCATAGTGCTGTGTTGCGTAGTCAACTTTTCCAAAAGTTGCCAAACATATCAGAAACTCTGTGTGACCCACACTCGAACCGCGCCACTCTCCAATCGCCTACTGGAACTGAATTGTATAGCCGCTAACTTCTTACAATATAGGTTTAGCGGAAAGTAATGTAGGATGCCCATATATCGAGCAACAATTATTTTTCTCTTCTCCATGCAATAAGTGATCGCTTCTATGACTAAACCAGTCATGAGATTTTCATGGGACTTTTGTCCCCGATCAACTCATACGTATTCTTACCCTCTTTCTTTTAGTTGTCACTGAAATAGCGTCGAAAGCACATGTGTAGCGGATGCATGTTGATTTTTTAAAATTCTTTTAAAACATCAACTTTACTCTCTCTGAGAGAGCAATTTTCACGTTCTCAATAACACAACTACATTTTTACTTTTGCACATCACTGGACTAAAATGAAATGCTAATCGTAAATTTTATAAAGGGTCCGCCAAATAATTTATTTTTTTTTTTTTTGAAAATGCTATAAAAAAATTACTGAATGTTTTCTCAAATTTCTCTTTTTATTTGCAAGTACAATCCTTCCGGTTAATAATGAAGAATAATTTCAAACAAATGGCTGCCTCGGCTGGCCATGCAGTGGCCTACACGATCGATCCAATTTTTAAGCACATTATCGATTGTGTGCAGCTGTATTTCACCAATGGCTTCACGAAAATTGTCCTTTAAAGCGTCAATTGTCTCTGGCTTGTTGGTGTAACACTTATCTTTGACGGCACCCCACAAATAATCGTCCAACGGTGTCAAATCGCAGCTCCGAGGTGGCCAAACGACATCAGCTCTGCGGCTGATAATGCGATCTTCAAAAACAGGGCGCAAAACATCGAGTGTAGCTTTGGCTGTGTGACACGTAGCGCCGTCCTCTTGATTTTTCCTCTCAATTTTTGTGAATAAAAATTCGTTCAACTTGGCCACTGACCATAATAGCCACTCCTTGCTCAGTTTCGACGAAAAATGGCCCAATTATGCCTCTGGACCAAAATCCGCACCAAACAGTGACTATATTATATATATTTTTTTTAAATAAATAAAAAATATATTATTTTGTTTGCCTTTAAATTCAAAAGCGCATAACATTAATACGCACAAAAAAGTTTCACTCCATTTACCATTTAAATGTTACTGGCAATGTTAAAACATAAAATGGATTTTTTATTCGCATTTATTTTGCCATTTGAAACATTTGTAAGCGAATTTAAATGCAAAACAAAACCGCAGCCAGCTATTCGGAAATAGTGAATGGGCTGGAAGATATGTACCTTTAATCAAGTACATGCTCGTATTTTCACAAAACACACATGATTAAACAGTTGGATTTAATGGTCAGTCGTTTGGTCGTAGGCTGGTCAATTGGTTAGTGATGGTTTATTTTGTGTGTATGTGTAAATTGGTTCTTTGTATCTATGGCAGGCAATTGCAAGCATAAATAAATACAAATGCAAACATTAACACCAAAACTAGCAGATATATTTTATTCAAAATTAAATTCTCATTTAAATGCGCTTTGTTTCGATTTATAATCGAAAGCAATGAACTTTAATTATTCAATAGGAGTTTAAACAATAACAACATGTTTTTCTAGTAAAATCTATGTTTCAAATGGTGTTAAATGTTTAGAATATAAAAATAGAAAATATTTGTTTGGAAATAAAGAATGAAATTTACACAAAACCTAAGTTGATGTGCTTGCTGTGAATTTCATTATGAATAAATTTACTTTGATGTTGATTTTTTTTAGAGTAAAACATAACAGCTTTACTTTGTTTATCATTTCTTTTTAACGGCCTAAACAATAGCTGCCAGATTTGTTGCTTAGCCATATTGGTTATTTTTTCTGGATCAGTGGTAGACAAACGAGAGCGGATTGACTTTGAAGCTATACAGCGCTAGATGGCAGCACAAACACAAAAACTTTTTCTTTCTTAGAAATAACGATTTGGCAAACGTCAGCTGTTAAAATTTTAGCCAAATTCATTGATTAGTTCATTTGTTGTAGTCGTTTGAAGTAAGCAACTTTTGTGTTTCTTGGAAAATGGAAAAAAGTGAATTTCGTGTAGTGATTAAACACTATTATTTGAAAGGCAAAACGACTAAAGAGACAAAAGAAAAGCTTGATAAACATCACGGCGAATCTGCTCCGTCAGATTATATGGTAAAATATTGGATTGCTGAATTTAAACGTGACCGAACAAGCACTGCAACAATACCATCAACAGGAAGGCCAAAAGAGGTGGTTACTGAAGAAAATATCAAGAAAATTATCGATATCGTTATGAATGATCGCTGGGTGAGATTGCTGAAATGGTAAACATATCATATGAACGTGTGTTCAACATTTTGCATGCACATTTGCATATGAAAAAGCTATCGGCAAGATGGGTGCAGCGTTTGCTCAGTGTTAAACAAAAACGAGTTTGGACATGATAAAGCATAATCCTGCTAATTTTTGGCGTAGATTAATAACTGCTGATGAAACGTGGGTCCACCACAACACAACTGAAACCAAAAATCAATCCAAGCAATGGGTGGAAGCTGGTGGAAGTGCTCCGAAGACAGCGAAATCGGCTGGCAAGGTTATGGCCACTGTATTTTGTGATGCACACGGAATATTGCTCATCGATTATGTTGAAAAGGGATCCACAATCACAGGAGAGTATTATCGTGCATTATTGGATCAATTGGTTGATGCAATCAAGGAAAAACGACCACATTTAAACAAGAAAAAAGTGCTCTTTCTTCAAGACAACGCACCGGTTCACACAGCATTAGATACGATGCTAAAACTACGAGAAATCCACTTCGAATTGGTTGATCATCCACCTTATAGTCCAGACTTAGCCCCAAGTGACTCTTTCCTGTTTCCAAACTTGAAAAAATGGCTCGCAGGAAAAAAATTCGTCTCAAACGAAGAAGTGATTACCGAAACTAATGCGTATTTTGAGGAGTTCCCAAAATCGTATTATTCAGATGGTATAAAAAAGTTGGAAAATCGTCTTACTAAGCGTATTGAGCTAAAAGGAGACTATGTTGAGAAATGAATGGTTTTTGAAAAAAAAAATGTTTGTTTCCTACTTAGGTAGTTTCAATATCAATCCGCCCTCGTATATATGCATATGTACAGTAAAACTTTTTTAATAAATCTTTTCTATGATAAATAACACAAATAGTTTTATTTCCTTTTAATTCCATGTAATCCCTCTAAAACTAAATTATTGTTAAAATTTATCAATATTTTTTATTTGTTTATTTTTTAGATACTGATTTATTTCTACAAATTTTTATCTCTAAAATTTTTAAATGAATTTATCGATACATACATATGTACTAGGGAGATCAGACGGTTATTATTCGACCAGCTTTAATCGGGTTTTTTTTGATTTGGTCGAATACGGTTTTATCAAAATCTTGATTTTTCGAATACCGAATTAACCGGTTAATTTAACGCGAATAACCGGTTAATTAACACGAATAACCGGTTAATTTAAATAAGTATAATTTGTATACGTTTGTATATTTTTTTATTGAAAATGTGTTAATCGTTTAATTATTTGTATAAATTTAATTGTTTTTGTATATATTTTTAACTTTTTACCTTTTTAAAAACGTGTATTTATGTGTACGTAGATTGTAGTTGAAATAAAATAAATTTTGTTTTTGGTTTTAATTAAAAATCCTTTTTTCAACAAAGTTTTGTGCATCACTGCTTGTAACGCTTTTACAAGCCCTAACAATTTATATCCTTAATTACTCTGTCTGTATACAGCTTTGTAAGCAACAACAATTAATCGACACATATTTTTACCAAAATATCTTCCAACCCGATTGTAGTTACAACTTAGGTTCGATCACAGCCTCTTCAACCAGAGTTTAACCACACTAAACTCTCTTTACTGAGTTAGCTCCAACTAAACTGGTTTTCACGATTCACTTCACGAGTTTATTCCGTATAAACTCTCTTCACACAAACTGTACTCCCTGGGTTTCCTCTACTTAAACTGCACTCGCTGAGTTTACTACAAAAAAACAGACTGTTATTCGCATCGATGTGCTTTTTATATGGCTGAGTAAACAACACATCGAAAGCTTTCCAGCCTCTCGATATTTCAGGTAGATTCCATTTCTTTGTTTTAATTTCTTTTTAGTTCTTTTGTAGCCATGCGTATGTATTGTCTGTTACTTGTTTTGTTTTCTGCTTAATTATTATTGTTGTTGACGTGTTACTTTTATTTACTTTATCTCTGCTAATGTTTGTTGTTGTCGATACTGGTTATTTATAAACAGCACATATATTTGTTCTTGCAGCTTTTGTTTATTTATTTTAGCGATATAATAATCGCAGGGGTGCCCAACCTTATTTTTGTAACAATATGACAACCTTGAACTTCTCACAAAGAACGTGAATACCAAGGTAGATCGAAAAAGATATGCACTCTTGAGTAACAATAAACTTTTGTCAACTTTTGTATATAAATATTGATTTTTATATATTGAAAAACCACAAACCCAGAAACGCTGGTTCCGAACGGCGGATATATTAGTTAGTGAAATTTTTCGCAGCGTAAATACACACAAACTGTAGCTAGTAATGTTGTGAGATGATATCATTGTTGAAAATTGTCAGATGGTGTGGCCTGGGATTTAACCGACTACTGCTTGGTTGAAAGGTGGGTGTCTTACCTAACACACCACATAGACATACACACTATTAAATACATGGTGCATGTATTTACGTAGAGTGCTGCTCGAAATCTTAGCAAATTTTCTTGTCGAGCCAACTAAGGTATTAAGTATATCACTAATAAATTTATTCAAAATGAAAAGTTTAATTTTTGTTAAATTAGGCACTCAAATTAACTATAATTTAACTATAATAACAAGCCTTTAATTCCATTCCCTAACAAGTAATACAACAAAAAAGAAATTAGCTCCTTAAGTAGCTGTTCGAAACTTAAACATTTTTCAGTACTTTGTGTAATAAACTTTGTTTCTTATGAACTCCATAAATCGTTCTGGCATAGGTTTTTATGAGATTTATTGGAATAATTGTGAGTATTGATTGCCATTTTAATTTTAAGCTCTTCATCAGCTTCTGCTTATTTTTAAAACGACGTGGTCCAGCTCGGCGCTTCAAAAATTAGGAACAATTTTATTTAAATAAAAGAACTGGATAATTGGATATTTGAATTAGTATTAACCGAAAACCGAGTCTTTTAAAAGTGATACTTTTCAAATTGTTTGAAAACCGGTTTTTGAAAAAAGTCCAATAATCGATCTCCCTATTATGCCAGCCACCTTAACTACATGACAATTTTATAAATTTCACATATTAACCACCTGCTAAAAATATTTGCTTTAAAATTGTAATAAATTTTCTGGTATTTTATTTGTTATCGAAATAAAACTATTTTCTATTTTTATTGAAAAATTATTCAAATTCATTTTGGTTGTTTACAACAGCAACTATTTATACAATTATTTTTTTGTTTATTTTTTTAAATGTAATTTTATTTTATTATTTTCTAAAACAAATGTGTTATTTTTTACCTTTAACATAAACGAATTATATTACTGTGTAGAGAAAAACAACAAAAAAAGAAACAATTTATTCAAATTCAATTGGCAAAACAAATCATTGGGGGATAAAAATGAAATTTATTTTATTAATAATTTTTCAAAGGGAATACCAACATGTCTTCTAAACCAAAATAAAATATGAAAATTATAGAAAAGTATACCACAGCCTTTTAGCTGAACACCAAAACAATGCGGGAGTATGAGTGGAATATTGTATACAAAGTATTGTAATATAATATTTGAAAGTAAATGGTAAACGTGTTTAAAATGTTATGTTTAACATCCATTCATATCTAATTCAATAATACAGGCGGTGGAGTGCATGCTACCTTGGGTAACAAGTAAGTTTCATGCTCAAAGTACGAATAAGTACAATGCACCGACCAGCACACTCCCATATAAGTACCAACTTTCAAGCCATGTATTAAGATCTGATTTCCATTTTCGTTTTTGTAATTCAATACGACAGGCAGTAGAGTGCACGCTACATTGGGTAACGAGTAAGTTTCATGATCAAAGTCCGAATAAGTACAATGCACCGACCAGCACACTCCTATATAAGTACCAACTTTGAAGCCATGTATTTAGATGTGATTTCCATTTTGTTTGTTTATTTTTCCATTACTCCTCTTGGTAGCATATGGCTTCCACGAAGCATCTCAGAGCATCATCTAACACGGTTTACAGCTGTCGACTTTGCCTTTTTCCATGTTAGGTTGTTCTGTCTCAGTTATTGGATAATAGTGCGTCTCCAGGTGTTTTTTGGTCGACCACGATTTCTTGAGCCTTGGGGATTCCACTCGAGTGACATTCTAGTGATACTTTCTGGACTTTTTCGGATGGTGTGACCGATCCATCCCCACTCTCTTTTTCTTATCTGTTACAGTATGGGTTCCTCATTAGTCATGCTCCACAGTTCTGTGTTACTTAAGGTGTTAGGCCAGAATATTCTGCATATGATTCTGAGGCACTTGTTAATGAATATCTGGAGTTTCTGTGTGATGTTATTCGATACAAGCCAGGTTTTACTGCCATACAGCAGTACCGATTTAACACATGAATTGAATATTGGTTTAGTGTAGAAAACTATCTAAACTCCTGTCCATCTCAGCACCCGGTTTTAGGTCTGCCAACTTTTTGACAGCCCTCGTACTTTATTTTGGTTTTTGCTAAGGAATTCATTATCATGGGGTGGCGTGGTGTAGTGGCTAAAACGCACTTATAATAAAACATGACGAAGAAAAATTCAATTGTGGTTTCGAATGTTTAATAAAAAAAGACTTCAACTTCCCTACAGATAACTCCATCTAAAAAAAGGAAGCCCTCCTCATAATCCCTCAAATATCATACGCATGATCAGGAAAACACGCCATATACTGGGAAAAAATTACAATGCTAAAGTAAAGATGACCACCAATTAGCAAGGATATCCACCACTACGCAAAATCATATGGAGGGAGCTACAGTGGATTAATTATTTTTTTAGCTTGAAAGATCAAATTGGTTAAAGAAACTGAAACAAAGCAATGGATGCTTTGAAAAAAATAAAATAAAATCCATTATCATCATATCGACCAGGCACTGTTGCAGGACACAGCTACCCATGGGATCTATTGTGCCCCTTCCGATCTATAGTTTGTTCAGCAGATCTACTGCCTTCCTAATCAACACTAGACGTAATGAAATAATAATAGATATGTTCACTTAAACATTTCCATTTAAACCCATCCAGAACCCCACATTCATACAATATGTGTTCCGCTGTCTTTGATGCCTGTGAGTACAATCTACAAACATTCACATCTGTGGCCGTCATCCTCTTCAGATGCGCTTTTAGTCTACAGTGGCCTGCAAGAAACTCTATAAGGAATTTCAAGTCCAGCCTGCCATATTTAGGAAGCACAGACCTAAACCCAAATCGAGGACTAATTGCTGCCATAAAGAGGCGAAGGCCTCAAATGCTCAAAGCATTTGGCAATTTGCCTATCCTTGATTAGATTTAGGATGGTAGAAAGGTTCTGGACCGCTAAAGAGTGTCATGGAACTGTTTCTGGCCAATGCAGCCACTATGTGCAGATAAAAAAACAACTGGACCTTATTTTCAAGCGAAAGCTTTTCAAAGTATCGTATCAATATTTGAGCAGTCTAGATGTCATACGATTAGAGCCAAGTGCCTTTAAGACGTGTTCAATACCAAAGAATATATTAATGGTCTTAGCTTTGAGCCTACTGTCCAGATTGGTCTCCGCGCATATAGCAATGATTATGATCTCAGCTGCGAAGGCACACAGTGATCTTCACAATGGAATTGACAAGTCTCAGTTGGGTCTGTGAATACCTGCACTTACACACTCATTCATTTTGCTGTCATCGGTATACCAGTTTAGATTAAACTCACTTCGAACTATGGCTCCATTAGACCAACAATCCCGGTTAGCGAATTCAACTTTAAATTTGCGGCTAAAGCACAAATCTATAGTAATAACATCCACAACCGAAGATAGTTTTCCGACCACTATGTGTAGAAAGGACAGATTTCCCAACGCATTTCGGGTCCATTTAGCAAAAAATTTTGTCTCTGTCATGCCACCACTTTCATCACATGGATGTAAAACAAAACGAAATGCAACGATTTTGCAGGCATTTGAATTGGAAATTTTGTTTCTTTGTCTCTAACGGTGATGCCATGGCTGACATGGTAGTGATAATTAAAAGACTGCCCATGGACATTTTTAGTTCATCGAAAAGCATTTCGATTAAACCAGGAAATAAATCATCATAATTATCACCTTGTGAAGTATTTGGAGTCCAACAGTTTTCTTAGCGATTGCCAGTACGGTTTCTATAGAAACTGTTCTGCTGGTAAACTACTGGCGTTGCTCACCGAGAGTAGTTATAGATGGTATCTGTTCCGACGAGTTCAGGATTAATTCTTTGTGCCGTATTATTTCTGATATTTCGAGACGACTTTCTTCCAATCTACTATTTAGCAGATGACAGCAACATTTGTCATTCTTATTCCTTTGATCATAGGCCGAGCCTCTTGGAGAAGGAATATGGAATATGAATGACACACTTACAAGTGACTTACTGAAGATCTCCCAGTGGGTTCGTGCAAACAGGGTCAATTTTAATGCACTTAAGACTTAATGTTGTTTTTTAACACACAAACTTGATGGTGTGGTGTTAACTGTATCAATGGGTAAAGTAGATATTGAGGAATCAGATGCTCTTGATGTTCTGGGCATGATAATTAATTGTGACGTTCGTTGGAATAATCACATACTATATTTCGAGTGTCGAAATAAACATTCAAGTGTCTCTGTTTCTTAAGACGATGCAAGAAATAGTTCACTCCATCTGACCTTATCAATATTTACTAGAATTGTATCCGACCCAAGATGGAATACAACTCTTATGTATGGGCCGGTGTTTCAAAGTCTAGTTTAGAGGTGAGGGCGAAGGTGCTTGTTAATTCTATCGATTCGATAGAGCACCGTCGCAATGTGGCGTGCGTTTCATTATTCCATCGTTACTGTAACGTGTTCACTTAAAATAAGGGAATTAATTACTAATTCGTAGTGTACATCTCCTTGCAGTTGATTGTCTAGCGAATTGCACAACGTTTTATAGGGAAAACAGGTATTTAAGTCGCACTGTTCATTTGGGGAACAATCTTCCTGCCACTTACGTCATTAGTTACGTCCATAAACACTACTCCCTCTTTTCTTCTTCCCACAACTTATTTTCCGTTTACCAGTACAATGCACTACATCAGCAGAGGTCATTCCCAGAGTGGTGGTCATGAGTGAAAGAAAAAAACTGTTAAGCAGTATTAAACCAATCAAGGCCTCCAAGGCTGCTGTTGGACATGTTCTCATTGCCCCAGTTATACCGAGGCAGGCGAGTCTCTGTACTCTGCCTTATTTATTCACAGTGGTTGCTTCCTTAGCTTTTGAAGTATCCAAGTCACTCATAATAAATTGTCACAAATCAGGCTTAATACCTAAGAAACAACTGAAATTTTTTATCAAAAAATATTTGTTTTTGATTTGTCTTTGGAGGTATTTTAACCACTACCCAGTCCCTATATTACTACACTACCTATGGTGATGTATTTTAGTTATTTTTTACTCAGACAGTATAATGAAAGTGTGTCCCGCTGTGGTTTGGTAGGTAAGATACCCGCCTACCCACCAGAACGTCGAACCAGAAGATCGTCGGTTCAATACCAGGCCAAGATCATATTAAAAAAAGTTTTTCGACTGCAGTATCACCTCACAATATTAGCTAGTAACTGCTTATGAGTATAACTAATATTGAAAACTTTTCTAACGCATTTGACGTTCAGAACCGGCGTTAAACTGTAGGTCCCTTTCAATGAGCTTAAAAATAGAATCGGTTGTAGCTCATTGACTGAGAGAAGTCCCCAGGTTCCTTCATGTAATGTTGTGGGAATTAAAAAAATAATATATAATGGAAGTAAGATATACAAATTACAGCTCCTCAGTGTGCCTCTACACTATTTTAAAAATGATCCATTAATGCATTTTTTAAATCATGGGTCAGTGTTGCATATTAAACATCATTTTTTCTTTTGTAAATTTTGCTTAGACTTGCTTTTACTTACTTGTAAAACACAATTAAAGTTTAAGTTCAACTTGCCCAAATTTCCATAACAGCTGATGCTGCATTTAAGTATGTATGTATGCCATGATTTGCTACCAAAACTAAGTCACTGCATCTTTAGAGAGGAAACATTTGCACAAATCTAGTGTCAAGATTAAATATATTGTCTTTGTCAAAAAGGAAAGCAAACAGAAAAAGAAAAATAGAGGAAATGCCGTAATAATTCAATTCAACTTCAGTTTTTTCTTCTTACAGATCAAACTTTTCTTTCCACATGCTCCAATGTCGACTTTAATCTAAAATTTATGATGTTTTTTCTTTCAGTTTTGGGAAAAACAAAAAAAAAGTTTCATTTTGCATGTGAGAGAACCAAAAAATGAAAGTTTTTGTTTTTACTTACAACCCCTCGCCACCGCTACAATTTTTCATTATCATTTTACTTGAGTGCATCTGCAAACATCTAAGAAGACATTTAAAGGTTGAAGGTGCTGGTTGTGGTTGTGACGGCTTTGACTATTTAGTTGGTTGGCTGATGGAATGGGTAAGTGTCAGAAGTATTTAAAAGAAATTTGTAGGGAAAACGCAAGTAAAAAATTGCAACAGGCAAACAACCAACTTAATGTGTAATGATGTGCAAACAAAGACATGAATTCAGTGCCCTTTTTAAATATTTGCTAGAGAGCAGGAGGTTTTGTAAGAAAAACTTTATTTTTTTAAGTGCCAGGGCCATATAAAGGATTTAAACCAAAATTAATTTGTTTTTTAGAGAATTAAGAAGACATTGATTAAGATTTACGGAATTATAAAAAATTGGGCTTCAAAATGTCTCAAATTGATATTAAGGACTTTTTGATTAAAGATTTTAAACAAATTTTTTTTGTACAGGGTGGGCAGATTTAAGACTAGAAAGTAATTGGCTGTCAAATAATGAAATGTCAAGATTTCAGCTGTCAGCACTTATATAGTAAAAAATTGGGAAATTTTAACTATGAAGGGCTATACTTTTGAACAAAAAATTTTAATTGTGAAAATTTAATATCGAAATGTAAAATTAGAGCAGCTTTTCCTCATAATCAGGCTCCTTTTGAGACCGCGCTGCGTAATTTAATCGTTAAACTTCAGGCTCACGGTAGTGCTGCTGACAACAGATCACAACAATAAGCTTGTAGTGGCCATAGTGATGCCAACATAACTGCTGTACAGCAAAGAGTTGAGAATGAGCCTCGTACATCAAGTCGTGGACATTCGCAACAATTGCGCAACATTTTGCCTAAACTTCTTCATCTTCACGTTCGTAATGTTCAACTCGTTCAAGAATTAAGAAAGCCAGCCGACCATTGTTTGCATCGAACTGAACGAAAACAACGCATTTTTCAATAAAATCATCTTTAGTGATGAAGCCGCCCATTTTCAATTGGGCGGTTATGTAAACAAACAAAATTGTCGCATATGGGGCTTAAAAATCTATTAACGAATCCCTGAAAAACCATTACCAAACCAAAGAAAGTGATCGTATGGTGGGGTTTGTGGATAGGCAGCCTCATCGGCCAATTTTTTTAAAAAATGAGCAAGAAAACGCCGTCTCCGTAAATTCACTGCGATACCAAACCATGATAAACAAGTTTTTGTGGCCACAATTGGCTAATGTTGACCTCAGTGACCTTTTGTTTCAGCAGCACGGCGCCACAAGCCCTACAGTCAACCAAAAAATTCAGTTAGTGCATAAGAAATTTCCCGGTCGCATAGTTTCTCGATTTGGCGATGTCAATTGGCCGCCTCGTTTTTGGGGCCATTTGAAAGTCCGGATTTACGTAAACAAGCCACAAACAACTGATGCTCTAAAAGATGAAATTCGTCGCAGCATTGACGAGATAAGCAAAGCTTTGCAAAATGTGATTCAAAATTTTGTGAAAAAAGCGGATATTTGCCGACGCGCTAGAAGTGGACATTTGCCCGACATCATATTTTATTATTAGATCCCATATTTTTATTTTATATTGGTATGAACTCAATTTGTAAAAAAATGTGTTTTTAAGCCAATTTACTTCCTAACCTTAAATTTACCCACCCTTTATACATACTTAGCACTCTACCATAGTAAGTTAGTTTAATAATTTAGTAATTTTTTTGTATTTAAAAAGCACTTACTTTCAACAATCCACTGTCTCTAATATCATCCGAAACTATCATTATAATTGGACTAATGTAGAATTTCGACCTAACTTTGTCTGTTAGCTTGTTTTTGACAGTCACTGTAAAACAGGCAATATTGGTAGCTCCAACGAAAATAGAGAAAAAATATTGCTGAAGCTGTTTCAGTAACTGTCTGCTCAATTAACCATCAACGAAACCAAAGTAGAGTTTCAAAAGTACTAAGAAACGGTTTACTCAGTTCAGCTCAGAAGTAAGTGCCACAGAGCAGCAACAACAACATGCGTGGTATTGGTAAATATAGGGTCCGCCAAATAAATACTACTGAATATTTTCTCAAATTTCTTTTTTTATTTGAAAGTACAATCCTTCCGGTTAATGATGGAAAATAATTTCATTCAAATGGCTGCCTCGGCTGGCCATGCAATAGCCTACACAATCGGTCCAATTTTTAAGCATATTATCGATTGTGTGCAGCTGTATTTTACCAATGGCTTTACGAATATTGTACTTTAAAGCGTCAATTGCCTCTGGCTTATTGGCGTAACACTTATCTTTGACGGCACCCCACAAATAATAGTCCAACGGTATCAAATCGCAGTTTCGAGGTGGCCAAACCACATCAGCTCTGAGGCTGAGAATGCGATCTTTAAAAACAGGGCGCAAAACATCGAGTGTAGCTTCGGCTGTGTGGCACGTAGCGCCGTCCTGTTTAAACCAAATGTTGCTAATATCCTCCTCTTCAATTGTTGTGAACAAAGATTCGTTCAACATGGCACGATAACGATCGCCATTGACTGTAATGGATACTTCTTGCTCATTTTCGAAAAAAAATGGCTCAATTATGCCTCTGGACCAAAATCCGCACCAAACAGTGACTCGTCTTGGGTGTATCGGCTTTTCAATGTATGCGTGCGGGTTTTCAAAATGAGCTTCATCTGCAACATTGCCATGATTTTCAAAGTAATGTAGCAATATTTCCCAGCGATGTTCAAGCGTATACACAACCATATTCATTCAGCGGAAGGATAAAACTAATTATCTGTCAAATCAAACATGAGCTAAGTGTTACCATTCACGAAATGAGCACTAGTTGAAAAAAACGTTAGATGGCGGACCCTTTTAATATATATGTTTACATATTCTATTATTCTATGTTTTTTGTTATGAAGATTCAATAGTAGGCTTTTTAATATTATTCATTCCAATTTTATACCTCAAATAAATAAATTGTTAAGTAAATAATATAAAATAAAAGAATTCTCTTAACAAAGGAGACTTATAAAGGAAAGTTGAAATACAAAAAATATATTGAACTGCGAGTAGATATTGGAAGACGGTGGTATTGAGGGTGAGATGCTATTGTGTCGTTTGGTTTAAATTGTTTTAGCCGGTAATATAAAAACAAGTAAACGGAAAATATGTCGTCCGTAGAAAAGTAAAACGGCGATAATTATGCAACTTGGTGCATTCAAATAAAAAGTCTGCTCATAACATTAGATGTGTGGCACACTATTACACAGACTTGTTCAAATGAAACGGACGGTAAAGCTCGGGCAGCTATCACATTGAGCGTGAAATCAAATCAGTTAATTTTTATAAAAAATTGTTTAACAGAAAATGATGCATGGAATGTTTTGAATTCAATTTATAAAGCAGACAGAGCATCTAGAAAAGTGAAGTTGTTCAAAAAGTTGGTACATTTTAAGTTTAACTCGAATGTGAAATATACTCCACAACTCAATGAATTTGTTTCAACAGTCGATGGGTTAAGAGAAATTGGAACCGATTTACATAATGATCTATTATTCATATTATTATTGTGTAGTCTTCCCGATGATATGAAGGGTTTCATAGTAGCTATAGAAAGTCGGGATGAGTTGCCAACATGTGAGAAGCCAATGGCAAAAATTTTAGAGGAAGAAATGCGACTTAATAGCAAAAATGAAAATGACCAAAATGAAAACGTATTTGCGGCAAATTCAAAAGAAGAAAATTTAAGCAAAACAGAAAGTTCTTTTTAACGGTAACAGTAATTACACGCGCAACGATGGACGAAAATTTCAACAGAAAAAAGAATATTCAAATGAGAAGAATTTTATAGAAGGAAAATAATACAAAAAGAACAGCAACAATAATATCGTTGTGGAAAAGAAGGTGACTTATGATCACAATGTAGAGTAAATAGAGAGAATCAAGGAAACGAGTTTGCGTGCTCTTCAAGAGAAAATAATCTTAATTTAAAAGAACTGTGGATATTAGATAGTGGAGCATCATCTCATATGTTTAACAATAAGAATTATTTTGAAAGCTTAACATTAACAGAGACTACAAGACAAATTTATTTGGCATCGGGCGTAGTAACATATGCACAGAGTTTTGGAAACATAAAAATAAGAACAAGTTTTTTTACTTTGAGGCTGAACAATGAACATTCCAACTTTTTATCAACAAATAAAATTATTAAAGCCGGTCATGTTATTCACTTTTCCGAAAATAAAGCAAAAATGCAGAGCAAAGAAAATAGGAAAATCCCAACAGATGACTTGGTTGAAGGTATGTTTATTGTTATTTTTGATAAAATTAAAGAACTCGAAGTAGTAAGTGGTATAATAGAAGAAAAAAATATTAAAAAATGGCATCAAGAATGAGAGCTAAATTGGGATAATTTAGAAATCAGAGAGCACCAGTTAGACTTTGATATTTTTCTTCATCTAAATTTTTGCAATTTTCTTCACATTTTTTAAGAATTATTTCATTTGCCCAAGGCAGGTTGCAGGCGTGCATTCTGCCATATCCCATTTTTTCAAAATTTCCTCAGTGTATTTCTTTTGATGAATGGAAATACTGCCCCGTGGGCCATCCCGATTAATTTTCATTCCAAGATAAAATAATACAGAACCACGATCAAGTGCCTCGACTGTATTCTTTAAACTTGAAAAAATACTTTTAAGTTCCGCTTCACTTGAAAATGCCACCAACATATCGTCGACATATAAAGCGATTATGCATATACTCGTATTATTACCATTTCTTTTTATGTATACACAGGTATCGGGTTTACATCTCAAAAAACTCATTTCTATCAAAATATCATTTATTCGTTCATTACATTCGCGTCCAGCTTGCTTTAAGCCATACAAAGATTTATTCATACATATATATATAGGGTTCCTTACATTTGTTTTGAAATAGGGTTTCAACTTGTTTCAACACCGCAATTTAACTCTCATCCTCATCAGGAGCATTTTCAAGCTGCAAAATATGTGTTAAGATACCTGGTAAAATTACATATAATTCGGATGTAGAAAAGTTTTTATGTTTTACAGATTCCGACTGGGGTAGCGATACATATGACAGAAAATCGTATTCTGGATATGTGGTGCTGAAGGCAAGTGGTCCCGTAGCATGGTAGTCTCGCAAGCAACCCGTTATAGCTCTTAGTACCGTGGAGGCCGAGTATATTGCTCTATGCCGGGGATAAAAGAAGTAGTTTTTGTTCAAGATGGGTTGTGGACAATATATTAGTAAACCTACTCCTATTCTATGTGATAATCAATCAGCAGTATTTATGGTGAAAAATCCAACCGTACAAAAGAAAAGTAAGCATATCGATGATATTCGATACCATTACATACGAGATATATATGAAGAGAAGGCAATCGATATAGAATATATTCCATCTGGTGAGAATGCATCCGATATCCTTACAAAGGCTTGGAATAAGCAGAAACGTATAGATGGTTGTAAACTCTTGAATCTTGAAATGTAATATTAAAATTTTAGTTGACACATTTGCCTTGAGGGAGAGATTGTTGAAACAAGTTGAAACCCTATTTCAATACAAATGTAAAGAACCATATAAAGGGTCCACCATCTAACGTTTTTTTTCAACTAGTGCTTATTTCGTGAATGGCAACACTTAGCTTAAGTCTGACTTGACAGACAATTAGTTTTATTCTTCCGCTGAACGAATAAGGTTGTGTATACGCTTGAACAAAGCTGGCAAATATTGCGACATTACTTTGAAAATCATGGCAATGTTGCAGATGAAGCTCATTTTGATCTTGGCGGGTATGTAAACAAGCAAAATTTTCGCATTAGGGGCACAGAAAACCCGCACGCATACATTGAAAAGCCAATACATCCAAGACGAGTCACTGTTTGGTGCGGATTTTAGTCCAGAGGTATAATTGGGCCATTATTCTTCGAAAATGAGCAAGGAGTGGCCGTTACAGTCAATGACGATCGTTATCGGGCCATGTTGAATGAATTTTTGTTCACAAAAATTGAAGAGGAGGATAGTAGCAACATTTGGTTTCAACAGGACGGCGCTACGTGCCACACAGCCGAAGCTACACTTGATGTTTTGCGCCCTGTTTTTGAAGATCACATTATCAGCCGCAGAGCTGATGTCGTTTAGTCACCTCGGAGCTGCGATTTGACATCGTTGGACTATTATTTGTGGGCTTCCGTCAAAGAATATTGTTACGCCAACAAGCCAGAGACAATTGACGCTTTAAAAGACAATATTCGTGAAGCCATTGGTGAAATATAGCTGCGCACAAGAACTGGACCAATCGTGTAGGCTACTGCATGGCCAGCCGAGGCCGCCATATGAATGAAATTATTTTCTCTATTAAACCGGAAAGATTGTACTTTTAAATAAAAAAAGAAATTTGAGAAAATATTCAGCAGTTTTTTTTAATAGCATTTTCAAAAAAAAATTAATTGGCGGACCCTATATTTTAATGATAAACAAATTGAGCCAGAACTCAAGAAATTATCAAACAGGCTTTATCTTGGCGTGATTGCAGCCGATTTAAAATTTATAAAATATGCTCTCAATCATGTGCTTTGTGCTGTAGGGTATTCCATAGTTAAGTTTAGCGGATAGTTAGCTGCTTATTTTTTTAATAAATTGTTTTTGTTTTTAATCTCTTATCCATATCCAGTACATTTTGTTTTCTCTTGCCTCTATAAATCTAAACAAGTTTTCTCGATATTTTTAAAAATTCTCAAAAACAAATGTGTTACAGTATTTAAGAGACTCCTGTTTTTATTCATAAATCAACAACAACTTTGTGTTTCCTTTTTTGTTTTTATTTATTTATTTATTTATTTATTTTTTTTTTTTTGGTAGAATTTTCAAATATAAACTAATTGCTTTATGTTCCTAAAGGCTACGAGTTCATTTAAACCCAAAGAATTTTAAACATAAATTTTCTAAAAAAAAAAAAATTTTTTTTTTTCAGACTAAAATTGGGTCACAACTATTTTTCTTTGGGTTAAAAATAAAAAAAAATATTTTGATAAAAGCCCCAGTCATTATTTGTAACAAAAACATAAATTTATTTAAAAATATTTTTTTTATCATAAAAAATAATTTTTTGTCTTAATTTTACTGCTGAGTACTTGGTTTTTGCATTACTTTTACGAGTATTTGGTTTGCTGCCTCTCAAATTAAACGGTTTTTTTGCTTTGTTGTGCCTCCCTTTGTTTGTGTAATTTTTGTTGACACATTTATCTTTGTGTTGTTTTAGTTGGCATTGTTGTTGTTGTTGTTGTTGCATCAATTGTTATTGTATATTGTACTCAGTTCTACTTACGTGTATATGTTGCAACAAGCAATGCTAGGGATTGCAACTTTACTG
Source organism: Wohlfahrtia magnifica (assembly GCA_023159175.1). Classification (NCBI taxonomy): domain Eukaryota; kingdom Metazoa; phylum Arthropoda; class Insecta; order Diptera; family Sarcophagidae; genus Wohlfahrtia; species Wohlfahrtia magnifica. The sequence continues at coordinate 1,325,735 of JAKWBJ010000052.1, read as the reverse complement.
CAACAGCAAATAAAACAAAAAAACTCGAAAAGAAAAAGTATCACTTGGCAAATGCTATTGTTGTTTACTTTTCAGTTGTTGTATCTGTGTAGTCGACCGAATAGTATCTCTTTATTTATAGAGGGAGTGTCGGTCTACAACCATTTTGGTTTTCTTTGTTTTTCCCCCATTTCGAAAACAAAAAATAAAACCATGAACTAGTTTAGAACTCAGTTTTTAGATAAAAAACTATTTAAACGAATTTTTTTATTTTAAACTTTAAGTTTTTCTTCTTTTAGTAAAAGCGCGATGCGTTTACTTTGATTTTGCCTTTTGATGCTTTTCTTTCTTTAGTTTCATCTGAGCATCGAAATCAAGTATGACTCATGGAAAATGTGAAAAATTTTAAAAATGATTTTGAATAAAACTGATATATTTTTTCACATAACGAATTAGAAATTTTAATACAAAAAGATAATTTCATAAGCATTTTAAGCTAAAATCTTAAAAGTATGTTTTTCATGTGAATGTAACCAAAATTTTGAAGGGGTTTCTTTGTAGCATGAAGTCGTTGCTGGCTAGAAGAGCTTAATCGCTTCCATGATCTGTTTTTAGGTGCAAAATCTTTCATTACTTTCCTTAAAAGTGACATAAATTAAGTCCATATTAATAATTTTATTAATGCCAGTTCTAAGCCAACAGACTTCTGATTAAATTGAGTTCCAACTGACACTTTAAGTGGTCCAAGCAAAACGCAGGATGTTAATTGTTAATGAAACAAAAAGTTGACAGATCTGATTAGTTTTTATTGTAATATAGGCTGGGCCATTTAAAAGTTTTAATTCAAAACTGCAATAAAAAAAATGGTTTGAAATTTTGCCAAATTTAAACGGACCAACTTTTAAGAACTTTGTCGGGATTATGGGGTCGTACCTACGAGTATGCAATGGCATTACGAATGTTGGCCTTCAAATGCTCAATTGTCTTTAGTTGGTCGGCATAACTCTTGTCTTTAACAGAGCCCCACAGCAAATAGTCCAACGGTGACAAATCGTAGCTTCTTGGCGGCTAACTGACATCACGATTTCGACTTATTAAGTGGCCGTCAACCGCTAGATGCAATAAATCGATTGTGCCATGAGATGTGTGGCAAGTTGCAGCATCCTGTTGAAACCAAACATCGTTCACATCAATACCATGTAAAGCGGGCACTAAAAAATCGGTTATCATGGTGCGCTAGCTACCTCTATTGATCGTAATGGTTGCTCCATTCTAATTCTCAAAGAAATATGGGCCAATGATGCCTCCGCTCCATATGCCGTTCCAAGCAGTCACTCGTAATGGTTGCATCGGCTTCTGTAACACCAAGTTTAGGTTTTCAGAGCCTCAAATACGGCAATTTTACTTACTACCGTGCCCACCAAAATGAAAATGAATTTCATCCGAAAAGATGATTTCCTTTTGTGGCAAAATCGATATCATCGTGTAGTTTCTCGTTGGCTCATCTAGCGAAGCTTCACCTCTTAATCTAATTGTACTTTGTAAGGTGTCATACCGAGATGTTATCGTCAAATTGGATGTAAACTAGTGCGTTAAGTGTTCAGTTCTTGAGAACAATAACGAGTTGATGTTGATGGATGCTCACGCACACTCTCAATCACAACTTTGATATTTTTGGGTGTACGGACGGTACGAACACGTTTACGTCTTGGCCAATCATCAATGAAACCAGTTTCACGAACATTAGCAATAAACTTGCTTACGTTTTGGCGTATCAACAATGAAACCTGTTTCAGGACTTTAGCAATAAGCTTGCGTATACCAGACATTGAATTTTTCACGCAAAAGAGCCTTTATTTCGTTGGCTGTGTGGCAAGTGACACCTTTCTGTTGGAGCAACACATCGTCCAGGTCCATATCCTCGATTTCAGGTCACATAAAGTCCATAATCATCTTGCGACAGCCATCACACATTCACGGTAACCGCTTGGCTGGCCTCACTTTCGAAGAAGTATGGCCCGATGACGCCACCAGCCCATAAGCGACATCGAACAGTTACGTTGAGCAGGCACAGGTTTTTCACATTCCCTACATACCCGGTTGATTGAAATTTACGCCCAACTTTCCCGATTGTAGATACATTTGTACGATTATGCTGATCAAAAAAACTACGAAGTGCCAGAAATGCAGTTTGATTTGAATGCTTATTTTCGTAAAAGGCTGCTTAATTATGTAAATTAAGTCGGGCAATACAACTTGAAGTTAAGCTGTGACTCATAGACAACTTTTACTCAGTGTGATCTCTACAATTCCTGCTGATTGGCATGATGTGGATAGAAAACGAAGCTTTAATAGTTATCGTTCTCCCCATATTCAAAATCCAAGATACTCTTAAATGGAAGGTGCCACACCTACTTATCTAATCTTACCCAGTTACTTACTGATGATGTGTATTGTTCGCGAAATTTGTTTGAACCTGATTTAGAAACTTCTACTATTGACGTTGTCCTTATATTCAAAACCAAGTTTCTGTTACATGGAAGGTTCCACGCCCACTTGTCCAATCTTGCCCAGTTACTTACTGATGATGTGTATTGTTCGCGAAATTTGTTTGAACCTAAATTAGAAACTTCTACTATTGATGTTCTCAAAATATATGCCTTGACTATGAATCTATTTGGCTAAATTTGGATAATCATTCTGTTGCTATTTTGAAGATATAGGCAATATTAGGAAAGCGTCAACCCACTTTTACTGACGGTTTATATCATATTATGTGAACAAATTGAAATATGACCTTGGAATTTCTATGTAGTAGACTCCTACCAATTTTCTTTTAAATAAAGTAAGAATAACTGCTGAACCATTTACGATAGTATCTATTTTAATGAATTTTTTTAGAAAAATTATACTAAAAACGTATATAAAAAATTGGTCATCAGGATAGCGCCACCAGCAATACTTTCAATATACTCGTAATTAGTATTTTAAGCAGCCATATAGCATCTTAGTACGTAAATACTATATTTTAAATGGTATTAAATATATTAAGTAAGGCGTGGGACCGCCCTTGTTTGAAATATCCTCGAAAATTCGATTGAAAATTTAAGTGTAAAGTTTTTCAACATACTCGTAACTCAACGAAATGGTGGACCAAGTGTGCTTGAATCCTTCCTTTAAATCTATGTTTGTGTCGCACTGTCTTCCGGACTCGTACACTTTTCTAGCCAACCATCTCCATACGTTTTCGATTATATTTAAGCTGGACAAATAAGGTGGCCATTCAAAGGCGTCAGGTTTTTTGACCTGAATCCACGATTTATCAGATTGGACTCTATGAATTGGAATATTTAAGATTTTCAAATAAGCTTTGCCTGATCACCAAATAAGTAGAAAAGTCGTTTCTGGACACTGTTATAGTTCTCTGTATTCCTATGCGATGTTAAAAACCGATACTCACAGGTGTCACAGTAGGATATGGTTTCCCACACTATCACCGCCCCTCTAATTTAATTTTACTTTAAATAAACATACATTTTAGTTTTTCTGCATAACAAATGCTCTCTTTTAAATTTATTTCGCAATTTGTACGATTCCCCTTCACCCACGGAGCAATCAAAGAGGCTGTAATATTAGAAGAGTGCATGTAAAACAATAAAAATCGAAAAATTGCAATATTCCCAACGAAAATTTATATTTTCGTTTATTATTTGGCGCAGATCCAAAAAGATTTTAAAGCATTACTACGTACTTACCATCCATTCATTTATATTTCCCGGAAGATATTGTTTTAAAATAAAAATAAAAAACGATTTGAAAAAAACCATTTTACTGAACTGAATTATAATATAACCGGCAAAATAAATTTGTTGGCTCATTGCAGTTGCAACTGAGTTACAATCTTATCTTATGGCAGCTTAAATGCAAAAAAGTAAAACGAAATCCTGTTATTTCCTTACAGCCGATATCAACATCAGCAACTGCAACATCATTATTATTTTCATGATTATTAAGAACCAACAAATAAAAGGGCAAAAAAACGCAACTAAGAGCCTTTGCACAAATTTCACACACACACACACACGCGTTCGTAATTTGCAATAAAATTTGAATTTGGTTTTGAATTTGTGTCATATACTCGAACACCCATATAAACGTACCCAAAAAAATGACGAAAATAAAAGCATAATAGAGGGGCAAATACAATATTATTCATGCATCACTTTTTTCTTTATTATTCTTATTATTGTTGTATTATCACATTTTAATATACGACCTTTTAATACAATTTGTTTCATTGTTGTTTTACAACTCAATGCCATAAAAAATCGTGTGGATTCGTTTTACATCTTTCTGTCTTATTGGTTGGTGTCTCTACTTCGTGTGAAAAAAATTTAATTTTTTTTTCTCTTTTTGTTCTAGTAGTGGTAGACTTGTCGTGCCATACAATTATTTTGCTTTTAAGTTTGAATTTGTAATACAAATACAGACACTTAGCCAATACACACAGACATAATTTGACAAATACACATACGAATTTACAAATAACTGTTAGATATTCGAAAAAATATATATGGAAATACACACAGAAGCATCATCTATGGAAATAAATATGTCTGAGTGTGTGTAATACATCTCTTGTGGTTTTGCATTTCTTATAAGCACAGTGACTTAGCAGCAGAAATACTTATGCATAAATTGTGGCAATTGTGACTTACATTTAAAAGCTCGTGGAGGTCCTATTGTGACGAGATCGAGGAAGGCAGTGAGTCTAATTGACTTCGCCGGCTTTTCACGTAAACCAACTGTTGTAGGGTCTATACAATTGGAAGCTAATTCGTGGATTACTTTTAATGAAGAGAATTTAAGAGCCCTATCTCCCGTACATTTTACAGGTATTTGTGAGCGTTGTTGCAACTCCACTCGAGTAGATGCAGCTGCTCGGCAAGTTAAACTTAACTTAAGTGAGGGCAACCTTTAACGGGCCATCAGTTCTTTTTTAACCTTATAAATCTCCCCGTACTGGCGGTAATGGTGGTTCCTTGCCTGCAGAGAATTTATTAGGTTTGTCTTCAGTACTTATATATTTTAGTTAATTGAATAGAGTCAGGGGAAACCCTCAATCTCCACTGCAAGGTACCTCAGGACAATAAGTCTGACAGTCTTCCTATTGAAAACCTCTGAAAGGTTTCTGGCGAACGAAATACGGTCCAACTACTTCCGTATTTTTGCCAAAAGTGCTCAACACACTTACGCGAAAAGTTGGTCCACCGGGACTGCACCAAGTTCCCTGGTGGGCGTGTTGAAAAGGCTTAATCGAGCTAAATTTACCTACTGGCGGCATAATAAAAGCAATGTGAGGTTTGAGCAGGGACTATTGACCGAAAGGTTTATAACTGTTTCCTTTGAGGAGGCTATCTCCGATTGCCTCGGCTAGGCTAGATATTCTCCAGTCAGTGTATGGCAAGACCGACCTCGATAAAAAGGAGGACTACGTCACATGGCCATCCATGGAACAATTGCTGTCCTCACGAGTCATTGCCTTAATTGAATACATGCAGATAGATTTTGCATTACCTCGCATGATTTTTGCAGTAGTTGTGGCTCTAAAGAGTACGAGGGGACTGCCTTTCACCTCATAGTGCCAGTGTTCAGCCCTTCCTACCAGACAAATAACATTTTTGGGCTCCTATTTCTTGCCATCTTTGACTGAACTTTTCAGAATGAGACAGACTAGCTGCTGTTATAAATGGCTTTACTAAGGCCTCGTTCAAAATTAATTTAGATAGCAGTGGTGACAGGAAATAACCCTGCCTAACACCAGTTCCGACTTTCACCGACTTACTCGACAATTGCCCATGTTTAATACTGCAAGATGACTTATAATATAAAATTTTTTATATGGCAGAGAGCTACATAGGGATTTTCCTCAATTATGAGATTTGCTTCGGGGTCAAAATTGTTTCGTATGGAGACTGTTTGATGACTGGGTTAGCATCTATGATTTGATATCACAATGGGATAAGTCTCTGCCCTAAGTGGGACTCTTTTCCTCTAGAGAAGTCCACCACCTTACCTAACCTAATCTATTTACAGTTTAGCGGCCTGTTTCTGTGAAGCAAGTGTGAAACAAGCAAATTTAGTTACTAGACAAGTGATCAAGTACATGAATATTTCGTATATGCCTTTCGCTACATGTTACATTTGTTCACAATAGACTTAAATCCAAACTAGAGAACAAAAGCTTCGAGGAATATATCTTATTCGGGCTGTAATTGTTGTCGAAAAATGAAAGACACCGGTTTGCAAATCGAAATATTAGCCATTTACAGCTTAAGCATCGCCCTTGAGCATAAATGTGTCTGTATTTAACAGAACTCTCAAATGACGTCTTCGTCGAGAGAAGCTCACATGACTCGACCACATCAGTAAGGACGCACAAATCGTGACAAATGGCCATCGACCCACGACATGCACAGAACCCTGAGGAAATTCATCAGAACCCAAAAAGCATTGCAAAACTCCTTAAAGAGTTCTTATAGAGAACTGGCGACAACGGCGGAGCAACAGATTAAGGTTTGTACATTGCTATGTCTGCATGCTTTCGAAAAATTATCAATCCGTGCACATTGAATGTATGTTTGTATCTATACGTCAGTCACACTATAGAGGATATCGCGAATTCTATCAACAACTTCGAGGTAAACATACATGCAGGTGTTAATGGTATTTCCAGGAGGGTAACTAAAAATCAACAAGCTTGCGAATAATGATAACTTATTGGGAAAACGAGAAATTTCCCAAGGAACTATTTGAGCTGGTTGGTTATTATATACCGAAAAAGGACAACTTCACAGACTCTAATAATAATCACAGACCCATTACGTCCACAATTGATCATATAAGCAGCTTACGTGTTATGGTACAACAGTTTGTGAAATAATGGTCTCCATTGTATTTATATTCTATAGATTTTGAAAATTTTTTTCTTCAGGGTTGACTTTCCGGACCAGGGTTGTTGGTCTAATGGAGTCTTAGTTTGGAGTTTGTTTGACCTAAACTGATACACTGATGGCTGTTTTGGTGCTGGTGTTCATGGATCCAACGAGACTTGTGGGTTCCACTGGAGAGATCGCTGAGTGTCTTCCAGGCTGAGATCATGACCATTTCCACATAGGCGGAGATCAAGCTAGTCAGTGGGATTAAGTATAAGACCATTAGTATATTCTCTGACAGCCAAGCTACCTAAGGGCATCATAGGTTATGTTGACTGATCAATATGTTATTTCTACGATATGTTCTAGAGACTTTCGCTTAGAAATAAGATCCAAATGTTTTGAGTATCCTGACACTGTAGGATAGATGGTAACGAAGCAGCAGATACATTAGCTAGAAAAGGGTCTATGACCATCTATACGGTCCGAAACCTTACCGTATAAAACCACTTACTAGCATCCACAATCTAATCAAGGATTGAGAAATTTACAGATGCTCAAAGGGGACTTCATCATTCTAAGACGGCGATCAGTCAGCAATTCTAGCGTCGTTCTGAGGTACTCAAGTATGGTAGGCTGGGTTTAAAACTCCTAAGGGAGGACTAATATCGCATTTTACGACGAAGGTGGTTATAGATGTGAATATTTGTAAACTCTGCTCGCCGGCATCAAAGATAGCGTAGCACATATTTTGTGCATGTGAGGTTCTTGATAGCTTTAAATGGAAATGTTTAAGTAGACATGGGTGATATATCCACCATTATGATTTCACATCTGCTGGTGTTCAATAGGAAGGGAGCAATTTGAACCGGAAGGGGCATAATACATTCCATGGGTCATATGACATTTCAGCTTACCTATTTCGACTATTACAAATATCATACGAATGATCCGGAAAAAAACGCCACTTACTATTGAAAAATGTCCAAGCTAAGTAAAGATCACCACCAGTACTAGGTAAGCTTTATAGCCATTACTCAATCATATAAAGGCGAGCTATAGTAGACTAAACATCTACTAGCTTGGAATTAACTGGCTAATGAAACTAAAAGAAAGCAATCGAAGCCTGGTAGAAGCTATATGCTGTCAAGAGGATACAATGAAATTTAGTTCATCATCATTTTGCCTCACTGTACCTAGTTGTTACACCGAGATTAATTCACTTTTTTTTTCATTTGTTCTCCATTCTATTTATACATCTCTACTCCCATATAAATTTATTTTCTTTTTCCGTTTGGCTTTGGTTTTGTGTCTGCTTCCTTTAACAGGAACCGCAGCACCACTATGACTTGCCATCACTAAATGTTATCTGTGAAAATAGAATTTTATTGCTCGAACGCGAAACTAAGATGTTGTTAAAATTTAAATGCTGTGTGCATTGAGGCATAGTCCTGCAACCGACATTATCCTTCCTTATGACTTGGTAAGTTTTTTCTCTCTATTTAAATCCTCTCTGTATGTGTGTGTGTGTTTGTGTTTGTGTGGCATAGATGCCACCACAATGCGTTTTGCTTTGATTTCTTTGTTGGTTTAGACTGGTTTTAGAATGGAAGTTGTTGGTGGTGCAATCATCTTCTTTTAAAGATTAAGCTTATAAATCCCATTAAAATGTAATTTATAGCTTTAGAGCAATTTTATGGCATACAGGACGTACATAAATTGTATTGAAATATATTGGCTTCATATATATACATACACACATAGGTATGTGAAAGACTAAATCTTATAATTTGAGTTATTTAATAGTGATTTGCTAAGGTATTACTATACAAAAAAATAAATATTTGAACAAAAAAAAATTAATTTTCTTTCAAAAATTTTTTTTACGTTCTTCCAAATGCCACTCTGAAAATAGTTTTCCATTTAAGTGAACCTACAAGAACCATTTGATTAATTCAATTTTGAAAAGTTATTTCTTTCATTGCCAGCTGCAATACATTCAAATAAATTACTTTTTTTACTACATTTTTTCCTCTATTTTCAGGATATTTTTATTTGTTTGTATGTATGAATGTGTGCGTTTTATATGTATCTGTCTTGTACATATTGACAATTGAGTGACATGCAGAAACTCATCAAATAATTGCTGTCTGTCAATCTAACTCTCCTCTGTTCACCTGTATTTGGCACCAATAATCTTTTGTTGTTATTCCAGAGAAATGCGGCAGCAAAAAAAAAAGTTGAAAATATTCGACAGCAAAATAACAAACAGAACATAACAGAACAGAATGAAATTATACAGACAGAGCAAAACAAGACAGTTTAAATGTCCAGAGCATAACATATGAAATGTATTTGAGTTTCATTTCTTTTTTTTTTTTCTTCCAATACAATTATTTTTTTTTATTTCTCCAAACTCATATGTGACCACAAATGTATGTACTTTACTCTAATAAAGGGTCCGCCAAATAATTTTTTTTTTTTTTTTTTGAAAATTATATAAAAAAAAAACTACTGAATATTTTCTCAAATTTCTTTTTTTATTTGAAAGTAGAATCCTTCCGGTTAATAACGGCAAATAATTTCATTCAAACGGCTGCCTCGGCTGGCCATGCAGTAGTCTACACGATCGATCCAATTTTGTATTTTCTGTATTTCACCAATGGCTTCAATAATATTGTCCTTTAAAGCGTCAATTGTCTCTGGCTTGTTGGCGTAACACTCATCTTTGACGGCACCCCACAAATAATAGTCCAACGGTGTCAAATCTCAGCTCCGAGGTGGGCAAACGACATCAGCTCTGCGACTTATAATGCGATCTTTTAAAACAGGGTGAAAAACATCGAGTGCAGCTTCGGCTGTGTGGCACGTAGCGCTGTCCTGTTGAAACCAAATGTTGCTAATATCCTCCTCTTCAATTTTTGTGAACAAAAATTCGTTCAACATGGTCCGATAACGATCGCCATTGACTGCAGTGGCCACTCCTTGCTCATCTTCGAAGAAAAATGGCCCAATTATGCCTCTGGACCAAAATCCGCACCAAACAGTGACTCGTCTTGGGTGTATCGGCTTTTTAATGTATGCGTGTGGGTTTTCTGTGCCCAAATGCGACAATTTTGCTTGTTTACATACCTGCCAACATCAAAATGAGCTTCATCTGCAACATTACCATGATTTTCAAAGTAATGTCGCAATATTTCCCAGCGTTGTTCAAGCGTATACACAACCATATTTGTTCAGCGGAAGGATAAAACCAATTATCTGTTAAATCAGACATAAGCTAAGTGTTACCATTCACGAAATAAGCACTAGTTGAAAAAAAAGAGTTAGATGGCGGACCCTTTAGATGAATTCCGTAAAAAAAGAACAAAAAACAATAAATATTTTCCTATAAACTCTTACATAAAAAGAAAATCGATAGAATTTGAAAATAGTCTCATAAAAATAAAAGTGACGGCAATAAATATTTTTGAAACATTTTATGGTTAAAGGGCTATTAAATATTACTTATGGTATATCATACGTTACCAAAACGAATGTTAAACATATATCAACTGAAGGAAGCTGAAACATGAATTTTTCGTTCATAAGTAATTTGAAATATATTCGTTAAGAAAGTCAAACCCCACACTCATAACACTATGCAACAAATGGAAGAAAATTTTTTGACCATGGATAACCACTATATTTTTTTTTTTTTTTTTTTTTTTTTTGATACGCTATGGTGGCCTAACTTCAAAAATCATAAGCATTTCAGATTCTATGCATAAGATTTTTTTATATATTTTCTTCTAAAATGTGACATTTTTGAAGAGGCTGCTTCAGATATCTTATTATAACCTTGAAATAACTCGTTGGATTTCCTTGGGCCAGGTGTTATAAAATTCCTAATTATACCAGCTTTCAGTCACTCTAATAACATTTTTATATATCAGGTCCGACATTTAACGTTTTTTTTTTTCTAACATACAACAGTGACACACACTTTTACTTTTACTACTTTTAACTACGTGGTGCATAAATTTACATACAGTGCTGTTCGAGACCCAAGCAACTTTAATTGTCGAGGCAATTAAGGACTCGTATATTACTAACAGATTTATAAAGAGTCCGCCATCTAACGTTTTTTTCAACTAGTGCTTATTTCGTGAATGGTAACACTTACCTCATATCTGATTTGACAGATAATTAGTTTTATCATTCCGCTGAACGAATATGGTTGTGTATACGCTTCGCTAAGTGGGCCTGCGATCGACTTACAGAAGATGCCGATTTTTCCAAAAAATCATCTTTTCAGATGAATCACATTTTGATCTTGGCCGGTATGTAAACAAGCAATATTTTCGCATTTGGGTCACAGAAAACCCACACGCATACATTGAAAAGCCGATACACCCAAGACGAGTCACTGTTTGGTGCGGATTTTGTCCCAGAGGCATAATTAGGCCATGTTTCTTCGAAAATGAACAAGTAGTGGCCGTTACAGTCAATGGCGATTGATATCGGGCCATGTTGAACGAATATTTGTGAACAAAAATTAAAGAGGAGAATATTAGCAACAGGACGGCGCTACGTGCCACACAGCCGAAGCTACACCCGATGTTTTGCGTCCTGTTTTTGAAGATCATATTATCAGCCGCAGAGCTGAAGTCGTTTGGCCACCTCAGAGCTGCGATTTGACACCGTTGGACTATTATTGGTGTAATGCCAACAAGCCAGAGACAATTGACACTTTAAAGGACAATATTCGTGAAGCCATTGGTGAAATACAGCTGCACACAATCGATAATGTGCTTAAAAATTGGACCGATCGTTTAGGCCACTGCATGGTCAGCCGAGGCAGCCATTTGAATGAAATTATTTTCCATTATTAACCGGAAGGATTGTACTTTCAAATAAAAAGGAAATTTGAGAAAATATTCAATAGTTTTTTTTTTAGAATTTTCAAAAAAAAATTATTTGGCGGACCCTTTATAACCCATATTTTTGGAGTTAAAACACATAAATTTTTTTTTTTAATTATGATATTTTTGATTTATTTTTGAAAATCTAATTAATTCTCATGCCACAAACAACTGAGGCCATTGGCAAACCGAAGAATGACAGTAGAGTCAGTACGCGATAGTCAGGACAGAGTTTGGATCGTAAATTCACCTAAAACTCGATGCCTCTACCACGACAGTCTAGGACATGGACACAATAAAGGTTCGATCATCTCTAACTCTTCCTCGTTTTGGGTTACAACAGCAAAATACCAGTTATTTAAATTAGAATTTAAATTATTACTAAAATTTGTTTACATATATGAAGAATAGCAAATTTCCGAACTTGTGATTACGAGTAATTTTATAATTCCGCACAGAGTGATTACACTCTGAATGCAGAAGAGGGACAATTATAAAAATATTTCTTTGTTTTATCATTTAAAAACGAACGATATAACAAAACTGCTTTGCATTTGTTTATTCCTCTTAGATTTCTCAACCTAAACCAGTACTATTCACTTCAATTTTTTCATTTTCCTTTTTTTTTCATACAGATACTCAAAAAGTTTGGTGTTCATTGGACAAAATATAAAAAGCAAAGTTTAACTCTCGTACAATAATTGAAATTAAGCAGAAATTACTTTTGTATAACTTCTTCATTTGTTACTCAGCCTTCCCCTTCTCTCCCTACTCTCTTTGTAAGAGCAGAAAGTAAAAGTTTGATTTGATTCTGAAATAAATGACTAAGACTTAAACAAATTAGACTTTTTAACTTAAGAATGGAAGAAAGAGGAAGAATTCACTGCCATGGCAGAGAATAATTTTATTCATAAGTTGCCTTCTTTTGCTTCATATTCGTACAAGATTTTGTTTATTTTTTATGAAAAATTATCTCTTTCGCCCTAAGTGGACGAAAGTTTTTAAAAACTTATTTAAACGAGAAATATATCAATTAATTTAATGCTTATGAGAAGACCGAAAGAATTAAAGAAAAACTTAAAATTTCATTAAGTTTTGCTTTAAATAAAAACAACAATTTTTGACGATTTTTTTTTTTTTTTGCTTAAAATAATTTAGAAGAACACTCGTGATAATAAAAAAACATAAAGCGAAGCAAAGAAAAACTGAAAGCGATATATTCCCGGCCAACTTAAGTTTTTCATTAAGTGATGTTACTAAAGGGTGTTTTTTTCAGAGGTATAGAACTTAAAGCTGCAATAATACAACAATAGATTATTCGATTGACATGAATTTTGTTTATCAGAAGGATAATCTTGTGGCCTTACATTTCAAATATGATTTCTGGCATGTGACCCCCACGGCTGGCGTGGATGTAGTCCATGCTGGACGTCCAATATTCGATGACTTTTTCCAAGATTTGTGGCCATATATCGGCAATAACACGGCGAATATTGTCTTCCAAATGGTCAAGCGTTTGTGGCTTAACCGCATAGACCAGTGACTTTACGTAGCCATATAGAAAGTAGTCTAGCGGTGTTAAGTCACAAGATCTTGGAGGCCAATTCACAGGTACAAAACGTGAAATTAGGTAGTCACCAAAAGTGTCTTTCAATAAATCTATTGTGGCACGAGCTGTGTGACATGTTGCGCGGTCTTGTTGAAACCACATCTCCTGGACATCATGGTTATTTAATTTAGGAATGAAAAATTTAGTAATCGTGGCTCTATACCGATTACCATTGACTGTAACGCGCTGGCCACCATCATTTTTGAAAAAGTACGATCCAATGATTCCACCAGTCCATAAAGCGCAGCAAACAGTCAGTTTTTCTGGATGTAACGGTGTTTCCACATACACTTGAGCATTACCTTCACTCCAAATGCGGCAGTTTTGTTTGTTGACGTAGCCATTCAACCAAAAGTGCGCTTCATCGCTAAACAAAATTTGCTTATGAAAATTGAAAATTGAAAAAAAAAATCACTTTTGAAAAATTCAAACTGCATTACTTGCAAGTGTTGTTCAGGCGTAAGTCTATTCATGATGAATTGCCAAGCCAAACTGAGAGTAAATCACTTGACAGCTTTTAAATCAGTTACCATCTTGAAAAGTAATGCCAAATTAAATTTCTATACCTCTATAAAAAACACGCTTTAACACACGCTGTTCAAAATGATATCTATTTGGTCTCATTGTTTACGTACCCTTTCAACTAAGAATGCAACCGAAATCCTTTTAACTGAGATGCACCATAAATTTGGCGTATACAACCATCATTTTGATAAAAATTTCAACAATTTGCAAGAGTTGCTCTGGTGTAAGTCCATCCGTAATGAAATGTCAAACCAAGCTAAACAAAAAGCAACAATCAGCTGTTAAATCGTTTGTCAAATAGAGCAGCGTTGCCAACTCAAAGTTATGAACCTCTAAACAACAACCAGTAGTTTATAGGTTTTTGTCATACTGACTAGACACATGGGCAATTAGAATTTTCTTTATGAAACAGAGCAGTTCAGTTTTCTTCGCTATACAAGGTCGCTTTTGATTTAAATTTATGGGCAATTCATCCATTCGATTTTCAGCTGTTTGATGCTCTTCTAATTGGCTGCCAATATTAGAATCCATCTTGCTACCATGTGTCCATTATTGTATCAAATGGCCTTATATCTGTTGATCATTTCCCGCCATTCAATCAGTCAATTTTACAGATTAAGTCCAAATCGCCAATTTCCAGACTAATAGAATCTTCATCAAACAATCTATTGATTCTTCCTCCTCATCTTTATTGCAGTTTTTAGCCATTTAAAGTTCCTTACGAAAAATCTAGGCAGTTTCAATACAGCTCTACTACAATAAGCGATAAGATTGTTCGCACAACAATACTTTTTCGTCATTCGCTCTCTCATTCATAATTCAGCCTCCGATTTTAATTAAAATCTTCTTGTTACTGATTTAACATTTAAAATTTATTAGTTTGACCTGCCTAAAGTACGCTCTCAAGTACAGAAAATAATCAAAAAAATAACTTAAAACAAGAAAGTCTAGCATCTAAAAAAAATGTCGTGCGAACATGACAATCTGAATAAGTAATACACACAGAGAGCAAAGTAATACGAAGTCGCGTGTGAACATAGTATTAGATTTAGTAAAAAGAAATTTCGTTAATTGACCTACAGGTTATCATGGCTTTCCTATTTCCTCCTTGAATTGCCCTTATTTGCCTCAGAGCTCTGCTTGAGTCAATCACCAACTTAAACTCTCCCATATGATTAAAAACTTTTAATTTCAATTCTTTTTTTTTATATAAAACAAGTTAAGCATTTTCTTGTTAAATTTTCACCTCGAAACTGCAATTTTATTTGCATTGAACAATACCAGAGTATTACATGGCATTAAACGTTCTCATATATTTTCGTTTCGAATGTAAACCCATAAACTCTTTCATCGTTATTCGTTAAAACCAATAAAGAGAGTTTTCATTACAAAAACATAAAAATATTCAAAAGGTAGCAAATGGTATTTCCATGTGGAAAACTGTATTTTCTTTATGAAGAAAAACCAGCAACAACATTTTTATAATGACTGGCTGCCTGGCTGGCTGGCTGGCTGGCATATGAAAAAGAAAATCTTACTGGTAAACACTCGTATATGGCTATATATTGTAGTTCTACAAACACATGTTAAACTTTTTCTTTTTTATTTTAGTCTTAACCGAATATAATGGCAGCTCAATTACAACAGGATAACTTTAGCATTCGTTTGGTTTGAATAAGTTGGCCCAAGTAGCCCTACACTGCTTAAGAGTCAGTGGTAGTCAAAAAGGATTTATATTATGGGTGACTCTATCCAAAGAAAAGTTTTTACTCTACTACCTACCAAAACACAAAATGGGTGTTTTTATAAGGGCTTTCGAATTTTGATTGTTTTAAGGATACTTCCTGGGAATTTCATATTACAAAAATGCTACATCTGCATACAGACTGTTTGGTTTTTGAACATTTTTTGAAATTTAATAGTTATTTCTATTGTGAGATACTAAAAGACTTTCTGACAGTGTTCGGAAGATGTTTTGGACAAACACATCTTTCTACTCTTTTTCATTCAGCAAATTAAAACTGCATCCGTTATTTGGGTAAACTATTCTTCTGCTATGGAATCTCAGCATAACATCTTTGTCGTTTGTCAAGAAAATGTTATGCTTTATCTGGTGCTTATTAATACCAAAAAAATCACAACTCGTACACGCAAGTAACTGGAAATATGTTGTAATACTTGTGCAAGAGTTTTAAAAGGTTGGCTTGATGGCAACACTAAGATCATGCCATTTGTGAAACCAATGATATGGAGTGAACCATGAAATCACGAACATGATTGTTATTTCTGCATGACCTCTATGCGTGGATTTAGCTTAGAATTAATGAAACCATCATTTATATCAGTTGTAAGCTCCAATATATTAGTAGCTGTAGATCGTGATTTTCGAAAACCATGTTGACATGAAGATAAAGGGATGAAACTTGATGACAAACACTTTCGCTTAAAATCTTTTCTAAAAGTTTAGGTATTGCATTCATCTTGGCAATTCTTCGATAATACGAAACTTCAAGTTTGCTTCCATTTAAAAAACGAAATATGAATGATATTTTACAAATTGAAGGTAAGCATCGCATTTCAAGGGACTTATTGAAAATTACAGTCAAAGTACCACAAAGAAGTTCAGAACAGTTTTTAAGGATACAATTAGGTATTCCGTTATGACCATCATAACATGAGTTCTGCAATACAATGTTGATATAATAAAGTATAGGGTCCGCCAAATAAACTTTATTTTTAAATGATATAAAAAAAACTACTGAATATTTTCCCAAATTTCTTTTTTTATTGGAAAGTACAATCCTTCCGGTTAATAATGGAAAATAATTTCATTCAGATGGCTGCCTCGGCTGGCCATGCAGTAGCCTACTCGATCGGTCCAATTTTTAAGCACATTATCGATTGTGTGCAGCGGAATTTCACTAATGGCTTCACGAATATTTTCCTTTAAAGCGTCAATTTTCTCTGGCTTGTTGGCGTAACACTTATCTTTGACGGCACCCCACAAATAATAGTCCAACGGTGTCAAATCGCAGCTCCGAGGTGGCCAAACGACATCAGCTCTGCTGCTGATAATGCGATCTTCAAAAACAGGGCGCAAAACATCGAGTGTAGCTTCGGCTGTGTGGCACGTAGCACCGTCCTGTTGAAACCAAATGTTGCTAATATTCTCCTCTTCAATTTTTGTCAACAAAAATTTGTTCAATATGGCCGATAACGATCGCTATTGACTGTAACGGCCACTCCTTGCTCATTTTCGAAGAACCATGGCCCAATTATGCCTCTGGACCAAAATTCGCACCAAACAGTGACTCGTTTTGGGTGTATCGGCTTTTCAATGTATGCGTGCGGGTTTTCTGTGCCCCAAATGCGACAATTTTGCTTGTTTACATACCCGCCAAGATCAAAATGAGCTTCATCTGAAAACATGATTTTATTTGGCAAAATCGGCATCTTCTGTAAGTCGATCGTAGGCCCAGCGTATACACAACCATATTCGTTCAGCGGAAGGATAAAGCTAATTATCTATCAAATCAGATATGAGCTAAGTGTTACCACTCACGAAATAAGCATTAGTTGAAAAAAAAAAACGTTAGATGGCGGACCATTTATATTTAATTTTAATTCGATTTAACAATATTATTTAAATTTAATCAAACAAAATCTCAGTCGTGTTCGTTAATAAAACCTATAATGATGTGGAAGTGTTTTTTTTACTTAAAATTTTTCATACGATAAAATTTTTTAAAACACATTTCAAATATATTTTATTTTACATAAATATGAATGAAATAATTTAGTTTTGATAAATACTGTCTTATTCAATAATTTCAAATACATTTTTATATGTTACGTATGAAAAAAAAACAAAAAAACTAAGAAATTCCTTTCTTTCCACAATTTTCGTTAAAGCTTCGTATAATACAGGCAATTTTATTCCATTATGACGTCATGTGCAGTAGATAATTATTTTGAAAACCTATCGGCGCCATCGTTGCTTATTTCTTCATGGCTTCCCATACTATCACTGCCCCACTATCTTCTATGGCATTTAAATTTCATGTGGGAGAGATCTCACATAATGAATCTCACAAGGAATTAGAAATTATTATATACAAACAAACATACAAACACACTTTCAATATTATATATAAAATTAATTGATCTGATTAAATAAGATTTCTTAGATCTGTTATTGGTTTATATACCAATGATATGGAGTGAACCACAAAATCACGAACATGATTGTTATTTCTGTATGACCGCTACGCCTGGATTTAAGGGAAAATACAATCACAAGTTTATATATCCGAAAATTTCATATGCCCGACGACCAGTTCTTCGAAACAATAATGTTTCCCTACACATATACATACATATGTGTATGTAATTTTTTCCTACCAGACATTTTCTTTCATTATTTTTGTGTGCTGCCCAATAATGTCTTACACGTTTTTGTCAAAGTTAGGCATCTGCCTTCATGGGTTATTTTACTTTCAACATATCTGGCTTCCATTTTAATGCTTACGAGTAAAACGTGAAATTTACATTCTAAGAATTTATTTATAACTTTTTGGAAATTAAAGATACAAAATTTCCACTAATTTTGCAAGGAAAAAATGTTTCCGCTAATTTTAGGTCAAAGTTAAGTACATTCATTTAATTTTGAATAAAATCAGCAATAGCCAACCGATTTTCATGATTTTTAGCTTATTTTGTTCTCAACGTTTTAAGCTTTAATTCAAGTGCTTAACGTGTACAATTTTTATTCTGAACAATTTTTTATAACTTAAAAAAAAAATAAAAATTGCTCTAATAATGCGCGAAAAAATTTTTTTCGCAACTAAGTTATGAATAACTTCGAAATTGTTCAAAATACAAAAAAAAATAAAAATTATTCGGATGATTTGTAGAAAACATTTGTTCCTAAACATTTACTGGTATCCGCATTAAAATCGGTCAAGTTGTTTTCAAGTTATGATAAAATATATTGACATAACTACCATATTTTGGGCGAAAAATTTGCCACGCCCATAAAAGAAAATTTGAGCATTTTTGAGGCTTTTTTGCTGTAGATCAAGCCCTTAAATTTTTAACGTGGAAAAAGAATATAGAGAATAGAACAGAATTAGAACGTCCTCCGTGTGCATATCACCAGTAATTGGATCCGGTTATGTTGAGGTTCACACGGATGGATCAAAGTCCTCGGAAGGGTTGGAGGCGGTATCTTTATTCCCGTATACGGGGTGAGAGAATCCTTTAAACTGCGGGGCCACTGCAGTGTCTTACAGGCGGGGGTCTCGGCGATAAAGAGGGCAGCGGACTGGTTGATGTACTACGGGGTATATTATATTATTAATTCCCGTAACATTCCATGAAGGAACATGGGGAGACTTCTCTCAGTCAATGAGCTGCACCCGATTCTATTTCTAAACTCATTGAAAAGGACCTACAGGTTAACGCCGGCTCCGAACGGCAAATGCATTTGGAGAAGTTTTCAATAGTAGTAATACTCATAACCAGTCACGAGCTAATGTTATAAGGCGATACCGCTGTCGAAAAACTTTTTTTTTTAAGGTGGTCTGGCCTGGTATTGAACCGACGACCTACTGGTTGCTAGGCTGGTGTCTTACCTACCATACCACAGCGGCACACGGGGTGGTCCTGCGCTACATGCTCGGCAGGGCACAGCTACGCTGGGATGATGAACCCACGTGCTCTGTGTCAAGGCAAATCTGGCCCCTGTATGATCGGGCTTGCTCGGAGTCTATTATGGTGATGCCGCGACTTAGGCTACGAACACTTGTGGCTGTGATTATTGGGTGACTGGTGACTGGTGAGCACGTTCAATGACTACTGAAGGGGTTGTCAGAATGCGGAAGAGGAGGACATTAGGACTGCTTTCCTTGGCAGTCCGTTTCTGAATGTCTTGTCGGATCTGGCTGATGTGAATATCAGTAGGATCTCTTTCTTTATGCATGCGTCTGGTTGGTTCAGATCAGACCGGGACGTGGACATGTAAGATGTTTATTTTCTGGATTACTGATGGGTATCACAGTGGGGTAAATATTGAGCACAGATGGGCTGGACCGTCGTAACTTACTAACTAATGAGAGAACAGTAAGATAGTGCTCCTTGACCTCTCAGCTTACCTCTGACGATGCTGACAAATACCAGACAGATGATCAGGAAAAAACACACACGTACTGGGAAAAAATTTCAATGCTTAGGAGCACCACCGCTTCAAGGACCACTGCGCACAATCATAGAGAGTCGATTAACTTGGCTGGAAAATCAACTTGATTAATGAAACTGAAACCAGGCAGTGAATGCTTTGTGGAAAGCCAATATGCTCTCTAGAGGAATGACGGAGAAAAAATATTATACCCCGGAGTCTGCCAATATATTCAGCAATTTTTTAAGACCTCTTCTGTTGTTTTTTCCATTATAGTTTATATTTTAATTTTAATATGATCAAAAATTATGTTTCTAGAATCTGAAAAGATCGTGGTCTTTTATAGAACATTAAGTATGAAATATAAGCTTTGCTTTAAACAATAAATTAGATTTAATATATGGTCTAAAAAGACGTTAAAAGAAATGTACTACAGCTTGTGATATAGGCCTACAATGAATATAAAACAAACTGAAGTAGGCTGCTTTCTATTTCTATTTCAGCCTATATATGAAATCCATATTATTGTTGTTATTTGTTCAGTTGAAATTTTGGTGCATTTCAGTTGCTGCTGCTATTTCTTACCATTTTCTTATCACATGAGGTTATTTCGGTTAAAAAAGTAATTTACTGCAAGTTTATACTCTTTGGCAAGAAAACGACAAGTAATTGTAATATCTCAACCCGACCCAATTCAACTCAACCCGTTCTTAAATAACGACATACAAACGCAGACATTTGAATACAAAAACAAAGATTTTCCTGCACAAATCCATACTGGCACACAAACAGAGAAGTCATTCACAATCAATTGACCCCCACTCACACATTCACTTACACATTTACAGATATCAGTTACCAATTATACAATATTGGTTACCAGTTTTATTCTTCTTCGTTTTCTTACTTTGTTTTCCTATATTTCGTGTGTGAATTTGTTAAGAATACAACACATACTCAATCAGTATAATATGTTGTTGAAATTTCCTATATTTTTGTGTGCGTATATGTGTGTGTGTGTGTGTGAGTAATTGTGTATATGTATGCGTCTATGTGAATATTTGTTAAAACTTAATTTAAATTTAAATTTCATTCACACAAACCCTATTCACCACAATTCTCTTTGACATTATTTTGGGTTTTTTGTTAAGAATAAAAGCAAAATTTAGAAGAGAATCAAAGAAACAACAATGTATGAGCCAAGGCCATGTAACCAATGATTTCTCTAAGGGCACACAAATTATTCATACACTAAGGAAGATAATGAAAACAGAAAGATGATTAGGATTATCTGTAAGGTTTAAAGGCATATGCTTGAATGTTTTCAAAATTTTAAAGATTATTCTTAGTTAGGCTGGAATTTCTTTAGAATATTTTTTTAATTTTAATGCATTCCTCTGCTACAAGAGTTTAAATTAAGCAACACATCTGAACCAAATTTCTTGTAATTTTTACAAAGCATTTCTATATGTCTGCAAGGAATTATATATCATATGATATATAATTCAAAAATTCTAAATGGGCGGTGCCACACCCATACAAAGGAAATATTTATTTGTCTATATCTTTAAAATGGTAACAGTAAGAGTTTCTAGATTTGGTCTAAATAGCTGTGTGGTTTTTTTCCCTTGAGACCAGTGGATAACCACTGTTCATACAGTGCCTTGTGCTGGTACTAGGAAAATAGATTGTGGGAAGGAGGATGGATAGAGTAGTGTCTATGGACGTTCGACTTAAACTTGTTCATATCGTAAGTGGCAGGAAACACATTCGCAGGAAGAACGAATTCTGCCTATAACGCGTTGTGCGATTCACTGGACAATCAACTACAAAGTGATGCGCTCTACGAGAAATACGAGTACTACGTAAAAATATATGATTACCAGGAATTAGTTCCTTAATTTCGTTGGAACACATTCCGTTATAGTACCGATAGAACAATTAAATACCCGCCACATTGCGACGATGCTCTAATGAATCGACAGAATTGGCTACCCTACCGTCATTAATAAGAACCTTCGCCCTCTCCTGTATGCGGTCGAGAAGCTCCAAATTAGACTTTGAAGCACCGACCCATACATGAGAGTTGTATTCTAATTTGGGTCGAATATAGGTCTTGTAAATATTAAGGAGATCAGATGGAGTGAAGTCTTAAAATGCCGAGGCACTTGAATGCTTCTTTCGACACTCGAAATATGTGCTCGTTCCAACGAACGTCACAATAAATTCTCATGCCTAGAACATCAACTGCATCTGATTGCTCAACATCCAAAGGGTCCGCCAAATAAATTCCTTTTTTTAAAAATGTATTTCACCAATGGCTTTACAAATATTGTTCTTTAAAGCGACAATTGTCTCTGGCTTATTGGCGTAACACTAATCTTTGACGGCACCCCACAAATAATAGTCCTACGGTGTCAAATCGCAGCTCCGAGGTTGCCAAACGACATCGAGTGTAGCTTCGGCTGTCTGGCACGTAGCGCAGTCCTGTTGAAACCAAATGTTGCTAATATCCTCTTCAATTTTTGTGAAAAAAATTCGTTCAACATGGCCCGATAACGATCGCCATTGACTGTAACGGCCACTCCTTGCTCATTTTCGAAGAAAAATGGCCCAATTATGCCTCTGGACCAAAATCCGCACCAAACAGTGACTCGTCTTGGGTGTATCGGATTTTCAATGTATGCGTGCGGGTTTTCTGTGCCCCAAATGCGACAATTTTGCTTGTTTACATACCCGCCAAGATCAAAATGAGCTTCATCTGAAATAAGCACTAGTTGAAAAAAAAACGTTAGATGGCGGACCCTTTACAATCACGTTGTTTTAGTACAATTTTGCACTCTTGGTGAGATCAAGGCGGCATTGTGTACTATGATCTGCTAAAACTCGTTGATCGGAGCAGACGCATTAGTAGAAAAACGGCCTGAATATAGAGACACAGACATGATTAATTTATTATTTTGCATGACTACGCCCGACCTCATGTCACAAAAGTTTCAAAACAAATGTTAGAAACGAACAAATGCCGCATCCACCGTATTCTCAGAACATTGCATTTCGCTTTAACGGCCTGTTTGAATTATGAAATACATTCGCTTTAAGCGCAAACTACCTCGTTTCACGGCTAAAAGAAACCGTGGATTCTCCGTTTTTTAACTAAAAGTGTAAGGGAAGCAAACGCAAAACATATTTATCTCGTTTAAATGCATTTCGAGTTACGGCCTACATTTTCGGAAACTATCTAGGCCGTGTAAAGAGGTATGAGTTTATCTTTTAGCATGTCAACGTATCACTTCTTTTGAAGAAATACAAAATCGGCTTCAAAGTTGGAGTGCCTTAAAAGTCGAGAAGGCTTTCGGAGACTTGGTTTAGAAATTGGCTCAGAGGTCGGGAAGAAATGTAAAAGGGGTTATACATTGGCAAACATTAAATGCAAACATCGCATACATGGATAACTTACTTTTCCTTGAATGCCATTGGCTATTTGCGATGTTTGCTAATGTATCACTCCTTTTACGGAAAATTTGCCCTTACTATGCATTACATTAAATGTCAGGCAATTCACCAGTGAACTAATGACACAATTCATGTTATTGTACCCAATAAAATGGCATCTCAGGCTATTCACCAGTGAACTAATGACACAGTTCATGTAATTGTACCCAATAAAATGACATCTCAGGCAATTCGCCAGTGAACTAATGACACAGTTCATGTAATTGTACCCAATAAAATGCCATCTCAGGCTATTCAACAGTGAACTAATGACACAATTCATGTTATTGTACCCAATAAAATGGCATCTCAGGCAATTCACCAGTGAACTAATGACACAGTTTATGTTATTGTACCCAATAAAATGGCATCTCAGGCTATTCACCAGTGAACTAATGACACAATTCATGTTATTGTACCCAATAAAATGCCGTCTCAGGCTATTCACCAGTGAACTAATGACACAGTTCATGTAATTGTACCCAATAAAATGACATCTCAGGCAATTCGCCAGTGAACTAGTGAAACAATTCATGTAATTCTACCCAATAAAGTGCCATCTCAGGCTATTCAATAGTGAACTAATGACACAGTTCATGTAATTGCACCCAATAAAATGGCATCTCAGGCTATTCACCAGTGAACTAATATCACAATTCATGTTATTGTACCCAATAAAATGGCATCTCAGGCAATTCACCACTGAACTAATGACACAGTTTATGTTATTGTACCCAATAAAATGGCATTCATTGGGTATTAATTTGGCCACTTTTTTTTCTTCCTCCATTTCTAAGTGTAATTTGATTACAAATAAGTATTTCTTTTACCGCTACAACAGCGAATTTACATAATGGTTTTTAAGTCCATTTAAATATTTATTTCCTCTACTTTTTTGTTTTTTTTTTTACCTCTTGCTTTAATATATTAAGTGCTTAACATATTGGCACAAGCTTGTAAAACCTCGTGTTTTACATAAATTCCAATGTTGCCGATGAAATGAAAAAATTGAAAACAAATTGGAAGCAAAAGATTTTTATGTAAAAGTATTTCTTTTTATTTTAAATTACGCCAATATTAAATAATGTTAGTAGAACGTGCCCCAAAGACGCCATTAAGTCGCGTGACATCTTTTATTCTGTTTTTCGCTATCTACACTTCACGGTTTTTTTTTTTTTTTTTTTGTATTTCTTTGTGAACTTTTATGCAACATTCGCTATGTACCTTCTCAACGTTGTACCTTATTAAGGTACTTTACTAGTCTTCTTTTATCATTTGCGTACCATTTTTTTTCGACAATATTTTCAATAAAACACAATTTAGACATGAACTGGCATGAACGAAAAGAAAATGTATTTTTTACATGCAATAGATAGAAATAAGAAATAAAATAAAACTTAAGCTTTTGTTAATGGACCTTGAAATAAATGAAAATAAAAAAGAGTGAAATAATAATAATAATGAGAATACATTAAAGTGCAATTTGTGGCATAAATGAAATAGAAAACTAATGCATTTTATTCATTTTGTTCCAATTAGCAGATCATATAGCAGAGCTGGACCGCGTAAATCAATATACAAAAAAGAGGACTATAAAATCCGTTGTAATTGATGTTCTCTGAAATGCGCCAATCGATTTTCTTTTGTAAGTCCTTAAACGGAAGATGAATTTAATACTAAGGCTTTTATGTATATGCGGTTCTTGTAGGTCCATTGGTTCGCGAGTTATTGACGTTAGAGTGAATGCCTGTGTATTGCATAAGTATTACCTGATAACGAAATTTGTTACAGCATTTAAGCTTTGTGTGAGTTAATGTATACGTGCATCTATAAAAATGAATGTATGTTTGTATATATGTTAGTTTGTTGGTTTGTTTGTTTGTGTTTTATATATAGCTAAACCTCTGAACCGATTTTCTCTGTATGTTTGGAAGGTCATATCAAATGTATATTTATTTGTCTTTAACTTCAAAATGGTCACAGAAAGAATCCTCAAATTTAGCCCAAATAGATTCATAGTCAAGCCATATCAGACAAAAAATGGGCTGAATTACACAAGTGAGCATGTTACCTGCCATACAAAGTAAATATTGATTTTTGTCTATGTTGAGAACGGTTAATGCTAAATTTTTAGTACAGGGGGTCCGCCGGGAAGGTATACTACTTTGTTTGTTTATAATTTTTGATTATATTTTATTTAGTGTCGGCAATTATGTATGGAATACAATACCAGATAAATGCCCGCCTTCTTCAGTCTCACAAATGCGAGCCCTTTGGATCACATTATTCATTACATTCTTACACATTTCACGCGGTATTTCATTCAATTCATTACGAATATTTTATTTGAGTTGCTCCAGCGTTTCCGGTTTGTTTGCATAAACTTTGCTTTTCAGATATCCCCACAAAAGAAGTCGGGAGCAGTCAAATCTGGCGACCGTGGAGGCCAATCAACATCACCATTCCTTGAAATAATTTGTTATGGAAAGAGGTCTCGCAGTAATTCCATTGTAATCCTGTCTATATGTGATGTGGCACCGTCTTGTTGAAACCATATGTTAGTCAAGCCCAGAGCATGCAGTTGTGACGTTAAAAATTTTTCAGTCATATCACGATATCGCTCCCCATTGACAGTTACCGTTACGCCTTTTTCAGTTTCAAAGAAGTAAGGCCCTATGATTCTTCCTGACCAAATTGCACACCAGACTGTCACTTTTAATGAATGCAAAGGTGACTGATAAATAATTTGAGGGTATTCCATTGCCCAGAACCGACTATTCTGTTTATTCACATAACCATTCAAATGACAATGTGCCTTGTCACTCATTATGATTTTTTCATGAAAATCAGGGTTGTCATAGGTGAGCTGTTTTAACGATTAAGACACGTTCGTTTACTGAATATTTTTTCGTAATAAATTTGCCACGAACTGTCAAGACTAATGTTTAGCAAAATGGCGGCAAAACAACGTAGTATACCTTCCCGGCGGACACTCTGTATTTGATCTGATCGACTTCATAGTCAATGAAAATCATAAGTCTAAAAGTGGGCGTGGCACCTTCCATACAAACTAAATACGAATTTCTGTATATCTTGAGAACGGTTAAAGTAAAAGCTTCTGAAGTTGGTCTGAATTACTTTATAGTCAATACAAATCATCAAATAAAAAGCGGGTGGAATGGGGTATGTGGGCGTGGTACCATCCATATAAAGTAAAATTTAATTTTTGTATATCTTGAGAACGGGAGTAGTAGAAATTTGTAAATTAGGTTTAAACAACGTCGTGAACCATACACATCATCAGTCAATAAATAAACGAAATTGGATAAGTAGGCGTGACACCTCCCATTCATACTGAATATTAGATTTTGTATATGTGTAGAGCAACAACTATTAAAGCTTCATCATCTAAACACATCTGCCAAAAAGCAGGAATTACAGAAATCTGTGAACATGCAGTGTCCTTCTGGAAGGTAAAAATGAATGGATTTTTACCGAAAGGGAACAAAATTAGAGCTGCAGAACTACCGATAGTCGGCCCACTCGATAGTTTCTATAGCTTGCAAAAAAACTAACGATACCATCGATACTATCGGATTCTTTTGAATATTACTTGTGGCAACAATATTAGAATTTAAGTGAAAGGGAAAGGGAAAGGGAAAGAATAATAACAAATATACAGTGTTGGAACAAATAATAGGGACACTTTATTTTTGTCAAGTATGTCAGAAAATTTGATGTATTGAGCGTAGAACAACTGTCAGTTTTGATAAACATTTAATTCGTACTTCAAAGATTAATCCCTTACAGTTATGAAAACAGCCTCAAAGATGAATTTATTCTCCTGTTTCAAGTCGCACAATAAGAAAAAAGCTTAAGGAAACTAGACTTATGGGTAAGAGTCCTCGAAATGTATCATTTCTCAGCAAACGAAAGCAACACTTGCCACGTAATAGTCATAACAACATGCTATGGTCTGAAGACTAATTTTTTTGGAACAAATGCAAAATCGTATGTGCGAACATATTTTAGTTACGATTCATACTTTGAGTTTAATAAATAGAATTTTAAGAAACTGTTAAACTGTGTCCCAATGTAACTATAAAAGTTCACAGACGTCTAACAACCTGCGTCGAACAAATTTTTGCAAATGTGACTTTGACTATGTACAATTAGTGACCTCCATATTTACTCTTAGACTTCAAAGATAGTATCGATAGTGAAAAAAACTATCGATGGTCAGCCAAAAACAAAACTATCGATACTATCGATAGTACTATCGATTGTTTGCCAGCTTTGTAATTTAACTAAGATAGCATTAAAGATAATAATTAAGATGGGGGTAGCGAAGCAAGCCGGATTTTTGCTAATATATTATAAAAGCTCTTTCTTCGATTTTTTTAATAATATCATGTCATATAATACTGACTAGAGTTAACACTACATTTACCCAAATTAAATGATCTTTTCTCAGCTGTATTTAAATGACATTTATTTAAAAAAAATAGTTGAAAATTGAATTCATATTTAAAATATTTTTGTTCATTATATACATAAAAAACAAAAAAACATCAACATTTGTTTTTAATACACAAGAATATGATGTAGAATATTTTTCCCAATAATGACATATTTGACCAAATTTCATAATTTCATACGTGTATATTCCCACTTATTTTTCCAAGCGTAGCCCCTACACAATTCAATGGCAAAATACAAATAATATTGGGTTTTTTTTGTGAAAAGAAATTTATTTTATTTTATTTTATTGTTTTTTTAGTGCTGAAAATTATTTTTAATTGAATTTACCAGGGCTTTAGAACTAAAACAAAAAATATGAAAAAAGTATTTATTTTACAACAAAAATAAATATTTGTTCTTATTTTTAATTTAAAATCTATGCAAAATTTTCTTTTAATTTTTTTTTTTATTTATATTCGGTCTGTAGTTAGTCCTGCCAGCATAACAAATGATACCCCAGCACTACAATCTTGTGTCCAATTTGTTAGCCTAACGATTGTCACATCATTCTACACTTGATCTTTCTACCGTAGTCTCTGTCTTTTCTGTCTGTGCTTACCATTGCAATTGTCATCTAATACTTTTCTGGCTGAAGCGTTCGTCTCTATTCGACCGACATGTGTCATCCAGCGCTATCGCTGTATTTTGATGACCTTAACTTCGGGTGCGAGGGTTTGCGCGCAAATTTAATTATTCAGTTAAATCTCAATAAATCGAAAATTATTTAATTTTTTAACCTAAACTTGTTGAAGTCTTTTTCAATATATATGAGCGCTTCTGTACGCACAAACAAGTGAAGCATTCCCTGAAAAAGTGGAAATATGAGCAATTTAGCAAACATAAGTTTTTTTATTTCATTTTGCATCTACATACTGAGATTATATCCTCATCTAAGATAATTTGTATCAATTTTAACGAATGGATTACGTTCTTATAAATTACGGTTATTTTTTTGAGAGTAACAACAAGTAGACTTTTTCATTTGAATCTATAGCAGTTTTTGAGAGGATCTCACCGCTATTGTTTATCAGATAGAAATTAATATTTAATTCCCAGTTGAACCGCATTAAAGCACGATTCGTAAAGTGTTTCGTTAACGAGAAATTAGTTATAATGCAAAAGTAACTTTATATGTCTCCCACATGACGCTTAATTCCTTTTTATAAGAATAATTGTGAACGACGTGAACTAATCATGTACGAGGGCGGATTGATACTGAAGCTACCTAAGTAGAAAAAAAACATTTTTTTTCAAAAACCATTCATTTTTCAACATAGTCTCCTTTTGGCTCAATACACTTAGTAAGACGACTTTCCAACTTTTTTATACCATCTGAATAATACGATTTTGGGAGCTCCACAAAATACACATTAGTTTTGGTAATCACTTCTTCGTTTGAGATGAATCTTTTTCCTGCGAGCCATTTTTTCAAGTTTGGAAACAGGAAAAAGTCACAAGGGGCTAAATCTCGACTATAAGGTGGATCATCCAGTTCGAAGTGGATATTTCGTAGTTTTAGCATCGTATCTAATGCTACTCTAATACTAATACTCTCCTGTGATTGTGGATCCCTTTTCAAGATAATTGATGAGCAATATTCCATGTGCATCCCAAAATACAGTGGCCATAACCTTGCCAGCCGATTTCGCTGTCTTCGCCTTCTTCGGAGCACTTCCACCAGCTTCCACCCATTGCTTCGATTGATTTTTGGTTTCAGGTGTGTAGTGGTGGACGCAAGTTTCATCAACAGTTATTAATCTACGCCAAAAATCAGCAAGATTATGCTTTATCATGTTCAAACACCGCTGTGAAGTGATCTGTCGAACTCGTTTTTGTTCAACACTGAGCAAACGCGGCACCCATCTTGCCGATAGCTTTTTCATATGCAAATGTTCATGTAAAATGTTGAACACACGTTCATATGATATGTTTACCATTCCAGCAAAATCACGGATTTTGACCCGGCGATCATTCATAACGATATCGAGGATTTTCTTGATATTTTCTTCAGTAACCACCTCTTTTGTCCTTCCTGTTAATGGTATTGTTGCAGTGCTTGTTCGGCCCCGTTTATATTCAGCAATCCACTATTTTATCATATAATCTGACGGAGCAGATTCGCCGTAATATTAATCAAGCTTTTCTTTTGTTTCTTTCGCCGGTATGCCTTTCATATAATAGTGTTTAATCACTACACGAAATTCACTTTTTTACATTTTCAAGAAACACAAAAGTTGCTTACTTCAAACGACTACAACAAATAAACTAATCGATGAATTTGGCTAAAATTTTAACAGCTGACGTTTGACAGATCGTGATTTCTAAGAAAGAAAAAGTTTTTGTGTTTGTGCAACCATCTAGCGCTAGGTAGCTTCAATGTCAATCCGCCCTCGTAAAGTTTTGTTGTTTACCTCTAACTTTTAATGACCAAAGCGCTAACGAAAAAATAAATTATGTAAACGCTTTACTAATAATTACCGCATAATTTTCAATCATACAAATATGTCTGCTCAATAATCTTCAACCAGTATACGAGCATACTTTGATTTTAAGTTGCTGAGGTAAAAAACCCCGACTTTTTCTCTTGAAATCAGAACAATTTTTGTTTTAATTCATGCATAAATGAATATGCAACTACAATTCATATCTATCTTTAGCGAATGTGGTAAAGGTAAAATACCTGAAAAATGTTAATTCACTTTGAAAATGCAACAAACGGACGATGTATGTATCTGGTAAATAGAGGGATCGTTCGCTGCAAAACAATCAATAGTACTATCGATAGTATCGATAGTTTTGTTTTTGGCTGACCATCGATAGTTTTTTTTCACTATCGATACTATCGTTAGATTCTGAGAGCAAATACGGAGGCCACTAAATGTAGTCAAAGTCATATTTGCAAAAATTTTTTCGACGCAACTTGTTAGCCGTCTGTGAACTTTTATAGTTACATAGAGACACAGTTTAAAAGTTTCTTAAATTTCTATTTGTTAAACTCAAGGTATGAATTGTAACTAAACTATGTTCGTACATACGCTTTTGCACCAAACAAATTAATCTTCGTTTCGTCAGACCATATAATATTGCTTCCGTTTGCTGAGAAATGCCACATATCGAGGACTCTTATCATAAGTTTATCTTTTATAAGTTTTTGTCTTCTTGCGCGACTTGAAAGAGGAGAATAAATTCATTTTTGAAGCTTTTTGATGACTTAAAGAGATTAATCTGTGAAGTACGAATTAAAAGTTGGCAGTTGTTCCACGCTTTCTTTCCATAGTCTCTGAAGTTTTCTTTCACTGGATCTTATTAATAACTTTTGTTTTGGAGCATTTCATGGTCTGAGCATTTTTCACTATACATAAGGATCAATCTTCCATCAAAAAACTTCAATACATAAAATTTTATTACATCCTGGAAAAAACAAACTGTCCCTCTTTTATGTTACAACACTGTATATTTATTATTATTCTTTCCCTTTCACTTAAATTCTAACATTGTTGCCACTAGTATCGGGACCGCCATCTAACGTTTTTTTTTTCTCAACTTGTGCTTATTTGGTGAATGGTAACACTTAGATCATGCCTGATTTGACAGATAATTAGTTTTATCCTTCCGCTGAACCAATATGGTTGTGTAAACGCTTGAACAACGCTGGGAAATATTGGGACATTACTTTGAAAATCATAGTAATGTTGCAGAATGTGTGCGATGTGTTCAGATGAAGCTCATTTGGATCTTGTCGCATTTGGGGCACAGAAAACCCGCACGCATACATTGAAAATCCGATACACCCAAGACGAGTCACTGTTTGGTGCGGATTTTGGTCCAGAGGCATAATTGGGTCATTTTTCTTCGAAAATGAGCAAGGATTGGCCGTTACAGTCTATGGCGATCGTTATCGGGCCATGTTGAACGAATTTTTGTTCACAAGAATTTAAGAGGAGGATATTAGCAACATTTGGTTTCAACAGTACGGCGCAACGTGCCACACAGCCGAACCTACACTCGATGTTTTGCGCCCTGTTTTTGAAGATCGCATTATCAGCCGCAGAGCTGATGTCGTTCGGCCACCTCGGAGCTGCGATTTGACACCGTTGGACTATTATTTGTAGAGTGCCGTCAAAGATAAATGTTACGCCAACAGGCCAGAGGCAATTGACGCTTTAAAGGACAATATTCGTGAAGCCATTGGTGAAATACAGCTGCACACAATCGACATTATTTTCCATTATTAACCGGAAGGATTTTACTTTCAAATAAAAAAAGAAATTTGAGAAAATATTCAGTAGTTTTTTTTTATAACTTTTTAAAAAAAAAAAATTATTTGGAGGACCCTTTAGTACTTAAAAGAATCCGAGAGTATCGATAGTGTCGATAGTTTTTTTGCAAACTATCGAAACTATCGAGTAGGCCGACTATCGATAGTTTTGCAGCTCTATCGTTCGCCAGTGAATTAAATTTGATGTTAAGCAGAATGCTAAATATGAAGTATAGATAACCAGCAGTTATAATTTAAAATAAATAAATTCTTAAAACAAATAATATACTCGCAGATAACATATATTACTTTGTTGTAATAAGAACAGCAGCAGATGACATCTTATTCGACCATTTACCAGACACCTATTTTTAATAGCATTTCATTCTTTAATTAGATTTTATTCAATGCACCCGCATTTGTGTCTCCGTTTTCATACTGCTCGTATAGTAAATGTGCATGAATATTTCATTGAAAATATCATTGAATGTTTTTGTTTTTCTTTTTGTTTTTTCTTTCAGTTTGTCACTTACGAGTATATGTATGTGTATGAAGGCTGTTTGTATGCGTGTATATAGTTAATTCCCTTGTGAAATTAATTTATTTCGTATTTCTTTTATGCCACCACAACCACCGCCAACGCTACTGTTATTTATTTCCTTCATTAAGCCAAAAGAAACGTGCATTTCAAACAATGCCTTCATACCAAATAGTTGTTCCCTTACCACAGCTCATATCGACCATATCGACTTTTGGTATTCTCTGCTATGAAACTAAGAAAAAATCTTTCAGAGATTTTCCTTCTTTTCAGGAGATTAGTACTCTTTGTTTGCTTTACTTCAATAAGAAGGGAGATATTGAAGAAATAAGTGGGGTTTTTCTTATTAAGCAGTTATAAGTCACGTTGCTTTTTATGGAAATGTTGACAATTATTTGAATTTCTGATTAATTCTGTTGCTTTCCACCATCATTCTCCAGCAGCTGCTTAAGGTAAGCCGGGATAGAATATGATGACATTATGGATTTTTCACGAACAGACGGTTTTTTAATGATGTGCGAAATATTGGTAAATTTCAATTTTGAATTTAAATTTTGTGTAGATAGTAAATATTCAGGAAAAAAGTTCTTTTTTTTTGACTACACTATGCAACAAATGGAAAATAAGTTTCTGACCTTAGATAACTACTATATTTTTTTGATGCGCTATTGTTGCCTAAGTTCAAAAATCATCATTTTATTTGCGTAATGGCAGGATGTTTTCGAATAGATTTCTGCAGTGTGCGCGAACTCCGGGCGAACATATTCTCCGTGTATGCGCACATTTGTCTCTATAGGCCGTTTGTTTTCGCTTTATGTAAGACCTAGGTTTCTGAAAATGCTGATCCACAGGATTTTCATATTCCTCGGTATCACCTTTTATCCCTCTTTAATTTTCATAGGGGTCTTGGAATATATACTCGCGATAAAGTTGTATACCAATGCCAGCAACCACTTGCCATGAATGATGCAGAATTTAACTATCTTTGGGTTAAATTTAAAATCAGGGCACATCTTTTGCATTTCGGGTTCCTGTATAGAAGCCCAAACACGGGAAGAGAGGTTTCCATATCTGGCTTTGACTCTCTTTCCGATTCAATATAGAGTATCCTTGCGAATTACCCGAACAGTGAAATTGTTATTGCTGGTGATTTCAATGTTCATAATTCGTTTTGGCTACGCCATTCAGGCCGCACAACTCCAGAAGGCCAATACTTGAAGCTGTTTGCCGCGCATAACCACCTAGCTTAGATGGGCACCAAAATAACACCCTCGACCTTTTCCTCACTACGCAGCCTGAAAAGTATGTAGTTGAGGTCCTGGCACCTCTCAGAAATTCGGATCACTGTACTGTTTCTGCCTCTTTTCCGTTCTCCACTCTTTGCAACAGCATACACATACAGCTACGAAGCGCTTGTTTTTCAACTACGTGAAAGGTCGTTGGGCTGGGTTTAACGATTTCTATGGGCATTTTAATTGGGAACTTTGTTTCCTTGATTCTATGGATAAGATTTTTTTTTGAATCTTTTTTCTAAAATATGATATTTTTGGAGAGGCTTCTTGATACATCTTAGGACAACTTTGAAATTACTTTTTTGATTTCTTTAAGCCATATGTTAACAAATTCCAAATTTTACCAGTCATTCATTAATAAAGCTGCATACTCGTATAATAGAAAGAAAATAAACTATAATTCCCAATGAAGTGCAGATACCAAGCTTTGAAAATAAAATTTTTTTTGTTGATGCTGATGATTTTTGAAGTTAGGTGAGCATAGCGCATAAAAAAAATAAAGGGTGTTTTTTATAGAGGTATAGAACTTTAAGTTGCAATAAGGCAACGATGGATTTTTCGATTGACTTGAATTTTATTTATCCGAAAAATAATCTTGTGGCATTACATTTTAAATATGAGATCTGGAATATGACCGCCTCGGCTGGCGCGGATGTAGTCCAATCTGGACGTTCAATTTTCGGTGACTTTTTCTAACATTTGTGGCCGTATGTCGGCAATAACACGGCGAATGTTGTCTTCCAAAAAGTCAAGCGTAGACCAATGACTTTACATAGCCCCAAGAAAGTAGTCTAGCTATGTTAAATCACAAGATCTTGGAGGCCAATTTACAGGCCCAAAACGTGAAATTAGGCGGTCACCAAACGTGTCCTTCAATAAATCTATTGTGGCACGAGCTGTGTGACATGTTGCGCCGTCTTGTTGAAACCACATCTCCTGGACATCATGGTTATTCAATTCAGGAATGAAAAAGTTAGTAATCATGGCTCTATACCGATCACCATTGACTGTAACGTTCTGGCCACCATCGTTTTTGAAAAAGTACGGACTAATGATTCCACCAGCTCATAAAGTGCACCAAACAGTCAGTTTTTCTGGATGTAACGGTGTTTCCACATACACTTGAGGATTACATTCACTCCAAATGCGGCAGTTTTGTTTTTTGACGTAGCCATTCAACCAGAAGTGTGCTTCATCGCTAAACAAAATTCGCTTATGAAAATTGTGAACAACGGTAATCTCTCTTTTGCACTATTTGCAGGCGGTGTTCAGGCGTGAGTCTATTCATGATGAATTGCCAAACCAAACTGAGAATAAATCACTTGACAGCTGTTAAATCGGTCGCCATCTTGAAATATCAAAGGTATTTTTGCTTGTTGTATAGTGCAATTATTGCAATTAAGCTTTTTGGTTATTCCAATAATTTTAATTTTCATTAAAAGCCCTTTAAATTTTCTGTGTAAAACAAGTAACCGATGTAATAAAGTCCTATAATGTATTAACTATAAGGATGATTAGTTGATATTCATCAAAGAGATCTTAAAAGAAACTCAATAAAAATGGCTGATGTTATAGGGCTATTAACAAGAAATGCACGCATTTAGCCGGCCTTATTGCTCGTCGAAAAAGTGGGGTTTCGAAGCATTATAAGACCGGTCGCCATATGATCACATCATAAATTCTAAAAATAGAAATTGCGCGCCAACATATGCACATATGTGTGCCGCTGTGGTATGGTAGGTAAGACACCCGCCTACCAACCAGAAGGTCGTCGGTTCACTACTATGCCAGAGCATCTTAAAAAGAAAAAAGTTTTTCGACAGCGGTATCACCTCATAACATTAGCTAGTAACTGTTTATGAGTATAAAATACTATTGAAAACTTCTCTAAGTGCATTTGCCGTTCGGAGCCGGCGTTAAACTGTATGTCCCTTTCAATGAGTTTAAAAATAGAATCAGATGCAGCTCATTGA
Organism: Wohlfahrtia magnifica; assembly: GCA_023159175.1. Lineage (NCBI taxonomy): Eukaryota > Metazoa > Arthropoda > Insecta > Diptera > Sarcophagidae > Wohlfahrtia > Wohlfahrtia magnifica. The sequence goes on along the minus strand of JAKWBJ010000052.1, from coordinate 1,289,531 downwards.
CTGAGAGAAGTCCCCCCATGTTCCTTCATGGATTGTTATGGGAATTAATATATAATATATACACAACACAGAGCTTAAATAGTTATGATAAAGTATTACGCTACTAGCTCGTATCGGTACGTCTTGCCCACCCAACCTGAACATGATAACAGAATCCATACAATATTGCATAAACAATATCATGATCCCAAAAAACACAAGCTGTGAGCCCAAATGAAATTTTCAAACAGAAATCATCATTATCCTTAAGCGAGAATAAATATATCAAAAGTCGTATTTAAATAAATTCATCACAAAATAACAAATAAAAAAAAAAACATAAAAACATCGAGCAACATCGGAAGATGTTTTGATGGCGGTCGGAGTTGTTTCAAGTAAGTTTGTTTTTGTTGATCTTTCTTTTGTTTTAGTTTTTTTTTTTTTTATAAATTATCAAATACGTTTAGGGTACCCGGTAAAAAAATTAATTTTTAATTTTTCTTTTGGTTTAATTTTTGCATGTAAAGGGTCCGCCAAATACATTTTTTCTTTTTTTTTTTTTGAAAATGCTATAAAAAAAAACTACTGAATATTTTCTCAAATTTCTTTTTTTGTTTGAAAGTACAATCATTTCGGTTAATAATGGAAAATAATTTCATTCAAATGGCTGCCTTGGCTGGCCATGTAGTAGCCTACACGACCGGTCCAATTTTTAAGCACATTATCGATTGTGTGCAGCTGTATTTCAGCAATGGCTTCAAAAATATTGTCCTTTAAATCGTCAATTGTCTTTGGCTTGTTGACGTAACACTCATCTTTGACGGCACCCCACAAATAATAGTCCAACGGTGTCAAATTGCAGCTCCGAGGTGGCCAAACCACATCAGCTCTGCGGCTGATAATGCGATCTTCAAAAACAGGGCGCAAAACATCAAGTGTAGCTTGGGCTGTGTGGCACGTAGTGCCGTCATGTTGAAACCAAATGTTGCTAATATCTTCCTCTTAAATTTTTGTGCACAAAAATTCGTTCAACATGGCTCGATAACGATCGCCATTGACTGTAAGGGCCACTCCTTGCTCATTTTCGAAGAAAAATTGCCCAATTATGCCTCTGGACCAAAATCCGCACCAAACAGTGACTCGTCTTGGGTGTATCGGCTTTTCAATGTATGCGTGCGGGTTTTCTGTGCTCCAAATGCGATAATTTTGCTTGTTTACATAGTCGCCAAAATCAAAATGAGCTTCATCAACACATCGCACACATTCTGCAACATTACCATGATTTTCAAAATAATGTCGCAATATTTGCCAGCGTTGTTTAAGCGTATACACAACCATATTCGTTCAACGGAAGGGTAAAACTAATTATCTGTCAAATCAGACATGAGCTAAGTGTTATCATTCACGAAATAAGCACTAGTTGAAAAAAAAAACACGTTAGATGGCGGACCCTATATATTAGAAATATAGGTGGCGTTAAATATCAAAAATGTTATCTGTTGTGCACTAAATTAAAAAGAAAATAACGACTATTGATAGAGTTCAAATGCATGCATATTACAGTCCCAATGGGAAAAATAAAATCAATATCAAAACACAAACAATAATATTTGAATTTACTCAACTTATTTTTATTGATTTATTTCTTGTTGCTTTTATTTTATTTATATTTTAATTTTAATTTTAAAGTTTTACTTCAAAATACACAGGAAAATAGATTTACTTCACCTGAAGGAAACAGAAATATAGAGACTGTATGTATATGTATGCATGTGTGCAAATTGATTAACACATACATACACATTAAAAAAAAAATAGGAAACTCTGAGGTATAAAAATCACTAGTAAAGAGATTAGGAATTAAATAAACACACACATACACATATACTTATATATAGAGAGACAGACAGAGAGAAAAAGCAATAATACTCTCATACTTAAACTATAAAACTTAAAGGCTAAAAGTGAGATATTGCGAGAGACTGGAAGCGAGAGCGAGAAATTTGTTAAACATTTATAATAAAACAAGAGTACAAACACAAACACACACTCATAAAAGCGTAAATAAAAAAGTTTTGCTGTTTTTTTTTTCAAAATTAAAACACGACTTATACAGAAGAGCCGATTGTAGTAAAAACAATTGCATCCTATAAGAGCATATTATACCAGTAGTTTAACAACAACAACAAAAAGAGAAAAAATTAAAATAATAATATAAAATTACAACAATACTACAAAGTTTAGTGTTAGTAGGTACTTATGAAAATAAATTGTTGTGTAGCTTAGTATGTATTTTTATAAGAACTACTATTACACATAAGTGCAGACTTGGGACTTACAACAAACTCACATGAAATAAAACCATAAAGGACGCCAGACAGAGGCTGCCAAGCAGACAGACAGACAGACATACAGACAGCAGAAAAAACAAAAAATAAAAAATAAATAAAACAAAAAAAGAAAACTATTTGTAAAATTACAAAAAACTTTAGTTTGTAAAAAGTATTGAAAATGTTGTAAAACAAATAAATTTAAAAGCACAGTGGGTCCTTAAAGAAATTAAAACTTGAATGTAAACAATAATGAAAGTTAAAGCATCAAAATAATTCACAGTGGGTAGTTATTTTGAAGCAACATAAAATGTAAACATTTTTCGACGTTTAGTCGAAGTACATACAAACAAATATTTTAAAATTTTGTTTTCGGTGTCACAAAATCATAATAATTGTGTATCAGAGATCGGCCATGATCGCTTGCTTGCTACTCATACTCACTCAAGAATTTATAAGTATAAGTGAGTACATATCATTCAAATTTGACTACTCATATTCATTCATACTTACAATAACGTTGATTCATAAGTATGAGTAGCAAAGACCATGAATCCAACGTCATACTCATACCCATAGTATTCACTAATTTCACTGAAAGTACTTATAGTACTCATAAATGATTCACATGATTCAAAAATACTCATGATTAAGTATGGGCTTCTCAAAACAAAAAGAAAACACACAACCTTATCATGGGATTCAAATGTTCATATTCGAATCACACTCAGTTTGCACTGTCTACGCACAATGATTACAGATTAGTCATAGCGTCATAAACATTTCTAAGTATGAGTATGTTGAGTATTTAAAGCTTTAGATAGACATACATATGTCTATGAGTAGTCAGTGCAATTAGTATGAATGAGTATGAATATAAGAATTTATGAATAACGATTTGAGTATACTCATGTTTTCAGTTCATTTGCATTAGATCGCTGATATGGTAGGTATGGATTTTTTTCTTAATTCCATAAAAAAAAAATACTTAAAAACAGAATATTTGCTACTATTTTTGTTGTTTAAGCAGCAAATATATTATTTTCCTCCCCGTTGGTAAGTCCAGCGACTTAAGACCAATCAACCCTTCATCGTTTATGCTAAAGACATTAAAAAGACTGCTGGACCTTTAGAGTTACTTTCCGACACGTACGAGTAGCATGCGTATGTTATGTTTATTGAAACTGCCTCCGCAAGTTTCAAATTTCTTCTTGTTTATTGTGTGATTGTGAAGTTTTTGCGTAACCCCGATGTTGAGGTTGTCTGCCCTGTTAGGCGATTGCCGAAGCAAAGAACCACCAGGATGGAATGTGTAGGAGCTGACAAAAGTAGAGCCGTCCCTTACTGTGATTTATTCCAGTGAGCACAGTGCTGGTAGAACTGGGGCGCGAGGGGAGCCAGATTGTTACGTAGGGAGACAACCTTCCCATTATTACTTGGGGTAAATATCTGAGTACCATCAGTGAACTTATGACTTACTGTCTAAGCATAGTGTCCAAACGGTCTGTTCTGAAAGGACTTTCTCTGAATCCCACTAACACGGAGTAAGATTTTTTTACTATGAAGCATAAAGTACCAGAATTTAGGCTGCCTACGCTCAATGTGGCTGTACCGAGAGTTAAGCAACAAGTGCAATATTAAGAAATCATTCTGCACAGAAAGCTTTTTGGTAAACCAAGAGCTGGGGAAAGAGTCAAAAAGAATTTGATTGCACCTTACAACAGTACGGGGCACTTGACCAGCGCTGCTGACTCTTTTCGTCATCTATGACGTTGATATTTACCACCATAGTTAGACCCATACTTTACTATGGGTTCATTGTATGGTGAAGACAATCGGAGAAAGGTTATGTGCTGAAGAAGTTGGAAAAGGTTCAACGATAAGCCTTGATTGGGGTCTCTGAAGAGTTGCGGACAACGTCTACCGAGTCCTTTAATGTTTTCCTCAATTACCGGCCGCCGGCTATTACGGCGAATCATATAGCCTGTGATGCCATGCTGAGTAATTAAGTCACAGTTTAACCTTAGTATCGTCAGGTTAGCAACCTCACGGAGCCCAAGGCACGAGCGAAGACAATACGTCCACCAACGTCCTCACATACTCGTATGATCAAAATCATCTGTGAGTACCAAATTCAAAGGCAAGTTATCTGGACATGACCCCCTTGGTAAAGTGTCGGAAACTATCTAAATTACTACCGATCTATGGGTCGCGGCACTCGGTTAAGAATGTAGCTCCACATCACGCTAGCGCTCCCCCGTAATTGGGATATAAACCACAGCCACCTTGTTGCCCTCACAAGACGTCCTCATCATAGTCAGGCAGGAACCTAGGTCCCTGTAGCTCCTAAATGTCGTGGTACCAGAATTAAGCCTCCGCTCAGGCTATGTAGCGTAAAAGCGGCTACTAGCAGCACGGATTATTACACCTCTTCACTACTGGTTGTTAAGTACAGGACGCTTGTTCCTGGGAAAATTTTCTGGCAGAATTCGCTGAAGAAAGACATGAGGAGCTTGTGATTCTCTACCGATGGTTCTTAAATGAAGAATAGAATAGGATCTCGCAAAGTCTACCTTATCACTGCAGAATTTTTTAGACGGAGGTGAAGGCCATTTTGGCAATCACTAATTGGCTATGCGTCTATACGGACACTCGGGCGGCAATCAATTTTCTGAAATCTATGTTCGCTAACTCCCGAACGATGTGAAAATGCCATTCGCCACTTATGGCAATAGCACCGGTACAGGTTCTTCCGGTAAGAAAAAGTCTTAGTAAAGTTTGTGATCTTTATCTTAAGTGCTATGTTCTTCAGAAGATGGAGACAGATTTTTTCCAACTGCCATGCCAGAGAGCCGTGGCCGGTTGTTGTTTGGAGGAGAACGCCCTGTGGTGGGTATGCTCTCTAGTTATTGTCCAGAAGGCAGACATACGGTCCGTCCTGGGCTTAGTACGAGTAGATCAACGTTATGTAATTATTACTGTGAGGAGGAGCCGGCAATTACTTCTGCTTTCGAGGATAAGGTTGAGTCCTAGGAAGGCACCTTATACACTGCGAATTGTTGCCGTAAGTACCGGTAGGTTGTATCGGTCGCTTCGCTATCGAAACCAGCTGGGAAACGATGGGCAAATATTGCCGATTTGCTTTTTCCAGAATCATTGTAGTATGCAACAACACAGTGTGCCTATTTGGCCTAAGTTGGCTGGTCCTAGGATCACAAAGCATCTCCACTTATACGGTTCACTACACAATGAGTCTATATGGCTTAAGTGGCCTGGATCTAGGACCACAAAGCATTTCCAACTTACACGTTTCACAGCTGCTGATTTTGATTCTTCCCAATTAAATTCCTCTTTTTTAGTTCCTGAATACTTGCTCGTCTGCAGGTGTTTCCTGACCGACCACAACATCTGGAGTCTTGAGGATTCAACCTGAGCACTATTCTGGTGATACCGTCGGCATTTCCTTGAGTCTTGAGGGTTCAACCTGAGCACTATTCTGGTGATACTGCCGGGATTCCCTACTGCCTATAATTAATGAATTAAAATTGGGTGTGAGTGGCCAAAATCTCTTCTTTATATCGCTTTCTTTGCTTTTATAAAGCACTTCAATGTATTTATAATGACACACAAAACTCTAAATTATCTAAGGACCCAGTGTGCTAAATACAAGGCAACCTGATAAGTTTCTTTTTTATTTTCGTTTTTCTAACGAACAAAATATGGGTACAACGATCAGGATCCTTGATAAAGTTTTTCTCCTTTAAACCATTTTATTTCAATCTTTTTTCATTAATTTTTACCAGAGTTGTTTACAAGCTGAACGTTTACCTACACACACCCCCACAAAAGTAAAAACACAACCACACATACAAAAATACTTAAAAAAAGGAGCACTTGTACGAATCCTTGTCCTTATGCCGTAGTAGCGAAAAGAAGCCAGCAATACTTTCAAATGTGTATGAGAATATTTTAAAAAGCAAAATATTTATTTAAGTTTGCAATTGCCAGACAACGAACACAACTCGTACCCGTACAATAGTTAGGAAGCAAAAAAATACAGTCGTGGCAACGATAGAGGAGAGAAACAAAAGTTGACCAGAGAAAACATGCATGAACAACAAGGAACAACATGCAGGCAACGTTAGTTTAGTTATTCGCTGCAAATTTGAGGGTGTTTCACTGGCAACTACAAAAATAACAACAACAAAATGTTGTTGTGTGTAAAGTAGCAAACAGTTAAAACAAACAAACATTTTTTCTATGTTGTTCTTGTGTGTTGTCCTTTTACGTTGCTGATACTGCTATAGGTAATGGTGACTGTAATGACGTTATCGGAGTTGCTTACAGTGGAAAAGAAAGCAAAAAACTGGTATAAGTGGGAAGGGAATTAGAATACTTTTGAGATTTCGCAAAATTTGATTATAAAATAGAAAAGGTTCGTATTTTAAAAGGCATAAATTGTCGCACAAATTACACGGTACTACAAAAAAGTACAAGTTTCAAATACTTGGTAAATAATACTATTTTTCTGATAGACGCTATTGAGTAGAACAAGGATCTGTTTTTGAAATTTTCGAAAAATCCAAAATCTGCTCCAAAATCTCGAGTTGCGGGTAAAAAAATGGTTTTTCACACCTTCATGAACTTAAGAGCTAATAACTTAGCTGAATACAACCAGATTTTAAGTTTCTTTTCCAATTTGGAAAGAAGAGAAGCAACTCATGAAATCATGCGTTTATTTCAAAATTTTACTTTTTATTTTTAAATACAGTTTCAGAGTAATTAAAAAAAGACGGCAGTTCTCTAAAAATTGTATGATTATTTCATAAGTTGCATTACTATAAAGCTTAATAACTGATTACGGATTTCCAAGCCTCAAGCCTTATTTAATTGAAAACTTAATACAATTCTTTAATAAGATTATAAAAAGTACGGTGCCTGTATAAAATATTGCGCAAAAACACATCTTAATTTGAAAAATGTTGAAAAAATTTGGCAAAAAAATTTGCTTGTTCAAGAAATATAGCCCGATTCTATTTTGGTACTTAAACGACATATATAGGGTGAGCCATTTAAAAATTTAAATGTAAAAATGCAACAAAACAAAGACGGTTTTAAATTTTGCCAAATTTATTCTTTGGTTGTGAAGTACAATTGTTGCGGTTAGAAATGAAATATTATTTCATTCATATGGCCGTCCCCACAGTACCCCAATCAGTTGGAACAATTTTCGAGTACTTTTTCGAGCGTATAGGGTCGTATCTCGGTAATAACTCCACGGATGGTAGCCCTCAAATGCTCGATTGTCTGTAGTTTGTCGGCATAACACTTGTCTTTAACAACGGCCCACAGAATATAGTCCAACGGTGTCAAATCGCAGTTTTTTGGTGGCCAACTGCCATCACAAGTTCAGCTACTTAAATGGCCTGCAAACGTTTGACGCAATAAATCGATTGTGGCATGAGATGTGTGGCAAGTTGCATCATCCTGTTGAAACCAAACATCGCTCATATCAATACCATGAAGAGTGGGAACACAAAAATCGGCTATCATGGTGCGATATGTGTCTCGGTTGCGCCGTCATCATTTTCAAAGAAATATGAGCCAATAATGCCTCCGCTTAAGAAGCCGCATCAAACATTTACTCGTAATGGAACACGTTTGGTTTTTCTGAGCCACAAATACGGCAATTTTGCTTACTGATGTACCCACCACGTTGAAAATTAGCTTTCTTTTGTCTTTATTTTGGAAATAAATTTGCAATAAATCTCAACGTTGCTCAAACGTAGATCGATTCATTTGGTTTAGAGGAGATAGTATACTGTTTTCTGAGGCAGATTAGTATGACATAAATATTGCCAGATTCGAAATAACCGTTGGTTTATACTTAAGCCGATAGATATCCAACTTGTTATATCATTTAAAAGGTTTATTTCTCTTCTTTCTGAAAAGAAATTAAAAATCGGGCTATATTTAGCCAAGTTGTTAGCTTATAAGTACGAAAAACCGGTTTTTTTTTACTCATAGCTTCAGATTTTGGAGGTGTTACGAAAATTCAAAAAACGGGTCCTTATTCTACTCGATAGTATGATTCTCCGTAAAATCTTTTTTTTGTAGCACAGTGTTATCTCTTTATCTATATAAAAATAAAATGTCCCATTTTCGTCATTTCATAACTCGAGAACCACATACATACGTCTTAAACATGTAATTTAGGTGATGGTTTTTTCAGCTGAGCGGTGCCACGCCCATATAAAATTTTTAATAATACCATACGTTTTTATCTTTTAAACGGAAATAGTAAGAGTTTCTAAATTTGGCCCAAATAACTTTGCGGTCTGTACAAACCATCAGTCAAAAAGTGGACAGAATTAGACAAGTGGGAGTGGCACCTCTCATACAAAGTGAATATTGCTTTTTTTAGATCTAGAGAGCGGTAATAGTAAAAGTTTTTAAATGTGATTTAAACAATTTCTTGTCAGTACAAATCATTAGTTTTAAAGTAGAATTGGATAAAAGGGCGTGGCATCTCCCGTGCATAGTAACTATGTATTTTTGTTTATCTTGAGAACGGTAATAGTAAAAGTTTTTAAATTTGATTCAAAGAACTTCTTGGACAGGACACATCATCAATTAACAACTGGTCGAGACCAAATAATTGGGCGTGGCAGCTCCCTGGCATAGTAGCTATATATTTTTGTATATCTTTAGAACGGTAATAGTAAAAGTTTCTAAATTTGGTTTAGACAGCTTTTGGACATCATTAGTTTTAATGTGGAATTGGATAAGTGGGCGTGGCAGCTCCCAGACATAGTAACTATATATTTTTGTATATCTTGGGAACGTAAACAGTAAAAGTTTCTAAATTCGATTTAAAACTTCTTGAATAGAGCACATCATCACTTTCTCTATCATATCGGCCGGTATATCACGAATAAATTCTTCACTATTGGCTTCCAGTGCGTCAACCGTTGCCGAATTGTCCATATAGACTTTAGACTTAACATAGCCCCACAAAAACTAGTCTGAAAGTGTTAAATAACACGATCTAAGTCGCCAATCGACCAGCCCCAAATGTAAAATAAACTTTTCACCGAACTCGCCTCTCAATAGAGTCATCGTTTCGCATGCAGAAAGACAAAAAATTTGCAAACATCGCACGGTGGCGCTCGCCATTCACAGTAATGTTTCTGCCTTCATCGTTTTTGAAAAAGTACGGTCCAATGTTGCCACCGGCCCATACTGCAAAGCCTCTGGCTGCTCTTCACACCAAACACGGCACTTTTGCTTGTTCAAGTAGCCATTCAATCAGAAATGAGCTCCGCCGCTGAACATAATATTCCGATAAAAAAAATCATCCGACTGAATTTTGATGATAAAATTCAATAAAGTGCAAGCGTTATTCGCTTGTAAGTCGATTCATGGTTATATTATAGACCAATCTTAACATGTTTGACAATAACATTTTACACGCAAACAGCTTAGCTGCCAAAAGAAAATTGCTAAAAAAAAATCACCCGGTATTTATTCTTACCTAAAGGGTGGGCAAATTTGAGCTACAGAAGAAAATTTGCTTAAAAACATATTTATTTGAGAAATTCAGTTTTATTCATACCATTATACTATAGAAATATGGAAATTAATAATGGAATATGATGTCAGGAAATTGTTCACCTCGAGCACTTCGACAGATTGTCGCTCTTTTCATAAAATTTTGAAACAAATTTTGCAACATTTCTTTGCTTATCTCGTCAATGCAGCGCCGAATTTCAATTTCAAGGTGTCATTTGCTTGTGGTTTTTTCACGTACGCCCGGTCTTTGAACTGGCCCCAGAGAAAATAATTCAGCGGCGTTAAGTCACAAGAACGAGGCGGCCAATTGACATCACCAAATCGAGAAATTATGCTACCGCGAAGTTTCTCATGCAATAACTGAATTGTTTGACTGGCTGTAAGGCTTGTGGCGCCATACTGCTGAAACCAAAGGTCACTGATGTCAAAATTAGCCAATTGTGGGCACAAAAATTGATTATCACGTTTTGGTAGCGCAGAGAATTCACGGTGACGGCATTTTTTTGCTCATTCTCGAAATAATACGGACCCATGATGCCGCCTAACCACAAACTGCACCATATGTTCACTTTCTGGGATTCGTATATGGATTTTTTGAGCCCCATAAACAATTTTGTTTGTTTACATAACCGCCTTATTGCAAATGGGCATCATAACTAAAAATGATTTTGTTGAAAAGTGTGGTACAAAATTTTTTGAAAAGAGCGCACTTCTGCCGACGTGCTTGAGGTAGACATTTGCCAGACATCGTATTCCATTATTAGTTCCCATATTTCAGAAAAAAAAAAATCCGTTTTTAAGCCAATTTACTTCCTAACCTCAAATTTTCCCACCCTTTATATATGTGCTCTTACCGACACGTGTTCTAACATATATACAAATAAGTTGCCCTTTAGTGATGGGTAATTTTTGTGTATTAGTTGTGTTCATTCCTTTAAATTCTTTTTGTTCTTATACCCACTGTGCTGTTTCATAAGGTATGTGACTAAAAGAATACTCGAAAACGTGTGTGTGTATGTATAAGAGAGTGAGAGAGAGGGAGGGAGAGGCAGAGAGAGAGAGTGCAAATGTATGCAGAGTTATGTGGCTTGAAATGCAAAAGTTTGTTTGTTTATTTGTATTTGAAGATTTGTGGTAAAACGACGACAATACTTGGTGCTGGTAAAACGCACTCCATACTGAGCCCAGGCCTCTTTCCACACAAATGCAAGTATAAACCTACAAGGAACCCTCTATTTCTACTTAATTCTAGATACTCTTTATATTTTGCTGTTGTTGTTAAATATGTTGCACAATTGTTGTTGTTATTTTATTGTTTAGTTAACTATTCCTCGATGGTACACAAGGTAGAATGCGGGCGTGATATAATACTCTGGTGATTGTGATGATTACTAAGATGCTGTTGCTGTTGTTTTTGTTGTTGCTGTGTGTATTGTTTGTTGTTGTTAGCTGCTAGCCAACTATTTTTGGTCTTAGCCATTGTTGATGTTGTTGTTGTTGTTGCAGTTTTCTTTGTTAAATTGTTAGATTTATTAGGATCGTTTTGTTGGTTCTGGTGTTGCTGTTGCTGCTGATGTCTCACATAACGTACCTTATGGTGATTTGTGTGATGCACATAAATACCAGCATCACGCAACTTCCGGTATAACGATATATATTTGCCAGCTGTCGTTGTCCTAGGAACTATATACTTTTCACAGAATCTTGTTTTGCTTGTAGCCGCTTCACTTAACTTATCGTATGTCAGTGCCTGCAGAAAGGTCAATACGAATGTGTAGCAATTGTGTTTGTCCTCATGATAGTGTGACACTGTCCACATGTCCGGCTGTTGGCAAATCTACAAAACAACACAAAACAAAACCAAATAAAATTTTATTATTAAAACAATACGACAAGGAAGAAAAAGACAAGAAGAAAAGGAAGCTTAGATAACAAATGGCTGGAAATAATAATAAAAAAATAAGTATAAAACTAGGAAATATTTATTATCGGTTCTAGTATTCAGTGGATTTAGTGTGGTTCAGTCAAATAAAGTTTAAGTGAATTTTACTACTTTCTTCTATCACAGCTCTTAGAAAATATTGAATGAAAATTGAGGAAAACTAAGAAATAAATGAATTATATACTGATTTCGTTTAAAACTTTGCGGTCATTATTTTAAATAAAAAAATAAGAAAATAAGTAATGACATTTCTAATTAGTTAGTTTACTATGGAAACTCATAAGAATGATAAAAGCTCAACCGAGAACACAGCGTTCTTACAGCGTTAAATCGACACCCACCATTCTCTTCTTCGAAGACTATACGTCAAGGTTCAATTGGCCGATAGTGTAATAATTTCATATCGCTATGGCTGAAATACGTATGCCTGTAAAGATTGTCGAGCCTTGCATAAGATCTTCGGTAGAGTTTAATACTTTTCGCTTCATTACAGAACAGACTGTTGAGGTGCGCTCACCAGTTTATCGCTTATAGATTTCAAGAAAGCCTTTGATCGACGGCAGCATATGGTGAATTGTGGTCCTTACACTCACTAAAGGTTTATATAGCAATGCATCTTACAGAGTTGGACATGGCAAGCTATTAAGCGGAACGATGCAAGTGGGAATTGGATACCGGCAAGGGGGTATCTTGTCACCACTGCTATTTAATATAGTTCTGAACACGATTCTTGAGAAAGTTCTCTTCCATGGCAGAGGGATAGCATATCTTAACAACATCGATTATGCGTATGACATTTGTATCCAAGCTTACAGTTTTCCAGATCTTTTGGCAAGTTTGAGAATAAATGTTGTAAAGACTAAAACTTTCTGTATTAACGCGACGTTCCGGGAATTATTTGTTATTGTCCGTCATTTCTGCTATCTGGGGCGTATTATCATATAATCGCAAACGGAGATTCAAGCGAGGATACTGAGAACCGCTTGCAGAAAGTATGTCAAACTATACGCCGTCTAAGAACAATTTGGAAATCATCCATATTACCGTTACATACGAAAATGTAGGTATTCAATGCTAATGTAGTTAGTTAGTTATTTACAACGGGTAGCCAGAACTAGTCCACTCTACTTGGGTCCCACTGTGCTACCCGAAACGAACCAGACGCATACATAAAGTAAGAAAGCCCGCTGACATTTACATCAGCTAGGTCCGATAACGATTGCAGAAACGGACCGCCACGGAGAGCTTTCCTAATATCCAAAAGATTCGGACACTGGTATAGAAAATGCTCGACAACTCCTAAAGTAATCATTAAACGGTAGACCCAATTCTACAAGCGTGTGTACCAGCTACCCGGTGCTCAGTAATAAAAGCCACCAGAATTCGTAGTCTCGATACAGAGCACGTGGGTTCATTCTCCCATCTCAGCATGCATTGCAGCACCAGAAGTTTGCATCCCGACCCGATAGTCAATCCCCTCGCTTCCAATTCGTCCGCTACATAATTCTCCCGAGTGTCAAAGTAACCACTTACCCAGATAATCTTTAGGTGTGCAGTTATCAACGATTATCATCATCATCATCGTATTCAAGTGTCGTAAGATGACCCAATGCCAACCATAGGTTGCGAAACCTGGAACGCTGCTACGCACGATATGAAAAAGTTACAAGTTTTCATGGACCGCTGTCTTCGCAAGTTTCTTGGCATTTTTTGGACGATAACTGTGTCCTATCAGCAGGTTTGGCAAAAATCCGGGTTTTAAAGAAAACCCAACCCACCGGGTTTTATTGGGTTTTTTGATGTTTTTTTTTTTTTTTTGGTTTCATTAGGTTTTATAACTGCTTCCTAATTTTGTTCAATTCGCCAATATTTTTCAGTTTTTCGTAAAATTACGTTGTTTTAGTACTTATAGTACAATTTTGCACTCTTGGTCGGATCTGCTAATGTACTAAGGTCTGCTAATGTAGACTGCAATTACTTCGTATGAACAGTGCATTATGACAAAAACGACCGGAATACAAAGACAGACGTGATTAAGTTATTCTTTTACATGACAATGCTCGACTTCATGTCGCAAACATTGCCAAACGATTGTCAGAAACGCTCAAATGCCACACTTGCCATATAATCTGAACATTGGTCTGACTTTTGGCTGTTTCACGGATACAATATCTTTTAGCATTTCACGGAATCACTTCTTTTCAAGAAATATAAAACCGATTTCAAAGTTGAAGCTCTTCGACAGACGAGAGGTTTTTTCGAAGCAGGATCGGAAATTGGCTAAGAGGTAAGAAATCGATGTAAGTAGTGATTTCATTTTGGAGCTAAAAATAGCGGATCAAATTAATTTGTACTCCCCATACGTAAACTATACTTATTTTTGCTGTAAATAAACTACGAAAACCTTTAAATAAAAAATTCCGGGTGGGTTTAATTGGGTTACCCAGTGGGTTGCCAACCCTGCTAATCATACGCTTTGGCGCAGAACAAAACAAGAACTCTTATCGATTGAGATGAAGATGCGTAAATAGCGCTGGATTGGTCACGCTCTTAGAAGGCAACTGAATGATATTAGCAGAAATGCCAGAGATTGGAATCCACAGGGCAGCAGAAAATGGGAACGCCAAGCTTTTACATGGAGATGACAAATTAATGCCGAGTTAAGCGGATGCGGCAAGAGTTGTAGAGAAGTGAGGGAGCTAGCACAAAACAGAGAGTTGTTCATAGAATTTATTGAGGCTCTCTGCTCTGTTTGGGATTGATTTGAACGTATTACCTACACTGACGTCAAAAAGGTGATCTCTGATAGTCGCATTTTCCGGACTTAAACTTTTTTTAATTGCATTGGTTTTCTAAAATATTTGAAAGCTTATGGATAATCTATCACTATCAATCACCTTTACAATTTTAATTAGTTTTTCGTTATTTTTTTTAATTTTCTTTTTTTTAATTCAATAACTAACTGTGATATATACAAGTATGTATGTATGTATGTATGTATGTATGTATATGACAAATAAATCTTCTTACCTCAAATAACACTTGATCCCAGTAATCATACCAGGGTTCAGGAACATCACCTACTAATAAACATTGCCACCATTCGGACATATTGTCGGTGCGATGACGTCGCAAGCCATGACGATCAAATTCAACGACACAGCCAGTGGAAGTTGTAACAGCAATATGCAAATCTGTGGTATTGTTATAATCACTGCCATAGCACAAATAAACAGTTGAGAGAAAATAAAAAACAAAAAAAAGAAATCAAATCAAATGAGAGAAAAAAAAATCATTTTAGAAACTCACACAGTGTGTCTGACACTTACTTGAGGAAATCACCTGTAGTGGGTCGTAAAACGATAGCACATGGATATTGATTGGCTCTAACAAATGGATACGGCAAACGAAATGGCAATAGACGACTATTGGCCATTAAATGAGAAGTTAAAGTATTTCGATTTAAATCATCCTCATCATCATCATCATCATCACCATCATCATCATGCTCATCGTTGGTATCACTATCATTGTGGCTGCTGCTATTGTCTTTATACTGCTGGTGCTGATGCTGATGCTGATGCTGATGGTTATTGGCATTGTCATCTTTATTAGAATCAATTGAATGACGACTATTTTCAACAGCAGCACTACTTTGTTGCTTGTTTTTTACCGATATTTTCTTATTCTTACGTCGTTGGGCAGCGCCTGTTTTAGTCCCAGTCCCTGAACTGGTATCACCAGCACCACCACTACTGGGATATGTAGCCAGGGCTGTTTTACATTGTGGACAAATGTGTGGCAATGTAAAGCAGAAAACTTTTACGTTGCAATGATGAAAGCATAAAATGCCCGGATCTGAGGTAATTGTGGTCATTGTTTTTGTTCTTGTTATTGTTGTTGTTGGCGTTGTTGTCATCGTATCAGTAATTTCTCTAGACACTGAACCACTACTACTACTACTACTACTACTACTACTGCGACTATTTCTTGTTGCTACTGACGCTACTGTTGTCATCATAGTTGTGGCTGTTGTAGTCATTGTTGTTATTGTTGTTGCTGCTGCTGTTGCTTTTGTTGTTGCTGTAGTTGTTAACATGTTGTTAGTATCCCTTTTGTGACCAAAATAAATTGATTCACTTTTACCTGTGCCCGTGTCTCTTCAATGGTTATGTACGTCTGTCTGATGATGTTCTTAATGTGGTAATGTGTGTATGTGTGAGTGTGTGGTGTATCCTTTTTGTGCTTCTTTTTGTCCTTTTATTCTATTTTCCTTTAAAAAACTTTGTTTACCAACTTTTTTCTTTTTTTGGTTGTTCGTTTGGTTTGTTAGTCGGTCGTCGGTTGGTGGGTAGGTTGGTTAGTTGGTTGGCTCGTTACTTCAATCGTTCGTAGAAGTTGTTTGATAATCTGAAATAAAAACGTAAAATTCTTGTAACTTCAAATTGACATTAATGTTTGACAATTGTTACAGTTTCATTTCAGTTTTAGAGGTAACTTTTGTTCTTTTTCTTTACTTTTTCTACTATTCAACGTATTATTGTATAGCAAAAACAGGGAACTGTACTCAACCTACTCTCCGGGTAAAATTCTAAATGAATGCTTAGAGTGGCACTTTTCCTTGTAAGTTCCTATATTTCGTTTTAAAAACCATTAAGAAAAATCTTTTGTATCCTTCACAATAGTTTCTTCGTTTTTGTGGTTTTATACTGCAATCGATTTAAATAAAACTGCTAAAGCGAAATGGTTGAGTGAGTGGTACATAAAACTTTCTAGCACTAAAACGTACCACAAATTTAAGAAAAATTATGACAATTTTTTTTTAATTTTTTACAAAATAACCAATAAAAATTAAAAAAAAAGAAACTTTCTGGTGGCTTATTTGATCAACATTGCCACCATGATATTGTCATCGAAGAATCATCATCAGAAAAACAGTATTAAGTCGAAATTCGTATGAAGTTATTATAAAAATAAAAAATTTAATTGATAAATCCTCGTGTCAATGACACAAACAAAAGTAGTTATGTATGACAACATCATTGAATGTCACCATACTAAGGAAAGTTGAAATTTAGAGATATTGTCTGTTATGATTTAACTACATGCTGAAAATTTACGACATTGTCTATTATGTGACGACTATATGCTGAAATTCAGCGACATTGTCTGTTATGATTCGACTACATGCTGAAAATTGACGACATTGTCTATTATGTGACAAATATTTGCTGAAATTTGGCGACATTGTCTGTTATGAGTCATCTTTAAGCTGAGCGATGCTGGATTTTGTTTACTACACCTTCCCATTAAAAGCAGATAAAGCACAATGACTTTTGATGATATTGTGTCTTAGGACTCACTAATGCACGCAAGCCTATCATCTATGACAATGTGGATAATTAAGTTAAAGAGAAAGACAATTAATCGTCAACCATCCATGAGATACGTATTTACGCTGAAAATGGTAAGTCATTGAAGACTTACGATGAATTCTTTTTGGTGTCATATATCTCGTCAACAACCACTGGATTTAGCATCAAAAGAGTTATTGAGTCAGTTTTGAGTAACGCTCATCATATGGTTAGACAAGAGCGGAAAAGATGGTTATCCCTTTGTGTAAGGCATAGTTGAACATATAAGCTCGTACAAGCCTTATCTGGCTGAGAATTATATATCGTTTGTATATATTTACGCTATACAAACGAACGAAAATGAACAGATAATATAAAGCAACAAATACTATTTAGTTATTTATTATTATTTGGCGATGATACCGCGAAAACATTACAATGCTAAAGTAAATATCACCACCAAATAGCAAGGATCTTCACCACTACGCAAAAATCATATGGTGGAAGCTACAGTGGATTAATCATCTACTTAGCTTGTAACATCAAATTGGAAAGCCAATATGCTCCCTAGAGGAGTGACGGATAAAAAAATAAATACTATCACTTAAAGTAGTGGAATTCATCAATAGGCTTTTTAGTTATTGAAATTATTTTCCTTCAAAAATATCTAAGTATAAATCAAAGTCTTGTGACTTGAAATCCTTTTTCCTGTTGAAAGCGTACAGAGTTTTATAAACAATTTAAAAACCATATTCCACTCAATACAGCACAACTTCTTTAAAGTGGTTTTGTTTCGCTATAACGATAGTTGTTTGGTTCATTGGTTGAATGGTTCGATGTTGTTACTGCTGCCTTAAAGTATTGGCAAAGAGCAAAAGTAATATCCCTAATAGAAGCTATTTCTTACAAACATTGCAAACATTTTGAAAAATTCTTTTAGAAGACCAAAATTTGCTCTTACCCCTAACCAATAATTAGAACTATTTTTATTGTAACAAGAATTTCTATTGCAAGTTAAAAACATGTTTATTGGCTACTTTTCTCTTGCTCTCCCTCTCTCTCTCTCTCTCTTTCACCCTCACTTTCAAATAATGTTTTTCTCATTTTTTCTTTACCAGGAACACAAAACATGGACTGCATTTATGGCAACGTAGCTATTAGAGCCATTGCTATGATTGTTGCTGTGTACCTGGACAATACAGCAGCAGATATGCTGATTAAGATTGCTTGGAAAATGAGACATTTATATGCAAAAGATTTGTTTTTTTTTCAAATTTTTTTCTGACTGTTTTCAAATTGTAAAAAGGATATTGTTAACAATCCTGTTTTTTTATTGTTCTCTGGATTTGCCTTCGTTAAGAGATTTTATTACAAGATTTTGTTTTCAATCGATTTCGTTTTAAGAATATGCTTGTTTTTCTTTTTTTTTAATATTCATTACACTCAATTACATATTTTAAATGGTAATTTCAAAAATTGTTTTGTATTATTTTTCAACTGTAATTACTTACGAAATAAGAAGAGACCACTTGTCCTTTTTATTTTTATCAATTATTGCCATACTTATGATAAAGGATCTTTTTTTATTGCATTTATTTTATCGTGAATTGCAAAGGACATATTTAATTGCTAATAATTTGATAAAGGTTAGTTAATTAACCGTTACTGGAATAAGCATTGCTAATTTTGGGTTCATTAGATGTTAATTTAAAAAGGTTTTTCATATTAAACAACAATAAACACGCGCATAACCACAAACCACATTTCAAATCATAAATTTCGTAAGAGTTAAAGACAGTGAAACATTCGCATTATTTTATTAATAACACTCGTATGCTGCCATGGAATTGAATTTAACAAATTTTCTTTCATTACAGTTTTTAACGATACCCTACAACAGCATTTTGTACTTTTGGCGATATAAGTAATGATTGAAACACAACTTCTTATCTGCTTAAGAATTTCTTAAGTGGGGCATCTCTGCAAAGACTATGTGGGTCTAACGTAGCTTTTACGGCAAGAAATGGAATCTAAACTCTGACATGATTTATTGGACTTAATTCCAGCGACATCCCAAGTGGAACAAGAAGACATTTATATCAATCAACGAAGTGCACGATATTCTTTCTATTTAGACTCATTGAAAATGACCTACAATTTAAGGCCCAATCCGAACCGCAGATGCATTTTTTTTTTCTTCGTCACTCTTCTAGGAAGCAAACATTGCTTTGTTTCAGTTTTTTTAATCAGTTTGATCTTTTCAAGCTAAGCAGTTGATTAATCCGCTGTTGCATCCTCTATATGATTTTGCGTTGTGGTGAAGATCCTTGCTAATTGGTGGTGATCTTTACTTTAGCATTGTTATTTTTTCCCAGTAGGTGGCGTGTTTTCCTGATCATTCATCTGATGTTTGTCATCATCGCCAAAGGCATGCGGGAGGGTCAGGAGGGCTTCTTCTTCTTTTTTTTAGATGGAGTTGTCTCTTTATTAAACATTCGAAACCACAATTAAATTTTTTCTGCGTCATGTTCTCTGCTGGGGCTCGAACCTGATTCGTTTGTGTTGCTATGCGTGCTCTCTAACCACTACACTACACCACCCCCAGATGCATTAATTAGAGAAGTTTTTATTAGCGTAAATGCTCACAACCAGTCGCTAACAATGTTATGAGCTGATAACCCATTTGGACATTGTCAGATGATCTGCCTGGGCTTGAAATTGAACCAAGAACTTATTGATTGGTATACAGCTTTTTTGACTACCCTAGCACAGAATCACACTACTGCATATTGTACACTACGATTATTAAGTCGATCATCACATTTGCATTCCTTGTTTGCTGACCTAAGGTGGGAGAGGTGGATTACGGAAAAAAATTATGGAGGCCAATTACCACCTTGAGAGTCCAACGATTAGCTAGGCGATTGTCAGTACGATTTCTACCAAGGCCGTTCTACCGGTGACCTGTTGATGACACGCTTACAAGCGACCTGCACGCAATTCCCAGTATTGTATTTTAACACACAGACTTGGTGGTGTGTTGTGGTTTGTGTCTATGGGTATTGTAGATATTGGGGAATCAGAAGATTCTCGACCGCGTACAGGGGCCATTAATGGTAGTAGAATAGCCAAATCAATCGATTCGTTAGAGCATCGTCGCAATGTAGCGTGTGTCTCATTGTTCTATCGGTACTATAACGAAATAAGGGAATTAATGCCTAATAATCATATAATATTGTCGTAGAACTCAATCCTTTGTTGTTAATTCGTACAAGGCATGATAGAGAGAATTCGTTTTTTTTTTGCCATACCGTTCGCTTACGAAACGATCTTACCCCGAATGTATTCCCCGCCACTTATGACATAAATAAATTTAATTCAAACGTCTATAAACACTACTACCTCTTTCCTCCCTCACATAAACTATTTTCTATAAGGCAAACTCTATCGATTCATTAGAGCATCGTCGCTAGGTGGTTTGTGTTTTATTCTTCTACGTAGTACTCTCTATGTAGTACTTCCTAAGTAGTACTTTCTAGCTATAATGAGCTTTACTGAGCGCATTACTTTGTAGTTGATTGTCCAGTGAATCGTATAACAGATTATAATTCGTTCCTCAATCGCACTGTCGGTTTGTGGAACAATCTTCACACAAAAACCTTCCTTACCGCTTGAAACATGAGCAAATTTAATTCGAAAGTCTATAAACACTACTCCGTCTATTCTTCTTCCTAAAACTGGGTTTCCTTGTACCAGTACAATGCACGGCACGAGTAGGGGCCATCCCTTGAGTGCTGGAAAAGAAAGAAAAAAAAGAACTTGTCTTCCTATGACAGGAGTCATACACAGTTGTCCGACCATTGAAGCCAAAATAGGGCCAACACCTCTTCACATCTTTGTGAAGAAGTGAGCTATGCGAATTGCCTCAGAACTAGAGCTTAAGTCATATGTTAATTCTAATAAGCATGTCTGATCGTATGGTTTTACATTTTATCACAGACTATATGAGTTCTGAGCTGGTTTCCGGCCAGAGGCTCGAGGTCATGTTCTTCAGACGCGGGGAATGGGTTCCGGAGCCTTTGGCAGATCCCAGAAGCTTAAAGTGGTTGACTGATGGTTCGAAGACTGACACGGGAGTCTTCAGATCTAATACAAAGATTTCCGTACATATGAGCATATGACTGAGTGCCTTTTAGGCTATAATTCATGCAATTTCAGAGTGCGCTAAGATAAAACTAGAGAGAGATATCAGTGTTTACATAGCCATATTTTCGGCAGTCAGGCAGCACTGTGGGGCACTGGCTTTTTGTACGATTAAATCTTGGCTAGTCGAGGAATGATTTAATTACCTTCAGCGACTTGGTGCTGCAAGCAGGACCGTACTGTACTAGGTTCCGGCTTATTCCAGAGTCACTGGCAATGAAATTTCTGACGAACCGGCGAGGGAAGTCTCCACTGCGGATATTTTTGCATCAGAGCCTTTTTGTGAAAATAGTTTGGCAGAGATCAGATGGATGCTTGACATATTGGATCACTTTCTCAGGGGCTACGACAGGCCAAACAGATATAATCTCAACGGGTTATGTCTCCTGCAAAAAAATGAGTGCCAGCTCTGTTTAGAGGGGTATGAAACCAGGTGACACATTTTATGCGAAGGTGTTGTGCTTGCTAACATCAGATTGCACTTTTTCGACTAATTGAACCCGCAGAAAATTAGATCTTAAACATGGCCTTCCCCTTTTTATATAGGGAAGAGTTGAGTGAGCTGTTGTCGGTGAACGATCGTGGACGATTGTGGACGATTGTGGTTAACTGAACATCATTTGCGGGCTTGGGCGTACGGTAGGGTGTGTGAATAGGTGACTACAGTAGGAGACAAAAGTTCTTTTAAGTCGAGATGTCTGCCACCTACTGGCTGAGAATAATTATAGTGATATTTTAAAAATAAACATCTGCCTTAGCCACATAGGGTGTCTACTAATTTTCTCAAACGATTTCTTTTAGCAAGAGCTTATAAGTGCTTTAACTTGGTTCTAGGAAAGGTTTGCTTCCGCTACGAATTATTGTTTGCTACGTTAGTTTTGGAGCGGACTGTAATGCTTAGAGCTTGGTTGATGAACATAATTATATACTTCTCAGTACCGCTATATCCTGATAGCATGAAGAAACAAATTTCGTAACATATTCGCTTGGTTCACCATCCAGATAATATTGGTGACTTTTTGTTGTTTTTTTTTTGCTCACAGAAACACATCATGATCATAATCTACGGTACGTAAAACCGACTGCCATGGTAATAAAGTAGGAATTTGGGACTTCAACCGTTCAAATTCTCGATCACGCTATTTAGCATATGGACGATAGAAGCCAGGTTTGATGGTCGATGGCACGATAATTCTACCAACGAATTACTTTGGAAATCTTAAGAGTCACATTTGACAGTCTCTTAGAGTCCTTGGCGCATTTCACTATTATTGGCTACAAGATGCCGAGTACAAAAAGGTCCTCAAATCACTAGCAGGCAGCATTTGGGGCACTGATAAGGAAACCTTGTTGGATACATACAAGACAATTGACCGGTCAGCAGTAAAATATGCAGCGTCCGCATGTACTTCAGTAGTCAGCCCAACACAGTGGGAAAATCTACAAAGATGTCAAAAGATGTGCAGCACTAAAGATCATTACAAGCTGCGTCGAGAAGACATCGAAACAACACCTTCACGAACAGTCGAAGTTCCTGACAGGGAACATAATACATTGCTCACAAAGCATTTTCTACAGGCTTGCTATTGGAGGAAACATTTGAATCATCGGATAACACTACTTAACTCTCCTCCCAGAAATGTTAGGGTGGATCTCAGCGACTATGAAGTGGAGATTCAAGAATATCTCAGGGATATATTAGATCTGGGCGAATAAGACATCTCTAAAAGACATTAATCGTTATACGGTTTAAAGAGTGCTGAAATATTCTCACGAGAATGTTGTTCTTGGAGACCACCCACCTTTCATGGCTAATAATGAAAAAGATCTTCCCAGAATTGTCGTAGCACAACTAACATCTGGTCATTGCACAAGGCTATATTCGTACTTGGCTGGCATCAATAAGGAAGTTCCCAACATCTGTACGGCCTGTGGAATAGGTCTTCGTGATGTCGAGAATTTGTTTACTTGTAGTGCAGATCTAGCAACACTAGTTCCCAGGAGATGAAGACTAACGTCTAAACCACTAAAACTAAAACGTTGTATAGTTGTTGTTTGAAAGATGACCGCGTTCGGCATTAATTTTCATTTGCGGCATTACTGTATGCAAAAGAATTAAAAAATAGTATAAAAAAAGGCTTCGAACTCAAGGATATAAAAGACTGGATGAGTGGAAACACTTGGGAGAAAGACAGAGATAACACCAAAGATCAGACCCTTGAACGTATAGCCGCCGAAAGAGTTTGTGCAGGGACGACAAGAGCAAGTGGTTCAGAGCTTGTCAGCAGAACAGAGATGGCAGCTAATCATTCACACTTTAAGGACTTGTAGAATAAGGTTAGTCTTCAGTTGTCCGGAAAAGGCTACGCGCAGGACCACCCCGTAAAATCGAAGGAAGGCATAACTTTACACACCGCTGCAGAGCAAGTTGGCCTATGTAATGAACATTTTTCTGGGCTCTTAGTAAGAACCGACATTCCGAAAAGCTTGCCCACTAATTTGCCTGATGATAATGACGAAAATAGTAGCAACGATACTTACTCCCCTTCAGTGGCTGAGAACGAGAAAGCTTAAGACGCAGACGGCATTCCACCGGAGATACTCAGAACTTGCCCGAAAACCGTGGCGAAACTACTCCAGCCCGTCTTCGACGCCATTTGGCTGGTTGAAGGGAATCCAGATTATAATTCTTAAAAAGGGTGATCTTTCACAGTGCAAGAACTAGAGGGGCATTACTTTGCTCTCAATTTCCTCTAAGATATTACCATCCACTTTTGCGTTTCTTGATCGGGTTTCATCGGGTTTCAGAGCTAATAGATCATCTCTTAATCATATAAATACTCTGCCTATTTTAGTGGAACAGATGAATTAATGGCGATCATCGATTTTTGCACAGACTTTGATAGTATCAATCGTGCACCAATGTAGAATGTACTCCACAATGCGCGGATACCAAACAAACTAATAACTCTGATAAAAGCCCATTAGGATGGCTTTAAATGTCTGATTCAATTGAGACAAACTGTGGGGTTCGTCAGGCCTGCATCCTCTCACCGATATTATTTTTAATAGTCTTAGATGACATCCTTCATCTGTGGATGGACGAAACAGAAGCTTACCATTAACATTTAATGAACAGCTTGAAGATCCCGATTATGCCGACTACATTTGTCTGCTGTCGATTCACCATAATGACATGCAGCAGAAACTCAATGCCCTGGTAGAAGAGGTAGATAAACATGGCTTGAGAGATAATGTTGATAAGATAAAGATCATTAGCATTGGGTCAAACAAACCCACAAATTTTGACATAGAAGACAACCTAATTGAATCTGTGGACTCTTTCTTTTTCGTTGATAGTATTAATACAGCGAACGGTGGCGCGAGAGCTGATGTGGATGCTAAAATAACCAAGGCTTTTGCACAACTTGGGAAAATCGGGCGGTCAAACGCTCTACTAACGTAAACGAAATGACGAATATATCGATCAGATGTGATCTCTGTGTTGCTTTATGGTTGTGATACATGGTTAACTACGGCTGCTATTTCCAGAAACTTCAAACGAAGTCTTCGACGCCTTTTTGTTATATTCTAGCCAAACTTCATCCGTTATACCGACTTGCTCCTTAAGTGTAAAATGCGCTCAGTGATGGCTAATCGCATGAGGTCTGTAGGATCATGCTCGACTGGAATCCACAAGGTTCGAGGAGAAGAGGAAAACCGAAGGCAACGTAGAGCAGAATAGTGATGAAAGAAGTGGAACCAGCTGAACACTCTTGGAATGATTTAAAGAGGTAACCGCAGAACCGTATACGATTTAGAAGTTTCTCAGAGGCCCTACTCCCTCTTTGAGTAGGAGTGAAAAGAATAAATGATGATGATAATGATAAAGAAAACGTTGTAGCTTCGACAAGGTGTTCCAATTGAAGCATTAACGTTGAATCAGGCTTATGCAAATAAAATAATTTTGTAAATAATTTTTATCGATAGATAACAGCGGCAGTAAACAGGTATAATTAAAGGCTTGGCAGCATATTCAGTAAGAGCAACCAAAAGGGAAATAATTTTTTTTTATAAATTTTTTTTAAAAACCATTGCAAATTTAAAATACAACTTGATGCACTTTTATATCTGCTGCACAAACACAACTAAAAGAGTTTCTCTTAAGCTGCTACTCTCTTGACAGATTAAATTATGCTCTTAAATCGTATACAATTCTATATCAATATTGGCTCCATCATACACAAAACAATAGCCGGCTTTTTGTTAAATGCAAATACAACAATAAAAAATGTAAACAAACCGGTAAAATGAATAATCGGACACCAAAACTAAGCAAACTCACCACTAGCAGAGAGAGCATAGAGAAGAGAAGTGTAAAATACCGTTATAAAGTGAGAAACTGAGACGAGAGAGAGTTGAAGTTTTAACAGGGCAGTGTTAAAAAAGTGAAATAAGGTTAGACAAACAAGTTTTCTAAGGCAACAGCTAACATTAAGGAAAAACCAAGAATAAGAACAAGAAAAACGTAAAAATAAAAGTAAAGAAAAAAGAAAAAACGTTTAAATTATGCTTTAACAGGGGTTGACTAACACAATGTTGCACCCTTGAAGCAATAGTTAATGGCGAGCATTGGTTGCAAACGGTCGTGTTTTAAACTTAAAAGCGGTTGAAAGTCTTGTTAAAAAAAATAAATAATAATAAAAAAAAACATGAAAATAAAATAACAAATAATAAAAAAAATATAAATAATAAAACAATTTAATTAAAAATAAAGAAAATTATTAAAAAAAAAATAAATAAATAAACACTTTTTAAAAAGAAAAATTCCTAAGCAACTAAAAGTTTTAAGCGAGTTTTGAAAAAAAACGAAAATATCCTTTTTTAAACCAAAAAGGATATTCAAGCAAACAAAAAAGAAAAAAAACGTAAAATTAAGAAGAAAATAAAAATAAATCCTTTTCTAAGCATAAAGTGTAATAAAGTTTTTTATTTTTAAAATCCTTTTTAATTTAGTTTTAAGTGTAAAATTTAGTTTTCAAGGTGTGCAGTGCAACGTTCGCTTACGGTTTTTGTTTTTTGTAATGTTTTTTTCTACTTTTTATTTTAACACTCGAATTTAAGCGTGTTGCTCTAACGTGTGCTTGTGTTAGGATTTAGGGATTTTCTTTTAATTTTTCATACGGAAATTTTAGTTTTGTTTTGTCAAAACCAGTTACTACTGGTGATAATACAATATAATTAAAAGAAAAAACTTTACGTGTCTAATCTTTAACATTTCCTAGAAATTCAAACCAAATATCACAATATTATTTAAATAAAAATAAAGTGTTTTCCCTCTGCTTAAAGCCTTAGATGAAAATAATAAAAAATAAATAATTTTTTTCTGTGTATTTTTCTTACTTTTTTCTTCGCTACGAAAATAAAGT
Organism: Wohlfahrtia magnifica; assembly: GCA_023159175.1. Classification (NCBI taxonomy): domain Eukaryota; kingdom Metazoa; phylum Arthropoda; class Insecta; order Diptera; family Sarcophagidae; genus Wohlfahrtia; species Wohlfahrtia magnifica. The sequence goes on along the minus strand of JAKWBJ010000052.1, from coordinate 1,262,722 downwards.
GTTTACATGGCAACCTTATTTACAAAATAAATATTTTAAGAAACAACAACAACCACTACAACTACTACGAAAAGAAAACGTGAAAAATTGTAGTAAAAACTTTATTGTTAATATATCACAATATTGATTCTATAAATATATAAAAAGCCCCCTCCTACCATAAGGATATATAGTACACTATCTCATATGTATGTATGTATATCTCACTAAGGATAACAAAAGGATAATGACCTAAAATAATGTTTGGTAAGTAAAACTATTCCGTTCTATTTTTATTTTATTTATTTTTTTTTTTTCTATGAAATCACGAAAATGCTTGTAAATATTTTATATCCTAAAATCATATAGAAAAAAAATTAATGAAAATAGGAAATAATTTGATGGAAATAAATATTGTTGTAGTATACACATACTTACATACATATTTATAGGAATAGAATTTTATTTATTTATATACATAAGCACGTATGTATGTATATATGAGTTTAGAAGTATAAAACTTTCAATAACTCCTGCTGTACATACTCGTAGTTTGGCTTTTCAGAATATAAACAAATTGTTTGGGTTTTACCCGGAATCATATTGATTTTATTACGCCATTAATTTTCACTAAAACTGCTAATAGAGTATGTATTTGGTATTGGTTAAAGAGTAACATTTTGAAGCAAAAGAAAGGAAGGATAGGCCTTTTTAAGTGTGATAATATTTAACAATTTTTGGCAAATAAGAGCAACCCAACACTGTATTACAATTGAGACTTTAAGTAAAAATGTATTTTTTTTTTTTAATAAAATTGTCACTGTAATCTTTTAAAATGACAACTAAAGCTTTATTGCTGGTAATAATCCAGTAATTTTATTTGAATTATCAACGAGCAGATAAAGATTGTGAATAATGTGAGTGATCGCTTCCATAGACCAAAAAAAAGTCAAAATTTTGTCATTCAATGTGTTATTAAAAACTCTATTAAATATAAACTCTAATAGGCCATCAGCCCTGTTCTGTAAATCGAATTCGAAAAATATCATATACAATCCTGATCAAAAAGCTCCCGGAATCCATGCAGAATATTAAAAATGCAAGTTTATTCATATAAATCTATATTGTCCCTTCAGAGTAATCCATATCGACTGCAATACACTTATGTCAGCGCTTGTGTCCAATCCTCGAAGCACTTTTTATATTCGGTTTTTGGTATGTCCATCAGTGCTTTCATACACCTTGATCAAAAAGTTGCCGGAATTTATTCAGAAAATCAAAGTTACAGGTTTATTCATCAATAATGTCCCCTTCAGAGTAATCCATATCGACTGCAACACACTTACGCCAGCGCTTGATCTAATCCTCGAAGCATTTTTTGTATTCGGTTTTCGGTATGTCCATCAGTGCTTCCCTCAATTTTTCCATTATTTTCTCTCGGCTGCTGAAACGCGCTCCCCGTAATGTTTTTTTAACTTGATTGAACAGAAAGAAGTCATTGGGAGCCAAATCAGGTGAATTCGGTGGCTGTTGGATGGTATTTTTTGCATTGTCAAAAAATTTTGAATAATGATGGCACTGTGCCGAATCTACGACTTTTGTACCCACAATTCTGATCTCTTTAAGCGAATTACTTCACGCAATTGTCTCATAACGCCACAAATAATACCCTTTATTTTTGTCCGGCCTGCTGTTAAAAATGCATGATGCACTGGGGGTGGCGTGGTGTAGTGGTTAGAGCGCACGCATAACAACACAAACGATCAGATTCGAGCTCCAGCAGAGGACATAATGAAAGAAACACTCTATTGTGGTATCGAATGTTTAATAAGGGGGCTTCAACAGACAACTCCTTTTATCGAATAAAGAAGAAACCCCCTGACCTTATTGCACACCACTGGCGATTAACAATGATCAGAAAACATCAGATAAATTATTAGGAAAACACGCCACCTACTGGGAAAAAAATTACAATGCTAAAGTAAAGGTCACCACCAATTAGCATGGATCTTCACCACTACACAAAACCATATGAAGGAAGCTACAGTGGATTAATCATCTACTTGGCTTGAAAGATCAAATTGATTAAAGAAACTGAAGCAAAGCAATATATACTTTGTGGAACCAATATGCTCCCTAGAGGAGTGACGGAAAAAAAATCGTCTCATAACGCCCAAATAATACTCTTTATTTTTGTCTGGCCTTCTTCCAGACAAGTTCTCACAGTTTTTGCCGGGCTATCTAAGATATGTGTAGCCTGGCGTTTGGTCATGACAGAACACAACATCTTTTCTGTTAACTAATTCTGTCCGTTTTAGTAGAATTTCTTGCTTGAATCTTTTTAGCTGTTGACATTAGAGATCAGAATCAATCGTTTTACTAGTTTGGAAAGAATGATCCATTCTCAATCTCACCAGACACAAAGCATTACCTTTCTTGGTGTCAATAACGCCTTTTCCACGATCTGCGAAGATTTTCCTTGCTTCATCTATGATGTTTTTCGCACACTATCGTCGTACCTGATCCACTTCTTATCGCCGTTATCATTTGCTGAAGAAATGGTTCGATTTACTTGCGTTTTAACAGTAAATCGCAAACAGAAATTCAGTTCATTAAATTTTGCACTGTTTATTCATGTGGGTTGGCGTGGTGTAGTGGTTAGAGCGCCCGCATAACAACACAAACGATCACGTTCGAGCTCCAACAGAGGACATAATGAAAGAAAAATTTAATTGTCGTTTCGAATGTTTAATAAAGGGGCTTCAACTTCCCTCCGGACAACGCCATTTAAAAAAATAAAAAAAAGCTCCCATGATCAGACTGCATACCTCTTGCGATGATGACAAATGATGACGAATGATTAGGAAACACGCCACCTACTGGGAAAGAAATTAAAATGCTAAAGTAAAGGTCACCACCAATTAGCAAGAATCTTCACCACTACACAAACCATATGTAGGAAGCTACAGCGGATTAATCATCTACTTAGCTTGAAAGATCAAATTGATTAAAGAATTTGAAAAACAAAGCAATGGATGCCTTGTGAAAAGCCAACATACTCTGCACCCTAGAGTAATGACGGCACCAAAACATGCAGCTATTTTGTGTATTCAGCTTTCTTTAAATGGTTGATAACTGTTTGGTTATGAATGCCTAGATCACGCTACTTATATACCGATCCTTCTCAATTTTTTCCAGGATTTCGTGCATTTTTAAGATCAGAATTATCAGATCAAAAACGTGAAAAACATTTTGAAGTTGCTTTTTTACTTATAGCATCGTCTCTGTAAACTTTCACCCATTTCTGAACATAAATAACACATCACAAAAAAAAAATGGGATTTTAATAATGTGTTTCAAGAAAGTGAAGCGTAAAAAGTCATCGTCCAAACAAGCTATAGTGTTGCCTCATACAATTAATATTACCAAAGATATTACATTTTAGAGTCATCTACCTATTGAATTTGTAACAGAAGTTTTTCGGACACCTAATATAATAATTTTGTCAGAAAAATGTCTTATAAAATTTTTTCAGTTCAATAGTTTTTCTTGCATTAGTACACACGACATTAATTAATGCGAATTAATTCCCATAACATTCCATAAAGAAACACATGGACTTCTCTCAGTCAATGAGCTATATGCTATTCTATTCTATTTTTTTTTTTTTTAGACCAATTGAGAGTAACCTACGAGGGCGGATTGATATTGAAGCTACCTAAGTAGAAAAAAAACATTTTTTTTCGTTCAAAAACCATTCATTTCTCAACATAGTCTCCTCTTAGCTCAATACACTTAGTAAGACGATTTTCCAACTATTTTATACCATCTGGATAATACGATTTTGGGAACTCCTCAAAATACGCATTAGTCACTTCTTCGTTTGAGATGAATCTTTTTCCTGCGAGCCATTTTTTCAAGTTTGGAAACAGGAAAAGTCACTAGGGGCTAAATCTGGACTATAAGGTGGATGATCAACCAATTCGAAGTGGATTTGCGTTTTCTTGAAGAAAAGCACTTTCTTCTTGTTTAAATGTGGTCGTTTTTCCTTGATTGCATCAACCAATTGATCCAATAATGCACGATAATACTCTCCTGTGATCGTGGATCCCCTTTCAAGATAATCGATGAGCAATATTCCGTGTGCATCCCAAAATACAGTGGCCATAACCTTGTCAGCCGATTTCGCTGTCTTCGCCTTCTTCGGAACACTTCCACCAGTTTCCACCCATTGCTTCGATTTATTTTTGGTTTCAGGTGTATAGTGTTGGACCCACGTTTCATCTAGTTATTAATCTTCGCAAAAAATCAGCAGGATTATCCTTTATCATGTCTAAACACCGCTGTGAAGTGATCTGTCGAACTCGTTTTTGTTCAACACTGAGCAAACGCGGCACCCATCTTGCCGATAGCTTTTTCATATGCAAATGTTCATGCAAAATGTTGAACACACGTTCATATGATATGGTTACCATTTCAGCAATCTCACGGATTTTGATCCGGCGATCATTCATAACGATATCGAGGATTTTCTTGATATTTTCTTCAGTAACCACCTCTTTTGGCCTTCCTGTTGATGGTATTGTTGCAGTGCTTGTTCGGCCACGTTTAAATTCAGCAATCCAATATTTTACCATATAATCTGACGGAGCAGATTCGCCGTAATGTTTATCAAGCTTTTCTTTTGTCTCTTTTGCCGTTTACTTTTCAAATAATAGTTTTTAATCACTACACGAAATTCACTTTTTACCATTTTCAAAGAAACACAAAAGTTGCTTACTTCAAACGACTACAACAAATAAACTAGTCGATGAATTTGACTAAAATTTTAACAGCTGACGTTTGACAGATCGTGATTTCTAAGAAAGAAAAAGTTTCTGTGTTTGTGCAGACATCTAGCGCTAGGTAGCTTCAATGTCAATCCGCCCTCTTACAGTTTAAGGCCGACGATGAACGGTAAATGCATTTAGAGAGGTTTCCAATAGTAGTAATACTCATAACCAGTTACTAGCTAATGCTATGAGGTGATACCGCTGTAGGAAATCGTTTTGATTTTCAGATGTTCTGGCCTGTTCTGGGTGTCTTATCTACCATACCACAGCGGCACACTATACACATAATATTAGTGTTCGAAAAAGTTCGACTCCGTTTTAATCGATAACCTTTCGTCATTTTTGAGGTAAGTCCATTATTCCACTTGTGTAAAACTTTTGGGCTTTTCAATGCGAATAACTACTGCAATTACGTTTTGCATTTAATTTAAAAAAGAGTCCTACAGAGATCGAGACGACTGATAATCTTAAGCAAAGATGCATCAAAACTTTCCAGTCAAGCACTCTTAGTTTCTACCGGGTCACCTAAAGTGTGTATGACGTTGCTAAGATGGAACACAACACCTTTTCTGTTGATCTATTCAAAAAAAAAAAATGTGATTGATTGCTTCAATTTCAGTACTTTGCTTACAGTAGACATTAGATTCAATCGTTTAAATATTTCCTTTCCAATTACTCCAGACACACAGCACTACCTTCTTTTGTGTCAATCCTGGCTTTGCCACCGTCTGCGAAGATTTTCCTTAATAATTGCCGTACGTGGTCCACTTCTAATTGCCCGTAGTTATTCGCTTCAGAAATTGTTCAATTCCGTTCCGTTTTAACAGTGTATCACAAATTGAAAATTTATTCCATTAAATTTGTCACATTTTCATGTGCCACCCAAATAACGATTTTTTTGTGCATCCAGTTTCCTTCAAATAATATAACTGCTTATATGCTGACCTTTACCAATGTTTGCTACGATTTCATTGAATTTTTTTGTGATGTGAACAGCGCGAGTTCAATTTTTAATATCAAAATTATCAGATCGAGTTATTCGAGTTACAGCATCTTCTCCTTAAACGTACAAATTATTTTAACAACAGTCGACGCATTCTTACACTTTTTTATAAAACAAAAGCAAAATTTAGAGGAAATGTTGCGAATTTTTACTCGGTTTTTAACATTTATAACTATTTCCGGAATAGAAGGCGATTTTGTCAATGTTTTCTAAGAAAGTGAAGCTTAAAATGTCACCTTTCAAACAAGATACAGTGTTGCCTGATGCAATTAATATTACATTTTAGAGCCATCTACCGACGCTTTCGAAACGAAGCTTTTCGAAGACTCAATATAATACAGGTAAACCTCCTACAACGCGGAAGTTAGGTTCCTAGAAAATTCCGCGTTATAAGAAATGGCATTATGGGAGATATAAACTCAATACAAAAAAAGGGGTTTGGTTCCAAAGTAAAAAAAAAAAATTTCGATAAAATATTGGAATTTGTATAGTAAAACTATGTGCTCAAGATTATTTTGTGTATTTATTTGCTGAGTCATAAGAACATAGATACATATGCAATTTAATGACACTCCATTTATTTAAACAAAAACAAAATAAAATTTCAATTCTACGCGAAATATTCAAGTTGAAGAATTTAATAATTTAAAGCCTACTCTACTCCTCATCACTTCGGATGATTTGTTTCGAACGTTTTGTTCGTACTAGTCCAAAATCTGAGCTCGATCCACTATCAGATTCGGGCATCCTTTCGACGACTATTGGTTTGAAAAAATTGTGCATTGAAGTTTGTTTGCTCTTACTTCGCAAATCTTTATAAGTTTCTTGATAGGGAGCTAAATTCGTTTGAAGATTCCGTTTAAATATTTCTGCTCTATCACTTAAAGGGTCGTTCTCGGAAATGTATGCTTCCAACTGCTTTGCCATATTTAAAGGTTTCTCGACATTTTTTAGGGAAAAGTTTTTATTTTTAACATCGGTAAGATCGTCAGAGCTATCTCCAACTGATTCTTCATTTGTCATTGCCACTAAATCTGCTTCGTTTATTTCGTCGTCCGCAATTAATTCTTGAATATCAGCCATTGTTATTTCATCAAATCCATCACCTTCTACTGTAGGTGGGATGAACTTTCTCCCTGTATTTTTAAATTGTGAAGTGCATGTCTTTCTTTTGTATTTTCCAAACCATCCATTACTAGCTACGAATTGATGATTGCCTTCATCGATAGACGATTGTCCTGTTTCCTTTAAATAATTAAATATTTTTAGTGCTTTATGCTTAATTACATTCCCATTTAAGGGCAATCGTTTTTTTGTCATATCTTCTATCTACACCATAAGCGATTGCTCCATTTTCTCCATTATCTGCGGTCTAGGACGAGCAGTTACTTTCGCGACTGCAGATTACCCAGATGCTACCGAACTTCTTATTTTTCTTCGTTTCGTTTAATAGTTCTTATTGTTGACTCATTTAAGTTAAAATATCTGGCAACATCACTTATCCTCTCTTGATTTTGAAGTCGATTCAAAATTTGTATTTTTAATTCAATGGACAACAATTTTCGTTTCGGCATTTTTGTGGTTGAATTGAAAAATTTATTTTCATTTAAATAAAGTTACATATGCACATACGCATATAAATAAGGTTTAAAAGAAACTTACTTATTCACCTTAAAATAATTTTATCAAAACTATTTTACGAATAAAACAACAACTATTTCACAAATTTTTTATAGTTTAACTGCAATTTTACTGATTATTTTTTCGCAATTTTTTACACGCTTTAGATTGATGCTTTTATTTGCAATGTCGACAACAAACTAACAATAAAATTATTACATCAAATGAAAGAAGCATAAATCGTGGTGTGATGTTAGAACTGCGGGAAAGCCCCTTTTTTAATTTTGTCGTTGACTACATGCAAAAAATTTTATTTGGGGCAGAAACCCTTTTTAAAATTAAAATACATAGCGAAAACGCGTTATAGGAAACCGCGTTATAAGATAATGTTCGCATTTTGGAAACCGCGTTGTAGCGAAAACGCGTTATAGGAGACCGCGTTGTGGGAGGTTTACCTGTACATACAAATCGAAAGGAGTCATTGAGTACAAGGAAAGAAAGCTGTTTTAAATCGAGTTACGAATACATTTTTGTGAAAAATTTCTCATAAATTCTTTTTCAAATTCAAATGGTCCATAATTGACTATGTTTTAATTTCACTTTTTAATTTATTTTATAATTATATACACATTTTTAATGCTATAATTTTTTTTTCATTTTCTTAATTAAGTTTTAATAATTTCTCTCTTTTTTTGTTTGTTTTAAAATCACTTAAATAATTAGAAACCTCAACATTCTTAAACAAGATTTTATAAAATAATAACAGAATTAAAATAAATATTTAAAAGATTTACTTTCTTAATAAGTGAGTTAAAAATGTCCATATTTAAACACTTTCTCACAAATGAAAACTTACACTTTCAAAAAAAAAAAAAGAAGAAGAAGAAATGTTTTTAATAAAAGAAGAGAGAAGGAAAGAAATTTTATTCCACCAACAACATTGCTTTCTTTATTTTAAATGTTAACAATGAGATCAAATAAAAGTTGGGGTATTGAAAGCATACATATGTATAGAGAAAATAAAATCTTTCTTTCGTTTTTCAATTTCATTATTATGCAGACAAATGACTCTGTTGGAGGTTACTTTGTCGCATACAGTACCATCGTTTATTACTTTACATTTCTTTGTATGTTTTTTGGCTTTCATCTCTTGTTATGTGAAATTCAAATGAACAGTGAATATCGCAAATGAGCAACATCTATTAGTTCAACACAATTTGGACGAGTAAGATTTTGTTTAATGATATCTTTCGAGTTGTTCTCTGGGTTCTAATTTGGCCACAAATGCTAAAATGGTACTCTCGAAAATATCTAAAAAGCGAAAACTTATGGAAATTTCTATCCAAATCAGTAGCTTAAGCGTGAGAGATATTTTCTTTTAAATATAAAAAAAAGTTATAATATAGTTTAGTAAAAAAAAGCGATTTAAAATGGCCTTATAAAATTCAGTGTTTGCAGTTTTTCTTGGCAAAAAAGAAGTTAGCTCCGGCTACCTCCGTTTTCTTACAGTAACCATATGATGGGTGGGAGTCTACTCTTTGAATTTACCCAAAAAATTTCACCGACTTTCACCGATCGCTGAACAAACTTATAAATTTTGTGCAAAAAGATACAAATTTTGTAGTGCAGGCTTGTAATAAATATACACGATAAGACAAAGAATAACGGAGTTGAATTACCAGGAAAATAATACTACATTCCTCACAAGCGCTATTGAGTATAACACGGATCTGTTTCTAGAATATTCTAAACACCTACAATACTCGAGTTATGGGTAAAAAACTAGTTTTTTGGGGCCTTATGCACTTATAAGCTAATAAACTAACTAAATATTAACCAATTTTAAGCTTATTTCTGTGGAAAGAAGAGAAATAGACTTTTTAAATCATATTGCACTTAAATCATGTTGCACTATTTTACCAAATGACGCTGTTGGAGGTTACTTTGTCGCATATAATACCATCGTTTATTACTTTACATTTCTTTGTATGTTTTTTGGCTTTCATCTCTTGTTATGTGAAATTCAAATGAACAGTGAATATCACAAATGAGCAACATCTATTAGTTCAACACAATATGGTCGGGAATGTTTTTTCCTTTAATGATATTTTTTGAGTTGTTCTGTGGTTTCTAATTTGACCACAAATGCTAAAATGGTACTCTCGAAAATATCTAAAGGTCGAAAACTTATGGAAATTTTTATCCAACTCAGTAGCTAAAGCGTGAGAGATATTTTCACTGTTATTATACTGAAATCTTTTTTAAATATAAAAAAAGTTATAATGTCGTTAAGTAAGTTTTTCTTGGCAAAAGAGAAGTTAGCTCCGGCTTCCTCCGTTTTCTTACTGTAACCATATGATGGGTGGGAGTCTACTCTTTGAATTTACCCAAAAAAATTCCCCGACTTTCACCGATCGCTGAACAAACTTATAAATTTTGTGAAAAAGGCCACAAATTTTGTAGTGCAGGCTTGTAATAAATATATAGGATAAGACAAAGAATAACGGAGTTGAAATACCAGGAAAATGATACAACATTTTTCACAAGTGCTATTGAGTATAACAAGGATTTGTTTTTGGAATGTTCTTAACACCTACAATACTCGAGTTATGGGTACAAAAAACTAGATTTTTGGGTTTTTATGCACTTATAAGCTAATAAACTAACTGAATATTAACCAATTTTAAGCTTCTTTCTGTGGAAAGAAGAGAAATAGACTTTTTAAATCATATATATGCATGTTTCACTATTTTACCATAATGTTTATGAGTGAATTAAGAAATTATATTAAGTTATGAATGTAAAGAGACTTAAGGTTTATAAAGCCTTTGGAAAATGATGAAATTAAAAAATTTGTTAGTAAAACAACTCACGAATATTACAAAGTAGTAAACTTTTTTTAAAAATACAGTTTCAAAGTAATAAATAAAAATCATCAGTTTTCTAACAATCGGCATGATTTGTTCATGAGTTGCATTACTAAAATGCTTAATAACTCCGTCAACTTATAAAGGATTTCTAAAACTTAAGTCTCATTTTATTCATATGACTTAATATAACTCATTACTTAAATCATAAATAGTAAGGTTTCTAAAAAACAGTAAGAAAAAACGTATCTAAGCTTCAAAAATGCGGCAACAATTGGAAGTAATAAGTGTTTTCTTGAGAAATACACCCAAGGTCGGTTTCTCTTCTTTCTAAGTCCGAAAAGGAACTTAAAATCTGATAATATCAGCTGTTATTAGCTTATAAGTGCATGAAGATCCGAATAACCGGAGATTTTAGAGGTGTTTCGAAAAATCCAGTAACAGATCTCGCCAGCGCCTATCAGAAAACTAATATCACTTGTCAGTTTTTTTTTCTTGTCGCCCCTTATTATTTATTACAATTTTTTATAGATATTGCTGTTATCAACTACAGCAACAATTTGTTGTAATTAATTGACAACAATTTCTTTTTTCAACCTTGCACTTGTTGCCGATGTAACATATTAATGAAGAATTTGTAGATCGTTTTCGAATTGTTCTTCAGAATATCGATACGGTGAACTTAAAAAAAAATTTTGTGGGACACGACTGAGTTATTTGTGAAGCAATACTCTGCTCTGCGAAGAAACAGAAGAAGCACCTTATAAGGATAACAGTAAGTATAGATAAAAGTTTTCCACAAATTGCAAGAGAACTTCAGCAAAATCGTAAATCTCATTGTAATAGTTGATGAATAAAATGTTACAGTTTTTTGTACTACCCGTGCTTATGCTGATACATGCATAAGTTTTGAGAAATTTTTATTAGAGTTCCAAAGTATCAACTCCAGAGAAATATACAAAATTTTAGTATCATAGAAGCACTCCTTCCGTTCTTTACCAATAAATATATGAAGCCATACCCATGTGAGCCGGTAATAGTGGTCGATATGCTCGGTGTAAAGTTTGAATGAACTCGGACTTCTCTTTTTATTTTTTCATTTTATAACGTACTGCTGGGTAGACCATCAAATTCTATCCAGAGTCTTGTTATTAGAAACTCAAGCATCCGAAGCATTAAAAATGTTCTGTACCTGAAAGATTATGAAGTGTTAACCTTCGGGGAATACACTTAGTATAGTGTGTTTTTTATAGAGGTATAGAACTTTAAGTTGGCATTACTTTTCAAGATGGCGACCGATTTCACAGCTGTCAAGTGATTTATTCTCAGTTTGGTTTGGCAGTTCATCATGAATAGCCTCACGTCTGAACAACGCTTGTAAATAGTGCATGAGAGAGATTACCGTTGTTCCCGATTTTCATAAGCGAATTTTGTTTTGCCATGAAGCGCACTCCTGGTTGAATACCTACGTCTACAAACAAAACTGCCGCATTTGGAGTGAAGGTAATCCTCAAGTGTATGTGGAAATACCGTTACATCCAGAAAAACTGACTGTTTGGTGCGCTTTATGAGCTGGTGGAATCATTGGTCTGTACATTTTCAAAAACGATGGTGGCCAGAACGTTATAGTCAATGGTGATCAGTATAGAGCCATGATTACAAACTTTTTCGTTCCTGAATTGAATAGCCATGATTTCAAGGAGATGTGGTTTCAACAAGATGACGCAACATGTCGTACAGCTCGTGCCACAAGAGATTTATTGAAAGACACGTTTGGTGACCGCCTAATTTCACGTTTTGGACCTGTGAATTGGCCTCTAAGAACATGTGATTTAACACCGCTAGACTACTTTCTGTGGGGCTATGTAAAGTCATTGGTCTACGCTTGACCATTTGGAAGACAACATTCGCCGTGTTATTGCCGATATACGGCCACAAATGTTGGAAAAAGTCATCGAAAATTGGACGTCCAGATTGAACTATATCAGCGCCAGCCGTGGCGGTATATACCAGAAATCATATCTAAAATGTAATGCCACTAGATTATCTTTCGGATAAATAAAATTCATGTCAATCGAATAACCCATCTTTGTTTTATTGCAACTTAAATTTCAATACCTCTATAAAAAACACCCTTTACTTAGTACTGTATTTATTGAAAAGACCTTAATTGCAAGTTAAGCTTTACAATCTTAAGGGAATTACATTGAAACCGATGTTGCCAAAGTTGTATGGGATAATAAAATAGTTCTCAATTTCTGTGCAAGGGAAAAAAGGAGATACTTTACACCATAATGCGATTGTTTTGCAGCTCTATTACAGAGTCATACTTCAGAGCAAATAAAAGTTTTAAAATTATTTAGAAGCCGGAACGGAATAAAGCTGTAGCTCACGACTTGTATTTTAACTAGGAATAGTTACATGTTAAATAAAGTTGTATATTAAAAAACTAAACTGTTCTAAATTTCGAATTCCTTTTATTTTTATCTTGATTTATAAAGGGTCCGCCAAATATTTTTTTTTTTTTTTTTGAAAATGCAATAAAAAAAACTACTGAATATTTTCTCAAATTTCTTTTTTATTTGAAAGTAAAATCCTTCCGGTCAATAATGGAAAATACTTTCATTCAAATGGCTGCCTCGGCTGGCCATGCAGTAACCTACACGATCGGTCCAATCTTTAAGCACATTATCGATTGTGTGTAGCTGTACTTCACCAATGGCTTCACGAATATTGTCCTTTAAAGCGTCAATTGTCTCTGGCTTGTTGGCGTAACACTTATCTCTGACGGCACACCACAAATAATAGTCCAACGGTGTCAAATCGCAGCTCCGAGGTGGCCAAATGACATCAGCTCTGCGGCTAATAATGCGATCTTCAAAAACAGGGCGCAAAATATCGAGTGTAGCTTCGGCTGTGTGGCACGTACTCGTAGCGCCGTCCTATTGAAACCAAATGTTGCTAGTATCCACCTCCTTAATTTTTGTGAACAAAAATTCATTCAACATGGCCCGTTAACGATCGCCATTGACTGTAACAACCACTCCTTGCTAATTTTCGAAGAAAAATGGCCCAATTATGCCTCTGGACCACAATCCGCACCAAACAGTGACTCGTCTTGGGTGTATCGGCTGTTCAATGTATGCGTGCGTCACAAATGCGACACTTTTGCTTGTTTACATAGCCGCCAAGATCAAAATGAGCTTCATCTGAAAAGATAATTTTTTGGCAAAATCGGCATCTTCTGTAAGTCGGTCGATCAAAGTAATATCGCAATATTTCCCAGCGTAGTTCAAGCGTATATACAACCATATTCGTTCAGCGGAAGGATGAAACTAATTATCTGTCAAATCAGACATGAGCTAAGTGTTACCATTCACGAAATAAGCACTAGTTGAAAAAAAACGTTAGATGACGGACCCGATATTTAAGTACAAATTTGAGTGGCAGTAGAGTCTAATAGAGCGAATTTTATAAAAATTTTACACATATGATAAAATTGCAAATAGCTACGATTAACTATATTGTTAATAATAACTTTTATTGTATATACGATTTAGTGTATTTCGTTATTTACTTAATTACTTTACTTCCATTTCCAATTCCTAGATGATTTAAATAATTTTTTTCCCTATAATATTTTGTTCTATTAAAAAATTTAAGTATACCACAGTGAACTCAATTTCTAAATTAATATACTACGGTTTGTCTATTAACATTTTTTTATAAAATATATACCATAACTTTACTTATGCCAATCACTGTTTATAAAATATTGTGAAGAACATAACACAAAAAGCACTCAAAACTTTACATTAAAATGAAAAGTTAAAAGTATAGAAAATGCAAATACTAGCACAACAACACAAACACAGATAAGCGCCCACACATATGCAACAAAAAACAAAAACAAAAAACAGAGCTTACATACACATGTAATATGTACTTCAACTCAAATATTAGCATGGGAACGAGACACACATCTGGTATTTGTTTTAGCAAAACAAATATTCATATTTACTACAGAGTGTACTCACTAACTCGATCTTCCTTTCTCTTCCTCTCTCTCGCATTCCTATAAAGCGTACAAGCATATAAATAAAGGGTGCGCCATCTAATGTTTTTTTTTCAACTAGTGCTTATTTCGTGAATGGTAACACTTAGCTCATGTCTGATTTGACAGATAATTAGTTTTATCCTTCCGCTGAACGAATATGGTTGTGTATACACTCCGATAAGTGCGCATGCGATCGACTTACAGAAGATGCCGATTTTGCCAAAAAAAATAATCTTTTCAGTTTAAGCTCATTTGATCTTGGCGGGTATGTAAACACGCAAAAATGTCGCATTTGGGGCACAGAAAACCCGCACGCATGCATTGAAAAGCCGATACACCCAAGACGAGTCACTGTTTGGTGCGGATTCAATTCGGATCGTTATCGGGCCATGTTGAACGAATTTTTGTTCACAAAAATTGAAGAGGAGGATATTAGCAACATTTGGTTTCAACAGGACGGCGCTACGTGCCACACAGCCGAAGCTACACTCGATGTTTTGCGCCCTGTTTTTGAAGATCGCATTATCAGCCGCAGAGCTGATGTTGTTTGGCCACCTCGGAGCTGCGATTTGACACCGTTGGACTATTATTTGTCGGGTGCCGTCAAAGATAAGTGTTACGCCAACAAGCCAGAGATAATTGACGCTTTAAAGGACAATATTCGTGAAGCCATTGATGAAATACAGCTGCACACAATCGATAATGTGCTTAAAAATTGGACCGATGGTGTAGGCTACTGCATGGCCAGCCGAGGCAGCTAATTGAATGAAATTATTTTCCATTATTAACCGAAAGAATTGTACTTTCAAGTAAAAAAAAAAAAGAAAATATTCAGTAGTTTTTTTTATGGCATTTTCAAAAAAAAAAAAATTTATTTGGCGGACCCTTTACAATTGCTAAAATACATAAATGTGTATGTGTGTGTATGCGTGTGCGGTTGTTATATGCATATGTCAAATATGATAATATAAGCTTTTATATGCCATTGTATTTAATGTTTAAACTTAACTATACAACTGTAGGTATGTATGTATGTATGTCCGTATGTACATATGTGTTATAGCTACAATAATAACAATCCAGTATAACAAAAGAGAGCGAATTAAAAACTGGGAGATCCCCCATTCTCTACCACAATGTCACAATAGCAGACATACATACATATGCACTCACAAGTAAAATGAAAAAATTATATGAATCTCCTCTTTCTTGTGCAAATGTGTGTGTGTGAAATATGAACACGAAAACAACGCATGTAAAAAGAGGAGACACAGAGTTTTTTTTTTCATTTACTCTCTTAGTATTACGTGAATGAACGAATATTTATTTTATTACACACACACACACACTCACACACACACATCCAGAGAGAGAGAGAGAGTTCACAGTGTACAAGTCGCCAAAAAAAGACTAAATAACTGTGTAGTGGTTTAACGTTTGTAAAAAACTTTTTTGAAATTTTACACAAGAATAGTAAAAGTATAGTCGTATTTTTAACTGGGACCTTAAAGCTCAAATTTGATGTGACTTGACGCAATACCTTAAATGCAAGGCAACCGACCAACATACCTTAAAGCCATAAGAGTTTAATTGAGATTTGGTTGCTTCAAATGTGGTTAAGTCCAGTCTAATTGAAACTTAAATAGGGAAAATCTTATTTACGAAGCTTAGGTTAGTTTGAAATCGGCTGCCGATTAAAAATTCAACCCACTATCTAAGCCAAAATCAGGCCCATTGTAACGTCGTAAATGTCCTTTGTTTTCTTTACTCCTCTAAGAATCATTTGGCTATCACAAAGCAAGCATTCATTGCCTTATTTCAATTGCATTAATCAGTCGATTTCGAAGCTAAGTAGGTGATAACTCTGCTAAGGTTCGTCTCCAAGTAATTGTGTAGTGGTCAAGATCCTTGCTAAGTGACGGTGATGACCCTTACTTAGCATAGCCATTTTTTACAAGTAGGTGGCGTTATTTTTTGACCATTCGTATGATGTTGGTTATCGTCGCTAGAGATAAGCTAAAATGTAAGGGAAGGTACAGAATTGTTTTAATAAAACACTTGAAAACCGCAGGACCAAGAAATGTTAGTTTGCAACCGGCCGCCGATTCAGAGATCAGCCTACTGCATAAGCCAAAATTAGGCCCATTGTAATGCCGAAAAAGAAATTTTCTCCTTCATTACTACTGTAAGGAGCATATACCTTTTATTGCCGTATTCCAGTTGCATTAATCAGTCGATTTGCAAGCTAAGTAGGTGATAAAAAGACTGAAGCTTTTATGCATGTGATTGTGTAGTTGTAGAGATCCTTGCCAAGTGGTGGTGGTAATCCTTACTAAGCATAGACATTTTCCTCCGTAGGTGACGTCCTTTACTGACCATAAGTGCAATGTTAGTTGTCGTCGCCAGAGATAAACCGGAAGGTCAGGGAAGCCACCTTTGGATAGTTTTGTCTGCAGGTAATTGAAGGACAAGACATCATTTCATAACAGTACTATCAACTGCTTAATATCATAACGCTTTAAAAAATTTTGAAAGCTAATTCATCTGTGATAGCGAGGCCAGCGTTGACAGTAAGTCCATTTCAATGAGCCTAAAATTAAATTGGGTTTAGCCCACTAATAGACAGGCTGCACATGCAGTCAGCTGTCCTGATCACCAGTGTGCTCTGCTCCACTCTAACTAAAGCCTTATTTGTTATACTTAACTGGCTTTACACGAATTTTCTTTTGAAGTAGAGGTCTAAGCTGGTCATGGTAAGGCTAAAGGCAATCAACTCCTGTCCATGGTCCAGGACACGCTGTGATCCTTGGGGACCACAGACATACTCGTGTCGATTTCATGATCTCTCATAATTTTCTCGATAGAGGATTTTCGAAAAATGCACGAGAGACTTCTGGTGTAGCAAACAAGAGTTTCCTCAATATATTCCTGAGGTCTGTATCGATGACTCCAAGATGCTGGAAAGAGTGGGCTGTGGTATAAAAATAGAGTTTTCTTACATTAGAATATCTTGTAAGTTTCCAGACCACTGCAGTGTATTTCAGGGTTGTGCAATGCATGTTAAGTGATGGGATTTTCCATTAAAATCTTCTAATTTACTTGGACAGTCAAGCTGCGATCAAGTCTCTTTTGAGCATCACCTCAATGTCTATCTCCGTCCATTAATGCCGCAGCTTTCTTATGGAAATCTATGCTCATTCGAATGTAACTCTCATATGAGTTCAGAGACAGAGGGATTTCGTCGAGAATTGAGCTGCTGATAAACTAGCTAGAGCGGATACAAAGCTCGATATTTTCGAATGAAAGCCTTGGTGTCCCGATTATCACGTTTTAACTGGATATTCTCAGGTCGATGTATATCATCAAAGGCATGAGAGCCCAAATAGTATTGCCGGGTTTTGCTGAACCGATCTCAATAAAAAGAGGACTAAATGCCTTCCCTCTATGGAGGGCCATCAATCGTATAATTGCGGTCCTTACGGGTGATTGCTTGACTGGGAAATATGCCGATAGATTTAGCATCTTCTCGCACTATTTTTGCTCAAGTTGTGCTTCTGAAGAGGAGGAAAAGACAGTCTCTCACACCATGTGTCAATGACCAGCACTGGCTATCAGACGACAAAATTTACTGGCCTCATATTTCTTGTCATCTTTGACTGAACTCTTGAAAATGCAGGTCACCGCAAATGCGAGATTTATTTTGGAGGCAAAATGGTTTCCTATGGAGACTGTTTGATCCTCGCTATAGCTTCTATGCTTGTGGTATCACAATTAACAAAATCTCTGGCCTAAAAGGGACTCCTTTCCTCTTGGAGGTTTACCACCCCATCTAACCTAGCCTATCTCATAGATTTGGGAGAAGTCTTTCTTTGGTCCACTTCGGATGTTGTGGAAATTTATATACAAAAACAAAAAAATCGAAACTGTTCTAAGTTTGCGTATGTAAATTTCAGACAACCACTGGAATTGATTTATTACATTCTTCTCTATTTCCAATTGTGTTACATCCCACTGTGCGACATAACATGAATGAATTTCTATTTATTTAGCTACAGTATGTTAAAAAAGTAAATGGAAACGTGAAAAAAATATTGTTAAAAAATGACATATTTTCTACACTTTTTTCTCTTCATGTAGTTTCTTGTTTTAAATATATGTTCTTTGTAAAGAGGTGGCAATGTGTAGTTGCTACGCTTTTTTATTTGCATTTTTTTTTTCTTTGCTCCTTCATTTCTCTATTTATTTAGTAGTTTAATCAAGGAATTAAAAAAAGACAAAAGTACTAAAAATGTTTGTAAAAAAGAATGACGAAAAAATATTGTAATAGAAAATATGAATGACAACAACATCGAAAATTCTAACAACATGTATAAGAAATAAAAAAATAAAAATTACGAAAAAAAAAAGCAGATGTGTTGGGGGATTAAATATTTGTTGATAAAGTTTTTAAGGGATCTTCATAAATTTTGTGAATAAAATAAAGGAATATGCTGGCAGTTATGAATTATTTTTTCCCTCTTTTTCCCTCTTTTTCCATTTCTTTTTATATATTTTTTGATGAATTTAAGTGGATGTAAATAATTGAAACAATAAAAGTTATGGAATTAACCTTGTAAACGGATTTCAATTTTAAAATTGGATTAAAAGGAATTTGTTGTTTTTTATTAAAAAACTTCCGGTTATAAAACAAAATCAAATTTGGTAATAAGTTGAAATGAAAAATTTACAGTTTTAGTGTAACTAAAAGGCAGAGAAAATATTATCAAAATGCTCTCCTAAAATTTCATGAAATAAATCTTGGAGTTAATAATCCTTTCGATCTTTTAAGCATTTAAGAGTTTCGATTCCAAAAGAAGTGTTACGAAAATAAGGTTGGACACCACAGCGTTTATTACATCGCTAAAATAAATAAACAAAAGCTGCAAGAACAACTATACATGCTGTTTACAAATAACCAAATCTACAACAACAACCATTAGCAGAGATAAAGTAAATAAAAATAACACGGCAACGACAATAATTAAGCAGCAAAGAAAACAAGTAACAGACAATAAACAAGCAACAAATACGATTTTAAAATTTCCGACTTCACTGTAATAAACTAGTCACTAAGACTGTGAACAATATTTCGCAACTGGTAGCGCACAAGCGAAGGCAATAAAAATCAAGCACATGACAGACTACAGTAAAAGCAAACTAGGTTAAGTTTATGGTGAAATTGGGAGAGAATCACCTACTACGCTACTACCTAACAACACAACATACATATTCAGATCAAGAAAGAGTGGACAATTAGTGCCATCTATGATAACATCTTTGATAAACCTCAAAAATTACCTGAATTTGACTGAGATATCGTCCGACTGCTATTTGCTTTTTGAGTCTGCAAAATGCTCTTTATGGTAAATAAAACTAGAAGAGCCGCTAACAATCACTTGGCCAAGTTATTCACCAATAAACCATAGAAGTTCTTCAGCGACGCTGGAATTACGAAATTATCCAAAATATGGCAAAAGGTCGTGGGTAATATTTGGCAAATATATACTTTATCTCTTACTTTGAATCAGTAGGCTCCTCGCCTTGTCTCAGTTAGAATGGAACAAAAGTTACCTATTCCGTTCTTCAGCTTGGAGTTGATTACCACGAAGAGCTTTGAGTTTTCCAAGCTCACCGCTAGTATTTTCCCGGCAATGATTCCCAGTTCATTCGTCCTCTCATTCCGTGACTCCATTTCGTTGTGGAAAACATATAATGTTTAATGTTCGCAAAGGTATTTATGGACTTTTTACTATTCAGTACTGCTCTAGAAGTCGTTTAGTTAGATACGATAGATTGTATTGCCATTTGGCTAAAAATTTGTTTTTAATTAAAAAGCCACCCTTTTGAGCTATAAGATCCTTTTATTTCCAACTGATAGATTTATGCTCCGAACTTCTTATAGCCTGCAAGTGTATTTGTCTTTAAAGAATTAAACATAAGGTCTGTTTGCTCAGCCATATGTACATCATAAGCGTACCATAATTGTTACAACCACCAAACTTTTGGTCGAATTTTTCACATTGGAATCGAATAAGAAACTTGCAGGCTTAGTATAGACAACACTACATGGCCAGCTTCGGAGATGAACAAGAGAGCGTAGCAAATTATCCAAAGCTGGATAATAGCCACGCGGAAAGTCTGCCAGGCATATGGAACTGGGTTACTTGACTAATAATATCCGCAGAAATCGCAGCGACAAGTTGAAACAGAAAACGATTATTTACCTACTGGGCAT
Source organism: Wohlfahrtia magnifica (assembly GCA_023159175.1). Taxonomy (NCBI): domain Eukaryota; kingdom Metazoa; phylum Arthropoda; class Insecta; order Diptera; family Sarcophagidae; genus Wohlfahrtia; species Wohlfahrtia magnifica. The sequence continues at coordinate 1,242,090 of JAKWBJ010000052.1, read as the reverse complement.
ATGACCAGCTTTATGGGGTACAAAAAGTAATCGCCTGGGCTTCTAACATGCAGTAAAAATCTTGACTTGCCAAGCTTTATCATGAGCTCCGAATGGTCCCAGAGTAAGTGGGAATGATTCGTTCTGACTTAAGTTTGTTTTTCTTTGTAGGGACAGCCACTTCTACCTACCTGCTGCCCCATAAACATAATCTTTGTTCAAGCCCACAGCATTTCTGTATTAAGTTACTTACAGTCGCATAAAATAATCCACATTCAATAAAAACTTTTCTTATACTTATTTATTATTTAAATGGAAGAGAATTTTTTTTATATTTTTTTTAATTTTTTTCTTTTTTGTTTCATTTTAAAATAATAAGTTTCATTTATAAATAATAAGTTGAGCAGAAAACAGGCAGTCTTGTCATATACCACATAAACGCATTCAAGTCAAATAATCATAAAACGAAATAAAAATGAAAAATAAATAAAAACACGTACAATCATAAAAAACAATGAAATAAAAACAACAACAAAAGCAAAAAAAAAATTGAGTAAAAAATATTTTAACTGGTTAAGTCTGAACTTACATCACCCTACACCACAGTTTGTTCTTGATCTGAGTTGTTTTTATGAGGATTGAGGATTGGATTACAATAGAGAATTCTTTACAAATTAAGGGAACAATCCTTTTTCAAATTCAAACTCAGCTTGAAAAGGGAGTGAAAAAAAAAAATGTTGCACGAAATTTTTTCCTTAAGCAAACATTTTTAGTGCAATTTCTGCAAGAAGTACTCAACGAAAAGTTTATTGATTTTTTCTTTTTTTATAAACTAACTTCTAAAACAAACAACAATTTTTGTTTTTTGGATAAGACTTCTTATGGTATTTAGAGTTATTTTTTAGCGTGATGTGCTGCTTACATCTGTTACCTTATTGCTCAATGTGGACTTTAAACAACTGTTTAACGTGTTATATACTTCCCTTTGAATGTAGATTTTAACGTAAGTTAACATTGACTGAGTAAACTCAGCGCAATGAGATCAAAAGATAGTACTTTAGAAATAACTTTTTAATGACTTTTACCGTTTTTCTAACTTATCGAGTATTAAGAGGGAACATCTTAGAATAATAGTCGTTTTAACTTGATAAGAAAAAGGGTCAACTGGTTCTAAATGCAAAGCATCATTTGATATCGAACAGCCCTTCATGTTTTTGATGACTAAAATTGCTCGACGTATTTCTTGAGGGTATCGTGGTGTAGCGGTTTGAGCGCATGCATACAACACATGCGGCCTAGTTCGAATCCCAGCAGAAGAGACTTCAACCTTCCTCCAGACAAATCCATCTAAAAAAGCCGCCTTCACCTTTCAGCTTACCGTTAAGTACGGTAGTAAGGACCACCACCTCCGCCATATAGCAAGGATCTCCACCCCTACAGAATTATATGGAGAAGAGCTACAGTAAATAATAATTTACTTGGCTTCAAAATCAGCTTGTTTAATGGAACCGAAACAAACCAATATGCTCCCTAGATATGCTAGATAGGCTATGTGATGGAATAGTACGCATGGCATTGGATTTTTCCAAGACCTTTGATACTGTAAGCCATGCCACAGTATTCTAGAATGTAGAAAACACCGCCCTTTCAGTTAGCTTGAAGCGATATGTAGCCAATTATATATGTGTACGCAGGTCATACCTGAAATTCAGAAATAAAGGTTAGAATGAAGCAGGGAGATGTATATCGCCAGAACTGTTTAGCCTCTATCTTTTCACGGCCACCAGATGATATCGTGGTCGTTACATATGCGGATAACTGCTCCATTATATCATCTGGCCCAGTTGTTGATGACATTTACGAACTTGTGACATTCTTCCACTCTAAATATTTGCATACATCACTCACTAAATCCATAGCCACACTGTTTACAGCTTGGACTACTAAGATGTATAGCCCGTAGACGATACAACAATTTCGACCACCAACTCCCACAAAATCCTGGCAGAAAAGTTTGGCAGCCTTTTCAGATTATCCGCACACGCCACAGCTACCTGCAATAAAGGAACAATGTTCTCGGGTCTCGTGCCGGCAGCACTTGGAACTATGCGGCTCCAGTGTGTAAAAACAATCAATCCTGCTAGAGAGCTGCTCTGATGCTTGCGCATGTCTCCTGTTAAGTCGAAGGTCCTACCTGTGCGTCAACGAAACAAGATGCTGTTGATGCAATATCTGCTTCTATGCTATCTACTGGGCCATTCCAACCACTGTTTAGTGGATAGACGCCGCTTGCCTAGGCATGTCAGGAAGAACCTTAATGACCTCAAGATACAAGTCCCTCGTCATAACCCCACAGATATATCACGCAGGATTGAATTGTATTCACACTGATGCAGTAGCAGAGACCATTGAGCAACACAGTGTGAATACCATCCTCGGAGACCACCCATCTTCCATTCACCAGAAAACACAATTAACCTAGAAATTGTGAGCCTTTATCGACGACAACTCAGCATGACACCCTGCATCTATTCAGCTGCCCAGCTAATTATACCCAGCTTATGCCGAACTCACTCTAAATCAGCGTATATCTGCGGTTTTCCTCCTGGAACTTGACTTAGAGGCCACATCGGACTGAACAATACTATACTACAAAGCTGCTACAAATACAACATTTTGAAATGAATCCAAACTGTCATGTGCCTAATTTTTAACAGCTTACGTGTCGAGCTTGATCTACCAGCTGTAAAATTGCTTGTACTTTTTCAGTGAGAGGCAAAAGAATAATATATAATTGAGCAAACCAATCCTGATCCTCTTATTGAATTTTCGGTAGGTTTTTGTAACATTTTAATGATAAAAAATCTGCCATATGATGTTTTCTTTGGTTTGCAATTCTTAAATTTATATAACTTTTCCCCCAAAGAATGAATCATAGGACCACTTATTAGTGGTGGCCGATATATAGGCATCAATGCTGTTCTTATTACCAAAAAACCGTAAATACTTTCTTATGATCTAACATTGGACTTATAAAAACGATACTGAACTAAATGGTTTAATTTACTCCAAGTGTTACAAAGAGCGCATTAAATTTAATTAAATTCTCAGCACCTATGTAGGTAGTGAAGTTTATAAAAATCAAAAAATAAAATAAAAGAATACAAAATAAACAATTTAATTTTATTGTCAACAATGCAAGCATATTCGCATAAATTATTTATAAAAAATAACTCCCAAAAACACACATAAAATATACATGAGACATGATTATCAAATAAAAAAAATATAAAAACAAAACCCTAAAGTGTTTAAAATGTGTTCTCCCCCAACCATAAAGAGAGTAAAAGAACGCCTAAAGGAAAGAGAAAGAGAACGTGTTTCTTTGTTTTTGTTTGTTTTCATATTTTTTAAACGACTCCGAAAACGTTGGCAAAAAATAAATAAAAATTTTAAATCAAAACACACACACAAACTGCACAAAGCAGGTATCATTTAAGTATTAAAAGGCATGTGCATGTGTATTGGTGAAAGCAATTCAAAATATAACGGCAACATTTTTTATTTTTTAAATGGCAACTTAACGTCGATGTATGTTTGCTATTGTTGTTGTTGTTGTTAAAACACACACACATAAACACCAACAAACATATTTTTTGTTAAACAACTACAAACAATACTACAAACCATAAACAAAAAAGAGCGTAAGAGAAAGAAGGAGAGAGAGAGAGAGAGTGGGAGAACAGAATATGGTATTACAATGAAATATATACACTGTGGGTAACTGTATATTAAATAATAAAAGAAAATTATAAAATAAACATTTGCATGTTAAAAAAACAGCAACAACAGCAACAACAATAACTACTTAACGATCAACATAAAAAACCCAATACTAACACCTATACTCGTACTTAAGAAAGGAAATTCTTTAGTTAACCATATAAACACACACACACACACAAACTTATGAAAGTCCTCATAGATTACACGCTGGAAATATGTACGTAAGACATACTCTCTTCTCCACCAACCATTCATCCCACACATTTACAAATAATTTTACAAATACCTTTAAGGTAAGAGGCAGAAAAATAGAGAGAAATCTTATAACTTGAGACTGTTTAGAGAAAAACAAATACGAGCCTAAAATTATACAACATTTTTGTGTACATATGTGTGTGTGTACAATATGTTTTTGTTATGTGGTGGTACGGTAAGTAACATATTATTGTTGTTGCTGTTGTTGTTGGTTTTATGCAAATATCAAGGTTAAGATTATGGTTAAATAAGATATGGCACGTAATGTCAATATAAATAATTTATTTAAAAAAAACATACAAAAAAAAACGTAACAATAACAACTAAAACAAGCAATAAGAGATTGTTTAAATAAAAAATTTAAATAAAAAGTTTTAATAAAAGTTTTCTTTTTTTATTTTTTGACAATAAAAACAGATTTTGAAGAATGTTAAATGACATGCTTAACTTGTAATAAAAAAAATTAGAAATAATAAAAGGAATCATGTTGGAATTTTACAAAACCGAAATTTCAACTTTCTTAAGCATCAGCAGCCAGCTATAGCTTATAACGGATGAATTTTTAATGGTTTAGATATTGAAAATTAAAAAAAAACACCTAATATTTATGTGCAAAAGTGATTAAATGCCTACCATGTACTTTTTACAGTTTATTTCTTCTAAATGTTGCCCGTGGCTAAGCTGTATACGGTCCATTCTTGAGCTACAACTTTGAAATACTTTATCCAACATTTCTGCCGCTATCTCACCATCTTCTCGTCTTATGAAATGGTAACCGTAATTACAACAAAAGACATGCTCTTATTTTTAATGTCTTTCTCTTTGTGAGCTCCACTTTGTGCACACAATAAACAACATAAATTGTTAGACTGACTTTTCTACTAGAACATCTTTAATCCGATCGTTGTTTCAACTCTAATCACGTTAAGATTTATCACAACTACAACCCGACTTCGATAGCTTTCTCTTTAAAATTTAAGTGATCGAACTCCTACTTCTCTTAATCTAAATTTATGCACAACTAAAATTTCTTCATGTTGAGTGTCTTCAAAACCGACTTCTTGTTTATGTGATTTGTTTCTTACATTTTTGTAACAATATATACAATGCGAGAATTATCTGAGTTTCGTCGTTGTCGTACCAACATAGATGACAACGTTTAGGTCGCCCAAAAGAGATTATCAAGCTTTAAACAGTCTGTAAAGCCTATGGTATTATACTCGATGATCAGAGAATGAAATTGCCTGAATATTACCGTGATGAGTTACGCTATAACTCCACTTGAGCATAAGATCAACTTCTTGGGTGAATTGAACTAAAATTATCTCTAGGGAGCATATAGGCTTTCCACAAAACATCCATTACTTTGTCTGACGACTTTTGCACGTTTAAAGTAATTTGAAAAGTACTTTGGCAAACTCTTTTATATTTTCTTTTAAACCTTGTTTTGCTTCAGCACATTCAAATTTTGCTTTGACAAATTTTGTTCTTTTATCGGATCGTTCTGTTTTTTATACAACAAACTTCACCGTGCGAAATCAAAAATAAAAAAAATGTCAAATAAAACATGTAACCAAATACAACTGTGTAAAAATACGAACAAAGAACAAAGCAACTTTGCGAATACATCAAAGTGTGTACTTACGCCCTCTCGTTTTTCTTCTCCCTTACAAACTCAAGACTTTGCAAAGTACTTTGAACGTGCAAAAGGCGTCTTTCAGTATTTGTAATCAATTTTATCTTTCAAACTAAGTAGATGATTAATCCACTGTAGCTCCCTCCATATGATTTTGCGTAGTGGTGAAGATCCTTGCTAATTGGTGGTGATCTTTACTTTAGCATTGTAATTTTTTCCCAATAGATGACGTGTTTCGCTGATCATTCGTCTGATGTTTATCATCGCCGCCAGAGAAAAACGGGAAGGTCGGGGGTCTTCTTTATTTTTTAGATGGGGGGAGAAGTTAAAGCCTCTTTATTATTAAATATTCGAAACCACAATTAAATTTTTCTTCTATCTTTTGATGATTATTAAAATCGATTACCTTGAAAATAATATATCGATTCACAGCGAATATTAATTCAAAGCAAAAGAAAACTTAATCTGGCGACAACATACCGGTCAGTTTAATTTAATACACCTACGGCAAACCTCATAGTCCAATCATCGTGAAAAACACTGATAATGGTAAAGCATCGATGACTGATGATGATTTATCTTTGGTATCATTCATGACTTTTTAAAGTAATCGCCAAATTGTCATAGATGACAGAAGTTAATTTTGTCATGCAGGCGTCCGTTTACTAGTGGCTCCAGGCAATATCATCAAAAGCTATTGCGCTTTATTCATTATGGAGAAGATGTAGTAGACTTGTAGTTGAGTTACTGTAACAGACAATGCCGCTAAATTTACGATTTCTATAAAATTGTGACAATTAATGATGTTGTCATACACAACACCTTTTGTCCATACGAATCTAAGCTTGATATTCATATTATGACGAGTATTCATCGATAAATATAGCGTGAAGTTTACTTATAACAGACAATGTCTCTAAATCTTAATATAAAGTTGACTCATAACAGACAATGCCGTTAAATTTCAGTATGGAATTGACTCAAAACAGACAATGTCAATAAATTTCAGTATTAAATTGAATCATAACAGACAATGCCTCTAAATTTCAATATAAAATTGATTCATAACAGGCAATGTCGCTAAATTTCAATATGAAATTAACTCATAATAGACAATGTCTCTAAATTTCAACAAGAAGTCGACTTGTAACAGACAATGTCTCTAAATTTCAATATTAAGTTGACTCATAACAGACAATGTCTCTAAATTTCAACATGAAGTTGACGTGTAACAGACAATGTCGCTAAATTTCAATATGAAATTAACTTATAACAGACAATGTCTCTAAATTTCAACAAGAAGTCAACTCATAACAGACATTATCTAAAAATTTCAACATGATGTTGACTCAAAACAGAAAATGTCGCAAAATTTCAGTCTAAAATTCAGACTGTCACTAAATTTCAGCATGGAGTCGACTTATAACAAAAAATGTCGCTAAATTTACAATTTCTATAAAGTTGTGACATTTAATGGTGTTGTCATACAAAACTCCCTTTGTTCGTGTCATTGTCGCGAAGACTCGTCAAAGAAATTTTTTATTTATGATAATTTCATATTAATTTCAACTTGATACTGATATTGTGACGAGTATTCATCGATAAATAAATCTCAAAGTTGACTTATAACGTACAATGTCTCTAAATTTCAATATTAAGTTGACTCATAACAGACAATGTCTTTAAATTTCAGTATGAAGTTTACTTAGACAATGTCTCTATATTTCAATATGAAATTGGCTCATAACAGACAATGTCACTACATTTCAGCATGAAGTCGGCTCATAACAGACAATGTCGCTAAATTTCAGCGTGAAGTTGGCTGTAACAGACAATGCCGCTAAATTTACGATTTCTATAAAATTGTGACAATTAATGATGTTGTCATACACAACACCTTTTTTTCTTACGAATTTAAGCATGATATTCATATTATGACGGGTATTCATCGATAAATATAGCGTGAAGTTTACTTATAAGAGACAATGCCTCTAAATTTCAATATAAAGTTGATTCATAACAGACAATGTCGCTAAATTCCAGTATGAAACTGACTCATAACAGACAATGTCTCTAAATTTCAACATGAAGTTGACTCGTAACAAACAATGTCGCTAAATTTCAATATGAAATTAACTCATAATAGACAATGTCTCTAAATTTCAACAAGAAGTCGACTTGTAACAGACAATGTCTCTAAATTTCAATATTAAGTTGACTCATAACAGACAATGTCTCTAAATTTCAACATGAAGTTGACGTGTAACAGACAATGTCGCTAAATTTCAATATGAAATTAACTTATAACAGACAATGTCTCTAAATTTCAACAAGAGGTCGACTCATAACAACAATATCTAAAAATTTCAACATAAAGTTGACTCATAACAGAAAATGTCGCAAAATTTTTAGTCTGAAATTGACTCACAAGAGACAATGTCACTAAATTTCAGCATGGAGTCGACTTATAACAAAAAATGTTGCTAAATTTACGATTTCTATAAAGTTGTGACATTTAATGGTGTTGTCATACAAAGCACCCTTTGTTCGTGTCATTGTCACGAAGACTCGTCAATGAAATTTTTTATTTATGATAATTTCATATTAATTGCAACTTTATACTGATATTGTGACGGGTATTCATCGATAAATAAAGCTCAAAGTTGACATATAACGTACAATGTCTCTAAATTTCAATATTAAGTTGACTCATAAAAGACAATGTCGTTAAATTTCAGTATGAAGTTTACTTAGACAATGTCTCTATATTTCAATATGAAGTTGGCTCATAACAGAAAATGTCACTACATTTCAGCATGAAGTCGGCTCATAACAAATAACGTCGCTAATTTGACGGTCAGAAATATGTCACACATACCAGAATTCTAATAATGTTCTAACACTATTAGATACTCTATTAGTAAGAACTTTGATAGTTTCTATACAGAACAAAGAAGTTCCACAGAGTAATTTTAAAGCACCAAGCCATAGAAGAGAATATATGAATACCAATCTTGAACGCCTAGTGATCTTGTAAATAGCACAGGACTCTTTAATGCTGATATATGGTCTTTATAGAAACTCAGACAATTTAAATTTTTAAAATTAAGAAGCTTTTACGTCTTTACTCGCCTCTCTCGCCTTATTAATTTCAAGGTAATCCGAGTTCGAAGCAAGAAAGTGAAAAACATAAATTTGTATACCCACTGTAGGATATAATGCTCATACACCTCTAAGCAATATGAAACAACAAAAAAGATAAATAAATAAAAATTGAAAAAAGAACTGGTAAAAGAAAAACGTGAACTGATAAAAATTATTATTTGCATAAGAGAAACGGATATAAATCTGATAATAATGAACATCATGAGTAACGCGACACGAAAAAAGTCACTGAAAACCAAAATTTTGGCCAAAAAAATTTAAAACAATTTTTGAACGATACCAACAAAAAAGACACATGAGTATCGTTATAACATTTAGGCTTTTCAACAAGATAATACGTGAGAGCATGCATACACTCACACATACATATGTATGTGCGCTTACATTTTTACAAAACCACATAAATACGAACAAAACGGATGTACGAGTAGATTATATATCCAGAGTAGCACGAACACGTAACAATATATTCAGTTCTGTTTTTGTTTTCATTTATGTCTCCTTTTATTTTGTTGGTTTATATATATGAGAGGTATATATGAGAGTGTGTGTGTGTGTGAGAGAGATAGATGTGATTTAAATTCATATTGTTAACGGCATACTTACGTATACAAATACAACGTTCTTCCCCCTAAACTAATGCACACAAACAAATAGTCGCTCTTAGAGAAATAAAACGAAAATATAAGCAAATTGTTGTTTATTAACACACGCGCCCTCACACACACATTCACTCTAATCGACATTTATGTAGACGAAGCAGTACTCGTACATGTCTATTCAGCCATAGATTTGGTAAAACACACTTTCCAACACACATGTACATTGAGTTTCTGTTTTATAGCAACACTCAACGGCCATGCTAAGCGCTTGGGCGTGTGTGCATTGGTTGATTTTGCTAAACAATGTAAGTATTTTTAGATTTTAACGTGCTTGTGTATAAAATGTGTATAAAATTTAATTGCATACTTTTGAGGGGCCATATATTTATTGTACATTAAGTGCAGCCTATTGTTGTTATTATTCTATTTTTTAATTGGCAAAGAGAAAATATTTTAAATTTATTTTTGTAACAATCAATCTTAGCGAAAGCAAATGAACCAAATTTTTATTTAAAATTTATTAAAGAAATGTATGTAATACGAGTATGTAAATGTAATAATAAAACATAAAAGCATTGAATTGTAGTTGTTTTACCAAAGGGTAATTGGATAAGAACGATTATAAACGCCATCTAAATGAAATTAAAACTTTGTGAGATACTATATTACTTACGGCTTAATTTTAGTCATATTAATGACAATTTAGTAAAGTATCTCCAGACAACTCTGATAGTGTACGATAGGATGGATAATGGGCTTAATTTTTGGCAACCCAGTTTAAGATATACATCGTTTTTTCGGTCATTTAATTAATTTTAATTAATTTACTTGAATTTATGCCTCGAGATAGTTGAAAGTAATTGGTTTGTTTTTATAAATTAGGGCTTAGCGTAGCATTAGAGGAAATATTAGTTTGTTGTATGTGTATATTGTATGCTTATGGTCCGGCAATTAATAAGGGAAAACCATAAGATACATCACAATCGCTTATACAGCATGTTTCGTGAAGAAAAAACGTAAAATTATCTTTATAGACTAATATGTATATACCAGTTTCATTAGACTGTCGGTCTGGCTTACGATTTAATTTAGCCAAGCGCAAATGTGCATTGGCTCTGGTTGATCATCAGGACCGGTTAGTCTGGTTTTTGGTGACTAACACAGGAACAACGCTTCATTCATGTGGTACCAAACCAGGCCGCTATGCGTGCTTCAGCGTGCCTTGACTTAACGAGGCTGCCTTTTTCTCCTGTCCTAACCTATATATCCTACAGCCTATAAAAAGTTAATTAACGTTGTATGAAATTAAATTATGGACTCTGAGCCAAAAACTTTAAATAGCAGGTTTTCAAAATTGAAGCAGGTTCAAAAAATTTGCAAAATTGAATAAAATATTTATTAGGCCATAAATGAATGCCTACCATTTACTTTCTTGCTGTTGGTGCTACATCAGTGAGTTACAATTTAAACATACTTTTTCCATCACTTCAGCTGATATCTCACCAATGGCAGCTCTAATGCTATCTTCCAGGGCTGATATTATGACTGACTTGTCCCTGTAGAAGAGATATTTCAAGTGTCCCCAGAAAAAATAGTCTAGTGAAGTCAAAACGCACGATGTTAGCAGCCAGTTGACAACTCCGAACCTCAACACACAGCAATTCCTGTTGCCGACGTACTCATTGAGCCAAACATGATCTTCATCACGCAAATACAATAAAATACAAAACACATTTCTCACACATAACGAATTTTAATAATAAAATTCAATAGTTTGCATGCATTGCTGGTTTGTTAGTCTACTCATGGTGAAATGGTCAATTTTTTATTGGCTTTTCACATAGAAACTTTGGACACTTTCATTGATCAAGTTGATTTTCAAACTAAGTACATGACTAAGCTACTGCAGCTCGCCTTCATATGATTGTGTGCAGTGGTGAAGGTCTTTGCTAAGTGGTGCTGGTGATCCTTACTTAGCATTGTAATTTTTTCCCAGTAGATGGCATTTTACTTGGTCATTCAACTGCTGTTTGTCCGTCTCGCCAGAAGTAAACTGTAAAGTAAGGGGGACTTTTGATTATGGAATTGTCAAAAAGGAGATTGAAGTCTTTTTATTAAACACTCGCAACTCTCTACTGGGATTCAAGCCTGGACCGCTTGTGTTGTATACCAGCGTTCTAACCACTACACCACGACACCTCAAATAGTAAAATTATCACCAGTTATTTGTGTCATGTGGCATATCATATGTTTAACGTACTTGTCTGTCTATTAAAAACCTAATGTCATCGAGCTCTTAAATACATCAAATATGCGGTTTCGGCCTACATTATCTGTATGAAACTGTAGACTTTCAAAACCTAACCCACACCTTTAGCAGTAATGATTGTAATGCAATTTCGGTTCGTCCTGCATTGTAGGTTTTAAACACAAAATCTAGGACTTTTACTGCCCCTGGTATCAGAAATAAATCTGTGATTAAACCTCGAGGTTCTTTTCATAGTTATTCCTACAACATACTACCCAGGGCTGTGTAAACCCAACCATAATTTCCATGACTCAATCCATAATAGCTCACTAGACTTCTCTGGTAAGACCAATTACTCATTGACAGCATTAACGATTTATGTCTCTTAAACACAGCTACTTGGTAAAATGCCCAAAATTTGGTCGAATAATCTAGAAGATCTAGAATGGCACAGCCTAGCTACCAGACCTTATCTACGTTAGCATGTTATAAGCGAAACACAGCTCAGCAATGGAAATGAAATTTCAAACTGTTTTCTTAGAGTTTTGGTATAAACCCACTTGTTTTCAGTTATGAAAGATTCATAATTGCGAGTTTTTCCAATAGAAATCGATTTATTATTGTCTTCTGCCATCTTTTCCAATAAAAATGGATGAGTAATTAAACATTTTAATCTAAATTAGCTTTTCACAACATTACTTAACAGTAATGAATAATTTTAAAGATTAAGTCATACAATCATCTGGGTAGGCATTCAAAATTAGTATTTAGTTTGCTAAGAATAAGAAAGACATAAAAACTTGCTACCTTTCGTGCCACTGTTTAAACCAACATTTTAAATTGGCGATTTAAGGCGAAATAAAAAATTAAAAAAATAAATTGCTAAACACTTTATGACCAACACTAAAAACATAACAACAATAAAAGAAAAAAGTATCTCAAACAGTCGACTAAATAATAAACAAAACCTCATATTCATTTACACATTAATTCACACACACACACACACACGCATAGACATATATACACTTGCAGGAAATTGAATGCCATGTTAATTTTATAAAAACGCACACTAAACTCAAGGCAGTAAAAGATGGGCAGAGAGAAAAACAAAATTTGCAAAAAAAGGACACAAAACACAACACAGCACTCCCTAACCAAGGGAAAGAGGGTGGGTGTATATTACAATGGAAATGATAAAGGGAAACACCAGCAACAAAACAAAAAATCTGTTCAACTAACTGTGCATAATTCATAATTTAATTAAAAACTTAACCAACCAACTGTATAAATAAAAAATGGCAACAGCAGTAGTAATACACGACTTGTAGCAAAGCAACAACAAAAAAACCCAACACAATACAAAACAAAAACATGCTTAAACAGTAGAAAACCTAATACGAATAACAATAGCTGCTACGTTACAAATACAAAGTAGAGAGTAAGCATTTTCCACATCTCTTTAACTAAGAAATCACAGTAAGAAAGAAACAAAGGGAGGAAGTGAGCTGTAGAACCAACAGTTTACGAGCATTTTGTTTTGTTTAAAAACAAGACGAGTAAGTGTAGATGAGTGCGTTAATTTATTTTTTGTTGTTTTTTCTAAAAACAGTATGGGTGTATAAGTATAAGTATAAAAATCCCGGTGGCGTATTTGAACGACATTGTCACTATGGCTTTTTTCATCTCTGTATCAATGCCATAATATCTGTTTGAAGTCGAAATTTGTATATAATTTTTATAAATGAAAAATTTCATTAATGCGTGCTCGCCACAATGACATAATCAAAGAAAGCTGTATATGACAACGTCATTGTATGTCACCATACTAAAGAAAGCTGAAATTAAGCGACATTGTCCGTTGTGTGCAGACTACATTCTGAAATGTTGTGACATTGTCTAGTATGAGTCAACTTCATGCTGAATAATGTAAGATTTTGTCTTCTACATCTCTCCGTTAACGAATAAAGCACTAATGATTTCAGGTGATATTGTCTGTTCGGATTCACCAATAAACGAACATCTACAGGACAAAATCTACTTTTGTCATCTATGACAATTTGGACAATTACTTAAAAAAAGTTATGTATGACACCAGTATAATTTCATCGTCAGTCAAATGATTCACTATGCCTTTCGCCAACGGGAATATATAGACACACATACGAGTATACTAGTACATGAAAATAAGCTATTTTCCTCTTGTCGAACAAGTTAACTTCAACAATTTTAAGAAGAAACCAACAAACAAGAGGACGATAATTTCGGGAAATCTAAGAGAAGCTAAAGTTAAAGCTCACAATTAATATCGCCAGCAATAAAGCTGTTAAGCTAAAAAAAAGCCAAAACATTTTCTTCTCCAAATTAATTTTGTAGTTCTGGTCCGAAATGAAATATTATTTTATTCATATGGCTTCCGCGGTTGACCTCACAGTACCCTAATCGATCGGACATATTGTCGAGAACATTTTCGAGGGTATGGGGTCGTATCTTAGCAATGGCCTCTCGAACGTTGGCCTTCAATCGCTCAATTGTCTTTAGTTTGTCGGCATGACACTTGTCTTTAATCGCAGCTTCTTGACATCACCATTTCGGCTAATTAAATGGCCATCAAACGTTTGACGCAATAAATCGTTTAAGGCATGAGATGTGTGGCAAGTTGTATCATGCTGTTGAAATTCAACATCATTTCACACCAATACCATAAGAAGCGGGCACAAAAAAATCGTTTATCATGGTGTTATAGCTGCTTCCATTGACCGTAATGGTTGCGCAGTTATCATTTTTAAAGAAATATGGGACAATGACGCCTCCGCTGTACAAACCGCACCAAACAGTCACTTGTAATGGGTGCATTGGCTTCTGTAAGATCACGTTTGGGTTTTCTGAGCCTCAAATACAGCAATTTTGCTTATTAACGTACCTACCAAGATGCAACTGAACTTCATCTGAAAAGATGATTTTTTTTTTTAAGTCGACGCGACCGTGCAGTTTCTCGTTAGCCCATCTAGCGAAGCGAAAATGAAGCAGATGGTTATGCGGCTTTAATTCCTGAAGCAATTGAACTATGTAAGGCGTCATACCGACGATATCTTTTTTCAAAATTTGACGTAAACTGGTGCGTGAAATGTTCAATTCTTGAGAACGAACACTCTAAGTCTCTGCTTCTTTGTTTTCGGTTGTACGCTCTGTACAAGCATACTTAGACTTTTTGTAGCTAAGCAAGAATGGAATTTACAAATTGTATTATGCTTAAAGCTTAACTCTTCTTTAGCTAGAAAAAATCTAGGATCTACTGTGTAATACGGCGGCGGATAAGTCATGGTATAGAGTCCATGTTGACATATGGTGTAGGCTGGTTGAAGTTCATAGCCGGAATAATGAATCCACAAACGTACCTCTATATTTTGTGGGAAGAATTTCTTCCAAACGCCGAAAATTGGATAGTGGATATACCCAAATGTATGGTATGAAGCTCAAGCATTCTTCTATGTTGCTAAGGTTATGGCTGCCAAATAACGTCAAATCATAATTAGAGTAACCACTTCAATTTACTGAACTTAAGATTATTGAACACCTGTGATCGTATCAAACGAACGAATCCGTCATCTGTTCAACACATGAAGTAAATTTTAATTCAAGAATGGAAAAAGGTATCCTTAGAACTTAGAAAAAAAACTGGCGTACTCGATGCCTAATAGACTACATCAGTTTGTAGGATTAAAAAAAGTTGCTTCAGTTATTCAAAAACTTAATATATAGAGTCCAACACTTTGCTGACTGATCGCCAATGTGGTTTTCGTAAAAGTCGCTTTACTGGTGATCTGCTGGCGTTACTCTCTGAAGGGTGGAACAGGTCCATTCATGGAATGGTTATAGATGGGATTTCATCCGACGAGTTCAGAAGTACCGCAAGGCTCTGTTCTTTCTCCAACTCTATTTCTAATATTCCTTAACGACTTTCTTTTTCTCACTTCTAATCCTATCTAATCTTTTACAGATGACAGCAACATTTGTTATTCATATTCTTTTGATCGTAGGCCGAACCTTTTGGAGATTGGCGGAATATGAGTGACACACTTACAAACGACCTGTCGAAAATCTCTGAGTGGGGTCGCACGAAAAGGGTCGACCCAATGTTATTTTTTGACACACAACCGTGGTGGTGTGTTGTCATCTGTATCTATGGGTAATTTAGGTATTAAGCAATCAGATGCTCTTGATGTTCTAGGCACATATTTCGATTGTCGAAAGAAGCATTCAAGTGTCTGGGCTTTGTAAGACGGTGTAAGAATTACTTCACTCCATCTGATCTCCTTAATATTTACAAGACCCTTTATCCGACCCAAATTGGAATACAACTCTCATGTGCTTTAAAGTCTATTTTGGAGCTTCTCGACCGCGTAGAAGAGAGGGCGAAGGTTCTTATTAATGACAGTAGGGTAGCCAACTCTATCGATTTATTAGAGCATCGTCGCAATGTGGCGTGTATTTCATTGTTCTATCGGTACTATAATGGAATGAGTTCTAACGAATTTAAGGAATCAATTCCCAAAAATCATATATTTTTAAGTAGTACTCGTATTTCTTGTAGAGCACATTCCTTTGTAGTTGATTGTCGAGCAAATCGCACAACGCACTATAGGGTAAATTAGTTCTATATGCGCACTATTCGTTTGTGGAACAATATTCCGGCGAATGTCTTCCCTGCCACTTACGACATGAGCAAATTTAAATCGAACATCCAAAGTCGCGTTAGTCTATTTGTCCTCCCTCCTACAACCCAGGAATTTCGGTTCCTGCCCGACTATGGTGAGGCCCCCTTTGTGGGAGCAACGTGGTGGCTGTGGTTTAAACTCAAATCGCGGGGATGGCTATGCTGGCTCGGTGTGGAGTTACATTTTTAACCGGGTGCCGTGACCCATAGATCGGTAGGAGTTTAGATAGTCTCCGGCACCTTACCAAGGTGTGAGGTCATGTCCAAATAACATGGCTTTAAATTGGTACTCACTGGTGATTTTAATCATAGGTGGGGGCGTTGGTGGACGCATTGTATTCACTTGTGCTTTGGCACCGTGAGGTAACGTCCTAGGGCAGGTACTCACGTTAAACCACTGACATAACCCATGTTCCCATTACCAGCACAATGCACTGCATTAGTAGGGGTTATCCCCTGAGTGCTGGTCTCATTGAAAAAAATAAAATTAAAATAAAAAAATACATAAACAACAGTTTTGGTAATATTGAGAAACAAGTTAACAAAAAATTTTCTTCTTTTGAAAAATTATGAAATTCTGATTTCTGAAAATTCAAAAAAACCAAAAGTTGAAAGCAGCAAATATTTACCAGTTTCACTATTTATTCGTAAAGCTGCTTATAGTAGAAATAAAATAAACCATAATTCATGAAAATCGATGGGTAAATACTTATTTTATTCTTAATAAAGTGAAAATATCTAGTTTTGAAAAGAAAACTATATCTGCTGTAATTGCCGAAAATTCCAACAACGGCACGTTTATGTTGCATGCAATAGATGTCTTTTAAAAAATGAAATTAACAAATAGTTGTTTTTTATAAAAAAGCTTAACAAGGTATGATCTAAAACGATTTCGACTTTTATTTTGTTTTCTATGATTTTCTGAGTTTGATTCTCTTAAAAGAAACCAAATAAAATCTAAATAAACTCCCTGATAACGATTATTCATGATCTTAAATTGTTGGTGAAATCGTAAACCATGCTTGTCGCTTACGGAACACAGGTTTTCCGGAAAGAAGTCCAAATGGGAATGTACGAAATGTATTTTTAGTGACATTTTTACACCTAAAATAAGCATTGAGTAAAAGAATTTTTTTTATTATGTTTCATTAATATTTTCCTGTTTTTGAAAAGTTTTCAAGCAAATTAAACTTCTGTAGTTTCCTAGAAAGTTATTTAGAAACAATTTGTCGTAATGAATTCTAAGCAGCCTTTTCATCTCTTAATAATAACTTAAAAAATAAAGAAAAAAGCCCTCCTGTCCCTTCTCGCACACCTCTGGCGATAATGACAAACATCAGACCAATGATCAGGAAAAACACGCCACCTACTGGGAAAAAATTACAATGCTAAAGTAAAGATCACCACCAACTAGCAAGGATCTTCACCACTACACACAAAAAAAAAACAATCATATGGAGGAAGCTACAGCGGATTAATCATCTACTTAACTTGAAATATCAAATTGATTAAAGAAACTGAAACAAAGCAATAAATGCTTTGTGGAAAGCCAATATGCTCCGTAGAGGAATGACGGAGAAAAAAAAAATAAATAATAATAATAACTTTTCAAATGTGAGGCTTAGGAGTAACTTTCGAATTAAGGACCATTAAAAACGTTTTCAGAAATTTTTGCAATTGAATGATTTGGAAATATTGTTTTCAAATAAGCAAAGGCTCTACTATCATGGTCTAGTGCTTCAATAAAATTTCTAACTAAGCCCAGCTTTACATGCAGCGGTGATAAGATTACAGTATCCTAGTGTGCTTGCGGGTCTTGTCGGCCAATCCTTTTTACTAGTGAAATTTGCGATTTCGGTTAACCCAGAGGCAGAGAAAACAGCAATATTTTGTATAGCCACCTGAGAGGCCTGTGAAATTAGCAACAAATTTTAAGTTGCAACACACTTTTCAACTGTGCTTTTCCTAAAGAAATATTTTTTTAATGAACTGGCCATAGCTTCATATTTTTCTTTCATATTCACGGTATGTGCGATGGCTATAGATGTCTTCTTGTTGCCGATATGAAGTAAAACGGTCTTCAAGCTTGTTTTACTACTATTAGCGAAAAGTTACCACTCACTTGTGACATATTGTTGCTCGAACTCCTCAAAAAGACCACTTTCGTGTTAGCCAAAAACCATATTGTTTTTCATTGTCTAAAAATGGCTTTCTAAGAAAAGCTTCGATTTTAGAACATCTGATGTACTACAGAAGAACCGTTGTTCGGCAATTACAGCAAAAAAATATTTTTTTTTCAAAACAAGGAACTTTTACTTTATTGGAAATAAAATAAGTAAAGGGTCCGCCATCTAACGTTTTTTTTTCCAACTAGTGCTTATTTCGTGAATGGTAACACTTAGCCCATATCTGATTTGACAGATAATTAGTTTTATCCTTCCGCTGTACGAATATGGTTGTGTATACGCTTGCAAAACGCTACGCTAAGTGGGCCTGCGATCGACTTACAGAAGATGCCGATTTTGCCAAAAAAAATCATCTTTTCAGATGAAGCTCATTTTGATATTGGCGGGTATGTAAACAAGCAAAGTTGTCGCATTTGGGGCACAGAAAACCCGCACGCATACATTGAAAAGTCGATACACCCAAGACGAGTCAGTGTTTGGTGCGGATTTTGGTCCAGAGGCATAATTGGGCCATTTTTCTTCGAAAATGAGCAAGGAGTGGCCGTTACATTTGGACGAATTTTTGTTCACAAATATTGAAGAAGAGGATATTAGCAACATTTGGTTTCAACAGGACGGCGTTACCACTACGTGCCACACAGCCGAAGCTGCACTCGATGTTTTGCGCCCTATTTTTTAAAGATCGCATTATCAGCCGCAGAGCTGATGTCGTTTGGCCACCTCGGAGCTGCGATTTGACACCGTTGGACTATTATTTGTGGGTTGCCGTCAAAGATAAGTGTTAGAGAGACAATTGACGCTTTAAAGGACAATATTCGTGAGGCCATTGGTGAAATACCGCTGCACACAATCGATAATGTGCTTAAAAATTTGACCGATGGTGTAGGCTACTGCATGGCCAGCCGAGGCCGCCATTTGAATGAAATTATTTTCCATTATTAATCGGAAGGATTGTACTTTCAAATAAAAAAAGAAATTTGAGAAAATATTCAGTAGTTTTTTTTTATAGGATTTTCAAAAAAAGAAAAAAAATAATATTTGGCGGACCCTTTATAAAAATGGCTTATATCGATTCCGATATTTTGCTGCCTTAACACCATTTTCTAAGAATTTTCCGTCTCTGAACGAGACACCAGGAACTTTGTTTTTTATCTTTTGTTAGTTCGAGTTCTTTGATAAGATCGTTTAGCTCTGACTGGTCGTAAAGCTTCGATTTTAGAACATCTGATGTACTACAGAAGAACCGTTGTTCGGCAATTACAGCAAAAAAAAATTTTTTTTTCAAAACAAGGTGCTTTCACTATATTGGGAATAAAATAAGTAATAACCCATCGATTTTCATAAGTTATGATTTATTTAGTTTCTATTATAAGCACCTTTATGACTAATTTGTGAGTTTTTAAAAATCAAAAATTTCATAATTTTTCAAAACAGAAAAAAAAATTTTTTTTTTTTTTTTCCTCCAAAAATATTGGTATGGCATAAGAAAATCGAATGAGTCATTTTAAAGTCATCATAAGATGTATGAAGCTGCCTTTACAAAAATCTCACATTTTAGAAAAAAAAATATTTAAAAAAAACTTATCCATAGAATCTGAAATGCTGATGATTTTTGAAGTTAGGCGCCCATATCGCATCAAGGGCAGAAAATTTTTTTCCTTGTGTTGCATAGTGTAATTAATAAAATTTAAGAAAATTATATTATTAATTTTGACTTAAAATCTGTTTTTGGTTTTCTCTTTTTTATACCTTTTTTTTAAATAAACAAAACTAAAAAATTCACAAGTAAAGCCTAAGCATTTTCAAAGGTAGAAATTAAAAAAACAGAAAAATAAATAAAACAAAAAAATGGGGAAAACTTTTTTATTTATTTTTTTTTATTCTTTCTTTGGCCTTTACTTTTACAGGAATAAAAACAACCGTCCTACTTCAAAAAACTTCTAATTAACAGCATTAAAAAGGACGTTAAGCTACAACAAATAAGACAAGTCGAACAAAAAATTTTAAAAAAATGAAAGAAAGAAAGAAAAAGTTTTCAGAAAAAACATATTTTTTCCTCTAAAGTTGTCTCAGTAAAAGAAAAAAAGAAAGAAAACAGAAACGAACTAATTTTATAAAGGAAGGGAAAGCAAGTGCACCAAAAACAAATATAAAAAAAGAATGTGAATGTGAATGTGAATGTGAATGTGAATACAATTACCCTTTAATACAAATTTCTTATATTTTTTACCAAGTTTTCTAATTTTCGTTTTTCTATTTAAAACTGCAAAAAAGAAAAAAAAAACCAAATTATTTTTACCAACTTTTACTTACAAATACAAACAAATTTCTATTGCCAAGTTTAGCAATTCATTTTTCTCTCCATTTTTCTATTTTTTTTTTTTTTTTTATTTTATATATAAATTTCTATTTCAGATTTTCATTTTTATTTCGTTGTTATTTTTGTTATCTTTTTTCTAAAAAAAAAAATCATAAAAATAAAACAAAATAAAAACACCATATGCAGATTTAATATGACACCGGGGAAATAAACTGCAATTGCACTGACAGTATATGTACTATTCTCTCTGACTGTACAAATGCCAAAAAAGAATGAAAAAATTTTGAAAAAACATAAGGAATAATAAAATAGACAATTGGGGGGAGATAACCTTAGCACTAAAGGAGACATAGAAAACATCAGTTATCTACAAACAAAGGGTCCGCCAAATAAATTTTTTTTTTAACAAAACTACTGAAGACTTTCTCAAATTTCTTTTTTTCTTCGAAAGTCCAATACTTCGGGTTAGTAACGGAAAATAATTTCATTCAAATGGCTGCCTCGGCTGGCCATGCAGTAGCCTACATGATCGGCCCAATTTTTAAGCACATTATCGATTGTGTGCAGCTGTATCTCAACAATGGCTTCACGAGTATTGTCCTTTAAAGCGTCAATTGTCTCTCTAACACTTATCTTTGACGGCACCCCACAAATAATAGTCCAACGGTGTCAAATCGCAGCTCTGAGGTGACCAAACGACATCATGGCGCACAACATCGAGTGTAGCTTCGGCTGTGTGGCACGTAGCGCCGTCCTGTTGAAACCAAATGTTGCTAATATCCTCCGCTTCAATTTTTGTGAACAAAAATTCATTCAACATGGCCCGATAACGATCGTCAATGACTCTAACGGCCACTCCTTGCACATTTTCGAAGAAAAATGGCCCAAATATGCCTCTGAACCAAAATCCGCACCAAACAGTGACTCGTCTTGGGTGTATCGGCTTTTCAATGTATGCGTGCGGGTTTTTTGTGCCCCAAATGCGACAATTTGTTTACATAGCGGCTAAAATCAAAACGAGCTTCATCTGAAAAGATGATTTTTTGGCAAAATCGGCATCTTCTGTAAGTCGATCGATCAAAGTAATGTCGCAATATTTCCCAGCGCTGTTCAAGCGTATACACAACCATAATCGTTCAGCGGAAGGACAAAACTAATTATCTGTCAAATCAGACATGAGCTAAGTGTTACCATTCCCGAAATAAGCACTAGTTGAAAAGAAAAAAAACGTTAGATGGCGGACCCTTTATGAGAACATGGGGAAAATAAAGAGAATTAGAATTGATTTGGAATTGAAAATGAAATTGAAATAAATAAAAAAAAGTTAATAAACGCTAGTAACGGTGTCGTAAATAAACTGTTCGAAAAAAAAAGATCTCATAAAATGCAACAACGCTAACTATAACGAATAAGACATTTTACCATGTTTACTGTTTAAATTACTAATACGTATTACCCTGTTCACACAGCCGCTTTGTAATGCATTTGGAAGCATCTCCTTTTAGTAATGTTATATTTACTTATTGTTTTGTTATTTGCCCATAGAAAAGGAAAAAAGAGAGTTAATGTCCTCTCTAAACATCTTTAGCGCGAACCAACATCCAATAAAAATTATAAATCACACTGATTAGACAGTATCAACTGACAGGATAATTAGAACTCAACTGCTTATATTGTAGTGAAGGGGGGTAAGCCGGCGAGCGATTGATGAGAAAACGTAGTCATGTGAGCTTCTATAATCGAATCAAAACTTCACATCTCGTTATAAATGAATTAGTATTTAACTTCATAAATCTTGTACAGATTAAAAGTCTGTTGAACATACATGGACGTTTATTTACTTTTTCCGAACACCTTATACTTTCTAGTGCAGATTTTGCGCCACTTTTGTCCATCCTGTATAGTACGATTGCGATTGTATGGTGGTGGTCTCTTGCGAAATCCACATAATGCAGGATCTATGACAGGTTCTGCGTAGTGAGGCACAGATGAATATGGTTGCGCTCAGATGCACTCCTTCGAAGGTTTTGTTTGTACTACTAAACTGGCTTCTAGTGGACCTGAAGGTTGAAGATGGCAAGGGCATGGACTAGCAGGTATTACGGGCATGTGGTCATCTTTAGGTATTTGGGGACGATGCCTGATGGGATAGATTACCGTACACCTAAACCCTTCCCGAATAGAAGTTTTTCTGTGTATCTAACCAGAGCCAGTTATTGGACCCGGTTTTGTTAATGTATACACGGATATATCGTAATATTTGGAAGATGTTGGGGGCGGAGCCTTTATTCTTGTGTACGAGGTGGGAGTAGCTTTTAAGCTGCCCCGCCACTGCAATATCAAAGGTCACGGCGATAAAGAGAGCAGCGGACTGGTTGATGTACTATAGGGTATATGATTATGATATACGGATCTTTACGTATAGTCAAGCTGTATTCAGGGCGCCCTCCGGTGTCTAGTCGACATGGCGACATTCATCACTGAGCGAGATGGCGAGACATTCAGACATGGAGATTATTTGGTTAAGGTGTCACTCTGACACGGGGGGAACTGTGCGGCCGACGAAGGCTCTCTTCTCGCCAGCGAGGAGGTTGACCATTTGGTTGGGATGCCACTCTTCTCTTATGAACTTCTGGTTCTGTGCTACATGTTGGAAAGAGCATAGTTACGGTGAGATAATGAACCCACGCGCTCTGTATCGAGGCTACTCTGTCCCACGTACGATCGGGATCTATCAGAGTCTATTATGATAATATCACGACATAGGCTACGAATCCTGGTGGCTGTCATTACCGGGCACTGGGTGGCTGACGCAAACGCTAGGGAACTACTGTAGGTACTGTCAGGATGAGGAAGAGGAGGAAACTATCGAGCATTACTTGCTCCAGTGTCCAAATCCTTAGGATATCAAGCAGTCCGTTTCTGCATGCTATGTCGGACCTGATGTGAGTATCAGTATGAACTTTTCTTTTTTAAAAGCGTCTTGTTGTTCGGTTCGGACCGGGATGCGGACATGCAGGTACGTTTTGATTATTTTGCGCCCTAGTTCCCTATAGACTAGAAGCTCAACTTTTTGATGGACCCCAACTCATCTCTTTAGCTTTTTTATCATCGAATCATAAATCAGTTTATTGTACGTCTTTTCCAAATATCTTTATTGTGTTTATTTGTAAATACTTCAGCGAAATAATTTTCAGGAAGCTTTTAGTTCTCAGAATTATATTTTTACAAAAAAAAAAAATAATTGAAAATTATTAAATGAAATTATTCCAGAAAATATTATTTTATTGCATAATAATTAAACCTTTTGCTAAAGGCCACACAAAAACCATTAATTTCTGATTAATTATTCAGAAAATCTATAAATTCCCATTTGCGTATGATTAAATAATTTTTTGACGATAAATTATTTCCCATATAAATTATCTATTTTAATCATATCTTTCACTAATTATCAATTTAAAAAATTATAAAATAAAGGGTCCGCCATCTAACGTTTTTTGTTTTTTCAACCAGTGCTTATTTCGGGAATGGTAACACTTAGCTCATGTCTGATTTGACAGATAATTAGTTTTATCCTTCCCCTGAACGAATATGGTGGTGTATACGCTTGAACAACGCTTCGCTAAATGAGCCTGCGATCGACTTACAGAGGGTGCCGATTTCGCCAAAAAAATCATCCTTTCAGATGAAGCTCATATTGATCTTGGCGGGTATGTAAACAAGCAAAGATGTTTCACTTGGGGCACAGAAAACCCGCACGCATACATTGAAAAGCCGATACACCTAAGACGAGTCATTGTTTGTTGCAGATTTTGATCCAGAAGCATAATTGGGCCATTTTTCTTCGAAAATGAGCAGGTAGTGGCCGTTACAGTCAATAGCGATCGTTATCTGGCCATGTTGAACGAATTTTTGTTTACAAAAATTGAAGAGGAGGCCATAAGCAACATTTGGTTTCAACAGGACGGTGCTACGTGCCACACAGCCGAAGCTACACTCGATGTTTTGCGCCCTGTTTTTGAAGATCGCATAGCTGATGTCGTTTGGCCACCTCAGAGCTGCGATTTGACACCATTGGACTATTACTTGTGGGGTGCCAAAGATAAGTGTTACGCCAACAAGCCAGAGACAATTGACGCTTTAAAGGACAATATTTGTGAAGCCATTGGTGAAATATAGCTGCACACAATCGATAATGTGCTTAAAAATTGGACAGATCGTGTAGGCTACTGCATGGCCAGCCGAGGCAGCCATTTGAATGAAATTATTTTCCATTATTAACCGGAAGGATTCTACTTTCAAGTAAAAAAAGAAATTTGAGAAAATATTCGGTAGCTTTTTAATAGCATTTTCAAAAAAAAAAATTTGTTTGGCGGACCCTTTACATTACAGATTAATTTATGCATAAAAAACTCATTTCAATGTTAATAAACATTAACAATAAGTGCTTCAGAGCGTATGATTATTTCCATAAAGTCAATAATTTGTTGTTAATCATACGCTAACATGGCCTTCGTTTATCAAGTAAAAAAAAGAAATATTTTTTAGCATAAAATTCGCAAAAATGAAAATTATAATTAATATATTAGCTTTTTATATAAAAAATATATATGTATAAAAATAAATACAAAAAATTACAATAAATAAAAAATATAATAAAAAAGAATGTACATACAGGGTGTCCGCCGGGAAGTTATACAACTTTGTTTGTTTCTAATTTTTAATTATATGAAAGAGAATGAATCTTATATTGATAAATGTTTTGTTTTTTTTTTTCTCCCTCACTCCTCTAGAGATAATATTGGCTTTCCACAGAGCATCCATTGCTTTGTTTCAGTTTCTTTAATCAATTTGATATTTCCAGCTGAGTAGATGATTAATCCGCTGTAGCTTCCTCCATATGATTTTTTTTTTGGAGTGGTGAAGATCCTTACTAATTGGTGGTGATCTTTACTTTAGCATTGTAATTTTTTCTCCGTAGGTGGCGTGTTTTTCCTAATCATTCGTCTGATGTTTGTCATCATCGCCAGAGGTATGCGAGAAGAGTCAGTAGGGCTTTTTTCATTATTTTTATTTTTTAGACGGAGTTGTCTGGAGGGAAGAAGTTGAAGCCTCTTTTATTATTAAACATTCGCTGGGACTCGAACCTGGGTCGTGGGTGTTGTTATGCTTGCGCTCTAACCAGTACACTATACCACTCCCAAATGTTTTATTTAATATCGGAAATTATATATGGAATACAATATCAGATAACTGCCCGCCTATGTTAGCCTTTTGAGCACATTTTTCATAACATTCTCACACATTTCACGCGGTATTTCATTAATTTCATTCCGAATATTTTGTTTGAGCTGCTCCAGCTTTTCTGATTTGTTTGCATAAGCCTGGCTATTCAGATTTCCCCACAAAAAGAAGTCCAGAGCAGCGAAATCAGGCGACCGTGGAGGCCAATCAACATTACCATTCCTTGAAATAATTTGTTGTGGAAAGAGGTCTCGCAATACTTCCATTGTAATCCTGGCTATATGCGAAACCACATGTTAGTCAAGCCCGAAGCATGCAGTTGTGGTGTTTAAAAGTTTTCAATCATATCACGATATCGCCCCTATTGACAGTTACCGTTACGCCGTTTTCAGTTTCAGAGAAGTAAGATCCAATGATTCCTCCTGTCCGAATTACACACCAGACTGTCACTTATAATGGATATAAAGGCGACTAATGAATAACTTGAGGGTTTTCAATTGCCCCGAACCGACTATACTGTTTATTCACATAACCATTCAAATGAAAATGTGTCTCGTCGCTCATTATGATTTTTTCATGAAAATCGGGGTTGTCATGGGCGAACATCCTATTGGCATATGTACGGCGGCATAAATGGTCTTCTGGAAGAAGCTCTTGTGTCAGCTGAATCTTAAATGGAAACAAATGCAAATCTGTGTGCAATATTGTGACCAAAGTTGTTCTTTGAAGACCAAGCTCCTGAGTATGGCATCGAGTTGAGGTTGATGGATTATTTTAGATATTTTCCTGAACAGCAGTAATGTTTTCAGCCGATCTTGCAGTACGTTGTGATCCATGCTTGAGCCTATCAACTACAGTCCCTTTTTTTTGAAATCATTCACTACACGATAAAAAGTGCGTCATGTTGGCACGTTGTTTCTGCCAAAAATTTCACGTAACTTTCTCATCGTCACAGTAATCGATGATTGCTTTTGATAAATTTTTTAACGATTAAAACACGTTGGTTTACTGATTATTCTTCCATAATAAATTTTCCGCGTCTCTACTTCACAACGGCCAAATACGAACTGTCAGGACTAATGTTTTCCAAAATGGCAGCAAAAGCAAAGTAGTATACCTTCCCCGCGAACACACTGTATTTATGCATGTATATTAGACGGGTCGTTATATGGCACAATTTTTTTTTGTGTTTTTCAGTCTAGAGCCTCTGAAATTGTTCGTTTTAGTAAAAAGATGTTCTGTAAATATGAAATCGAAATCTTAATTCTCAACATGTGGCGCATTAAGGGTGAACTTTATATCTATAGATGCTATATTCAACGCTCCAAAAATAATCGACTGAAAGTAGTTTATTGCGGAATATTGGCGCCATCCTTTTTTCTTGGTAGTTGCACAACGTCTTATTTACGTTTGGTAACCTTTAACAAAACAGAAATGCTTTTTAGCAAAAGCCACGAAATGTCGAAATTTAAAAAAAATATCATGGGAATCATATATAAAAATGAGTCAATTGACTCTTGCCTGTCTTAATAGTGTTATTCAATTGACCACTTCGGCTTGTTGTGCATATAAATGGTCCGCCATCTAACGTTTTTTTTTTCAACTATTGCTTATTTCGTGAATGGTAACAATTAGCTCATGTCTGATTTGACAGATAATTAGTTTTGTCCTTCCGCTGGACAAATATGTTTATGTATACGCTTGAACTTCGCTTCGCTAAGTCGGCCTGCGATCGACTTACAGAAGATGCCGATTTCGCCAAAAAAAATCATCTTTTCAGATGAAGCCTATTTTGATCTTGGCGGGTATGTACACAAGCAAAGTTGTCTCATTTGGGGCACAGAAACCCGCACGCATGCATTGAATAGCCAATACACCCAAGACGAGTCACTGTTTGGTGCGGAATTTGATCCAGAGGTATAATTGGGCCATGTTTCTTCGAAAATGAGCAAGGAGTGGCCGTTACAATCAATGGCGATCGTTATCGGGCTATGTTGAACGAATTTTTGTTCACAAAAATTGAAGAGGAGGATATTAGCGACATTTGGTTTCAACAGGACGGCGCTACGTCCCACACAGTTGAAGCTACACTCGATGTTTTGCGCCCCGTTTTTGAAGATCGCATTATCAGCCGCAGAGCTGATGTCGTTTGGCCACCTCGGAGCTGCGATTTGACACCGTTGGACTATTATTTGTCGGGTGCCGTCAAAGATAAGTGTTACGCCAACAAGCCAGAGACAATTGACGCTTTAAAGGACAATATTCGTGAAGCCAATGGTGAAATACAGCTGCACACAATCTATAATGAGCTTAGAAATTGGACCGATCGTGTAGGCTACTGCATGGCCAGTCGAGGCAGCCATTTGGATGAAATTATTTTCCATTATTAACCGGAAAGATTGCACTTTCAAATAAAAAAAGAAATTTGAGAAAATATTCAGTAGTTTTTTTATAGCATTTAAAAAAAAAAATAATTATTATTATTTGGCGGACTGTTTATTTTATCGATTAAAAAGTTTGAAATATTTTTTGCGTTTCAGAAATGGTGATTTTACCGAAGAAAACTAAAGCCCCCTACATATCTCAGAAAAACAGATTTGAAAAGATATTCCAAGTTTAAGTTGACATGCATATGTATAATCAAATTTGTAAGCAGTTACAAACATCAGCACAAATACAAAATATCTTACGCGGTGAAGAATATAAAAAACGAAACTTCGTTTTAAACTTGCATTTGATAAAAGTAACGAAACTTTCTGAACACAAAACTTATTGCCAATTTCTATTCCCCCTTTAAAAAAAAAAAAAAAATACAATAGAAAAATGAAGCAGATACATACACATATGATAAGAATAACAGAAGTAACAAACAAACATAAGAAAAGTTGAAAAAAGTCATCATATGTGCAGATAAGATGATGTAACTTTGAAAAAATAATTTCCTAAAGGTGAACAAATGTTCTCTCTTTTCTTTCAATTTGAAAGAGGGGAATTGCGGAACTTATCTGCAAAAACATATTTTTGAAAATGATGATAAAAAAAAAACAAAAATAAAATTTTATATTTCAAATATAATATTGGATGTTTTTTTTTGAGTTGGCAACACTAATTTATTTGACAACCGATTGAACAGCTGATAGTTACGTTTTGTTTAGTTTGGTTTGACATTTCATTATGGATGGACTTACACCAAAGCAGCACTAGCAAAATGTTGACAATTTTTTATCATAATAATGGTTCTGTTCTTTAAACTTATCATGCACTTTGTCCATTTTATGTCGCACATAATTATCCTTTAGAGCGGCTAATTTGAATAACAATGGATCGTTCTTGAACCAGGTTTACTCTTACTGATAATGTACATCTCGAACTATGCACAAAAAGACACAAATCAATTAATTCGTAGCCGTTCTCAGTAACTGGAGCTGTGTCTTTCCACTTTATGGACAATTTTACTAGAGGATTTTGGATTTAAAGCTTTTAAGATTCAACTTGTGCAGAAATTGATATTGAATTTTTATTGAAAATTATGTTCACCGATGAAGGCCATTTTTAGTTGAATGTGAACGTAGATATGCAGAATTGTAGACTTTTCGAAACACCTTCCATCCACAAAAAAATATTGTTGGGCTTATGGTAAGGTTGGCAAGAATCCGAGTTTAAAAAAAAACTAACCCATCAAGTTATTATTGGTTTTTGGTGGGTTGTATTGCTTCCTAATTTTTTTCAATTAGACAATGTTTTTTATTTATTAGTAAAACTACGTTGTTTTCGTATTTACAATGTAACACTGCACTCATGGTCGGATCAAGACGTTGTTGTGTACTATGCAATTACTTCGCTTGAATCGCCTACTATGAGGAAAACGACCGGAGTGCAAAGACAGACACGAATAAGTTATTCTTTTGCATAACAACGCTCGATCTTACGTCGCAAAAGTTGCCAAACGATTATCAGAAACGATCAAATGCCGCAATCGCTGTTTTCTCCAAATATTGATCTCTGACTATAGGCTGCTTTATAACTTTTTTGCATGTCCCCGAATCACTTCTTTAAAAAAAAAAAAATTAAAATCGGCTTCAAAGTTGGATCGCCTCAAAAAACGAAAAGTTCTTCTGAAATGAAATTCGGAAATTGGACCAGAGATGGGAAAAAAATGTAAGCGCAGTCATTGTCTATATGTCTTCAAAAGCGATCATGGTCAAAATGTTACAGTCAATGGTGAACGGTATAAGGACATGATAAGCAATTTTTTCGTAACTGAATTAACTGGACAGAGCCACATGCCACACAGTGCGTGCTACAATTGATTTACTCAAATAAACTTACGATGAAAAAGTAATTTTATGTAATGGTCCAGTTAACGAGATTGTGTGATTTAACCCCACTGCATTAATTTCTTTGGGGTTATGTACAGTCACTTGTCTACATCGAACAACCAGAGATAATAGAACATTCGAGTAATTGGCGAAATAACACATGGCCTGAAAAGTCCCGGGTCTAATAAAGAAACAGTGTATTTACTCAAAATTAGCTTTATTCGTCAAAGCAATGAATGATTACAGCGCCTCTCTAGTATTTCGATACCACTTTTGTAAAACAATTTATATTTGCCCTCAAAATAGGCTTCAGTTTCAGCGATAACCTTCTCATTCGTACAAAATTTCGTATTGGCGAGCATTATTTTGAGGTCTGTGAACAGCCAGTAGTCGCTGGAAGCTTAGTCTACCGAATACGATAGACGTGGGAGCAATTCGAAGTGGTACTTTTGCCATTGTTTCAGAATCATCTAAACGTTCTTGTTTTTGATCAACAGCGATTAAACGCGGCAGCCACTTTGAACAGAGTCAAATGCTCATGCGTTATAAAACCAACGCGTTCTTTTAATAGAGATAACTCACGCAACTTCACGTATCGATTACTTGAAACAATTTTGTGAATTCTTTTTGATGTTTCCTAGTGTTAGCGTCTCACTTAAACGTCTACTGAGTTGTATCTCTGACCACGTTTATCAGTCTGCAAACTTAGGTTTTATTATTGTTTCTGATGGAACGGTCACTTTCATCATCAAGAAGCAGTGTTGAATTATAACACGAATTTTTTTTCTTTTTTTTTTGATCCATTGTTCCGAAAATAAAAAAAGTCGCGTCACTCTTAGCACAATAACTCACAAACTAATTAATAGCTAACTTTTAAAGGTTAGCACCAATTGAAAAAGAGTTGAATGCAAAACAATGTTAGGCCAAGGGCTTTTGAGCCCATGTATTACGGTCGCATATGTTGCGAAAAGTGTGTGAAAATCGATATTCTAGATTGCACCAGCCAGTCTACACGCCCGAAGTCATATGTAGACATTAATGTCATAAAATATTCTATTCAGTAAAGCCCGTTTTATTGATATTCTAAATATAACGTTAGAAAAACACCCGTTTTAAAACCAACACGTTTTTTTAATAGAGATGTGTCACGCTACTTCAACAATTTTGTGAATTCTTTTTGACGTTTCCTAGTGTTACCGCCTCATTTGGATGTCCACGGAGTTTAGCATTATCACGTTTGTCAGTCAGCAACCAAAGTTTTATTATTGTTTCTGATGGAACGGTCACTTTCATCATCAAGAAGCAGTGTTGAATTATAACACGAATTTTTTTTTTTTTTTTTTGATCCATTGTTCCGAAAATAACAAAAGTCGCGTCACTCTTAGCGCAATAACTCACAAACTAATTAATATCTAACTTTTAAAGGTTAGCATCAACTGAAGAAGAGATGAATGCAATGAAATTAGCGTCATCTACATGCGATAAATGTGTGAAAATCGATGTTCTAGATTGCGCCTGCCAGTCTACACACCCGAAGTCATATGTAGACATTAATGTCATAAAATGTTCTATTCAATAAAGCCCGTTTTATTGATATTCTAAATATAACGTTAGAAAAACACCCGTTATAAAACCAACACCATCACGTATCGATCATACGAGACAATTTTGTGAATTCTTTTTGATGTTTTCTAGTGTTACCGCCTCATTTAAACGTCCACTGAGTTTAGCATCATCACGTTTGTCAGTCAAAAAACCAATGTTTTGATATTGTTTCTAATGGAACGGCAATTTTCCCCATCAAGAAACAGTGTTGAATTAAAACACGAAATTTTTCTTTTTTTGATCCATTGCTCCGAAAATAACAAAAGTCGCGTCACTCTTAGCACAATAACTCATACACTAATTAATAGAATATCAGGGAATTTTAACAACTATCTTTTAAAGGTTAGCACCAACTGAAAAAGGGACGAATGCAATAAAATTAGCGTCATCTACATGTTAGGCCAAGGACTTTTCAGCCCATGTATCACGGTCGCATATGCTGCGAAAAGTGTGTGAAAATCGATGTTCTAGATTGCGCCAGCCAGTCTACACGCCCGAAGTCATATGTAGACATTAATGCCATAAAATGTTCTATTCAATAAACCCCATCTTATTGATATTCTAAATAAAGAGTCCGCCAAATAATTTTTTTTTTTTTTAAAGCAGGGCGTAGACCATCGAGTGTAGCTTCGGCTGTGTTGCATGTAGCGCCGTCCTGTTGAAACCAAATGTTGCTAATATCCTCCTCTTCAATTTTTGTGAACAAAAAAATTCGTTCAACATAGCCCGATAACGATCGCCACTCCTTGCTCATTTTCGAAGAAAAATTGCCAATTATGTTCTGCACCAAAATGCGCACCAAACAATGACTCGTGTTGGGTGTATCAGCTTTTCAATGTATACGTACGAGTTTTCTGTGCCCCAAATGCGACAATTTTGCTTGTTTACATACTCGCCAAGATCAAAATAAGCTGCATCTGAAAAGATGATATTTTTTTCGGCAAAATCGACATCTTCTGTAAGTCGATCGCAGGCCCACTTAGCGAAGCGAAGTTCAAGCGTATACACAACCATATTTGTTCAGCGGAAGGATAAAACTAATTATCTATCAAATCAGACATGAGCTAAGTGTTACCATTCACGTAATAAGCACTAGTTGAAAAAAAACGTTAGATGGCGGACCCTATATAAAGTTAGAAAAACAACCACTGCAATATAAAACTTTTTTTTCAATACATGGCCTTTAATAGATCTAACCAAACTGTTTAAAAGAATCGAGTTTAAAAAAAGGGTTGATTTAAAGTATACGACAACTGCTTAACAATTCCGTGCCGGGACGTGACATCTAATAAAACGTAGCTTCTGCTAACCCTTATCTGTTGCTAAACTACTCAAAAATTTGATTGCGATTCCATTTGTATTTTAGTTTAGTCCTCACACTTTTATAAAGAAATAATCTGCTTACACTGCCGGTAATGCGCTTGTATACTTTTGTAGATTACATCTGTTGTATTAAAAAGTGTATATCGCATTTAATTATTTATTATTTTTTGTTTTTTTATTTTTCATATAGAATACAAAACTAAAGCATTTTATGATATTAATACTACGAATTGGGATTAAAGCGATTAAAGTTAAATTTTCACAAAATTTTATTATTGCAGTGGCATTTTACTGCGTAGGATTTGAAACAAAAACAAGCAAAAAAATCAATGAATTTTTATCTTTTTTTCCCTTTAATTTTAATTAAATGCGCCAAGCAAATGCAAAATATAAAAATTATAAAACCAAATTAATTTTAAATAAAATAATAATAATAATTATCAATAATAAGTTCACTTTGGCGTATGATTATTTTCTATAATTCCTATAAATTGCTGTTAATCATACGTAACGATGACCTTGTTTTATACGACAACACAAATGGTTTTTAATTGAAATGGAAAATTGTATTTCTATAGAAATATTGTTAAAATTTGAATTAAAATTTCAAAAAGAAAAATATAAAGAAGTACGTTTATAATAATAGGGGAGAATATTCAACAAATTTAATTTATTAGATATTAATTTTAAAAAAATATTGGGTACTTGGTTAAGCGCTGTTATAATTGTCGGTAGATGTTTCTAATATGTTATATTTAGTGACTATTTCACTTGAAAGTGACAACTCGATCAATAATGATACTGGCACTCTTACTAGTTCTGATGAGGTTAGATTTATTGCGAAAGGTCGAAGGTATTCACAAGCCCCAGGTTTAGACCTTAGATCACTAACTTCGTTATCAAGAAACTCCCTTATTCCGCTTACAAGTATTTGGTCAAATTGTATAATTTTTGTATTCAAGCTGGCTATTTCTCAATAGGGCTTAAAAGAGCTAAAGATCCTATGCAGGCTTTAAGTTATAGCCCAATAAGCTTCTTGAGTTCCCTGAACAAGATCTTTGAGAAGATTATACTGAATAGAATAGAGGAACTTTGTTGAAGAAAACAATATTCTCCATAGCTGCCAATATGGTTTTAGGCAACAACACTCTACCACTCATCAGTTGAAACGTGTGGTAAATATTGTTACGAAAATAAGGTTGGGCACCACAGCGTTTATTACTTCGCTAAAATAAATAAATAAAAGCTGCAAGAACAACTATACATGATGTTTGTGAATAGCCAGAATCGACAACAACAAACATTATTATTATGAATATTGCGAGCAAATGGTGTCATGACAATGGGTTTATAATAAACGCGTCTAAGACAAAATTAATGCATATCTATCATGCAGGATATTAGTTTTCATAGTAACGATTGCCTTCATAAGACAGTTTTGAATCCAAATAGAACGGATGAATCCTGCAGCACTACAATAGAATTAGTAGGGATATATATACGTGGATTGTAATTTTAAATGGAAAACACACATCGAAATTTTACGCAGAAAACTCCGCAAAACAGCATTTTGTGACGACAATAAGGTTGCGCACCACAGCGTGTAATACATCGCTAATATAAATAAACAAAAGCTGCAAGAACAACTATACGTGCTGTTTACAAATAACCAAATCGACAACAAAAACATTATTAGCAGAGATAAAATAAAGACAAATAACACAGCAATAACAGCAACAAACTAACAGCAAAGAAAAAAGGTAACAGACAACAAACAAGCAACAACAAATACTTAGAGCTGAAAGAGGTATATGTTCACATACGTATGGCTACAGAAGAACTAAAAAGAAATTAAAAGAAAGAAATGGAATCGACCTGAAATATCGAGAGGCTAGAGAACATTCGATGTATTGTTTACTCAGTCATATAAAAAGCACATCGCTGCAAACAACAATCAGTTTAAGTAAAGTAAACCCAACAAGTGCAGTTTGTGTGAAGAGAGTCTATAAGGAGTAAGCTCGCAAAGTGAATCGTGAAGTAAAAAACCAGTTTAGTTGGAGCTAACTCGGTAAAGAGAGTTAATTGTGGATAACCTCTGGTTGAAAGGGTCGTAATCGAACCTCAATTATAACTACGATCGTGTTGGAAGATCTTTAAGTAGAAAGATCTGTCGAGTAATTGTTGTTGTTTACAAGATTGTAAACAGACGGAGTAATTAAGAATAGAAAATTGTTATTGCCTGAAAGAAGCTTACAAGCAGTGGTGCACAAAACTGTGTTGAATAAAGGATTTTAATGAAAAACCAAACACAAATTTTATTTTAACTACAATCTGCGAACCCATAAATACACGTTTTTAAAAGGTACAAACCTAACAATATGATATGGGCAGACAAAAATAGGCTCTATTTCACAGGAGTACTTTTTCTTGACATAGAAAAAGCTTTCGACTCAGTTTGGCATAACGGGATTATTTACAAACTTCATCAAAGTAACTTCCCATTGTATTTAATAAAATTGATTTATAGTTTCCCAATGGACAGGTCATTTTTGGTTGAAGTAGCTGGCTCAAGTTCTAGTGAAAGACGCATACCGGCAGGAGTTCCACAGGGATCCGTTTTATCTCATCTAGAATATCGGCAAATTTTGATATGGCATTTTATGCTGATGACAGCGCCTTCATCTGTCATGGTAAGGCTTTGAATGCTATAGTTAAGCGTATGCAAAAGGCTTAAGATATCGCAACGAAATGTTTCGTCAAGTGGAAAATAAAAATAAATCAAACTCAGGTAATACTATTTCCTTTTAATAAAACTCCTAGAAGAATTCTGTCACTTGGACTATCCGCTCGATAAAATATCTTGGCATTACCTTAGATGAAAAATCGACTTTCAGGAAGCACTTACAAACAGCTTGTTGTTTACGAGCGGTTCATTGTGGGCGAGCGTTATATCCCTTGCTTATTAGAAAATCCAAACTGAGTATTAAAACTGAAATGCTCTTATATATAAATTATGTATTAGACCTATTCTCACTTTAGTTATGTTGTTCAGAAAGATTGCGCTTGAAGGTAATACAGAATAAGAATTTGAAGAAAATTTATAATTTACCGAAACGCTTTTTAACTTGGGATCTACATGAAATATCAGGACAAAGGTCCATCGAAATATTAATTAGTGATTTGACTCTTTCATGCTACGATAGATACAGTAGGTCAACTTTACATAGACATAGCATTGACTAATTGATCCTATACTAGTGAGTATTGATTTAATTAGTGAATGTTTGTAGAACTCTTTAAAATTTTTATCTTTACTTGTGATATTAAAAAAAAAGGGTCCACCAGCTAGTGTTTTTTTTTTCAACTAGTGCTTATTTCGTGAGTGGTAATACTTAGCTCATGTCTGATTTGACAGATAATTAGTTTTATCCTTCCGCTGAACGAATATGGTTGTGTATACGCTTGAACAACGCTGGGAATCTGGGCCTGCGATCGACTTACAGAAGATGCCGATTTTGCCAAAAAAAAAAAAATATCTTTTCAGATGAAGCTCATTTTGATCTTGGCGGGTATGTAAACAAGCAAAATTGTCGCATTTGGGGCATAGAAAACCCGCACGCAAACATTGAAAAGCCGATACACCCAAGACGAGTCACTGTTTGGAGTGGATTTTGGTCCAGAGGCATAATTCGCCGTTTTTCTTCGAAACTGAGCAAGGACTGGCCGCTACAGTCAATGGCGATCGTTATCGGGCCATGTTGAACGAATTTTTGTTCACAAAAATTAAGGAGGTGGATAGTAGCAACATTTGGTTTCAATAGGACGGCGCTACGAGTACGTGCCACACAGCTGAAGCTACACTCGATGTTTTGCGCCCTGTTTTTGAAGATCGCATTATCAGTCGCAGAGCTGGTGTCGTTTGGTCACCTCGGCGCTGCGATTTGACACCGTTGGACTATTATTTGTGAGGTGCCGTCAAAAATAAGTGTTACGCCAATAAGACAGAGACAATTGACGCTTTAAAGGAAGCCATTGGTGAAATACAGCTGCACACAATCAATAATGTGCTTAAAAATTGGACCGATCGTGTAGGCTACTACATTACCAGTGCAAATCCTTCCGGTTAATAATGGAAAATAATTTCATTCAAATGGCTGCCTCGGCTGGCCATGCAGTAGCCTACATGATCGGTCTAATTTTTAAGCACATTATCGATTGTGTGCAGCTGTATTTCACCAATGGCTTCACGAATATTGTCCTTTAAAGCGTCAATTGTCTCTGGCTTGTTGGCGTAACACTTATCTTTGACGGCACCCCACAAATAACAGTCCAACGGTGTCAAATCGCAGTTCCGAGGTGGCCAAACGACATCAGCTCTGCGACTGATAATGCGATCTTCAAAAACAGGGCGCAAAACATCAAGTGTAGCTTCGGCTGTGCCACACAGCGCCATCCTGTCGAAACCAAATGTTGCTAATATTCTGCTCTTCAATTTTTGTGAACAAAAATTCGTTCAACATGGCCCGATAACCATCGCCATATACTGTAACGGCCACTCCTTGCTCATTTTCGAAGAAAAATGGCCCAATTATGCCTCTGGACCAAAATCCGCACCAAACAGTGACTCGTCTTGGGTGTATCGGCTTTTCAATGTATGCTTGCGGGTTTTCTGTGCCCCAAATGCAACAATTTTGCTTGTTTACATAGCCGCCAATGAGCTTCATCTGAAAAGATGGTTTTTGATTCTGCAACATTACCATGATTTTAAAAGTAATGTCGCAATATTTCCCAGCGTTGTTCAAGCGTATACACAGCCGTTCAGTGGAAGGATAAAACTAACTATCTGTCAAATCGGACATGGGCTAAGTGTTACCATTCACGAAATAAGCACTAGTTGAAAAAAAAAAAAACGTTAGATGGCGGACCCTTGTTCAACTTAGTTTTACTAAAATACAAAAAATATTGTCGAAATGAATGAAATTTGGAAGCAGTTATTAAGCCCAATAAAACCCGAAAACCCCCGGTGTTTTATTTTATTTTTTTTTTTGGGTTGGCCACAAAAATCAATTAGTTAGTTTACCCTCCTAAATACTTCAGCATGATTAGACTCAAATATCTTACCTTTTAGTCAACAATTTTGTGGTGAAAAAAATGTTTCATCCTAAAAATAAAAAAAAATATAAAAAAAATTCCATAAACATTCAAAAGCATTTAATTTCGCTAATTTGTTATTTATTAATATCTTGCGCCTTAAAAAAATTAAAATTTTTGACACTTTTTCAAAACAAGTTTGATTAAAATCAATATTAAGTTTAACTACCACCAAGGCAACATTTAAGATTTTTTACTTTCCGACTTTGGCAAATATTTTAAGAAACAGAAAAGTCGAAAGACATACGAAAAGTAAAAAACTAAACAGACTAAATATTTTATTACAGTGAATACGAATATTAAAGTAACGAGTACTTATTTAAGTCTTAACAACTATTTTAGTTCTGCAACTATAATGAAATTGTCTTTCAAGAGTCTTTCCTCAAAATAAAAGCAAAGAAAAAAGAAAATCACACAGTAGACAGAAACAAAAAATGATAAAAAAAAATTAAATTAAAGAAAATAACTAAAGCCAAGTAAATAGGATAAAAATACATATATTTAGGTTAGTAATGTCATTTTACAAACGTAAAGCGTAAGTCAGTACTGCTCTACTCAAGCCAGTTGCTTTTAGAGCACACTAATGACATACCTAACTACTCAACATAGTTTTTATTTTTTGTATTTTTTTTCGTATTTTTCTTTCTTATTTTTTTATAAAATATAAGAAACTTAAACCAAAAAGACTAACAGTGGTGTCT
This sequence comes from Wohlfahrtia magnifica, assembly GCA_023159175.1. Taxonomy (NCBI): domain Eukaryota; kingdom Metazoa; phylum Arthropoda; class Insecta; order Diptera; family Sarcophagidae; genus Wohlfahrtia; species Wohlfahrtia magnifica. Next base: position 1,202,850 of record JAKWBJ010000052.1, on the reverse strand, counting down.
TGGTTATAATAAGAAAGCTTTACGGTTTATTAAAAATGTTATGTTTTTCTTTTTTAATTTATTGCCATGCTTATAACGAGCCACTGTGCGCTAGTCTGTCATTTGAATTCTCTTGCAAGTCTACACACCACTTTTTACTACTGCTTTCGCTTATACTCTGCGCAATATAATTTTCAACTTTTTTTCTTTCAATTTTTTTTTTTTTATTCTATTTTTCTTCATTTTACTAAATACTCAAGAAGAGGAGACAAGAAGAACCGACAATAAAGTCTTACATTATCATGTCTTTGCACAAGAGATTATGTTTAAAATATCGTTGCAAGGAAAAAAATGTGTACAAAAAAACATAAAAATAAAAATAAATAAATAAAAAAGAAGAAGAATATTGAAGAGAAAAAGTAATTTAAAGTATATATACCTTAAGCAATAACAACAGCAATAACAACAACAATATTTATTATACATTAAAAAGACAAGTACTAATAGTGTTTTACGCTGGAAGCATACTATTTATAGGAGGGTTGTGGTAAAAGGCATAAACACGATTTCTATTTTTATTATCATCACCTCTACCAAACGTTCAGTAACAAGCCAGGTGATAGTTTATCAGACGAAATTTACAATTTGCTGCTAGAGAATGTCTTGCAACCTTTGCGCGAATCGAATAGAAATACATAAGGAATTCATTCACCGCAGTACCACCATAAACAAACAGTTGGAAACAAAACTATGAATAATAATGCCTATTCGATGCATTTTTTACCCTAAATAAACAATTTAAGAATAAAGCACTCTTTCGCAAGACAAAACTAATGCTTGATAACCAGGGTTGGCAAAAAAAACCCAACCCACCAGGTTTGGATTTTATAACTGCTTCCGAATTTCGTTCAAATCGACAACATTTTTTGTTTGCTTATACAGTCACGTTGTTTTAGTATTTATGGTGCAATTTTACACTCTTGTTGTGACCAAGGCGGCATTGTGTACAATGAACTGCTAAAACTCGGTGATCGCAGCAGACTACAATTACTTCGTTTGAATCATGCATGAATGAGAAAAACGGACGGAATATAAAGATAGACTTGATTAAGTTATTCTTTTGCATTACAGTACTCAACCACATGCCGCAAAAGATTCTCCGAACATTGCTCACATGTCTTTATACGGGCTTTCTTTACCTGACATTTCGCTATAACGGCCTGTTTGATATAAGAACACAGTCGCTTTAAGCGAACTAGAAAACCGTGGATTCTCCGTTTTTTAACAAAAAGTCTAAGAAAAGTAAACGCAATAAATACGAGTATTCATCCCGTTTAAAGCCATTTCGATTTACGCCCTACATTTTCAGAAACTATCTAGACCGTATAAAGAGGTATGAGTTTATCTTTTGGCATGTAACCGAATCATTTTCTTTGAAGAAATACAAAATCGGCTTCAAACTTGGAGCGCCTTAAAAGACGAGAAGCTTTTTTGAGATTGGATTTGGTGGATTTAAGCAATGATTTGATAAATTTCTTATTTCATGGTCTTTTTTGAGCTCAAAAACGGAACAAATACGGTCCAAATACGTAAATTACACCCGGGTGGCTTTAATTGGGTTATACAGTGGGTTGCCAACCTTATCGACAACACGCTAGTCCCATCCGTGACATCATCAAGCTTCTCTATATCAATGGTAAAAATTTTTGGTATACAAAAACCAAACATCTAAGTCATTAGCAATGTCGTGATCCGCTGGCGGTGTGTTCTATCATCACTACTCTATTGGCTTGTTCTGTACGAAGCACAGTAGTAGATTGGTGACACAAAAAGCAACCAGTTGACACTATTCTAGAGAAAATTTTCTGACTAAGAAAAATCCATAATTTATTTTCGCAAAAAGTAATATATTGTCTTAGAAAAATCTATTGAAGTCACGCAAATATAAACAGAAACTGATGAAAATGTTCATGCAACTGAGTAGCAAATGCGTGTATGATATTTTCTCTGCTAACATTTTAATGCCAATTTTATTGCAAGTGCTACATACCTTCTTATAAGTTTTCAATGGAAAAAAATTGGTTAGCTCCGGCTACCTCTGTCTTCTTACTGTTACCAAATGAAGGATAAGAGTCGATTCTTTGAATTCAGCCAAAAAAATCTACCGACTTTTAACAATTGCTAAAGATACTTAAAAATTTTCTGAAAGTACTTTTGCTGGTATAGAACAAATTATATGCGGAAATATCGATTTGTATTGTATGGGCGGTGGGCTACGAATATGGTCGATTGTTATGGAACTTGACGTGTTTCTTTTGTTTATTCTCGAAAGTGTATGTACCAAATTTTTGGACATTTGATCGAATATGAAAAATTTTATGGGCAAATATCGATTCGGATTTAATGGGCGGAGGACGATGAGCGTGGCCGATATTGATGAAATTTGACATAAAACTTTTGCTTATTCTTCGAAAGCAAATGTAACAAATTCGATGACTTTGCATTGTACGAGCGGTGGACGGTGGGCCAATTATGATGGAATTCATTTTTTTTTTTTAATTTAATTAATTTCTCAGTACCAACTTTCAATGATTTTGCACAAAAATTTATGAAACCATACCATTGTGCGTTGTAATAGCAGTAACAAACAATGTGGCATTAAACGGCCTTCAATAGACTCTGTAACACGGTGTAAATTTCCAGTTGAGGTATGGCTCGATGTTGTAAGGAATAGTTGCCATTAGGCACTATATTGTCTGGAATGATTAAAGTCAGATACAGGATTATCTGAATCGGTTACCATCAGCCACAGTATTGTCTGGAAGGGTTACAATCAAATGCGGAATTACCTAGAACGTATAATGAGGTAATGAAGCAACCAACTTCTAATCTGAAACGATTAATGTTAATACAATACCACAGTGGTGACAGAGAGTAATTGAAAAGAAAGTCATGTAATATAACTAATAAATAGCGTTGCAAAAAAGTATTCGGAACACCAGGCGGTCTTAACTCAGTGAACCCCAGGGCTTACACGAGCAACCTGGGCTACTATTGAATATGAGTAACATCTGTACCGGGGGCTTAAACTTTGGTCCCTTCCTGACGGCCATTAATATCTTAAATATCACCTCTGCAATCTCAATGTAGTACCTGAAACAGAGTGTCGCCTATGCAAAAAGAAAGAGGAGACAACGAAACAAATTCGCTATGAATGTATTGCTTTGGCAAACATACGAAACATTTGAACAAGTTCGTCGGCTATCTATTGGGAATATTGCTGTCTTGATACATAAATAGTGGGAGACTATTCTGACTGATCGAATAGCCATCCAACCAGCGATATTGACTCAATGAGACTTTTACTGCCACCGGGTATTGCGCTGTATGGTCTGACGCTGAAATATTTGGTAGAATAGATCTTTCTGGGTCGCAGTGCCATGGCCAATTTAGCCTTTCCGATCTAATTAATTAATTACGTAAAGTAATCGGAAGTCCTTGTTAGCCGTTATTATTAATCCAATTATAGGAAAGTACGATGAAACTTCTATGGTGGCAGGAAAGTATTCGGTAGCATTTGGCACTTGTATAACAGCAAACGCCTTTAAATATTAAGACTAGAGATCGTGATATTTTCAGTCAACCAATCTCGATCAAAGAGTTGATACTTCTCTCATCTTTTCCTCTTTTTTTCATAATTTACTGAACTCAATGAGAATTAATTATGTTTTATATTCACTTGTCATAGCTAACGTCGGCTTAGCCTTTTGAAAATTTCCAAAAAAAAAACAGAAAATTTGCAAAAGTTAATGAAATACTTGTTTGGGGCGATAAGTGAAGGGCTGCTATAAACTTTTTAAAGATTATTTCATGTTAATGTTGCCGGCGGCTACACCCATGGTGGTCCATCCTTTAGCTTAAACTTTAGCCTACTTTTTCCTGCACTTCGGCCATTATCTCACCAATGGCAACTATAAGGCTGTCATCTATTGCTTCAATTATGACTGACTTGTTCCTGTACACCAGAGACTTCACGTATACCTACAAAAAACAGTCCAGTGAGGTCATACCACACGATTTTGGCGATCAATGGTCAGCTGCGAAACGTACGTTTAACTAGTCATCAAACTTGTCTCTCAATAGAGTTAATGGTATTACGTGCCATGTAGTTTGTGACACAATCTTGTTGAAACCACATGTCAACCAATCTCCTATTCTCCTATTTTGAGCAAAAAAAAACAAAGTCGGTAATCATTGCACGGTACCTTAAGCCATTGACTATAACATTGTGACATCTAGTACAGTACAGTACATCTTTCTGGTTGCATGTGCAGCTCTTGAATTGTATCTGGCAGTTGTTTACACCCAATGTGGCAATTCTGTTTGTAGAAGTACAAATTGAGGCAAAAAACAGCTTCATGGCTGAAGATAAATTTTCGATGGAAACACATTTCTTATACGGCATGAATTTTTATAATAAAAGTCAGTATTTTTCACGCGTTGTTCGCTTGTTAGTTTATTCATGGTGAAGTGGCATATCATATTGAGCATTTTTGGCAGCATTGCCACATGTCACGAATGTTGCCTTACACTGAAAAATCAAAAACAAAACATCAGCCGTTAGAACTGACTTTACACTTCGTCTTAATCATTGCTTTGTTTATTCGAAAGCCATATAAAGAAAGGGTAGGTAGCGTGGTGTAGTGGTTAGAGTATACGCACAACGACACAAACGACACAGGTGCAAGCCCCAGCAGAGGACATGTCGAAGAAAAATTTGATTGTGGTTTCCAATGTTTAACAAAAAGGCTGACACTTCGCCTCCAGATAACTCCTTCTAAAAAAGCATCCCTGATGATGGCAAACATCAGACGTATGATCAGGGAAAAACGCCATCTACTGGAAAGAAATTATAATGCTAAAGTAAGGATCACCACCAATTAGCAAGGATCTTCACCACTACGCAAAATCACATAGAAGAAGCTACAGTGGATTTATCATTTCTTTAGCTTGAAAGATCAAACTAATTAAAGAAACCAAAACAAAGAAATTAATGCTTATACTAGAGGAGTGACCGAGAAAAAAATATTAAGAAAGAATTTATTCCTTTACATCATTAAAGCTTTTAAAAAAGAATTCCCATGATATATATGCATAGACTTAATTGCAGCAATACAGCTATAGGGCAATAAACTTTATTTCTAAATAAAGGGTCCGCCAAATAAATTCTTTTTTGAAAATACCATAAAAAAAACTACTGAATATTTTCTCAAATTTCTTTTTTTATTTGAAAGTACAATCCTTCCGGTTAATAAGGGAAAATAATTTCGTTCAAATGGCCGAGGCAGCCATGCAGTAGTCTACACGATCGTTCCCATTTTTAAGCACATTATTGATTGTGTGCAGCTGTATTTCACCAATGGCTTCACGAATATTGTCCTTTACAGCGTCAGTTGTCTCCGGCTTGTTGGCGTAACACTTATCTTTGACGGCACCCCACAAATAATAGTCCAACGGTGTCAAATCGCAGCTCCGAGGTGGCCAAACGACATCAGCACTGCGGCTGATAATGCGATTTTCAAAAACAGGGCGCAAAACATCGAGTGTAGCTTCGGCTGTGTGGCACGTAGCGCCGTCCTGTTGAAACCAAATGTTGCTAACATCCTCCTCTCCAATTTTTGTAAACAAAAATTCGTTCAACAGGGCCTGATAACGATCGCCATTGACTATAACGGCGACTCCTTGCTCATTTTCGAAGAAAAATGGCCAATTTATGCCTCTGGACCAAAATCCGCATCAAACAGTGACTCGTCTTGGGTGTATCGGCTTTTCAATGTATGCGTGCGGGTTTTCTGTGCCCCAAATGCGACAATTTTGCAATTTTGTTTACATACGGAGCTGACGGTGCTTCTCTTCTTCCGAAATCCGTACGCGATTTTCGCACATATTCTGCAGGATTTCCATGATTTTCAAAGTAATGTCGCAATATTTCCCAGCATTGTTCAAGCGTTTACACAACCATATACGTACAGCGGAAGGATGAAACTAATTATCTGTCAAATCAGACATGAGCTAAGTGTTACCATTCACGAAATAAGCACTAGTTGGAAAAAAAAGTTAGATGGCGAACCCGATACTTAAACTTTATTTCTTCTTTTTTTACTTTTCTGCAGATGCAATAAAATGACACAACCAAAGAGCTCCAGCAGCCTTTCCCTTTTTCTTAATATAAAGTCAGCAGAACAAAAGTAAAATCTTAATAATTTTTTCCATTATTTTTCATATAATAATGTGTGGTGTTGTTGGTATTTTAAATTGCAAATATGTTGCCATCATAACAAGAGCAACAATTTATTCACAAGCAGCATTAGAAGGACCAATAAACTAAATTGGAATAATTCCTTCTCTTTGTTCACACATTCAATAAGAAAAAAACTGTAAAAAGGAAAAGATATTCCATAAAAATTGAATACCAACAGGCCCGGACAACGATACAATAAAGTGAATGACCAATAAAATTGGATAATAAAGATGAATAATAAATTATTCATAAAGAAATGTGTGTTAAAGGATTAAAGAATGTTGGCAGGTTTTCAGAGTAAAATTGTCAATTGAACTTGGGTGGTAGGTATGAAAGGAATAAAATTTAATGCGACACTCAAAGCGTTTACAAATATTTTTTAAAATTATCTTGACATTTTCAAGTCCACCAGAAATGGGCTTCTGCTTTATATTTTTGCTTGTAAATAATTTTCTTAAAAATATTTAAGTTTCAAAATTTTTAACCTGCCTTGTGTTGCTTTAAACCAGATAGCGGCAAAGAGCTGCTCTTCTCTTGTATTTTGACGAGTACGTAGTCACACGTAAATACAAAAAATAAATTAAGAGAAGTAAAGAGAAAACAAGTGGAATAACACAGTGCAAAGTGTTGTGAGTGGAGGACTCTCAATTACTACCACAATTGTAAGATGCATTAATATTAGTTTGCCGAACGCTGCTTAAAACTCGCTTTTAATTTTCGATTAAACACTTTATTTCACTTAAGAAAAAAGCAGAACACAAATCTCAATAAAAACTTTTAAAATTCTTAACAAATCTTTAAAGCCCCAAAATCTCTCCCTCCCCTTTCTCTTTCTCCTCCTTTATTACTCTCTTAAGCATAGAATTTGTTTTAGAAATAATTTGTCTACGAAAAGTTTACAATCTGAAAATTAGAAAAAAAAAACTATTGTGTTTCTCGTTTTTTGTTTTTCGTTTAAGGAAACTTTTAATTAAAATTTTGTTTTATGCATTTGCATACAGGCCTTATCTGCATAGTATGTTGGAAATTTTCTCATTTCCATATACCCATACGAAATCGTAGGGAGTAGCCATGACAAAATTTTGCCATTTTAGTCTACTAGCCGAGCAGTTAACCAGCCAACCAACCCTACTAGCCTATCGACCAACAATAAAAATTTAAAAGCAATTGCCTTAATTAGTATTAAGATTACAGAAACAAACGATACAGACAGACTGCTTGAAGACAAGAAGGAATCACCTACAGTGTTGGATAAAAGTAGGTTAGGAAACAGAAGTAGTTAATTTACCAAAATCAGTAGGACTTAAGCTGAAGTTTATAGACAAAGAAAAGACCCTAAATCATTTAATGTATACGAATTACCTTGTTCACATGGCATATTTTTAATTGGCTTTGAGAATTCATCTCCTTTGTATTGTTTTTAATTGTTAAACTAAGTTAAGTAGGCGTTAGTTTTTTGTCTTGTTTTGTTATGCTTGGCAACTATTGATGACAGAGAACCGTTAAAAATGTAAGATCGCTTTGATTTTTAAGTTATTTAAACGATTTTTTTTTTCAATTTTATTAAATTGAATTCTCACTGTAATATTGGTTATTATCTTTAAAATCATCATATCGACCAGGCACTATTGCAGGACACTACGAAACATTGGATCTATTGTGCCCCTTCCGGTCTATAGCTTGTTCAGCAGATCTGCTGACTTCCTAATGAACAACAACAGATCCAAAACCATAATCGTGGATATGTTACCCAGTGAGACCCCGTGTCTCTCTAAACATATCGATTTAAAACAATAAAGAACCCTACATTCACACAATATGTCTTCCACTGTAACCGTTGCCTGTGCTCTCTTAGTTTACAGTGGCTCGTACGAAACTCCGATAGGAGTTTCAGAGCGACGCACAAATTACGGACTGATCTCCGCCCTAGAGTGGCGAAGTCCCCTTTGTGCATTCCAATATTCCAAGTATCTGGTAATTTCTCAATCCTTGATTAGATTGAGGATCACCTATATAGGGTGTCATAAAAGCCTTTCTGAGCAATGCATCCGCTATTTCATTACCATATATCCCACAGTGTCCAGGTACCCAAAACAACTGGACCTCATTTCGAAGGAAACAATTTTTGCAACGTATCGTAATAATACTTTACCAATCTAGATGTCATACGATTAGAGCCAAGTACTCTTAAGGCAGCTTGGGTGTCAGAGAATATATTACTGGTCCTTCTCTTCAGTTCACTGTCTAGGTTGATCTGCGCACATATACATGGCTATGATCTCAGCGTAGAAAACAATCAGCTTTCATCCCAGTGGCAGCGACAACTTTAGGTTGGGTTTATGAAACACTGACACAGTTATTAATTTTCCAGCCAGTTTAGATTATACTCACTTTGAATGCAAGCCACATTAGACCAACAATCCCGATCCGGGAACTCAACCCTGAATCTTCTGCCAAAGCACATATTCAAAGACATAACATACAGGAACGAAACGGACTCTCCGAACATCTTTCACAGAATGGACAGACTTTTCGATGCACTTCCAAATCCGTTGGCGAATAAATTTAACGCCGAACCGAATTTAACGCTGCCAGCCTCATCACATAGATGTGAAGCGGTGTCAAACCAATCAAGGCCACCAATGCCGCTGTTGGACATGTTCTCACTGCCCCAGTTATACCGAGGCAAGTGGTAGCTTTCTCAGCCTTTCTCCACGAATCTATCGCCTTATAGGAGACAATGATTCGAATAATAATAATGTCTTACCGTAGGAGAATCGACTTCTCCTGTCGTCTTATTGTAGAATGACATCTAGATATTTAATCTCCTTAAAAAAGTCGATGGTGGTACCCATAAAAAGATATGTAATCACATGATAACTCGAATACCTTTGTAAAAGGTACAACAACCATTTTTGGAGAATTCACCGGGCGTCTTTCCTGAGTGCACCAATTGGACATTTCGACCAGGGCCGTCCTACTAAGGTCACACAACGTACTGTTATAACGAGTGCACCAGCATACCCAATTGCAGTGACACCCCAATGAGGCAACATGTTAAGCAAGTCATTACTTACTACCGTCCATTTACATTTTAACGCTATCACAGTGGATTCTTTCCAATCAAGAGACAAGCTGATGATCCTGCTCCTAAGCATAGATCTGATCTAAGCTTTAATTGACTTTTTCACCCCTTTTCATCCAACGAACTAGCAATGGAGTCAAAGCCGATACTGTCAAAGGCACCCTAGAAATAAGAAAGCACAAGAAATGTTTTTTTCAATACCGCCCAGAAAGGACAAAATTACACCACTAGTGGACCCCCTTCATGTGTGCGAACTGACTCTGGTGAAAAGAGCGTTCCAAAGGTGTATCTTTCTTATAGACACATCAAACAGTCTTTCCATTATTTTCAAAAGAAAAGATGAGAGACTGATAGGTCTACACGATTTGGGAAGAACACTAATCATACATACCTTCAGTATAAAAATAACCGTAATCTCCCACCAAGCTTGTGGGATATAACCCAACCAAAGCTGGCCATAAAAATCACTAACAATTCTGAAAGGATTATGTCAGAGATCTTTTGCAAAAGCGCCGAGAATATCCCATTGCTACCTGGAGCTTTGTAAGGTTTGAAGCAGCCAATCGCCCAAAAAATCCAGTCCGGAGTGAATATTTTACCCACAACATGAAGAAGCGGGTATACTCTTAATGTACATAGTGCAGCCGTTTAAGTATTAGAATTTTGTATAGGGAATTATGCAGTTAAGCTCGTAGTTATGTAATAAATTATGAATGAGGAGCGAATTACTAGAAAACATTGTCGTGTGAACAAGGCATTAGGCTTCCAACGATGATTGGTCCATGTTATACCTCTTTTAGAAGTTGTTTAGATAAAGAGGAGAACCGGCGCAGCACCTCTACGAAAGCATATGCACTGTCTAAAGTCTATGTCACTTTATAAAAATCTATCGGAAGCACCAATTGGCTCTCACAGACACACAAAATAATACCAAAATAAAACTATTCAATGGAATTATATTGGACAATCGGTTAATACAAATACTTTAGTGGCTAAAGCTGTAAGCATCTGAACCGAGTAGAAACACAATATTTTACACAGCCATTGGGATGATATAAAGCCATACAAGCCATGGTTTCCACTATTGGTCACAACCGACCATAAGCGCAACTATGTAATTACTTCAAGGGAGAGTTTGGCGAGGTTTACTTTCAATTTTGACGTGTTTTCGTACCATTTTATTGATGAAACCACATACCAAACATAAAATAGTTATCAATTTTTTTCAGAATTTCTAATTAAAATAGCATTTACCTGGGAATTAAAGAAGTTTTCTTTTGTTGCACCCTATCTTTACCTAATATTTGTATTTCCCATAAAACAGAACCGCTTGCTGTTGACTGGCCAGTAAATCTCACTACACATTACAAAGACAATGCTTTCTTTAGCTGCAGCGGTCGTTTCTGGTGTAGAAGTACAAAAGAAAAATTGTCAAGTGAAAGTTTTTCATTCACAATGGACTACACAATGGGGATCATAACCTGAGTACTTACTAATGATCTCATAAAAAAAGAGATGAAGTACTTGCTGACATCAACGACTGTTGAGGGCCTTGAGAAACCTTTTTACTTGGAAGGATTAAAATAAAATAAATTATAAGACCATAGACTAAATGCAATATTAACAAATGCATTAAAGAAGACTCTGTTGGCAAAACTGTTTCTAATGTATATCCAGTTTGTAGACGGCGTTAAACTTTAGGTCCATTTGTAATGAGTCTAAAAATAAAATCGGGTAAAGCTCATTGACTGAGAAAAAGCCATGTATTCCTTCATGGAATGTTATGGGAATTATTATGTTGGGAAATAAGATGCTTTTTTAACGAAAAATATAAAGGGTCCGGCATCTAACGTTTTTTTTTCAACTAGTACTTATTTCGAGAATAGGAACACTTAGCTCATGTCTGATTTGACAAATAATTAGTTTTATCCTTGACGCTTGAACAACGCTGGGAAATATTGCGACATTACTTTGAAAATCATGGTAATGTTGCAGAATGAAAAAAAGAAAAAAATCATCTTTTCAGATGAAGCTCCTTTTGATATTGGCAGGTATGTAAACAAGCAAAATTGTCGCATTTGGGGCACAGAAAACCCGCACGCACACATTGAAAAGCCGATACACCCAAGTCGAGTCACTATTTGGTGCGGATTTTGGTCCAGAGGCTTAATTGGGCCATTTTTCTTCGAAAATGAGCAAGGGGTGGCCTTTACAGTCAATAGCGATCGTTATCGGGCCATGTTGAACGAATTGTTGTTCACAAAAATAGAAGAGGAGGATATTCAACATTTGGTGTCAACAGGACGGCGCCACACAGCCGAAGCTACACTTGATGTTTTGCGCCCTGTTTTTGAAGACCGCATTATTAGCCGCAGAGCTGATGTCGTTTGGCCACCTCGGAGCAGCGATTTGACACCGTTGGACTATTATTTGTGGGGTGCCGTCAAAGCCAGAGACAATTGACGCTTTAAAGGACAATATTCGTGAAGCCATTGGTGAAATACAGCTGCACACTATCGATAATGTGCTTAAAAATGGGACCGATCGTGTAGGCTACTGCATGGCCAGTCGAGGCAGCCATTTGAATGAAATTATTTTCCATTATTAACCGGAAGGATTGTACTTTCAAATAAAAAAAGAAATTTGAGAAAATATTCCGTAGTTTTTTTTATAACATTTTCAAAAAAAAAAAATTATTTGGCGAACCCTTTAACTTTTAATCGAATATACAACGTATTATCAAACTTTTCACCTATCAAAGCAACTTTTTAAGTAGAAAACAGGTATTCTAAGGCACGCATTTTGCTTCAACTGTTACTTAAACTAAAGTCATGTTTACATGACAACGGGTTTTCTTAATTCCCTGTCTTATTCATAATTCAAACCCTAATTATCAGCTTATTACATAATTCCCCATATAAAATTTTTAGAAACAATCACCCAAATTGTAAATATATTGTAAAAAAACCAATATGATCTCTAGTTCTTGTCGTTTTTTACTTATCACCAGCAGTCAAGCATAATTTGCTAACTTTTTCCCATTTTTAGATTTTGCAATAAGGAAAAGGAACATTAATTAACACCAAAGTTACACAATTTAATAATTTAAAAGAACAACAAAAAGAAGAAGAAATACTGTCAAAATCAATTAGAAAGATATCATGTGAACAGGGTAATTCGCATAAGTAATGCAGTGTAAACCATTCATTGCGATTATTTCACCCCACACTGTTCATGTGACTATAAACGTCTGGATAAGTCCATGTGCCTCATACGTATTAGTAACACAAAATAGCAAAAACAAACAAACGAATATGTTGATAATACGAAAAAGCTTAAGTTAATTAAAATCTAAACAAAAGTTTTCAAGTTGATAGTACATGGGTTAGCATGTATGCTTATGTACGTATGTGTGTGAACGAAATATGTATATAAAACTATCTATTCGAAAAACACACTCCCACACACACACACAATATCTATCATACAGCAAAACGAGTCAAATTGTTTTGATATTTAATTTCTGCATCAACTGAAAACAAATAAAAATATTTCCACAAAACTCTCTCACTGCATATGTAGTCATGTATGTATGTGTATATGTGTATAGGTGTGTTAACGACAATGATAGTTTTGAAAAATTTCAAAGAGAGAAAGAGAGAGTGATATAAATCTGCCAATAATATATGCTTTCATTTAGTGTATCCCTCTACTCAGTTAAAACAGAAACCTTCAATATTGTCAAGGCTGCAACAAAAAAAAAAATAATCGGCATATAAATGTTCATTCGGATTCTATGCGAAACTCAATTGCCAAAGGAATTCATGTTCAACCATAACCATTTATTTGTCATTCATTTCTGTATTAATAGCGTTTAGTAGCAGCATTGCTGGTGGTAGCATTGCCATTAACTGCTTCAAAAGTCCATCTACTGGTACATTGATCATAACCGTTTTATTGGTTTGAATGCTTTAATTAGTTTTTTTCTCCAATTAGAGTGAAAAAGTAGAGAGAGTGTGCAACCCATTCATGTGGAAAATAGCCATTGAATGCAATTTTAAATAATTCAAGGAAAAGCGAATTCATGAAAAACGAATCAATGATAAAAATTGTTATTTCCATAAGCTATGCATACAGTAAAAAAATTAATGAAATAATTAAATTTTCCAAAATAAAGTCTTAATGGGACTGTCTTTAGCTTATTTACACGAGACTTTCGAATTACTTTGCTAACTGTTTGAATTACTTGCTTAGTTACCTACTTCGTTGACTATATACAAACAACTATAAAAATCATTAGCCAGACTAAGAATATTGTGCCAAACACGTGGATCTCATGCGCTTCTTCTTCAGTCTCTAACACCAACTTTGGAAAGGTCTTCTTCTGCTTGGTCTCTCTACCGCAGTTTTGGCTTTACCCTCTTGCACCTTTCTTCGGGAACAGATTCGAGGGATTTCCTTGCTGGAGCATTTTCATTCATGCGTATTACAGGACATAACCAGCGTAACCGTTGTATTTTTATATATTTTTAATACCTTCTTATAGCTCATACAGCTCGTTGGTAACGATACCTTCCATTGCCGCAGATAGGACCATGTATTCTACGAAGAATTTTTCTCTCAAACACTTCAAGAACAGCTTAGTTTTCTTGAGTAAGTACCCATGCTTTAACGCCATATAAAAGCGCGAGTAGTATAAGCGTTTTATAAAGTGTAATTTTCGTCAATCTTGAAAGGGTTCTGCTTGTTCAGCCAGAGATAGCAAGAAGTGTTCCACACTCCAAATTGATGGTGTCAGTGCTATTTAAGGCATTACCGAGATAGACGAACTCATTTACTACCGTAACGTTTATGTAATGATCCAACCTCGCCAATTCCTTGATCGTTGATACCAAGAACTTAATTTTATTCTCCTTTACTGCCCAACCCACTTTCGCCAACTCTCTTTCAATGCTAGAAAATACCGCAGTTACCTCTAATGCTATACGCCAAATGATATCGATATCATCGGCATACGCAAGTTGCATGTGTTTCTTGATGTAGATTGTGCCTGTTATATTAACCGCAGTATCACGTACAATTTTCTCCAACAAATTGTTAAATAGATCACTATGGCCCTGTCTGAAGTCTCGTTTAGTATTGAACGTTTCGCAGAGGTCCTTCCCAATTTTAACTGATAATCTTGTACTAGTTAAAGAAACTCTGCACAATCTAATAAGTTTTGCTGGTATACCAAAGTCAAACATGGCTTTGAAGACATTAGCTAGTATGGGGCTGTCAAAGGCAGCCTTGAAGTCGACAAACAGGTGGTAGGTGTCAGTTTTTTTCTCTTGGGTCTTCTCCTGGATCTGTCATAAGGTGAATATCTGGTTAATGGTCTAAAGTCGCAATTTGTAAAGACCAGTTATTGCGCCGACTTTACATTTCACATATTACTTTCGACATAATTTTGCACGTAATGGGAAGATGACTAATACCGCTGTAGTAGATGCATCTTTTATGTACAGGACATAACACACTGAGACTCTAATCATTGGCCAAGCACTCATCCTGCCATATGATACTAACAAGTTGACTGTTAGCAGCTGCAGCTTTATTATCCTTCAACCGAAATATTGCCCTTTCAATCTCATTTTGACTGGGCGGTGTAAATTCAACACCGTCTTCATGAATTAGAACAATAGTATTTTCATCATCGTTATTATTCGCCAACAGCAACTCGGAAAAATGTTCTCTCAAACATAACTGTTTGAATTACTTGTATAAATTATACTGTTCACACGTCAACTTTGTAATTGGTTTTTAGAACTTTAGCTTTTGAGTTATTTTTTAACTCTTCGAATTACTGCTATGAATTACACTGTTCATACGGTACCCTTGAAATTGGTTTTAAAAGCAAGTTTTCTTGAAACCTCTTTCTCATATAAACGCTTAAATAGTATCAAATGGATCTATTAATTTATAGCCCAGTCCTCTGCTATAACACCTCAAAGCTCCAACAAACGTTACGTTGCATTCTGACAATTGTAGATAAAAATTCTTTTTTTTTTGTTGACTTAAAGTCAGAAATCTATTCCCCAGTCACCCTTGCATGCATTCTTGAAATAAATCTGATTCACTAAAGTACCTACTGCATTTATATAACAAATTCATTACTTAGATTAAAATCTAAAAGTAATAAAATATGTATTAATTCATTAATATTATTATCGGACAAAACAAACATCATTTCACTCACCTACTTTACTTATCTTAAATATAGTCAAGCAACCAACCAACCAACGAACTAAGAAATCCAACTGTTCTATGAGTATAATTTCCTTCGTAGTTTAATGTCAATTCATACAATATTTGTATTATTCAATCCGGTATAAAAGCATTATTTTTACACAAATACAAGTACTTGCAAATGTGCTTGTTCACAAGTGTTTTAGAGAGACAGAGAATATGTGTGTATTTTAAATTTGTATGTATATATGTTATGTACACATTTGTATAGGATGTTAAAGCCAAAGACACGCACATGACGAACCGTACTTATATGAAACACAGCAAAGGTAATGCTTAATATTTGATACTCTACATCACAAAAATAAAATCGGTAAAGATGATTTTATAGTGTGTTCTATACAGAATAATAAAGTCAAAGTATAACCCTAATCGGACTCAACCAAGTCCACTAAACTAGTATTTATTGAATTTTGCTACACACTCAAAAATGTAACCACCGAAGACATACTAGCTTATTCGAAACCATTAGCCACATTGCTTTTCCCTGTAACAGTATTAAAATACACATTTATAGTTGTCCTATCCACCAACTAGTCGGCTGTCTAAGCAGTAAATTTTTGGCAAACTTTGAAACCAGAAGTCACCTATTCAATGTTAAGTCTTTCTAATTCTGTTCTTCATTTCTGTTTTATCCCATCTAGACAAATGCTACAGAAAACATTACACGGTAGCCTTATACCGATGAAACATTTTCTAGCGACAAGAAATTAAAAATCATGCTTGTCAGGCTTCAGTTACGATCTTGTTCTCATGATATAGTGCACTCAGTAGTCAAGTAATTCAACAGAGTGTTTCATATTCAAAAAATAAATTCTATTAACAGTCCTCTCATAATCATAACTTTCTAAATATTCTGATGTCTGATCAATTAATATCATTACGAATTACAAGTCGTTTATTCAAATAACATAAACACTGATTAATGTAATTACAAATTATATATAAAATTAATTGTCAATTAAAAATTTAATGTAAAATAATTACATCCAATTAGTTATTAAATTAATTAGTAAGTAGACTAACTGGTATCACATTCCATCAAGATATTTAATGCATTAACTACAGAACCAGTTCTTATTGCCAAGACATACACATGTAATTACTATTTATACGTAATTAATTTAATAATTGTAAGAACTAATTAATGCAAATATTTATTACACATAGCTAGTTCAATCAATGGTAATCATTAATTATTGTAGTTATTAATTATAAGTAATTTATTCCGTTAATGTGATCACTGATTACTCTAATTACTACTTACGTGTAATTAATTAATTAGTTGCCAATTACTACTTTAATGTAACTAAAATAATTACAAATAATTAGTAATTGAACTGATTAGTAAGTAGACTTATTAATTGGTAAGAGTAAGTACACTTAATGATTGATAATTACCAATTACATGTTAATTTAATTGCCAATTATCAAATTCGTATCCTACTTGTCTCAATTTCATGAATTTCAATTGATGAATCACTTCTAAAATTCCCAATTATCATAAAAAATAAAAACTAATTTCCAATTACTTTTAAGAAGTCATTAAAAAATAGTAATTACCATCATCATCTATATATATATCTAAATATCCTAATATCCAAACTGATCTCACAATCTTCCCAATTAACTACAGAACCAGTTCTTATTGCGAAGACATACAGTGATTTAATCACAGCAACACTATCGATGTAATTGATTATTACACATAACTACTTAAATTAATGTTAATCACTAATGTAATTCTAATTACAAGTAATTTAGCAAATTAATGTAATTCTAATTACAAGTAATTTAGCAAATTAATGTAATTACTAATTACATGTAATTTTAATGTAATTACTAATTACATGTAATTTTAATTATCAATTACTAATTCAGAGTAATTCAAATAGTTACATGTAATTAGTAATTAAATTGATTAGTAAATGAACTAATTAATTGGTAAGAGTAAGTACACTTATTAATTGGTAATTACCAACTACATGTAATTTTAAAGGCCAATTATCAAATTCGGATCCTACTTATCTCATAAATTTCAATTGCCGAATTACTTTTAAAATTTCTAATTATCATAAAAATAAACATTTATTTATAATTACTTGTAAGAAGTCATTAAAAAGTAGTAATTACCGCCTCATATCCATACAGTATCTAAATATCCTAATATCCAAATTGGTCTCTCACTCTTCCCGATTAATTGCCTAAGTTAATTAATACATTTAACTACAGTACCAGTTCTTATTGCCATTACATGCAGTGATTTAATCGCAGAAATACCTTCTATGTAATTACTTATAATACATAATTAATTAAATTAATGGAATAACTAATTAATGTAAATACTTATTACACATAACTACTTCAATCAATGTTAAAAAATAATAGATGTAATTACTAATTACAAGTAATTTAGTAAATTAACGTAATTGCTAATTACATGTAATTTTAAATTTCAATTACTAATTTAAAGTAATTCAAATAATCATATGTAATTAGTAACTAAATTGATTAGTAAAAGGACTAGTTAATTGGTAAGTGTAAGTACACTAATTAATTGGTAATTACTAATTTACATGTAATTTTAGTTGCCAATAATCAATTTAAAATTATAGTTTACTCAATTCCATAAACTTAAATTGTCTAATTTATTTTGAAAAGGCCAATTATCATAAAAAGTAAAGAAATTACAAGTTACTTATAATAAGTCATTAAAAATTACATATAACCAATCTCTTCTTATCCATAACTATTTGAATGTATTAATGTTTAACCCGTCTCACATCTGCTCTATTGATCGCTACAGTTAATTAATGCACTTAACTACGGAACCAATTTTTATTGTCTTGGCGTACTCCGATTTAATCGCAGCAACACCATCCATGTATTTACTTATTATACGTAATTAATTCAATTAATGTCATTGCTAATTACAAGCAATGTATTCGAATAACGTAATCACTGATTAATATTATTACAAATTACATATCATTTTAATTGTCAATTATAAATCTAATGTAACTAAAATACTTATATCCAATTAGCAATTAAATTATTCATTAAGTAGACTAACAAATTAATAACAGTAAGTACACTATTTAATTGGTAATTACTAATTACTAATTATAAATATCAAATTCCATTGCCTGAACCGTAATTGAAAATTGTTAAGTATGTATTGAGCAATGCTTAATGTTATGCTGCTTGTCAGGAGAAAATTTATTCCCACGTTAGGTAAACTGATGGAATCATAGCTCGGCGCTCTTTTGATTTGGACAAGAGAAGAGAGTCTAGGGCTTAGTCCCACGAAGAGCGAGCGAGCGAAGAGCAAGTTCTCGTGGAAACGTAATGCTGAGAGTCGAATGAAAAACACATTATGTGCCTTCTATATTTGTAGGAGGACCTTTGGGAAAAAATTGAGTCTTAGACCCTATATCGTGTATTGTCTTTAGACAATCCTTACCAATGGCGCTCTCGTTTGGTGGAAGGCGCTAGATATTGAGCCAGAACTGACCATTCTGAATAGGTTAATCTGTTTTGCAACTACCTATGCTATGAGTTCCGCTCCTCAGGCCGGTCTGGTAACAATACTGAGCATACCACTTCTGGATATCTTTGTCAAATATGTTTCTGTAAAGTCTGCACTTAGACTCATGGAGTCAGGTGAAATAAAGTACATTCACATTGGACATGGTACCATCCTACAGAAAGTGGGCGGACCGATACTGACTCATCAGACAGCTTGGACGGTACCTACTCTGAACTTCAGTAGAGCTTATGGCAGTAGGATAACTTTTAGTGATGAGTGGGATGCTGTATCTCTCCGCCGAGATGACACAGTCACAGTTTCTACTTTGATGATCTGGACCTCAAAATCTCTCTCAGACTACCCGATAATTGCACTGTCTTCCAGGCGAAGGTTTACACTATAGACAGGGTCGCTATGTGTAGCCGGGAATAATATCTTGAGCCGCCAAGGCCTATTAGGATCTACGTAGACAGCAGTCTCGCCGCAATTAAAGCTCTTTATTCGTACGTGATTCGATCAAAATGCCTAATCAGTTGCATTCGCTCACTGGCCCGGCTGGAACGGAATCATATCGAACTTATATGGGTTCCAAGATATGTGGGCATCTGAGAGAATGAAATTGCTGATGAGTGCGCTACTAGACAGTCCCCTCTGGCAGGAGCATATGATTGCACCACCTCTAGGGACGTTGTTGCGCTTGATAGATAGCATTGAAGTACATAGAACATAGATGAACCAATATCACCACTTGTAGAATATCAAGAATGCTTTGGCCTTCTCTTTCTATGAAAAGGACCAACTCTCTTCTTAGGTTTGAAAGGCGATCGAACGGGCTTCTTTCGGGCATAATTACCGCGCACTGTATGATAAGTAGCATCTCAGAGCGCATGGGACGTCCTGGTCATAGCTACTGTAGGAGATGAGGAGGGGGTGTAATCGGTTCCATGTTCCGCTGTATGGGAGTTACGTCTAAAGCACTTCACATCCATGATCTGGACTGTCTTAGGGATGTGTCACTGTCGAAGGTGATTGACTACGTAAAAAGCATCGTTTGGTTTTTAGAGGGAATCTTTTTTGGGACACTACCATTTACGTTTATTTTTTTTTTTTTTTTTGGCGTCTTTAGTGGGTCTATCCTGTAAATGGAAGCACAATGTGCCACATATCCTCCTCTAACCTAAACTAAGTCGGCTCTTGAGCTATTTTTTTAGTTTACATGTTACAAACATCAAAATACACACAATATACTTTTACCAGTTGATGTAGAGTAGAAAAAACAGAAACTCAGATGTATAATATCAAGTGCTCACTAAAAATAGTACAGAGAGAAAGGTAAAGAGACAGACAGAATGAGCAAGAGAGAAATGAGAGAAAACAGAAAAAAGTGGTTTATTTATATTGTAAATTTGTGCTACTTGTAGCCAAAACGACAAGAAACATATACTCACTCACGCACACATACAAAAAAAAATATGTACAATTACAATATATGGGAACACGTACACACTTGTAAATGACAACAAATAAAAAGGAAATGATGCTGCTGTCATATTACACACACACTCAAGTATAAACGTACATTTACCAACGGCACTATTTGTTTGCTTGTTTGAATGAATCTGTGATTGTGTGTGTACAACAGTGTATATACTACATGTGTTTGAGTTAATGTTTTTTACTATACCAATGATGATATTTACCTACGTACCGGTTACATTGGCTCAACAACAACAGTAGAGTAGTTTGCCATGGTAAATAGACAAAAACAAGTGAAAATTCATTTGCAATACCCACAGATTGCTTGAAATGGCATGATGTGGCATGGCTGCATGATGTCATGCATCTGAGTTAAGACCAGAGATTTTTTTCTTAAACCCTTATAAGTCGGTTATGTGGCTGTTTTGTGATAAACATTTGGTTTTTGTCCAAAGAAATTTCCATTATATTGTAATATGAAGTTCTTTGAAATGGTTTGCTAATTGCAAAGGAATTCATTTACGATTGATAACAGGGCACAAATCAATACGATATTATTTTATATAGTGAAGAATTACAAGGAATTAGCCACGTGGGGAAAATTAAAAAGAAAATATTTTTAAATTAAATATTGAAATTTAAAAATCCAAAGAATTACCTTAACGAAAATGCTTAGATAATGTAAAGGCTTCAGTATGTTTAATAACAAAAAATAATCGCAAAGAACTACCAATTGTATTTTTGAAACTTATAGCTCTAAATCACTAAGGATTGTCCACTAAGGATAGTCCATTACATAATTCTAAAAATGTGCTGATTCGGCGGTATAATTTTTAAAATAAAAACTTTATTAAAAACGTGGTCTTATTAAAATTAAAACATACACTGAAAAGTCCGGAGCATAACACATATATGGCGGTAGTTTTAACGCATTCACCTCTTTTTCAGTTAGTGCTACCCTTCAAATGACAGCCGTTATAATTTCATGACATTCTATTAATGAGCTCGTGAGTTATTGTACTAAGAGTGACGTGACTTTTGTTATTTTCAAAACAAAGGATCAAAAATACCGCAAGGCTCTGTTCTTTCACCGACTCTTTTTCTAATATTTCTTAACGACTTTCTTCTTCTCACTTCTAATTCTATCTACTCTTTTGCAACAGCAACATTTGTCACTCATATTCTTTTGATCGTAGACCGAGAATTTGGAGATTGGGGCGAAAATGATGAATATTGTTATGTTTTTACCTTTTTAAAAACGTGTTTTTATGAGTTCGTTGATTGTAGTTAAAATAAAATAAATTTTGTGTTTGGTTTTAATTAAAAATCATTTATTCAACACAGTTATGTACACCACTGCTTGTAATCTTTTTACAGGCAATAACAATTTTTATTCTTAATGACTCTGTCTGTTCACAATCTTGTAAACAACAACAATTACTCGAGAGATCTTTCTTCCTAAAGATCTTCCAACGCGATCTTAGCAATAAGTTAGGTTCTATCACAACCTTTTCAACCAGAGGTTATCCACACTTAACTCTCTTTACTGAGTTAACTCCAACTAAACTCGTTTTTACTTCACTACTAGCTTCACGAGTTTACTCCTTATAAGCTCTCTTCACTCCAATAACACACTCGCTGAGTTAACTTTACTTAAACTGCACTCGCTGAGTTTACGACACATAAACTCCTTGCTGTTCTCATCGATGTGCTTTTTATATGGCTGGGTAAACAACACATCGAAAGCTCTCGAACTTCTCGATATTTTAGGCAGACTCCATTTCTTTCTTTTAATTTCTTTTTAGTTCATTTGTATCCGTGCGTATGTAAACATCTACCTCTTTCAGCTCTTAATATTTGTTGTTGCTTGTTGTTGTCTGTTACTTGTTTTCTGCTGTTAGTTTTCGTTGTTGGTATGTAATTTTTAATGTTTGTTGTCGTCGTTCTGGTTATTTATAAACAGCACGTGTAGTTGTTCTTGCAGCTTTTGTTTATTTATTTTAGCGAGGTAATAAAGGCTGTGGTGCCCAACCTTATTTTCGTAGCAATATGAATGACACACTCACAAGTAACCTGGTTAAAATCTCCAAGTGGGGTCGTGCGAACAGGGTCGATTTTAATGCACGCAAGACTCAATGTTGTTTTTAACACACAGACGTAGTGGTATGTTGTCATCTGTGTCAATGGGTAATGTGGATATTGTGGAATCGTATTTTCTTGATGTTCTGGGCATGAAAATTCCCTGCGATGTTCGCTGGAATGTTCACATATTTTAAGTGTCGAAAAAAGCATTCAAGTGCCATGGTTTTTTAAGACGGTGCAAAAAATACTTCACTTCATCTGATATACTTAATACTTACAAGACATATATCCAACCCAAGATGGAATACAACTTTCATGTATGGGCCGGTGCTTCGAAGTCTATTTTGGAGCTTTTCGACCGCTTACAGGAGAGGGCGAAGTTGCTCATTAATGACGGTAGGGTAGCCAGCTGTATCGATTCATTAGAGCACCGTCGCAATGTGGCGTGTGTTTCATTGTTCTATCAGTACTATAACGGAATGTGTTCTGACGAAATTAAGGAATTAATTCCTGAAAATCATACTAGTATTTCTCGTAGAGCACATCCATTTGTATATAGTTGGTTGTCTAATGAAGCGCACTGTTCGGCTGTCGAACAATCTTCCAGTGAAGGTTTTCCCTGCTACTTACAACATGAGTAAATTTCAATCTAACGTCCATAAACACTTCTCCCTCTGTCCTCCTTACCACAACCTGTTTTCCTAGTACCAGCACAATGTACTCTATGAGTAGTGGCCATCCCCTGGGTGCTGATCTTATGTAAAAGAAAAACAATTTCGTGTTTTAATTCTACACTGCTTTTTGATGGGATAAAATACCCTTCAAGCGAAGCAAATTGTCATGGGTACTCCGCTTCACCCGAAACAACAATAAAACGTTCGTTTGCTGACTTCAAACGTAATCGTAGAAACAGCGATGGTGCAGAACTCAGTGGACGTCCAAATGAGATGGTAACACCAGAAAACATCAAAAAATTCACAAAATCGTTTCGAGTGATCGAAAAAAGAAGTTGCATGAGTTAACTGACATTGCAAAGATGTTGCATAAGCATTTGACTATGACAAAGCTCTGTTCAAAGTGGGTACCGCGTTTACTCACTGTTGACGAAAACCAGGAATATGTAGATGGTTTTGAAAAAAAAAACTATGATTACTCCCATATCCACCGCATTCGCTAGATTTGGCTTCCAGAGACAACTGGCTGTTTGCAGACCTCAAAAAAATTTTCGCCGGTAAGATATTTCGCACTTATCAAAAATGTATTTTTTTATCAATGCTTTTATGGTCTTATGAGACATCTTTTGAGCTGCTTAGTATCACTTTCCTCGGAAGTCTTTGGCATCTTTGACGATTTATTCTGTTGCCCTAATGTATCTTTTGATCAAAACCCAGTAACTTATATTGGCCTAAGTTCGAAGACAGTTTAATTAATTTGTTGCTCGAGGCACTAAGTGAAAATTATTATTTTTGCACCACTCCAAGGAGTCTTTTCTGTACTGGCTAGAGACCAGGTTGAGCCAAAAAAAGGTAGAAACTTTACGCTGTCTAACAAAGCATTAAGTCTCCAGACATTCTTTGATGTGAATTGCCGAATTTGTTGAACCTGTGGTCACGAAAGACTTGCTCCTCTCGACATAAGTGGAGACAGCTGGCTATACCACGAATTTTAGAGAGAATTTCAATTGACATTTTGACCTTAATTTGTCGTCCACATTTCCCGTGTGCTTGCAATATAAAATTTGTGGTCTGACAGCAACTAATTTTTTTTTTAATTTGCTTTTCATTTTATTGCATACTGTTTCGCTTCAGTATTGTTTTTAGCATTCCAGTCTGATACCGTTTGGACTTTAAAAGTTTGCAGACCAACGTTTTATTGAACTTTCGAAAAAAAAATCCCAACAATCCATCTTTTGAGCGACAATTCTTCCTGAAATAATTGAAATCTTCTTTAACACGCCAATGATATTGTTCGCTTTATTCCGGTCACAAAAGCCCTTTTTTTGCCAGAACTTGCC
Source organism: Wohlfahrtia magnifica (assembly GCA_023159175.1). Classification (NCBI taxonomy): domain Eukaryota; kingdom Metazoa; phylum Arthropoda; class Insecta; order Diptera; family Sarcophagidae; genus Wohlfahrtia; species Wohlfahrtia magnifica. Next base: position 1,178,096 of record JAKWBJ010000052.1, on the reverse strand, counting down.
TTTCAAGTGTTTTCCAAGTGATCTTGTAGTTCTTTAAAACTCTAGAAACATTTTTCTGGCCAACTTTTACTTCCTTAGCTATTTTTTATATCTTTTTGAGAGTATTCTTAACAAAGTTATAAAATTATTTTCGCACTTCCAATTCCCTTGTCATTTTGAAGCGAATACAAAATTTTCTGTTTCAAAAAAGTTATTGCTAAAAATGTTAGTGCGCAATCTTCAAAGGCTTCTACGGGTTTCAATACGAGACTACGTTCGCTGTTAGAATTATTTTTGTAATTACTTATACGAATTAGCCTGTTCACATGGCATCTCTCTTCTGGCTCAGTTGGTTGTCATGCGAGTGTAGATTAAAGTCTTAATACACGATTAGCGAAAGAAAGTACGTTAAAAATCAAGTTTTTGTACACGACAAGAAATTGATTACCTTGGGTTTTCTTGCACATTTTCAGTGTCAATAGCGGCATACGAAAATATATGGCATGAACAGAAAGGGTCTATTGAATTGATTTCACTTGTTGGCTGTCAAAATAGTTCGATTTATTTTTTAACAAGAAGAAGGAAAAAAATGTAAGAACTTTTTATTTATTTTTTTTTTTACTTTTCTCTATTATTTCTTTAAATTAAATGAAACTAAAAGGAATTGTAGAAAAACGAGTAGTTTGCTGTTCAAGCTCTTTTACTTTTATTTTTATAGACTAAGAACTTTTCGAAAAGTTGAAATTAAATTTTTTTTTCTTTTTTTGTGTGCAAATATTCACAGAAATATCGTTAATCAATCAAACAATTTGTAGCACTTTTGGCTACAAGGTAAAGTGGTACCAGAACTACAGTTTTATAAAATTTTTATAAAACCATTGATCTGTGAAGGTTTAACTTTTATTCACTTTTTTTTTTGCTTTTGTGAAGTGTGTGTTTAAGTCAGATTCACGCAAAGAGCAGCTCTTATCTTATGTTTTCACTCGTACGTACTCACATGCATAGGCAAAAAATAAGCAAAAAACAAAACAAAAAGAAAAATACTGTGCAAAATGGCCTGAGTGAGAGCTCTCAAATTACTAGCACAATTGTAAAATGCATTGATATTAGTTTGCCGGACGCTGGTTTAAGAGTAAATGTATGTATATTGGAAAAACAAACTAAAAATAATAATTTTGTAGAAAAAAATAATAAAAATAAATGGTACATTAAGGTGACCAAAAATGCAACACTTTTTCTTTCTATTTACGACAAGCCTTTTTAAGCCAAGTACAGTCACACAGATAATAATACGTATCCTTTACAAAAATGGTTTTTTAGAAAAACTTTGTGAAACATTTTCAACCGAATGGCATTTGCATTTAAGAGTATAATGACATAGGCCTCTAAAAAAGCTACAAACTGACCCACTAATTACGCGCTTATTGTCTGTTAGCTTCTAATAAAAAAGTAAGAAATGGTATTTTTTTAAATCTTACAAAGAATTTCTACAGTAATCTGGATCATACCAAATTTGTATATTAGGTTGAGCAGAGTCTTGTTACGGGTAAAAAAATATACTATTTTAACTACAAATAAGTCGAAATTCAAAGGATGTTTGCACCGAAATTCGAGAGTAAATACACAACGTAATCTCTTTCATCAACGTAATCTGCATTAATAGCAATGTTATCTTTCCAGTTCGCTCTAATGCTATGTTCGTACGACACCGTTTTTTCATTATTCGCTCTCTCATTCATAATACAACCCCGGAGCTTAATTACATAAATTTCCATACAAAATATTGAGAGCGAATCACTCAAAGCGAATTTCTATTACTTTGTGTATTATTTCAAGATCAGTGTTATTGTAAACCTAACATTGCAAGTTTATTAAATTGGCCTCGCTAAAGTATGCTGTCAACTAGAAAAAATAAACGAAATAAAGACAACAAACAAAACAATGGTCACTCGCTGTATTGACTGTATATGCCAGCAGTTAAAAGGTGCCGTGCGAACGGAAGAATGCAAATAAGTAATACAAACAGAAAACGAAGTAATTCGAAATCTCGTGCGAACATAGCAAAACATTTTAATACCACTTTTGTAAAACGATTTATATTTGGCCTCAAAATAGATCTCAGTTTCAGTGATAACCTGTTCATGTCAGATCGGCAAGCATTTTTGATCCAAATCTCTCATATACGGAGGATGTGGAAGAAGTTCGATGTTCAATTCATGTAGTTTTGCCATTGTTTCGGAATCATTAACACGTTTTCGTTTTTAGTCAACAGTGAACAAACGCAGCACCCACTCCGAACAGAGCTTTCAACACGTTCTTTTGGTATCTTTACAACGTCAGCAAGCTCACGTAACTTCACTTTTCGATCATTCAAAACGTTTTCGTAAATATTTTTTATATTTTCTGTTGCTACCGCCTCATTTGGACGTCTACTGCGTTCTGCATCATCGGAGTCTCTACGATCGCATTTGAAGTCAGCAAGTCAACGTTTTATTCCTGTTTCTAATCAAGCGGAGTCCCCATAACACTTCAAGCCATAGTTTCGTTTGAACGGCATTTTTACTCATCAAGAAGCAACGTAGAATTAAAACACGGAATTATTTTTGATCCATTGTTCTGTAAAGAACAAAAGTAGCGTCAGTCTTAGCATAATAACTCACAAACTAATTAACAGAATAACATAATATTTTAACAGCTATCATTTGAAGGTGGGCACTAACTGGAAAAGATGAGAATGCAGTGAAATTAGTGCCATCTATGTGTTAGGCCCGGGTGTTTTCATCCCATGTGTTATAAAACATTGGAAAATAATCACAACATTAGTATGCATTAAGAAACTATTCGTAGTGTTTTGAGAAAAATGGATTGCAAAGAAGAGTGCCAACAAAGAAACCTTTTATAAGTGAAATCAACAAAAGAAAGCAAATGGAATTTGAACTACTGTTTGTGGACAAATCAACAGGTTTTTGAGATTTTCACAGAATAATGCGATTTAGAAAAAGTCTTCTAACAAAGTGCTGACTTTAACATTAAAAATTATCCAAAGAAGCTATGCATTTTACTACATTTTAGAGCCATCTACGGAAAATTTGTAATCATTCTTTTGCGAACACCCATATTAAGAAATTAGAGTTACTTTTCAAAAAAATAATAATTTTTATACGCAAAAAAAAACGTAATTTCCAAACAACTTTCGTACTATTTTGAAACAAAGCAAAGTAAATCTATAACATACCAATATATATTTATATAAAAAATATACATTTACTATTCAATCGAATGTGTTACGTGTACTACGTGTGCTAAATTCTATCTACATTAACATATTACAACTTTATTTGAATATAACCAAACAAACTGTTAAAAAAAAACAAGACAAATTGATTATTTGAAAGCTATCTTGAGCAGCAGAAATGTAAAAACTTTTCATATTTTTGCAAATATTTAATAACCAAACGAGTAATGCAGTAAGAGGTGTGCTAAGGTAAATATAAAAATTATTAAAACTAAATAAAAAACTTATGCATAAGAGAGAATTTCAAAAATAAACAACCTAAACTGTTTGTTCGGTTATGCCATGTTCGAACCACAGATTGGCAATGAATACTGAAAACATGAGCATACCCGAATCATGATTTATAAGTTCTTATACTCATACTCATTCATACTCATTGCAATGGCTACTCATAGGCATTCGCACTCCAAAGCTTCAAATACTCACCATACTTATACTTACTCATACATTGATTCATACTCATCTGCACTTATTCTGCGTAAACTAAAATGTAAAATGAGTGTGATTCGAATATGCACATTTGAATAGTCATTATAAAGTTGGCTGTTTCATTTATCTTTTTAATAGCCAATTCATGAGTACTCTTTAGTACTCTTGATTACTCTTTAGTACTCTTGAGTACTCTTTAGTACTCTTGATTACTCTTTAGTACTCTTGAGTACTCTTTAGTACTCTTGAGTACTCTTTAGTACTCATGAATAATTTTAATCATTACTGAGTATGATAAGTATTTTCGGAGAATTGAATGAATGCTATGAGTATGAGTAGCTATGAATATGAGTGGATATGAGTATAAGTGCAACGTTTGGTTCATACTCATTGCAAATTTTTGTAAAATAAAACGCTGTATACTTACATAAAGAAATTGTAATAAGAGATATTAAAACAGGAAACTGCAACGAAAAATAAAATATTTAATTAGTAAAACGAAAAATTAATTTAAAAAATTGTTTTAAAAATTAAAAAATATTATTTAATTATTGATTTTTTTATTTAATTTTTTGTTTTTTGAAGGTCTACAGTTTTTCCCCATATTCATAAAAATTATTTTTAATTTATGAAGAGTTTTTATACAAATATGGGTATAACTCTTTGCTGTATCTTATTTACATATTATTGCATGCGATGAGTAGTAGGTATGACATATTTGGGACAATTTATTCGTTTTGAGCTCAAACTTACACACATAAATAACAGGAAAAGGACATGCACACGGATGTTAACTTGTCTTCACTTGTTTTAATGTGTATGAGTGCCAGAAGTTTTTGTCTTTTTCAGGTTTCTGCCAAAAAAAAGTTTTTCTGTGTATTCATATGAGCTCATTCTGAGAATTTCATTTCAATTTTCTTTTTATTTTAAAAAAGTTTAAAAAAAAAATTTTTTTTTCAAATGACAGAAAAACATTTCTTAAAATAGAAAAGAATATTTATTTGCAAATTTAAATATTTTTAACAAAAAAATTTATAAAAAAATTATTTATTGTTTTTATATGTTAGTGTGTGTTTTGATGAATAATTGTAGTTTTAATTAAGAGAAAATAAATAAACAATAAATTGTTAAATTAAATTATTTATTAACAAACTAAATGGAATAATAATTTAGACATACAAATAAATATATTTTTTTATATATAAAAACTCTTGTCCATATTCATATAAATAATTTTCGATTTAGAAAAAGTTTATTAAACAAAATTTGTATGAAAACTCATTTCATAAGCCCTTTTCAATCTTGATAGAGTACTAGAGTATATTGCAGCATTGCCTTGTAAATTAGTTTTAAATAACAGCCACTACCTGTGCCTTATTATGGTCTGCATCTCAGAGTGATCAAACAGTAGAGGTATTTTTCACTCTACTGCGTAATTAGATTTCCCGATATAGTAGGTATTAACTATTTACCCATGAAGCTCAAACCAAATATACAGTTTGTCTAAAAAATGTTTTCAAAGTAGAAAAAAAAATTTATATCTTATTTCCATTTAAGAATTTTAACAACAAATTCTTGCATATTATTTGTCAATTGTTGCACGTTTGAGGAATTTTTTATTGCTGAACGTTATATGACGTCTGTTACATACGATAACATTCGCAAAAGACCCAAGTTTATATCATAAAACCCCTAATTCCAAAAAACCCCAATTTCTTATTTCTGAAAACATTTATTTGACAGCATAAAAAACAATTAAAGATCTTTTTTTGCTGTTGACGTTGCAATCTGTGCGTCTATTTCAAAAGTTATGACGTCTGTTTGTTCGTAAAAAGTACAGTAACAGAATGTGTGAAAAAAGTCGACATTTAAGTATTTGCTGTTAAAAGTTTTAAATGAAAGTAAGATTTTAATTTTTGTTCTTATTTCAAAACGTTTATTTTACAAACTGTATATATGAATATTTTCCTTTAAATCCAACTGAAACATAGACCACCAACTGTAGCCGTTCACCAGGGCATTCGTTTCAGTGCAATATTTCGAAGTTCTTTCCAGATATAGCTAAGAGCTCTTTTTCCCACTTGGTGAAAAGGATGTCATCGTAAGGTTTGCTTGGAAATACTGTCATCCTCGTACCGCAATACGTGACTAATTGATTTCGATTTCAGAGTTTCCGGATTTCAGTTGCAACTTCTATCCATTTCATCCTTTCAAACAATTCCACATTTGATATCACTCGTGGCCAAAAATACATATGATTTGTCTTAAACAACGGCTTATGAAGATTCGAAAGCGTTTGGTGATGGCAACGTAAGCCTTCCATGTTGTACAATCATAAAGTAAAACCGATTATATGTTGGAGTCAAATATTCATAGTATAGTGAGTCAGCCTCAACTGTTATTCTGTCCCAGCCTTCCCTATCTTATATATCACATTAAACTCGGTACTTCCATAGACCGAAACCATGCTGCAGAGATCAAAAATTTTTTTCTTCCATAGCATAACTGTGTTCAACTACTGCAATTATTGGAGAAGCATTTCGCCTAATGGGCATTTTCTCGGTTATATGGTCTGTTCAGGTTATATGGTCTGTTCGATAATAAGCATATATCGTCTACATAAGCGATATAATTTTAAAAGTTGTTGTCAATTCGCCACTTAACACTTCTGTTCTGTAAAGAAATCGAAGAAATTGCATTCTCTATGAAGAGCGAGAACAAAAGAGCTGATAGTATGCACTCTTGCCGCACTCCACTCAACATCTCAAATGATTGATATCTAGCGCTTATGTAAAATGTAGCTCTTTGCACCGATATGGCTCACCTTTATCAACGGTAGGTGCTTAAATGAAATAGTTCTTCTATAGAGTGTAATTTTTACAGTTACACAAGTTTAAGTCATAATAAAACAAAGAAATGTATTTTGAATATCAATGAAATGGGCTTTGTTGGATAGAACATTATATGAAATTAATGTTTAAATATGGTTTCGGCCATGTAGCCACCACGACTGGCTTGTACATGGCTTATAAAATCTGAAACACCAATTTTCACTAGCCCTTCACGGCATATGTGGCCGTAATCCAATGGGGTTAAATCAATCGATCTCGATAGCCAATTAATTGAAGCGTTAGGTGAAATTATTCTTACATCAAAAGTTTCTTTGAATTAAATTATTGTAGCAAAAATAAATGTCAGCTAATTGAGGTACAAAAGATATCTAATCATGTCCCCATATCATTCATCATTGACAGTAACATTCTTACCATCATCGTTTTTAAAGACATACGAGGGCGGATTGATATTGAAGCTACCTAAGTAGGAAAAAAACATTTCTTTTTTCAAAAACCATTCATTTCTCAACATAGTCTCCTTTTAGCTCAATACACTTAGTACCGCGATTTTCCAAATTTTTTATACCATCTGAATAATACGATTTGGGAACTCCGCAAAATACGCATTAGTTTCGCTAACCACTTCTTCGTTTGAGATGAATCTTTTTTCTGCGAGCCATTTTTTCAAGTTTGGAAACAGGAAAAAGTCACTAGGGGCTAAATCTGGACTAAAAGGTGGATGATCAACCAATTCGAAGTGGATTTCTCGTAGTTTTAGCATCGTATCTAACGCTGTGCGACCCGCGCGTTGTCTTGAAGAAAGAACACTTTTTTCTTATTTAAATGTGGTTGTTTGTCCTTGATTGCATCAACCAATTGATTCAATAATGCACGATAATACTCTCCTGTGATTGTGGATCCCTTTCAAAGATAATCGATGAGCAATATTCCGTGTGCATCCCAAAACACAGTGGCCATAACCTTGCCAGCTGATTTCGCTGTCTTCGCCTTCCTCGGAGCACTTCCACCAGCTTCCACCCATTGCTTCGCTTCATTTTTGGTTTCAGGTGTGTAGTGGTGGACCCACGTTTCGTCAACAGTTATTAATCTACGCCAAAAATCAGCAGGATTATGCTTTATCATGGCCAAACAGTGCTGTGAAGTGATCTTTCGAACTCGTTTTTGTTCAACACCGAGCAAACGCGTTACCCATTTTGCCGATAGCTTTTTCATATGCAAATGTTTATGCAAAATGTTGAACACACGTTCATATGATATGTTTACCATTTCAAGAATCTCACGTATTTTGACCCAGCGATCATTCATAACGATATCAAGGATTTTCTTGATAATTTCTTCAGTAACCACATCTTTTGGCCTTCCTGTTGGGGGTATTGTTGCAGTGCTTGTTCGGCCCCGTTTAAATTCAGCAATTCAATATTTTACCATATAATCTGACGAAGCAGATTCGCGGTAATGTTTATCAGGCTTTTCTTTTGTCCCTTTCGCCGTTTTGCCTTTTAAATAATAGTGTTTAATCACTACACGAAATGCACTTTTTTCCATTTTCCAAGAAACACAAAAGTTGCTTACTTCAAACGACTACAACAAATAAACTAATCGATGAATTTGGCTAAAATTTTAACAGCTGATGTTTGACAGAACGTAAAATCTAAGAAATTAAAAGTTTTTGTGTTAATGCTGTCATCTAGCGCTAGGTAGCTTCAATGTCAAGCCGCCCTCGTATAGACAAATGACTCCGCAGGCCATAAAAATCAGTAATTTTTTGTGAATGTAACGGTGTTTCGTTAAAAGGTTGTGAATTATCTTCACGCCAAATGCGACAATTTTGCTTATTTACGTACCCATTCTTCCAAAAATTGGCTTCATCGAAGAACAAAATTATGAATTTTGACGAACCATTATTTTGATAAAAACTTGTCAACAATTTGCAAGCGTTACTCTGAAATGTCAAAACAAACTCTATAAAAAGTAACTATCAGCTGTTGCCTACTCAAAGTTAGAAATCTCTAAAAGAAACACCCATTATATAGCGCATTGCAAATGCATACGTGATTGATACTGTCAAACAACTTTTCAAAATCAATGAATCAAAAATGAAGGTTTCACTGATATTTGAAGGAAACTGATCCTAAAACAAGAAGAAGAAAGTGTTGTAAAGGGAAAACTTGGCTTAGCGGTTAGCTTACAATGATTGTTTAATAATTGATCACTGAAATCATAAGACTTGATTACCATAAATAATGGTTGCCGTTATTTCAACTGGTAAAAGGTGCAACTGCTGAATACATACGTACATTATTCCCGTGACATTCCAAGTGAAAAAAGGGGAATTTCTTTTAGCATGAACTGCACCCGATATTTGTTTTTAGACTCATTGAAAGGGACCTACAGCTTAACGCCAGCTCCGAACGGCAAAGGCATTAGAGAAGTTGTCAATAGTAAGTAATACTATCTAATGTTATGAGGGGATACCGCTGTTGAAATTTGCCAGATGGTCTGCCCAGTGATTAAACCAAGGACCTCTTGTCAGGCAGGCGGGCGCTTTATCAAGTATACCTCAGCGGCATGCCTAGTATATATAAATGGCAGTACATTCTCTATTCAACTTTGAAAGTGTTTTTAATCGTATCGTTCAATATTAATAAGATGTTTAAGAAAAACTTTAAACTATTTTTGCTCACCTTAATCCTAAGCTATCATTATCCCTTTCTTTTCACAAAGTAAGCAATTTTCTATAATTTTTTTTAATAACATTTGTGCTAAAACTTATTTCAGAAAAACTCTGTTAAGTTAGCTTAAGTTATTCTATCATTTTTAATTTTTGTCTACGATCATCTTTTTATATAAATTCCGTCATTATTAAATTTATTTTTTTTTTCTAATTTAAAATTAAATTGCTCTGGTTTACTTTTGCAGCTCATTCCAAGACTGATTCTCATGTTTCGTCATGGCAGACATTTAACTGCAAGTCAATCAAAATATAAATGCAGTTTTTTTTTTTTTTTTTTTTTGTTGCAAATTCATATTTTTATTTTCATTTTTTTCGGGACTTAACTTGGCAAATAAAATAAAGATAAAATTTACAATTTGAAAGCCATTAAAATGCAACTAGAAAAACAGTTTCATATTTAAATTATGTTATAAAAGCAAAAAAAAAAACATTTTGTGAAATAATAAAATCAGAAAACTAGAATATGAAAAATAAATGAAAACAATATGCAAAATTATGTTCTATTTTGGGAATAAATTTCAGTCGGTAGATAACATTTTGTTTCAAAATAAACAAATTGTAAGTGAGTGCAGAGAATTCGAGAGGAAATTTAAAGGCATTAAAAATGGGTTATTTTTAATGATTTAAAGACTGAAAACGGAAATAAAACTGTATACTTATACCTAATTTTGAAAACTACACTCAGCTACAATATTATAACTGCACTAATTTTTTCAGCACTAACGAGAGAGTAATTCAACAGTAAAAATTTGGTGTATTTCACAAAAATATCGCAGTTTTATTCATATTAATCACAAAACATATTTACTACTAATTGCTATCATAGCATGTTTCCCCCCCCCCCCCCCCTTACTCCTCTTGAGAGCATATGGCTTCCACAAGGCATCTCCATCTAACACAGTTAACTTTGCCTCTTCCCATGTTAGGTTGTTCTGTCTCAGTTCTTGGATAATTGTGCGTCTCCAGGTGTTTTTTGGTCGAGAGCCTGGAGAATTCCACTCGAGTGACATTCTAGTGATACTTTCTAAACTTTTTCGAACTTTGGTGTAACCGATCCAACCTCACTTTCTTCTCCTTATCTGTGACAGTATGGGTTCCTCATTAGTCATGCTCCACAGTTCTGTGTTACTTAGGGTGTTAGGCCAGGCACTTGTTAATGAATACCTGGAGTTTTTGTGTTGTGTTATTCGATACAAGCCAAGTTTCACTGTCATACAGCAGTACCGATTTAACACATGAGTTGTATATTCTGAGCTTAGTTCGTCTGGATATATGTGAGCGGTTGTCCAAATGCCAATCTCGCTTTATTGAGTCTATTATCTACGTCTGTTTTTGCGCCACCGTTTATAGTCATTGTACTTCCTAAATAGCAGAAGCTATCTACATACTCGACTGGCTGACCCTGTAGTATAATGTTTTCCATACTCGTATTGTTTATTCTTATGGCCTTGGTTTCCTTGACCAATATTTCCAGATGCTCCAGTTTCGACTGCATATTGAAAATCTTATGCGAGAGTAGACAAATGTTATCTGCATAGTCCAACTCTTCGAGTTGGTGTGAGAGACTCAAACAGACTTTGCTCATTATGTCATCCAGCACGATGGTGAATAGCTGAGGTGATAGTGGGCATCCTTTTTTAACTCCAGCATTGGTGTGGAATGGTTGGTTGATGTTCCGTTGTCAAGAACTGAAAGTTCTGCATCCTCATACATCGCTCTAATTATTCGAATTACCTTCTGGGGTACTCCTTTGGTTGTTAGTGCTTTCCATATGGCCGTTCGCCTGACGGTATCAAACGCTTTCTTGAAATCGACGAATAGTAGATACAGAGTGGTACGCCATTCTATGGACCGTTCAATGTTTATTCGTAAAGTGTTGACCTAATCTACGCAGCTTCTATTCGGTCTGAAGCCAGCTTGTTCGTCTCGCAGTATGTTGTCTATTCTGCTCCGAAGCCTCCCCTGTATTATGACTGCAATAATCTTATATAGCATGTGAAAGCTTGCAAAAGTTATTCCCATTCCCATTGCCATTTTTATCAAAATTTTTTGAAAGGTTGATGCCTAATCAAGCTTCACAGTTCCTTGAGGCTAACAGTTTGCTTACTGATTGGCAATCTGGTTTTCGTAAAAATAATTGTTGTATTACGGCCCTGGTAAACGTTGCAGGGGGCATAAGACAGCAGATTGATGGTGGTAACGTCACATTTTTGATTCTTTTGGATTATTCTAGAGCGTTTGTTACTGTTGATCACAGCGTTGTAATAAGTAAACTTAAATGTATGCTTCTGCTACAGACTTGATTCTTTCATATCTAGTTGCTAGATACCAACATGCTCAGATATCTATTGCAGAGTCTAGATGTTTGGCATTGAGTCAAGGTGTTCCACAAGGCTCGATCTTAGGTCCTCTGCTATTTTCTTTATATATTAATGATCTTCAGACTGGACTTCAACATTGTAAGGTCAGATTATATGCAGACGATGTTAAGCTACATATGAGCTGTAGCACCAATGCTTGAATCAGAAGATAGATCGTGTTTATGAGTGGGCCACTGCTAATGGATAGCAAATTAATCCCACAAAATCCAAGTGTTTAATTATAAGGAAGAGGTTATTGAGACTTGATTACCACCCAATTTTGAAATTGAACGGCGAGATTGTACAATCTATTAAGAATCTTGGTATATACTTTAATAACACACTTACTTGGTCAAACCATATTAATATAGTTTGTGGTCGGACGTTTTCGATGTTAAGAAACCTCTGGCAACTTAGTATTGTAGAATTAGAACCTTAATTGCTAAATCGTATTTAATACCGGTCTTATTGTATGGCTGCGAACCCTTTGCCAGCTGTGATAGTGAGAGTAGAAGGAAACTTAATTTGACGTTTAATGATATGCGTTTATGTTTATGATCACATTTCAACCTATGTAAGCCCGTTTTGTGGCATAAGTTTTGATAATTGTTTAAGAGATCGTACCTTACTGTCCTTGCATAAAATTATCTATACACGTCAACCTCATCATCTTCAAGTGCGTTTAAAATTTTCAATGCTTAGAAGGGGTAGAAGGCTTCTTATATTTTAACATCGGACAGTGATTTTTCGATATCATTTCTTTGTTCATGCTATTAGTCTCTGGAACGCAATCCCTCATGAGTTAAAAGTGATTAGTAACGCACATCCATTTAGGAACTACTCGTATATTGAATGTCACTTTTCGCGACTTGCCATTTATCCAATTTTTCATGTGTTTTCTAAAAAACCATATAATTTATAATTTCACTGCAAAGCGAGGTATTAGTGTATTTCCGATATTTTATACCAAAACTAAATACTGCTTTAAATAACAGCATGTGTTTATGTATGCGTGAGAGACAGTAATGCAACAAGCAAAGTAATAATAAAGAGAGAGAGGGAGAGAGATGAAGAAAACGAAACATTTTCTTTATTTTTTAGCACTGCATTAAAATCGACAATAATTCCTTTTATTTCTAAGTAAATCAACAACAACAACAAATATAATAATACAAAGAAAATAAACCCTAAAGAATTGCGAAAAATGAATTAAAAATAAAAGAAAACTATTGCAAAACATCCTAGTTCTTTAGATCATATGCAACCAAGATAGCACTGAAGTGTACAAGTTTAATCGGCTCCGTATATGTATACACTCGAACGAAAATATAAATATTCAACAGAAAATAACAAATAAACAACAATTGCATTCTGTTAAGTGATAGCTATTGATGAAAGCACATGTGTGTCGCCTTGCGTATTAAAACTGTTTTGCTGTTTACTTTTTAACTTTCCTCTTCAACGTACACTATAAAAATTTATTACTACTACTACTACATATGAAGTCTTCTCTTTGTCCACCCTTTAATTACATGTTTCAATCTGTGTGTGTAGTGTATATATGTATAAAAATGTATTTACAATTTCTGACAAAATATTTTAAGAGTAAATCCTCGTAATGAAAAGCAGAAAATTTGGAGTATAAGAGACAAATAATAGAGAGTAAAAGTTTAATTATAAAGAAGCATAACAAACTGTAAGTGTATTTATGTACATGAGTTCAGTAAAATGTGTTAAAGGCAATACGATATTTTGCGTATTGTATGTATAGAGTGGGCCATTTAAAAGTTTAGATTTAAAAATGCAATAAAACAGAAACGGTTGGAAGCTTTACCAAATTTATTTTCTTGTTATGAAGTACAGTTGTTTCGGTTATAAATGAAGTATAGATTATTATTTATAAAGGGTTCGCCATCTAACGTTTTTTCTTTTTCAACTAGAGCTTATTTCGTGAATATTAACACTTAGCTCATGTCTGATTTGATAAATAATTAGTTTTATCCTTCCGCATGCCGATTTTGCCAAAAAAAGTCATCTTTTCAGATGAAGCTCATTTTGAATTTGACGGGTATGTAAACAAGCAAAATTGTCGCATTTGGGGCACAGAAAACCCGCACGCATACACTGAAAAGCCGATACACCCAAGACGAGTCACTGTTTGGTGCGGATTTTGGTCCAAAGGCATAATTGGGCTATTTTTCTTCGAAAATGAGCAAGGAGTGACCGTTACAATCAATGGCGATCGTTATCGGGCCATGTTGAACGAATTTTTGTTCACAAAAATTGAAGAGGAGGATATTAGCAACATTTGGTTTCAACAGGACGGCGCTACGTGCCACACAGCTGAAGCTACACTCGATGTTTTGCGCCCTGTATTTGAAGATCGCATTATCAGCCGCAGAGCTGATGTCGTTTGGCCACCTCGGAGCTGCGATTTGACACTGTTGGACTATTGTTTGTGGGGTGCCGTCAAAGATAAGTGTTACGCCAACAAGCCAGAGACAATTGGCGCTTTAAAGGACAATATTCGTGAAGCCATTGGTGAAATACAGCCGCACGCAAAATTGGACCGATCATGTAGGCTACTGCATGGCCAGCCGAGGTAGTCATTTGAATGAAATTATTTTCCATTATTAACCAGAAGGATTGTACTTTCAAATAGAAAAAGAAATTTGAGAAAATATTCAGTAGTTTTTTTTATAGCATTTTCAAAAAACAAAATATTTGGCGAACCCTGTACTATTTGCTATTTACGACCGACCAATTATCTTTTGTAAATCGATCGTTTTGTTCAGTGGCGATAATGTAATGAATTTTATGACAGAATAAAATGGTTCAACTGGTTCAATTTTAAATCGATAGATGGCCCACCTGATATGTATGTACATGAGTTCAGTAAAATGTGTTAAAGGAAATACAATATTTAACGTACTGTATGTATGCATATACACAGAATGTTGTAACAATGTTGGCATATGCATGTGTTTATTGTTTTGTTTTATAAAATTAAGAATATTCTTGAGCACACATTTTCAGGGGAGTTACTCACAATCACATAGTAATCAATTGTAAAAAGCTGCTGCTGTTATTGTAACAAACTAAAGCATTCTCGTTTGAATTCTTTGTTTTTTACACTCTATTTGTAGTTGGCAACATAGTGAGTTTAGTTTTATATGCATTTACGCTGCAGTGTACCATACAGGGTGCAGGTAAGGTTTTTGGTTGATGAGAAGATAAAAATTGCAAAAAGCCGCAGTTAGTTTTTATAGTACCTAATATTATATTCTACTTATGGTAAATATATTTTCTATTTCGCTGAAAATATTATAAACTTTATGTCAAAAGTATGTCAGCATGACACCTATCGTTCTAAAATTTCCTATTATTTCATTGGCATAGAAAATATTATAGCAAACGTATCTAACATATGCTGCGTAAATATTTGCTTAAAATTATTTCGTTTCCTCCCACAACTTAGTTTTAGTTTTCTAACCTAACAAATGTTCAATTTTATAGTTTGTTGTTGTCGCTTGCTGTCGTTGTTATTCTCTTAAGCAAACAAATTTGCTCCAATTTTTATATGTAAGAGTGCTGTGTGTCGGTAGTACATATATGGCAAAAATATATGTAAAATTGAAGGAACTCTATAAATGGTAACAATACTTGTGGGAAAAGAAAAATAATAAACTCCAGTGTTTTAGATTTAAATGTCTTGTAAGTTGACAGTTTATTGTTTGAAAAGAAACTTTAAAAACAAATTTTAGAAATAAATGGAAATAAATAGGGTCCGCCAAATAAATTTTTTTTTTTTGAAAATTCTAAAAAAACTACTGAATATTTTCTCAAATTTCTTTTTATATTTGAAAGTACAATCCTTCCGGTTAATAATGGAAAATAATTTCATTCAAATGGCTGCCTCGGCTGGCCATGCAGTAGCCTACACGATCGGTTCAATTTTTAAGCACATTATCGATTGTGTGCAGCTGTAGTTCACCAATGACTTCACGAATATTGTCCTTTAAAGCATCAATTGTCTCTGGCTTGTTGGCGTGATACTTATCTTTGACGGCACCCTACAAATAATAGTCCAACGGTGTCAAATCGCAGCTCCGAGGTGGCCAAACGACATCAGCTCTGCGGCTGATAATGCGATCTTCAAAAACAGGGCGCAAAACATCGAGTGTAGCTGCGGCTGTGTGGCACGTAGCGCCGTCCTGTTGAAACCAAATGTTGCTAATATGCTCCTCTTCAATTTTTGTGCACAAAAATTCGTTCAATATGGCTCGATAACGAACGCCATTGATGGTAACGGCCACGCGTTGCTCATTTTCGAAGAAAAATGGCCCAATTATGCCTCTGGACCAAAATCCCACCAAACAGTGACTCGTCTTAAGTGTATCGGCTTTTCAATGTATGCGTGCGGATTTTCTGTGCCCCAAATGCGACAATTTTGCTTGTTTACATACCCGCCAAGATCAAAATGCGCTTCATCTGAAAAGATGATTTTTTTGGCAAAATCGGCATCTTCTGTAAGTCGATCGCAGGCCCAGACTGCCAGTGTTGTTCAAGCGTATACACAATCATATTCGTGCAGCGGAAAGATAAAACTAATTATCTGTCAAATCGGACATGAGCTAAGTGTTACCATTCACGAAATAAGCACTAGTTGAAAAAAAACGTTAGATGGCGGAACCTATATTACGAATTTAACAGACTCAAATATTGAAAAAAGAAAAAAATTAAATTTGGAAAATGTTTTAAATTTTTAAATTTGATATCCTTTGTAATTTTGTTACTTTTTACATACCATACGTACATACAAATGTATAGTTTCTTACATATAAAGGTAATTAAATTAAGAATTTATTATTAAATATTCCTATTGAATTAAAAAAATAAAAAAAATAAAAATTAAAATTTTCCATAACCGACAATTTTAATTTAATGTGCTTATACACAGCGAATTTATTTTCATTTTTTTTTTGTGTGAATATTTAATAAATTTTTTTGTATTTTGTCGTGATTTCAAATTGTACATTTTATTTTAATTGTTATTGTTTTGTGTTGTAAATACAATTCATAATTACATATAATTTTTTTATATTTGTTATTATTGTTGTTGTTGCTACAATGCTTAATAACTTAATGAATGTTAAAATTGAAATACAATTGTCTGCGTCTGTGCTTATGCGTGTGAATTTAACTGTAAACTATGTGGTCCCTCTTTCTCTAAACCACCAACTGAAATTCAATGGCAATTATACTGTTTTCACCCATATTGTACCCACATTTGCTATCAACAAACCACAATTTGCAATTCATTTTGTTTAATCAATGTTGCCATGTTATTAGTATTATATTCGATTCCTAGTTGTTAGTGTAGGTGTGTGTGCTTGTGTGCGTGTATACGTGAGTAAGAATGTGAGAATGTGTATGCGTACATGTATATTTAACGCATAATTGAAATGGTGACTGGCTGTTATTTTAGCAAAAATTTCAACACAGAGAAGTCACTAAATAAATAGAGATACACTGGATAACAGTTTTTCTTTTAAATTTGTTATTATGGAAGAAAGAAACAAGGCCGTACGAGTTAATAAGTAAGTCACATACAAAAGATGATCGCTATGAATGAATAACAGATGAAATCCAGAATGAAAGTAAATAAAATGGCTGAGACTGTAGACATTGAAAGGCCATGTTTAAGCACCAAAGTTTTTTGTTATTGACACTCTCATTTATAATTCAACCCCCAGTTATGAGTTGAATTACATAATTCCCTATAAAAATTTTTAAGAACGTATCACCCAAATTATAAGTAATTTTTTTTTTTCTTAATTCACACTTTCATTCATAATTCAACACCCAATTATGAATTTAGAGTTCCCTATGAAAATTCTTAAGATCGTATCACTCAAATTGTATGTAATTTGTTTTTATAATTCACACTCTCATTCATAATTCAACCCACAATTATGAGACAAATTACATAATTCCCTAAACAAATTTTTAAAAGCGTATCACTCAAATTGTAAGCAATTTTTTCATTGTTCACACCAATCCATAATTCAACCCCCAATTATTAGACGAATTACATAATTCCCTATAAAAGGTTTAAAGAGCATATCACCCAAGTTGTAGCTAATAATTCACACTCTCATTCATAATTCAACCCTCAACTATAAGATGAATTACATAATTTCCTATACAAATTTTTAAGAGAGTATCACCCAAATTGTTAGTAATTTTTTTTTATAAATCTCACTATCATGTACAACTCAACCACCCATTATGAGACGAATTACATATTTCTCTATAAAAGTTTTTAAGAGCGTAACACCGCAATTGTAAGTAATTTTTTTTTCTTAATTCACACCCTCATTCATAATTTAACCGCCAATTATGAATTTATAGCTCCCTATAAAAATTCTTAGAGCATATCACTCAAATTGTATGTAATTTTTTTTGTAATTCACACTCTCATTCATAGTTCAACCCCAAATTATGACGCGAATTACATAATTACCGATACAAAACTTTAAAAGCGTATCACTCAAATTGTAAGTAATTTTTTCATTCTTCACACTCATTCATAATTCAACACCAATTATAAGACGAATTACATAATTCCCTACACAAATTTTTAAGAGCGTATCACCCCAGGTTGTAGGTAATTTTTTCATTATTCACACTCTCATTCATAATTCAACCACCAATTATGATACGAATTACATATTTCCTTACAAAAGTCTTTAAGAATATATCACTCAAATTGTATGTAATTTTTTTTGTAATTCACACTCTCATTCATAATTGAACCCCAATTATGAGATATATTACATAATTCCCTATAAAAAATTTTAAGAGCGTATCACCCAAATTGTTAGTAATTTTTTATAAATCTCACTCTTATTTACAATTCAACCACCAATAATGAGACGAATTACATATTTCTCTATAAAAGTTTTTAAGAGCTTAGCACCCAAATTTTAAGTAATTTAGTTTCAATTATCCTATGGATTATCTACGATAAACATGTGCTTGTCTACGATAAACATGTGTATTTCGTTTCCTACACTTTTCCTCTCACACAATTTACTGGAAAATAACGAAGCAATAAATAAAAATAACAGGAAAAAGAAACGAATTGCAAAGGTTCCATGTGAACAATTCCACAAAAAAAGTTGTTGTTCCTTTTACAAACAGATACAAGATATCTTGTGACTGTATTTCTTTTATGAGTTCCGCCATCAACTTTTCTAAAGAGGTAAGGTATTTAGGTGTCATTCTAGACAGAATGCTTGGTTGGAACTCGCATATTTGTGGCGGCCAGAACAAGGCGATAAGACCCTTTGGCAAGTCGCTCCTCCTACGCTAAGACATGTGGTCTATCGCCGAGAATGATGCTATCGATATTTATACTGCTATTTTTCGGCCCATGATTACGTATGCGGCGATAGCTTGGCGAAAAAAGGCTGAAAAAGCTGCCACATGAATAAGTTAGATAGATGACAGAGACTTGGTATAAGTGTGGCACTGATAACATATCCAATAACGGCTTTGGAGGCCTTGATTGATTTAACACCGCTTCACATCTATGTTATGAGGGTGAAGACATGTTCGGCGGCAAAGTTTTTTGCCAAAGTGTCTCGAAATGCTGTCTAATCTATGCATGCTGGTCATAGAACCATGTTCGAACCTGGATGTCGTGCCTTTGAATTTGTGTTTTGCAGGATTTTTAGGATTGAATTTCCTGACTGGGAATATAGGTCTAATGAAGCCTTATTTTGGGGTGACTTTGACCTAAACTGGTATACCGATGGCACCAATATGAACTACTGTGTCCGTGCTGTTGTATCACTTGGGAGAAAGACCTTGTTAGGATTATTTGATACGGAGGCCTATATCTCCATATAAATCACACAGAATGTTACGTTGGTCTTTAATGTTGGGAGTCTATCAATATGAAACAATACGTAGAGAAGGAAAAAAACTCCAAAATGCTGATGCCTTAAGCCGTATGTATGTATCACTTGGGTGAGGCTTAGATCATGGCCATTGCCACATCTGCGATGATTAACCTAGACAGTAGGCTCAAAGGTAAGGCCATGAACATATTTTCTGACAGCTAAGCTGCCTAAGTTGGAGTGGCTTTCGCTTAGAAATAAAGTCCAGTTGTTTTGGTTATCTGGACACAGTGGGAAATATGTTAATGAAATAGCCTATGCATTGATCAGAAAACGATCTGTGGCACCCTATATTATTTCGAAAACTTACTCTGCAGCTCCAAACACTACCATTCTCTATCTAAAAGAGGATTGGGAAATTGCTAGATGTTTAGAACACTGGAATGCCTCACTACTCCAGGTTGACAATCAGTCCGCAATTTGGATGTCGTTCTAACAGAGCTTCTTACGAGCCACTGTAGGCTAAGATAACATCTGAAGAGGTTGGCGGCTACAGATCTGGATGTTTCAAACTTGCTGTTGTTCATTAGGAAAGCATCAGATCTGCTGAACCAACTATAGATCGATGCCATTGGTCGGAGTGTCCTGTTATAGGGCCTTGTCAGAATAATAATAAGTATAATAATGTGAACAGTGTAATTCCCATAAGTAATTACAGTCTCGTGTGAACATGCCATAACAATAAGGGCAACTGTAAAGCCATTTCAGAGCAGTATTTAATTATGTTCTCTCACAATTTATACGAGTTTTAAGGACATTTTTTAACATGGATCCATTGCAATGTACGAAAAATCTAAGAGCAGTCCAAATACTGGATTTCTGAGGGAGATTATGTAATAAAGCCAAGGTGATGTTCTGCCTGCCGGCTAAAAAAAATTTCTTTCATACACACGCTGTTATTCAAACCTTTTGGAAGAATATGGACTGTGGCAATTTGTGAAGTCAACCAATCACGGTATTGTGTGGCACAGTGTTTCGCCATATCTTCTTCACTCATTTAGAAGCTGGCAACGGCTAAATATATGTACATTTTAATATAGCTTTTATACATATTAAATCATAATTTCATTTGTTAAGGGATTTTTGGATAAATACTATGGCAGGAGTAAAACGTATGATTCGAAGAAGATAAGAGATTATTAATTTAATTAAAAAGGGTGATAAGAGAAGCAAGTAAAAGTGATGGGAGTTTATAATTTATACTGGTATTTTGATATAAGCAAAAGACCATGACCCTTTTGTAAGCCGCTATTCAAGTATATAAATAGGGGTGGCGTGGTGTAGTGGTTAGAGCGCACGCATAACAACACAAACGCCCAGGTTCGATTTAATTGTGGTTTTAAATGTTTAATAACAAAAAAAGTCTTCAACTTCTTCCCTCTAGACAACTCCATCTAAAAAGAAATGAAGAAAATAAAGCCCCCCTGACCCTTCTCGCGTACTTCTGGCGATGATGACAAACATCAGACGAATGATTAGGGAAAAAATTACAATGTTAAAGTAAAGATCATCACCAATTAGCAAGGCTCTTCACCACTGCACAAAAAAAATCATATGGAGGAAACTACAGCGGACTAATCATCTACTTAGCTTGGAATATCAGATTGTTTAAAGAAACTGAAACAAAGCAATAGATGTTTTGTGGAAAGCTAATATGCTACCTAGATGAGTGACGGAGAAAAAAATAAAAAATTTAAGTATAACAAAATGAATTAATTTCCAGAATATTTGATTTAAAGTGAGGCATTAAGTTAAATATTCTTAAATCAATGAAATTGTATTTTTACATTGGACAAGAATGGAAAAAAAACAAAAAACAAATTTTTAATAAAATTCGTATATTTCCTTACTCTTATAATTTAATTTAGAAAAAGAAAAAAAATATATTTTTTTAAAAATATTTTTTATAGTTTTTTTTTATTTATTTGTATGTATTTTCATTACTATACTGACAAGCTAAAACTATGTTCATTTTGATGTTTAAAATATCCTGTGGTGTTTTTATTTTATTATTTATTTATCTTTTTTTTTTCTAAGGAAATAATATTTATGTTTTTCCTTAAACATAACCAAAACACAAGAAAAATATTTAAAATTTAAATAAATCCTTATTTTAAAACAATAAATTATTTTTTGTTTACAAAATATCCTGTAGACAAAAATACATATAATCACAGTATAAAAACAGACAAAACAATCACAAATAAAAATTTTAAAACTTTATTATAACTAAAGATGAGAATACAAATACACAAACACACACACACACACATACATACACACTTTATTCTTAATCCTTTCAATAATTACTCGGTATATAAAATGAAAAAATAGGGAGAGGGACTAAAGACAAGAAATATTTAAATTTAATCTTTATTGTCCTTATAAAGGGTTATGCAGTGTGTACAGTTGTACATATTGGCTGTCATGTTGTTTTTGTTAAGGTGGTCTATTTGAGCGACTTTGTAATTATAAAATGTTCATCAATGAATCATCATTACAATATCAGTGTCAAGTCGAAATTTGTATTTGAATCCTCATGACAATGGCACACCCAAAGGGAATTATATATGACAATGTCATTGTAATGTAACCATACTACAGAAATTTAGAAACATTGTCGATTATGAGTTGACTAAGTGCTGAAATTTAGCGAAATTGTCTGTTAGGAGTCAACTTTCTGATGAAATTAATCGAGATTGTCTGTTATGAGTGACTAAATTCTGAAATTTTCTGACATTATTTTGTAGGAGTCAACTTCATGCCGAATTTGGCAACATTGTCTCTTATGAATCAACTTCATACTGAAATTTAGCAACATTATCTGTTATTAGTCGACTAAATGCTGAAATTTAGCGACGTTGCCTCATGGCTCATTTTTATGCCAAAATTTTGCGACATTGTCACCTGTGAGTCAACTTTATGCTAAAATTTAGCAACATTGTCTCTTATAAGTCAACTTTATGCCGAAATTTAACGACATTGTCTGTTATAAGCCAACTTCATGCCGGAATTTAGCGATATTGTCTGTTATGAGTCAATTTCATGCTGAAATTTAGCAACATTCGCTATTATGAGTGGACTAAATTCTGAAATTAACCGACGTTGTCTGTTAAAAGTCAACTTCATGCCGAAATTTAGCGACATTGTCTCTTATGAAACAACTTTATGCTGAAATTTAGCGACATTGTCTGTTATGAGTCAACATTATACTGAAATTTAGAAGCATTGTCTATTATGAGTCGACTAAATACTGAAATTTACCTACTTTGTCCCCTATGAGTCAAGTTTATGCCGAAATTTAGCGACATTGTCTCCTACGAGTCAATTTTATGCTGATAATTAGCAAAATTGTCTGTTATGAGCCAACTTCATGCTGAAATTTAGTAACATATTCTATTATGAGTCAACTAAATTTTGAATTTTGCCGGAATTGTCTGTTATGAGTCAACTTCATGCCGAAATTTAGCAACTTTTTCTACTATAAGTCAACTTCATGCTAAAATTTAGCGGCATTGTCTCTTATGAGCCTACTTCATGCTGAAATTTAGCAACATATTCTATTATGAGTCTACTAAACTCAGAAATTTACCGACATTGTCTGCTAGAAGTCTTTTTCTACTATAAGTCAACTTCATGCTAAAATTTTGCGGCATTGTCTCTTATGAGTCAAAATCATGCTGAAATTTAGCAACATTGTCTGTTATGAGTCAATTTCATGCTGAGCGATGCAGAATTTTATCTGCTACACCTCCCCAGTAACAAATAAATCATAATGATTTTCTACAACACTGTCTGTAAGGACTCCCTTATACACGGATGTCTGCACTACAAAATTAACTTTTGTCATCTATGAAAGCTTTGAAAATTGTTTTAAAAAGCCATGTCTGATTAGTCATTTTCAGCGTTTGTCAATATGATTCACTATAACTTTCATCACCGGGCTGTTATATAGTAGTCATTCATGATACCAAACCGTACGAGCAGCAAAATTAGCCCCTTCTCATACATGTCAGGAAAATTAAATTGTTTAATTTAGAGCATGGCCTCCATTCGTGAACACCTGAATCCGAGGAAGATAATTACTTAGCCTGCACAAACTCTCGATCTTTAGCATACTTCAATTAGGCAAATATGGCGGTAGAGCGCGGACTTACACTTGTTATATTTTTTTAATGACCCAGACTAGATGCCAAGTGACCCATCACGGACTTACTTAGCTCTGCACATAATCTGAGATCTGAATTAGAAACAAATATATCTTCTATGCTTACTGAGAATCACTTTAGCGAGCGTGGCTTTTCGAAAAGTACATGCGGGGATTGTAATTAAAACCAAAATTGCAGTAAAGGGCTATTTAAACTATCGAGAGTTGCATTGCAAACACTGTGCAGCCAAAGTACAGCGACGATTAGA
This sequence comes from Wohlfahrtia magnifica, assembly GCA_023159175.1. Classification (NCBI taxonomy): domain Eukaryota; kingdom Metazoa; phylum Arthropoda; class Insecta; order Diptera; family Sarcophagidae; genus Wohlfahrtia; species Wohlfahrtia magnifica. The sequence goes on along the minus strand of JAKWBJ010000052.1, from coordinate 1,154,061 downwards.
TTTTATACTCAATCCCTTAGTCAGAAGACAGTGGATCTTTTAGGTAGAGCTCTCGTAAAGGTTGAGCGAAAAAAGTATCCATAACAAGTTTAAAGAACACTGTGTACAATAAGCTTCTTCAATTTCGCTTTAACATCTATCTGTTCTTGTTGGAAAACCCTATATTTAAAATTTATTTACTCTTTTTTGGTTTCTTAAAAGAGTAACAACTATTTATCTATGAGATGTTATCTGCATCTATTTATCATCTACCAAAAACATCATCACTTAAGATATTATTGTTGTTGTTGCAGTTGCTGTTGCAGCTGTTAGTATGTTGGTTTGTTTAATTTATGGTTTTTTGTTATAAAAATAAAAAATAATAAAAATTATTAAATAAATAAAATGTGCCACCTCTTTCTCTGGTATTAAAGTGCCTTTTTTACTTCAAACCAGATGACAGCATGTCTTTCATATAAATTACTCCTTTTAAATTTCCATACAGAATAAGGCAAACATGTTGAAAATATTGTTGCAAAAAAATATTTTATAAAAATTTTTAGATAAGAGGGAAAATAAATTTAATATACAAACGGAATAAATATATTATAAACATACTTAAAAGATAGATGGTGTAGTGCAGTGGCTGAAATGCTTACATACAAAACTAGCAGCCTAGGTTCGAATCCCCAGCAGACGACATGATGAATAAATTTAATAACAGTTTCGAGTGTTTAATAAAGAGACTTCAACCTCCCTCCAGACAAATCCTTCTAAAAGAAGTCCTCTGATCTTACATCTGGCGATGATGACAAACATCAGACTTATGATCAGAAAAGAACGCTACCTGCTGCGAAAAAATTTCAACGCTAAGTAAGAATTACCACAACCACCACTAACCAAGGATTTTCACCACTACACACAATCATATGGAGGCGAGCTACAGTAGATTAATCCACTACTTAGCCTATAAATCATCTTGATTACAGAAACTGAAATAAAACAATGGATGGTTTGTGGAAAGCCAATATGCTTCTTATAGAAGTGCAGAAAAAATTCGGATGTTATATATATATAATAATAATTATATATTAAATAATTAATAATGCAGCACCTCTCTAGATGATCTATGCAAGAAGCCTCCTAATCCTGTCATTCCCTGTGGAGGAAAAAGAACATTAACATGAACTAGAAAAGATTGTTACGTTTAAACCTTTTTAAAACGTTTGAGTTCTTTTTAATTGCATCAAAATAGAATAAACACCACATTGTTGTTGTTTCGTAGTTTTAATTTCCTCACTTTATCTTTATACAGTTCATCTCTATACAGCACCTTATTAATTTATGCTTGATATTCGTTTATACAACACTTTTATTTACGCCTAAACACGACTTTACTTAATGACTGCATAAGGCGCCATCTTTTATATACAGTTTAAATATCTTCTTGTTCTTCCTACAACGTTCCAATTAAAACGTAGCAAGGCTTCGAACCATCACTGTAGTAAACATAAAGAGGATGTTGTCGCTAGGCAACGACTGACCAAGTACAAATTCTATCCCAGACACCTGTTACAATAGACCGTTTACACACGATTAGCTTGAAGACAAAAATCATTAAATAAAATCTGAAACAAGGCAAAGATGCCTTGTGATATGTTCACTAATTGGATCAAGGATACCGTAAGACTGTTTAAGACTAATATCGTGTATATAAGAAACCCGCTCACCAAGCAGAAGGCCCTCGGTTCAATACCAGGCCAGGCTAACTGGAAAAAAGTTATTTTTAACAGCGGTATCACCTCATAACATTAAGCTAGAACTTGGTAATGAGTATTACCACTATTGAAAACTTCTCTAATGCATTTGCCGTTTGGAGCCGGCGTTAAACTGTAGGTCCCTTTTACTGAGTCTAAAATAATATCTGGTGTAGCACATTGACTAAGAAAAGTCCCCGTGTTTCTTCATGGAACGTTATGTGATATAATATATAACTTTGAGTTGGCAGCACTGCTTTATTTGACAACCGATTTAACAGCTGATAGTTGTCTTTTGCTAAGTATGATTTGATATTTTATTGGATGGAAATTGTCGAAATTTTGTTCTGCGATGAAGCCCATTTTTGGTTGAATGTGAGCGCATATAAGCAAAATTGTAGCACTTGGAGTGAGAATAATCCACAAGCTTTTGTCGTAACATCATTTTTTTTTTCGTCACTCCTCTAGGGAGCATATTGGCTTTCCACAAAGCATCTATTGCTTTGTTTCAGTTTCTTTAATCAGTTTGATATTTTTAAGCTAAGTAGATGATTAATCCGCTGTAGCTTCTTCCATATGATTTTTGTGTGTGTAGTGGTGAAGATTCTCGCTAATTGGTGGTGATCTTTACTTTAGCATTGTGATCTTTTCCCAGTAGGTGGCGTGTTTTTCCTGATCATTCGCCTAATGTTTGTCATCATCGCCAGAGGTATGCGAGAATGGAGAATGGTGATGGAGTTGTCTGGAGGGAAATTGAAGCCTTTTTTTATTATTAAACATTCGAAACCACAATTAAATTTTTTCTTCGTCATATCCTCTGCTGGGGCTCGAACTTGGGTCGTTTGTGTTGTTATGCATGCGCCCTAACCACTACACCACGCCACCCCAACACCATCACATCCACAGAAAGCTACTGTTTGGTGTGATTTATTGGATATTTTTTCGTACCTCAATCAGCTGGAATTAATCTTGCTGACATGTGATTTCAACGGAACGAATCCATGTGCCTTACAGCGCCCTACAACTGATTTACTCAAAGAAACTTTTGATGGAAGAGTAATGTCACCTAACGATTCAATTAAGTAATTAAATATCTGGAAATCGTCAGAAGAGTTATTAAAGAAATACGGCTGCCTATGTTGCGAAAAATTTGTAAAAATCGCTGTTCAATATTGCGACTTGTAAGATTCAGCCATGGAGGCCACATGCCGAAAATCATATTTAAACATTAATGTCATAAAATTTTCTATCCAACAAAGTACGTTTTATTGATATTCAAAATAAAGGGTCCGCCAAATAATTTTTTTTTTTTTGAAAATGCTATAAAAAAAAACTACTGAACATTTTCTCAAGTTTCTTTTTTTATTTTAAAGTACAATCCTTCTGGTTAATAATGGAAAATAATTTCATTCAAATAACTGCCTCGGCTGGCCATGTAGTAGCCTACACCATCGCTCCAATTTTTAAGTACATTATCGATTGTGTGCAGCTGTATTTCACCAATGGCTTCGCGAATATTGTTCTTTAAAGCGTCAATTGTCTCTGGCTTGTTGGGGTCACACTTATCTTTGACGGCACCCCACAAATAATAGTCCAACGGTGTCAAATCGCAGCTCCGAGGTGGCCAAACAACATCATCTCTGCGGCTGATAATGCGATCTTCAAAAACAGGGCGCAAAACATCCAGTGTAGCTTCGGCTGTGTTGCACGTAGCGCCGTCCTGTTGAAACCAAATGTTGCTAATATCCTCCTCTTCAGTTTTTTTGAACAAAAAACGTTCAACATGGCCCGATAACAATCGCCATTGACTTTAACGGCCTCTCTTTGCTCATTTTCGAAGAAAAGTGGTCCAATTATGCCTCTAGACCAAAATCGGCACCAAACAGTGACTCGTCTTGGGTGTATCGGCTTTTCAATGTATGCGTGCGGGTTTTCTGGCACCAAATGCGACAATTTTGCTTGTTTACATACCCGCCAAGATCAAAATGAGCTTCATCTGAAAAGATAATTTTTTTTGACAAAATCGGCATCTTCTGTAAGTCGATCGCCCGTAATATTTTCCAGCGTTGTTCAAGCGTATACACAACCATATTCGTTCAGCGGAAAGATAAAACTAATTATCTGTCAAATCAGACATTAGCTAAGTGTTACCATTCACGAAATAAGCATTAATTGAAAAAAAACATTAGATGACGGGCCATTTATATTTCTTTAATTTATTACGATTTAAACTTGTTTAACTGTAAAAATAACCCGTTATATTTACCGACAGACAAATTGCAATAAGAACTATAACGACCGATAAGAACTGCAATAAGCCAGGACGAGAAGCATCCTATGAGGGCACCCAGCCATCAGAACGAGTGAATTGAGCAACTTTGGAAGACATTCTGTTTTGAAAGCACAGCTGTATAGACTGGGCTGTGTTGAGTCTGTTAATTGCACGGCATGCTCGGAGGATATCGAGATTTCTTCTTATATCAATGAAGATAATCTTTAAGCAAATATTTGCTAACAAACTGCTGTCTTTTTTAACAAAAACTAATTTGATGTTTCTTATTTGGATACTTATTGTTATCAATTAATTCCTTTTTTTACTCTCATCATACATTTCTTTTCCTCTCCACAAAGTGAATGAAATCTTTAGCTTTCCTTTTCAAAGATACTATTGTCTTACTCGACTATTGTCACTACTCGATGCTCTAGTCTTTCATTTTTTAAAACCTACATATTTTATAAAAAGTCTTCTCCTTAGTTTTTTCTCTTGTAACATTTTTTTGTTTTTAACAGGAAAAAAAGCATCAAAGAACTAAAAGGAGTTTTTTTTAATGGATAAAGAAATAAATGAAAATGCGATAAAGTGAGCTGGTGAAAAATTGTGATAAAAAGTAAATCATTTTATATTTTAAACAGAGCGAAGAAGGAGGAGAAAAAATTGTAGCCTAGAAAAACCTTAAAATAAATAGCATTGCTTTTAGCTTTGTAAATATGTACAGACATATGTATGCATATAGCATACATGCATGCATACGAACATATATGCAAACATGTAAATAAAAGAGAGCGTTGTGAAGACTTGAAAAGAGAAGTTCGAAAAAAGCTTCAAAAAAAGCAGAAACACAAATAAGAAAATGAATAATGACAGTCAAGTCGAACTATATGGCACCCTTATATGAGTTTTTTTTTTACATAAAAGCTTAAAACGATTATTAGCTTACCAAAGCCTTAACTGCAATATTAATGCTTAAAATGTGATTTTCAAAAGTAGAAGTTAAATACGCCATGAGATTTACTCAACTATAGGGGAACTTCATTAGAATACATTGTATTGATAAAAGCTAAGAAAACCTAATCCATTGGTTCCAACATAGGTATCACATAAAACCACTTGGTTTTATGCAGTGACATCAGCAATCTTAAAAGCAATTCTTAGGGGTTAAATCGCAAGGACTCGTTGGCCTGGTGTAGGTTATCCAAAGTGGCATAAGCTGTGTGTTGCACTTAACGCCGCCATTCTGTTGAATTCACATATATTTTTATGCATAACACAGAATTCAGGCTAAAAGCAGTTAGTAATCATCAATTAGTTGGCGCTAGAATAAAATGTTGCCCGAATAGAACACACACTTTGAAAAAAAAATAATAATTTGCACCAAATCATCCCGGGATATACCCTCGCTTGGTTTAACCTCTAACAAGCTTGGAAAAGTATTGTGAATACTATTGTAAAGGCTTATTAAAAATGGTTTAATAATGAAAACTGAACCCTTGCGATAACACTGCTTGTATATAATATAACAAGCTTATATATAATAAGCTTATAATAAGCTTAAAATCATAATACTTTTGTAAGCTTGGTAATATATGTAAATGTGTGTACAAATATATAATATGTAAAGAATGGCTGTCACAACAACAAATTTTGGCCATTGATTGAACAGCATAAGGTCCTCATTCTGTTTCAATTGAGAACTTTTTGGCAATAGCAACAAAGGCCTGGAAAAATGTCATTACACTGTGGGGAACAAATAAGGTATATTGCTTTGTTTGTCTCTAATTTTTGATTATGTGACAGATAATGGATCTTATATTGATAAATATTTTGTTTAATGTCGACAATTATGTATGGAATACAATATCAGATAAATGCCCGCCTCTGTTAGCCTCACAAGTGCGAGCCCTTTTGAGCACATTTTTCATTACATTCTCACACATTTGACGCGGTATTTCATTAATTTCATCACGAATGTTTTGTTTAAGTTGCTCCAGCGTTTCTGATTTGTTTGCATAAACCTTGCTTTTCAGTTATCCCCACAAAAAGAACTCCGGAGCAGTCAAATCAGGCGACCGTGGAGGCCGATCAACATCACAATTCTTGAAATAATTTGTTGTGAAAAGAGGTCTCGCAGTAATTCCATTGTAATCCTGGCTGTATGCAATGTGGCGACGTCTTGTTGAAATCACATGTTAGTCAAGTCCAAAGCATGCAGCTGTGGTGTTAAAAAGTTTTCAATCATATCACAATATCGCCCCACCATTGACACTTACCGTTACGCCGTTTTCAGTTTCAAAGAAGTAATGATCAATGATTCTTCCTGACCAAATTGCACACCAGACTGTCACTTTTAATGGATGCAAAGGGTGTTCCATTGACCAGGGCCGACCATTCTGTTTATTCGCCTCGTGCCTCGTCACTCTTTATGATTTTTTCATGAAAATCGATGATTGATTTTGATAAAATGTTTTAACGATTACAACACGTTGGTTTACTGAATATCTTTCCATAATAAATTTACTACGTCTCTACTTCACGACTGCCAAATATGAACTGCAAACTGTTTACCAAGATGTCGGCAAAACAAAGTGGTATGCTTTTCCGTGTCTGCCTGTACTAATGGAACCAAATTTCTTAAAAAATAACAATCATGTACTAAATACAGTTTTCGAATTTTGTTAAAAAAAAACTTTTTATTTTCAAAACCACTTACAAAACTATAGTGAGAATAAATCATATGCAATCATATTTGTTAAATTGTTGTCTAAACTAAGCGTATAGCAAGTATTATTGAAAAAGGTGTTGTCATATGAAGCATTTTTAAAACAGTATTTGAAAACTGTTCACATTTTGTATTTAAATAAGCTTACAATAAGTATGCTTATAAAAAGTTATAGAAAATCTCTTATGATAAGCCTATTCTACAATTCAATTACATTTTGCTTGCGAAATAGTCTGCTCGAAATTCGAAATACATTTTTCGAATTTTTTCAGAAAAAAAACCTTTTCTTTAAAAACCACCTACAAAACTATAGTGCGAATAAATCATATGCAATCATATTTGTTAAATTGTTGTCTAAACTAAGCGTATAGCAAGTATTATTGAAAAAGGTGTTCTTACATGAAGCATTTTTAAAACAGTATTTGAAAACACACTCACTCACCTTTTGTATTTAAATAAGCTTATGATAAGTATGCTTACAAAAAGTTATAGAAAATCTCTTATGATAAGCTTATTCTACAATTCAAATACATTTTGCTTGCGAAATAGTCTGTTCGGTAAGCTCATGTTCGAAATTTGTTTTGGGCCAAAGTTGCAATGACTTTATAGTTTGCTTTAAATGTTTTTTGTGGGAGGAGGGTAGAAATAGAATAGCGAAAATATATGTCGCCTGGAGTAACTAAAGTTTTTTTTTTTCTAAATGATTTCTTGTATTGCTGTTGTTGTTTACAAAACTTTAATACAAAATATTGTAAATATTTTGTTGGTGTATGGGTGGAAGAGTATAAATAAGTGTTCAAGTGTATGTAAGTGCAAGATTTTTTTTTTTTTGTCTAAGTGTATAACAAATGATAACAAGAATTTTGTAAGTCTACTACGAGATATTCAAGAAAATCAAGAGGGACTTCATTATTCTTAATAACATTCACAAGAGAGAGAAAAAACACTGAACTTCATTATGAGATGGGCTCTAATTTTCTTGATTATTATTCTTCGTCTCTTTTATGTAGAAAGTGTGTTTATTAAGTATTTTCTTGTCGTTTTTAATAAAAGCCTCTCAAAATGATTTATTTTCTTCCTGTTTTACTATCTCTTTCTCCTACTCTCTTTGTTATTCTTTTCACTTGTTTTTTGGTGTTATAATGGCTCTTGTCTAAGGACGTTTAATGTAATACTCTTCGTAAATAGTTTATCAAATTAATGGTTTATTAAGACTTATATCCTGTAAATAAGGACAAAAACAGTAAGTAAATCAGAGTGGCAGGCAGTAATTATATAAGAATTTTTTTTATTTTTTTTATAGGCAATGACAAGTGTTTTCATTTATTTTATATTCCCGAACTTAAGGTCACTGTGTTTTTTTTTTTTTTCAGTTGTTAGATTTTCAATTACATGTGTCAAACACTAAGTATAGGCAAGAATATATATTTTGATAAATCTTTATTTGAATGTTTTGTAACAGAATCCATTTAATTTAATTTAAAAAAAAAATTAAGGAAATTAATTCATTTAACTGCAGTGTCAAGAACATCATAAATCATTTGGATTTAAATTTTGTGAATAGCAGGTTCCAAAAAGTAATAAATATTGATTGTTTTTTGGATTTCATTTAATTTCGTTGAAAGAAAAAAATCTTTATTGGATTTTTGTTGAATGGGGCCCTCCATTAATAAAATAGTTTTTGCTAAAATTTCAAATTTTACTTTTAATTAAAGAATTCGATTTTGAAGAGCAGCAGTAGCTTTAGGGAAAAACACAATTGAAAGAACGAAAAGGAAATAAAATAATTAAAAGCCCTTTGCTCTGCCAATTAAATGCATTTTCTCATATTTTTTTATAAGTACTTTATATTCAGGGTAATCAGATTCAGGATAATCAGAGATATAGCCAGAAAGAAAAGCAAGATATACAGAGTTAGGCCTGTTGAGCGCTGGTTATTCAGTTTATTATGCCAGCGTGGCTACACTCATGTCCAAATAACATGCATTCGAATTTGGTACTCACTAGTGATTAATTATAGGTGAGGGCGTTGGTGGACGCATTGTATTCACCCGTTCATTGGGCACTTTAGTGTATGCCAGCGTGGTTAAACTCACGTTAAACTGTGAATTATTAACAACCCTAGATAGCATATGGCTTCCATCAAAGCATCCATTGCCTTGTTTCAGTTTCGTTAGTCAAGTTCATTTAAAGCTAAGAAGATGATTAGTTTGTCTACTGTAGCTCGCCTTCATGTGATTGCTTAGTGGTGAAAATCTTTGCTAAGACCTTACTTAGCGTTGCCATTTACTCCCAATGAAATATCAGGGCGGCTTCTTTAAATGGATTTGCCTGGAGGGTAGTTGAAGTCTTCTTTTTATTAAACACTCGCAAATGCAATAAAATTTTTCATCATGTCTTCTGCTGGGGATGCGAACAATAGCCGCTTGTATTGCATGCGTGCATTCTAAACATTACACCACACCACCCTTCGTATTGTACACATATTTCCTTAGTCTCCTTCATTAAAGATACCAAAGGTGATATGTCAATACCAAAGAATTGCTACCAAAAGCCGGACATGACCCCCATCACGATGCCTACAAATGTTTGTCCTTACTGAACCCATTCAAAGTAAACGCCACTGGGATCTTCCCAAAATATATTCATGGTTATCCACACTGGTTCTCTGTTCAAAAGTAAGTAAACATTGTCCACCTTATATGGGTTTCTGGTTACAGAGACATTCCGGGTAATTGGCGATCATACTTCTACCAGATAGACCTCTTATCTCCGTTAAGAATCTTGAGCTTCACTGCTAGATGAAGTCTCTGTGCTAACTGTTAAGACTGGTTATTGGTTATCGACTCTGTGGTATAACAACGGACCGCTATATGTGCTCAACTGTGTTTTGATTCAAGGAAGCTACCACTTCTACTTCTAACACATAGCCGTTTAAAGCTAACCTTCAGATTATATTGCCTTCAAGAGCTTTAAACCCTTCAAGTTAGCGTCTTTTCATTTAATGTGACACCATGTTTACTCAACCCTGTTCCGCAAAAATATATTTTGCCCTTTTGGATATTGTGTTATTGGTCGCTGTAGAGCATATTGCTCTTCGCTCTATTATTATATGGACCTCCTATATTACAGTGCTTTGACCCAGGAACCGAGAGTATAATTGAGTTTATAATATAGAAACGCCGTCCTATTTAATAACAGAAATTAAAGTTTCAGCAAATATCTGGGTAACATCCAGTTGTCAATACATTTAGTTCAGATTTCATGATGCACCTTTAAAGGCACACATTTTGTTGAAAGCTTCGGACGAATTTTAACTACAATGAGCAGAAAATTGCATTGCAAAGTTGTTGGAAAAATAAGACCGCCTTAGTTCACCAGACAACCGCAAAATGTCAATACTACGCTAATCAGTTATGCTGAGCATCGCCATTATACTTTAAAAAATCTAATAGAACTGAGTTTAATAGCTCACTAAAAATGCATGTATTTAAGTTCAACTCATACAGTTAATTAAAGTAATTCGCTTTCTATACTTAAAAGTTTATTTCCGTATTGATTTTCATAAAAAATTAAAAGCGAGCCACGCTTTAATTTATTTTTTCTGCACTCAATTTTCTTTTCATGAACTAGTTCATTTTTGTCACTTACAGATCTTTTCAAAGAGAAAAATATTTCGTTTAATATTTTAAAAAGTTTCCTTTTGAATTGAGCTACCGAACTATTAAACGTATTTTCAGAACTAGGTTCTATAGTTCGATGTACTAGACTACTCAATTGAACTAGTTCGCTTGTCAATTGCTCAAATCTGCTGTAAAAGAAATAGAAATAAGTATTTTGTCCAGCGGCTATGTCAGCAAGCAAAATCAAAGTTGAATCCAGTAAACTGAGCTTAATAGATCATTAAAAATTTCAGCTATTTAAGCTCAACTCATTAAGCTTACTCTGTTAGTATGTTCTCTGTGCAAAAGTTTATACAGAGAAACCAAAGTTGTCTTCGACATAAATCAAAAAGGGAACTACAGGAAAAGTTTTTCAGTTGAACTAGTTCAGTTTTGTCATTAACAGATTTGATCAAAGCGAAAAAGATTTTTTTTTTAATATTTTGAAAATGTACACTTTTGAGTTGACCTACTGAACTAAAAAGAACGGATTTTCGGAACGAGTAATTTTTAATTAAACTACATAGTTCTCTTGTGAACTACAAAAACTTTCAAGTCAAATGACTATAGAGAATATCTCTGTTGCCCTAAAAGACAAAGGGTACAAGTTTTAGCTAAAAGAATCATCACAATCACCTTTCGGCACCTTTGTATATCGCTTTAATGGTTCTTCTTGTTATTTCTTTTTAATTGCGGATAAATCGTACAATTACAATTTGGGTGATTCGCTCTTAAAATTTTGTATGGGGAATTGTGATATTCGACTCATAATTGATGGTTACATTAAGAATGAATTATGGGAGAACGAATTCCGAACGAGAAACGTTGTAATATGAACATGGTTTTGGTACTTACCACCTTTCTTGAATTAACTGTTGTTCCGGCAAAACGGTGCTATTTGCCATATATGTCAAGTTGTCTATGAAAACTTTGGTGGCTGCTATCGTAAGAATTGACAACACACGACCGATTTCCTAATGTTTAGTGAAGTCTATTGTCTTTTTTCTTATCTTAAGCTTTCTACTTGAACACAAACCTAGTAAAGGGTCCGCCATCTAACGTTCTTTTTCAACTAGTGCTTATTTCGTGAATGGTAACACTTAGATCATGTCTGATTTGGCAGATAATTAGTTTTATCCTTCCGCTGAACGAATATGGTTGTGTATACGCTTGAACAACGCTGGGAAATATTGCGACATTACTTTGAAAATCATGGTAATGTTGCAGAATCAAAAAACATCTTTTCAGATGAAGCTCATTTTGATCTTGGCGGGTATGTAAACAAGCAAAATTGTCGCATTTGGGGGACAGAAAACCCGCACGCATATATTGAAAAGCCGATACACCCCAGACAGTCACTGCTTGGTGTGGATTTTGGCCCAGAGGCATACTTGGGCTATTTTTCTTCAAAAATGAGCAAGGAGTGGCCGTTACAGTCAACGGCGATCGTTATCGGCCCATGTTGAACGAATTTTTGTTCACAAAAATTGAAAAGGAGGATATTAGCAACATTTGGGTTCAACAGGACGGCGCTACGCCACCTCGGAGCTGCGATTTGACACCGTCGGACTATTATTTGTGGGGTGCCTTCAAAGATAAGTGTTACGCAAACAAGCCAGAGACAATTGACACTTAAAAGGACAATATTCGTGAAGCCATTGGTGAAATACAGCTGCACACAATCGATAATGTGCTTAAATATTAGACCGATCGTGTAGGCTACTGCATAGCCAGCCGAGGCACCCATTTGAACGAAATTATTTTCCATTATTAACCAGAAGAATTGAACTTTCAAATAAAAAAAGAAATTTGAGAAAATATTCAGTAGTTTTTTTTATAGCATTTTCAAAAAAAAAATATTTGGCGGACCCTTTATTTGATTTGATTTTACATTAGTTATGAAGCACATAGGTATGTAAGAACCAACTAAGTTATTTTAATAAAATATCTATCTCCTATCGTTTAGCATTCTTCGCCTTGTATAGAATTTAATTAAACAAAATCTGTCTTCTATTTCATTAATTTCTTTTTTTAACAATTTTGCCTTTTTTAGCAACCAATTATTGAATTAAACACAATATTTTTAAAACGAATTCAAAAAGGATATTACGGTATAAAACAAAAAGAAACAGAAGGATTGAAACTTAAACAAAAAAGAATGCAACAAGGACTAAGGAAGCAACAGAAGCAACAACAACAATATAAACAATCAATAACCGTAAAGGAAATCAACAATTTGAACAATTCAAGCAAGAACAGAAATACTGAAATCGAATAAAAGAAAACGAACGAAAAAGGACATTCACTAGCCATTCTTTTTACAAAAAGTGAATGTAAAAGCAAGCAATTGCAAGCAGCAACAAGTTCATTAAAAAATACAGATTTTTCTTAAACTTTTAAGAGGATTTTGAATGGCTTGAAAAAAACCCGTAACATTTGGAGTGAAACAGAAGGAAAAGAAATTGTCCATCATCAATGACAGCAACGAAGAACGAAACGTAAAAAGACTCGTACAAGACTCGTTTCACATTGAATTTAAGAGTTTTATCTATAAAATGAAATATAACAGCGAATTTAAACGAAATAATATCCAACAAAACAAAACTATACTAAGTCATGAATCCTTAAAAAAGCCTAAAAGTATGCACCAGAATAGTGCAACTAAAGTTATTAATAAGTCTAAAACAAACTCATTATTAATGCCACTAATGATGACAGCAAACACAACTACAACAACAACAACATCATCAACAGCAGCAGCATCATCACCATCATTATTAACAACATCATTATATTTAAAGCCATTAACAAATGCCAACAACAACTTGACAGCAACAGCAGCAACTAGACAAACATCCGTTGAATTTAAATTAAAGGAAATACAACAAGAAAATATATTACAGCAACAGCCAGAGCAAAAGCAACAGACAGTAATTGAGTACCAGCATCACCAACACCAACACCAACACCACCACCTGCAATATACAAACAAAAGCGACAACGATAATAAGACGACAGCAAAATCATCAATACCATTAGCAGCAACACTACAGCCTTTACAAGCAACTAAAACAGCTACAACAGATGTGGCAATAATATCCCATGATATTACAAGCAACGGAAATATGTTGATAACATATGTTGGCAACAGCAATAACAAGAAAAATTATAAAAATGAACAACATCAACTCAACGATAACTACAACAATGACAATGATAATGATGACTGTGTCGATGGCGTTGTCATTGTCGCTGATAATGATGTCACATCCTTAAGAATCTCAACTACAAGAACGACAGCAGCAAAAACTTCCTGTTTAAGCAACATAACATTACCCACAGCATTATCTGCATCATCATCATTATCATCATCGTCATTGTCACCTTCGTTAATACATCATTGTCATCAACGTAAAATAAATAATAAAAGAAATGGCAATATAACATCTAGCAACTGTTACTCCTCAGCTACCAAATCCACCAATGCCACTACCACCACTACCACTACTCGTTATCAAACTGACCTAGAAAAGTGTTTTCTAAGCAGCTTAAAGCACTTTTGGCAAAACAACTCAACATCTTTTAATGGCTGCTCCTCATTCTTTACCCGCTGTTCAACCACTTCCAAAAGCTTTTCCGCCTCCTTATCATCGTCGTCGTCAACATCCTCATCGTCATCGAACGTTATTTGGTTATTGGCTTTAGTTTCCATGTTCACATTATTCGGTTGCGGTCAGGCTGGTTTTGCTTGCCTTAGTAATCCCTGTGTATTTGGCGTTTGTATTGATGGTTTAAATAGGTAAGTAGTTACAGCAACAACAACAACAACAACAACAACATCTCTCCTCCTTTCGTAATATATTATAACAGCACTCATATTGTTATAACCCAGTTTTCAAAGTTATTCATAAACTGAGTGTGAATATGTGGTTTTGCATAATAAACCGCAAAATTCAAGTGCTTGGTTGGTTGACTCACTTATTATCGAACGGGGAAATTTTAAGACAAATAGAAAATGAACAAACGACTAAACATCTAAAAAACTAGTAAATATTTTAAAGAAATCATTAAAAAAGCAGGCAAAAAAGTACCAGCCAAAAAGTACCCACCAAAAACAGTACCTCCCGAAAACATACTACCCTCCAAAATTAAGTACAAGCCGAAAATAAAGAATCCACCTGAAAAGTACCCACCAATAAGTACCCTCCAGAAACGTACCCACCAAAAAGTACCTACCAAAAAAACAATGACCACCAAAAAACCAAGCACCCATCAAAAACAAGTAATCACAGAAAAAAATCACCTGAATATCAAAAAAGTACCAAAAACAAAAATACTTCGGTACCAAATTTTTAATATTTGATTAACTTCAAAATTTAGAAAAAACGAAAACTAAAATTCAAGATTAATTTACTACTTTTGTCAAATTTTGTAGTTTCAATGTAAACACTACTCTCTTCGCATGTTATAGCATGTTCACACGAGATTTCGATTTACTTTATTCGTTATTCTCATTACTTATACGAATTACTGTGTTCACATTGCAACTTTATAGACAGTTAATATGTTTCTACTTCTTCACATATTATTATAATTTATTGTTTTACCTTTCTCCACTATACTGTTGTTTCAAAAAAGGAAAATTAAAAATCAAATTAATTTTTTTATTAATCCATAGGATAATTGAAACTAAATTACTTACAATTTGTGTGATTCGCTCTAAAAATTTGTACAGGTAATTATATAGTTCAACTCAGAATTGTATGAAATTACACAAAAATGTTGGCGAATTTTCAGAAAGCAAATTTCTTAAGTTTGATCCTGACGGCCAAATTTCTCATTAATCAAAACGAAAATTAAATAAAATTAAATTTCTTGCCCATATAAACCACAGTTTTCACATAAAAATATTATCAGTGAAGCTGAATCAAATCCGGATAAAAACTATATGAATTACTGAATACAACTATAATCGCACCAGCACTACCATAATCTAACGTTAAGGGCGCTCAGATAAGTTGTCATGTGCAAAAAAACTATAGAATCCATGAACTCTGACGATCGGAAGTTGAAAGCTCCTGAGGTGCTTGAGGCTTTTTATTGCAGAGAGCATACTGCTTTTCCATAAAGACCAAACACCAATTAATACGATTATAACCGGTGGCTAACATCATAGTGAATTACCCTGACAGACGAAGACTATAACTTATCGATGACTGACGATGTATTTTGTTTGTTTTATCCATATTTGCATACACTACAGAACTACGGACGCTGCAAAGTCCGTTTATTAGTGAGTCCCTGCAAACATTATTATCAAAATTCCTTAGTGGCTTATTCGTTAATGGGGATGTATAGCAGACAAAATCACTCAGTGTTCATCATGTAGTCGACTCATAAAAGACAATATTGCAAAATTTCAGCATGTATTTGACTCATAATAGACAATGTCGCTAAATTTCAACATGTAGTCGACTCATAATAGACAATGTCGCTAAATTTCAGCATGTAGTCAACTTATAACAGACAATGTTACTAAGTTTGAACATTCCGACCGACAATGTCGCTAAATTTCAACATGTAGTCGACTTATAACAGACAATTTCGCTAAATATCAACGTTTAGTCGACTTATAATAGACAATGTCGCTAAATTTCAACATGTAGTCGACTCATAATAGACAATGTCGCTAAATTTCAGCATGTAGTCGATTTAAAACAAACAATGTCGCTAAATTTCAACATGAAGTCGACTCATAATAGACAATGTCTCTAAATTTCAGCATGTAGTCGACTTAAAACAAACAATTACAAACAATCGCTAAATTTCAATATGTAGTCGACTCATAATAGACAATGTCGCTAAATTTCAGCATGTAGTCGACTTATAATAGACAATGTCGCTAAATTTCAACATGTAGTCGACTCATAATAGACAATGTCGCTAAATTTCAGCATGTAGTCGATTTAAAACAAACAATGTCGCTAAATTTCAACATGAAGTCGACTCATAATAGACAATGTCTCTAAATTTCAGCATGTAGTCGACTTAAAACAAACAATTACAAACAATCGCTAAATTTCAATATGTAGTCGACTCATAACAGACAATGTCTCTAAATTTCAACTCGGCTTATAGCAAACAATGTCGTCAAATTTCAGCTTTCTTTAATATGTTGACATTGCAATCAAATTGCCACATATAACCTTCTTTGCTTGTAGTCAACTTAACTTATAACAGATACATACATACACAATTCCTGCGACATCCCAAGAGGGACAAGTGGGACTTCTTTCAATCAATGAGCTGCACCCGATTCTATTTTTAGACTCCTTCAAAGGAACCTACAATTTAGCGCCGGCTCCGAACGGCATATGCATTAGTTAGAGAAGTTTTTCATAGCATAAATACTCATAATAAGTCGCTAGCAGTGCGATGAGGTGGTACCGCTGTTGAAAATTATCTGACGGTTTGGTCTGGTATTGAATCGAGGACCTCTTTGTTGGTAGGCGGGTGTCTTACTTACCATACCACAGCGGCACACATTAACAGACAATGTCGCTAAATTTCAGCTTTCTTTAGTGTGGTCACATTACAATGAAGTTGTCACACATAACTCCTTTTGCTTATTTCATTACACGAAGATTAATCAATAAAAATTTTCATTTATGATAATTGCATACACATTTTGTTTTGATACTGATATTGTAATGATGATTCATAGTGACAATGTCGCTGAAATACTCAATCCAAAATATTCTTCAGGTTCTGAATCATCTTGTGTCTATTTTAGGCTTTCAAATTATGTGAAAGAAATAGTTGAATCAAACAGATTTCTGTAGGAGAGACTGAAGAAACTACAAAAAAAACTAAGGTTTGGGAGAGTTCAAGGTTAAGCCTGTTAAAACTTATTGCTTTATTATTTTCGAATTCACCCGTGTTTTCAGCACCGTGAGATCGTATCTTAGGATAGGTACTAACGTTAATCGTCTGATTTCTTGTGCCAGTGTTTCCTATTGACTGTGATTTTAACCCAAATCGCGGTGACAGTGTCAGCTCGGTGTCGTGTTACACACTTAAGAGAGTGCCATAACCCACAGATCGGTACGAGTATAGATAGTTTCCAACACTCAACCAAGATGGAAACCATAACCAAAACATTGCTTCGAACCTAATACTTACATATGATGTACATAAATATACGGGTGCGTTGGAAGACACATTATATCCACCCGTAATTTGAGCATCGTGAGGTCATGTCTTAGGATAGCTAGTAGTTATAGATGAAATTTTATCCGACAAGTTTAGAATAAATTCAGGATGCCATAAAGCTCTATACTATCTCTTACTTTATTCCTAATCATTAACGACTGATGACAGCAAGAGCTAGTCTTTTGGATTTAGTGGAAAAATTACACACTCACAAGTGACCTGGAGACTATTTTCCAAGTAGCATCTTAATGCACTGTGTATAGACTAGATGCCAGTAATTCGGTGCAGTATCAGACATGGATAAATCGTTGATCCAAAAATATCACAAAATAATCTAGTTTTTCTCTTCATTTACAAATTTTAACTTTGGTCTTTATAAATCATGAGAATCAAATTTAAGTGACTAATTATGTATTTCTTTTTTTTTCAAACTTCAACTGTGATTACCCTTAATGTTACAATCTAAGTGTGAAGAAAAAATTATTCCAATAACAACAATTTTGCTCAAGTGTTAATAATAAGTTTTTAAGGTTATAAAGTCATAAAAACATGAACTAAATGAACTATTTATCCTTATGAAAAACTGCTTATATTGACATGATATATACACACATATATACATTGACACACCTATACTCATACTAAACTACACTGAGTGATTTAAGTAGGTCACTTGCTGAGTATATCGTATATAGAAATAAAAATGAATTATTAAAGAGAAAGGCATACAAAATATTAATTTAAAAGCATATTTGACTTTAAATGTCATAGACAGAATTGATTTTAATTATTTATTAAAAAACGAAAACAAAGGCAATCGCATATATTCGGTCATATAGAGATATCAGGGTATTTTTTTTTTACTAGACACTTATGGGATTATGCGTCAAATAAAATGTGTAAAATATCTGAAGAAATACACCGTTTAATGCTTTTTTAAAACTTTTTTGCACATTTAGATTATCACTACAGTATCCCTTCCCGCGTTGCAGGGAGCCATTGTGTCCTACGTCTATAAAATGTATTCCTCATAAGAAAAATTATAAGGAATGCATTAAAACTAATGATTTGTCTTGAGTACCAAGTCATTTAGAACACGTTTAGAAACTGCCGTTCTAATCGTTCTCTTGATATAAAAACAAATCAATATTTACTTATGCAGTTTTGCCCAAAATTCAACTGATGATGTGTATTGACCAGGAAGTAATTTAAACCAAATTTAGAACCTTCCACTATTACTGTTCCAAAGATAAAAAATTTCAATATTTACTTTATATAGCAGATGCCACTCCTACTTATCTAATTCCGCCCACTTTGTGAGTGATGTTTTATATTTCCCACAAAGTTATTTGCACCGAATTTCAAAAGTTTCACTATTACCGTTCTCTACATATACAAAAATTAATATATACTTTGAAGGACGGTGCCACCCTCGCTTTTTCAATGTCGCCCATATTTCGAGTGATGATGTAAATTGACTGCGTTATTAGTTATCTAGACCAAACGCTTGACCTTCCACTATTACTGTTACAAATATATACAAAAATCAATATTTTCTTTGTTTGGAGGTACCACTCCCCACTTATCTAATTCCGCCCACTTTTTTTTACTGATTATTAGTATTGACCACGAAGTTATTTGAGCCAAATTGAAAAAATCTCACTGCTAACGTTTTAAAGATATGGACATATAAAAATATTTTATATGGGCGTGGCACCGCCCAGTTGAACAAAAACAATCGGTGAATACACACCTTTCCATATATTGGTTTGTAAATCGGTTAAGAAGTTATGGAGTTATAAAATGACGAACATGGATCAACTTATTTTTATATATTATATTACGAAGTAGTTCACTCTAACGTCAACAACGCGCGAACCAATGGACCAATAAAACCCATATACATAAAAACCTTGATATTGACTTCACCATTCGTTTAAGGGCTTACAAAATAATCGGTTGGCGCATTAGAATGGTTTTTTTAGTACTCTTTTATATTAGATTTAGATTCGTCTCGATTTCGGCGGAACTTTTTTAATGGTGAAAATTTAAATTCCGTGGAGGATTGTTAAAGGCAATTGGATGGGATTTGCACTCAGAAAATCAGTGGTTCTACATTGATGGAATAACGACTTAAATCCAAAAACAGCACATATTTGGTTTAATTTAACTCATTCCATATATCGGGTGGGCCATCTATCGGCTTAAATTTGAACCTATGGTTATTTCGAATCTGGCAATACTTATGTCATTCTATTCTGTCACAAAATTCAGTATGTTATCGCCACTGAACGAAATGAATCGATTTACGCTAGAGCAACGTTGGGATTTATTGAAAATTTATCACCATTCATCTCGATGGGTACGTTAATGAGCCAAATTGCTGTATTTAGGACTCACAAAACCCAAACGTGTTCTTACAGAAGCCAATACAACCATTACGGCTTGTGGAGCGGAGGCATCGCGGGCCTATATTGCTTTGAAAATGAGGACGGCGCAACCATTACGGTCAATGAGGACACCTATCGCACCATGATAACTGTTCCTTTTGTGCCCGCTCTTCATGGTATTCATGTGAACGATGGTAGGTTTCAACAGCTTGGTGCAACTTGCCACATATTTCATGCAATTATCGATTTATTGCGTCAAACGTTTGATGGCCGTTTAATTAGCCGAAATGGTGATGTCAGTTGGCCGTCAAGAAGCTGCGATTTGACACCTTTAAAGACAAGTTTTATTCCGACAAACCAAAGAAAATTGAGTATTTGAAGGTCAACATTCGTTATTCCATTGCTGCAGCCATATGAAAGACATAATATATCATTTCTAACCGTGCCAATTGTACTTCACAACAACAACAAAATAATTCGCAAAATTTTAAACCGTTTTTGTTTTATTGCATTTTTATCTATAAACTTTTAAATGGTCCACCCTATATAAGAAAAAGGTGTCTCTAATTTTTTTTACATTTTGTAACCGAACTTAAAAGAGTACCTAATATTTTGAGAAACTAAAAAAATTCCAAAAAAAAAATTTTTTTTTATTCTGAGAAAAAAAAACTTTCGTTATTCAATCATCTTTCATGGCAAATGAAAAATTAATTCATTTCCATGCAAAAGAAAGAGCATATTGCAGTTGTAAATTATTTTTTTTTTTTTTTTTTGCTATCCACACCCTACCCCTTAACCCTTATGGTTATCTTTTATGTTTTCGACCTCTTTGTGTCTTTATTAATTCTTCTTAAACTTCCTTGGCATACATTTTAGTTGTTTGATGGTTAGTTGGTTGCTTGGTTGGTTGTTACGTTTTGTTTCGTTTCGTTTCATGTTCTCATGAATCGTTTTTTGCTGATATTTATTACAAAACTTTAGTTTGATTTGTGGCAGCAAAAAGGCTAAACGTGTACTCTACTCTAGAAAGGAACACCTGATACCTTTTATCATTAGATTTGAAATTAATAACAAGAATATAGAAAATTCTTTTAAATGTTTTCGTTAACACTTTCATTATTTAATAAATTGAATCTATACACGCAAAAAATAGAACCCAATGTAAAATCAATATGAAAAAATGTTGATTTTAAGTCGTTGTAAATTTGTAGAAAAAAAGTTATTTTAACGTTATTTCATATTAAATAAAGATTGATTTCAAAGATTGTTCATCATAAAATAAGATCATACACGTTAATTTCACCTTTTCCAGAGTAAAAATGACGAATATCCGACAATGTCGAACTCTGAACCTGACAAAAAAAAATTTTTTTTTAATAATTGAATTCGTATGGAATTAGAAAAAAATATAAGAAAACTTTATTTGTAAAATAAGTGTAAATAATTTTTCATACATTAGTTTATGACCTGTGATATTACCTATTTAGCGCACTTTGCACTTTACCGATAAAACGTAAGAGTTGGGTAAATATCATCTGCATAATTATCATCGGTTAGTCACCCTTGAAAGCAAGTTTGCTCCAAATTGTTTGATGGTTTAAGGTGCCAAAGGCTTTGTAGAAGTCTGTAAAGTAAATAGAGGAGTAGAGCCGACAGCTCAAAAATTATTCGAAGAGTATTGATATGGTCGAAGCAAGACTTTTGAGGACAAGAGCCAGTCTGCTCTGCTCTGAGATCTTTCTTCATTGCACTTTATAGGAAAGCGAATCCTGGTGAAGTGATTCCAGATTTAGAAACTTGTAATCTTTATATGTACGACGGCGGATTGATATTGAAGCCACCTAAGTAGGAAAAAACATTTTTGTTTCAAAAACCATTCATTTCTCAACATAGTCTCCTTTTAGCTCAATTTTCAACTTTTTTATACCATCTGCATAATACGATTTTGGGAACTCCTCAAAATACGCATTAGTTTCGGTAATCACTTCTTCGTTTGAGATGAATCTTTTTCCTGCGAGCCATTTTTTCAAGTTTGGAAACAGGAAAAAGTCACTAGGGGCTAAATCTGGACTATAAGGTGGATGATCAACCAATTCGAAGTGGATTTCTCGTAGTTTTAGCATCGTATCTAATGCTGTGTAAACCGGTGCGTTGTCTTGAAGAAAGAGCACTTTTTTCTTGTTTAAATGTGGTCGTTTTCCCTTGATTGCTTCAACCAATTGATCTAATAATGCACGATAATAGTCTCCTGTGATTGTGGATCCCTTTCAAAGATAATCGATGAGCAATATTCCGTGTGCATTCCAGAACACAGTGGCCATAACCTTGTCAGCCGATTTCGCTGTCTTCGCCTTCTTCGCAGCACTTCCACCAGCTTCCACCCATTGCTTCGATTGATTTTTGGTTTCAGGTGTGTAGTGGTGGACCCACGTTTCATCAACAGTTATTAGTCTACGCAAAAAATCAGCAGGATCATGCTTTATGATATGTCCAAACACCACTGTGAAGTGATCTGTCGAACTCGTTTTTGTTCAACACTGAGCAAACGCAGCACCCATCTTGCCGATAGCTTTTTCATATGCAAATATTCATGCAAAATGTTGAACACACGTTCATATGATATGTTTACCATTTCAGCAATTTCACAGATTTTGACACGGCGATCATTCATAACGATGTCGAGGATTTTCTTGATATTTTCTTCAGTAACCACCTCTTTTGGCAGTGCTTGTTCGGCCCCGTTTAAATTCAGCAATTCAATATTTTACCATATAATCTGACGGAGCAGATTCGCCGTAATGTTCTCCAAGCTTTTCTTTTGTCCCTGTCGCCGTTTTGCCTTTCAAATAATAGTGTTTAATCACTGCACGAAATTCACTTGTTTCCATTTTCCAAGAAACACAAAAGTTGCGTACTTCAAACGACTACAACAAATAAACTAATCGATGAATTTGGCTAAAATTTTAACAGCTGATGTTTGACAGATCGTAATTTCTAAGAAAGAAAAAGTTTTTGTGTTTGTGCTGCCATCTAGCGCTAGGTAGCTTCAATGTCAATCCGCCCTCGTATTTATTATACATTTTTATAAACAAATGATTAAATAAATAAATAAACAATGAATGAATTCAAATTATCGTGAAATTTCATGTTATTTTAATATGACTGTCACATTAATTTTAGGTGATTTCATAGTTAATTGAACCTTAAATTGTTATTAATTCAACATGAAATGCATTTTATTTCAAGTATTCACAACATTGATTCAATAAGGATCTCACATTATTTCAACATGATTATTATTTTGATTTAACTAGAACTACACTATAAATTTGGCATGATTTCTAGTTGTTTTCACATGAAACGATCAAAATCATTATTAAAAAAATGTTGAATCAACCTCATTTTAATTGAGTTTACAGCGATTTTTTTCTCTGTGTATTTGATAGTGTATTTAGGGTATTTTGAAGCTCATTTTGCTGAGCAATCCAAAACACAAAAAGTTTGTTTTGAATTGGTATTTCATTTGCTAATGCTGGCCTGGCTATAATTCATTTCATATTCATTTTAATGCGAAATGTAAGTATTTTGTAAATCCAGGGAAAAAGTTCAGCAATATGTTCTCGTATTTCATAAAACTAAAATTACATCAAAACAACAGCAAAAGTTAAGTTTTTCATATTTGATTTTTGTTTTATTTACTTTTTTTAATGAATTGTTTGCCCCATAAAAGGCAAACTAAAAAAACCTTCAATTGAATTCAACTAATGAAAGGAAAAATTTAACAGATTCATTGCTTAGCCGTTATTGGCTGGTTAACTTTTCAGTAATAAAATAAAACTAAAATTGGATTCATTTGCAACCTAATTATACAGGGAAATTAATAGAAAAAAATAAATAAATAATTGGTGTATAAAAAACAATGAAATAAATAATGAATTTTTCGCAAACTTTAGGCTTCGCTAGCTATCATCACCTTTTCTATTTTTTCAAGCAATATATAGATTACGCTCCAAAAGAATTGCCTAATTTTAGTACTGAAATAAAGCGTATTTCAATGCATGTGTTCTGAATCGCTCGAAACAAATGGTAGTCAAACGCAGCAAGACTTAGGCTATAAAGCTGGCACAGAAAAACTTCCCAACCACTTTTTCCTAAATAAAAAGTGGCTAAAGTATGTAGGTGGGAGTGGGAGTAGGAGTGGCAGGCTCGCTAAATCAAGGCACACTTGAGCACGCATAGCATCCCGTTGTAAGACCACATAACGTGCTGTCCCTGTTCTTGTCACCAGGGTTCTGCTGATCAACCAGAGGCACCACACAGAAGCATCTTCCAAAATTAAGTCGGTAACTAGCCTGACTATCAACCTCATGTCAATAATCGCTAGCTCTGATAAGCCATCGAGAAAATATAAGCCTAGAAAGGGAAGTCTCCGCCGTACAGAGAAGTACAGATAAAGTGGACAAAGGTCTTCTCCTCTTTAGCCAAACCACAGCCACGACAAAAGTCATTCGCAGGTAAGCGCAACCTTTGTGAGTACCAACCCGCAGAGGAGATGCCCCGACGGTCCAGTTTAAACAAATCCCACTTGAGCCAGGTCAATCCGGCAATAAAGCAAACTCACTCTCCACCCAGCCTCTTTCAGGGTACAACGTATACATTCGCCTACTCGCCAGCCTAACGGCTGCAAGAAGTACACCTACTATCCCTTGTGAAAGGATGTCCGAAAGAAGTGTGCCCGCCCTAGCAAGTCCATCAGCAGCACAGTTACCCGGGACATCCCTGTGATTAGGAACCCAGATGGGGTGTTAACAAAATTGTCGTGATAGTATTCCAAAGGAATCATAGCAGTTCCTGACCAGCTCAAAGTTGAAGGTCACACGTGAAAGAGATCTGATCGCCGCCTGGCTATCAGAACAGATATATATATCGTCGGTAGTAGCCCCATTACTGCGGATCTACTCTGAAGCATGGAAAGTGGCCATCACTTCGGCCTGAAACACACTGGAGTAGTCTAAGAGGCGAAGAGAGACTGTCCACTCTCAGTTCTCCAGTCTACTGTATAGACATCCACTGAATCGCTGGGGATGTTAGAGCTAGAGGCTTAATCTTCCTGATTAGATGAAAAATAATCGATATCACCCAGTACCCGGGATTCCTCAAAGTGGCTAAAGTTCTTGCGTATAGAACCTAGCAGTCCTGATACGAATATTGGAGATGACAAGGAAAATTTGTAAGCTGATATCGAATTTTAAAATAATTAAAAAGTTTCAATCACCCTGTTATCGCTGTGAGGAAAAAACAGCAACATCGATTACAAAATCTCATACAAAGTTATTTCATCTGTCGAGAAAAGAAGGAAACGATAAAAGATAGGAGTCTATGATAAGCAGAGACCGCTAATCACTACACCAATATACAAAAGGCGTTGCTTGTAGGCAACGAAAGGTAAAGTCACCATAATTCATCCGAAATCTGCCACGGTAGAGCCATCATCGGCTTAGCTGGAAGACAGAGACTGATAAAGATGCTTTGTGGAAACCATATGTAGTTTTTATTTTTAATTGGTTTTGTTTATTTTGGTCGAGGGCAGAGTATAAGAATTTACACATGTATGAAGCTTCAGAGGCACGCTTGTAAGGGCATTATGGGAGCAAGTATGGGAATTTGTTCCAGACTTACTGCACTGCATATCATATGGGTTCTTAGGGCTGATTAACTGGCCAGGCAGGCGAATTTATGAGCAAATTTTCCATTGGGAACATGTTAGATTATTGATTATGATAAGACGGGCAAGACGCCACTTCAAATCCGGCCAAAGCTGGATCTCAAGCGCACAAAAGATCTGCTGAATCTGCAATGAAGCACACTCAGTGTAGTTGTTGGTGTCCTTACTGGGCATTGTATAAAAGGCACCAATGACAGGCAGCTTAACTGGGTCATCTGGTCAATGATTTCTGAAGAAGCTGCAGGAATGATGAAAAGAAGGAAACAATTGCTCATTATGTGGCAGAAGAAATAGGCACCAGGACTTTAGCCATGCGACTGGGCTTACGGAGCTATCGAACATGGACATTGGTTAAGATTAGTGGTTTTATTATGAGTTCCAGTTGGTGCAAGGTGCAGAGTGTGTAAACAGTCAAATGTGTTGCTTTAGTAAATAGTCAAACTTGTTCCCGCAGTTATGTATGTATGTGTATACGCTAACAGTGCAATGAATATTTCAGTTTCTCATCCCTTAATATATTTATTCTCCGAAAATAAAATCTTGTTTTGGTGTTTGAAAAAAATATTTAAGAAAATATCTGAAATAAAAATTAAAGTTTTATTCATCCATGGAATTAATTTTACTTTTCTTCAGCTTAGAAATATAAATTTTTTAACAATTTTTTTCTTTTTATTTTATATTAAAGCTCTTATTCATGTTATTGCATTGATGGTTATACTGGTATACAGTGCCAAACGAATTGGGATGAATGCTGGTCGGGACCTTGTCAAAACGGTGGTACCTGCATAGATGGTGTAGCCTATTATAATTGTACATGTCCAGATGGATTTTCCGGTAAGTAAAAAACTTTTGTTAACAAACAATAAGAACCCTAATAGGGTGATCGATTATTCGACTTTTTTCAAAAACCGGTTTTCGAATAATTCGAAAAATAGCACATTTTAAAAAACCAGTTTTCGGTTAATAATAATTCAAATCACCGGTTAATCGGTTTTTTCATTTAAATAAAATCGTTCCTAGTTCTGGAAGTGCAGAGCTGGACCACGTCGTTTTAAAAATAAGCAGAAGCTGACGGACAGCTTAAGCTGAAAGTAGCAATCAATACCAACAATAATCCTAACAAATTTCATAAAAACTATGCCAAAACGGTGTGCGGAGGCCATAAAAAACAAAGTTTATTACACAGAGTATTACAAATTACAACTACTCAAGGAGCTAATTTCGTTTCTGTTGTATTTCTTAGTAGAGAATGGAATTACAAGTTTGTTATTATAGTTATAATATTGGTGCCTAAGATAACAAAAGTTAAATATTTTATTTTAGTAATACGAGGGCGGATTGATATTGAAGCTACCTAAGTCGGAAAAAAACATTTTTTTTTAAACCATTCATTGCTCAACATAGTCTCCTTTTAGCTCAATACACTTCGTGAGACGATTTTCCAACTTTTTTCTGCCGTCTGAATAATACGATTTTGGGAACTCCTCAAAATACGCATTAGTTTCGGTAATCACTTCTTCATTTGAGATGAATCTTTTTCCTGCGAGCCATTTTTTTAAGTTTGGAAACAGCAAAAAGTCACTAGGTGCTACATCTGGACTATAAGGTGGATTTTCAACCAACCAATTCGAAGTGACTTCTCGAAGTTTTAGCATCGTTTCTAATGCTGTGTGAACCGGTGCGTTGTCTTGAAAAAAGAGCACTTTTTTCTTGTTTAAATGTGGTCGTTTTTCCTTAATTGCATCAACCAATTGATCCAATAATTCACGATAATACTCTCCTGTGATTGTTGATCCCTTTCAAAGATAATCGATGAGCAATATTCCGTGTGCATCCCAAAATACAGTGGCATAACCTTGCTAGCCGATTTTGCTGTCTTCGCCTTCTTCGGAGCACTTCCACCAGCTTCCATCCATTGCTTCTATCGATTTTTGGTTTCAGGTGTGTAGTGGTGGACCCACGTTTCATCAACAGTTATTAATCTACGCCAAAAATCAGCAGGATTATGCTCTATCATGTCCAAACACCGCTGTGAAGTGATCTGTCGAACTCGTTTTTGGCGGCAAACATTTTGCCGATAGCTTTTTCATATGTGAATGTTCATGCAAAACGTTGAACGTACGTTCATTTGATATGACATTTCAGCAATCTCACGTATTTTGACCCGGCGATCATTCACAACGACATCGAGGATTTTCTTGATATTTTCTTCAGTAACCACCTCTTTTGGCCTTCCTCTTGATGGTATTGTTGCAGTGCTTGTTCGGCCCCGCAATCCAATATTTTACCATATAATCTGCTTTTCTTTTGTCTCTTTCGCCGTTTTGCCTATCAAATAATAGTGTTTAATCACTACACGAAATTCACTTTTTTCCATTTTGCAAGAAACACAAAAGTTGCTTACTTCAAACGACTACAACAAATAAACTAATCGATGAATTTTGCTAAAATTTTAACAGCTGACGTTTGACAGATCGTAATTTCTAAGAAAGAAAAAGTTTTTGTGTTTGTGCTGCCATCTAGCGCTAGGTAGCTTCAATGTCAATCCGCCCTCGTATATGAGTCCTTAATTGCCGCGACAAGAAAACTTGCTTAGATTTCGAGCAGCACTGTATGTAAATTTATGCATTTATGTATTTAATAGTGTGTGTGTCACTGTGGTATGTTGGGTAAGAACTCATCTTCTAATCAAGAAGTCGTCGGTTCAATCCCAGGCCACACCATCTGACAATTTTCAACAGCGATATCACCTCACAGCACTTACGCTGTGAAAAACATCATTAACTAATATATCTGCATTCGGAACCCTCGTTTGTGGGTTTGGGGCCTTTCAATGAGCCTAGTTCATCATTCTCCACACATAAATATCAATATTTATTTATAGAAGACGAGAAAAGGTTATTTTTGCTCAAGAATGCATATCTTTTTCGTTCTACCTTGGTTTCACGTTCTTTGTGAGACGTTCAAGGTTGTCATATATACAAGAATAATAACTAAATTTATACAAATAATTAAACGATGAGCATATTTTCACTTTAAAAAAATATACAAACGTATACAAATTATACTTATTTAAATTAACCGGTTATTCGTGTTAAACGAACCGGTTTATTCGGTATTCGAAAAATGAAGATTTTAAAGAATACGTATTCGTCAAAACCAAAAAAACCGGTTAAAACTGGTCGAATAATAACCATCCGATCTCCCTAAACCCTAAACTATTTATAGGATATATGATATTGATATAAAAATTTTACAGAAATTATATTCCTTGTCATCATTTCCCTGACAACTATACCTTTATTACAATGTTACGATATGGAAGTTATTAATGTCAAATATTGTATTAATCTTATTGCTGATAATTATGATGTAGATTTGATATCATAACAACTTCTGGGAATTTAATAAATAAACAATAACTTTTATTCAAATTCGACAAATTGCCTTACAATAGATACAAAATTAAAGAGAAATAATTATTGAAATCACATAACAGCAACAATAAAGCCCATTCATTTGTTGGAATTTGATTATTTTCGGTTGATTGATTTCTAAGAATTGACTCATTAAAATCGAAAATTACTTATGCAATTGAATTAAATTTAAAAAATTTGAAAAAGAAATGTAGTAAAGCAAATGCTTAAATAGATTGAAAATTATTGAATAATTACTAGGTATTGCAATAGTATAATAGAAAAATTCAATTGAATAAATTTTTAAACATAAAAATTAAATAATAAAATTAAAAACATTTATGTATGTGTGGTAGAGCGACAAAAGTATTTGTACATATGTATGCGACACAGTATAGTATAACTTTTTTTTCTTCGCCACTCCTCTAGGGCGCATATTGGCTTTCCACAAAGCATATAATGCTTTGTTTCAGTTTCTTTAATCAATTTGATATTTCAAGCTAAGTAAAGGGTCTGCCAAATAATTTTTTTTTTTTTTTTT
The DNA here is from genome assembly GCA_023159175.1 of Wohlfahrtia magnifica. NCBI lineage: Eukaryota > Metazoa > Arthropoda > Insecta > Diptera > Sarcophagidae > Wohlfahrtia > Wohlfahrtia magnifica. The sequence continues at coordinate 1,124,382 of JAKWBJ010000052.1, read as the reverse complement.
TTGAAAACGCTATAAAACAAAACTACTGAATATTTTCTCAAATTTCTTTTTTTATTTGAAAGTAAAATCCTTCCGGTTAATAATAGAAAATAATTTCATTCAAATGGCTGCCTTGGCTGGCCATGCAGTAGCCTACACGATCGGTTCAATTTTTAAGCACATTATCGATTGTTTGCAGCTGTATTGCACCATGGCTTCACGAATATTGTCCTATAAAGCGTCAATTGTCTCTGGCTTGTTGGCGTAACACTTATCTTTGACGGCACCCCACAAATAAAAGTCCAACGGTGTCAAATCGCAGCTCCAAGGTGGCCAAACGACATCAGTTTTGCGGCTGATAATGCGATCTTCAAAAACAGGGCGCAAGACATCGAGTGTATGGTAGGTAGCGCCGTCCTGTTGAAACCAAATGTTGCTAATATCCTCCTCTTCAATTTTTGTGAACAAAAATTCGTTCAACATGGCCCGATAACGACCGACATTGACTGTAACGGCCACTCCTTGCTCATTTGCGAATTATGCCTCTGGACCAAAATCCGCACCAAATAGTGACTCGTCTTGGGTGTATCGGCTTTTCAATGTATGCGTGCGGGTTTTCTGTGCCCCAAATGCGACAATTTTGCTTGTTTACATACCCGACAAGATCAAAATGAGCTTTATCTTAAAAGATGATTTTTTTGGCAAAATCGGCATCTTCTGTAAATCGGTCGCAGGCCCACTTAGCGAAGCGAAGTTCAAGCGTATACACAACCATATTCGTTCATCGGAAGGATAAAACTAATTATCTGTCAAATCAGACATGGCCTAAGTGTTACCATTCACGAAATAAGCACTAGTTGAAAAAAAACGTTAGATGGCGGACCCATTAGATGATTCACCCGCTGTAGCTTCCTTCATATGATTTATGTTTTTTTTTGTGTAGTGGTGAAGATCCTTGCTGATTGGTGGTGATCTTTACTTTAGCATTGTATTTTTTTCACAGAAGGTGGCGTGTTTTTCCTGATCATTCGTCTGATGTTTGTCATCATCGCCCGAGGTATGCGAGAAGTGTCAGGGGGGCTTTTTATCTTTATTTTTGGCTAGAGATTTGGGCTTGAATTCCCAGACCGGGAATACGGAATGAGTTTGATCTAAACTGTTATACCGATGGCTCCAAAATGTATGAATGTATCGGTGGTGGTGTTCACGGACCCAACCGAGACTTCTCGATCCCACTAAGAAGATCGCTGAGTATCTTTCAGGCTAAGATCATTGCCCTGGCCATATGTGCGGAGATCATTCTAGACAGTGGAGTCAAAGGTAAGACTATTAATATATTCTTTGGCAGCCAAGATGCCTTAAGGAAACTTGGCTCAAATCGTATGACATCTAGACCGGTTAAATATCCCTACGATACGTTGCAAAGGCTTTCGCTTAGAAATAAGATCGAGTTGTTTTAGATACCGGGACACTGTGGGATAGATTGTAATGAAACAGCGAACGCATTTGCAGGAAAAGGTTCCGTGACAACCCATATTGGTCGAGAAACTCACTATACAGCACCACTTACTACCATCCTTAATCTAATCAAGGATTGGAAAATTTCCAGATGCTTAGAAATACTAAAAGGGGACTTCGCCACTCTAGGACAGTGTGCAATTTAGACGTCACAAGTATGGCGGGACTTAAAACTCTTAACTCAGTTTCTCACATGCCACTGTGGACTAAGAGCTCATCTGCGTAGATCTGGTTGTCACAGATGTGGATGTTTGATGACTGTGTTCACAGGCATCGAAAACAGCGGAACTTATATTACTCGAATATGGGGTTCTTGTAAGGCTTAGATGGAAATGTGCAGATTGACATATGGTTTCACTGGGATTTCAGATCTGCTGGTGTGCATTAGCAAGGCAGCAGATCTGCTGAACAAACTATAACTACCTTGATCAAAAAGTTTTCGGCTTAATCCACATGTGGCAGTCACATCGTTCCGATTTGAGTTTTTTTTTTTTTTTTTTTGTTAAATTGGTACATTTATTGTTGATATTCCCACTAAATCTTAGTGTCATAACTTAACATTTGCAAAAGCTACATCTATCACTATGGGTATTGGCGATTTTTTACAATTTTAGAAACGGCTGCTGAAACACGTTCCTCATAATGGTTTTTTAGCTCGATTGAACAGAAAGAAGTCACAGGAATCCAAATCGTTTTTAAATTTGAATTTTTAATCAAGTAATACGTTTCATTTAGCATATCGTAGGCCAAGCGTATGTATATCAAACGTATGATTAATATTTAATTCCTATTAATATCACTCATACGCCACTAAGCTGCTCTTTGGCAAAAATATTTTTAAAAAATTTTCCCCAAAATAAACGAATTAATTCTGATGTTCTTGTTTAAAGCCAACAAATTTTAAAATAATTTTTTTCTCTTTTTTTTGTTTTTGTTCAACAATTTATTTAATCTACACAATTTAACTCTCTCCGACCACTTGTGATGTTTAAGGCCTCAGGTTGTAGAATGATTTATTTGATTTCTATTTTTTTTTATTTCTTTTTATCTTTTATTTTTTTGTACTTTGTCACCATAATGTTTGCAAATAAATACTGAAAACAAAAGCCTAAATCTTGGCAAAGTCGAGCGTAGTCCCACAAACAAAAGATTCAACATAAATCATAAAAATGCTAAAGTTGTTTTCAAACAAAAGAATATTTTTTTTAAAGCAGAAAAAAATTTATTTTTAATAAAAAGCCATAAACAAAAAACAAAAAAAAATACTCGTCTTTCACTCGATGTGTTTGTGACGCATAGGAAACCATAAAAATTAAACGGAACAAAAACCTGAGCAAAGTGACTGCTGACTGCAGCATGGCAGCAGCATTATAATTTATGCAAAAATACACGAAAAAAAGGCAGCGATTTAACACAAAAAAACAAAGCCATAAGCAAAAGTACTGCGGGGGGAGCTGCATAATCATCATTCAATTTTGAGTTTTCAGCATTTGTGTTTTTGTTGATTTTTTTCTGTTCTGTTTTTTATTCTTTTTTCCTGTAACGCAGCATAAAGGCAAAGAATTTATGCAAGAACCGAAAAAAAAAATAAAATAAAGAATGAAACCTGCGGCAATTGTACTGCTTTGGACGTTCAATGACTTTTTGACCAACATTTGCCGTTTTTGTTCACTTCAGTGCTTCAGTCAGTCTATTTCCCTTTTTTCATTCTTTCTAAAGCTTCTTCGGCTCTCTTTTATTTTAATTTTTTTTTTTTAATATTTCGCCAACATTGTAAACAGCCCATTTGGATTTATGAATTATAAATAAATTGTTTCTTTTCCCTTTTTTCTCTCTACTTTTGGCCTTCTTTTGATTTAATTTCGTTCGATATTCGCTGTTTAATAGAATCAAAGTACTATTATGCTGCTATTTGTAAAAAGAGATGAAGAAAGAGAAGAAAATTTCATAACAAAAGACAGGTGTAATAATAATAAAATCAATTCCTTTTTTCTTCTTATCGCCTATAATCCAAATATATTCTTTTGTAAAAAGGGTAGGAAGTATTAAAAATAAAAGTAATAAATTTGATAACCTTAACCATAATAAAATCATATCAAGATACCAAGTAGTTAAGATTTCACAGGCATATACGTCAATTAAAGGTGTCGGAGATAAAGACTCAACAGCACACTACAGTACTGGTGAAACAAATCATTCAATTTGATTAGGACAACACGAAACAAGCAATTTTTCACCAGCACAGACACGCTATGCGTAAAGTAGTGATTTTGATACTGAAAACAAAAATCTGCTAAGGCCAGGCAAAAATTCTCTTTCCTACTCTATTGCCAATATTTAAGCAACAACTTTTTTCTTCTTACTTTAAATCCTACATACTCTTTCGCAGATGACAGCAACATTTGTCATGCGTATTCTTCTGATCGTAGGTCGAGCCTCTTGAAGATTGTGGCTAAAAGGATGAATAAAAACGACAAGCGACCTGATGAAAACCTCTGAGCGGGGAGCAAACAGGGTCGATTTTAATACACGCAAGACACAGTGTTTTTAATACACAGATGCGGTGGTATGGTGCTATCTGTGTTTATGGGTAAAGTAGATATTGAACAATCGAGTGGCGAAAGAAGCATTCATTCCGCAATTTTTTAAGACGGTGTATGAAATACTTCACACCATCTGATCTTCTTAATATTAACAAGACCTATGTCTGACCCAAATTAGAATATAACTCTCAAGTCAACAACTCTTCAAATTCCATTTTGGCGCTTCTCGACGTCGTACAGGAGAGGGCGAAGATTGTTATTAATGACGGCAGGGTAGCCAACTCTTACGATACATTAGAGCATCGTCGCATTGCGGCGTGTGTTTCAGTGTTCTATCGATACTATAACGGAATGTGTTCTAAGAAAATTGATGAACTAATGATGATTCCTAGTAATCATATATTCTTACATAATACAATAACAGTTTTACATGGATAACTTACTTTTCCTTGAATGCAATTGGTTATTTGCGATGTTTGCAAGCAAATGTTTTCCAATGTATCACCCCTTTAACTTTCTTTCGCGTTTAGACAGAGAAATTTTTTGAATAAAGCAATCTTCTCTTTCTATCCCACCAAGAGGAAAGGAATTTGTGAAAGGAATGTACATATTGTGCAGTTTCCATTCCAAAAATCCATGAATTATGATACGCGTTACAGCCTCATTCTAAAGAAATGGCTTGGGGGAAAGGGATATGACTCCAACGATGAAATCATCTTACAAGCATATATTATATCTTTTTTTTATTTCAGCAATTCTTATTAATTGGGAAAATAAAATGATTTTTTGTTTAGAAACCTGTGTGTTTCATGCAAAAAATTACGAACTTATTATACTGATGTGCAAGCATCTGATAAATAAAAAATTTTATTCAACTACTACCACATAAAAAAAACCGAAATAAATGTGAAAATCGACAAAGGTTTAAAAATTGTATTCAGTCAAAAATCAATAACCTAAATAACTTTAAAAACATGTGAAACACCGGTGGTGCACATAGCAGTCAACTTGTTGATAGTTTTGCTTGGAGTTTGATCATTTATAAATTGATTATAATACTCAATTATATTGATTTTGAGTCGGTCGGTTTATTTACATGTTAGCATTACAAATATAAGCACAAATCCTAATATACGCCAAACATAAACGATAATGTAGGGGATTTATCATAAATCCCTTTAAAGACTTTTGCTTAACGCCAAAAATATATTGTATTACCCCAAATATTAAGCAAATATTAGATAATAAATCAGACAATATATTAAAAAATAAAAAAAAAAACGGGCATTTGTATACATACCTTTGTCAAAAATAAGAAAGAATGCCGTTAAATGAACAAATATTTGACAAAATTTAAGATCTAAAAAGAAAAAACAGATAAATTTAATTAAACATAATGTGTGGCTTATAAAATTCCGTATAAAAAACGAAACTAAAGTTAAAGACTTAATCTTAACCATAACCTTTCAGAAATAATTTTTAATTTTCTAATTCCCCATACAAGCAGCATTCTGATGTATAAAATAATAAGAAAAAAAATTGTGCTTAAATGTGTCTTTATTATCCACTCAATTGTCAAAGGACAATAATTTTCTGTCCATGTTAACTGCAGACGGGAATTGTATTTCGCTTCGTTCTTTTCTTTCAAAAATTACACAATTGCTGACAAATAAATTTCAAATCGAAAACAAGAAAAAAACAACTTTTATTTTCTTTCGCAATTTTATTGTTTGTGGACTTTTAAAACTTAAAGAACAAAAATTTCATATTATTTTTCATTTCAATTTTTTTCCAAACTAAACAGCAACAGAAAAAAAACATGAAAACTCAAGTAGAAAACATTAACGAAATAAAATTTCTTCAAGAAATAAAACAAATTTTGTTAAAAACGAAAGACATTTTTAAAGAAATAAAACTTTCTTGTTTTTATATTTTTAACTGCACAGCGCAATACAATTATTTTGTAGCATCAGCAAAAAAAAAAAAACAAATAATGTTGGCAACAACTTTTTATCAAAAAACAAAAAATTTTTTTCACAAGTTTTTGCTTAAGAAACGAATTTCTTTCCATTTTATACGCTGAAGAGCAAAAATTTTTTGGGTGCTGAGGGTTATTTGTTAAACATCCACGATATTAAGGAAAGAAAAAGTATCGTAAAGATTAATTTGTCAACGTGTGAGTAGAGTTAACAAAACAAAATATTTTTTTCCTTCTCTTTTTTATCAAAAAGAATGAAAAGAAATAGTAAAAAGCCAACGTAGTACAGCAACAGCAGCAGCAGTATCATGTTGTTCTTCTTCGTAAATAAAAGAATAAAAGAATTTCTACAAAACAATAGCGTTGAAACTGTAAAATGTTTAAATAGAAATTGTGGCAACAACAACAACAGTGTTAGTAAAATCTTGGCCAAGTAGTTGCCAAAAAAATATGAAAAAGTTAACAAGAATTGAAATTTTTTATAAATTCTAAGAGTTACCCAAGCAAGCACGGATCTCTACCACTTAGAGGCCAGCCTACAGTAGACTTATGCCCTCCTTAGCCTGAAACATCACCTAATTAATGAAACTGAAATAAGACAAAGGACGCTTTGTGAGAAGCCATATGTTGCCAAGAGGATTGTCGAAAAAGAAATATATTAAGACCATCCGAGAGTGTAGCTTCCTAAATAGTAGGGCACTCACATATTACATATTTGGATGTTCCTAACATTACCCAAAACATGCCAATGGTATCTAAGACTACAGTAACCAATAAATAGACCAGTTAGTACTCTAAGTTCGCCCATGTTGAAAAGTTATATCCTTCCGAGCCAACCATAAGAAACAGAGACAAAGTTCTTCGCCGTTCTCAGTTCATAGGCACATTCCCTAAGCCGATCAGATTTCATCTCAATCGAGTAATCAATCATTTTTCTTGGGTATCCCATCGAAAAATGGCTCAGGCCAGATAAAAATTCTTCGAGCTCATATCACAGAACCCAGATATTGAAACCATGTTGTGACCAAGAGATCAGTAATGAATAACTTTTTTGCCACTCTTACTCATCATGAACTTATAAGTATAAGTGAGTATACATCATTCAAATTCAACTACTCACAATACTGTTGATTCATAAGCATAAGTGGCAATGATATGAATCAAAAGACGTACATGTACTCAGAAAATACTCATAAGTATGAATACTCATGTGTATGACTACACATGTTTATTACTGACTCATGATTAAATAATACTCATGAGTATGAATACTCATGTTCATTATAGTATGAATACTCATGAGTATGTTATGTGTATTATACTCATAAATGTTTCGCATGATAATACTCATAAGTATGAATACTCATGTGTATTATACTCACAAATATTTCGCATCATTAAATAATACTCATGAGTATGAATACTCATGTGTATTCTTGAGTATGAATAAGTATGACTACTCATGTGTATTCTTGAATCATCCGACACATTTATGAGTATTATGATTATTTTCTGAGAAATTAATAACTTCTATGGGTGTGAGTAGCTATGAGTACGAGTACGACTTTTGATTAGCACACATTCATACACATAAGTACTCATGTGTATTCATGAACATAAGTACTGTCTATTCAAAAGAAAAAGAAAACACACAAGCACACAACCTTATAATGTGTATCCAAGTTATACACATTTTGCATCGTCCACGTACAATGAGTGCCGATGACTATGAATCAATAGCGTCATTAATGTTGATAAGTATGAATATGATGAATACTTTACAAGCTGTAGAGTATGACTGCTTATGAGTAGCCATTGCAAGCAGTATGAATGAGTATTGCTTAAAGAACTAATGAATCGTGGTTCGAGTATACTCAAATTTTCAATATTCAATGATGATCATTAAATTCATTGATAGATGTCAGATAGTCCATAACAACCGCTCCATAATAACCGTTAACACATTGGCTACCATGTGCAACACTGGTGGCGGGTGACATTTATGTATGTAAGGCAACTATAATTTTTTATGATCCACATGCGGCCTGCTTGCCAAGTGAACTAATTGAAAAAAAAAGAAAATTTTTTTTTTGCGAATTTCACTACGTTTTTTTTAACTTTCTTAACGTTCAGAGATAGAAACTTTTTTAAAAAATTTTCTTCCTTTTTTTATATATTATTTACAGGTATTCTGTTCTTAATTATTTAACTTCCATTAAATTAAAGACTTTTAAGACTTTCACTTACCTTTCACTACTTTTTCAGATCCCCTTAAAAGAAATTCAGAGCAGCCTTTATTACAAAAAAAAAAAAAAACATTTTTGTTTAAAAGAAACACTTTAAAAGTTATTCATCTTTCTCTGTTTCAGGGACACCCTTAATTGAGCCAATTCAAATACAAATACATACTCGTATGTATATGTATAACACTCGAATATTTACGTGTGCGTGTATGTCGCACACACACACACTTAAGCCTTTACACAGACAAAAAAGGCACTTGTACGAGTATCTCTTTACAAAAGAAAACATTTCAAGGTTGAATCATAATTTAAACACTTACGTAGACTTTTCAAGTGCTTTTTTGTTTGTAGTTGTTGTTGTACGAGTATGTTTATTTATTGTTTTATTATTGTATCTGATGTTGTTGTTGCTGTAGTTATTTGTATGATGTTTCATCGTCTCTTCTAAATTTTAATTTTTTTTTTTTTTTTTTTTTTTTTGTTGAGAAGAATTTTCTTCTTTAAAAAAAAGTGCGAAAAAATGGGTCAGTAAACAGTGTTAAAGATGACAAGACAAAAAGTAAAAAAGAAAAAAATATTGAAAAAAGGAGCGTAGGACAGAGAGAATTTTTTAAATCTACTCAATAAAACAACGTGAAAGTTGAAAATTCCTTAAGTATTGTTGTTTAATAAAAATAAAAAAGAATTAAATATGAAGTATACGTTGAGGATTTAGACATATGAGGCGTATGATTGTTATTTAATGCAAGCGAATCAATTATAAGCCGCTTAAACAATAAATAAGAGGTCTCAGTTTTAGCTGTAGCCGTCAACAGTACTGCCACAACTTCAGATTTTTTGTAATCAAATTTCTACAAAAAATAACCAAAATTTTATCCTTTTACATATGGATATAAACTGATCAAAAAACCTTGGTACAGTATTTGATGAGACTTATTCTCCTATTTGTGCTGAACATTTGAATTACATATGTATTAGCAAAATTTGCACACTAGAAAATATCTTTCTCTCATATGAAGACGTTTGGTTGTGATGAGGTTTTAAAATTTATTTGTTAATAATTTTAGCTCAGTAAGAGATGTCTTAATGAATCGCTAAATACCCGAACGAAACAATGGCGTTGAACTGAAATAAGTCTGGCATTCATTCTCACTCATCCACTGAACGAAATAGTATAGGGTCCGCCATCTAACGTTTTTTTTCAACTAGTGCTTATTTCGTGAATGGTAACACTTAGCTCATGTCTGATTTAACAGATAATTAATTTTATCCTTCCGCTAACCGAATATCATTGTGTATACGCTTGAACAACGCTGGGAATTTGGGCCTTCGATCGACTTACAGAACATGCCGATTTTGCCAAAAAAATCATCTTTTCAGATGAAGCTCATTTTGATCTTGGCGGGTATGTAAAAAAGCAAAATTGTCGCATTTGGGGCACAGAAAACCCGCACATATAGATTGAAAAGCCGATACACCCAGGACGAGTCACAGTTTGGTACGGATTTTGGTCCAGAGGCATAATTGGGCCATTTTTCTTCGAAAATGAGCAAGTAGTGGCCGTTACAGTCAATGGCGATCGTTATCGGGCCATGTTGAACAAATTTTTGTTCACAAAAATTGAAGAGGAGGATATTAGCAACATTTGGTTTCAACAGGACGGCGCTACGTGCCACACAGCCGAAGCTACACTCTATGTTTTGCGCCCTGTTTTTGAAGATCGCATTATCAGCCGCAGAGCTGATGTCGTTTGGCCACCTCAGAGCTGCGATTTGACATCGTAGGACTATTATTTGTGGGCTGCCGTCAAAGATATGTGTTACGCCAACAAGCCAGAGGCAATCGATGCTTCAAAGGACAATATTCGTGAAGCCATTGGTGAAATACAGCTGCACACAATCGATAATGTGCCTAAAAATTGCACCGAACGTGTAGACTACTGCATGGCCAGCCGAGGCAGCCATTTGAATGAAATTATTTTCCATTATTAACCGGAAGGATTGTACTTTTAAATAAAAAAGAAATTTGAGAAAATATTCAGTAGTTTTTTTATAGCATTTTCAAAAAAAAAATTAGTTGGCGGACCCTATATAAAGAACGAAGTATTTTCCTTTGATTTCTTACCAAAGCTTATCCTGAATATGTCTCTCAGCCCAATTTATGCAGTTCGGAAGTGATGATTTTGACATGAAAAAGAAAGGCCACCCAAGTAAGACAAAAATGTTCGGAGATGATGAGTTAAAAGCATTACTCTATGAAGCATTACATTTGGAAGCAGAAGGATTCACCAAAAAGCAATGGAATTGAGTATTGCATGAGTAAATGCCGAGAGATGTTGAAATCTGAAATTTCATGTCAGAATTGTAGCTGGAAAGTTATAAAAAAAAGTTGGCGATGATTACTGGCGATGAAAAATAGATCTATTGGTACAACAATCGGCCAAAGGTCCCAAGATCAGATGAAATTATTTATAATCTAGACCTTGCTTCGATCGTTTAAAGAAATCATTATCTTCTTATTCTTTTACTTCGAACAAAAAGTAACTAAAAGGGAAAAAAGTACACATCTTCCCATCAAAAGTTACCAATTCTGTTTAAAAATAACCAAAACGGTAACACTGGTTGTCTACTAGTCGATATAAATCACAAACCGGTTTTCGAATCCTTAAAAAACCATATTTTCAAGAACCGTTTTTAGGCTGTTTTACTTAAAAAATCAGTTTCTCAGTTTTTTTATTTTTGCTTTTTCTTACAATTTTAGCTTAAAAACCAACCAAAACCCCACATTTTAAAGTTAACACTGAACTCGAATAAGTATAAGTTTAAAGCATAATGTTGTTACGAAAATGAACACCTAAAAATACACCAGCATTTAAATCTATAAACTTTATTACAGAAGTTATTGTATTGATGATTCTATGGTTGATGTCAAGGCTAAGATTACCCTGTCAAGGCTGTATTCATTTGAACAGTGCCACCAATACCACTATAAGTCAGATATGTAATTCATATCTTAACGGCAACTGAATAGTAGGTTGCGTAATGCGCTAGAGTATTCAAAACTCATGTTAATTAACTATAAAAGCCATGACATTCTTCTTAGCCAGTCAGTTATAATTTAGCAGTCATAGAGTAAAGTTGTACAAAAAGCTGATTACTAAATAAATTTGTGTATTAAGTTGAGTTAAATAAGTTGGACATTGTTTGTAAAAATAATTTGGAAATAAAAACTTTGTGAAACAATAAATTTGCTTCGTTTATTTTGTTTTACGCAACTTAAAAAACTCAGACGTTTTCAAAAGGTTAAAACGTAACAATATTATAGAGGAGAATTAATTTTTAAAGTTATTGCATTTTCCCATGTTTTTCATAAATAATAAACACTTAACAAACTCATCAGTTTCATATTAATCATCTTTTTTCTAAATAAAAAGAGATTTTAGATAAGCTCTTGCCATTTTTGGACTTTTATGAGGGGAATTAAGAAAAATCCATCTTCAGTAACAAATTACGTTAATGTTTCAGCAGTTGTTTCGTTTTTATTTTGTCATATGTGAGGAAACGTATGAGACTCTATTCGTGGAAATACTGCTTGCGATGTGTTAAGATTAGGTTCAGCTTTAATTTTTACCTTATGACAATTTTTTAAATCATTTAAGAGGGAGGAAGTTAATAACAGCTGGGAGGAAGGCACTTACCAACGACAGATGTAATAAAAGACGTAAAAGGTGTTGATATCTTTTCCACCAGAGAGCAGAGAACGTTTGCGAGATTTGTTGAATTTCCCGATACAGTACCGAGTATACCCCGAATTTCGAAGAGAAGGGAAATTTCGACCGTATCCCCAACATTCTCTGTTTAATCTTGAGAACTTGAGGGCTCCCGGTACCGGCAGATTTATTAAAATATGGTGGCAAGGGTGTAGTAGTTACAATTCCGAAAACAAGACACCTCAGGCTATATAATAAACGGAGGGATATAACGCTGCTGAATTCAGTTAATAAAGTATTATCAACCACGACACTAAATCGCATATTTCCAACAGTGGGCATCATCTTTCGCACCTTCTATACCGTATCCAGTCCAGCACAGTGGAATATGCTAAGCAGCAAGGGCATATCGTCGAAAATTATAAACCTAATCCGCGAGCTGTATACGGATGCACAGAGCTGAGTACGATATTGAGGATGAATGTGCCTCCTTCGAGATGAGCAGAGGACTAAAACAGGGCTGTGTTCTATCTCCTACACTATTTTTACTGCTATTGGACTGTGTGGTCCAGAATACAGACGCCGAGTTAACATATGGCATCCGCTGGAACAAGAGAGAACTCCTGTATGACATAGACTACGCAGATGATGTTCGTTTGTTTGCTCACCGTTTTGAGGATATTCAGAGGAAACTCAGCACCCTAATCGAAAATGCCAAAAAAGTCGGGCTGCATAATAATGCAGGAAAAAACAAAATAATTCGTATTGCCACTAGCAACACCTCTCTTCTCATACTTGAGGGGTAGACAATACAAGATGTGCAAGTTTTCTCATATCTGGGCTGTAAAAATGGTGGTTCTAATGAGAATATTGCGGTCCGAATAAACAAAGCCCGAAATGCATTTCAATCTGTGCATAGAATATGGCGTGTAGAGAATGTTTCAACTGATAAAAAACCCAAGATCTTTGATAGCAGCGTGAAATCAACACTTCTTATGGATTATACCACTTGGAGCTCAACTCAAAATTTTCGAAGAAGACTGCAAACGTTCCACAAATTGAGGCAAATTCTTCGCATCTTTTGGCCAAATTGAGTCACAAATGATTAATAGCTGTCGTTGGCTAACCATAGGCAACATTGAGTAGGCCCATTGAATACTGTTACGTTTTAGCCTTTTTATGACGTTTGAGTTCTTTAAAATTGCGTCAAAATGAAATAAACACCACTTTGTTGTTGTTTTACAGTTTTTATTTTCTCACTTTATCTTTATACAGCTTGTCGTAATACAGCAACTTAATATTCGTTTATACAATACTTTTATTTACGCCTAAACACGACCTTATTTTATGACAACAAAACGATAACTAGCTAACTAAAGCACAAGGCGCCAGCTTTTATATACAATTTAAATTACTTTCGAATGTTATTGTTCTTCCTACAACATTCGACTTATTTTTTTTTTCTCTTGAGACCAGCACTCAGGGGATAACACTACTCAGCAGTGCATTGTGCTGGTACTAGGAAAATAGATTATGGGAAGGAGGATGGATAGAGTAGTGTCTATGGACGTTCGATTTAAATTTGTTCATGTCGTAAGTGGCAGGAAGCACATTCACAAGAAGATTGTTCCACAAACGAACAGTGCGACCAAAGAACGAATTCTCCCTATAACGAGTTTTGCGATTCACTGGACAATCAACTACAAAGGGATGCGCTTTACCAGAAATACGAGTATACGCAAATATATATGATTACCAGGAATTAGTTCCTTAATTTCGTTAGAACACATTCCGTTATAGTACCGACCAATGAAACACACGCCACATTGCGGCGATGCTCTAATGAATCGATAGAGTTGGTTACCCTACCGTCATTAATAAGACTCCTCGCCCGGTCGAAAAGCTCCAAAACAGACTTTGAAGAGTTGTTGACTTTGAGAGTTGTATTCTAATTTGGGTCGGACATAGGCCTTGTTAATATTAAGAAGATCAGATGGTGTGAAGTATTTCATACACCGTCTTAAAAAACTGAGGAATGAATGCTTCTTTCGACACTCGATTGTTCAATATCTACTTTACCCATAGACACAGATAGCACCATACCACCACGTCTGTGTATTAAAAACACTGTGTCTTGCGTGTTTAAAATCGACTCTGTTTGCACTACCCCGCTCAGATGTTTTCACCAGGTCGCTTGTCGTTTTTATTCATCCTTTAAGCCACAATCTCCAAGAGGCTCGGGCTACGATCAAAAGAATACGAATAACAAATGTAGCTGTCATCTACAAAAGAGTAAATAGGATTAGAAGTGAGAAAAAGAAAGTCGTTAAGAAATATTAGAAATAGAGTTGGAGAAAGAAGAGAGCCTTGCAGTACCCCTGAATTTATCTTGAATTCGTCGGATGAGATCCCATCTATAACCGCTCTTATAGTGCTATTTCTGAGAAAGCTCGATATGAATCGAGAAAAGTGACTACCGACACCAAAAGCAATAAGTTTGGATATGAGAGCCTCGTGCCAGACTCTGTCAAATGCCTTGGAAATAACAGGACCAATACTTTACTCTCACCAAATCCATGAATGGACCTATTCCACCTTTCAGAGAGTAGCGCCAGCAGATCACCAGTGGAGCGGCTCTTACGGAAACCGTATTGGCGATCGCTCAGCAAATGTTGGATTCTAAATATTTCACAAGGTGATGAATAATCATACTCTCCATGAATTTGGAAAGTGCCGAACAAGCTGCTATTGGGTAGTAGCTTTTAGGGTTACTAGCCTCTCCCATTTTAGGGATTGGCGTTACATTGGCAATCTTCCAGCAAGATGGAAAAACACCAGCACGATAAGACGCACTGAAAGGATTGGCCAATGGACGCGTAGGCGTCAAAGAGCACTGCTTCAGGACCAGCGCTGGAATGCCATCCGGCCCAGAAGACTTATTAACGTAGAGATTTGCAAGAACATTTTTCCGTTAATTCAAATGTAACACAAAAAAATGGTCGAATTGGCAGTGCTGCCAAATACACAAATAAGTATGGCATTGACAGAATACCACATCAATACCAAATATACCAAAACCCCATAATACAGTTTTAAAGGCGCTGATGTGGTGTATTTTCTTTTTAGGCATTTTTATTTTTGTAACCATACGAAATCCACAGGGGTAAAAAAAAACCGTTATAATAGATAAAAACTGGTTTTTCCATTAATTCAAACAGCGGTTGTGACAACTCTAGTTTTAACTTAATTCAAGAATAAATTAATTTTATATTTCGAGAATTTTATTACAAGAAAAAAAAATTTTTTTAATTTAAATTTGTTTTCAGTTTTTAAAAAATTAAAAAATTGTAATTCATTTAACAGCATTTCTTAGTTCGTTCACATAATAAGCCAATTACGTTTTCAAAATTAAATTTAACAAAATATTACTTTTATAGCTAAAACCTCAAAGGCATAAGCAAAGATAAAGAAACTTTAATTTAAAATCAAGATTAAAATTTTATATAAAAAATTCTTAATTATTTTTTATATATTTTTTTTAAATTTTCCTTTTATTTTGTATTTATTTCTTTCATAAAGTCGATGCTCATTTTTCTGAAATTCAGCATTTCTTTGTATTTTTTTTTTTTATTTTTTTTCTTCCTCCCTCCTTGATAAATGAATGAACAATTCAATTCAATAACCAGAAAAATATTTTCTTATTCCGATTTATTTATGGAGATATTTTTCATTTTTTTCGTACCCTTTCTCACTCTTCTACCTTTTGCCATTATCATTTCACATCTTTTTTGGTTATTTCCTGTGATTTTTCTTGTTCTTTTGATTTTCCTTTTTTTTATTAAAATTTTTGTATTTATGTAGTTGATCACTTACTAGCGTAGTGAATACACCAAATATGTTTGAGTATGAAAGAGAGAAGAATTCAAAATTGTTTCTGTTATAGGTGAGGATATAGAAACAGTGTTGCCAATTGTGCAGATTTATCTATATTTTGCAGTTTTTTGAAGTTTTGAGCAGTTTTGCAGTTTTTTGGTTAAAAAATCAGTTCTTTTGTTAATTGTGCTGGTTTTGCAATTTTTAACGTTTCAGTTTTTTACTTCCAATTTCGTTAATTTAACTACAGTTTCCGAAGTAAGAATAGCGTTACAATTGCTTAATATAACAGTGGTGCGGCTTATTCGTACCTTTTTTAATGCGATAATGTAATTATCCATTTTTTGACCATTGATCATAAAGAAGGAGAGTCTTCACACAGTGTGTGATACTCAAATTTATGTCTAAAGTGGGTGATACATTGGCAAATATTTGTTTGCGAACATGACAAATAGCCAATCGCTTACATAGATAACTTACTTTACCTTGAATGCGATTGGCTATTTGCGCAAACATACACGAGGCTTGCAAACAAATGTTTGCCAATGTATCACCCCCTTAAAACCGCTGATACTTTGGCAAACATTTGTTTGCAAATTTCGTGTATATTTGCCAACGTATCAGAGGTTTTAAGGGGTTGATACATTGGCAAACATTTGTGTGCAAACATCACAAATAGCCAATCGCATACATGGATAACAACAACATACGTTTGCAAACAAATGTTTGCCAATGTATCACCCCCTTAAAATCGCTAATACATTGGCAAATATTTATTTGCAAACCTCGCGTATGTTTACCAATTTATCAGCTAATACATTGGCAAATATTTATTTGCAAACCTCGTGTATGTTTACCAATGTATCAGCTAATACATTGGCAAACATTTGTTTGCAAACCTCGTGTATGTCTACCAATGTATCAGCGGTTTTTAGAGGATGATACATAGGCAAACATTTGTTTGCCAACATCGCAAATAACCAATCGCATACATGAATAACTTACTTTACCTAAAATGCGATTGGTTATTTGCGATGTTTGCAAGCAAATGTTTGTCAATGTATCAGCGGTTTTAGAGTGAGTATCACACACTGTGTGAAGACACGAGGTTTGCAAACAAATGCTTGCCAATGTATCAGCGGTTTTAAAGAGGTGATACATTGGCAAACGTTTGTTTGCACACCTCGTGTATGTATGTGAGAAAAATAAAAATAGCCAATCGCATATATGGAGAACTTACACACAACGTATGCGTGACGTGACTATTTTTTTTTTACCTTTCACGCATACATACATGATGCCTGCAAGCAAGTGTTTGCCAATATATCAGCGGTTAAAGAAAAATTTGTTTTTTTGCTAAAAGAACAGTGGGTTTACATTATATAATTCGTAAATACAGCTAACGAATATCCCCCATCCGTACCCACTTGCGTAATAATTTGATCCCTATGTTTTTTTGCCAAAAAATGCGCAGATTAAAAAAGTTTTAGCTTCACTTAAAGGTAATATTGCGAAATTCAAAACTTTTTAGTTTATTCTCTAAACGGAACCGATTTTGAGTTACGCGAATATATGTTGTTTAACCTCCCCCATTTTCGATATAACCCCATATCTCGAAAACAAGAGCTAACATAATAAAAGGTTGGAACCACTGGATTCAGCGAACTCCAATTTATTATACCCGCTGGGGGCCACGCTTGTCGGGAAAAAAATGTGTTAGTTTCGAACATATCATATCATTTATGTACAGTGTGCTTTTTATAGAGGTATAGAACTTTAAGTTGGAATTACTTTCCAATATGGCAACCGATTTTACAGCTATCAAGTGATTTATTCTCAGTTTGGTTCGGCAATTCATCATGAACAGACTCACGCCCGGCGTAGATTCGTCGAATGGGTTCAAAACGAGATTACCGTTGTTTACGATTTTCATAAGCGAATTTTGTTTAGCGATGAAGCGCACTTATAATTGAATGGCCACGTCAACAAACAAAACTGCCGGATTTGGAGTGAAGGTAATCCTCAAGTGTATGTGGAAACACCGTTACATCCAGAAAAACTGACTGTTTGGTGCGCTTTATGGGCTGGTGGAATCATTGGTCCGTACTTTTTCAAAAACGATGGTGTCCAGAATGTTACAGTCAATGGTGATCGGTATAGAGCCATAATTACTACCTTTTTCATTCCTGAATTGAATAACCATGATGTCCAGAAGATGTGGTTTCAACAAAGCGGCGCAACATATCACACAACTCGTGCCACAATAGATTTATTGAAAGACACGTTTGGTGACCGCCTAATTTCACGTTTTGGACCTGTGAATTGACCTCCAAAATCTTGTGATTTAACACCGCTAGACTACTTTCTGTGGGGCTATGTAAAGTCATTGGTCTATGCGGTAAAGCCACAAACGCTTGACAACATTCGCTGTATTATTGCCGATATACGGCCACAAATGTTGAAAAAAGTCAACGAAAATTTGACGTCCAGATTGGACTACATACGCGCCAGCCGTGGCAGTCATACGCCAGAAATCATATTTAAAATATAAGGCCACAAGTTTATCTTTCGGATAAATAAAATTCATGTCAATCGAATAATCCATCGTTGTTTTATTGCAACTTGAAGTTCTATACCTCTATAAAAAACACCCTTTATATCGAACTTAATTTGGTGTGAATAAAAAATACACTATGAAATCGAGTGAAATGGAAATCAAATGGAGCTTCAAATTGCTAGAATTTTCATTTTTTTATATTTTTTTTTTTTTTTTTTATTAATTCACTTAATTACCTTTCAAATAACTTCTTTGGTTATCAAAAGTTTAAAATAATTGGCCCATTTGGTTTGATTTGCCTTTAAAAAGTTTAATCGTTTTCGGTTTACAGAACGTACCTAATGCGGGTATACGTATATTTTTTCTTACTTTTATAAGTATGTGCAGTTTTTCATTTGAAAATCGGTTTTTTTCTTTTATATTTTCAGTTTTTCTAAAAAAAAATTATGGCAACACTGTACTTCGTTTGCATTGCTATTCTCCATATGAGGCATTACAATGTAAAAATATTTTTCAAATTTGTATTTTTTGTTGTAATAAGTGTGTTATTATCATATCTCTGGTTCACTCATTTTTTCTTCTTTTTGTTTAAAAATTTATTTTCTTTTCTCTCTGTCTGCTTATTTATGCATTTAATTATGAAATTTTTCTGTTTCTGTAGACCATAACAATGGGAAGTAAGCCTTAACAAGAATTTGCTGAAACAAGAAAGTTTTAAGTAATGCAGATGGAAAAAATTGCAGCCTTTTTCCAAAAATAAATCAAATAAAATAACGGGTGATTTTTTTTAACTGTTTGGATTTTTGAATTGAAAAGGACCCAGAAAATGTACAAAATTGAATGAAATATAAGACTGAAAGGTCTCGCGTCTAACAAACCAAACACTTTTTTTGTTGTTCAAAATTAACTTTATTTAACAACGTAATTACGATCAAGAGCAACGAAATCTATCCAGCGTTGCATTAACATTTCAATGCCACTTTTGTAGAACGATTTATTTTTTGCGTCAGAATAGGCCTTCGTTTCAGTAATAACCTCTTCGTTCGCATTTCTTTTTTAGGTCAGCCAGTAGTTGCTGGAAGCCAAATCTGATGAATACGGTGGCTGTGGGAGCAACTGGTAGTTCAATTCATGTAGTTTTGATTGTGTTATCTTTGCCAGATGTGGTCGTTTCTTTGCCATTTCGGCCTTAAACTGCTCCAATAATGCTACATAATATTCAGTATCGATGATATTTCTCTTCTCAAGATAGTCGATGAATATTACTCCACGCACATACCTAAATATCGAGAGCATATAATATCCAGCCGATTGTTGTACTTTAGGTTGCTTTGGACGAGGTTCACCAGTTGATGTCCACTCAGATGACAATCGTTTTGATTCCGAAATGAAGTGAGGGATCCATGTTACATTCATTGCCACTTATCAACGCAAAAATTTCAGTTTGTCACGTTGAAACATGGCCAAACACTGCTCAGAATCATTAACACGTTCTTGTTTTTGGTTAGCAATGAGCAAACGTGGCAGCCACTTTGAACAGAGCTTTCTCATAGTAAAATGCTCATGAAATATAAAGCCAACACGCTCTTTCGATATATTTACGATGTCAGCTAACGCACGCAACTTCACTTTTCGATTTTGTGTCTTTAAGGCCACTTTTGTAGTCAGCTAACCAACGTTTTATTGTTGTTTCTGATGGAACGGAGGCACCATAACACTTTTAAAACCATTACTCTGCTTAAACGGTATTTTTCACCATCAGGAAGCAGTGTAGAATTAAACCACGAAATTGTTTTTGATCCAGTGTTCGGGAAATAACAAAACTAGCGTCACTCTTAGCACAATAATTCATAAACTAATTAATAAAATATCAGGAAATTTTAACAGCTATTTTTTGAAGGTTAGCACTAACAGAAAAAGATGTGAATGTGTTAGGCCCGGGACTTTTCAGTCTATGTATTAACTCGCGGTAGGCGATCTTACTTTTTTCAGCTTTTCCGGCCGTTATCTTACCAATGCCACCTGTAATGTTATCTTTTAGGACTGGAATAGTGGCTGGCCTGTGCACGAAAGACTTCGCGTAACCACACAATAGTTTCATGGTATCGCGTACCGTGTGTATTTCAAAAAAAAATCATCTGGTACTTTGCTCTATTGAATATAATGTTGAAATTTTCATAGCCCTTGAAGAACTATGGCACCAAACATTGTATCTTTCAGCAAGCATTGTCAGCTCTTGAACTGCCTCTGGCTGCTCTTGATACCAAGTTCAGCAATTCTGTTTGTTAACGTATCCAGTGAGTCAAAAATAAGCTCCGTTGCTGAAGATAATTTTTCTATAGAAACGCCTTTCTCACACAGCACGTTTTTGATAATAATTTCAATGATTTGCAAGCGTTGTTCGTTTGTTACTCTATTCAAAAGTCTTACACTGAAAAACCAAACAGCAAAAATACTCTCCGCCCCTTTATAACTATCTTCACTGAATTGGTTGATGTAGTTTAAGTTTATGTCATGTTCATACGAAATTTCGAATTGCTTCATTCGCTATTTAAATTACTATATGAATTACCCTGTTCACACAGTATTGTGATTGCATTTCTTACGATGGTATTTCTTCTTATGAATTTTATTTGTTGTCTTGTTACCCAGTGGCGTATTTGAGCTACATTATCACAATGATTTTTTCATTAACGAAACATGGTCTTAACAACAGTGTCAAATCGAAATTTTTATGAAATTATCGTTTTTGATGAATCCTCGTGACAATAACAGAAACAAAGGTAGCACTGTTTGATAAACTCATTGTAATGTCACCATAGTAAAATAAGCTGAAATTTGGCGACATTATGTGTTATGGGTCGACTATATGCTGAAAATTAGCGACATTGTCTGTTATGAGTTTTACAAGCTAAACGATGCACATTTTTGTCTGCTACACCTCCCCGTTACCGAATAAACCACTAAGGAATCTCGATGATATTGTCTATCAGGACTCACTAATAAACGAACGCCTGCAAGACTAAATCAACTTCCGTCATTTATGACAATTGGGATAATTACTTTAAAAAGTTATATATGACACCAAAGAAAATTCATTGTTAGTCATCGATGATTTACTTATTTAAGCTCAAAATGGTCTTTATCTCTGACTAAACATGGGATCTACCAAACAGCAGACATGGTTAAAATCTTTGCATTTCGCATAATAACATGCAAAATCTTGATCACTAGTAGAAACTCTATACACTGCAAGCAGCCCCTGTCGACGAAGACAGACAATGATGAAGACAGTTCTTGGAGCCTGTTATTATAAAAGACGAGTGTACAAATTATCTGCAACTGAATAACACTCTTTGCTAGACAGAATATATCGCCGGCTCAGCTGGATTAGCATTAAAATCTTAGGATGGAACAACATTCAACTCGAGCTACTAGATGCAGCTCCGAAAACCAATGTAATGCACTGAAAAAAGGAGTGATAACGCAAATCATCACTCACATTATAAACAAACTTTTCTCGGAGGCTTTCAAGCCGGTGCTACGCGATAAATAAACAGGATTCCGTCTACACTGTTCAGGGTCAGCTTAAATAAACAGCCTTTAAAACATTATTGAGCAGTTGTTTTAAATGATTTCGCACTCGACTATTTGGAACGCAATGGCCTGCATAGGGACCCCTGGGAGTAATGTGTTGCGATGTTAATTGTAAATAAAACAAAAGGTTTTCAGAGAATTATCTTCATATTTTTTTATTATGATAGAAGGATCTATGACAATTATGGATGACACAAATAATCGGCCAAATGGTAGCCATGACCTCGGTGGCATACTTCGATCTATCGGTCCACATTTTCAATGGCTCTGACACATAATTGAGGATCTATGTCGTTTTCATCTTTTAGCTCTTGAATTGTTCTTGGTTTATTGACGTTTTTCTTTTAAATATCCCTACAGAAAGAAGTCCAACGGTGTCGAATCACGTGATTGTGGCGGCCAATTAATATCGCCACGACATGAGATAACACTATTGAATTTCTCTCGCAAAAGTGCCACTGTTTCGTCGGCAGCGTGGCAAATGGCACCATCCATATCCTCAATTTCTGGCAACAAGAAGTTCGCTATCATCTCGTGATAGCGAACATCATTCACAGTAACTGCTTGGACGGCCCGATAACGCCACCAGCCCATAAGCCGCACCAAGCAGTCAATATTTGTGGATGCATTGTCTTTTCAGCAATCACCGTAAATTCTCATTTGTCCAACTACGGCAATTCTGCTTGTTAACGAAACCACTGAGGTGGAAAACAAAATCACGAAGTGCACGAAATATATTTTGAGTTGATCGACCATTTTCTTAAAAGGCTTCAACAATTTTAACAAACTGCTCAATTGTGTACCCTTTCATGGTTGAATTTGTCAAATACTGAAACTAAGAAATGTTAAATTAAGTTGGGCAAAAAACTTGACGCTAAGCTGTGACTCACAATTAACATCGTGCTTAATGGTTGTATTTACCTTTATATTGTTACGAAAATGAAAACGCTGAAGAGAAAATTCACCACATCAGCGATTTATTGTGTGATTTTTAGCTTGTGTCAAGGCTTAATAACTGCAAAAATTACTTTTACTTATTAAAGAGTACTGCCGCCTGACTGCTTAACGGCGTTGCGAGCTCGTTTCTTTTTGGGATATTTTGGTTTTACATTTGAATTTACCGTAAATAAATCGAAATTTGTAGCAACTACAAGAACATTCGAAATTTATAATGAAGAACTATAAAAGGTGTCGAGTTGGTTATCATTTGGCTGTCAATAAGTTAAGTCTGTTTAGGCGCAAATAAAAAGTGTTGTAGAAGTGAATTTGCTGTATTAAGACATAGTGTATAAATGTTACAATGGAGTTTTAAAAAAATAGACAAATTGTGAAACAACGTCAAGTAGTGTTTTATTTTATTTGAGTGTAATATAAACGAACTCAAACGTTTTAAAAAGTTTAAAAATTAACAATATGAATTCTTAGCACAGACATGAACCATTTGAGTCCGTTAAATAAACCTGCCCTAATTTATAAAATGAAATTAATTTATTATTGAATTTTACTTTTATCTACATAAAGGGTCGCCAAATAAACTTTTTTTTTTGAAAATGCTATAAAAAAATTACTGAATATTTTCTCAAATTTCTTTTTTTATTTGAAAGTACAATCCTTCCGGTTAATAACGGAAAATAATTTCATTTAAATGGCTGCCTCGGCTGGCCATGCAGTAGCCTACACGATCGGTTCAATTTTTAAGCACATTATCGATTGTGTGCAGCTGTATTTCACCAATGGCTTCACGAATATTGTCTCTTAAAGCATCAATTGTCTCTGGCTTGTTGGCGTAACACTTATCTTTGACGGCACCCCACAAATAATAGTCCAACGGTGTCAAATCGCAGCTCCAAGCGACATCAGCTCTGCGGCTGATAATTCGATCTTCAAAACAGGGCGCAAAACGTCAAGTGTAGCTTCAGCTGTGTGGCACATAGCACCCTCCTGTTGAAACCAAATGTTGCTAATATCCTCCGCTTCAATTTTTGTGAACCAAAATTCATTCAACATGGCCCGATAACGTTTGCCATTGACTATAACGGCCACTCCTTGCTCCTTTTCGAAGAAAAATGACCCAATTATGCCTCTGGACCAAAATTCGCACCAAACAGTGACTCGTCTTGGGTGTATCGGCTTTTTAATGTATGCGTGCGGGTTTTCTGTGCCCCAAATGCGACAATTTTGCTTGTTTACATACCCGCCAAGATCAAAATGAGCTTCATCTGAACACATCACACACATTCTGCAACATTACCATGATTTTCAAAGTAATGTGGCAATATTTCCCAGCGTTGTTCAAACGTATACACAACCATATTCGTTCAGCGGAAGGATAAAACTAATTATCTGTCAAATCGGACATGAGCTAAGTGTTACCATTCACGAAATAAGCACTAGTTGAAAAACAAGCGTTAGATGGCGGACCCTTTATAAGCACACAACCAACCAAGCCTATTTGAGGTCATACTCGTATTTGACTAATCGCTGCTACACAAAAACTGTTGCTAAAAGTGTGTTGCACAAATCATCTAAGATTTAATACAATTATAGCGCTTGTAAGCTAAACATAGTTTTATAAAATGAATGTATTTCTTTAGTAATATCATCCATATTCTTAGGTATTAAAAGCAGTTACTTTTTCTCTTATTTAATACTTTCAGATAAAGTTTCTTTTTTATTATCAATTTTGTTGTTTCCTCTTCATTTGAATTGTAAATTTATGAAGAAGAGCCAAAGCTACGGTGTATTTTTATGTTAAAAAAAAGAGATAAATTTCGATTTTTTTCCTTAATACTTTTAAGTCATTTTCTACCCTCTCACTCTCTTTTTTGGATTCAATATGCAGATTTATGTTTTTGCATTAATTAATCGTTTAGTTTTCCTTTCCTTTTCTGTTATCATTTGGTAGTTTATTGTTGCTTTTAAAACATTTTTTGATGGTACTTGTACTTGAGAGGATAAAATGTAAGGAATGGAAATAAGTTACGATATAGAAGAACGTTTTATTCATAAAATACACTTTATAAGGAAAAACATTTTGTTACGAGTAAAAAACAAATTAATATTTACATATTAAATAGGCAAGAAATATTATAATAAAATTTGTTACCTTTTAAGAATGTTAAGTTTTTATCATTTTAAAAAACTTTATTGTTTGAATTAGAAATTGCATTTTAAACAAAAGAAATTTCTGTAGTGTTTTTTAGTAATTAATTTTCAACACAAAACTTGACAAAGTCAGCTCTTATTGATTTTTATTTTCAGTTTCTGCTGCAACATTTAATTTTAGTTTCATGTTTAGTTTTTTTTTCCTTACTACTCTTGGGAGCATAGGGCTTTTACAAAACATTTTCATCTTACACGATTTGCTGCTGTTTTCTGTACCTCTTCCCATGTAAATTTGGTTTGCCTTAGTTCTTCGTTCCTTGAGGATTCCACTAAAGTGTCATCCTTATAATACTAAACCATAGCTGAACAGATATGCTCTTTGAGCCTTATCTGGCTGAGAATTATCTACAACGTATATAAGGGTCTGCCATCTAACGTTTTTTTTTTTCAACCAGTTCTTATATCGTGAATGGTAACACTTAGCTCATGTCTGATTCGACAGATAATTAGTTTTATCCTTCCGCTGAACGAATATGGTTGTGTATACGCTTGAACAACGCTGGGAAATATTGCGACATTACTTTGAAAATCAGGGTAATGTTGCAGAATATGTGTGATGTGTTCAGATGAAGCTCATTTTGATCTTGGCGGGTATGTAAACAAGCCAAATTGTCGCATTTGGGGCACAGAAAACCCGCACGCCTATATTGAAAAGCCGATACACTCAATACGAGTCATTGTTTGGTGCGGATTTTGGTCCAGAGGCGCTACGTGCCACACAGCCGAAGCTACACTCGATGTTTTGCACCCTGTTTTTGAAGATCGCATTATCAGCCGCAGAGCTGATTTCGTTTGGCCACCTCGGAGCTGCGATTTGACACCTTTGGACTATTATTTGTGGGGTGCCGTCAAAGATAAGTGTTACGCCAACCAGCCAGAAACAATTGACGCTTTAAAAGACAATATTCGTGGAGCCATTGGTGAAATACAGCTGCACACAATCGATAAAGTGCTTAAAAATTGGACCGATCGTGTAGGCTATTGCATGGCCAGCCGAGGCAGCCATTTGAATGAAATTATTTTCCATTATTAACCGGAAGGTTAATAAGGTTGAGAAAATATTCAGTAGTTTTTTTATAGCATTTTCAAAAAAAAAAATTCATTTGGCGGACCCTTTATATACACAACCGAACCAAAATGATTAGATAATAACAAGATAATAAATAAAATAACAAATTTTGTTTAGTTGTAGAACAGATGTGATGATGGAAATGGACGTATGTCGCTTTGCTTTTAAAAATTGTTTGTTTGTGTTGTTGTGTACCTTTTTAGTTTTTCTCTTCAACGCACACGGCAAAAATTCACTAACACTACCACACAACAAATTTCTCCTTGTGGTCATTATTGATCTACACTGCCTTTGCCTTATCTGCTTCAGTAGGGACTCTTTGTTTGTCAAATTCCAAAGTTCTATGTGTCTTCTCTTGCATATGATTATAAGGCACTTGTTGATGAATACCTGTAGCTTTTGCATGATGATGTAAGACACAAGCGCGGTTGCACTGCCGTACACCAGAATTGACTTTACACATAAGTCAAATATTATGATAAGCTTCTCCTAGCCCTGTAGCCTGATGTTTTCTGTGCTATTTTTGTTAAATCTCATGGCTTTGGTTTTCTTCATATTCATCTCAAGTCCAACACTACGAGCCAGATTTCCGTGTCTTCTAATTTTGTTGGAAATCTTGTGCGAGAGTAAACAAATATCATCGACATAATCCAATTCCCCGAGTTATCATGAAAGACTCCATATTATACCTCTTCTCTGTGAACAGACTTCGCTCATGACCTTATCCAGTAAGATGATTAATAGAAGAGATGAAGGTGGACATCCTTGGTTTACTCCAGCGTTAGTATGAAATGATTGACTGATGCTCCCTTTGTGAAGAGCAGAGAATGCTGCATCCTCGCACATTGCTCTTATTTATTGGATTATTTTGTGAGGTACTCCTTTTCTTCTCAATGCTTTATATATGGCCTGTTTAATGATATCGAAGGAAAAAAACAGAGGGTCCGCTGCTCTAGAGATTGTTCTATTATGCTGTGTAGAATGTTGACCCGGTCTACGCAGCTTCTATTTAATTGGAAGCCTGCCTGTACGTCCCGCAATATGTTTTCCTTTTTCCTCTGAAGCCTTCCCTGTATTATGACTGCTTGTATCTGGTAAATGGTCTTAAACAGAGTGATGCCTCTGCAGTTATTGCAATCTTTCAAGAGTCCACGTTTTGGTATCTTTGCAATGATGTCTTTGTTGTAAATTTAAGGCAGCCTCTCCTCCTCCGACGCTGTTGTGTTATGAGGCCGTAGTAATTCAGCTGCTGTTGTGATGTCAGCTAGCAGGGTTTCCGCTAGTAATCCATTTTCACCTGCTACTTTATTACTCTTCAACCTTGCTATTGTGTTTTTAATTACATTCAAACTGGGAAGGCTACATGCTATGTTCAGTGTATAGGATGGGCCATTTATAAGTTTAAATTTAAAAATGCAATAAAACAATAACGGTTTGAAATTTTTCTAATTTTTTTTTTTTTTTTTTTTTTTTTTTTGTGAATAACATATGTTCCGGTTAGAAATAAATATTATGTTATTCATATGGCTGCCGCGGATGGCCTCACAGTACTACATTCGATTGGACTAATTTCCGAGAATTTTTTCGAGTGTATGGAGTCGTATCTCGACAATGACAACACGAATGTTGACCTTCAAATGATCAATTGTCTCTAACTTGTCGGCATAACACATGCTTTTTAGCGGCCAACTGACATCACCATTTCTGCTAATTAAACGACCATCAAACGTTTGACGCAATAAATCGATTGTGGTATGAGATATGTGGCAAGTTGCACTATCCTGTTGAACCAAACACCGTTCACATCAATATCATGAAGAACGGGCACGAAAAAAATCGGTTATCATAGTGCGATAGGTGTCTCCATTGAACTTAATGGTTGCGCCGTCCCCACCAAGATGAAAATAAGCTTCATCTGAAAAGATAAAGATGATTTTTTTTGGAAAACTCGACATTGTAGTGCAGTTTCTCGTTGGCCCATCTAGCGAAGCGAAAATGAAGCGGATAGTCATGCGGCTTGAAATCTTGAACCAATTGAACTTTGTAAGGCTTCATACCGAGATCATTTCGCAAAATTTGACGTTAACTGGTGCGTGAAATGTTTAATCAATGCGAACGATGACGAGTTGATGTTGATGGATTCTCACGCACATTCTCAATCACAGCTTCGATATGAACTGTACGAGCAGTCAACAATAAAACCAGTTTCACGAAGTTTAGCAATAAACTAGCGTAGATCGGGCACAGTTGGTCCTTCTCTGCGAGCAAATTTTGTACGACATTTTCGCGTAATTTCCTAGCAATTGTCTTTGTTTTGGAAATAAATTTCCAATAAATTCCAACGTTGGTCAAGCGTAAATCGAATATACTGAATCTTGTGATATAAGTATTGCCAGATTCGAAATAACTGCTGGTTCAAGTTTAAGCCGATAGATGGCTCACCCGATATATATGTTATACACATCTTCCCATCGATCCTATAAGTAGTAAACACCTCAATAAATCTGTTAAACATGTTTCTGTGTTAGCCTTTTCCGATTTCGGCCGAGCGTCTCCTTTTTCGGCTACCTTTGACATTTATCGCTTTTTTAAAGTCTAGCTAATCCGCCGCCATTTACGTCATTTTTATTTCCATAGTCATGGTCTGTTAATTGGATTGTTGATTGGATTGTTGTGAAAGCCTATTATTCGAGACCGCCCTAGACCAGAATATTCCTAAGACCTTGCACCTTCTGAATGTTTCGAGGGTTAGCGTTTCATGACTCGCAACCGTACAGGGAGTACGCTTAATATTTGTGTAAAAACTGCTAGCTTTGTGAGCTAAGAAAGAGGAAAGCAGTTCCAAATGGGTATTAAAAAACCAAAAGTCTGCCGAACTCTATGTATCGGTTTTCAATATCCTTAACCTATCTGCTATTTTTAAAAAACTTATGCTCCCGATGTAACAAAATTATTCGTCATCCTCTAACTGGTTACCTCTTATCTCAAATAATTCATAAAATGCTGGATCAATGGCTATAAGATATGAATTTTTTTCCCATTAAAAAATTTTACATAAAAATAAACCCAATTTCAATTCAGTCTGCCCCATAGCTATTCTTGTCGTCAATATTTAAAAAAGTGTGTCAATTTAAATTAATTTTTATGAAAGCGCGAGAGCGCGATTTAAATATGACGCGAATAAAGAATTTTATTATTTTTATTAAAAATCAATAAAACTCTATATGGTTGGTTGGCTGAGTGGCTATTTGGACAGACTATATCGTCTGCCAGTCTCTTTAAATTAATAAAATAAAACAAAAAATAAATTCAATTTAATTTATGGGCAGGCTTTAAGTATTTAATTCAATTTGTGACAGAATATAAGCGCCACGCGTAATAACGCTTATACTCGTGTTTAATCAAAATATTTAAGCATTTTTTTAAAGGATTGAGGGTTGATTGCATATTAAATTAAAGTGCTACTCTGTTTTATACAATATTTTTTTGTTGTTATTTTTATTTTGCAGGCAGAAGACATAAAATTAATCGAATTTATTTACACTTTGCACTCTTTTATTTTTTCTTTTTCAATATATAAAGGGTCCGCCATCTAACGTTTTTTTTCAACTAGTGCTTAGTTCATATCTGATTTGACAGATAATTAGTTTTGTCCTTCCGCTGAACGAATATGGTTATATAAACGCTTGACTTACAGAAGATGCCGATTTTGCCAACAAAAAATCATCTTTTCAGATGAAGCTCATTTTGATCTTGGCGGGTATGTAAACAAGCAAAATTGTCGCATTTGGGGCACAGAAAACCCGCACGCATACATTGAAAAGCCAACACACCCCAGACGAGTCACTTTTTGGTGCGGATTTTCGTCCAGAGGCATAATTAGGTCATTTTTCTTCGAAAAGGAGCAAGGTGTGGCCGTTACAGTCAATGGCGATCGTTATCGAGCCATGTTGAACGAATTTTTTTTCACAAAAATTGAAGAGGAGGATATTAGCAATATTTGGTTGCAACAGCACAGCGCTACGTACCACACAGCCGAAGCTACACTCGATGTTTTGCGCTCTGTTTTTGAAGATCGCATTATCAGCCGCAGAGCTGATGTCGTTTGGCCACCTCGGAGCTGCAATTTGACACCGTTGGACTATTATTTGTGGGGTGCCGTCAAAGATAAGTGTTACGCCAACAAGCCAGAGACAATTGACGCTTTAAAGCAGAATATTCGTGAAGCCATTGGTGATATACCGCTGCACACAATCGATAATGTGCTTAAAAATTGGACCGATCGTGTAGGCTACTGCATGGCCAGCCAAGGCAGCCATTTGAATGAAATTATTTTCCATTATTAACCGGAAGGATTGTACTTTCAAATATAAAAAGGAATTTGAGAAAATGTTCAGTAGTTTTTTTTTATAGGATTTTCAAAAAAAAAAAATTATTTGGCGGACCCTTTATATTTTGTTTTTCTATTGGCCATTTTTGTTGTTGTTTTTTTTCCTCTGTTATTTCTTCTTTCTCCCCCACCAATTTATTCCGAGATTTTTTCATTCACTGAATTGTGAAACAAAGTGAAGTTCGTTATTTAGAAATGCCAACTAATGGAGTGTTTAAAATTTACACCTTTTTGCATGAAAACTATTTCGCAGGAGCAGAGAAAAAAAGGAATTCCATTTTCTTGTTTTTTTTTTGCTTTTTTTGCAAATTTTTTATTTACAGTTTCTTTCAAGTTCTTTTTTTTTAGATGTTTTTTTTAGTTTTTCTTTTAGTTTTTCTGTTGGCTTGGTTTTCGTCCTATTTATTTTCTCACTACTTGAGGGTTTTGTTGTTTGTTTCGTTATTGATTGGTCGTTGGTAAAATGAATTCAAGTGAGATTTGTTTTGAATGCCCTACACTAGAATATGGTCTGAAAATGACTCATGCAATCCACTGTGAAAAAACGCCGAGCAGTTTTCATGGACAGTTGATTTGAATTTATTCATATTCTAATTGACAGGAAACCAGGATTGGCGAAAGCCCGGTTAAAAAAAAACCCAACCCACCGGGTTTTAATGGATTTTTTGATGGGTTTTATTGGGTTTTATAACTGCTTCAAAATTTCGTACAATTTGCCAATTTTTTTATTTGTTAGTAAAATTACGTTTTTTTACTGTTTATTGGTTGCGCCATCTATCGGTTTAAATGTGAACCAACAGTTATTTCGAATCTGGCAATACTTATGTCATTCTATTCTGTCACAAAATTCAGTATAATATCACCACTGAACGATATAAATCGATTTACACTTGAGCAACGTTGGGATTTATTGGAAATTTATTTTCAAAACAAAGACAATTAATCGAAATCAAAAAAAAAATTCAAAAATCATTTTTTAAGATGAAGTTCATTTTCATCTTCGTGGATACGTTAATAAGCAAAATTGTCGTATTTAGGGCTCAGAAAATCCAAACGTGTTCTTACAGAAGCCACTCGTTACTAGTAACTGTTTGATGCGGCTTGTAGAGCGGAGGCAACATTGACTCATATTTCTTTGCAAATGAAGACGGCGCAACTGAGACACCTATCACACCATGATAACCGATTTTTTTGTGCCCGCTCTTCTCGGTATTGAGGTGAACGATGTTTGGTTTCAACAGGGCGGTGTAACATGCCACAATCTACTTATTGCGTCAAACATTTGATGGTCGCTTAATTAGCCGAAATGGTAATGTCAGTTGGCTGCCAAGAAGCTGCGATTTGACACCGTTAGACTATTTTCTGTGGGGTGCCTTTTAAGACAAGTGTTATGACGAGACAACTTAGCATTTTAATGCCATACGACTCTATATACTCAAAAAAGCTCTCGAAAATTGTTTCCATCGAATGTGGTACTATAAGACCAGCCGCAGCAGCCATATGAATAAAATAATATTTCATTTCTAACCGGAACAATTGTACTTCACAAAAACAAAAATAAATCTGGAAAAATTTCAAAGCGTTCTTGTTTTATTGCATTTTTGAATTTAGACTTTTAAATTGCTTACGCTCTATAACGCAATTTTACTCTTAGTGGAAGCTTGAGCTGCACAACTCGGTGATCAGTACAAACTTTTCCTACCAAACGTTGCCTTCAATAAGTCAATTGTGGAACGAACTGTATGACATGTTGCGTCGTCTTGTTGAAATCACAGCACTTGCACATCATAGTTGTTCAATTGACGAACGAAAAAGTCAGCAATCATGGCTCTATAGTGGTCACCATTGACTGTAACGTAGTGGCAAGCATCGTGTTTAAGGAAGTACGGACCAATGATTACACCAGCCTAAAAAGCACACCAAACAGTCAGTTTTTCCGTATATAACGGTGTCTCAACATAGACTTGAGGATTGTCATCACTCTAAATACGGCAGTTTTGTAGCCATTTAAACAAAAGTGAGCTTCGTTGTTCAGGCGTTAGTCTATTCATGCTGAAATGCTAAACCAAACTAAACATAAATCACTTGACAGCTGACAAAATGGCCGCCAGTTAAAAAAGTGTTGCCAACTTAAAGTTTTATCTAATAAGTTCGAGAACCACGAATCCGATTTACAAGCCAATACATGTGTTGGAAACGTGTATATTCACTGATGGTTTCATTTAACTGGGCGGAGACACGCCCATATAACATATTTATTTATATGTCGACATCTTTTAAACGGTAGTACTAAGACTTTCCAAATTTGATTCAAATAACTTTGTGGTCCATACTAATCATCACTCAAAAAGCGGCCGGAATTAGATAAGTGGGAGTGGCACTTACAATACAAAGTAAATATTAATGGTGTAAGGTTGTGAATGTTGTCTAAATAACTTCATAGTCAATCAACATCATCAGTAGAAAAATGGACGAAATTTAATAAGTAGGTGTGGCACCTCCCATACAAAGTAAGCAATTTTAGTATACCTAGAGAACGTTAATAATGAAAATTTCTAAAATTGGAAAAATAACGTTGTAGTCAATATAAATACTCACTCAAAAAGTGGTCTCAATTGCATAAGCAGAAATGGCACCTCCTACAAAGTAAATAATGATTATCAGTCGAAATATGGGCTAAATTTAGTAAGTGGGTGTGGCACCTCCCATACGGTAAAAAGAACGGTAAAAATGGCACTTTCTAAACTAGATCCAAATAACTTGGTAATCAATACAAATCATTAGTCTTAATGCATCTCTTTAAATTGTTCTTATAAGGAATACATTTGATAGGAAGGGTCACTCTAGTACCTCTATAAAAAGGACCCGGTATAATGGAGATTTTTTCCTATGTAGACGGTCTCAGGTATTTAAAAATTTCTTGTTACACTTTGTGTAATTGTGTTAGAGGGTTAAAAGCGAACAATTTTACAATACACTCATACCTCTTTATACAGCCTAGATCAGTTCTGAAAATGTGGATTGTAAATTGAAATACCGTAAAATGAGTTGCTTTTATTTGTCTTAAAGTTTTTCTTAAAAAAGTTTGATTCCCCCGATATTTCAGCCGTATAACGAGGTAGTTTTTGCCGTAAGGTGAATATGTGACATAATTCACACAGGCCGCTATAGCGAAATGCCGTAAAAAGAGAGACCGTATAAAGAGATCTGAATGTACACTATTTTGCATTCCTTCTTACAATTTTTTCCCTCTCTTTAACACCTTAACGCACTCCGCAATACAAAGGCATACAAAAGAGTTGAGCTCCAATTTCTAGTACCAACATGTGTTCAGGAAAAACACCAACCATCCAGAGAACTGCTCGAATATACAAGAAAATTCAAGTGGTTGTTGTCGGGTATTTGGAAAAATATTGTGGTTGAATGGAAATGAAAATGTAAAGGAAATAGAACAACGAATAGGGAAGGTGGTTAGGAAGAGAGAGAGCGAGAGAGGAGAGAGAGAGATAGAGAAAAATACAAATGTGTGTGTGGCTGGTGTTAATGATAGCATTGCTAAAGGGGTAAAGTAAAAGGTATTGAAAAGAAGGCGGAGGGAGGGTTAAAAAATGGAAAACAGTTGCAGTAAATGTGGTCAGGTCAAGTGGTCATCGTAACAAAATGTGTATTTAAGCAAAATATAGAAAACGGACTGAGTAGAGTTATTGAATAAAAAACAAGGGAATTGAATTTTTATTTTTTTTTTTCCACCAAAATTTTTTCCATACACACTTTCGAAGCAAAAATGTTACTTTTCGCTTAGATTTCACTTTTTTGTTGTTGTTGTTGTTTTCTACAATATACATATATTTTTCCTCAATTTTTTGTGGTCATTTTGATGGTGTTTTAAATATTGTTCGATTTCACTTTTTTCTCCAAAAAAAATTATCGTTTTTTTTTTCGATTTTTATTTTCTTTTTTGTGTAGAGGCCACTCTATGAATATATGAAAAATAAGGTACCAAATCGGGTTTTAAGTGTGTGTGTGTATATGTGTGTGTGCGTGTGTGTTTGTGAGTTTGTCTATATTTTAACCCTTTTGGTATTAATACTTTCATTTTTCATTTTTTTTTTTTTTTCTTTCTATTTTTGGTCAATTTTGCTGTTTTTTTTTAGACTATTTTATGAATTGAAATGAAAATTTATAGAAAAACCATGATTTCCATTATATTTGTTGTATCTTTGGAACCATAAAAAACGAGGTGAATTCCCTTACCAATATTTGATCTTTTAGAAAGAGATTTTTTTTTTTTTTTTTTGTTCATATATAATTGAAATGGTATCAAAAAAGTAAAAGCAAATACGGAAATCGAACAACGCTTTTGTTAAATATTTCGATATTTTTTTCTTTTTTGCTGAATTATTTAAAAGGGCTAAAATCCATATATTTTTATTCGTTCTTTTCGACCACTTAAAAGCCATTTGTAACATTATTTTTCTATAGAATTTTATGGCTTTCATTGTTAAGGATTTGGTTTTAAGTAAAGTGAATAAAAATGTTTTTTTTTTTTTTTTGGTCATCTTAAAAAGTAATTCAATCATTAATCATTTAAAGGATTTAATAAGAGGCTTAAAGGAATTTTAACAGCATTGGCTGGCTGGCCAAAGCGTCTTAAGGCATTTTCTTTAAAAAGGGTTACAAAGGGTTTGAAATTTAAGGCTTTTTTTTAACTTAAATTATAGTTTTGAGTTGATGGCAGCTGCTTCATTTGTTGTTTATAATTTAGTCCGTAATGCCACGAAATTACAAAATATGAGGGTTACTATTTATAAAGGGTGTTTTTGATAGAGGTATAGAACTTTAAGTTGCAATAAAACAACGATGGATTATTCGATTGACATGAGTTTTATTTATCCGAAAGATAATCTTGTGGCCCTACATTTTAAATATGATTTCTGGCATATGAACGCCACGGCTGGCGCGGATGTAGTCCAATCTGGACGTCCAATTTTCAATGACTTTTTCCAACATTTGTGGCCATATATCGACAATAACACGGCTAATGTTGTCTTCCAAATAGTCAAGCGTTTGTGGCTTTACCGCATAGACCAATGACTTTACATAGCCCCACAGAAAGCAGTCTAGCGGTGTTAAAGCACAAGATCTTGGAGGCCAATTCACAGGACCAAAACATGTCTTTCAATAAATCTATTGTGGCACGAGCTGTGTGACATGTTGCGCCGTCTTGTTGAAACCATATCTCTTGCACATCATAGTTATTCAATTCAGGAATGAAAAAGTTAGTAATCATGGCTCTATACCGATCACCACTGACTGTAACGTTCTGGTCACCATCGTTTTTGAAAAAGTACGGACCAATGATTCCACCAGCCCATAAAGCGCACCAAACAATCAGTTTTTCTGGATGTAACGGTGTTCTCACATACACTTGAGGATTATCTTCACTCCAAATGCGGCAGTTTTGTTTTGTTATGAAAAATTAAAATTTCACTATTTGCAAGCGTTGTTCAGGCGTGAGTCTATTCATGATGAATTGCAAAACCAAACTAAGAATAAATCACTTGATAGCTGTTAAATCGGTCGCCAGCTTGAAAAGTAATGCCAACTTAAAGTTCTATACCTCTATAAAAAACACGCTTTATTTCGGCAACTGGCAACATTGATGTCAACAGCTAAAATCTGGCAACGACCATCGACTACACGACCACAAAAGCCACTGGCTACAAAAGTAGTCAAGTAACCAGCTACTTAATTATCAATCAATTCAACAGAACAGCAAAGTTTATTGTGTTCCATCGTGACACGCCATCGTTGATGATCTGGCAGAGACTGACAGAGCCCGAAGCTATTGCATTTAGGTTATCATGGCATTATTTTATCAAATTTTTTACCAAAGTTCACCGAACACCAAATATTACGAGTTCAGCAAGGTGGCGTCATAGCAAACATTTAAGCGACGTTATATTCTGCACAAATTTTCAGATTCGATCTGAAGAAAAAGTACTTCACTGGGCGGTGTTGATGGCCGAATATCGGGCAAAATTAATTTTTAATTAAATCGAACCAAAAAGTGCTTTGAAGGTATCACCTAAATGTTACTCTGTATCTACCCAAACATTTCCATCTAAACCTGTCAAGAACCCAAACAATATGTGTTCCGCTGCCTATGATGCTTGTAAGCACAGTCTACAAACAACCATATCTGTGATCGCCAGCCTCTTCATATGCTCTCTTAGTTTACAGTAACCCGTAGAAGTTTCAACTCCTTTCTATCATATTTAAAATCCGCAGAGTGGCTTGTAAGTTGCGCACTGATCGTCATCCTAGAGAGGCGAAGTTCCCTTAGAATATATCAGAGTTTCAAGCATCTGGAAATTTGCCAATCCTTGTTAAGATTAAGGATGGTAGTAAGTGTAGCTGCACAGTAGGGTTCAGACCATTATAAAATATCACGGAACTTTTTCTAACTTATGCATACGCTGTCTCATTACCATCTATCCTACAGTGTAGTTACCCAAAACAACTGCACCTTATTTCTAAACGAAAGCCTTTTCAACCTAACGTAGCAATATTTGGCCAGTCTAGATATCGTATTATTCAAGCCAAATGCCTTTAAGTCAGCTTGGCAATCCAAGAATATATTAATATTCTAACCATTGAGCCTACTGCCTAGGTGGATCTCCGCACATGTGACATTGGCCATGATCTCAGCCAGGAAGACACTCAGTGATCTTCTTAGTGGGATCAACAAATCTCAGTTGTTCCATGACACCGTTACAGTCATTCATATTGGAGCCATCGGTATACCAATTTAGATCAAATTTACCCCGAGCTAAGGCTCCATTTGACCAACAATGCCGGTCGGGGAATTCAATCCTTAATACTTACCAAAGTACAGATTCAAAGGCATCCAGGTCCGAATATGGTTCTCCATTAAATGGACAGACTTCCAGATTATCTAATTAGCTGAGATGTTAGAGATCTTGTGCGAGACTAGACAAATATCATCGGCATAATCCCTACATAGTCCTTGACTTGACGTAAGAGACTCCATGTAATTCCCTTTCTCTCCGAATAGATTTAGCGCAAGATAATATCAAGCACTGGGGTAACGTAGTGTACTGGCCCAGGTTCGAGCCTCAACAGAGAACAAGATGAAAAAAATGCAATGGTGGGTTCGAGTATTTAATAAAAGCGGCTTCAACATGCCTTCAGACAACATCGTCTAAAGAATAAAGCAGAAACCTCCCTGACAAAACAGCTTACCTCTGGCGATGATGAAAAATATGAGACGAATGCTCAAGAAAAATGTCATGTACTGAGAAATCATCACTTAGCAAGGATCTACACCCCTACATAATCATATGCAGGGGAGCTACAGTGGATTAATCATCTACTTCACTTGAAATATCAACTTAACTAATGAAACTGAAACAAAAGCAATAGATGCTTTGTGGAAAGCCAATATGCTTCCTAAAGGAATGATGGAGAAAAAAAATAAAGTACAGCATCGTTGTATAAAAATACGAATTATTTTCTGGCGTAATTCTTCTTAATGCTTTCCAGTCCGTCTGAAGGTCCATCTTGAAATCTACGAATAGTATAGGAGAGTACGTTATTCTACGAATTACTCTATCATGATGCGTATGGTGTCGGTTTGATCTGCACAACTTCTATTTGGTTTAGTTTTTATTTCCATTGATGTGGTTAAAGACCTTCAATTATCGTTTTTCTAACACAACAAACTCTCACTACCTATGCCACTTTAAGACAAAAATGTGTAAACCAACTAAAATTCTCAAACTTTCCTAAAAAAAACTTCTTGGCATTAAGTTTTCTTTTTAACTTTAATTTATAACGTTTAACTACGACGAGTAATGTGCAGCAACATACTGCAACCACTTTATATTGTTCAACACAAAAACAATAAACAAATTTTGTACTTGTTTTACAAAAAGTAACAACAAGAACAACTAAAGAAACGAAACAAACGCACAAGTCAGACAAACAACCAGCAGCATTTAACGAAAGAACAAAAACAACAAAAACGAAATAAAAAAACTCATATTTTAACGTTCGTTCTCTGCTGAAGTTAAACTATCCCATGCATGACATTGTACTCGTAAGGCTAGAAGAAGTAAGCAGTTACAGAAAGAAATCTTTGTTTTTAAACAACCACACGAGCCATACTGTACTGTTAACACAAACATACATACATAAGTTAACCGCATATAACAACAACTACAATAATAATAATATGTAATAATGAAGGCAGTAACAACAAGGACATTTGCAACAAAAACAAAAGCTGCTGCTGCAACATTTAATGAAAAACTGAAAGTAATTCAAAAACCCGTTTTCTCTTCTCTTATTCAAGAGACAAAAGGATGAAGTGAAAAGTAAGCTCTGGACAGAGATAAAGAAAAATGAGAACTGAAAACGAAATTAAGTCACTGCTTTAAAAAGGTTTAACGGTCCAATAATTTCTAAAAGACTTCTTATCCCATTTAAATGCAAATCTAACATGTCTTTCAAAAATCTATATATCAGGTGGGCCATCTATCGGCTTAAATTTGAACCAGGGGTTATTATGGTCATTCTACTCTGTCACAAAATTCAGTATATTCACGCTTGATCAACGTTGGGATTTATTGGAAGATTATTTCCAAAACCAAGACAATTAATCGGAAATTACAGGAAAATGTCGTATAAAATTTGATCGCAGAATAGGACCAACAGTGCCCCGTATACGCAAGCTTATTGCTAAAGTTCATGAAACTGGTTTCATTATTGATGCTCCAAGACGTACAGTGTGTACTCGCAAAAATTCTGAAGTAGTGCCTAAGAGTGTGCCTGATAATCCTTCAACATCAACTTGTCATCATTCTCAAGAATTAAACATTTCACGCACCACTTTACGTCGAGTTTTGCCAAAAGATCTCTTACAAAGTTCAATCGGTTAAAGAGTTGAACCCACATGACCATCCATTTCGTCGATTTTGCCACAAAAAAATAATCGTTTCGGATGAAGCTCATTTTGTTCTTGGTGGGTACGTTAATAAGCAAAACTGCTGTATTTGGAGATCAGAAAATCCAAACTACAGAAACCGATGCACCCATTACAAGTGACTCTTTGGTGCGGTTTGTAGAGCGGAGGCATCATTGGCCGTATTTCATATTTCGCAACCATAACGGTCAATGTAGAGATCTATTGCACCATGATAATCGATTTTTTTGTACCCGCTCTTCATGGTATTGATGTGAACGATGTTTGATTTGAACTTGCCACAGACCTCATGCCACAATTGACTTATTGCGTCAAGCCTTTGAGGACCTAAATGGTAATGTTAGTCGGTCGCCATGAAGCTGCAATTTTACACCGTTAGACTATTTTATGTGAGGCGCCGTTAAAGCCAAGTGTTATGCCGACAAACCAGTGACAATGAGGCATTTGAAGGCCAACATTCGTGATGCCATTGCCGAAATACGAAAAAGAAAGATCGATAAAGTTCTCGAAAATTGATCCAATCGAACGGGATACTGTGCAGCCAGCCGCGGCAGCCATGTGTATATAATAATATTTCATTTCTAACCGGAACAATTGTACTTCACAATAAACAAACAAATTTCGCAAAATTTCAAACCGTTTTTGTTTTATTTCATTTTTAAATGTAAACTTTTAAATGGTGTACATGGTGGTTTTTGTTTAACTGGGAGGTGCCACGCCCATTGAGAATTTTTATTTATATTTCTATGTCTTTGAAATGGTAATAGTAATAGTTTCTAAATTTTGCATTAATAACTCAATACAAATCATTAGCCGAAAAGGGGCGGAATGGGATAAATGGGAGTGGCAAAAAAATTATTAATTTTTTATATCTTTAGAACGGTAATAGTGGAAGATTCTGAATTTGCTCTAAATAACTTCGTAGTCAACACACAACATTAGTCTTAATATCAGCGAAATCGCATAAGTGGGTGTGGCACCTTCTATACAAAGTAAATATTGATTTTTGTATATCTAGAGAATGTTTAGAATGGCAATTTTTGAACTGAGTTGTCAATACAAATCATTAAATTTAATGCATTTCTTTAAATTTTTCTTATAAGGAATGCTTTTTATAGGTATACAACACAAAGGCCACCACCAACGCTGGAAAGTTACTCTAGTATTTAATAAATAAACGTATTTAAAAAATGCCACGTCCACTACAATTTAAACATTTATAACATTTATCAGTATTTAAACAATTATTATTTTTTGTTCAATAAATTTCTGCCACGCCTACTTTCATGATCTTTCTCTTATATACCCGGTGGCGAACTTTAAAGCGAATTATTGTAAAGAACGCTAAGAATGGTAAGTCATCGCTAAACGACGACGTATTTTCTTGGGTGTCATGCACGACTTCTTACAGATCATCATCTTCGAAATTTTCAGGATGACCGAAGTTAATTTTGTTTTGGAGGCGTTCGTTTATTAGTGAGTCCTAACAGATAACAACATCCAATATCATTAGTGCTTTACCCGTTAACGGTGAGGTGTAGCAGACAAAATCTTGCATCGTTCAGCATTTAGTCGACTGATAATAGACAATGTCGTTAAATTTCAGCATATAATCGACTCATAACAGACAATGTCACTAAATATCAGCTTTCTTTAGCATGATGACATAACAATGAATTTGTGTGTGTTACTGTCACAAGGATTCATCAAATACAATACTTTGATACAAATTTGGACTTGATACTAATTCTACTCGTACGGCAATGATTCATCAATGAGTCATAAGTATTAAAAAATTGTTTAATCGGTTTTTTGTCTTTTAAAAACTATTAAGATTAGTAGCGGTTATCCGAAGTGTCATTTATTTGGTGTAAGGTTTGCCATTTACAAATACAAATATGAAACATGTTTTTTTTTTTTTGTTTCTCCAACAGTCATCTACTGAGCATATTGGCTTTCCACTGTAGCTCCACAGTGTTGGTGATCTTTACTTAGCAATGTAATATTTTTGCCAGTAAGTGGAGTTTTCTGCTGATCATTCGTCTGATGTTTGTCATCATAGCCAGATTCTTTTTTCATTTTTTAGATGGAGTTGTCTGAAGGGAAGTTAAAATGTCTTCATTAAAGACCCATGATTAAATCTTTTTGTCATGTTCTTTGCCAGCGCTGTAACCACTAC
Source organism: Wohlfahrtia magnifica (assembly GCA_023159175.1). Classification (NCBI taxonomy): domain Eukaryota; kingdom Metazoa; phylum Arthropoda; class Insecta; order Diptera; family Sarcophagidae; genus Wohlfahrtia; species Wohlfahrtia magnifica. Next base: position 1,082,575 of record JAKWBJ010000052.1, on the reverse strand, counting down.
ACCACTACACCACGTCACCACCTACAGTAGCCTTTAAAAATAGTTCAAACTTACTACGAAAGTGTTAATTCAACCCTGGCCCCTTTTCGAGCATTATGGGTTGATTACGATCGCCATAAGCGACCTACTGTGCAAGAATTGGCAAAATTATAAAGAAATTTGTAGAGACTGAAAGCATTACAATGCATCATCGTAATGTAAGTACTATCGTAAATATCGCTTCTAATAATCGGAGTTAGGACATTACCAGCAATTGGGCCTATCTAACGGCTCATTATGGCGTATTTCGCATTTAGATTGGCATCTCCATCCATGCAATAATTAAAACCGAATGAGTATTCACAATGCCATAGATATGCGGCTTTTAATATCACTCGCTTTAATTCCACTCGCTTGTTACGTTAACAAGCAAAATTTTCGCATATGACCACTCGAAGTGTCCGGTGCTTGTGGAAAAGGCATTACATCTAGAAAAAGTAACTGTTTGGTGCACATTATGGTCTGGAATTTTTTTGAAAATGACGCTGAAAGAACAGTTACCATTAATTCAGAGGACCATGACTGTATGATTACCGACCGTTTTTTGACCTGTAATTGAATTTCAAAAACTGGACGGTATGTGCTTTAAAAATACGGTGGCACCAACACGACCGATTTGGCAACCTCAATTTGCCATCAAAATCATGGAGTTCGATTTTAGACCTTTAGACTTTTTTGTGGGGCTAAGTCAAAGACCATGTCTACTCGCATAATCCCCTAACGTTTAAGTATTTTGAAAACAACGTTCGTTAAGCTATCGCCGAGACAACGCACAAAATGTGTGAAAAAGTGGTCGAGAACTTACTCAAAAGCATCGTTTGCTGCAAGCAAAGGCGGTCATGTAAATGATATTGTAGTTTGTACATAAAGGCAAGGTTCAAGCATTACAATCAAATAAAAGTTTTATCGAAATCATAGCTCTAAGCGTATTTTATTTAACTTTACTTTTGAAACCGAAAATGAATAACACTAAAAGTACATTGATAACAAAGTTTACTTGCATAAGAAGTGCCAGACCAGTGTTCTTTTGAACAAGATTTTAAGTTATTCATTTTAATTAGAGGTAACAGTCAAGGTTCTTACATCAGTCGACTTGAACACATTGTACTACTCCCTACTACTAATCAATAGTTGTCCATATAAACCATAACAACATATGTCTGGGTACATGGTCATAGGCGGTCATAAAAAATATTACATTGAGGGCAAACTTGAACTTTATCCTTTTAAGTCATACAGTGATTGTTTCAAAAAATGAAAAATGTCCTCCATTAAAAAGACTTTATAACCTCATGTCCTGAGACAGACGAACGGTCACAGACATTGGTGTTATAATTAAATATTTTATTGCAACAACCCGCAAGTAGAAGCAAAAAGATTATTATCGTTTCAGCTTTCTTTCTACAACTCCTACAAATACTGAACATACAACCAAATTGTTTAAAAGCATTTTATGGTCGCTGTTATTAATTTCTATTTAAGTGTTCCCGGTCATGGCTGGTTATTTTATGATGTTCAGAGTTGTTAAACTTTAATTTCTGTTTGAATTTCATAAATATTTAATTGGGACAACATTTATCCACAACGTTTATGTTTCCGAATATAAAGACGAAAGGTCCTAAGGCAATAACAATTGTTTTCCTTGGCATATCAATAAAATTTCTTTTCATTTCTTCCTCCTTCCCATCCTTTTATTACTACTACAAGACAAATAAAATTTGGTTTTTTGTTTTTTTTTCCGTTTCAGGAACAAATTGTGAAGAGAATGTTGATGAGTGCATGTCAAATCCTTGTCAAAATGGTGGACATTGTCGTGACCGTAATAATGGCTATACGTGTACTTGTCAGCCCGGCTATTTGGGCGATCATTGTGAAGTCGATGTGGCTGTATGCGAAACGGGTAAGATATGTGACATTTGAGTAACTTTTATTTATAAATGTATAACTAAAGTACCATGAAAAAGTACCATAATACATACGTACTAAGGTAAAGTAACAAAGCATAAAGCTAAAAGTAGTACAAAAACTACCAAAAAGAAGTACTATGGCAAAGTACCAAAAGTAGTACAAAAATGTACAAAAAATGTAACAAAAATGCCACAAGTAGTTAAACAACTACCGAGAAATACTAAGACAAAGTACCAAAAGTAGTACAAAAAATGTACTAAGACAAAGTACCAAAAGTAATAAAAAGTATCAAAAATTTATTTACAAATTTTATCAAATACTTTCAGTTCTCAACGTAATTTTTTTTTTCTTTACTTCCAGGTACCGGCGCTAGATGTCAAAATGGCGGAGAATGTATTGAAGGTCCTGGTCTTGAATTCACCTGTGAATGTATTGCCGGTTGGCATGGACGTATTTGTCAAGAGGAAATTAACGAATGTGATTCCTCGCCATGCCAAAATGGTGGCGTATGCGTTGACAAGCTAGCCAGTTATGTATGCGCTTGCCCCATGGGCTACACGGGGACAAATTGCGAGGAAGAGATTCTAATTTGTGCAGATAATCCCTGCCAGAATAATGCTCTCTGCCTCATGGAGGAGGGAGTACCAACCTGCTACTGTGTACCCGATTATCATGGTGAGAAATGTGAATACCAGTATGATGAATGTCAACTGGGACCAAGATGTATGAATGGTGGTGTTTGCATAGATGGTGTAGACACTTTTTCATGTTCCTGCCCGCCCCTACTGACGGGCATGTTGTGTGAGTGTCTCATGATAGGCGAAGACTCTTTGGATTGTAATTATACCGCACCATCAACAATGGCACCTGTTACACTAAAGCCTAAGCCAACATCGGAGTTGGTGACCACCGTTAAGGGTGTGGAAGGAGTAGGAGGTGGTAAAGTATCTACTACAGCTATTTCCACAACCAAATCCCAGGAAGAGGATGAAGAGAAAGATCTCACAGATGAAGAGGAAGAAGAAGAGTCTGTAGAAAAGCCTGTTCAAGTGACCATATCAGTAGATTATGTTGCCTCTACCACCATCATAACACCCATACAAACCATATCAGGTTCGGAGGAAGATGAAGAGCGTCAAATTACCGTTGGTTATACCACAGAAACACCTACAACCTATGACGCAAGCTCTAAGGGCAGCTCTGAGAGCCCATTTGTATCACCGCCAAGTGGTTCTGATGAAACCGAAGAGGTGGAAGATGTTACATCTAGATTGGAGGGTGAGAGCAGCAGTACTGAAGTCACTACTGCTAAACCATTTATAACAAGTCACGGTGTAGAGGATTATAGTCCGGTAACACGTTCCGAGGAGTCTCCAGCTGCTAGTGAAGAAACTGCCGGCGCTAGTGAAGAAGATCAAACGGTCGTCTATGTTCACCCCACAAGACCTATTTACACGCACCATGTTACCACTGTAGAAACCTCTTATACCATCGAATATTCCACACCCAGACCCACGTATGGCATGCCCACATATTATCCCACTTTAGAAATACCACATATAACTACACGGCCGGAAACTGAAAGTCATATAACACAAACCACCGATACAACTTCACCAGAGGACAAAGTGAAAGAGACTGAAGTGCCAGTGTCACATATTACAAGACCACCACCACCACCACCACCACGAATCACAACCACAGCAGCACCCTTCTTTACCGAATATCCTGAAGTAATGGTTACAACCAAATATGTTGATATAGTGGAGGGTGGTGGTCGTATAACGACAACAGCACAACCCCCACAGGGTCCTAGTTATACTGTTACCACTATAAGTGGCGGTTCCTATGACTATGATGCTGTGGAAGTGTCTACCGCAATAGCTCCGGGTATTTCGGTTACCGTTTATGTGCCCGAAAATCGTACACACCACCCGCACGCTGCTTATACACCCACTTCGAGGCCAACAACTTTACTTTATCCCACAACCATTAAAAGCGATTACGAAACTACACCGTATATAACAGATTCGAATGTCATAACTACAGTACCGGTATACAAAGAAACTGGTACTGGTCATCAGGCACCTATTGCCACTACAACGGGCTTACCTGCTGCCTTTACACCGCTCGATTTGCCAAAGCCTACATTAACCGCACAACCAGCAGTTTCGGTTACGCCGACTGAATACAAACCGGTTATTACTTATGTGCCACCCACTTATGCTCAGCCCACCTCAAGACCTCCCTCTACACTATTACCTCACCTACCGGTAACCACTTATCCTGTACAACCCACGGATTTACCGGCTCCTCAGACACCAGTCACACCTACATACAGTACTCAGCCGCCACCGCCTCCATTAGTAACAAAACCTTCAAGCGCAACTACTGAATCCAGTAGTGAAGAAGAGGAAAGTGCAAATACAGTGGGCACAGGAGTAGGACCACCCGGTTCTGGAGGGCCAGGTACAGCAGAAGGTGCTGGTGGTGTGGATAGTGAAGCACATGCTGATTGCATTAAACATGGCTGTTATAATGGTGGCACATGTGTTACCACATCGGAGGGCTCAAGGGTAAGTGAAAGTTGTTTCATTTTCCTCAGGCTAAGCTGATTAATTAAGGGATTAGTTATGTAAAAAAAAAAAAAAAAAAAATATTTTTATTTTGTTCATACCAAACTACGTTTAGAACTTTGCTTACCTACTATGCCTTTGCAGCATTTCACCACTTTCTACATCATAATCAATACTCGTAAAATCATGGCCGTTAAACGGAATTATTATTATAAAATCGATAATTACAGACCATAACCTTAATTGAACGCACATAATGGCAGGGGGCAAAAAGCATTTTAACACTTAGCACTCAATTCCATGCACACACGAATACAAAATTTTTGATTATGCAAAATGTCAAAATGAAATCTTTCGTATGACATGCGAGACAAAATGAAAATCCAAAAACCCACAGCCAACATTAAAAACGAACGGTTTGTAAACGTAAGTGACCACCCGGAGTGTCAGTTTAATTTGATTCGTAATGTTTTTTAGCCAAATGCTTTCATATTAACCAACGTAATGACAGAGAAAAACTACACTCAGAGAAAGTTGCCAATAATCTGAGTGTCATATGGGATGTTATTAAAATGACAAAATTATATCTTTGATTTGACAAAACTTTGTTAAATTTCAAAATAATCGGCTGTCAGTTTAATTTGATTCGTAAGGTTTTCTTGCCAAATGCCTTCATATTAACCAAGGTAACGACAGAGGAAAACTACACTCAGAGAAAGTTGCCAACAATCAAGTTGTTTAATTAAATAAAATGTTGTTAAAATGACAAAGTTATGTCTTCGATTTGACAACATAGCGCGAAGGATTTTTTCAATAAATAAGCGAATATTTAAATATTTTCGGATTTTTGCGATTTTAAGATCAAAATGTTGCCTTTTTAGCCTACACAAGACTTTTCTGAACCCAACAAAAAATGGCGCATATTATAAACCAAATAATAAAAGCCAGACAACTTTTGGTCAGTAGAAATAACTTCCAAGGTCTTGGTGTTCCTCATAATATATCAAGACGAATGCTATGCACTAATTTACCAGATCCTCTAAACTAGACAAACATAATGCGCATAATCTAAATCCTTAAGTTAGCTTGAGATATTTCATGTAATTCTTATTCCTTTTAACCAGGCTTTGCTCATGATATCATCCAGCACGATGAAAAATAGTTGAGGTGCTAAAGGGTATCCTTAACCCTGTAGTAAGGGTTATTATAAAATGGTTGGTTGATGTTTCCATTGTGAAGAACTGAGAGTTCGGTAAGCTAACTTTTGATCAACTGAAAATTGTTAAGAGTTCTAGAAACCTTTGCCGAATAAAATTTGCGATAATCTGAGATCTCTCTCTATACACCAAGGTATTCCATGTAAAAAATGTTTGCTTATTAATTTCTACGTAGAATAACGGGTATTCTCTGACTAAACTTCACTACAAACACTTGTTTATGACCTGAAACAGAACAATTGCCAGTTGCAAGGGACATAAAAGAAACGTAAGTGAAACTAATATCAGGTTGTACAGAGGTCAAGAACCACTTTCTTTAACTTGAAACCAGTACTCAGGGGATGACTCCTACTCATTCAGTGAACTGTACAGGTACTAGGAAGAAAGGTTGTGAGAAGGAAGAAAGGACGTTCCATGTCGCAAGTAGCAGGAAAGACTTTCGCGGGAAGATTGTTTCACAAACGAACAGTGTGACTAAAGTATGAATTTTCTCTATAATATATAGTGCAGTACGCTGGATAATCAACTTATTTCTTTAAAACACATTCTGTTATATCGGGTGATTTTTTAAGAGCTTTCGAATTTGATTTTAAAAAAAACACAAAAATTTAGCGAACCTTATGAAATCTTTTTTTGAATCGCTAGAACGGTCTATATAATTCAATATTTAAAGACGATTTCCTGTAAATGTTGAGCGCAGCTACTCCTCGAATAGTTCATAAGCTGGTTCCAATTTTAACGCACTCTCTCCAATATATCGACCGGTAGCTCACCTATAAATCCTTCAATTTTGGCTTTCAGTGCGTCAACCGTTGCGGGTCTGTCCCTATAGACATAAGCCTTAACATAGACATACACAAAATAGTCTAAATCGTATGATCTAGGCGGCCAATTCATCGTTAATCGTCTTGTTAAAACCACATGTCAGCCGAGTCTAGCTCTTCCATTTTGGGCAAAAAAAGAGAATTTTAATTAACGCCAACGATGGCCATTCACAGTAACGTTCCTGCTTTCGTCATCTTTGAAAATGTACGGTCCAATGATACCACCGGCCTATAATCCAACCAAACAATGCATTTTTCGGGATGCATTGGCAGTTCTTGCAAAGCTTTTGGCTGCTCTTCACATCAAATACTGTAGTTTCGCTTGTTCACGTATTCATTCAACCAGAAATGAGCTTCGTCGACAAAGACAACTTTTCAATAAAAAATCAAGAATTTTGATACTAAAATTCAATAATCCGCAAGCGTTGTTTGTTCATTTGAAAGTCTATTTATGGTTACATTAGCGACCAAACTGAACACGTTTGACAGTAACATGTTACATGAAAACAGTTGAGCTGTCAAAAACACTCTCAATAGAATAATAAAAAGTACGCTACATTGCGTAATGGGTTGTCTATTTAGAGGTTTCAAAACCACTTGTCTGGCAAGGCTGTCAGCTGTAGTATTATTTATTTAGCGTAAGTTTTGCCATATACGAATATGAAACGTTTAACAACCGAAGAAAGCGTAAAAATAGTTAAAACTTACTTCAAAAGTAGTGACTCAAACGTGGCCACTTTCGAGCATTATGAGGTGATTATGCTCATCATAATCGGCCTACAATGGAAGGAATTGACAAGATTATGACTTACTTAATGACAAAAATATGGCTTCTGTTAATGAAAGTGTGACAAATAATCCGAAATTGTCAATTCAACGGTGTTGTCAGCAATATAGCATATCTTACGGCTCATAATGGCGTATTTTGCATTTGAACTTGCACCTCCATCCATATAAAATCCAACTCACGCCACAATTCAAGCCGACTAAGCATTCACAACATCGTAGATATGCCGATTGATTGCTAGAGTAGCAATGTTGATTTCTCGCGCAAATTTATCTTCAGCGATGAAGCCCATTTCTCACTCGGTGGTTACGTTAACAAGAAAAATTATCCCATATAGGACGCGGAACACACGAAAGTGATTGTGAAGAAGCCTGGAAAAAATAACAGTTTGGTGCGAATTATGGTCTGAACTTGTCAGACCATCATTTCAGAGCCCTATGAGCGTATTATACCAGAATTTTGTTGACCTACAATTGAGGATGAGTTACAAATATGGCCACACCTATACGTTCTGATAATCAGTAATACGGCTTTCTCAAAAATTGAGCCCATCTTACATCTCATTTTGGCATTCGAATTTGGCACTCCGTCCATATAAAGTGCATCTCACCCATTCACAACGTCGTAGATATGCTGATTGTGTACTAGAGCAACAGGCTTTCAATGCAAATTTTTCGAATACAATTTTCTTTAACGATGAAGCTCATTTTTCAATATGTCAGCAGGAAAAGTTGTCGCATAAGTGGCTGGGAGAACCCCAAAATGATTGTGGCAAAGCTATTATATCTGGAAAAAATGAAAGCTTGGTGTTTATTATGGTGATTTTTTCGAAATTGACGCTGAAAGCACCTTCAATTCAGAAGGCTATGGCCGTATTATAACCGACTTTATTAGCCTGCAATTGAAGTAAACAAACTGGACAATATGTGTATTCAACGATACGTTGCTACTAGAAACACAACTCGACCGATTTTGGCTTTATTGCATGAGAAATTTCCCAATCACGTAATTCAGGATTTGGCGACGTCAGTTGGCCACCAAAATCATGTAATTAAATGTCGTTAGACTTTTTTGTGAGACTACATGAAAGACCAAGCCCACGCGAATAATTTCTTAATGTTGGAGCATTTTAAAACCAGCATTTGTTAAGTTATCGCCGAAATATCGCCCAAAATGTTCGTAAAAGTGTTCAAGAATTACCTCAAAAGGATCGTCTGCTGCAACCAATCCAGAGACGCTCATTGAAATGAAAATGTATTTCGTTTATAGTGGAACGGTCCAAGCGTTATAATAAAATAATGAATTTTCATCGATATCATAACTTCACCCTGTACATGGTGTAGAGGGCTTATTACGATAAAAAGGGAAGGCAATTTATTTACTCGTATAAACAGAATTATTTTTAAATTTTCAAATTTAAGTTTACTTTTTTCCAGTGTGCCTTTATGCACATAGTACATACATACGTATGTATGTCTGCGGTTTTTTCTCTTACTGAGCCAAGTCTTATTTGGTTTCGTAAAAAATAATACACCAACTCACCCTTGACTGGATGTCAAAACCAGGCAGTCGTATGTAACCCCAGTGGCAGCAAATTTCAATCAATAGTGGCAGTAATAAAGTGGTAACAATAGTACTTGCATTACCAACAGCAAAACGTGCACGTAAACGTGATAATGGCCTTTTATACCAACAACGAATAAAAAAATATTACGTTTTAACCAAAATAATTATCCTTTCTAGGGTGTACAAAATACAGTCAGTGATGATATTTTTCTTTTTTTTCACTCTATTTTCTTGAATTTATTTTCAAATACAAATTGTGTCAACGCCAAAGTCAATGTTTGTTGAATCAACAAACTGTGGGTCATTTATACATCGTTTTCTGCTATTTTTCTTTTCTCTTTCTGTCTTTCTCTCTTTCTGTGTTTTCATATAATTTTTTATTCATTAATTCAGTCAGTCGTGCCGTAGGTTATTAGTTTTTTGGTACATTCAACTCGACTTTTAGTCAATCATTTAGTTGCTGTAGCGTAGATGTTGTTTTACCACAGGGTCAGCAGTTTATTTTCGGTTTATTGGACTAGAAAATATAAAGAAGAGTGAGTGTTAAGAGAAATTATTTTCTTTAAATATTAAATTAATGAAAAACATTACTTCAAGCAATTTGGCTTTTATACTATTGAAATAAATCAAAGTAATGCATAATTTTCCTTTATATTGTATCGGGTGTTTTTTTACAGTTATACCAGCTTAAATCATAATAAAGCAAAGAAATAGGTTTTAAATATCAATGAATATTCTTAAATATAAAAACGAATGTGTATGTATGTTTGTTTGTTGATTTGAGCCGTATAGACAGGTAAAGGGCTGAATCGATTTTCTTGAAATTTTTACAGTATCTCTCTCCTTGTCTGGAAGCAGCTATAGGTTATATAAATTTCAAAAATTCTAACTGGGCGATATTACGCCTATACTAAGTGGATATTTATTTCTCTATATCTTTAAAATAGTAACATAAACATTTTCTAAATTTGGCCCAAGTAAATCAGTAAAAAGTGGGCGGTTTTAGAGGAGTGGGCGCGGTTATTCCGATACAAAATAAATATTGATTTTATTACATATATCTTCAGAAAGGTTAGAGCTAAAGTTTCTGAATTTCGTATGATTGACTTCATACTCAATAAAAATCATTAGGCAAAAAGTGGGCGTGGCTCCACTCATACAAAGTAAATATTGATTTTATAATATCTTGAGAGGGGTTACAGCTAAAATTTGAATATTTGATCTGATTGACTTCATACTCAATAAAAATCATTAGGCAAAAAGTGAGAGTAATTTATCAAGTGGGCGTGGCTCCTCTCATACAAAGTAAATAATGATTTTATAATATCTTCAGAAAATTTACAGCTAAAGTTTCAGAATTTGGTCAGATTGACTTCACACTCAATAAAAATCATCAGGCAAAAAGTGGGCGGAAGCAAACAAGTGGGCGCGGTAATTCCGATACAAAGTAAATATTGATTTTATTACATATATCTTCAGAAAGGTTACAGCTAAAGTTTCAATATTTGGTCTGATTGACTTTATACTCAATAAAAATCATCGGGTAAAAAGTGGGCGGAAGTAAACAAGTGGGCGCGGTAATTCCAATGCAAAGTAAAAATTAATTTCGGTATTTGGTAGGGAGATCGGACGGTTATTATTCGACCGATTTTAAACGGCTTGTTTGATTTTGTCGAATACGGTTTTTCAAAATCTCCATTTTTCGAATACCGAATAAACCGGTTGATTTAACACGAATAACCGATTATTTAAATAAGTATAATTTATATCGGGTCCGCCATCTAACGTTTTTTTTCAACTAGTGCTTATTTCGTGAATGGTAGCACTTAGCTCATGTCTGATTTGACAGATAATTAGTTTTATCCTACCGCTGAACGACTATGATTGTGTATGCGCTTGAACAACGCTGGGAAATATTGCGACATTAGTTTGAAAATCATGGTAATGTTGCAGAATGTGTGCGATGTGTTCAGATGAAGCTCATTTTGATGTTGGCAGGTATGTAAACAAACAAAATTGTCGCATTTGGGGCACAGAAAACTCACTCCCATACATTGAAAAGCCGATACACCCAAGACGAGTCACTGTTTGGTGCGGATTTTGGTCTAGAGGCATAATTGGGCCATTTCTCTTCGAAAATTAGCAAGGAATGGCCGTTACAGTCGATGGCGATCATTATCGGGCCATGTTGAACGAATTTTTTTTTCACAAAAATTAAAGAGAAGGATATTAGCAACATTTGGTTTCAACAGGACGGCGCTACGTGCCACACACCCGAAGCTACACTCGATGTTTTGCGCCCTGTTTTTGAAGATCGCATTATCAGCCGCAGATCTGATGTCGTTTGGCCAACTCAGGGCTGCGATTTGACACCGTTGGACTATTATTTGTGGGATGCCGTTAAAGATAAGTGTTACGCCGACAAGCTAGAGATAATTGACGCTTTAAAGGACAATATTCGTGAAGCCACTGTTGAAATACAGCTGCACACAATCGATAATGTGCTTAAAAATTGGACCGATCGTGTAGGCTACTGCATGGCCAGCCGAGGCAGCTATTTGAATGAAATTATTTTCCATTATTAACCGGAAGGATTGTACTTTCAAATAGAAAAGAAATTTGAGAAAATATTCAGTAGTTCAGTAGTTTTTTTTTTATAGCATTTTCAAAAAAAAAAATTATTTGGTGGACCCTTTATATGTTTGTATATTTTTTTATTGTAAATATGCTCATCGTTTAACTATTTGTATAAATTTAGTTATTATTTTTGTATATATGACAACTTTGAACGTTTCACATAGAACGTGAAAACCAAGGTATATCGAAACAAATATGCACACTTGAGCAACAATAACTTTTTCCCATCTTCTGTAAATATATATTGATTTTTATATAGTATATGGTTAAAACACATAACCAGTCGCTAGCAATGCTGTGAGGTGATATCGCTGTTGAAAAATGTCAGATGGTGTGGTGGATTGAACCGGGTGTCTTGCCTAACATACCAGAGTGACACACACACTATTAAAAACATGGTGCATGAATTTACATACTGTGCTGTCCGAAACCAAGCAACTTTTCTCGTCGAGGCAATCAAGGACTTGATATTAATAACAGATTTATTCTAAGTAAAACATTGAATTCTCTTTATCTTAGCTTTACCAATCGGTTTTGCTCGGGAATCTATATTTGCTCTGGACAGCTATTTAGGAACAACAATTTTTTATATACTTTCTCAGAGTGATTATATATTGATTTAAAGACAATAAAAGCAACGACTTCTTATTATGTATGAAAGATGTCACGCCAATTAATCCAATTACGCCCATTTTTAAACTGATTATTCATATTGACTGCCAAATCATTTATACGTAATCCAGAAACTTTCTTTCAAGATATAAAAAAATCTATATTTATTTGTATGGAAGGTACGTACGATCACTACGTATCCGATTATTATAGGTCCACTTATTGGCTGATAATTTGTATTAAATATGAAGTCATTTTTACCAAATTCAGAAACTTCCACTTTTATCATTTTCAAGACACACAAAAATAATATTTATTTCTTTATTCCCACTGATCCAATCCCGTTTTTCTCTTGCTGCACAACTTATAATATGCGCACTGAATCGACGTGCCAATTCCTATTCAAATACCTTAAAAGGGAGCAGAGATAAAGGAATGAAGGAAGCGGCGTTTGTTGAAAATATTCGAGTTTTCTTTTTTCCTAAGCCTTCGCGTAGCACTTACTAACAAAATCGCAGAATAGATAACAAACCTTTAAACTAAATTAGCTCCTTGAGTAGCTGTTCAACACTGGAGCAACTTTCAATACTATGGCTTCCGCACACCGTTTTGGCATAGTTTTTATGAGATTTGTTAATTTGTTAATTTTGTGGTCCAGCTTTGCGCTTCAAGAATTAAGAACAATTTTATTTAAATAAAATAACCGATTAACCAGTTATTTGAATAAATATTAACCGAAAACCGGTTTTTTAAAAATCGCTACTACTCGAATTATTTTCCTTAGTATTTGGCCTGAATTACTTAATAGTAAATGCAAATCATCCGGAAAAACGTGAGCGAGGAGTGAAGAACTATAACTGTTAAAGCTTCATAAATAATCCACATCAGGGAAAAAGAGGGATACGCTCGAAGTGTGTATATATATATGAAAGTGTGATTGTTTGAAGACTGGATAAAACTAAAAAAAAGAACCTTCAGTGTCTTTCTGGAAGGAACAAATGGTTGGATTTGAGGGCAAAAGTTGAAAAAAAGGCAAAAACTGGGGGTAGCAAAAAACGCCGGGCTTTGACTAGTTATGTATAAATATGATTTCAGCCATGTGCCCGCCACGACGCGCGCTTACAATGCGCAATCTAGAACACGAATTTTCACAAACTTTTCGCAACATATGCGCCCATATTTCGCCAATAACTCTGCTAAAGTTGATTTCCAGATGTTGAATTGTCTCTGGTTTATCGACAAGTGGCTTTACATAATCCCAAGTAATCCAATGGGGTTAAATCATACGATCCAGGTGACCAATTAATTTGCTTCATTGCATGAGAATTTTCCCGGTCGCATAAGTTCTCGATTCGGTAACGTCAATTACCCACCAAAATCATGTGATTAGACGTCGTTAGACTATTTTTTGTGGGGTTAAACCAAAGAGCAAGAGCAAGTCTACGCGAATAATTGCCTAATGTTGGAGCATTTTCAAACCAACATTCGTCAAGTGTTCGCCGAGATATCACCCGAAATGTTCGAAATAGTGTTTAAGAATTACCTAAAAAGAATCGTCTACAGCAACCAATCCAGAGACGCTCATTGAAATGGAAATGTATTGCGTTTATAGTGGCACGGTCCAAGCATTATAATTAAATATTGAAGTTTCATCGATATCATAACTGTATGTGTGTTTCATTCAACTTCACTCAGCACATGGCAATTTATTTATAAACAGAATTGTTTTTAAATTTCCAAATTTAAGTTTACTTTTTTTCCAGTGTGCCTAGTACTTTAAGCACATAGTACATACATACGTATGTATGTCTGCGGTTTTTTCCTTTACTAAGCCAAGTCTTATTTGGTTTCGTAAAAAATAATAAACCAACTCACCCTTGACTCGACGGCAAAACCTGGCAGTCGTATCTAACCTCAGTGGCAGCAAATTTCAATCAATAGTGGCAGTAATAAAGTGGTAACACTAGTACTTGCATTACCAACACCAAAACGTGCACGTAAACGTGATAATGGCCTTTTATACCAACAGCAAATACAAAAATATTTCGTTTTAATCAAAATAATTATCCTTTCTAGGGTGTACAAAATACAGTCAGCGATGATATTTTTCTTTTTTTTGCTCTCTATTTTCTTGAATTTATTTTCAAATACAAATTGTGTCAACGCCAAACTAAAGAGAAGAACTTCAGAGTCTTTCTGGAAGGAACAAATGGTTGGATTTGGGGACAAGAGATGAAAAAAGGCAAAAAATTTAACGATAATATTATTTAAGATAATGATTAAGATAGGCGTAGCAAAAAACGCCGCGGCTCGCGCTTACAATGCGCAATATAGAACACGAATTTTCGCAAACTTTTCGCAACATATGCGCCCATATTTCGCCAATGTCTCTTCTAAAGTTGATTTCCAGATGTTCAATTGTGTCTGGTTTATCGACAAGTGGCTTTACATAACCCCAAAGAAAGTAATCCAATGGGGTTAGATCATACGATGTAGATGACCAATTAATTGAACCATAACGTTAAATTACTCTGTCATCAAATGTTTCTTTGAGTAAATCAATTATATCGCGCGCTGTGCAGCGTGTGACTCCTTCCTGTTGGAATCACATATCAGTAAGGTTAACATCAGCTAACTGAGGTACGAAATCAAGGAACTAATTCCGAACAATCACATATTCTTACGTAGTACTCGTATTTTTCGTAGAGCACATCCTCTTGTAGTTAATTGTCCAGTGAATCTCACAAATGCTTTGTGTCGACACTGTTTGTTTGTGGAACAATCTTTATTCCAAAGTCTTCCCTGTCACTGTGACGTGAGTAAATTTAAATCGAACGTCTTGTCTTCCTGATACCAGCACAATGCAATGAAAAAGAAAAAAATGTCTAATCATGTCTCTATACCGTTCGTCATTGTTTTTAAAGACATAAGAGCCAATGACTCCGCCAGCCCAAAAAGCTCACCATACAGTAATTTTCTGTTGATTTTATGGAGTTTAGGACAATTCCGCTTATTTACAAATCCATTCAACCAAGAATTGACTTCATCGGAGAACAAAATTTTGAATATCGAAGTTCGACGAACAGAACCATTAATTGGAAAAAAATTATTGTTCTGGTGTAAGTCCATCTAAAGGGTCCGCCAAATAATTTTTTTTTTTTTTTTAAATGCTATAAAAAGAACTACTGAGTATTTTCTCAAATTTCTTTTTTTATTTGAAACTACAATCCTTCCGGTTAATAATGGAAAATAATTTCATTCAAATGGCTGGCTTGTCTGGCCATGCAGTAGCCTACACGATCGGTCCAATTTTTAAGCACATTATCGATTGTGTGCAGCTGTATTTCACCAATGGCTTAACGAATATTGTCCTTTAAAGCGTCAATTCTCTCTTGTTGGCGTAACACTTATCTTTGACGGCACCCCACAGATAATAGTTCAACGGTGTCAAATCGCAGCTCCGAGGTGATCAAATGACATCAGCTCTGCGGCTGATAATGCGATCTTCAAAAACAGGGCGCATAACATCGAGTGTAGCTTCGGCTGTGTGGCACGTAGCGCCATTTTGTAGAAACCAAATGTTGCTCATATCCTCCTCTTCAATTTTTCTGAACAAAAATTCGTTCAACATGGCACGATAACGATCGCCATTGACTGTAACGGCCACTCCTTGCTCATTTTCGAAGAAAAATAGCCCAATTATGCCTCTGGACCAAAATCCACACCAAACAGTGACTCGTCTTGGGTGTATCGGCTTTCCAATGTATGCGTGCGGGTTTTTTGTGCCCCAAATGCAACAATTTTGCTTGTTTACATAGTCGCCAAGATCAAAATGAGCTTCATCTGCAACATTACCATGATTTTCAAAGTAATGTCGCAATATTTCCCACCGTTGTTCAAGCGTATGCTCCACCATATTCGTTCGGCGGAAGGATAAGACTAATTATCTGTCAAATCAGACATGAGCTAAGTGTTACCATTCACGAAATAAGCACTGGTTGAAAAAAAAAAACGTTAGATGGCGGACCCTTTATAATGAAATGGGCTTCATTAGGGAATAAAATTTTGAAATTCAATATCAATAACAATTTTTGCTATCCATTGTGATATGCTAAACCAAACGTAACATAACGCAATTGTTAAATAAAGCAGTGTTGCCTACTTACGGTTATGCACCTCTAAAAAATAACACCCGATACCTAGGCAGGTTCCCCACTCCAATAGGGCAGTATGTTAAAAATCGGCAAAAATTAATAATCATTTTGTTTGCATGTATGTGTACCCTCTATTCTCTAATTCATTCATTAAATTAATTTAATTATACATTTGGGTTTTGCAAGAAATTCCGCAAATATTTTTGTTAGAGAAACAAAAATTAGCCAACAAAATTTGGTAAAAAAAATAATTATGAGGGAGAGAAAACAAAAAGAAACAGAAATAATAGTTGAAACCATTTATAGATGAGAGGTGCGTGGTTGGATGTATATTTAATGGCTCAATTAAAAAAATTGCCAAATTCATAGATTTAAGGGACCAAAATAATAATAAAAAAACAACAACAGTAGCAAATATTTATATACAAACATTACTGTAATTAAATTACATTTTGGGAGGTCATTGATATTAAAAGGAAAAAACCAGCAAATGCGTATAATGAGAGCAATTAAAAGTTGGGCTAAAATATAAAATTGCTGATATGGTGGAATGATGGATCTTCGGCATCACTGTTAAAGGCCATAACCGTAACTAACATCTATAGTAGTCAAAACAATCAAAATTCAAGTGATTGATTATGGCGTTATAGCTTGCCACCACTAAAGATTCATTTTTTTCCGTCACTTTTTTAGGGAGTACGTATACTGGTTTTGAACAAATCATTCACTACTTTGTTTTAGTTTCAGTAATCAAGCTGATTTTCATGCAAAGGAGATGATTAATCTACTGTAGCTTGCCTCCATGTGATTGTATGTAGTGGTAAAGATACTTGCTAGGTGGTTGTGATCCTGACTTAGCAATGTGACTTTTTCCCAACAGGTGGCGTTTTTTCCTGGTCATCCAAAGGTAAGCTTATAGATGAAATTGTCTGGAGGAAGTTTGAAGTCCCTTTATTTAAACACTCGAAACCGCACAATCATATTTTTTTATCAAGTCCTCTACCAAGATTCAAACATGTGCCGTTTGTGTTGTAAGCCTACGCTGAACGCCATAGTTGCAACACAACCAACCAACCTTAGGGGCAACAATGTGTACAATTAGTGGTGATATACCATAACGCCATGGCCGGCCAATTTGATTCTGGTTGTCTCGGCAGTGGCTACGGTTTTGACGTTATATTAAGTCACGTCTATTTGAGCCTTAATGGCACAGATTGATTAGTTACGTTGTATTTATGTCGTAAGTCACAGCTAATTTAGGCGTTCCACAGTCATCATTATCATCATACCGACCAGGAAATATTGCAGGACACTGCGACACATGGGATCTATTGTGACCAAACACCAGCATATCTGAGACCATAATGGTGAATATGGTTGACCTAAACATTTACATCTAAGCCTGTTAAGTACCACACAGTCTAACTCCGTAAGGATTTTTAAGTCCTGTCTGCTATACTTTAGAAGCTCAGAGTAAGCCCCAAATTGCAGACTGATCGCTGCCCTAGAGTGGCGAAATCCCCTTTAAGCATTCCAGTGTTCTAAGCATCTGACAATTTTTCCATCCTTGATGGCAGTAATTGTGGTGCTGCACACTAAGGTTTCGCATTAATGCAAGCAGGCGGATTTAGTTTTAAACAAACTCAGCGTAAAATTATTTTTCTCCGTCACTCCTCTAGGAAGCATCCATTGCTTTGTTTCAGTTTCATTAATCAAGCTGATTTTCAAGCCAATTAGATAATTAATCTAAATCGCCTTCTTGCTAAGTGAGTATGGTTATTTTTCCTCAGTAGGTGGCGTTTTCTCCTCTTCGTCCGTCTGAAATTTGTCACCTTTGCCAAAGGTAAACCAGAAGGTCAGGGGTGCTTGTTTTCAGATAAATTTTTTTGAAGGGAGGTTAAGTTTCTTAATTAAACACTCAAAACCGCAATTAAATTCTGTTTTTAATGTTCTCTGCTGGGGATTCGAACTTAAGCCGCTTGTGCTGCGTGCATTCTACGACTATACTATTACAACAAGCCACCGGCAAATTAGTTATGATCAGAGCTCAGTTTTAGGTGATACATGATTGAACTCAAGACAATGGAATCGACAAACCAAGGATTCTTACATCTCTCCCCACTTGCTCACTCCACCGGAGTCTTTGTCTTCACTGTTTGCGCTTACCGTCGTAATTATCATCTAACGCCTTTCTGGCTGGAACGTTCGTCTTCATTCGACCGACATGTCCCAGCAGTTCACATAGACGAGGCCAGATCTTTCTCTCAAATACATCCAATAATTCCTTATCGGCTTTTTTAAGTACCCATTTCTCCGCGCCTCTCTCGTTCTTCGAGAAAGTGCTTTCTATTTGAAGAAGCTTCTACTTGCCAGCACGATCCTTCTTTTTATCTCAGAGCTGACATTATTTCTCTGACTTACGGCGGATTCGAAGTATATAAATTAGTCTACTACCTGGACATTGCAACGGAGAGCCATGACTATTTTGCCCTTCTTCCTTTGCGGGGCTTCTCTAGCAATTGTCAGCATTATCCTTCTCTAGTCGTCATTTACCATCAGATGCAATTTCGACAACTCTATTTCGATTCTTGAAACAGCTTAAGTTTCATCTCATTCTGTCCTCACAAGAATTTCAACGTGATCCACGTAAGCAAAAAGGATTTGGCTTTTGATATCAATTGTGCCCGTTTTATTAACTTTTGCCTTTTTCAGAATTTTCTTCAACAAGATATTGAATCAGTTATACGATAAGCTATCACCGCCTTAGACCTTTTGTAGTAATGAATGCCCCGGAAAGGTTTCTTCCTATATTAACTGTGGAGTTCATGCCATTCAAAGTCATTCTACAAAGGTAAACAAATTTTTTATGGTATACCATACGCAGATATGGTTTCAACCAGTTCGTCTCATATCGGAGTGTCAAATGCAGTCTTATAATCAGTAAAAGGGTGGTATTAATGGATCTGTTTCTCGTGAGTTTTTTTCAGGATTTGTCGCAAGGATTTATTCGGCCTGAAGTCAAACTATGAAGAGTTAAGTTGGCACTATTCGACAGTAGCTTATTGTGACCAACAGCAGACTTATTCCGTGGCAGTTGACACAACAGGCTTATCTCCCCTATTTTGTTGACTGGACATAATACGCTGAGAATTCTGTCATTACACACCCGTTCCTCTCTCGAGGCTGTGCAGACCAGTTCAAGCATTCTCCCTACCAGCTCATTTCCGCCAGTGGCAAAAATATTTTTAAAAACTCATTAAGTTAACGTAAAAATGCAAAATATCTTTTAACAGAAAAATTGCAGAATTTAATGCTTCCGCCTACGATGTAGACTTGGCTAGTTCATTAATGACCTAGTTCAATTGAACTTTTCACACAATTGAGCTAAGAGAGAGCCGGTCATTACAATGAGCTCTTTTATCTCTGTAGTTGATTCTTTCATGCTTTCTTTTTTTCTGTCTGGTTTCTTTTTAGCTCAGTAGTGCATGCGTTCGTATATGTTTTTTTTAGTTCGTAGTTCAGTCTTTCATGTTTCTTTTTAGTTCGTGCTTCTTTGTAGTTCATTAGTCCTTTAAGTTTTTGATTCTTTTTACCACAAGTTTTTTTCCAGGTCATTTTTTTTTTTTTTTTTTTTGTTTTTCATTCAGCAGCTTAAAAAATATTCCTTTTCGCTTATATCTTTCACACACTACATATTTAAAAAAAATTAGTAATGGCACTTCGTAACTAACATATGTTGGCGGAATTTTATTATAATTTTCTTTTTTTTTAAACTGAGCACTGAGCTATTGAACTAAGTGAACGACCTAGTTCAACAGAGCGATCAAAGAGCTAAAGAGCCCAACTCTACTAAGATAGACCTTAAAGTTTTTTAAGCGAAATGTGTATAATAATTTAAAATATTATTAAAATGTTTCTAATTTCCATTTAAAAAAAGCTTTGCGAAACAGTAAAAATTTATCATTTTAAATTACTTCTCTGTTGCTGCAGTGTAATTAGTTTTTCATTTTTTTTTTAACTTCAATACTATATTTTATGCACAAAAATAAATCTCTACAATTTAAATAAAAATCGAAAAATGATTTAATAAAATTATATTTCACTTTAATTAGGCCAATGAAACAAATTTCAAATTTTCAAAATTTCAAATTAAAATAAAAGTTAAAAATTCAATATAAACAAAAAACTATAACATATTTAATTACATTTTGATTTTCCAACAACTTTCGACTATTGTCCTTCCTGCTCTCTCTCCACTTAACTCTCACTACAAAACACTTTGCCTACACACACACACATACACTTTTTTATTTAAAATTGAACAAAGTTTAGAACTAAAGCACAAAAACTTTCAACTGCTGACAGTTTTCTAATGAAAAACTGACAGCACAAAATATTTAAAAACGTATAGCAATTTTATTAAACAATTAAAGGAAAAAAACTCAAAGTTACTCAATTTATAATAAAAAAGTTAACCATTTACTGTTAAAAAGAGTAAAGAAAACATTAATTTTTTGTTAAAAATTGCACAATAAGCTGTTATTTACAAAAACCACAAAAATAATTAAAAATTCATAATTTACATTCAATTGTTATGCCGTTTTAGCAACAGCAGCAGCAATTATTATTTTCCATTTAATAGTTGCCAACTAAAAAAAAATTAAGTAAAGGGTCCGCCATTTAACGTTTTTTTTTTCAACCAGTGCTTATTTCGTGAATGGTAACACTTAGCTCATGTCTGATTTGACAGATAATTAGTTTTATCCTTCCGCTGAACGAATATGGTTGTGTATACGCTTGAACAACGCTGGGAAATATTGCGACATTACTTTGAAAATCATGGTAATATTGCAGATGCAGCTCATTTTGATCTTGGCGGGTATGCAAACAAAATTGTCGCATTTGGAGCACAGAAAACCCGCACGCATACATTGAATAGTCGATACACCCAAAACGAGTCACTGTTTGGAGCGGATTTTGGTCCAGAGGCATAATTGGGCCATTTTTCTTCGAAAGTAGTGGCCGTTACAGACAATGGCGATCGTTATCGGGCCATGTTGAACGAATTTTTGTTCACAAAAATTGAAGAGGAGGATATTAGCAATATGTGGTTTCAACAGGACGGCGCTACATGCCACACAGCCGAAGCAACACTCAATGTTTTGCGCCCTGTTTTTAAAGATCGCATTATCAGCCGCAGAGCTGATGTTGTTTGGCCACCTCAGAGTTGCGATTTGACACCATTGGACTATTATTTGTGGGGTGCCGTCAAAGATAAGTGTTACGCCAACAAGCCAGAGACAATTGACGCTTTAAAGGACAATATTCGTGAAGCCATTGGTGAAATACAGCTGCACACAATCGATCGTGTAGGCTATTGCACGGCCAGCCAAGGCAGCCATTTAAATGAAATTATTTTCCATTATTAACCGGAAGGATTGTACTTTCAAATAAAAAAACAAATTTGAGAAAATATTCAGTAGTTTTTTTTATAGCATTTTCAAAAAAGAAAATTATTTGGCGAACCCTTTATTTGTTTGCTAAAAATTTGTCGTTTTGTTTTGCAAGTTTACTATTCAAAAAAAGTTTTTCTACTTTTTTGAAATAATACTCTATTTAAACATTTTTTTTTTCTAATTAAAAACAAATATTTTAAATTTCATACTGTGACATCTGATATAATTATTAGACTGTTTGATACACTACCTCACACTGTAATTTCTGAAACAATTCCTCACTTTAGTATTAGCAAAGAGCAGTTAAAGAATGTTCTCATTAAGTGGTTGCAGCACCATTTACTACCATACCTAGCATAGTCTCAAACCTCTTTCATTCAGCAACTGTAGAATAGTTGTTATTATTTGCATTTAAAGCAGTAGTGTATGTGTGTGTGAGAGATATAGTTGATGTTTTCCCTTGTGTGCAGTAGTTAAACCACACACGAGGTATTTGAGTTGCAGCTAAAAAATGGATGTGTGTATATGTATATTACCTAGCAGTGCCATTATGAAGTAGAAGAAATTATTATTTAGCCAATACTGACCACTGCTTAGTGAGGGCAGCTGCATGTTCGGCTGCAAAGTTTTTAACCAAATGGTCCCAAAATGCGAATGAAAATCTGTCCAATCTACGCAGGGTGGTTGGAGAACCATCTTCGGTTCTGGATGACATTGTTTATAATCTGTGCTTTGCCAGTAGATTCAGGGTTGAATTCCCGGAGTGCGTTTGATCTAAGCTTGTATACCACTGACTCTAAAATAAATGACTGTTTCGATGCTGATATTCATGCAGATCGCTGAATGTCCTAGACACTCGGCTCAAGGGTGATAGCGTTAATATATTCTCCGACAGCCTAGCTGCCCTAAGGACACTTGGCTCGTATCGTATGACATCTAGACTGGTCAAATATTGCTACGATACATTGCAAAGGCTTTCGCTTAGAAATAAGTTCCAGTTGTTTTGGGTTCCTAGATACTGTGTGCATTGAAAAAAAAGGTTTCATGACAGCCTATATTGATCCTGAATCTTATTGTGCAGCACCACTTACTACCCTCCCCCCCAATCTAAGTAAGGATTTGGAAATTGGCAGATGATTTAAACACTGAAATGCTCAAAGAGGACCTCGCCACTCTAGGGCTCCACATTTTGGGCTCTGAGATTATCAAGTATGGGGTTTTTTTCGGGCAAATATGTACTGAGAGTGGAGGATGTCGGCCACGGATGTGAATATTTGTGGGCATTAGAGACAGCGGAGCACATATTGTGTGAATGTGGGATTCTTGATAGGCTCAGATGAAAATATTCATGGAGAAATATGGTCTCATTAGTTAACATATTCACTATTATGATTTCAGATCTACTAGTGTTTATTAGCAAAGCAGCAGATATGCTGATCAAATTATAGCCAAGAAGAGGCACTATATCATTTGCTTTGATCTCTACAGAATGTAAATTCAAATTCTATAGGGGCCTACAAAATGCAACTTAACCCAGAAGTTCTACATTGAAGGAATAACGGCAAAAATGGCAAAAGATTATCGATCATAATGGCACATATCTGATTTAATAAAACTGGTTTCATATATAAGAAAAAAGGGTTTCATTTTTAATCAAATTTGTGTCCGAACTTTTTCGATCACCCAAGTAGCTAAAGCAGCAATTTGTGTGTCACCTAATTGTATTGCTTTTTAATGAATGCAAGTAATTAGGCGGGCATTTGGCGAGCACCTTATGAATTCTATTCTAACAAACACTGTTCTAAAGTGACAAAATAAGCACTGACACAACACTTCCCTCTTGACTTCGAAATCTAACAGCAACAACAGCAAAAACACTGCAATATAATAATTTTCATAGAAATTTTGCCTTTAGAAAAGTAAATCTTAACTTTACTACTTTACTAACTACTTCCTCTCTTTCTTTCTCCCTCTCTCTCTCTCCCTCCATCCCTCTCTCTCTCTCACCCTCTCGTTTTCTTGTTTTTTAAAAATTCAAAATTAATTTTGTTTAGTTTTCCAAAGCTATTGTTTGAAAAAGAACAACGAAATTATTTAACCTCCTACATCCCCTATTAAATTGCTAGTCCCACTATCCACCGATTACCCGCTTCTTATGAAAAACTTTAATATTCTTGGCGAATTTCAATTTTAATACATAATAAATTATTTTTTCTTTTTCTTCGAGTTTTCGCCTTTCCGTTTTGTGTGTTTTAAAGGTGTCTTTTGTAGGTGCGTAAGTGCGTGCAAAGGCGAATTGGTGTGTAACAGTTCATTAACTTGAAAATCATTTTTAGAAAATTATGACAAGTTTTTCGTTTAAAACTCAAAGAGAGAAAAAAGCAGCAACAAAAATTTGTGAAGTGAATGAAACAAAAACGTATTAAAACTCGTAAATCTTATAATAAAAACGAAACTTTCTTTGCGCACTAATTTCATAATAAGAAAATTGTTGGAGCATTGAATGTTTCATGTTGAAATAAAGGGGAATAGAAGTGCTCGTATGAAGAAAAGGAGGCAAACAATAGGTGCTAATGATGAAGGAAATAAGCAAAATGCATAAATTTGTTATAAAGAAAGAACAACTTTTGTTAGTTTTTAATAACATTTCCTTATAAAAAACACACATAGTTTAGGAATGGCGTGCCCAAAAATCTATTAAAATAAAAGGTGCACAATATAGTTTAAAAGCACGATGGACTAAAACAAATATAAATTAATTTTAAATTAATAATTAAAGATTTAGTTATGATTCTTTATTGAAAATTAATTTTAATCTCGTAAATATATACGGCATTATCTCTGACCTTTTGTCAGTTTAATCGCTACGTACTATTTCTGTGGTTTATCGGCGAAAAACTGGCGAACTGCTGAATTCAGATCGGAAACAAAACCGTTAAATTAAATTTTTTAATTTTTACCTGCAATAAAAAATTTCCAGATTGGAAATAGAAAATTTGAAAAACGGTTACCTTCAATTATTTTTTTAATTTTATCGGAAATTAAAAACTTTCGGACCGGAAATAGAAACTTTTAAAACCTTTCAACCGGAAGTTAAATATTTGAAATAAGAAAATTTGAAAAAAGATAAATTCAAATTTTTAATTTTTACCGGAAATGAAAAACATTCGGACCGGAAATAGAAAATTTGAAAAGTGATAAATACAAATTTTTAATTTTTTTAAAAACCATTCAACCGGAAGTGAAAATATTTCGAACCGGAAATAGAAAGTATGAAAAACCGTTAATTTCAAATTTTTTATATTTTACCGCAAATAAAAAAATTTCGAACCAGAGATATGAAATTTGAAAAACCGTTCATTTCAAATTTTAGAAATTTTCTCGGAAATTAAAAATTTTCGGGCAGGAAATATAAAAAAGGAAAACTGAAAAATTCAAATTTAAATTTTTACCGGAAATCAAACATTTTCGGATCGGAAATATAAAACTTTAAAAACCGTTCAACCGGAAGTATAAAATTTTCGAACCGGAAATAGAATGTATGAAAAACCGTTAATTTCAAATTTTAAAACTTTTACCGCAAATTAAAAATCTTCGAACCAGAGATATGAAATTTGAAAAACCGTTAATTTCAAATTTTATAAATTTTATCAGAAATGAAAAATTTTTGGGCAGGAGATATAAAATTTGAAAACTGAAAAATTCAAATTTAAATTTTACCGGAAATCAAACATTTGCGCATCGGAAATATAAAATTTTAAAAACCGTTCAACCGGAATTGAAAAATTTTCGAACCGGAAGTAGAATATTTGAAAAACCATTAATTTTAAATTTTACCGCAAAATTAAATTTTTCGGACCGGAGATATAAAATTTGAAAAGTGAAAAATTCAAATTTAAATTTTTACCGGAAATCAAAAATTTTCGGACTGGATATATAAAATTTTAAAAACCGTTCAACCGGAAGTGAAAAATATTCGAACCGAAAGTAAAATATTTGAAAAACCGTTAATTCCCAATTTTTTTAAATTTTAATGCAAATTAAAATTTTTCGGACCGGAGATTAAAAATTTGGAAAATAATAAATTCCAAATTATAAATTCAAATTTTTCATTTTTACCGGAACTTAAAAATGTTCTGATAGGTAACAGAAAATTTGAGAAAGCTTTATATTCAAATTTTCGAATTTTTACCGGAAACAGAAAATTTTGAAAACCGTTTAACATGAAATGAAATATTTTCGAACCGGATATAGAAATTTTAAAAACTGTTATATTTTAATTTTAAATTTTTACCGGATATGAAAAATATTTAACGGAAATAAAAAATACGAACCGGAAATAGAAAATTTATTTTGAAAACCGTTTAATTCAAATTTTTTAAATTTTTATCGGAAATGAAAACTTTTCGGACCCGAAATAGAATATTGAAAAAGGCGTTAAAATATTTTTTTAATTTTTACCGGAAATTAAAGGTTTTCGGACCGAAGGTTAAAAATTTGAAAGCCATTAATTCAACTTTTTTAATTTTTACCGGAAATTAAACATTTTCGGACCGGAAATACACAATTTTAAAAACCTTTAAATTCTAATTTATTTTTCCAGACAAATTTATTTAGAAATACCGTTAAATACAAATTTATTAATTTCAAACTGTTAACCGAGAATATGAAAAAATCATTAAATTCAAAATTGTTAATTCAGCCCTTAGCAAGGTTTGTTTAATGAAATAAAGCGGTTTTTTTTCCTTCGTCACTCTTCTGGGGAGCATATTGGCTTTCCACAAAGCGTTCATTACTTTGTTTCAGTTTCAGTTCCAGTAATCAAGTTGATTTTGAAGCTAAGTAATTAATCTACTAAGATGATTAATCTACTGTAGATCGACGCCATATGATTGTATAGTGGTTAAGATATTTGTTCAGTGGTGGTCTTTACTTTATATTGTAATTGATCACTCGTCTGATTGCTTGTCATTATCGCCAGAGATAAGTTTGATGGCGGAGGATTCTTTAAGATGGATTTCTCTGGAGGGAGGTTGAAAGTTTTTTTAAACACTCTAAGCCGCAATTAAATTTTTTCGTCATGTTTTTTGCTGGGGATTCGGATCGGGGCCGCTTGTGTAGTATGTCTGCGCTCTAACTACTACACTACCACACTCTATGACTTTTTAAAGTAATTGTCCAAATTTCGGAGATTATAAAAGTTGATTTTTGTGCCTGTAGCAGAAGAAAACCTGCATCGTTCAGCATGTTATCGACTTATAACAGACAATGTAGCTATATTTCAGCATTTAGTCGACAAATAACAGCCAAGTTCGCTATATTTCAGCACATAGTCGACTTATGACAGACAATGTCGCTTAATTTCTGCTTTTTTAGTATCGTATGTCATTTGTTTGTGTCATTGTCACAAGGATTCATCAATGCCATTTACGATAATTTCATACAAATTTCGACCTGATACTGATTTTGTGGCGATGATTGATGGATGAAGATACAGTGACAATAAGGCTCAAACACGCAGCCAGCAGATGTCTTCGTAAACCTATATTTCAATGAAATTTAAAATTTTCTTAAAACCTATTTAAATATTAGTTTTTCATCAACATCAAATTAATTTAATAAAAATCTGAAGATCTTTATTACGAATGAGACGAGCCCTTGTAAGGTTAAGATTTGACGTTAAGTATTTATTGTACAATTCATTGAACTTATGCCCATAGTGCATCAGTAAATAGCTGGCTGTTATAAAGCAGTTCTTTGTTCTTCACTCAAGCCCAAGATGATAATTGCACACGCCACATACACACTCGCACGCGCTTCTCACAACAGGTAAAAAATGATTACAAAGCGAACAAATTTACACGGTAAGAACGTAAAAAAGTAAATATGCGTGAGATTGAGATTTTCTTTTGAAGGCAATAAATAATATTTTATGCGTAAGTGCGTATGACGACTACTCTGAGTGACTGAATAAATGAGTGTCATAAGACAGGCTTATTAAACAAATGACAGAAAGTAAGTGACAGACAATATATGACAGAGAAGAATGAAAAGAATTTATAAGAGGATACAAGGACTTAAACAGCAGACTAATGATGTACTTGAGGGGATGCATATAAAAATAAAGAAAAACATTAAAAAAAAATGTTTTCAAATATGATGAGTAAAAGTAAAATAAAAATAATTTAAAAATATTAATTCAAATATTATAACTGAACAAAATACTACATTTTGACTTCAACAAAGACTTACATGGTCAACAGCAATGTTTCTCACTGTCAATAGACATAAACAAGTCAAACATTTAGTATATTTCGTAATAATCATCATCTGCTAACAGTTTATGGTTTTTAATTTTTGGCTAAAATCTCTCTTGCCAACAACTTATAAATACTTTACCCAGCTCATATGGAAAATATGGAGGAAAAAACCAGATAAAATATTACAATGATGACTACAAAAAATTGAAAATAATAATGATGATCTTGATGATGATGAAGTTAAAAAATATATTTTTGCTGCTTAAACAAAAGTGTTCGCAAAACGTATAAAGTAACGCCATTTGGGGGCAAGGAAATAAATTATTTGAGCTCATGAAACAACACCCACAAGACAACCAACACTTTTAGTTGCAAAAAAAAGGGAAAAAAAGGCAAATAGTTTGTCATAGAGTTTGTCATTTAAAATGACAGCAAATGTAGTCAAGCAGTTGCCATAGTAGTTCAGAAAACCAGCCAATATCCTTTTATTCTTACCTACCACCCTCTCACCCATCCTATAAATCATTTGACAACCGTTTATGTTAATGCTGTAGTTGTAGCTTATGCATGTTTAAGTGATGAAGGAATTTTTTTTTTTCTCTTTCGTTGAACACTCTGTAGGATTTGAGTAAAAATTTTCTAAACGAACAATATATTGGAAATACTGAGCTTTGTGTTGCAAGGATTTTCGATTATTGTGGTAGAAACTGAAGTAAAGATTAAGCAAAACCGTGACTTTTGCTTGAACTTAGTGTGTGAATTTTTGTTTTTGATTTTGATTTTGATTTCATAAATAGTGTGTACAAGGATGATACTACACTAGATGGCTTGCAAATATCTTTCATTTTCTTTCATATCTGGGATTCGAACAATCTGGAACAAAGCTTGGAGACGAGTATGGACTTTGCTGTGCTAGCAAATGCATTTCGTGTTATATCAAAGGTAGAGCTTTCACTCTTCAAGCTGTCTTGCCTTCAGAATACACGGCCGAGAACGGCAAGGACCAACCTTGCACTGTACACGTGTAACAGGGCCATTGGTAAGTCCCAAGGTCTCAACCCTAGGAATTACAAATGGATTATTGAAACGATAGTTGAACCTATTATTGTGTATGGTGTGGTTGTGTGGTGGAAATCTCCAGAGAAGTTCACATATGGCAGGAATTAGCTTCCGATGGACCTGATTGCTAAGCAAATGGCGATTTTGTCAACGATAAAGTTGAGGATGGCAAGGGCATTGTCTGACAAGGGTCATGGGCATGTAGCCATCTTGCTTTATTTGGATACTACTAAACCGAAAACCTTCCTGAATGGAATCTTCTCGGTGAGCATCTCACCAGAATCCGGTTCTATAGAGATGTTCTGAGATGCAGAACTCAGTGATAAAGAAAGCAGCGGAATGGTTGATTAAATACAGGGTATTCGATGTTGACATCCGGATCTATACGGATATTCAAGCTGCGATTACGGCGCTCTATAGTGTCTACTCTATATCGCGGCTGGTATGTAAATGTCGGACGTATCTAAACGATATAGCGAAATATTCAGACTTACTTATGTGGCACTACAACCGTCAGTCGGTTTCGACCGAGTCCAAAAAAGTATGCCAGCTGGATCTATGCTGCGCCAGTTGGCGCCAGTTTGAGATTCCCAAGGTCATTTAGTCATCCTCTTCCCCACTTTCCGCTATGGGGTAACCTTTCAAAAGCTTGCTTTGCCTGAGTTTCTTCATCTATACGAGAGACATGGCCAAACCACCACAGCCGCTGTACCCTAATATGCTTCACTATATACACGTCCCTCCTTTACAGTTCGTACAGCTTGCTTACCTACCACTTATAGAGGACCCAACATCTTCTTCTCCAGGCTGACGTCGTTCACGGTGTTAATGCTGGTACCAAAATAAAAATAGACAAAACTCTTCACTACTTCAAAGCTGTGGTCGCCAATAGTGACGCTTTGTGCAAGACGCGTGGATTTTCTAGTTGCTGACAAAAGATATTTAATCCTGTCCCCATTCATTGCGATTATTAAAGCCGAGATATTCAGACCTAGAAATTATCTGAGTGAGAAATCATTCTGACACACGGGGAAATTGTGTGGCGGATGAATTAGTGAGGGAAGGCTCCCTCCTTGGCAACAAGGAGATTGACTATTCTAGCTGAGATGCTACTTTCCCCTTGCAGACTTCTGGTTCTGTGATATATGTTGAGCAGGGCACCGAAACAGTGGAAAAATGAATCCACCCGCTCTGTATCAAGACAAATCTGGCTTCTATACGATTGTGCTCGTTCAAGGTCTATCACGTGAATGCCGCGACATAGGCTACGAATTCTGGTGGTGTTATCGCAGGGTTGTGCATGCTAAGGGACCGAGTCTACCGTTGCCACAAGAAGAAAAAAGAGGAGACTCTCAAACATTTTCTATGCCTGTGTCCTAATCAGCAGGCTTTCTTCCTTTGTGCATGCAACTGGCTGCCTTGATTCGGGCTGTGCTTGCGGACATGTTGGTCCACTTGGATGCTACCTTCTATGGACATTACAGTAGAAGAAGAATTGTACACGAGTGGATCAGTGTTTGAGCCGTGGTAACTAACTAACTAACTAGAGCTATTCTCTCTTCTTTCTCTTTCATACACCAAAAAATAAAGCACCCATGTATTGAAAAGTTAAAATTAAGGTTCAAACTTTCTCTGTCTGAACATTAAAGAAAGTTCAAAAAATATAGGAAAAAATATTTGTTTGAGTTGACTTTACTATTAAATGTGTGTTGAAGTAATATTTTCAAAACTACCACACAAGCTCAAACATTCTGTAAGGAAAACTTTCTCTGTCTAAGCACCAAAAAAAGTTCTAAAAATAAAGGAAAAATATTTGTTTAAGGTAACTTTACTACTAAAAAGGGTGTTTAAATAATATTTTAAAAGCAAACGTACAAGCTCAATCAGTCCGTAACGAAAACTTTCTCTGTCTAAGCACAAAGGAAAGTTCTAAAGATAAAGAAAAATAATTTTGTTGAGGTCAACTTTACTATCTAAAAGTGATTGAAATATAATTGAAAAACAACCGAGATAAGCGGTTTTCGGTCAGGGTTTTAAATACTTTACTTTCTATCACAGAAAAAAAGTCAATTTGCCAAAAACTCAAATAAATATTCAATTATTGATAAAAAAATAAAAAACTTTCTCTGTTTAAGCAAAGTAGAAAGTTCTAAAGCTAATGCAGAAGAATATTATTAAAGTGAACTTTGCCTATCTAAAAAATTGTAAAAATTCAATACTATGCACGTAACGCAAAGCAGGTACTGAAAAGTAAATATTCTATTCAACAGCTACGAATATCAATGGTCCAAAATTAAACAAATATCAGCCAAACGTGAGGTCCAAATTGGGATACGTCGACGGATGCATGCATGCAGTCTGAACGCTCGTCGATGACTTTACAATAAACGTAATAAATGTAAAGAAAAACTTTCTCTGTCTAAACACACAAAAAAGTTCTAACGATAATAAAAAAAATTATTAAAGTAAACTTTTTCTATCTAAAAAAAAAGACAAAATATACTACACTTACAAAAAATATTACTACAATACTACACTTAAAAAATTTTCATTAAGTGGACTCATTATTCGAAAACCAGGAAATTAATTTGAAAATGTAACAACGCAAAACTTAAAAGTTCAAAATAAAAATGCACACACAAGCACTTATTAATGCTCCCACATTCAGTGCATGTGCCCTCATTAATTTTCGAAAAGAAAAAACGTCATAGAGCTCTTAGAGCTCTAGCAAAATGATGAGAAAAAAAACCACATACTCTGGTAATAGCAGCATATGAAAGGATTTATCTTTTTTTTTGGTGTTTTAATGGCAACAGCATCATAAGCAGGAGTTTATTTGGTTGGTTGCATCGGTTTATTTGAGAAAATAATTTTTCACTTGTTTGTCGTTGCACAACAACTACATTTTCATTCTGGCTGCCCCATAAATGCAAGGTGTTGTTAATATGGCATTAAGCCAAGTTTAATATGCCAACCAGCCATCCAACAATAATTGAGAAATTACAACAACAACAACAAAACACTGAATTCATCAGCTTTAATAATAATAATGATACCACGAACGCATCCATATAAAGCTTTAATGTGCATCGAAATTATTAAAAGGCAGTGGTTGCAAGCCCAGAAAAAATAAATGCCAAAAAAGCACAAACGTAGATATAAAAACTATTATGAATAGAGAGCATTTAAGGTCTTTAGAGAATAATGCAGATAGCGGTTAAACTGGTATGATGTTGAAGCCAAATAAAGAGACAAACATACACGGCAGCACAGTGACAAATACCCTCCCCCCTAGACGTACCATTTATAATTTCATTTTTTTTTTTTTTTTCATATTAAACATAAAACCAAGGAACAATATTCACTCATATGAGTATGACAACAAATACTGAAGGAAAAATACTGAAGAAAATACTGTTTGGAGGAGGAGGTATCTCGAATATGTGTTAAAGGAATTTGAGCACAAAAACAATTTCTTAACTTTTCTGTTTTGTTTTTTCGTGATACACAAGGATCATATACCATAAGGAGGAACATATTGCGCCCTAGATATGTATAAGCGTACACTGAACACTATTTGAATACAATTTTGTTTGTTGACATCTTCTTCAGCCACTAAGGTGATAAATTATCTCAAAAGTATGGGGCGTAGTCGAAGTGTATAACTTGAAAAGGGCGTTTTTATAACAAATGATGTATCTTTTACATATTGAGCGTGGTTTTAATAGGTTAAGTAGGGTGGTGGACGCCCCGAGAGAGAAGGAGTCCCACTTAGGCACATTGTGATACCACAAGTTAACAGTCTCCATCATTTTGATTCCAAAATAAATCTCGCAATTGCAGTGGCCTTTATTCTGGATAGTTCAGTCAAAGATTACAGGAAATAGATGGCAAAAAATTTCCGCAATCTGATAGCAAGGATTGGACACTGACAGCTTCCTCCTTCTCTGCAAAACCAGAACTCCTGCAAAAACCAGGCAAGTGGATGGCGAGCATATCGGCAAACTTACCAATCAGGCAGTAATTCGTGAGGAATGAAATAAATGGTTATGCGACTTGGGAAAAGACGTCTTTTAGTCCACTTTTCATCGACGTCGATCCAGCAGAGCCTGGTGATACCGCTCGTGCAATCAGCCACTACCAATGAGATTGGGCATTACCATATAATGACCGGAAAACATACAGCCTAACCGAAGCAATCGGAGCACCAATAATAAGCTTCCGTTCGAAAATATCGAGCTCAATACCCGCCCTAGCTAGTTCATCTCCTACGAAATTCCCGGCGATGTCTTTGTTTTCCGGAACCCATATGAGAATTACCTTCGAATGAGCCGATATTACCGAGAATAGCCGGCCAGGTGACTCTGGCAGCCCGACTGTCCGAATAAATCAGAAGATTCTATGGAAAAATCCCTTAATAATAAGCATCGCACATCCCTCAGTAAAGCTATGACCTCCGCCAGTAATACACTGCAGTAGTCAGGCAAACTATTAGACAGTCTTGTGTCAGAATCCACTCTGCTCAGCACTCCAGAGCCATCGGTATGAACCTCAAGATCATTGAGGGAGCTCCTGTTTGCTCCAGTGGAAGTCAAATCCCCTATCGAGAATATTATAAGCGATTATGTAATCGAAACGAAGATGTCTGTGGTCCCCAACAATCGCAGCGTGACCGTAGATCAAATTAGGCCAGGAGTTAACTGCACTTAGCCTTACCTTACCACCAGTTTAGCTTTCTACCTCAAAAGAAAATCGATGCGGAGCCAATTAAGTAAAGGGTGGTCAAATTTGAAAAAAAAGCCAGCGGCGTTAAATCACAAGAACGAGGCGGCCAATTGACATCGCCAAATCGAGAAATTAAGCGACCGGGAAATTTCTCATGCAATAACTGAATTGTTTGGCTGGCTGTGTGGCTTGTGGCATTGTCCTGCTGAAACCAAAGGTCAGTAATGTCAACATTAACCAATTGTGGGCAGAAAAAATTGATTATCATGGTTTGGTAGCGCAGAAAATTCCCAGAGCCGACGTTACCTTGCTCATTTTCGAAAAAATACGGGCCGATGATGCCGCAAACCGCACCATACGGCCACTTTCATTGGATTTAAAGGCTTTTTGAGGACTGTTTGTGGATTTTGTGGGCCCCATATGCAAAAATTGTGTTTGTTTACATAACCCCCTAATTGATAATGAACCTCATCACTAAAAATGATTTTACTGAAAAATGTGGTTCCAAATTTTGCCCACTCTTTGTAACAAATAAGGCTTTGGTTGGAGTGGAATAGAGTGTACTGAAGATCAGGACAACTGCCTGTCGTATACCCTGTCTATCAGTGGTTTTTAAAACTAATATGGCATTTCGAAGGGTAAATGTTTTTTCTATTACTCCTCTTGAAAGCACACGGCCTTAAGAAAGCATCTTTGGTGATCGCGCTACTGCAGCAGATCTAGGTTGAATGTTCGTTGCCTAGATACAATGCCATCTGTGTATTTGATGTAGTGGTGAGGAGTTTTTGCTTATCTTAGGCTCTTACCTTTTTTCTTTTCTTTTATTACCGAGAGATAGAGTCGCTTCAAGTTCCTATAGTGTTTTTGTAGTTCATGTTGTCGTTACAGAGGGATTATTTCAAAATAATGATGAAAATATTCTTCGTCATGGCCAAGGTTCGAATCTTGGCTGCTATATTTTGTATGAAAATTGGTTTAAATACGAAAATATTAAAAGAAATAATTTATGATTTTGACGGCAAAGAAATGGTGTCGCTGAAAATTATTTGACCAAATTTTGACTATGCTGCTCAATTAGTTCGGTTACAAATTGTCGGTAGATGACTCTAAACTATAATTCTTTTTCTTTCGTCACTCCTCTGTGGCGTAAATCATATTTCCACAAAGCATTTCTTGGTATTAATGCTGGTTTTGCCACCGTCTGCGAAAACTCACTTTGCTTCGTTCATGATCTGTTTCAGACATTATTTGGTTACATGGGGGTAGCGTTGGGTAGTGGTTAGAACGCAGGTACTCTACGCATGCGGCTCAGGTTCGAACTCCGGCAGAGGACAACGTGAAAAAAAAATTAATTGCGTCTTCGATTATTTAATAAAGAAACTTCAGTTTTTCTACAAGCAAATCCATTTAAAAGAAGCTCCCTCCTAATCATATAGTTTACCTCTGACAATGATGACAAACATCAAACGAATAATCAGGAGAAAACGCCATCTACTGGAAAAAAACAATACTAAAGTACGGATCTCCACCACCATTTAGCAAGGATCTTCACCACTACACAATCATATGGAGAGGAGCTACAGTGGGTTAAACACCTAGTTATGTAGCTTAAAAAATCTACTTGATTAATGAAACTAAAACAAAGCAATGCTTTCGATCTACCAACTTCTTAAGACCTTTGATTTAACCAAACCTGCATTTCCTTATCTTCTCATATATCACAAAATTTTCCATACTGTTTACGAACCATATATAGTGGTATAGAGTTTTGCCATTTTAAAATTCTTATATTGCTTTTCATATCATTCTGAAAATATTTAATTGTTTTTCATAAAATTTATGATCAATTTGTTAAGCTACTAAATTAAGTGAATCACTTTAATTGCCAACAACAACATTAGCATTCTGGCTTAATTTTAAAAACTATGCAAAATGTTTACACTCTTCAAGTTGTTAATTCTCTTTTTTTTCTTTCTATTTCATCAAGTAGTTATTTTAGGGTTTATTGGCTTTTTAAAGTTTAAAAAAACTGCTTTTTTATGATTTTTTCATTTGTTTGTTTTTTTTTTTTTTTTTGTTGCTTTTATTACGCACAGAATGGAAAACAGCCTTCAAGTAAAAATGAATTTTTTACGTTTTTCCTCCACCAAGATTTATGGCTTTTAGCGTAGAAACAAATAAAAACAAAAACATACTATAGCAACAACAACAACAATTCTAATTCTCAACACACTTGAGAGTTTTTAATATTCCCAGTTAACGTCGTTTTGTTTTTTTTTTTCTTTTTTGTCTCAATGTTTCTCTTCCAGTAATAGTTTGTGTTTTTTCCCCTCAACTTGTTTGCAAATTTCTCTCTTTTTTTCTTTGCATACAAGTGAGTATTGCAAGGATAAATTAACAACAACTACAAACATAAATGATTTACACTAACACATCCACACACATACACCGCATGCCCATATTAAAAAGTTGTTCATATGAGTGAAAATGTGTTTAAGCTAAGCACACACACACACACACGCGCATACATTGTATGAAAAGTAGTGAGAGGGAGAGCGAGTTATAAACAGTTTAATTACTTGTGAGTGTTGAAAACTACAACTACAAACAGAATATCAGCAGCTTTTCTTCACTTATTCGTTTAATAGCTGGCTGAGCATATCAAATATTGTCTACCCACTCAAATAGCAAAATAAAAAAGAAGAACGAAAAACAAAAAAAACATCAGATGAGAGGTGCCAGCTTAGGAACCACAAATAACGGCATTTAAATTGAAATCCAAATCATCAATTTATGAACTTAGAAGCAAGCGCAGCACAATCGATCAGATACATAGGCTAATGACTGAAGATGTTTTGAGGAACAGGCGTTCAATAAAATATGGCAATAAGACTTGACGCATAAACTAAGGCAAAATTTATCACCAAGTGTCTCATTAAACGAAAGTTGAAGGTTAAGCTAACTTTGAACTTGGGGTGGCGTGGTGTACTTGTTAGAGCGCATGCATAGTAAGACAAGCGGCCCAAGTTCGAGCCTTAGCACAGGATATGAATAAATAATTTAATTTGTGGTATCGTCTGTATAGTAAAGAAACTTCCACTGCCCTCCATACAACTCCATCAAAAAAGTAAGGAAGAAGCCCCCCGACCTTCTTGATTTTACCACTGGTGATGATGATAAACATTAAACGAATGATCAGGAGAAAAACGCCACCTATTGGGGAAAAAAGAAGGCATTGAAAAATAAGTAAAGATCACCACCATCACTTAGCAAGGATATTTTACCACTAAACGATCATATGGAGGAGAATAACAGCGAATAAACAATCTAGTTCGCTAGAAAAAAAATCAAATTGATTAATAAAACTGAAACAAAGCAATTGATGCTTTAAGGAATGACAATATGCTCCCTAGAGAAGTGACAGAGAAGAAAAAACTCCGAACTATTGAGGCCAGAGTACTACGAAAATATATATTTCGGCCTAGTCTCTCATACTGATGCCGTGATGCAGACATAGAATCAACTGCGTCAGGAACCAGCTCGGTATTTGCAAGATCACGTAGTGCAACTGAAAGCCTAATTAATCAATGGAGAAAAAGATTAACGAGCACAAATATACTCAAGTATCAAACACACTGGGTAGAGAGTCACGCTCACCTCTCTGAATAAACAACCAAATTATCGTTCAGAATATGGAAAGATTACACAGAAATTCCAAGTTGACGCAAATGAAAATAAAGGCGATATAATTTAATTTACCGATTGGACTTCAAGGTCTTTTTTTATAAAGCAATATTGCAACCAATCTTGTTCGACCGAGTACAGGTATGGAACGCTTAAATAAAATTTTGCACTAAATGTAGAGTTTATTACAATATTTGCCTGTCCGACCCAATTGAAGCAGACTATGGGCTGCCTCCTCTCACCTATACTTTCTTAATGGTCATAGAAAGAAAACTGTAGATGTGGGAAATAGAGGAAATAGAGGCACGCCACCAAAATTTACTAGATCTGCTTGAATTATGCCCACGACATTTGTCTGCTGTCGTTTCGGCACAGTGATATGCGGCAGAAACAAAGACAAAGGCCATCAGCATAGAGTCAAAAAATGTCACAAATTTTTGCGTAAAAAACAACCTCATTGAAGCTGTGGTTTTTTCACATACTGTTACGTCTTTACCTTTTAAAACGTGTATTTATGAGTTCGTAGATTGTAGTTAAAATTAAATAAATTTTGTGTTTGGTTTTAATTAAAAGTCCTTTATTCAACACAGTTATGTGCACCACTGCTTGTAATCTTTTTACAGGCAATAATAATTTTTATTTTTCTCTGTCTGTTTACAACTTTGTAAACAACAACAATTACTCGACAGATCTTTCTTCCTAAAGATCTTCCAACCCGATCGTAGCTATAACATAGGTTCGACCATAACCTTTTCAATCAGAGGTTATCCACACTTAACCACACTTTACTGAGTTATCTCCGACTAAATTGGTTTTTACTTCACGATTCACTTCACGAGTTTACACCTTATAAACTCTCTTCACAGAGTTCAAACCATCAAACGCTTTTCACATAATCCGTACTCGTTGGGTTTACTACAAATAAACTAATTTTCGTTCACATCAATGTGCTTTTTATATGGCTGAGTAAACAACACATCGGAAGCTCTCGAACCTCTCGATATTTCAGGTAGATTTCGTTTCTTGGAAAATGGAAAAAAGTGAATTTCGTGTAGTGATTAAACACTGTTATTTGAAAGCCAAAACGGCGAAAGAGACAAAAGAAAAGCTTGATAAACATTACGGCGAATCTGCTCCGTCAGATCATATGGTAAAATATTCGATTGCTGAATTTAAACGGGGCCGAACAAGCACTGCAACAATACCATCAACAGGAAGGCCAAAAGAGCTGGTTACTGAAGAAAATATCAAAATACGTGAGATTGCTGAAATGGTAAATGTGTTCAACATTTTGCATGAACATTTGCATATGAAGAAGTTATCGGCAAGATGTTTGCCGCGTTTGCTGAGTGTTGAACAAAAACGAGTTCGACAGATCACTTCACAGCGGTGTTTGGACATGATAAAGTATAATCCTGCTGATTTTTGGCGTAGATTAATAAGTGTTGATGAAACGTGGGTCCACCACTACACACCTGAAACCAAAAATCAATCGAAGCAATGGGTGGAAGCTGGTGGAAGTTCTCCGAAGTAGGCGAAGACAGCGAAATCGGCTGGCAAGGTTATGGCCACTCTATTTTAGGATGCACACGGAATATTGCTCATCGATTATCTTGAAAAGGGATTCACAATCACAGGAGAGTATTATCGTGCATTATTGGATCAATTGGTTGATGCGATCAAGGAAAAACGACCACATTTAAACAAGAAAAAAGTGCTTTTTCTTCAAGACAACGCACCGGTTCACACAGCATTAGATGCGATGCTAAAACTTAGAGAATTCCACGTTGAATTGGTTGATCATCCACATTATAGAACAGATTTAGCCCCTAGTGACTTTTTCCTGTTTCCAAACTTGAAAAAATGGCTCGCAGGAAAAAGATTCATCTCAAACGAGGAAGTGATTACCGAACCTAATGCGTATTTTGAGCAGTTCCCAAAATCGTATTATTCAGATGGTATAAAAAAGTTGGAAAAGTCGTCTTACTAAGTGTATTGAGCTAAAAGGAGACTGTGTTGAGAAATGAATGGTTTTTTAAAAAAAAATTTTGTTTTCCTACTTAGGTAGCTTCAATATCAACTCGTATTAACATATAATTGTAGAAGGTCTGAAAACTGTTTTTTTCCCGGAACTCGAGATTTTAGAGGTGTTTCAAAAATTCCAAAAACAGATCCTTGTTCTCCTAGGCAGCGTCTATCAGAAAAATAGTATCATTTGCACCGTGTAATCTTTTGCCATTTTTGGTATCAGTCTGTTACTCCACTAGTGTAGATCTTCTGGGTTTTCGGAGCCGAAAACTAATACAAAACTAATACGTTTCGCAAGCCTCTACAGAGTTTTAGTTTGCAACATTTTTTTTTTCTCCGTCACACCTCTATGGAGCATATTGGCTTTCTACAAAACATCTATTGCTTTGTTTCAGTTTCTTTAATCAATTTGATATTCCAAGCTAAGTAGATGATTAATCCGCTGTAGCTTCCTTCATAT
Organism: Wohlfahrtia magnifica; assembly: GCA_023159175.1. Taxonomy (NCBI): domain Eukaryota; kingdom Metazoa; phylum Arthropoda; class Insecta; order Diptera; family Sarcophagidae; genus Wohlfahrtia; species Wohlfahrtia magnifica. Next base: position 1,042,583 of record JAKWBJ010000052.1, on the reverse strand, counting down.
GATTTTTTTTTTGTAGTGGTGAAGAGCCTTGCTAATTGGTGCTGATCTTTACTTTGGCATTGTAATTTTTTCCCAACAAGTGGCGTGTTTTTCCTGATCATTCGTCTGATGTTTGTCATCATCGCCAGAGGTATGCGAGAAGAGTCATGGGGGCTTTTTTTTGGATGGAGTTGTCTAGAGGGAAGAAGTTGAAGCCTCTTTTTATTATTAGACATTCGAAGCCACAATTAAATTTTTGCTTCGTCATGTCCTCTGCTGGGGCTCAAATCTGGGTCGTTTGTGTTGTTATGCGTGCGCTCTAGCCACTACACCACGCCACCCACAACATTAACAGAGTTCTATAGAGGTCGAAGCAAATGATAATCTGATCCGGGCTATACGGTGGAATTGAATTGCTTGCTTCAACCTTGTTAACAGATGACAGTAGCAATCAACATTAAGCTTATAATGAACAATTTCCTTCAAATCCCACCAGACATACAGTATAATCTTTCTTGCTGTCAATCACGGCTTTCTCACCGCTTGGGAAGCTTCACGTTGCTTTGCCCATGATCTTTTTTGCTCATTACGTACGTACGTATGTAATCCACTTTTTATCGCTTGTAATCATTCGCCTTAGAAACAGAATCTTAGAATCTTAAATAGAAATACGGTCTATTAAATTTTTCAGTGTAAATTCTTGTGGCACCCAAATATGTATGTCCAGATTTCTTCCAACGGTGATGCTTGCCTAGTTCCCTAGTAACGTAAACTCTGCTTATGTACCGGTCTTTCTTAATTTTATACATGATTTCATAGACTTTTTTACGCATTTTTACCTTTTTTATAAAATATAAGCAATATAAGGCGGAGATGTTCTGAATTTTTACTCATTTTGAAACGTAGATACCTTTTCACAAAATAATTCAATTTTAAAGGTGTCTTCTAAGAAACTAAAGCTTAAAAAATCAGCTTTTAGACAAGTTGTAGTATTGACTGATGCAATTACTTTTACTACAGATATTACATTTTAGGGCCATCTACCGACAATTTGCAAAGTAAATGTTTAAAATTCCACAAGAAATCACCAATATAATCGCTTAAGGTTTGCCTTATCAGATTTATTTTTTACGCATTCTTCTTCTTCGTCGTCAAAGTTTTTTTTTTGCTTCAAATTATTCAAAGTATTCAATAGTTTTTGCAGTTGTTGGTGACTTTTGCTCAGTAGTTTAACGTTAAATGCGTTCATAAATGCGTTTTGCTTTTACCTCCCTGCCTTCTCAAAACAGCACTTTAAAGTTGCGTTACTTTTGTTTTAGTGTCTCTACTTCCTTTAGTTTTGTTATAACGTCCCTGACTCTGGGGGCTTATAACCTTAGGTTAGAAAAACAAAAACAAAATCAACACCCATCAAGGAAAAAGGTAACAAACAAAAAAGTACTTTTTATGCCTAAAAGGAATGAAAATGCAATGCTAATGCAACTACTCGTGGTACGAGGACTACTTGACACGTTTTAATTAAAGTTGAGTTGAAATTTTTTGAAGCGGCGGTAAATGTTTTACTGGATTTTTTGTTTTTTTTTTTTTTTTTTTTTTTTTTTTTTGTTTTTCTCCACCTTACACCACTGGCGTTAAAGTTAAATGAAAAGTGTAAGGTTGTGTTTAAAAAAGCAACTTTTAAAATAAAAACAAAAAAATTTCCCGAAGTATGAACCACCCTAATAAATATTTTGCTCATATGCAGTTCTATTTTTAACGTCTGCTTCTTTTCTCTCATGCTCTGTCACGAAAAGTAACACAGTGGCTGAAGTGTTGGTATTGATAATTGTGAATATGAGTGTGTATATGTGCAGGTGTCATATTTTTTTTTTTTTTTTTTTTTTTTTTTTTGTGACACATGTGAGTGTATCTTAAGGGTATTCAATAACAGCCATCATCTATTCAAATATAAAAAGAAAAATGTGGTAAAACAAACTTGAAGTGGAAGTGGCATCTGTAACCTGAATAGTTGAAATTACAGTGGATTTTCAAAAGTTTTTTTGGTTTATTTTCTCTTTTTGTCTCCTTTTTTGTTTTTAACACTATTTGTCAGCAGGTTTTTTTTGGTAAAAGATTTTTTAATATTTTGACTTACAATGCCTTTATTAAATATTTGCATTTTGCTTTTAGAATTTATACTTTTGCTCACACGTGCATACATGCATACATACATATATACATGCTGAGAAAGAGTATTTAAGCAAACAGACAGATTTTTGTTCAGCCAAAGTATTCCAAAGTTGTTGACAGTTATGTTCTCTATGGAAGAATATCAATTAAATTGCGGATAAAGGAAAAGTGAAAGAAAATAAGGCTTAGCGAAGAGAACTTTGAAGAAAGCAGATTTGGGAAAATTGAAAAAGTTGTCCTAGAAAATTACCAAAATTGCCAAAGAATTAATTAAAATTGTTTATTGTCATTTGGCATTTCGTTTTAATTGAATTTCACTTCAGGAGCAGTGGCCTAATCTCCTCTATATATTTATATAAAATGACGTGTATCTTTGTGATCGCTAAACTCAAAAACTACTGGACCGATTTTGACCAAACTCAATATACATGTTCTATAGGGCGTGAAGAGTGTTTCTGTGTAGTTTGAAGTTCGTCCGACAGATGGCGCAATATTTAGTTTTTTATGTTTTTGCACCGATTTCGACCAAACTTAATATACATGCTCTATGGGGCGTGAGGAGTGTTTCTGTGTAGTTTGAAGTTCGTCCGACAGATGGTGCAATATTTAGTTTTTTATGTTTTTGCACCGTAACTCAAGAATTACTGCACCGATTTCGACCAAACTTAATATACATGCTCTATGGGGCGTGAGGAGTGTTTCTGTGTAGTTTGAAGTTGTCCGACAAATGGCGCAATATTTAGTTTTTTATGTGTTTTTTGCACCGTAACTCAAGAACTACTGCACTATGCTGTGTTTCGTTGAAGGCGTTGGTTCGTTAAAACATCCTAACATCCTTTTGTGAAAAAAATATATTAAAAAAAAGTAAATAAATATCTATCATTCTTTTTTAAACTCTATTTGCGCAATAAGTCTATTTTATGTTTTGCTGAAGGCGTTAGGTGCTTGATCGGCGTGTGGCGGCGTGTGGCGGCGTGTGGCGGCGTGTGGCGGCGTGTATCGGCGTTAAGTATCCCGACACCGACTCTACATAACCTCTTTTCGTGAAAAGTTCGTGGGTGTCAAACGAACTTATTAAATTGAAGATTAATTTATTTAAATTAAATATTACATACGAGGGCGGATTGATATTGAAGCTACCTAAGTTGGAAAAAACATTTTTTATTCAAAAACCATTCATTTCTTAACATAGTCTCCTTTTAGCTCAATACACTTAGTAAGACGAATTTCCAACTTTTCTATACCATCTGAATAAAACGATATTGGGAACTCCTCAAAATACGCATTAGTTTCGGTAATCACTTCTTCGTTTGAGATGAATATTTTTCCTGCGAACCATTTTTTCAAGTTTGGAAACAGGAAACAGTTACTAGGGGCTAAATCTGGACTATAAGGTGGATGATCAACCAATTCGAAGTGGATTTCTCGTAGTTTTAGCATCGTATCTAATGCTGTGTGAACCGGTGCGTTGTCTTGAAGAAAGAGCGCTTTTTTCTTGTTCAAATGTGGTCGTTTTTCCTTGATGGCATTAACCAATTGATTTAATAACGCACGATAATACTCTCCTCTGATTGTGGATCCATTTTCAAGATAATCGATGAGCAACATTCCGTGTGCATCCCAAAATACAGTGGCCATAACCTTGCCAGCCGATTTCGCTATCTTTCGCACTTCCACCAGCTTCCACCCCTTGCTTCGATTGATTTTTGGTTTCAGGTGTGTAGTGATGGACCCACGCTTCATCAACAGTTATTAATCTACGCCAAAAATTAGCAGGATTATGCTTTATCATGTCCAAACACCGCTGTGAAGTGATCTGTCGAAATCGTTTTTGTTCAACACTGAGCAAACGCGGCACCCATCTTGCCGATAGCTTTTTCATATGCAAATGTTCATGCAAAATGTTGAACACACGTTCATATGATATGTTTGCCATTTCAGCAATCTCACGGATTTTGCCTCGGCGATCATGCATAACGATATCGAGGATTTGCTTGATATTTTCTTCAGTAACCACCTCTTTTGGTCTTCCTGTTGATAGAATTGTTGCAGTGCTTGTTCGGCCCCGTTTAAATTGAGCAATCGAATATTTTACCATATAATCTGACGGAGCAGATTCGCCGTAATATTTATCAAGCTTTTCTTTTGTCTCTTTCGCCTTTTTTTCCTTTCAAATAATAGTGTTTAATCACTACACGAAATTCACTTTTTTCCATTTTCCAAGAAACACAAAAGTTGCTTACTTCAAACGACTACAACAAATAAACTAATCGATGAATTTGGCTAAAATTTTAACAGCTGACGTTCGACAGATCGTAATTTTTAAAAAAGAAAAAGTTTTCGTGTTTGTGCTGCCATCTAGCGCTAAGCAGCTTCAATGTCAATCCGCCCTCGTACATTTTAATAAATTAACCCAAGGTGTTAGTGAAAGTAAATTAATTGTATTATTGAAAGCTATTGAAAAAAGTAAATAAGCAACAAGTAAGACAATAAAGGGCAGCCTTTCTACGACAACAATAACAACAATAAAATATCTTAAGAAAAGTATATTGCAGTACAAAATACCACGCTCACGTGCAATTATTGGTCACCGTACACGACACACAAATTATATGCGAGTGCTGCGCTCACAGCAGATACAAGAGGAGCGTGCAGAAGACAACGAACTAGCCAGGAATCGAATGTTAGTCTTATACCAAAATTATTCACAAGAAAATCGCGAAATACGCATCGAACAACAACGTGCTGCGAGAAGAGCCTCGCATTTCTTTTAGGCGTCTTGCATTTAATTATGATCCGACAATTGATTATAATGTACATTCCAGTATTAATATCGGTAGCAGGGATCAATTATGTGTCCCTTGCAAAGCATTTAAATATAAAAAGGAAGCACCTGGCTTATGTTGAGCAAATGGCACAACTAAGCCAACCACCGGAACCATTACTTTCAACACCTCAATCTAAACATTTCTTAACCCATATACGAGGTTATAATAATTGCTTTCAAATGACGTCATTTGGTTCTGACAATATAGTTAGTGGAAGTTTCATGCCAACATTTAAAGTACAAGGACAAATATATCACAAAGCAGGATCCTTATTGCCTATTCCTAATGAAGAATACACATTTTCCAGCTATATTTCCTTGGAAATTCTGAAACAGAATTCTGAAACAGAATTCTGAAACATAATTTATAATTATAAAAGTTTTAACTCGTACATAATATATAAAAAATAAATAAACTGTGAGCGTTATTCCAATTTCGACTTTTGAATAAAACATTTTTTTCTATTACAAAATAACTAAAACCACTGATTTGATTTTCTTCAAGAGGCAGTTCAACATAAAAGAAACATTTGGGGCCCAGCTATCAAAACTGCATAATTCCATTTCAACAATAATTTCTATGTCGGTTTAGTGCACCTTTCATTCTTCTTCTAAATATCAATCAGCCATGACTTTGCATGCTAACCAGATTTACAGTGAAAATAAAATTCGAAGGCAAAACAACGTTTGCCCGGGTCTGCTAGTTAGACTATAATTCTGAAATAAAAAACTCATTTGTATTAAACTTTAGGTAGAGTTACGTACAGCTAACTGTTTATAAACAGATTTTTTTGAAAGCAGCTTTTTTACTTTCACTAACACAGCCTCAAACTGCTGTTTTGTCAATTACTGCTCTTCATCTGGTTAGCTTTTAGAGAAGGCATGCTATCTAACATTAGTTCAATCGTTCGGTAATAAGCTCGGCCACGCTATGTTCACACAAGCCTTCGATTTACTTTGTTAGTTGTTTAAATTACTTAAATCAATTACACTGTTTACACGGCACATTGCAACTTGGTTTTAACAGTTCTTCTTTTTGTTTTACATTGTTAAACTGTGTAAATTGGGTATTACCACCATTAATTCGGAGAAATATCTATATCTATAAATAAACCTTTTTAAAACATTTCAGTTCATTTAAATTGCATTAAAATAAAATAAACACCGCTTTATTTTGTTGTTTTACAGTGTTTATTTATTCCACTATAACTTTTATACTGTTTGTCTCAATACAACACTTAATATTCGTTTATACAACGTATTTATTTTCGCTGTAACACAACTTTATTTATCGACAGCCAAACAATAACTAAACTATGTAGGCAAAGCAGTCACCTTATATACTAGTAGACAATACTGTTTGGAAAGTTCCGGAAATGTCTCACATCCTCTATCCGTTAATTTTAGACATTTAAGATTGTGTTACCCAAAGATGATGTAATTGGCAGTGCTGCCAGATACACAAATAAGTATGGCATTGACAGGGTGACACAAAATATACCAAAATACTACAATTTAGGCCTTTTTATTCTCGTAACAATATTTATTACATCGGGCAATACTACAGCTTCACTTTGCTAGAAGACAAATTATTCTGTAACTAGAAAAGCTGCACTTAAAAGGTTCACTTGTTTTCGATACAATAATTTTAATGTTAAAGATGCGCCTTGCTCTGGTCAACCAATCACTAAAAGAGTCAATATAATCATGGAATAACGTTGCTGGGAAACTAAACATTCATCACTTAATTGTTATCAACCATTTAAAGAAAGCTAGATACACAGAAAGGCTCAATGTTTGTGTGCCACATGAATTAACAACAAAAAATTTTATGAACCGAATTTCAATTCGTGATTTACTGCTAAAACGGACAATAATGTGAGAAAAACATTAGGTACGGAACAAGTTAAAGCTTCGCCAACAGTGACATAGCCAAGATTGACATCATTATCATTATTATCATTCTGTCTAGGCACATTAGCAGGATACACGGATCAATGGGATCTATCGTGCCCCTTCCTCCTTAAACTTCAGTGATGGACACAATGGTGGATATGTCTCCCAATGAGACCATATGTCTCCCTAAACATTACCATCGCAAAATATAGTTTCCTCTGTCTCCGATGCCTGTGAGCACAGTCTACAAACATCCATACCTGCCATAATCTTCAGATGTGGTCGCAGTCCTCGTCTTGGGTGTATCGGCTTTTCAATGTGAGCGTGCGGGTTTTCTGTGCCCCAAAAAAACGTTAGATGGACCCTTTAGATTTAGATTTAGATTTAGATTTAAATTTAAACGTTTGCTTATTTTGTCTATTACAAATGTGCTCATCGTTTCACTATTATTAGTTAGTTATTATTTTTGTATATATGCCAACCTTAAACGTCTCACAAAGAACGTGAAAACCAAGGTAGATCGAAAAAGATATGCACTCTTGAGCATCAATAACCGTTTCTCATCTTCTGTAAATAAATATTGATTTTTATATATAGAGAATGATATGACTCATTGAAAACGCCAAACAGACGCCGGTTCCCAATGGCAGATATATTAGTTAGTGAAGTTTAAATACACATAACCAGTCACTAGTAATGTCGTGAGGCGATATCACTGTTGAAAATTGTCAGATGGTGTAGCCTTGGACTCAACCAACGATTTCTCTGTTGGAAGGTGAGTGGCTTACCTAGCATACCACAGTGACACATACACTATTGAATACGTGTTACATAAATTTACATACAGAGCTGTTCGAAACCTAAGCAACTTTTCTTGTCGAGCAATTAAGATTTATTCAAAGTCAAAAATTTTATTCTCGTTATCTAAGGCACCTAAATAATAACTATAATAACAAACCCTTAACTCCATTCTCTACCAAGTAATACAACAACCAAGAAATTAGCTCCTTGTTTTTATGGCCTCCAGACACCGTTTTTATGAGATTTGTTAGAATTATTGTTAGTATTGATTGCCACTTTAATTTTAAGTTCTCCGTCAGCTACTGCTTATTTTTAAAACGACATGGTCCAGTTCTGTGCTTCAAAAATTGAGAACAATTTTTTTTTTAATAAAAGAACCGGTTAACTGGTTATTTGAATAATTATGAACCGAAAATCGGGTATTTAAAAATTGCTACTTTTCGAATTATTTGAAAACTGGTTTCTGAAAAAGTCGAATAATCGATCTCCCTATTATATAGTCACACAAGTTTTATTAAGTCTAACCAAGAAATTTATTTTAAATTTCTATAAACGGGCTGTGAAAAGAAAATTTTTTGAAAATAATGTTTAGATATAATTATGGCCATGTGGCAGCCATGACCTAGCGTACGAGGCGCAATCTGGAACACCAATTTTATAAAAGTTTTTTATAGCATATGCGGCCGTATTTCGTTAAGTTCGATTTCCTTACTTATTTACTTATATGGCTATTTGCAACCCCAATTAGTCAATAGCCGAGCATGTGGAAGCCCAAAAGCATCTATCTTGTGCGCATCTTCTCCAGTTAGTCACACCAAGTTTTCAAAGAAGCTAATCAACCTGATCCTTCCAATGGAGTTTTGGTAGCCCGCTTTTATGGTTTCCTTTGGGTTCCGAATCAAACACCTTCCGACTTGGAAAATTTTCACTCATGCGCGTGACATGTCCTAGCCAATGCAATTTTTTCTCATAAATGCGCTTAACCACATTGATGTCGGAATAAAGTCCATACAGTTCAGAGTTCATCAGGTATCGACACTCGTTATTTAGGACACAGGACTGTATATTCTATTAACTCCTAGAATCGCCACATCAGTCTGTATCATCACCCACGATTCGGCACCATACAGCAAAACAGTTAAAATTAACGTCTTGTGCATGTGGAGTTTTGTTCTTCTACTCAAAGTCCTTACTAAGTCCATAATAGCATATGTTGTTCCAGACTGTTATTATTGTTCTTATATATGGTGGAACCGAGATAGACGAAGTTATCCACAACTTCAAAATCAAAGTTATTAATACCTAATGATCATTCAAGGTGCGTGGGCTGCTTGTCCGTGAAGACCATTAACTGAGTTATTCATTGCCAAGCCCGCTTTAGATGACTCTTTCTCAATTCTGGAAAATACTGACGTGACTTCTCGTAAATTTTGACCCATTATGTCGATATCATCAGCACATGTTAGAAGCATGTGGCTCTTGTTAAAAGTTGTGCCACATGTTGAGGAGGTAGCAAGATAGATTGTCCCCCTCTCTGAGTCCTCTCTTAGTAACAAACGGCTCCGATAGGTTGTTGCCTATTTTCACTGATGACGACATATATCTATCAGCGACATCCTACATAGTCGTACAAGCTTGACTGTTGCTCCGTATAGGACTATCGAAGGCAGCTTATGATAGACAAAGAGATGGTATGTAGCGATTTATTCTTCACGGATTTTTTCTAGGATTTGGACCAGCTGTGGATTTTCGTGGCACAAAACCACGCTGAAATCTGCCGATCAAACTACCGACGATAAGTTTCAGTCGCTCACACATTACGATGGATAAAATTTTATAAGAGATGGAAAGAATACTAATTCCACGATAGTTGCTACATAAACTGGATCCACCCTTTTTTATAAATAGGACAGAGTACTCCAAGACTCCAAAAAATTCTATTAGGAGTTGCAAGTGTGCCCTGCTGTACTAGAGAACTTCAGGGCGATGCTCAATTAACAAATTCTGTCTCAGAAAAACTTTTTGTCTTTTAAGGCGCTCCAACTTTAAAGTTGGAAGTGATTCGGTGACACGCTAAAAGATAAAGTCAGACCTCAAAGCGAATGTTTTCCATAATTCAAACAGGCCGTTATAACAAAATGCCATGTAATGAAATCCCGTATAAAGAGGTGTGAGCCATGTTTAGAGAATACGGCGGATGCAGCATTTGACCGGTTCTAATAATTGTTTTGAAACTTTTGCGACATGAGATCGTTTGCTGTCATGCAAAAGAATAACTTAATCATGTCTGTCTGTATATTCGACGTGTCGTCGACGTCTTATTGAGTGTAAGAGCCCTCGAATTCGTCTTATATGCGCTACTAACGAAAAACCCCGGATTTCTTTTGCCACCGGGGTTATAAGAGCTCTCATATTACCCTTATAATCGTACTAACATGAACTAACAATTCCAGAAACTGCCTCCAGCATAGTACTCGTTACCAGAAACTGTCTCCAATACAGTTCCCGTTAGCAGAAGCTATCTCTAGCACAGTATCTGTTATCAGAAGCTGTCCCCAGTACACTACCCGTTACCAGACGCTGTCTTCAGCACAGAACACCTGTTGCCAGACGCTGACTATAACACACGTTCTAGACGCTGTCAACAGCACCTATTCCAGACTTTACCAGCAACACTGTGCCTAATTTTAAACTATTCCAGACATTTCTATTTCTGCCACCATCCTGACCATCTCAGACGGTACAATGTTGCTACACCACATTCCAAATCTGTTTTGTAGTTAAGATAGATAAGAGGTTAAATTTAGGATCTCATTAATAAAGAAGCTTTGTTCCTATATTAAATACGAAAATAAAGAACTATCCTTTTGTTCGATTCTGGACAGACTGAGAGATACCATAGCTGGGAATTTAAACTGCGTTAGGTACGAAGGTATTTTATTCACCTCCCAGCTTTGGATAACGAATTTCAGCTTTATGTTGCACTTGATTTGCAGTGATTTGTTCTGTTTTTTATTATTCTCAATACAGCTAATTGTTCAGCTACTTGTACGGCATGTAGATTTGCCTGCATTCCGAATAATGTGTAACTCTAAGTCTTGCTTGCAAACCACACACTACTCCTCTCCTGTGTGTTTGTTTTGGACAGTACTACATAATTGAACAGTAAAGGAAATCGATTATTAATAATCGATAATTATAAATTATTTTTTAAAAATGTATTCTTTAAATTATCAAATTAGTCACCCATTACTGCAAACTAAAATTTGAGTAATTTTACAAGTAGGCTCTACTTGTATACTTGACGTATACGTTTTAAAAGTTATCAATTAAAAATTATTTGTTACTCATACGTCACATATTGAAAACAAGTGTAGTGTAATAGAACACAATTGAATTTAATTGTATGTATGTGTGTATATGCCAAATGTACACATGTACATATGTATGTCAAAAAAAATTATAAATTTAATTTTCTCTTTCTCTTTCCAGTGTGTCTGTCGCTTCGATCGTCAGGGAGCTCTTTGCGAAGCCCCCATTGTTATCAAAAATGCTGCCTTCTCCGGTGATTCGTATGTCTCACATCGCATACACAAGGATATACCACATCATGAATCGCTGGACACCGTACTGCCCATGCATGTACAATTAAAAGTACGTACACGTGCTACCAATGGTCTCATAATGTTGGCTGCCGCACAGGGTACAAAGGGCGGCCATTATATGGCATTGTTTTTACAAAAAGGTCTATTGCAATTCCAATTTTCATGTGGCCTACAGACAATGCTTTTAAGTGAACTTGAGACACCAGTGAATACGGGCCATGAAATCACAATACGTGCTGAGTAAGTAAAATTGCCATCATTATCATATGTATACATCGTATTATAACGAATATTATTTGGGAAAAATTATGATTATTTTTAGTAGAAACTAAAAAAAAATAAATATTTTTTTTATTAGTGTTGCCCCGTGTGTGTGTGTGTGAGTTTTTATTTGTGGCAACATGGCCATTAACACTTTCTACAGTTTCTTTATTTTCTCTCTCTCTCTCGTTTTTGTCTCTGTCGTTCTCTTTTTCCGTAATGACCATCATAAATTTTAAGACAATTTTTCGTTTTGTTTTTTTTTTTTTTTTGTTTTTACTCCCAATATCCTTTTTTGCTTTGGGGAATTTTAACGCCCCATTGTTCTTAGCCATTATACTATTGTTTGTTTGCAGGCCAGGAAAAAAAGAAATAAAAAAAAATAAAATAAAGTGCTGGCTTAAAAGGGGTCAGAGTGTTATTTGTTTGGTGAAAAGTTTGAAAAAGTTTTCTATGTATTTGTGTTCTATTTTTGTTTTTTTTTTTAGAAAATTTTCGATTTTTTTTTTTGTATTTAGTTGTGGTTCGGTTTGTTTTTTGCTTTTATGTTTGTGGTTTAACTTTCTGGACAAGTTGGTAATTACTGGAGATAAATTAATTTCTATTTTACGTGTTAAACATAAATTTTGAGTATTTTCTTGTACTTTTTTTATTAATTTATCAGAAAATTCATAAATTCCTTTTCACTCTCAATTACCTTTTTAGGTGGTTTTCTATGATTTCGTTTAATACTTTGAAGGGAGAATAAGCGTTCTTTCGAAAAAGAAACTAGGAGTTAAAAGCAAATTATTTGATTTAAAAATTATTCAATTGACCTTCAATAGTAGCCAAAATTAAAAGAAAAAGAAATTGAAATTTTTTATTTTTAAATATTTAACATGCACAGTGGGCTACTGGTAGAAGAAAAATGTCTAAAATTTAAAAAAATGTGATGTTTTTTATTTTAAAAAATTGTTCATGCACCCACCTTGCATTGCTAGTAGAAAAAGTTATTAAATTTACAAAAATTTTCATTTTTATGTATTTAACATGCACAATGGGCCAGTATTTCTAAACAAAACAAAATTATTTTTTCTTCAGTTTTTGATCTGTTTCATACCCTAAAATTTTATTTAGGCGACTGGCAAATTTATAGTGCCAGCTTCACGGAGTACAATAGGGTAATTAGAAGGTCTAAGAGAGATACATGGAGGCAATATTTTCAGTTCATTGAAGACTTGTCAGCTTTGGCCAGAAAGCAATGGATCATTCTAGCCTGCATAAGATCTAGAAGGGAGTCTTTGGATCTCTTGTTGAGAACAAATTTTCCCGACTCTCGAAGGGTTGCACCAGTACATGAGTGTTGGAGTTTCCCTGCCACTTCACGTGTCACCAGAAAAGTAAAGCGTTTTGCGGTTAGAATATTAACCGAGGACAGGGTTTTTAGGCGATTACCTCCTTCAAATCTTACAAAACTCCAGGTATGGATGGGATATTTCTGGCTCTTTGGCAAAGGAGCTTTGACATTATTTATTAATTCCCATAACATTTCATGAAGGAACATGGGGACTTCTCTCAATCAATGAGCTGCACCCGATTCTATTTCTAAACTCATTGAAAGGGGGCTACAGTTTAACGCCGGCTCCGAACGCTAAATGCATTTAGAGAAGTTTTCAATAGTATTTATACTCATAACCAGTTACTAGCTAATGTTATGAGGTGATACCGCTGAAGAAAAGTTTTTTTCTTTTTTTTAAGATGGTCTGGCCTGGTAGGCGGGTGTCTTACCTACAATACCACAGCTCTGACATAATCCTCTCAAAATTGTTAGTGGTTTTTAAGGTCATCTTTGATTTAGGTTATGTCCCACAAGCGTGGCGGGTGGTCAAAAGGAAGACTAATTGATGTCTATATAAGGAGGAGGTATCTTGTGGAACGCCCTCTTTATCCGATTCAGTTCGCGTACTTGAAGGGAGGTTCACTGAAGGTGCCGTTTAGTCTCTGCTGGGCAGTATTGAAAAGACATTCTCTGATAGGGAAGTGGCTCTTTGTGCCTTCTTAGATATTTAGGGCGCCTTTGACAACACTAGCTTTAACTCCATTGCTAGGTTGTTGAAACGAAAAAATGTGAAGAAGTCAATTATAGCTTAGATCAGTTGCTTAGAAGCAGGATCATTAGTTCGTCTCTGGATGGGAAGGAATCTATGTAATGGTCGAAAAGTTGCCCTCAGGATAGAGAACTTTCTCCATTGTTATGGACGGTCGTAGTTAATGGCTTGCTCACCATGTTGGTACATAGTGGAGTCAGTGTAATTGGTGTAACTGTGTTGGTGCTGAGGTCCACAGACCTAACCGAGACTTGTCGATCTCACCGAAAAGATCACTGACTGGGCAAAATAGCTGAGAACATGGCTATTGAAAGGCTATAAACTTCTGGTCTAATAAACCAGAGGTAAATACCGACACCTACCAAATGCTAGACGGAGTAGGCAGTGGCATATACATAGAGGTTTCGGACATTAAACTGTCTTATAAGCTGCCTGACCACTGCAGTGTGTTTTAAGTGTATTTTCCCTGAAAATCTGCTAAATTGCTCTGTTAGCTAGGCTGCAATCAAGTCGCTTACAAACATGACTTCGTCGTTTATCCTCTACAATTAATACCAGAGCTTTCTCAAGGAAATATTGGATCTTCTACAGGTAACACTAATATGGGTTGTTGATGAACTAACTAGAGCGGATAGAGTTTTCGCACTGAAAGCGGTCATAGTTATTCTCCGGCTGGTGCATTTTTTTTCCATCCACAAAGCATCCTCCGCTTTGTTTCAGTTTTAATAATCAAGTTAAAGCTAAATAGACAATTAGTTAATAATAAGCTCGCCTCCATATGATTGTGTAGTGATAAAAATCCTCGCTTAGTGGTGGTGCTTATCCTTACTTAGCTTTTTTTACCCAGTAAGTGGCATTTTCTGCTGATCATCTGTCTGATGTTGATCATTGTCGCTAGAGGTAAAGCTGGAAATGTCAGAAGAGCTTCTTTTAGATGAATTTGTCTGGAGGGAGTGCTTTTACTAAACACTCGAAGCCACAATTAAATTTTTTCGTCATGTCCTCTGCTGAGTACTCGAACCTGGGCCGCTTGTGTTGTATGCGAGCGGTCTCACCACTATACCATGCCAACTTTTCCGGTTCGTGCATAAAAAGCCTAAATTTCTTTGACGCATGACATGCATTATTGCTAGGCTCTGCTGTATCAACCTAGAAAGGAAGAGGACTAATTCGCATTTCTCCATTTGGCCATCTATTGAGCTATTAAGATTCTAAGGGTCCATTGCTGCATAGTAAGACATGCCGATCACTTTGGCATTCATTCGTATGTCTTTTGCAGAAGCTGTAGTATGGAAGAGGAGTAGGAGACCATTTTTCACCTGATGTATCAGTGCCCAACTATTGCTATGAAAATATGGAAAATAATCTTCGACTCAACTCGCCAAAAGTTCTCCAAATTTCTACATAAATTTTATAAAATTTCACTTGCTTTCATACTCGAAAAAAAACTAATATTTATTTCTGCTATACCAACCTACTGTAGACTATACCTACGTAACAACTTCAACGTTCACTTTAAATTCCGGTCAGTTTTAAAGTCAAATAAATACTCGTCATTTGCATTCAATGCAAGAGTATTATAACCCACACCAACTAACTAATAAGCCGAAAAGAGAAGAGTGGGTGAATTTAAATCGTCTATAAAGTTTTGTTTCCCGTAACACTATCAAAATATGTGTGGATAATAATGCTGGAAAAATAGCCCCCAACTATTTTGAATTGATCACATTAACACTGTTATATTGTAAAAAAAATTTAGCCACATTTTACTCAGTCTTTGAATAGCCACACTGAATAACCACATTATCAGCTATTTCAACCATCATATGGAGGGGAATTTAAAAAAACAACATTTGTATGTTTAGTTATTCACATTGATATTAAAAAACATTTCTAACATATTTTAAGGGGAGTTTAATTTTGGCAGGCGTTTTTACTGCTTAAATACGCTTTACTTTACTTTGGTCTCCCCACCCTTATCTCTCACTCTTTCATTCATTTAGCGCTTGCTTTTATGTGCGTGGTAAGTGTATGTCCCATATTTGTTGTAGTCAGTACTGTTAGTTTTTAGACGATAATCAACGATAATAGAGGAGAGTATACTAAAACAACAAAGACAAAAGCCACAATAAGACCCAAATAAACATTTGCTCACAATTAGTCTCTAGGGATATTGAGGGCAAAGCAATAATAACAAAAACTATAGATTTTATTGACGCCTTTTGTTGTGCTCTGTGCGAAAGGGAAGAGATTGTTTTTGTTTTAAATGAAAAATTTCCTTTTTTTCTTTAGATTTTAAGCCAAAACAAAAACAAACACATAACATTATAAATTGTCTGTATGATAAGAATAAAATTTGTAAAAAGAGATAGAGAGAGAGAGAGAGAGAGAGAGAGAGTATTTTGAATGAGTAAATAGTAAGAGTGTAAGTTAAAAAAGGAGATTACCAAGAAAAGTCTTTTAAATGTATTGAGTAAAATGTAAATAAAAAATTAATTGCAACCTAAAATCGTAATTTTTTAAATACTTTTTTTAAAAAATCCCACATTTTTTTAATTTTTATTTATACTTTAAAGACTTCCAAAAAGGTGCGGTCTTTAAAAAAAAAAAAAAAAAAAAAAAAAAAAAAAAACTATTTATTTAACAATCCTGAATTGTAACATTCTTTACATGGCGCCTTCAAGTTCCCCTTATTTTCTTAATTTTTATATTTACAATGTTTCTTCAAAATTTTAAATCTTGCATTTGCTATAAATTAACAAAAACAAAAGTCCAATTTTTCCTCATTTCTTTCAATGATGATGTCAAGGACAGCATTTTACAGACATATTTTTCTTTTTAAAAATTCCCTTTTGTCTGTTGGTATTTTTTTCTTTAACGTTTTCCCTATTTCGCTGTTTTCATTACGCTCTTGTTCTTTTGTTTGTTATTGTTTTGTTATAAATAATTATTCATTCACTGCCTTAAAATATATACAACAACCTGTCTTATACTCTTACATGGGTTTGTACAGGGTTCGCCAAATAATTTTTTTTTAACGCTATAAAAAAAACTGCTGAATATTTTCTCAAATTTTTTTCTTTATTTGAAAGTACAATCTTTCCGGTTAATAATAGAAAATATTTCATTCAAATGGCTGCCTCGGCTAGCCATACAGTAGCCTACACAATCGATCCAATTTTTAAGCACATTCTCGATTGTGTGCAGCTGTATTTCACCAATGACTTCACGAATATTGTCCTTTAAAGCGTCAATTGTCTCTGGCTTGTTGGCGTAACACTTATCTTTGACGGCACCATACAAATAATAGTCTAAAGGTGTCAAATCGCAGCTCCGACGTGGCCAAACGACATCAGCTCTGCGGCTGATAATGCGATCTTCAAAAACAGGGCGCAAAACATCGAGTGTAGCTTCGGCTGTGTGGCACGTAGCGCCGTCCTGTTGAAACCAAATATTACTAATATCCTCCTCTTCAATTTTTGTGAACAAAAATGCGTTCAACATGGCCCGATAACGATCGCCATTGACTGAAACGGCAACTCATTGCTCATTTTCGAAGAAAAATGGCCCAATTATGCCTCTGGACCAAAATCCGCACCAAACAGTGACTCGTCTTGGTTGTATCGGCTTTTCAATGTATGCGTACGGGTTCTGTGTTCCCCAAATGCAACAATTTTGCTTGTTTACATACCCTCGAAGATCAAAATGAGCTTCATCTGAAGAGATGATTTTTGATTCTGCAACATTACCATGATTTTCAAACTAATGTCGCAATATTTCCCAGCGTTGTTCAAGCGTATACACAATCATAGTCGTTCAGCGGAAGGATAAAACTAATTATCTGTCAAATCAGACATGAGCTAAGTGTTACCATTCACGAAATAAGCACTAGTTGAAAAAAAAAACGTTAGATGGCGGACCCGTACAAGAGTAGAGTTTTCAAGGCACACTGTTTTTTATTTTCTTGGAAATTAAACTCTCATCTCCACAACTACACACATACACTAATATATTTTGTATTTGTTGTATTCTTTTTTGTTTATTTAATCTCGTTGTTTTTTTTTCTCTCTCTCTTTTATTTTTATTAAATTGTTCACCATGTTGTTTAACTTTTTTTATTGTGTCTCTGTGCCTCCGTGTGTGTGTGTGTGTATGGATGTTGTTAGTGTTGTCTTTTATAAAGTACGTGTTTCTGTTTCAATGGTGTTAATTATAGTGGAGAAGAAAGAAAGAAGAAAATTGAGAAAAACGCTGATACACTCGTAAATTAAAAAAAAAAAACTTTCAGAAGTAAAACAGAAAGAGAAAGAGTGTAAGAGAACAGAAGGTAATACAATTTTATTAGTTGGTATTATTATGGTTAATTTGTGTAGTTTTCTATTAGTGGTTATTGTTGTTGTTTTATTACTGGTTTACATTTTGTTGAGCATATGTTTTGGTACGTTTTTTAGTACTTTTTGGCTTAAATAAGATTTATAAAGTGGATTTCGTGAATTAAATTGGAAAAAAACAACAAAATAAGTTTAAAAGACAGCAATAAAACAAGTATCAGGCAGCAGGTGCTACCTACGAAGATTAAAAATAAATAAAGAAAAATTGATACCCTAAGCTACAGCGTATTTTGCGGCATGTTAAGTTTCATGTAAGAATGCTATGGTTGTCCTAATTAAAGGGTTTAAGGTACTGTGTTGTTCATCTGGTCTAGAAATATGTTGGAATATGTTTTAATCGATCGCTGACAGCAAAACATCTCATATCAATCATATGAACTCCGCTTTTTGGTTTTTGGAGCGTATGCTAAAAGTCTCCAATTTTGATCAAAAATTTATTTTTAGTAAGGAAGCGTGTTATTTAATTACCGTCAATGTTAACAAACACAATTGCAATAAATGCGAATGCAAAGCGAATCATCAGGTGATAATACATTTATCAAAAGTTATTGCTGGTCCCATTACTGATCTACACTTTTTTAAAAACGTGCATGGTTCACCAGTGTAATATTGTAACCATTATTATTATCCTATTGGCCAGGTACTATTGCAAGACACTGCGGCCAATAGGATTGATTGTGCCCCTTCCGGTAGATAGTTTTCTTAGCAGATCTGCTGCCTTCCTAGTGAACACAGGCATATCTGAAACAGTGAGATCCTATGTCCACCTCTACCTAAACCTATAAAGAATCCTACATTCACGCAATATGTATTTCACTGTCTCCGACGGCTGTAAGCACAGTCTACAAGCATCCACATCTGTGATCGTCCATCTTCTACAGATGTGCTCTTAATATAAAATGACCGTAACTAGTTTCAAGTCCGACCTGCCAATCTTGAGAACCTCAGAATGACGCCCAAATTGCGAACTGGTCGTCGTCCTGGATTTTCGAAATCCCCTTTGAGCATTCCAGTGTTCCAAGCATCTAGCAATTTCCAAATCTTTGATTGGATTGCGGATGGTAGTGAGTGGTGCTGCACAGCAAAGCTCCGGGCAGATATAGGGTGTCTTGGAAACCTTTCTGGCCAATGCATTCGCTTTTTCATTACCATCTATTCCACAACAAGTGGACATTATTGCCAACTAAGAGCTTTCGCAACGTATAGTAGCAATATATGAAAAATCTGGATGTAAAACAATTTGTGCCAAGTGCCCTTAAAACAGCATGGCTATCAGAGGGTATATTAATGGTTGTACTCTTGTGACCACTGTTCAGGCTGATCTCCGCACATATAGCTCAGTAATGTTTCCAGTCGGATCAACATGCACCGACACAATCATTCAAATTTGGGCCAGCGGTATACCAGTTTAGATCAAATTCACTCTGAACTAAGGCCCTATTAAAAGAGCAATCTCGGTCCGGAAATTCAGATCCAAAGACATAACATCCAGGCCCGAAGAGGGTTCTCCGACTACCCTACTTAAAATGGATAGACTTCCTGACACATTTCGTGAACCTTCGGCTAAAAATTGTGTCGCCTAGCATGCCACCATCCCCGTCACATGGATGTGAAGTAGTGTTAAACCAATCAAAAAAATTGAAACCATATGACAAAGCGAAATGAGTTCACGTCAGTATCGCCAAGGTAAAATAAGAAATGATCCCGAGGAGTACATGGGTACTCTACATAGTGCTTAAAGCACTGGACAGTACAACGTGTCTAAAAGCACCACCAAGTGTGATATTGCAGCCATACGATAACATATTCTATCATTACCTGTGTATTTTGTGGGTTACAGAAAATGGCAATGCAAAATGACACTACTTTTACGATTTACAAATACCAAACACCTCTCTAAAGGATTTAAGATTAGAGGACTGATAAAACGAAATTCTATTTAACACATTTTTTCATTATAAAAATTCCACAAAGTGTTCCTTTAAAATAGTACAATTTGCAAGGGTCCTTCCGCACTCTCCGAGGTTATGGAGAGTATGATTAATCACCACCTTGTGGGATATCTGGAGTCCAAAGATTTACTTAGCAATCTTCATTACGGTTTCCGAAAGGGCCGTCCTACTGGTGACCTGCTGGCGTTGCTGTCGGAGAAGTGGAACAAGTCCATTCATGGTTTTGACGAGAGTAAGGTTTCTTTTTCTAATATTTCTTAACGACTTTCTTCTTCTCACTTCTAATCCTATCTACTCTTTTGCGAATGACAGCAACATTTGTCACTCATATTCCTTTGATCGTAGACCGAGCCTTTTGGAGGTTGGGGCAAGAAGGATGAATATAAATGTCACACTCACAAGTGACCTAGTGAAGGTCTCTGAGTGGAGTCGTGCGAACAGGGTCGATTTTAATGCACGTAAGACTCAATATTGTTTTTTAACACAGACGTGGTGGTGTTCTGTCATCTGTGTCAATGGGTAATGTGGATATTGAGGAATCAGATGCTCTTGATGTTCTGGGCATGAGAATTCACTGTAACGTTCGTTGGAATGATTTCAAGTGTCGAAAGAAGCATTCAAGAGCCTTGATTTTTTGAGACTGCACTCCATCTGATCTCCTTAATATTTATTTACAAGACCTATATCCGACCCCAAATGGAATACAACTCTCATGTATGGGTCGGTGCTTCAAAGTCTATTTTAGAGCTTCTCGACCGCATACAGGAGAGGGCGAAGATGCTCATCAATGACGGTAGGGTAGCCAACTCTATCGATTCATTGGAGCACCGTAGCAGTGTGGCGTATGTTTCATTGTTCTATCGGTACTATAACGGAATGTGTTTTAACGAAATTAAGGAATTAATTCCAAAAAATCATATATTTTTACATATTACTCGTATTTCTCGTAGAGCGCATCCCTTTGTAGTTGATTGTCCAGTAAATCGCACAACGCATTATAGGGAGAATTCGTTCTTTGGTCGCACTGTTCGGTTGTGGAATAATCTTCCAGCGAAAGTATTTCCTGCCACTTACGACATGAGTAAATTTAAATCTAACGTCCATAAACACTACTCCCTCTGTCCTCCTTCCAATAACCTATTTTCCTAGTACCAGCACAATGTACTGCATGAGTAGGGACCATCCCATGGGTACTGGTCTTATATAAAAAAAAAAAAAATTCCCAAAATATAATTTTAAAAAGTACCTTAATAGTACATTATTAAAGTGGATCTTTAGGTACTTACATTATTTACTTAAAATGCCGTTTACTTCGAACCTGAAAAAAGAAAGTTTTTTTATTAACAATTAATCAATATCATACACTGTTTTAGCTTAGAAGTAAAAAGGCTAAAAATTATAAAGTTCAGACATTTCCGCCAAAAAATATGTTCATAACTCTGATGAGTATTTTCAATAAGAAAATATCTGAAAACGAACTTCAAAACACTAATCAACTATTTTTAGTTGAAATTTTTCTTTTAAAAATCATTTTAAATATTTATCTTAATGGTCAAAAACGGCTATTATCTTGGGTTACTCAAGAAGGATACACAGTTTTCAATAATATGAATAGTAAAGATCATAAGAGCCATTAACATAGGCGTGATTGGTGAAGGAAGCGAGTAATATAAGTGTTTTTTTATTTTATGTTCAAATAAATTATCGTAAATATTCGCATAAAAATTAAAAACAGTTTTTAAAAATTTGCTGGGAGGCCACTCCCAGCTACTTTAGGGTAAAATGGGTAGTAACCGAGCGTTTTAAATACAATTCAATGGTTAAATGTTAAATAAGGATAAGTTAAAGTCGTTTAAGTAAGTCTATATGGTACCATCCTTACACTGCCGTATGCTTTAAAACTAAGAAAATTTCTTATAAACAAAAATAATATCGCCATGTTTCATATTCTAAATTTATGTCAAAACATTTTTTTGGTTTAACTATTTTCCTTTAAACGAAAACTATTTAAATTTGTCTTTCCTTTCACAAGCAAACTAAGAGAAAATCGAAAAAATATCCTTTAATTTGTTTTTCTTAAAACAAAAAAGTTTACCAATAAAAAGAAAATTAAAACAAAAACACTTTACACATGTATTCATGAAATGAACCTTGACAACTAATCATAATATGACCACAAACTTACTCACATATATATGATAAGATATAACAACAACATCACCAAGAGTAACAGCAATAACGTCGTCATCAGCATTACCAAACCAAAAAGCAAAAATACAAGAACAACAATCACAACATACTTAGAATGGCCACAAAATAAACCAGAAACCATTATATGGGGTTTTTCTTAAGATTCCTTTTTAAATGTGGTGAAATAAAATTACACAAAAAACAAACACATACTCTCATATATATCAGCACAAACATAAACACTCATTGAGTAAGAGAGACCACACAGAAAACAAATCACAGCAATAAACAGTTGAAGATAGAGCTCCTCTCTCTCTCTTTCTCTTTCGTTTTGTTTACAAACTTGCCGTTTTACATTTATTTACATTAAAAAACTTCAAGCAGCACAAACCAACGCAAACAAAAATCGTTACACACATACACTCGCACACACACACATAACAACATCAACATCTTTTTCCTTCTAAAATAAAAAAAAAACTTGATTACATATTTTTGGTAAGCCTCCTGCTTACTCTTTCCCCCTCGCCCGCTTTTTAATAACAAATTATTACAAATATATTTTTTAAAGGGGGAAATATTTACTACTCTCCCCTACTAAATTCCTCTTGCAAATGTTTTTTTTTTTAATCTACATGTTGAGATCTCAAGTAAATGTAACCCGTTAACTTTTCTTAATTCTGCCTGTTTGTATATGTGAAATGAGTGTATAAACCAGACGACCATAAGAAAGTTTGTCCACATAAACTGTAACTGAGTGAGTGAGTATGAGTGTTTTGTTGATTTCTCTTACAACAAATATGTATACAAAATTTAAACTACAATTTAATACATACATACATATATATATATATATATATATATGTATGTATAAAATATATGTCTGTGCTCATGTGTCTGTGTGTATGTATGATGAGAGTGCTTTTAACAAGTTAATGTTTAAACTAAAACCTAAAATGACATGCCAAAAGGCCAAAATGCCAACAAAATTTTACAGGATTTTCTTAAATATTTCTAACGGCAGCAAAAAGCAACAAATGCAACAACAGCAACAACAAATTTAAAAGAGAAAAACTAAACCAACAACACCATTTTCAAGTAAATTTTCGCCCTTTTAATATTATTAAGTTTAAGAGATAAACTTAAAAATATGGGATTTGAGTATCTTTTAACTTATATGGTACTTTGGAGGGTAAATATCTGTTGCGAAATTGCCAAAGAGTCATTCAAAAAATTCCGCACTCTTCACTCTCTCTTTTTCTCCGTCACTCCCCCTACGGAGCACATTGGCTTGCCACATTGCCTTGTTTCAGTTTAATTTATTAAGTTGATTCTGAAGCTAAGTAGATAATAAGTCTACTGTAGGTCGCCTCAATATGATCGTGGAATAGTGAAGATCCTTGCTAAGTGACGGTGGTGATCTCTACTTAGCATTGTAATTTTTTCCCAGTGGGTAGCATTTTCTCGTGATTATTCGTCTGATGTTAGTCATCGTCGCCATGCTTTTAGATGTGTTTGTCTGGAGAGAGGTTGAAGTCTCTTTATTAAACACTCAAAATCGCAATTAAATTTTTTCGTCATATCTTCTGCTGAGAATACGAACCTGGGCCTCTTCAACCCCCGCTCCCCTCCTAACAAATCCATCTAAAGGGAGCCTCCCAACTTTCTAGTTTACCTCTGACGTTGATGACAAACATTTACGGCAAGAAGAAAACGTATCCCACTTGGGAAAAATGGCCATGGTAATTAAGGATCACCACTTCCAGTTAGCAAGGATCTCTACCACTACCAAAGATCAGGAATTAATCGTTTTTTTTTTTGTTTTGCTACTCACACTCACTCATGAATTTATAAGTAGAAGTGAGTACAAATCATTCAAATTTAACTATCGGGTGTGCCATCTATCGGCTTAAATTTGAACCAGCGGTTACGCTTGAGCAACGTTGGAATTTATTGAAAATTTATTTCATTTTCATCTCTGTGTACGTTAATAAGAAAAATTGCCGTATTTGGGGTTCAGGAATCCCAAACCTGGTCTTACAGAAGCCAATGCAGTCATTACAACCGACTGCTTGCTGCGGCTTGTGGAGCGAAGACATCATTGTTTAATATTTCTTTGAAAATGAGGACGCCGCAACCATTACAATCAATGGTGACACTTACCGCACCATGATCACCCATTTTTTATGACCGCTCTTCATGGTATTGATGTGAACGATGTTTGGTTTCAACAGGATGGTGCAACATGCCACACATCTCATGCCACAATTGTCTTATACCGTCAAACGTTTGATGCCCGTTTAATTAGCCGAAATGGTGATATCAGTTGGCCGTCAAGGAGCTGCGATTTGACACCGTTGGACAAGTGTTATGACAATCAACCACTTGAGCATTTGAAGACCAACATTCGTGATGCCATTGCCGAGATAAGACCCCATACACTCGAAAAAGTTCTCGAAAATTAGTCATATGAATGAAATATGAATGAATGAAATAATACTTCAATTTGCCAAAATTTCAAACCGTTTTCTTTTTATTGCAACCTACACTTATACTCATTCATACTCATAATAAGTATAGCTACTCATGCTGATAGCATTCATTCATTTCTCAGGAAATAATCATAACACTCATAAATGATTCGCATGATTCATGAACACTAATGAGTAAGTATAAGTATTGATTATTCAACAGAAAAAGAAAACACACAACCTTATAATGAGTATTCAAATGTTCATATTCGAATCAAACTCATTTTGCATCATCTACGCACAATGAGTGAGGATGAGTATGAATCAATAGCGTCATAAATATTGATAAGTATAAGTATGATGGGTACTTCACGCTTAAGAATATGAATGCCTATGAATAGCCATTGCAATAAGTATGAATGAGTACGAGTATAAGAATTTATAGATCATGATTCGAGTATACTTCTGTTTTCAATTTTCATTTCTCATCTTCGATTACTACACATTCACATGTATTAATCATTTACTTGGCTTGAGAAATCCACTGGTTAATGAAACTGAAACAAGGAACCGGTTGCTTTGTGGAAAGCCAAAAATTCCACATTTTTAAATTATACCATACATCAAATACAAGATTTTCCTCCGGCAATAAAATTTTTTTTATTTTTGAAGGCCTTAACGAAAAACCTACGATTTTATCATGAAAAAAAAATTTTTTTTTTTTTGTTTGAAATGGTGTAATTGAAAACTTTTAACAGTGACCAGAAATATAAAACAACTTATATTCCATAAATTTGTTTACACAACACGACGACAAAAGCAACAATAACAACAAATCTGTATCATGGAAAAAAGAGACTCTTTTAAGTTTATTTTAAGGATTTTGACACTTAAATGAAACCAAAAATGAAGAAAAAACTGCAATTGATGTGAGAGCCTTAGCACATAAACACTATATTACATGCATACACATACACAGAAACCCTTTTACTGCTCACTCACTCACTCACTCTCTCTCTCTCTCTCTCTCTCTCTCTCTCTCTCTCTTTACCTCTTTCTATACGCCTCTGAGATAAACACTAAATTTAAAATTAAGAGTGATAGTTGAGTTCAACATACGGATAAATATGTGTGTATATTTACGTTGATGAACGTTTGTGTATATGGATTTGTGTGTGAGTGTGTGGAGTTAAAGTTTAGTTTAAGTGTTATCAGTGTATGAGTGTGTGTTAGGGTATTTATGTTGTTATTTTGGGAATTTGTTTTAAGGCATAGGGTTTTATTTGCAATTTAACAAACTTAAACGTGTTAATATGGCCTTAAGGTTGGCTAGCCATAGTAGCTTGAAACACACATCACTTGCAATAAAATGGCAAGTCATGACATGCTCAGGCAGGCCAAGCTATGGCATAATATCAAATTTAATGGCTAAAGTGTTAACACATTTTATAGCCACACATCGCACGCACACACACATAAGCACTGTAATGCTTGGGAGAGATATTTAGATTTTTTTCTTTTTAATAAATTAAAGCATATCTTAAGGTGTCATTTATTTATTATGGTTTAATTTTATTTTTTTTTTTTCTTTCGTTACAGATTGGATTTTAGTCGCAATTATACCCATTGTAATGCTTCTTTATTGGTTAATGATACTTTAGCCATGTCCGGTGATCAACCCACTTGGCTAAAATTATTGCCACCCAGACTACATACACCGGATACTATACTGAATACTTGGCTACATTTGGGTGGAGCACCTCAGGCCCCTATTGGTTTGATTATTGAACTGCCACCCTCACAAAGTGGCACCGGTTTTACCGGTTGTCTACACTCGTTGAGAATAAATGAAGAATCAAGAGAAATATTCGGGTAAGTTTTTAGTGTTAATTGAGGATTTTCATAAAAAAAAATTAAATATTTTTTCTTCTCTTGCGCAAAAATAAGTTTATTTTATTGGAAAATTAAATGAAAAAAAATTCAATCAGTATTTTTTGGTTTACTACAGTACTTCATGAAATTATCAATTATATTCATATTCTCATACCATAATTATTTTAATATCAAAGAGACTTCACATATGTCATGGAAAATTCCTCTAGTTTTTCTTAAATTCCCTCACCTTGATTTCAAATCGAGAATTGAGGTTTTATTTTCTAAATAAATACTATAAATAAATACTATTAATAAAACAAAAATAATAAAAAAAAGTAAAAATATAGAAAAAACTATAAAAAACAACATTAATCACCACAATACAATTAAGAATTATTTGATTGCTTAATTAATGCAATTGAAATAATTATAGACTCATTATATGCAAAAACAACAACAAAGAAAAAAGTACTTGTAAAAAATTTTTACTTTTTTACTGTTGTTATTCGTTATATTGCATGCCACTCACTTCACTTTGCAAAAGATAAACATGAAAAATTCTAAAAAAAAAGTATTTTTTAAAATTAAATCTAATCATGAAGAAAAAATATAATTAAAAATTAAAAAATAACTTTGAAGGCATAAACAAACAAATAAAAAATATAATTTATATTTAAATTTGTTAAAAAAATGTTTAAATTTAGTAAAAGACAGGTTAGAATGCTATATTAGATTGAACAGCATGTTTGTTATATTGGGTGGGCCATTTAAAGGTTTAAATTTAAAAATTAAAAAAAAACGGTTTGAAAATTGGCAAATTGAAATATTATTTCATCCATATGGCTGCCGCGACTGGCCTCATAGCACCACATTCGATTAGACCAATTTTCGAAAACTAACGGGTCCGCCATCTAACGTTTTTTTTTAACTAGTGCTTATTTCGTGAATGGTAACACTTATCTCATATCTGATTTGACAGATAATTAGTTTTATCCTTCCGCTGAACGAATATGGTTGTGTATACGCTTGAACAATGCTGGGAATCCGGGCCTGCGATCGACTTACAGAAGATGCCGATTTTGCCAAAAAAAAATCATCTTTTCAGATGAAGCTCATTTTGATCGTGGCGGGTATGTAAACAAGCAAAATTGTCGAACAGAAAATTGGGGCACAGAAAACCCGCACGCATACATTGAAAAGCCGATACACCCAAGACGGGTCACTGTTTGGTGCGGATTTTGGTCCAGCGGCATAATTGGGCCATTTTTCTTCGAAAATGAGCAAGGAGTGGCCGTTACAGTCAATGGCGATCATTATCTGGCCATGTTGAACTAATTTTTGTTCACAAAAATTGAAGAGGAGGATATTAGCAACATTTGGCTTCAATAGGACGGCGCTACGTGCCACACAGCCGAAGCTACACTCGATGTTTTGCGCCCTGTTTTTGAAGATCACATTATCAGCCGCAGAGCTGATGTCGTTTGGCCACCTCGGAACTGCGATTTGACACCGTTGAACTATTATTTGTGGGGTGCCGTCAAAGATAAGTGTTACGCCAACAAGCCTGAGACAATTGACGCTTTAAAGGACAATATGCGTGAGTTTTTTTTATAGCATTTAAAAAAAAAAATTATTTGGCGGACCCGTTAGAACGCAATTTTTTAATTTAAAAAGTCACGGAATTTTCAAGCCGCAACACTATAATATACATATGTTAAGTTAACCCTCTTAAATAAATGTGGTCATATTTAAATTCAAAGTGATAAAAAAATGTTTTTTTTATTCAAAGCATTTTATTTCAGAAAATTTTTTTTTTTTATAACGCCATTAAAGTTTTAAAAATTTATGCGAAAATTTTAAATAAGAGCAGCAAGTCATGCTACAATACAAATATTATTTGTATTGAATGTTAATGTCAAAGCCAAATTCAATTAAGAACATGCAAATTTATGCACACACACACACACACTCACACACAAATATGCATGCATGCATATGTATATGTGCATATATGCATACTTAAATACATACATATGTATGTGGATAAAGTATATATGCAAATATATATTCCATTAATATTTAAATGAGTCATGACTGTTAATATATATTTACTCGTAAAGAGGGCTTCGAATGGATATTTAAAACCCTTTTGCATCCTTGTGTGGGTGGGTGCGAGTATATTATATTCTCCATAATTTCAGTTTTTGTTGCTGTTGCAGTAGAGTAGTAATTTTTAATGATCGAATATGGTTTTTATGGAATTCAACCAACATTTACTTTTCAGAAAAGTGTTACACTGTTTCCAATATCAATGTAATGCCAATGTGACATTTGAATTTTACTGTTTTTATAAAAATACGTGGGTAATTCTAAAATTAACCGGCCCGAGGTAGTAGTTTGAAAAAAAAAATTATTTTATCAAAAAGTGTAAAACATAAGTTTTTGGAGTCCAGGTCCATACAATACTTTCGTCTGTAAGACATCCAAATCCAATAAATATTAAAATTAAGTTAAAATCTTTTCTGTGAAAGTCTGCACCTCCGTCTACGACTTAAAAACGTATTGAGTGATAGAGTTTAAGTGAGTCCGTGCGAGCTGCCAAAGCAAATACTCCACACTCAGCGAAAAAACGGTTGGAAAATATCGAATTTATGCTACATTACACATTATTAGTGAGATTAGAGTGACGCATAGATCCATTTAAGGTCAATTGTGACCAATTGATTAATCAACTGTGATGGATACGATTAGTCAATTGTAACGGTTAGATACACCGAAAGGGATTAGTCAACTGTGACAGATATATCTATCAATAGCTTCGTAATAAGTCAATTCATTAGCCAACTGTGAGGCTCCATTAAAAGTCAATAGAGACAGATAGACCCTTATAAAGTTTCATTAATCAACTGTGATATATATAACTGTAACAGTTAGGTCCATCGAAAGGTTATATACATCAACTGTGACGGTTATATACATCAATTGAGACCGATAGCTCCATCAAAAGTCAATTGTGTCGGATATATCTAGCAAAAGTGATTCGTCAAATGTGACCGATAGCTTCGTTAAAGGCAATTGTGCCAGATATATCCATCAAATGTGACTAGTTAACAGTGGCTTATATTTCCATCAACTGTGACCGATAGCTCCGTTATGAGTAATTATACCGAATGTATTCATCAAATGTGATTGGTCAACTGTCACGTATATTTCCATCAACTGTGACGGATATATTCATCAAATATGACTGCTTAACTGTGTAGTGTATTTCCATTAACTTTGACCAATAGCTTAGTTATAAGTCAATTGTGCGGGATATAAATGTATTTTAAATGATACTGCCCAACTGTGACATATATTTCCTTCAATTCTGCCTTATATATCTATCAAATGTGACTAGTCAACTGTGACAGATAGCTTCGTTATAAATCAATTGCCCCGAATATATCCATCAAATGTGAGTGGTCAGTTGTGACGTATACTTTCATCAATTGTGCCGAATATATGCATCAAATTTGACTGGTCAACGTATATTTCCAACAACAGTGACCGATAGCTTCGTTATAAGTCATCTATTTAGCTTGAAAATCAACCTGATTAATGAAACTGAAACACGGACATGGATGCAGAAAACACAGCAAACGAAGTATTCTGAACCACGAAGAATACTTATTTTATGGATAGAGAACAGTCCTTTCTGGTTATTTAAAGTATCAAATTCTCCTGCATCCCAGATGCAGATTGTATAGCTTTTAAGGCTTTAGAAAAGTCCATTAAAATGTATAAATTTTTCAAAGATTTTTCCATTAAATAAAGCCCAAAAATGAACTCAAACAAATAAAAGAAAATGAAGTAAATGGATAAATTGCCAGTGAGCAAAAAAAAGAAATTCATATTTTAAAGAAAAGTATTCCCTTATAAAGCAAATGCATGTGGGTCAGGCATTTTGGTTACTTTACTGCTGCTGCTGCTCTTTTTTCCCAATGAATTTTTGGAACAAAAATGTAAAAATTTTGAGCAAAAAAATTTCTTTTCATTCACTTGTGCCCATGACATGCAGAGTAGTCAGAAGAAAATTCTTTTTGTGTTTTTTTTTTCTTTCGGTTGTCAAATAGCAACCATAACTCACTGCTGTAATAATAATAACAACAACAGCAATAATGTGTTGCCTTAAAAAGTGACTTAATGTCCTTTTCTCTCTCTTTCTCTCTGTATCCCTCTTTAGTACCTTTTTTTGCCACACAATATAAGCCAAATAAAAGCAAAATGATGATGATGATGTTGGTCAAAAAAAAAACCTAAAGAACTGACCATATAAGACGAGTTAAAATTTTGCAAGGCTAACATTTTTAGGTTTTTCGTTTTGTTTTGCCTTTTTGACCAGCTTAACTTGAAATAGAGCTAAGACAGCAACAACAACAATAACAACAGCAGCAGCAGGGCTGACATATAACAACCACACAAGGTTTGTTGGCCAGGCCAGAACAAAGTGCATACAAGTAAAATGTTTTGAATGAGCAAGTGAATAGTGAATGAAAACTGCCATGAATTTTATTCATGCCCTTCCACTTTTCTATTTTTGCTGTTTTAATGAAACACTCTCCCCATTACGTTTGTAACTTATCCATCTATTTTTACTTTCTTTTAAACCATGTTGACCCAATTTTTTTTATGCTCATTAAGTAACTCACAACCACCAAAGCTAGTGTTCAGAAAATAGGGCTAAGGCAGGCTAAAAGTAGTCGAAAAAGTGTCACAAAAAAAAAGTATTATGCAGTCATCTTAAAGATTAATGACTTTAAAAACCTATCAAAAGAATTACTAATGGACTTGTTTTGAAATCAGCTTAAGTTCAGTCAAGTTTTCTTTTCACCCCATACAAATTATTACAGGGAAACATATGTACATATATATTTGTATGTCTTATATTAAGTGGGTTCATTAATTTTAGGAAATTATATATCTACAAATTATTATTAATTACTTAAGTAAGTAAGAAAAATTTTTTTAAAAAAAAGTCTATAAATTTATTCAAACAAACAAATTTTTGTGCAAGGATAACAATAAAACTTCATAAATTAACGTCACAAAAGTAAGTAAACAACAGCTAACATATTGTTACGAGAATCAGAACGCCTAAATTATAGGATTTTGTGTATTTTATGTCACCCTGTCAATGCCAAACTTATTTGTGTATCTGGCAGCTCTGCCAATTAAATCATCTCTGGGTAACACAATCTTACTTGTTTAAAATTAACGGATAGAGGATATGAAATCATTTGAGATATTTCCGGAACTTTCCAAAATGTAGGCAATTAAGTATAAGTTATCGTTTGGCTGTCAATAAAGTTGTGTTAAAGCGGAAATAAAAGTGTTGTATTTATAAACGAATATTAAGTGTTGTATTAAGACAAACAGTATAAAAGTTAATGTAGTAAAACAAAAACTGTAAAACAACAAAATAAAGCGATTTCTATTTTATTTTAACACAGTTTAAACGAACTCAAACGTTTTAAAAAGATTAAAACTTAACAATATTATGGTTTTTAAAAGAAAATTAGGAAAATGTAGGCCCCTATTACGAGTTGTATTCGATCTTCGATATTGGTTGGCTATCGAATATCGACTATCGATTATCAAATTGGTATTACGAGCTGGCAGTTCTGTCGAAGATTTCGTTGAGCATCGATTTATTTATCTAATAGTTGTTAGCTTTCGACGCTGATGTTTTGTGTGTGAAAATTATTAAAGTGTGTATTTTTATATTGTGAACAATATATTTAAATCAATAAAAATATTAAACTGAACTTAATTTTTAATTTATTTTTATACTGGAATAAGATCGTAAGTACCAGGCAACAATTAGAGAAGTTAGGGTCCTTAATG
Source organism: Wohlfahrtia magnifica (assembly GCA_023159175.1). Lineage (NCBI taxonomy): Eukaryota > Metazoa > Arthropoda > Insecta > Diptera > Sarcophagidae > Wohlfahrtia > Wohlfahrtia magnifica. Next base: position 1,010,193 of record JAKWBJ010000052.1, on the reverse strand, counting down.
GAAGAAAATCCCCAAGCTGCAAAGAAATGGGAGGACTTCGCTTCTTGCATTTCATCCGTTGTATAATAAAAGCATATCCATGTCCGGCCAATACAATTTTCTAAAACAGCAAACACCTCTTATAGCACCACAGACACTGTGGGTTGTGCTAGTCCAAGCATATTTTCGTTTCCTATGCTAAGTTGGTACGATCCTTGAGCACAAAATCTGAGCACTGTTGCTCAAAATGCTTGAAACTGACCTGGCCCTTGTACATTGCTGCAGTTGCTCATCTGTAGTGGATAACAAATACATAAAAGCTTCCTTGCAAAGTCGGAAGTTATCTATAAAACTAAAAAAAAAATTCTCCAAATTATATAAATGCGTATATAAACACCACCCCGTTGAATTCATTTCCAAAAGATTAGAGGCATCGTTTATTTGTTTTCGGTATCTAGCTAGTTCCACTAAGTTATCATTCTCATGAGAGGATTCATCAAACCACAGCTCCGTTGAAGTAGTCATATTTTTTTATTTTTCAATAATTTGAATAAAACTTTTCTATCGTCATTATTATCATCTATTCACAATAGATAAAATTCACAATAACACTTTTTTCTATCGAACGCGCGTCATAATACCAAACACCAATTCTTTCGATAAACACTTTCGTTGGCTATCGAACGTCGAAAGCAACTCATAATAGGGGCCTTAGTCTGTTTATTATTTAATTGGGTCAACTCTATTCGTTATATCTTCTTTAAGACGTAAATGCATCGAATCCACCAAGTCTTGCATCACAGAGCTGGCAATTTTTAACCATACTCTTCCAATATAACATTTCTTTGGATCTGTTCTTCCTCTTACCGCTAGTTTTCGTATTTGGCAGCCTAGATGATCCCAAAAAGAAAATGTTTTCAGTTGTATTGTGTAATACTGTAGCCATTCATGGACAATAAGAATATGTTTTGGTTCATTAATCTGTTAATATATAAAGGAGTCATTTAACACTAACTGCATGGCTGCTTCCTTCAAAATGTTTGGTGAATTCACAAAGTTTCATATCCGTGTATCATGTATTGAACAAACAATTTGTTTACTTGTTTGTGAACAACCATTATATCAGTGTTTTAATGTGTTTATGTATTTCAAACGTAAGTAGCTTTTCATAAACAACATGAAAAACACAAAAATTTGCTAATACATTCACACGTAAATAGTTAATTTCAATTTTTGGGATTATTTTTTTAATTTCCTTAAAAAAAACTTTGGTTTTGACGACAAAAAAATTTCTTTTGTGTTTTGCTTCTTCTTTGTAATGATTGCAATTCACATTACATTAATAGCAACCTGTACAACTTTTTAAAAACACTTCGAAAGAAAGCGTATGAGTGTATCAAATTTTTATATAAAAATTACCAACAAAAAGCTTACAACTGTTGTATTGCAATACAATACACCACTCAATACAACGATACTAGGGGCTTTGTGAATTGACCAATTGTTTTAGAATATTGATGTACAAATATTAATCAATAATTCCAATAGAGACAAGTCTTTCACTTTTGAGTTGGCAATACTGCTTTATTGGACAACTAATTTAACAGCTGATTGTTGCTTTGTCAGACGTAACTCATTATGGAGAGACTTACACCCGAACAGGTTGTTGAAATTTTGTATAAAACAATGGTTCTGTTCGTTAAATTTCAAAATTCAAAATTTTGTTGTCCGATAAAGCCCATTTCTGGTTGCATGAGTACGTAAATAAGCAGAATTGTTGCATTTGGAGGAGGATAATCCACAAGCTATTACTGTTTGGTGCGCTTTATGGGCTGGTGGAGTTATTGGTCTATATGTCTTCAAAAATGATGATGGTCAGAATATTACTATCACTGCCGAACGGTATAAGGTTATGATTAGAAAATTTTTGGTGCCTCAATTAGCTGATATTAATCTTGCTGACAGGTGGTTCCAAACAGGATGTAGCTACATGCCACCCAGCGCCCGCTACAATTGATTTACTGAAAAAAACTTTTAATGAGAGAGCGATTTCACATAATAATCCAATTAGTCGGCCACCAATATTGTGTGATTTAACTCTATTGGATTATTTTCTTTGTGGTTGTGTAGACAGCTGACTACGTCCATAAACCTGATACAATAGAGCACTTAAATATCAACATTCTAAAAGTTATTGGTGATATACGGTCGCATATGCTGTGAAAAGTTGGTGAAAATTGTTGTTCCCGATTGCGACTTGCACGCATCAGCCGTGGTGGCCATATGTCCGAAATCATATTCAAACCAACAAAGCCCATTTTATTACTTTACAAATATATTTCTTTCTTTTATTATGATTAAAACCTATATAAATCGGGTGCGCCATCTATCGGTTTAAACTTGAACCAACGGTTATTTCGAGTTTGGCAATTCTGTCACAAAAATCAGTATATTATCTTTGCTGAACGAAATTAATCGATTTACGCTTGAACAACGTTGGGATTTATTGGAAATTTATTTTCAAAACAAAGACAAAAAAATCATCTCTTCAGATGAAGCTCATTTTCATCTTGGTGGGTATGTTAATAAGCAAAATTGCCATATTTGCGGCTCAGAAAACCCAAACGTGGTCTTACAGAAGCCAATGCATCAATTACAAGTGACTATTTGGTGCAGCTTGTGAAGCAGAGGCATCATTGGCCCATATTGCTTTGAAAATGAAGACGGCGCAACCATTACGGTCAATGGAGACACCTATCGCACCATGATTACCGATTTTTTGTGCCCGCTCTTCATGGTATTAATGTGAACGATGTTTGGTTTCACGAGGATGGTGCAACTTGCCACACATCTCATGCCACAATCTATGTATTGCGTCAAACGTTTGATAGCTGTTTAATTACCCGAAATGGTGATGTCAGTTGGCTGCCAAATAGCTGCGATTTGACACCGTTTTACTATTTTCTGTGAGCCGCTGATAAAGACAAGTATTATGCCGACAAACCAGCCATTGCCAAGATACGGACCCATACACTCGAAAAAGTTCTCGAATATTGGTCCGATCGAATGGGTATGAAATACTATTTTATTTCTAACCACAACAATTGTACTTCACAACAACAAAATAAATTTGGCAAACTTTCAAACCGTTTTTGTTTCATTGTATTTTTATATTTCAACTTTTAATATTTAGCAGTCTATATAGCTACCTATGCTTTACGTTTAGACCAGCGTCCGGCAAACTAATCCATTTTACAATTGTGGTAGTAATTTGAGAGCTCTCACTCAGGCCATTTGGCACTGTATTTTTCTCTTTAGTTCTCTTTATTTTTTGCTTACTTTCTACTATGAACAGAAGAGAAGAGCTGCTCTTTGCGTAAATCTACTTTAGACTATATAGTCGTATAGTCTACAGCCCTAATTTTTATAATTTTGCTTAAATTAAACTCGTTTTCATATTTCATTCATTCTTTTCCAAATTAAATCCCAAACTTACAATATTTTCATCATTTGACATTGATTATACATATTTCTCTTACAATTAAAATCGTATTTTTTTTTGTTACAAACTTTGCCACGAAACAACAATTATTTTCAATTTCAAAGTTCAAAGCCGAGATAAAAAAAGTATAAAAATAGAGAAAAAAAAAAGAGTCGAAACAAAAATCCAACTGCATTGATTTTGAATGTATTCAAAAAGTATTGTGTATTATTCACTGCTGTAACTTTTTATACTTTTTTTTAAATAAAAGATTTTCAGGCAAAAATGAAATAAAAGAAAGAAATCGAATAGTATGAAACAAAAAAAAAAACATCACCATTAATACACAATTTTGTATAAATTTGAATGAAAGCAATTTGAATGGAGCAAAATAATAAAAAAATGTTAACAAAATCAAGTGTGTGTATGTATGTATGTCGGTCCATTGATATAAAATCTAAATATGCATATGGGGTAAGTAGAGATGACGATGACTATGGGATTCAAATAAATATTTAAAAAACTACAAAAGTCCCATATTTGTAATAAAATGTTACATACACATGTGAAAACGATGCAAATAACTGGTAGAGAGTCAAAAATAGATAAAAACAAGAAAAGGATTACCATAAAACTTCTGAATTAAGTAGAGGATAATGGAAGTATGTATCGAAGAGAGGTACATATTGTATAATAAAAATGGACATACAAATGACATTTTTATAGAATATCATACAAAAAATGAAAAACTTTTCTGTTTACTTTTTCAATATTGCAAACAAAAATGAAGGAAAAACTTAAAAATTGTATTCAATGATAGAAATTGGATAGAAAATAGCAAAAAGTTTAAAAAATTTAAACAGTAATTAATACAAATATACAAGGATTTATGGGGTGGCATGGGCGGACCAAGTTCGAGCCACAGTAGAGGACATGACGAAAAATTTAATTTAAGCTTTCGAGTGTTTAACAAACAGACTTCTACTTTCCTCCAGACAACTTCATTTAAAAAATAAAGAAAAGGCACCCCTGACCTTTCTGCTTACCTCTGGCGATAATGACAAAAACTAAACGAATGATAAGTAAAGATCACCACCACCAATTAACTAGGATCTACACCATTACACAATCATATGGAGGGGAACTACAGTGGATTAATTAATCATCTACTTAAAAATAAATTCGATTAATGAAACTGAAACAAAGCAATGGATGCTTTGTAGAGCCAATATTCTATGAGGAGTGACAGAAAAAAAAAACACCAGGACTTACACACAAATTTTACGAATATGTTTTGCTTTCATATTGAATGTACGCCGTCTGATTTATCGATAAACACAGTAAAATAGGCCGAATATCTTCAATCAATGGGGTATCACAAAGGCTAGCCTCTTATCTATAAGCAATCAAGCTTCTATTGACTATGAAATCTGCCATCACATAATGTATATGGGCTGGTCACATCCTACGACAAGAACATCTCAAACATTACAAAGTCCAGATTGGGTTAGAGGAAAGAAGAACTTCTTAGAACAGCTATTGTGGTACCATAAGCATGGAAGCTAACCTGGGCATCAAACAGTCTCCATAGGAAATCATTACAAACCTCGTAATTGTGGTGTCCATCATTTTGAGAAGGTCAGTCAAAGTTGACCAGAAATAGGAGGTAAAAAACGTACGCCATCTGATAGCAAGGGCTGTACACTGACACATGAGGTTAAAGACAATCCTCTCCTCCTCTTTAGAATCACAAATTCTGCAAAAATCTTGCGAGGAGATGATGAGACTGTCGACATGACTCTCAATAGGGCGCATGACACGTGAGAACCGCAATTGTGCCATGGATGACCATGCGACTTAGGGAAAAGTCCTCTTTTTATCGACGTCTGTCCAGTGGAACATGGCAATATCGCACATGCTTTCATGCCGTCAACGAGATTGAGCCTCGCCAAACAACGACCGGGGAATATTCAGCCTCATAGAGGTAATCGGGATACCAATGATAGGTACTCGTTCGAAAACATCGAGCTCAATGCCCTCCCTAACCAGTTCATAAGCAACGCAACCCTATATCCCGGAGCACATACGAATGAGCCGAAATTTCCATCAAAAGCCTGCGGCATAGATGATGTCAGATGTCATCGGGGTATACGTGAGTTTTCGCCACGCGCTGCCCCAATGGCACGAGTGAACACAATGCGTCCACCAACGCCCCAAAGATGTGTTGTTAGGACACTTTAACCTTCACACTTTGGTGGGGAGCTGGAGACTATCTAAAACTCCCGCGATGATATGGATCAGAGCACCCAGTTGAGGAGATGCAACACCACACCGGACTCACGGCCTACCTGCGCTTAGGTCTAAACCACAGCCACCACGAAGCTCCCACAAGGCGTCCTACCCAATAATCGGGCAGAGATCGGAATCCCTAGGGCACCCGATTCTCGTGGCAAAAGAATACCTCTGGTCAGGCTTAGTGACACGTGAGTTTAAATACAAACACTGGGGCATGGATGTGGATGGACGCCGAGGCGACGCTCGCGCAAGTTACTTGATATTGACTGTCAGAAAACTTTCATGGAAAATCCCGCCACTCAACAAGCATTGCACAGCCCTTAGTATAGCCGCCTGAAATACACTGCAGTGGTCTAGACTCAGAACCTTTTATGTATATATATACCACAGTCGTTAGTATGTATAGATCTCAAGGGCATTTTGAGAAAACTTCTGCTTGTTAGACCAGAAGCCTCTCGTGGGTATATCGAAGTCACATATTTTGTCGATAAATTTATGAGGGAACATGTAATCGATCAGAGTATGTTTGCGGTCCTCAAGGATCGCAGCGTGTCCTTAGTCTTGATCTTGATTACTGCCACCAGCTTTGCCCTTTACTTCAAAAGAAAGTCGGCAGGGAGTGGTAATTAGGACAGCTGCTTGCCTGCGCACACAGTCTATCGGCCTTTAATGACACTGATACTTACACACCGTTCACCAAATATGAACGTCGTAAAGGTAATGCCAGGCTTGTGTCCCCAAAACTTGCTTACGACAAGTAAAGCGCTTTGGTCACCTTCTTCACCCCACACAACCCATCTTATAATAGAACCTACAGAAAGACGGAATATGGGATATTAGAGGCTGAGCATTGATAACAATATATCTATACCATTTGAGTTATTACAGCACAATTTCCAATGATTTTGCTATTTCGTTTTTCAGTGTAAATTTTTTCAGTGTAAAAAAAGATTCCTGACATGTGTCAAACATCAAACATGCTCAGTTAAGTTTACAATTTCAGCATAAATAATTATATAGCACAAGTTCAAGTATCATATTTATAAAGGGATTTGAATTTGTCGCCATTTTTGCAGTAAAGTGTTGGCAACCCAGGGTTAGTAAAAACAGTTCGCAAATGTTATACAAAATATGGTTGGAATAGTGTTTTAACTTCATCAACTTTGAAGAGATTAATTGAAAAATTCAGGAAGACTAGATCCGTAGGAGACGCCAAACAAGCTGTTCATCCAAAAACAAGCCATTCAAATGTCAATAACGAAGCAGTGCGAGAGTGTCCCGCTCACAATCCAGAAGCCTCAATTAGGCGTTGTGGACAAATAAGAATTGCAAATTTCAAGAAGCTCTCTAAAACGTATACTCAGTAAATGTCTTTGTCTCCATGCTAATGACCATGGACAGCGAAGAAAGGTCGTTGATTACATTATAAAACATCAACAAATGGATGCGGATTTGTCGAGCAAAATCAACTTAAGCAATGAAGCACATTTTCAATTTGATGGCTTTGTTAATCGCAAAAATGTTCGCTTTTGGGGTTCTGAGGAGCCGCATGTGATTGTCGAAAAACATATGCATCCACAATGTGTTACTATTTGGTGTAGATTTTGGGCTGGAGGCATAATTGGACTATACTTTTTTAAGAAAAAGGCTGGTCAAGCAGTGGCTGTTACTGGTGCTCTATATCGCGACATGGTAATACAGTTCTTTCTGCCGAAATTGGATGATATTAATGTGGCCAATATGTGGTTTTAACAAGACGGTGCCATATGTTATATAGCCCGTTAAACAATTCAATTACTGCATGAGGCATTTCCGGGTCATGTGCTCTTTCGTTTCGGTAATCAGAATTGGCCCCATTAGATTTCTTTTTATGAGGTCATTTGAAATCACAGGTCTATGTCAACAAGCCTACAGCCACTCGTGCATTAAAAGAGGATTCAATGCCGCATTTATACAAAATGGTCATGGAAAATTTTCACAAACGAGCCATGGAGGCTATTTGCCCGATGTGTTATTCTATGCTTTATGATTCAATAAAAAAATAATAATTAAAGAACTAAAAACTGTGTTTTCTATTTAATTCAAATCTTGCGTTAATTTTAGGACATCCTTTAGAAGGATTAGAAGACAAGAGGTAAATCAAAAGAAGAACTGAGACTTGTGTTTTTTGATGGGACTACCTAGGGTGGTATAGGGTATTACAATTAAGTCAGAGAACTAAACAAATTCTAATTTTTTCTTAAAAACATATTTTTTAAACCAATAAATACCCCATATATTGTCTACTCTTTTCTTTCTCTCTTTTTTTACAGTGAAGCTTTAGATGGCTTTGGCATAACGGAATGTGGCTCTTTGGCCTGTCTCTCCAGTCCTTGTCGCAATGGAGCAGCCTGCATTAAAATTGAAACTAATGAGGTGGATGAAAATGGTGATAAGCTGGAGAAATGGAAGTGTAAATGTCCTACCGGTTATATGGGACCGACATGTGAGATATCGGTATGTGAAGATAATCCATGTCAATACGGTGGTACGTGTGTACAATTTCCAGGCAGTGGCTATTTATGTCTTTGCCCATTGGGCAAGCATGGGCACTATTGTGAACACAGTAAGTTTTGAGACAGAAAGCATAGTGGATAGATTCTTAAACCGAACCATGTCCATAACTATTAGAAAGAGAGTTTAATCCTAGTTGAGTCACAGCCATACCTATGTTTTGATTTATTTTTAGTTTTTTTTAATTTTTTTCTTTTAACAATTGGTCATCACTTTCACCGAGTATGGCCCTTAACTAACAATTTTTCTTGTTGTTTTTGTTTTCCTGTTAATTCCTCTTTCCAACTGATTTTCGTTATTCCCGAAATATAAACCTAAAACCTGTCTTACTAACTCTCACTCTAAAAAGCTTTCCTACCTCCTTTATCTATATTCCTTGATGCATCTGCCAATTTTTCAGACTTGGAGGTGGCGTTGCCCTCCTTTTCGGGCAGTGTCAATGGTTTATCTTCCTTTGTGGCCTACACCGTGCCCATACCACTCGAATACTCTATGGAATTGAGTTTTAAAATATTGCCACAAACTATGTCGCAAATAGCTTTGTTGGCCTTCCTCGGCCAGCCAGGCTATCATGATGAAAAAAGCGATCATTTGGCCATTAGTTTCATACAAGGCTATATAATGTTAACCTGGAATTTGGGAGCCGGACCTCGTAGAATATTCACACAAAAACCCATCGATTTTCGTTTGGATGCTCCGCGTGTACCATATGAAATCAAAGTGGGACGCATTGGTCGCCAGGCTTGGCTTTCAGTGGATGGCAAATTTAATATCACAGGACGTTCGCCAGGCAGTGTCAGCCGTATGGATGTTATGCCCATACTCTACTTAGGTGGCCATGAAATGGCCAATTTTAATACTTTGCCACATGACTTGCCCTTACATTCCGGCTTTCAAGGTTGCATTTACGATGTTCATCTTAAGGCTGGTCAAGTTACGGTACCGCTACAAGAGACCCGAGGTGTAAGAGGCCGTGGTGTAGGACAATGTGGTACACGCGAATGCCATCGACATGCCTGTCAACATGACGGTGCTTGTCTACAACATGGAGCCACATTTACGTAAGTACTAAAGCCTCTACAAAAGGCCATTCATTCATTTTAAGCAATTAAAAATGGAACAATTGCATGCTCTCTCTTGTTCATACGAATGGAGGTTTTCCTTTTCGTTCGCTTTATCATATTTCTTCATTTCATTTACAAAATGCTTTTTTCCCAATTTTTTCCAATTTTCATGCTTTTCGTTCGTTTATTGGACAACGACAACAACAATAACAATACCAACAACAAATGACAATAAACAGTTGCATTTGTCAAGAGGGTTGGTATGGCCCATTGTGTGCCCAACCCACAAATCCTTGTGATTCATTCAACAATAAATGTTCGGATGATTCGACATGTGTGCCACTTGTCAACGGTTACGAATGTGATTGTCCAGTTGGACGCACTGGTAAAAATTGTGATGAAGGTAAGTGTGCAACATTATATGGCTGCCAAAAAAAAAAAAAAAAATACAACAATAGTGGTGTGTGTCTATGGGTAGTATGGGAAATTATTGACATGTTGTTGCGTTGTTGTGGTCGGCCATATGATAAATGTTATGGGGGGTATACTTTCATTTTTCGGACAAATCATTTTACCAGGTAATGAAAAATAGTTTGACAGAAAGGTAAATGTAAAGCAACAAGAAAAATAATGCGAGTATTTACACCGAATTCGTTATATAACACATACGACATTTAATTGTCACAACATAAGCGTATGATTTTTTTTTTTTTGTTTGGAATAAAATTGAATTGAAAATCTTAGAGAGGGATGTTATAATTCGTTCAATATAGGCTTTCAAAGCATCAATTTTAAAAATGTTTTAACAAAAAATACTCGGAATTGTCAACTTGATTTCAACACACGCATGACTGATTTTGTGAACTCTGTGGTACGTTATTATGTGAAGTATCACCATTGGAAGGACGAAAATTATTGCTGTTAGAAGGCATCAACTATTGCAGAAACAAATAATTTCACAAACCAATTTAATGTTGGAGTTTAGTTTTACATCCCAACCCTATTTAACTAAACTTAAGGCTTAACTTTTGTTCGCTGGTAGATTTTTTAAATCATTAAAACTGATCTACGCGCCAGTTAAAAACATAAAAGTTATCTATGCAAATTACAGAAAGAACACAAAAGCGTGTGCTGCCTTGATGCATAGAATGCGAAACCAACTTTGTGTTGGAGTTAAGGTCTGCACCTCAACCTGAATGAACTAATCTTAAAGCATAAGCTTTTTGCACTGATAGATTTTTAATGTCAATCTATGCATCTCTCGAACCCTAAGCGTCTGTCAAAAATATAAAAGTTTAACTTTGAAAATTTAACAAAAGCGTGTGACGCCTTGACGTATAGAATGCGAAAACAGTTTTTCGTTGAAGTTTAGGTCTGCACCCATATAATCTTAAAGCTTAAGTTTTTTCGCTGGTAGATATTTTACGATCTTCGCATCTGTCAAATGAATATGCAAGTTACAGAACATAAAAGCGTGGTGTGCGTTAATGTGTAGAAGCGGAACTAAATTTTATATTGGAGTTTAGGTCTGCACTCTAACGTAGTTCAACTAATCTTAAAGCTTAAGCTTAGGTTAGGTTAAAGAACGAGCGGCCATCTGGTCATAATAAAAACACCGATGGACGCAGACACCCAGAGATCATATGGTTCATTGTGATCGTCAAGAAAAAAATATATAAAGTAGGGGTGAAAGGAAGATAATCGATGTGACAGAGATGGAAAAAAGACGAAGAGACTAACAAGGAATAAAGAATAACAAAATCCAACAAAATAACTTACAACACTAAAAAAGTCAAAATGAAGCTAAGAAAACTAAAAGACTGGTAGGTTCTAAGCTTTTCGGAATCCAATCAGTCCTCATGCCACAACCAGCGGAGGCCCTTGGCAAACCGAAGAATAAAAGTAGGGTCGGCGACAGAACGTTAGAGTTTGGATTGTATATCCAATTAGCAGGAGACATGCTCGAGAGACCAGTATAATGACACAGTAGCTGTTTGATCGTCTCTAACTCTTTCTCGTCTACGCACAGCATACAGTAATCAATATCAGTATTCACCCATCTACGAGTCATCGAACGGATAACGCATGGGTTGTAATAACGCCCGTTGTCAGCCTTAGCTCCACCTTACTCATTTAGAGAAGAGAAGACGTCCTATGGAAATAGAGACTCTGCATCTGGAAACTGATACCAGATTTGACTAGTATTCTGAACGAAGAACCTCTCGAGTACACCGATGTAATGACTTAACGGCCGCAATACTGCTGACTCAGAGCCATGACCCGGGTACTCAGCAAAGACGTTCCTCTGCAGCCTACCCAAGACTAGCTTTGGATCTGATCGAACACGATCTAAGTGCTTTGAGAGCCGCCTGACTATCCACGAAAATGGTCTCAATCTCCTTTACTGTTTTCCTAACTGCACAAGCTTTCGCTTGGAAGACACTGACTGCACTCGCCGCTCAACTTATAAGAACACCTAAGGTCAAGTTGTTCGCAGTAGATGGCAGCACCGGTGCCTTAATCTCTCTTGGATCCGTCCGTAAAATAGGCCAGACTACCAAGAAAAGGGTCATACCCGCGCCATTCATCTCTTTCAAGCTTAAGCTTGCTACGCATCATTCAAAAACATAGAAGATTAAATTTGTAAATCGCAGAACACAAAAGAGTGAAATGCTTTGACGCATAGAATTCGAAACCAATTTTGCGTTTGAGTTTAGGTCCGCACCCATCTGCACTAATCTTAAAGCTCAAGTTTTGTGCGCTGATAGCTTTTTTTATGTTATAGAATTTTTTAACCATTAAAATTGACAATCTACGCGACTCGTTCTATGCTTTTTCGCATCCTACGCGTCGGTCAAAAACAGAAAAGAATATTTTAAATGATGAACTCTAGATGTGTTCTATGTATTAAAGCATAGAACGCGTAGAACGCTTTGGTAAAATTGCCATATAACGTGTATTTTAGAATGATCATAAGTGTGTTTTGAAAGGTAAACATAATGGCTCCTTAATGCAACTTGTTAAGGTGCACAAATTTGAAATAATCGAACTGGTGAGTATTCAGGCGCATCAAAGGCTCACCAAATCTAGTAAGCTGGTTATCGCTAAAACAAGAATTTTGATGGGGTCTATACATCCAAATTCAAAATGTTTAATTACTTTATTAATTTATCAAAATTTGAATTTAAAGGTGATCACCAAAGTAAATATGAAAAGGAACAAAGGCCACTGCTAAACACCGCAGTTTCGAATACATGAACGTAGAAGCTGTCAAGAAAAGATAAGGCGAAACCTGTGCATCTTTTTCTATAAAACTTTTCAGATAGAGTATGAAATCATAAGTTATTGCGAGGCTTTGCCTTAAAAAGCCTAATAGTCTTTCTCAGAAGTATAAGTTGATGTGCTGTAAAGAATACAATATAAACGTAAGGAAAAAATAGGTACTATTTTAAGTCTAAGGACAGTGGCTCAAATAGCGTAATAATGTAAGCGTTATCTAACATAAGATCACATTAATTTGACACATTTCGTTTGTAACTTAAGCTTGCAATTGAAGAAGAATCAACTGAAAAGTTAAATTTCTGTACACAAAAGGATCACTAACTCGCTTAAGAAGACGCAAAAATTGTGCTATAGCAGACTTATAATTTAACGAATTATAATCTAAGCTTGGAGGGTGGCGTGGTGTAGTGGTTAGATCGCACGCATATAACACAAGGTACCCAGTTACAAGTCCCCAACAGAGGACATTACAAAAAAAATTTAATTTCGAGTGCTTCGAAAGTTCAACCTCCCTCCAGATAATTCCATCTAAAAGAAGCCTCCCACCGACCTTCCAGCTTACCTCTAGCGATGATGACAAACATCAGACGAATGGTCTGGAGAAAAATGCCAATTACTGGGAAAAAATTACAATGCTAAGTAGGAATCACCACCACCACTTAACAACATGGAGGCGAACTACATTAGGTTAATCACCTTAATCAACTGTATCAATGAAACTGCAACAAAGCAATGGATGCTTTGTGGCGGAGTGACGGGGAAACAAAAATCTAGGTCTATTAACAAGCTTGTTAGACCAGAAATACGACGTAACTGATCGATAACCAGAAATAATTTTAGTTCTAAAACTCTTTTACATAAAAACCCAGAAACTAAACAATAATTCGACTCTTTTTCTTCCTACAGAAATACGCGCCCTAAGTGATGTTAGTCTAACGGGTAGACGCTCTTATTTGGCTGTTAAATGGCCTTATCTCTATGATAACTCCGATAAAATTGGTGCCAAACGTTCACAAATAATTAGCTATCGAAATTTCACTAAAAAACTAATGCCACCCAAACCTATTTCATCAACGAATCAACACTTTGTTATGAAGCTACTCAATGAAGTGGAAAAACAAAGAAGTTTCTCTCCCGTGCCATTAATGGGTTCAAAATCATTTGAAGAACACCATCGAGTACAATTTTTCTTTATCGAATTCCAGCTAAGACCATTATCCGAACGGGGACTCTTATTGTACTTTGGCACTCTAAATAATAATTTGGATAAAAAGATAGGTTTTGTATCGCTGTCACTACAGGGCGGTGTTGTGGAATTCCGCATATCGGGACCCAGTAATCATGTAACCGTAGTGCGTAGTGTGCGTATGTTGGCTATAGGAGAATGGCATAAGATTAAAATGGCTCAACGTGGCAGATGGTTAACTTTATGGGTAGAGGGTAGTGCCTCATCAGCTCTAGCTCCCTCGGCTGAAGTGTTAATAGAACCAGATGCTTTACTGTATGTGGGTGGTCTCAAGGACTTGTCGAAATTACCACATAATGCCATATCCGGTTTTCCCATACCCTTCCGTGGCTGTGTACGCGGCCTAGTGGTCAGTGGTACGCGTATTGTTTTGAATGAAACAAACATCATAGGTAAGTTGAAAGAAAATTTAGTGGAAAAATAAAAAAAAACTCTGAATGACTGTTCTTTTCCTAGAATCCCGTAATATACGTGATTGTGATGGTACTGCCTGTGGTGGTGACTCTTGTGAAGCTGGTGGCCATTGTTGGCTGGATGAGAAATTACAACCACATTGCATTTGTCCCGAATATGCCAAAGGTGAACGCTGTGAATATTCTGAAACTTGTAAGCTGATACCCTGTAAAAATAATGGTCGCTGTTTGAGAAGTGGCCGTTGTTCGTGCCCGAATGGTTGGGGTGGGTTCTATTGTGAAATTGGTAAGTAGCGAGTTTAATAAATATTTTAACCCCAATATGGCGCATCTTTTTTAATTACAACAAATTTAAAACCAATTAAACAGAATGAATAAAAAGTGCCTGAAAAAATAACCTCATTCTTGGATAATTTCCTGATCACATGACAACAGTTATTAACACTTGTGTTCATTTCAATTTTTACCGTTTTTTGTTTTCATTATTATTTTAAAAAATTAAGTCAAACGTGTCGTAGTCAAAAAAAAAAAAAAATCGTAAATAAATAATAAAAAAAACAGTTAAAAAATCTATATAATTTTGGTATTAAATTATCCATTCATTCGAGTGGAGAAAACAATACAAAACAAATATTGGGTTGAAAAAAACTACACAAAAACAGAAATAAATTTTAAATTAATTTTTATAAATGTGCCTAAAATTTATTAAAATAGAGAAGAATCATCAAAAAATAAAATTAAATTCAATTAAAAGAATTAATACAAAAACCCTCCATTAAAAAGTAAAAAAAGAAATACAAAAAAGTGGAAATAAAAACAAGAAAATTAATAAAAAAAAAAAAAAAAAAACATTAATAGGTAAAGAATAAAAGCTGATACTCTACACTTTAAACAAAATTATTATCTAAATTATTATCTACGACCTCTTGCCATTATTTATTATTATTCCTGTAGAATCTCTGTGGTTTATTGCTGAAAAAGAAACGTAATCCACAGATTTTCTGGTAGTAATGCAACACACCTTTTCGAGAACTTGATTACTTTGTTTAACCGCACAAATAGTGAATAGTAGAGACTAAAATTTAGGTTTATAGAGCTCATAATATATAATCTCTTTCAATCTCACCAATATCTTTCGGGAACGAAATCAAGCAAAACTAGCTGACTCACATCATTCTTATTATTTTATTTTATTTTTTTTGCTCCGGCACTTCTCTAGTAGAATAATATAATATTCACTCAAATTTATTTCCAAGCTAAGTAGATGATTGATCTACTGTAGCTTGCCTCCATATGATTGCGCAGTGGTGAAAATCTTTGCTAACTGGAGGTGGTGATCCTTACTTAGCATTTTAATTTTTTCCCAGTAGATGGCGTTTTATTCTGACATTCGTCTGATGTTTGTCATCATCGCCATTTTTTTAAATTAATTTGTCTTGAGGGGTGTTGAAGGCTCTTACCACTAAGCTGCGCCACCGATTATTCACAACGTTAATTATTATTCGGCGTATTTTTGCAGCTTTTTTTGCCTTAATTACAAAAAAACATCGCATAGTATATTTCCATAGATATTTCATTCTTTTTTTTTTTTTTTTGTTTTGTTAGGTTAGGTTAGCTAGTACTAGCATTCTTAAACCTGAATGTGCAAGTCACGTATTCCTCGCGATAGCCAACCGATAGTCCAGACAAAATTTACCACATTTGTCAGTGAAGTATTTTAAGACAGTATTTTAAGACAGTGCAGCTAACACCTTATTTTAAGCTCCCGAAGTGCAGGACAGTCACAAAAAAGGTGTTATACCGTTTCCTATTCTTCCTCATACTGGCATCTTCTATAGTAGCCATTACATAAGTAACCTATTCGCTCAGACATACAATAATATATTATTTTTGTTTCGCCGTCACTCCTCTAGGGAGCATATTGGCTTTCCCAAAGTATCCATTGCTTTGTTTTAGTTTTATTATTCAAGTTGATTTTCAAGCCAAGTACATGATTAATCTACTGTAGCTTGCCTCCATATGATTGTGTAGTAGTGATAATTTATGCTAAGTGGTGATGATCCTTACTTAGCATTGTAGTTTTTTTAGTAGATGGCGTTTTTCTCCTGATCACTCGTTTCATGCTTATCATTATATCCGGAAGTAAGCTGGGTGGTCAAAAAGCTTTGTTTTAGATGGACTTGTCTGTAGGGAAACTGAAGTCTCTTTATTAACCAGTCGAAAACACAATTCAATATTTTCGCCATGTGTTCTGCTGGGGATTCGAACCTGGGCCGCTTGTACTGTATACGTGCGCTCTAACAACTACACCACGCCACCCTCATATCCAATTATATATTGCCGGGTAGTTATACCCCCAAGAAGCCTAATTGGCCTAAGCATCCAGGATATCTTGTAAGTGTTAATGTTAAACCACCTGTGTTCCACAATGCTCAATGCCTAATCTATCAATTGCGATAACGTCCTCAAAGGGACATGTAACACTCATAGATGATCATCAGTAAAATCATTCCCTCGGGACCAGTACTTGGGTGTCGCCCAAGTTTGGCCAGTGAGCCAAAACACCTAAGGAGACATGCCGACCCAACTACATTCGAACTGAGACCAAGACGAAGGACTATCTACAAAGCTATTAATACCCGATGGTTTGGGATATAAAGGCTTAATTAGATATGACTTAACATAACGGTATAGTTGTAACTCAACCAACCAACCTTATGGGCAGTAATGTGTTTGATTAGTTGTGGCATACCATAACGCCATAACCGACTAATTTGATTTTGGTTGCCTCGATTATGGTTACGGTTATGAAGTTATATAAAGTTAAGTCTAACGAAACCTTAATTCCAGTGTACATCTAGCGACTCTATTGATGGCATAAACTTCAGAATGGAAGACAGTGTACTTATCGGGCAGTCTGAAGGAGAACAAAAGACCAAGTTCACTGCCTCCAAGCCAATATTGAGATCATGTTGTCCCAAGAACTGATGCTGCAGCCCAATCGTCCCTAGTAGGTATTCTAGTCTCATATCCGTTCTACGTCACATAATCCGTTCTCCCTCCTAGTTTTGGTGCCGTGACTTATATGAACATGCCACAGTTATTTTGATTTCCTAAGTTTCAGAGCAGATATCGCAGAGACACTCTTGATAAAGATTTCAAGTTGTGTTATACCAAGCATAGTCCTTAGACTGGCCTGATGAGTGGAACTCAGCCTGCTCGTAATTGCAAAACATAGCAGCCTCTGTGTAGAATAATGAGGTACGAACTAATATCCACTAGACGAGAGCTCCAATAGATGAGGATTGGCTTTATGACCATAGTTTACATCTAATGTCACTCATTTTTCAATCTAAATAATTTTCTCCACGATCAGCGAATTAAGAAACTATCTTCACCAGAAGTATAAACCAAATGGCAATACCGTCAAATTTTCTATTTTCAAAACTGTTCTAACAGACACTTTTGAGCAAACTAAGTGTTCATAAGTGATGCTCAAAAGCAATGCTTGAAAAACATTAAAAACGTTCGAAAAAAATGATAAGAACGTGATGCCGAACTCGTCAGCAATCTTTAAAATAGAAATTTATGATTTTTTTGACCTTCATTTCTGTATAAACATCTTTTTTTGCCAGAGTTGACGACACACCGTCAGCCTACAAGTTTCTGTGAATTTAAACACCAACAATTCTTTACTGTGTTTTTATAAAAAAAAATTAATATGCGTCACACTACAATAATAAACACAGGCATACTATTGTGTGTTGTTTAACTACTGCACGCAATAAATAACAAAACTGTATCCGTCATATTACACATACACGAATGTTGTTATGTATTCAAACGCAATCAATATGAAAGGTTCGAGTATTCGCTAGATGAAGGATGTTTATTCTTATCCTGGAGTTTTCTAAAGCTCTTTTGAGTTCATTATAGAAAGAGTGACTGAACTAGCTTAGTATTCAGTACAAAGCAAGAAATTGAGCAAAACAGAAGTGATCGCTATGAAGTTTTTATTACAACGGCTTAGAAATTTTGTTGTTTGTAATCTGTTAATATTAAGTCACGTCTCATTGAACCTTAAATCAAAAATACATTAAACACCTTTCACGCTGTAGGGTATAGAGAAACCAGACAGAAAAAACAAAAAAGTTATTTGAATTTAGGAAAAAAAGTAGAAATAAAAAGATAAAATAATAACGAGTAGCATTAAAAATCATTATAAAAACAATAATAAAAACAAGATAATAAACAAGTTTTGAATTTTTAATATTAAAGTCACAGCAACCGTTATGACGAATGCATAAGAAAAAACTAAAAGTAAATAAAACAAAGTTGCCATATATTTTAAATATCAGAAAAATTAAAAATCTAACTTAATCTAGCTTATAATCTAATAATTACAATAATCCTAGATCAACCGAGCTGAATGAGGCTTGAGAAGCTGTAGTTCAAAATATCGGTTACCTCTCATAAAAACCTACATTCACGAAGCATTTTTATAGTCATTCGATTTCCGAACGTTGTATAACATAATATACAATCGTAAGATCGAATGAGGAAACATTTTGACCTTTAAAAATCAACAGGAATGGTATTACTAGACGCCAAAGCTGCCTTTAATTCTGTATTTATAAAATAACACGAGGACCCCCGAATACTATTCAGAGAGATCTCCCAGAGGAACTCAAGGCCTTGCGAAGCCGACTGGCATTAGTAGAGAATTCAACGCTCTCGTAGAAGTTCCTCCATGAGACTTTTTTTCCTAAAAAGAGACTTAAAATCGGTTATTAATGAGCTAAGTTATTAGCTTATAAGTGCCAATTTTAACTCGAGATTTTTGAGGTGTTGAGATCCTTGTTCTTCTCGATAGCGCCTTACAAAAAAGTAAAGCGTGTTTTTTATAGAGGTATAGAACTTTAAGTTGGCATTACTTTTCAAAATGGCGACCGATTTAACAGCTGTCAAGAGATTTATTCTCAGTTTGGCTTGGCAATTTATCATGAATAGACTCACACCCGGCGTAGATTCGTCGAATGGGCCTAAAACGAGATTACCGTTGTTCCCGATTTTCATAAGCGAATTTTGTTTAGCGATGAAGCGCACTTCTGGTTGAATGGCTACGTCAACAAACAAAACTGCCGCATTTGGAGTGAAGGTAATCCTCAAGTGTATGTGGAAACACCGTTACATCCAGAAAAACTGACTGTTTGATGCGCTTTATTGGCTGGTGGAACCATTGATCCGTACTTTTTCAAAAACGATGGTGGCCAGAACGTTACAGTCAATGGTGATCGGTATAGAGCCATGAATACTAACTTTTTCATTCCTGAATTGAATAACCATGATGTCCAGGAGATGCGATTTCAACAAGACGGCGCAACATGTCACACAGCTCGTGCCACAATGGATTTATTGAAAGACACGTTTGGTGACCGCCTAATTTTATGTTTTGGACCTTTGAATTGGCCTCCAAGATTTTGTGATTTAACACCGCTAAACTACTTTCTGTGGGGCTATGTAAAGTCATTGGTCTATGCGGTAAAGACACAAACGCTTGACCATTTGGAAGACAACATTCGCCGTGTTATTGCCGATATACGGCCACAAATGTTGGAAAAAGTCATCGAAAATTGGACGTCCAGATTGGACTATATCCACGCCAGCCGTGGCCGTCATATGCCAGAAATCATATTTAAAATGTAATGCCACAAAATTATCTTTCGGATAAATAAAATTCATATCAATCGAATAGTCGTTGTTTTATTGCAACTTTAAGTTCTATACCCCTATAAAAAACACCCCTTAGTATCATTTCCCAGATATTTCAACTTTGTTCCTTTTTGTCGCTAGTTTTTTCTTTAATCCAAAGTTTGCTGTTTAGGCGCTGCATTAAAGTTTTTATTGGGTCATCGCATTCTGAAAATTTCAGTATACCTGCAGAGTATCAGGAGAAAGTGGTACAGGCGCAGGAGGGAATATTTGGAATCATGAGAAAACACGGCACTATATTCCAGGCGGAAGCTTATACAATAGAGAGATAGATGTGCTCAATTTAACCTGGAGAGGAAATATAGAGGACAGGACATAGCCAAACTATCTAATAGTCAGGCCGCCATTCGAGCACTTGGCTCCTATGAGGTTGACTCAAGGATGGGAGGCGGGGCAGGGACAATAGGGTCAGCTTATACTGGGTCCGAGGTCATGTAGGTATTCTGGGTAATGAAAGGTGGCTTGAACTCTTTTGTGGACTAGGAAGAGGGGCCTGGAAGTTCATACTCCACAAAACTGAGGATAATGAGAGGCGGATACTTGGTCGTACGGGTAACTATAACCGGAGAAGATTCAAATCCTGCATAGGTATATCCAAAGACAGCCTGAGGATACTAACCGGGCTTTTGACCGGTCATTGCAGGCTAAATGGACATCTGAGTAAAATGGGATTAGTCTCAAGCTCTATATGCAGATTCTGTGATTGAATCACCAGAGCACATATTGGCTGCATATGGGGCTTTGATGCGCTCTAGAAAGAAGTATCTGGGTGCCTATCAGATTCTAGGTGGAAAGTTATCGCGGTTGATACCAACCGACATCCTGAATTTCATAAGACAGACGAGATTGGGGGAGATATTTTAGAGACACCCTATATAGATGGAGGCAGCTGCTAAACAAATCTTTAGAAACCTACTTTTAACTCTTCATATTGTTAAAAAATGGGATTTTGTATTCACTTTAGTTTTATATTTTAGTACGTATTCCCAAAAAAATTTTCCTTATATATTACAAAACAATTCTTTTATACACGACAACCCTATTATACACCAGCAGAAAAATATACGAATGTTCAAATAACGAAATCACCGACATCATCATCATCGTCGTGCCGTCAGCTGATTATTTGCATTTGTTTTATTTTCTTATTTGCATCTAATGTTGTTGTAGTTCTTTTGCTTTCGAAAATTGGATTTTAGAATCATAACGACGATAAAAACCAACCAACTAACCCAGCATGAAGAATGGTATTTGCAAATTATAAGATACTCAAGAAGTCGTACAAAATCTTTTTAACAAAATTTTCTACACACCAGCGTACATAAGTTTGTGTGAAATTGTGATGGGCAAAATGCTAGTTGTGGAAGAGTAAAGGAAAATGAAAACAAAATAGAAAAACTATTGTTAGTGAATAACATACATTGGCCAAATTAGAGCACGACCTATGATGAAAAACAAAAAAAAAAGAATTTCAAAAATTTAATTCCTCTTCTGCATTTGTGCTTCAAAATGTAAATGATCAATCCATCAATCTTCGATCCATCAATTTTACACATCCAGTCTATAAAGCATTTCTCACGATGGAGGTCCAAAACTACAACTATCAGATGTTTTTTTATTTTTTTTACTTTTTTTTGAGGAGCCGTACGTCATTATCAGACTGAAATAAATATTTTCTGCACTTGATATCAGAATTAAAATTCTGGTAAAACTTCCAAAGTACTTTTCTTCCGATTCAGTTAAGTAAAGTAAAGGAATTTTATCTTTTCCGAAGACAGCCAACATTTGTACGCTTTGGGTTTTACTCTTACCGAATTGTAGCACTTAAACTTTAACCAGAATTAAGTCCCTGGTCAGACTTTAAAAGTGTTGTTCTTCCACTTTTACTTCCTATTCCTCTCGAAAACTCAAAAATATATGGAATCAGCAAACTTATACCATATTTTTCGGCTTTTCTTACCCAATTTTACCGACAATGAAGATCTTTTTGAGAACATGCTTTATAAAATCAAAAGCAGTCTTTAGTATAGGTAGTTATTTAGTTACAACGGGTAGCCAGACACTGGTCCAACTCACTTGGGTCCAATACTGATCCCACTGTGATGCCGATAGACCCAAGCCGACCTGCATGTCCGCGCCCCGGCCTGAAACGAGCCAATCAGACGCATGCATAAAGGAAGAAAGCCTGCTGCCATTTACATCAGCCAGGTGCGATATGGCACGCAGAAACGGACTGCCAGGAAAACAGTTCTGATATCCGAAAGAATTGGGCACTGACATAGGGAATGTTCGACAGTATCCTCATCTTTCTCATTCTGTCAATCCCAACAGTAATCATTGAACGGTAGATCCAGTCTCTTAGCATGCCCAACAGCATAGGTATTTAGGTAAAGATGGTGGTGCTCGTGCACCACACCCAGACACCATAACGAGGTTCATTGCGAAAGCTTAACGGAAAGAAAGAGAAAATAATGTAGAGGAGAAGGTAGAAAATAGGAGAAAGAGGGTATAAACTCAAGCAAATAGAAGAAGGAAAGAAAAAACAGAAACAGAAAGAGGCAAAATAAGAAATAAACAAGATCGAGCTCCACTGACACCGGGAGTCGCTTCAACAGTGAACTGATGCCTGATATAAATCTATTCAGGTTAGAAATCCTGGCAGACACATATCCAAGTCTCTGAAATGCAGAACAAAGATACAAGGATGTGTTCGACTGTTTCAGGCTTCCCTTCATTCAAAGTCGATAGAAATCAGGCGCACCTGCATCCCACAACCTAGGCCTTACCCACGGAGCACTGTTCCCAGTCAGAAAATCTATCGAACTCGCAAAAGGCCTCCTATTCAAATTCAAGACCCATTCCATCTCCCTGCCTCTACATGACCCTTCCACCCACCATACGAAGAACCTATTGGTGCACCAAACAAAAGTCCTCTCGCGTCCTTTCTCGCCAGCTCATCAGCAGTCTCGTTCCTCACTATGCTACAATGCCTAGGAACTCAACACAGTTTAACACTGTACATG
The DNA here is from genome assembly GCA_023159175.1 of Wohlfahrtia magnifica. NCBI lineage: Eukaryota > Metazoa > Arthropoda > Insecta > Diptera > Sarcophagidae > Wohlfahrtia > Wohlfahrtia magnifica. Next base: position 987,085 of record JAKWBJ010000052.1, on the reverse strand, counting down.
TCCAGCAGTGACTCACTATGCTACAATGCCTAGGAACCCAACACAGTTTAACACTGTACATGTCCAGCAGTGACGTAAAACCTTCCTGCATTATGCCAGCAACCTTGAACTGACGTAACGCCAAGTCTCGTTCCTCACTATGCCACATTGCTAGGAACCCAACACTGTCTAACATTGTATCTAGCCCGGAGTGACATGAGGCCTTCCTGCATGATGCCAGCAGACTTGAACTGACGTAAAGCCCAGTCTTGTTACTCACTATGCTACAGTGCCCAGAAATCTAACACATTTTGACACTGTCTATGTCCAGCAGTGACGGGAGGCCTTCCTGTATGATGCCAGCAGCCTTGAATGGACGAAATACTCAGTAAGTGCTCTAATAACAGGCTGACTGTCCTCATAAATAACCAACTTCTTCACCAGCAACGATATAATCACCGACCGACTCCGCCGCCCTATGAACGGCAAAGACACATCATTTATAAAATCGCCTTAAACTAGTATCCAGCAAATAGACTCTAGCACAAGTGGCTTCAACACTTCCATGAAAATCGCGTGGCCATCAATCAACTTATCGGCAGCTAGCTATCGCTCATACTTTGAAGAAAATTCTACCGAAGAACTCCTGTTGAAGACACACACTCTGAGTATACAGTCCGTGAGAACCGGACATATCGTCTTTCGAGCTTTCCCATAATGGTGGCATGACTATATTTCCTAATCTTGGTAAGACCCCAATCGAAGCCCACAGCCGCCAGCCTTTTCACTGCAACCTTTCTTTACTATGATAGCAATAGAAAAACTTAGCAGTCTGCTATAAAAAAGAATTGCAACATTTTCTAAAGGTTAACCCCAAATACTAGATTAGATCTTAAGTTCCTGGCATCTATCCATTATACCAAAATAAAGTTAGGTTAGGTTATAGTCGCTAGCGATCTACGGGCACACTCGGAGGCTCTATGACCCATTGAGATACTCTTTATAGGACAGACACCTTAAAGAGAGATGGGAGAGTCAAAAAAGATCCCCACCTTATAACCCAAAAATTTCTGTTCCCTTACTTAAGCCAACCGGTACTATTGACGAAGTCAATCAACTTCAATAGTGACACATTTTTAAGACAGTCCAGATCATGAAGGTAACATGCACCCGAGTGCCTAAGTCTAAGCCCCCATAGAGCAGGACAGTCGCAGAGAAGGTGTTGTACCGATTTCTCCTCCTCCTCATCTAGACAGAATTTACAGGGTGTCCCATTTGCTCCGACAATCGGTCTATCGTACAACAGCCAGCTGATGCCTTGTATGATACCAAAATAAAGTCTGCGATCAAACTAAGCGAACAGTTGAATGGTTTTAGTACAATGCGTCCACTTTGCCATCTTTAACGCCAGCTATCAATAAAATGCGTCTATTAATGCCTTTAAGGCTTCTACTACAAGAGACACACGCTTTTAAAGTTGAAAACTATCTTAATCTCCGCTCTGCACTGCAACACAAAAAAGTTTTGCAAATTTTAAAGGCCCTTTTATTCCTGCTCATATAATACGCCATCCAAAAGTATGTAACCCTTATCAGTTTCAAAAAGCTCAACCAAGAGTATACTCAAGCCCAAGAAGGATAAATATTTGGCTACAATTGTCTATTGAGAGCATTGAAAATTGTAAGATTTTATAATTCTTGTATGGCAAAGGTTGTCCCTCTCTGTTTTTAAAATTTAACGCAAATATTTTCAAGTGCCAATAACATTTCGTTCGTTCTTCATTAAATTAAATTAAAATTTAGTTAAGCCGTAGAAAAAGCTTAAGCAAATACTGTGATTTTATTTGAACAATGGTAGTAGTAAGCGAATAAAACATAAATCAACCGCAATTCTTGATAATTACGAAACTCAGTAAAACAAAACAAAAAAAAAAAAAAACAAAAATGAGATCAGGGTTAAACAATACCTTGAGATAAACTTAGTTTCTCTGTTTACCCTTTTATTACTTCTATCTCATGTGCATATTTTTTCGTTTCTTCTTCTCTCTTTATAGCTCTGAGCAAACCAACAACACCCAGTTTTCGCGGCAACAGTTATTTGGTCTTACCACCGCCACGCATTCCAATGAAAGACAAACGTAAGGGACCCTCCATGTATATACGACCACGTGAAGCTTTACAAGTCTCTTTGAATTTCTCAACAATTGAACCGGATGGTCTACTCATTTGGAGTGAACATGATCGTAATAAATTTTTAGGTTTGGGCTTAGAAAATGGTCACCTTAAAATTGCCAGCAATTTACTGGGTTCCGATAATGATACAGTTGCGACACCGGCTAGTGGTTTTATTACGGATGGCAGTTGGCATATGGCTAAAGTTATAGTGGATCGTGGAAAATTGGAATTGCAATTGGATGGTGAAGTGATATTTACGGAGAAATTGGCATTACAAGATGTGTTGCAACAAAGTTCATCATCAAGTACAGCATCACCGTATCGAGCGAACAGAAGGAATTCATTAATAACGAGAAGGGGTAAAGAGCCGACGGTTACATATGAGGATATCTTCTATGTGGGTAAGTGAGATTTAATGTATTTTTTTAATATTTTTAAATGAAATATCGAAATGAAATGAGAAATGTGTGTCCTGTTTACACAGAAAGTTAATTAAAAAAAAAAAAGTAAAAGAAAAAATATTTTTTGCTTAATAAAGTGGGAGATATAAGTGAAAACCTTCAAAAATTTATCAGGACTGCTTAACAAGTTTTGTGGTTTAAAGTCGGTAATTGGAGCCTCACTCGATTCAAAATCACTTCGTGTTAAATTTCAAAATGTGTGATAAACAAAACAGTTTTGAAATCACGCTTGTGCAGGGTTGTAATTCTGGAGAAGGCAACTGTAAACACTGATTCTTTCTTAGCATGTAAAAAACTAATGAAAATGAGTCGTCTGCTAATGGATTTCATATCGAATTGATTCATTTCGACCAGAAGCAATTTCTTATGAGAATCGCTCAAAAATTGCAAAATGATGTCAATGGTGATCTAAAAGAGTCATCACTCGCGTACTGTATTAAAGTCGAAGCAAAGGCTAACATAATATAAGAAGGTTTTGCTTTCTGTTTTCATTGACCCCTAAGTGTCGTAAAGCAACACAATTTCTTGTCTTAAGGAGTATTACCTTGTTCCTAACGTTTGCGATAAAGTATACGCAAATAATCCTCAATATTTTCGAAAAATCATCAATTTGTTTGTAGCCGTTTGCAATTGATTTTTTGGCCAAAAATAATACCGAATTTACCCAAAACGGCCTTACAAAGGAGGCTGATCAGATATGTATTTAAGGATAGGACATAGCTTTGACACAAATTTATTACATCTGAACTTAGTAGATAAGGAAAATTGTAAATATTTAGAATACCGCTTGCATTGGCGTAGCCATACAACACAAACGACAGACGTTCAAGTCCCAGCAGAGGCCATAACGGATAAAAATGAAGTACTCTGACCTTCCAGCTTACTTCTGGCTATGATAACAAATATCAGAAGAACGATCAGGAGAAAATGCCACGTGCTAGGAAGAAGTTATAATGCTAAGTAAGGATCAGCACTACACACAATCATATGGAGGCGAGCTACAGTAGATTAATAATCTATAGGGTCTGCCATCTAACGTTTTTTTCAACTAGTGCTTATTTCGTGAATGGTAACACTTAGCTCATGTCTGATTTGACAGATAATTAGTTTTATCCTTCCGCTGAACGAATATGGTTGTGTATACGCTTGAACAACGCTGGGAAATATTGCGACATTACTTTGAAAATCATGGTAATGTTGCAGAATGTGTGCGATGGGTTCAGATGAAGCTCATTTTGATCTTGGCGGGTAAACAAGCAAAATTGTCGCATTTGGGGCACAGAAAACCCGCACGCATACATTGAAAAGCCGATACACCCAAGACGAGTCACTGTTTGGTGCGGATTCTGGTGCAGAGGCATAATTGGGCCATTTTTTCTTCGAAAATGAACAAGGAGTGGCCGTTACAGTCAATGGCGATCGTTATTAGGCCATGTTGAACGAATTTTGTTCACAAAAATTGAAGAGGAGGATATTAGCAATGTTTGGTTTCAACAGGACGGCACTACGTGCCACACAGCCGAAGCTACACTCGATGTTTTGCGCCATGTTTTTGAAGATCGCATTATCAGCCGCAGAGCTGATGTCGTTTGGCCACCTCGGAGCTGCGATTTGAGAATGTTGGACTTTTATTTGTGGGGTGCCGTCAAAGATAAGTGTTACGCCAACAAGCCAGAGACAATTGACGCAATAAAGGATAATATTCGTGAAGCAATTGGTGAAATACAGCTGCATACAATCGATAATGTGCTTAAAACTAGGACCGATCGAGTAGGCTACTGCATGGCCAGCCGAGGCAGCCATTTGAATGAAATTATTTTCTATTATTAACCGGAAGGATTGTACTTTCAAATAAAAAAAGAAATTTGAGAAAATATTCAGTAGTTTTTTTTTATAGCATTTTCAAAAAAAAAATTTATTTGGCGGACCCTTTACTTAGCCTGAAAATCAACTTGATACTTTATGCCTCCTAGTAGTGTGACGGAGAAAAAAAAATAAAACCAACACTATTTTTTAAACAAACCTGGTTATAAGGTGTATTAACAAATTTGAATTTTCTATTTCCGGTTCGAAAATTTTTTATTTCCGGTAAAAAAAATTAAAAATTTGGATTTCACGGTCTTAAAAAATTTTGCATTTCCGGTAAAAACTAAAAAAAAATAATTGAATGGTTTTCTAGATCTTCCATTTCCGATCCAAAATTAATAAATTTGAATTTAACGGTTTTTCACATGTTCTATTTTCGGTAAAAAAAAAATAAAAGTTTGAATTCAATATTTTTTAGATTTTCTCTTTCCGATCCAAAATTTGTTCAATTTCGGTAAAATTTCAAGTTAACAATTTTGTCAAATTTTCTATTTTCGGTCCAAAAGAAAGATTATTTCCGGTAATAACTTAAAAATTGAATTTAGTTGTTTTGTCAAATTTTCTATTTCCGGTAAAAATGTAAAAATTTAAATTTAACTGATTTTAAGGTTTTTTTTTATTAAAAAATTTAAATTAAAAGCTTTTTTCAATTTTTTCATTTCCGATTCAAAAATTTTTATTTTCTTTTTGTTCGAACCGAGTTCGAGTCTCATTTAATCTATTAAATTTATAATTTTATCAGATTAGTTTTATTATATTTATTTTACTATTAGAACTCTGATGATGACTTCCGTAGCTGGGGTCGAATACATGTTTAGTTCTGCTAGTGTTTATGTTGCATATTCCTTTACGGTTGTCAATTCGCTAAAGATAAAAAGCATTGGATAAAACAATTTTCCATTCATTTGAAAGAAAATTTAGTATTGATCTCAAAGTGAATAATTAAATACAATAAAATTATACATTTTTATTTCCGTTCAAAATAAAACATTTTAATTTAACGGTTTTTTTAATTCACCATTTCCGGCACACAAATTTGTCACTTACGGTAAAAATTAAAAATTTGAATTTGACAGTTTTTCACATTTTCTACTTCCGGTTCGAACATTTTTCATTTCCGTTAAAAATTCAAAATTTTAATTTAACGGTTTCTCAATTTTCCTATTTCCGGTCCGGAAATTGAATTTAACGGTTTGCTTCCGATCTGATATTAACGAATTTAAAAGTTCTTCAATTTTCTACTTCCGAAAGCCAAACCATACTTTAATTTTTGATGCTTTTTTCTAGCTATTTCATTCATCTTGGCTTTAACTCTAACCTAGCTTTGTTTATTGTTTTTCTTATTTTGTTAATAACTAGAGCAACATTAAAATGTTGCACATATTATTCCATTGACAACAATAACAGCTGGTTTGAACAATAACAACAAGTAAATGCCATAATGTTAATGCCAAAGGGCATAATCTTGTGTTAACTTTCTCTCTCACTCAACTTAATAGAGGAAAAAGCAAGAAGAAAAAAATGTATTACCAGTTAGAGCCAATTTTATAATATCCTGCTTATATAACCAAAGACTAAATAATACAGTATATACGATCAGAGAATGTAAATGTACGAGGTGGCTGAGTCTGTAAGCATCTCAAGCGTATAACAAGAAAATGTCACGAAAACTGCTCACAGGCAACAACTAATGCAGCCATGTGACTATTTCAGAGCAATGTTTGGTAATGTTTGGCTCAGGTCCACCAAAGAACTCTACGAAAAGTCTGTAGGTTATGGTGTTACGTTAAGTCACGTCCATCAAAACTGTTTCATTAATATAAAAGGCGGTGAGCTGACTGGCGATTTGCCACCAAGCTTCACTTCATTTCTACGATTATGGTTTTACGTTACGTTAAGTCACGTCCACCAATACTGTATTATTTATACAAAAGGCGGTCAGTTGGCAGGCGATTTTAAGTCACTGTTTTATTAATTGATATATAAGTATAATCTGTCGATATAGAAGAGTAGCTTAAGTTGATTTAAGCTATTCTTACTTACCGATAGAGATTTATATGATAAAAGACAAGATACGAAGATGGAAACATCGAATACAACTAGAGTTTTTATAATAGAAGTATATTCAGTTAATTTTTTCTGAGGTTGTCTCTAAATATGATAAATCTGTGGTCAAATGAATGAATAGCTTATGACAACTTAAGCTACTCTTTCATATCGACACAAATATATTCTAAATTTTATTGTTAGTTTGTTTGTCCATCAATCACGCGTAAACGACCGAACCGATTTTGATTGTATTTGTAACACAGATGGATCTGGCTAACGAAAGTGTTATAGAGTATCAAAATAGGACCTATGAGAAGTTAAAATCGGCGGAAAGAGGCCCAAGTCATTGGTCAGTCATTGGTGAAATACAGCTGCACACAATCGATAATGTGCTTAAAAATTGGACCGATGGTGAAGGCTACTGCATGGCCAGCCGAGGCAGCCATTTGAATGAAATTATTTTCCATTATTAACCGGAAGGATTGTACTTTCAAATAAACAAAGAAATTTGAGAAAATATTCAGTAGTTTATTCGGCGGACCCTATACATACTCGTACATATACCATATAGAGAGCGGATTGACATTTAAGCTACCTAGCGCTAGATGGCAACACAAACACAAAAACGTTTTCTTTCTTAGAAATTACGATCTGTCAAACGTCAGCTGTTAAAATTTTAGCCAAATTCATCGATTAGTTTATTTGTTGTAGTCGTTTGAAGTAAGCAACTTTTGTGTTTCTTGGAAAATGGAAAAAAGTGCATTTTGTGTAGTGATTAAACACTATTATTTGAAAGGCAAAACGGCGAAAGAGACAAAAGAAAAGCTTGATAAACATTACGGCGAATCTGCTCCGTCAGCTTATATGGTAAAATATTGGATTGCTAAATTTAAACGGGGCCGAACAAGCACTGCAACAATACCATCAACAGAAAAGCCAAAAGAAGTGGTTACTGAAGAAAATATCAAGAAAATCCTCGATATCGTTATGAATGGTCGCCTGGTCAAAATACGTGAGATTGCTGAAATGGTAAACATATCATATGAACGTGTGTTCAACATTTTGCATGAACATTTGCATATGAAAAAGCTATCGGCAAGATGGGTACAGCGTTTGCTCAGTGTTGAACAAAAATGAGTTTGGACATGATAAAGCATAATCCTGCTGATTTTTGGCATAGATTAATAACTGTTGATGAAACGCGGGTCCACCACTACACACCTGAAACCAAAAATCAATCGAAGCAATGGGTGGAAGCTGGTGGAAATGCTCCGAAGAAGGCGAAGACAGCGAAGTCGGTTGGCAAGGTTATGGCCACTGTATTTTGGGATGCACACGGAATATTGCTCATCGATTGTCTTGAAAAGGGATCCACAATCACAGGAGAGTATTATAGTGCATTATTGGATCAATTGGTTAATGCAATCAAGGAAAAACGATCACATTTAAACAAGAAAAAAGTGTTTTTTCTTCAAGACAACGCACTGGCTCACACAGCATTAGATACGATGCTAAAACTACGATAAATCCACTTCGAATTGGTCGATCATCCACCTTATAGTCCAGATTTAGCCCCTAGTGACTTTCCCTGTTACCAAACTTGAAAAAATGGCTCGTAGGAAAAAGATTCATCTCAAACGAAGAAGTGATTACCGAAACTAATGCGTATTTTGAGGAGTTCCCAAGATCGTATTATGCAGATGGTATAAAAAAATTGGAAAATCGTCTTACGAAGTGTATTGAGCTAAAAGGAGACTATGTTAAGAAATGAATGGTTTTTGCAAAAAAAATGTTTTTTTCCTACTTAGGTAGCTTCAATATCAATCCGCCCTCATATATACATTCCTGGGCAATGCCGAATGAGTTAAGCTAATAAAATACAAAAATACCACGTTCCATAATCATAGTGAAAAAAAATTACCAAAATGGTCCAAACCTAACAGCAGAATTATATTGACCTTTTAAACATTTATTGATACTTTATTTAGTACATCACTTTGTATTATTTAGTAGCTTTAACTTTTCTTACATGGATTTACTGTTTTGCAACCTAACTTTAGAAAGTTGCTAACACAACGACAAAGTATAAAAAATAATGCCAGAGACTTTATCTCTGAGAGACCAAAAAAGAGAAGAAAAAAGAAGGGAAATGATTAATTGATTTTAATTGCAGGTAATTTCTAAATAGTTTAGCTTTAGTTGTGTTACAAACATATACCGTTTAATTAAAATTGCACAAATACATACACATACTAGTACACAGGCAGGCAAATTATCCCAAAGAGGTTGACACTGACTGTCAAAAGAAATGGAAGCGAAGACGGAAAGGCGGTAAATGGCTGAAAGGCTAATTACGCGTTTTTGTGTTTTTTTACACTCTTGTCACTTTTTTCACTTAAAGATTAATTTTTTTTTTTTATTTTAAGCGCGATTGTTAGTTATCTGCGTTCCTTTTTAATTTTTGTTTTATAAAATTTGTTCACCTCTTTTTTTAAATTAAAATTTCTATTTTGTTGTAACTTTTTTTTAATTACATTTTCTATTTGTTGCCAATTGTAAAGCAAAAAAAAAAAATAGAAAACGTAAAACAATAATTTATTACTTTTTTTATAATTAAAACAACCCGGCACTTTTTTTGTTGTTTTTCTTTCGTGTGGCTTTAATGTGTCTCGTCGTCTTGAATGTTTAGAGTATAACTGGCTGGTTAGAGATGACTGTTGTTGGTTTGTTAGTTTATTTGTTTGTTTGGTTGTTTGTTGTGAATGTTGACCAACTTTAACTTGCGAACTCTAACACATCACTCTCTCCTCTGTTCGTATACGTTCTCACATTTTCACAAACGACATACAAACTTAACGTATCAACAGGCAGTAACAACAATAACAATAAACCAGTGAACCATTAACGTTGTACGAGTATCTTAGTTGATGCACTGTTTCTTTGAACTTTTATGAAGTTTTTATATCCAACACTACCATAGGTAATGGGGGTATACTGTGTTTATGATTAAATTTGTAACACTTCAAAAAAAAACCGAAATCAAATTTTAAGTTTGGCTATCAACTCCAAATTGCTTTCAAAACCAATCCAAGTATGCTATCTGCCTGACGGAGAGAGCAGTGGACTGGTTGATGTACTGCAGGGTAATCATCTACGAACAGTCTGGCTCTAATTAGAATGTTCTGCACTGTTTACTCTACATCTATAAACGAAATGGCAAGACATTCAGATCTGGAGATTGTCTGGACGGGGCGAGACTCTGACAGCCATTGGAATTGTGAGTCGAATGGACTGACTAGGAGCGGTTCTCTTCTGAGCGATGATGAGGTTGACCACCTGATCGGGATGCTACTTACCTCTTGCAGACACTTGAAGAGCAGGGCACATCGTCGGTGGCAAGATGAAACCACTTGCTCTGCATCGAGACAAATTTATTCTCTACATATTCCTGCGTCTTTTATATATATGCCGCAAAATCGGCATCGCATTTTGGAAGCTATTATCACTGGGTAGCTGGTGCACATGCGTGGAGACTTGGTCTGCCTTTCATTGACTACTGTAAAAGTTTTCTAGATGAAGAAATGAAGGAGACGGTGGAATATTTCACGGGTCAGTGTTCAAACCTTTTGGATATTAGGACTGATATCCTTGGCGGTCCGTTTCTAAATGCAATATTGGGCCTGACGGATTCTTCTTTCGTGCATGCGTCCAGTTGGTTCGTTTCAGCTTGTTTCGCATAAGCTTATGAACCAATGTGAGCTACACACGTATATGGATACTCGTCGGAACTAACTATCTATACCGACCAAAAAGTTTTTCAAAAACTGCGGTCTACCTTGAGTCGATTTTCTTTGCTTCTTCGTTTACTAGTCACGAACATAAATTCACAGTTATAACTATATGAGTAAGGCTTTGAAGGTATTTGTCTTGTTCAAAGATGTTTCTGAAATACAATCATTTGTAACGTTGACAGTGGCTCTTCAGCATCGCTTGTAATGCAAATTAAGCCCTGGCCTTAAGCCCATAATCACCATGTGTGCTTTTCGAAAAGCTGCGTCAAATTATTGGGTAGAACCTACTGCTGCCAAAATGAAGTATGCGTCCAAACATGCAGGTCGCATATTAGAGCATTTTTTTGCCAAAACTCGCTTCAATATGCTACCAGACATACGGCCGTAATATACCATCATAATGATCCATTGGAAATATGAGAGTACGTTGTGTGATCTCAAGAGGATAGTCCTGGGCGAGGTGTCAAAATGCTCCACTCAGAATGGGCTCTCGGTGAATCCCTCAAAAGTTAGACAACAGTAGTCAAGAAGTTTTGCTTTATACTTAAGTCCTTGTCCCACCTGACCATTTGTAACGATGGGTGAAGACCGTTCTTATTGGAAGGGTAGGAGGAAGACATACCAACCGACAAACAAAACTTTTAACAAATTTTTTACATATTGTTGTGAAAATAAAAATGCCTAAAAAGAAAATACACATCAGCGCTTTTAAAACCGTATTGAGCGATTTTACTATATTTGTGTGTCATTCTGTCAATCCCGTACTGATTTGCGTTATCTGGCAGCACCACCAATTCGACCATCTTTATCTTACATTTGAATTAACGGATATAAAATAGAGGATATGAGACATTTCCGGAACGTTCCAAACTATAAGCAATTAGGTATATAAAGAGGCTGTTTTACCTACACGTTTTTCTGTGAGGTAAGTGAGTAAGTGAGAAAATAAAACTGTAAACAACAACAAAATAGTGTTCATTTTAACGAAATTTAAACGAACTCAAACGTTTTAAAAAGGTTAAAACGTAGCAATATTGTACCAATATTTTCCTACAGTTTTAAGTTCAATTTATAAATTTTTATGCTGGTACGCTTACATTCAACCTATTAGACAGACATTTTCATACATTTTAACTTATATGACGAGAACATAATCAATTTGCTTAAAGTGTACACCTCGTGTCGACTTTAATCGTCTAATTTCTAAAAAATCATCAGTCATTTTACGTTTTTTATTTTTATTATTTTTGTTATTTCTTTATGGCCTTTTCTGTGGTTTGTTTTATTATTTATTCGTTCACTAAAAAAAAAATATTTGATTTTGTCTTCATCGTTACGCTTAGCTTATTTTTTATCTTTCTCTCTCTCTCTATATATGTATATCTTCGTTTTTAACTTGTTCTTAAGAAGCACAAACCACAACCATTGTAAACAGTTCGTCTTTAAGCCAAACTTAATAATAATAAAAAACAAAAAACCAAGCAAACAACTTAGCATCAATCATGTTCGACTTTATAATACACTTCACCATATTGTAATTATTAGAACTGCTGTTTCTTTGTTGAAAGTCAATGTCAATGATGGGCAATCTAAATTTTACACCTAATCAATCATTAGTCATCAATTTTTATTGATTTTCAAACACAAACTTGTAAAGCAGTTTGATTTCCATTATTGTATCCACTGACTCTTATAAGAAATCGTTACAATTGCAGGTATTGCTAGAACTGTTCTTTTAAAATGTTGTAAACAAGAAGAGCCCAAATGTAATTTATTACCAATTCCACCCTGTGATGAAGTAGAGTGGTGGTATAAAAGAACATAGAATAATAACAACAAAATTGAGAAGTTATTACATTATAGTTGAACAGATATACTGATTTTAGCTTTATCTGGCGGAGAATTATCTATAGTGTATATGTATACAACCGACGGAAAATGAACAGATAATAACAAGATAATAAATAAAGCAACAAATGTTATTTAGTTGTGGAATAGACTTCAACGTAAGCAGACGTATGTTGCTTTGCTCTTAAAAATTTTTTGTTTATGTTGTTGTTTACCTTTCACGTTTTTCTCTTCAACGCACACAGCAAAAATTCACTAACACTACTACACCACAAATAATTTCTTCTTGGTCACCCTTGCTTTACATTTAATAAAACACAACACACTCTCTAACAAAGAAAACATTGAAAACATCGATTGTATACCTCCGTGGTGGGATAGGTGAGACGAGGTAGGTGTCTGGCCAGACTATCTAATAATTTTCAACAGCGGCATCACCTAATAACATTAGCTAGTGATTAGTTATGAATTTCACGCTATGAAATAACTAATGCATCTGCAGCTTGGAGGCGACGTTAAACTGTAATTCCTTTCAGTGAGTCTAAGAATAGAATCGGATTTAGGAAAGTCTGCTTTATTCCAATAGGGACGTTGCGAGAACAGCCAGAATTGATCAACGGAAAATGTGTTGTGTTCCATAATTACAACGACAGACCACATACATCTTTGATGACCCAGCAGAGGCTGCCTTAGCTTCGATGGGCAGTTTTCATGCATTCACCATATAGTTCAAACTTTACACCTTTAGATTATTATTTTTTTCGATCTCTGATGTTAATTTTTATTCCGTAGAGGCTTGCTAATTGCAATTGGTTTAGTTTTTAGCTCAGAAAATCCAGAAGTTGGATACTAATGGAATAATGGCCTTATCCCAAAAAGTGCAAAAGGTTATCGATCAAAATGTCACATATTTGATTTAAAAAAGCTTGTTTCAAATATCAGAAAAAGGTGCTTCATTTTTGGTCAAATTTTCCCATAACGTTGCTAACGACGGAAGCCAGAAAAAATCTGATAACTCTGGTAAGATCAAAAACATGAAGAAGATTACACTTTTATTGTATTAAAAAATAAAACAAAAACAATTTCAAACAATTTCGAGTGCATTTGCATGTGTGAGTATTTATAAATGTGTACATCACAAACAAATTTAAACCAGCTGTTGATTACAAAAAAAAAAAAAAATCAACTGTAGCCTGGCATTTCTGCTGCTGAATTTTGACTGGTCAAGTAAAGTTTATTTATTGTCTGTCTATCTCCTCTTAAACTTAACTTTCATCCTCTTATAAAAAAAGCAACAAAAAAACTTACCTCAGATTTTGTACCAAATGTTGTCGTTGTTGTTGTTTTGTTTTCTCTTGTTTTTAATACATTTTGTTATGGTTGTTGTTTGTTTAATCAGACACATTCTCTTTTTTATTTTATTTTTCGTTCACTCGTTTTTAGTACACGCTGTTATTATTGTAATTCCAGGTACCATTTGTTCATTCAACTTTGCACTTAAAACACATTCTTTTTTAATTCTTTTATACCTACTCTTTATTTATTAACGTGTTCACACATACTTTTTCAACTTTTTTTATTAAATTTATAATAATTTTTTTTCACAATTTCATAATAATTATTTTATTTTAAGACTACTCCGTACTACCAAGACCGCATTTATAAGCTGAGCTTTAAAGACTGTTTTAAAACAGCTGTTTATCTGGCTATTGCTTTATGTTGCTCTTTCAGGTAAAAGGCCTGTTAGACAATCAAATATGTTTGATCAGCATTTTTGTTTTTGTGCGTTAAAAATAAAATTTGTTCACGCAACGTTTCGTGCTTATGGATGTTGTGTTTTGTTTTTTTCTGTTTTTCTTTTATTGTTATTGTTTCTTGTGTCGGCGTAGCCATTACAGCGCCGGCTTAAAGATACTTAGCAAGTTATGTGCTTAACGGCATTTTGTTTTTGTTAGTATAGTAGTGAATTTCTTTACTTATATTAACAGAGTATGTTAAGCTTATTTATTAGTGTTTAAGAGTGAGTTAAATAATAAATAGAGAAGGTAATTGTCTAAGCTAACAATACAAATGTACTATAACATACTAAAAGACACGTTAAATTTAAAGAACGTTTTTAAATATTTAAAACATTTTTGGGCTTTCTGTACTTCGCAAATAATATAAATTAATAAGAAAACTTTTAATTTCAATAATAGCGTTTTCTTTTCACAATAAAGGGTTGCAATTTGTTGAATTTCTATTTTTGTGTTTTTTAAAAGAACTGCGTTAATCTTTGCCTTTAGAATTCTTTGATATTTTTTATTTTTGACGCCGTAAGTTACAAACATTGAGAGTAAATAATATCTCATAATTTGAAATCTTCAACAAAAATAATAATAATAAAATAAATTTAAATTTTATTAATTTCATTTTCTATTCATTCTTTTTTTTCGACATATTTTTTTTTCAGGTGGTTTTCCTAACTTAGAATCGGTTAGCAAACGTACCCAAGGACGATATGAACAACCCTTTAAAGGATGTCTGCAGGACATACAATTTGGAGCTGAACCGAATGCGTTGATTAAAGACTTTTCAACATATCAAGGTGAAAATATTGGCTCCTGTGATTTGCACGGCGACGAGCCTATACTAGTGTAGGATTTGAAACGAGACGAATGAAAAATAATTATAAAATTAAACAAAAAACTTATTTTATTAATTTAAATAAAACTGGAAATACAAAATTTATAAAAAAAAAATGGGAAATTATAACAAAGGAAAAATAATTTTGTAAATTTTATATAAAAAAAATTAAAAAAGATATGAAAAAAATTAACAAAAATATTTCTGATAAAAGAAAAAAAAACAATAAATATTAATGAAATGGAATTCATAACTTAATTAATAAAAAATAAAATAAAAACAATAATTTTATTTTGTTTGTGTTAAAAATTTCTATAACAAAATTTAAGCCATTTAGCCCAAGATTTAGTTTTATCATGTTCTAAAGTTTAAAAATTAGTGAAAAATAAATATATAAAAATATTTTACAAAGTGCTGAAAATTAATTTAAAAAAAAAATTAAAAACAAAAATGATAAACATTTTACAACAGATATCGACAATTTTTTCATTAAAACAAAATTTTAGGAAATTAATAAATAAGTGATAATAATAATTAATAATAATAAAATGTTTAAAAATATATATAAAACTTTTACTTTAATGTGACTACAAAAATATAATATTTTCCAACTTAAAAAATCTTACTTCAACTCAAATCTATTTGTGTTCATTGAAATGATTACGAAACTTAATGTACGAGTAATAAATTAAAATTTTTGTTAAATCTTTTTTTTTAATTAAATTGTTAAACATATTTTGTTAGAATATTTTAAATTATATTACAATCTATATATCTTTTAAAAATGTATTATTCTTACCTCTTGCTCTTATCTTTTTCACTCTTAATTTAAACTCTTAAACTGCCTATAAGGATTTCTGCCATTTTTTATACGCCTTATCTCTATAGTTTTTTTTTATACTTTTGGGAAAATTAATTAATAAATTAAGATCGCAGTGACAAAAGGAAATGTTAAAAAGTTTTAATTGGTAAAGCTTCCAAGCCGGTTAAATTACGCTTTTGTGCCCGAACCCTCAAACCAAAGACAAATGCAAATGCCGTTAGTATAGCGAACTTATGGGTGAAAAGCAGGCGAAAGCGTAAATACTTTGCTCCATTGCTGAAGAAACTTTTTGACCGCGCATGTCGCATGGTAGACGGTATATCAGATGTGACTATGCCTGTTAAGGATCTGAACGCAAAACTGTTGACCAACTCAACTGAACAGCTGCAGAGATGGAGGGAACACTTCTCAGAAGTCTTTTAAACGCTCAACTTTAAAACCAATAATACGTCCCCAACTTCTATAGCCAATAGCCAGTACCCCAATCAGGTAGAAATCGCTTCGGAAATAAGAAACACTAAGGCGGAAAAGGCTGCGGGAGTAGACGGTATTGTACCAGAAAGTCTCAGGACTGATCCAGAAATTAGTTCATAAGTTCTCCACCTTCTATTCAAAAACATCTGGGATATCGAAACCTTCCCGACCGAATGGTGCAGAGAACTTTGGTAAAAATTACGAACAAAGACGCGACTAGTGATTGTAACAGTTCGAGGGTCATCATGCTGCTAAGCATTACACCTAAGATTTTATACCGAATAATATTGGAGCGAATAGCTAGAAAAACCGATGGCACTCTACGAAACCAACACACAGAGCCCAGGTCACCCATTGCGTTCCATCGAATCATACTGGAGTAAATTAATGAGCTTCAGCAGCAGTGTCCGTCGATTTCGAAAAAGCTTATAACCGTACGAAAAAGAGTATCTGGGATGCATTCGCGAGAAAGGGGGTTCTGTATAAATTAGTCCGTCTCTTGCAAGCACAGTATGCGGCATTTCAGTGTAGAGTACTGCATGGAGGAGCGCTTTCTAACCCTATCAATATCGTGTCAGCTGTCCGACAGGGATGTATATTTTCCCAACTCATTTTTCTGGTGGTAAGGTATTTCGAACAAGTATGGATAGCACTTCAAACAGGGTATTCTTTTGCACCCAATTAGTATGGGCCAGTTTAACAACATGACTTATGCTAATGATATTGCGTTAATATCCACGAAGCGAATTCACATCCAGAACAAACGAAATAGCTTGCCAATATGCGCTGAAAAATACCAGCCGCGCATCAATGCCAATAACACAAAAGCCAAGCAAGTACACAACTCACGCACTGATCGCATCTACCTTGGCTGTCATCAAATCATACTGGATATGGGGGCTCGACTTGCGAAGGCAAAAGGAGTTTTTGCAAGCCTTCGAAAGGTATGGCGATACCGACAATTATTATCAGCAACTTAAATTCGAATATTCGATGCAAATGTGAAGTCTGTACTTCGTTGTTTAAATAAAACTAGACTAGTGTCAATGGAGGCAACGAAAAAACTACAAGCTTTCATCAACCGATGCTTGAGGAATATTCTGTGTATATGGTGGCTTCACAACTGGATTTTCAGCGCAAAGCGCTAGAGAAAATGCAAACTAACATCCATTGCCTTGGAGTGAGGTTCCAAAATTTGCGCTGGATTTGGCACATTGCGGTAGCCAACTGGAAATATGACGAAACTAGACCCCGACTGGCATATAGGAGAAACCTATCGGACGAAACAGTCTGTTGAGGAGGAACTAAACTGGACACAGATCAAAAGTCTAGCTTAAGATAGTACCAAATTTAGGAAATTTTGTAAGGGTCTAGCTCCACTTAAGTGGCACGAAAACGATTGGTAATATTAAAATTTTATTACCGTTAGATGGTGAACAATTCTAGATATATGTGGATGATACATATTTGTTCTATGTGCTCTTCTCAAAGATCCTGAAACATTATGTCGTTAAACGTTGATATCTCTACTCTCCACTACTCTATAATGTTGAGTATAATGGCCATTATCGTGGTTGGCGTATTTGTTGCCGTATTTCGATATTTTTGTCCTAGATTAAAGAAAACAAGCAAAATTTGTCTCTGATCTATAACAAAAATGTCGAAAAACGACTACGATTCGCCAACCGCGATAAAAGGGTTGAATATTCGATATTTTAATGTAAATTTTTTTCGCCCATAATAAACCAGCCATTCAACACCTTAAAATTTGTGTAGTACCGTACAAAGGCGTAAGATTTTTCAGTAGAATCGATATAATTTTCAATAGAATCGATATAGTTTTCGTTATAACTTAAAAATTTTGAATTGTGGGGCAATAGTTTGAAGTTTTTCAAGTTACAACTCGGCCAACAACTTTATTGAGTTCAAAAAATAATTGATTCTTATACATGTCCCCTGCAAAAATTTTCCTTGATTCACTGCACTCTCAAACCAAAACTCCATAATACATAATTACTTCTCTCAATCTCTGCTGATTTATAATCGGTACCAAATTTAATGTCCTTTTCTTTTTTTATTAGTTATAAGCCATTTAGTTGCCTTGTAGCTGTAGATAATATACAACAAGAATTATAAAAAAAAAGTATATTTTTCAATAATTATGATTTTCGCCTATAATTTTCCAAAATAAATAATTCTTAATTATATTAACAAATCTAAAAAAATAAAAGTTTAAGTAGTGAAGTTAAAAATTAGATTGAAAAAAAAAATAAAGAATGAAACTGTCATATATTAAAGAAAACAATGTATTGGTTATAAAAATTAAAACGAAATATTAATAAACGTCATAAAAAAGAGAATTAATTTACCCCATTATTATTATTGATTTCGTTCAAGCATAAAATTAAAAAAATATAAAAACTTTGTAAATTTAAAACAGCCAAACACCATTTAAGGAAAAACAATTTTGTTGAGAAAAAAGTAAAATCTCCCTTAAAAATTTTAAAATTGTATAGAAAAACTTAAGTCAAATCTCATCTTTTTAAAATCATAGCAGAAGCAAAAAAAAAACTTTCAAAATTTTAAACGTCTTTTTAAGAAATTCTGTCGAAAACAAACAAAAAATGGTGTAAAATACAAACAAAAAACATATAAAAATTATATTATAATGAAATTAAAGAATAAAAAAATTAATAATTAATAAAACAAAATATGAAACTATACAATTAAAATTATATTTATTATAATAATTATTTAAAAAAAACATACAGAGAAACCAAACGATTTATGATTTTGTGTAAAGGCAACTTAGTTATATTATTTTAAATAAAAATAATTAATAAAAAAAAAACAAATTGTCGAGTTTTATTTTTGGCTAAACAGAAAGTTTTATTTGTCAACATAGGCTGACTAACAAAACAATACAATACAAAGTTTGTATACAGTTCTGCTGCGATGCAACCTAAAGTTTTAATTTATAATAAGACGAACTAGCTTTGGTTTGAGCTAATAGATTTACTGCTTGGTTGCACATATATATAGTAAACATGATCCTGATTTTGCGTTTTCAATATATTATTTTCTTATTTTGCTTTCATTTTGTGAATTTCATTTCAACTGCTATTCTAACAGGTTTTTGCGTTATGGGACAAATATAAGCAACACTGATTATTTCGAGGTTTAAATAGAGTATAGTTAAGAGGTTTTCATAAAATTGTGAAATGATACAGCTCTAATTACATTTTCTTCATTCCCATTACAGAAATCAAAATAAAGATCATATATCTCTTTATAACTTAAAAGTCTGCTACAAAATAATCACCCCTATTCTGCATTTCGATTCGATTTGAAATTTAGGACCTGTTCGTAAATGTATCACTGCGCAGACATCACGACGACAAACTTTTACCACAGAAAATAAAATGATGCACTATTGAGGCATATAAGGTGCTGTTCGTAAGCGCATCACTGCCTTGCATCATGGCTTTTAGTGCTCTAAAGCAACTTAACTGCACTATATTATTCTAAAATCTATTTATGCAAATAAAAGACAGTGGTTCCGCAAATTTATATTAACCTTATCGTGGTTGGCGAGTCGTAATCGTTTTTCGACATTTTTATAAAAGATTTAAGAAACATTTCACTTAATTTCTTTAATCTAGGACAAAAATGTTGAAACTCGACAACGAATACGCTTACCATGATAAGGACCGTTGGTTTTTACATTTTGCAATGAGTTAGGGAAGCGGTTTTCTAATACCAACTATAAGGGAGATATATACTAAGTAAAGTAATTTTGGAAAAAGCCTTAAACCTACTATTGTTTAGGCATTTTTTTTCCTGAATATAAATAAAAACAAGCCTTAATGAAATTTTCAACCGATACCTCGATTACTCGTATGCTTTATTATAATATTTGTCGGCGACGATTTGAAAAGTTATAGATTGTTAATGTTGCTTACTGCAGCGCAAAACTTCATTCCAATGGAAGTTAGCCATAGTAGTTGGACACATTTTCGCTTTTCTAATAGTTTTTAATTTTCTATTTTTATTCTTCCCATATAGTAAAATTGTTCAATACCTTTCAAAGTGAGTACCTATTTTGCTAAAAAAAAAGGTCATTTTTGCTTCAAACGAAACATATTTGTATGAGATTAAGAAGAATTGTACTTGTTTTGAATTTCTAACAAAACTAGCAGAATACGACAAATATTGAACCTACGAATTTTTCTTTTTTTCTTAATTCGGGCTACAATAGTTATTTTCGTTATGATGTTTACTTTTACAAACTTGAGTGTCAGCTGAGGTAAAGGAATAGGTCATAATGTTGAAAACAATTTTACCTTTTGTAGTAAAACAATGACTCTCATCACAATTGACGTATTCGTTATAGATAGTATTTCGATATTTGTGTCCTAGACACAAGCAAATCTATTACAAAAAAAAGTCGAAAAACGAGTACGACTCACCAACAATGATATGGATTGAATAGTTGTGATGAATGAATTGCGGTCAAATATTGGCCGCCAGTCGAAATACGAAAACGGATACGCCAACCACGCTAAGAGCCATTTGCCATTTGTATCGTATACAATTTCTTTCTCAGTCATTCCTCTAGGGACCACATATTGGCTTACCACAAAGCATCCATCAATTTGTTTCAGTTTCTGCAATCAAGTTGATTTTCAAGCTAAGCAGCTCATCTTCATATGATTGTAGTGGTAAATAAGCTTGCAAAGTTGTGGTGGTTGGTGGTGGTGCTGATCCTTATTTAGTATTGTAATTTTTTCTCAGTAGGTGGCGTTTTTTCCTCCTGGTCATTCGTTCGATTTTTTTCATCATCGCCAGAGGTAAGCTGGAAGGCCAGGGACTTCTTGTTGAAGGAAGTCTTTTTATTAAACACTCGAAACCCGGCAATTAAATTTTTTTCGTCAAGTTCTCTGCTGGGATTCGAACATGGGCCGCTTGTGTCATATACCTGCGCTCTAATCACTACACCACACCGTCCACTACATAACCTTTATTTTCTGATTTAAATGGAACATATTCAATTCGTGGTTTTAATTAGAATTTTTTCTTAACTGAAGATCTTTAACTAGACTCAGTGAAACTCAGAAAATTGTGACAGTTAACAAAATAGGATAGTTAATTAACTTTTCAATCGAATACAATAGCCATCATTTCAAAAAATTATGCTTTAAAACGCCAATATAAACAATTAAAATAAAAATAAATACATTAAAAGGCTTAAAAATTAGTAAAGAAATTGATACTGAAATTTTCAAACCCACAATATATACACATCCAATATATTTTCCTCTTTTTTGTTAAAGTTCTTACAAGCCTTTATCGTAAATTTCGTTTGTTTTATTAACATTTATGGACTTTGGATAATAATTTTGGGGGAGGAATTTGTTTGTTGTTGATGGTTGTAGTTGTAGTTGTAGTATGTAGTAGTAATAGTAGTAGTAGTAGTAGCTTTATATATATATTTAAAATTAATAAAATTATTAACATAATTATTTATTTATGGAATTATAGCTCATTTATGTTTTGTTTTACTTGTTATATTTTGTTTGCATAATAGAATACAATAAATTAAAACTACAAAATGTATAAAGTTTACGATTTTTTCTTGTTTTTCTTCATTATGTTTATAAATAAATTTGTCGTTCATTTCTTTCTTGGTTTTTTTTTTACTGAACTTTTTACTAAAAATGTTTATTAAACGTATAAGAGAAAGAGCAAAATTAAACAAAACCGTCCCGAAATACTAAATATATATTTTATGTATATATTGCAAAAACTTATTTTTTTTAATAATATTTTTTATAGTAATGTAAGAAAATAATAAACAAAAGAGAAAGAAAAAGAATAAATTTTGCTGTAAAATATTTTAAACAATAAAAGAACAAAAATTACAACTTAATCAATGGAAAAAAGAAGTGGAATTTTACTTGACGAATTTGAAATCTTAAAACGTAATTTTTTTCATTTTTTTGTTTTTGTTTTAATGTGACTTTATTTACTATTAAAGTTTTTATGTTGTATTTTTATAATAATGCATTTTTTTACTCATAATGTGTTTAGTTGTTCTTGTTCTTGTTTTTTCTTTTTTTTTAAATTTATAATTAAATATTATTATCGTTTTTTCTTCTGTTGATTTATTTTATATAAGGGTTGTTGTTGTAGTTTTTACTGCTTTTATGTTCTTAATCGTTTTGTTTTCTTTTTCACATCATCATCAAAATTTTTGTTTAAATGGATTTTTTTCAATTTTTCTTAATTTTTTTTTTGTTTTAATTAAATTTAAATTTTAAATATTTGTTTATTTATAATTATCAGCATAATAATAAATTTTTCAAATCTCTCGTTGGAAATTTTATTTTCTGTAAAGTAAGTAAAATTTAAAAAAAAATAATTATTTTAGTGTTTAAAATATAAAAGAATTTACTTACCTACAAAAAGACATCACTTGCAGCAATTGTTCGTCTGTCGGGTATTTTCATTTTCATTTAGTCTTCTACCAGCACCAGGACCTTGATTAGTGGCTCCATCATTTTTAGGTAGTTTCTTAGCTAAAAATTTAATTTATAATTAGTAATTAATATTAATTAATTTTTTTTTCTGAGAGCAAACCTATAGCTAAGAAAATATCATTAACATTCATGCCAGTTTTAGCTGATGTTTCCATAAATAATAAACCATTTTCTTCGGCGTATTGTTTAGCTTCTTCATATTCTACAACACGTATATTTGATAAATCCGCTTTATTACCAGCCAAGGCAATAACAATGTTAGGTGAGGCCTAAAAAATAATATAAATATAAAATATAAAATTATTTTTATTTTAATTTTATTTGAAACGCAAAGTAAAAGTGCATTTTCGGAAACCAGTTCCGTTACATTCCTTTATGGTATCCATATAACAGTGAAACACAAGCCATATTCTAACTATTAATTGACTCAGGGAAAGCAATAGAGTCGAATACTCTTTGTCATTATTAGGTGATGGAAAGGCTCCAAAATTAAATTTGGCTTTTTTTAATATTTTCTTGACGATTGTTAATTTATAATATAATCGATGTTACTAATTAACCTTAACTAATTAACCTATGTAATACTAGCTAAAACCCGGCGTACTTCACTACCCCTATCTAAGTTATTATCTTAACTATTATCATAATTATAATTTTTTCTGTTTTTTTTCTCCATTTTATCCCTTTTCGGTCCAAGTCTAAGCATTAAAAATTGCCTTTAGTTGTTTACAGAAAGACAATGTAAAAAAGATAATTGGTTCTGCTTTTCACATCTATACATTTCAAAAAAACATACATACAACCACACATTCATTTTTATATATGTATAAGATATCTGTTACACGGCAGACTTTGTACAATACGCGCTTATCTATTTTATTTTGATTAATTTTTTTTTTAGATAACTAAGCTTTTATTACTGTTCTCTACGTATAAAAAATTCCATGTTTAGTATGAATGGGAGATGTGCCGCCTAAAATCTTTATTTACTATACCATGCTCGCTTATCCTATCTTGTCTATTTTTGGCTAATAATTTGTATTGACTACGAAGTCATTCAGTCTTTTTCGAACTCAGAATTTTTCATTTTTACCCTTCCCAAGATATACAAAATTCACTATTTAGTTTGTATGGGAGGTACCATGCCCATTTATCCGATTCTACCCACTTCTTGACTGATAATGTATATAGAATACGAAGCTATTTAAGGCATATTTAGAGACTCTTATTGTTACCATTTTGAAGATATATACAAATAAAAATTTCAAGAAAAACGATTCAGTCGTTTAGCTTGCTAGAGACTTCAAGCAAACATTCTTTTTTTATATATAATATATGCTTAAAACCATGCAATACAAATATTGGCAGAAGAAAATACAAAATATTCACTTATTTCATTGCTGCTGCGTAATTAAACAATTAAAGAAGTGTCAATGAACTTTTAACAACCTCGAAATAAAATTTTCAAAAAATATAATATAAATAAATAAATTTTATAGCCTGGAACATTTATTTGCAAATTTGATAAAGCAATTAAAAAATAATAAAATACATTGAAATTTGAAAATAAATTATATCTTTTACGATAAAGGTTGCAAACTTATCTTTGTAGCAGAAAGATTCTTTTATATAACAAAAGAAAATTTATTGAGAATATTTTAAATACTACTCTCTAAAGCAAAATCTGTTTCAAATTGTTGTTATCAATAGCAAATTATATAACTAATTCTGTAATTAAATGCAATTGTTTTTAAAAGTCCACTCACTTGTTTATGTAATTCCTTGACCCAGGTTTTTGCACGTTGAAAACTGTCTTGATTTTGTATATCATAAACTACAATAGCGGCCTGCGCACCTCTATAATACATCGGAGCTAAGCTGTGGTATCTATTAATATAAAAGAAAAACTCATATTAATTTTTCACACACAAATTTTAGTTAAAACTCTCTTACCTTTCTTGTCCTGCAGTATCCCATATTTCAAATTTAACCACTGTGTCTTCTATACATATGGTTTGTGTTAGGAATGCAGCTCCTATCGTACTCTCTTGGTATTCATGAAATTGTCCTTTAACAAAACGTAACACCAGCGATGATTTACCCACAGCCGATTCACCCAATAAAACCAATTTAAATTGGCAGCTTTTGTTTTGCGATGTACCGTTGGGACGTTGAGCTGTACCACCTGCTGCTGATCCACCAGAACGTGGTGTGGTTGCCATTATTGCTGTGTGTTGTTTATTCTAATTTATATTTTTCTTTTTCTTCTTTTTCTTCTTCAGACTAATTTTATGTTGGTGTTAATTTTAAGGGTTATTTTATTATGTTTCTTGCTTTTCAAATAAATTCCAACAAAAAAAATCCACAAGTGTTTCTTGTATCAAAAACAAAATTAAGAAAACTTTACTACTTGATATTAATTAATTATTATTATTATTCTTAATAGAAAAATTAAAGACGAAAAGATAATTTATAAAACAAAAAAACTAGAAATTTTTGTTTTTAAAGATGAGAATGTTTTTATTAATGCTGGTGTGGTAATTATTCCTTAAAGGACGGTTAATCACACAAGTTATGCTGCAATCTGTATTAGTAATGATGAATGCTCTCTCTGTAAAGAAATCAAAATAAAACAAATTATTTTTATAACAATACATACATAAATTGAAATTTAAATAATTCTTTTAAGTCTCAATTTATGTACATACTTGATTTTTTTTAATTTCTTATCTAAGTCTAAAAACGTTTTTTATAAAACCTAATGGTAAACTTAAAAGTAAAAACTAAAAATATAAATTAATTTATTAAATTTTTTTACAAACTTACTATTTATAATTTAAAAACAAATATTTCACACATGTTTTGATCTCTTAATTAAATGGAACTTAAATTGGGAGCAAGTTTTTGTTGATAATGAAAATATTGAAAAATAAACGCCCCTAATAAGCTGATAATGCAATTGCTAATCTATATGTATAGCTTGTTTTTATTTCATTAATAATAAATTCATTAATTAAATCTTTCAAAAATAGATGACATTCTATCTTTATTGATTCTATATTAGTTCTTTCTTCAGTTTGTATTATTATACGGATAGTATTAGAAATAAGTTCATTTATTTCTATTTAAGAAAAAATATTCACGAACACCTATTTTGAAATCCATCTCAGTATTTTGTAAAGTCTTGAGTTCATTTATTAAACAGAAGCTGCGACGAAAGAAAGGCGAGATAGTAACGCAGGGTAGTTGCATTTTCGACGTAGTGGATGAATCGCATGATTTTATGTACTTCGCTCCGGAACGATCGGATCACACTAGGCCAAAGATTGTCAAAACTCAGTAACAGCTGTTCCAACGAAGTCCTATCTTGAGAGATAAAAATACAAATACTTTTTATATCCGCGGAAGCGAATGAAATAATATTGAGTGTATGTATTTGAGTAAAAGACTCTTCGGATAACCTAGGGGCACATCTACATCAACAGAAGAATATAGACTATACAGCTAGGTGTTAGATAACAAATACAACGAACAACACGGACAGGCAATACAGACTTGGGTACAAAAACCTGGAAAATATTTATAAGACTTGACAAGAGTAACAACAGGTTGTAGAATCACATTAATAGCTACCATTCCACAATTTCGCTGGTGTCTTTTTAAAGGAATAATCTCTGAATTACAGTTTCAATATAGTTTTATTTGAGCGACATTGTCACTATGATATTTTCATCGATGAATCATCGTTAGAAAATCGGTATCAAGTCGAAATTTATATGAAATTATTATAAATGTAAAATTGCATTGATGAATCCTAGTGACAATGACACAAACAAAGGGAGTTATGTATGATGTCATTGAATATCGCCATACTAAAGAAAGCTGAAATTTAGCGACATTGTCTTATATGAGTCGTTTTGTCTGCCACAACCATACCGGTAACGAATAAACTATTAATGATTCTGGATGATATAGTCTGTTGGGACTCACTAACAAACGGACGTCATCTATGAAGATTTGGACAATTACTTTAAAATGTCATGTCTGACCGACCCCAAAGAAAATTCATCGTCCGTTTTCGATGATTTACTATTGTCAGCGTTTGTCACAATGATTCAGTATGACGTTCACTACAGTCAAATTGATTATTTTAATGCATACAAAGTTGGTCTTTTGCATAATTTTTAACACTTTTTTGCTATTGTTTTCAAAGGGTTGATGTACCTTTCATAGACATAGTTGTATTTCTATATGACTGTTCACTATATTTTGTATTTCTTTATACTTTGCAAGTAGTTCAAGCATCTAGAAGGTACTACTAATAATTTTGTTTTTAAAAAAGGCGTAATTATGCATAGAAATATATACATATTTATGTACTATATTTACCACATTAACAATGTTTGCTTTACTTATTTATAACACAATTAGTCAACTAATAAAGAATGGGAATGACATTCTAATCGTTGTTGAAAAGTAAACACTTTTAAGCGTATAGACAAATTTAAAACGAAGTATTAATAAGAACAACAATATTTAGAAGAAGTAAAGAGAAAATTTATACTTAATTCGATAGAAAAAAACCTTCAAAGGTCATTATCAAGAAAAAAAAATAATATATTTCGCCGCTAACATGAGGCATGATTGAGAAACAAAAATACACAAAATAAACAAATGTTATAATTCTGTATATGCTATATAAAGGCTACCGTTTAAGCTGAAAAAAACACACTTAAATAAAAACCATTTGCCTTAGACACCTCTTGAATTCTTTTGCGAGAAATTTTTTTGTTGTTGTTATTTTTTACAGACGAATGAGTGTCTGACCTGGTCATTGTGAGTTTGTCAACCTAATTTTATAACGTTTTTTTTTCTGTATTTCCTTTTAAAAATACCTTATTTATACTCTTTGAAAAATCGTTACTATTTACTCTAAATAGTGGAAACATGCTAATTGTAATGACAGGTATATAGGAAAAGAATATATATTTTAAAATATTCGTTATGCTCTTTAAGTCATATACATACATAGGTATGTTATAATATATACCGTATCGGTATTTTTGGTTTTGAAAACATGTTTTATATAATAACGTAGAAGAAAACTTATTATTATTTTTGTTGCTATTTTGTTTGCAATCTTATCTGT
Organism: Wohlfahrtia magnifica; assembly: GCA_023159175.1. Lineage (NCBI taxonomy): Eukaryota > Metazoa > Arthropoda > Insecta > Diptera > Sarcophagidae > Wohlfahrtia > Wohlfahrtia magnifica. Next base: position 959,307 of record JAKWBJ010000052.1, on the reverse strand, counting down.
CTGTAATTCTAAGTTTCCAAGTGATTATATTTTATTTTATTCGTATTGTATATATTTTACTCTATCGTTTTTACCATTATATGACTCATATCATTTATGTATTTTATTATTTTGTCGTGTGCTTAAATATTACTTTAATTTTAAAAATATTAGTAAATGTTTTTGCAACCGAGATGGGTAATGGAGTAAAATTGAAATCGAAATCAAATAATGTGACAAGATATTGTTATTCGTTTTTGTTAAGTCGCTTAATTACTTATTTGATTATCAAAACTTTAAAATAATTATCGAAATTAAGTTGTATTTGTCCTTGAAATTTTACTTGATTTCAATTTCACTCGTTTTTGGTTTTCAAGTATTTCCTAAAGCAACATTTTTTGTGATGGATGTAGCCTAAATCTATAATTATTTTATATATAAAAATAATGTGTATGTAAGTTTGAAGTTTATAGACAGCTAAACGACTAAACCGCAAATTTTTCTCTCTGTATGCCTGGAAGGAACTGTAGGCTATATATATTTAAAAAATTCCAACCAGACGCTACTACGCTCCTACAAAGTAAATATTTATTTGTTTATATCTTCAAAATGCTAACAATAAGAGTTTTTAAATATGGTCCAAATAGCTTCGTGGTCAATACAAGTCATCATTTAAAAAATGGGCGGCAACAGATAAGTGGGCGTTGCATCTCCCGTACATAGTAAATATTGATTTTCATACATATTCAGAACGGTAGAAGTACAAGTTGTTTTTTTCTTAAAACTTTTTTTGAGAAAATGAGCAGAATTGGATAAGTGGGCGTGACATTTGCTTATTATAAATATCATATCCATATTATAAATCATCAACCAAAAATTAGGTGATAATTTGAAAAATGGGCGTGGTACCTCCCATACATAATTATATACCACACTTGATCTACAAGAGGGTATTAACTCAAAATTTTTTAATTTTCAGTAGAGTTTCACTTTTGTATTAACTTAAAATAATAAAATTTTGGTGATATAAAGGTAGTCACTACACTATCACGAAAATAGTGTCAAATCTGATTTTCGAAATGAAAGAGTAATCGGAACACGTTGAAATTTTTACAGTAGATAGAAATTGATGTTGTTAGTTGATTTGGAGTTAATACCCTTTTGTCGATCAAGTGCGATATATAGATAGAAAATTTATTTTTGTGAATTATCGTTATTTATGTGAGCCGCTGCGGTATGATAAGACAACCGTGTACCAGCCAAAAGGTCCTCGGTTCAATACCAGGCCAGACCATCTGACAATTTTCGACAGCGATATCACCTCATAATGTTTCTAGCGACTGGTTATGAGTATTTACGCTATGAAAAAACTTCTCTAACTAATGTATTTACCGTTCGGAGCTGACGTTAATGAGTCTAAAAGTGGAATAGGATGTGGCTCATTGATTAAGGAAAGTTGCCTTTGTTCCACTAGTGACGACGCGGGAATTATCAAGTAATCACTCTGCGACAGGACAACTTTTGACAGAACGAAGGCTGTTAACCTATAAGAAACTAAGATGCTTTCAAAAAATAAAAATAAACACTTTAGTTTAGCTTTACGAACACAAAATAGTACTTAACTTGTGAGCTATTTTTATTTCAAATTTACATGCAAATAAATTCAAGAACTTTTACAGCAGCAGAAACAATATGTGTGAATGCAATATATATCAGTTACTTTATTTAAAATAAAATAAACAATTGATAACAAAAAACAATAATCAAATGTATATGGAGAATAATAAAAGTAACACATAAAAATAACAAAAATAAGACTACTAAAGATATTATAACCGAAATCACACTTTTTTTAAAAAAAAGGTTTCAAATGAACTTGCATTTTTTACCAGTATAACCATTTTTTAAATGATTAAAACGAGTTTATTAACATCACCACCACTCATCAACACATCAAATATATAAAAGTCATTTGCAAACATATCATATGAAAATATCTGCATAGTCTGTAAGCCGCCCACAAAACTGAAATTAATTTATTTCTTCTTTATTTTTTATAATCTTTTTAAATTTACGTTAATTAGAAGTATGTGTGACGTTTTATTAATAAAGAGAATATGCTGTAGAAACTAATATTGTAAAGCGTAAAGTTATCATTTAAATTTATTTCACATACTATGTTATAAACAAGTGTTAATTTAATTATTTAGTTAAGAGTTAAAAAATAAAAAAATTTTAAATGAACTTGAGACAAAAAAAATATTGCAATTTGAAGAGGGGAAATTCATTTAAAATTATAATCAAACAAAGAAAAATAAAAAAATTGCGATAAACATTTTTTTGCTTTTTAGCAATTTATGAACAAAAACTTATGTGTATGTGTATGTGTATGTTTGTTTAATTGAACGTAGAGAAATAAAGTTGAAAAATAAAGAGTAAATTTGTCGTAGTGTATGAGAAAATTCTTAATTAAATAAGATTTTTAAAAATCATTCATACAGTCTTGTTAACCCCAAAAAGTACACTGCTAAACGAAAGATTTGATTTATTATCTGCAATATCAGTTACAAAATGATCAGATTATTACTTTAATTTTATGAGGAACTATATGGTTTCTGCATCATTAGTTTCAATGCTAAAAAATGGCTTAATGAGTCGAGCGAGCACAAATGACAACAAACGATAATAAAATGCCCAAAAGAAGTCTTTGCGGCAGAAATATATTCCATGAAGTGGTATTGGATGAAGTGCTTGAGGTTGCTTAAACAGTTGGGATATTAAATGCGTTATAAGAAAACTAGCGAAAGATGATCACTTTAAAGAATTGTGTGACAATGTTCCGATGCAATTCGTGTGTGTTTGCATCATTTTGTAACTATGTATGTACAAAACATAAAACATCGAAGATCAGAAAACAATTTGAAAAGCACGCCAAATAAAGTAAAGGTGGGTCAGATAGCCAAAAAGGTAATGGACAAAGTTTTTTTGAAATCCACGCGGTTTCATTATCATTCATTAAGCAACTTTTGTATTTTTTTTTTCGCTTTCACTGTTTTCTTGTACAAAAATGTTTACAGAAAGAACAAAATTCAAGCGATTCGATTTAGACAAATTTATAACGGTAAACAGAATTGTTGGCAATAAAATGGAACAAAACTACAATTAAAAAATGTATGGTTGTTTAAATGTAAACGAATAATTGATTGCTGTCCTGAGGTAGTCAAAACCGTTATAGGATTAAGGTAAAACTGTTACCGAATAATATTCAGATCTTTAGGATAGATTTAGTATTATCAACGATGACGACACGATGAAAATAGCTATAAAAGACGAACCCATTCATAGAGAAAGTAGCTGGAGGAATGGCTTCTTATACGATGACTTAAATCCAGACTTAAGTTTTAGCTTTATTGTGGTCCTATGAACTCTCCTTAGATACATACTTACTCTCCAGATTAAGCCTCTTAAGCCTGTTTGCTGTTTTCAAATTTAAAGAAATGCCTGGGTGATAAAATATTTTTGTCAAACAAAGATATCATCACTGAAACAAACATCGACAGTCTTTAAAAATATTATTATTTGGAAGGAATAAAGGTATTTGAACAATCCTGGATGAAATGTAAACCGAGTTCAAACAAAATCATTTTGAGAAATGAAACGCTTCTCTATTATATCCCTAAATATTGGGTAATTTATAAACTATCTTTTCCACTATGTACCTTCAAAACAATAATCATTGAGTCAAATGAGTCTAACAGCATATTCACACGATGACATTTTTAGTAACTCGCTCTCTCATCCATAATTGAGCTTAATTACATAATTACCCATACAAAATTTGAAGAGCGAATGATTCAAATTGTACAGCTAGGTCACATTTGTCAAATTTCTGCCGGAAAAGCGCGAATATTTAATATTTTTTGGTACTATTATTTGTTTTTAAATTATTATTTTAGAAACGTTGACGTTAAGAAAATGTTTCCATAATATGTTTCTACAAAATAATGGTTGTTCTTTCGGCAAATATTTGACAAATGTGACCGCAGCTAATGTCTTTTAATTTTAATTACCCTTTTAATTCCTAAAAATTAGTGTGATCTCTAACCTTTATCGGTTTAGGAGCATAAGAACTAGTTCATATGTATAAGTTTCGCATATTATTTAGCTCTTAATTAAATGGTTTTTATCACATATTTATCATTTAATCATTGCAAATATAATAATTTGTTATGCAGATAAATCAGAAATAATTTAATCATAAACGACTAAGGAATGCTGTGTTACTCAATATATTTTGTGTAATTCTAACAGCAAACAATTTAATTTGAAGTGTAGCTCGAACATGCTATAAAGTTGAGTATTGAACTTGCCTGTTTTTTATGTAGTATTCCAATCACGTCGGTTACTAGCGGCCTTTTATTGCCTACCAAAATTGTTAAATACAATCATTAAGGGGTTAAATTAGTTGTTTACACAGACACTTTATCTCGATATTTTTCAAAATGCAGAGAATCTTTTCAAGAAGATCATGTGATATTAAAAATAGAATCAAAATATAAAGGAAAATAGAATAATCATACAAAGTAACTGGTAAAAGTGCAATAACAACAAATAGTAAAAAAAAAAAATTGCCTGCACCCCTATCTTAAAATAGGGATAACTAACTCATACTCAGATATTCTAAGTAAAAAATAAAAACTTCTAGTTTACACTTAATTAATTCATAATTAAAATAACTCACACGACACACTCAAAGTAATAGAATTGTAATATGTAGTTTTCTACATTCAAACATATTGAGAAAAATAAGACATACACACAGTCATTCACACTGTTTAGAAATCAATATCGGCATCAAAAGAAAAATAACAACAAATATAAATTTTACAATGCACTCGCATACAAACACTCGCTTGTTAAAACTGCACTTAAAGTGCACTTGACATAAAACGTAACATCATTATTGTTATTATAATCATTATAATTTTTTTTTTTTTGCTGTAACTTAATATGAGTTAATGTTTTTGTTAACAGCTAAGACAAAAACAAAAACAATCAGAAGAACACGAAAAGAGTAGAAAAACAACACCATTATCAGAAACTCACCACTTAATAGTGGATAAAACAAAAACAAATTATGTATTATGTATAAAAGCAAAAAGAAAAAGATAATTAACAGCTACTTTCACTTTGATTATTTTGTTGTTTTAACTTCATTTTAAACATTTTACAAATATAAGTTTTTCTTACTTTTAGATGAAAATGATCAAACGCAGTTTAATAATTTTATTTATTATTTGATAACAAAACTAACAGCTGACAAATCCATGTATTTGCTGTTTGTTTTACAATATTTTTTTTATATTTCGTTTTTTATTTTATTTTTTTCTTTGAAACGTCAAAAAGATGCGTCATCTATTTTCTCCACTAATAAAGCAACTTTGAGTAAATAAGCGAACGAAAGGAAAAAAGAACAATTCACTAAATACTAGCGACAGACTAACTTAAAGAGACTAAAACAACTGAAATAACAACAATAATGTAACAGAGAGAAATCTTGATCCGAAAAGTTAATATAAAGATGAATATGTATGATGCCATATGTTTATTCCAGTAAGAATCTCACATACATAAATCTGTGTACAGTGAAATTTGTAGTACATATACGCCAAATCTGTTTTTACACGGTGAATACGTGTAATTCATTTAATTTTTTGACTTCGCGAGCAAAAAACAACAAAGAACAAAGGTTTCTTTCCTATTGTTACACATTTAATGAAGATATGGTAACACGCTAATCCGTGATAATACACTTCTGAAAATGTGAGACAAAATAATAACACTCAAAGAGCAAGGCAACAAGTGCAGTGATTTGGCAGCATTTTTATTCTGCACAATAAAATCAGTAAGGAAAAAAAATCTGAAAATTCAATAAACGAAAAGACACAAAATATGATAATGGCACACAAAATCGTAATTTAAGCGATTGCAAATATCAAACCGTTAGTCAAAGTTTACCAAGTATTTTAATATTTTTCAACTTTTACAAAACTTCACAAATTGCACGTTATAAAACGCTTATAAAGATATAGAAACAATAAGTTTCTTTTTCATTTTACCGTTATTGACAAGTATATTGTTTTTTTTTTAATTTGCAAAAACACAACTACATAAGTTATGATCCAAATTATTTCTTTATAATTATTGTGGCACGTAAAGAAAACTGACCAAAAAAAAAAAACAATAGGAAAATTACCGCCCCCCATATTCAGCCTTAATTCAACTTGGTAACACTGTTTTTATATCAATCACTATATTGACGGTATTATCAAGCCGTCTCTTTCCAACTTGCATATAATGCAAACGCACCCAAAAAAATTGCTTTTAACACAGTCTATTCCAGTTATTTACACTTTACTCAATGTAATTAACAAAAGATGACGAAAAAGAATATTTTTTTAACTCTGGAATTTTTCTTTTTCTTCTATATAGCTCCCCTTTTCGTATTTCCTTTTTATTTCATTTCATTTTTTCTGCGTAGCAATTTTTTATTGCTTTTATTTTGATGGGAATATTATCGCTGCTGCTGATGTTTGAGAGTTGGTGCCTGGTGGAGACATCATCATACTTTGATTAGAGCAAAAAACGAGAGAAAATTTTATCCAACAATAAATTGAGATTTTCCACAAAAATTAAATTGACTGCTCTTATATTACATTTAACTCTATCATGTTTTTTAATCTTTTCTTTTGCTTCCAACAACATTCCAAAGTATAAAAGAATTATGCAAAAAAAATATTTTATTCACCTTTTTGCGTTTTAATTCATTTGCTCTTTTTCTTTTATCACTTAATTATTGCTTAAAACACTTGCATTTACTTATTTTCTTCACTACTAAATAGCCAACTGTTTTTCTTTCTTTTATAAAATTCAATTAGTAAGCTTTTGCTTCTTTTCCTTTTATTCTTTTTTCACAGGCTTAAAAACACACAAATAGTTACTTGGCGAAGAAATCGCAACTTTATTGTACAATGGAGAAAAACGACAAAAGGCGACTGAATTGGAGAAACCAAGTCAACCGGTATAAAATTAACGCCGTTAAGTGACAACTTAGCTGACTGCCTTTAACAGCTTGACAATGCTGCTAATATGTGAGAAAAACTGCTTGAAATTATTAAATTAATCTAATCAATCTAAAGCCGACTTTCCATTAATCGAACTCTCAATTAAGCAAGAATTTTGGCACCATTCTAACTGTCTATTATAAATTTATACACTTACTTCAAATTTTAAGTCATTAAACAATTTTTATAGCAATTATATTAAAAGCGTTTTAACCGATATAAGTCCCAGTTTCCACTTGAAAAGTTTTCTTGCTGAAACTATCGCTAATTCTCTTTTCAACTTGCATTACAATATATATTTCAGTGGAATTTAGATTTTCACAGCAACACTAATTTTGTTTAACTTTACAAATAATGAAACAAAAGAGAATTTAGAGAGTATACGAAAGTGTGTACTTCATTCAATTTTTCTCTTCCCTCTTACACATAAACTCAGACTTGCTGAAAGAAAATTTTCATAGTGTAGTCTGAGATTAAACTATTGTTTGAAATCAAGCATCTATTTCAACTAAAAATAGGATTAAATTATTAGTTTCTTTAAATTACGAAAATGTATTGCTATAATAACGCCGTCAAAATTTTGTATTGCCTTTGTTTTCTGCAGTGAGTTATGAAAATTAAACTATAAAATTCAGTTAATAACAATAATTCGATGTTCGAGTAGTCTAGTTCTAGGATAAGGCTGCAAGATTGGCGTAAATATAACGATCTTTCCACAAAACAATAAAAGTGATCATAGCTCTTAGTACTAGGTACACACTCTACGAACATGTTTATGGAACACTTTGGTATTCATGTTGCATAAATTTCTACACATAGAATGAAACCGGAAAATATCAAAATATCAAAATATTTTTGAAACCTCAAATGCAATACGTAAACAGGACTACACTATGTAAGCAGCAACGGAATATGCGTGGTTCCGTAATCGTGTACCTAAGTGTGTACATAGTATTAAATAAATTTAATTTTTTTTTAATATATTCATCGTGTCTTTTTAATTTTTCATTCAAATACAAAACAACTTTTGTGGAATAAATGAATCTGGCAGCCCATATTTATTTTTATATTTTGTTTTGTTTACACACGAAGAATCATTTGGAATAAGGTATTTGAAAGATTAATTTTTTAATAAGGACTTCGAAATGAGTGACCTACAAAAAGCTGTAGCTACCATCATTATTATTAGTGAACTGTTGTCCGAGGATGAGGATGAAGAAGAGGAACTACAAGTAAAAAAGAAAAGAAAAAAATCAGTAGCTAGGTCTACAAAGAAAGAAAAAATTCAAAATGTAAACTTAACGAAAGAATTGAGGAGAGACTCTGAACCAACAGATTATCTAAATTATTTGAGTTTAGACGAAAAGATATTTGGCAAATTATTAAATTTAATTAAACACAAAATAATAAAAGAAGACACGCTTATGAGACAAGCCATATCGCCAGAAGTTAGATTGGCAATAACACTGAAATATCTTCAAACTGGAAATTGTTTTGCGGACTTAAAACAGTTGACAGCAGTTTCTGCGCAATCAATTGGGAAAGTTGTTCTTGAGACATGTGATGCCATTAACGACGAATTAAAGCACTATATTAAAGTTGGTCCATCTGAGTACCTATTATTAAGAAAAAACTTTATAATATACAATTTTTTATAGCCACCAAGAACATCTGCCGAATGGATAGCGGAAGCGGAAAAATTTTATGTGGAAAGCAGGTTTCCTCATTGCCTGGGAGCGTTGGGTGGCAAACATATAAAAATAAAAAGGCCACCACATTCAGGTGGCGAATATTTTAACTATAACAAATCTTTTAGTATTATACTAATGGCTATTGCAAATGTCAATTCTGAATTTCTAATGGTCGACGTTGATGCAAGTGGTAAAATTTCTGATAACTGTGTCTTTAGTAATACAATTTTTTTTAGAAATATGGAAAAAGGGAAATTGAACTTGCCACATCCTGTGCTTGGGGAAACGTTGATACCATATGTATTTGTGTCGGATGATGCATTTCCTCCGCATCCAAACATAATGCGGCCTTATACACATAGCATTTTGTCATACTCGGAGACCTTATTTAATAGGAGACTTGGTACGGCAAGAGAAAAGGTAGAAAATGCATTTAAAATTTTGTCAGCAAGATTTCGAGTTCTGAATACTACGATTGCTTTGTTGCCCGAAAAAGCAAGAAAGATTGTATTGAGCTGTTGTTACTTGCATAATTTTCTAGAAAAAGAGATGGATCCAAATAACAGAGGACACAACTTAATTACGGAAGTCTCTGATGAATATTCCTTACTTAGTTTACAGCAAAATTTTGCCGTGGATTCACAGGCAGAGGCTATATCAGTAAGAAACGCTCTATGCGCATCTTTGTATAACTGGGAGAGTCAATTTTCATAGTATTGTGTTCTAAACTCAAGTTTTATTTTTTTATCACTAAACTAATAGATAAGTAAATAAAATTAAATTACAAAATCATACAAAAGTTATTTTGTTTTACATATACAATGTAGAAAATATAGGCTGTGGCTTCTGCCTCATATATACTTATTGACGACAATACGATACGAAGTTGCCCGAAAACTAAGCGATAACATTTTATAAATTACTGTAAATCGTGTCAATTTAAAGCGGCTTCGATTATTGTATTATATCAGTTACCACCGAATTCAAAGTCAATTCTCCGAGTTGACCCAATATAAAAATTTCATCGATTGCCTTTTTAGCAAATAATTTTTGTCTGGCCGACAGTTTGCGATATGAATGCACCCATCCTTCGCCATAAATATCGGCCTCATCCCTTTCTTGTCTGTGACTTAAATGATCAATGTACATGATAGCTTTCCGCAACAATTCATTTTTATTATAATTTTTCACCAGTGTTCTTTTTTTCCTGCCTTTATTATGGCTCTACATTGAATGTAAAAAAATAAGATGATTGCAAAAATATGGAAATAAGACAATAATTTTAATAACATACTACTGCCACACCTTCCTCATCATCTGAACTTGCTGTGGTCATACCGTTCTCCGGCATTACGAAATTCCTTAAAAACTCCAACTAAAATGAAAGTACTTCAGATGCGGTTCATACGGGTTTCCTTTTTTTCACTTACAAATTTTTTTAAATTATTGTTTGTAAACAAATCCCATATTTTTCTTGCAATCGAGATGTATTAATACCAGGCCTCAATTAGCCATATGAACAACAGCTGATACATTACCAGATATCAAAATGATTTTCATTACTTTTTTGACATTTTGATTTAAAAGCTATTTCGAATGTAAATTGGGCTTTCAAGTAGGAATTAAGAGAAGAATTTTCAATTTCGTTTTTAGCATAAAGTTAACGAAGCATACACTTTCTAATTATAACCTAATTTTTTTTTTAAATCTAACTTCTATTCAAGAATTTAAATTTCAATAAAATTCTTAGAAAAATATTTCGAATTTTTTATTTTTAATATTAATTTAATTCTGAATAAAATAAATTAATTTACCATGGCCAACAAAGGTAAATATGTTGATCGCAATCCGAATATGATAGCAGCTGGCAAGATACTTGAACCTGTAGAAAATGTGGGCGATACGTTGCAAATATATTCGCCAGAAGAGGCGGCCAATAACGTTATGAGTGTCAAGTGCAGGAAACAAATACAAAATATAAAAGAAACTTCTCAACTTGGTTACTCCACTTTTCTTCCTGTGGAGTCCGTAAAAGAGCTTCTTAGTCCGGAATTAAAGAAGAGTCGTTTTGTAGCCTTTAAGGAAAAATTCTCGGAGGATATGTTTTTCAAAAAGCCCGAGTTGGGCGAAGTATTTAGTGTACAATCAAAACCCGAAGAGTATAATAATCTCAACTTTACATATGGCAAAAGAGTTCCCGCTTCAGAAAGTGCTTATGAACTGGTTTTGCCACGAAAGACGCCTGAACAAATTCAAAAGGAGTTCGTAAAATGGCACGACAAATATATTATCTCACATAATCATTATTTACCATCGGAAAGGCTTACGAGACAGTTAAGTATAAAAAAATTTCTTAAAATGTAGAAAATCTTTTTAAAAACCTTCTTTTACCCATAGCTATACTAAGCCGTTTAATCCGAATGCGACTTTTGGTAGAGCGAATAAGGTGGACACAACTGGTCAAATGATGAAAAAATGTCTACAACAGTGTGAGAGATCGGTTGTCATTAATAAAACACAAAAAAGGTTCTTGGACCGAACAGAAGGGCGTTTGGGTGCAAAAATTGATCGGTAAGTACACACAATGTTATTCAAGTAATATTTTTTAACTGTTTCTTCCGTTTTTAGTTACAATTTAAACCTTGATCCCTCGAGAACATATGGTAAACCTAATCCATCTGTGCCATGTGATGTACGATGTCTTCTTGAGAATGTCCTGCCATCTGCAGAAAAGATAAGATTAGTAGATGCTGTTTCGCATGTCCATAAACTACGACGATCTCTGTTTAATCGTACTGATTTTCATATGCATGATCTAAAAGTCATACTCAATAAATACGATGAATCGGGTACTGGCTATATAAGTTTTAAAGAGATTATGAAAACATTGCGTTCATTAAGAATTTATGCGGATGAAGCCAAACTTCGTTTGGCTATAGAACAGTTTAACATTACAAAGAACGATGATGAGCAGCAAATAGAATTAGTTAGCATCGATGGATTTTGGAAAGTCTTGCATACACAATATCCATTGCCATATATACCAAAACTGTCAGAGTATACCTCAGCAAGTGAAAACAAAGAAACCACTTATCGTATATTGTGCCAAGATCGTAATAAAACTGTGGACAATATAATACAGATGAAACGAAAACATCGTGATAAAGAGGACCCTGTTACTGCTGGGGAAGTTATATCGCCAGACATTCCCATGAATTTCGGTTTAGTTCCAAAAGATTTTAGTATTTTGCGTCCCAAAGAAGAAATAAAACGTGTTTTTAGACGTACGTTTACCGAAGAAAATTTTGAAAAAATTTGGAAATATGGTTTGTCAAAACGACCTGCTGAAGAGGCTGCTGATTGCAAGATGTCCGTAAACGATTTTCGAGGTATTATTAATGAATATAATAAGCAAAATTCAAAGTAATCCTAAGAAGTCTTTAATATTTTTTGTACATCTCTTTATTCCTACATATGTATGCATGTCACGACATATTATTGCAGTCAAAAAAAAATGTTTTTTTTTGTTTTCTAACAAATAGCATTACAAACACAAAAAAAGAAAAATATTATCGTTTTCCTTAAGTAAAATTATTAATTATTATTTAGACGATGCTTAAGAAGCATCATCCGCGTTCCTTCGAGGTATTACGTACTTTTGAGCGATCATAGTCACGTTCCCGTTTAACATAATTACTGCGTTCTCTACTGCGACTTCGGCTGCGACTTTTGCGTTCCTCATATCTTTTACGTTCTCTACGGCGCTCAGAGTCACGTGCTGCGCGTTCCCGTTCACGTTCATATTCACGATTTCTACGTTCTCTGTCATCCCTACGATCTCGAGTTTGTGATTGTGAACGAGAACGGGTGCGATCTCTCTGACGTCTAAGTTCTTTTTCTCGGTGACGTTTTTCTCGCTCTTCTCGACGTCTCTCAACTTCACTGTCTCTTCGTTGGGGTGGCTCCTTATGTTTGGGGAACTCAACTTTATCTCTTCGGCTATCATCATTATAATCAGTGCGGCGTTTGTCTCTCCTTACATCATAACCATTTTCTTTTTCATATTTTTCGAATTCTACTCCTTTGTCATTGTCACCACTTTCGTTTTCCTGCTGTATTTTCTTTTTAGATTTGTTGTTTACTTTTTCTTTTTCTTTATGTTTTTTCTTGGACTTTCTTTTGCCATCTTCGTCACTACTGCTACTGCTGCTGCTGGATGTGTTTTCACTACTCGATGAATCAGTTTCAGTTGCCGAAGACGAGGAGGAGCTCTCATTCTTACGTTTTTTATTTTTCTTTTTGGATTTACTTTTAGATTTTTTCGATTTTTCTTTTTTCGCTGATAAACTCTTTTTCTTTTTTAGTTTTTTATTTTTACGTTTCTTTCTCTCTGCTTCAGAATTACTCTCCGAGTCTGAAGATGATTCAGATGCTGACGATGAAGATCCTGAAGATGAGTTACTCGAACTTGAGGCTGATGATGATGACGAAGAAGACGAAGATTTTGAAGTTGACGAGCCACTTTCTGCATTTATAGGTTTGTTAGCTAAAATTTCCGCGTTTATGGCGGGTACTGATTTGGGAGCATTTTTCAAAAACTGTCTCAACTCATCTGTCAGACCACCCAAACCAATAGAGGTAAAGAAATTAATGGAAAATCTTGTATTCCTAGGATTGTCTTTCGGAAATAGGCCAGCTAAGCTTTCCACCAACACCTCATCTTTCAGTTTCTTATTCAATTGGCTTAAACCCATGTATTCAGCCAATTCTTGAAATAGAATTTTTATAAAAATACGACTGGAAGAGGTGGTATCATCTTCATTAAGTTTAATACACTCTAAAACATCCCAACTAATGGCGTCTGTGAACAATAAATGAGCAAAGAACTTACTAACGTTCCTTAATCTATTCGTATCTAAACGATGGGTAGTCTGGTAAGTATCCCGAAATATCTCCTCAAAAGGTTCTATATAAATTTTATTTATTGAACAGAAACGTTGGGCCAACAAACCATAGAATTTTTCATAGGTTCTCTGTTCAGCACAACAGTCGAGGAACATGTGGCAAAGTTCAATTTCTTGACCTGGTTTAAGTTGCATTTTCATAAGTTTATGGGCACATTCCTCATAATCCAAACTGGAATTAATAGTCAGATATATTGTACGTCTCAAAGCGATTAGATTTGTTTCGGTGTTATCTATAATATCTGCTTTAGCTTTGCCTTCTTCGTTTTCCTCATCATCTGAATCAGATGAATCACTAGCAGAACCACTGCCGGACCCAGATGTGGAACCATCTGAGTCAGAGGCATCGCTACCTAATATTTCCTTACTAAGACCTTTATACTTTTCCTCATTGGCAGCATATTCTTCATCGAACTTAAAAGCATCTGAAAGTAATTTTATACAATAAATTTATTTCGAATTTCAACAAGTTTTCGACATTTGGTTAACTTACTTAACATATCTTCCGTATTTGTAGCATCGTCCAACATTAGCAGGTGAGTAAACTGATCGTCTTCCTCTACTAGTTCCAATGATTCAATAACTGATTGATGATCCTTAAAACCATCCTTACGCACTTGGAATACCACTTCAATCATATACTGCACACGTTTATCCAATTTACCTTCATGTAAAATGTTTTTTAACATTTCGAAAATAGCGCCTATACCTTTTGAGGAAACTTCCGTTAATTTCATGCCACATTCCTTAAGGAAAGCTATGGCCACTTCCACGGAATCGTCAGTAGGCGACTCTACCAGTAGTGTTAAAATTTCCAAAGCCAAAATTTCATGAGCCACACGCTGGTTAACTAAGTGAGCTATAAACCTCGATGAAGATAAGCACACCGGTTTGTCGTTACGTCTAAAGGCGCGCTTAAATTGTATAACCAAACGTTTTAGTAACAATTCACCAATATTAGGGAATTTCGAATTAATAATGGCCACCAAAGCGGCATAGACATGCGTAAAAGTCGGTGAGGCTGCTTGAGCTTGTATAATAGAACGACAAAGTAAACCACGACCACGAACTATATTTTCCTTCAACAGTTCACGGGTAATAATGGCAATATTGTCCACATTAACTTTATTAATATATCCGTGTATGGATTTTTTTAAAGCTTCCCAAGCTATACGTTGATAAGCAGCTGACGATTTATCGGTTATTTCTGCCTGCATTAAGCGCAATTTGGCAGGTGGTATATATGCACCACCAGTGCGTGAAGTCAAGAGATCTACAGTTTTTCGTTGGCGTTCGGTTATCTTGGCTTTGGGATCAGTAACCGTGGCATTATCCAGTTCTTTAACTTTATCGGGATCACCATCGGGCTTGCTTATCTCTTTTTGTCTTCGTTCAAAATTCTCTTCATCTCGTTTTGTTCGTTTAGCTTTTTCCTGTTCATCTCTTTCGGCATGTCGCCTCTTACGTTCTTCGCGTCTTCTTTCCAACGATTCTGATCGACGAGATTTCCTTCTTTCATAGTCGGAGGAATAGGAACGTTTACGTTCTTGGCGTCTATCGGAGCGCCGTTCCATGGATACAGACCGAGAACGAGAATGTGGTGAACGTGATCTAGACCGTGAATTTGAATGCCTTTTACGTGAATGTTCTCGGGAACGACTTCTAGATGTACGTCTGCTACTAGTATTATGCGGTGTTCTACTGCGTTTTCTTTCTTTTGCAGGTGAGTTCTTTTCGTGAGAATTTGATCTGGACCTAGAGGAAGATCTTTCGTGTTGCTGGGAGGGTTTGATCACCAAACTCTGTAATTTTCTGGAACCATCATTAGATTCGTGTTCACTTGATGGAGACGAAGTTTTCTGAAAGACATAAAAGTTATGACATAAAACCTATATAATGGTTGTTTTAAGATAACTCGGTTATTTTGCTATCGAACAATCGTATTGGTCTTACCTTGCTGTTTTCATTTATTTCTGTTCTCTCCAATATTTCACCCCCTTCTTTCTTGCCTTGAAGCTTTTTGGAGTCCTCTGTTGTGGTTAAAATCTCAATATTTTGCAGTTGATTGTCATCCATCGGGGAATGTTCAGGTTCATCATTCTCGTTTCCTGTTTCTTTCGCCAATTCTTCAGAGACTTCAGCGTCTTTTTTATTTACATTTCCCTGACCTTCTAAAGGTGTTTTAGGTAAAGAGACCTTTTTTTCCTCTTGATCTCTCTTGTTTTGCTCATCTTGTTCAACACTGTTTTTTTGCGGTTTTAGTTCCTTTTCTTTCCTTACGTTTTTATCATCCTTTTCATGCTCTCCTTCACAATCACTAGACGCTGATGACGATGATTCTGTCGATGGAATCTCTCCCTCACTATTGCTGCTTGTAGATGAAGATGACGAACCTGATGATGAAGATGATGTTGAAGATTCTGAACTTGAATGCCTTTTCTTTTTACGTGATTTTCTCTCCGTCTCTTTGGAAACATTCTTTCCTTCATCGGATTTTTCTTTTCCATTGGCTTGTTCTTTAATTTCAGACTTCTCTCCTTGGTCTCTACAGGTATCATTTGATGATTTTGAGTCTCTTTTCGATTTACGTTTAACTTTCCTTGTCTTTTTCTTATCTACCACATTTTTCTCATTACCATGGCCTTCGTCAGCACTACTCTGATTGGGTGCAGCAGATGAATCGCTGGAGGATGAAGAAGAACTGCTACCAGAATCACTTTCTGCCATTTCTCTTTTTTTCAATTTATATACTTATTTTAATTGAAATTATGAAAAACGTTTAGACAGAAATCCAAATTTTTTCTTTTCTTTTGGTACGACTATGGCCGTTCTTAACATATGCCAACAATTAAGAGATGCCAGATTTTGAGTATTTGTGCGAAAGCAGGGAAAATGGGAAGATATGAAGGCTTTATAGATTATAAGTTGGCAATGCCGGCTTATAACTTGAAAGATTCCAAAGAAAAAATCTTTTTATTTTTCAATTTTTATAACATGTTCACCCAAAAATTTAATTCCCTCTCATTAATACAAAATTTTGAAATGGAATGCCCTAAATTGTCCATTCATTTTGTTTATGTGTAGTGCTACCATAATTTTTTTAGAAAAACTAAAAATTGAAAAAAAACTCTTTTTCAAGTAAAAAAACTGCATATACTTAAAAAGGTACAAAAATATATATACACTCGTATCGGGTACGTTCTGTGAATCGAAAACGAGTGAAATTGAGATGAAAAATAAAAAAGTTACGAGTAAACCTCATCACAGTTATGTTAATCAAATGGAGTGAAAATATGGCTTTGGAAATTATAATTAACATAACAAAATTGAGGGCAAAAAACTAATGTGTTATAAACTGCAAAATACAGATAAATATGCACATTTGGCAACGCTGTTTATGTGTCAGTGACGCGTAAACGACTAAAGAGAATCCCGTGTAAACGAGGTTGAATTGTGTAATTCATAGAGCGAACAACGTAATTCAAAGTGACGTGTGAACATGCTACTACGGTTTCATTAAAAATGCATTGGATATGAGTTTGAGAAAATTACGTTACATTTACATACTTACAAAAATAGTATATTGAAGTCAACTGTTCGTAAATGCAGCACTGGAATGCATTACAACGGTAAACTATTACCACAGAAAATAAAATGTTGCACTTTTAATGCAAGCAATTTTGACGTAAAATAGTGAAGTTAGTTGTTTTAATGCGCCAAATGTTATAGTGCAGTGCAATGATGCATTTATGAGAAGGCACAATTTATTTTTTTTAGCACTGTGCTGCATAGTGCAATGGTACAGTGATAAATAGTAATAATATAGAAAACGAAATTTTAAGTTTCATTTTTCTTTTAATATTTTATTTTTATTTGAGATATAATAACTACTAATAAAATATACTCTTTGTTGTTTGCATTTAGCAAAGAAAAAAAAAAAAAACAATACTTAGCAATAATAATTGTATTATAAGAGTAGATTACATCGGAAGTAGTAAGTAAATACATACATACGTGTTTTAATGCAAAAGATTTAAAGAAATTATATAAAAACGACTTATTTATCATTGTTATAAACTAATGACGACAAATGAAATTAATTATACAAATTAATTGTTGAAATTAAAGAAAACGAAACGAAACCTTAACTACTAAAGTCTAAAAAACCATACATTTTACATTTATTCGTCTTTTTTCGTAGGCTTCGTTGGTTTGGTTTCAGGCCGTTTAGGCGATACATCGTCATCACTACTTTGGCTTGAAGATGATGAAGAAATTTTGTTACCCCCAACTGAAACTACTTTCTTTTCAGGTATAGTATAGGGGAATTCTTTCTTTTCAGCTTCGAGTACCGTCTTAAGACGTTGTAAGGCAGTGCGATTAATATTTTCCAAGCACACATCCTTAATGGCGGTCTTTAAAGTTTCCAAAGCTTTATCGCTATTGCCTTTAGCGGTTTGTATGTCAATAAGACAAGAGTAAGCATTGCCTATGGCTCCTTCAGAGATTTTCGATTCTCTCAATTGACTGATGACATTTTGTGCCAGTTTGTCATCGTTTTGTTCGCGAGCCGTTTGTAATACACGTTGGAACATAAGACGTGGAGCGCTTGATAGATGTTTTTCCCAGATTTGTTTAGAGGCTGCCTCATTGCCGGACGAAATATGATGTATCCACAAGACATTCATGGGACCCAATTGATTGTGCTTGGCATAATCCTCGGCTAGCTTTTCAACTAAAACAAAAATAGTAATAAATACAAATTTTTAATTCTTTTCACATTTTTTTCAGACTTACATTGTCCCACCATTTCTGGATATTTACTCAAAATACCTAAAGCACCACCTCTAGGGAATTTTTCAGCTAATTTGGTTACTTGTTCTGGTGATTTAGCAGCAACAATTTCATCGCTTAATTTCTTAAAATATTGCTCGACCTTGCCGGCTACGATATTGGCATGACAAAAACGATTATCAAAACTAACAATACGTTTTTGTTCATCATTTAATTGATCGCCAATACTTTGTAGAGTTTCCAAGTCACCAGCATTGGCTACGCGATTCAAGTAGAATTTGAAGATTTTCGGTATGGGATAGGTCTTGTTGGTTAACATTTCATTAACATATTTGGAGGCCTCGGTAAGACGGTCAGCTCTTACCAATTGTTCAATTAAGTGAGAGACATCCAAAATGGAAGGCTGTTCAGTTGGTTTTAATTGGTTTTTATAATTTAAAGCCGATTCTAGATCATTGTTGTTCAATGATTTACGGAATAGTGATAAATTAGATGGCGTTTTACTTTGTGTATTTGCTTGTGTAGGTTTCTTTACTGATTCTACTGCAGCCTTAGCAACAGCCTCGATTTTACTTTCTCTGGCCTTTTGCTTTTCCGATTGCGGCACCACGAAGGGTATATTCATATTCTTCGATTCCAATAGTTCCGCCAATTTGACAAGGAACTCATCAGTGGGTGTAACGTTTTCCTCCTGCATTTTCGTCCATAAGCCTAACCCTTTTTCGGCATCTTCTGATTTGCTATAGCTTACCAAAAGACTGTAATAGATCTTATTGCGGTCAATGTGGCTCAAATCACGTGTGGCTTCCACCAAACCCTCCAAAGGTTCTACCATACCTTCATTTTTATAACGTTCACAGGCAGTATCAATGCGATGCGGACGAGTACGCAAACCAGGAGTCTCTAAAATCTTACGAGCCTGTCTAATACGACCACATTCAACAAAGGAGAAGACCAAATCGTATAAACTATTTATTTCGCCATGAATATTTGTGCTGAGATCAGTTATTTTTTGTAAATTAGTTGCATCTTCCGCCTGTATAAGTCGACGGGCCAATTCATTTTTCCAGGGAGTGGCTTTGTATTCTTCGCAAATTTTCTCAAAGGCTTCAATAGCTTGTGGTATATTATCCTTGACCAAATGTACCTTAATTAAAGGACCCAATAATACATTATTGGGCAACATGTAGTTGCCTTCCGTCAGAGCATTAAAAACTTTTTGTAATTTATCAGCATCACCAGACTCGGCCAAATAATTCAATATACGCCATACTTTCGAATTGTAATTATAATTGATTTCATTTTCTGCCACTGCCTGTACCTTTTTGTTCTTTTCCAAGAATTTCAAGGCTTCATCTAAACGCTCTTCTTTGATTAAAAGTTCAACGATACCCAGAGTCTTCAAATTGTCTAAATGGAATTCAGCATCTTTGGTTTTTACTTTTTCGTAAGTGGCCAAAGCATCTGAGACACGATTATGAGTGGTATATAAATCGATTAGCTGAGCATAAGTTCCTGAACCAATATTATATTTCTCACTTTCTAAGCGTTCCATTGTTTGCAGAGTTTTTTCTAGATTCTTGCTGCGAAAACAGGCATTAAGTAAGTGGCGTTTTAGATTATTGGTATTTTCACCTTTAGCATCAACGTTTGCAATAAAACGTTCTAGTTCCTCTACGGTCAATGTTTCAATGCCACGTTTTTTGCTGCTATTATTCAAGGCGACAAGTTCCAATTCACCAGAACTCAGTTTACCCAATAATTCGGAAATAATTGGAGTCATTTCTGAACCTAGTTTTTCAGAAAGTTTGGTAGCATGATAGCTGCTTATTGTAAAGCCTTGTTGTACTAATTGGGGCAATAATTTTTCTAACATTTCAACGCGATTAGTACGGAACACAGAGGCGACATCTTCCAACATTAGCCCCACAATGTCAATTGTGCCTTGATTAGTTTTTGCCACAACTTCTTCGGATTCGGCTACGCTTTCATTGTCTTCATTTGCTTGTTCGGATTTTTCAGTAGCACTATTAACAGAATCATTTAGTGCGGATCTCTTTTGTACACTCTCATACAATTGTCTAACACAGCGTACAAAGGCATCATAATTTTGAGTCTGGGCAAAAGCTTTTATTAAAGGCTGACGGAGTATTTGATGGCTATAAACGGCACCATAACTTTCCATTATTTTAGCAGCTTCCTTGATTTGGTTGCTAGTTAAAGCGGTATAACAAGCAGATGCAGCAGCAGTTCCATTGGAAACTCCAGCATCTCTCAACAATGTGATAATTTTATCCCAATTCTTTTCCTTAAGATTGGGTATAACATACTCCCGAATGGTTTCAGATGAAGGTGAAATACTGAATTCGTCTTGCATTTTTCTTAAAATATCAATTATTTGATTATGTTCCACGGCACAAATCAAAGGCCAAAAATAGTGCTGCCGAATGGGCAAACCAGCATTTTTCATTTCATTCAGCAGAGGCAATGTGCTGTTTACTAAACCATGAGTTAAACCAGCTTCGGTGGCAATTAACAAAGCCTTGGAGTTTAAACCTAAAGAGTAAAGATATTTGGTTTCAAAAATAAAATATAATAATTAATAATGTTCCAAGGCTTACCCTCATCTTGTAAAACTTTGCAAATGGCTAATATCCTTTCTACTGGCCTATTGGCCTTTACCAATTGCCGTATAAAGAATATACCCACATCGACGGGTTGACCATCGGGACGGTTACCTCTTGGCATGATGCGCAACAATTTAAGACATACATCTTCGTATCCCTTATTGGTCAAACGTAAAATGGTATTGACACATTCCTGATTGAAACCAGTTGACCTATGGAATTTGCCTAACAGACCATCAATTTTATCTCCATGACCGTTAACAGTCAAATGATAGATAATGTCTAAGATATCCTTGTCCAATAATAGAATTTCCTTCTTCTCACATTCAGCTAAAGTAGCATTAATGCTATCAATGTCACCATGTCTGCCATAACAGCAAAGTAGGGTTGTATAGGTATCTGCACTGGGTTCCAAGCCAGCTTGTTTCATAACACCTAAAATACCTTTTGCCGATTCCATATCGTTGGCCTAAAATTATTGTGATTTTAATGTTTTTAACTACTTTTAATTAATATTTTCCAACTTACCTGTGAGTGTCCTAAAATCAAGGAATTAAATACCGCCTCATTGACTGGTAAATTCTTTCCTCTCATAAATTCCAATATTCTGGTGGCACCATCAATATCACCCTGTTGACAGTAGCGAGCAATAAGACGCTGATAAGTTACACGATTCGGTTCAATTGACTTTGATTCGATTTCAGCTAGAAAATCAGTAGGCGAAAATTGATGTTCATTTTCCAAATAGACACGCAACAAAGCATTGTAATGGGAAATGTCCATGGGCACATTTAATGCATTTAAAGTCCTCCATATCTCTTGCACCAAAGCAGTACGGACTTCAGGCATTTCTTCGGGCACTAAATTGCCACAACATCTAATAACCAAAAGCGACTGGGAACTGGTAGCCGAACGGGTAACGCGTATCTCTTCCAGGACATCTTCAATATCACGTCTAGAAATGCGGCCAATACGACGAACATCTCTATCGAGACGCTTTAGTTGTTTGTCCAAGGACAAATCGGTTTTGGGGGCTGCAGCAACTGAGGCAAAACCACTACAAAAACAAACATTACCAATTCAACAATTGAGGTTATGTCATTGCAACACAATTTTTATGATTTTGTGAATTTATCAATAAAATTCAATGAAACTATGATTTTCTTAAAATTTGTATAAAAAAACATTGGTTTTCTTTCATAATATTTTTAAAAAATTCTAAAAACATTCAGTTTTATTTCAAAAATCTATAACCGTATTGCGTAAGCTTTTCTTGTACTAGAAAAAGTTTCTATTTGAACGGGAGCGAGCACTGATGAGACCGGTGGCGTATACTTACTTTTGATACTGTGTGCACATGCATGGTGTGTTCTGTAAGAGCGAACTGTTTTCTGTATCGCGTACACTGTTTACCACAACATTACGTGTGAAACCAGCAAAATAACGCAAAAATTTACCGGTTCTTAATATTGAAGCCATGTTTTTCTTCTAATTATTCTTATTAGAGTTTCCCGATAGTAGCAATAGATTTTTCACGAATTTGCACACACACGTTTGACCGAACTGAAAATCGAATAACAAGTGAAAAGCAAAATGTCAAAAATGCTTGTTTTTTTCTTCCTTTTCCACAAATAAAACATATGTATATAAGTGCGGGCAACAGCGTTGCCAGAAACTTTGGAAAGAAAATCATCATTTGGCGAAGCAAAGATTATCACTTTTTTATTCAAACATTTTATTACAAAAACATAAAAGTAATAACAATTAATTTTGTAAAAAGAAAAAACAGATGTCTTATTATGTTATATAAATTAAGCATGAATTAAAATTAAAGACATGTTTATTTTATAACCAAAATTAGTGCTGTGTGAGGAATGTGTTTCGTATCGAAATATTATCTTGATCGACAAAGCACATTTTTAGTTCAATGGGTACGTCAATAGGAGCAGCCAGTGGCATTTCAAGAGCCGCCGATAGGCACTGAAAAGTGCAAAGTTTGGTGCGGTTTGTTAGCTGGCGGCATCATTGGACCGTACTTCTTCGGAAACGATGAAAATTCCAACGTTACAGTAAATGGAACAAGCTACCGTGCGATGATTACTGTCATTTTTCCAAATTGAAAGTGGACTTGGTTGACAAGATGGTGCCTCATGCCACACATGCCACATATACATATTAAATTTCTTAAAAATGCAATGATACATTTCTGTGTCGATTAGATACAGAGTACAAAACAAACAAAAACAATAAACTGCAGTTGATTGACACAAAATTTTCTTGTTTTGAAATACTGTTGATTTATAAAAAAATTTTAATTTGTTTAAACTAAAAAAATCATTTTATATTAAAAATCATTATATCATATATCAGTAAAAAAAATCAGAGCTGGCTGGCAACTATCCGTGTTCAACCACAAAGTATTGCCAACTATGGAAATTTTAATATTTATTTTTAAGTACTGTCCCATTATCGATTACGTAATGTAAAAACGGCTTATTTAATTTAGACACAAACCTTACGCATTACTACTGATAACGTTTCAATGGTTAATTACGGTTTTATTGGCTAACCATCATTAAAATATCTCCACTCAGTAGTGGAGCGCTGTAAGAACATTTTAAATTTATTTCATTCTTGCTAATAGCAAACTTGAAAAGAAAAAAATTGTACAGATATTTTTTCAGGCAGTTTTTTTTTATAATTTTTATGTTTGTTTTAAGAAAATATTCTAATTTAGTGTTTTTAGCAAGTGTTTATTATCTGGTGTGCCATCGCTCTTGGTGGTTATTTGGAAGTAGTGTCGGAGAGAGCGATAGCTGAAAAAGAGTGAAAAGATGGAGAAAGCAGAAGGAGACAAATTTTATAGTCATGTGTTTGGTTGGTGTGTGAGTTTTTGCTGTTGGTTGTATAGTTATTTTTACACTGAGAAGTGCAGGAAGGAAGGGGAAATAAGTTTTTTTAACAGTTATTTGCACGTGTTCATAAGAGCGAAGAATGAATAAAGGGGTAGAAATAAATGAGCAAAGTTTTTAACTTTTCATTTTAATTTTTTATATATTTTTTAAAATATAAAAATACCACCACCGTTCTATGGTGGTGGTGGGTTGATAAAAAGTATTTTGTTTTGTAAGATACTTTGTACGCATAATCGACTGAATATAATATCATCTAACTGACTATAGTTTTTGAATGAACTAATGATAAAGTGAGAGAAAAGGTAAAGAATTTAAAAATATTTTATTATTATTCATATTTTATGTCAATTAATATCTTTAGTTGGTGTTTGGATCAATACCACTTTTTTAATGTTTATTAAATTGTTTAACAAAAACTGTATAAGTACAAATTTGATCATCTAAGAAATTAGTTTTTTTCCTTTCTGAAAACATTAAACGTTTTAAAGAATAAAAAAACCTGACCTTTCACAAGACAGCAGTTGGAACGAATGAAAGAATGGTTAATTATTACTCTGAGATGTACTACATGCATATGCATACCTAAAACACATATATATGTACATATGTGTAACACAAGAGCACTAACAATATGCATACATACATACTTATACCTTTTCGTTTTTACTCAGCCAAATACCCTAATTAGTTAACCGATTAATTTTGTATGAAAAGAAACACATAAAAACAAAACGGAATAGAACAATTTAAAGAAGGTGAATAAAACTAAAAAGCAACAACAAAATATGTAGAGATTGATAAAAAATTCATAAAGAACTTACACACAAATAAAATATGTATATCCTCGCTCACTCTTAAACACCACTCTTTATCATTTACTTCTTTGTACAGTTCTTGTTTTTATATGTATGTATGCATGTAAAACAAGGGTTACCAAAAAGTAGGGCTGCCAGAATAGACGATTTATTATTTTGACGATTTCAAGCTGCAAAAATAGCATATTGACGATTTTTGTCCTTATATTGACGATTTTTAGGAATTCAAAATTATTCTTTTTTATTTTAGTACTTTAAAGCTCCAAAAATTAATATAAAAGTTACAAACTATTTTAAACGGCGATGAGTGATTTTATAAAAATCAATTTGCTAAGGTCTAAACGTTTTTGTTTGATTAATTCTAAAGATGAAAGACGTAATTTAGGAAATTTTAGAAACTTATTTATGTTAAAGATATATTTTTTAGAAGACTTTACGTCCTTAGAAGCATTATTGTACACAAAAAGTATTTAAAACCAAGCAATGTGACCGCTTCGCCTTTAAGGTTGTACTTGATTTAATTAAAACGTTTAATTGTAATAGTTTGTAAATACATTTACAAATACTGGGTAATTTCTTAGCCGTTTGAATATTAAAAAAGTGAAAGTGAATGAAATATTTCTATGATACGATAAATGAATGTCTGCCATTTACTTTTTATAGATTATTTTATAAAAATATTGCTCGCGGCTACACTGTAGGTGGTATGTCACTAATGGAAGATGTAATGCTGTCTTATAGGATTTGAATTATGATTGGCTTATCCCTGTACAGGAGAAACTTCACTTATCCTCACAAAGAATAGTCTAGCGTGATCAAATTGCATGATTTATCGTACAATTAACTGCACCAAAATCTAAAATTATTTGTTCACAAAATTAACCTCTTAACCATTTGACGACCATACTCAAGTATGCTTGCCATTTTTTGAATCCTTTCTGCAATTAAATAATTTCGGTTACTAATTTTCCTTTCAACCCATAGGCAACTATTTGCCAAGCAAAGTGGGGAACTTAGGGTGTATCGCGGCGGACATTTTTTTCATAACTTCTATTAGGCCGCAGATTGCGAAAATAAAATAAAAAATTAAATCAATTCAGCCGAAAATGTTTGGTCTTCAAAGAGCACCACCTTTTTGAAACCACATGTCAACCAACTCCAATTCTTTCATTTTGGATCAAGAAATCCCACGGTGCTGTAACTGCAATTTTTATCGTTCTTGAAAAGATACGGTCTAATGATACCGCCGGCCCATAAACTGCACCAAACAGTGCACATTTTAGGGTGCATTAGCAGCTCTTCACACCAAATTCGGCAATTTTGTTTGAGGATAGGCAAAAAATTAGCTTCGTCGCTGAAGACAATTTTTCGATAGAAAAATGGATCATCATCTAATTTTCCTAAGGCCAGCTACTAAAGCTTATTTTTATCAGCTGTATTTTCTATGGTTTCACACCGAGGTCCTTACCTCAATTCTTTCAGGAGGTCAAGTAATACAAACCAAATTGTGCAATTTTTATTTATTTTGATTTGATTTTGATGATTTTTTCCATAATTTTTCTCTGACAGCACTATCAAGAAAAAAAATTAGTGGTATAGTAGTGTTAGTGATTTTTTGCTGTGTGAGTTGAAGAGAATAACGAAAAAGGTATTCAACACCACAAACAAACAATTTCTCAGCCAGATAAGGCCCAAAAGAGCTTATCTGTTTAACTATGATGTAAAACTTTGTGGAATGAGAAAAAACAAATACAGTTGACTCATAAAGTGGGCGGTCACCTCTGCATAAAGTACTTAAATGTTTTATTAAATAAGTTTAATTTAATATCTATGTACATATGTACATACATATGAATGTAAAATTAAAAGTTTTATAAATAATCATAAAAATAATATTTAAAAGAATTTCTAAAGACTAAAAAGTAAGTGCTGATCGGTAGATTTCTCCTAAAAAATTAGTCAGAACTACAATATTAATACTTGGTATGTGATCAAAGCATTTTGATGATGGCTTCTAGTCTCTTCGGAATAGAATTTCATTTAAAAATTTTCGTAATGCTCCACAATTCTCGATTGTGACTTCTATTCTCCTAGAAATAGAATTTAATTTAAAAAAAGTTAAGGGTAAAAAACCAGGTTTTTTGTACCTTCAAGCACGTAAAAGTTAATAATTAAGCTAAATATTAACCGATTTTTATATTCTTGGAGGATTTGGAAAGAAGAAAAACAAACCTATTAAATGGTGTATACCTACTTTGCTTATCTGTATGTATTTCTTAAGCAAACACATTTTTCATCCATTTGATTCTAAATTCTCCAAGAGTAGAGATGTTTTTACACGCACTATTTTTGGATTTATGTATTAAAGTAGTTTGCTAGGTTCTGAGCAAAATGATACTTCATTTTTTAAAATCGGATGAAAATTAAGCGAGTTAAAGCACTTATTTGGTAAAGCTTTTGTCGAAACACCATTACATTCACAGAAAATTACTGTTTGGTGCGCCTTATAGGCCGGCGGGGTCATTAGTCCATAAGTTTATAAAACCGATGATGGTCGGAATGTTAATGTCAATGGTGAATGGTGTTGAGAAATATAGAATGATATTTAGAAATTTTTTCGTACCTCTATTAGCTGGCATTAATGCTGCTGACATGTGCTTCCAATAGGACGGAACCACATGCCACTCATCGCAAAAACTTTTAATGAAGAGTAATTTCACGTAATGATCCAATTAGATGGCCACCAATATCCTGTAGTTAACACCATTGAATTAAACACCTGGAAATCTACATTCGAAGTGTTATTGGCGAAATACGGCCACATATGCTGCGAAAAGTTTGTCGAAATTGGTGTTTCAGTTTGTGCCTTAAGTAAGAATAATATAACAACCCCTCTTTTTAAGGTGAGTTAAAAATCTCTCAAGCCTAATGCTACACGTGTATAAATTGCCTGTGTTATTGTTCATTGGAGTAAGTGGTTATTATGAAATATGCACATATACTAGTTGCTTTTTACTTGTGACTGACTAACTACTAACTAATCGAACTATCGACTTTAACATTAGGTTGCCATAGGAGCCTAACTAGTTTATTTGTATTTATATAGTTATGTATACACTAGTTGAAGAACAAGCAAACAATTAAACTAGTGCGCTTACTGGTATTTCTATACATAAGTTTACTTACGTCTATTATGGTTTTATACATATACTTAAGTAATTTTATACTACTCGTGTTTTTTACAATTGCATACTTGTCCATTGTATGCCTGTTTCGGATTAGATACTTTAGTTTTAGTTGTATACTAATTCCTTTCAGGTTAATTTCTTCCAGTTAAACACTTTATTTTTTTAAATTAATTTTGTAATTTTACTGAACAAAATTGAAAATGTTAGAAAAAAACTAAAACATAATACAAAAGATACATACACACATGCACACCATACATCCATTTGTATGTATAGTATAAATTTCTTTGAAAGTTTATTTGTTTGCTTGAATTTCAATCAAGTAAACAATTGAATCGATTTTGACAGAGCTTGGAACACACATACACTACCCGGCAGGAAGCGTTGGCAAGGTTTTGATAGGTTGATGTATGGCCATGCGATCTTTGCGGATGGCTCGAAGACGGAGAAATACACTGGTGCTGGGGTCTATTTCTTGTATAGACTTCTGCAAGAGTGTAGTGTCTTCCAGGCTGAGGTTTTTGCTGTCCTTAGGGCGGCTGAGCTGTTACGTGACTCTGAGCAAGAAAACTGCTATTAATTTGCTACGTTATCGCGAAGCTGGCCTCATTATGTGGCAAGGTTTTCACGTCACTCCTGAATGGGTGCAGCGTTCTCAAACACAGCTGCGTTTTGGGAGACAAAACTCTTGATGAGCTGGCGACAGAGGGCGCAACAAAGTAAGTGAAATAGTTAGACCACCGCTGGAGTTTTCCGTTGGCTTAGTGGACAAATGAGTCCGTCGCAAAGTGGAGGGTCTTCAGACTGCTTTGGCCTAAACCCGATCAATCGAATACGGAATGGTTCTTGAATCTAAGAAAGGGCCTCTTAAAATTGTGATAGGTCTTCTGACTGGGCACTGTCTTCTAGGATCAAATTCTTGTCTATGGGAAACAGTTACCATAAATTTCTGCCGTGTGTGGGGCATGACACCCAGTGTTAGGGTGCCATAATTTCTTCTTTTTCAAAATTTTGTTTTTTTCTACTTCTTCTTTTTCCTGTCTTTTTCTCCTGTCTTATTTTAATATTTTCTAAAAGGCTTCCACGGTCGCCATCTGGGTGGTCTAACCTAATCTAACATTATATACAAAAGTACTTTAGCTAATTCTATAATTTGAGGGGCTAATGTCCATGCCTACAAAACAAGTAGGTTTTACGGTATATTTTAGGAACCATAAAATATAGTCTTCAAACTTTCCACGAGCATATTAAGGTAAGAGATTAACTTCACATAAAGAGTGGGCATGGCATAAAAAATAATATCATAGTACAATATAAAGACAAAGTGGCACAAAAACAGATAAGATCGGTACAAAATATATGTATTTATTTATACAAAAATATCTATGTATACACATTTCCGGGCAAAGCCGGAACGATAAAGCTAGTATGTATACATATGTACATAAAACTAAGTATGAATCAAAAGCTAGTTGGCTTCCAATCCCTCTCCTCTTGTTTTTTATTGAGCACTGATTTCTGTTTAAACTGTTTTTTTTTGCACACCTGCATTGCCTGTCGTAATATCATTTCTGGATTTTTTTCACCTAAACTAGGCAAGCTAGCGATGGAGTCTGGAAAAACGTTTAAAATAAATTTGTTAATTTGAAATAAATTCTATACTGAACGTGTTTACTTACCAATCAATGCCTTGTAAAAATGTTCATATGCTTTTAATCGAAGCTTACCGTGTGTGCCATCAATATTGTAATCCATTACAATTTTGCGATCCAGAACATTTTCTAAATTTTTTCTTACGCAGTTTCGCCACAATTTGGTCATTTTAAAGACCTAAATGTATAATTCCGGTAGTATACAATATTATTAACGATCATGTAATGTTATATTAGACTTACATATTTGTCGCGATTGCCAGCACTGATTTGTTGTTCTACATTTTGTAGCATTTGAACAGAAGTAATTGGGAAATAATTCGTAACAGGAGTATTTGTTGTGTCTTGTCGAACCATGATTTCGGCAAATGCAGACATAATGGATTCATTTTGTTGCTGAACAATTTTACATAAATTGCTAACAGATTCTAAAAAAGTGTATAGATGATATAGCCGGAATATAAAAAGTTATCTAATTCTAATATTTATTGCGTATATACTTAATATAAATAAATACATATGTATACCATATACATATATATGTATATAATTTAAGTATGAATATAGATTTAATTTTTTTAGTATATATGTATGTATTGTATGTACCTTGTAAAATGTCAATTTTTTTGGAAAGCTGTTTGCAATTTTCACATCCATTATATTTTGTACCTATAAGGGATAAATGCTTGCGTATGAACATAAGGATAAAAATGTTTACAAGTATAGGGTTATCCATTTTGGGGTAGTTTACACGATAACACTTTACGTATGTATGTATGTAAAACCAAAGATAAAATATTATGCAATTCTATCTGTATTCCAAACTTGTAAATAAATACATAAAAATACATCCCAGATCTAATGAAATGTGATGGTTAAAAAAAAAAAATTTCAAAAAACAAAGATAACCGTACGACCACCAAACTTTCATTCGTATTTTCTCTCTATGTCGTACGCTCTCATTACATATTAAGTTCACATGATACTATCCGTTCTCCTCTACACATAAATTTGATATGTCGTACGACTTGTGTTATCGTGTAAGTCCCCATTTTAGCGATTTCAAAACCGCTAGATCTTTTAAGAACCAAAGAACGCGTAAAAATAGTTAAAATTTGCTACAAAAGTGGTGATACAAAAATGATCGAACTTTCCAACACAATATCATTCAGCGATGAAGCTCATATCTCACTTGTTGGCTAACGCAACATGTCACATATGATTGTGGAAAAGCCATTGTACATTGGGTCTTATTGTTTAGAAAATTATGGAAGACCCGTCACCGTCAAAATTCAGAGCGCTATGGCCGTGTGATAACCAACCTTTTTTGGCCTGCAACTGAGGATTATGAACTGAATGATATGTGGTTTTAACAAGACAGTGCCACAAGCCAACCTACGTGACCGATTTTGGTGTTATTTTAATTAATATCTTGACGTGGCGACGCCAATTGACCACCAGATCGTGCGTATTAATACCATTAGACTTTCTTTAGCGCTACGTCAAATACCATATCTACGCTGATAATTTCTTAATGTTGGAGCATTTGAAAATCAACTTTCGTTAAGTTATCGCCGCGACACCGCCCGAAATGTGCGAAATAGTGGCTAGAGCTACGTTAAAAGTATCGTCTGCTGCAACCAATCCAGAGGTGGTCAATTAAAGGACATTGTGTTGGTCCAAGTATTATAATGAAATAAAATTTTCATTGAAAACATAGCCTTATAGGTACATATGTGTTATATATAACTTTATTATTTAAATCAAAAATGGATAACCCTGTATATACTTACTTGAGTCGCTTCCACAAAAGGCCATCATTTTAACGTTTGAATCCCTCTTAAAAAACTGAAATACCAGAAAAAAATTAGAAAAATGAATAAATAAGTATTTACAGTTAATTAAGTATTTACAGTATTTACAGTTAAAACAATGCAAAATTGGTACTAAGATATATCTAACAATGCTAACTGTCATAGAGTCGATGTGCCTAATAAGTGGGTGTTGTTTCTCATTATTATAAAACTATTGGTTTTTTATATCTTGAGAACGCTAATAGTGGAATATACGATCAATGTACATCATCAGTAAAAATGTAGGCGAAATTTGATAGTAGTGGCAACCCCCGTACATAGCAAATGTTGATTTTCGTATACATATGTATCTAGAGAACGATGACAATAAAAGCTTCGTAATCTATTGTTACATTTTTACCCTTTTTAAAAACGTGTAGTTGTGAGTTCGTAGATTGTAGTTAAAATAAAATAAATCTTTTTTTTAGTTTTAATTAAAAATCCTTTATTCAACACAGTTGTGCGCACCACTACTTGCAACATTTTTATAAGCAATAACAATTTTTATTCTTAATTATTTTTTACAAAGTTGTAAACAACAACAATTACTCCGTAGATCTTTCTACTTAAAGATCTTCCAACCCGATCGTAGTTACAACTTAGGTTCGATCACCACCTCTTCAACCAGAGTTTAACCACACTAAACTCTCTTACACTGAGTTCAAATCAATAAGACATTCGCTGAGTTTACACTAAATAAACTGCCTGCTGTTCGCATCGATGTGCTTTTATATCGTTGAGTAAACAACACATCGAAAAGTCTCGAACTTCTCGATATTTCAGGTAGATTTCATTTCTGTCTTTTAATTTCTGTTTAGTCCTTTTGTAGTCATGCGTATGTAAGCATCTACCTCTTTCAGCTCTTAGTATTTGTTGTTGTTTGTTTATTGTCTGTTACTTGTTTTCTTTGCTGCTTAATTATTGTTGTTGCTGTGCTATTTTTATTTATTTTATCTCTGCTAATGTTTATTCTTGTAGATTTGGTTATTTGTAAACAGCACGTATAGTTGTTCTTGCAGCTTTTGTTTATTTATTTTAGCGATGTAATAAACGCTGGGGTGTCCAACCTTATTTTTGTAACACATATTTACATTACCCAAAATGAGGAAGAGATTCGACATGTAAACGTGTAAACGTATCCAAATATATAAAAATGAGTGTGATAGGGGTAGCGAAGCATGCTGGGTTTAAGCTTGTCTATTAATATTGTATAGTACATTATATATTATTTGTTTATTAACCTGGCCATGTTACATACATATAGTAATTTTTTTAAATTTGATAAATTCACAATAAATTTATATACATACATATGTATATATTTACTGTGTTGAATTATTTATGTGGTGTGATTTATTATATTTTAAATATTTTTTTTCTGCCAAAGAACACTTTATCGCACAATTACCAACCATCAAATACGTAAAACACAATTTGTCAATTTCAATTTCTTTTGACTAGTATTAGCTTTACTATGGCCAAGAGACTGTACTCTTCGCAACTAGTATTACGACTGACCCAAAACGTAACTAGATGTAAATATTTGACTGTAGGGGTTGTCGATTCATAGATGCTTATATTTGTATATTGAGTGTGTGCAGAGGTGAATTTTATAGTAAGCAATACATACAGAAGTAGAAATGGAGAGAGAGAGAGAGAGAGAGAGTGAATGAGAAGAAGCTCATTTAAAATACTCAAACAAAAACAAAGAAGGGGAAGTAATCATACCCAATTAACCAATTCTAAAACATAAATTTAGCGCAAATTTGTTTTAGCAGTAGAGAAAATGAGTTACAGTCAATCAGCATAATTTGAGTTGATTTTATCACTGAATTTTATTAGGGTAGTAGAAATAGCATCATTATAACACAATATACATTTGTACCTGCAGCCCCTGGTGGTTGATGTAAGTCCGGGGAGTGCTTTTCATATAACAATTGCTGACGCACAGTTTACATCATTGTCCGACAAACTAAATTAATGCATTTTACAAATGTGGTAGTAATTTGAGAGCTCTGACTCAGGCGATTTTGCACTGATTTTTCCATATGTTTTCCCTTTAGTTCTCTTTGTTTATTTTTTGCCTGTGCGCAGTGTTGCCAACTTTTTATAATCAGAACGCGCAGACCTCCCATTTAAAAGGCGTTAAAGAGGACTAAATTGTAATTTACGTAACCATTTGCAATCAAAACGCGCTGTAAAAAGCGTAAAAACTATTAAAAAACAAAAAATATACTAAATTTGTATAAAAATGTTTAATTTTTTAAATTTCTATTTTTACAAAGATCTTTTTTTAATAATATGAACGGTTGCTTAAAAAGTAAAATTAAATACGATTTAGAACAAAATAACAACTTAAAAACATTTTTTTTCCATTTTTGAGTTCAGTTGTAATATTAAGAGAATTAGCTTTTAGAGCTGATACTAAACAAGATTGTGTTCTTTCTCCACGATTGTTAGTTTCAACGTGGTATATAACCTAAGGAATTAACACAAAGTTGGAAAACCTGAAATATGCATAAAAGATCTATCTTCTGCAAGTCAACACAACGATCAACAACACAACGCTAATAACGCAACGATCTTTCGAATTGAAAGCAGAAATTTGAGAGATATGCTGGTCTTTTGCTATTTCTACAGTATCCTCAAGACGTTTGTAGATTACAGAGTTGATATTCGGAAAAGATTGAATCTAGGCGGCCAATCTTTTGGCCGATTGATTGTTATGGGGCGCTCTCTAAATATCTCTCCAAAAACGAAAATTAACATGTTTAACTCGTGTGTGAAGTGTGGTTGGAATGTGGCTATGAAATTGTCAATTCCATTCAAAAATCCATAAACCGCTGTCTACGGCGCATTTTAAAAATATTCTGGTCAGAAACAAGAACACGCCAAGTTCCTCTAATGAAGGTAATTGTGAGAAGGAAATGTAAATGGATTGGACACACTCTGAGGAAATCAAACTACGACTTAACGGAACTGGCCATTTATTGGAACACACAGGGATGCCCATTCGCAAAGAAGACAGATTGAAACAGAAGCTGCTTTCCATAGAATGACTTGGTTCCCTTAGAATCTTTATAGTATTTAAGAATAACAACTTACAAGCTTAGTATTGTAACTAAATAATTAAAATTTCTAGCCTTCTTTAAAATATTTAATTTTTTCTATTTTACTTAAAATAACTTATAAGTCTTCAAAAATGGAACTTTATATATAAGATACGTATCAAAAATACTAATTTTTTATTTTTGCACAAATATTACCTGGAACAACGTAATTTTCAATGAGTTTATTGAATTTTGTGATATTCTATTGCTTAAAAAAAAATTGCAGAAAAGCGCGTTTTTTTAAAAGAGCGCTAAAGGGAAAAAATGCGGCTTTTGGGTAGTTGAAACGCGCTTAATATAGCGCGAAAGGTGCTAAATTGGCAATACTGCCTGTGCGTATGAGTACGTATGTGTGAAAACAGAAGAGAAGAGTTGCTGTTTGCTGGAATCTGGTTTACTCTAATTCTCTGGCTCTTAGTCGTCACTGAAACAGCGGCGGAGAACATGCCTAGCGAACTTAAATTTTTGCACAAAATGTTACGATATTTATATTTTTAATAAAAATAAATTCATTCAAATACTATAATGCTAATTATTCATTCAACTCATTTCTCAGAAAGAAATTCTCATGTTCTCACTAACACAAGTACATTTGTATTTTTCTACAACGCCGATGTAAATGTAAAACAACGGTCGGCATAAGTAGTATTCTGTCGTAAATGTCAGAAAAAGGCCGTGGTGAAAAAAAAGCAGCTATCAAAAGTTAAAAAAATAAAAAAATAGAAGAAAAACACAAAAACCAAACATATAAAAATTAAATTTTAATTTCAAAAAAGATAAATAACAATAAAAAACGTTTGATATGTTATATCACATTAGACTAAGGCTGCGAATAAAGCCAGTAGTTCTACTTGATGAGAGAAGAAATAGCGCTTTTGGAGTCACCACAGAATCCACCAGGAACTTAATGTCTGATAAATAGATTTGTTAGTACCCTGAGATCGCTCTTATCGAGCAATAACAGCCTTCTGGATCTACTGCGAGAAGCGAAATAAACATTCTCACCAGTCTTATAACAGGGGCACTGCTCCTAAGCTGAGCGAATTTTGTCGTCGCTTAGTAGTCAATCCGCCGTTCCCAGGATAGCCCTCATGTTCAGGACCCCAACATAGAGTACATGAAAAGATGCCCTGCAGTCCACCACAACCCTAGACCTTACCTCACAGGACTACAACCCCTCAAGGCTGCCTGCCTATCTGACATCACATAAATACTCAAACCCTCAGATTTTCTACTCAGACAGCCCTTAATGCGTAAACCCAGGCCTAAAAATAAGAAGGCATTTGACCATAAGCAAAGCCTTTTGGAAATGGGATCAATCCTACCTAACACACACAGCAATACAATTAATTTTTTTACTTATTTTTAAAAATGTTAGAAAAAGGAGACTTAATATACTCGTATTCTAGACTTTTTCTTTTTTTCTCCGCCACTCCTCTAGGGAGTTGAATTTCAAGCTAAGTAGATAATTAATCTACTGTAGCTAAGTAGATAATTAATCTACTGTAGCTTGCCTCCGTATGATTGTGTAATGGTGAATATCTTTTTTAAGTGTTGGAGGTCATGCTTACTTATCATTGTTATTTTTTCCCAGTAGGTGGAGTTTTCTTCTGTTGATTTGTCTGATGTTTGTCATCATCGGTAAAAGTAAGCTTGGCTCGTGGGTTTGATTCATACCAGAGTCTCTTATGGTCATCACGCCGAACATATGGTTTTTAGTTATCTCTTTGTAATTGTATTTTAATTTTAGGAAATAAATAGGTAAATAGATAAAATACAATGCATTCAGTATACGCTAATAAATTTTGTTCGATATTTAGCTATGATTCAGTTTAAAAACCAAAAACATAAAATACTAAATTACACTATACATATACATCTTTTTGTGGTGCTACATATCAAAAATCATAAGTTACTCACCACTGTATTATAATATGAGCAATTTTATCCGACCCCTGGGATATTCAAATCACAATTTTGTTTACTTTCCCCTCCACAAACAAAACAAAAAATTAACAGCTTTATGCGCAAAAAAGCTGCACTTACCAAGGGGAAGACCAACAGTTTTTTAAGAGTAAAGCGAATAAGAGAAATCAAAATTCGTATCTTCTTTCAATAAAAAAAAAAAACAGAAAATTCGTCCATAAGTATGGACATACATAGATACATTCACATGTGACAGTATTAGTGTATATGAGAGTAAAATTGCATTTGATAACTAAAAACGCATTGAGTATAAATAAATATACACATAAATGCATAAGTACAAATAAAAAATCAAATGACAATAACAGCCAGAAATGTAATAAAAGAGATCTTGATATGCAACAACAACAAAAAGTATAATTTTTTTGGTTTTTAAATAAAATAAACCACTAGGGAAGGAAGGTATTGGTTTTTTCTTGTTTTTTTACTACTGCTGGTTGTTGTTGTTATTATTATTATCGTACATGCAAGAGAGCTTTGAACTCAATTTTTCTGCACTTTACTGTTTTTTGTTGTTGCTTTATGTTATGTTTGTGTTTTGTGGTTATTATTTTTAAATCCACATGTACACACATACATGTGTATATTTACTTTATTTTGTATAAAATACATACTCGTATGCATGTATGTTTATTTTTGCATTATTTTGCTTTTTTCTTTCTTGTAGCTTTTGTTGTCGTTGTTTTTTATTTTGTTTTTGCAAAATTGTTTAAACTTGATGATGTACGGTCGCATTCATCACAATTACCGCATACGTTTCAGGTCGTTGTTCGAAGATGACAATACAACAACGTTATTCTTTTCTTTTAATTTTGTTGATAAAAAACCAAACAAAAAAATCCATAAGCCAAAGCAAATCAAACTTTCCCAAGTCGTCTTTAAAAAAATATTCTTTTAGCCGTCGCAATCGTCATTTAACGTCGTCGTGTTGGTCGTGTAAAAAATTTTGTGTTAAGTTATCGTTGTTTTTTTTTTTTGCCAAAGTTGAAGTTTATGGCAAACGGAGTTGTAATAGTTTGTTTTATAAATTTTTGTTGTTGTTACCTTAACTATTTTTATTGTTACTAAATTAAAAAAATAGTGTTGTTATTGCCAGTGCCAGTGCCAGTGTACAAGTTAGAGTGCATTTGTGTTATTGAATAAGTGAATGCTTGTACAAATGCGCCAAGTCATTCTCAAGTCTCTCTCTCTCTCTCTGTTTCACGGTTTTAAAAATAACCTTACAAAAAGGCTCCATTGCATTACAAAAATGTACAAAAGCATAAAAATTAAAAGAAAAGAAAAAGAAAAAAAATTAAAATATTTTTAAATGTCTTGTTAAACCACATAATTACAATTGCACTTGAAGTTGCTCTCCTTAAATAATTTGTTTTAATCATCATCAACATTGTTATCTATTCTTTATATCAATAAATGACATCGTTATTCATCATTCATCATTCGTCCTCTTTATTGTCGTCGGATTTCATTCGATATCCGTTGGCAGTCGTGTCGTTGTGTTAAATGATTGTTGGTATCCACACTAAAGTGTTACCGTATGCATTTATTTGGCAATATGAATGGATACGTTTCTCTTGATGTTAACAAAAAAGGTATTTATGCGTTTTGTTTACTATTAATGGCAATTTAATAACTAATAAAAAATAATTGAAAAACAAGAAAATTTATACAAAAATTAAGAAAGTTCTGACGGAAAACTAAAACGGCCAAAACTAAGTTTATTTTGTGAAATAAACAAACTTTCTTTTTACTGGTTTTATTCCAACTTTTTATTTTCCCTTGAGAAATAACTTTTGTAATATCATTTATAAACGTTACCGTCCCCGTTTTTGAGTGTAAAACTATGCTTTACTTTAGAAACAATATCAATAAATTAATTTTGTATTCCTTAGGAGTGGTTGCTCCATTCTCAGTCTCAGTCTTTAGGGAGTTTTGAAACTTAAGGTCCAATTAGATATGACTTAACATAACGTTATAAACATAACCATAGTCGAGACAACAAAAATCCAATTGTGGTCGGTTATGGCGTTACGGTGTATCATCACTAATCGAACACATAGTTGACCATATGGTTGGTTGGTTGTGTTACAACAATGACGTTATGTTAGTTACGTTTAATTGGCCTTTAATCTCTTACAACTTTCTTGTATTTTGCAAACGTCATCATTTCAATGGCTTGACTACACGGTTTTAAATAATTTTTTACTATTCATAGATAACTTCTAATATTTTTACTGTGAATGCCTGTATTAGATACTGTATTGCCTGAATTAGGTGGTCATACTTCGAGTGCGACCTGGTATAGCACATAAACCTTCTCCCTAATGTTGATAGGAGCACATAACAAGCCTATTATCGCTTGCGTGCAAGTCCTCTAGACTGAAGACAGCGTAGTGGATCTTTTTGTCCTCCTAATCGAACCTAACTTATTCTCATTTCGTAAGAGACCAAATTTGATAAAATAGCTGCTTGTAAGTTAAGAGGTCTATAATTTTCGATACATTTTAAGCCAACGTACATACCATATGTTTATCTGTTAGAGCGTTTTTGTCTTTAGAAGTCCCATCATTTATATACTAATTGTCATATGAGTTTTTTTATGGTTTTAAAATAGCCAAATTTGTTGCTTTTATTTGGTAAGAAGCCATGTTAAGCTCATTTAAGCTGGAGCTTGATTACAAATTTTTTTCTTTTGAAAATGCTATAAAAAAAAACTACTGAATATTTTCTCAAATTTCTTTTTTTATTTGAAAATATAATCCTTCCGGTTAAAATTGGAAAATAATTTCATTCAAATGGCTGCCTTGGCTGGCCCTGCAGTAATCTACACGATCGGTCCAATTTTTAAGCACATTATCGATTGTGTGCAGCTGTATTTCATCAATGGCTTCACGAATATTGTCCTTTAAAGCGTCAATTGTCTGTGGCTTGTTGGCGTAACACTTATCTTTGACGGCACCCCACAAATAATAGTCCAACGGTGTCAAATCGCAGCTCCGAAGTGGCCAAACGACATCAGTTCTGCGGCTGATAATGCGATCTTCAAAAACAGGGCGCAAAACATCGAGTGTAGCTTCGGCTGTGTGGCATGTAGCGCCGTCCTGTTGAAACCAAATGTTGCTAATATCCTCCTCTTCAATTTTTGTGAACAAAAATTCGTTC
The DNA here is from genome assembly GCA_023159175.1 of Wohlfahrtia magnifica. NCBI lineage: Eukaryota > Metazoa > Arthropoda > Insecta > Diptera > Sarcophagidae > Wohlfahrtia > Wohlfahrtia magnifica. Next base: position 919,447 of record JAKWBJ010000052.1, on the reverse strand, counting down.
AACATGGCCCGATAACGATCGCCATTGACTGTAACGGCCACTCCTTGCTCATATTCGAAGAAAAATGGCCCAATTATGCCTCTGGACCAAAATCCGCACCAAACAGTGACTCGTCTTGTGTGTATCGATTTACAATGTGTGCGCGCGGGTTTTCTGTGCCCCAAATGCGACAAATTTGCTTGCTTGCTGCGATCGCAGGCTCAGATTCCCAGCGTTGTTCAAGCGTATACACAACCATATTCGTTCAACGGAAGTATAAAACTTATTATCTGTCAAATCAGACATGAGCTAAGTGTTACCATTCACGAAATAAGCACTAGTTGAAAAAAAAACGTTAGATGGTGGACCCGATATATAATTATATACTAATTGTCATGTGAGTATTTTTACGGTTTTAAAAGCTTTGTCTAAAATAGCCCAATTGTTGTTTTTTATATACTATATATATATATACTACATATATATATATACTGACAGGATATTATACGTAAATATACGATGAATTTCATTGACTGAAAGTTCTTAACTTCGGGAAATTGTATAGTTTTTATATTCTTCTTTAATAATTTAAATATTGTAATATTTGAAATGATGGCAACACTAAATCCCTATCGAAAATGCAAAACTTGCCTGTGTGTGTAAGTGCAAGAGAGAGTTGAGCATAGATTTTGTGTATATCTATTCCATTATTATCATAGGCAACATCATTATTATCACACATTCATTATAATCATGGATTTTGTAATACACTTATATTCATAGGCAGTAGGCAAAATTCAGCCATGATTATTTCATTTTGTTTTTGCCATATTTGCTATTGCTGTCGTTGTAGTTGTTTTTCTACGTCAAAGTCTTCTTTGTCTGTTGAATGTGCATTCCATAATTACACACACATACACACGCATTCTCGCTCTCTCTCTCTCTCTCGCTTTAACAGTATGCAATTACTTTCCAATATTCAAGATTTACCCTACAGTTCACTTTGCTATTTTTGCTATTATGTACTCTTTCTGGTTTTGCATTTACTCTCTGTTAGAGTTTCGCTATTTGTTGTTGTTGTTGTTGTTGTTTTTGTTCTTTTTGTTTTATTTTATTCCATATTTTACCGCCCACCATTACCTTTAGACCTTGTTTTTTCAGTGTTGTTGTTGTTGTTGTTTTTGTTTGTTTTCTAGTAGACAACATGCGGCTTAAGCTGGCGTAGCAGTTAATATGCAGTTACTGCATAAAGCAGCATCCTCTCTTTGCAAAAACAAGTCTGCTCCAAAATTGGAACCTTTTACGCTTTTTTTCTTGCTGTTGGTATGTCTGTTCTGTCATTGGTTTTGTTTTTATTTTTTGCATTTAACTATAGAAACTTGTCGTAAACGAAGTCGTTTGTTCGTTCTCCTGAAGTTCTTGGCCGTTTAGCACGAGTAACGGTGTTGTTGTTGTTGTTGTTGTTGTTTGAGCTTAGTGTAAGCGCATAAGTGTGCCCATATTAGAGTAGTTGTTTGTGTAATTGTATCGTTGTTGGTAGCAATGCACTTTGTGGATGTCACTTCCTCTAACGTTCTTAAACAGCAAACACCATATGCAATTGAGAATATTTAACGCAAAGTATACAAGAAAATCGCTAATTTGTTAAAAAAACGCTATTTGCTTAGCATTAAACAAAGTGTTTAAAAAATTTAAACGTTTTTTAACAAGTAAATATTGAAAAAGAAAGAAATAAAACATAAAATGTATACAAATTTTATAAAAAACCTTAATTTTTTTAAAATAAAAACACAAAATTATTAAAAAAAGTGTTTAATTTTGTGAAAAACATTAATTGCATTAAAAATTAATTGTTGTTATAATTTAATCTCTTTTGTGAAGTGTGTGTGGTTAAAGTGTAACTGTGTTTATTTCTCCGTTTATTGTAAATGTTTCATACTTCCCGTATGTCTGTTAAATATCCACAAAAAATCGTCGTATTTTTCGCGTTTTTTGTTGTTCCTGCTGTTGTTGTTTGCCATGCCATTGGTCTTTTTTGCTCGACTTTTGCATTCATTAATTTCTGCCCACGTTATAAATCTTTCATCCGCAGACATTGAAGATGTTGATATTTCTTTAACGTTGTTGTTATTTTTATTACAAAAATATTTAAAAACAAAACAAAATAAAAAAAATATTTATAAGAGGAGTGGAATACAAGAAAAGCAAAAGAAAAAAATATGTATTTATTTATCTGTTCTGATTACAAAAATAAAAAAATAAATAAATAAAAATGAAGAAAAAAAGAAAGAAAAATGAAAATGATTGAAAAGGAAACAATTATAAATTGCATTGATTTGTGTAATACAACAACAAACAATATTTTTATCTGCGGGTAAGTTACTACATATTAATTTATGCATTTCCTTTTATAATAAAGAAATACGCGATAAATCATTGAAAACGCTTATGCCGACGGCTTTTCTTAAAAAGTTGAATTCAGTAAAATAATATGTTATTACAAAAAAATAAAAAAAAATAAAATAAAATAAAATAAAAAAAAAATAAAAAATAAATAAAACAATTAAAGTGTGAGATATAAGGTTATTTAAGTGATTCTTTAATTTTTTGCTATACTGCTACTGGTTGCTATTATCTATTACTAATCAACTGAACTGAGCAAGCTGCGTTTATTGTTAGTTTCTGGATACCATTAAAATCGTAAGACTTTGTTTATTTATTTGTTTTTAACAGAGTAACTACTAAGACCACAATGTTCGGCGTGGTGAATCGAAAACACCTAAGGCCCGCGGCCAACACTCTACGTACTACCTGCTTCATAGAAAGGGTTCACTTAGTAAAAGTGCGGGCTGACTGATGAATTTTGTTACATTTAACAAACTCAAATAACTTTTTTTTTATAATTAATATATAAGATTGATTTTTACTTCATTTCAGAGATATAACATTCCCATAACATTCCGTAAAGGAACACGGGGACCGATTCTATTTTTAGACTCATTGAAAAGGACCTACAGTTTAACGCCGGCTCCGAACGGCAAATGTAATTAGAGAAGTTTTCAATAGTAGTAATACTCATAACCAGTTACTAGCTAATGTTATATATGAGGTGATACCGCTGCTGTTGAAAAAAATTTTTCTTTTTTCAGTTGGTCGGTCTGGCCCGGTATTGAACCGAGGATCTTCTGGTTGGTAGGTGGGTGTCTTACCTACCATACCACAGCAGCACACTCATTTGATAGATAGTTTTAGTTTATTAATTATTATTAATGGTTTTCAAAAAAAATTGTTCTTAAATAGGATCCACGCTAAGATGCGCATGAGTGATATCTTAACAAAAAGCCATTCATGACTGCCTGCAGATTTGATGTCGAAATTGCTTCAGTTATTGATTGAATGAACTGTTTTTAATAAATTAAATTTAATGGTTTCGATTAATACGATGGTGGATTGATATTGAAGCTACCTAAGTAGAAAAAAACATTTTTTTTTCAAAAACCCTTCATTTCTCAACATAGTCTCCTTTTAGCTCAATACACTTAATAAGACGACTTTCCAACTTTTTTATACCATCTGAATAATACGATCTTGGGAACTTCTCAAAATACGCATTAGTTTCGGTAATCACTTCTTCGTTTGAGATGAATCTTTTTCCTGCGAGCCATTTTTTCAAGTTTGAAAACAGCAAAAAGTCACTAGGGGCTAAATCTGGACTATAAGGTGGATGATCAACCAATTCAACGTGGATTTCTCGTAGTTAGCATCGTATCTAATGCTGTGTGAACCGGTGCGTTGTCTTGAAGAAAGAACACTTTTTTTCTTGTTTAAATGTGGTCGTTTCTCCTTGATTGCATCAAACAATCGATCCAATAATGCACGATAATACTCTTCTGTGATTGTGGATCCCTTTTCAAGATAATCGATGAGCAATATTCTATGTGCATCCCAAAATACAGTGGCCATAACCTTGCCAGCCGATTTCGCTGTCTTCGCCTTCTTCGGAGCACTTCCACCAGCTTCCACCCATTGCTTCGATTGATTTTTGGTTTCAGGTGTGTAGTGGTGGAGCCACGTTTCACCAACAGTTATTAATCTACGCCAAAAACCAGCAGGATTATGCTTGATCATGTCCAAACACTGCTGTGTAGTGATCTGTCGAACTCGTTTTTGTTCAACACTGAGCAAACGCGGCACCCATCTTGCCGATAGCTTTTTCATATGCAAATGTTCATGCAAAATGTTGAACACACGTTCATATGATATGTGTACCATTGCAGCAATCTCACGTATTTTGACCCGGCGATCATTCATAACGATATCGAGGATTTTCTTGATATTTTCTTCAGTAACCGCCTCTTTTGGCCTTCCTGTTGATAGTATTGTTGCAGTGCTTGTTCGGCCCCGTTTAAATTCAGCAATCGAATATTTTACCATATAATCTGACGGAGCAGATTCGCCGTAATGTTTATCAAGCTGTTCTTTTGTCCCTTTCACCGTTTTGCCTTTCAAATGATAGTGTTTAATCACTACACGAAATGCACTTTTTTCCTTTTTCCAAGAAACACAAAAGTTGCTTACTTCAAACGACTACAACAAATAAACTAATCGATGAATTTGGCTAAAATTTTAACAGCTGACGTTTGACAGATCGTAATTTCTAAGAAAGAAAAAGTTTTTGTGTTTGCGCTGCCATCTAGCGCTAGGTAGCTTCAATGTCAATCCGCCCTCGTACGCTTTCTGTTTACAGTAACACACAAAAAACAATTCTGCTGTACTGGGATGTAGAGACCAGGAAGGCTACAGAATTGTTATGATTTTTACAATAATTTTGTTTGAAAATTTTCGGTGTAACTCTGCCATAGCGGGCCTGGCAAAGTGAGAACTTGCCAAATCATGTTGAAGCCACACAAAACTGAAAGGATATATTTTTAGGATTATTTTAGACGAGAAAAATTTGTGCAACATTTCTAAATAACGATATGCAGTTACAGTTACAGTGTGACCGCCTTCTTCAAAGAAGTATTGCCCGACAACACAATTTGATGACACTGTACACCACACTGTAAGTCGAGCTGGGTGCAATTCTCTCTCTTGAAGACTTTGTGGAATAGAGTCAAGAGTTAAGAAATATCATTATTGTTCACTTCTGGAGCCACTTGGAAATCGCGCCAAATTTTTATTTAAATAAAGTTATTGACTCATGTGTGAGCTAGTGGTGTACTATCCAAATACGAGTTTCATCATCCAAATTATGAATTTCTACTAAATTTAGATAACGAATTAGAAAAAAAGTGATGACATTTCTTTGTAGCGCCTTTCATCAGCCACTCAGTAGTTTATTGAGTCCATTTGTGTTGTGGTTGTACCAGCACAACAACGTCAAACGTTTGGAACTCTCAGAAGTGGTCATCATGCAAAAGTTAATAAAATTCATGAAATGTGCTTTAGGTGGCTGAGGCTTAAACAAGTGTTTTGCAATAATCAGGCTTAACTCGAATGAGTTTTTGTAGCGTTTTGTAACTGTAAAAGTAACATGGATTCATTACGAAGCAAGACAAAACAACATATTTCTCCGTGTAAACGTGCATGAAAGAAGGCTAAACTAGTTTTATCGGCCTGCATGGGTATGACTACATTTATTTGAACGATAAGCGGTGTCGCAGACATTGATTAGCTTGAAGAGGGCATTAAACGTATATGGACAAATATTATTTAAGGTTTTTTCATAATAATAATTTCAATATTGACTTACAACAAAAACCACTTCGTATGAAGAAAACAATAAAGTTACAACAAGACCGTGCACCACGTACGTCGTTAAAACTTATGAATTCGAACTGTTACTGCATGTAGCATACTTTCTACGTTTTGACATTCTGCTTATAAGGAATTTGTTACTAAAATCACTATAAGGTAAGTTTTTTTAAACGTGTATTTTAGATCTTTCTAACAGGTTTAGTAGTTGCTACCGAAGTATATAAGACATCCAACAAATCTTCATAATTTCAGTTGCACAAGGCTTTGCTACATTAATATCTACGGCAAGCAAGGGAAGCATCTGGATTAAGGTCCAATTAGTCTAAAAGTAATGTGATTAAAACGTCAAGTGTGGTTGGTTGGTGACGTAAGAACGTGTCAGCTGTTTTCCACTGTGTGTGTGTAATCAAAAAAAAAATAAAAGAAAAAAAGAAATTTTAAATTAATTCATGATCTTGCACCAACAATATTAATTTTTCATCATCAATTTTGTTTAACTTTGATGTTGTGTGTGAAGTAAAAACGTAGAAAATTTCTGCTGAAAACATAAACCCCACGTTTACGTTACGTTCGTGACAGCACAACTAACCATTTGTATGTATTCTCCATTTCGTTGTCATATCAGCTGACACGCCACGTCTACGTTGCTTGTCGACTAATTGGGCTTTTAATCCAAAAGCAAGGGAATTTGTTGGCATTCGAAGTCTAAAGAAGAAATCGAGAAGCGATTTTGTTTGAAATGCTGCTTCAGCGCCATTAAATGAAGTCGTTTCTGTAAAGTAATATTATGAACGATGAAAAGCAGATTCAAAATGATAATTTAAAGTGCAAAAATAACATGTAACGCCTAATTCTACCAGAGGGTAATCAGCACCAAGGCTGAATATCCATTTCGCTAAGAAAAGCTCCCGTCACTTAATATGAGCTGTTAAAAACGGAGAGATCTGTACAGAATAAAGCTTAAGAATTAAACTAAAAATGGTCAATATAGGCAACCAGACACAACTTCATAATTTATCACTAAGATAAGGCGCAGCTGCATATAATTAAAAACCATCAGGTTATTGGTTTCAAAACCGACGGCCTTGCAAGGCCATCATCTGTTAAATATCTGTCATCCAAGTGTCTTTACTCAATGAAAGCTTTGCTGTTTACGAATATGGAACGTTTACAAACGAAAAATGCGTCATGATTCAAATGGTGGTGATTCAAATGTGGCCACTTCTCTAGCATTGCGGGGTGAGTATGATCGTCATTATCGAGATACTGTAAAAGGAATTGGCAAGATTATAAAACAACGTACACACTGCTAAAAATATTCCTTCTGTTATTGCCAGTGTGGTGGATAATGTGAATTTTTCGCATCCATGCCCTTCTCAGCAATATGTCCTATCTTACGGCTCGTTATGGCATATTTTACATACCGATTTGCGCCTACAACCATATAAAGTCCAACGCACACAACAATTGAAGCCGGCTGACCATTCACAACGTGGTAGATTTTCTGAGTGGGTGCTTGAGAAACAGATGCCGCACCCGCCGTGTTTTTCAAACATTGATCCTTCTGACTACTGGCTGTTTCGTCCAATACAATAACTTTTGGCATGTCACCGAATCACTTCTCTTGGAGTAATATAAAATCAGCTTTAAAGTGGATCGCCGTAAAAGACGATAAGTTTTTCTGAGACGTGATTTGGACATTGGCTCAGTGGTGGGGAAGAGATGTAAACAGTGATTTCATAAATTTTTGTTTTGATACATTTTTTTAATACATTTTCTTTTTTGAGCTTAAAAATCGCACCGAATTAATTTGTACTCCTAATACGTTAAATATATTTATTTCTGTTGTAAATAAACTATGAAACCCTTTAAATAAAAAACCCACCCGTGATGGGGGATAGCATTATGGTCTGGAGGTATCATGGAGCCATATTTATTGAAAATGATGCAAGAAAAACCGTTACCATCAGTTCTGAGCATTTTGGCCGGTATTATAACCTTATAACCGAAATAGTTAGTTCGATCTAAACTGTTATACCGATGGTTCCAAAACGAATGACAGTGTCGGTGCTGATGTTCATGAATCCAACCGAAATTTGTGTATCCCACTGGGAAGATCCTTGAGTGTCTTCCAGACTGAGATCATGACCATTGCTATATGTGAGGAGATCAATCTGGACAGTGGGCTTCAGGGTAAGACCATTAACATATACTCTGACATCCAAGCTGGCATTTGGCGGTGCGAAATCTTGCTGTGCAGCACCAATTACTACCATCTTCAATCTAATCAGGGATGGGGAAATTGTTAGATGCTTGGAACACTAAAATGCTCACTCGCCACTAAAGGTCTGAGGTTCTCAAGTAGGTCCTAAAGGGTTTTTAAGGACCACTATGGACTAAGAGTGTATCTGCAGAGGATGACGGTCACAGATGTGGATGTTTGTAGACTGTGCTTACAGGCATGAGAGACTGTGGTACACATATTGTGTGAAAGTGTGGTTCTTGTGGGACTTAGATGGAGATATAGATTTCAGATCTGCTGGTGATCAATAGGTAGGCAGCAGATCTGCTTGCACAATAGATCCCTTGGGTCAGAGTGTCTTGCAATAGTGCCTGGTCGGTATGATGCAAATGCTAATGGTGATAACCGAAATGATATGATATTGGCCTGCAATTAAAGGTTATGAACTGAACGATATGTGGTTTTAACAAAACGGTGTTATGAGCCACACAATACGATCGATTTTGGCTTTATTGCATGATATATTACTCGGTAGAGTAATTCGATTTGGCGACATTAATTGGCTACAAAGATCATGCGATTTTATTTACGTCGATTCAAAATTCTTTAGATGCTACTCGCTTCTGGCTTTGAAAAGCGTACGAGTTTTCGCTCAGTTTTGTAACTGTAAACAAACTGTGCATCGAACTTAATATACCAGAGACAAAAGACTAATTAAAACGAGTGAATGCGCTGCAAAAAAGGCAAAGTTTAGTTTGTCTTCCAACAAGTATTGTGGCTACATTTTTATTTTTTTTATTTCGTTCTACTATTTCGAGATTTGGGTTAAGAAAATGCCTATTTTTAGGCAAAAAATATGGAAAATGCTGGAATACATGTATCAAGCTTCTAAAAAATAACCTTTAGACGAAAACTCGCTGAAAACTCCAAGTGCTTTCGAATTAGCATATCAGACTGTAAGTAGCAATGGTCTTTGAATAGTATTTTAAATATGAAAGTATTGTTGTGTACGGCCAACCCCCAGAATGTTGTTGAGTTAGGTCAGTGCAAGTTTTAACAGCTTGTTTCATAAGCAAAGTCCGACAATAAGTAAACGTTTTACTTTATTCCAGAATATCAGTTGAATTCAAATTGTTTAAATATCAACTTTAATTGAATAATCATAGAGATTCTGTATAGAAAAGTATTTTTTCTCTGTATCTTGAACTCTTCAAACCTGTTCCAATCTTCTTCCACTCCATATTGTTATCTCTATTCAAAGACTTCTCTTTTGTTTTCTTGTTTTCTTTTATTATTTTTTTTTGCATCATCGATGTCTTTTTTTTAATTGAATAGTTTGAAGATTCCACCATTTTGTAGATTTTGAAAAATTTTCTTGCCTTTTTTTTCTAGTTTTTTGTTTGGTTGTTTGTTTGTTTCGTCTTTGTGTGCTTCTTTTTCTTTTCAATCTTTCACTACAAGAATTTCTTTTCTTTTTTGCTTCTTCTTCTTCTTGGAATTGGTTCGCATACTTCGTTACTATTTTGTTGTACTATTTTGCCAATAAAAGCTGTAATTCTTGTTGTTGTTGCTGTTGCTACTTAAAACAACATTAGTTTTCTCTTGCCTCTTCTTCCTGCTGCTGCTGCTGTTGTTGTTGTTGTTGTATAAATAAATCATTATGTTGCTACTGCTAAAGTGAGTGCTTTGTTGTCTATAATCCTCAATTACGAGGTTTTTCTTTTTGTTCATTTCTTTATCTGGTTTACATACGTTCCTGTTGTTGTTGTTGTTGTTGTTGTTGTTGTTGTTGTTGCAATTGTTCATCTTGTTCATTTTCTTTTTCTTCTATTTACACAGAGCAGAGAAATACTTCTTTTTTTGCAGATATTATTTGTATTTGTATTGCCTAGATACACTCTCGTATAATAGATATTGTGTTTGAAAGATGAATGTTTAAGCAGAAAATAAGCACATCGAAACGAAATAACTGAAGATTGGATCCATTTACTCAATCTCCAGCTAAATTATACACGTTCCTCTGTATTCACAAATGCATACAGGCTCATGGAGGCATTTCTTGTATCGGATAAAATAAAGAGAAGAGAAAAGAAAAGAAATGAAAAGAAAAGAAAAAAAGATTGAGAGAAAGTCGTTAAAATGAGGACGTTTGTTAAAGAATAGCAGAAGAAAGAAGCTGAAGTGGTTTAAACAACTGAATTCAATATCAAGTGGATGCATTTAAACGTTTTCTAGGCTGACCATTAGTGCACAGTGGGTCATTTGAAATTTTAAGAAATTCTGGTCGTTTTAATTGGATTGCTTGCTGCAATCTCGTTAAATGTTGACAGTAGAGATCATAAGCAAGGTTGCAAAAGCTTATAATGAACAATTCCTTTCCCATATTACCTGGCACACATTATTACCTTTCTTGGGCTCAGTCCTGACTGCGCCACCGCCTGCGAAGCACGTAGCTTACTTAAGTGATCTACTTTTCATCGACCGTAATCATTCGCTACAGAAATGGTTCGATTTCGTTCTGTTTTTGCAGTAAATTGTAAATGGAAATTTGGTCCATTAAATTTTTCCCTGTTAATTCATGTTTGGTTTTTGCAGGACAAGAGGTGTTAATCTTCAATAGATACTTATGTTCCTCGGCATTAGCATACACGATTCGCCATGGCTAGCTACGTACTATGTACTAAACCCAGTCTCTACTTTCTCCAATTACTTTACCTTTTGGGAGACTGCCGCCAAGTATTATTTCAGGAAGGGCTGGTTAGCATGAATACTACTCTACATCAACGTCAAGCTTCGGAGCTCTTGCATAATTTCAGCCATATGCGTATTGCACTCATCTCATCTGATTTCTTACTGAGACGATCTCATTCAGCAACTGGCATGAATAGGCACCCATTTACCAGGGCCTCCTGAATCTCGTACACCTGAATATTACATGCATCATCGTGTCCATATTTCTACAAATATTTCCTAAAGCAGCCATGTCCAGACAAGAACTGGGTTATACAAAGATTTAACTGACAATGTTCCGCCTCTATAAAAGGAGCTATGGCCGGCAGAAGACAGAATGTCCATCTTCCCTTCAAATTGCACTCCCATCGTGACGGCCATTTGCATATGGAAACCCACCGTTCCTCGTTATTTATAGCCGCAACCTGTCGTTAGTCCTTAATACGGCAGAAGTAAATTCGTCTCCATCCGAAAGTATAACTAGGATTGTTTTCGTCAATACCAGATATTGTCATAGAACAGCTTATCAACCTAATTGCGCTTAGACGATACGCTAACGGTAGTTTTCTCCTTATCATCCTCTACGAGAGTGCCTTCAAACATAGTGGGCAAGAGCACCGATGTCACGATTGACGATATTATCCTCCTCTTTCTGTTCATCAAGCAACCAAACATCGAGCGTCTTTATGAATCCAGCTTTCTTTACAAGGTTCAAAACTAGGTGATGAATGCTTAGTTCCATAGCCATGTTCACGCTGCTTATGTACCGGTCTTTCTCAATTTTTTCCATGTTTTAATCGAACACCCATCATTAATTCATGTGGCAGTCAAACATCAAGCTTTCTTCGAATGCTTGATAACTGCTGGGTGATGAATGATGAGTCTCAGCAGTACTACGCTGCTTATGTACGGACTTTCTTATTTTTCTATGATTTCATCGACATTTTCAGTGATTGATCCACCAGTGCGAGGTGCATTTTTAAACTTCAAAATTATCAAATCGAAAACGAACAAACCATTTTGCTGCTGTTTTTCTAGTCACAGCATCGTCTCCGTAAATGACACAAATTTTTTCAGCAGCCTGCAACGCATTCTTACTTTTTTTATAATAGAAAAGCAAAATATGACGGTTATATTCCGAATCTTTTCGAAAGATGTGGCGAGTGCGGTACAAATATGCAGCTGGCTGGACAAAACACAATTTCATTACTTATAGGCCACTCATTGGATCATATTGCTTACCTTTATAAAAGAGTTACAGGAAAAGAGAGCAGCCTTTTAAGTATGAACCGAATTTTGAAGCATCTGATGATAAACTTCTAACAAGTGCTTTTGAAGCTGCTGATAGCTAGTAAAAGATTAATGAGCTAGGAAATAGACATTTCCAGTCGCCTGCACAAATATCCATGCGTTTAAAATATATGCAGCAGGCTAAACGTCAGGACCGGCAAGGATAGCAGTATAAAGTGTGCACAATTAAGAAACTAAAATTAGGTTTAGATCCATTTGATTTATTTTTGTAGTAAAAAACTATAAATAAATTGCAAAAATAAAGTTGAAACTTGTTTTCGCTTCAGTTATCCCATTGTGCAATGCGATGCCATATTTTAAATTCTGTGTTTCTTTTTTGTACTTTTCTTGTTTTGTATCATCATTTTTACTTATTTTTTAAATTTGCAATTACCAACGGGAAACTTGTAAATGTAAAACTGGGAAAAGCAACAACGATAACAACAAATGAATAAAATAATTTTACAATAAATTTATAGACAGAGTACAAACATACATACATACATACATACACAGAAGATATAAAAACAACGACAACAACAATGAGAAAACAACAAAGATAAAGATGAAAAGATAATTGCAAAATAAAAAGTTGTTCTTATTTTATTATCATTCATTCTTGTTGTTGTTGTTGTTGTTGTTGCTATTGTTGTAAGATGTTGTCGTCGTTGTTGCTGTATTACTAAAAGAAAAAGAATCCAGCAACAATAACAAGAACAACAACAAAGACAAGAACATATGACTACCAAGACGACGACTTTTAACGAAGTGTAATTCAATGTTCAATTTTATTTTCAATTTTTTTTTTTATTCTTTCATTGTGTGCAATTGTAACTGAACATGTACAGACTCCGATACATTGCAAGAATGTACTTACAGTTGTGTGTGAAATAATAGATGAGACATTTTTATCTAAGTTTTTCAGCCTAACCAATTTATACATATTGGGTGTTTGAAAAAGTTCTGTTGCAAATGTGATTAAATGTGAACCACCATTTTCTTATATTGCATTTGAAATATCTGTTGACGTTTTTAGGGTAAAGCCATTATGCCATCAGTGTAAGAGAGTTGTTTTCTGTTTTTTTACGGAATTTAAATTTACACTATTGAGAAAGTTTTGCAGAAAGCGAAACAAATAATATTTTGAATATGAAAGGCCCGGGCCCAGTTAAGCTCTCTGAGTTCCTGCCAGGTCATCAAATGTGTATGCGTTCTGGCGTTGTCATGGCGGAATACAACATCTTTTTTGTTGAACAAATCTGGCTGTTCTAATTGAATTGCTTGCTTTAATCTTGTTAATTATGGACAGCAGAGATCAGAATCAATCGTTTGAACAGATTATAGAAGTTCATAATGACCGATCCTACCAAACACACAGCATTAGCATTCATGGTGTCAATCTTGGTTTTGTCTGCTTCTACGAAGCTTCACTTTGCTTCGTCTAAGATGTTTGTGCACATTTTGTCGAACGTAATTCACTTTTAATCGCCTATAATCATTCGTTTAGTTTTAGCAGTGAATCGCAAATGAAATATCGCTCCTCGCTCCTGACACGCACGGTTTTATAAGTAAAAGATTAACCATAGATGCCATATTTATTGTACGACAAATATGTGAAAATTCTTTAGAGTACAACAAGCCTGCGTACATGAGTTTTGTCGATTTAAATGGGCTAAAACTACACTACACTGGAGCATATTCCTATAAACGCACACTACTTTTTTTAAAAAAAAGGTAAAATTTAAACAAGAAAATATTTAGGGGGCTATAAATTTGTGTATTTAATTAGTTAAGACTTTACTTAAAATATTGTTTGCAAAAAAAATTCATTTGTACTTTAATTATTTTTTTTTTACTTAATTTTCGATATTAACAGCCATTTTTAAGGGTATTTTCCTATAAACGTACTTTAATGTTTGGGCCATTGTAGCATTATTAGTAATGTGTGTATGATAAATACGGTCTGGCATTGATTCCACTAATTTTTTAAGCAGATCGGAATCAATTTCCTCCCAGACTTGTTTAATTCTTAGTTTCAGCGCTGTCACAGTCTTTATGCCTTCATTCTGGGCATTATTTGCATAAACTTGACGGGCCATGTATCCCCACAAGTTTTCCATTGGGTTAAGTCCGGACTACAAGCGGGCCAGTCCAACAAAGGAATGCCATGTTCATTGAACCAAGATTTCGATTGCTTAGAAACATGGATTGCAGCATTATCTTGTTGGAAAATGCAATCTTCATCCATTTTTTCGTCCATAAAAGAGAAAAGAGCATCTTCCAACAGTTCGTTATAAATCGAACTATTCATTTTTGTCGGAACAAAATCAATTTTCGACTTGCCAACTGCAGAAAACGCTGCCCAAACTATAACACTGCCACCACCGAAATTACGTTTTGACATCCGAACATCTTTAGACCTCAAATCGTGCCAATAGCATGAGTATGAGTCTGGACCGTCTAAATTAAATTTTTTTTCGTCAGAGAAAATTACTTTGTTCCACTCATCTGTCCATTTCATATATTTTCTTGCGAATTTTAGACGATTTTCTTTATGGTGTTTTTTTAGCATTGGTTTACATTTCGGCTTTTTCCATTTTATGTTTTCATCGTTTCATAAAATGTGTGCAACGTGTTTGGAAGTCACAGGAAGGTTTAATTTATTCCTTATTTGAGTGGAATTCAATTTGTTGCGGGTTGCTTCTTGTTTTATTAGATTAAGTTGTCTTCTTGTTAGTTTTGTATTACCCTTTGTTGATTTGCGAACTCCATAATTTTGACCATTCTTAAAGAAATTTCGCACCACACTTTCCGAACGACCGATTTTACGTCCAATTTCTCTATTAGAGCATTCTTGGTCGTGAAAAAATTTAATTTGAATCTTTTCTTGATCGGACAAAAAAGTTCCCTTAGGCATCTTTAAAAGTGATGAAATTTATTGATTAAAATAGGAAAAGTTACAGTAAATTGAGATGTTACTATTAGAAACGTACCTTTGGTTGACAAAAAAACTAAAACTGATAATATTTTATTTTTGGTCACTTTTTTAGAAACAAATTTCGAGTGTGCGTTTATACGAATCTTCCACTTAAAATATCACCAAGAACATTTGATCGCATAATTAAGGCAAACAACAAAAATAAGAAAAAAAATCGTTTACTTTTAAAAAGTACCGTTAAGTTGTCTCTCATTAAAATAGTTAAATATTGCTTTTGGATGAGAACAACAAAAAAAATATAACAAAAATACAGAAAAAAATTAAGTGCGTTTATAGGAATATGCACCAGTGTATGTTATTATGCTTTTGAAAGAAAGAAATATTCCCAACAACATATTGGCGGTAATTGAAGATCTAAATACCAACTACAATAACTAAATCAAAATTGATGATATATTGAGAGATAAGGTACGAATTTTTTTCAGGAATAAGATAGGGTGACAGCCTTAGGCCAATCCTTTTCAGCGTCATAATGAATGAATAAAATAAAATAATATCTTGATGGTGCAGTTCTGCTAGCCGAATCTAAAGATAACTTGTAAAAAATTTTATACCGATTTGAAAAGGCAGCAGAATTGAAAAAAACCAAAGAGGATGTAAGTTAGCAGTCAACAACTGATTGAATAAGTTTTGGAATTCAACTATTTGGGCTCGCTTATAACAAGCAGACGAGCTCTCAAAAAAGAATCGAAGAGGTAGGCTAACAAAGCAGCGACATTATTGGCATTTCTTAGAAATTGTATATTGCGAAAAAAGATGAGAGTATAAGCAACACAGCAAATATACACAATTGTCAGAATGAAAACTTTAAGGGCTATAGCCGGATATACAAGGTTTGATAGAAAATCAAATGAAGGCTAGTCTACTTCTAGTAATATAGAAAAAAGGAAGAAGAAGAGAATGGTGAAATCACGTAAGAAGAATGCCTGAAAAACATTCCGCTAAAGCAACATTTAAAGGAAGAATCTACAACGCCCGACCCCAGAGCTATGATGACTTGACATGAATATTAGACATCAACCGTGGATGAGAATTAGTTTTGTGATAGTCCAAACTGACCCATAGCTATTGCTTTAACGCACAAATTGTAGGTAAAGTTTATATATTCTGAAAGAATAGCACCTGTATTGAATTTAAATGGAATTTTTATATATTATTTTATATACTATAAGTAACAGTCTTTAACTTTGAACCTTTGAACTTTGAACCCTTTTATAGTGGCGTCCATTTTGACACCACGATACCAATTCCCGCGTGAATTCTTATGCCATAGTTTTTATAAAAAAATGTTTTTAAATATTTATTTTTTCTTTACGGATATCAGTACTATTTTTTTAAACACAACTGTAAGTACGAGTACGTATCATTTGCTTGTACTTTATTACTTTTTTGATTTTCATTTTAATTTCAATATGCAACACTCACATACATATATAGGATCGCCCATCGTTGCTGAGGACGTCAGTCTGTATAATGTCGGCAACAGTAACAACAATCGCGAGAATTATAATAATAATAACAACAACAACTACGACAACAACAACAGATAAAAATAAGTGCAATAATAAGTAGGAGAGAATATCATGGACATTCATTTGTTTAAGCGAAGCAGAGCAACAGTATTTGGCGTAAATAATGAGAACACTATGAAAGGTTTAATTGGGGACACACTTTGAGCAGAGCAAAGTGTTAATAAAGAGAGACAGGGAGGCAGATTCAAAAGAGCTGACTTAGAATTCCAAAAAAGACTACTGAATTATCTTCAATTCAGAGAAAGAAGACATGGTTTTTTTAGTGTAAGGCAGACGCCTAATCTTATGCCTTTTGTAACAGTTACCACAATAGTAACAGAGAGTTTAAGTCTTTTAAAATAAATTCCATATATTGCAGTGAGACAATAGTTATGAAAATACCTACCTGCACTACGGTGGCAGCTACGTCGCCGTATTCACACCCAAACTAAGGTTACCTTTAAATTAATTGTTGCTACAATGCCCGATTGATATTAATGATGACTTGAATACTTCTGTTCTTTATCCAATAAAATCTTAACACATTTTTGATGGTTAATATCATTGTCCGAGTAGGCCTGATTGTTTCGGGTTTTTAAAATATATTTTGATTCAAAACTCGTTACTGTAGACACTTTAGAAAGCTGAAAGTAAACAAGAGTTATGGTGAAATGTAAAAATATAAGGAAAAATCATTTAATCTGACTGCTGGGCTAAGACCACTGGGATTAATTTGATGGTCAATGGAAAACCTTCAGCAACTGACAACGAATCATTACAAAATCGATTATGAAATCAAAATAGAAATTGCAGTTTGAGTAGAATTCGGTACATGCATTCTTACAGTGCATGGAAGAATAAAACTTAATCCAAATGCTTTTTAAACGTGAGCCAAACTTATATTTTTTTGTAGAAAATAAATAGAAAAATGCTAGTAAAGTCGTGTAGTTTTTATTTTGACCTCTAACTGTACATACAAAGTATGATTACTTGTTGTATGTGTGTGTGTGTGTGTGTGTGTGTGTGTATTTGAAAAGTATTGAGAAGTACATGTGTACTTATAAATGATGGCTAAACCGTAAATACCGAGTACTTGCACTCATTTCGTCATTAAATAAAAATGCCAATCGTATGACACAAAGGAAATCGGGGATGGAAGTAATTTTCCTTTTTTTCTTTTAATTTTTGAGAGTGTATGTGGCCCTATAGATATCCCAATCAGAGTTACACCATAAACACACACTCGCTGAAATTCTGTAAGCCCTCTTTCACCCTCTTTTTCAGAATCAGACATTTTGCTCTATATTAAATATATTGCCGCTAAACGCCGACCGCCCTTGTTTATTGTTCGCCTTTAGGAATACTCACTGCGTTTATGCGCAAAATGAGTCCAAAGAGTTGCATAAAAAACAAAAATAAAAGAGAGTAGGAAGAGCGTAATTGTAATCAAAATGACTATGCTGAGGAAGTTCGTCGCATTCATACATGGGTACTATCCATTACTTGTACCCTATTAAAGTGTGTAACTTGTAATATGCAACTCATGCTGAGTCGTTGGTGTTTCTTTTTTTTTTTTTGGAAATTATATTTTGCGTGCCAATTTATTTTATTTATTTAGTTTTTTGATTTATTAAATCTTTTGTGAAAACATTCCAAAGGGGCTTTGGATAAAAGCTACCATAGCTACCAAAGCTAGCATTTGTTATAGCATGTTATCTAATTT
The DNA here is from genome assembly GCA_023159175.1 of Wohlfahrtia magnifica. Classification (NCBI taxonomy): domain Eukaryota; kingdom Metazoa; phylum Arthropoda; class Insecta; order Diptera; family Sarcophagidae; genus Wohlfahrtia; species Wohlfahrtia magnifica. The sequence goes on along the minus strand of JAKWBJ010000052.1, from coordinate 901,217 downwards.
TATATACAAAGGCGCTTCACATCATTAAAAGTGTTTTACAAAGCTTTTAGGTACCGTACCAGCACTACTGACTTAAGCAATTTAGAAGGTTTAAAGGAGCTAGTCACGCCTAGTGTAGTCGACAAAGCCTATGAATTTTATATTTATTATTTACAGTTTTGGATTGGAAGTGAGAAAAGGGTTTGACGAGTTTAGCAGATAAAATTAGCCATAGTTAACGCTGTATGATAATGATCTAAGTCTGTAAGAACCATGGACAATTTTGAAAATCTTCTGGCCAAGGCCTTTCTTCAATATTAGGCTATATAAGCACTACAATCAATAACCATAGCCATCGAGATGAAAAATCATCGCTGGATTGGATGAGGTGGAACCCATATGGCAACCGTAGATATTGACGTCTAGCTCATGTGTAGAAAGGCAGATTGACACAGAAATAGCAGCTGTGAGTCAAAGCTAAAGCAATGTGAAAACAAATGCACGAAATGAAATAAAATGTGGGCCATAAAAACAGGCGAGTACTCGCATACAACACATGCGGCCCCGGTTCGAATCCCTAGCAGAGGACATGGCGAAAAAATTTAATTTTCGGTTTTAGAGTCTTTGATTAAGAAACTTCGACAGCCCACCAGACAAGTCCATCCGAAGGTCATTTCAGCTTCTATTTACGATGACAAAAATCACAGGAATTAGCATGAGAAAATGTCAACTCCTGGAGAAAAATGGCAATGCTAAGTAAGAATCACCACCACCACTTAGCAAGGCCTATTGTCCATCAATCCGGAGTCATTTGGGACTTGTACTGGTGGTAGCATTTATGCTACGAAGTCTGATCGGAGACTTAATTTAAGTACCACAGGAGTCGGGAGCACAGTGACTTAGGTCCCTACCCCTTGTGGCAACAACGTGGTGGCTGTAGCCAATACCCAAATCGCGGGGAAAATGCGGTGTGGTCTTTCAATCGGGTGCCGTGACCCACAGATAGATAGGAGTTTAGTAGTCTCCGACACTTTATCAAGGTGGAAGTCATGGCCGAATAACATGAATTCGGTACTCACATGTGGTTTTTATCATGTGTGGGGCCGTTGGTGGACCCATTGTGTCACTTGTGTTTTGGGCACCGTTGGGTATGCCAGCGTGGCGATACTCACATTAAACTTGTGACTTACTTACCACTTAGCAAGGATCTTTACCACTACCCAAAATATGGAAGCGAGTTACAGTAGACTAATCATCTGTTATAATAAATGTTTTGTGAAAAACCATACGCTCCTAAGATGAGTGACGAAGAAAAGATATTGGGACCCTATACGTCTTGTGTATATTTCAAAGTATATATTAAAAAAGGCTTTTGAGGGATTTAATAAATCCTTTTATTGGCAAGGAATACATAAAACATCGTAAAACAGAGCACTATAGAGTTCAAAGAAGACTGTTTTGAGAAACACTTTTTTTCAAAAACAAAATAAAACCTTTAACCAAAGTAAACTAAGGCAAACTATCAAACTGCCCTCGTATATTGGTCAAATTACAATTTTCTATTTTGTCTGAAATCCCTATCGATTGTTCTACAAACGAACGCGTGTTGTCTCACTGTGTGTATTCAACAATATTCATCTTTTCATTTGTGTCTCTGGTATAACCAATGCCACTGAGAACTTCTATCAACACAACAGAGTCGAAAGGGAAGACTTTAAGCGGCTTTACTTAAACACAAACCCAACAATGGGTGAAAAGCCTTGTGCAGCAACCACTACAAAACCATTGCGATAATACGACCAAAGGTGTATAGCGATGCATAGAGTGAAATTGTTGGGTGTAGTGGGCAGCAACACAGTACTAAAAGAGATCTCCCCTTTAAAACCTAAAATATACTCACACATATATACACTCACACAAACACACACACAACTAAATAAAAAGTAAAATTATGTCATAATAACTGTGTTTTAGATTCAGAAATTATTTTAAAAAAAAGAAAGAAAAAAAATGCTGTTGGTGGTATTCTATAGGGAAAATATTATTTTTGGAGGAGTTGAATAGTTGGGATAGCCAACTTAGATGGTGGTAATGGTTTAGTGTTCCTTTTTTATGGTTATGGTATAGAGATGCCATAATAAATTTACACTCTACTCATATATACAGAGAGAGAGCGATACATATACCACAGAACAACTACATACAACAAAAACATTTGCTATAAAATAAACGGAGTAGAGTTGTATTAACAAAATCAATGTGGTTTGAAGTTTGACATAATAATCATAAAAAGTACTAAGTGGTACTTTTTTTGAAAATTAGTACTTTCTCATTATATGGAGCTTTAGGTATATAGCTTTAAAATCTGGTATTAATAAGAGATGATTTATCTTTTAAATATGTTTTGTATTTGTTTTTTGGGGGTAAACCACAGGTGTCACATCAGCATTCTGAGGCATATCCCCAACTTTCAGTTATTATTGAGTTGGAGTGACGTGTGCAGCGGATTCTTAAACTTCGGTTGCAATTTCGATGTTCTTACACTTGATCGTGGGGAGTGTGGCCATGGGGTCCCTAGCGTCAACCTCAACTGCTAACAGTTGCTTGTGGATAGCGTTTTCCAGGCGGAGATCTAGGCAATTTCTATTTGTGCGCAGATTTATATAGAGCGTGGGGTGCTTCTATTAATATACATTCTGATAGTCAAGCGGCGCTAAGAGCCCCTTTTTGGAGTATATAGACTCAAGGCTGGTACGCGAGTGCTGCACTAATCTTAACACACTGGCATTGGGGAACAAAGCAACACTCTGTTGTTTTCCGTGGAGACACTGGTGTTATGGGAAAAGAGATTGCGGACAAACTGGCAAGGTGGGTCTTGGCCACGGGTCTCGTGAGACCAGAGCCTTACTGTGGTATTAGCTGGTCTACGGCTAGGGGGAAGATCGGTAAATGGAAGCTTGAACACCGCTTGTCATATTGGCTCCAATGACAGGCAGACTAAGCGGCTAATGAGATTCTTCACCTATAATAAGGAGTTGCGAAAACTTACTGGCTTCCTGACGGGCCAGTACGAAATTCAATATCACCTCTTATATATCGATCGTGCAGGGAGGAAAAGGAAACGGCGAAGCCTTTTCTATGCGAATGTGCTCTGAGGAGCTCTGAATTGGACCCGAGCAGGTTCCCCATTGGGGATATTACGGTCTTCATACATAAAGTAGAGGGTATTCTTCTGAAGACTATTCTGCTTGGTGCTTCCGGACCGATCGGCCAGTCATCCGCGCAGGGGTATTGACTCAATTGGAATTTTACTGCCTTTTACCGTTATTGAGCTGGCGGGTCCGATACAGGAGTGTTTGGCACAATAGATCGAAGTGCCATCGCCAGTTCGGCCTCTCCAACCCAATTAATTAATTAATTTGTTACTGAACAAGATGGACGGACAGACGAATTTAATTTTATTAAAAAAACTAATTCTCAACTGATTTTCTGTCTTTAATTCCCTAATTACGCACTAAAAAAGTACTTTTTATACGTCAAAGTTTCAATTTTTATTTCGTAATTTAAATAATAAAGCGAAAGGTACAATTACTAACTCTATTAATACTACTGTAAATAGAGAAAAAATAGTGGAGAGAGAGAAATGCACTTGCGAACAAACCATTTTAGAAAACTATGAAAGTTTGTTGGTTTTATGAATATGCTATTATACGAGTAAGTGTGTGCGTATTTGTTGCTCTCTTTCTACTTAAGTACTTTTTTTTTGCATTAACTGAGTGGGTCTAGTTGCCATTGCACTCATTATTATTCGTACTATTTTGGTATGTATGCATGCAGATATGTGGTCTCCAACCAAGTGTAGTTGTTGTTGTTATTGTTGGTCGCAGCAATTTTGTCTTTTTTTTTGTTGGAGCCAAAGTGTGAGTAATTGACTCTGATGGTTGACTCGTTGTTTTATAGTTTCATAGGCATACGTACAGACACACACAAACGCACACACATGCATAGAAACAAGCAAATAAAGAACAATACTCGTACTAATGTAAAGCAACCAACCAGTTAACTTTGCAAAATCAACTCTGGAGGCGAAAAAAAGCTGCAACAATGCAAAAAAATGCACTCTGAAAACGGAAAATTAAACAAAAAAAAAAAAAAAAAAAAAAAACAAAAAAACAAAAAACAATTTTTCTCTACCCTTTTATTTTTTGTTGCTTTTTAAATACAGTCAGTATGGAGCGCGACTTTGAAATGTACGTTTGCCTAAAAAGACGGTGTGATGAAATAAATAATAAAAAAAAATTAAAGAAAATTGAGAAAATATTAATTTTTAAATAAAACTTAAAGAAACAAAAAATTAATAATTAAAAAAAAACGAAAATATTTAAAAGATTTGGAAGTAAACTAAAAAACAACAATAAAAATCGCTTAAGAAAAGCAATAATAGAAAAAACCAAAAAAAAAAAAAAATGACAAACAACCATACCTAAGAAGACAGGAGTCTATTGACCTACGACAAAGGAAATGTAATCAAAATGCAATGGCAACAACACCAATAACAACAACTATAGTAACAAAAATCAAACACACGACCAAGAAATGAAAAACAGAAACAAGCAGAAAAATATTTCCACCACTACACATGCAAAAAGCAAAAAGAAAAAAGCAAAAAAAAAACAGCGACTGCAATAACAAAATTAAAAGCAAAGAAATGAAAAATAGAATAGACACAGTCATTTACCAATACTAGCAAAAGTAAGTTGGTGTGTGTATGTTGCTTGAGAGTGCAATAGTATTAAACAGTACAAACAAAAAAAAAAAGTAAAACATGCCAACGTTTAATCACTGCCTATGGAAGAGACTTGTAGTAGTAGTTGTATAGAGAGTGAGTGTTGTACTTGTTTAAATTAAAAAAAAAAAAATGCAATCACCCTCTTTCTCTCTCTCTCTCTCTCTCTCACACACATTCTTTTACTTGCAGTGTATGTAAGCTACTCACTCTGTCGCTCTCACTGCCATGACATTCAGAACCTAGCCTAACATTACTAAAAGGTTTTGCTTTTCTTTATTGTTTTTGTTATTCGATTGTCCTCCTCTTTTCCTCCTTGCTTTTCACCACATTTCCTATTACACATTTTGAAAGGCGCATGTCTATTCACACGCACGCTCACACACATTTACATTATCTTTAATGGAAACAAATTACTAACACGGTTAAACATTTCCATAAATACCATATACAGGCACGCTCGCATAAAGAAAATTGCATATCTCTCTCTCTTAAAGTATAAATGAGTAAATTATTTGTAAGTTTTTTGTTTTTTTTTCTTTGTATTGTGTGTGTAGACATTATGGAATTGAAATAAATTCTTTGATATTGAGAAAAAAATGCAAGTGGATATGTGAGCGTGAAATTTTTTCCTTGAAATGTTTTTTCCAGCAAAAAACCAATAATATTTTTTCTAAAAGAGTATAAATACATGAAACAACAACTACAATAATTAAACAAATAATAAAATAAATAAATAATGAATAGTTTTTTGCTTTAAAAAGACATTTTAAAAAGTAAAACATTGAGCAATATAAGAAGAGATAGGGAAATAGAGAGAGGAAGAGTGTGTAGATATTGACTGACAACTTTTCTTTTTCTTTTTGTTAAACAAAGATAGACTTTTCTTAGTTTAAAAATTATTAATAATTTTTTTCTTTTTCTTTTTCTTTTTCTTTTTCTTTTTCTTTTTCTTTTTCTTTTTAAATATATCAAATGCGTAACGAATAAACTTATTTATTTTAATATCTTCCTTTTTAAATATTCACCTGCTTGGGGAACAAGAAATACGCAAAATCTTTATAATAAAAATTTAACAGTTGCAGCGCATACCTATTAAAAATTTAAAAATTTAAATTACCGGAAAGTGAAAACTATTAAACAAAATATTATATCGGGTCCGCCATCTAACGTTTTTTTTTCAAATAGTGCTTATTTCGTGAATGGTAACACTTAGCCCATGTCTGATTTGACAGATAATTAGTTTTATCCTTCTGCTGAACGAATATGGTTGTGTATATGCTTTGAAAATCATGGTAATGTTGCAGAATGTGTGCAATGTGTTCAGATGCAGCTCATTTTGATCTTAGCGGGTATGTAAACAAGCAAAATTGTCGCATTTGGGGCACTGAAAACCCGCACGCATACATTGAAAAGCCGATACATCCAAGACGAGTCACTGTTTGGTGCGAATTTTGATTCAGAGGCATAATTGGGCCATTTTTCTTCGAAAATGAGCACGGAGTGAACGTTACAGTCAATGGCGATCGTTATCGGGCCATGTTGAACGAATTTTTGTTCACAAAAATTGAAAAGGAGGATATTAGCAACATTTGGTTTCAACAGGATCGCGCTACGTGCCACACAGCCGATGTTTTGCGCCCTGCTTGTGAAGATCGTATTATCAGCCGCAGAGCTGATATCGTTTGGCCACCTCGGAGCTGCGGTTTGACACCGTTGGACTATTATTTGTGGGGTGCCGTCAAAGATAAGTGTTACGCCAACAAGCCAGAGACAATTGACGCTTTAAAGGACAATACAGCTGCACACAATCGATAATGTGCTTAAAAATTGGACTGATGGTGTAGGCTACTGCATGGCCAGCCATTTGAATGAAATTATTTTCCATTATTAACCGGGAGGATTGTACTTGCAAATAAAAATGAAATTTGAGAGAATATTCAGTAGTTTTTTTTCTTAATAGCATTTTCAAAAAAAAAAAGAAAAAAAATTATTTAGCGGACCCTATATTTTATTAAAAAAAAATGTATTTCTTAAGTCGTTTGCTCTTTCATTAATTAAAATATTTTTTAATTTATTTTATTAGGCGACGAAATATTAATTTTCTATGATTTTTATGGCGATAAAGTATGCGCACAAGCAAAGGTATTTTTTATTTGTGGATATACATTTATGTTTATGAAAATAGAAACTCTGTTGGCGGACTTAAAATTTTTTGGACTTTTGCTGCCTCCCTAATGAAGGCCAGTGGATCTGGAACCATAATAGTGGTTGTGTCTCTTAATGAGACCCTAAGTCTCCCTAACTATTTCTCTCTAAACCTGTCAAGAATCCCACATTCACTCGATATGTGTTCCGCTGTTTCAAACTTCCACATCTGTGACCGCCAGTCCACAGTGGACGGTACAGAAGTCCGTTTAGAGTTTCAAGTCCGGCCTGAAATACTTGCGAACTTCAGCCCAAATTGCGGACTGATCACCGACCTAGAGTGGCGAAGTCCAAGCATCTGGAAAATTCCGAATCCTTGATGTTAGTGAAGTGGTGTTAGACAGCAAGGTTCCGAACCGATATAAGGTGTCATGGAACCTTTTCTAGCCAATACATCCGTTGCTTCATTACCATTTAGCCCACAGTGTCCAGGTACCCAAAAACACTGAAACTTATTTTTAATCGAAAGCTTTTGAACGTATCATAGCAATATTTTACTATTCTAGATGTCACACGATTCGATTCAAGTGCCCTTAAAACAGCTTGACTGTCAGAAAATATATTAATGGTCTTACCCTTAAGCCCACTGTCCAGGTTGAATTCCACACATATGATAATGGCCATGGGTTAGACAAGCCGCGGTTGAGTTCATGAACACCAGCATCGATACAGACATTCATTTAGGAGCCGTCGGTATACCAGTTTAGACAAAGTCACTCCGTCGGTTCAGTTTAATCGGTTCAGTTTAACCTGAGACTGTCATGCCTTCAAATTGCATGAGCTGTGTGTCTCATAGTGCAGTCCTGTTGAAACCATATGGTGTCCTTATTATCAGATTCAGGCCAAAAATTCTGCATAATGTCGCTTTCAAAGAAATATGGTTGTATTACAGGCTTTTCTATGAATTGGTATCGTCTTCAATTTGAAATTTTTATCTTTTAATGCACCCATTCATCCCGAAATGTGAGTTGCTGAAGGGAACTCAGAGTTGTTTTTATGGTCGTTTAGTTTTACTTCCTAAATCAGTTGAAACAGTTCAGAAGGATATGAACTGAAGATTAATGTTCGCAAAGCAATAATATTGCATCTTAATGCAGCAACGCAGGAATAATTCCATATCAACAAGCACAATACAATAGAATACAATCACTTCTCCTTTTTGCTATTTACGCAACATCGTACTGACCAATGAATGTGTCTAAAGCGCTTTGAAGCTTAGAAATCCTTTTTCGCTAAGGATAATTCAAAGTACAATACTACACTGTGTGATATCTAGATATGACAGATGCTTGCTAATCATTGTCTTGGGACAATAATACGTATCTTCTAACTAATTTCCTTATGACTATCAGCTTGTGAACTGATAAAATATGTTCACGACGGTGATAGGAAAAAACAGTTTTAAACAAATTCAGCAAACTTTACTCTTTGGCAAGCTTAACAGCTAAAAAGTGAACGAAATTGCGAAAACTTAGTGAAAATTAAAATTAGAAAAATACCACGTTCTCTTCATTGAATTGGATTGAATCGAGAATTTTTTTTTGCTAAAAAAATTTTTTGTGAACATCGTCTGTACCTTTGTGTTATTGCTGCAGTTTTCCAGGAGCATTTTTTTTTTTAGAAATTATAGCTCGAATTCGTAATGCTCAGTAGAGCGCTATACTAGAACAAAAATTATTGCCGCAATTTAAGACATATTTCAACTTCAGGTAATTAAGGGTTAAGACATAAACTAAACCTGAATCGGAAGTACTTCTACGTCCGCTTAAATAAGCAGGTTAGTAGCGAAAGAGGGTTTTCTAAGCATATTTGGAAAGGTGACAAATCGTGTTATAAAATGTTTGTACAGCCCTACACTTCTACCAATTAAACTTCAAATAGTTATGAACACATACAGAGGAACAGAGGAAAACAATGAATAAAGCCCTACTCAAAAAGGCCTGGCGTACTTTATAATGGAAATCTATCTTAGGATTCGACCTTCCTCTTACATTTAAGGTATCGGTGTATAACTTAAAAATGCAGGATTCACAATAGATGGCATATTTTTTTAAGAACTTACCCGCTGACATTGTCAATATGATATTTTCATTGACGAATCACAATATCAGTATCAAGTCGAAATTTGTATAATACTATCGTAAATGACAAATTTGATTGATGTATTCTCGTGATAATGACACAAACACAGGGAGTTATGTGTGACAATTTCATAATGATGTCACCATACAAAGGAAAGCTCAAATTTAGCGACAATTTCTATTATGAGTCGACTACATGCTGAATGAAGCGGGACAACCTCTTCTTTAACGAATAAAGCACTGATAACTCTCGATGAAATTGTCTGCTATGACTTATTATTAAACGGACGCTTGCAAGACAAAATCAACTTCGGTCATCTATGAAAATTTCCACAGTTACTTTACAAAACATTTACAACAATTGTTTACAATTGTCAGCATTTGTCAGCGTTTTTCACGATGAATCACTATGGTATGACCCTTCAACACAATTACGAAAAAGGTTAGGCATTACTACGTCAAAATTGTTGTTAAACTTAAGACGAACTTCTCATTTTATTGGGAATCACTCAAGCAAAAATTCTATAACACATTACACATCGGGTAGTTTTTTTGCAACTTTCTTTTTGGCAACACTGTTTTTGGCAGCTCAGCTGTTTTCGTGTAACATGTTACTGACAACCATGTTCAGTTTGGTCTATAATTTAACCACGAATCGACTTGCAAACGAACAACGCTAGATTGTGGAATTATATTATCAAAATTCATGCTCAGTTAAGAAAGTGCATCGTGCACTTCTGTTTTAATGATGAGTTTGGCGACCTTCTGAGGCAGCTATTTGGAATCTTGTGACTAAATTTCGCACCAAATTTACATTATTAGGCATTAAATCACCAACACGTATACGTAGCGTGCGGACAGAGGAGCCAGTGTTGTTGATGACTGGGAATTATCGATTCAACGTTGTTCACCGAGCAACTTAATTACGTGGAGAATTTTTTCGGAAGGATTTGGGTGTAAAACCTTTTAAAATACAGCTGGTGCCAAAATTGAAGCCACACGACCTACCACAGTGGCTAAATTTTGATAAAAGGGCGCTGTGCGCCGAGCAATTGGGCCTCTGTAACTCCACTACGTGGAGAATTTTTTCGGAAGGATTTCGTTGTAAAACCTTTTAAAATACAGCTGGTGCCAGAATTGGAGCCTGACGACCTACCACAATGGCTAAATTTCGGTGAATGGGCGTAGGCAAAGTTGAATGAAAATCCACATTTTTATTGGAAAATTGTATTTGAATGCATATGCATACAAGCAAAGTTGCCGTATTTGATGTGAAGAGCAGCCAGAAGCATTGCAAGAACTGCCAATGTATTCCCAAAAATGCAGTGTTTTGTGTGGATTATGGGAAGGTATCATCGTTTGACCGTACTTTTTCAAAGACGACGAAGGCAGGAACGATACTGCGAATGGCGAGCGCTACTGTGCGATGATTAGAAATTTTTGTTTGCCCAAAAATGAAAGAGCTGGACTTGGTTGTTATGTGGTTACAACAAGCCGGTGCCGCATACCACACAGAATGCCAAATAATGGCCTAATTGAGAGGCGAGTTCGGTGAACAGTTTATTTTACGTTTAAACAATTTTTTGTGGGGCTATGTTAAGGCTCATGTCGTACTTATAGACAATATTGAAGAATTTATTCGCGAGATACCAGCATATATGTTGGAAAGAGTAGGCCAGTTTTGCTATTTGGTCTGCAAGGTACTAGATCGGAGATATATAGACCGTAGCTAACTTTTTTTTTAAATTTTTTCCATCTATATATGTCGTTCATGAAAAATCGGACCTAAGATGCAATTGTGGGCTTTATAGCCAAGGTATCAAAGCTTCAGAGCCAGTTTTCCTTTTTGGGCTGCAAAGTACCAGATCGGAGATATATAGACCGTAGCTAACTTTTTTAAAATTTTTTCCATACATATATCTCGTTCATGAAAAATCGGACCTAAGATGCAATTGAACCATTTGAAGCGTAGCCGCGATCAACATTTACAAGAAATTATAGAGACTCAAATAATGATTTCATATATTTCTCTAAATTTTATGTTTTTTTTAAATTAAATACAAAAGCTCTTAATAAATTACTGAGAGACTATGAAAGATAATATTTTATTTATGTATCGAATGCTTACTGGCTGTAAAAAATGAATGCATTACGATAGCTTGGAGCTTAACAAATTCTATGTCAAGTTAAGGAATTGTTGCCAAGTTGGTGGAACCAGAAGGGTTCTATCTATTATAAGTTAGTAGACAATCACAGTGGATCTAAATTAAAAATATTTAAAAAATATCTGGAGTATTCAACTTATGAAAACATTTTGTCTCACCAGCGTTATAGTCCATACCCATCCAGACCCATCATGTGTTACGATCTATACAGAACGCTCTTAGTGGAATATTTCGAACAGTATATCCGAAATTGTATTGATTCGTTCTTAGCTTTAAAAAAAATGCACATTTCCTATAGCGGGAAATACATACATGTGAAAAGGTCATAGCTAAAGATGATCAAGACTTTGAATAGATTTATACATACGAGGGCGGATTGATATTGAAGTTACCTAAGTAGGAAAAAAACATTTTTTTTTTCAAAAAACATTCATTTCTCCTTTTAGCTCAATACACTTAGTAAGACGGTTTTCCAACTTTTTAATACCATCTGAATAATACGATTTTGGGAATTCCCCAAAATACGCATTAGTTTCGGTAATCACTTCTTCGTTTGAGATGAATCTTTTTCCTGCGAGCCATTTTTGCAAGTTTGGAAACAGGAAAAAGTCACTAGGGGCTAAATCTAGACTATAAGGTGGATGATCAACCAATTCGAAGTGGATTTCTCGTAGTTTTAGCATCGTATCTAATGCTGTGTGAACCGGTGAGTTGTCTTGAAGAAAGAGCACTTTTTTTCTTGTTTAAATGTGATCGTTTTTCCTTGATTGCATCAACCAATTGATCCAATAATGCACGATAATACTCTTCTGTGATTGTGGATCCCTTTTCAAGATAATCGATGAGCAATATTCCGTGTACATTCCAAAATACAGTGGCCATAACCTTGCCAGTCGATTTCGCTGTCTTCGGAGCACTTCCACCAGCTTCCACCCATTGCTTCGATTTATTTTTAGTTTCAGGTGTGTAGTGGTGGATCCACGTTTCATCAACAGTCATTAATCTACGCCAAAAATCAGCAGGATTATGCTTTATAATGGTCAAACACCGCTGTAAAGTGATCTGTCGAACTCGTTTTTGTTCAACACTGAGCAAACGCGGCACCCATCTCGTCGATAGCTTTTTCATATGCAAATGTTCATGCAAAATGTTGAACACACGTTCATATGATATGTTTGCCATTTCAGCAATCTCACGGATTTTGCCTCGGCGATCATGCATAACGATATCGAGAATTTTCTTGATATTTTCTTCAGTAACCACTGCTTTTGGCCTTCCTGTTAATGGCATTGTTGCAGTGCTTGTTCGGCCACGTTTAAATTCAGCCATCAAATATTTTACCATATAATCTAACGGAGCAGATTCGCCGTAATGTTTATCAAGCTTTTCTTTTGTCTCTTTCGCCGTTTTGCCTTTCAAATAATAGTGTTTAATCACTACACGAAATTCACTTTTTTGCATTTTCCAAGAAACACAAAAGTTGCTTACTTCAAGCGACTACAACAAATAAGCTAATCGATGAATTTGGCTAAAATTTTAACAGCTGACGTTTGACAGATCGTAATTTCTAAGAAAGAAAAAGTTTTTGTGTCTGTGCTGCCATCTAGCGCTAGGTAGCTTCAATGTCAATCCGCCCTCGTATATACCAGAAAGTCCACCATGTTGTTACTGATACCAAATACGAAAACGTTACCTTTAACCGTTATCACGATATACAGAAATCAATATTTATAGTTTGTAGGGATGGTACCATGCCTACTTGTCCAATTCCGTCCTCTTTTTGACTGATGATTTGTATTGATTATGAAGTCATTCAGACCAAATACTGAGACTTTGGTTTTTACCGTTTTGAAGATATAATGAAATCAATATTTTAATAGCTTGTATTGGAAGTACCACGCCCACTTATCCAATTTCGCTCAATTTTTCCTGATGATTTGTTTTAACTTTGACATCACTGAAACCAAATTTAGAAGGTTTTACTTTAACCGTTCTCAAGATATACTTACATCAATATTTACTTTGTATGGGAAGTACCACGCCCACTTGTCAATTTCGTCCACTTTTAACTGATGATTTGTATTGACTACGAAGCTATTTAACCCAAATTTACACTGTTACTTTTTGGAAGACTTTTTTTTCTCCGGCACTCCTCTAGGTAACATGATGGCTTTCTACAAATCATCCATTACTTTGTTTCAGTTTCAGTAATCAAGTTGTTTTTTCAATTTTCAAGCTCGCCTTCATATATGATTGTTTGTAGTGGCGAAAATCCTCTCTAAGTGGTGGTGGTGATCCTTACTTAGCATTATTATCTTTTCACGGTAGATCATGTTCTCTCCTAATCATTCGTCTGATGTTTGTTATCATCGCCAGAGGTAAGCTAGAAGGTCAGGATTTTTGAATTTGCTTAATTGGAATTTTTATAATACAGGGTCCGCCAAATAATTTTTTTTTTTTTTGAAAATGCTATAAAAAAACTCCTGAATATTTTCTGAAATTTCTGAAATTTTCGTAATTTCTAAGAAAGAAAAAGTTTTTGTGTCTGTGCTGTTATCTAGCGCTAGGTAGCTTCAATGTCAATCCGCCCTCGTATTGTACAAATGTTTTAAAAAGATGACATATTTTTATAAAATACAAGTCTTTAGAGATCCGGTCAGAATTTTTTTTTCAATTATTCAATAATTTGCTAAAAATTTATTTAGAATCTTATTAAGATTGCAATAAAATTTCTATAATTGGTTTTAGTATGTTTTTACAAGTTAATAACCCTTGAGATTATTCTTTGAATTACAATCTGCCCTCTTATAAAAGAAGAAAAAAAAAAGTGATTCATGGTCAATGAAATGTCACAAGTTATTAACAATGATGCAGTCTAATAAATAATCTATGGAAAAGTACCCAAATGCCAATGCAGTACAATAATAGATAAAAAAATTTAAATTAAGAAATTTGCTTCATCTACAGAATCAGAATGAAAAAAGAACTAAAACTAAAACCGAAGGAATAGCCCAGATATTATATTTTCAACATAATTTTTATAATTTTTGTTTTTAATTTTTGAAAAGAAGCGAAAAAAGTCGATATTTCAAAGTGAAAAAATTCAATTTCATATCGTTTTGTTTGTGCGTGTGTGTGTCATGTGTTGTAGTGGTAGTAGTTTTAATGTATTTGTGTTATCCTTCAGTAACACTATGCACTTACACACACACGCATCTACGCTCTCTTTTAAACGCATTCATGTGTAAACACAAAATTGGGAGAAAAACGAACACGAAGAATCACTGATTTTTGTTTTGTTTTTTTTTTCCGTATTTGTATAGATTGTTTTCCTTGCCATTTCGTTCCTTCAAATGTTTGTGTGTACTGGGAATAAGTATTTCACAAATTATGTGTTTTTCCACTTCCATTGTTGTTGTTTTTTTGTTTTACGCTCAGTGCCTGATGATATAAAACAAGAAACGGAAGTATTATTGTGTATTGGTATTGGTTATGGAGTAGTATTGTAGTAGTTGTAGTATTAGTAGTGAAAAAAGCAATAATCGTATATACAGTTATTTTTGGTGTGTATTCACTTGCACTTGAACTGTTTGCTTGTGTCCTTAAACGCCAGCCATCCTTTTTGCGTAAGCGACGCCATCATATGATATAATACTACTATAACGTAAAACACATAACACACGTCCCTACATACAATACTGCACTCTAAAATACGCACACACAGATACAGCATTTAAACATGAAAAACAATATTTACTCAGCAGTTTTTGTTTCTCTCTCTCTCTCTCTCTCTCTCTCTCTCTCTCAGTTTTATTTCAAATGTTTTCTTATATTTTTTTTTTCATTAAATTCTATAAAAAAGAGATTGTTTTTGTAAAGCTTTTATTTTTTAGTGTTATAGTTTTTAGTGTGTGTGTGTGTGTGTGTGTTTGTGTAGTTTAGTTTTATTTGTATGTGTGTGTTAAGTTTTAGTTTTGTTAATGGAGCTTTCAAATGCGCATGTTTGTAGTTTTTTTTTGCTTTTTTTCCTTATCCTTTTGTTTGTTCGTATCCCGTATATGTTTTTTTTAGCAAAATTATTTAATTGGAATTGAAAAAAAGAAGAAAAAAATATTGTAAACAAAGAAACATTTTTAATTTAATTTTCCATTTTAGAACTTTTAAAAGAATCATTTTTTTTGCATTAAAATGAAAATCCATTTCGTTAGGGGGTATCTTAAAATTCAATCGATAATTTTGCCTATAGAGCCCATACGCAATTTGTTACAAACTATATGTAGATCATATTTACAACCTACATCATCCTTGTAAAAGGTTGGGTTAAATAGATTTGTTCATATTTTTTTTATTATTATATACACACGCTACCAAAAGTATACATGCGACTGAAAAATATATATTTTTTTAATTGACTATTTGGATTTGAGTGTTTGTGTTTCCTAGATTCCAGATACTAATGGCGAGGAAATTTCATGCCTGGCTAGCCTATCTACTTGTTCGTTTTCCCGAATTTCTACATGAACAGTGATCAAGCAGAGGCTTTAAACTTTAAAGAACTGTTAACTATGATTTAAGAAAATACACAATTTTTTGAAATTGTCTCTTCTAGTTGAGATTTATACAAATGTTTTGCTTATTCTTTGGTTTCTGATGTGTTGCAATAATTACGAAACTATGCGATATCTTGTTAGCTTCTTAACAGCACCAAACACTTTTTATGATCGAATATGAGCAATCACGCAATTATTCATGCAAAATGTTATACCCCACTCGGTTGATAGAGCTACAGACACCATCATTTCACACACTTTCATTTCACTCTTATGGTCTCCGGACCTTAATATTAAGACCTCGCATAGACAGCTTGATCACTGCAGCGTCATGTAGGCTGAGGTGACGACTATTGCTTGAAAGAAACATAACCACGTCTCTGAAATCTACGTTGGTTAACTCCCAAATGTTGTCAGAATGTCACTTGTCATTAATAGTGATCGCAGAATATTTCGATATCAGGCTATTATGAGCGATATTCTGGGGAACTGTGTAGTGGATGAACTGACCAGAAGGCCCACGACAGCACAAGCTCTTCTGGCATTAGGAAATGTTAGCTTGCCTATCTCTACTTGACATCTGTATCTTAAGTGCTGGGCCAGCATTATGTTCTCCAGAAGATGGAGACAGATTTCTTCCTGTAGGCAGGCAGGAGAGCTGTGGCCGATGATTGATCGGAGGAGGTATAGAAGAATTTCGACTGTGATAGTTTTGAGGACTCTTGTCTAGTGGGCAGGCATGCGTTCTATCTTGGGCATAGTGGATCAACGTTATGCAGCTGTGGCTGTGATGAGGAGGTAATAACCTCGAGACACTTGCTATTGAAATAACCGGCGCTGAGGCTTAGGGTAAGGTTACTGGAAAGGTATCTTTTGGACCCCGAATTGCTACTGGAAGTACCAGTGAGTTATATCGGTCGGTTCGTTATCGAAGCCGGCTTGAACTCGGTTATCATGTAGGCCCGTTTTTCTTTTTCTTCTTTTCCAGAGACATAGTGTGTGCGGCTTAACTATGGGCCTGGCGGCCGGTTTTATTCTAACCTTACCAAGTGTTCAACATCATTCTCTTAAATTTATTTGTGCTGCTACGATCACTTTTATTTTTAATTTAGTTTTGCTAATGACTTTTTACACGAAGTTTACAGTCTGGAACCTAAATTTTCCTTTTAGGGATAGGTTTTTTAGGGATTATGTGGCACATAGTCCGGGTCAAAGACCGGAAGTATTACAGTAGCGGTGGTACTTGGGTCTAAAATGAAACATTCGGAACTCGTGAGAAAACTCGCAAATTCAAGCCACTGAAAGATGTGCACAGTTCAGTTTGGACAGAAAATACAAAAGGCAAAGTTATGTCAAAAGATGGGGGTGGCGTGGTATATTGGCTAGAGTGCACGCACACAACACAAGCGACCCAGGCTCAAATCCTTAGAAGAGGACATGATGAAACAAATTTAATTACGGTTTTGTGTGTTTAATAAAGGAGACTTTGACTTCTCTTCAGATAAATCCATATAAAAGAAGCCCCCCGACCTTCCAGCTTACCTCTGGCAATGATGACAAACATGAGATGATTGATTGGGAGAAAACGCCCCCTACTGGAAAAAGATTACAATGTTAAGTAAGGTTCACCAACACAACTTAGCAAGGATGTTCACCACTACAAAATCATATGAAGGTGAACTACGGTAAACTTAGCTTAAAATCAACCGGATTAATGAAATTACTTTGTCGAAAGCCAATATACTCTTTAGAAGAGTGACGGAGAAAGAAATGTCAATGAACGACAACCTCTATATTACGGACAACTCTGCCTGAGAAGAAGCTATAGTACTACTTACATAGGGTGTTTTTTTGCTATTGGGTTTTTCAGTGCAAAAAAAAAACATTCCTTACATGTGGCAATGCAAAAATGCTCAGTAAGATTTTCGATTTCACCATGAATAGACTAACAAACGAAAAACTCGTGCTGTTTGACAAAAGTGTTTTTTCAATAACGTTTATTTTGGCTCAATTTTGAGTACGTCAACGAACGGAATTGTCGAATTTGGTGTAACGAGTAGTTAGAGGCAGTTCAAGTGCTGTCAATGCAATGTTTGGTACGGTTTGTGGGCAAGAACCATGAAAATCGCAACATTACAGTCAATGGAACATAAAATGGAAGAAGTGGGCTTGACAGCAACATTGTAGGTTGACTGGTTTAAACAGATGATGCCACATACCACACTGTACGCAATTACATTAATTTCACGTTTGGAAGCAGTCTATTGACCGCCAAGATCATGTAATTTGACCCTACTAAACAATTTTTTGTGGAGATATGTGAAGTCTCTGCCTGTGGGCACAAAGCCAGTCATTATTACAGCCATGAAACACAACATTAGTGTGAAGCATCTACGCCATACCTGAAATTCCACAGTGCGCCAAAAAAGAACAAAGTTGAAATACCTGGGGAACAATACTATTTTTCTGATAGACGCTGTTTTTTGGAACGAGGATCTGTTTTTGAAATAGAGTTACGAGTAAAAAACTGCTATTTCATGAGTTGCATTGCAAAAAGCTTAATAACTCCGTCAATTATCAACGGATTTCTAAGCCTTAGGTCTTATTTTATTCATAGCGCTATACATAGTTCCCTAAATATTTTATTAATGAAACGGTTCCTATAATAAAAATAATAATGCGCATCTAGTGCATCTAAACTTGAAAAATGTGGAAAAAATTGGATGAAAAATGTGTTTGGTTGTGAAATACCCCCAAATTCATCAAGGCTACTAACACATATATTATTATATATTATTTAAAAGTCCTGATACACTTTTTTCCAAATCTGGGAAGAAGCTTAAAATCGGGTTATATTCAGCTAAGTTATTGCTTATAAGTGCAACCGGTTTTTTACCCCAAAAGGCGATATTTTGAAGGTGTTTCAAAAATTCCAAAAACTGATGCTTATTGTACTCACAAGAGCCTATCAGATAAGTAGTATTTTATTATAAAGGGTGGGCAATATATCGGCTTAAATTTGAACCAGCAGTGATTTCCAATCTGGCAATACTTATGTCATTTTTTCTGTCACAAACGTCAGTATATTATCTTCACTGAACGAAATGAATCGATTTACGCTGGAATTTATTGGCAATTTATTTCCAAAATAACAACAATTGGTTGGAAATTGTAAAAAATAAATTTAAAAACAAATTGCAAAAATCATCTTTTGGTAGGTACGTTAATAAGCAAAATTGCCGTATTAGGGGCTCAGAAAACCCAATCGTCTGGTCTCACAGAAGCCAATCCACCTACTACAGGTGACTGTTTGGTGCGGTTTGTGGAGCGGAGGCATCATTGGCACATATTTCATATTTTGCAATCATTACTGTCAATGGGGACACCTATCGCACCATTTTTGTGCCCGCTCTTCATGGTATTGCTGTGAATGATGTTTGGTTTCAACAGGATGGTGCAACTTGCCACGCATCTCAAGCCACAATCGATTTATTTCGTCAAACGTTTAATGGCCGTTAAATTATCAGTTGTCCGCCAAGGAGCTGCGACTTGACACCGTGGAACTATTTGCTATGGGGTGTCGTTAAAGACGAGTTTTATGCCGACAAACCGGAGATAATCGAGCATATGAAGGTCAATATTCGTGATGCCATTACTGGGAATACGACTCCATAGACTCGAAAAAGTTCGAGGAAAGTTGGTCCAATCGAATGGGGTACTGTGAGGTCAGGCGCGGCAGCCATATGAATAAAATAATATTTCATTTCTAACCATAAAAATTATGCTTCACAACAAAAAAATGAATTTGGCAAAATTTGAAACCATTTTTGTGTTATTGCATTTTTAAATTTAAACTTTTAAATGGCCCACCCTATAGGCATTTTTCTTTGAAGCACCGTTTAATCTTTAAAATGTAAATGAAAGGCTTTCTTTTATCGTTCAAACATATATTTCTTTCGCAACTTCATTGTGTTTTTTCAACTTTCAATCGGTTAGAAATTCATTCGTTACTATAAAATATATAGTTTTTAGCAGAGTTTGTTAAGAATTTTTCTCTCTACATTGGTATTTTCCATTTTAAAATTAATTTTTTTTTGTAAAAAATAAAACTATAATTTACTAAAATGTTTTTTACATAGTCCTTAATAATACAGTTGAATACGGTTATAACAAATTGCATGCCACAGAACAATTTAGTTTGTTATAGACTTAGTTTGCTTTAATCGTTTTAATTCAATGAAGTTTAAAGCAAAAACAAAAATTTACTATAACCATGTTCGTTATAAATGTGTTCAACTGTACAGGTATAAGAAAATTTCATATTTATGTCAAAAACATTTAAAATAAATGAAATGCTTTTTTGTCATCAATTAAATAAATTAAAAATGAACAGAATCACCCGGAATAATGCAGCCAAACCATTATTTTTTTGTTCCAAAGATATTTGTTTTCTAAACAAATATTTAAAGGTACGCTTTTGTAATAAAAAAAAAAATAAATAAAAGAAGTAATAAAATATTAAAAAATAGAAAAGAAATAGAAATAAAATAATAAAGAATATGAAAACTGTACCCATGACTACATTATTACTCGTATTATGGCCAAAGATTGTCCAAAGAACACGACAACAGCACAACTAGCAACAGCCAACTACAACAGCAACACCAGTAAATGAAAGAAATATAAAAAGAATGGCATCAATATCATATTGTCGTCGTCATCAGCATCATCATCATCATCATCATCACCACCATTGCCATAATCGGCGGCATCATCTACTCTAAAAACTGCCTCATTCTGTGTATTGCATAGTTTTTTTTCTAGTCCATAAAGATCCAGTATAGGAGGAAATTTATTCTAAAAACCAGCAACACAACTATTGGCAAAAAATAAAAGAGAAAAAAGTAGAACTACAACATAAGCCTGTTTTTTAATAACTTTTTTTTCTAAAGTTCGGGAATAGCAGAAGCATTGGCAACCAATAGTCGCACTTGTTGTTATTGTAGTAGTTTTAGTTGTTTTGTTGTTGTTGCTGTTATTATTTTCTCAATAATGCATTTTTTTTTACTATTCATCACAAACTGTATGAAATTTTTATTGTAGTTTCGCTGCCGTAAATTTATTTTTTTTTAATGCATTTTGTTCCATTTTTTTCTCTCCTTTTATGCTCATTTTGTTGGTATTCTGCACGAGAGTATTCATTGTTATTTGTATTTTTTTTTCTAAAATTTATGCACATTCTTGTTGACTTCTTCACACGTACACGTACACATCGTATAGTTAAGGTGCAGCATTTTAAAGGAATTGAATCGTAAATTAATAATAAAAATTTCTAAACGAAAAATATACTGGCGAAAATAAAAAGTTTTGAATACGGAGGCAGTTTTATAGATTTTCATTGTTATTTTTTCTTAAGACCAACACCCAGGGGATAACTTTTACTCATGCAGGGCATTGTGCTGGTACTAGGAAAATTGGTTGTGGGAAGGAGGATAGAGGGAGTAGTGTTCATGGACGTTAGATTTAAATTTACTCATTTCGTAAGTGGCAGAGAAGAGTTTAGCTGGAAGATTGCTCCACAAACGAATAGTGTGACCGAACAACGAATTCTCTCTATAAGGCATTGTGCGATTTAATAGACAATCAACTACAAAAGTATGCGCTCTACGAGAGATACGAGTACTACGAAAGAAAATATGATTATTAAAAATGAATTCCTTAATTTCGTTCGCTTTATTTCTGTACTCGGTCGAGAAGCTCCGAAATAGAATTTGATCACCGGCCCATATATGAGAGTTGTATGTCATTTTGGGTCTGATATAGGTCTTGTAAATATTAAGGAGATCAGATGAAGTGAAGTGTTTCTTGCACCGTCTTAAAAAGCCGAGGTACTTAAATGCTTCTTTCCACAATCGAAATATGTGCTCGTTTCAATGATCGTCACAGTGAATTCGCATGCCCAGAATATCAAGAGCATCTAATTCCTCAATATCTACATTACCCATACAGATGACAAAACACCACTACGTTTGTGTGTCAGAAAACAACATTGGGTTTTACACGCGTTAAAGTCCACCATGTTCGCGCGACCCTACTCAGAGATTTTCGCCAGGTCGTTTGTAAGCGTGTCGTTCATATGCTGCCTCTTCGGCCCAATCTCCAAAAGGTTTGGCCTACGATGAAAAGAATACGAAGAATACGAATGGCTGTCATCTGCAAAAGAGTAAATAGGATTGGCAGTGAGAAAATGAAAGTCGTTAAGAAATATTAGAAATAGAGTTGGAGAAAGAACAGAGCCTTGCGGTAGCCCTGAATTTATCCTGAACTCTTTGCATGAGAACCCATCTATAACTACTCTTATAGAGCGAGCACTGAGAAAACTCGATATAAATCGAGACAACAACTGACTACCGACACCAGAAGCAATAAGTTTGCCTCAGAAAGTACACAGGAAAGGGTTATTTATAGAATAACACATCAGTCAAATGTCCTCCACGGCTTCGCATGCACTCGTTTGTCGAAATTTTCTATGACCATTTTGCTTAAATGTGGCTGAATTTCGTTGATGTAGCGCTAAACCTCCTCCTTTAATGCACGGGTGGGTTGTGGACTTGTTGACATAGAACTGTGATTTAAAATAACCCCATAACACGATCTAGGGGACCAATTCTGATCACCGAAATGAGACTATAAACGAGCTGGAAATGTCTCATGCAGTAATGGAATTGTTTCACTGGCTGTATGGCATGTGACACCGTCTTGTTGAAACCACATATCATCCCATTTCGGCAAAAAAACTGTGTCGCAATATAGAACACCAGTAACAGTCACTGCTCGACGAGCTTCATTTTCAAAAAATTATGGTTCAGTTATGCCTCCAGCTCAAAATCTACACCAAACAGTGACACGTTGTGGATGCATTTGATTTTTGACAATCACATGTCAAAGAGGGCAATTTTGGTGATTAATGAAGCCATCAAGTTAAAAATGTGCTCAATTGCTTAGCATTTTTTTGCTTGAAAAATTCAGCATCCAATTGTTGATGTTCAATAATCCAATCAACGAACTCTCTTCGCTGTGCATGGTCATTAGATTTCAGTTGTTGTGTTAATTGAATTCTGCAAGCATGGGGAGCACAGATCTTTAGTGAGTATATGATGTAGAGAGCTTCTTGAAATTTACAATTCTTGTCCACGACGCCGGATTGAGGTGCGTGGACTGTCACCGAAGCTCTCACGTACTGTTTTGATATTGATATTTGCACGGCTTGTTTTTAGATGACCAGTGTGTTTTGCGTCTCCAACAGATTCAGTTTCTCTGAATTTATCAATTAATCTCTTCGCAGTTGAGCAAGTTAAAACACTATTTCGACCATATTTTGTATGAAATTTTCTTACTGCGATCGTCAAGCTTTCATTAAAGCTAAACTGTCGAATTGTTTTTTTAGCGTTGCTAACACTTTACTGCACAAATGGCGACAAATTCAAATCTTGCGTTAATTTAGGGACACCCTTCATATATGTTAGTTCCTAAAGGCTATTGAAAATAGAAAACTTCGTTAATTTTTTAACAAAAATTGGAAGAAAGTAAATTAAGAGAAAAAAACCGTTACTAAGATTAAAGAAAGGCTTAGTGACGACCATGATTCAAAAGAGGTTTACTGACTTTGCTTGTATATATAGTATTACCAGAGATATTACATTTTAGAGCCATCTGCTAACAGTTTGTGACCGATCTGAGACGATTATTTGCAAAGCATTTAGGCGTAATAAAAATTGTTTTAAGCAAACTACCTATTCGAGTGAAAGAAACACTGCTGTTCCATCAAAACACTAAAAATTCTTTAAAATACAACGGGTTCATAAGTGTTAAGATTGTATTAAATTCAATATTAATCATACGATCAGGTACACCAAATAAAAATTTTTGCTGATGCATAGTTTCACAAACCGAATAGTTCAGTCAGCCTCGGTAAAAATTTTCTGTGCGATTTATTAAAAATCTGCGAGCTGTTTTAGATGGGACAGAAAGGAATATTATGTAAAAGTGATTGATTATACGAAACAAGTTCGAAACATGCTGTTGATATGTGGATAGAGTCGTTAAACGCATGAAATACTACTTAGAACGATCAATAGACATGCTAGCTAGTAATGAGCACTTTAACACCTTCTAGCAAGGCGTCGAGTAGCTACAGAACAGATTATGTAGCAGCTACTCTACGCTATTCTATTTTTAGTCGGATAAAGCAGTGGAGTGAAGTATTTCTAGCTTGGTTTCAAGAAACCAAGGCCCTTGAATATTTTCCGACTCTCCCTCGTTCTGATAGATAGAATATCAAAAACATTTATCTCCTTTGTAGTTGCCGTTCACCAAATTATTATCAATCAATATTCAGTGGCTCTGTTCTTTCTCCAACTCTATTTCTAATATTTCTTAACGACTTTCTTCTTTTCACTTTCATTCTTTCGCAGAGGACAGCAACATTTGTCATTTATATTCTTTTGATCGTAGGCCGAGCCTTTTGGAGATTGGGGCGAAAAAGCGAAATGTGATTGACACACTCACAAGTGACTTGGCGAAAATCTCCGAGTGGGGTCGTGCGAATCGGGTCGATTTTAAACATAAACCCAATGTTGTTTTCTGACACACAGAAACAGTGGTGATGTGGTGACGTCTATATTTATGAGTCAGATGCTCTTGATGTTCTGAGCATGAAGATTCATTGTGATGTACGCTGGAACGATCACATATTCAATGTATGAAAAGAAGCATTCAAGTGCCTCGGCTTTTTAAGACGCTGCAAGGAATACTTCACTCCATCTGAACTTCTCAATATTTACAAGACATATCGGGTCCGCCATCTAACGTTTTTTTTTTTCAACACTTAGCCCATGTCTGATTTGTCAGATAATTAGTTTTATTCTTCCGCTGTACGAATATGGGAAATATTACGACATTACTTTGAAAATCATGGTAATGTTGCAGAATGAAAAACGAAAAAAAATCATCTTTTCAGATGAAGCTCATATTGATCTTGGCGGGTATGTAAACAAGCAAAATTGTCGCATTTGAGGCACAGAAAACCCGCACGCATACATTGAAAAGCCGATACACCCAAGACGAGTCACTGTTTGGTTTCAACAGGACGGCGCTACGTGCCACACAGCCGAAGCTACACTCGATGTTTTGCGCCCTGTTTGGCCACCTCGGAGCTGCGATTTGACACCGTTGGACTATTATTTGTGGGGGTGCCGTCAAAGATAAGTGTTACGCCAACAAGCCAGAGACAATTGACGCTTTAAAGGACAATATTCGTGAAGCCATTGGTGAAATACAGCTGCATAAATATGCTTAAAATAAGTAGAATCAATATTCTCGGCTTTTTTTAAAATCGACTCTAATTGTTGGAAGTTACTCAGAACATTTCATCAGGTCGATTGTTTCGCGACTATACTACCTTGATCAAAAAGTTTCCGAAATAACCCCCGTGTAGCGATCCCATCGTTCCGATTTGATTTTTTTTTTGTTAGGTTGGTACATCTGTTATTTATATTCCCGCTAAACCAATGCAAAAGCCACTGCATTCACCTGATTTGGCTCCCTGTGAGTTCATTCTGTTAAATCGAGCTAAAAAAGCCATTACGGTGAACGCGTTTCAGCAGCCGTTTCTAAAACTTTAAAAAATCGCCAACTCACTTATAAATAGATTTACTCTTGGCTACGTAGCTTTTGCAAATGTCAGATTATGACGCTAAAATTTAGCGGGAATATCAACAACAGATGTACCAACCTGTACCAACGGGGGGTTATTCCGGAATCATTTTGATCAAGGTAGTATTTCGCCTTTTAAGCTTAATCTTCAAAAGGCTGTATTATTATGATCTGCTACAGCTAAAGTAGGATAAAAAGTAAGCGAAAAAGAAGTTCATTGCAAAAAATTTTATATGCAGTACACTCGGGATAACGTCAACTAATTAAAACTACGGGTGTTGATGTTTATCAGATTGTTAACGTTTATAAATATAGAAATTTAGTATAAAAAACATATTGGCAGTGTAGTTTAAAGCATTTTTATTGCTTACAAACTAAACCAAACAAAAATAAATCTATAGAAACAAATAATCAACTGAACAGAACATTTCTATTATAGTTATACGGGGAATCCCCAAATTCGGAACTAATTTCGTAAAATAAATAAATGTATATACGCACATATGTACATACGTATGCGTTTTAAGAGTTACTGAAGCTAAAATTTTGTGTTATTTAGAGTTGATGCTTTAGAGCTTTATGGTTTGGTAACGTTTTAGAGTCGACAATGTTAGAAAAAATGGGTTGATGTTTTGGAATGTTGACGAAAATAAGTGTTGCCGTTATGCCGAGTGGACTGAATTCGCCTGATGAGATGCAATCTATAACAATTATACACATAAGTTGATAGACAGGAATAATATCCTTCTCAACACTCATGAAGCCTCTTTTATCACGGACATCCGAGTTGTAGTTAAGAGTTAGACAGTTTGGATTTATTGCCTATTTCCTGCTAAGACGCTTAGGACTATGAAAATTTGCACACAAAATCTAAAAGCCGTTTTTAAGATAGAAATCATTATGCAAAAGTCTCAATTATTGCTGATACTTCTCCACCTTTTCAGTCATCGGACTACTTAAGCAAAGGCAGCCCATTATGCCCAGGCTAGTTATATACAAGGTGTGAGGTGTGCATTTCAATTGCAGTTTTATTAGAAACAATTCTCCTTGAATACATTTTTTGTAAAAATATCGAAAGATGTTTAGAATCTTGTCCTAATCATGGGCATTAAATAAAAGAAACAAGCCTGTTCCATACTATGATCATAACAAGTCCTTATCCATCAAAGCTTAATCGGGATAAATATTAACATAATCCAGTGTAAACGATTGAAATTAATTTATTATCTACAAAAAGTAGATCTCAAAAGAAACCTTTTTCTCATTATTGACTTCAAATTTGTGATTTCCCATTTCATATAAATATACATTTGTATGTATATATTACATATGTACGAGTATGTATATATGAATCAAAAGTATTTTATTTTTCAGCAAATGCGAAATTGGAATTAAATAGTAAAATTACACTGAAATTGACATGGCAACAAAAATAGCTTTAAAAATTGAAATTAAAAAAAACTAAAGTAAAATGAAGTCTGTGGGGGATTTCATTGATGCTTTTTATTTGAAATATTTAAATAAAATAAAAATAATAATGATTACAGTGCGTTTAAAAAGTTATTCAAAGTTTAAAATTAAACAATTTCCATCATATTGCAAATAACTTACTATCAATCATCAAGAAATACATATAAATTTCACTGAAATGTATGACGTACACCAAATACTTTATAAAATTTCCATTGTTTACCTGATGTAAAGAATACTATAGAATATATACTTACATACATACATGTATGTTTTAACCATTTCCCCTTAAAGTTATTAAAGATGTTATAGAAAAGAGAACGTTTTAAAATTATATTCAAGTAAAGGACGTCACAAATTAACATAAGATTTGAATTTGTCACCATTTGTGCAGTAAAGTGTTGACAACCGCAAAAATGGAGCGTAACACGATAGACGTGTAACACATGGAGACGTGTTTTCATTATTGAACAATATTTTAAAAATAATGAAAGCTTGGCGGCCTCAATTCAAAATGTCACAAAATATAGTTGAAATAGTGTTGTGAAGGGATTAATTGGAAAATTCAGGGAGACTGGATCTGTTGGAGACGCCAAGCAAGCTATTAAAATGTCAATATCAAAGCCGTACGTGAGCGTGTCCGCTGGAGACACCAAACACACTGATCGTTCAAAAAACAAGCCGTTCAAATTGTCAATATCGAAGCAGTGCGTGAAAGTGTCGGTGATAATTCAGGAACCTCAATCCGGTGTCGTAGACAAGAATTGCAAATTTCAAGAAGTTCTCTACAACTGAACCCTAATGACCAGGCACAGCGAAGAGTTCGTTGAATGGATTGTTGAACATCAAGAAACGGATGCTAATTTTTCGAGCAAAATCATCTTAAGCGATGAAACATATTTTCAGCTTGATGGCCTTGTTAATCGCCGAAAATGTCGCCACATGTGATTGTCGAAAAAACAAATACATCCACAACTTGTCACTGTTTGGTGTGAATTATGGGCTGGAGGCATAATTGGAGCATAATATTTTGAAATTGAGGCTGGTTAAACAGCGACTGTTATTGGTGCTCGTTATCGCCACATGATAACACAGTTCTTTCTATCGAAATTGGATGACATTGATGTGGCCAATATGTGGTTTCAACAAGACAGTGACACATGCCATACAGCCCGTGAGACATTTTCCAGTCGTGTACTCTCTCGTTTTGGTGATCAGAATTGGTCTCCTTGTTCGTCTGATTTAACACCATTAGATTTATTTTTATGGATTTATTTAAAATCCCAAGTCTATGTCAAAAAGACCAGAACCAACCGTGCATTTACCTTATTTTGGTTATTTTACACCAAATTGTGTTTTATAATCCACGATTGTGGAAGTAATGTTAACATAACAGTCTCTGCGAACTTAACAGAGAAATTTCATATTCGTGTTTATCTTTACACATATTCTGTTAACTTACACAAGTTTTTGTTCATATTTAACTTCACACACATATTTCTTGTTGCCGTGTAAACAATGTAAATATTAGTTTGCAGTCTTTCAACCCACTTGTAATAAATCCTACGCATTGCCTTTTGCTTGTGCATCTATTTTTAAAAAAATTCTTTGTATTTTTAGCACTCTCGCTACTATATTCTGTGAATGTTCTGCAATCAGTAATTTTTTATTCTAAAAATAGCTTACAATGCTATTAACAAAAAGCGAAGGCTGGCCTTAAAAAGCCCATGTCATGTATCCCACACGCATTTACATAATTTTATTCTTTTGTTTTATATTCGTTGGCAATAGGAAATGAGCTTAAAGGAAACAATTATTACTCATGTAACCTATTACTCATTGGAAATATGTTATTTGCAGAAATTTCTTTGCATTATAAGTTTCTGTTCCTAATTTACTTGATTTTTACTCAAAGTAAAATTATCAAATTTCTAATTGTTTGACTGGAGTAGTTATGAAAGTATTAATATATTTTATAAAAAAAAAGTCTCAAAAAGACCAAAAATTTTGTCCAGTATCTCATTTTTTAAAATTTTTGAATTGGAAATGGTTGCAAGGTTACAAATCTGGAGTGTATGTTGGCTGCAATAGCAGTTCGTTAGCTAATTTTTCGACATGCATTGCCTTAATATAACGCTGTATCGTATGGTAAGGAGCGACGTGTACACATGCGCTTTTTTTCTTCTGAGTTCAGCACTCAGTGGATGAGTCCTACTCATGAAGTGCATTGTGCTGGTACTAGGAAAAAGTTTATAGGAAGGAGAATAGAGGGAGTAGTGTTTATGTACGTTTGATTTGAATTAATTTAAGTCATAAGACAGACGAACGGTGCGGCAAAAAGCGAATTCTCTCACAATCAATTACAAAGGGATGCGCTCTACGAGAGAAACGAGTACTATATGAAAATATATTTTGTTTTTTAACACACAGGCGTGGTGGTGTGCTGTCATCTGTGTCAATGGATAATGTGGATATTGAGGAATCAGATGGTCTTGATGTTCTGGGCATGATAATTCACTGTGACGTTCGTTGGAATGATCACATATTCAAGTGTCGAAAGAAGCATTCAAGTGTCTTCGTTTTTTGAGATGGTGCAAGAAATACTTCACTCCATCTAATCTCCGTAATATTTACAAGACCTATATCCGACCCAAAATGGAATGTAAAGAAGTCTATTTTGGAGCTTCTCGACCGCGTACAGGAGAGGGGGAAGATGCTCATCAATGACGGTAGGGTAGCCAACTCTATCGATTCATTGGAACACCGTCGCAATGTGGCGTGTGTTTCATTGTTCTATCGGTACTATAACGGAATGTGTTCTAACGAAATTAAGGAATTAATTTTCAAAAATCATATATTTTTACGTAGTACTTTCGTAGTATTTCTCGTAGAGCGCATCCCTTTGTAGTTGATTGTCCAGTAAATCGCACAACGCACTGTTCGGTTGTGGAATAATCTTCCAGCGAAAGTTTTTCCTGCCACTTACAACAGGAGTAAATTTAAATCTAATGTCCATAAACACTACTCCCTCTGTCCTCCTTCCAATAATCTATTTTCCTAGTACCAGCACAATGCACTGCATGAGTAGGGGCCATCCCCTGGGTGCTGGTCTTATAAAAAAAATAATAAAAAATATGTGATTAGTACCGATAGAACAACGAGACACACGGCCCATTGCGTCGATGATCCAACGAATCGAGTTAAATAGAGTTGTCTACCCTACCGTCATTAATGAGTACCTTCGTCCTCTACTGGACGCGGTCGAAAAGTTTCAAATAGACTTCGAAACACCGGCCCATACATGAAAGTTGTATTCCATTTTGGGTCGGATATATTAAGGAGATCAGATGGAGTGATATATTTCTTGCACCGTCTTAAAGAACATGTGGTTGTTCCAGCAAACGTTACAATGAATTCTCATGCACAGAAAATCAAAAGCATCTGATTCCTAAATGACTACATTACCTATAGACACAACATGATGACAACACACCACCACGTCTCTGTGTTTAAAAACAACATTGGGTCTTGTGTCCATTAAAATGGACCCCGTTTACACGACACCATTCGAAGGTTTTCACCAGGTTGCTTGTTGCTTAAACAGTCTCGGCTAATGATCAAAAGAATATGGATGACAAATGTCATTGTCATCTGCAAAAGAGTAAATAGGAGTCGAAGTAATATGAAGAAAGTCGTTAAGTAATATTATAAATAGAGTGGGAGAAAGAACAGATTGCCTTCATAGAACGCTGTATTGTATGGTGGTGACCTCAGGAGAAAAAGCGGCAGAGAACGCTACTCGAAAGGGTGCCAGATATGCACCTCTAGGCATATCGAGTGCCCACAGAAGCAGGCTCAGTTGGATATGATTTTGAATTTGGTTCTGGTTCCTTTGAAGCTGTTAGTGAAAATGCTGGGGGAGTGGAATATCCTAAAGAGAAATATCCAGGATAAGGGAAGGATAGAAAGATATATAGAGGACGCTGGGTGCGGGTTTAACAAACTCTATGATTACAGTATGCGATTTCGACAGATTGCCCTCGGTGGTATATCCTGATAGGGAGCAGAGCGGCAGGATGGCCGAGCGATTTTTAAAGACGGCTCGAAGACGACGGTGAGTATCGGTGCGGGGTTCTATGTTGGATGGCGTTTTAGGGCTATCTTACATCCGAATGGATGCAGTATCTTCCAGGACGAAGTATTTGCGGTTGTAAGGGCAGCATAGTTAATCTCTGAATATATGATAGCGGGAGACAGTGTGGTTATGTGCATATGTGGACAATCAGGCGACTTTAAGGGCACTGAATAGGTCACACATACGCTCAGAGTTGGTAGCGTGCTGTAGAAAGGCTTTCCCGCTTGTCCTAGATAGGAACAGGATTAGATTGTGGTAACTTGCGGGGCGCAGCGATACGGATTTAACGGACGAGTCTGTAAGATATCCAATGGGTTTCTTATGCAACTCGATTGACCTATGAATGCGTCGGTAAATGGTTGGATCATGGAGGAACCGGCGTTTTTATAGAATCTCAAGACTGCAATGGCTCAGTCTGGAGATGAAGTTTCTTTTAGATTTCTAGTAGATTTTCTGACTCGGCATTATGCGTTGAGAGTAAGAATCAGACTGTGTGACATGGTGACACTCCTGACTTCTGCAGGATTTGTGGCGAGGAGCGGAAGCCGGAGCCGGTTGAAGACATCCTATGCCTTTGTCAATGTCATCGGAGACTCAGGCTCAATAGTGTGGCCGCAGTGTAGTTGCCTGAATGGATTTTTGTTGGTAGTTGAGTGGTCTCCCGATGTAGGGGCTTTTTGAGGTTCTTCTTACCCTTTTCTTCCTTACTTCTGATTTTTTGTCTTCTTCCTTCTTGCGAGATTATTCGTCCCATTTCTTTCTATATTTCTTTCTCTTATCACTCTACTGAGGATATATACAGTGGACCCTTCTTGGTCTCGTGGTGGGCGTGCGTGACACTACCTTCACGGCCGAAGCTAGCCTAACTTTTTAATAAGCGCCTTTTGGGTGCAAAACATTTGGTTTTGCTAGAAACTCTATGCCGAAAAACTGTGTTGAAGTGAACAACTGGTGGCGCTTGAGATTGAATGTGAGCAAAATCGTTACCCTGTGTGAAGTTTTTATATTAAAACTTGTAAGTCAAATGTGTTTATAGCACTGCGAATATGTTTATAGACTCAGTTATCTTATGCAATTTTAATCGGCAATAAAATTTATTTCTATTAATTTTGTTGAATAGTGCTGCCGTGATGTGATCTCTTTTAGCCGTCCTAAAAGTATAGCGTTGGATAGAAGGAACTTAGAAGTCTCAGTAAACTGAATATGATCTTTCCTAATGCCATCGCTTTCACTTTGCTTCAGCATATTTTAAAAGCAGTTAGTGCAGCGTGTATAAGTTGAACTTCTTTTCCGCTTGCCATATGGGTTCTTGTACGGAGGATTAAGGACCAAAGAGTAAAGGGGGTGGCGTGGTGTAGTGGCTCGAGCGCACGCATAATAATACAGACGACCCAGATTCGAGCCCCAGTATAGGACATGACGAAGAAAAATTTAATTTTGGGATTCGAATGTGTAATAAAAAGGCTTCAACTCTTTCCTCCAGACAACCCTATCTAAAAAAATAAAGAAGAAGCACCCTGAACTTTCCGCATACCTCTGGCGGTGATGACAAACATCGGACGAATGATCAGGAAAACGCGCCACCTACCGGAAAAACACTATAATGTTAAAGTAAAGATCAATACCAATTAGCAAGGATCTTCACCACTAAGCAAAATCATATGGAGGAAGCTACAGTGGAGTAATCATCTACTTAGCTTGAAAAATCAAATGAAATAAAGCAATGGATGCTTTGTGGAAAGGCAATATAGAGGAATGACGGAGAAAAAAAAATATGGGTTCTACTCTGTGTTATTATATGGTCTTCTAAGGATGCGTGCAATCTAGTGTTATTTACTTTTTTATTTCGGTGGCTATAGGCTGCTGATTAAAGTGCCACATAGCCTGCTATTGTACATAACTCTTGGCCAGAAGCTTGGAAATTCTTTAGGTCTTGACATTTTTGAAAGCGCTTGCCAATGTTATTGCTTCACCCGACATTTTTTTCTCCGTCACTTCTGTACGGAGCGAATTGGCTTTCTACAAACCATCCATTAATTCTTTTTCAGTTTCAGTAATGAAGTTGATTTTACAAGTTAAGTAGATGATTAATCCATTGTAGCTTCCCTCCATGTGATGGTGAAGTGGTAAAGATTCTTGCTAAGTGAGGGTAGTGATCTTTACTTAGCATTGTAGTTTTTTCCAAATTAGCAAAACTAATTGACATCGTTTATTTAAATATTATTGATGCTTAAGAACTGTTTTTTTTGTCGTATAAACCGAAAGTGTATCAAGTTAATTTGTTACATTTTTAAGCCTTTAATCATGCAACAATAGTACTTTAAAAGAATTCAAATTAGACTCAATGTAAGTACATAGTAGCGGCCGAATCTTTAAAGAATAGTGTCATGGCCCTTAAGAAATTGAACAACAAATAAAAAGTTTGAATTTCCATAAAAAAACATAAAAAACGAAAATGAAAATTGAAAAGTACTTTAATGACATCAAAAGTTACTTGCAACTCATTATAAAAACACATCTTTTAATGATGAATTTCAATGCAACAAAATGCTCGTATGGGAGGATGTCGTACACTGTGCTATACTAACAGACATATTTAAATTTCCATTTATATAGCCAATGACACTTTGTCATCTAATGATTGTCATCCGTTAATTTAAAATTATGTCATTTTGTTGCACTCACTCACACATTCTCTTACATTGTATGTATGTATGTATGTATGTAAGTATGTTGATATACATACGAGTACTTATGCAATTTTAATATATGCCACATATGCAAGTGTATGTATGAGTAAATGTGTGGGTTCTATTGTAATGAATGAATGAATGAATTGCATGTGAGGGTTATAAACCTTTATTGTATTTTTTTTCATTTATTTATTTCCGTTTTCCACTATTTTTTTATTTTATTTTTTTTTCATTCATTTCGTTTTGTTTCGAGCATAAATTTTTTCTATTGTCTTCATATTCACTTTGATGTTTCTCGTATTTTAATGGTGCCGTTGCATTTTGTTAATGTGGCTGCTATTGCAGTTGCAATTATTGTTGTTATTATTGTATTTTTTCTTCTTCTATTTTTATGTTGCATACTCTGACCTGCAATAATTAACACAGTTTTATAAAAAATTAAAAAAAACAAAAATATAAATTAAAAAAAAACTAAAATTATGTTAAAAAGTATAGAACGACAGTCTAGTCTGTAAGGTAAGGGAAGTATAGCCCAGTGACATAATGTAAAAAATCAATAACAGTATATAAAAATTCGAATATTTTAAGAGTTTTTAAAACTACCGGCTGAAGGGTCATTAAATTTTTTTTTACTAAAGTTACAATATGTTTTTTTAGAGGTTCAAAACTTTAAGTTGGCAACACTGTTTTATTTGACAACCAATTTAACAGCTGATAGTTGCTTTTTGTTAAGTTTGATTTGATATTTCATTATGGATAGACTTATACCAGAGCGACGTTTACAAATTGTTGATATTTTTGAATTGAATTTCCATTTCAAATTTTGTTCTCCGACGAAGCCCCTTTTTGATTGAAAGTGTACAGAAATAATAATAATTGACACATTTGGAGTGAGGATAATACACAAGCTTTTGTCAAAACATGATTACATCCACGGAAAAGTACTGTTTGGTGAGCTTTATAGGCTGCAGAATCATTGGTTTATATATCTTCAAAAACGATGATGGTCAGAATGTTACTGTCAATGGTAAACGGTATAGGGACATGATTAGAAATTTTTTCGTACCTCAATTAGCTGGCATGAATCTTGCTGACATGTGGTGCTAACAGGACTGAGTCCCACGCCACACAGCGCGCGCTACAACTGATTTACACAAAGAAACTAATTTCACGTAATGGTGCAGGTGTACCGGTATGAAATGAGCGTTTTTTTAGCAAATTTTTTGTGGGAAAGTAAAACGCATTTTACTCAAAGTATTGGTCATTGCTGGTTACACATTTTTGCCATCATTCAGGCAATTTGTGGATTTCACGCCGATAAAACTGTTCATCTTTTGAAGCAAACCAATTGGTCACCCAATTTTCAACTTCCTTGTAGAAATTGAAGAGCTGCTCAGCCAATGTGTGTCCCATAGATGAAAGCAAATAGCAGTAGGCAATGTTGCAATGTTATGTTGAAAAATTAACTTGCTGTGGCTTGTGTTCGAATCTGGGTTTCACCAGGTTTTAGGAGCTCGTGGTACACCAGACACACAGCATTGTGTTCTTGCCGAATTGATCTGGTTTTGCAGCCGATGTTAATAGTTGTACCGAATTAACCCATGATTTTTTTCGTTCAGAGCTTGATCACTATATGCCTCGACAACCATTCAATGCTCCTCTGCAGCACTTTTCTTCAAATGTAAACAAATGGTTAATGCAAATGGTTCCGCAAATCATCATATTCTGGTACAAAATTTTCCAGCCTTAACACGATGAAAAAATATGTTCACTAAGATTTATCTTGACGCTCACTTCATACTGGTACACCTGGATATTGAAGCTTGTACAGTGATTGTGGTGGCCAGGTTGCATTCAAGTCCCTTAAGGCCCTCGACGTCTATGTTCGTTTTTGAATGCCGGAAGTTTCTCCAGGAAAATAGGATCATTCGAAAAAAACTCTTATATGGATTTGAGGGTGGTGTGGTATAGTGGTTAGAGCGCAAGCAATGCAACACAAGCAGACTATGTTCGGACCTCAATAAAGCACATGACGAGTGTTTGATAAAGAGACTTCAAACTCCCTTCGGACAAATCCATCTAAAGAAACTTCACTGATCTTTCAGCTTACCTCTGGCGATGTTTACAAACATCAGACGAATGATCAGGAGAAAAACGCCACCTACTGGACAGAAATTTCAATGCTAAGTAAGGATCACAACCATCACTTAGCAAGGTTGTGTGGCCGAAACGGCATGTGGCACGTGTTTGTATTTATTTATTCTGGTGCCACGGGAATCGGGAGATCCAGGGACTCCGATCTCTGCCAAATTGTTGGGTAGGCCCCCTCGTGGGACCTTCGTGGTGGCTGTGGTTTAAACATAAAGTGCAGGCAGAGCGCGAGCTTGGTGTGGTGTTGCATCTCTTCAACCGGGTGCTGCGACCCATATCACGGCAGGAGTTTAGATAGTCTCCGACCCCTCGCCTTCGAATTGGTACTCACTTTTGATATACACTTGTGGATATCATATGTCGGGGCATTGGTGGAAGCATTGTATTCACTCGTGCCATGGTGGTACCGTGAGGTATGCTTCGCGGCGAAGACCTATGTACACCCAGTTGTCACCACTTACCAAGAATATTCACCACTGCAAAATCATATGGAGGCGAGATACAGTAGATAATTCATCTACTTAGCTTGAAAATCAACTTGATTAACGAAACTTAAGCAAAGCAGTGGATGCTTTGCAAAGGTTAATATGTTTTCTAGAGGGTGATGGGAAAAAATAGGTTTCATGATACAGGAATATAGTCGGAAATTGCGTTTCTGATGAATTGGCTAGAGTGGGTAAAGAGGTTGCAATTTCTAAATAGGAACTGCACATAGATGTTCCGATAGCCTCAGTTAGACTAGCTATCATCCGGTTGATGTATAAGAAAGCTCAATTTCGTCGGTCACATTAGGACACATAAGATAAGAAGAGAGTCGCATATCAATCCATCAAACTATTGTGGTTCTCACGGATCGTTGGCTCACAGGCAAGCATGCTGATGAGCTGTGGTTTCGAAAAGGAGGAGGAGACTATCTTTCTTTCGATGATTGAATGAAATTGTCTTAACATTTGCAACTTAGCTATACTTCACCATCAGTTAGTTAATACATACATACATATATTGTATTACTTGTTTTTCAAATACACAACAAAATAAGATGCAAAAAAAGAAAAGCAAAATAAAAACAATAACAATAAAGTTGCCCTGCATAAACAAATTAATTAGTACTGTAGTGTTGCAGTTCATGTGAACTGTCTGCCTGCCTTCTGTCCAATATTTATTTGTTAATTGCGTTCAATACTGTTTGCGGTCTCCTATATTCAGTTACGAATGACTATTAACCTCAGTATTACAAATATATCAACGCTTAACAACAATAATAAATAATATTTTTTTTAACACCTAAAAAATTGAATATTTTTGCAAAACTGGCATGTTTAATACAATGTCGTAATGTTAACACCTCAGACAAAATGCTGAGCAAATGAAATATTTCTCTCTCTTTAAGGCTTCGGTCACATTGGGCAAATATTTGACGAAAAAATGTAACCACTATTTTATTGAAACATTTTATGGGAACCTATCCTTGTGGGTCAAGATTTCTTAAAAAATTATTTAAAAACAAATAATAACACAAACAAATTATTAAAATTTTTAATAATTTAATTAAAAAAATAAAAAATAAATATTTTTTCGTCAAGATTTGCCAAATACGGGCGTACCTTAATAATATTTTAAAATTGAAAGAGACATAGCTAATAAGGGGTAAAGAACTTTTTCTTTCTTTTGTTTAGAAATAACCGGCCATGTTGTCTTTGAAACCCCACATTCTGGCTCGTTGTATCAGATCAGGCCAACATTCATAGCGAACCACCACAGTCTGTAGTACTACTGACTCTGAGTCATATCAAGTCACTTCACCAGCCGTATCGTTCTCTATGAGAACCTAACAAAGTCTTATGACCTCATGCAATCTATCCAAGATCAATTAGCAGTCAAAAACGACCTTAGACTTAAAAGAACATGACCAAGTTCTTTGAGAACCGACCGACTGTTCACAAATACAATCACCGGCTACCCAACTTTCCCAATTACATTCTCGATCGCTTCCACCGCCGATTATGTACTAATCGCACACACTTCCACCTGGAAACATTGCATTTGTCACTCAACTTTTATAATTACCTAAGTTTAAGTTGTCAGCACTAGACGCCAACACCTAAGCCATCCCCCGTCTATAAGACATATTCCCTTTAGACTGACAAGAATACACTCTGGCTTTTTGGAAAAAAAAAAAATCTGCATAACAAAACGGAACAACCATCAACTTCGGCTGCAAAGCCAGATCGATTTGGCAGGAAGACAATGCTGTGTGTCTGTTGGGACCAAAAAGGTGTGGTGTACCACGAGTTCCCAAACGCTCATTTCATACCAGTACACCTAGACAATTACATTACAATTAAATTACTCTTTCATCAAAAGTTTCTTTGAGTAAATCAATTATAGCACGCGCTGTGTGGAATGTGGCCCCGTTTTATTGGAACCACATGTCAGCAAGATTAATGCCATCTAATTGAAGTATGAAAAAATTCCTAATCATTACCCTATACCGTTGAATATTGAGAGTGATATTCTGGCCATCATACTTTTTGAAAACATGTGGACCAATGAATGACTTATTTTCTTACCCATACGACCAAAAATGGGCTTGATAGAAGAAAACAGTTTTGAATGGAAATTCAATATCAATATCATTTTACAAACTCGGCGAATTGGCATCGCATACGATTGTGGCTTGGCTTTAATTGCTGCACAAATTAAATCTTGAAAGATTTTAAGTCGAGATCCTTTCCTAAAATCGTACATAAATTGAAAGAATACAACCTTGGTTGCTATGAACTGCGAAGAATTGATTGATTTGGATCTTCTTCAATCCTCCTTGGTACGGCGACTACAGCTTCTTCAGTACGCACTGCTCGGCTTTTTACGGGATGCACATTATCAGTTAGAGTAAACGCGATCCGAAAACGGTTCATTGTTAATCGAATTAACTGCTCTGAAGGACGATTATAAACGAAGAGCGCCATAAGTTTAACGAAAAGAACCAATATTTTGATAAACAATTTCAATAACTTGCACGCGCTGGTATGGTGTAAGTCTATCCATAATAAAATGTTAAATCAGACTAATGCTATAAACAGATTCAAGGTTAGCGACCATCGACTACAAGATGTCAAAAATAGAATACATGTGTGCATATGAGAATAATGATTTTAACGGCAACATGGACAACAACTACATGACCACCGTTGTAGCCCGTAGTCAACTTAGGCTAATTTCTATTTTTCTTGGCGACAAGAAACAGTTTAGTGTTGTCAATACAACAAAATTCATGAAATAGGCGTTTTAGAAACGTAATTTATGAAATACATTAAAAATGCGAAAATATGTACGTGGCGCCACTAAAATGTTCTGTTTAGGTTATGTTCGATGTGTCAAATCATATGTTTATTTTGTAGCTGTAGCCGTTAAAATAATTAAGTCGCTGCTTACTTAGCTAGCTTTGTAGCCAGCGTCTTTTGTAGTCGTGTGGTTGATGGTCGGTAGCATGTGTTTATAGCATAAACAAAAAGCAACCGTTCAATCGGTTGTCAGATAAAGCAGTGTTGCCAACTTAAACTTATGAACCTCAAACAAAAAACAACCGATATTTTGATTTTTAATCAGTCAACTGTGAATT
Source organism: Wohlfahrtia magnifica (assembly GCA_023159175.1). NCBI lineage: Eukaryota > Metazoa > Arthropoda > Insecta > Diptera > Sarcophagidae > Wohlfahrtia > Wohlfahrtia magnifica. Next base: position 861,663 of record JAKWBJ010000052.1, on the reverse strand, counting down.
TCTTTCGAAATGTATTATAGAGCTTGACAAGAAACAAAAATGTGTTGTACTATACAAAACTTGACGCTCAATTAATATGGAAAGTTTAGTAAACTTCGGTCTAATATGGATCTAGTTTCAACGCTATAATATTTCTGTATTTTAGACACAATTCTTGACTTAATAAAGTTCGTTTTTTAGACGTTTAATGGCTGTGCAAAAATTAGTAAAAATCGTTTTCTGATTTTTTTTCTTATTTACAAGCGTTTCAAAAAGTTATCTCATGTTTTAATAAAACTACAATATTTCATGAACAAATTGTGAGGTTTGCATTATGTACATAATATCATAACATACCGGTTATTATTATAGTTTTTAAGTATCCGGTGATGTATTTGAGCGACATTGTCGCTACGATATTTTAATCGATGAATAATGGTCACAACATCAGTAGCAAGTCAAAATTTGCTAGAAATTGTCGTAAATGAAAAATTTTATTGATGAATCCTCGTGACAGCGATACAAACAAAGGAAGTTAATTATGTCAATTTCATTGTAATGTCACCAAACTATAGAAAGCTGAAATTTAGCGACGTTGTCTGTTATGAGTCGACTACATGCTCAAATTTAGCGACACTGTCTATCATAAGTCCACTACATGCTGAAATTTACCGACATTGTCTGTCATGAGTCGATCTACATGCTGAGCGATGCAGGATTTTGTATGCAACATTTTTTCGTAAAGGAATAAATTAAATTTAGCGATTTTGTCTGTTATGAGTTGATTACATGCTGAAATTTAGCGACATTGTCTGTTATATTTCGACTATATTACTAAAATTTTGTCATAAGTCGACTAGATGCTAAAATTTAGCGATATTGTCTGTTATGAGCTGATTACATACTGAAATTTAGCAACATTGCCTGTCATGAGTCGACTGACATGTTGAACGATGCAGGATTTTGTCTGCTACATTTCTTCGTAAACGAATAAAATACTAATGATACTTTTGTCATCTATGACAATTTGAACAGTTTAAAAAGTCAGGTGTGACACCAAAGAAAATTCATTGTCAGTCATTGATGATATACCATTGTCAGCGTTTATCACGATGACTCTTTATGGCGTACACAGATATAATACAGATATAATGTTTTTAAAAGGTAACCTTACCCTATCAAAATGTTGTAGTTATTCTTGTAAGAAATTAAAAAAAAAAAAAAATTCAATCTGTCGCAATAGATGCTTTGCCAATATGTTCCCAAGAGTAACCGAAGAAAAAAGCAATTGGCCTAAGTCCCGTCCCCGATTTGGGTATTGGTACTGTCTTCGCTTGCTTTCAACTAAAGTACCAGACATGATTATGGAGTTAACAAATGCGGCAGTAGGGTTCTTGTAAATTTCGGAAGTATATTATCACGACCAACAGCATTCGACTCAACCAGACTGAAACATAAAAAAATTTCCAACTAATAGACGGAAGGAAATTGAAAAGTATTATCACTGTTCATAGTATCAGCATAATCTACATTAGAATAATCATTACTTATGGCAATTGAAGTGAAATGAATATTCGTGAAAGCAGCATTAAGTTCTCCGGCATCTAACATCTATCTAATTGTCGCCCACTGTCCTTTCAATTTCTATTCCATGAATGAGTTTCCATATTCGTTTAGAGGTAATGCTGGAATTAAATTAATATTCGGCTTTAGCTATTCTGACATAAGTTTTAACATTTATTGTAGTTCTTCTAAATTCCATTCTAAGCTCTGTAGTTCGATATCATCTCCATCTAGAATATGCTACATCTCCTCTGTGAATGAGTTGCTTAGAGGAGAGGAAAATTAGAGTTTTGACCCGTGAGAACTTACCTTTGAACTAATTCATATAGCAGCTGAATATGGACCTGTTGTATAGTTCCGGTCCATCCACAGAAGGCATACATATAAAACATTTTATACCAATCAATACTATACAAATTCTCCTTAAGGGGGGGCTTAGACGGTGATACAAGTCGTACGACATGTAAAATTTTTGTGTAGAAGAGAGAGGATAGTATGGTGTAAACTCAATATAGAACGTACGAAATTGAGAGAAAAGTGCATAAAGTGCAACATTTTTACACTTTAAAAGGGCAAAAATTTTAGAATAGAATACAATATGCTGCCCTACTGCTGCATTGTTTTTATAAAGCAAACGAAAAAAAAACCATTTTTATACAGAATATTAAGCACCGTAAGTATGTGGTTAAATTTAAATTATTAGAACAGATCATTTTCCCACCCATTACCATATACTTTGGCCTATTGCATACATACCATAATGCTTACTTCTATCGTTTAATTAAAATTCTTTTATTTATATTTTTTATTATTAAACCATAAATAAAAATGTATTTTTCCTTTTCCAATTATTTTATTTACAGAATTGTTGACTTTCTTCTACTTGCAATACTCAGCTCTCAGCTCTCAGCTCAGCTCAGCTCAGCTCAGCTCAGCTCAGCTCAGCTCAAATGAAATTTTTCTCTACATTGAAGTGAAATGAAGCGAAATGTAAGTAAAGCGTGTATTAAATTAAATAGAAATTGCAATAAAAATAAAAAAAGAATATGAAAGCAAAGAATTGACCTAAATTTTTGTTCACTTTACATCGGGTAATTAAACACTTTAAATATGTATTTGCATTTATTTAACCCTTTACTCTGTATTGTCTGATGTTAAATGAATGAAGCGTTTGTTTAATTTTTATTTTTTTTTATAAAAGAAAACATTTTCCCACTTAAACGGAAATTAAAATAAATAAAAAAAATTTTTATTACAAATATGCCCTCATTACAGGCAGCAAATATAATACCATGTGAAAATTGGTGTAAACAATTAGGAAAATATCAAAATCGTATGTAAAAAAATAATTTATTGCTTATGCCTTAATAATTCGAAAAGGAGCAAGTTAAACTAATTTATTTACATTTGATTACTAATTCTCTACCTAGAGATTACTATTTACACGAAGGTTTTAAAAACTTTTCACAAAATATTTCATTAAAAGAAAAACAATAGGAAATTGTCGTTGCTTACGAGTGTGTAATTAATTGTTTTTCTCGGGTAAATAATGTAAAATATATTTTAAGAGTTTATTTTTTGTCGTAGATAAGTAATAACTTTTGGAACACCGTGCTCATTAGACGTAATCAAATTGGCTTTGCCTTATATGTGGACATCAACATCGTCTTGTGACAAAAGATCACATTTACTTTTATATGACCCTATATCGTATTATAGGGTAGTTAGTTAGTTAGTTAGTTACAACGGGTAGCCAGACACTGTTCTAGTGTCCAATACTGATCCCACTGTGATGCCCATAGAAGATGCAACCAGGCCTACATATCCGCATCATGGTACGAAACGAATAAATCAGACACTTGCACACAGGAAGAAAGCCCGCTAATATTTACATCTGATAGATCCGATGTGGCATGCAGAAACGGACTGCCAAGGAAAGCAGTCCTAATATTCAAAAGATTCGGACACTGACAACTCCAACAGTAATCATTGAGCGGTTGACCCAGTCTCCTAGCGTGTGCATCAGCTACCCAGTGCCATGTGAGAACAGCTACCAACCTCAAGATAGACTCCAAGAGAGGTCGATTGTCTCAATACAGAGCACGTGGGTTCATTCTTACATCGTATCTGTGCCCTGTCAAGCATGTATCGCAAAACCAGAAGCTTACAAGAGGGAAATGGCATTCCAATCCGAAAGTAAATCTCCTCATTTGCAAGGAGAGAGCCTTCTCTCGCCAATTCGTCCTCCACACAATTCCCCCTGGTGTCAGAGTGACCCCTTACTCAGATAATCTTTAGGTCTGAATCTCTCGCCATCTCGTTAGAGGCGCCCAGCATTCATATATCAGTCGCGATGTCAAGTAGACACCTGACTGTCCATACAAATCCGGATATCAACGTCAAATACATATATAAAGGCACTGCGACATTGTCTCGAGAAATTTACCCGACACAGTCACAGCAACGTCAACCGCATATATTACAGCCTGGAATCTTATAGAATAAAGCTTGGCGGGCAAAGTATTAACGGTCAAATTCCACAGGAGTGAGGATAAACCTCCCCACCCTATAGACTGTGGCAGACCAAATAGTGGAGACAGTGTCTCCTATGTATTTAATCACAGACCAAAGAACACTCAGTTTATCCAGAAATGCCCCTAGTGAATATTTCCTATGCTAGAAGGCATTTTCAATATACCCCACCAGCGAGGGAAGCACAGTCTTAACAGATTTGCCTCTCGTGTAGGCATGTTGGGACGCAGTTAATAGATCAGATTCTATCGTGCTGCAAAAATGCAGGTCGAACCAACTTTCTAAAGTATTAACGGTCAAATTCCATAGGAGTGAGGATAAACCCCGCCACCCTATAGACTATGGCAGGCCAAATAGTGGAGACAGCGGAGACCACAGACCAAAGAACACTCAGTTTATCCAGAAATGCCCCTAGTGAATATTCCCTATGCTAGAAGGCATTTTCAATATACCCCACCAGCGAGGAAAGCACAGTCTCAACAGATTTTCCTCTCGTGTAGGCATGTTGGGACGCAATTAATAGATCAGATTCTATCGTGCTGCAAAAATGCAGGTCGAACAAACTTTCCAAGGTCTTCAAAAGAAAAGAAGACAGGCTGATGGTTCTGAAGTCCCTTGGCCCAGTGTGGGAGGTTTTTTTCTCTTCGAAATAAAAGCCACCCTACATACGTCCTAGGCTCAGGTATATAAGACTAAATATGCCTTATAAACAGCCATCAGCCAGAGAATTGCAAGAATATTGCATTTTTCTGAAGATTAGCAGGAATAATACCATCCGGGCCCGGGGATTTATATGAAGCATAGATACTCAACGCCTATCTCAGCGTGAAACATATAATATGCTTTCATTTCTCATTTATAAAATCAGCCAATTAAAGTGAATATTTGTTAAACTGAATTTTCAGGAGGCGTAAAGAAAGCTGAAATTTAGCGACATTGTCTGGTATGCGTCGACTGAATACTGAATTTTGGCGACATTATCTATTATGAGTCAACATTTGCCACCGGGCTTTGTTGTTTTTCTCTAAGTGTATACTATATTATTCATATATATTTTTTTGGGTTGCGGTCAATATTTTTTGAAACCATAGTACCATCACTACTGACACCATTTCACAAATCTACCCTTAATATTCAACATAACCAATGTTATGGCTTAAAAAGCCATAACATTTGTTGGACAGAAAACAATTGTTCAACAACTCTGACGGTTAAATGTGCAATTCAATTACTTACAACATGTAAACATAACGAATCAAGATTGTTTAGTCGAGTCAATAAAAACTTAAACCATTTTATCTTTTGATAGGATCACTGCTAAAAGGAAACTAATAAACGAAAGAAAAAAAAAACTGACTTTTTCCACTCGCCTACGTTATTTTAAGATGTCGACAGCAAAAAAAAAAGAAAAAATTCAGAAAATATTACAATCAGATAGTATCACATTCGACAATAACAACAATACTCGTATGATCTTGTCATGACATCCTTTTCCGTTCTCAATTCTCTTTTTCTTTTCTTATTTTCGTTTGTACTCCTTTTAACTTTTCAAGACAAAATTTAGTTTTGACTTTTTAACTGCCAAGCAGTCTTAAGTTTGACACAAACACCAAGTACATGTCAATTGACGACTACGCATATTTTATCCAACGACAACAAAAACAAGCAAATTCTTGTATTTTCTCTTTTTTTTCTTTCTTTTTGTACCGCTTTAATAACTGCCATCTTTCGTTAAGTACAGTTATTAAATGAACAAGTACATATACATACGTACTACGCGACTATAGACGTTGAACACCATGTAACAAATGGCGTAAAGAAAAGTAAACGCGTGTAGAGCAAAAGCAACAAAAAGATCGTTTGTCTGCATTTTAGTCGGTCAATAACGGGAATAAGTAATTTTAATGAGAAAAGAAAGAAGAAGAAGTAGAAGCAGACACCAACAACAAAAACCTCTACTTACACCACTCACTACAAGCGCAACGAAAAAAAATTTATTATTCACGAGTGCGACGCGACACTTTTCAAATATAAAAGATGGTCTGTTTTCTGTTTCTTTAAGACATTTTTGTCTGCACAAAGAAGAAAAAAAAAACGTCAGACAATCCATGTAGTATGTGAAATGTTTCTGTTTACATACAGTGGCTAAACAAAGTAGACGTCCAGTAAGAGAATTTTGTATTAGGAAAACGTCTAAAGAATATTTTAACTTTAAAAGAGCGTTTTATTACGCACAAACACATTTTCCTCAAACCGATTACATTAAATCCAAGGGGTTTTTAAATTTTTTATTTCTACAAAAGCGGAATTTCGTCTCAAGGAATACCTTTTCACTAAATTCAAAGTTTCTTACAACCTATCAAGTAACATTTTTTAAGGGATTACCAAGCATTTTGATTTTATAGGTACAGCCTCACTGTGTCTTTCCACAGTATTCATGGACTTTCTTTTAAGCTTTTCGTGTGGTATTAATTACACTGTTTAGTGCCGCTGTGGTATGGTAGGTAAGACACCCGCCTACCAACCAGAAGGTCGTCGGTTCAGTACCAGGCCAGACCATCTTAAAAAAGAAAAAAGTTTTTCGACAGCGGTATTACCTCAGAACATTAGCTAGTAACTGGTTATGAGTATAAATATTATCGAAAAACTCTCTGCAGTTCATTGACTGAGAGAAGTCCTCACGTTCCATCATGGAATGTTATGGGAATTAATATGATTACACTGTTCAACAAAAAAAACTTGCAAGTATTTTTCTGCTAGACACTGTCGAGTAGAAGATGGATCTGTTGTTTGAATTTTTGAAACACCTTCAAAATCTCGAGTTATGGATAAAACCCGATTTTTCGGACCTTCGTGCACTTGTAAGCCAATAACTTTGCTAATTATTACCCGATTTGTATGATAACGATTCCATGAGTTGTTTTACTAAAAAATTTTATAATTCCGTCTATTTCCAATGGATTTTTAAGTCTTAGGTCTCATTTTATTCATGACTTAATATCTCTATTAAATTCATAAATAGTAGTGTTCCTGTATAAAATAATGCGAAAAGACTCAACTAAACTTGAAAAATATAGAAAAAATTGGGCGAAAAATAGGTTTTCTTGAGAAATATATCCGGATTTTTTAAGGTTACTGAAACGATACATATAAATATAAATATAATTCACATAACATTCCATGAAGGAATACGGGGACTTCTCTCAGTAAATGAGCTGCACCCGATTCTATTTGTAGACCCATTGAAAGAGATCTACAGTTTAACGTCGGCTCCGAACGGCAAAAGCATTTAGTAGTAATACTCATAACCAGTTACTAGTTAATGTTATGAGGTGATATCGCTGTTGAAAAACTTTTTTTTTTCAGATGGACCTCCTGGTTGATAAGGTGTCTTACCTACCATACCAAAGGTCTGTTCCTTTTCTTGCCAAATCCGAAAAGAAATTTAATATCGGTTGATATCTTCTTATACGCGCGTGAAGGTCCGAAAAACCGGTTTTTTACCCATAACTCTAGGTTGTGAAGTTTCGAAAGTTCCAAAAATAAATCTTTGTTCTCCACGTTATCTATCAGTAAAGTAGTATTATTTCCTAGGTATTTCAACTTAGTTGTTTGTGTTGCACTTACGCCTTTGCTGTTTTTGATGTAGTCTTCAAGTAGATGGTCACAAAAAATATTTATCGTAAGATCTCTTTAAAATTAATAAATTTCTTCAATATTTTCTGGCGTGATTGTCTCCTTTGATCCTCGTTTCGGATTCGACCACAGTGAAACTTAGAGAACCTTTTTTTTAATAAAAAATAAAGTTTAACCTTTATGTCAACAGTCAAAAAATTTCATTAAATGGTAGATATTTTAAAATCATCATGTCTCTGGTCTAAGATGTCTAATTCCACTCAAATATTGGAATATGTTGTTGTATATTTTCGTACACATATCATGGAAATTGTGATCGATACGATTGAAATTAAATCTTCTAAAATATAGCGTAAAACATAACATGACATATAATTTAATCTGGACATGAAATTCATTTTCTTCGATTTTCGATCAAAATTAACGAGGTTATCGACGGTTGACAAACTATTGGTAATGGTATCAGTTTCCTAACAGAGAAAAGACACTAAATTTGGGGAAAATGATCTTTATTTCTAAACATAATTACCTTTTAAATCGATACACTTTTTCCAGCGATATTTGGTAGCTGCAATAACCCATTTATAGTAAGAACAGTCTAGTTCTTTCCTTCGCTTCATTTGTTAGTTGTGGGCAAATCTTTTATCAACGAGTCATATTCTCAAAAGTGAAGATAAATATAAAACCGAGGAAGCTTAATTTGGCAATCGCAGTAGTGGATGTGGCCCAGTGACGTTCACAAAGAGAAACTCTCTTAAAATGAGAGTGTACACTGTGAAGAAATATGCAGGTATTTATACAAAATAGAAATGTGCTTTAATTTATAGAGATTGTTATCAAAATTTTTCAGAGTTTCAATAAACGAATTTCAGTTATGCTCCGTTGAAAGCTAACAAGCTACTGTATGGAATTTTTGTTTCACGCACATATTTTTTTTTGTTAAAATCATGGTGGCCGTTTGGCGGTATAAAAACTAAGTGTATGGATTGTGTTTATAAAAGATTCTGTAGCGTTTTTACTTTATAATTTTAAAAAATTAAACAGAAATGGACATCTCGTCTACATTACATGTCAACTATGTAATTGCACTATATGGGGCGGAGTTAACATAATGTTGTTGTACCTATCAGACAGAGTATGATGGTAAAACAAGACAATGACAAGAAAAAAAATATGACATTAGAAGAATGTGATGAAAGAATTTCTACTTACTCATTAGCTGTATAGAAGATCGGTAATTTCAATATGCAATTTCTGTGAACCGTAAATGAAATTGTTGATGTTCTAGAAAAACAAAAAACTGTAATGATGACTTCCGTAGCTGGAGTACAAAACATGTTCAGTTCAGCTGGTGTTGTTATAGCATATTCCTTCACGGTTATCAATTCTCTTGTATAAATCATTGGAAAGAACAATTTTCTATTCATTAAAAATAGAAAAAATTTCACAATCTCAAAAGCGAAACATTTAAAAATAATGTTTCAATTGTTAATATTTAGGTATCAATTAGAACTCGAATCCTCCAGTTTGGACAAAAAACGATTTTGAAATTAAAAGGTAATGTAATAAAGATTAGCGATACAGTTGCTTTTGATACATTTCAAAGAGTTTTTTGGTAGATTTTTTTCTTTTAGCAGCCCTGATTGTTAAATTCACGAAAAGAATGAGTACATACCCGTATAATATCGTTAGCGGGTTAATGTAAACGAATAGAAGGTTTAAGACTTCACTAGAACATTCGAAACTGATGGCAGACAGGTATATAAGGAACACTGCTTTGCCTACGTCAGTCAGTTATAGTTTAGCAGTGACAGTGTAAAGTCGTACTAGAAGTTGAGTATTGAGTAAATTGGTGCATTAAGTGGATATTAAATAAGCTGGAGACTGTATAGTTATAATTGTGTAAATAACCGACCGCATATAAAGTAAAATATTAAATTCGCTGCATTTACTTTATTCTATGCAATATAAAACAACGCAAACGTTTTATAGAGACGGTGTAGCCGTTGAAAATTTTAAAAGTTTCATAAAGAGGGTATTTCAGAAAAAAAGGGTATTTTAAAGTAAGATAGGGTCACAAAAAATAAAATTTATTTAAATTAAAGAAAAAACAGAAACGAGTTAATCATGTTTCTTCAACGGTTATGAATTGACACAAAACCTTGACAAAAAGCTTGCCGTGAATATAAAGATAATATTTTTGTAGATTTTCTAAACTGGGCAAACATGATGTAAAGCCCTCGTACTCCAGTAAAATGTAGCTTTATTTTTAGATACAAATTCTGTATGCAAACAATTAATATGTAGTAAGCAAAATTCGCATTTTGGTATTTGAGAGATAGCTCGTAATTTTGAAAGTGAGGTAAGTCCATTTAGTTACAAGAAAACTCGTACTCTTTTTGTCAGCACTGTAAATACTATTGGATTGTAAACTTATATTCTCCAAGACCACAAAATACTGAAAAAATACATATCTATTAATAGATACTTACCTATATTTTTAAATTTAATGGAATGTAAAACTTTAAAGATCTCGAAATAGAAAAATGGACGGGTCCCACTTTCAAAATGAACGGCTAAATTTTTTTATTACTTTACCTAACAAGACTTACGTATAAAATTATTTTTAAAAATTGATAGTTTTCATAGGTACTGTTTATAACTGCATAAAATACAGTGTTTCAATATTAATTAACAAGCATAACTTAAAACTTTAGCATACCCCATATAGTGTACCCTATTAGCTACGCTACTGTGCTATACCCACACCCTTTTTTTGCTCAAAAACTCTTAAAATGCTATCCATATGCTAAAAACAATACGAATTTTTAAATTAAAGGAAAGACAAACTAAAATATGGAATGAAGGGCTAATATGGTTAATTAATAATATCTTTCGAATACATTTTTGGCTTTTTATTTATGTTTTTTTTTGTATTTTTTATTCCTTTTATGCAATGATATCGAAACATTGTTGTTGGCTGGGTTATATAGTATGTATGTATGTATGTTTTTTCTCTTTCAATATACTTCCAATGCATTTAAATATTAAAAGTACGCATTCTTGTTTTCTTTGTTGCTGTTGGTGTTGTTGTTGCTGTTGTTGCTATTGTTGTTGTTGTTGTACAAAAAACACTTGCGCATTGAGGCATGCAACAATGCTTGTACGCCTGCCTGGACAGTTTAAGTGTAGCTGCTTTATAAATGAATGAATTGTTCCGCCGAAGATAAAAATCTATACGAAAAAAAAGTGAAATTAAATGCAAGAAAATCGAAAAATGCAAAAAAAAAAAAATAAAAAAACTTACGTTCAAATATGCAGAAGAGCAGACATGGATAAGTAAACGAATAAAATAAGTTGGTATTTAAAAAAATTTCTTGATTTTTTTCTTCAGTTTTTTGAATTCGTTCAAGCACAAGAAAAATCGAAAAGAAAAAAAAAGTTATTTTGTAAAGGCATGATACATGGCAGCATTACAATGAGGGGCGGCTGTTTTTATGGGTGCAAAAATTATATCGAGAAGCTATTTAATATTTCATATATTATGGGAACATTTAATACTGAACTGAAGCAAACCCGACATCATCCAGTGAGACTATCAACGAGTGTAGTCTTTATGGCAAAAAATCTATGAAGTGGTTAAGCCATGTTCGCATTACAATGTTTTTTCGTGACTAGCTCTCTCATTCATAATTCAAACCATAATTATGAGCCGAATTACATAATTCCCCATACAAACTTTTGAGGGCGCATCACCCAAGTTATAAGTAGTTCTGTTTTTTGTGGTCTCTAATTTCTATCAGTTATTTGTTATCACCAGCATAAAAATAAACAAAAAATATCATAAGCTAACAACCAAAATAATGGCCGCTCGCTGTACTGCTTGCATTTGAAAAATTATTATTTTGTGGGTGTTCGACAAAGTTCGGTTATAAATCTGACCAAGAATGAAACGATTTTTTCTTATATTTGAAACGCACTTTATAAACCCAATGTTTGTCTACTGATTTTTTCGTCACTTCGTCACTCCTCTACGGAGCATATTGGTTTTCCGCAAAGCATCTATTGCTTTGTTTCAGTTTTAATTAATTAAGTTGATTTACAAGCTAAGTAGATGATTAATCTACTTTAGCTCGTCTCCATATGATTGTGTAGTAGTGAATATCCTTGCTAAGTGGTGGTGGTGATCCTTACTTTGTATCGTAATTTTTATCCAGTAAATGGCGTTTTCTCCTGATTATTCGTCTGGTGTTTGCCACCATCGCCAGAGGTAAGTTGGATGGTCAGGAGGGCTTTCTTTTAGATGGATTTGTTTAAAGGGAAGTTGAAGTCTCCTTATTTATCTGAAAAGCACCATTAATTTTTTTCTCGTCATGTCCTCCGTTGGGTATTCGAACACTACACCATTATTGATACTTTTGGGTAAATACTCTTTTCCATCAGTGGGGAAATTCTGGGTTTTCTGAGTGAACAACTGATCCATTTTCGTTGTATAGACCTCTACGAAATTTAAATTTACAGCATTAAGAGAGTTCTGCAGAAGGAGCAAGATCGTGACTGTATGTCGGATGCTTAAAAACTTCTCAGCCAAGTTTTTTCGGTTTCTGTCGAGTCATCAAATGTGTACGTGTGGTCTGTTGTTGTCATGATGGAACACAAGACCATTTGTTTTGTCGTTAATTGTTGACAGTAGAGATTAGAGTCAATCGTTTGGCCAGTTTGTAGAGGCTCATAATGAAGAATTCCCATCAGAAACAGAGCATTCCCTTTCTTAATATCAATCCTGGCTTTACCACCGTCTGCAAAGCTTCGCCTTGCTTCGCTCATGATCTTTTTCGCAAATTATTCATCGCCTGTCAATCGCTTCACATATGATTCGATTTGGTTTTGGTCCATTAAATTTTTCACTATTAATTCCTTTGCCAGCCAAACATCAAGCTGTTTTGTGTATCCAGCGTCTTCAAATAGTGGATAACCGTTTCGTTCCCTAGCAATGTTCACGCTGCTTATGCGCCGGTCTTTCTCATTTATTTTTCATGATTTCATTGAGTTTTTTAGTGATTGATCGACCAGAGTGAATTGCATCAGAATTATCAGATCGAAAACGAGCAAACCATTTCGCTGCTACTTTCCTAGTTACAGCATCATCTCCATAAAATTCAAATTCACAGCCTGCGACTTATTCTTAGCTTTTCTGTAATAAAGTGTGGTTCAACCATAGTGCACGATGTTAATTGTGGGCCACACCTTAACGTCAGGTTTTTGACGTAATTAATTTGACATTTCTTCGGTTCAGTGTTTGACAAATTCAACTATGGAGAGGTACACAATTGAGCAGCGTGTTAAGATTGTTGAAGTCTTTTACGAAAATGGACGTTCAAATCAAAATGCATTTCATGCACTTCGTGACTTATTTGGCCAGCATAATCGATGTGTCCACAATCTGGAGAATCTTGAGCAAATTTCAGCAAGCCGTGTCTGTAGGAAATTTGGAAAAACCTGTGCATGCTCGCACAGTTCGTTCTTTGGAAAAGAAGAGCTGTCAACCGCGACTCGTTGTCGTGCCCAACAATTGAATATCACGAACATCACTGATGCGAATTTTGAATAAAGGATTTAAATTTATACGCCTACAATGCTCAATTGACTCAAAAGCTGAAGCCTACTGACCATTTCAAGCGTCGTAAAAACGTCGAATGGTTAATTGAACAGACGGTAGTGGATGGTGACTTTAAAAAGAAATTATCACACGATTCGTTTATAAGCAGAATTGCTGCATTTGCGCAAATTAGAAGCCATGAGTGGTTGGCGATAAGCCGTTGTATACACCAGATTTATGGGCTGGCGGCGTCATCTGGCCGTATTTCTTCGAAAATGAAGTCGGCCAAGCAGTTCCGTGATTGGTGTTCGCTATCGCGAGATGATAACGAACTTCTTGTCTCCAGAAATTATATATAGTATATAGACCTGGACAATATGTGGTTCCAACAGGATGGTCCCATTTGCCACACAGCCAACAAAAAATGGCTCTTTTGAGCGAGAAATTCAGTGGCCGTGTAATCTCAGGTCATGGCGAAGTGAATTAGCCGCCACGATCATGTGTTTGACACCGTTGGACTTCTTTCTTAGTGGATATTTAAAAGAAAAAGTATACGTCAATAAGCCAAGAACAATTCGAAAGCTAAATATGGACAGACGGAAAGGGTTATGCCACCGAAGTCGTGACGAGCATTTGACCGATATTTTGCTTCACACATAATTGTCACAGATTCTTCTATCATAACAAAAAATATTAATATAATTCTCTGAAAACATTTTGTTTTATTTACAATTAACATTGTGCGCTTTAGTTGGACCACCCTTTAGAAAAGCGAAATATGACAGTAATGTTCCGAATTTCCACTCATTTTCAAACGTAGATAACTTTTTACTGAATAATGTGATTTTAATAATGTTTTCTAATAGAGTGAAGCATAAAATGTCACCTTTCATATAAGCTACAGTGCTGCCTGATTCAATTAATAAATCTACCGACAATTTGTAACCGAATTTAACCGAGAATTCAATAATATATTTTATTTTTTCCTTATTTTTTTCTTCCACACGCAATTTATCTAATTTAACAAAAAAAAAAAAAAAAAAATAGTGCGCATTTCATACAATTTAACAGTGAACAAAAACAACAAAAAACTGTCAAAATCAATTACAAAAATGCCTTATGAACAGGCTAATTCATATAAATAATTCAAGTAATTCAAAGTCGTGTGCGAACATGAATTACTTTTAATATTATGCCTCTGGTAAAAATTTTTAGTTTTTATTAAAATGATCACCTATTTTACGCTTCTTGAGAAATTTAAAAAAAATTTTAAAAAATGCCTGACTCACTACTTTATTGATATCTTTTTCCCAAAAAAAAACTTAAAAATTTAAAATTGTTGATGTGTTCTTTAGGCAATAAAATATTATTTTTTTTTTTCTCCATCACTCCTCTAGGGACCATATTGGCTTTCACAAAGCATCTATTGCTTTGTATCAGTTTCTTAAATCAATTTGATATGTCAAGCCAAGTAGATGATTAATCCGCTGTAGCTTCCTTCATATGATTTTTTTTTGTGTGTGTAGTGGTGAAGATCCTTGCTAATTGGTGGTGACCCTTACTTTAGCATTGTAATTTTTTCCCAGTAGGTGGCGTGTTTTTCCTGATCATTCGTCTAATGTTTATCATCATCGCCAGAGGTATGCGAGAATGGTCAGGGGGGCTTTTTTTTATTTGTTTTTTAGATGGAGTTGTTTGGAGTGAAGAAGTTGAAGCCTTTTTTTATTATTAAAAATTCGAAACCACAATTAAAATTTTATCTTCGTCATGTCCTCTGCTGGGGCTCGAACCTGGGCTGTGTGTGTTGTTATGCGTGCGCTCTCACCACTACATCACGCCACCCCCAATAAAATATTATTACTGTACAAATCCTGGCTATAATATTTGAAATGCCCAATGAGATGGTCATGACCACAAACAGTTGTATCTGCAGCATAATTTCAATGAAGTGTATGTACACACACACACAATACAAATTCAGTCATTCCATTGCTAAATTTTCAATTAAACAGAACTCAAAACCACAGTTGCCATTACGATGGCTGTTATTGCAGTTCTGTTTGATCAAAACTACTAACGATTAAAATAATTTAAGGCCACATTTAAGTTGGTAAATACGTCAGTTAAACAATTGTTAGCCCCGCTTAGTTTTATTGATTATGAGAGAATTAAAAAAATAATTTCCACTTAAAAAAATCTCTTTTTCAGCTGCACTATCTTTTCGACTTTCCTGCCAATTATTACAATTTTTTCTTATTTTAATATGCACAACGAACAGCCGTGCCGGTATGATTATGTATCATCAGCTTTGTTATCGTTGTCATCATTATTACTATAATAATGACAATAATAATAATGATGATGATGATGATAAGGATGATGTTGGCATAAATCATTATAAATATTTTAAACGTTATGCTAATGACGAGAAAAATTTTCTTTTTTGAAAATCTACATTAAATATTCAATAAAATAAATGCATGAATTTGCATATGCATTTTGAGGAATTTAAATAAAGCAGTGGCATAAAAATTAAGCAGCAGCAGTATTGAAATGGTTTATTATATATCTTTTGATATATTCGATTGTTATTTTAAGTTTTTCTGTAAAGTTTAACCTAAGCTAGCCAGCGAAACGTAACGTTGTTGAGCGCCTGGTTTTGATTGCTCAATGAGTTATTGAAATAGGAGCATGAACATTCTGTCTTTAACAAAGAAATCCGTAAAATTTTTGAATATACAAGTGCATTAACAAAATGTTTTTAGGAAATATATCTTATATACTAACTAATATGTGTTTGTATGTATGTTTGTGTTTTATAGACCGCAAGACGGCTGAACCGATTTTCTTGAACTTTTTTATTTATCGGGTCCGCCATTTAACGTTTTTTTTTTTCAACTAGTGCTTATTTCGTGAATGGTAACACTTAGCTCATGTCTGATTTGACAGATTATTAGTTTTATCCTTCCGCTGAACGAATATGGTTGTGTATACGCTTGAACAACGCTGGGAAATACTGCGACATTACTTTGAAAATCATGGTAATGTTGCAGAATGTGTGCGATGTGTTCAGACTAAGCTCATTTTGCTCTTGGCGGGTATCTAAAACAAGCAAAATTGTCGCATTTGGGGCACAGAAACTCCGCACGCATACATTGAAAAGCCGATACACCCAAGACGAGTCACTGTTTGGTGCGGATTTTGGTCCAGATGCTTAATTGGGCCATTTTTCTTCGAAAATGAACAAGGAGTGGCCGTTACAGTCAATGGTGACTGTTATCGGGCCATGTTGAACGAATTTTTGTTCACAAAAATTGAAGAGGAGGATATCAGAACACTTGGTGTCAACAGGACGGCGCTACGTGCTACACAGCCCAAGCTGCACTCGATATTTGCGCCCTGTTCTTGAAGATCGCATTATCGCAGAGCTGTTGTCATTTGGCCACCTCAGAGCTGCGATTTGACACCGTTGGACTATTATTTGTGGAGCGCCGTCAAAGATAAGTGTTACTCCAACAAGTCAGAGACAATTGACGCTTTAAAGGACAACATTCGTGAAGCCATTGCTGAAATACAGCTGCACACAATCGATAATGTGCTTAAAAATTGGATCGATGAATGAAATTATTTTCCATTATTAACCGGAAGGATTGTACTTTCAAATAAAAAAAGAAATTTGAGAAAATATTCAGTAGTTTTTTTTATAGCATTTTCAAAAAAAAAAAAAAAAAAAAATTATTTGGCGGACCCTTTATTTTAAAAATTCCAATTAAGCAATTTCAAAAATCCTGACCTTCTAGCTTACCTCTAGCGATGATAACAAACATTAGACGAATGATTAGGAGAGAACATGATATACCGTGAAAAAATGGTAATGCTAAGTAAGGATCACCACCACCACTTAGAGAGGATCTTCGCCACTACAAACAATCATATATGGAGGCGAGCTTGAAAATTGAAAAAACAACTTGATTACTGAAACTGAAACAAAGTAATGGATGATTTATAGAAAGCCATCATGTTACCTAGAGGAGTGCCGGAGAAAAAAAAGTCTTCCAAAAAGTAACAGTGTAAATTTTGGTTAAATAGCTTCGTAGTCAATATAAATCATCAGTTAAAAAGTGGGCGAAATTGACAAGTGGGCGTGGTACTTCCCATACAAAGTAAATATTGATGTAAGTATATCTTGAAAACGGTTAAAGCAAAACCTTCTAAATTTGGTTTCAGTGATGTCAAAGTTAAAACAAATCATCAGGAAAAATTGAGCGAAATTGGTTAAGTGGGCGTGGTACCTCCAATACAAACTATTAAAATATTAATTTCATTATATCTTCAAAACGGTTAAAGCTAAAGTCTCAGTATTTGGTCTGAATGACTTCATAATCAATGCAAATCACCAGTCAAAAAGTGGACGGAATTGGATAAGTAGGCGTGGTACCATCCTTACCAACTATAAATATTGATTTTTGTATATCGTGAGAACGGTTAAAGGTAAAGTTTTCGTATTTGGTATCAATAACAACGTGGTGGACTTTCTGGCATATACGAGGGCGGATTGACATTGAAGCTACCCAGCGCTAGATGGCACCAAAAACACAAAAACTTGTTCTTTCTTAGAAATTGCGATCTGTCAAACGTCAGCTGTTAAAATTTTAGCCAAATTCATCGATTAGTTTATTTGTTGTAGTCGTTTGAAGTAAGCAACTTCTGTGTTTCTTGGAAAATGGAAAAAGTGCATTTCGTGCAGTAATTAAACACTATTATTCGAAAGGCAAAACGGCGAAAGAGACAAAAGAAAAGCTTGATAAACATTACGGCGAATCTGCTCCGTCAGATTATATGGTAAAATATTCGATTGCTGAATTTAAACGGGGCCGAACAAGCACTGCAACAATACCATCAACAGGAAGGCCAAAAGAGGCAGTTACTGAAGAAAATATCAAGAAAATCCTCGATATCGTTATGAATGATCGCCGGGTCAAAATACGTGAGATTGCTGCAATGGTAAACATATCATATGAACGTGTGTTCAACATTTTGCATGAACATTTGCATATGAATAAGCTATCGGCAAGATGGATGCCGCGTTTGCTCAGTGTTGAACAAAAATGAGTTCGACAGATCACTTCACAGCGGTGTTTGGATATGATAAAGCATAATCCTGCTGATTTTTGGCATAGATTAATAACTGTTGATGAAACGTGGGTCCACCACTACACAGCTGAAACCAAAAATCAATCGAAGCAATGGGTGGAAGCTGGTGGAAGTGCTCCGAAGAAGGCGAAGACAGCGAAATCGGCTGGCAAGGTTATGGCCACTGTATTTTGGGATGCACACGAAATATTGCTCATCGATTATCTTGAAAAGGGATTCACAATCACAGGAGAGTATTATCGTGCATTATTGGATCAATTGGTTGATGCAATCAAGGAAAAACGACCACATTTAAACAAGAAAAAAAGTGCTCTTTCTTCAAGACAACGCACCGGTTCACACAGCATTAGATACGATGCTAAAAATACGAGAAATCCACTTCGAATTGGTTGATCATCCACCTTATAGTCCAGATTTAGCCCCTAGTGACTTTTTCCTGTTTCCAAACTTGAAAAAATGGCTCGCAGGAAAAAGATTCATCTGAAACGAAGAAGTGATTACCGAAACTAATGCATATTGTGAGGAGTTCCCAAAATCGTATTGTTCAGATGGTATAAAAATATTGGAAAATCGTCTTACTAAGGAGACTATGTTGAGAAATGAATGGTTAAAAAAAAAATGGTTTTTTCTATTTGGGTAGCTTCAATATCAATCCGTCCTCGTACATATAAAGCTTACAAGTTCCTAAATCCTGCGACCATATCAATACTCTCCGAATAATTTTTGAGCTGTCGGCTCAATTTTGTGTTTCACATGTTTTCATCCACTCTTGCTGGTACTATCGATCTTGTTTTTCTTCCTTATCTCTTCTGCAGTTTAAACTCTAGTGCAAACGATTTGAGGATGATGGCTGTTGGACTATATAATATATTGGGTGATTTTTTTATCGTTACTTAAGTTGAAATCATAATAAAATAAAGAAACGTGTTTTTAATATCACTGAAACAGGCTTTGTTAGATGTGAAATTTTATAGAATTTAACTATGATTTCGGTCGCCACAGCTGGCGCGTATAAGGCACAATTCGGAACACCAATTTTCACAAGCTTTTCGCTGCATATGTGGTCGTATTTTGCCAATAACTTTTCTAATGTTGAGTTCCAGGTGTTCAATTGGCCTTGGTTTAGCGACATAGAGAAGTCACTTTACATAATTCCAAAGAAAATAGCCCAATGGAGTTAAATCTCACGATTTTAGTGGCCAATTAATTGGACAATTACGTAAAATTACTCTTTCATCAGAAGTTTCTTTCAGTAAATCGATTGTCCTATTGAAACCAAATATCATCTAGATTAATGCCAGCTAATTGAGGTACGAACAAAATTCTAATCATGTCCTTATACCGTTCACCCTTGACAGTAACTTTCTTTCTTCCCATAATGAACACCAGATAGTAGTTTTTTGTGGATGTAATGGTGTTTCGACAAAAACTTGTGCATTATCCTCAGTCAAATGCGACAATTCTGCTTATTTATATACCCTTTTAACCAAAAATGGGCTTCATCGGAGAACAAAACAAAACAAAAAACAAAACCATTATTTTGATCAAAAATTTCAACAACTTGCAAGCATTGCTCTCGTGTAAGTATATCCGTAATGAAATGTCTAACCAAATTAAGTAGAAAGCAACTATCAGCTGTTAAATCGGTTGTCAAATAAAGCAGTGTTGCCAACTCAAAGTTAAGAACCTCTAAAAACACCCGGCATATGTATACCGTTGAATAACCAATCAGCAGCAACCATCTTCCTTGTCGTCCCTAAGCATAAAAAATTTGTAAATTTTTTGTTTTTTTGGTTTAAAATTAAAAATTGCTGACCTTAATAAAGTTTTTTGAATTTACGAGCATTTAACCTGACTCTGGTTTCTACAACAATAACAAATTAAATTGTTGTTACTAAAAAACTAAAAAAAAACTTTATAAAAAACAATTCGTCCTGTTATCAAATTTGTAACCATTTTGTTGCATGCAACAGTCAATATGTTGCAAAAACTATGAAACTTAATTACGATATTTCTGTTATGCTCTGATAAACACTATCTGCCTGCTTTCGTTCGGTTAATTTATTTTTTACTTGTAATAAATGGGTTGGTAGGGGTTTTTTTACACGAAACGATAGATAAAAAAAAATCGTTTTAAATATTTGCGTTTAATTGAATTTTTATAACCATTTTGTTATAAGGATTAGAAGGGGATTAAAAGGTAACAGTGCAGTACAAAAGTAAACATCGAATGTTGCACGCAGCTTTATCTAAATTAACAATTGACTTTAAATCTTCCTTTAGCATTAAATAAAGTAGGCTTGAGTACCTAACGTTGCCTAATTCAGCTGCCAAAGTGTCAAAGAAGTTCAAGGAGATCTGTCAGCCAACCGTGTGCCAACCGTGTGCCAACCGTGTGCCAACCGTTTCTTTTTAGAATCCACGCGGTGTTATTCGCAACGATTGTCTAAAAAAGAAAGGCAAGAAAGAGTACTAAAGATACCGAAATAAGCCACAAATTTGAAAAATATTTTCTTTATTCTTCAACATATTCTCCTTTGAGCTCGATACACCTTTTCCAGCGATGTCCAAAAGCTTCGATACCCTGCTTATTTTAAGAACTGTCTAATTCTTTAATACCGTGAACAGACGGCAGCTTTATTATGAATTAAAAACTCACTAATGCAAATTAAAATTTTACCCTGACAAACGATAGTTTTTGCATTAAGTAAACAGCTGTTTGTTTGACAACTATTTTTTCGGCATTTATACCTCGATCAAATGGATAAAAGACAGAAAGTATGATTAGCAGCTATGCTGTTAGTGAAATTTCACTTTTTATTTTAAGAAAAAGCAGATTTTACTTTTGTAGAAACTGCTCCATAATCCATTTGAATCCATTTAAATTTTTTTTTCAACTAAGCATTCATTCACAATAGTAAACAATTTGGTCGTTTTTCCACAGTATTGCCATATTGAAAAATCTAAATGTAGTTTGATTTTGTGCGTTTTCATCAAACTTAATGAACATTAAGAAGGGGATAAATCACAAATTAATTTGCATTAAGGCTGTTAATGCAGACTAACGCTGTCGTCTGTCTACACTATAAGATATCCATTAACCGCAGACTCCACCTCTTTATTGTGGGCAAATCTTTTAGCACCGACTCATTTGTTCTAGTTTGGAAATAGAAAGGAAGCTAAATCTAGCGAAACGTATGTGTGATGAAACAACTTGTACCGTAATTTCTTGATTGCGGCCATCGCAATAGTGGCTGTATGAACTGTATGACAAATACGATCTTCTTTTCTTTACTTCGCTTTTGATTATTTCAAGCACATCTCAAACTCCAGATGCCATAATTTTTGGCTAAATTGGAACAGACTAAGTCCTTTTTGGACATGATTCTGCTAATCTAGTCTACTGCTTTGTTTTTTGTGTGTCACAAGTGGGAAATAATATAACCATGTCTCATTCGTGTTTATGTTATGTATGTTGGTCAGGGCTAAAACGCACTATTACCCGAAAGATCTTTTGAACAGCCCCATAAGCTCTCCACATCAATTTGAGACCGGGAATAATCCTATCTTGTGAGAGAAGAAATAGCCCTTTTGGAGACATCACAACATTCTCCAGGAATCTCATCTTCTGAATCAGCTCTTTTTCTTCTTCAAGACCATAGACCCAACATAGAGAAACTGTGTTGTTAGCGACAAGTTTATTAAGAGATGTCATGAAGTCCAATCCTCGACCTTACCTCACAGGATAACAAAACCCTCAAGACCGCATGACTAGCTGACATCACATAAAAGCTCAATCACTACAATATTCTCCTCAGGCATTCCCTAACACAAGTGAAGATGGTGTAAACCTCCGCCTGTATAATCCTAGAGCAAATACCCATAAACGAAGCCCTATGGAAATTGGCTGTAACTGTCCTATAGAATTCCAGACGAAAGTAGTGTCTTTCAGGCTAAAGGTCTTTGCTGTCCTCATGGCAGCCGAGTCGGCTTTGTTGCTGTTGCGGATAGTTTGATAATCTATGTGACAGTCAGGCTGCTACTGAGGCGCTGATTGGGCGCTACGTCAGCTTGAAGTTGGTTTCACTTTGCATAAGAGTTCTCACGTCTCTCCTGAATGTAGGCAGGCAAGCTGTGCTGCGTTCCTGAGCACACTGTAGTGTTTGGGGAATGAGACTGCCTATAAACTGGCTAGAGCGGGCTCGGCCGAGTATATTGAACTGAAAGATGTGTTTGTTAGTTTAGTGGATAATTGGTCCCGTCATAGAAGAGATAAGTTAGGGATGGGTAGAAAACTCTAGAGTTTTCTGGTTGCTTTGGCTTAAACTCAACCGCTCCAGGGCAGAATAAGTTGTTAATCTGATAAAGTACTTCCTTAGGACACTGATAGGTTTTCTGACTGGGCACTGCGTTCTAAGGGCAAGGACTGGGTTATGGGAAGCGGACACCAATAAAATATCGCTAAACACTCTAATGAAAACCATCTTTACAACGCTGATTTTGTTCTGTTATGAGCAAAGCTTTCTCATCTCCTAATTTTTGGTCAATACGCGTTGTGTAACACTTTTTGAAATGTCTATCATTTCAATTAGCTTACGCACCTTCTGTCGACGATTATATTATAGCACTTTATGGATTCCATTGGTCACTTCTGGTGTAAACACCTTAATCGGTCGTCAATTATGATGTTCGTTAAAAAAATGCTTGCTGGTAAAATATTTGGGTCAATTGAAGAACTCATCATTGGAATAACGCTTAGAAAATTTAAAATTAAAAAATGCTAAATTCAGTTTACCAAGCTTCACACCTAAGCACTATGCTGGGAAATAAAACGTTGTTTTCTGTCAAAAAAAAAAAAAAAAAAATAAATTGTTTTCATGTTTTAAGATCAATTTTTTAACGATATTTTTGAACATATCCTTAGATCATCGAAAGGCATGACACGGTTCTGAGCAAATTTTCTCTTTTATTCTCACACGTACGTACTCACACGCATAGGCAAAACTAAACAGAGAGAAGTTAACAGAAAATGAAAATACAGTGCGAAAAAATTTTAATTTCAATTTATTTAATTTTTTTTCTTAATTTGATATTGTTGTTGTAGTTTTACCTTATTTTTTTGTAATTCCTTTTTGTTGTTTTTTCTTTTTTTGTTAGGTCTTTATTGTTTTTCATATTTTGGTTGTTGTGGCTTTTATCCGTTAAAAAGTTCTGTTAAAATACATATGTAAACTTAAAAAGTGTGAAAACACTCCTTCCAGTGTACACAACCATTTGTTTTTTCTTGCAGTGTGGTCTGAGATGGAGAGATTTTTTAATTACTACCACAATTTTAAAATGCACTGGTATTAGTTTGCCTGTCGCTGTCTTAAATCACTAAAGAAATTTTGGTTGTTTTATTTGTAAGGCTGATATGACGATCTCTCTGCCTTTTCTTCATCTTAATTTTCTTAAAAATTATAAATGGCGCTAAAATATCTTACTTGTAATGCCATTAAATTAATTGGCAATTATTTTGTATTGTTTTTGTTTAAATGCCTTAAAAAATACATAAATTTCTCTACAATTATTTCACAATTTCATTAAAATCATTTACTTTTATTTTAATTTTTTTTTGCATATTTT
Source organism: Wohlfahrtia magnifica (assembly GCA_023159175.1). NCBI lineage: Eukaryota > Metazoa > Arthropoda > Insecta > Diptera > Sarcophagidae > Wohlfahrtia > Wohlfahrtia magnifica. Next base: position 837,575 of record JAKWBJ010000052.1, on the reverse strand, counting down.
TTCGACTAAACAAGTGCATTGCCTACGTTCGCTGTTACTGCCCTGCTTTACAATGAATATGGCATCTGACCAGCCATCCATCCATCCATTTCTATAAGAAATATGCCCAACATTCGAAAACATTCTTCCGCTTTTGACCGGAGAGTCATGTGCGCTATTGCTGGTTTCTTTTCAATTTTTGAATTGAATTGGCGAGTTTTATCAGTAGAAGTGACTGTGCGAGTGAGTAATTGGCCAGTTTTTTTCTTTCTTTAATATTTTTTTTTTTCGTAAAATTTTGCATTATTTAAGGAAAAGAAATAAAAAAATGGTTTACGATGGTGTATGTGGATGCATTGCATTGGCTTCAGTGTTTTATATTTTGAATTTCTTCTGTTTTTTATATCTTCACACAGTATTTATCGTTTCTCTTTTTAATGTTTGAAATGCTAAAAACTTTCTTTTAGTATAGGAACCAATAAACAAGTTATTTTTTTACACCATTTCCAAATGCTTTTTGAATTTAATTTGAGAAGCCTACACGTTTGGTAAGAACAGTGCAGTTTCTTTCTTGTGTCGAAAATTTTCCTTTTTCTTGTTTCGCATCAGCTCGGCGTCTATCCTCGTCTATGAAATTCTCGGCTCATTCGCTGGTAATTCTCAAACTATATGTGTTTCGAGACAAAGGAATATCGTCGGGAATCGCGTTGCTGGTGAACTGGTTCCGGTTGGTGTATGACGAAGCTCAATTTCGTTAATGTAGTGAGAGCACGTGCGGTATCGCCAGGCTCTGCTGAACCGACCTTGATAAAAGGAAGACTAAATGTCTTTTTACCCTGAGTCGCATGGGCATCAATTGCATAATTGCGGTCCTCGCTGGTCATTGCCTGATTAGGAGGTATGCCGATAGACTCGGCGTCCTCTTGCATGATATTTGCAGAAGTTGTGGTTCTTTCGTTTTTGGCATCCTATTTCATGTCGTCTTTGATTGAACTTTCGAAAAAGAAAATCACCGTAATTGCGAGAGCCTTTTTGGAGTCAGTACGGTTTCCTATAGAGACTGTTTGATCCCCGATATAGCAGCTATGCTTGTGGTATCACAATGGGCCAAATCTCTGTCTCCTTTCGTCTAGGGAACCACCACTCTACCTAACTTATACCGAATCATTACTGGCAATGTAAAGTTAAACCATTATAACAACCAAAAGCGCAAAGAATTGTATGTAAAACCAGATAAATCAACGCCAAAGCCAAGTATCCATGACGACAAGGTAATGCTCTAGACTTTGGTTGGACCAAAATGGCTCTATCTGTTATGAGCTGCTGAAATTGGTTTAACCACCACTGGAGATCTGTATCGAACTCAATTGAATCGTTTTAAGCGAGCATTTCGGAATATGCTACCAGACATAAGGCTGTAATATCTCATCATAACAACCCTCTGCCACATGTTGCAAGACCAGCTAAAAACTATGGTGGTTCAGATCTTGCACCATTCGCCTAGCAGTTGTTAAGATCCATTTTATATCATCTTACTCTTTTATGGCATGTGTTTCTATGAAGCCGTTTTGGTATCACAAAACTCGTCGCAACTCATGATGTCGACTGATATGTATTGCACTGGCTTTAGCTTAAAAACCGCTAGAGGCAACCCGATGCACTTACAGTGCCAATGATATTTTCCAGTTTTAAATCTTCGATGCTTCTTAATGTTTGGAAGCAATGTGCGCCCAGTAATCTTAGCGTAGTAAATACTTCACCGATTCCTCGCTTCTCCCCTCCTGCCTGTGAAATTGGTGGCGCCTATGCCAATATAATTTTCGTGTTTATTCAGAGTACTCAAAGTCCAGGTTTAACTGTCACAGATTTGCAATACTTTTCCTCGACTGACTTATTAGGTTTTAGGTTTTGTTTCGTCGTCAAGCTGCGCGGCCAAGTTTTGCCCTGTTTTTTGTTGACGGATGATGCCATATACTTCTGGTCATTACTAACCTTTTCTTTTAAGTAGTGATTATGGTCGAGTGTCAGCATGTGAGCAATGTAATGTACTCACTGGTGTAAGATGACTATAAACGCAATCAATCGTCTTATATTTTTTTTATAGATTTTATCGTTTACTTCTGACGTGAAGACTAGAAAGTTTTTTACACGTTTGAGCTGTTGCGATTACTATCACGATATTGACAAGACACTAATCGTTAAATATCTTATTGACTTTTTAGAGACAGAAAGTCACAAGATAATTGAATTCTTCTCGTTATTTGTTTGCTTTCCTAGTTCACCATAGAAAATTATGTCATATTCAAGTGACAATTTTGTTTTCGTAATTCGATCTCTTATTCATAACTTAAGTCCCAATTATGAGCCGAATTACATAATTCTATATACAAAATTTTACAACGCATCACCCAAATTGTTAATTCGGTTTCAATAACCCTGTGGATAACTAAAAAATCAATGTAATGTCGAATTTTAAGCGGGTACTTGACTACGTTAAATTTGTTTGTATATGGTCGCCTGCGATTAACGATTGTAATGGCCCATTATAATAACATCAAGAAAGAATCCGAAAACTCATCATGAACCCAAGTCAGAGACGAGAAAGATCGAGTGAAGCCTCCCAAAATCTGAATGTGCAAATCACATGGTACTCACTATAGCCAAGCGGTACCCCTGACAAAATTGACCAGATTCGTCAGTGCTATATCCTGGAGACAGTCCAAATCATGGAAGAGATGTACACCAAGATGTCTTAAGCTAAGCTCCTGTAGAGCGGAACAGTTATAACGGTGTTATATCGATTCATCCTCCCCTCATTCTAGCAGCTCATACTGTAGCTATAACAGGGGTAGCCTACACACTCTGACATACATCCAATCATACAGAGCTCAGTAATTAAACCCGCAAGAAGTCCAATTGACTCCCTCCTAAATTCAGAAGAGCACTAGTAGGCCAGAGCATCCTGGATATCCTGCAAGTGGTAATATTAAACCAGCTGCCCACTCATCTAACAATCGATTACGATAACGCCCACAAAGCTACATGTATGTCCCAATGTGCAAGAGTTAAACTTATAGACCGACCAATAAATACAAATAACAAGAATCATATAAACAAAACTGTCAAAGGTGTCATGTGAACGGTGTAATTCGTATAAGTAATTCAAACTGCGAACAAAGATTTTGTAGTTGTAAATAAAATATTTTTTTTTTAAATTAAGGTTTTAAATTATATATTTTTTTAATTGTTGTTATAATTAAACGAATACCTTTGCCGCTGGAAACAGTGTAACAATTACTTGTTTTTTGTATGCGAGTTTTGTTATAAAAATAGAAATGCGGTGGCTTTATGTCCGTGTCGATTTTTTATTATTTATGTGTATGTGTATGTGTGTGTGAGTGTATGTATGTGAGTACAGTTGGTAATACCGTTATTGCCAAGTGTTTCTTATTTTATGTGGCGATCATCAAACAACTACAACAACTACAACAACTACAACAACACCAACAACTGGTAAAATGCAATTTGGCCAAAATGCAAAAGAATATAATTTTGTTCTTACTTCTGGCTATCAGTTCAGCAGCAGTATTGGCCATAAAGATATTGAATAGTAGTAAATCGAAAAAAGGGAAAAAGAAACGTGGCCAAAAGTGTTTGTTGGTTATATGCTGGTGGTAGTGGTGATAATTTAATGTTGTCAGTATCAAAAGAGACCAACACGTTTTTTATTCTTTATTTTTTTTATATTTTAAATGCATGCCAGCTATAAATGCAGCAGTAACACTCTAATCTTGAATGAAAGAGGGAATGAAACAGTCAGTCGTCAAGTCAACGGAATTGTTGGCCAGACTGTCAGCTATTTGGACAATCAGTCATAATTTCTTTTTGACGTACTGGTGCAATTTGTGTTTGTATATATGGATTTCTTATGATTTTTTTCATAATTTTTTCCCGTGCTTAGTCTTGTTGCTGTTCAATTTAAAACGTGAGAGGTGGAGATTCTTGTCATGTCAATGGCTTTTTTCACGATTGTTTTTTTTTTTTTTTGGCTTTTGAGACAAGAAAACGGCACAACGAAAGGCCAACATCAACAGTAAAACAGCGAATTGCACAACATTGCATGGCAAAAAAGGGGGAAACAGAGAAATATTTTGTTGCCAACGAATAATATTTTGTTGCTATTATTTTTGTTGTTGTTGTTGCTTGCATCAGTCATTTTCGTTTATAAAAAGTTACTAAATAAACAAGAAAAATTGATTTTTATGTTGAGATAATTTGCATGGGAACTTTTGAATATTTTTCCTATTGGAATTTCGTTTTTTGTTGTTTTTTTTTTTAATAATTTGAAAAACGTTTTTTTCCTCTTTTCAATTTTATGTAATTTGGCAACAATGTTGAAAAGTTTTTTTTTTTTTTTTTTTTTTGTTATTAGGCACTGTACACTGTTTCAGAAACTCATGTGGAAAGTTTTTTAATTTAAAGGAAAACAAATCTGCAAACAATTAAAGGAAAACATATGCTCCTGGTGATTCGGTTATTAGTCTGTTTAAGTTGCTGTGAAAAGATTAAGGCTACTCTAGGGTAGTTGGGGGCGCGAATTGGCATAAAAAACCTTTGAGGTCTGATCAGGCACTTAATTCTGTTACTATGAGCACAGGGAGGCCAATGGTTAAATCACTGACTTTCTAAACCAAGCTTAAAGTCTCCCATTAAAGCTCGTAGCTGCAGGATTCTAACAACCTAGCAGTCTTATTACTTGTGCCTTACAGATGACAACCATCAGAACATTGGTTTCCTAGAGAGCTTATACTGAGCTTATCCTGCGCCGAACAGGTGAAATTCGGCCACCTGTGTGCCTGACCAACTCCTTTGGCATGCCAACGCTATACACCTTCACCACCCACCACCCACCACCCACCGTCACCACCCTTTTGCTTTCAACAAAACATTCATTGCTTCGTTTCAGTTTCATTAATCAAGTTGATTTTTCAAGCTAAGTAGCTGCCCTCCATATGATTATGTAGTGGTGAAGATCTTTGCTAAGTGGGGGTGGAGATCTTTACTTAGCATTGTAATTTCTTTTCCCAGTAGATGGCGTTTTCTCCTGATCATTCGTCTGATGTTTGTTATCATCGCCATCTGATGTTTGTTATCATTTTTTGATGAAATGTTCTGGAAGGAGGTTGAAGCCTCTTTATTAAACCCACGAAACCTGGGTGCTTGTATTATAATGCTTGAGCTCTAACTACTACACACGCCACCCCTTTTATTCTTTGGTTCTTTGTACGAGTGTGTTGACATCTTTATACCGGTTAGAGACGACGGTATACCACATACCCTTTCAAATTCTCTGAAATTTCATATGCCGATTGCTCGAATTTAAATAGCGAAACATGCTGTGGTGCCTATATCAAGGACTTAAATATGAGCCGCTCGTAGACTCCAAGATCATAGTGGTGTCTTCGAGGGGGAAGTCATGGCTATTAAATGGCTGTCGAGTAGCGGAATACCACCTTGATCAAAAAGTTTCCGGAATTTATTCAGAAAATTATAAATAAAATATTCATCTAAATCTGTATTGTCCTCGAAGCAATCCTCGAAGCATTTTTTATATTCGATTTTCGGTATGTCCATCAGTGCTTCCCGCGATTTTGCCATTATTTCCTCTCGGCTGCTGAAGCGCATTCCCCGTAATGGTTTTTTAACACGATTGAACAGAAAGAAATCACAGATAGCAAAATCAACGCGTTTTCTGCCCACAATTCTGGTCTCTTTCGGTGAATTACTTCAGGCAAACGTCTTATAACACCCAAATAATACTCTTTGTTTACGGTCTGGCCTTCTGACAGCCTTGCAAATCAGGTCTTTTGCGACCTTAACACGGTTTCCTTTGAGCATGAAATTGAGGTCTTTTGGCACCAACTTTGCTGCTACATGACGGAAACCCAAATCATTAAACAAAATGTCCTGAACGGATTCATAGGCAATGTTCAAGTCCTCCGCTATCTCTCTGATGGCTAATCTGCGGTTATTGAGCAAAATTTCTTTTACTTTCGTCGGTTTTCGATGTCGATGTCTATATCTGTCATTGAGTTTATCATCTTCGATTGACTCACGACCACTTTTGAACCGCTCGTGCCACTGGTAAGCGACCCTTTTCTTTCGAGAATCTTTACCAAAACACTTTTCTAACATTTCCAACGTTCGCGCACCATTATATCAGTTTTTTCGCAAAATTTAACACGCGTTAGTTGTAAAAAATTAAATCGGTTTTTAAAATTGTGAAAAATCGCCAACACATATAGAGACAGATGTTCTCCTGGCTACGTAGCTTTTGCAAATGTCAAGCTATGAGGCCAAGATTTAGCGAGTATATCAACAACAGATGTACCAACTTAACAAAAAATTGAAATCGGAACGATGGGACCAAAACACGGGGGTTATTCCGGGAACGTTTTGATCAAGACGGTATTTCCTAAGAAATACGGATTGACTTTACATAAGGTCCCCGTATGAACTTCATATTAACGTAAAAGTATTTCCATGAATATCGCATATTTCTTCAAGAAATACCGATTATTTCGAAAACTCTATCACTAGGGACCTTTGCCACAGGGACATACCCAGCCAAAATGGTTACTGTGACCGCTAGGCTAAGCTGGTTGAATCCAAGAAGTACGACACAATTCTTTCTGTTTTCTCATGATTTCTGTCACTTCCTACTTGCGTGGCATGCCAGTCGGCTAAGCGCCTCTTTTCCCGATTTTAGTAGAAGTCACTTAAGGCTTGACAGCTCAGCATTTGCGCTAATGCGTCTGATAATACTGCGAACTCCATTCTTAACATCGCTAATGGAACTATCAGAGATAGTTTTAAATATATTATTAGCCATGGCTTGAACCAAACGACTCCTCCAAATGGCGTGCAGCGATGTAGTTTTCTATGAAAGTGTGGGCCACATAAAATAGCTTAAGTGGGAATTTCACGATGACTAGTGATGACGGTACCTGGTCCTAAACTAAGGTCGCTCATAAAAGGTTGTCGTTCTATAAAATGCATAAAATTGAAAGCTCGGAGAATGAAAGTGCGTGAAGTAGCTGAAGCCGTAGACTTCTTCAATGAACGAGTTCATTTTACTTTTTTTGTAGGAATATTTGCAAACAAATCTGTGTTTTTAGTGATATTAAGTCGCATTCTGATTGTATTTATGGATCTATTAAAATACTCCAGTGGTCAGAAAATGAATCAAAGAGTAAGCTTTTTCGAGAGAACTTGTAATGTATTTGGTCTGTGGGCGAACAAACTCATAGCCACAGTTTTTTGAATGCATAGGTGCCATTTACATCAATTAATTGAAGTGATGTTCCATTCAAAACGATGAACGAGTACACAGTAGAAGCATACTTACTATGGAAATAATCTATTAATTAAGATATGTACAGCTTCGTATCTAGAAATTACGTTACTAACAAGTAACTGAGAGTGGCCCTTTTCAGAGTATAAGTGGTATGGCAGGGAAATAATAAAAAAAATTTATTTTTTTCCGTCACTCCTCACAATGCATCCATTACTTTGTTTCAGTCTCAGTAATTAAGTTGTTTAATTTACTGTAGCTCGCCTCCGACATATGATATCAATATAATCAGCATAAGCGATTAGATTTTAACAGCTGCATCGCGCAAAATCTTTTCTAATTGAATATTGAAAAGATCACACGATAATCGAGTACCTTGTCTGAAGCCTCGTTTAGTATTGAATGATTCTGACAGGCTTTTCTCTATCTTCTCTGATGCAACTTTGCAGGAATACTAAATTCAAACACGGCCTTAAACACCTAGCGCGAATCGTTTTTGAAACAGCCTTGTGATCGACGAATAGATGATATGTCTTGACTTGGTTTTCCTGAGTCTTTTCCAGAATTTGACGTGTGAAAATTTTGAAGGTGGTAGATGAAACAGGTCGAAAACCACACTGTTATGGAGCAATTATATTATTTACCTTATATTTTAACCTTTCACACAAAGCGCTCAAGTGAATGGGGAGGAGATAGTCGGCGCATACGGTTTTGTCTCTCTATTTAGGTACAGGTCATAGGGCATGCGTTACTCAAACCAGATAATTCCAATATGCGGGTGCGTGCACTCTACCAACTCACCTCCATCCATCTTTAATAGTTCAGCCTGTAAGCCATTGGCACCAGCAGCTTTGTTGTCTTCAAGTCGTTTTATTGCTGTTCTAATCTCATCCTGATGATTGTGTATAGTGGTGAAGTTTCTTGCTAAGTGGTGATATTGATCCTTACTCAGCATTGTATTTGTAAAAAAATTTATTTTTTTCCGTGTATTTGAATGTTTTAAATACTCGTACACTTAGTTTATAATACCTTTGGGCTTAGTTTCATTTAAATTAATTAAAATAACAAAAAAAAAAAAAAAATTAATCAATTAATTAATTAATGCAAAATACGTTATAATCCCTCCTTAAATCCCAATCTATCTATGATTCTTTGAAAAACTTAAATAATATTTTCTACCATTTCATGTTATTAATCGATTAAAGGCCACAAGCGTTTATACAAAATCTATAGAAATTTTGAGGTTAAATTACCCATAATTTATGGAAAATTTAATTATTGCAATTATTATTATAGTATAGTATAATATAGAGTATAGTATACATACATATGTAAGTATGTATGTATATAAAAAAATAAATTAAGAGCCACATAATAAATAAATTAGTTTTTTTCTTTTTGAATTTTTTGTGAATTAATTTTGCAACATAAAACCCCTTTAGCGACAATAACAACTACACTGGTGCATATTCCTATAAACGCACTTAATTTTTTTCTGTATTTTTGTTATATCTTTGTTGTTCTCATCCAAAAGCAAAATTTAACTATTTTAATGAGAGACAACTTAACGGTACTTTTTAAAAGTAAACAATTTTTTTTCTTATTTTTGTTGTTTGCCTTAATTATGCGATCAAATGTTCTTGGTGCTATTTTAAGTGGAAGATTCGTATAAACGCACACTCGAAAATTGTTTTTAAAAGAGTGACCAAAAATAAAATATTATCAATTTTAGTTTTTTTGTCAACCAAAGGTACGTTTCTAATAGTTCTCAATTTACTGTAACTTTTCCTATTTTAATCAATAAATTTCATCACTTTTAAAGATGCCTAAGGGAACTTTTTTGTCCGATCAAGAAAAGATTCAAATGAAATTTTTTCACGACCAAGGATACTCTAATAGAGAAATTGGACGTAAAATCGGTCGTTCGGAAAGTGTGGTGCGAAATTTCTTTAAGAAAGGTCAAAATTATGGAGTTCGCAAATCAACAAAGGGTAATACAAAACTAACAAGAAGACAACTTAATCTAATAAAACAAGAAGCAACCCGCAACAAATTGAATTCCACACAAATAAGGAATAAATTAAATCTTCCTGTGACTTCCAAACACGTTGCACACATTTTACGAAACGATGAAAACATAAAATGGAAAAAGCCGAAATGTAAACCAATGCTAAAAAACACCATAAAGAAAATCGTCTAAAATTCGCAAGAAAATACATGAAATGGACAGATGAGTGGAAAAAAGTAATTTTCTCTGACGAAAAAAATTTAATTTAGACGGTCCAGACTCATACTCATGCTATTGGCACGATTTGAGATCTAAAGATGTTCGGATGTCAAAACGTAATTTCGGTGGTGGCAGTGTTATGGTTTGGGCAGCGTTTTCTGCAGTTGGCAAGTCGAAAATTTGTTTTGTTCCGACAAAAATGAATAGTTCGATTTATAACGAACTGTTGGAAGATGCTCTTCTCTCTTTTATGGACGAAAAAATGGATGAAGATTGCATTTTCCAACAAGATAATGCTGCAATCCATGTTTCTAATCAATCGAAATCTTGGTTAAATGAACATGGCATTCATTTGTTGGACTGGCCCGCTTGTAGTCCGGACTTAAACCCAATGGAAAACTTGTGGGGATACATGGCCCGTAAAGTTTATGCAAATAATGCCCAGAATGAAGGCATAAAGACTGTGACAGCGCTGAAACTAAGAATTAAACAAGTCTGGGAGGAAATTAATTCCGATCTGCTTAAAAAATTAGTGGAATTAAGTAAAAAAAAAATAATTAAAGTGCAAATGAATTTTATTGTAAACAATATTTTAAGTGAAGTCTTAACTAATTTAATACACAAATTTATAGCCCCCTAAATATTTTCTTGTTTAATTTTTACCTTTTTTTTAAAAAAAGTAGTGTGCGTTTATAGGAATATGCTCCAGTGTACAACGACAATGACTTTGGTGACCGCCATTAATACCATAAACCAGTATAACATAATGACCAGAATTATAACAGTAATACTTATTGCAGTGTATTTTAGCTTAAGTTGTTGTTTTTGTTGTTGTTGTATTTAATTTTAGTCAAATAAATTTTAGTCAAATAAATTAATAATTAAATGGAATTTAATTAAAATACTGTTCAAAAACAAACAAAAAAAAAATAATTAACAGCGGAAACAACGAATCCTTAAGAAACTATTTTGATTATGAATAAGTTAGCTTAAGTTTGATGGAGAAGAATTTCATGTGAAATATAAGCCTAATAATAATAATAATAATTTGATAATAAAGGTTCTTTTTAGCAGCAAGGGCTGAAAACCGATTTTCAAGCTTCTCGACAGGCCTTTAAAAGAGTATATACAGTATCGGCCTTTTTTTTACAGCTACACTACACTTAAGGTTATAACAAAGCAAAGAAATATATTTTTAACATAAATGAAACGAGCTTTGTTGGATAGAACATTTTATGACATTAATGTTTAAATATGATTTCGGACAATTTTCACAGCGGCCTTGGGGGCCTTGATTGGTTTAACATCGTTTCACGTTCATGTGATGAGAGTAGCAGCATGTTCACTGACAAAATTTTTCGTCAAGGGGTCCCGCAATGCGTCGGTAATTCTATCTATTCTATTCACGATGGTGGGAGAACCATCTTCGTTCCTGGATGTTATGCCTTTGGATCAATGATTTAGCAGGAGATTCAGGGTTGAATTACCAGAACGCGATTGTTGGTCTAACGCGGCCTTATTCCAGAAAGAGTTTGATTTAAACGGTGCTAGTGTTCAGGCACCCAGTCGAGACTTGTCGATTCCGCTAGGAAGATAACTGAGAGCCTTTCAGACTGAGACCATGGGCATTGCTATATGTGTGGAGATCAAACTGGACGGTGGGCTCGAGTGTAAGTTCATTAATATATTTTTTGACAGCTAAGCTGCCTTAAGAGCCTTGGCTCTAATCGTATTGTTTCAAAAGCTTTCGCTTGGAAATAAAAGGCAGTTGTTTTGTGTACTTGAACACTGTGTTATAAAGGGTCCCCCATAGAACGTTTTTTTCAACTAGTGCTTATTTCGTGAATGGTAACACTTAGCTCATGTCTGATTTGACAGATAATTAGTTTTATCCTTCCGCTGAACGAATATGATTGTGTATACGCTTGAACAACGCTGGGAATCTGGGCCTGTGATCGACTTACAGAGGATGCCGATTTTGCCAAAAAAATCATCTTTTCAGATGAAGCTCATTTTGATCTTGGCGGGTATGTAAACAAGCAAAATTGTCGCATTTGGGGCACAGAAAACCCGCACGCATACATTGAAAAGCCGATACATCCAAGACGAGTCACTGTTTGGTGCGGATTTTGGTCCAGAGGTATAATTGAGTCATTTTTCTTCGAAAATGAGCAAGGAGTGGCGGTTACAGTCAATGGCGATCGTTATCGGGCCATGTTGAACGAATTTTTGTTCACAAGAATTGAAGAGGAGGATATTAGCAACATTTGGTTTCAACAGGACGGCGCTACGTGCCACACAGCCGAAGCTACACTCGATGTTTTGCGCCCTCTTTTTGAAGATCGCATTATCAGCCGTAGAGCTGATGTCGTTTGGCCACCTCGGAGCTGCGATTTGACACCGTTGGACTATAATTTGTGGGGCGCCGTCAAAGATACGTGTTACGCCAACAAGCCAGAGACAATTGACGCTTTAAGGGACAATATTCATGAAGCCATTCGTGAAATACACCTGCACACAATCGATAAAGTGCTTAAAAGTTGGACAGATCGTGTAGGCTACTGCATGGCCAGCCGAAGCAGCCATTTGAATGAAATTATTTTCCATTATTAACCGGAAGGATTGTACTTTCATATAAAAAAAGAAATTTGAGAAAATATTCAGTAGTTTTTATTTTATAGCATTTCGAAAAAAAAAATTTATTTGTCGGTTCTTTTAGATGGTAATGAGATAGCATTGGGTTCCGCGATACACTATATCGGTCCGGAACCTGACTGTGCAGCGCCATTTACTACTATCCTCAATCTAATCAAAGATTGGAAAATTGCCAGGGCAACACACACAGAGTTTGGGCGTCGCTCTGAGTTTCTAAAGTAGGGCAGGCCAGACCTGAAACTCCTTATGGAGTTACTTAGGGGTCACAATAGGTCACTATAGACACTATAGCGTATCTGAAGAGGATGGCGGTCACAGATGTGCATGTTAGTAAACTGTACTCACAGGCATCAGAGACAGCGGAACACATATTGTGTGAATGTGCGGTTTTTAATAGGTTTAGATAGAAATGTTTAGGTAGACATAGGGTCTTATTTTAAGACATAGCCACCATTATATTTAAAGATCTGCTAGTGTTCATTAGAAAGGCAGCAGATCGCTAAACAAACTAAAGAATGGAAGGCTCACAATATATTCCATGAGTCGAGGTGTCCTGCCTGGTCGATATGATGATAATGATAATAATAAACAAAAAGCAACCATCAGCTGTTAAATTGGTTGTAAAACAAAGCAGTGTTGCCAACTCAAATTTATGAACTTCAAATAAAAAAAACCAACCAGGGACTGAAATCCTGAAAAAAATAAATTCAGGTTCTGGTTCGGTTTAATCAAAATGAAAAGTTGAGGTTTGGGTTCGGTTCAGGGTTCGGATTGGGCTCAAAATTAAAAAAATACTGATGTTTTACTAATATGGACTTAATTTGTTAAGTCTAAGCATACCATAAATGTAATTCCACCAGTAATAGCTATTTCTACCACGGCCGGTAAAATGACTAGTGACATTTACATTCGAAGAACTCCTTTCCACTTGTACATTTTTGGTGATTTCCCTTTTAATATATTTTTACTTTGTCGTTAAAAATAATAGGTGTTTTACTGTTTTTTCCATATTTTTTCTATTAACCTCTTCTGAACCTGAACCCATTAACCACTTCTCACAGGGTCTCAACGAGTTCGGGTTCAAAGTTTTTATAAACAGTGAACCTGAACATATTCGGCTACAGGTCGGGCTCGATTTCAGTCCTTCAAAAAAGACTTGATGGAATTAAGCTACAGCTACGCAAAACCAGGTTTCAACTCTAGCTTTTTTAGGTGCTTCAAAAATTTTAAATATATTTTTTGTTGGATTCACTAGTGTCTATCAGAAAAATAGTATCCCTTCCCACGTATTTCAACTTTGCTTTCATACTTGTTTATTCATGTTCTTTAAGTTTAATGTTTTTCTTCTCTTTTGATTTCAGCTTTTCGACAAGGAAATTCAGATTTGCACAATGAAAAATTACACAGGTAAGTTAATTGAATTTTTATAATTTAAATAACTTTAATTGATTGAGAATTCATTTGAAAAAACAAAAAACAAAAAACAAAATCGAACACGCCTATTTGTATAACAAAGTAATGCTAAAATTGCTGTAGAATATTAGCAGCACTGCTTAAAAGGTTTTAGTTGTTTGTTTACACTCGTAATTCATTCCTTTTTCTAAATAACCGGCAATCATAACAAATACATGCAAACAAAGAAAAACAAACAATTTTATGCCACCACATACTCTGCAATACACTAAATAAAATCTATGTGCTCTCTCTCTCTCCCTCTCTCTCTGTGTCTTTTTCTTATATAAAAACAATTTATGCTTTTCAATAGATATAAACATGTTGCAAAGGATTTTGAACTTTGTTCATTATGTACCAGATTTTATTGTTTGTAGATTTGTGTTAGTGTGTGTATGTGCTAAATGTTTGTCTGCAGTCAGTAATGTTTCACAGCGACCACAATAACAACAACTAGTATAACAGCAGAAGTAGCTGCAGCAACAGAGCAGCGCTAAGCAGACTACATTGTAAATAACCATAACCTTACTTAACAATAAACGAGAGTATGTATGTATATACACCCATACACAAACATAAAAATATTATTTTCTTTATTTTATGTTTTTTTTTGTTTGTTTGTTTTGTTAAATTCCTTTTAGTTTGCTACACACAAACTTTGTATGTTTTGTACATGCGTGAGTATGTGTGTTTAATATTGTTATTGAAACGTCATGCATTAAAAGCTGTTTTCAAAGAAAACAAAAGAACGGTAGCAATTTCAACGTAATTATCATTACTTTTCATCATTATTTGATTATCTCATTTATGTAACTTTTTTTTGTGTAAATTTTTTGCTTTTGCAAATCGAATGTAATTTGTTTTTGCTTATGCTGGAAGTAAAAGAAAACTCTTTGATTAGCTCTGTGTTTCCTTACATTGTTGCCACCGTAAGTAATTGTTTGCCCATACGAATGTTGTTATTTTTACTGCTGTTGTTTTCGGTAGTATTTGGCAGTTTATTTTACTTTTCTAAGACAGTGGTTACATTGTCCTTAAGATTGTCTTTTGTTTTTAATTAAAAAATATTATATTTCGATTATTTAGTTATTCGAATGTACTCGTAATATGTTCTGTTTGTAATAAACTTAGGCATCCAAATTTTTGCCTAAATCAAGCTAAAACACGGCAATTCCATGAAATTTCATGATTTAATTTCCCAAATTCAAAATCAATGAATAACTGTCTGTGTGAAGTAAATGTAAATCCTTAAAATACCGGTTAGAACATTAAAGATTATTTTATATAATTGGCCAGATTTCCATCGTATTGTGCAAGAACGTGTCCTATTTTTTTTCATTGACCCATGTGCTTATGACTAATTTTATAGCTCGAGAACCCCGGAATCGATTACAAACCAATACATGCGTTCGAAAGGTGTAGTTTTACTGATGTCTTAGCTTCTACTGGGCGGTGCAACGCTCATATATAATTTTTATTTTTTATGTTTTAGATAAATCGTCAGTAAAAAGTAGGCCGAATTGGATGAGCGGGAGTGGCACCTTCCATATAAAGTAAATATTGATTTTTGTATATCTTGCGAACGGTAATAGTGGAAGGCTCTGAATTTGTCCAAATAACTTTGTAGTCAATACACATCATCAGTCGAAATATGATCGAAATTAAATAACTGGGTGTGGCACCTCTCCTTTATACAAATATGACGGTAGTAGTGTGTGTTCCTGAATTTAGTTCAAATAACTTTGTGGTCAAAAAGTGGACGGAATTGGAAAAGTCGGAATGGCACCTCCCATACAAGCTAAATATTGATTTTTGTATATCTCAAGAACGGTTAGAAAAGCAGTTACTAAACTTGATCTAAATGATTTGATAGTCAATACAAATGATCAGTTGAAAAATGTGTTAAATTGGATAAGCGGGCATGGAACCTCCCATACAATGTAAATGTTGATTTTTGTATATCCTGAGAACATTTAATGTGGAAGTTTCAGAATTTGGTCTAAATACCTTGGTAATTAATATAAATCATCAGTCAAAAAGTGGGAGGAATTTTATCTTTAGTACGGTAATAGTAAAAGTTTCTAAATTTGGTTTAAACAACTTCTTGGCCAAGACACATCATCATCAGTCCATAACTGGACGTTGCAGCTCCCATTCATACTTAACATGGAATTTTGCATGTATGGAAGATGGAAACCGTTAAAGTTACATGATATCCATATCAATCAAAAATCAAGAGAGATTAGAAAAGCGAGTATTGCACAAAGCATATCGGGTAAAAGCTATTTATAAACGTATTCTTATCTATGTATATAAAGGGTCCGCCATCTAACGTTTTTTGTCAACTGCTTATTTCGTGAATGGTAACACTTAGCTCATGTCTGATTTGACAGATAATTAGTTTTATCCTTCCGCTGAACGAATATGGTTGTGTATACGCTTGAACAACACTGGGAATCTGAGCCTGCAATCGACTTACAGAAGATGCCTATTTTGCCAAAGAAAATCATCTTTTCAGATGAAGCTCATTTTGATCTTGGCGGGTATGTAAACAAGCAAAATTGTCGCATTTAGGGCACAGAAAACCCGCACGCGTACATTGTAAAGCCGATACACCTAAGACGAGTCACTGTTTGGTGCGATTTTGGTCCAGAGGTATATTTGGGCCATTTTTCTTCGAAAATGAGCAAGGAGTGGCCGTTACAGTCAATGGCGATCGTTATCGGGCCATGTTGAACGAATTTTTGTTCATAAAAATTGAAGAGGAGGATATTAGCAACATTTGGTTTCAACAGGACGGCGCTACGTGCCACACAACCGAAGCTGCACTCGATGTTTTGCGCCCTGTTTTTGAAGATCGCATTATCAGCCGCAGAGCTGATGTCATTTGGTCACCTCGGAGCTGCGATTTGACACCGTTGGACTATTATTTGTGGGTTGCCGTCAAAGATAAATCTTACGCCAACAAGCCAGAGACAATTGACGTTTTAAAGGACAATATTCGTGAAGCCATTGGTGAAATACAGCTGCACACAATCGATAATGTGCTTAAAAATTGGACCGATCGTGTAGGCTACTGCATGGCCAGCCGAGGCAGCCATTTGAATGAAATTATTTTCCATTATTAACCGGAAGGATTGTACTTTCAAAAAATTCTTTCAACATGGCCCGATAACTATCGCCATTGACTGCAACGGCCACTCCTTGCTCATTTTCGAAGAAAAATGGCCCAATTATGCCTCTGGACCAAAATCCGCACCAAACAGTGACTCGTCTTGAGTGTATCGGCTTTTCAATGTATGCATACGGGTTTTCTGTGCCCCAAATGCGACAATTTTGCTTGTTTACATACCCGCCAAGATCAAAATGAGCTTCATATGAGAAGATGATTTTCTTTGGCAAAATAGGCATCTTCTGTAAGTCGATCGCAGGCCCAGATTTCCAGCGTTGTTCAAGCGTATACACAACCATATTCGTTCAGCGGAAGAATGAAACTAATTATCTGTCAAATCAGACATGAGCTAAGTGTTACCATTCACGAAATAAACACTAGTTGAAAAAAAAAAACGTTAGATGGCGGACCCTAATTCCTTAATTAATTCATAAATAATAAGGTTCCTATGTAAAATAGTGCGCAAAGATTAACTTGTAATATGTGAAAAAATTTAGTTATATATAGTTGATTGCTCGAAAAATACATTCTTCACGGCTACTTAAGCGACATACCATATATATATATATCAGTTAAAAGATCTGCTTCTCTTCTTTCCAAAACTGAAAAGAAAATTTAAGTCGGGTTGTATTCAGCTAACCTAACGCTAAGGTCTTGTAAATATTCAAAAGGTCATTTGTAGTAAAGTATTTTTTTGACACCGAGACACTTGCATGCTTCCATTGACACTTGAACAATGTGATGGGTTCACTGAACGTCACTGTGAAATTTAATGTCCTCCTTTACTACATTATTCATAGTCACAGATGCATTTAAATCGATCCTACTCTAGTATTTTAGACAAGACGCTTGTGTATCATTCGTATTCCCTTTTTTTGCCCCAATTTTCGAAAAGCTCGGCCTGCGATCAAAAGAATGGCAACTGAAAAATGATGCTGTCATCTGCGAAAGAGTCGATAGGATTTGAAGTGCGAAGAAGATAGTTATTAAGAAATATTAGAAATAGAGTAGGATAAAGAACAGAGCCTTGCGGTAGCCGTAAATTTATACTGAACCCATACGATGAGATCCCATTTATAACCACTCTTATAGCTCGATCTCTGAGAAAGCTGGATATAAATCGAGAAGAGTGACTGCCGAGATCAAAAGCAAAAAGTTTCTATCAAACGTGTTGGAAATATTCAGGGCCACAACTTTTTTCCCGCCAAAACCATGAATGAATTTGGTCCACATCTCTCTGAATGCACCGTCAACAGGTCAATCGGAGCACAAAGCCTTGGGTAGCTGCAAAAATTCTCATGCACATGCAAATTGCATGAAGCAAACCAACGCTTTGCAATTGGCAAACCAATTTTGACAGCGCGTTAGAAAGTGAAGTTGGCTGCGAAGAAAAAAATAAAAAAAGTAGTGCCGTTTTTGTGGTTTTCTCATCAAATATAGCGTTTTAGTAACTTTTCCATTTCAATTTAGTGATTTTTTGTTGGAAAGTTAAGTTAACTTTACTGTTTATGACACATTTTCAACGCTTTTATTTCGATATGTCACTTCAGTATCAATGCTAGACAAATTTCAACGAAACGCCAAACGCTCTAATTTATATTTTTCAGAAAGCCGTACTTGACGATCGTTTAGCAAATCGTGGGACTCTGAATACTTCAAAAGGTAGTGATATAACCAAACTTTCCATAACTTTGGAGAGTACCAAACAAACTGTTATTGTACAGTGGAGAAATTTTTAGAGATGGGCTTTAAATTAGCAACCTTCCACATTAAGAAACTCAAATAACTTTTTTTATAATTAATAAAAATTATTGATTTTTATTTCATTTGATAGATATTTTTATTTTATTAAATATTTTTAATGATTTTTAAAAATAATTGATTTTAAATAGGATCCATGCTGATATAAGCAAGTGTGATATCTTAACATAAAGCTATTCATGACTGCCTGCAGATTTGATGTCGAAATTGCTTCAGTTATTTTAATTAATTATGTTATTTAATTAATGAATTAACTGTTTTTAATAAATTAAATTTAATGGTTTTGATTAATATGCATTCTGTTTGCAGTAACCCCACAAGAAAAAATCTGCTGCACTTAGCTGTAGAGACCAGGAAGGCCACAGAATTAGTATTTTTTTATATAATTTTATTTGAGAACTTTCGGTGTAACTCTACCGTAACGATCTTGATGAAACCACACAAAACTGAAAGAAATTATATTTTGGAACATTTCAGAAAAGAAAAATATTCTGCAACATTTTTATATGACGATATGCAGTTATAGTTACAGTGCGACTGCCTTCTTCAAAGAAGTATGGCCCGACAACACAGTTTATTGACACAGTTTATGCACACCACACTGTAAGTCGAGCTGGTTACAATTCCGTCTCTTGAAGAATTTTAGGGAAAGAGTTCAGAGTTAAGAAATCTCATTATTGTCCACTTCCGGAGACACTAGGAAGTCGTGCGTGAAAACTTTCATTGAACGAAAATTATTAAGTCGTGTACGTGCTAGCGCCGTACAATCAAAAATACGAGTTTCTACTAAATTTAGATAACAATCTAAAATTGAAAAATAAAATCTAAGGAATAAATCAATTAGAAAAAATTTTATGACATTTTCTTTTGCTAACGTCTTTCATCAGCCACCCTGCATTAAGTTTTTATTTTAAGTTTTTTAGCTTCACTTTTAAGAATCTTATTTAGGAATAATGTATTATAGGTTTCTCGCTGAATTTTCTACCTATGATTTATGGCTTTTATTGTGAATACGTTTGTTGTTCTTATAACACCTGGCACACGATATCTGACATTTGCGTCATACAATTCGTTTAGGTGATAGACAAACCGTTACATGGATTACAATTAAAACAAAAAAAAAAAAAAAAAAAAAAAAAAAAAAACAACAACAACAACAACAACAAAACAAGAAAACGCAATAATAAAAAATTATAAATTTATTAAAATTACATCATGATGTGTGTGAATTGATAAAATCAATGAAATTTCATTTATAATTCTAAAGAATTTTCGCGATTGTTCTATAATAGAAAACTGGATAGTTCCGCACTTTATGAAAATAATAGTAGTCTCTCACTTAAGGATACCGATCCATATTTGGGCCTTGACTATAAACTTTAGTTAAAATCTAGTTAAAATTAGAACAGACCCTCTATATTCTTATATATCTGGTGAGTGTAACTTCGTCAACTATTATTTTCCAGCCTGTTATGTCAAAATTTTAATGGTGTCATGTACAATAAATCTCACAATCTTTTTCAATAAAGAAAAAGCCGCATTTCAGGAAACAAGTTTTTATTTGTGCGCATAAATCTTCCAAAAAGAGAGATATCGGGGTATCTTTTTTGTGAAAAATGTTGTTGACTTATTTAAATTTTTGTTCATATATATTTTATTGTTTTACATTGATAGTGTTTTTGTAGCATTAACACTTGAGATCCTTTTCATTAAACACTTCTTTTTGCTTTATTTTTATTAAAAATTTCTGTTCGTTGTCTGAGGAAAGTGAGTTGCTTCCGTTAAAACAAGTTTTACGAAGTAAACGGGAACCTGTTTTATTATTGCAAGTTTGATATAAAAGTTTCCTGACGTCTTGCTTCCTTTTTTAATCAAAATCACCAACAATTGTTGGTGTTCTTTTTTGTTCTGGCAAAATATTGGGTGTTCGAAAAATTTCGGTTACAAATGATCAGTTAGATATTTTAATTCCCATAACATTCCAAGAAAGAACATGGGGATTTCTCTTAGTTAACGAGCTGCACTTGATTCTATTTTTAGACTCATCGAAAGGGACCTACAGTTTAACGCTGGTTCCGAGCAGTAAATGCTTTAATGTTTAAATATGATTTCGGCCATGTAGCCATCAAGACCGGCGCGTATAAGCCGTACTCTGAAAAAGCCATATTCAGAAACTGTCAGCATATGCGGATATATGCAGATATTCAACTGCCTCTGGCTATCGACGTAGACAAGAGACTTTACATAAACCCAAAGAAAAAAAGTAATTGGTTTAAATCACACGATCTTGGTGGCCAATTAATTTCAACATTAGGTGATATTACGCTTTTATAATTGAGGCACAAAAAATTTCTGGATCATGTTCGTATAACGTTCATCGTTGAACGTAATATTTTGACCATCATCGTTTTTAAGCTGACCAATAAATCCGCTAGCCCATAAAGTAAACCAAATATTAGTTTTCGGTGGATGTAAAGCTATTTCGACAAAAGCTTGTGTATTATACTCAATCCTCCAAATGTGACAATTCTGCTTATTTACGTATCCATTCAACTAAAAATGGGCTACATTGGAGAACAAAATTTTGAATGAAAATTTAATATCAATATCAATTTGCGCTTCAGGCCATTCGCCAAATTGGCGAAGATGTAAGTCTATCCACAATAAAATGTCAAATCAATCTAGTTAAAGAGCAACTATCTGGGGTTAAATCGGTTACCAACTTAAAGTTAAGAACTTTTAAAAAACACCCGATATAAGCAAATGATTACGGACTTAAACTAGCGACTAATATTGCAAAAAGAATTCTGTTTTAAGCCGCTCTCCTCATCATCTATTTTTATTACCACAACGTACTGCAAGAGTAAGAATTATGCAATCTATGGTCAAGTGCCTTAATAATAATATTAGCTGACATACAAAATTTGTTGCCAGAAAATAAGAAAAATCCAGTACTTTTTTGTTGATTAGGCAGCTAAATTTAAAAAATTCATGTTTGAATAGGAACTTAATAAGTTTATGCCAAAATTTCATTATGAACTAGTGGGATAGGTATTTGTCACTGTTTCAAATCCGGCTCGAAGGACCAAAATGTTTTCCCTCGAAATATTTCATCGAAAATTTGGGAAATAGATAATTACAAATACAGATTATTTCGGGTTTTAAATTATAAATTAAAATTAATTCATATTAATCCACTCAATAATAACGGAAGGACGTTCGCACACAGACGTAAACAGTAGGGAGATCGATTATTCGATTTTATTCAAAATCCGGTTTCCGAATAATTCGAAAAATTTAAATTTTTTAGAAACCGGCTTTCGATTAAAAATTTATCAAATAACCGGTTAACAGGTACTGTTATTAAAGTAAAATTCTTCTAAATTCTAATTGCATTAGCAAATAAAATTGAAAAATTTTTGTCACATGTTGAAGTTTCTAGCAAGTGAGTATGCTAGAACTTATTTCGGCTTTTTGGAGCCTTAACGGACATTTCTTCATCGACAACGCAACGTTCTAATATTTCATTCAGTGATTAATTTTTTAGAGCGCAATTTGTAAGAATTATAGACTACTTGTTATAGAAAAAGTTTTCCTTGCTGTACAATAACGTCAATCTCATAAACGTATTTAAGGTGGGTCATAATTTCAGGGGGTGGCGTGGTGTAGTGGTTAGAGCGCACGCATAATAATACAAACGACCCAGGTTCGAGCCTCAACAGAGGACTTGACGAAGAAAAAATTTAATTGTGGTTTCGAATGTTTAATAATAAAAAAAGGCTTCAATTTCTTCCCTCCAGACAACTCCATTAAAAAAAAAAATAAAGAAAAAAAGCCCCCCTGACCCTTCTCGCATACCTCTGGCGATGATGACAAACATCAGACGAATGATCAGGAAAAACACGCCACCTACTGGAAAAAAATTACAATGCTAAAGTAAAGATCACCACCAATTAGCAAGGATCTTCATCACTACACATATGGAGGAAGCTACAGCGGATTAATCATCTACTTAACTTGAAATATCAAATTGATTAAAGAAACTAAAACAAAGCAATAGATGCTTTGTGGAAAGCCAATATGCTTCCTAGAGAAGCGACGGAGAAAAAAAAATTTGCGGGTATCGAGGAGCCTTTTCGGCTTAGTATTTAAGGACACTCAATATATCTAGACTTAACCTTTCCATCGATTTCCAAATATTTTCCCACTTCAGAGGACATGTGTAGAAACATAAATGCCATTTATTTAATAGTATTTAATAGTTTGTTGCACTTTGGAATGTTAGGTAAGACACCCGTCTATCAATCAATAGGTTTTGGCTTAATAACAAGCCTGTCTGTCAATTACACATTGAAATTAACCGGTTATTCGTGTTAATAAAACCGGTTTATTCGGTATTCAAATAATGAACATTAAAAAAACCGTATTCGACAAAACCAAAAAAACCGGTCGAATAACAACCGTTTGATCTCCCTAGTAAACAGTATTAAACCGATCTTAAAATTAATATTATTCGATAAAAGAAAATCGTAAAAAAATAATGAATTAATTGTGTAGGGAATCTGTTAGTCGCTTATTGCTAAATAAAGTGGTGGACACTTTCATTTATGCCAAATAGCTAAAGGGTCCGCCATCTAACGTTTTTTTTCAACTAGTGCTTATTTCGTGAATGGTAACACTTAGCTCATTTCTGATTTGACAGATAATTAGTTTTATTCTTCCGCTGAACGAATATAGTTGTGTATACGCTTGAATAACGCTGGGAAATATTGCGACATTACTTTGAAAATCATGATAATGTTGCAGAATCAAAAATCATTTTTTCAGATGAAGCTCATTTTGATCTTCGCGGGTATGTAAACAAGCAAAATTGTCGCATTTGGGGCACAGAAAACCCGCATGCATACATTGAAAACCCGATACACCCAAGACGAGTCACTGTTTGGTGATGATTTTGGTCCAGAGGTATATTTGGGCCATTTTTCTTCGAACATGAGCAAGGAGTGGCCGTTACCGTCAATGGCGATCGTTATCGGGCCAGCCGCAGAGCTGATGTCGTTTGGCCACCTCGGAGCTGCGATTTGACACCGTTGGACTATTATTTGTGGGATACCGTCAAAGATAAGTGTTACGCCAACAAGCCAGAGACAATTGACGCTTTAAAGGACAATATTCGTGAAGCCATTGGTGAAATACAGCTGCACACAATCGATAATGTGCTTAAAAATTGGACCGATCGTGTAGGCTACTGCATGCATAAAACAACGATAGATTATTCGATTGACATGAATTTTATTTATCCGAAAGATAATGATTAAATATGATTTCTGGCATATGACCGCCACGGCTGACGCGGATGTAGTCCAATCTGGACGTTCAATTTTCGATGACTTTTTCCAACATTTGTGTCCGTATATCGGCAATAACACGGCGAATGTTGTCTTCCAAATGGTCAAGCGTTTGTGGCCTTACCGCATAGACCAATGACTTATATAGCCCCACAGAGAGTAGTCTAGCGGTGTTAAATCACAAGATCTTGGAGGCCAATTCACAGGTCAAAAACGTGAAATTAGGAGGTCACCAAACATGACTTTCAATAAATCTATTGTGCCACGAGCCGTGTGACACATCTCCTGGACATCATGATTATTCAATTCAGGAATGAAAAAGTTAGTAATCATGGCGCTATGCCGATCACCATTGACTGTAACGTTCTGGCCATCATCGTTTTTGAAAAAGTACGGACCAATGATTCCATCAGCCCACAAAGCGCATCAAACAGTCAGATTTTCTGGATGTAACGGTGTTTCCACATACACTTGAGGAATACCTTCACTCCAAATGCGGCAGTTTTGTTTGTTCACGTAGCCATTCAACCAGAAGTGCGCTTCATCGCTAAACAAAATTCGCTTATGAAAATCGGGAACAAATCGAAATAAAATTGCACTATTTGCAAGCGTTGTTCTGGCGTGAGTCTTTTCATGATGAATTGCCAAACCAAACTGAGAATAAATCACTTAAGCGCTGTTAAATCGGTCGCCATCTTGAAAAGTAATGCCAACTTAAAGTTCTATACCTCTATAAAAAGCACGCTATATATTTGGGTCAGAGGGATGATCGTATGTACGGACTTTTTGCAATTGCAATGCATTCTTTATTTGATTTTTTTAATGATAAAAAAAATTTAAGAAAATTTTAATTGAAGAATATTTTGATGTGTCCCTGTTACTTCTTCCATCACTGTATATAATTTCTTTATTTGTTGTTGTTGCTTTCATTATGTATTCTTTTGATTTCAATTTTTGCATTCCATTTATTTTTCCTCAATGAAATTGCTCGTAACATACGATAATTCTTTGTTTTTTTAATTTTATTTTCTATTTACATATGTACATACGTTTTACGTATGTATGTACATGTGTCGATATGCCTGTACTTAATTAATTAATTTCATTTGAATGTGTTTTTTGCGTCATTTTGTCTAATCATACGCGAGTATTTCTTATTCTTTATTCGGATACATTTTTTCTACTTCTATTTCTAAAACTCTCATGTAATTTATGCAAAATATTGAAACGCAATTTTCTGTACATTGTTGTTGTTATTGTTTCTTTGTGTAGAAAGAATTTACAATAATAACAAAAACAATAACAATAATTGTATGTAATTTTAATATTAAAATAAATAAATAGAAACACATGTGGCATAATAAATTGATTTTTTTTTATTTTCATATTAATTTTGTTTTTTTTAATATTTGTAATTGCAACTGTAGAATTAAAAAATAAAAAATTTCACAATTTGTCTAGAATTTCATGATGAACTGAGTTGAGTCATCGTATTACATCCATCCTATTATTGGCTGACAACTCATGTGTATGTGTTTTCTAGCAGATGCAATTGAGTAGTGTAACCTACTGCTACAGCTACTGTTTGAATGATTTGCTTTGCTTCCCTGTGTAACTTTAAGAGTCGGGTTCTTTAGGTTCTTTAATGAACTAGATCGTTCACTTACAACAAAAAACACATGTGTAAAACACTCACACACACATGAATGAAACTGAACGACCTAGTTCATTAAAAGAGCTAAAAACTTAACGGTAATAACTTTCAAAATTTGTCACAAAGTTCCAAGAACAAAATATCACATACGTCTTAGTGAATTCAAGCACTTAGTCATGCGGTACTTCAAAGAGAGGCGCATATCAACTATTCTAAAGATTGTGAAGCTTGGACACCGGAAAAAGCTCTAAATGGCAACCAAGGCATTACGTAAAGACAGTTTTCTCTGAAAAATATGAGCACCCGTTAACAACCTTCCTTTCCTCTAGTCCTTGGCATAGAGCATAGGCATAGGCAACGTCCTCTTATGCCGCATACTTTTGGGAGATCTTTGACTGACGTTATTTCATGAGTACTTTGGCGCTTGCAGCTGTGCATCAAAAGGTCTTCTCCACATTCTAAAAGATGCACCAACATGCCGGCAATGTTGCCAATTGACCTTCGATGTGTATAATCTATACACCGCCGTTTTCACTGATATACCTTTACAAGAGCAGAGTTTTGGTTTGCCGTGTTCAACAAATCGACAAACCGCCTGCGATTTGACCACCACATTTAGAGAATCTGCCGTAGGCATTTATCTGTAAAGGTTTGTAGAAACACGCAAATAATTAATATACTTGACGTTTGAATATTTACTGAGATCTCCAAAAAAGGTCAAATCTGCATTCGACATGCACTCTTCAATGTTCTCAACGAAGCAGCGAATCAATATAGAATTCAAAGCAATAACAAATTAATGATGGGATTAAACAACTCTCATCGCAATCAGCGTAGTCGTACATCAAAGATAAAGAATAAGAGAGGCGTTTTGGGATTCCAGAAGGAGGCCCCATTTCCGCTGACATACCTTCACAGGAGCAGAGATTTCGTTTGCCGCGTTAAACAGATCAACGTTCCGTAAGCGATTTGGCCACCACGTATACAGAATCTATCGCAGCCATTTATATGTAAAAATTGGTAGGCGTGCGTAGACATAAAATTAGATAGACTTGACATTCGAATTGTAAATGTGTAGCTCAGTAGATGTTAAAGCAGCATACGGCATACGCGCTTCAATGTTCTTAAGGAAGCAGCGAATCAATATAGAATTCGAAGCAATGAAGAATTAATGACGGCATTATACAACTCTAGCGTTGATCAAATCTTAAAAAAATAATATAAAAGCTTCGAGATTCCAGAAGGTGCAAGAGCGCAGTAGGACTACCACGCAATTGGTGAATGGATGGGGCGACGTCTAACCTGGAAAGGAGGCTAAACGTGCTTACGGGATATTGAAAAGAGATCAAAAATATATATAAAAAGTTTAAAGAAGCGCTGTAGCGACAAGAAAGATGATGAAGCTGTTAGCAGTATGCCTGAATAACATGACGTACTACCCTGATCAAACAGTTTCCGGAATAACCGATTCCGTTTTAAGTTTTTGTTAAGTTGGTACATCTGTTGTTGACATTCCCGCTAAATCTTAGCGTTATAGCTTACCATTTGCAAAAGCTACGTCCTCAAGAGTACATCAATCTCTATGTGTGCTGGCGATAATACGACAGCATTTTGTGTAGTAAACATCTAAGAAAGAAGCTCTAAATTAACACTCAGGTGCCTTTAAGCATTGATAGATGGATTGTACCAGCGTTGGGTACGGGATTAGCACAGGGTTTCAATAAAATTGAATAAAACACATAAAGCTACGATTTCAATGAAACTTTCATTTCATTCATTAATGTTCAGACCTTGCCATTATGTACGAAATACAATGTCATTTAGTTGAGGTAGATCTCTACCAACTTTTTACACATTTCAGGCGGTATCTTAACGACAGCTTAACGAGTGTTTGTTCTGGAATTATTTGCGTAGACATGGTCTTTGATATATGTAGCCACACAAAAGAAAAAAAAAAAATCAAACGGCGTCAAATCGGGAAATTATGCGATCGGCAAATTTCTCATGCAATAAAGCCAAAATCGTCTGTATTGTATGGATCGTGACACCATCTTGTTGCAATTATATAACACTTAGTTCATAACTTGCAACTTTCTTTTCTTCGTCACTCCTCTAGAAAGCATACTGGTTTTCTATCGTTTGCTTTGTTCAGTTTCATTAATCAAGTGGATTTTCAAGTAGACGATTAATCTATTGTAGCTCGCCTCCATATGATTGCGTAGTAGTGAAGATCTTTGCTAAGTGGTAGTGGTGATTCTTACTTAGCTCTGTAATTTTTCCCAGGAGGTGGAGTTTTCTCTTGATCATTCGTCGGATTGCTTGTCATCATCGCCAGAGGTAAGCCGGAAGGATCAAGTGGGCTGTTTTAAATGAATTTATCTGGAGAGAGGTTAAAGTCTCTTTTATTATACACTCGGAACCTTATTTAATTTGTTTTTTCGGCATGTTCTCTGCTGGGGACTCGAAACTGGGCCTCTTGTGTTGTATGCTTACTCTCTAATGACTACACCACGTCACCCTAGCCACTAAATAACTCTCAATTGCAGTACAAAATAGTTGGTTGTCATACGGCCGAAGTGTTTTGAATTGAAGGTAACGGCTTCATTTTCGAAAAAAAATACGGTCCCAAGACACCTCCAGATCATTGCGCACCAAACAATTACTTTTTTCAGATTCAATGGCTTTTCCATAATCACTTCTGGTTCACCGAGTCTCTTATGCGGAAATTTTGCTGGTTGACGTAAGCACTGAGTGAGAAATAAGCTTTAGCGCTGAAAAAAATTAGTTTTGAAAAATCAGCATTGAAAGCCTGTTGCTCTCGCTTCAAATTAGCATATCTGTGGCGTTGTGAATGGATTATTCGATTGACATGAATTTTATTTATCCGAAAGATAATCTTGTGGCCTTACATTTTAAATATGATTTCTGGCATATGACCGCCACGGCTGGCGCGGATGTAGTCCAATCTGGACGTTCAATTTTCGATGACTTTTTCCAACATTTGTAGCCGTATATTGGCAATAACACGGCGAATGTTGTCCTCCAAATGGTCAAGCGTTTGTGGCTTTACCGCATAGACCAACAGAAAGTTGTCTAGCGGTGTTAAATCACAAGATCTTGGAGGCCAATTCACAGGTCCAAAACGTGAAATTAGCCGGTAACCAAACGTGTCTTTCAATAAATCTATTGTGGCACGAGCTGTGTGACATGTTGCGCCGTCTTGTTGAAACCACATCTCCTGGTTATTCAATTCAGGAATGAAAAAGTTAGTAATCATGGCTCTATTCCGATCACCATTGACTGTAACGTTCTGGCCACCATAAAGCGCACCAAACAGTCAGTTTTTCTGGATGTAACGGTGTTTCCACATACACTTGAGGATTACCTTCACTCCAAATGCGGCAGTTTTGTTTGTTGACGTAGTCATTCAACCAGAAGTGCGCTTCACCGCTAAACAAAATTCGCTTATGAAAATCGGGAACAACGGTAATCTCGTTCTGGGCCCATTCGACGATCTACGCCGGGCGTGAGTCTATTCATGATGAATTTCCAAGCCAAACTGAGAATAAATTACTTGACAGCTGTTAAATTGGTCGCCATCTTGAAAAGTAATGCCAACTTAAAGTTCTATACCTCTATAAAAAACACGCTATAGTTATCAAATCGCTGACGTGAAAATATTTAATTCGCATTACTTTAATAAATAAACAATAACCATCCATTAAAAAAAAAAAAAATAATAAATAAATAAAAAAATAAATACAATACTTTCAGTTTTGTGTATCTATAACAGCGTTTCGCAGCTAACTTCACTTTCCAACGCGCTGTCAAAATCGGATTTTCTGATTACAAAGCGCTGACGCCGCTCTATACAATGAAAGTTTTTGACAGATAATAACGCTCAACGCTCTAATTTAGGTTTGGCTATAGATAAATGACACTTCAAATGAAAAATATTTTACAGCTGACAGCCTTGCCAGACTGGCGGTTTTAAAACCACTAAATAAACACCGATAATATAGTGTAGTCGACTGTATGTTCCAATTATTTCGTTTACCCGTCGGTTCATGGTCAAAATATCTATTTTCGCTGCATGCACGAATTAATCTGCTTTTAACACGCAACTTTGTTTGTAGCATGAAAAAGTCGGTCTGAAAAATGTAAAAGTCAAGTAATCTAATAAATGCCAAGATTCAAAGTTCACTAGAGAATACTAGAATACTTCAGATCCAGCTCTTTGTGTTTTTTCCATCCGTGATATCCTCAGATATGTGAGTCAATCTTCAATTCTCTTCCAGTGTCCTAATAAATTTTATCCTAAAAAGGAACCTTGTACGTGATAACATCTTAGTTTTTCCCATCCTTGTATCCAGTATCTTGTAATAGTACCATGTCCGTCTCGAGCGTATTACATATGTGCAACACTTCTTCTGATTATTTACTGACAGAAATACTTTTTTTTTTCAAATTACGGTTCCAATTTTATTTTTTCGCTGCAAAAATTTCATCATTAAAGTGCTTTTTTCATTCTAATACTTGTACTCATTCCAACCAAAATTTCTAATAATTTACAAATGCAAACAGGCAAAAACAATAACAACATCATAGCTGAAAAACTAGCTAAAGAAAATATTCCAATTTAAAATTCCAATGCATTATTTATTTTAAACTACTCTTTACTATTTACATACATACGTACGTAAAGAATACTCAATTTGAAAAGGGGAAATTTGTTTGCTGACTTAATAAAAAAATAAAGAAAATATTTGTTGTGTTTGAAATCTGCAAAAAAAGGAGTCATGCTATGATTGAAAGAGAGTGAGATGCTCAAAAACTTTCTCTTAATAACTGTAAACTCTTGAAAATATATTTGTTTTCCTAAGAGAACGTCTGTCTGCTGCTGCTGCTGCTGCTATTGTAATGAATACATTTTCTGTCATTTTTCTTCTTTGTCATTGTCGTGTTCCCGTTGTTGTTGTTGTTGTTGTTGCTGTTGTTGATTTTGTTTGTTTTTGCCCATTGCGGCGGGGTTTTTGCGTTTTATGTCATTGACCTTTGAAATTGCATCTCTTGTTGGTGTTTTGTTGCTTATCATCATCAGTTGTGCTGCTGCAAATAATAATAATAACAATGATGATTATGATGATGTTGTTCATTATGATGAATACAATGATGATTAATGCAAATACAGATATTTTTTAAATTTTCTTTTTGCTTTATTCTCTCTTACATTTTCATTTGTATTAAATTGAATTACTTTTGTTGTATTTGTTTTTTGGCTTGTTCTGTGTGTTGATATATGTTGTTGTTCTTTGATTTGCTGTTCTCACTGCTGTCGGTACTTTTTGGCATCAACTGTAATTGAAATTGTTTGTGCAGTGCGAGTGAAAATTTTCTTGGGTAATAAAAACAAAATAAGAATTTTATTAATTTTTCAAAATTAATTTTATCAATGTCTGTGGCAAGAAAATGTATGAAAGTTTCCTAAAGGCTACTGTGTCTTTATTTAGTAAAAAAATTGTTAACTATTTTTCTTTAAAGCTTCAATACATACATGTAAGTATGCACATGTAAGTACGTACATGTATGTGTGTATGTATGTATGTATGTATGTATGTATGTATGTATGTATGTATGTATGTATGTACAGTGGCTACAAGCCAAACGCGGACACTATAATAAACTGATTTTGTAGATAAAAATTAAATTAAAAAGGAATAGTTAAGGAAAGCTTTTGTTTGATTTTTTATTGTATATGTAAAGGGTCCGCCAAATAATTTTTTTTTTTTAAATGCTATAAAAAAACTACTGAATATTTTCTCAAATTTCTTTTTTTATTTGAAAGTACAATCCTTCCGGTTAATAATGGAAAATAATTTCATTCAAATGGCTGCCTCGGCTGGCCATGCAGTAGCCTATATCATTGGTCCAATTTTTAAGCACATTATCGATTGTGTGCAGCTGTATTTCACCAATGGCTTCACGAATATTGTCCTTTAAAGCATCAATTGTCTCTGGCTTGTTGGCGTAACACTTAGCTTTGACGGTATCCTACAAAGAATAGTCCAACGGTGTCAAATCGCAGCTCCGAGGTGGTCAAACGACATCAGTTCTGCGGCTGATAATGCGATCTTCATAAACAGGGCGCAAAACATCGAGTGTAGCTTCGGCTGTGTGGCACGTAGCGGCGTCCTGTTGAAACCAAATGTTGCTAATATCCTCCTCTTCAATTTTTGTGAACAAAAGTTCGTTCAACATGGCCCGATAACGATCGCCATTGACTGTAACGGCCAGTCCTTGCTCATTTTCGAAGAAAAATGGCCCAATTATGCCTTTGGACCAAAAGCCGCACCAAACAGTGACTCGTCGTGGGTGTATCGGCTTTTCAATGTATGCGTGCGGGTTTTCTGTGCCCCAAATGCGACAATTTTGCTTGTTTACATACCCGCCAAGATCGAAATGAGCTTCATCTGAAAAGATTATTTTTTTTGGCAAAATCAGTATCTTCTGTACGTCAATCGCAGGCCCAGATTCCCAGCGTTGTTCAAGCGTATACACAACCATATTCGTTTAGCGGAAGGATAAAACTAATTATCTGTCAAATCTGACATGAGCTAAGTGTTACCATTCACGAAATAAGCACTAGTTGAAAAAAAAACGTTAGATGGCGTACCCTATATTAAAGATATATAGATAATTAATATAAACAAATAATAATGTGTTGGAGGGTACATCATATTTTTCTTAAATTAAAATTTTCTTAAATTTTTATTTATCATTACAAAAATCAAATAAAGAATGCACTGTAATTGAAAGAAGTTCGAACTACAGTTTTCCATCTGACACAAATAAATTAATCTTCGTTTCTTCAGACCATTTCACGTTGTTCTAGTTATTGAAAAAAAACTGAAAGTGTCCCTATTACTTCTTCCATCACTGTATGTATGTACCTTAGCTTGGTAGATAATAATTTTTTAAAGTATGTTTTTGTATTAAAGTGGTAATAAAATTAAACGAACAAACCTATTACCCGCTTCCAATGCCAATTTCAAGTGTTTGCATTCTTTGTGTTCGTATTCTGCTGTGTTAAAGCAAATATTTAAATAATAATTTTTCGCTGATAAGTGTGCTCTTTTCAGCAATGGTTGTATAATTTTTTAAAATATATTTTTAGCTTAAAATAAAATTATTTAATTATTTATTTATATTTTTGTTAAATGCTTCCGAAATTCAATGAACTTTGTGAAGAGATGATAAGAGCAAAGAAGAGTTTTAATTTTGAAATTGAAAACAAAACGAAACAAAACAAATTTTTATTAAAAAAATATTAAGTTAAAAAAGAGTATATAACTAAAAAATAAAATTTGATTTAGAAAAAGAAATTATTAAAAAAAAAAATTATTTCCAAACTAAACATAAATTTCACCGGATTTCTTGTTACCCATAAAACAAAAAACATAGTCAAGCATTGAACCCCCCTTCCTTATTCTTGCCTTAACTTTTCTGATATGAAAGTAAAATAAACTGTAAAGCAAACACAACTTGAATATTTATGACCCTTTACCCTGTTTACTGAGAAACCAAAAACCAAATATTGCCATCAAGCCAGTTAAACAGAGTCAACCACACCACTCACCAGTCACACAGAAGACATCGAAGCCAAAAATCAGAATCAGAATTAATAATAAGATGCACGCGAGTTTCATAAATTAAAAATCCAGAAACATAAATAACTCAACACCCAAATGAATTCTCTTTTTCTCAACATTTACAGCAACAACAGCAACAACAACCATGACAACAACAACAGTTCTTGCTAAAAAAGAAGAAAAAGAAAAAATGATAAAAAACGATTAACAAAAGAAATCATAAATACCGAGACACTGTGGGATTGAAAAAATACAATTAAATTTATAAGAAAAAATAAGAAAAAAAGAAACAGAAACTGTTGATTAAAGTCAAAAGGAACTGACTGCTGGCTGAGGCTGCTACTTGGCAGCCTTTTCTTTATGAAAACAGAGACAGCCTGGTAAGTCATATCACCGCTAATTTTGCAAAAGAATTTCAAAAAATAAAAGCAAGAAAAATAAAGATAAAAAGTCAGCATAAAAGGCTCAGCGACAATCGGAAGCAAAGAAGAAAAAAAGAAAAAAAAAGCAGGCAGATGATGACAATGGATTTGACAATGTTACGGATGGCGTTGATGAAGCTGATGATGAATTTTATTTGAAAATAAAAATCTCAAATAAACGCTAATTAATGTAAAGGCCGGTTATAAAGGGCTTGATTTGGTATCATTTTATTTTAAGTTTTTATTATTTCATTTTACATTCTTACATGCTTCTCCAGAGTTGTAACTTTAAGCACTATAATCAGGCAACGCTTTTCGTCAAGTTATAAAGACTCCACCTAGATTTTCTAGCTTGGTCTTTACTGCGCCATATTTTGTATTTATGACCAGGATAAACCTTTGTTCCGGTGTTCGGCCTTTGCTGATCTAATCCAGGTAGTTCTTTGGCGATCAACATAGCGCTTGCCTTTGGGGTTCCATTGTCGGCTGGTATTTACAATGTCCCAAGTATTACTGCGAAAGTTATAGCCTACCTATGTCCACTTCTTATAACGAACTTTTTTCGAAATTGTTTTTTGTTCCGGTGTTCGGCCTTTGCTGATCTAAGCCAGGTAGTTCTTTGGCTGTTAACATTATGCTTGCCTTAGGGGTTCCACTGTCGGCTGGTTTTTACAATGCCTCTAGTATTACTGCGAAAGTTATAGCCTACCTATGTCCACTTCCTATAACGAACTTTTTTCGAAATTGTTTTTTGTTTGCTAGTTAATAGCAAATCAGTAGTAGATATGCGATTGGGCCACAATATTATATTTATTTTTCTCATACAATTGTTTGGGAACTCCTGCATTTTCGTTGTATTGGAGCTGGTTACCCACTATGGGATTTAATATATGTCACGAGGTACAAACTGTGGCAAGTGCAGTTCAACGTTTCTCTTATGTAGAAAGGCCCTTGAGGTTGTGGGAAGGAAGAGGTTTGATTCGAATTTATTTATAACGTAAATGGCAGATAAAAACATTCACGAGAAGAATCTTCCAGAAGACGAAAGGTGCGGCTAATAAACTAAAATTATAATGCGTTGAGCGATTTATCTGGCAATCAACTGCAAGGTGATGCGCTGTACAAGCAAAACGAAAACTGCGTGAAAATAGGTATGAGATTATTAGGAATCAATTATTTTATATCGTCAGAGCATATTCCGTTGTACTTAGTATTGATAGAACAATGCTACGATGCTTTAAAGAATCATATAATTTGCGACACTACCGTCATAAGTATATGCGAGTCTTGTAAATATTGAGGAGATCAAACAGAGTAAAGTATTTTCTACGCCGTTTCTAAAAACCGAGACCCTTAAAAAATATGACCGTTTCACCGAACATCACACTGAGTTCCCATAATCAGAATATCAAGAGCATCTGACTCCTCAATATCTGTATTATTATTATCATATCGATCAGGCACTATTGCGAGATACTGTGACCCATAGGATCTATTGTCCCCCTTCCGGTCTATAGTTTGTTCAGCAGATCTGCTGCCTTCCTAATGAACACCAGCAGATCTGAAACCATAATGAAGGGAGGATATGCAAACCCAAGTAAGACTCCATGTTTAACTAAACATTCACACAATATGTATTCCGCTGTATCTGATGCCTATCAGCACAGTCTACATACATCCACATCTGTGACCGCCATCCTTATGCGCTCTTAGCCTACAGTGGCCCGTAAAAAGCTCCGTAAGGAGTTTCAAGTCAGCTCTGCCATAGTTGAGAACCTCAGAGCAAAACCCAAATTGCGGACTGATCGGCGCCATAGAGGGGCAAAGTCCCGCTTGAGGATTCTAGTCTTTCAAGCATCTGGCAATTTCCCAATACTTGATTGAGAAGGTAGTGAGTGAGATGCCATCTTTAGCCACTCCTAAGAAGCGATCTCTGAGGAAATCGCGAGAAACGACTGCCGACACCAAAAGTAATAAGTTTCGACACGCACGCTCATGCTAAACTCTTTTAAGCGCCTTGGCAATATCCAGAGCCACAACTTTGTTCTCGCTAAAACCATTAATGCATATGTACTATTTCTCGGAGAGCACTACCAGCAGTTAACTAGTAGAAAATCCCTTGCCGAAGCCGTACTGACGATCGCTTAGAAAATCTTTGTGCTCTAAATGAATACCAAAACCAAAAGCAATAAGTTTCGACATGAGCGCCACATGCCAAACTCTTTCAAACCACTTGGCAATATCCGGAGTACCAAATTTGCTCTCGCCAAAATTATGAGTGGATATGTTCCATCTCTCAAAGAGCAGCGCCAGCGGAAGCTATACTGATGATCGCTTAGAAAATCGTTGGACTCTAAGTACTCTAAAAAGTGATGGTTAATTATGATTAACCAGAAGAAGAGTGTTGAATAAACTGCTATTGGTCGGAAGTTTTCAGGGTTGGTATCTTCGCCCTTTTTTGGGGTTTTCTTTGCATTAGCAACCCTCTAGCAGGATGGGAAAATATCAGAAAAATAAGGTTGGCTAATAGATGCGCAAGAGTCAAACAGATGCGGTGCAGAATACTCGTTAACGTTGAGTTTTGTAAAAACCAATTTTTGCAGCACTGGATGGAAGGCATAGTCACTGATACCTTTCAGAGTGCTGGCAATTGAATGCTCTCCGACTTGCAAAAATGACTTGCAAATATTTGAGCCAAAAAATTCGCCTACTCAAACGAACTTGTGAAGGCGTGGTCATTCTTTAAAAGAACTGGAAACGATCTAGCACTATACCTCAGTCTCTTTTAGTCTGTTTAGAATTAAAAGGTAAAGGGTCCGCCAAATAATTTTTTTTTTTAAATGCTATAAAAAAACTACTGAATATTTTCTCAAATTTCTTTTTTTATTTGAAAGTACAATCCTTCCAGTAAATAATGGAAAATAATTTCATACAAATGGCTGCCTCGACTGGCCATGCAGTAGTCTACACGGTCGGTCCAATTTTTAAGCACATTATCGATCATTATCGATTGTGTGCAGCTGTATTTCACCAATGGCTTCACGAATATTGTCCTTTAAAGCGTCAATTGTCTCTGGCTTGTTGGCGTAACACTTATCTTTGACGGCACCCCACAAATAATAGTCCAATGGTGTCAAATCGCAGTTTCGGCGGTTGATAATGCGATCTTCAAAAACAGGGCGCAAAACATCGAGTGTAGCTTCGGCTGTGTGGCACGTAGCGCCGTCCAGTTGAAATCAAATGTTGCTAATATCCTCCTCTTCAATTTTTGTGAACAAAAATTCGTTCAACATGGCCCGATAACGATCGCCATTGACTGTAACGGCCACTCCTTGCTCATTTGCGAAGAAAAATGGCCCAATTATGCCTCTGGACCAAAATCCGCACCAAACAGTGACTCGTTTTTGGTGTATCGACTTTTCAATGTATGCGTGAGGGTTTTCTGTGCCCCAAATGCGACAATTTTGCTTGTTTACATACCCGCCAAGATCAAAATGAGCTTCATTTGAAAAGATGATTTTTTTTTTGGCAAAATCGGTATCTTCTGTAAGTCGATCGCAGGCCCAGATTACCAGCGTTGTTCAAGCGTATACACAACCATATTCGTTCAGCGGAAGAATAAAAGTAATTATCTGTCAAATTCGACATGAGCTAAGTGTTACCATTCACGAAATAAGCAGTTGTTGAAAAAAAAAGTTAGATGGTGGACCCTTTATAACCAATTGTTTTGAAATCGTAAAAAATGGGGAACAAGGCTACAAAATGATAATTAAGATAATAATTAAGATAATAAATGGAATAATAATAATAATCTTTTTTAGAATCTAAAATTAAAATTGTTTTCTTTTAATTTCAGGTGCTGCCTTAATACTTTTTTTTGAAGAGAAAGGTATGTATCTGTCGTGTACTAAAGACGAATTTTAAAAAGATATTCAAATACAAACTGACATGAAAATAAATTTAATGGGGGAGTACAAATATTGTCCCTCACAAGCATTTACCGTTATAATGACAGTTATTACTTCATTTTTGAGCATAAAACTCTTATTTTTGAAAAATCCATAAATCCACATGAGTATCTGTGAAGAAAAAGCAGCAGCAACAACAATTCTTAATAACAACTGGGAGATTATTTTGTTACGGTTGTTTAAAGCAAAAGATAACCAAGTTTGCCCGAAAATAAAAACGAAAATAAAGCAGAACTATGTTGCAAATTTCAGCACGACTTTTCGGTAAGCGTGTTGTGCTAAAATGTCAAGTAATTGTTTTGAACTGACCAAAGTCACAATGGTTACACAAAGTCTATACGATTGTATGACTTACAGACCGATTTCTCCTGATTTTAAGAAATATCGTATATTTATTCTATTCGAATTTCTTCCTTATACGACTTTACTTAGGTGTGTACTTACCCAAAGATTAAATGATTTTTATTATTATTTTTTTTAATAATTTTAGGAAAGTATCATAAATGGAAAATTTTGATACTGCTATAGAGTTATAATAGAGCGTATAAAAACGTGGGAGCTACTATTCGATACTATTTAGGTCTTTAAGCAAACGAAATAACTTATAATAGCATAAGAACTGGATTAATTTTGATTCTCCTTTCGATCAGAAATAGCAAAAGGAAGGGAACAACCGGCCGATTTCCAAGAACTTTGTGGCCAAACACTTATTTGTGCTAAACACTTATTACTTTCATTACTGGAACTCTCGATTAATAACTTCTATGGAAATTCTTTAGATTTGAGTAAATGAAGAAGACCTTGCAGCATCTTTAACGTAACTGCTTGAATCTAGCAAGGCTCAGAAATCGACACTTCAAGAGTATTGCTGACTATGATTTATAAACCAAACGCGACTTTTCGATCCCACTAGGAAGATTGCTGAGTGTCTTCCAGGCTGAGATCATGGCCATTGTTATATGTGCGGATATCAACCTGGACGGTAGGCTCAAGCATAAGACCATTAATATATTCTTTGACATTCAATCTGCCTTAAGGGCACTTGGCTTGAATCATATGATATCTCGACTGGTCAAATATTGCTGCGATAGGTTGAAAAAGCTTTCGCTTAGAAATAAGCCACAGTAGTAGGTTCCGTGACACCTTATATTGGTTCGGAACCTTGCTGTGCAGCACCAGTTACTACCATTCTCAAATCTGATCAAGGATTGGGAAATTGCCAGATGCTTAGAACACTGAAATATTCAAAGGGGACTTCGCGACTCTAGGAAGGCGATCAGTCCGCCACACTTTACGGACTTGAAATTTCTAACGGAATTTCTTACCGTCGATTATGCACTGAGATCGACGCATCTGAAAAGTATGACGGTCACAGATATGGATGTTTGAAGATTGTGCTGCTCACAGGCATCAGAAACAGCGGAACACATATTATGTGAATTTTGGGTTCTTCTCTCATTCTGAGACATATTCACCATTATGGTTTCACATCTGTTGGTGTTCATTAGGAAGGCAGTAGATCTGCTGAACAAACTATAGACCAAAAGTGGCACAATACATCCCCTTGGTCGCGGTGTTCTGCAATAGTGTCTGATCAGAATAATAATAATGATGATAATTATGATTTCCATAACGTGATAATTTCTATCGGAAGTGCTTAACGATTGCTGGGTATGGTTTTTTATTTTTTAACAATACAATGACATCAAAATATTATGCCAGAGAAAAAAAAAAGCCCTAAGCGTTGTGGAAAGCGAAGGTAAAATCATAAAATATGGCTTTAACATAAAAAATAGGTCATTTAACGTCCATTATAGCCATTAAAATTTCTGAAGTGTGCCCTCAACTTTTAAGTAAACCTATACTTATGCCGTGTGCACATGTAAACGTTTTTTCGTAATTCGCTCCTTCTCTCATACTTCAAACCTCAATTATAAGCCGAATAACATAATTCCCCATAAAAAATTTCAAAAGCGAATCACTCAAATTGTAAGAAATGCAGTAGATTAATAGAAAATCAATGTGATCTCTTATTTTTGCGGGTGTTTGTCTATGCTAAATGGATTTATTTATCTCCTAATTTTTTTTTATTTCTATAACAGAATTTTGTAGTGGGTAGAGGGTTCGAATCCCCAGCAGAAAACATGAAAAAATGTAATTGCGGTGTCAAGTGCTTAATAAAGAGACTTGAACCTCCCTCCAGACAAATTCATCTTAAAGAAGCACCCTAAACATTCCAGCTTACCTCTGGCGATGATGACAAACATGAGACGAATGAATAGAAGAAAACCATTAATTAATAATCTTCACCACTAAACACAATCATATGGAGGCGAGCTACAGTAGACTAATCATTTACTTCGCTTAAAACTCAATGAAACTGAAACAAGGTAATAGATATTTTTGAAAAAGCCAACATGCTTCCTAGAGGAGCAAAAAACAACAACAAAATTTTGCAGAAAATAACGAACCAATAAATAAAATTTACTAGAAAAAAGAAGAACCATTAAAACGAATTACAAAGGTGCCATTTGAACAGGGTTTTTCGTATAAGTAATTTAAGGAGCGAAGAGGGTAATTCGAAATCTGATGTAAGGATGATATTAAAAATTTAAATTGTGAGATTTCTTGCGCAATAAAATTTCAGATCAAATAGATAAATTTGTATCGACCAACAGCTAATGGCGAGGGTACTATCTGTGTCTCTACAGCCAACTATAAACGACAGGGATACATTTGCTTTAAGGGCAGATGTTCTTCTCTGCCAGATATTCATAATTCTCAAACAAGCTTGCATGGTTGTAGGGAATAAGTATTTCAACCATCGCAATAGTTCTGATATCCTGTAAGTGAAACCCCTTCTAATGAACGATTTTTTTAACTTACAGCCTATAAAAACGCTTATTTAATGGATTCAAAACATATACATACAACAGCACAAGCCCTTCCACCTACCATCGCTAAGGGTAAAGTAGAGTGCTTACGTAATTACACACTTGTACTGGAGAATTGGAGAATTTCATATTAAGTTCTTTCCTCTTTTATTATAAATAAAATAATGTTGTTGTTGTTGTTGTTGCTGCTATAGCTTTTATTGTTACCAGAAAATGTTTAACAAAAATATTTGATTTTGTTAAAAACAACACTTTGCAGTTGGCCAACAACAAAAGCAACACCAACAGCATCAACAACAATATCTGAGTTTCTCTGTACGAGCATCTGAGTATCTTTTCATTTTTATCTTTAAAGTTTCGTAAGAGAGTGTGTAACGCAGTGTGTACGAATATATTTTATAACCGTAACTATTGTTGTTGTTGTTGTTATACTTTTTGTGTGTTTCAAAAAAAGAAGAAAACTTTTTACTTAATGCAACAACAACGACAACAATAGCAACAAAACTAAAAGGGCATGTGCTTGCAAGTCAGTACGGGAGCAATAAATGCCGGAAAGAAAGCAAGAAATAAAAAAAGGGCTCGTTCAGGATAGAGGGTCCCCACTATTTGAAGTATATTTTCGTTGTTAAAGGGATTATTACGTATACTCTGCACACACCCTGACACATAAAAAAAAAATAAAATAAAAAAAATGTAATTTTTGTTTTTTCCTCTTCTCACTATTCGATAAAAAAAATCGCAAACAAAAGTTGGATATTTTTCTGCGTTCCTTTAGCCAAACAAAAGTTGAATGAACGATTTTTTAAAACATTGTATGAGTACTTTATAAAATTCAAAATGAAGAGAAAAAAAAACTAAAGGGATAATAACGATAACAACAACAGTAAAATATTGTTTACAAAAAAAAAAAAAAAAAAAAAAAAAAACGAACAAGAATAAGAGTCACAAACGCATAATCATCACACACATAAAAAGTACTAAAATGTGTAATGAAATCCAGAATTAAAGAGGCAATCAACTGGAGTTTAAGAAAGCGAATCATTAGTTTTTTCCTCTTTTTTTAAAGGTTAAGTCTTACATAGGTTAGCTAAGGAGATAGAATTAGAATTCCATGATTTTAAGACGCATCAGTGATACCTAGGATCAGATTGAATAGGTAAAGGGTCTTTCATTTCTATGGGTATTTATTCCTCTTACTTCTATGAGGAGCATAGCGCTGTATTCTTGCAATTCCAGTTTATTATATTCAGCTTAGGTCTAGGAATGCTGTTTCGACTTTAATTCAGGTGTGTGAGAGGCGCTCTCTGACCTGCAGGTTCTAGTCGATGGCTATAAAGTTCGATATCTAGACAGAGCGTAAAAAGCCAAATGTTTGCTTGACTTTTGTTTATGCGGTTCAGAATATCACAACACCGCTTATCGATCATGCTTCCGCTATCCAGTCAAGCGTAAAGAGTTTTCCTTCTTAATTTTTATTCTTAGATCCATAAGAGTTGCTCTTTTCCGAACTACGTTCGATTTCGCCTGTATATCTGCGAATGTGTGCCTAAGGAAGCAGATGACATCGACATAATCTTCCCTGCATAGTTGCCATTTGCATCACTTGTCCTGGACACAGGTTAAGAAAAAGGGAGTCTTTTCGGATGGGCCATCTCTCGGTTTAAATATGAACCAGCGGTTATTTCGAATCTGGCACAAAATTCTGTACATTATCTCCACTGAAGAAGATCAATTGACTTACGCTTGAGGAACGATGGGATTTATTGGAAATTTATTTCCAAAACAGAGACAATTAATCGGAAATTGCACGAAAATGTCGTACGAAATTTGTTCGCAGAGAAGGACCAACAGTATCCGGTAGACGCAAGTCTATTGCTAAAGATTGCTAAAGATTGCCAACACGTAAGCGTGCCCAAAAATATCGAAGCTGTGGCTGAGACTGTGCGTGATAATCCATCAACATCAACTCGTCATCGTTCTCAAGAATTGAACATTTCACGCACCAGTTTACATCGAATTATGCAAAAAGATCGCCGTATGACGCCTTACAAAGTTCAATTGGTTCAAGAGTTGAAATAGGCATGACCATCCGC
This sequence comes from Wohlfahrtia magnifica, assembly GCA_023159175.1. Lineage (NCBI taxonomy): Eukaryota > Metazoa > Arthropoda > Insecta > Diptera > Sarcophagidae > Wohlfahrtia > Wohlfahrtia magnifica. Next base: position 794,947 of record JAKWBJ010000052.1, on the reverse strand, counting down.
TTCGTTTTCGATTTGCTAGATGGGCCAACGAGAAACTGCACGATGAAGTCGATTTTGCCAAAAAAAACTCATCTTTTCGAATGAAGTTCATTTTCATCTTGGTGGGTACGTTAATAAGCAAAATTACCGTATTTGGGGCTTAGAAAACCCAAACGTGGCCTTACAGTAGCCAATGCACCGATGACGAGTGACTGTTTGGTGCGACTTGTGGAGCGGAGGCATTATTGGCTCATATATCTTTGAAAATTATAATCGATTTTTTTGTGCCCACTCTCCATGGTATTGATGTGAACGATGTTTGGTTTCAACAGGATGGTGCAACTTGCCACACATCTCATGCCACAATCGATTTATTGCGTCAAACGTTTGATGGTCGTTTAATTAGTTGAAATGGATTATTTTCTGTAGGGCGCCGTTAAAGACAAGTGTTGCTCGAACAAACCAGAGACAATTGACTCGTTATGCCATTGCCGAGATACGACCACATACACTCGAAATAGTTCTCGAAAATAGGTCCGATCGAATGGAGTACTGTGAGGCCAGCCGCGACAGCCATATGAATGAAATAATGTTTCATTTCTAACTGGAACAATAGTACTTCACTACAAAAAAATAAATTTGGCAAAATTTCGAACCGTTTTTGTTTTATTGCATTTGTAAATTTAAACTTTTAAATGGCCCACCCTATATTTAAATAACACAGATTTTAACTTTATATAAACATTGACTTCCAAGGCTGCTGTGTTCTATGGTTTATTCGCATAGACCTGTGACTTAAAAAACCCTACAAGAAAAAGTCAGAGTTAAGCCGCAAGACCTCGATGAGATAACCATGCCTTCAAATAGCTCGCGCAGAATATTCAATATGACATAAGCTGTTTGGAACATAGTGTTGTTCTGTTGAAACTTTCATACAAAAATGAGTGTTAACGCTGAAGATAATTTTCTGATGAAAATTAAGTTCAGATTTAGGCGAACGCACGTCAGTGTCTATGGTCGCTTACCTTCAGCTTGTGTATCAGTTAAATTTTGTACGGGTTACGACATAAAATTCTCTAAGTTGTGGTCTGCGAAAGTCCGGAAACCCAATGCTAAAGTAAAGATCACCTCCACTTAGCAAGGATCTGCACCACTATGAAAAAAAATCATATGGAGGAAACTACAGTGGATTGACTTGAAAAATCAAATTGATTAAAGAAACTGAAACAAAGCAATGGATGCTTTGTGGAAAGCCAATATGCTCCCTAGAGGAGTGATAGAGAAGAAAAAAACTCTTACGGAGAGTGGCAATATTTTCGATATATCTTGAGTTTTGTCGTCGTTCGGATATTGGCTCACTTTTTACAGAACAAATGGACTCAAATTTAAACGATTATGGCGATCGTAAATTCTGAAAAGCGCTCGAGATATTGCCCGAAGTGAACACCAATTTGGATAAAGCAATTTTATCATTTGCAAGTGATATTGAACGCTATAACCAAACTGATTAAATGACGGTCAACTGACAGCTGCAGCATTAAAAATATGGCCGCCAACGACTGTCAAAATATGCCAAAGTGAATGTGAAAATTTTAAATTTTGTCACATTCCTAAGCTTCTGAATAGAAAGAAGAGTACATCATGCCTGATAAATTATTTTCTAATCAGTTAAAAGCATTCAACTGTCATGGTGTAAGGGTTAGAGTGTCCCCATATAGCACCAGTGGCTCAGGTTCGAATACCACCCACCGGAGAAAAATGGCAATGCTTAGAAGGCCCACCACCACCACTTAGCAAGGATATTTACCACTACACCATCACATGGATGCGAGCTACAGTAGATTAATCATCTACTTAACTTGAAAATCCACTTGACTAATGAAACTGAAACAAAGCAATAGGAAGGAAAGCCATATGCTCAAAAGAGAATTGACGAAGAAAAATCTTATATAACTCCTGACACTAGGAGTAAACAAGTTTATCGTTTAATTAAAAGTTGCTTAGAACTGGGATAACGCTGTACTAAGTTTAAAGCGTATTAAGTTTAAAGCAGACTCTTAATTGAGAAGAAACGGCTGATTGTCTACCACAATCTGATTATCATTGAAAAACAACGTTTATTTTCAAAGTTTTGAGAAATCCTTTTATAAGGGGTGGTTGTGTGCCGCTGTGGTATGGTATGTATAAGACACTCGCGTACCAATTAGAAGGTCCTGGGTTCAATACCAGGATAGACCCTTCAAAAAAAAAGTTTTTTTCAACAGCAGTATCACCTCATAACATTAGCTAGTAACTGCTTATGAGTATTACTACTTGACTGAGAACAACTCTAATGCATTTGCCATTCGGAGCCGGCTTTAAACTGTAGGTCCATTTCAATGAGTCTGAAAATAGAATCGGGTGCAGCTCATTGACTGAGAGATGTCCCCATATTCCTTAATGGAATGTTATGGGAATTAATATATTTTATAAGGAGTGATTAAAAATACTAATAAAACGCTGAAACGCTGATTTAAAAACCAAACGCTCGTATGATGACATAGATGGCGTTACTAGAATTTTTTCCATATGATTTTTATTTGGTACTAACCTTTAGACAATACGTGTAAAAATTTGACAGCAATCTGACTATTGATTCGTGAGTTATAGCATTTTGTGTGAAGCGACTTTTATTATTGGAAAAAATAGAAAAAAGTGAATTTCTAGTTTTGATAAAGTATTGCTTTTTGATGATCCGAGCATTATGCGAACTCTGCTCCATCGGGACAAATGGTAGAGAAGTGAATTGCTGAATTTGAACGTAGTCGTACCAGCACAAATGATACAGAGCTCAGTGGATGCCCAAATGAGGCTGTTATTCCAGAAAACATCGATCGCAAATTGAAGGTGCACAATCTAGCTGACATTGTCAAGATGTCAGATGACAGTGTTTTTTATTTGGTTATGCGAAAGCTCTGTTCAAAGTGGGTGTTGCGTGAGCTCATAAATCAATGAAAAAAATGGCAAAATTAAATGAATTGGGCTTCGAATTGCGTGTCCATCCACCGTATTGTCCAGATTTAGCAACAGCGACTTTTTGCTGTTTTTAGATCTCAAGAGAATGCTTGCTGGAATGAAATTTAAATCCAGTGATGAAGCAATCTCTGAAACTGAGGCCTATTTTGGCGAGAAAGATAAATCGGACTGTAAAAATTGTATCGAAAATTTGGAAAATCGCAAATAACGGGTCCGTCACGAACGTTTTTTTTTCAACTAGTGCTTATTTCGTGAATGGTAACACTTAGCTCATGTCTGATTTGACAGATAATTAGTTTTATCCTTCCGCTGAACGAATATGGTTGTGTATACGCTTTTTTCGCTTCGCTAAGTAGGCCTGCGATCGACTTAGAGAAGATGCCAATTTTGCCAAAAAAAATCATCTTTTCAGATGAAGCTCATGGCGGGTATGTAAACAAGCAAAATTGTTGCATTTGAAAAGCCGATACACTCAAGACGAGTCACTGTTTGGTGCGGATTTTGGTCCAGGGGCATAATTCGAAAATGAGCAAGGAGTGGCCGTTACAGTCAATGGCTATCGTTATCGGGCCATGTTGAACGAATTTATTTACGATATTAGCAACATTTGATTTCAACTGGACGGCGCTACGTGCCACACAGCCGAAGCTACACTCGATGTTTTGCGCCCTGTTTAAAAAAAAAAAAAACATTTGGCGGACCCTATAGAATAATATAATCGAGTTCTGTTAAAATTTTGCTTTTACTTACTTATTCTACGGACACTTTTAATGATCTGTTATGTAAAAGACGATATCATCCTATGGCTTCAAGTTACGCCATCAACTTCAGTTCTAATCAAATTGTTCCGATATCGTTAGCCAGGGTTTTCAGTAATTTTTTCCAATAGTAAGCATGTCGACCTCTTAACTTGCTGCTCTGGGAATTCTAAGCAATTGACATCTTAGCTACAGATATCATCCGAAATAATGTCGTTTAGGAAATTTGTCAAGGAAATTAAACAAAAAAATTACGAATTATTAAAATTAGCCCATTAAAAATAATTTCCTTGACAAATAATATTGAAAAATATTACTTTATTACCAATTTTATCTTAATATGTAATAAATTTTAATGTGAAAACAAAAATATTAAGAAAAAAACAATTTTAAACATATTTTAAGCCTCTTAAATAAACAATGAGACTATTTTATGAGGGCCATTAAAAAAACTAACGAACGAATGAACGAATGAAATATGTATACTTTTTGTTGTTGCAAAAAGTTGTAAGAACTCTGTAGTAAAGTTGCAAAAACTACATAAAACAGAAACAAAAAATGCGACTGATAAAATAATAAAAATTCAGTTCATGCCTATTGCATGCAGACCATGACCCACACCAACTTTTGGCTAAAAATAAAAGAAAAGGAGAAAAAAAAAGAAACGGAAAAGAAGCCATGACGAGGCACAAAAATTTAATAAAATAAAAAAAAAATAAAAAACAACCTGACATAGAGGCAGAGAGTGAGAGAAAGAGGGACAAAGTCATAATAATAATAAGGCAACACAAAAAAGGACAACAAAATATTAAAAAAAAAAAATAAAAAATAAATTATTTGAAAACTAAAAACTTAAATAATTGAAACTGAAACAGGAAATTGATATGCTGACTCTCTCTCTCTCTCTCTCTCTCTTTATTTAAATTTTATTTATATTTCCCTCAAGAATTCTCTCTTTTATTTGCTAAAGAAAAAAATGGAGTTGTCAACTTGCAAATTTTTAAAAATCACTAAAACAAACATAGCAATTCGGAAACATGCGTCTCTCTATCTCTCTTGAATAAAATTGAACCAACTAGATATGTATATATGTATACTGGTCTAATTTACAGTAACGACTAAAAGGGTAGCTTCACATCATAGGAATTTAATTTCAGCCTTTTGCCTTGTTTTGTTTGGTTAAGACGGTTTAGGTGGTATTGTTATTTAGTCTCACTGGGCGACATATCCACCATTATGGTCAGATCTGTCGATGTTCATTAGGAAGGCAGCAGATCTGCTGAACAAACTATAGACCGGAAGGGGCACAATAGACCCCATGGGTTGCAGTTTCCTGCAATAGTGCCTGGAAGATATGATGATAATGATAATCATGTATTCTGTTTTTACAAGACCACACCACTCGCCAGATGTACTGTGATATATACTAATGTAGTAGTATTAGATTCGGCCTGTAGACCTAACATACCTCAGACGGTTGCCTAGTTCGTATATTGAGCATATATATAAATCTTTACTTGCCACTAGACTTCTTTACAGCTTAGCATTTACGAAACTAGAAACAAGAAGGTATTCTTTTCCCACTCATTTTTCTGATGGTAATCGACGAGGTAGTTCGAACGAGTATAGATGATACTCCCAACAGAGTCATTATTAGGCACCCAATAATTAAGCAACTACTTAACGATCTGACATTAATGCCAATAAAATGAAGATCCTGCGAGTGAATAACTCACACACTAATCGTATCTTCCTTGATGATAAACCTGCTGCAGAGGTACAAAGTTTTACATACCTTGGCAGCCGAATTACACCAAAACGGATATCGAGGCTCGAATTTCGAGGTATGGCGATGCCGGCAACTATCGTCTGCAATCAAAATTCAAATATTCGATGCTAATGTGAAGTCTGAACTTCTTTGCGGAAGTGAAACTTGGCTTGTGTCAGTGGGGGCTACGATCTATAAGCTTTTATCAATCAACGCCAGAAAAATATTCTGTGTATATGGTTACCCCACAACTAAATTTCGAAGTTGGAGCTTCGCAGAAGATACAGAAAAACACCCATTGTCCTGGAGATGAGATTCCGAAAATGACACTGAATTGGCCACACATTGCGGAAGCCGACGGAAAATATCGCGAGACTATTTCCCGACCAGAAAGCGAATTCGCGGTCGGCCGAGAGGGACATGGTGGAGAAGTCTATTGAACGAGAAAAAGTCTGTTGATGAGGAACTAAGCTGGTCGCAAACCAAGGCTCTAGCTAAAAATCATAGTAAATTTAGGATTTTGTAATTGTTAATTAGAGACGATTTTCATAGCGTAAATATTCATAACCAGTCGCTAGCAATGCTATGAAGTGAAAAACGCTATTCGAAATTATCAGATGGTCAAGTCTTTGGCACTGACCTAGTTTAGAAATCATGTTAAGTATAACTACCCGCAGTAGGAATAGCAGGTTGCAGAGACATATTTATATTGCAGCAGAGAATAAAATCATCTGAAGCACCTTACAGCGGATGATTTTTTTAGAGATTCATAACCTTAAGTTGGCAACACTGCTTTATTTAACAGCCGATTGTACAACTCATAGTTGCTTTTATTTTAGTTTGGTTTGACATTTCAATATGGATAGACTTACACCAATGCAACGATTGCAAACTGAAGAAATCTTACATTTGGAGTGAAGGTAATCTATAAGCTTTCGTCGATGTTAGTGTAGTATCCATATTGTTCACTATGGCTTCATAGATGATGATTGTCGGAATGTTAGATTACAAATTTTTTCGTACCTTAATTAACTGGCAGTACACATCCCACTCAGCGAACGCTAAAATTGATTTACTCAAAGAAACTTTTCATCAAAGAGTTATTTCACGTAATCTTCCAATTAATTCTCCACCAAGATCGTGTGACCTAAATCCAATGAATTATTTTTATGGTTATGAAAGTCACTTGAACAATTTAACATTTTGAAATCAATATTCGTAGAGTTGTAGGCGTAATGCGGCCGAATATGCTGCGAAAGGTTTGTGAAAATTGGTATTTCAGATTGCGTCTTGTAAGTACCGAAGTCATATATAAACTTTAATGTCATAAAATTTTGTAAAGCTCGTTTCACTGATATTAAAAATATATTTCTAAAAAAGACAAAAAAAACTGTCTCAAAAACATTAAGTCACACACGAATTTAAATTCCTCCAATTATTATATATATACAATGTACATACACATTGTACGTATTTCTGTAGAAAAATTTTATTTAAATTTGCTACCTTACTTAACAGTTATAGTCGGTAAAACTCATAAGACACTACTAAAAACGCCTGTAGCACTGATTTGATACACTTTTCTTTATTAAAATTTAAAACATGATTGTTAAAAGCGCTAAGTATTCAGCATTTTTTAAAAGAAAAAACAACATTTACTCTCTCATCCTATATGTTCTGCATAGAGTACAAAAGAATTTTTGTATCAGTGTAAAATATTTCTCTCTCACGTTATCACTGTTTGTCTTCTCTTTTTACAAATTTTCCATTGTTAACGTTTGCGTGCGAATATTTTCAGTAAAGCAGAATGCCGAAAGGTTAACGAACTTTCAATGTATGCTGCTCTTGTAGGTTGTTGGTATAATATGTTGTTGTTGTTTTTTCAGTTATTATTGCGTTGTGTTGTATGTGTGTGTGTGTGTTTAATATAACACAACAGTAATATGTTTGACTTGAACGACACCATGTTGTTTTCCAGCAACAATAACAACAAAACTTTACTTTCAACCTGTTTTCGTGTCTGCGCTCAGTCATTTTACCAGTAAACAACAACAACATATAGCATTACCAGTGTTGCTGTTATCCATATGATAAATGGTGGTTCGTTCATATAGAAATCCACACACACACACACACACACACACACACACACACACACACACACACACAATGTCACACATAAAGCTTTTGCTAACGTTTATTAACATATAGATTGCATACAGTGTATAGCATAAATTGTTGAGGTAGTCATCATACAAGATTATTTTTGTTATGAATTGTTTTGCGTAGTATAAGGGAGGTTTTCTAAAAACAACTTTTTAATTATAATTAAGCTCTAAAAAGGGGGAAGAAGAGGTATTACCTCTTTTAATATTTTTTTTTTAATATTTATTTTTTTTTGAATTTTTGTATTTCAATAATTAAATCTAGAGCTTTAAACATTTGCAACAAGAATTCTAAATCTAAGTTTGCCCCAGTTTTAAAGGTTTAGTTTGGATTTAGACAAATAATACATATGTATGTATATGGATTTGAGATTCATTTTGAATAATTAGTTGATAGCATGTAATTTTGTTTTATTAACCGTATGAGTAATCTTAATAAATCCAATATTTCTTATACGTTAGCAGCACAAAATAAACATGATTTTAATAATTTTAAATAAAAAACAATTCAAGTATTTGGTGTATAATTTAAAAAAGCGGAAATTTTAAGCTAATTTTGAAAGTTTATTGTACAATCGTTGGTTATCACATGGATCAGGATTAAAACAAGCCAATTTCGGTTACACTGTTTTCAAGCGAGACACATTCTGGGAGACCCACCTGCATAGATCTAAACAAATGGTAGGTAGTAAGCCATGGCAGGTTCTAAACTAAAGGTCGGTTAAAATAAATCTTCACATATTTAAAACCAAATTTTATTTGGAAGTTTTAGATCTTTCTTCAATATATCCATTGAGATTGAGAGATGTTTGATGCTGTTAATCAAGCTATGGCTCCAATAAGGCAGCGATATTGTGATACAGCGCTTGAATTTATGAGGCACAACGTTAAAAAGCCCTCAATTAAATACCTTAGTCTACTTTAATAAACTAATTTATTTGAAAAACCTCAAGGTCAAAATTCGTTAAGCCGTTGGTGTAATTACATGGTTATCCATTTTTCAGTTTCAAAAGTAAAGTTAAATAAAACACAAATAAAGCTACGATTTCGATGAAACTTTTATTTTTATATTTAAATTGTTTATATTTAATTGTTTTATATTTAAATGATTGCCTCTAGATTGAGAGCAGCAGACGGTACTTTTGAAGTAATTCTTGACTACTTTTTCGCACATTTCTTGGCAAATGTTGGTTTTCAAATGTTCCAACGTTAGAAGATTGCCGTCTTAGACACAGACTTTGATGCAGCTCTACAAAAAGAAATTATAATGGCGTAAAAACGCATGGTTTTAATGATAGATGATATATAAACCAGAAAATGTCTCTTGTAGAATCCACACATAGGTTCAGTTCATAATCATCAATTAAAAACCAAAAAAGTCGATTATCATATGGCCATAGCGTTCTGAATTGACGGTGACACAATGACACTTCCAGGCCACATATGCACCAAAGAGTCACTTTTCCTAGAAGCAATGGTTCTTCCACAACCACTGCTACAATTTTGTTTGTTGATGTAATAACTGCGTGAGAAATGTACTTTATCGCTGAAGCACATTTTTTTCGTTTGAATTACCACTTTTCTAGTAGGTTTTTACTATTTTAATGCGTTATTAAGCTGTTGGACGATCCATATTCGTTCAGATGACCGATATTTGGCAGCTGATAGCCTTGCTTGACAGACGGTTTTTAAGTCACTAAATTAAAAATCCATATAACGCACATACCATACATATTACACCGAGTTAGAAAATATTTGACTTACAGGACTTATAGAGCTGCAAAACAATCGATAATACTATCGATAGTATCGATAGTTTTGATTTTGGCTGACCATCGATAGTTTTTTTTCACTATCGATACTATCGTCAAATTCTAAAGATCAATACGGAGGCCACTAAATGTAGTTAAAGTAACATTTGAAAAAAATTGTTCGACACAGGTTGTTAGCCGTCTGTAAACTTTAATAGTTATATAGGGATACAGTTTAACAGTTTCTTAAATTTCTATTTATTAAACTCAAATAAAGTATGAATTGTAACTAAATATGTTCGTACACACGATTTTGCATTTGACCAAAATAAATTAGTACCTTAATCAAAAAGTTCCCGGAGTAACCCCGTGTGGCCAGGATAACCTACGCTGGCTACGTAGCTATGACGCTAAGATTTAGCGGGAATATCAACAATAGAAGTACCAACTTAACAAAAAAAAAAAAAAATCTTAAAACGAAACGATGGGACCACCAACGGGGATTATTCCGGGATCAAGGTAGTAATCTTCATTTCGTCAGACCATAGCACGTTGTTCTAACTATTACGGTGCAGGTGTTGTTTCCGAGAAATGATACATTTCTAGGACTCTTACCATAAGTCTAGCTTCCAAAATTTTTTTTTCTTATTGTGCGAGGCTTTTTGATGACTTGAACAGATTAATCTTCGCACTACGAATTAAAAGTAAACAGTTGTTTTACGCTTTCTTTCCATAGTCTCTGCAGTTTTCTTTCGCTGGTTCTTATTAATTACTTTAGTTTTGGAGCGCTTCATGGTCTGTCAAATTTCGCTATTAATAAGTATTAATCTTCCATCAAAAAACTTCAACGCATAAAATTTTATGACATACTGAAAAACAAAAAATAAAGTGTCCCTATTTTTTGTTTCAACACTGTATACTTATAATTATTCTTTATCTTTCACTTAAATTCTAATATTGTTGTCACAAGTAGCACTTAAAAGAATCCGATAGTATCGATATAGCAAACTATCGAGTGGGCCGACTATCGATAGTATTGCAGCTCGAAGAACTTAGCAATGCTTGCAAAGTCCAACCGGGCAATACATTTTTGATATTTATGTTGTCTTTTTATTTAAATTTCTTCTGCTATCGCCATTGCCTTTTTCAACATTCCAAAAAAGTAAGTTTTTTATTGAAAAATTTTAATTTTATTTATTATTTATTTTAATTTTATTTTTAATTTATAATTTTTTCACAACTTTCGCAGTTAAATTTAAAAACAACTGAATTATTTTGCTCCTTACTGTCTTTGCAGTTAAATTTCTCTTTTAAAAATACTCTGCCTCTCTCACTCACACTATCGCTTTTTGGTTCTTTACGCCACATTTTGTTATGCATATTTGCTTAACGAAATACAAAAAACAATAACAGCAACGTTATTTGTAAATATTCACATGGTTTATACTGTTGTTATTGTTTTTATTGCAATTTTTTTATTAAGTTTTATTTTTGTAAATTTTCCTGTTTGGTCTGTTTACTCTGTTGTTGTTGCTGTTTTTGTTGCTGTTGTTATTTCTTACCCTGACAGTGGCATTGAGTTGTGAGAGCTGCTGGCAATATACAATGTAATGAAAAAAGAGATACATTGTGTAATAAAACAACTGCAATATTAACACAGAAATAAATTGTGCGTGTACGTGTGTTTGTAAATTTATAGGACCATAGAGTATAATACATGTTACAACATTTCATATGTCAGACAACAAGGCTGACAAAACGTTGTTCATAAAAATTAATCAAACTTGAAGAGTATTCTATTAAAACAACTCTCTCGCTCTCTCTCTCTCTCTCTCTCTTTCTCTCTCGTTATTTCACAACTCTCTTAGCTTTGCAGTTTTGTTTGGTCTACTATTTTTACTTAAACAGTACGAGTAAAAGCAATATGCATGTGTGTTTTATTTACATAAACTGTGACTATGTGTTGGTAAAAAGTTGGGGTAGCTCAGGTTTTTTGTTGTTACTGTTGCCGTTTGCTTTACTTATTCCATTTTTCTTTTGTTTTCTGTTCTGGTTTTTTGTTATTGTTGCAGTTGTCGTTCTGTATTGTTAGTAGGTATGTATGTTCCTCTTTCATTCTCTTTGTCCTGTTAGTTAGTACTCATAGTCGTAGTTGTTGTTTTTATATGTTTTTCTTTTTTTTATCAAAGTAGGGGAAGGCCATTGTTGTTTTCATTATGAATACGAGATAATTTTTTTGTTTTGTTGTACTATTTTGTTCATTCCTTCTCTTTTTTTGTTGATTTTTTTGCTTTTTTTTGTTTAAAGAAATAAAAAATGTGTCATTTATTAGAGGTTATGACACAATTTTGTTAATTTTTTTTTAATTATGATTTTTTTCTTTTATTTTAGTTTTTTATTATTTGTTTGTTTGTTTTATTTTTAATGCAAATGCTTTAAATGTGTGTAAGAATTTCTCAATTAATTGATGGGCAATAATCAATAGCATTAGGAGGCTGGCTGTTGTTGCTAACAGTGTTGCTATAGTGTGTGAAATAATTCTAAACAAATAGGTCTTGTATATGGAAAAGAATTATATTTTTATGCGAAAAGCCTTTAAAAATCGAAAATATTGGCAGTAGATTTTAAAAATACCGAAGTTGCCCTATGATCAGTTGGCTCGATTTCAGCGTCTCATACTATATGCGATTCTTCTGGTCCCACTAAAAACGTGGCATTAACTTGGGACTTTGTATAGGGTCCGCCATCTAACGTTTTTTTTCAACTAGTGCTTATATCGTGAATGGTAACACTTAGCTCATGTCTGATTTGACAGATAATTAGTTTTATCCTTCCGCTGAACGAATATGATTGTGTATACGCTTGAACAACGATGGGAATCTGGGCCTGCTATCGACTTACAGAAGATGCCGATTTTGCCAAAAAAAAAAAAAAAATCATCTTTTCACAGGAAGCTCATTTTGATCTTGGCGGGTATGTAAAAAAGCAAAATTGTCGCATTTGGGGCACAGAAAACCCGCACGCATACATTGAAAAGCCGATACACCCAAGACGAGTCACTGTTTGGTGCGGATGTTGGTCAAGAGGCATAATTGGACATTTTTCTTCGAAAATGAGCAAGGAGTGGCCGTTACAGTCAATGGCGATCGTTATCGGGCCACGTTGAACGAATTTTTGTTCACAAAAATTGAAGAGGAGGATATTAGCAACATTTGGTTTCAACAAGACGGTGCTACACAGCCGAAGCTACACTTGATGTTTTGCGCCCTGTTTAAAAAAAAAATTGATTTGGCGGACCCTATACCTTGGCACATGTAAGTATGTACTGCTGGTTGGTTGAGCCTTAATTTTTTTAACCTTCAGGTCGTCTCAATGGGCTTATTTTTCATAGCCAGTAGATATTTGACTACTTTTTATAGCATTAAGGCATTATTTTAGAAATCTAAGGCCCCAATGCACGTTTTTCTTGAGTCTGATAACAATCTTCATGGTATAAGACCTCCACTTCATTATTTTTATTCTGTTATAATGCGTGACTTTGCCATTATGTACGAAATATAATGGCACTTAAATGACCGTTTCTGGATTGGTTTTAGCAGACGATTCTTCTTCGGTTTTTCGAATAAGTTGACGAATATTAATTTGGAAATGCTCCAACATTAGTGGATTGTTCACGTGCATAGTCTTTGACGCAGGCCCACAAAAAATGTATAACGGTGTCAAATCACCTGATTTTGGGTGGCCAATTGGCGTCGCCAAATCGAGAAAATAAGCGATCATGCCATAAAAAAGATTTCGGCAAACAGCTGTTCTTCTGTTGCGTACTCACACGCATAGGCAAAAAATGAACAAAGAGAAGTAAATAGAAAACAAGTGGAATAACACGTTACAAAGTGGCCTGAGTGAGACACTCTCAATTACCAACACAATTGTAAAATGCATTAATATTAGTTTGCCGAACACTGCCATAAAGCTAAAATCGGTTTCGTTGTGCGGCTTTTGGTACCGTCTTATTAAGACCGCATATCGTCTTGTTCATAAACCTCAATTGCAAGCCATTGAAGGTCAGTTATCATATGGCCATAGCGCTCTGAATTGACGGTAACGTTTCTTCCCTCAGACCATAGTGTGAACCAAACAGTCACTGTTTCATGATATGATGGCTCTTCCACAATCAGTTCGAGTTTTGCTTGTTGATGTTACCACCGAGTGAGAAATGAGCTCATCGCCGAAAAAAATTTTGTTCGGAAATTTAGAAATTAGTGCCCACGTTTGAATCGCCTTTTTTGTAGTAGGTTTTGAGTATTTTGACGTGTTTTTCTGTTGTTATTCGTAAATGACAAAACTTGTACTAAACAAATGACAGATAAGATGAGAAATATTTAAGAGTTTACAGTCTTGCCCGACTGATGGTCTTGAAACTAATAAATGGTAAACGGATGTTAATAACAAAAATGCAGGTAAACTTGTCTAAATCTAGAAGGGTTCCATGATAACAATGGTTAAATATACAAATAGAAGAGCTGATATAAACCATTACGGATATTTTCAGTTTTATATGTATGTATAGCGTGTTTTTTATAAAGGTATAGAACTTTAAGTTGGCATTACTTTTCAAGATGGCGACCGATTTAACAGCTGTCAAGGGATTTATTCTCAGTTTGGCTTGGCAATTCATGTCTATGTCTAATAGACCTGAACAACGCTTCGTCGAATGGGCCCAAAACGAGATTGCTTAGCGATGAAGCGCACTTCTGGTTGAATGGCTACGTCAAGAAACAAATCTGCCGCATTTGGAGGGAAGGTAATCCTCAAGTGTATGTAGAAACACCGTTACATTTAGAAAAACTGACTGTTTGGTGCGCTTTATGGGCTGGTGGAATCATTGGTCCGTACTTTTTCAAAACCGATGGTGGCCAGAACATTACAGTCAATGGTGATCGGTATAGAGCCATGATTACAAACTTTTTCATTCCTGAATTGAATAACCATGATGTACAGGAGATGTGGTTTCAACAAGACGGCGCAACATGTCACACAACTCGTCCCACAATAGATTTATTGAAAGACACGTTTGGTGACCGCCTGATTTCACGTTTTGGACCTGTGAATAGGCCTCCAAGATCTTGTGATTTAACACCGCTAGACTACTTTCTGTGGGGCTATGTAAAGTCATTGGCCTATGCGGTAAAGTCACAAACGCTTGACCATTTGGAAGACAACATTTGGCGTATTATTGCGGATATACGGCCACAATTATTGGAAAAAGTCATCGAAAATTGGACGTCCAGATTGGACTACATCCGCACCAGCCGTGGTGGTCATATGCCAGAAATCATATTTAAAATGTAATGCCACAAAATTATCTATCGGATTAATAAAATTCATGTCAATCGAATAATCCATCGTTGTTTTATTGCCACTTAAAGTTCTAAACCTCTATAAAAAACACCCCTTATATGCTCATTACCATCTACAGCTGTATTTTTTACAACTTATTGCCATAAAACCTTAAAGCTAAACAAAGAAAACTATTTAATTAAAAACTATAAAGAGCATCCTCTAAAATTTCTCTTTTTCTAGAATTATAAAGTTTTTTTAATTACCAGAAAGCCAATTAAAATATTTATGGCCATATTTTTGTTAAAATTAGATGTGATTTTATCAAAATAAAAAATTAAATCCCATAAAAATAAAATATTCAAACATAATACTTACACCCCGCGACGATTACTAAAACTTTAAATATATGCATTAAAAAACATGAAACAACTAGAAGATAGAATAGATACTACCTACACTTCCGGTTTGTCTATATGCTTCTCACTCAACACTCAACACACACACACTCACGCACTCCTATACACATCACACTAAAAAAAATTGCCTAAAATATTGAGTGGAATTTTTTTGAAGAATTATTTAAACAACTTCCGCTTTAAAGAGCATGTCCGTCATAACAAAATGAAAAAGAGAACATTTTACTCAAAGCCAACATAAAAAAGAGCAAAAAAAGCTAAAATACAAGTAAATAAGTGCAACAGTGTTTAAGAGTTTGTTTGTTATAAACAAAAATACAAAGAGCGAAAGAGTAGAAAACAATTATATTTTTGTTATTGTTTTATTATGACAATAGAGTAGAAAAAAATAGTTTGACAAAGAAGAACAAAAATAGTAATAAATTGTACTCCTATCTATGATATAAGAAAATAGAAGGTAGTGCCACTCTCTCATATTTTCTGACAATGAAGGCGAACTGACATTTATGTTGAAATCTGTGCTACCATACCCTGCTCACAAAGTCCCATTTCTCACATAATTTTTTTTTTCGAATTCGATTATTAAACCGTAATATAAGGCAAAACAAAATGTTAAATGTGCAAACGAAGAAAAAAATCACAGAAGAAAACAACTTAAAACAAATCTTTAATAAAACCTTCAAATTTCCCATTTCAATACATATCTTTTAGTATTTATTCTGAAATAGCCGGGGTTGAAAAACATACATACATTATACAGTCAAAATTAACGTTGGTACTTATGCTGCAAAATTCTAAATTTAAAATCTTGATTAAATTACACAAAATTGTGAGAAATATCTAGGAATATGTATCCTTTCTCTGCATGTGGCAACGTTTTTTTAAATGTTTACATATAAAACAAACTTCACGAATCTCGTTTAATGTCAAACAATTTTAAGTGGAACTAACTTTTCTTTCTTATATTATGCTCCTAGCTGTGTGTGTAATGTGCAGTGTTGCCTTTGTGGAAATATATTTTTCCGAAGAATTGACGTAGGAATTATTCGGATTTTTCTTGATAAGGCTAAAGGCTCAATTAGACGTGACTTAACATAACGCCTTAGTTGCAACACAGCCAACCAACCTTATGAGCAATAATGTTTTCGATTAGTGATGACACACCATAATGCCATAACAGACCAATTTGATGTTGGTTTTCTGGACTATGGTTACGATTATGACTTTATATTAAATCGTGTCGAATTGAGTCTTAAATGAATGGTAGGTAAGAATGAAATACAAGGAGTAAGTTTAAATATATATGAATGTATGTCGAGAATTGCCATTTCTTTTTTCACGTTGTTTGTTGCTTTACAACAGGAATAATGTTCATACACATAGACGCTTAACTACTTAGGTGTTTGGTGTAGGTCAGGGTTAACTGATTACATTTGCTTCTATTCCTTAAAAAATAAAAAAATAAATAAAAAATAAAGAAAAACATTCTTAATTTTGAGTATTTCATTAATTAAATAATTATCTTGCCAATCTTTTGTTGCTTATCGAGCAAAAAAGTATTTTAATTAGAACGGCAATACTTTTAACAGTACAAATACAACTGCACCGTCATGAACTGCACAGAACGAAACAGAACAAAACAGAGCCGTATACAGCGAACGACCATTAGCCAAGAGAGCAGTAGAGCTCTAAAGCAGAGAACACAGCAAAAGGCAAAACATTAAAAAAATACAACAAATATAAAAACAAAAATGGCAACATCCCATAAGTATTGGTGGTATATAGACTTGGCTAAAATTGTTGAAAAACAATAGCAACAACAACAACAGCAACAATGAAAACGCATAAGAATTTCGAGACGGAATAAGGAAGGAAATATAAATATACTAGAGTAGTACACATCAACACACATACCCACACTCATGCACATATATAAATATTAGTATGTGTCTGCTTAATATTTCTTTTTGGTTCTCTTTTATTATCGGTATACCATGACGTGTTTTTATTTTTTTTTTCTTATTTTTGTGTCTATTTTTGTTTTGCTGTTTAACCATGGGTACGTGTGTAAAGAAGTGTGTTAGAGTGTGCCTGTGTGTGTGTGTGTGTTTGGAAAAGTGTGCTTGTATAAGTATGTTTTAATTTTCGGTTGTTTTTGTGTTTTGTTTTTTCGGTTTTTTTTTTGCAACGATTTTGTTGAGGCAGGTCCTGTACACCACACACATATAAAATTATATTACGCTGTCTTTGTTGTTGTTCTGATTTGTTGTTATTATTGTGTTTTCTTCTTCTCAATATTATTTTTCTTGTTCTTGTCGTTGTTGTTGTTGTTACACGAAAAATAGGTACAGCCAACGAACTCGAAATGGAAATTGATGATTTTAATGTTGTGGCTGGTAAGAGACGTTGCGATGACGTTTGCTAGGGAACTTTGTGTTGTGTTTTTTTCTGGCTGGTGGGTTGAAGCGAGAGGGGAGCTTGTTAAGAGAGTAATAGAACCACGAAATGTTGTTTGTTCGCTGTTGATAATCAGAGTTTTAAAAGTGGAATATAATTTATTAAATTATTGATTGATTAAAGGAATGATTTGTTTGATTTTTTGAACATCTTTTTCAGTCAAATAGAGCATGAGTGTGTGCGTGTAATATTTTTAATTGCATGCACATTTTCTAAGAGAATTTAATAAAGTTTGTGAACAATATTTTTTCATTCATCTAAATATTTTCATGGTTTTAAAAAACCCCATTAGACTTGACTTAACATAAACGTAACCGTAACCGTAACCGTAACCATAGTCGAAACAACCCAAAATTCAATTGATCAGTTTTGGCGTTATGGGGTGCCACTGATCGAACACATTGTTGCCCACAAGGTTGGTTGGTTGGTTGTGTTGCAACTAAGGCCTTATGTTAACTCACGTTCAATTGAATCTTAATCCGAATTCAAGTCTAATCTCTGAGAAGTGAGTGTATTCAGCTTAAGCACTACTTTCTAGTCACTTGATCCAATAAATGTTATGTACGTTTTATATTGCAGCTACATACGTAGTCGACTGGATTTTTCTGATTTAAATGAAATATTTCACATGTCCAAGAAGAAAACTAATTTAGGGATTGAAACAGAAGTCTTTAACTTTAGTCACAGTTTGTTTTCCGTCACTCCCCAGCGGAGCATATGGCTTTCTTTAAAGCATACATTGCCTTGTCTTAGTTTCATTAACCTGTTGATTTTCAAGCTAATTAGATGATTAGTTTACTGTAGCTCGCCTCCATGAGTTCGTGTAGTGGTAATGATCTTGGCTAAATTGTGTTGGTGATACTTGCTTAGTATTGCCATTTTTCCTTTGTAGTTGACGTTTTCTCCAGATCATTCGTGCTCGTGTAAAGTTTATTATCATCGACAGAGGTAAGCTGGAATGTCAAGGCGGCTTTCTTTGCTAGATTTGCCTGGAAGGATAGTGAAGTCTCATTATTAAAACGCTCGAAAACCGCAATTAATTTTGTTCGTCATGTCCTCTAATGGCGATTCGAACCTAGGCTGCTTCTGTTGTATACGGGCACTCTATCTACTACACCACTACACCACCATATTATAGCTACATAATCGAGCGTTATTTTCTGATTTCAATGGAACATATTCGAAATAGAAACCAAATCATTCAACTCTTAAATGGAGGTCTTTAACTAGACTCTTGTGACAATCAACAAAATAGGATTGTTAATTAACTTTTCAATATTAGCGTTGTTAGCGTACGATGGCGATCCAAATGTTATCCATCCTTACAGAAAAAAAACACAACAAATTTATCAATATAATCGTCTAACAGTTCAATATACTTTTCACAACAATATTTCGAAACAAAACTATCTGAGTCCTAAAGGAGAGATAAGAGTCAATCCAACGATGAAGTCTTTTAGGAATACCAATAAGTGCAAGTTTATGAAGCAAAATCCAATCATCAACCCTATCAAAAGCCTTATTAAAGTCAGTATAAATAACATCAGTTAGAGCACTTTCAACAAAGCTTCTAAAAACCCTCGCAGTAAATTTAAGATTTGTTACTGTCGACCTACCCTTCACAAAACCATGTTGAAAGGGTGACATTATTAACCTCGTCTGAAAAGAGAAATAATATCAGCATATCAGCCAACTTCTTCATTAGTTTGGGAATAGCACTGAGATTGGAAATATCCCTATAATTCAATATATTCTATATGCAACCCGACTTTTGCAAGGGAATAACAAAAGTCTCCTTTCAAGTTCAAAGAAAATAACCGGCCTCTTAAAATAGCCATAAACCGCAGACTCCACTCCATTTTTTTCTCGTCACTTCTCTAGGGTTGCGTTTTTTCTGATCATACGTTTGATGTTTGTCCTCATCGCCAGAGATAAGCTGGAAGGTCAGGGGGGGGATTCTTCTTTATTTTTTAGATGGAGTTGTCTGGAGGGAAGTTGAAGCCACTCGAAAGCGTAATAAAATTGAATTTTTTTTTGCCATGTTCTCTGCTGAGGTTGGCTTGGGTTGTTATGCGTGCGCGCTAACCACTACACCACGCCACCCACTTCACCACTATACTGTTTGCAAATCCCAGAGAGCTAAAACGGGCGAGGAAGTTGCGAGAGGAAACTATTCGATCTTGATTGCTTTTGCCCATTACAATAATGGCATTGTGTAAAATTAAAACATTTATCGCCAAATGTGCTTAGGTCTCACTAAGCCAGTCTATCAGCAACGCAATTTCCGCCGGTATCCTCTACGAGAAACATCCAGCATTCATGTAGAAGGATAGATGTCGAGAGGACGCCCGTAAGGAACATGAATCTTGACACTTTACAGGCATTCTACAGCTTTCAGACCTCCACTGCAGTAGTCAGCCAACTTATATGAAAGTCTAATGTTAGAACCCTCCATGTATACACCACAGTCTACCTTGTCCAAAATTTTGCAGCCGCCGGTACTAACCTCCGGTTCATTGCTTGCAACCTCTGTTCTGTTAGACCAGTTTCTAGTTAGGGTATCAAAGTTGGTTAGGGTACCTGTTGAGAAATTTATGAAGGACTCTGTAATCGACTCGAACTCATCTGTGGTTCCATTCTCAGTTTTGGTAACACGTACGGCCTTGCTTAATATCTGGTACCCAATATTTTGTACTGATAAACGAAGTAGCAGACTTATTATTATTTTTTAAAGAGTGGGCAAAGAGGCTCAAATAGTCATGACACTGAGACCTACAAAGATCTATTGTGACAAACACTCCGAGGTCCGACCCACTAATACACAAGCTGCAACGAGTGGTTAACACTTAGAAGAAAGCCCGTTCAATCCTTCATGTAATCAATATCCATGAGTGGAGACTGTCTGCCCGTTCCGGAAACATCAACCAGAGCAGGCTCCAGAATTATATGCTCAACCATTCGTATGAACACCGCAATATCCCCAATGGGTAGCCGAAAAACCTCTTCAAGTCCAACAAATTGATCTATAAACGTTCGCTTACGAATATTTGCCAAAGCAACACAATCCCTGCATAAGAGGCACTCATATTGAGATTGTAGAGATGATACCCAGTAGCTTCCTCATAATCCCCTTGCCTATATAGCGCAGCTCTCTATAAAAAATAAGTGGTTTTGGTGAGTGGCGTGGTATAAGGGTGAGGGCGCAGGAATACAGGCTCGAATGCCAGCAGAGGACATGACAAAACTAATTTAATTGGGGTTCGAGCCTTTAATAAGAGAAAGATGCCCCCATGACCATCCAGCATACCCCTGGCGATGGGGACAAACATTAGATGAATGATCAGGAGAAAAATTACAATGCCAAGTAAGGATCACCACCGCCGACAACCACTTAGAAAGGATCTTCACCACAATACATTAATCATCTACTTAGCTTGCAAAACTTTGACTGTCTCAGAGCCGGGCAATGTGTCTAAAATGACTAGCGGAGTTCATGTTTACAGTCATCTATCTTTCCTCTTAAAGCATATGCTTTATAAGGTTGCCAGAGTAATTTTTTGCAAACTACTGCCGCCATCTGTACTTTAGATTGGCATATTTGGTCCCGCCCTCGTACAATTCATTCTTTTAAATATCAACCTACACTGTTGTCTATGAGAAGAGTTGATGCTGCTTGCTGTTGAAGATGATAATAATGATGTTGATGTTGATAATGATATATATGTATGTCCATAATACTTGCTTTTTATATACTATACATACTCGTATATAATAAAATTTTTTTGTTTTTGTTTTTGTTTTTGTTTTTGTTTTTTGCCTAGACTGTTTATGGTTATACATCTTCCATGTGTACTTACGTGCATTCGCCTCTATATATGGCATACCAGAACAACAAAAAATCAGGCAAGACCAGACCAAAGAATTAAGCAAAAACCTGCTGCTAGAACACCTCGTAAGAATGGCGAAAAGGAATAGTTACTGCTGAACTATACTACTTTCTTATAATATTTTTTTTGAAAAATAACAGAAAAGTTATATTCGAGTATGTTGGCCTTATATTTGAAAATAATTTTCTTTTTTTTCTTTTTAAATTTAACGTTTTTCTGTTCCTCGTTTTTTTTCTCCTCATATTTTATGACCAAATTTGGGAGTTTGGAGTTTGGAGTTTGGAAGTTGAAAGTTAAGTGGAAAAGCAATGAGAGGATACCAGCAAGTAAGCATCCTATACTAGAATTCATTATTGCAGTGTGTGTGTGTGTGTGTGTGTGTGTGTGTATCTTTTATAAAATTTTTCTTTTCCCAGGCTTTATGTAGTGATTTTACTACTTTCTGTGTGCTTGTGTGTGTGTGTATCAGTGTTTCTATTTCGTAACTTCTTTTTTTTCTTTCCATATTTTTTTCCCTTCAATCTATTTGGAGTTGTTCTGTTTATTTATCTGTCTGTCTGGCACAAATAGCTGCTACTCGTTTGTGGCGGTGATAGGAGTCAGTGTTTAAAAACCAAAAGAAACTCTCAACCATTTGAAGTTGCAACAACTCCAACATCGTCGTTCAGCTTATGCTGAGTACCAGAGCACCAACTATTTGCCATAAAATCTACAGTTTCAAACCATCTCTCGAAAATAGTGCAGAAATAATAATAAAAACAGCAGCAGCAATAGTCAAAGTAGCAAGAGCAAAAGTAGAGATGCAACATTTTTTTGTTGCCACTGCTGCTGCTGCTACTGCCACGTATAGATAAAATAGTATTTTTGTTGCAGTTGTTGTTACAACTGCCAATATTATTGTCGTAGTTCGTGCCTCATATTTGTGCTGTTTGGCTGCTAATGCGCTGTCACTGATGTTGTCTTTATAATTTTTTTATTTATTATTATTGTTGTTGCTGCATGTTGTACTCTGTTTTTTGCTATTTCTTCTTCTTCATCATTATTGTATATGTTGTGTGTTTTAGCTATTGTGTTGCTTTTGCAGATTGTTATTGTTGCTGTTGCTGTTGCTGTTGCTGTTTTCATGTTGTTTTGTTAGCTTTTGTTGCCGGTTTTATTTCATTTCATTTCGTGGTTTATACACTGGTGGTAGTGGTTGTAATATTTTGTTGTCGCGGCTGTCAAACAGGCCGGCTGGCTATCACCAGACAGACACACTTTGAAATAACGAACCAACAATTACTTAAACGGTATAAAAATAAAAATAATTTTTTAAACAATTTTTTTTAAATATTTTTCGTGAAATAAAAAGGAATTTAAAAAATTAAAAAATAAAAATTTTAAAATCAAAAAAGTGCCTTAAAAATTTGTTTAAAAAGCAAATCTTACTTTTAAACGAAAGAAAATTGTGAAAAAATGCAATATTTTCTGTCAAAGAGAATTTTGTGCTAAAAACTAGCAAACAAATGTTTAAAATTCTTTAATTAAGAAAAAATCCCTTTAAAATTCAAATTTTCGTGAAAAATGGAAAAGAAAAAAATGTATTTTTTCTCTCAATACAAAATTTTAAGAGAAATAATAGTAAAATAACTTAAAGGTTATTGAACTTGAAAATATAATCAACTCTCCGTATACCTACACATACGAGTACAACATACAATACGAGAGGAGTATATAACAGAAAACACTAGTACAAGAAGAAGAAGAAGCAGCAGCAGCAGAAACTACTACTTTGTTATTGTTGTTGCTGTTGTTATTAAAATGAAACATACGAAATAGATGTGAATATAACGAATCGGAAGAAGAAAAAGCAGAATAAGAGGAGCCATCAACAGCAACAAACGCATCTACAACATTTGAATCGTCAACAGCATCGTTGTCATAGATGACGTCGTTAGTTGCTGCAACAAAAATACTTACGAAGTATATAGACGAACCAGCCACATCTATAACAGTGGTAGTAGCAGCACCAGCAGCCACAGCAATAGCAACAGCAGCTGCTATTACAGCATAGAACAACAGCAGATAGTGCTTAAAAGAAGCAACATAAAATCATATGGTTTAATATTGTGAAATAAAGAAACTAAAGGAAGAAAGACAAAGAAGAAAAAAGTAATATAACGAAAAAATATGCAATAAGAAGAGAATACACATCATATTATAAAAGTGTATACAGTGCGTTAGAAAATTGTGTATACAGTGCATATTTGTATGTACACATTTGTATATAGAAAACAAATCAATATAATAAATATATATTAACAAAATATAAATATTTTTTAAACGAAAATGGCCAAAGAATTCACATCAACATTAAAATATATATGTATGTGCCTATAGTAAGTGTAGAACCTCTTGTGCACACTAAGTATACAGTAAAAATGATTTTTATCTTTTTTTTATTTTTCTTGTGCAAAAAATAATTAAAATTGTTTTTGAATCATTCACATATATATATATAGTTGTGATTCCATAGTGACACACAAATATTTGCATACATTCATACGTTCCAATAAAGGGTAAGCAGCTAAAAGCGCTAGAAAATTGTATACAATTTTGGCTTTATTTTCTCTAGAACTTTGAGCTTTTCTTTTCAATCATTGTGAGTCTATTCTCATAAATAGGGAAATCAGAAATATGCATTTACATGTTCTTTCGCATGCAACCAATCAAGTCGGATGTAAGATATTTATCCGTTTCATGAATTTTTATTAATTTTGGCATCGATTTGTTAATGCATATTTCTGCATATTTTGCTCATAACAGCAATTTTTTAGCATATTTCAGTTTTTAGAGCTTATTTTCCACATTTTGTCGTATTTAGAAAGACTTTTGTGCTATAAATTATTTTTGCAGCGAGAACAATATTATTGTTTTCAATTAAATTAAATCTTAGATTTCTAGCCCTTCTTCGATGCTGGTGGCAACAATGAATATAATGTCTTCATTTTTCAAACTATTTTTGATTAATGGCTGAAAGCTTACAACATATGTGGCGGGGTTGAAAAAGTTGGTTCAAATTGTACTTTTTTTTGGTACAATTTCAGATTCAAAAGTACAATGGTACACCAATTTCCCTAGTTTATCATTTAATTGATTCATTAAAACGAAAGAACGAAATAGGCGTCATGTGCCTACAGTTTCAGGTCTTATTCAGACAAAAGATTTGTTAATTTGTTGTTAAAAACAATCCGATATTCTGAATATGTACATATGTATGTATACAGATAGACTTTTTGTGCCTTATTTTACGTTTAAGCATGTACTTAAAGATAAACTTTTAGAGTATATATGAACTTTAAGGTACAAATGTTAATTTTATTATTATAAAAATTAATATTCTTGTTGCTTCCTGTGCAGTTACTTCAAATAAAAATAATGTAAAAAAATATTTTTGGTACAATTGGGCTCGAAAAAGTAAAATTTTATGAGCTTCTGAGTATAATTTTGAGGTACTCACTTTGCAGCCCTGATATGTGGTCATAGTCACACTAGTTTAATCGGCTCCGCATAGGTACGCAACCGAACGAAAACGGTAATATTCAAGAGAGAATAAAAAATAAACAACAATTTCATTTAGTTGTGTGATAGCTTTTGATGAAAGCAAACATATGTTACTTTGTGTATTAAAATTGTTTATTTGTTCTGTTGCTCACTTTGTTGGTTATTTTCTTCAATGCACACTAAACAAGTTATTACCATTATTGAAACAACATTTTCACTCCATAATCTTCAATTGCAGGCCAAAAAAGTTTGGTTAACGGTTCTTACAGCGTCAATGACAACTCAAGACCATAGTGCGCACAAAACAGTCACTTTTTCCAGACACAATGGCTTTTCCTCAATTACTTATTGATTCTCCAAGCCTTATATGCGCAGGTTTGCTTGCTGACGTAACCACCAAGTGAGAAATGAGCTTTATAGTTCGCTCAAGACAATTTTGTTCGAAAAATCAAAAATCAGTGACCCCGTCAGAATTGCCACTTTCGTAGTAAGTTCTAACTATTTTTACACGTTCGCCGGTTGTTAAAAGATCTACATTCGTAAATGGTATACATTTTACTAAATAAATGGCTCTTTAGATGACAGATATTTAATGACGGTTTTGAAATCCTTAAATGGATACCTACCCTGATTGTAGTAACGAAGTCTTATATTTCATAGTAACGTGTAGTCCAACAGAGACTTCCGACCTATGCCCTAACTGTCATTTATATTGCTTTTTTTGGCAAATTAGCACGAACGGATATAACGTTCACCAACACGTGCAAATAATAAAATTTTTTATTAAAATTAAGAGTTCTGTTTGAGTTTAACGTTCCGAGTGCTACGCCCATTTTATGTTGGCCAATGACTAAAAAGACTTATTCGCACAGCGCTAAACAAATTTGGGCCCACTGGTTCAGTAAAGAATGAACTAACACCAACGATGTGTCGAAAACATTGCCACTGCTCATCTGAGGCATCGATATCGCGTCAGTCAAATGAACTCGACCTATTGCAAAACACAACTTGACGCTCTTTGTATTGTGACTTTACGCTGCACTCGTTTAAAAGTCAATCTGAAGGTATCCCACGATTGACAACGATTTTTGTTTGCGGAATGGGCATTTGATCTGAACCTAATTTTTATTAAACAATCATCTTTAGCGATGATATCTATTTCTGCAAAAAAATTTCAAACTTTACACGGTATCAATCAACATGACATCCAAAGGCGTCCAAAGCATACCGAAAAAGTCAGTGTTTGGTGTGTATTTAGGGTGTGGCGTTGCCAACGGATCTACAACCATGACAAAAGTTATTCACAAATATGCGCAGGCTTTGTGTGTGCCTACCATAACGCAATGGCCTGTGAGAATGGTTGCAGTTGAATGGTACGCTTCATATCCAACCTGGGCCAGGTGAGTCTGCCAGGCTCTTTCAGCATCCAACATATACTTCCGCTTAATCGTCAGTCTAATGGAGGTACCTTCACTCTCACGAGCGGATAGATGGATGTCCGAAGGAAGTGTGTCCGGTCTCATTAGCAGCGCAGTTACCCGAGCTATTCCTGTGACCAGAAACTCAGACGAGGTGCGCAGAAAACTGTCATGATAGTGTCACAATAGAATCACAGCAGACTAGCTTGAAGGTCACACCCGAAAAAGATCTGATCGCCGCCTGACTATTAGAACTGATGTGTATATATCATCGGTTGGAACGCCATTACTGTGGATCAACTCTGCAGCATGAAAAATGGTCATCACATCGGTCTGAAACACACTGCAGTAGTCCGGAAGGCGAAGAGAAACATCAAGTTTGAGCCTCTAGGAAAAAACTCCAATGCCCATCCTGCTGTCCAGTCTAGAACCGTCCGTATAGACATCCACTGAATGTTCCTTACTAGGAATCATAATACGGATTCCCCAGTACAATTCAAGTCGAGATGAGACATAGTTGCTTGACCTTGTAGCATGATGTTTTCCGTGCTAGTATTTTGGTCTTGGTTTTCTTGATATTTATCTCAAGTCCAACATTGGTGTGGAATGGTTGACTGATATTCCCGTTGTGAAGAACTAAAACTTCTGCATCCTCGTACATCACACTAATTATTCGAATTGATTTCTGGGGTATTTCTTTTGCTCCCAATGCTTTCCATATAGCAGTTCGTCCGATGGTATTCAATTGAAATCGATGAACAGTAGATACTTAAAGTCATTTTCTTCACGTGAGTACCTGCCCTATGACGTTGCCTCACGGCGCCAAAGCAGGAGTGAATACAAAGCGTCCAACAACGCTCTCATCTATGATTGAAATCACCAGTGAGTATCAAATCCGAAGCCATGCTATTTGGACATGACCTCCACCATCTTGGAAAAGTGTCGGATAGTATCTAAACTCCTACCGATCTATTGGTCACGGCCACCGGTTAAGAATGTAACTCCACCCCGCGTCCGCATAGCTCTCCCCGCTATTTTGGTCTGAACCACAGCCACCACGTTGCTCCCACAAGGGGCCTCACCGAAGCCGGTAAGGAACCGAAGTTCCTGGGGCTCCCGACACCCATAGTAAAAGAATTAAGCCTCCGGTCAGGCTTCGTAGCATAAATACTACAACCAGTGTAAGTCCCAAACGACTCCGGACTGGTGGCCATGATGATAATAAAACAACAAACACAAAACACTCAACAACACAACAATAAACAGAACCAGCCTCACGGGAGAACTCAAAGTAACATCGTGCACCACGACACAATACACAAAACAAAGGCACAATCAGTCAAGTAGATAGGTAGACCAGTACAATGCACACACCATCTAAGACCGCAAACAGCAAGCACCAAACAGAAGCAGCAAAAACCCCAACACTCAGCACACAACCGGGAAACCGAGCTAGAAAAGGCTAGCCAGGAGACCGCTAAGATTGTGCTGCGGTTTCAGCCTCCGCTAACAGTGGTTTCCCTCTACGCCTAAGCAACTCCAAGGCAAAAGCGCCCAACCTACCATACCTATACTATCTAAGTTCCTAACGTTATCATAGTCCGGGCATGACGTCAGTACATGCCACCTCCCACTCTGACTGTCAGCAGATTCAGTCAGGCCAATCCGATACAAAAATGCATTGAAATAGCCCACAGTAGATACAGGGGGATACGTCATTTTGTAGATTGGTCTTCCCTGTATTATGACTATGATTATCTCCACTTTACAGTTGTTATTGCCTTTCAAGTCGCCACTTTTTGATAACTTTACGATGATGGCTTCTTCCACGTTGGAGGCAGCCCATCTTTCTACCTTACAAATGTGTTATGGACGATGTTACATTCCATATATTCGATGATATCTCTCACACACTTTGTTTTATTTAAATTTTAAGATGAGAAGCGCTTAATGTAAGTACCTTCAACTAATTTGTGGTACACGGTGGCAAATAGTTGAATAGTTCCCTCACTTGTTTTTAATAATTTAGCTTAAATGCAAAACTTTTCTTTGTTTGATATGGATGGATGGACTTAATATTTACATTCCTTAGTATTTACATTCACTAAATTTATAAATTTTTGTCTATTTTCAGAAAGTTGGTGTAACCGGATTATGGACTCAATCAAATATGCGTCACCAATCTTATGTAGTGATCAGAGCGCAGGTATACAACACAACCGTCTCAGGTTCGAGCACCAGCAGAGGACATGGCAAAACAATTTAACTGTGGTTTCGAATGTTAAATAAAAGATGAAGACCCCTTGATCTTACAGCTTTATCTCAGGCGATGATGACAAACATCAGACGAATGATTAGGAGAAAACGCCACCTACTGGGAAAAAATTCGAATGCTAAGTAAAGATCATCACCATTACTTAGCAAAGGTCTTCACCTCTACACACAATCATATGGAGGCGAGCTACAGTAGATTAATCATCCACTTGAAAATCGTAGCTTGAAAATCAACTTGATTACTGAAACTTTAACAAGGCAAGGGATGCTTTGTGGAAAGCCAATATGCTTCTTAGACGAGTGACGGAGAACCAAGTTTAATTCCTAAAATTTAATTTTTCTTTGCAGCTTAGCTCATATATGTACATATGTATGTATGTATGTATGTATGTATGTACGGCTGTATAAGGAATTTCGGATATTTCAGTTCTTTTGTAACGAAACTTTATTATTTATAGTTCACCTTTACTCTCCTTACTCCATCATTTCCATGACAAGGTTCAAAATTTTTTTAATTTTTTATGTATCCATTTTAGTGTCAATAGCAATGATCCTAAAACACAGCAGAAATGGTGCATATTTGCTTATGGACCATTAACAGAAACCCGTAAATCCGAACTTGTGCTATTGAATTCAGGTTACAAGACCGGCATTATGGGAGTCTGTCAATGTAAACAACATATTGAAGAAAAAAAAAAAAAAACAAGAAAAATATTAAAAATGAGAAAATCATTAGCAAACAACCACAGACCAGTGTTTGAATACCAAATGGCTACGTATTTCAAAAATTCTCCCAAATAAAAATCCTTAATCCTTGAAAGGGCCTTTAAATCTAAATCGTAACATATTATTTGTTTAAAAAAAAGACAAATAAATCATAACTAAATAAAAAGGAGTAGCTAATCTGAACTCATATACCATTCAACTAATCTCTCTGGCAAATTGAGGTAGTAGGTTGTATAGTAGTGGTTGTACCTCCCGTAAACGCGGTGGTCAAAATTTTGAACGTACTATACAACGTGCTAGCTTTCTTTGCTTGACTAAAAGCAGCAAATTGTTTAGAAACTGAAACTGAAACTGAAACAGAGTAACAGTAGCAGCATTTTTGTGTGACAAAATATGCAATTGGAAGTGAATACCCATAATAGTGTGTGAGTGCTTAATTGTTAATGTTGTGTTGTTCTATTTGAAGACGCTTTTTGAACATTGTTTACATCATTTGCTCTTTTTTTTCATTAATACATGTTCTTGTTAATGTTCTTGTTGTGTTTTTTGTTGATTTCATTTTTTTTTATATAAAAATTATTTAAAAATTATTGTAAATGTGCTGAATTTGTTATCTGAATAAAAAACAAACAAAAAAAGTATTGTTTAGTTTAGATTTTAATGTTTGTATGGCTGATTCCCTGAGACCCTAACTTGTGACTTATTATCACAGTTTCACAAGTTTTGATCTCCGGTATTGGCCGCAAGCTTACTGTTGTTAAAAGAGAAAAACATTTTCGAAATTCATTCATTAAATTTAAATTGTTAAAGAAGGAAAAGTTTTTCATTTTCTTAAACTGTAAATATGTTTGATATTTGTTCTTGAAATTGAAATCTTGGAAATCTCTGACAGAACAAAACATATGGTAAGTGTAGTAGTTGAGTATGTTATTTAAATATTTTTTTTTTTTTAAATGCATGATGATAAATATTAATGATTATTTGAGATTAAATTAAATTTAAACTATTTTTTGTTAAAAAATTACATGTATTTACTAAAAAGCTTAATAAAAATATACATTTTTGTGTTTAATTATAGGTTCCCAAAATTTGGAACGAAAAACTGAATCAGAATCATTGAAAACCCGTGTTTCGCAATCTTTTTAGTTTCGTTTTCAATACGTTGTGACCGATTCTCTTGCAATTAAACACATGAATAATTCATGCAGATATCTGTTCTCTTTCTCAACGGAAAGTTGAACGAATGACACAACTTCATTTTCGGCTGCTTCTCATATGCTATGTTATGCTTGATCATGTACTATAGGTAGGTTTTTAACAGCGCTATCAACAAACTGCAATCAGCTAACATGCACAGCGTGGCCAGAAGCTTTGGAAGGAAAATCATCATTTGGCGAGAGAAAAATCATATTTTGAAAACAAAAATCATCATTTTTTCTCCAAATATTTTTTATTTTTTTAAAGAAAAGAAAAGAAACATGAACCATGATATACGAAATAGAAGGTAGTTCCACTCAAAATTGTTTGACAATAAACGAGATTCTTGAAGTTTGTTTTATATGTAAACATTTAAAAAAACGTTGCCACATGCAGAAAAAGGATCAATATTCCCAGAAATTTTTCGCAATTTTGTGTAATTTAATCAAGATTTTAAATTTAGAATTTTGCAGCATAAGTACCAACGTTAATTTTGACTATATTATGTATGTACGTTTTTCAACCCCGGCTATTTCAGAATAAATACTAAAAGATATGTATTGAAATGGGAAATTTGAAGGTTTTATTAAAGATTTGTTTTAAGTTATTTTCTTTTGCGATTTTTTTCTTCATTTGCACATTTAACATTTTGTTTTGCCTTATATTACGCTTTAATAATCGAATTCGAAAAAAAAAAAATTATGTGAAAAATGGGATTTTGTGAGGAGGGTACGGTAGCACAAATTTCAACATAAATGTCAGTTCGCCTTTAATGTCAAATCGTAACATGTCAGAAAAATGAGAGAGTGGCACTATCTTCTATTTTCTTATATCATGACATGAGCAATAAACATACATAAAGTTAAAAAATGTTTATGGTGATTCTATTTGATTTTGCAGCGTCAAAAAATATTCGTGACATGCTGGAATAGAAAAAAAAAACAACCAACGCTTGCAAGTGTGAGTAATGTGTTGAGTATCGAAAAATTATCTTCGGCGCCGAAGCTCATATTTGGCTCAATTGGTACTTCAACAAACAAATTTCCCGAATTACTTCAATACTTGCCTATAAGCCTTAAAAGATCCACTGTTTGGTATGGTTTGTTGGCTGGCGGTATTATTAAACAGTACCTCTTTAAGAACGATGAAAATCTCAACATTGCAATTAATGGAACAAGGTACAGGGCGATGATTACCGGTTGTTTGTTTTTCCAAAATAAAAGAATTGGATTTGTATGACATGTGGTTTTAACTAAGCTAGATTCTCGCGTACATAGAAACCAGCCACAATTCCAACCCTGTAAAACAATATACCAGCTGCCACTGGTGAGATCCAGCATAAATGCTAGAAAAAGTGTATCAAAACTGGAGCTGATGGATGGGTCACCTACAAGTAGCCTCGGGCAACATTTACCTGAAATACCCTTTAAGAAGAAAATTATATGAATTCATTTATCGCCTCAAACAAATATTTCATTCACTTTTGCAAATTTTCTGCATTTAAAATGTAACCTATTTCGACATTTGGTTTTATTTAAATTGACTTTTGGGAATATTCCACCAATTTTTCAGAAGAAATAGAAAAACTCATTAAAGAGTCAAAGAAGGTAATTTTCTATTCTAATTTTTAAATGGTCAACAAAAATTGCATCTTCATGTTTTCATCTAAAGAAATTTCATTGAAAGTAATTAAATAGATGTATAAACATACAACACTACTTATGTTTGCAAAATTATACATACGAGGGCGGATTGACATTGAAGCTACCTAGCGCTAGATGGCAGCACAAGCACAGAAACTTTTTCTTTCTTACAAATTACGATCTGTCAAACGTCAGCTGTTAAAATTTTAGCCAAATTCATCGATTAGTTTATTTGTTGTAGTCGTTTGAAGTAAGCAACTTTTGTGTTTCTTGGAAAATGGAAAAAAGTGAATTTCATGTAGTGATTAAACACTATTATTTGAAAGGCAAAACGGCGAAAGAGAAAAAAGAAAAGCTTGATAAACATTACGGCGAATCTGCTCCGTCAGCTTATATGGTAAAATATGGGATTGCTGAATGTAAACGGGGCCGAACAGGCACTGCAACAATACCATCAACAGGAAGGCCAAAAGAGGTGGTTACTGAAGAAAATATCAGGAAAATCCTCGATATCGTTATAAATGATCACCGGGTCAGAATACGTGAGATTGCTGAAATGGTAAACATATCATATGAACGTGTGTTCAACATTTTGCATGAACATTTGCATATGAAAAAGCTATCGGCAAGATGGGTGCCGCGTTTGCTCAGTGTTGAACAAAAATGAGTTCTTCAGATCACTTCACAGCGGTGTTTGCACAGATAAAGCATAATCCTGCTGATTTTTGGCATAGATTAATAACTGTTGATGAAACGTGGGTCCACCACTACACACCTGAAACCAAAAATCAATCGAAGCAATGGTTGGAAGCTGGTGGAAGTGCTCCGAAGAAGGCAAAGACAGCGAAATCGGCTGGCAAGGTTATGGCCACCGTATTTTGGGATGCACACGGAATATTGCTCATTGATTATCTTGAGATCACAGGAGAGTATTATCGTGCATTATTGGAATAATTGGTTGACGCAATCAAGGAAAAACAACCACATTTAAACAAGAAAAAAGTGCTCTTCAAGACAACGCACCGATTCACACAGCATTAGATACGAAAACTAAAACTACGAGAAATCCGCTTCGAATTGGTGGATCATCCATCTTATAGTCCAGATTTAGCCCCTAGTGACTTTTTTCTGTTTCCTAACTTGAAAAAATCGCTCGCAGGAAAAAGATTTGTCTGAAACGAAGAAGTGATTACCGAAACTAATGCGTATTTTGAGGAGTTCCCAAATTCGTATTATTCAGATGGTATAAAAAAGTTGGAAAATCGTCTTACTAAGTGTATTGAGCTAAAAGGAGACTATGTTGAGGAATGAATGGTTTTTGAAAAAAAAATGTTTTTTTCCTACTTAGGTAGCTTCAATATCCATCCGCCCTCGTAAGTGTTACCTTTTCGTACAAAATCTTTATTTTTTAATGTTTAAGACTTTAAAAAATACTTTTTTTTGACAATTATATTTCGTCAAAATGCTATTCAAGGCGAATTTAACAAGGTGGTCTCGTTTTGAAAACGGATACAACACTGTAAACAGACTTTAACGTCGTGTCAAAATAATGCAAATGTAAACAAATAAACTGTATGTCACATATATTTGTTGTAAAAGAATAGTAATGGCGAATCGTTTTAATATATAGTCACTTATCAGCTGTTAGAACCTGGTTAGAATTCGCCTTGATGCTATTGATATTATTTCCTAAGGTCCAAAGGCAATGATATAATTTTGTGTTGATTGACACAAACATTTTTAGTTTTAAAATTTAACAGTTAATTTTTGTTCGAATTTTTTTAGAAAACTTATATTTTGTTCAAACTAAGAAGTCATCATTTCACACAAAAATACATCAAATCATACTGTGGTAAAAAAATCATCATTGTGGCAACGCTGACCATACAGTCGAAGATGGACGATTTACAGCAGGAATCGTTAAAGGTTGACCTAAAAATAAACATAAACATGATATTACACTCACGATAAACGACCAGAACATACATACAGTGGTGGAAGAAATAAAACGGATACTTTCATTTTTTTTTTTTTTTAATAATATGCCATAAAATTTGAAGATATTATTAATGGTTTATGAAATAAGAAGTGTCGCTTCTGAGTCGACAGAATATAAGCTTGGAGTATGCCAAACAACACCTGCATCGTAATAAGTAGAACAAAGTCTGACGAAAAGTAAATTCAGTTGATAGTGCATCCATACTATTTCTTCCACCACTGTTTGCAGCAGATGTTAACAGCTTTACATATTTTGTTAGAGATCTTTCAACCATAGTCTAAAGAACGCGTGAAACAGTTGATTGGTGAATACAATTTTAATTGGAGCGGAATCTATTAAGTCTAGCTTGAGCATATAACATTATGATGAAGTTATTCTTCGCCATTACTAACACTGAATTGAGTAAATTTTTCTTAAATTTTCATTGTCATTAAAA
Organism: Wohlfahrtia magnifica; assembly: GCA_023159175.1. Classification (NCBI taxonomy): domain Eukaryota; kingdom Metazoa; phylum Arthropoda; class Insecta; order Diptera; family Sarcophagidae; genus Wohlfahrtia; species Wohlfahrtia magnifica. Next base: position 760,172 of record JAKWBJ010000052.1, on the reverse strand, counting down.
ATCATAAAAACTTTCATTATGTATTTTTCAATAATTTTATATGTACATACATACATACAGTTAGTGTCACTAATATTCGATTTTTAAGTTTATCGATAATAACACCCTGGCATTAGCGAAATGGATAGGTAATCAGAAGAATAGCAAAAATTTAAATAAATGTTGTCAGTATGAGTATTCAAATATATGGAAAAAATGGCTCTATGGTAACCTTGCAACCGTGATAAATCGATCAAAGTTTGTTAGACCTGTTTACTAAGCGCCATTAATATTCGGTTTTACCCCTATTTATATGGTATTTGCACAAAAAAAACATGTTATTCAGCTACTTTTCCAGCAATATAGAGATACGTTTTAATAAAAGTGCATAACACCTCCTTTCTTGTCTGTCCAAAATTCTACTTCACTGCAAATTATACAAATGGGGCGCAAAGGAAAAAACACTCCTTTAGAACAGCGAAAACTTGTTATTTTCCATTATGAAAAAGGTAAAAAGTACAAAGAGATTGCTGAAATTCTTGGGGACATTGTCAAAAGGCACAAAAATGAAGGAAGAATACACTTCATTAAGCAGACAGGTCAGCCAAAAAAATTGATCGAGCGGGTAGAAAGTTCAACTGAGCGAAAAATAAAATCTAACCCACGCTTAAGTGCTCCCAAATTAGTCACAGAGGTGCTCTATGAGTTTAAAAAGAAAATATCTGCATCTACTATACGAAGAACCATAAGAAAAAAAGGTTTTCATGGCCGAGTAGCACGTCGTAAGCCATTGGTTAATTTACGCAACTGAAAAGCTCGTTTGAGATTTGCCAGGGAGTACATTAAGAAGCCTGAAACTTGGTGGGATGACGTTATATTTGCGGACGAGAGCAAGTATAACGTATTTGGATCCGATGGGCGTGTAATGGTGTGGCGGAAGCCAAATGAGGAGCTACAACCACAAAATTTAAAACCAACCGTAAAACATGGAAATGGACATGTTATGGTGTGGGGTTGTATGGGAGCTAAAGGGACGGGAAAATTAGTTTTTATCAGTGGAATTATGAATAAGAAATCATATTTGAATATCCTCCGTCAAAATTTGAAAGAAAGTGCAAATAAGCTGGGCGTTTTAGATTCTTTTAAATTCTACCAAGATAACGACCCAAAGCACAAGTCGCGTTTAATTCAAGAATGGTTGCTCTATAACTGCCCTAAAGTTCTCCATCCACCTGCACAATCCCCAGACCTCAATCCGATTGAGAATTTATGGGATGAGCTGGACCGGCGAATCCGCAACTACAAAATAACATCCATTAAAGACTTGAAATTGCGGCTTCAAGAAGAATGGGATCGTATTCCCGCAGCTTATACAGCTAAAATAGTAAAAAACACGTCAAACCGTCTAAGTGAAGTGATAAAACAAAAGGGTTATCCAACAAAATACTGAATTTTATATAAAACCATTTTTCTAATGTATTATTGGTTACTTTTCAAAGAAAACCGAATATTATTGACGCGCAATATTTTATGCCACCTGAATTTATTTAGTTTTTTTTTTTTTGTTATATTGTTATCCTTTTTTTCTAAATACAAATGTGAACTTTCAAGTGTCTAAATAAACTATCAATGAAAAGAAAAAAATGTTGAAAAAGATATACATTTAGCTTAAGACGAATCAGTTAAACATATCTCTTTAATAAAACCGAATATTAATGACACTAACTGTATGTAAGTATGTGGTACATATTTTAGCATATAAATTTTAAAACTATTCATATTTAAAATTGTACTTGATAGCTCGATGAGAGGACTATGTAATTGTAAAATGAAATTTAGTTGTTTGTTTACAGAGATTACAGCATTTATTATCAATAAATAAACATTAAAAATAAATAAATAAATAAATAAATAGTTTAATGTATATCCCTGTAGAGAGCTTTCTTCTTCTATTTAGGGTTCAAGAGTCCGTAAGTATATCTATTAGATTGATGACAAAAAACTCCATAACATACATATATTCCTTTTACATGTAAGTATATAACTTCAAATAATCAATAGACACCCCTGTTATGGAAATTTTTTCCCTCGAAATGTTTTCCTATTTCCCACAATTACAATCATGATTCATGAATAATAATATCCATAAAATGTTTTTCCCCTTTTTTGATTATTCAGAGGGGAATAATAGCCCTGTAAGAATTCCCCTGATCGTGAATAGTATTTTCTCTCAAAATTCGTTCAATTTTTCTTTTGATTTGTTTACATAATTTTTGCTGGGGAGTTGCATTTATCATTTAAGAATTTATTTCTTTTATTGGATAATTAAGGTTTTATTAACTTATTTGAGGACTAGAAGTCTTAATAAACTACAAAACAATATAAATCACTATAAAATACAGAGTAAAAGACTTATTTCCCGTAGTTTAAGAAACGTGTTGGCTGAATTTTAAAATTCGCTCACAAAAAAAAAGAAAATATCGGCGGCCTCAGATTATTCGCCACTACCGAATATGGCATTAAATCCATCCTCACCTTGCTCTTCATCGGTGCCACTTAGTTCTTTGGTTGATTTTTAATTTTATTTGATAGAAGTTGAGCGATGGGTATGTTGTCATCGGGATAAATATACACTTTAAGTTTTATTTTTTTTATTCTTTTGGCGTTTAAGCCATTTTTCAATTGTTACTGTTTGGTCATAGTCACCAGTTTCTTTCCGCCCATCTTATTAAAGAAAAGTTTGTTTTATATCTTCTCTTCCAGCTTTTGTTTGTGCAATTCCTTGCATGGTAATTGCTTTATAGGAGTTTATTTAATTTTAATTTTTTTTTATTCAAATTTTCCGTTTAATTATGATAATTTTCGTGTAAACATTTCACTTTTCAATAAAAGGTGTGAATACCTTTTTTTCTTTATTTATTTCTGTTAACACTCAACGTAAAATGATTGTTTGTAAAAAGCGAACAAACATTTCATGGGAGATTTCCCCTTCGAGGTATTAAAAATTACATGTTGAAAATAAAAGAAAACAAATAAGTTGTGCGTTAGAGAATATTCGTCGAACGTGCTTCAAAATGTAGTTTTTTTTTATTGAATATAATTTTATCAGGTTTTCCTGTAGCTTTCTATATATAAAGTTTCTTAACAGAATGAGAGAATTTATGACAAGTGAACATTTATGATTATATTTGCCAGCGTATATTAGTAAAAGCCATCGAGAAACACGCGTTTGTACCGTATCGTCACGGAATATGAGAAATGGTGCCTTTACATAAATAAAAAGTATAGAAAGAAACTGGTAGCTCCAGAAAATGCGCCAAGATTTAAGCCAGACCTCCATCCAAAGAAGACCATGAGTTGCGTTTGGTGGGATTAGGGAGGGTATTGTGAACTCGGAAGTGGAACCCAAAAACTGGCTCAACAGCTACTTGGATTTTTAGCGGGACGTCATCGAGTTTAGGAAATACATAATAAATTAGTTTACTGTTACAACTACTTAAAAATTGAACAATTTTATTTAAACTATTAAAATTTCATAGTTGGGAAGCAGAGGAGTAGCTAGAAGAAACAGTTTGAAAACGAAGATCTGAGAATTTAGCTCGAACGATAGCAGTACTGAAGAAAACAACTGTTTTAAGAAGTAGATTAAGAAATAACCTTTAAAATCCTAAGGCACACTTGAATTTACTCAAAACTAAAAAAGGTTTGTATTGCAGGTGAGGGTTGCCGAAAAAATGTTTCCACCTCTAAAGTACTGTTTCAGCTTCTCAAAACGAAGTTGTTTCTGTCATACATTATAAAAGCTCAACAGAGATATAGAAACATGTGATTGCTTGAAAAATTTTATACAATATTTCTCAAGTTTATTTACCAATTAAAACCGGTTTGTATTGATCCGAGTTATTAGCTTATAAGTGAGTGAAAATACGAGAAACATATTTTTTGTCCATAATTCAAGATTTAGGAGGAAATTTCAAAAACAAATTCTTCTTATACTCGAAAATTTTACTAAAGTTCAGTTGTACTACAAAAAGCCGGGGTATCTTAACATACAATGTTGTTTGTTTCTTGGCTTCAAAAGTAAAGTTAAGTAAAATACACATAAAGCTCTGATTTCGATGAAACTTTTTTATTTTATTATAATGCTTTAACCTTTTCATTATGTACGAAATACAATAGGATAGATCGTAGGACCACAAACAAGTTCTAACAGCAACAAATCGCATGATCTTGGTGTCCAATTAACGTCGACAAATCAAGAAATTACGTGACCGAAAAATTTCTCATATGTGGCTCGTCGACCAGTTCATAATCTTCCACTGCATGCCAAAAAGTCAGTTAACATACGGCCATAGAGCTCTGAATTGACAGAAATCGGCAAAAAAAAAAAATACGCCAGACTATAATGCACACCAAACAGTCACTTTTTTTTTGGTTGCAATGGCTTTTCCACAATCACTTCTGGATTCTCAGAGCCTCATACGCCACAACTTTGCTTTCAACGAGTGAGAGATGAGCTTCATCGCTGAAGAAAATATTGTTCGACAGTTTGGCCATTTTTGAAAACCACTTTTGTCGAAAATTGTATATATTTTTACGTGTTCTTCGATGTAAACGATCCATATTCTCTAAATGGTAAACCTTTCACTAAATAAATGACACTTCAGATGACAGATAGGTATGTAATAGTCTTGCCAGATTGGCGGTTTTAAAACCACTAAATATGGACAAACATAAGTAAAATAAATAGAAATAGTAAATAGGAGGCAAGTTCTAAAATTCGATTGGTTGGAAATTGTATTAAAATAAAGTTCAATAAATGGCGAAAAGCAAATTTAAAAACTTTTGATTAAATGTTCTTTTATGAATATTTTTAATATTTTATTGTAAAGCTTAAATATTAGGAAAAGAAAAGTATGATATTTTATAATAGATCATAGAAAATACCCTTAAATTTTGAATACTTATACAGTTATAATATATAATATAATAGATTTTATATTTAATTTTGATTATTTCAATACATGTATTGTATATATTCTTTATCAAGTTTAATTTTGATTTATTTTCTTTTAATTTTTAATTTATAATATAAAACTTAACCATAAAATAAACAATGAAGCCTTTAGCTATAAAAATTCTTTGTAATGAAATTCAATATTTAAAAAAGAAAAAAAAACTTCAATTTTCACTAGCGTTTGGTTTGTAAAATTGAGCAAAACTTGGTAATATTTATGACGATTTTTTATTTTTTTATATTTTTGTATAAAAAAGTCTAATTGTAAGGAGGATATGTTCCAATGCCTTTAATAGTAAGTTATATTGTAATTGTTGAATTTTAGAGAGCAGAATAGTTAGGGTTATGTATGTTTGTATGTATATCATATGGTTTGAGAATAAGTACGAGTAATTTTAAGTTACTTTTTTGAATAATGAGCTTTTTAAATATTTTATAACAATAATTTTTTTTCAATTTTTTAGGTTATTTTTAAAATTTTTATTTTTATTTTCCTTTGTAGAGATATTGGTTCTCAAGTATCTAAAGTAACTCCTCTATTGATGTGTGCATTTATTGTCTTTGCTTTTCTTTTTACGATCTTCACTAGAATTTGATCTTCTTGTACCTTGAATTGGCATGTAAGGTGGAGTGGGGCTAGAGTTTTGATCTAAAATTGTTAAAAAAATCAATATTAATTATAAATTATTCAAAAATAGTTCTAATTTAATATCAATACATATATACCAAAATTTTGGGTTTTTGAACCAGAGCTAAGACGAGAATTTAAAGAGTCATGTGAATGTATGGAATAGTTTTCAGATCTATTACAAAATAAAAGAGGAAAATTAAAAATTAATTTCCATTTTTTCGAAAATACGCCATACCGAGTCATTGAATTTTGTGAATAGCTCCCCGCTTGTATTTGGTTTTCTGTTATGCCTGCCACACTCATAGATGAGGGTCGCATATTTGTTGTTGTTACCGCTGCTACAGCAGCAGGCCGACAACTATCCACAGGCAACGTATAGATGTCATCTTCTCTAGTTAGACTAGCATGCCTAGCCTGTTGACTGGCAATGTCACGTGTTAAACTGCCATTTGTAAGGCAACCATTCTGTGTGCGTTGCGTATGCTTGAGAACATCAATTGGTGTGGAATAGGCTTCTAAATCTAACGGATCTTCTTGTAATTGTTCTTTTTGATATTGTTGGCCACTGCCATCATTCGATATAGAGTGACTATGTCTGGAGGAAGTTGAGGACGTTGTTGAAGTCATGCAATCGGAGGGCATCGGTTGTAGGGGTCCATTGTGTGCCCCATTACTTTGGATTTGTGGCTCTTTTTGTTGACTTTTGCGTTGTCGCGCCTTTTCTTTGGCCCGTTTGGCTTTGGCTTTCTCCTGTAAGTTATTGCAATTAAAGTATTTTTAAAATAATTAAATAACAAAAATGAAAAGAAAAGAAAATAATAATTAATAACTAATTAATTTGGGAGTAAAATATGAAAGAAAAATTTAATTTGAAATTTTATTTCGTTCTCTTGGAGTAAGTTTTCACAGATTTAAGACTTTTTTTAAATTAATGACGTGTTAAGATGAAATAAAGTTGTGCTTGGAAAGATGTAATTTTAACCTGGTATTTATAGCAATGAATACTTTAAATTTAAACCAATAGTGTCCAGCAAATTAAAATACTGACATGTGCCATATTCGTTATACGCCATACTTTTTTTGGGACCATGGGTTCCTTAATGCCCAGCGTTTTCCAGGCAGATAATCAGACTATTTCCATCTGATCGCGGATTAATATAGAACGTGGAATCATGGGCACTTCTATTAATATATATTCCGATAGTCAAGCGTCACTAAGGGCCCTTGCTTCGGATAATATAGACTCGAGTACAAAGTGCTACATGAATGTTACACGAATATCAAAACGCTGCCATTGGGACACACTATAACACTCTTTTAGGTCTCTGGGCACACTGTTGTTATGGGGAACGAGTACGCTGACGAACGAGGGGCGGGGTTCGGCCACTGGTTTTGTGAGATCAGAGCCGTACTGTGGTAATAGCTGGTCCAAGGCCAGGTGGAAGATCGACGAATGGGAGAATAGGCTACGCTCGTCATTTTGGGTACAATCCCTGGGTCTGAGGCAGGCGAAATTGCTAATGAGACCATTCACTTTTAATAGCGAGTTGCGCCACATGGGCAAGACAACAATTCGGAGACTTATTTGCTTTCTGATAGGCGATTACTATCATAGATAACATCTCTTCGGCCTCACAATGGTATCTTATTCGAAGTGTCGCCTGTGTAGAGAGGAAAAGGAGGCGACAGAGCATGTTTTCTGCGTATGTGTTGCTTTCATAAACATTCATAGACGAACTTTTATGGAGCCCTTTATTAGGGCTGAACAGATTTTCGGCTACCCATTGGAGATATTATCCAGTGGTATTGACTCGATGGGATTTCTACAGCCGCTGGCTATAGCGCTGGCGGGTCTGACCCGCTGTTCACTGGAGCGGAGATTATTTTTAATTTTCTGTCAATTTTTGAAATCGATCACCAAAGCACTGCTCATATTTTAAGGCCAAAAGCTAATTTTTGATATCAACAAACTCCTAGCAGTTCACGCGATATAAACAAGATCTAGTTATCATAAAAATTTATGAACTCTTGCCTGGTCACTTAATTCTAATTTTTTTTGCTTAATTAAGAAACTATGTGCCATCAAGATCCTTTATGTTACTGAAGAAGGTTCATTGGGTGCAGTTTGGTTTAACGACGTTTGTTGTTTGTTATAACGTCATCCAGGACAAGTAGGAAGAGGAATGGCGATAAAACATATCCCTGTTATACCACTACGTTTGTCTTAAATGGATCATTTTTTTGGCCTTTGTATTAGTACCTTGTTTTCAGCGTTGGCATGGAGAAGCTTGATAATTCCTATGGGATATGTCTCCGGCGGAGAGCTTTTCGCTTTGCTTTAGTGTCAAACGCTATCTAAAAATCCTTCAAAAAGCATTTATGTTATATATGGGAGAGTTGTACTCGTTTGCTTGCTCGGTTAAAGTCCGCAATGTTGACACGTAATCTACATAGGATCTACAATCACAGAAATTATTGTTCTTGCCTCGTATGGCCATATAATTTGTTGGGCCTTTGCAGGATGATGGTTGCTATGTACCATGTTCAATAAGGTTATTCCATGACAGTTTTTGCATTCTCGGAGGTCGCCCTTCTTCGGTGTTGCAGTAATGAGTCCCTCCGTCCTACGTTGTGGAAAGTATCTGTTCTCCAAAGCGTTGTTAATTATGGGAGCTGAAATGTTTGCCATGCGTAATGGGTTGAATTTAAAGAACTCTGAAGGGATGTTGTAAAATCTGGATGATTTATTTGATCTCGGAATTGGTAAGTCACGAAAGAAAACTTCTTCGTAAAATATATGGGCCACCATGAGCTTGCGAAGAGTATAGGCATCCAATGAATCACGAATTTGTTTGCACTTTATACTGAGATAACGACGTTGCTAGAAACATCAAAATACAACTTAGAGACACAATTTTTTAAGAACTAAGACAAAACAATTTAACATGGAAAGAAGCAGTGCAACATGTAAGATGAAATTGCTTTGTAGAACCCATATGCTCCCAAAAGGAGTAAAGAAAATTAGGGGAACAAAATTGTGCTGTAGAATATCACTTTAACCAGCTTGAAGCTATTCGAAATGTATATCTAGTTAGACTCTTAGGTAAAATACTGCTTTTATGTTAAAGTAAAGGAGTGGAGTACTAATGAATATTTCTATGAACTATTCGAAATGAAAATTACTGGATATGTTTGTATGAAAGTGATTATGAAAGCAAATTCGATTTGTTTTCTTTGCTTTTTGAATGAAGACAAACCATTAGTCCATTGGTGGTAAAACGTGGAAACATACCGGCAAATGTTTCCAAGCGAACACCAAGTAAGGACTGACATAAACTTGGACGTCTGGTAAGCGGAGGGCAACCAGGTCTTAAAATATCCCACGTAGTAAAATCCATCTCGTTTTTTTTTAAAAGAAAGGAGGAAAGGCATTCAAAGAAAAAGTAAATTTGAAAGAAAATTAGTGAAAATCAAAGCAATAGTAGAAAAAATGAATTATATTTGAGAATATGACTCGGAATTTTTCATATAATTCGGTTATGTTCCACGATTTGAGTTGAATAAAAAAGAGTACTTACTCTCTCTTGTAACATTTTGGCTAATTCTTTATCTTGGGCCTCTATGGCCAACAAACGATCTCTTTCCTCCAAGGTCATGCCATCAGTAACCTCCAGTTCTTGTAAACGACGAGCCAATAACTAGAATAAAAGAGAATTTTTGTTAAGAGTTTTCTTTTACAACCGATAGCAACAAATTACCGCATCCTTTTGTTCCTGTTTCAATTTGGCACTCATCTCTTTGATTTCTTGCAAGGGCAAACCGATATCCTTTAAACTGGCATAATCACAAGGATCCACATAAAGCTCTATATCATCGGCATGCTCTTGTATAAGCTTGTCTTTAGCAGCAGCAGCAGCTAAAGTGGCACCGCTAGTAGAAGCCATATTACCCACCATTTGATCGTATTTTTCCGGTGATAATTTCTGAAATTTTTGATCATGCTTTAATAGATTTTCATTTGAAGGTGACATAAGACGATTGATTCTATGATGAGGATGGGTAGAAGCTAATGAATCGGGTGTATCTATGGATTTAGTGCTTGTGATGTCATAACGTTTTATACTATCGGCCACATCGGAATATTCTATGATTTCCTCAATATCGGGATGAAGCATTTGTGTAGATGAGATTGCTGGTGTTTGGGGAGATGCTGGGTGTTGATTCGGTGGTGGTGGTGGTGTGTGCATAAACGCATGAGTGTTGGGTGTCTTAGGGGTTAAAGGTGTAAGTGGCGAATTGGGTGTGCCGGGATGTGGTGGTAAATTAAAACTTGTATTCATGTTTAGCTGTGTATCAAATACATTGTTGCGTCGGCTAGCCGAAGCCGAGGCTGATGACGACGATGAGGCAATGGATGCAGATGAAGGTGATTCAAACAGTCCTGGACGGTTAGCAAATGACGATGATGATAATGATGATGATGTTGGATGTTGTTGCTGTGTTGGTGATATGTTATCACCACCTACCACTATATGATTAGTATTTGTGGGAGATCTTTGATGATGATTACGCTGTTGATTTGGTGTGGCCTGTAAAGCCAAGCCTACATAGCCATCAGTATTAGAGAAATGATGTTGTTGCAAAACAATAGGAAATGGTGGACTATTTGGATTGCGACAGCCATTTTGTTGTGGCTGTTGGTGTGGATGATGTTGTTGTAAAGTGGAACTTTTAGCCGGCCGAGGTGGTGGTACCTTATTGCTTTTGTCCCGGGCTGAGGGTGGTGGTACCGGTGGCAGGTTAACATAGATTTCCTAAAATATACGGATAATTTTTATTAGGGATTTTAACAATTTTTCTTTGGCTTTTTAAAGCACACCTGCATTTGTTGTGCCATTTTTTCACTTTCCCTTAGTTCTCTAAATTTTTGCTCTTTTAGGTCCCGCTCCAATTTATCAGCTATTTCTTTGGCCACTCTTTTGTCATGTTCTTCTCTGGAGATTATTGAAAAAAGTGATAAAAACTAAATATTGAAACTCAAAATGTTTGCTGTTACTTACTGTTCCCTTAATTTTCTCCTGTAAGCTTCCGCCTGCTTTTCAGCCGTTTCTTTCTCTTTGATTTGTTCCTGTAGAGCTGTAGGAAAATCTTCTCTCACCACGGCATTACGTGTCCTGTTACCTTTATAAAAATCATTGACTGCAATACAAATTTTGTATAATTTTCTATGATTTAAGTTTGTATGTGTATTTGGAGGGACTTACTCTCTTGAGACTGTAGCTTATAGGCCAAGGCACCATCTTCTCGCACCAACCATTCTTTGCAAACTGTAAAGAAAAATTAATAATATGGTATTAGGCCAAGTATTTGTTGAGAAAGTTTTAGATGTTTACTATCTAATCTAATAAATTCTATATGGTTGCGGGCCTATCTAAAAATAACATACGTCGCGAAGAAAGTTTGGATGGATAGGACCTACAAAAGCGGAACTGCAGTAAACATCTTGGCGAACTGCAACAAGGTGAGAACTGGATGTTGCTTGTTTTTGATGGGATAAGGCGATAAGAACAACAACCAACAGAGTCTGATGGAAGTCTTATATTGAAATCCTTTCGACTCGAGCTAGGAATAGCAGGATATCATCATAAAATTCATAGATATTTAAACTATAGGGGGTTTTTTACAGAGACACAAGTTTAAATCTTAATAAAGCAGAAAAATATGTTTTTAATATCAATGGAATGAGTTTTGGTGAATAGAAAATTGTATGACATTAATGTCTAAATATAATTTCAGCCATGCGGCCACCAAGGCCGATGCATACAAGGCGCAATCTAGAACACCAATTTTTACAAAAACTTTACATAACCTCAAAGAAAATAATCCAATGGGGTTAAATGGCCAATTAATTGAACCATTACGTGAAATTACTCTTTCAACAAAAGCTTCTTTGAGTAAATCAATTTTAATGCGTATTGTGTGGCATGTTGCTCAATGCTGTTGGAACCACATGTAAGTAAGCCACAGGTTAACGTGAGCCTCGCAACTCTGGCATACCCCACGGTGCCCGAGGTACAAGTGAACAAAATGCGTTCACCAAAGCCCCCACCATTGATAAAGATCACCAGTGAGTACCAAATTTGAAGGCATGTTATTTGAACATGACCTCCATACCTTAGTAAGTATCGGAGACTATTTAAACTCCTCGCTCTCTTCGCGATTTGGGCAACCACGTTGCTTTCAAAAGGGGGCTTCAGGCTCCGTGCTGTCAGAATTAAGCCTCCGATCAGACTTCGTAGCATTAACGCTACTACCGGTGCCCAAATGACTCCGGACTGGTAGCCAGTAAATAAAAACGAAAATTTCACAATCGGACAACCAAACAAGCACACCACAGACCAACGATCAGCAATGCACGTCTTCACATACCACAGATGACTCCCATTCCACATTCTGACCATCATTGTGTTTGAAAACATACGGCCCAATTACTCCGCCAGACAGTAATTTTCTGTGGATGTAATGGTGTTTCGACAAAATCTAAATGCGGACAATTCCGCTTATATACGTATCCATTGAACTAAAAGTGGACTTCATGGGAGAACAACATTTTGAATGTAAATTCAAGCAATTTTTCGATAAATAACTTCAACAGTTTGCACGCGTTGCTTTGGTGTAAAGTAAACAAAAATCAGTCGTTATTATTATTATTATTGTCATATTGACCAGGCACTATTACAAGACACTGCGACCCATAGCTATTGTGTCCCTTCCGGTCTATAGTTTACTCAGTAAATTTGCTGCCTTCCTAATGAACACCAGCAGAACTGAAACCATAATGGTGGATATTTCACCCAGTCAGACCCTATGTCTACCTAAACATTTTTACTGAAGCCTATCAAGAACCTCACATTCACACAATATGTGTTCTGCTGTCTGATGCCTGAAAGCACAGTCTACAAACATCCACATCTGTGACCGCCATCCTCTTCAGATGCGCTCTTAGTCTACTGTGGCTCATCAGAAACTCCGTAAGAAGTTTAAAGTCCGGCTTGCTATACTTGAGAACCTTATAACGACGCCTAAAATGCGGATTGATCACCGCTACAGAGGAGCGAAGTCTCCTTTGAGCATTACAGTGTTTCAAGCATCTGGCAATTTCCTAATCTTTGATAAGATTAAGTATGGTAGTGAGTAGTGCTGCACAGCAAGGTTCCAGATTTATATAAGGTGCCATAGAGCCCGTCCTGAGCAATGCAGCCGCTATTTCATTACCATCTATTTCACAGAGTCCAGGTACCTAGAACATTTAGAAGCGAAAGCTTTCGCAACGTATCATAGCAATATTTGACCAGTCTAGACCAGTCAGACGATTCGAGCCAAGTGCCCTTATGGCAGCTTGGCTGTCAGAGAATGTATTAATGGTCTTACCATTGACATGTTGATCTCCGCATATATAGAAATGGCCATGTTAGCAGTCTGGAAGACACTTATTGATCTTTCCAATGACAACGATAAGTCTCGGTTGGGTTCATGAATACTATCATCGAAACAGTTATTCATTTTGGAGCCATCGGTATACCAGTTTAGATCAAACTTACTTCGAAGTAAGGTCCCATTAGACTAGCAATTATCAGTCGTTGAATCAGTTGCTAAATAAAGCGGTGTTGCCAAGTCAAAAATGTGAGCCTCTAAAAAAACAACCGATAGTAGGTAAAACACGTTTATTTTTTAACATTGGAACTTGTTTTGCAACCAAATTCACTTGCTAACAACGTGTTAAAACCAACAAAGCGTTGACGCCGCTCTATTTGGGTTTATCTCATACATTTTGTATGGTTGGGAGATAATGCTAGACGTGCTGATTAAGGTTGATCTGTAAGATTTCATCACTAACAAAACTCAAGGATAAACCAATAAATGCCGGAAACGGATTAGTTTAAGGAAGATAAAGTAGATACTGACGATAGAAAAACATGTTGATTTAATTTAAAAAAAGTCACCCTACTTTATGATAATGATTCATGTGCGTTGTTTTTCAATTATAAAAAAATTAAAAAAAAACTTTTTTTTGACTCCAAAACATGGTAAAATTCCATGTAAAGCCTTATTTAACTTGTATGAATACAACATTTGAATGGGTCGGCCATTGTAATTTGTAGGTGTTGTTGTTGTAATCTTAGAGTAGAAAATAGAATAGATGTTTGGATAGCCAAGAAACCCAAAAGGGCTGTGACTGAGTGACTCATCTTAAATAAAGTGATCGTAACAAATCATTAATTTTTTTTATTAATGATTCTTTGAACATTTCGTTTATTTGTTAAGGCAGTCACTCAAATATTTATTTAACGAACAAAAAAAACTAACAAGACAGAGAAATAAAAATAAAAAATTAATACAAGTGCGTGTATCTATACGATTTCAATCAAATTCATTCTGGATATTGAATTTCTTTTTATGTCAATATTTATTTAAAAAATATTTCACATCAATTGAATGCATTCCACGGTTATGGAATGAAAAGAATGACAGAGCTGGGTGACATTAAAGTTGTAATAATTAAGAGAAAAAATTGTATTAATTGTGTTGATTAATAATAAGCCTTTTCAAAAGTTAAATACTTTAAAATAAATAGTTGGTTGTATAGGGGACTTGCGCACAATTTCAAACATTTTTCATTTTCAGATCAGCTGTCAATATTTGTATTTAATTAAGAGATAATAGTTGTTAGTTTATGCCACAATGTATGATATTTTTAGAAATGATTACGGGTAATCCCCGTATAACACGATATTTCTATAGCGTAGATTCAATTTAACACTGTTCGAGAGGAAGGAATATTCCCGGAGGAATATAACACTGTGCTTTGGGCAAATATGAAATATAGTAACATGTAAGGTAATATCCATGTGCTATGGCCTGTACATAAAAAGAGAGACAGCTATACCTCTAATTCTCCTCCTCATAGCGTACAAAATTCTGTTAAGCGTTCTGTGTGAAAGATTAAAACCTAAGGGAAATACTAGAATTGGTCCATAGCAGTGTGGTTTTCGACCAGATAAATCTACCACCGACCGTCTATTCGTCGATTACAAGGCTGCTTTTAATAGCCCGATTCGTGCAAAGGTGTTCAACGCCACGTCTGAATTTGGTATTCCTACAGAGCTGATGAGACTTTACAGAAAGACGTTAGCTGACACAAGATCATCAGTTAAGATAGGAAAAAGCCTCTCCGAATCATTTAATACCAAGTCTTCAGACAGAGTGATAGATTATAGTGTGGTCTTTTAAATATTGTTACGTTTTAACCTTTTTAAAACGTTTGAGTTCTTTTAAATTGAGTCAAAATAAAATAAACACCACTCTGTTGTTGTTTTACAGTTTTATTTTACAGTTTTAGTTTACAGAAACTTAATATTCGTTTATACAAAACTTTTACTTACGCCTAAACACAACTTTACTTAATGACAGCAAAACGATAACTACTACTTAATAAGGATCAGAATCAATCGTTTAACCAGGTTGTAAAGGGAGGGCAAATTTGAGGTTAGGAAGTAAATTGGCTTAAAAACACATTTTTTTCTGACAAATTCAGCTTTATTCCAGCTTAATTTAAACTAGAAATACGGGAATTAATAATGGCATATGATGTTGGGCAAATATCCACCTCTAGCACAAAATTTTAAACCCCATTTTGCAACAAAGCTTCGCTTATCTCAATGCAGCGCCGAAATTCATCTTTCAGAGTGTCAGTTGCTTGTGGTTTGTTCACGTAAACCCGTTCTTTCAAATGGCATCAAAGAAAATACTCCAGTGGCATTAAATCACAGGAACGAGGCAGCCAATTGACATCGCCAAATCGAAAAATTACGCGACTGGGAAATTTCTTATGTAATAACTGAATTGTTTGTCTGGCTGTATGGCTTGCGGCGCCGTCCTGCTGAAACCAAAGGTCACTGATGTCAACATTAGCCAATTGTGGCCACAAAAAATTGGTTATCATGGTTTGTTAGCGCCGAGAATTCACCGTGACGGCGTTTTCTTGCTCATTTTCGAAAAAATACAGGCAGATCATGCCGCTTAATCACAAAACGCACCGTACGGTCACTTTTTTTTGGATGTAATGGTTTTTCGAGGACTGTTTGTGGATTTTGTGAGCCCCATATGCGGCAATTTTATTTGTTTACATAACCGCCTAATTGGAAACTGCCCTCACCACTAAAGATGATTCTGTTGAAAAATGTGGTTCAAAATTTTGTGAAAAGAGCGGATGTCTGCCGACGTGCTAGAGTTTGACATTTGCCCTACATCAGAAAAAAAATTTTTTTTAAGCCAATTTACTTCCTAACCCAAATTTGTCTCCTATAGATGCTCATAATGAACAATTCGCTTCCAATTCCATTAAACACACAGTATTAGCTTTCCCGGCGTTAATCCTCGCTTTGTCATCGTCTGCGAAGCTTCATCTTGCTTCATCTTGCTTCATCTATGATCTTTTCTACACATTATTGTCGTACGTGATCCACTTTTAGAACCACTTCTGAGGCCCGTAATCATTTGCTTCAGAAATGGTTCGATTTCGCACCGTTTTAGCTGCGAATCATCGCAGATGAAAATCGGTACATTAAATTTTTCACTGTTGATTCCTAACATCGAGCTTAAAACTTTCTTTATTTGGTTAATAACTGTTTGGTAATGAATGCCGCGCTTACTAGTACCATCTAAGCTGCTTATGTACTGGTCATTCTCAATTTTTTCCATGATTTCATCGACCAGAGCGAGGTGCATGGTTAATATCAAAATAGCATTGTCTCCGTAAGCTCCACAAATTTTTTCAGCAGCCTTCAACGAATTCTTTTCCGACAAACTTTCACTCATTCTTAAACATAGACAACTTTTCTCAAAATAAAATGCGATTTTAATAATGTATTCTGACAAAATGAAGCTTAAAAAGTCACCCTTCAAACAAGCTGTAGTATTGCCTGATGCAATTGATACCATATTACCAGAGATATTATAGTTTAGAATCGTCTACATATAATTTGTAACCGAACTTTTTCGAACATCCAATAGATCTTTAAAATAATATTTTTAATTTTTTCTTACTTTTTGCTTCCATTGGTAACACGCAAATATAATGAAAATAAACAAAAACAACAAAAAGAAGACGAACTGTAAAACCAATTAGAAAAATGCCATGTGAACAGAGTAATTCGTACGCTTATTCATAATTTGAATAGAAAGTTTATTGCCTTATAAGGTATGGCAATAAGGATTCATTTAATAAACCAAAAATGATTTAACAATTTGTTAAGGTTTTTCTCTTATCGGTTTTCATGATTCGTACATACGAGTATGTACATATTCGTGACGTTTCATTCATTAATTTTCTACAATTTCTATTTAAATTGATTTGTTATTGTAAGTGTTGCATGATCTTAAAAATAAATTTAAATTAGCATTTCTAATGACTGTAAATGTTTCGTATTGAAATCGTGTTAAACAAAAGATAAAAAACAAACCAAAAACATAAAAATTCATTTTTTACTTTAAATTTAAACATAATTATGTGGCTTTTCTTTTGAACAAAAAAGCAAAACGTTCGTTTAATATTTGATATTTGAATTGTTAAAAAAAGAAGAAAAAAACATCACCTCTCTAATAGTTGTGTGTCTACAAATATTTTGTATCTTGTAATGATCATTATCAATTGTTGTAATTATTGAAAAGTTGTATCACTGGAAAATGAGAACAACCCTCATTTTTATGTGGTTTTTATAAATTGATTGTAAATGACAGTTGTTTTGTAATCTTTATAATTGTCATTCAAAAAGTTTTTATTTTTTTTATTTCTTCAATAATTTTATGTCATTCAGTTAATTTGAGCGGTTTGCCATTGTTCTTTCCATTTTCATTTGAGTATCGTATGTGACAGCTTAAGGGCAACAACTTGGGAAGAAGATTAATTTTCAAATGCTCACATTTTTTTCTTTTTGAATTTAAAGAGGTTTTTTGAATTTAATTCCTTAATACTTTAGGGAATTGTTTACATTATCAATCATTTTAGAATTTGCGTATCAAGTAATGGAGGCAAAATTTTTAGATATTGTAGAAGGCTTGTTATTGCGAGGCTTGTTCAAAAATAAGATGGAAATTTCTTTATTTTTATTTAAAGCTTGTACACTCATTCATTTATGTATGTAATAGGGGAATCGGCCGGTTATTATTCGATCGGTTTTAAACGGTTTTTTCGTTGTATCGAATACGGTTTTTTCAAAATCTTAATTTTTCAAATACCGAATACATCGGTTGATTTAGCACGATTAATCGATTAATTTAAAAAGTTTAATTTGTATATGTTTGTATATTTATTTTATTGAAAATATGCTCATCGTTTAACTATGTATTTGTATAAATTTAATTAATTTTATATATTGAAAGAAATATTGATTTTTATATTTGGAGAATAATCAAATAGACTCATTGAAAGCGACCCACGAACGTTGCTCTGTACGGCAGATATGTTAGTTAGTGAAGTTTTTCACAGCTTAAATACACATAACCAGTCGATAGTAACGTTGTGAGGTGATATTGCTGTTGAAAATTGTCAGATGGTGTGGCCTGTAATTAAACCGATAACTGCTTGGTTGAAAGGTATGTGTCTTACCCAACATACCACAATGACACACCTACTATTAAATACGTGGTACATGAACTTACATACAGTATTATTCGAAACATAAGCAACTTTTCTTGCTGAGCAATTAAGGACTCGTTTATTACTAATAAAAGTTTTATTCAAAGTAATACATTTAAATTATAACTATAATAACAAACTTTTAATTCCATTCTCTACCAAGTAGTATAAAAACAAACTTAAGCAACTTTCAGTACTTTTGTGTAATAAACTTTGTTTTTATGGACGGTGTGCGGAGGCCATAAATACAAAGTGTATTACACAAAAGTACTGAAAGTTGCTTAAATATGTTTGGTCCAGTTTTTAAGAGATTTGTTAGAGTTTTTGTTAGTATTGATTGCCACTTTAATGTTAAGCTCTCCGTCAGCTCTGCGCTTCAAGAATTAAAAACAATTTTATTTAAATAAAAGAACCGGTTAACCGGTTATTTGAATAATTAACCGAAAACCAGTTTTTAAAAAATTGCTACTTTTCGAATTATTCGAAAATCGGTTTTTCAAAAAGTCGAATAATCGATCTCCCTAGTATGTACATACTTAACTTTACGGCGACTTAACATAACGCCGTAGTTGCAATGCAACCAACCAACCTTATGAGCAACAATGTGTCGGCTATAGGCAATATACCATATCATCAAAAGCGAACAATTTGATTTTTGTTGTCTTGTACGATGTTATGTTAAGTCACGTCTAATTGAGCCTTTACGGACTTTACATCATATATTATGTTAAATATAAAAGACCTTTAAGGATACGAGCTTTCATAAAAACTCCGAAGCCGTTAAAGTAGCAAAACAAACGGAGAATCATGGAATATCTAAAAAGAAGTAGATAATGACGTCGGGATCACAATAGGCTTCAGGCACAGAAATATTTGAAATTTTTTAAAGCCTCAAAAGTTATTAGCACAAGTTTATGCTTGACCTCAATGACTCTATGGTATGTTTGGAGAATTGCACACCTTTTAACACTGTATAGACCGGCAAGATAGAGAAGAGCTTTTCGGGGTCAAAAGCTCAAGGACAGGAGTGTCAGAGACTTTGGTTTCTTGGTGCAGCATTTCGCAAAGTACACATGAAGGTTGTGCTTTAAAGATAAAACGCAAAAATTTATTATTATTATTATTTTTTTTTTTTGATTTGGTATGGAGTTCAACAGCTTGGTTAGTCCTTAACTGCTAAGCAAGGAGGTAACTATTTCACACAGGCAATCTTTATGAGGGATGTAGTCTTAAATTGTAACTTGGATATCTATTTTTGTTAAAGCTGGCAGATGCGTGCTTAGTCGCTCAATGGCGACAAACTTTGCCAAGTGAATTTTAGCGGTAGTCAATGGATCAGGCATAGTGTCTTATAGTCAATAAAGATTTTTACCTTGAATTTAATGTCACATAACTTCAGAGATCATGTAAAAAAACACTTGGAATAATGGTAAAACCTGCTCAATGGTGATTTTTTGTAATTGATTTTGTGTTCAAAAGAAATACCCATTCACCCACATATGTACATACATAGTTCCCGCAACATCCCAACTGGAACAAAAGGGACTTCTCTCAATCAATTCAGTATTCACCTAATAATTGTTTTATTCCCTAATCTTAATATATTTGTTTTGAAACAGAGACTATCGGCGTATGATAGAGCTGTCCATTTATTGGTTTCAAAACTGCCGGTCTGGAAAGACTAGCGGCTGTCAAATATCTGTCATCTGCAGTGTCATTTATTTAGTAAAAGCTTTGAAATTTACGAATATGGCTCGTTTAATAGCCGAAGAACATGTAATCGTGGTCACAGATATATTCTTTACCAACGTAACTCATTTTTCTCACTCGGTGGTTAACGTCAACGAACAAAATTGTTGCATATGTACCTTGGAGAACCCATATATGATTTCCATTGCAAACAAAAGGGACTATCTGGTGCGCATTATAGTCGGAAGGTGTCATTGGGTCGTATTTTTTTAATAATGACACTGGAAAACCATTACCTTTCTTTTCTTTTTTTTGGCTTACAATTGAAGAGTATTAACTGGACGATATGTCGTTTAAACAAAACAATGCTCCGAGATACACAACAAAAACGATTTTAGCTTTATTGCGGGAGGAATTTCCCGGTAGCTCAATTTCTGGATTTAGAGACGTTAGTGGGTAACAAAGATCATGCGATTTGATCAAATGAGAGAGATGAGAGGCCATTAGGACATCCACTCCAGCAATGATAAGTCTCTTTGCCAAACCCCACACCAAATTAGAGAATAGTGGTAGGCTCCATGTTTAAAAGGAAGATGAGCATGAATCGTATGCCCAACTAAAAACTCGATGTCATCTATTAATCATCATATCAGTTTATTCTTCATCCTCACACAATCTACAAAAATTGTTGCCACTATTTTCCCATTTACAAGTCATTGAAAGTGCGCAGCAGTGACCCGTAATACGCACGTAGCCAGCCTCAGCTCTGAATTGCTCATGGAGAGAAAAGAAGGGGTTTTTCGACCAGAGATGATCTGTCAGAAGGACTTTTAAACCGTAAATCTTGGCTCATTGTACCAGTGTACCAGTCATTCTACCGAAGGATCCTTCGAGTTCGCCAATGTAGTGGCAAAACTGCATCAGTACAAAGTCCTCTGACTCCAAGCCATGCAGGGCCACAGTGATCTGGTTCGACTTCTTTCCGCTTTAGCAGTGAATCGTCGCAAATGGAAATTCGGTCTATTAATTTTTCTGGCAATCAAAATTGCAACTTCTTTGTGTATTCAGCATACTTCAAATGGTTGATAACTGTTTCCTAGCACCATCTACGCTGTTTATGTACTGGTCATTCACTCAGTGAGCCAATACCCAGCAAAGTCTTATGACATCTGCACTCTGGGATGATCGAAACTTTATCGATCATGATTTGAGCGCACTGAGAGCCGCCGGGCTATTTACAAAAATAGTCACTAGTCACTGTTAAGAGTAGAAATTGTCCTATAAGGTCGATAACGCGTAGTATTAAATATTGCCAATAACTTGGAAGAATTTGTGTGTTTAGTGATAAATTACATGAAAAAAAAAGTTAAAATGAAATGTTTTTTACAAAATAAATGTGTAAATACTTCTTGAGACTTTGTTTGCCGCAGTCTTTAAACACATATCTATGTTTTAAGATACTCTCACCAATAACACCTACTATAACTGCAAAATTTTCTTAAGCAATATTGTAATTAAAGACCTACTGCCTGTTGTAGGGTATTTAAAAAAAAATTTTCACATACTCGCACATCCTATTTACTCTCATTATGGAATCTTAGAATAGCACACATGAAAGCAATTGAATTTAAAATAAATTAAATTTAAAACACAAACACATTCAAACCTGCCACACTATCACTCTCTCTTTCACTCCAGCTAAGAGTTGAAGAAAAACTATAGAAAAAAAAGAAAATTTTTTAAAACGAAGCAAAAGGAAACAATCTTTAGTTGAAAAGGCCAATGAACGTTTATAAGGCGAAGATGCGGCAAAAACTCTGCTATGCAGCTCGTACAGCAGCAAAACAATAACGAAAATTGGAAAATCGAAGCAACATGAAAAAAACTATTAAAAGCCAAGTAAGAGAAAGAGGAAGAAGAAATAAAATTAGTGCAAGTGGCAAGCAAGAAAGCAAACGTGTGGCAACATAAATGAGTAATAGATAAATGACTGAATGAATGTATGGTACTATCTGTGCGTAGTATGTTGTTGCATGACTTTTCAAAGGAAATTGGAGTAAAATTTTTAATTGGTGCCCCACAATGACCCTTAACATTTTTATACGCACACTCCACACTGGCGCATGCAACTTAAGCAGTAGCAGCAGCAGCAGCTTATAGTCGTATGTTGTGCAGCAGTAGCAACAATCTGCTTTTAATGAAAAACAGATACAAAAACTATATTTTATATGGCGACATGATGTTACTCTAATTGTTGTTGTTGCTGTTGTTTCAATGAAGAGACACTAAAGATGCGCTGGTAAAAATATTTGTTAAAATAATAGTGATGAATTCATAGGAAGGAAAATTAATTTTTAATTTTTTGTAGATTTTTTTCTTTACCCCATAATTTGGCGGAGAGTGATTAAGAGTGTGTATTGGAACAACGTTGCTTGTTTCGAATTTGGTTCTTTTTTAAATTTAATTTTAAATGTTTGTTTGATCATTTTGACGTCTTGCGTTGTGTTAATGCCATGCTTCTGCCACCACAAAATACATTCTCATGATCAATTTGAAATGATTTTCTATAATTATGTGTTGAACACGTTTTTAAGTTGTTTCCTCTTCTTTCAAGTTGAGTAGAGAGGGAGAAACAGGCCTATTTATTTATTGTTTGCCATTTTGTTGGGAAATTGTTGGGAATTATTTGGAATCCAACTAAAACATATCCTTATCTATTTGTGCATTAAACTAAAAGAGGTAATCGAATCAGTTGTTTATTAAAGTCAAACAATTTTTTTATGTATTTTACTGGCCGTAAACTAGATTTAAGGACACTGTTTCTCGTTCAATAGAAGTGTATTGAATTGATAAAAAAAGTTATGTGAGGGTATTTATCTGAGTCAGTGTTGCCAGGAATAAAAACTATAAAAATTCAAAGTCTTTTAATGTGTGTGGCATTCTCCGTGGGAATGAACGGGTGCAATAAGATTTGAAAACACTTCGTGTCTCCATTTGGCGCCAGCATTTAGAGGAGAGAAATAGCTGACGTTCTATTTTACTTCAGGCTCAAGTCAACCACCGGTTATAATGGCCATATAAAATAATACAAACCCTTGACATTCATCAATTTTTTCTGTTGTTATAGTGATGATTTCTTATGTTAAATATAATATTATTACGTTTCAACATTTTTAAAACGTTTTAGTTCTTTTAAATTGTATTTAATAACGCATTTGAATTTATTTAGTGTCCAACTATATAACTTCTACTTAATACACAAACTACTGAAGTTGCAATGATTACGATTATTTTGTGGTGCTTCACTATTTTTATCAAGGGATAGAATTGCTAGAAAAACGTTGGACTAAGTGTTTTGAAGTCTCACGAGATTATATTGAAAGAAGAAAAAAAATTATAATTTTAATTTCGAACTGCCCTCGTATATGCATTAAAAAATATTTGAATTTTATTTCTCATTTAAATGAAAAAAAAAACTCAAATATGCACTTCAAACAAAGAATATTTTCGTTTATTTTTATTATTTTTGGTAATAAATTTTCCATTTAACTTAATGACTTGAAACATAAGTAAATATTTTCAAACATGAAATCTATTAAAAAGCCTATACGTCTTGTACAATAAATAATAAATAATTAAATTGCCATAAAAAATACGTCTAAAGAATATTTACGATTAAAATAAAAACAATTTTTATCTAAATTTCTAACATTCTTTTACTTAAAAACGAAAAAAAAACAAAATTTGAAAAATTATATAATAAAATAGAAATCCATTAGCAATGAAAGATAGTGACAAAAAGTTCTTAGAGGTACTCGTAGTTATTGCAGCATTTTAAGTGCGATCATAACTTATTAAAAGAAAATTGACATTCAAGATATTTTTATGATTTAAAAATTAGAAAAAGTAATATAAGGAATAAATACTAATAAAAATATCATAAAAGGAAGTTGATCTGTTAGGAAATATTTAAGCAGTTCAACACCTAAAAGCGAAGAACTTGATATGCTTGCCACTGTCTAGTAAAAGACTTTTATTTGCCAACGCAGGCGTTTGTTTCTACTTTTGGCTTAACTGTGGTTTAGTCTGGAAAGTATGTTGGATGGTTCAATACTTCTCCAATTGTAGTCGATTTTCGAGAGATTATAGAAAACAAGAACATTTTCTCTTAACTCATTACACAAATGACGAAAAACGACTACAGCTCGAGAGCCACAATAAGGATGTATGTCTTGATGGAAAAACTGCCGGAATGGCTTTGTATTAGAAGCCGTTTGTGACGAAACTGACAGATGTGATAGTGTGTTGTCATCTGTGTTTATTGGTAACGTATACATATATTGAGGAATCAGATGCTCTTGATGTTCAGCGCATTAAAATTTAATGTGGTGTTCATTGGAACGACCACATATGTATTTCAAGTGCATCGGTTTCTTAAGACGTGTAAGAAGAGTGTGCTTCACTCCAAAACCTCTATCCGATACAAAATTGAATACAACTCTCATGTACGGCACGATGCTTCAAAGTTTATTTTAGAGCTTTTTTAATATCGGTAGGGTAGTCAACTCTATCGCCATCGTCGTTATGTAGCGCATGTAATTCCTAATATATTCTTACGTAGTACTTATATTTCTTGTAAAGCGCATCTCTATGTCGTTAATTGTTCAGTGAATGGGACATTCGTTCTTTAGTCGCACTGTTCGTTTGTAGAACAATCTACTCACGATAATCTTTCCTGCCACTTACGACATGAGTAAACTTAAATCGAACGTTCTCTCTATTCTCCTTTCAACAATCTATTTTCTCAATACCAGCACAATGCATTGCTTGACTAGGATTTATCCCCTGCTAATCTGAAGAAAAAAATAAAATTAATGGGTGAGAGCGGTTTGGAGGCTACATACTCCTTTAAAAACGAATCATGGATGGATGATCAATGACCGAGTATTAACTCAAAGCTAGTACGGGACTGTCTGAGTAAATAAAATCGACTGGGAAGGTAAAAATAAAATCAGCTTGTGCTGAGTCTTGGATCATTTGGAAAATTGAGATAATAAACAAGCAGACGAGCTGATCAGGAAGAGAGCTTCCATAACACTGAAAGGCCCATTGCTATATACGCAGACGGCAAGTAGAAATTGGTATAACAAACATCTCCTTCTCCAAAAGAACCCGAGTTACGGTACCCTGTCTAGCTAGCTCAACTACTGCACAATTGCCCGGAATGTCATTGTGACGCCCTAAGCCCTAAGTATTTAATTGTTAATACACGTATAAGTGCAGACTTTCCAGACCGTTGTAACATTATCCCTTAAAAAGTCAGCAACCTCAGAAATAGCGGCCACCTCTACCTGAAACACACTGCAGTGTTCAGGCAACCTGTTGAACTTATTGATATTAAGATCAGGTGAATGGACTCCGTAGCCTACTCCACCATCCAGCTTTGACTCATCCGTGAAAAATAGGATACTTTTCCTCTCCCCTCCCTCTCTTCAGAACAGATGTCTTCAGATTGGTCACTGGTAATAGATACGGGATACAGTAGTCCGTGCTCACGGTAGACAAGCCAATCCGGTACAATAGCTTAGCGAAGTACTCCCTTCATCTAAGACCACATTCTCTGGTTCTCTGCAGAGATATGGCATCAATCGATATGGCCATGATATCTGGTGTCCAGATATTCATAATGACACTGAGTGCTATACCTGGCATCGTACAAGACGCCTCACTAACACCAATCAGTGCCGACCTTTGTACTCTCATCAAGGAGTTCAGTATGTACCTCCTATGTAGAGACCTTAACCTAAGCAGAATACCATAAAAAAGTATTGGTCTGACTATGGCCGCATAAGTTTACATTGTGGCCTTCGGTGAAAAAAAAAATAAATAAATAACTGGATTACATTTTATTTTGGAAGCGCGTTTCCCTAGTTGAACTCAATATTTTTCTTCGGAAACTTAATAATGTTACAGACAGTGTATCACATATTCGGCTTAGACCGATTACACTTAAAATTAAAGTGAATTTCAAGTGGAAACAGTGTAAGAATAAATTATTGAATTCTACCCACTTTTTATGACATATTTAGTAGCTTCTTCAAATGGTCTGGTAAAAAATTAAGTCTTTGTTTCAAAACAAACATTTTCGTTCTTTTGTTTTTTCTACACAAGAACCGGAAATGGAATCTTATTAAGAAATTTAAAATTATAATAACAGACTGAAAAAAAAGCAAAACGAAATATAATTTTTTAGGTAATTTTTTCATAAGTATTTAAGAATGAGATTTTTTTAAGTGTGAATGTATAATTTTTTTAAAAAAGATTAACAAAAAAAATTGTTCTCGGCTGTTCTAATTTTTAGGAGCATGTTACAAATAAGAAGAAACAACAACCAAAAAAATGTGTAAATGTCAATAACGGCTTATCTCCATTTATAAACAAAAAAACTTCCCAGAAAAAGGGAGAAAAAAATATAAAAGTTTTAACAAAAAATGCTAAAGAGGAATGTAAATAAATACAGCTGTTGTGGTTTTGTTAATGGTTTTGAATCCATTCTTTTGGGTTTATTTTGTTTTTTCATTTCTCTCTCCACTGTAAATGATTTATTTTGGTTTAAATTTCGCTAAATGCTTACAAGCACATATATATTTACTCCACATAGGTACTTTTGTTATAACACTGCACAGTGGCACCATTCGTCTAAGAATAGTAATGAATTTAATTCTAACTTAAAACTACTTACTCGTTCTAGAAAGATATTGTTGGTATATCAGACATCAAAGGATTTAGAATTTTTGATAGGAAAAACCCTTTCTGGTGTCATGTATAAAATTTTGGCTGCAATTATTCACTCAAGCATGGAATTTAAACGGTCCGCCATCTAACGTTTTTTTTTTCAACTAGAGCTTATTTCGTGAATGGTAACATGTCTGATTTGACAGATAATTAGTTTTATCCTTCCGCTGAACGAATATGATTGTGTATACGCTTGAACAACGCTGGGAATTTGGGCCTGCGATCGACTTACAGAAGATGCCGATTTTGCCAAAAAAAATATCTTTTCAGATGAAGCTCATTTTGATCTTGACGGGTATGTAAACTAGTAAAATTGTCTCATTTGGGGCACAGAAAACCCGCACGCATACATTGAAAAGCCGACAAACTCAAGACGAGTCACTGTTTGGTGCGGATTTTGATCCAAAGGCATAATTGGGCCATTTTTCTTCGAAAATGAGCAAGGAGTGGCCGTTACAGTCAATGGCGATCGTTATCGGGCCATGTTGAACGAATTTTTGTTCACAAAAATTGAAGAGGAGGATATTAGCAACATTTGGTTTCAACACGACGGTGCTACGTGCCACATAGTCGAAGCTACACTCGATGTTTTGCGCCCTGTTTTTGAAGATCGCATTATCAGCCGCAGAGCTGATGTCGTTTGGCTACCTCGGAGCTGCGATTTGACACCGTTGGACTATTGTTTGTAGGGTGCCGTCAAAGATAAGTGTTACGCCAACAAGCCAGAGACAATTGACGCTTTGAAGGACAATATTCGTGAAACCATTGGTGAAATGCAGCTGCACACAATCGATAATGTGCTTAAAAATTGGACCGATCGTGTAGGCTACTGCATGCCCAGCCGAGGCAGCCATTTGAATGATAATATTTTCCATTGTTAACTGGAAAATTTGTACTTTCACATAAAAAAAAGAAATTTGAGAAAATATTCAGTAGTTTTTTTATAGCATTTTCATAAAAAAAAAAAAAATTATTTGGCGGACCCTTTATAAAAAACTAATTAAGACTCGAACAGGTAGGGTTTTGCCCACATCGAAGCTGTGTAAATCAAGCACACATGTTAGGCATTATAATTGAACAATCAGTGAAATGGCGATCAGCCTTATATATAATTTTCATTGAATTTAAATAAATTATTCGAAGCAATAAAAAAGATGCAAAGTTGACTGCATTAAGGCGAAACAAATGTTCCGGGTAAAATTATAAGCATAGTGAGAAAAATGTATACAAATATAGAAGTTCAGATACTACGCAATAGCGTATACAATGAAACGTTCACGTCACTCCTCTAGGGAGCATATTGGCTTTCCACAAAGCATTACTTTGTTTCAGTTTCAGTAATCAAGTTGATATTCTAGCTTAATAGATGATTAATCTACTGTAGCTCGCCTCCAAATGATTGTGTGTAGTGGTGAGGACTCTTGCTAAGTGGTGGTGATCCTTACTTATCATTTCTTACTTATCGTTTTCTTCTGATCATTCGTTTGACATTTGGCCTTTTTTAGATAGATTTGTCTGGAGGAAGGTTGAAGTCTCTTTATATTAAACACTCGAAACCGCAATTAATTTTTTTCTCCAAGCTGGGCCTGGGCGCATGTCTGCGCTCTAACTTCTACATCACGTTAAACCTCCCGCATATGGTGTCCTCTATAGCCATCATTTTTAGCACTTGCTCGGTTTTGGACTATGCAGATTATTTCTATCTAATACCACTCATCCGTCTACTAACACTGAAAGTGTATACAAGCAAAACCTTTCCTAGATATTATTTCTTAGGGTTTCCAAAAAGCATAGAGCAACGAAATTTCATCATTTGGTCATATTCGATACAAGATGGTTGAGTTCTTTCCAGCTAAAGTCACTTTTCCAGATGTGCGATGGAAGCCTAACTTAAGGTGTGTTACCGTGATAATTCCAATATGACATCTAGGCTGGTAAAATATTGCTACGATACGTTGCAACAGCTTTCGCTTCAGTTGTTTTGAGTACCAGGACACTGTGGAATAGATAGTAATGAAATAGCGGATGCATTGTAGAGAAAGGGTACCATGACACCCTATATCAGACCGGAACCTTCTCGTACTGCACCACTTACTATCATCCTCAATCTAATCAAGGATTGGAGATTTCGGCACTCTGGGGCGGCGATCAGTCCGAAATTTGGGTGTCGTTCTGAGGTTCTCAAGTATGGCAGGCCGGAATTAAAAATCCTTACGGAGTTTTCTACGGATCACTATACAACTATGAGCGCATCTGAAGAGGATGGCGGTCACAGATGAAGATGTTTGTGGATGATGGCTGTGAACACGCATCAGAAACATCGGAACACATATTGTGTGAATATGAATTTCTTGATAGATTTAGATGACAGTGTTTACGTGACATAGGGTCTTGCTGGTGTTCAGTAGGAAGACAACGCAATAGATTCCGTGGGTTGCAGTGTCCTGTAATATTGCCAGATCGATACGATAATAATGATGATGTTCTATGGTTCCTAAAAGGAATTGAGCAACGAACTTTTTTCATTCGGTTGATGTATGATTTCTCTCCATCTGAGGCCACTTCAAAAAATTTCTGACTTTACATGTGTTACAGTGATAATTCCAATCTATAGCAGCTCTTGTTGCGTCGGCAGAAGGTGTATAGAGCTTGTAATTAACTCAGCTACATTTATTATAAAGAATCTCTATGTGGTTTGGACGTTAGTATGGTATGTCTGCTCCCATAGTTGCGTATTGCTTAGACTATTGTCAGATCTAGAAATTTGCTGGCAATGACCGGACAATGAATAAATTACCATAACAACGCCACAACGTAGATTGTCAGTTCACACGGTTACAAGACATTTGTCAGAAAATCCGGCAATCCATTCTTCTGACAATGAAGTCATTGTCAGGTGCTAAAAACACAAGCAATGCTTTCTCTGAAAATGTTGAAAGACTAAAATTGTAAGTTCAGACACATTTTCTGTACAATTTTCTGATAGTTGGATTTGGCAACCGTCTAAACAGAGCTTTAGGCCAAAATATTCTCAATATTCTTCGAAGGCAACGGTTAAACCATTTGGATCTTGAATGATCCAGGATTAGCAGGCACAAAGTTGAATCTATTTAATGTTACATTAGACGTAACTTAACATAACGCCAAAGTTGTAGTCAATACAAAAACCAAACTTACGGACAACAATGTGTTCGATTGGTGATGACATACTGTAACGCCATAACCGACCTATTTTATTTTAGTTGCTTTCACTATTTGTATGGTCTTCACTATATGTTAAGTCATGTCTAATTGGACCAAAATTTGTATCAAATGTTTATCAAACAATCCCACTGTGCGGTGTTTACTTTCATATGAGTAAGAGATTTTTCGTGTTTATTTTTATTTTTAAAAGTGTGTGACGCATGCGTTGTTTCTTTTTAGGAACTTCATGTGAATTTTTCTTATTATTGCCATTGTTGTTAGTGTTGTCAGTTATGATAATTAGGTTCGTTCGTGTTGTTTCTTTATATATATATATTTACTGTGACCGTCTGTGCCACCTACCAAATATTATTTATTTTTTCTTTCCCATTTATTTTGATAATTTTTTATTTATTTTTGTTGGTATTGTTGTTTCTATTTATTTAACCTGATTATGGGTTAATGCTTTCGTGTCACATCGTTATATTTTATGTTATTGTTCTTGTTGTATTTTTATTTTATATACATATTAGTATACCCTACACAATCATGGGTGGTGATATGTTGATAAGTAGTAATGTTTTGTTTTTAGAGAATATAGAAGATTTGCTTGTGATATCAAAAAGCGTTACTTTAGCAATCTCTAAAGCGATTACATTCAACGACATAGCGAAATATTTGATAATAATATTTTTAATTATTTAACTGTGATATCGCTATGCATTCGTTTTTAATAGTTCGAGAAAGCTTCGCTATCTCTGTTATTGCTTATGCATTTTTATTTGTTTTTTGCCTCTCCATGCTAAAAACGAGAGAAATTGAGAGAAAAATATTTTTATTAGGCCATTCAATATTTTTTTCGAGACTTTGTTTTTTTTTAATTTACGACAGCTTAGCAAATGCTTTTGTTTCGAAAATTCTTCGCTAATAACGAACCTTCGTTTTTTGCAAATCTCAGGCAAGCTGGGAATCGAGCACTTTAGTTCAAAACAATAAGTCATATTTGCGTCTAGTTTTACTACCTGAATTTCAATGCTTAATAGGTGTATTGTATTGTAGGATACATTATAGTCAGGCTATGACTTTCTCACTTGTTATTGTGATGGTGGTTGCTGTTGATTTGATTGCATGGCTGGTAAATTTGCTGTTTTTTATTGTTTTAAATTTCATTTTCATACCATAGAACAACATCAAATACAACAAGGGAAACAAAGCAACAAAAACAACAATGAAAAGGTTTTATTATTATTGTTTTTTTTTTTCGTTTCTGCAACAGTCATTTGTTCTGACCCAAATTTCTGAAATATTTTTTCTTATGTTTGATTTGTTGTTAATATTTCTCCGCAAAATAAAAAACAGTGAAAAACATATTGAATTTCATTCAATTTTTTGCTCAAAAACATTATGGAGAGAATTTTTTAAACGGAAATTAAGATTAAAGAATGAGAAATTGAATTGCATCAGGTAGAAAATGTATTACGAATTGCAAAGAAATAAATTGTGTTTCTTTATATTGTTATTTGCTTTAAATTACAAAGAATTTCTAAAAATGCATGTATTTTGAGTGACTAAGTCTCAATGCTTTGTAAATACATATGTAGTAAGCGACCAGTAGGAAAAACTCTATTGAAGTCTGCCTTCCTATTGTCTCCACACCTGTTCTTTATTCTCTACCAACGTTGAAGTTGTTAAAGTGCTAGTAACGAGTTAATCACAACGATCAATTTAGAATAAATTTTTAACTTGATTCACTTTAGTCTGTATGTTAGTGTGCGCCCAACCAAGAGTAATCAAGTTTCAAATAGTCTTTCTAAAGATAAAATAGCTAAGCATAGCATTAGTTAACACACCTACTGATTTCAGTTTAAATCGGGTACCTCCCATAATAACTACCACAGTGTTAATCTTCTAATTTTAACTTCTTTACACAAAAAAGAGTTGTTATGAAAAACCGGTTTTTTACCCGTAACTAAAGATTCGAAAATTTCAAAAACAGAAAAATCAGAAATATAATATCACTTCCAGGGTTTTTCAACTTCTTTGTTTTTATAGCACAGTGTTGCAGGTACTCATTTTGATTAAAATCGGCTTATATTTAGTTTAAGCTTTCATTTAAGTTGGACTATATGGGTCACACGCAAATAGAATACTCAACTCCAAGACCCTAAGACATTTGAATGCAAATTATAAGCAGTATAAAACCAGCCAACCGATACATTTAACAAATTTAAGCAACTTAATTAGTGACGTTTGTCTAAGACAACCTACATCATGAGAGAGATCTATACCAAGGATGCCTTAAACATAAATTTTGTAGAGCGGAGTAGTCACTAAACAACAGCCGCCAAACAAGTCGTAAAGTCGTGGAGGCCAAAAATTGTACGATTCTAAACCATCAGCCTAGATGCCTTACGACAAAGTAAATCGCCTTCAGACTGCTTCTCAACATATCGCCTATCTTCAAGCAAAATGCTGTTATAGATATCGCTTTTAATATTGAATATTTAGGGGGATAAGATATAAGAAGTGGTTAGAGCGTAGGCATACACAACACAAGCAGCCCAGGTTCAAATTCCAGCAGAGGACATAACGGAAAGAAAAAAATAAATTTAGTTGCGGCTTTAAGTGTTTAATGAAGAGACTTCAACCTCCCTCGGGACAAATCCATTTAAAGAATCTCTGTGACCGTCAGGGTTGGCAAAAACCCGGGTTTTAAAAAAAAACCCAATCCACCGGGTTTTATGGGGGTTTTTTGGGGGTTTTTTGGGTTTTATATATGCTTCCAAATTTCGATCAAGTCGACAATATTTTTTGCTTGTTTATACAATCACGTTATTTCAATATTTATGATGCAATTTTGCACTCTTGGTGGGATCAAGGCGTCATAGTATACTATGAGCTGCTAAAACTGGCTGATCGAAGCAGATTGCAATTACTTCGTTTGAATAGTTCTTTATGAGATAAACAGCGGAATATAAAGACAGATATGATTAAGTTATTCTTTTGCATGAGAACACCCGACCTCATGTCGCAAATATTTCAAAACAATTATGGCAAACGATCAAATGCTGCATCCTTCGTATTTTTCGAACATTTCTCCGTCGGCTGATGCGACGAATACAATACAGTCACACCTCTTCATGTTTGTATTATGGAAAACATTCGCTTTAAGTTCAATTTATCTCGTTCTACGGTTAAAAAAAACGTGGATTCTCTGTTTTTGAAAAAAAGTATAAGGGAAGCAAACGCAACGGATATTCGTCTCGTTTAAAGGCATTTCGATTTACGGCCTACATTTTCAGAAAATATCTAGGACGTGTAAGGAGATATGAGTTTATCTTTTCTTTCGAAGAAATACAGAATTGGCTTCAAAGTTGGAGCGACTTTTTCTGAAACGGGATTTGTAAATTGGCTTAGAAATGGAGAAAAGATGTAAGTGGTGATTTGATAAAGTTGTGATTTCATTATCTGCTTGAGGTCAAAAACGGAACAAATAAATTTGTAGTCCCAATACGGAAATTACACCTATTTTTGTTGTAAACAAACTACAAAAACCTTTAAACACACCCAGGTTTTTTTAAATATAATATGCAATACCACCCGGGTTTTAGTGGGTTTCCAACCCTGGTGACCGTTCAGATTACCTCTGACGATGATAAAACGCCATCTACTGATAAGAATCACAAGGGTCTTCACCGCTACACACAACGATTAAACGCCTACTTATGTTTTGTGGAAAACCAATATGCTCCCTAGACATAAATATGAAGCAAAAAAGGAGTGAACGGCCAAGATACGCCAAGGCTGAGATTGAAGCCTGATTTTTAGCAAAAAGAAACAATAATCTGCGTTTAGTATTACTAGGTGAACGGTATATGGACATGATTGGACATTTTTTCGTACCTCAGTTAGCTGGCATGTTGCTGACTTGTTGTTCCAACAGGATGGAACTGCATGACACTCAGCTCTCGCTGCAATTGATTTATTCAAAGAAAGTCACTTGCCTACGTCGATAAACCAGAGACTATCGCATACCTGGAAATTCAAATTCGAAGAGTTATTGGAATTCGGCCGCATATGCTGCAAAATGTTTGTGAAAATTGGTATGCCAGTTTGTGCCTTGTAAGCGCCAGTCATGAATCACCAGTCGCCACATAACCGAAATCAATTTTAACTCGTGGATAATACTTAAAGTTTTTGAATTTGGACTTTGTTAGTTTAAATTACTTTGTTGGGATATTTCAATTATGTCTACTTCCACTTCTTTTGTATTATTTCTTACTCGTAGTTAAGTGCCGTTTACAATTCTTTTAAATAAAAACTTGCCTCTTAAAACGATGTTTTATTTCCAAGTTTTAATTTCTTTTAACGAGTTCTCGTTTGGTCATAATATTTATTTCTACTGTCTGTGTCTACTTTGTTCTTCTGGAGTTTTATAAACAATTAAATGTTTAGGTTTGCATTTTAAATAGACGGTCGTTTTAACGATTTTTTCGTGCTTTTTTCTGCTGATTCTTTAAAAATTAATAAAAAACAAATAAACAAATATTTGTACATATTTCTTCGTTAAAAAAGTACAAAAAAACGATTTTTTTTTTCTAAAAAGCACTTAGAGACTGAAACATTGTTTGTCGTTAAAATAAACTTTTGATTGAATTACTTGATTAAGTAGAAACAAAAAGAAGTCTTAAGTAAAAGAAAAATATGATAAATGAAATGAGTCACTTTAGTTTACTTTTTCTATAGATGTTGCTAAGTATTTAAAGAGTAAGTTAAGAAGGTAGAAGATGATCTTAATTTGCTCAAAAGGCTCATTATAATAACTTCTATGTACAAGGAGACAAAGACAACATAGCACTCATACTTCTACCACAATATTCAATGGGTTTGGAATCATAAAAGGACTAATATGCTGAAAAAATCCAAAGCCATATTAAATCTTATAAAATGTGCTTGGAGAACTTGAAACAGAGATTTGTGATAAGTGTTTTGTAACTGAAGAGCTTCGTAAAAACTCTGATAATATTTCATTGTTAGACAAATGAAGGGTCCGCCAAATAATTTTTTTGGAAAATGCTATAAAAAAAACTACTGAATATTTTCTCAAATTATTTTTTTTTATTTGAAAGTACAATCCTTCCGGTTAATAATGGAAACAAATTTCATTCAAATGGCTGGCTCGTCTGGCCATACAGTAGCCTAAACGATCGGTCCAATTTTTAAGCATATTATCGATTGTGTGAAGCTGTATTTCACCAATGGCTTCACGAATATTGTCCTTTAAAGCGTCAATTGTCTCTGGCTTGTTGGCGTAACACTTATCTTTGACGGCACCCCACAAATAATTATCCAACGGTGTCTAATCGCAGCTCCGAGGTGGCCAAACGACATCAGCTCTGCGGCTTATAATACGAACTTCAAAAACAGAACGCAAAACATCGACTGTAGCTTCGGCTGTGTGGCACGTAGCGCCGTCCTCTTGAAACCAAATGTTGCTAATATCCTCCTCCTCAATTTTTGTGAACAAAAAATCGTTCAACATGGCCCGATAACGATCGCCATTGACCGTAACGGCCACTCTTTGTTCATTTTCGAAGAAAAGTGGCCCAATTATGCCTCTGGACCAAAATCCATACCAAACAGTGACTCGTCTTGGGTGTATCGGCTTTTCAATGTATGCGTGCGGGCTTTTTGTGGCCCAATGCAACAATTTTGCTTGTTTACATACCCGCCAAGTCACAGAGCTGAGCGTAGGCTACTGTGGGGTCAGCAAGGTGGCGGATAGCTGAATGGCCCACAGATATGTGGGTTAGCTGCGAATATTAAATAAGCAGTCCACGACCAATAGCGGCAGAAATGGAGACCTTAACTTAAAATGTTATTTGGCTCAGTGAAGTTTCTGTGACTGGGTGATTGATGCCGCCCATTGATTAAGTGTCGACATCAAAAATCCTGGTAGCGTCTGGCTCAGATTGAGCGGCTTTCTAGGCAGCGTCTGCCTCCATGTTAGGAGCAGCTGGTTAAGAACCTGTCAGTAGGTATAAAATGATATGGGTAGGATCCCAGAACAATAAAACAACAATGGAAAGTTCCTTAAAGAATAAAGTTACGGTGCAGGGTGTAATGAGCCCAGTGCCGCCGGTTTTGCGGGGTGAGCAAGCAGGCTCCCGGCCGTCGATATCCAATGAATGCAATGATATGATTGTGGCGAACTTGGCTGCTGTATCAGATAATGCTACAAACTTAGATGGTTTCATGACGAGAAACCCCTTCCAGTGCGCTTCAAGACTCGCGCGAACACCGGAAAAGGCGACGCCAACTGGAACAGGTGTGTGATCTAGATTATCTCCACCGTCCCTGACCGATGGCACGTCTACGGATAACTTGGCGGACCCTAAAAGGGGCACCGAGGTGTTCTCCAAGCTCGGGGAGAAAATTGTGGAACTGCAGGAGAGGATGGAAGGAGGTAGGCGATCCATACATCAACCAATGCGCGATCTAGTGGCCTTAATATCGTCACTATACCAACAGATGTTGAAGGAAAAAAGCATGCTGCGAAAAGATCAGGGGCGGCAAACGCAGGCCGACTGGAGGAAGGTGCTATGGAAAGGTGGCAACATGATTGAGATAACTCCTTGAGGGGAAGATGGACCCACACGCTAATACCGAGCGTAGCTGATTGGTTAGGAAGGAGACACGGGCAGATAAATTATTATCTGACTCAGTTGTTGAGCGGTCATGGATGCTTTAGGGCCTACCTTTTTAAATATGGGCACGACGACGATGATGTGTGCCCGGATTGTCCGAATGTGACCGAAACCGCGGGTCATGTTTTCTTTGACTGCCCGCGGTATGATGATCAAAACGTTCCCTGGAAACGGCGATTCGATTCCGGATTCTGCCGAACAACATCGTTGGACTAATGCTGACCTCAGCCAGGAATTGGGACTTGGTGTGCGTTTTCGCAAAGGAAATCTTGGTGCGTCAGAGATTGACCGAGAGGGCAAGATCTGCGGAAAGGGGAAGCAACATTCGCTGAATCACCACTCCCCTGAAGTAATACTTGATAGTGGTCCCGGGGGAGGAAATGGATGGAAGGATTACGAACGTGGATGGGGTTTAGTACGTAGGCGCATGACAAGCCAGATAGTAAGTCTTGTCGCGAATCGTGCATATTGGTTAGTCCGGACTACCAATATCTTTAGATGATTCCCTAGCCGAAGCTCGTATAGCTAAAAAAAAACCCGCCAAGTCAAAATGAGCTTCATTTGAACACATCGCACACATTCTGCAACATTACCATGATTTTCAAAGTAATTTTGCAATATTTCCCAGCGTTGATCAAGCGTATACCCAACCATATTCGTTCAGCGGAAGGATAAAACTAATTATCTGTCAAATCAGACATGAGCTAAGTGTTACCATTTACGAAATAAGCACTACTTGAAAAAAAAAAAAACGTTAGATGGTGGACCCGATAGTATTTTTTAAATATTTTTTTTTTCATGTTCTAGCAAAATAATTTATTCTTACCCACAAACTCTTTTAAGCGTAATTTGAATATATTCATTTTTTTATTGTATTTTTTACAAAAAATCAACTCAAATTTATTACAATTACATTGGCATTTAATTCAATATTGAAATTTATTTGTAAAATCTTTTTTGTTTGTTTGTTTATTAAAGTTTTTTATAATTTTTGCGTTAAATCAACAGAATTATTTTCAAACGTCAAACAGCAGACTTGAACACTAAATAAATACGAGGATAGCAAACAAATCATTAAACACAAAACTGTCCTACGTTATAAGCAAGGCAAAAATACTCATACCCACACACGCACACACACACAAATACATACACACACACATTTAATTATCTGCATACAAAACTATTTAACATTCCCAACACATTTGAATCCATATGGTATCGATAAATATTTTTAGAACATAACTAAACAATTACGAGTATATACAAGAGGAGACATTTAAACTCTTATTGTAGAGAAATTGTTTTTGTTTTTACCAAAAACCTAAAAGTAGATAAGAAGTGCAATAAGAAAAATTACTCAAAAAAAAAGAAAAAAAACCAACAACAATAAAAGGGAAACATACAATAAAGCATAATAAATAAAAGGACATAAATGGTGATTTATCACTTATTCATATTAAGGCAACAATAACAAAATAAACTAAGATTTGTATTTACACTGTAGTGTTATAACTTATAACAACAAAGGCGTATGAGTTCTCTTTGTACATATGCACTTTTTCTCTCTGTCTTTCTCTCTCAGTGTTTGGTCTCCTTTCTAGACCATAAGTAAATTTTGAGCATATGTTCGGTATAATTATATTTAAACAGCGCACTATACAAATACACACATGCAAATAATAAATGATAAAAAAACAAAAAGGGGAATTAAAACTTCCCGTCGAATTTTCCTTTTTAATGTACCAACACTTACCGTGGGTGGCGTTGGTGATATATTGCGTTTGTGCTGTAGTTTGTAACGCAATCGCATTATGTGCATTCTTCCGTCTGTAAATGTAAACTTAGTAACAACAGTATAGGCCACAGTTTTGAAAGTAGTTGGGTAAAAATAAAAAATCATCTATAATTCGCTTTACAACAATTATCAAATAAGCTGACATTAAGCAAATACATAGAACAGGCCTATAAAAAGTCTATTTAAGCTAAGATTTATGCGAAAAAAAAGGAAAAAGAAGCACGCAATTCCTCTTTTAAAAATTGCGATCTCTATCATGATTACTACGCTCCTTTCTAAGCCCTTCTATTGTGTGATAAAATGTTAATGTTGTCTTTGGATTTGTCATACATATGCTGCAAAATACCAACAGCTGTTTAAATAATCCAAACTACTGATAAGGCAGGAAATTAAAATTGATAAGAAATTTCTAACATGTAACGACCCCTATTATATAGAAAAATATTACAAGTAAATAAAATTACAAAAAATTTAATTTTATTGATTTGAACCCTAGGCCACATTGGAGAAATTACGAACAGCAGGATTTTGTTTAAGTAGTGAAGTATTTTTAAAAACATAACAACTTAGAAAGTTATAAGCCGACTATATTATGCACCATACCTACGGTGACCATAATTTTTAAATCAAAATACAGAACACACATAAATTTAATAAAGTACAAGCATAAGAAAGTGGTGTGGTGTAATGGTTCAAGCGCTTGAACATATAACCTAGCAGCTCAGGTTCGAATCGCGCCGATGATAAGGAAAATTTTCTTCATGGTTTCGAAAATTAAAATAATAAGTTTCGATTCGTTTGCGAGGAATTATTATTTAACATTTTTTAATAATTATTAAGAAAAAACTACTCTAAATTCCTACAACGCGCGATAATTGCTGTTTTGCAGTTAGCACTTTACATCCTGAAAGCTAAGTCGATTGTGTTATGCTAGCAGAAGTTTCGAAAACTATACTTATATTGTATAAATTTCATATTTATTTATGCCGACAAGTATGTAAACGTGGTACAATTTATCAGGCAGCCTCATAACCGAAACATACAAAAACAACAGGCATTTTATTTTTGTACATGTACATTAAAATGTCAAAATTAATTTTTTTGTTTACGAAAGTAACAAAAAGTTTTGATATTTATTTAAAACCGTCAAAAAAATAAAAATTAAACGAAAAAAATTATATAATAAAAAATAATTCAATTTTTTAAAGGTGGAAGTACATAACTCGCGTTACGAGCGTTATGCGTTGCAAGCATCTGTCAAAAAAAAAAATAAAAATTGAAATAGTGGATTTCCATAAAGCAAGTTACATGCAAAGTATGCAACGCCTCTAATGCAAAAAAAGTTGGTTCACTTTAAACTTTTAAGGCGTTGACAGTTGAACAGCTGACTAGCGTTTCTTGTGATGTGCTTAATTGTTTTAAGAAACGAAATTAATTCATATATTAAATGTATTTCACTCTCAAAGTTTACAAATAAATTAATGTCCTTTAAGTGTTGAAAGTCTCAAAGTACCAAACGCGCTAAACGCCCAACGCGCGGTATGTAACTTCACTTTTATTTCTATTTTTCCCTTTTTCACACAAAAACAAATTTGACGTTTCAACGGGACAACAAAACAAAGGTAAATAAGACCAGCTGGTTTTGCGAGGCTACCTGATATTATTGTACCATGTATGTAAATAATTCAACGAAATAAAACTCACGTTGTTTCTGTGTATAGAACTACGACATTTTCATGATTGATATTTTAAACCTTTTGCATTTTTGATTAAAACATGTCAATTTTCTAAAAGAACTTTGAGGCAGGCAGAACAAATACTGAACAGTAAATAAAATACAGAACATTCTACAGTTTTTGTCTTATGAATAATTTATATAGAACAAGGCGCTCAAATACAGTACTGTTCTGTATAATAAAGAACGGATGGTCGGTCACCGTAACTATACCATAATTTATACATATTTTTAAATGATTACTTTCTTGTCTGATTAATACAATTTTGGGAGGATTTAAATCATTGCCATAAAAAAGGGTAACACTTAGGCTAACGCTTTTATCAGGATTGTCTTTAAAAAAATTTATACAATTTTTCATACCATCTCTAGTTGATTTCCAAACGATTAATTTAAAATTGGCATAACAATAAAAGTTCGAGAAAAATTAAGCAGATTTTCAACTAGCTCGGTGGTGAACTTCATGCTGGTGTCATACATTACTTTTTAATTATAAATGTCTAAATATTAGAGAGAACGAACGGTTATTATTCGACCGGTTTTAACCGGTTTTTTTGGTTTTGTCGAATACGCTTTTTTTTAAATGTCAATTTTTCGAATATCAAAATATAAAAACATTTTTCGAATATAAAATATAAAAACATATAAAAAGTATACATATTTAAATAAGCTGGTTATTCTTGTTAAAATAACCGGTTTAAAATAACCGGTTTTATTTAAATAAGCTGGTTATTCGTGTTAAAATAACCGGTTTTAACACGAATAACCAGCTTATTTAAATATGTATACTTTTTATATGTTTTTATATTTTTGTTGCAAATTGCTCTTCGTTTAAGTATTTTTCTAAATTTGATATATAACGTCTTATGTTTCTACTGTATATGACAACCTGGAACGTAGCACAAAAGAAGTGCAAACTATGGTAGATCAAAAGTTAGTAAAGTTTTTCAAGTGTAAATACTCATAACCAGCCGCTAGCAAAGTTGTAAGGTGATACTGCTGTCGGAAATTGTCGGATGGTGTGGTATGTGGTTGGGAACGGTTATTATTCGACCGGTTTTAACCGTTTTTTTTGTTTTGTCGAATACGGTTTCTTCAAAATATTCATTTTTCGAATACCGAATAAACTGGTTAATTTAACACGAATAACCGAATAAATATGCTCATCGTATAGCTATTTTTATAGATTTAATTATTGTTGTATATGTGACAACCTTGAACATCTCACAAACTAAGAAAAATCGAAAAAGATAAGCACCGAACGCAGATGTTATCGTTAGTAAAGTTTTTCAAGTGTAAATACTCATAACCAGCCGCTAGCAAAGTTGTGAGGTAATACTGCTGTTGAAAATTGTCGGATGGTGTGGCCTGTGATTAGGAAGATCAGACGCTTATTATTCGACCGGTTTTAACCGGTTTTTTGGTTTTGTCGAATACGGCTTTTTCAAAGTATTTATTTTTCGAATACCGAATAAACCGGTTAATTTAACACGAATAACCGAATAAATATGCACATCGTATAGCTATTTTTATAGATTTAATTATTTTTGTATATATGACAACCTTGAACGTCTCACAAACCAAGAAAGATCTAAAAAGATATGCACTCTTGAGCAAAAGTAACCTTTTCTCATCTTCAATAAATAAATATTGATTCATATGTCTGGAGAATGATCAACTAGACTCATTGGAAGCCCTAAAACCCACAAACGCTGGTTCCGAACGGCAGATATATTAGTTGAAGTTTTTCATAGCGTAAATACACTTAACCAGTCGCTAGTAATGTTGTAAGGTGATATCACTGTTCAAAATTATCAGACTGTGTGGTGTGGGAATAAAACGACGACTTTTTGGTTGGAAGGAGGGTTCTTACCTAACATAGCACAGTGACACACACACTATTAAATATGTGGTGCATAAATTTACTTATAGTGCTGCTCGAAATCTAAGCAAGTTTTTTTCGTGTCAAAGCAATTAAGGACTCGTATATTACTAATTTAATTAGTAAAAGTATACATTTAATTTTTATCTCAGGTACTATAATTATAACTATAATAACAAACCTTTAATTTCATTCTCTACCAAGTAATACAACAAAACGAAATTAGTTACACAAGGAAACTGTTCGAAACTTAAGCATTTTTCAGTACTTTTTCAGTACTTTGTGTAATAAATTTTGTTTTTTATGGCCTCCGCACACCGTTTTGGCATAGTTTTTATTATATTTGTTAGAATTATTGTTAGTATTGATTGCCACTTTAATTTTAAGCTCTCTGTCAGCTTCTGCTTATTTTTAAAACGACGTGGTTGAACTTTACGCTTCAAGAATTAAGAACAATTGTATTTAAATAAAAGAACCAGTTAACTGGTTATTTGA
Source organism: Wohlfahrtia magnifica (assembly GCA_023159175.1). Classification (NCBI taxonomy): domain Eukaryota; kingdom Metazoa; phylum Arthropoda; class Insecta; order Diptera; family Sarcophagidae; genus Wohlfahrtia; species Wohlfahrtia magnifica. The sequence goes on along the minus strand of JAKWBJ010000052.1, from coordinate 717,564 downwards.
ATTACTAGTAACCGATAACCCGTTTTTTTAAAGTGATACTTTTCGAATTATTCGAAAATCGGTTTTTGAAAAAGTCTCCCTACCTGTGATTGAACTAAGAACTTCCTGTAGGCGGGTGTCTTACCTAGCATACCACAGTGGCACATATTATTAAATACGTGATGCATGCATTAATGTTTCTATACATGTCCTCTGAAGTGTGAAAATATTTGGAAATTGATTGAAAGTATAAATCTAGACATATTGAGTGTCCTAAAAAGCTCTTTGACATAAGCTCTTTATTTCCAGCAGTTCTTAGGCGCTGGCAAGTAGAACTCTTTTAAAATACACTGTAAAAAATTAATCACTGGATGAAATATTGGGACGTTGCGGTGTCGAGAAAGAAATTCTGGCCTAAAAAAGCCGAACGTTGTTCTAGAAACTAAAAAAGTTGATTTTGTCTTGCAGGCGTCCGTGCATTAGTGATTCCTAATGGACAATATTTCCGAGAATCATTACTGCTTAATTCGTTAACGTGTAGGTGTAACAGACAAAATCTGGCAGCGTTCAGCATTCAGTCGACTCATAACAGACACTGTCGCTAAATTTCAGCCTTTTTAGTATAATGACATTCTGATCAACATGTTTAACAGGTTGCCGGACCACTGCAGTGCGTTTCAGGCAGAGGTAGCCGCTATCGGTGAGGTGGACAGAAAGAGGTCTAGGCAGCTGCTTGGCTTGCCGAGAGGCAGGAAATCTGCTATAATAGGGGCATTTAATTGTCATTGTCTAGTGGGGAGACACGCCCATAAGTGCGGCCATAGAGACTCCGTTCTATGTAAGAGCTGTTTTGAGAAGGATGAAGAGAATATCCTCTTTTGGAGTGCCCGGCGTTGGCTGGACTTAGATTCAGATATTCGGTAGGCATATAGTTAGTATTGGGGTTCTACAAAAAATTCCTGTGCGGTTGATCAGCAAGTTTATAGAGGGGGCGAACTGGCGAGATAACTAATCAGTGGCTGTCTGGGCGAAGCTATGGGTTTCACGATGGGCTCTATCGAGCCTAAGTGGGCTGGACATTTGCCCGGCACCCGCTCTTAAGCAAACCTAGTATGGTAGTATTAAAATGAAGTTGTCATACATACAAGGATTTCAATAAAATTTACGATAATTTCGTTGAAAATATTGGGTATACAAGTTAATAATGTCGATTTAGACTACATATGCCATAACTATCACATATGGTTTATGTCAATAATAACAAATATGGTATTTTTGAGGGTAAACATTTGTCATTATAATTTAGTATTTGATAGACGCCAACGTATAAACACAAATTTTTTTCAATCGCTATAATAATGTCGAATTTTGTGCCTAAAAAAGATGCTTTGGTGGAAATCTGATAACCTTCTTTCATTTGAAGAAAACGGCTGCTGAAAGTTATCGATTATTGGTAGAATAATACGGCCAGCATGCACCAAAACAAAAAGCTTATGAACGATAGCTTGCGCAATTCAAAAAGGTGGTGATTTCGACACAGAAGATAAGAAGAGGTCTGGCCGGCCGAAAAAGTTTGAAGATGAGGAATTAGAAGCATAACTCTACGAAGATTGTTGTCAAGCACAAGAAGAACTTGCATTATCATTGGGAGTCACACAACAAACCATTTCCCCACGCTTAAAAGCATTCGGATTCATTCAAAAGCAAGGAAATTGGGTCCCATATGAATTGTAGCCGGGAGACATTGAAAGGCGATTATGCATGTCGGCAATGATGCTTGAACGCTACAAAAAGGAGTAATTTTTCATCGTATTGTTACTGGTGATTAAAAATGGATACATTACGATAACCCCAAGCGCAAAAAGTCGTAAGTATACTTCAGAGCAGGGTATTAGAATTGACTTGATTCATACTTTACCTCAAAACCGTAACAGTTCTTTTGGCGCGGAATCCATATGCTACCGGAAAGATGGGAAAAAGTAGTGGCTAACGATGGACAATACTTTGATTAATGTATGAATTCATTTTGTTATTATAATAAATATATTTTGCAAGCAAAAAAATCGATATTATTAACTTGTATACCCAATACACCACCAGGAACTTGTGGCTTCGATTTCGTTTTTGGATCATTTCGCGGTAGATCCTTATGCGATTATCACACGACAGTGTTTTTAGTAATAAGCTCTCTCATTCATAGTGCAATCCTCAATTGTGAGCTAAATCATATAATTCCTTATACAAAATCTTAAGAGTAAATTATCCGAATTCTAAGTGGTGCAGTCTCAATTACTAAAAGAACTATGTGATGTCTAATTTATATCGACTCTTTGTCCATGTAAACTTATTTTATTTTCTGTTTTTTTTTTTTTTTTGATTTTTACCGACAAAAAACAAAACACGAAAGTGCCATGTGAAAGGAGTACATAATTCGTATAAGTAATTCAAACAGCGAACCAAGTAATCAAAGTTTATGGATAAAAGGCGGCTGGAACAACGCGTTTGGATATCGAAAGTGCGCTTCTTAACCAAAGGCAGATATCAGCTTATGCACCATATAACAGTTAATACCTATGTGTGTTGGTAAACGAAAAATTGTTAGAAAAACAGGCCTTAAAAATACGAAAAAAAGTTCAATGAATGTTTGATCATCATTACGATCATGATTATCAACAGCAACAGCAACAGCAACAGCAAGTATTCTCATCGTCATCAACAGCCTTGAGTCAGGTTTTTCCACTTTCGTTGCCAAAGTCTTTTGTGTAGACAAATAACAAACATACACGGTTTGGTCTGTTGTTGTCTTACTTCGTAATTTTTAATGTTGTTTTTCAAGTTCGTTGCATAGAAAATTACCCATCAGCCCCATCATTATGTTGTTACTTCTATTGTTATTGTAGTTGTTTATGTTTATGTTTTCTTTTATTTACAAAGAAATAAAAATAAATATCGATACATTTCCTAAAACCATAATTTTTATTACAAACAGAAAACAAAAAACGAAAAATTAATGAAAGAGATTCCCCTCCAAAAAAAAAGCAAAAAATTAAATTTAAAAGACTTTCTAATTTCCATGACAATCAAAATGTCTTGTTTTAAGCAACACACACCCGAGCGTTTCAGCAGCCAGCGAATTTTTTTTATGACTGGAAGCAGTATTTGTATCTCTGAATAAAACAAACCATTAAATATTTATGACAAAAAAAACATTATGTAACTTTTCTTTCTATTTCTCTTTTTTTATCATTATTTTGTATTCAACACTTTTATTAACAATTTATTCATATTATTTTTTTAATAAATATTTATTCACACTGCCATTGTCACTGTCACCATCACAACTGTATTGTCAGTTTGTATAATTTTGTTTTTATTTTTTATTCATTAAAATGAAAAGTAAATAAACAAATTATTATGTTACCGAAATATCAGTATCATCTATAGCTATAGATGATATAAAACACTTTAAAATATGTATGTATTATGTACGTATGTATGTATAATAAAATAATAAAAATTTAAATTTCTTATCAAGTTTCATATAAAAGCAATCATAAAAAATGATCAGCCACTGATGCATTAAGGTATGGATTTCACAACATTGAGTGAAAAGATTTTTCAATTTCAATTAAAACATATATCGTGTCGCGAGTTTTTTTTTACAGTTACACAAGCTTAAATCATAATAAAGCAAAGAAATCAGAAAGGTAAACTTTAATATTTGATCGAACAAAATTACAATGCTAAGTAAGGATCACCACCACTTAGCAAGGATCTTCACCACTATACACTATCATATGGCGACCAGCTACAGTAGATTAATCATCTACGAGTACTTAGCTTGCAAGTGAACCGGAAAACTGAAACAAAGTAATGTATGCTTGGTGAAAAGCCTGAGGAGAGAAAACAATATTTGATCGGACTTAGCATGCTAATGAAAAGTAATTTTTACTTATATTGTTTAATAAAAGCCGCTAGCCGCTAAAGACAATTTAAAAGTTCTGATAAGGCAGTAATATTAGACCAACTGCATTAACTATTCTACGCCAACTCATCTATCAATCTCAATAACTCCCCAAGGGACATGTATGTCCTCCATTGCAAGAATCATAGTCATAGATGTCCCCCTAATTGTGCACTCATCAGCAAAATCATGCCTCGGATGCCATATCACTACGACACGGTGTTAACCAAGTTTTACCAGTGAGCGAATGCAGCTGAGGTGACATTGCGCCCCAACCACGTTGGACCTGATAGCATCTATCGACGCAAAACGATCCATTTAGGTACCCGAAGCTTCGAGATCGAATACACCTCGACAAAGAAGGCAGTGTACCGAGTTTCGCAAATGTCAATTCTAGAAAATTCATTTTTACACAAAATTTCATTGTTCTTTGCCGAGATTTTCAAACATGTTTAAATCAACTGTGATATTTTGATAAACTTAAGAAGTAAACTTATTTTTGTGAGACACGCCCCATTTAGCATAGCTTGACTAACTGTTATTATGACATGAAAGTATTTTTTTTTTTTTTTTTTTGGCATAGGATTGTGGCTCTAAAATTGTTCCTATTTACGCATATCATGAAAATAAAAGTAGTAGCCGTCGTGGTTCAATTGCTTTTCATTCGAATAAACGACTTTTCGCCAAACTTTAACACTGTTTTTGGTATTCCACGATCTTTTATAAATTGAAGGGGATTTTGTTAGCGAGCTGTATTCAGTTGGAGATTTTTCTTCAGTTTTCGTAATTGTAGATGTCCACTGATTAAAATAGTACGTAGAAGTGCTGATTTACTTGCATTTACTCCAGCTAAATGCTTCACTTTAGAGATTTAGTTGAATATGAAGCAGTTCACCTAATTTTTACTTGTTAAAGCTTTGTAGGCATGTCTTTTGGAATTTTTTATAAGTTTCACGATTGTTTAGATTAAATAGCTACCGCTTTATGGCTCTATCCGATATACCAACTTTCCAATGAAAATAGCCTTCAAAGTAAAAAACATTAATTTTTACCATTTGCGAGCAGTTTTACGTCCTTTTTCCACCCATTTTAATTTAGTAAACAGTAGTTACTAACTTTAGCTGGAATTTTATTCAGTTTTTATAAAAGTTTATCGTAACGAACAACAAAGTGGTTCTAACCTGTTGAACCAAAAAATGAAATAAAAATTGTGCCTTTGACTGCAAACATCAAAGGAAAAGTACCAATATAATGAGCTGGGCTTTGATTTTTGAGCTTAATTTATCATTTTAAGTATCTGCTATTTGTCTAAAAAAATGTCACTTATTGTGTTTGTATTCGCCATACCAGAGTACTTAAAAACAAGTTAAGGTGGTTCTATCCTGTTAAACTAGGGTGTATTTCTCTCAGTGCAAAAGCACTTATACGTTCATGTATATTAAACATAATTTTTATTTATTTCTTTTTTTCAATATTTTGTAAACCAATCAAGCGTTTCATTTATACTCATTTTTTTTTTGAATATTTCTTCATTCATCAAACGATTGGAAACCTTTCAAACGCACACTCACTGGTCAAATTGTCGGATATTCTTTCATACTCATATTATTGAAGACAAAGTTTATTCCAGCAACTGTCAATAATGCTATTGCCATTGTTGTTGCTTTTTCAAAAAAAATAAAATATAATTTTTTTTTTTTTTTTTTTGATTTACTACCTTTACCCGCTGGTTTGAATATCAATAAAAAATCAGTAATTTTTTCGTAATTGTGTTCATTGGCCGTTGTTTCTAAAGCGATTTAAAAGACTACTAAGCACCTGATTTTTTTTCATATTTTTCGTCAGTGTATACTAGATTTAAAAAAATGTTTTCTTTTGGGTTTGTTTACGTTAAATAATTTTTGACCTTTTTTTAAATTTGAAAAAAATACATAAGTATATATTTTTTTAAATATTTATGTTTTTAAGTGCTTACAAGTAGTATAGGAGTAATGTGAATACAATATAATATTCGATTATTTTCTTTATTTAGAATATTTTTATTTGGCTTTCATTGGTTCTTTTGTTCCCCCAAAGAAGACTTGTTTTGTATGGCCAGTTGTAATGCAGTTGCCATTGCTGTTTTTATTTTAGTTGTTGATTTGATTTTTTTTTATTTTTTACCTTTTGCACAGGTATTTCCTGGTTTTAATGAGTATTGCATTATTGTTTTTTTAATATTTCTTCATTATTGTTGTTTTTGTTTTTATTATGTGTCCATATAGCCAATATATCTCTCTGTCTACATGTAATTGACTTTCTGGCCACATTTTCTGTTCGAATACAATTTGTTTTCAAAGCCATAATCATGTTGGTTTTTATATTCAATTTTAAAGTGATTTGAATAGATTTTGATTGGTTTGAATATAATATTTTATTGTTTTTTTTTTTTTTTTTGAGTGTTAATCATAAAAATATTGCATTGAAAAGTCTAGTAGTGTAGTTATAGTGGTTAACAAGTCTATAATGTGAATTACATATCATGAATTAAAGTAATAGAATTTGAAGGCTCCAAGATGACAGCACTATGCGACATTAAAATTCCTACAGTCATAGAAAAATGCATCTTCATATTAATTAATACCTTAACATCAGAATTATGATATAAATCTTATTACAAATGGCATCAATGAGGTAAAAAGTGATATTATTCTAATGACAAACATTATGATAACATTTTGTATTATTTTGTGTGTGTCATCTATGATATAATTACAGTGGCATCAATTCGATGTCACATTTTGTGTATTATTAACAGCTAAAGTAAAAACTTCATTGCATTGATGACAGCTTGTCATTAAATTGTAATATTTTATTTATAAGTCATCTATGATATAATTACAGTGGCATCAATTCGATGTCACATTTTGTGTATTATTAACAGCTAAAGTAAAAACTTCATTGCATTGATGACAGCTTGTCATTAAATTGTAATATTTTATTTATAAGTCATCTATGATATAATTACAGTGGCATCAATTCAATGTCACATGTTGTATTATTAACAGGTAAAGTAAAAACTTCATTGCTTTGATGACAGTTTGTCATTAAATTTTAATATTTTATAAGTCATCTATGATATAATTACAGCGTAATTACAAGTAAAGTAAAAACTTGATGGTATTGATGACAGTTTGTCATCAAATTGAGTCCGATGAGTTCATTCTGAGTTGTTAATGAGTACTGCGATGACTCAGTAACATCGGATGACATTTTTTATTATATGACTCCGTTTACTCACTTCTGTGATGCCGATATGCCGTCTCATTGATGAAAAATACAATTTTTGAGCTTAATGACAATTTAGTCAAATGATGTTAGAACTGACATCACAATAATGAAAAGTGTCATGGGTTTAGAAACGAAGAAACTTATCACTGTATTTATGTCAAAATACATCAGTGTAATGACGGTTTTTCTATCAGTGTATTAAATGACTCTATTTTTCTGATTGATGCTGTCGAAGATAACTATTTTTAAAATTTTCAAATCACCTCCAAAATTTTTATTTTGTGGTAAAAAAACTTTAAAACACTTATCAGCTAATAACTTAGTTCAATATTAATCCATCAAGAAAGTTAATGACGGATGTTGAAAGAAGAGGAACATACAGTATTGGACAAAACGTATGTACGAACTTCTGGTTAATACAAAATGTCTCAATAACAAAAACAAATACTTTTTGGTTTTAAACTATTGTTTTATTTATTAAGTTAGTCGTCTAAATTCACTCAAAAAATATACAAAATAAAGAATATCCTTTTTTAACATAGAAAAAATCATTTTGTACATTGAACGCTGTTTTTTGAATGCGACAAAACATGAGCTCGTTTTCAATAAATGTACTTAAAATATTAATTTTACTAATATTTAGTTACATAGCCATTACTTTTTAAAAGTTTTTTACATATTTAGGTTATTGACTCGATTAGATTCGATAATATTTCACCAGATATTTCATTCAATACAATTTCCATTGGTCAATACAGTTCGTCCTTATTTCTGCATTTGTTGCGGTTTATTTTGAGATCTAAAATGGCCCACAGATTTTCTGTACTAGACATTTCAAAACGTTGATTTGTTTGCTTACAAAGCACTATTTCATTTATGTATTAACAACGTCTCATATTAAACTTAGATTTATCAGAAAAGAGTACGATCTTCCATTAAAAGTATACCCAAGTTTACTTACTCGTTTGCAAGATTCAATTCTAATCGATCTATTTTTTGCACTTCGACACTATACTAATCCACCGTCTACAGATCCTATTTGGATGCATTTAATTTTTAGACCTTCCTGATATAACGACATACTTTATTAAACGGAGTATCGCCTGATCATTCTGTTTGCTGGTTTTCTGTGGACTACTATCTATGTTTATGGTTGTAAATAAGCCTGATGAACGGAAACGGCTTATAATACGGTAAATAATACTGCGTTGCATTCCGAATTTGTTTACCGATTGATCTCACTGATTCCTCTCTTTTATAATCCTTAATTATTTTTCCTTCTAATTGCTAATTATTGTTAGCCAGTTTTGTAAATCATTTCAAAATATTGTTGGCTAGTAGTAGATAGTTGAAATGATCGTTTTTGTTATTGAATGATTTTTGTCTAACTATTGCTATTGTGCTATTGTTTTGACGCATGCAAAGTAGCGGTTTTGTAACTTTAACATACATTTTTACTGTTACAAATTTGTTTTTCTTTGTTTTTAACTTTTCTTAGTAAAAACAGGATATTATCGTTATAAATTTATAAATAAAATTAAAATTCGAATAAGCTGTTCTTTGTTGTGAAGATATGTGATAGTAAGTGCAAGCTTGTGCATATATTTTGCCCAATACTGTACCTTTTAAATGATATACTTCTCTCGATTTATATCGAGTTTTCTCAGAGATCGCTCTATAAGAGTGGTTATAGATGGGGTCTCATCCGACGGGTTCAAGGTAAACTCAGGGGTACCGTAAGGCTCTGTTCTTTCTCCTACTCTTCTTCTAATATTTCTTAACGACTTTCTTCTTCTCACTTCTAATCCTATCTACTCTTTTGTGGATGACAGCAACATTTGTCACTCATATTATTTTGATCGTAGACCGAGCCTTTTGGAGGTTGGGGTAAGAAGGATGAATATGAACGTCACACTCACAAGTGACCTGGTGAAGGTCTCCGAGTGGAGTCATGCGAACAGAGTCGATTTTAATGCTCGTAAGACTCAATGTTGGTTTTTAACACAAAGGCGTGGTGGTGTGCTGTCATCTGTGTCAATGGGTAATGTGTTCTTGATGTTCTGGGCATAAGAATTCACTGTGACGTTCGTTGGAATGATAACATATTTCAAGTGTCGAAAGAAGAATTCAAGTGCCTTGAATCATATATTTTTACGTAGTACTCGGATTTCTCGTAGAGCGCATCCCTTTGTACTTGATTGTCCAGTAAATCGCACAACGCATTATAGGGAGAATTCGTTCTTTGGTCGCACTGTTCGGTTGTGGAATAACCTTCCAGCGAAAGTATTTCCTGCCACTTACGACATGAGTAAATTTAAATCTAACGTCCATAAACACTACTCCCTCTGTCCTCCTTCCAATAACCCATTTTCCTAGTACCAGCACAATGCACTGCATGAGTAGGGGCCATCCCCTGGGTGGTGGTCTTATATAAAAAAAAAAAAAAATTACTGTGCTTAAGTAAACTTCTTTCAAAATCCGTTGATAATCATGAAATCGGTTAATATTGAACTAAGTTATTAGCTTAAAAGTAAATGAAGATACAAAAACCGGTTTTTTATGCGTAACTTAAGATTTTAAAGGTGCTTGAGAAATTTCCCTAATAGCACAAATCTGAAAAATAGTATGACATCCAAAGTATTTCTACTTTATTCTTTTTGATCGCTTAGTATTGGGTGTTCTAAAAACTTCAGTTACAAATTGTCGGTAGGTGTAATGATTCTCGTAATATTAATTGCATCAGTCAACACTTTAGCTTTACTTTGTTGGAAGACATTTTTGAAATCGTATTATTCGGCGAAAAGTTGCCTACTTTTAAAAATGAGTGCAAATTCAGAACATTACCGTCATATTTTCGGCAGAATCTGAAACACCTTGGTTGGGAAGGTCTGATGTATCCACCCTACAGACCGTAACTTGAACGTTCAGATTATGATTAGTTTCGATTTCAGCAAAATTTTTTTAATGGTCTATATTCAAATTCTGTTGCCGCCTACAAAACGCAACCCGAGCAGTTTTTCGCTCAGAAAACCCAGAAGTTCTACATTAATAGAGTAATGGATTTACCCAAAAATTACACAACGCTATTGATCAAAATGGCTGCTCGTTTTAGTCAAATGTCTATATAAACGTTTTCGAACAGCCAATATAACAAAACTTTAAAAATATAATACGTTTCTATATACCTTTCTTTTAAACTTTAGAGGATACAAATTGACTTTTAAGCTCATTACCTCGCATGTAAATGATTTTCGCAGCATAAAAATTACTTCGTTTTTTTTAGAGGCCATTAATCAAGATCTTTATTTATTTGTAATAAAAATTTAATATTTAATTATAATTAACTTTCTTTTATAGCACGTAATCAATGGTGGTAATCATTCAGACGTAAATAAATTATTATTTTTTATTTGGCCTTTTTCTTCTTTTTACAAAATGAAAGAAAGCAAACAAAACCTCATTTTTGCATTTTGTTTTGCCAACTTTTAATAAATGAAAAATAGTAAAACTTAACCCTCAATATACGCGTGATTAAAAATAAAACGAGTTGTTGCCTTCTTGGAATTAGTTAATGGTATGTATGAACTTATTAAAAATCAGTGGTAAAAATTGCGTGTACGCAGAAGTTGTTTACAAATTTTCACAAAATATTTTGTGTTAAAGCCATTAGAACTTCTGGGTTTTCTCAGCGAAAAACTTTTGTAGGCCTCTATGGAATTTAAATTTACACAATTAAAAAAGCTTTGCTTGTGCCTAAAATCATTACGCAAAAGCTACAGGTATTTACTCACAAAACTCCTTAGAATCAAGATATTCTTTCCTAACACCATAAACAACATAGAACTATGAAATTCCACAATTGAAGAGCCCATACTGAATCAGGTAAAGCAAAAAAAGTAGAGCTAAATTAGCCATACCTTAAGGAAAAATCCCCATATTATTACAGGAATGGCACTTGAGTAGAACCAAGAACTAAGGCAGTACAATCTTACATGGGAAGCGGCAAAAATAGCGGCAGCAAGTCCTGCAAGATGAAGATGCTTTGTGGAAGCCATATCCTCCTAAGAGGAGTAATGGAAAAGAAGAACGCTATGCAGAGATCGAAACAAATGATAATTTGAAGGTACAAGGTCTAGGCTATATGGTGGATACATTAAGATTTCCTAGCCAAGCTGGAAAGTCCATTTCTGAGGGGTCATCAAATATTGTTTAGTCTGCTGTTGTCATGATCAAACACAACACTTTTTCCCTTGATCAATTATGGCCGTTATAATTAATCTCGATAATTGTTGACAGCAGAGATCAGAATCATTCGTTTTTCCAGGTTGTAGAAGCTCATAAAACACAATTTTCTTCCAATTCCACAAGACACGCAGCATTATTTATCTTTAGTATCACTCACCCTGCTTCCATGATATTGTTACGTTTTAATCTTCTTAGAACGTTTGAGTTCGTTTAAATTGCTTTAAAATAAAATAAACACCACTTTATTTACTGCTGCAGATTAAAGTTATAATGTTTTAAACTTTTGTACAGCATATCTTAATACAACACTTTTACTTCCGCTTAAACACGCCTTTATCTTATGACTGTACAACGATAACTAACAGACGTGTAGGTAAAGCAGCATCTTTATATACCTAATTGCCTACAGTTTGGAAGGTTCCGAAAATGTCTCATATCTTCTATTTTTATATCCGTTGATGTAAATGTAACGTAAAAATGGTTAATTTGTCAGTGCTGCCAAAGACGCAAATAAGTACGTCATTGACAGAGTGACACATAACTACCAAATATACTACAATTTAGGCATTTTTATTCTCGTAACAATATTTTTCGCACATTGTTGTCGTACGAGATCCACTTTTCATCGCCTGTAATCATTATTTTCACAAATGGTTCGATTTCATTCCGTTTTAGCAGAGAAACGAAGATTAAAATTCTAGCCATTAAATTTTTCACTGTTAATTCATGTGGTACTCAACCGATTGATAACTGTTTTGTGATGTGCTTATGTGAAGGTCTTCTTCAATTTGGTCTATGATTTCATCTACGTTTTTGGCGGTGTGCTAATCATCAAAATTATCATATCGAAAACGAGCAAATCATTTCGATGCTGTTTCGATGTTACTAGTTACAGCATTGTCTCCGTAAACTTCAAAAGAAATTTCAGCAGCCTGCGACGAATTTTTACCTTTTCTATTTTTAATCGTAGAAAGGATACGATATGAGGGAAAGCAGTCTCGCTAAATCAAAGCACACTCGTGCACGCATGGCACTGTGTTAGTTAACTGTATTGCTGGTCGCCCATCCAGAGACTTTGCACACAAGCAGAATTTCTTAAATTAAGTCGCACGCCAGTCCGACAGTCTATAGAACTTGGCTATTAACTGATATCCAGGAGAGATGGGCGCTGGCAAATAAAGCAGATCACCCTCTGATCTTTTTCAATCGAACCACAACCTCGACAGAAGTTATTAGTAGGCAACGCAACATTTGTAATCGTAGATAACTTTTCACAGAATAATGCGATTAATTAATATCTAGGGGGGTGCCCCGATAGTACGTAGAAAGCTGGTCTGTCAAATCGTAGGTCGTGGGTTGTGGGTTTTGGGTCGTGATTTCGATTCCCACCCGAGACTCTGAATTTCAGTTACCTGTTTGTAAAAATTATAATATAAATTGTAATTGTATTATAATTTAAGTAAACAAATAATAATGTCTGCTAACAAAGTAAAGCTTAAAATGTTATCTTTCAAGCAAACTATAGTATTACCTGAAGCAATTAATATTACCAGACATAATACTTTTTGGAGCCAACTTTTAATCAAATTTGTAATTGAACATTTTTGAACATCATTTTATTTTTATATTTTTCTTATTGATAGAAGTATTATTAATACTTTTATTATTGACACTTTTAAATTACAATTCCGTTAATAAATATAGGGTCCGCCAAATAATTTTTTTTTTGAAAATGCTATAAAAAAAAACTACTGAATACTTTCTCAAATTTTTTTTTATTTGAAAGTACAATCCTTCCGGTTAATAATGGAAAATAATTTCATTCAAATGGCTGCCTCGGCTGGCCATGCAGTAGCCTACACGATCGGTCCAATTTTTAAGCATATTATCGATTGTGTGCAGCTGTATTTCACCAATGGCTTCACGAATATTGTGCTTTAAAGCGTCAATTGTCTCTGGCTTGTTGGCGTAACACTTACCTTTGACGGCACCCCACAAATAATAGTCCAACAGTGTCTAATCGCAGCTCCGAGGTGGCCAAACGACATCAACTCTGCGGCTGATAATACGATCTTCAAAAACAGGGCGCAAAACATCGAGTGTAGATTCGGCTGTGTGGCACATAGCGCCGTCCTGTTGAAACCAAATGTTGTTAAAGTCCTCCTCTCCAATTTTTGTGGACAAAAATTCGTTCAACATGGTCCGATAACGATCGCCATTGACTGTAACGGCCACTCCTTGCTCATTTTCGAAGAAAAATGGCCCAATTATGCCTCTGGACCAAAATCCCCACCAAGCAGTGACTCGTCTTGGGTGTAAGCCGATGCGTGCCGGTTTTCTGTGCCCCAAATGCGACAATTGTGCTTGTTTACATACCCGCCAAGATCAAAATGAGCTTCATCTGAAACGATGATTTTTTTTTTTTGCAAAATTGGCATCTTCTGTAAGTCGATCACAGGCCCAGATTCCCAGCGTTGTTCAAGCGTATGCACAACCATATTCGTTCAGCGGAAGGATAAAACTAATTATCTGTCAAATCAGACATGAGCTAAGTGTTACCATTCACGAAATAAGCACTAGATGGAAAAAAACGTTAGATGGCGGACCCTATATAATACAAATTGTATATGGGCTCTAGTGAATGTTCTTTATAAAATTTACAATTTTTCTTTTAAATACATTATAATTTGTTTCATTCTAAATATCACATGGCAATATACGAGTGTTATACAGATTCAGCCCTTGAAAAAATAGCGTTCTCTGTTTAGCATTCTGAAGTCCATGGCGTTTATTAATCTGTAATATATCGCTGCCGTTCTACTAAATAGTCTGGTGCATTTCCTATTTTCATTTTCGGTATAAAATTTATGGTGTTTACCTGTAATCTTTCTTTCGCATTTAACCATTTCAAACACTCTAACCATCCATCTTGTTGATGTTAATCTATTTACTTTCAGTATTGTACGCATCGCCTTATTCTGTATTTTCTGCAGTCTTATTACTTGTAGATCAGAACAGCATGCATATCATATCGTTGAGCCATATTCAAAAAGTGGCTTGATTATTATGTCGTAAATATTTATTGCGTGCATATAAAAATTCTATTTTTTTCCCTATTTTTTTTTTGTTGCAAATGTACTCTAAATTCTCCTTAAATTTTAAGTCTTTGTCTAATACGAAACCCAAGTACTTTATTGAATTAACCTTCTCTATTAACACGTTATTTACCTCAAATGTTATATTATCGTTCATATTAATCTCGAGCAATTTGGTTTTATTATCATTTAACCACTTATCTATATTCTCCATATCCTTTGATAACTTATCGGGACATAACTTATCCGTTTTATTTTCTGTACAAATTAAAGTGTCGTCAGTATATAGTACTATTTCACAATTTTTCAGAACCTTCTCCATGTCATTAATGTAAATAATAAATAATAGCGCTTCTAAATTGAGCATTGAGGTACTCCATAATTATTCTCAATTGGTCTAGATTCGGTATTGTTTATTCTTATAATTTGTCTACGCTTAGTTAAATATGATTAAAACCACAGTTTTTGTAGCAAGACGTCTCTATCGATCATTTGAAAAGCTCGCTTAAAATCAAGAAAAATCGCCATACTCTTCCATCGGCTTACATACATAATTGACAGCAGTTTCACATGAGAACTTTCTTCTGAAACCAGATTGGTATTTTGACAGTAATTTGTTCTCCTCCATGTATTTTTCTAATTGCTGCTTAACTACTGTTTCTAGAATTTTTTCGAAAGTTTTTAGAGAATTTATTGGACGAAATTCTTCACTTTTTTATTACATAAAAACTGGATTAAATCAATCGATCTTAAATTTAAAAAAATTAAACACATTTTTATTTAGAAAAACAATATTTCTTATCAAACTGCCCGCATAAGAAAATAAAAAATTCAACATTTTTATACTTCAATACTTAAAAAAAATATTTAAAAATAAAATTAAAAAATTACAAGTTATTTTGGGAGCTCGTAAATCGAGGGATTAGTCTTAAGGTTCCACATGCCGAAATGAGAAACATTATTTATTGCTTCTATTCATGATAAACTTTTATTTTTATAATTTTTGTAAGAAATACAAGACAAAATACAAAATTTTCAATTTGAACACATGAATGATGAGTAAATGGATTTTGATAGCTGACTGGCTGGTTGGTGGGATAGATGGTTGTATGCAGTAGAAGGAAAAGTACTCTGGTTGGATGTGTAAGCTAAAAATACTTGTAAAAGTAAAAATGATTTTCAAACCAAAAAAATTAAGTATAAACCAATATACGAGTACTCGTAAAAAAAAAAACAAAAACTTTCACATATTTTTCACACCTCTTTTATTAAATGAACGAAATGTGCTCGTAAATGTTAATGAATTTTGTTATTTTTTATTTTTTTGGGATTTGAATATGAGCAGCAGTTGGATGACTAGAGTTTACCCAGCAGTTTTGTTATATTTTTAGCAAAATTTTAGTACAATATTAATAAATGTTTTATTTTTAAGTTTAAAGCTCCGTATAAAAGAATACGAACATTTATAGAAAAATATTTTTAAACTTTAATAAATTTTAATATGCATGGATATGAACGAGCGTGTAAAGTACACATCGTGCAACACAAGAAAAGACATTAAGAAGATGGATGATTTTTTCTGTTTTAAGCAATAAACTACAACAGCTAATTTTGTTAAAGATATTATACAAAAAAGAAAAATTAAAACGAAATGGTAATGGTAACAAAACTGACAGATACCGCTAACAGCAGATACTATTGTTGCTGCTGCTGGTGCTTCAACACTCAGCCAACAACCAATAACAATAGCAATGAACTAAAATGCCGGCATGAAACACTAACATGACATGATGGTATTGTAGCAGAAAACAGCAGCCAAAAATTATTCATCAGTACAGTTAATATGCAATAATGCAATCATTTTACAGCTGGTGAACAGCTGAATTTTTTATTTTATTAATTTTTTTTTTTAATTAAAAACAAAGCATTTTTTAGTTTTTATATTAAATAATCAGCAATCGATTCCTAATAAAAAATCATATTTTTTAAGAATCTTCGTTTAATGAAAATTGATTTCATTTGTTGGCATTTATCGATCATTAATTGATTCACCAATCAACTCAATTAAGAGTCACTTTAAAAGTGTTTTAAATAATGCGCAAAGAAGAAAAACGTTCTAAATTCAACATGCAAAAATGACAGTTTCGTTTTATTTTTAAACACTTTATAGAGCCTATGCTGTGCAGATCTTCTTCTGCACATACGCATGAATCATCATTGAAAGCGAGAATAGGAATCTGTATTCGCAGGCAATAAAATGAACTCAAAATGCCAGTCAAACATCAGTGTTTTAAAAAATCAAGTGACTGAATTCAGTTTTTTCTTTTCCTTTTTTAATTTTCCTTTAGTTGGGCGTAAATAAAATTGCTTAAGAGTGACAAAAAAAAAAATCGTATATAAAGGGTGGTCCAACCATAATACACGATGTTAATTGTGAGTCACACCTTATGCTATAAACACATTCAATGCTACCGACCATCGCTATCAAAAATAGAATACATACTCGTATGTGCATATGAGAATAATTATTTTAGCGGCAACACGGCTACCGACTACACGACTACCGTTGTAGCCCGTAGCCAATTTAAACTAATTTCTATTTTTCTTGGCGACAACAAACAGTTTAGTGCTGTCAATACAATAACATGCTATGCTACAATATATATGAAATAAATACATTAAAAACGCGACAAAAAAGGACGTGGAACAGCTGAAAAACAACAATCATATGAACATTTGTTTAGATTTTTTTGTAGCTGTAGTCGTTAAAATAACTAAGTAGCCAACGCATTTCGTAGTTACTTGGCCGTTGGTCGGTGGCCTTAAATGTGTTTATAGCATTAACGTCAAGTTGTTTGCCCATTTTAATTTGCAATATCCTTGTTTCAGTGTTTGACAAATTCAACCATGGAGAGGTACACAATTTAGCAGCGCGTTACGATTGTTAAAGCCTTTTACGAAAATGTGCCTTCAAATCAAAAAGCATTTCGTACACTTCGTGATTTTTTTGATCAGCATAATCGACCACATGTGTGCACAATCGGGAGCATTGTGTAAGAAATGTGGAAACACCTGTGCATGCTCGCCCGATTCGTTCTGAGCTGGCGGCGTTATCGGGCCGTACTTCTTCGAAAATGAGTTCGACCAAGTGTTCCCTATCGCGAGATGATAACGAGCTTCTTGTGGCCATAAATTATGGATATGGACCTGGACGATATATGGTTCTAACAGGATGGTGCCAATTGCCACACAGCTAACGAAACAATGGCTCTTTTGCTCGAAAAATTCAAAGGCCGTGTTATATCATGTCGTGGCGATGTTAATTGTCTGTGTTTTGACGCCGGATAATAAGGCAAGGTCAATTCAAGAGCTAAAGGAATAGATAATTCCACACATTAACAACATTGAACCTCAATTCTGTCTAAGAGTCATTGAAAATATGGACCGACGAATAGAGGTTCGTCACCGAAGCCGTGGCGAGCATTTTCCGATATTTTGTTTCACACATAATTGTCATAGATCCTTTTAACATAATCAAAAACATTAAGATAAGCCTCTGAAAGCTTTTTGTTTTATTTACATTTAACATCGTGCGTTTTGGTTAGACCACCCTTTATAAAAATAATTGAGTGTTTTTATGTACTCGTATGCATATATGTATGTTTGTTTGTGCCTTATAGAGAGCTAAATGGCTGAACCGATTTTGTAGGAATTTTTACAGCAGCTCTCTGTATGGCTGAGTGGAACTAGAGGCTGTATGTTTTTTAGAAGATCGAACTAGGTATTGCCACTCCTATAATAAGTAAATATTTGTTTGCCTATATCTCCAAATAGCTTCGTAGTCAATACAAATCAGCAATCAAAAAGTTGGCGGAATTAGACAAGTGGGCGTGGTTCCTTTCATATAAAGTAATTATTGAGTTTAGTATATCTTGAGAATGGTATAAGAAGAAGTTTCTGAATTTGGTCTAAATTACTTGTAAATCGATACAAATCATCAGTTACATAGTGGGCGGAACTGGACAAGAGGGCATGGTAGGTAAGGTTAGGTAGGGTGGCTGAGCCCACTAGAGAGAAAACGTCCCACTTACTAAGGATATTTTGCCCTATGGGATATCACAAGCATAGAAGCTACTGCGGGCAAAAAAAGTCTCCATAGGACACCATTTGGACTCCAAAATAAATTGCACAATTGCGGTGACCTTCATTCTGGCAAGATCAGTAAAAAATTACAAGAAATAGTAGGTCAAAAACTTTCATCGTCTGGTAGCAATGGCTGAACACTGACACATGACGTGTCTTCTCCTCCTTTTCAGGACCACAACTCCTGCGAAGGGATGCCAAATCTATCGGCATCCATACCAATCAGGCAGTGACCACTAAGGAATGCAATTGTGCGATATATGACCATGCGACTTAAGGAGAGGAGACATTCAGATCTGTTTTCATTGAGGTCGATCCAGTAGAGTTTGGCAATAGCGCACGTGCCCTACACTGACCAGAGAATATGCAGTCTAACTGAGGCAATCGGGACACCTATGATAGGCTTTCGTTCGAAAATATCGAGCTCAGTGCCCCTCCTAGCCAGTTAGTCAGCAACGCAATTTGCGACGATATCCCTGTGTTTTTGAACCTATATGTGAGTTACCTTCGAATGAACCAAGATTTCCATAATAACTTCTGGCATAAAAGAACGAGGATAAACGTCGAAGTGACACTCGCAAGTGATCTAATTGCAGCCAGACTGTCCGAATAAATGAGAAGATTCTCAGGGAAAACTTCGCCACTTAACAAGCATTGCACAGCCCTTAGTTAGGCAACCTATAGGACAGTCTAGTGTCAGAATCCTTTATGAATATACCACAACACACTCTGCTCAAGGGCATTTTGAGGAAAATCCTCTTTGCTACACCAGAAGTCTCTCCTGGGTATATCAAAGTCATATCTCTTATCGAGAAAATTATGAGTAATCATGTAAACGATCCGAAGATATCCATAATCCTGATTAGGCCAAGAGTTACCTGCACTTAGCCCTACTGCCACCAGCTTGGCCCTCTTCTTCAAAACCAGTTAAGTATAGCAAAAAAAGTCTTTGAATGGAGTGGAACAGAGCACACTGCCTGCTTGCGCACCATGTCAATCAGTTTACAACGACACTGATACGTACACCCTGTCCAACAAATAGAGCACCGTAAAGTAGAGTGAATTTTACTACAGCCTGATAGAGCTAGTAGGTGGTGACAGGCTTGAGGGTCCATATCTTGCCTCCAGTCCTCAAGTAGGTGTAAAGCGCTATGGTCTCCTTTTTCACATTATCCATTAAGTTCTTCCTCAGGGGAGCTTGGGGTCTAGAATAACCACCAGATATTTCAACTTTGTGAACAGAGAGAGTTGAACACCACCGAGTCTCGGCGTATTAAATTAAGTATTTAGTATCATCTGGTAAAGAGCTTCAATTTCGTTTTAGGTGGGTTTACGCTTAGCCGGAAGAAAAGCATCATGCCATAACAAGTTTAATGGCCTAATTACACCTCGAGGAGGCGGTGTGATATCAATACCTGATACCATCATGGCAAGGTCGTCTGCATAGCCAAAAACCCTAAAAACCTAACTCTTCTACTGCGATGTTTCACAGCAAAGGTGAAAGAACCCCCATTGTGAGTGGACTCCCATACAAACTAAATATTGATTTTTTTAATCTTGAAAACGGTTACAACTAAAGCTTCTGAGTTTTGTCTGAATGGCTGTGTGGAATTTTCTATATGTGGAGAATAGCAATTAAACCTTCGTTATTTATCCACATTAGCCAAAAAGCGGGAAAGTTTATATAAATGGGTATTAAACAAAGTGCAACGGGAAAAAGTTATATGCATTTACGAAGTCTATATAAACAGCAGATTCAACAGAGTCTTTCTGAAAGGAACTATGCATTATTATAAATGTTTGGATTTGGATCGGAACGGAATAAAATGAGGAAAACGAGCAAAAAATTTGAGTAGTTAAGACAATAATAAATATAGGGGTAGCGAAGCACGCCGGGTTCCAGCTAGTTAAGAATAAAAACGCACAAGTTTAAATTTGTGATTTCATTTTATGCAAAAACAGAAGTAAAGATTTGTTTGTCTCCTCTATGATGTTGCAACATCATGTCATGTTAAGATTCAAAAGTAAAATAACACAAGACGCACTACTAAATAGAAAAAAGAAAAACAAAAACGGAAAAAAAAGAAGTAAGAAAGAATGAACAACTTAAGGAAGGATTCATGCAACAAATATTCATGTTTTTTTGTTGCTTTTGTTCGTTTGTTTGTTGCACTAAAATACCAGTAGCCATATACACATTTTTTATTGTTGCTGTTCGCTATTCTCATTCGTATTCTTTTGTTATTTAGTACCAGTGACAAGGTACATATTTTCATATGAAAACACCGTGCAACACAAGACTTAACAAAAACTTTTGTTTAAAAGAGGATCTATAAAGTGTGTGCATGTCGTTCGGGTTTTATTTTTTTATTTTTGAAAACGTGGCTGGCAGCCTGGCTGTATGGATAGATGGATGGATGGATGCCAACATGCAGGCCACTCACTCACTCACTTAATATTTAATTTTAGTACAACATTTTGTAAAGGGGTACGTGCAACAAAAACTAATGTGGAAACACAATAACTATAATAAGAACAGCGGCAACAGCAATTGCTACGAAAAAAAAAAACACATTTAAAAAAATACCATCATATGCATATTTTGCAACAAATCAAGCATCTGTTTCATGTTACAATGGTATTTTACCAAACGAAAATAAACAGCAAAATGCATGACAGATGCTTAAAACTATAAATTCATTACAAAAATTATGGAACAAGAAAAATATAAACACTATTCTATGATGCTATTAAAAAAGATAGGAATGAATTTATTGAGTTTTCTTGTCAGCAGAAGGCTCTGGTGATATTAATTGCATAAGGCAACACTATAGCTTGTTTGAAAGGTGGTATTTTAAGCTTCACTTTGTTTGAAGAAATCATTAAAATCGCATTTTCCTATGAAGAGTTATCTACGTATGAATTCTGTCAAGGCTATGAATCAATTGAAGTGGAGGAGAGCATAGTCGCTTCATCTGGTTCATGGTAGACTGCACGCACTGGGCTCTCACTTTATCGGAACTATCGATCCTTGATATCAAGTTAATAGCCAGGTTCATTAGGCTATCGGGCTTGTTTCCGACTTAATTACAACTGTCGGTGTCTCTAGTTGATCAACTGGTCTAGTTAGTACGGACTCTGGTGACTAACACAGGGGCAACGCTTCATGTATTAACAGAACGGACCACTATGCATGGTCCAGTGTGCCTTGATTTAGCGAGGCTGTCACTACGAAGACGATGCTGCAACTATGAAAACAATTTTGATGTTCAAGATGCACCAAACAGTTTAAACCATTTAAAGAAAGTTGGATTCACAAAGAAGATCGATGTTTGGGTGCCACATGAATTTTCATTGAAAAATGTAATGGACCGAATTTCCATTTACGATTCACTGCTAAAACGGAACGAAATCGAACCATTTTCGAAGGGAGTGATTTTTTATCTGCCCCTCTTATAGATGGCATATTAGCTTTCCACAAAGCATCCATTACTTTATTTCAGTTTAAGTAATCAAGTTCATTTTTCGATTTTCAATCTAAATATATGATTAATCTAATGTAGCTTGCCTCCATATGGTTGTGTGTAGTGGTGAAAATCCTTGCTAAGTGGTGGTGATCCTTAATTAGCATTGTTACGGGCGATTAAAAAGGTTAGCAGACGGTGGATCGATGAAGCACACTTTCACATTGATGGCTTTGTTAATCCCCAAAATGTGATTGTCGAAAAACAAATGCATCAACAACGTTGAACTGTTTGGTGTGGATTTTAGTAACTATTCTGGTGTTCGCTATCGCGACATAATAACACAGTTCTTTCTGCCGAAATTGGTTTATGTTCATCTGCCTAATATGTGGTTTTAACAAGACCGTTCCATATGCAATACCATCACCATCTCGGTTAATTAAATGGCCATCACGCGTTTGACGCAATTAATCGATAGTGGCATGAGATGTGTGGCATGCTTCACCATGCTGTTGAAACTAAACATTGTTCACATCTATACCACAAAGAGTGGACACAAAAACATCGGTTATTATGGTGCGATAGGTGTCTCCATTGACCGTAATGGTTGCGCTGTCCTCATTTTCAAAGATATGAGCTAATGATGCCTCCGCTCTACAAGCCGCACCAAACAGTCACTCGTAATGTTTCCATTGGCCCCAAATACGGCTATTTTGCTTATTAACATACCCATCATGATGAAAATTAACTTCATCCGGAAATATGATTTATTTTGTCAAAATCGACATCGTCGCGCAGTTTTTCGTTGGCCCATCTAGCAAAGCGAAATGAAGCAAATGGTCATCAATTTAACTTTATAAGGCGTCATATCGAGAATTTTCGCGAAATTTGATGTAAACTGGTGCGTGAAATATTCAATTCTTGAGAACGATGACGAGTTGATGTTGATGGACAACTTTGATATTTTCGTACGCACTGTACGAGTCTTACTTCTTGGCGCATCACCAATGAAACCAGTTTCACGAACTTTAGCAATAAACTTGCGTATATCGGGCACTGTTGGTCCTTCTCTGCCAACAAATTTTGTACGACATTTTCGTGCAATTTCCGACCAATTCCGACGTTCGCTCAAGCTTAAATCGATTCATTTCGTTCAGTGGTGATAATATATTGAATATTGTGACAGAATAGAACGACATAAGTATTGCCAGATTCGAAATAACCACTGTTTCAAATTTAAACCGATAGATGGCCCATTCGATATAAAGAAAAGTGTTTGTAATAAATTTTATACTTAGAAATATTGTAATCTAAAAAGTACCAAATAAGTACGTTTGTTTGAAATAAATGAAAATATTAAAAAAGTTTTTTAGTCGTAAAGTATTTGACAGGTTGTATTTAATGTGTTTAATTACTTTATCATCATCATTTAACTCCAAAAGTTTATTACTATTCTGAAAACCTTAAAAAGTACCAAAATATAAAAAGATATTTTGCAGATAAAAAACATGCGTATAAATTATTATCTATAAGAAAGACTAAGAAGACTAAAAAACTTATTTCAAATGCAACACAATTTTCAATTGAGTACTTTCATCTCAAATAACTTTATTAGAATTCAAATGCTTTGTGCCAGAGATCAATAAGGCCACATGAAGAAGAAGGCAATATTGCTAAACTGGGTTTATAGGCTTATGCTTTTTTCTTATAAGAAAAAAAAAATATATCGAAAACATAAAAAAATTTAAGAATTAAAAGAAGAGAAAAAGAAAAATTAATGGCAGATGATTGATCCACAAGCATTTTAATGTTAAAGCGGATGGAAGAAAAAAAATTATTTTTTTATTTAATGATTACAGTCTGCAATAAAAATAAATGCATACAACAACACTAATAATTATTTACGTAAATGCGTGCAGTTGTTCTTTTTTATTTTGTGTTTTTCTTTTAAAGAATTTTAAGACAAATTTATAGAAAAAAAAACTTCAATTTCTATTACCCTGACATGCCAAACCCAAATGATTGCAATACTATAACGATAGTAACGAGTTATTGTTGTGCAGTTGTTGTAATAATACAGTGTTTGGTAGTGTATAAATAAATACGTGCATTTAACTTTAACAGCAATAACAAAACAATAACAATAGTAACAATAACAACAGCAACAAGACATTAACATTAACACCAAGTGCACGAGATCGAGTTTTTCTCTTTTTTTTTGCATATTTTTTTCTGCTTAAAGTACAAGAGTACATTGTACCAATATTTTGTATTTTCACAAAATTGTTGTACTTGTACTGACTACATTTTATATTCGTTACTTAAGTTTTGTTAACAGCGTCTTGAAGTAATGATTTTATTAAAAAAAAAAATTATAGAGAAAACCTGCGAAATTGTGGAAGGGCTAACACTAGGGCGATCAATTATCCAACTTTTTTCAAAAACCGGTTTTCAAGTAGTTAGAAGATAAAATTTTGGAAAACCCGCTTTCCAGTTCAAAATAAACAAATATTTAACCAATTAATCGGTTAACCGGTTCTTTTCTTGAAATGCAATTTTTTCAATTTTTGTTGCTTAATTCAATTTGGGGGTGGCGTGGTGTAGTGGTTAGAGCGCACGCATAACAACACAAACGACCCAGGTTCGAGCCCCAACAGACACATGACGAAGAAAAAATTTAATTCCCTCTAGACAACTCCATATAAAAAAAGAAAGAAAAAAGCCCCCCCTGACCCTTCTCGCATACCCCTGGCGATGATGAAAAACATCAGACGAATGAGCAGGAAAAACACGCCACCAAATGGGAAAAAATTATAATGCTAAAGTAAAGATCACCACCAATTAGCAAGGATCTTGACCACTACACAAAAAAAAAAAAATTCATATGGAGGAAGCTACAGCGGATTAATCAGCTTGAAATATCAAATTGATTAAAGAAACTAAAACAAAGCAATAAATGCTTTGTGGAAAGCCAATATGCTCCCTAGAGGAGTGACGGAGAAAAAAAAATTCCATAAATTTGATAAATTTTCCTTCATACACTCCCTGCCACATACCCCCTTTGTATTTTGTACAACTGCAATTCTCTCCTATATTTGCATACAATTCTCGGTGGTTTGTTTTGTGTTTTAAAGGTGTCTATGTTTACTTGCTCTGTGATCAAAATTGTGTTCTAGAAAAGTCCCGTTATAATTTGTTTCATATTTTGTTTTGTGACTGACCAAAATTGTCTACATATTTTGCGTCAATTTTATTGGACCCCCGCATTACTTTAGTTTTCTTAAGCAAGTGAACAAGTGCAATTGGATAAAAGTTTTTAAGGCATATTGAGTTATTTTAATTACAATTTTGCTTGAAATGGGTCAAGGAAAAACATTAACAGAGGCTGAAAAAATAGAAATTAAAATTTATAAGGAATCTGGCCAATCGACCTACAAAATTGCTGAACGATCTAACATATCTAATTTTTTTCGGAATAAGTCAAACTACGAAAAAATATGAAAGCCCGACTAAAAGTGTACTTTCTCACGACTCGTACGCACAAATTAAAGCTAAAACTGGTGTTTCGGCAAGCGTAAGAACAGTGCAGAGTGTAATTTGGAAGGCTGGACATCTGAAACCATTACAACCACCACTGAACGATGCTCGAAAAATATGCGTTTGGGTTTTTTTCGAACCCTCATGGATTCAGTTATTATTTTCACGATATCCGAAAAGAGGATCATCAATAGGCTCGTCTGCATAGCAGAGTGGAGGTGTTATGTGGTGAGGAGCCATATCCAATTATGGTACCAGCGAGCTGAAATTTTTGTTTACCTCCATGAACGCTAATTACTATATTGGAGTGCTACAAGAAGCGTTTCCTTACTTTCCGAACATTTTTGGAGGTTTACAGTGGACATTTCAGCATGACAATACTCCAATTCATACTGCCCGGTTGGTAAAGTCATGGCTACGCGATCAAAATGTTAATGTGTTCGATTGGCCTTTTCTCGTCGTACCTTATAATGTTTATAATTGAAAATGTTTGGGGATGGCTAGCTCGTAAAGTGTATGCTTCTGGAAAGCAGTATACTACAAAAGAGGA
Organism: Wohlfahrtia magnifica; assembly: GCA_023159175.1. Classification (NCBI taxonomy): domain Eukaryota; kingdom Metazoa; phylum Arthropoda; class Insecta; order Diptera; family Sarcophagidae; genus Wohlfahrtia; species Wohlfahrtia magnifica. Next base: position 691,317 of record JAKWBJ010000052.1, on the reverse strand, counting down.
ACTTATTGAAGGCATAAAAGTGGCTTGGTCACTACGTAACTACGATATATCACCTATACGTGCGTACTTACGTTGTATGTAATTTGACCCCACTGTTCTTTTGCGAAAAAATCTCTAAAACGACAGTGGTGAAACAGGAATAATTACATTGTCGCATTTAGTAAATAAGGTGAAATTTTAGTATCAGAAATTGTAATTAAAATAACAAAATTAAAGATAAAAAATTTAAATGCTAAAAAGTGCAAAATCTGCACAATTTACAGGAAAACTTATTTTTTAAACAAAAAACGTCAAAACTGCTCAATGCTTGGAGAAACTGCAAAGTGGAGATAAATATGCACATTTGGCAACGCTGCTTATGCTAGACACTTGCTAAATTTTAATAATATAACCGGTTATTCGATATTCGAAAAATTGACATTTTGAAAAATCCCTATTCGGCAAAATTAATTCGATTAAAACCGGTCGAATACTAATAATTCGATTTCTCTAGTTAATACCTTCTAAGGAAAAGTTTCCCTTCTATTCTGTTATTATGCATATTTTAAAACTTCTAGGCCTTCATTTGTTCTATTTCTCTATCTGACAGCTTTTTTTTTGTATAAATAATTAAAAATTGTATTTCTTCTTATTTAAAAAATAAATCGTTACGTTTAACACCTACATCGCCATTCCGTTAACGTCATACATTCCAGTAGTCGCTCTCTGTGTTTCTAATTGAAACCAAAACGATCATGGGAAAATAATTTCAAAAACATTTATGTTTTTTATCTCAAACAGGCACATATTTGTGGTCAGTTTAAGTCGCAGTAGCAACAGTAGTATTCGTAGTATCATAGTAATCGTATAATCTTGTTATTGTTAGTGCTGGTGCAGATCATATAGTAAAGTTCCCCCTCCCTTTTTTTCCAAGTTCATTATAATTTTGCTGGATTTAAATTAATAGTTACGTTTTAAACTGGTTTTTTTTCCTTAAATACTTGAAAGAAAATAAAAAAAAGTATTTTATTCTCACAAATCCACTAGAGAGCAACAAAGAAATGAACTAAAAACAATGAAATATTTTTTTTTTTTACTTTATTTTTCCATAGAAATAGTATTTCTGGGCTTTTTTGTAGCTTAATAAACGACCGGTATTTGGTTTTCTTCAATGGAGGAGAGTATTTAAGAAAATTAAAACAGTGGGGAGTCGATAGAATGGCAAATTGTACTCTACTACATTGGGTGTTTGTAAAAATTCGGTTACAAATTGTCTGTAGATGGCTTTAAAATGTAATATCTTTCATAATATTAATTGCATCAGGTAACACTAAAGCTTGTTTGGAAGGTGACATTTTAAGCTACATTTTATTAGACGACATTTTTAAAATCGTATTATACTGTAAAAAGTTATCTACGTTTGAAAATTATTAAAAATTCGAAATGTTATTGTCATAATTTTGGTACTTTTTTACCTTTTTCTATGCAGTATGATATTTAGCGCCACCGAAAGTACTGTCAGAACTGTAAAGGTACTAAGCGAGGTTTTAAAAAAGGCGATTCTCTGAAATCAATTGACTTCTTCAACCTTCGTCCCGTTGCATTGAATCGCCAGGGCAACATTTTCTACAAGAACTTCATGCAGCTGGCATATGTACATCGACATTGCCGGCTTTAATACCTGTGCTATATTTTCTGCGTACTCCAAAAACGGGTCTCGTACAAGTAAAGAGTTCTCGCTTCTTGGTCAGGGCATAACTATTGGCGACCACAGCTTTGAAGTGGTGAAGGACTTTGTCTATCTTGGTACCAGCATTACGACCGCAAATTACCTCAATCTGGAGATCAAACGGAAAATCACTCTTGCCAACACATGCTACATTGTCCTCAGTGGACAATAGAGGAGTAGACCACTCTCTCGATACACCAAATTCACGCTCTACAGAACGCTTATCATCCCTGTCCTGCAATATGGCACAAATGCATGGACAATGCCGAACAACGACGAAAATGTTTAAGGAACGTTAGGGAGAAAAATATACTCATACCTCTTTATACGGCCTCTCTTTTTACGGCATTTCGCTATAGCGGCCTGTGTGAATTGTGAAACATATTCACTTTACGGCACAAATTTCCTCGTTATACGGCTAAAAAATCGGGGATTCACCTTTTTTAAGAAAAAATGTAAGGAAAGCCAAAGCAACTGGTTTTACGGCATGTCGATTTACGGCCTATATTTACAGAACCGATCTAGGCCATACTTCGTACGAACAGGAGATAATTATTGCATTTGTTGGCACAGATAGCTGCACGAATTGTACAGGGACGTGGATATTTAGTAGTGAAGCGCATTAAGATACAACAGCTTCACCTCTTTTCTCGCGTGGAGGAAGAAACTCCGGCAAGGCAGGTCTTTGATACGACACCCCAAGGTGGAAAGCGGGGAAAAGGACGACCAAATCTTTGTTGGAGAGACCAAGTGTTGCAGAACCTGACGGCCTTGGAAATCTCAAACTGGCGCCAGTTCGCGCAGGATAGATTCAGCTGGCGTGCTATTTGGAGGTGGCCGACAGGCGGTTGTAGTGCCACATATGTCAGTACGTAAGTGACTATCGTATTTTGTTTTATACAATAGAAAAGTTAAGAACGCGTCGCGGGATGCTGACAAAATTTGTGAAGTTTAGAGACACGATACCGTAACTAGAAAACGACAGCGAAATGGCTTGCTCGTTTTCGATCCGATAATATTGGTGTTAAAAATGCACCTCGCTCTGGTCGATCAATAATTAAAAAGTCGATCAAATTGAGGATGAAGGGCACATAAGCAGCGTAGACATTTCGAGAGAATTAGGCGCTCATCATCAAATAGTTATCAACCATTTGAAGAAAGCTGGTTTAACAAAAATGCTGGATGTTTAGGTGTCATATGAATTAACAGTGAAAAACGATTAACTGGCTGCCGGAATTGTTGGGATGATGGACACATGGTAGCACAACTGAACGTACTCTTTGGACTCAAGTGAGCTGCGTCGTTTACAGATGCCTGTTGAATCTAACCTAATCTATTTACATAGTCATCGGGAAGTACAGGATCATCTTTTTGACAAAGGAAATTTAAGTTGCGTTACGAGATGAATCACAAAAGTGAACACGTTTGGATCCAAAATATTGCACGGAGTAGGAGCAGGAATAGTGGGGCCCAGGTTCTGCAGCAGGATAGCTTTGAGCACGTACACCACTATTTTGCAGAAGGAACATTATTCCATATTAGAAACTGTAGGATTCGTATCCGACTCGGACTGTTTAAGGTCGCTATCACATGTGCATTTCTTACGTCCACAGAAATACTAGAACGTTACAATGTTCTTAACAACCTAGCTGCTCAGAATCAGGAGATACAGTTTACTACATGCATGCTTGGTGAGCAGGACTTGTTGTCAGCACTCCTTAGCATATTGAGCTCGTGCAGTCATGTGCGCCAAGATAAATTCGAATTTGAAAAAAAGAAGAAGAAGAAGAAGAAGACACCAACAATATTTTTTAACCTGCTCAAATTTTGCGTTAACAAAGTACTGTAAAGAGGCCAACAGTGACTACATACAAAATGTAAAATATCTTTAGAGGATAAGAGGAACATTTCGAGAAAATATGAAGATAAAATATCTTTAGAGGATAAGAGGAACATTTCGAGAAAATATGAAGCTCCTCCCTTATACTACTATATACAAATGGTGCTACTAGAGGTCTAGTTTAGAGCCCCTATGTATGTCTGGAAAAATCAGCAGATTTGGGGAAATGGTATTTTAAAAAATCGTCTTTTTGAAAAATTTGAAAATTTTTAGGAGAATGAGTGGCTATTTCTCTAATATATTGAAGTGCTCTCCTATACAATTATACAGAAATGGTAGTTCGAGCTATCCAGTTTAGAGCCCCTATAGTGATATGCCTGGAAAAATTACCGGGTTTTGGAAAATTAAATTTAAAAAATCCCCTTTTTGAAAATCTTAAAATTCTGGGAAGGTAAGCAGCTATTTCTCTAAAATATGGAAGCGCTCTCCTGTATCATTATACACAAATGGTAATGCAAGGGGTCTAGCTTAGGGTCCCTATAGTGTTATGTCTGGAAAGATTACCCGATTCTAGAAAATTAAATGTTTTTAAATCTCAAAATTCTGGAAAGATAAGCGGCTATTACTCTAAAATATGGACGTGCTCTTCTATACCATTATACACAAATGATAGTCCATTGGTCGAGGTTAGAAAAATCATGAAAAAAAATCACTCAAAATATCATTTGAGAAAATGATATTTTAAAAAACCTCCTTTTTGAAAAAATGAAAATTTTTGGAAGATGAGCGGCTATTTCTCTAAAATATGGAAGCGTTTTCTTATACCATTATACACAAATGTTAGTCCAAGGGGTCTAGTTTAGAGCCCTTATAGTGGTATATCTGGAAAAATCAGTGGATTTGAGAAAATGGAATTTTAAAACTCGTCTCTTTTAAAAATTTGGAAATTCTTGGGAGGATGAGTGGCTATTTCTCTAAAATATGGTAGTACTCCCCTATACCACTATATACAAATGGTATTCTATGATATCTAGCTTAGGGTTGCTATAATGGTTTGCCTGGAAAGTCACTGGATTTGCGAATATGGAATTTCAAAAAATCGCCTGAAGTTAAAAAAAGTGAAAAAAGCCCTTATTTTAAGAAATCCAAAAACAAGATTTCGTTCTGGAAGTTGAAAAATCATCAAAAGATTTCGTTAACTTTGTCTACTCGTTTTATGCAATTTCCTTAAATGATTTAAGCATTAGAAGTGCATGAGCGAAGCTTGTTCCGAAACTAAATACTTTTGGGTAGAAATAACGCGTCATTAATTTGGCGAAGTGGAAAAAAAATTGAAACGTTTAAGGACTGTATACTACACTGTTGGAAGAACTTAAGACTACAATGGAAAGCGCTTATCGAAATGTTGGGAAGACAGGAAAAAGCTTTGCTGTTTTTATAAAAGAATTGCCTTCAAGCCGTTAAACGAGTATCACCTGCACGATGAATGATGAAATTGTTAATGAAAAACAAATAACGTTAACAACGAAAAACCAAAAGAAAGAAAACAAACCAAGAAGAAGACCAATAATAAAAGGAAACTAAAAAAATTATTTCATAAATACTTAAGGAGAAGCAGATGGATGAATGAATGAATGAATGGTTATAAGAGCAGGTATTATATTGTGTAGATGGTATAGAAGAAGAAGAGAGTGAAGTTATAACACTTACCTTCAGTAACATGGCCACTCTTGGGCAATGTTTCTGTAGTTGTTGTTGAAAAATTATTCATTTTCGCCATAACGTAGGGCTGTTACTACTGAATACACTGACGCACAAAAGCAAGAAAATCGAAAGAATTATGAACGACGATGACAACGTAAGAAAACAGGTTGAAAAATACACAAAAAGAGTTTGATGATGAGGATGAAGATGATTTGAAGGAATTTCTTTTAAGCTTTGCGATGTTGATAATACTCAAGGACGATGAAATTTAGGAAACAGCTGCCGCGTTGTACGGTTGTTAAAATACTTCAAAGAGTATTTTGTTTGTTTTTTTTTTTTTTTGGTTGTGTTAGTTGTTATTGTTTTAATTTTGTTTTGTTTTGATATTTTTTGTCAGAGATACTTGTTGAAATACCGCAATCATCTCATATTTATGAGATACTTAGATATTTTTTTTTTGGTTTGTGTTGTTTGGTTGGTCGGTAGTTTTTTGTTTTTGCTTTTTATTTACTCGTTTTTGCTTTATTATTATTATTGTTGTTGTTGTTGTTATTTTGTTGCAATGAAAGTTGATACACAAAAACAAAAACAAGATTAAAAATCGGTCAGTTTTTTTTCTTTAAGTCTATACCTATTTCAGTATCAAAAGTATTTCATTACATTGAATTTTGTTTTTGTTTCTTTAAGTTTTTGCAAGAGCTGTTGTTTTTTTTGTTGTTTTCATATAAATTTTAATTTGCAAACAAACGAAACAAAACGGGGCTTCTCTCTTAAAGGTCGTCCCTCTTAAAAATGCGCATTTAGTAAGACGAGGTTTTTTTTGTTTGTTTGTTTGTTATTGGATTAGAAACTTAGCAGGCATACAAGCACATTTACACATATAATAATGCAATGCGATAATGTTGCAGATACAGAAACTGTTTCAAAACTCTTCAAACGATTTCACGCCCGTTTTCACTTTGTTATCGTTAATTTCTCTCTATAAACAATTTCAATACCTTCTCCTTTACATACAAATCGATTTATGAGTAGAGTGGCGGCTATAAAAAATTATTGAAAAAAATTCACTTAATTTTACACACACCCCGCTAGCTGATAGGAAGGACAGCAATTTTTTATTTTTATTTTTAACACTTTTTTAACTAAAGGTTTTCTGTTTTGCTCTCCAGACGTTTGCAATTGATTAGAAATAAATCTTGTAATTCATGGATGCATTTTTATATCTGATGAATGCAATTTTTTTTTTTTTAATAAATTTTAAGATACTTGTGTTGTTTTTAATTTCAGCTTTAAAAACACAGCACTTTTGCTCTATTTCATCACTCTCTCAAAATAATTATAAACATTTTCAAAGTACCAAAAACAAAAAAAAATAAGAAACTACAAAAATTAAAAGAAAATTTAAACAAAACGACACAAGTCACACTCCGCTTTACACGTTTGCATACTTTCGCTGCTCTTTTACTAATCTTGCTTGCTTGCCTCTGTGTTTTGTATTTGAGTTTACGGTTAACGATTGCTGTTCTATTATAGGCAGCGGCCTTTGCAGCTGCTGCTGCACTGCTACTTCTTATTTGTTTTGTTTTTTTATGTGGTTGTTGTTTTTGTTTTCAGTTATAAATCAACTGTTTATGAGAGAAAAAACATGTACTCTCTTTTTAAATACGGTTTGAAAGCCATTGCTAACAGAGTTACCTCAACTCAGCTGAAAGCCAAAGCAAATACACAAAATTTGACAGAAAGCAAATAATATTATGAAGAGATTTTTGAAAGCAGGCGCATTTGAATCTAACAGAGTGGCAGGCAAACCTATACTATGCCACAAAGCTCTTCGAACGACAAAAACACTGCATTTTATAATATATGTATGATCAAAACTGTACACTGTGATCAAAACACTCCATTTTCTATTTTTTTTTTTGTTATAATATTTAATAAAAACGTAATTTTTTTTAAAAAAATTTTTTATTCTTTAGCTCACAAAAGTCTGCGAACGACCGTATTAAACAATGTTTTATAATATTTTTTAATAACTGATGCAACCTCTTTTTAACTTTACAACCTAATTTAGTTTATTTGGCATCAAGGAAACCGGTTTTTTGTTAATTCCGGTGAAACCTTTTCTCATTCTTCCGTTAAAATTGACTTAAGGTGCTGAACAGTTGATGACCTCGTTTCTTGTGCTTGTATTTTTTATATACCCATAGGTGTTCCGTAAACTTAAGTTTGGTAGATTGAAATAGCTACTCTGAGTATGATTTGACGTTATATGGCAACCATAGCCTCATAGAAAAATGCTTGAGGTTCATGTTATGCATATGGATATATCCACTATTCTGATGCAGTTTTTCGGCGCTTGGAAGAAAAAACCAAAAACGCCAAAAACCTGATGCACTTAGATGGTCATCTTATTTACCCGGCCTAAATATAATCAAAAACGTATGGAGATGGGTGGCTGGGGAAGTGTACGAGTCTGAAAGATAATATAACACAAAAATGGAATTAATGCAAGAAGTCATACGCACTTGGTACTCCATTATATTATTGGATTATATTGAAAAATTTTATAATTTAATTTCCAATCGAATTTTCGAGACAAAGGTGGGCCCACGCATTACTAATTATTCTTAATACTGTTTAAAATATAGTTCTTAAGAATTAAAATGCTAAATGGTTGCTTAAATTACTAATTAAATTGAAATTATTGCTGATGGCACCATCTCGATGACCAATTTTTTCAATACGTTTCTATTAGAATTTACATAAAAAAAATTAATTAAAATACTATCTTATATGGACAGCAGCCATTTAAAAGGAATTTCATAGGAGACTAGTTCATAGAAATTTTAAGGTCAAATTGGTTCAGATATTATAGGGTCCACCAAATAAATTTTTGTTTGTTTTGAAAATGCTATAAAAAAAACTACTGAATGTTTTCTCAAATTTCTTTTTTTTATTTGAAAGTACAATCCTTCCGGTTAATAATGGAAAATAATTTCATTCAAATGGCTGCCTCGGCTGGCCATGCAGTAGCCTACACGATCGGTCAAATTTTTAAGCACATTATCGATTGTGTGCAGCTGTATTTCACCAATGGCTTCAGGAATATTGTCCTTTAAAGCGTCAATTGTCTATAACTTGTTGGCGTAACACTTATCTTTGACGGCGCCTCACAAATAATAGTCCAACGGTGTCAAATCGCAGCTCCGAGGTGGCCAGACGACATCAGCTCTGCGGCTGATAATGCGATCCTCAAAAACTGGGCTAATATCCTCCTCTTCAATTTTTGTCAACAAAAATTCGTTCAACATGGCCCGATAACGATCGCCATTGACTGTAACGGCCTTGCTCATTTTCGAAGAAAAATGGCTCAATTATGCCTCACCAAACAGTGACTCGTCTTGGGTGTATCGGCTTTTCAATGTATGCGTGCGGGTTTTCTGTGCCTCAAATGTGACAATTTTGCTTGTTTACATACCCGCCAAGATCGAAATAAGCTTCATCTGCAACATTACCATGATTTTCAAAGTAATGTCGCAATATTTCCCACCGTTGTTCAAGCGTATACACAACCATATTCGTTCAGCGGAAGGATAAAACTAATTATCTGTCAAATCAGACATGAGCTGAGTGTTACCATTCACGAAATAAGCACTAGTTGAAAAAAAAAACGTTAGATGGCGGACCCTATATTTAACATTAACCATCAGTAAAAGGAGAGGCACTTTCCTGATGACGCGCAGTGTGTACTAAAAAATTCAGTTTTTATTGTCGTTCGTGGAGTTTTGTGGCATAGTGTATATCAATGCATTTTGCAATTGTGTGGGTAATTTGAAATTAAGTTAAACTTTTTTATTACACATATCGTGGTGTACACTGTGCTTTTGCACTTTAATATTACAAATGTATTTTAACAAAAACATATTAAAGAAAAAAAGGAAATCAACGATAATTGCTTTAAACACATAGACGTCGGCAGGCTACCGACAACAAACTACAAAAAATCAAATATTACGTTTATATGAATACGAAATATATTGACAGCAACATAGCTACACAGCTACACGACTTCTCTCGCTGCTGTAGCCAACTTAGCCAACTTTATATCTATTTTGTTTGGCTACAAAATTTAAAATATTTAAAATTAAAATGCTGCAAAGTATTGATAAGCAAAAAATGTTAAAGAATTAATGTATTTGTGCTTGCGTTATCTTATATATAAAAATAAATTTGTGCATGTGTTTCTTTGTGCCTTATAGGCAGCTAAATGGCTAAGCCGATTTTCATGAAGTTTTTACAGTATCTCTCTGTATGTCTGTAAGGAACTATAAGCCACATAAATTTCAAAAAATCCAACTGGGCGGTACCACGCCTATACAAAGTTAATATTCCTTTGTCTATATCTTAAAAATGGTAACAGAAGGCAGAAAGGGTCTTAGAATTTGGCCTAAATATATCCATAGTCAATAAAAATCATAGACAAGTGGGCGTGTTACTTCCAATACAGAGTTAATATTGATTTTAGTAAATCTTAAGAACGGTTGCAGCTAAAGTCTGAGAATTTGGTCTGTTTAACTTCACAGTCAATAAAAGTTATCGGTCAATAACTGGAAGGCATTGGACAATAGAGCATGTATCTCCCATATAAACTAAATGTTATAGTCAGTACAAATCATCAGTCAAAAAGACGGAATTGGACAAGTGAGCAAGGTAACATCCATACAAAGTAAATATTAGTTTTGTCACCCTCTTGAGACCCCAGTGCACATATGTGCGCCATTGTTAAGCTGCTGGACTTGTATTTCTTGGTATAGACTCTAGAGTTTCTAAAACTATCAACAGGTGGTATTTGTACCAAATTTTAATTTTTTTCAATAAGTCTACGAGTGTTTTAATAATGACCAAAAGGAAACGAAATATAAAAAATCTTTTATCATAATCGCCTCATGTTCAGGTCTCAAGAGGTTATATCTTGAGATATCTTGTTTCTAAATAAGGCTCGGACAATATCGTAAGCAATACACATCATCAGTCAGTAACTGGGCGATATTGGATAAGTAAGCGTGGCACCTTCTACTCACACCAAACGCTGAATTTTGTATACGTGGAGAACGATAACTATACAAGCTTCGTTATCTATACACATTGGCCAAAAAGTGGGTATTGCACAAAGCACGCCGGGAAAAACCTATCTACATCGTATATACATCTTATATATAAAACTGAATGTATGTTATTTTGAAAACCGAAAAAGCTTAAAAGCAGAACCGATTATCTTGAAACTTTTACAGTGTCCTTCTGGAAGTATTAGCCTGAAATATAAATGTTTAAACTTAAACTGAATGTGGCTAAAATGAGGAAAAAGAGTTTAAAATTATAACTAAGATAATAGTTAAAGAAAACAACAAAGACAGGGATAGCAAGAACACCGCGTTTTGGCTGGTAAATATATAAAAAAGGATTTCGGATTGAAAAACGTTGCTGCAATTGAAATTTTAAATTTTATTTATCAAAAATCAATTTTTTTTAATCAGCCGCTTATTATATTTGTTTTCAATATATTTAACTAGTTGACTACACGACTAAAATTGCCGTTAGCAGCTTCTCTAATCGTGAAGTATTGTAGCCTGCCGTCGTTTATGTGCAATAGCAAAACGCAAATACAAAAAAATATATAATAAAAAACAACAACAAAAAACCAACGAAAAAAATAGAAAAACCATAACAGAAAATAAACCAAAAGCAAACAAAAAACATAATTAAGAAGAAATTTAAAATAAATAAAATATGTTGAATAAAACGCTTAATAACAACATCAATTAAGAATTTTTTCTTGCACTGTATTTTTTAAAGTTATTTTCTCTTTACTTTTCTCTGTTTATTTTTCCCTATGCGTGTAAGTACGTGCGTACGAGAGCAAAAGAGAAAATTAACTCGGAGTCGTGTTACTCCTGTCGATGGTCTTATTTAACCTTTTATAGTGAATCTTAGAGATTTTTACCACCAACATCATACCAAGGCAACTCTTAACTATATACACAGTTTGAAAACCATAGGCCATGAAGAATATTTTATAAAAATGCTGCCAAATTTAAGTAATTTTTAAGCAGCGACTTAAACCTTAGAGAAGGTTTCTGTCCTTACTTTATTTTGTTGTATAAAAGGTAATAGAGAAGAAGACGGTTACAACGAAATTAATATGCCACTATTACTGCTTAATTCAAAATCAAGCAACAGGTTTCATTGACTTTTGAATCGATGTTGTCCAAACTTTTTGTGATAGTCGTCGTTAAATGTGATCGTCTACCATACGATGTTGCCTTAACTGGTGGTGGTTGCATAATTAATTATTTTATTGTGTTCATTGATTTCCAAACAAAAGGTTTCTGATTTACTTGATTTACAAAATTGTTAGAGCTACTACCTACTGACCATTTCAAGCGTCGTAAATACGCTAAATGGTTAGTTAAGCATACAGAAGTGGTTTGAGTGGAACTTAATTCTTTGGGGATAAGAAAGGTGTACGTTAATAAACCAAAAACAATTCAAGACCTGGAGAATGAGATAAATCGCAACATTAACGACAGCGAACCTCAATTATGTCTCAGAGTCATTGAAAATATGAACCGACGGGTAAAGGTATGCCACCGAAGCCATGACGAAAATTTTATCATAATAAAAAATATTAAAATAATTCTTTGGAAACTTTTTGTTTTATTCACAATTAACATCGAGCGTTTTGGTTGCACCATCCTTTATATCGGCTGTTTTTTTAGAGGTTCATAACTTTGAGTTGGCAACAAGGCTTTATTTGACAAATGATTTAATAGCTGATAGCTGCTGTTTGTTTACTTCGGTTTGACATTTCACTATGGATAGAATTACACTAGAGCAACGCTTGCAAATTGTTGAAATTTTTGAATCGAATTTCAGTTCAAAATTTTGTTTTCCAATGAAGACCATTTTTGGTTGAATGGGTACGTAAATAAGCAGAATAGTCGCGTGTAAAGTAAGGATAATAACAAGAAATTATCGAAACACCATTGCATCTACAGAAAATCCTTTTTGGTGCGCTCTTGTCTTTAACACAATGATGGTCAGAATGTTACTGTCAATGGTGAACGGTATAGGGACATGTATAGAAATTTTTTCGTACCTCAATTTGCTGGCTTTAATTTTGCTGACATGTGGCTTTAACGGGACAGAGTCACATGTCACAAAGCGAGCGTTACAATTGATTTTCTCAAGTAAAATTTTGACAAAAGAGTAATATCACTTAATGGTTCACCAGGATTGTGTGATTTATTTACGTGAGTTATGTAAAGTCACTTGTCTACGTCAACAGAGTAATTGGCAGAAAACGACCGAATATGCAGCGATTAGTTTTTAAAAATCGGTGTTTCAGATTGCGCCTTGTGCGCGCCAGCCGTCGCGACCATGTGGCTGAAATCATATACAAACATTAATGTCATAAAATTTTCGTATCATTGATATTCAAAGTATAAAGCGTATTTTTTATAGAGGTATAGAACTTCAAGTTGGCATTACTTTTCAAGATGGCGACCGATTTAGCAGCTGTCAAGTGATTTATTCTCAGTTTGGCATGAATAGACTCACGCCTGAACAACGCTTGCAAATAGTGCAATCTTCATTTTTCATAAGTGAATTTTTTTTCAATTTCTTCAATTTTCATAAGCGAATTTTGTTTAGCGATGAAGCGCACTTTTGGTTAAATGGCTACGTCAACAAACAAAACTGCCGCATTTGGAGTGAAGGTAATCCTCAAGTGTATGTGGAAACACCGTTACATCCAGAAAAACTGACTGTTTGGTGCGCTTTATGGGCTTGTGGAATCATTGATCCGTACTTTTTCAAAAACGATGGTGGCCAGAACGTTACAGTCAATGGTGATCGGTATAGAACCATGATTACTAACTTTTTCATTCCTGATTTGAATAACCATGATGTGGTTTCAACAAGACGGCGCAACATGTCACACAGCTCGTGCCACAATAGATTTATTGATAAACACGTTTGGTGACCGCCTAATTTCAAGTTTTGGACCTGTGAATTGGCCTCCAAGATCTTGTGATTTAATACCGCTAGACTACTTTCTGTGGGGCTATGTAAAGTCATTGGTCTATGCGGTAAAGCCACAAACGCTTGAACATTTGGAAGTCAACATTCGCCGTGTTATTGCCGATATACGGCCACAAATGTTGGAAAAAGTCATCGAAAATTGGACGTGCAGATTGGACTACATCCGCGCCAGCCGTGGCGGTCATATGCCAGAAATCATATTTAAAATGTAATGCTACAAGATTAACTTTCGAATAAATAAAATTCATGTCAATCGAATAATCCATCGTTATTTTATTGCAACTTAAAGTTCTATACCTCTATAAAAAATACCCTTTATTTCTTTGTTTTATTATGATGAAAACTTGTGTAACTGCGAGAAGGTCTCGCTGGATCTATTACAATATTTTTTACTTGAATACGTGTTTCTCAACATTTCGCTTAATATTTTACTTATTGAATAGTTTACCCTGTCGCAATGTACGCAACGTAGAGTGCCGTCAAAAATATTTACTCAAAACAGGTTTAAATAGCGTTTGAAAAAGTTGGCAAAATAAACAGAGCGTTACGTGAAAAAACCAATTGGAAATCTTGAATGGAAGCAATACTTTAAAATTCAACTTTATATCACTTTTATGATCAAATAAGTATGCGAATTGCTTATTTGATAATTATAAGACAAAAAGAATTTATTTCAACGCGATTGTGGGAAATATTATACAAAATGAAATGAAATATACAAATAAAATATTATACAAAATGAAAGTAAAAAATTACATATCATAGAGAGTAAATAGTGTACCCTAGATTATTAGAACAAAAGATGGCAGACTTAAACATTAATACCTTCACTAAAAGCTAGAAAAAAACTGTTACGTTCTATCAGTTTCGGACATCTTAAATGTTTGTTTTTGTTTTGTAGTTTTGTAAAAAAATAAGCCAGCACATCCTCAGTTCAGTTATAGTGCAATATTAAGTACTTTTTCGTGCGGTCTGGATGAATGTTTCAATTTTCAGTACAAAGTAAGCCACCCCTGCTATATATGCAACCTTTAAATTGTGGTTTCAATGAGCCCTATTTTGAGCTGCACAATTTTGTCCAGAACTGCCATCGCATATCTCCAGACAGTGGTCGAAAAGTCTGGCGACTTAAGACCTAGTGTGACGACTTGAGCCATGCCTCTTCAATATTTCCTCCAGGTAGAGTTTGAGGCGTTTGCGTACAAAACATCACAGAGTTTGGGTCTGTCCGCCTTGGTCTCCATCAGATTCTTGTTCATTTTCTCCATTGTAGTAGGCTATATGTCACCTAACAGAGCTTCCTCTTCGCAAGTAGGTTGATTTATGACCAGTATCCTTCAACACCGAGGTACCATCTAGTGATCTAATGGCAGATATGGATTCAAACAGGTATATGAGGACCATTTCTTATTGACTAATAGCAGAAAATTCCATCATACTAGGTGAGATGATAAAGGGGATCAACGAAACACACTGCCGGAGAACCTTTTTCCATAGGTGGGAATAAATATAATCAGACTTATTCACTGTCCGAAGGCAACCGTTATAAGTCGTCTGAAAGCGATGTCATTCATCCAATGGTAACAGTACGGTTAACAACCTGGATTACGGAGGTTTATCGAACGTTCTCTTTAGATCTTATATGTTATGCTTGGCAGAGGTACTGCTATATTATCATTATCATCATTCTGACCAGGCACGTTTGCAGGACACTGCTACCAATGGGATCAATTGTGACCCTTCAGGTCTATAGTTTGTTTAGCAGACCTGCTGCTTTACTAATGAACACCAGCAAATCTGAAACCATAATAGATCTCCCAAAGAGACCCTATGCCTCCCTAAACATTTCCATATAAACCTATCAAGAACCCCACATTCAAACAATATACGTTTTGCTGTCTTTGATGCCTGTAAGCACAGTCTACAAATACTCACATACATATGTGACCGTAAAAAATTTCGTTAGGGGTTTCAAGTCCGGCCTGCCATAGCTGAGAATCTCAGAACGACACCCAAATTGCGTACTGTGCGAAGAAGTCTCCTTTGGACATTTCAGTGTTAGAAGCATCTGGTAATTTTCCAATTCGTGATCAGATTGAGGATGGTAGTAAGAGATGCTGCACAGTAAAACGACTATATTACGAATTACAGATCCTTGCGACACTCATCCTTGCCTCGAAAATTCTATGAAAGAGTGATAAAAACTTATACAAAACTGTCGAATCAAAATACAGAATAGGGCTGAGTGATATCAAATAAATCATGATGATTTGTATTAGTATACAAATTCTGATACAAATTTAAAGTTTTTTGCAAGTTCACTATAAAAATTTTTAATGCCTAATTCATCCATCAATAAATGGTCCGAATGCGATCCTTGGCTGAGTTTAATTGATTTATTTGTTATTATTGCGTTCACCCCTATTCTGCATTTCGATTGCAATTGGAGTTTTCTGCTTTCGTTCATTTGTATAGGGTGGGCAATTTAAAAGTTTGAGTTTCATACAGCGTTTATTTCGGATCTGGCAATATTGTACTGTCAGAAAATTTAGTATATTATCTTCATTGAACGGTTATTTCGAATCTGGCAATATTTATTTTATTATATTCTGTTACAAAATTCAGTATATTCAGTATATATCTTCACCGAACGGAATGACTCGATTTACACTTGAGCAACGTTGGTATTTATTGGAAATTTATCATCAGCTTAAATCAGTTTTTCGGATGAAGCTCATTTTCATCTTGGTGGGTACGTTAATAAGCCAAATTGACGTATTTGGGGCTCAGAAAACCCAAACGTGGTCTTACAGAAGCCAATGCACCCATTACGAGTGACTGTTTGCTGCAGCTTGTGGAGCGGAGGCATCATTGGCCCATATTTCTTTGAAAATGAGGACAGCGCAACAACTACATTCAATGGAGACACCTATCGCACCATAATAATTGGTTTTTTTGTACCTGGTCTTCATGATGTTGATGTAAACGATGTTTTGTTTCAACAGGATGGTGCAACTTGCCACAAATCATACGCCACAATTGCGTCAAACTTATGATGGCCGTTTAATTAGCCAAAATAGTGCTGTCAGTGGGCCGCCAAGAAGCTGCAATTTGACACCGTTGGATTACGTTCTGTAGAGTGCCGTTAAAGACAAGTATTATGCCTACAAAATAGAGACTATTGAGCATTTGAAGGCCAATATTAGTGATGCCATTGCCGAGATACGACCACATACACTCGAAAAAGTTATCAAAATTGGTACGATCGCATGAGGTATTGTGAGGCCAGACGCGGCAGCCATATGAATGAAATAATATTTCATTTCTAACCGGAACAATTGTACTTCACAAAAAAAAAATAAAATAAATAAATTTGACGAAATTCCAAACCGTTTTTGTTTTATTGCATTTACAAATTTAAACTTTTAATTTGGCTCCCCTATAATAGTCTGCATTATGGAGTTACTTTTCATTTTTTTCTTTTTTTTTTTTAACCAGCACCTGCTTGACAGATTTCTACAATTCGGCCACAAATAATGAAATATGACACAAAAACAACCTGAGAAGTGATACCATTTTTCTGAAAAACAAGATCTTGAGCTTGTTTCTTTTTCATATGCTCCATAGTGCAGGAATTAGCTCTGAAAACATTATTGTTTTCTTCCTTTACTTTCGAATCAGGTTTCTGTGGGCAAAAAATTTTTTTAATGTTGCGTAAGTGAATGCGCTAACGTAAGCGAAATGCACAATAGGGGTGATTATTTATATTGCAACTGTTTTTGTATCAAATATGTGTATTTGTGTTATTCAATAAATAATCCTTTTCAAGGAGAATAACCCTTCTGGCACTCAATTCTGTTGCGCAGTAAAATTATCAAGTATCTCAATTATCATTTCAATAAAGGCAGAGAGAGTGAGAGAGAGTTTTAATGCACCTGAGTTAAAGCAAAAAGCGAAACACTCAATTGTTAACAGGTAAACAGTCAGAACTCATGAATCATAACGTATGAAGGAGCATCAACAGTCTTAAGTGATGAGCAGAAAATGAGATACACTAACAGCCAACAACAATTATAGATCTCTCTAGTAGTGCGTAGACAATCTCATTAAAAATAACTCCCAATAAAAAAATTAAAAAATAAAAAATTACAAAACAATGCCAAAAAACCACAATTCAACTCAATAGCTGACTTTTTTTTACTCTTCTACGGACCGGTTTAAACGATTGTGAGTAGTTTTAGACGCATTAGTTGTTAAACCATCGTAACGCGGTCGAGTTGAGATTTACCACCTCAAACGGAACAGAAATATTTAAAACCTTGGTTTTGTTTTTTATTTTTTAACAAAAATAGTATAAAAAAATATTATGAAAAAGGGAGAGGGAGGAAAAGAATGCGGTTAACGTGTTATTAAAATAGGAAACAATTGAAAAGAGAAATTTTTTTTAAGCAAAAAGAAAAAATAAAAAAATAAATAAATTCAGAGAATAAAACAATAGTTTTAATAATAAGAAAAAAGAATTTTACGATCTTTTTTTTCTACAACAAAACCAGTTTATAGAGAGAGCTAAAGCCTCTTGAGAAAACCAGTTAAAATGCAGCAACACAGACAACAACGTTTACAGTAAGGCGCGTTAAGAAGTCTTGTCAATAGATTGTAAAAGCAACAAAAACAACATTTTCAACTCAAAATAAGAAGAGTTAAAACAACCATAAGACATACCAGTGGACAGACAAATATCGAAGTCGTGACTCATCGCCATCAGTTTTCAATGAAAACAACAGCCAAGAAAGTCACTTAAAAATTTTTTTTTAGTAAAACTCTAAAAAACAGTCACATTTAAAAAAATTTAAATATTAAACAAAAAAAAAATAAATAAATAAATAACAATAACAATAACAAAAAATAAACAACAATAATAATAGCAAAAAATAATTGTTTAATTAAATTGTATACCTACCAATCAAAACGTAACTCGATCACGTATTGTTGTACAAATAAAAAAGTTATAAAAAAGTATAAAAAACAACAACAACAACAACAACAACAACAACAACAACAACAACAACAACTACAAAATATATAAACAAATAAAATTATTTTCCATAATGTTATCAAAATTTTACAAACACGGTTCTACTACCTTACTTATGATACCCCACTTGGCAGGAGTGTTGAGTGCTGCTGGCAGTGATGATACTACACAATGTCACAGTGATACATGCCATCCCATCGATGAGTATTGTTCACAATTTGAGCAAATGTGTATGCCCTGTAGTCGGGCTTGTGATCCAAAAGATGTCAAACATGAACCCGATATTTGCAGTCAAAAGTGTAGTGGTAAGTTTGTTAACCGATAATAAGCTGGGATCACACTATTGCCGCAATGCAGCAATTATTGGACGGCAATTGTATAACCACCCAGTAAGTAATAATGCGGCAACAAAAATTTTAAATATGCGCCAATATTTATTGTGTTCTTGTGCGACAATCGAAGTTGACAATACGTACCAATATTTAAATTCTGAAATTTATTTTCGGAAATAAATTGGCATAATTTAGATATTTTACGACAATAAAGCACAATAGAAATTGTGTCATATTAGTACATTTGCCACAATCGTGTGATCCTAGCTATACATATGTCGTTTGGTAATGATTTTCTTCTTTTGAATTTCTCATTTTGACAAAAGCCACAAAATATTATTTACTGGGAATAATGACAAGCATAATACGGCAGGAAAAATACTGTAAAAGATATAATTTATGTTTTCTATTATTTTTTTCTCACGATGCATCAATTATTGGTACGGCAATCGTGTGACCGCCCAATAAATAATAATGCGGCAACAAAAATATCAAAAATGTGCCAATAACAATCGAAGTTGGCAATACGTACCAATATTTAAATTCTGAAATTTATTTTCGCAGAATAAATTGGGATAATATAGCTATTTTACGACAATAAAATACAATAGAAATTGTGTCATATTGGTACATTTGCCACAATCGTGTGATCCTAGCTATACATATGTCGTTTGGTAGTGATTTTCTTCTTTTGAATTTCACATTTTACAAAAGCCAAAAAATATTATTTACTGGGAATAATGACAAGCATAATAGGGCAAGGCAAATACGGTAAAAGAACATAATTAAGTTTTCTATTATTTCTAGCATGTTTTGTTTTTTCGTTTAATTTGTCATGTCTTATGCTGGAGTCACACAATTGTCGCAATGCATCAATTATTATACGCCAATCGTGTAACCGCCCAATAAGTAATAATGCGGCAACAAAAATTTTAAATATGCGCCAATATTTATTGTGTTCTTGTCCGACAATCGAAGTTGACAATACGTACCAATATTTAAATTCTGAAATTTATTTTCGCAAAATAAATTGGCATAATTTAGATATTTTACGACAATAAAGCACAATAGAAATTGTGTCATATTAGTACATTTGCCACAATCGTGTGATCCTAGCTGTACATATGTCGTTTGGTAATGATTTTCTTCTTTTGAATTTCCCATTTTGACAAAAGCCACAAAATATTATTTACTGGGAATAATGACAAGCATAATACGGCAAGACAAATACTGTAAAAGATATAATTTATGTTTTCTATTATTTTTTTCTCACGATGCATCAATTATTGGTACGGCAATCGTGTGACCGCCCAATAAATAATAATGCGGCAACAAAAATATCAAAAATGTGCCAATAACAATCGAAGTTGGCAATACGTACCAATATTTAAATTCTGAAATTTATTTTCGCAGAATAAATTGGGATAATATAGCTATTTTACGACAATAAAATACAATAGAAATTGTGTCATATTAGTACATTTGCCACAATCGTGTGATCCTAGCTATACATATGTCGTTTGGTAGTGATTTTCTTCTTTTGAATTTCCCATTTTGACAAAAGCCAAAAAATATTATTTACTGGGAATAATGACAAGCATAAAAGGGCAAGGCAAATACGGTAAAAGAACATAATTAAGTTTTCTATTATTTCTAGCATGTTTTGTTTTTTTGTTTAATTTGTCATGTCTTATGCTGGAGTCACACAATTGTCGCAATGCATCAATTATTATACGCCAATCGTGTAACCGCCCAATAAGTAATAATGCGGCAACAAAAATTTTAAATATGCGCCAATATTTATTGTGTTCTTGTCCGACAATCGAAGTTGACAATACGTACCAATATTTAAATTCTGAAATTTATTTTCACAGAATGAATTGGGATAATATAGCTATTTTACGGCAATAAAATACGATAGAAATTGTGTCATATTAGTACATTTGCCACAATCGTGTGATCCTAGCAATACATATGTCGTTCGGTAATGATTTTCTTCTTCTGAATTTCAAAATTTTATTTATTGGGAATAATGATAAGCATAATACGGCAAGGCAAATATGGTAGAAGAACAAAATTAAGTTTTCCATTATTTTTTTCCTCAAGATTTCTAGCGTGTTTTGTTTTTAGGTTTAATTTATCATGTCTTAGACAGTTTTTCTTGTATGCGGGACTTAAAGGTGGCAATTGCAGCTTATACCAATCATCTGCAACGTAGTCACGAGGTTTTGATGCCAATGGTCACGGAATATCTAACGGGCCTACTGCATTAATTTTTGTTTATCATAACTGTGTAGATTGTAAATTATTTCCATAATTTTTTCCGTCTTTCCAAACAATCAACATAACAATCTAGACTTTCAGTCGTTTGTGTAGGGTCACTACGCCATTCTCCGTCACCGCTCTAGGGAGCATAAGTAATGGCTTTCTACAAAGCATTCATATCATTGTTTCAGTTTCATTAATCAAGTTGATTTTTCAAGCTAAGTAGATGACTAATTCAATGTAGCTCTTCTCCACATGATTGTGTAGTGGTGAAGATCACTGCTAAGTGGTGGTAGTGTTTTTTACTTAGCATTGTAATTTTTTCATCATCGCCAATAAGCTGGAAGGTCAGGGGGCTTTTTCTTTATTTTCTTAGATGGAGTTGTCTGGGAGAAAAGTGGAAGTCTCTTTATTAAACACTCTAAAACACAATTCGATTTTTTTTTCATATCCTCTGCTGGGGACTCGAACCTGGGCCGCTTGTGTTGTTATGTGGCTCTCTAAGCTCCACACTACGCCACCACCATAACGGATACAATGTCTCCAACTACACCTTTGTAATTGAAGGCAATGTTGCCGCAAGGTGCCCTTGATTTAAAACTTATACGTATTCGTATAAGATTTCTGAATACTCTGCGGTCAATTAAAAGTTCATATAAATTTTATAAAATAGAATACATATATACGCGCACTAGAGGTTTGTTTGAAAAATAAGGTGACTTTTTTGATTTCACAGAATAACCACAGTACTCGTTTACATATATTATAAATTACGAATATAGTACGAGGGGGAGTTTGAGAATTTTCAATATAATCTCCCAATACCTCAAATCACTTGTTCCAACGTGCTTACAATACCTCCATTCCTTCAATAAATAACGATTCCGAAAAGTCTTAAAAAAGCTGATACCTGACTACAATCCATATACGCCTCTTAATAGATTCATGGTATCGCTTTCCTTGCAGCATGTGGCACAGCCTTGTCAAAAACCACAACCCTAAAAAATCGGTACCCTTTTGACTGTAACATTGCGGTTTTCATCGTTCTTAAAGAAGTACGGCTCAACGATGCCGCCGGTTCACAAATCACACCAAACAGTTTATCCTTTAAGGAACTGGCAGGCCTTCACATCAAATTTAAAAATGAGCTTCGTCACTGAACGCAATTTTTCGATAGAAAAATGGATCTTCATCCAACTTTTCAAAGCCTCATTCGACAAACAAATGACGTTATGGTATGCCATCTCTCTTCAGATCTTGCAGTAAAATCTTTCAGGTGGTGGAATAATACAAAGATTTCCAGCACATATTGAAAATCCTATTATTGGAAAAATTAAAGTTCTATCCTTTATTTTCAAGGTAATTATCTTTGTTGGTTTGATAACATATTCTCTCTTTGCCCCAGCATTAGTGTCGAATAGCTGAATAACATCTGTTAAATTAGAAAAATAATCGCTGTTTCTATTATTCGTTCAATTATTTCCTTCATAAACAAAGGGTAAATATTTAGTGATATATGATGCTGCTTGGGCCACCATCCAGCTGTTGACAACGGCGACGAGTTTATATATGTATCGCTATCTATATTGACACTGGCCGATTCAGTAGCAATATTCTCTTTGGACTTCTACCCACTTTTAGCATACGGGTTGGTGGATTAATGTTCAATAGCGGGAAACTTGTACGCAATTTGATCACAAGAATTTTAATAGCCTGCTCGTTGGTCCGATTATGACGACCACAACACATTTCTCACACAGCACAAGTTTTGATAATAACATTAAAGGTTGAAGTACATAACTCGCGTTATGAATGCTGTGCGTTGTAGGCTTCTATCCAAAAAAGTTTAAATTGTGGATTTTCATAAAGCAAGTTACAAGTAGGGAGATCGAACGGTTATTATTCGACCAGTTTTAATAGGTTTTTTTGGTTTTGTCGAATACGGTTTTTTAAAATGTTAATTTTTCGAATACCTAATAAGCCGGTTATTTTAACACGAATAACCGGTTAATTCAAATATGTATAATTTTTATATGTTTTTGTATATTTTAGTTCAAATATACTCTTCGTTTAAGTATTTTTCCAAATTTAACACTATATAACGTCTTATTTTTATACTGTGTGTGATAGCTTTGAACGTCGCACAAATAACGTGAAAACCATGGTAGATCAAAAAATATATGCACGCTTGAGCAACAATAACTTTTTCTCATTTTCTGAAAATAAATATTAATTTTTTATATATGGACAATGATGATCAACTAGACTCATGTAAAAGGAGCTACAAACGTTAGCTACGAACGCAGATGTTATAGTTAGTAAAGTTTTTCAAACGTCAAAACCAGACGCTAGCAATATTGTGAGGTGATACCGCTGTTGACAATTGTCAGATGGTGTGGCCTGTAATTTAAGTAAAAACTTCCTAGTTAGTAGGCGGGTATCTCACACTATTAAATATCTAATACATGTATTTATGTTTCTACACATGTCCTCTAAAGTGTGATACTTTGATTGTCCTTAAAAACTAAGCTCATAAATATATTTATTAGTTTGACATTACTGTGCAGCAAGGAAAAATTAGTTCTATACTAAGTAGTCTGAAGGCGCTGGCAAGTAGAACTCGTACAAAACACGCTGTAAGAAATGTATCACTGGATGAAATATTAGGACGTTGCGGCGTCGACGAAGTAATGTCCGTTAAGGCCTTAAAGAAGCCAAACGTTGTTCTAGCACTCTTACTTGCTAAAAACTACGACATGGAACAAAAATTTATCAATTTTATTTGCTAATGCCGCTGGTGCCGCTGTGGTATGGTAGGTAAGACACCCGCCTACCAACCAGAAGGTCGTCAGTTCAATACCAGGCCAGACCATCTTAAAAAAAGAAAAAAAGTATCACCTCATAACATTAATTAGTGACTGGTTATGAGTATCACTACTATTGAAAACTTCCCTAAATGCATTTGCCGTTCGGAGCAATCGTTAAACTGTAGGTCCCTTTCAATGAGCTTACAAATAGAATTGGGTGCAGTTCATTGACTGAGTGAGTAGTCCCCATGTTCCTTCATGGAGTGTTATGGGAATTAATAATATTTGCTAATGCGACTTGAATTGAGAAGAATTTTATTTTAATAACAGAACCGGTTATTTGATAATATTATAACCGAAAACCGATTTTTTTAATTGAAATTTTTCGAGTTATTCGACAACCGGTTTTTGAAAAAGTCCAACAAACGATCTCCCTAGTCACAAGCAAAGTGTGCAACGCGTCTAACGCGGAAAAGTTGGGCAACTTTCAACTTTTGCGTTGACAGCTGAGCTGAAAAAGTTTGCATTCAATAACCAAATAAAATAAAAATAAAAAATTACGCGTTATTATATCAGAAATCAAATCGTAATTGACCCTTTATATCGTATAAGTGTATTTATAAGATTTTATACTTTGGTTTTGCAAATTTTACCAAATGTATGACTTGATGTATGTATTGACTTCATATTAAGCCAACAACTCAATTGTATTTTTGTAAGCTTTACTGAATTAAATTAACATATTTGTCAAGTTAGATCACCTGTATTGTTTAATAATTGCAATAACGTTATTTAAGCAGAGTCACAATTACATGAAAAATAACACTGGTCTACAGCAAAAAAAGCCTTTAAATAAAACCATATGGAATATAGTGATTTTGATGCGCTGAATTCAAATCAGTTTTCGGTTTCTTTCCATCGGACTCAAATCTTTTTTATGCGCGTGGCAAATTTTTCACCCAAAATATGGTAGTTATGTCGATATATTTCATCATAACCTGAAAACGATTTGACCGATATTAATGCAATTACTACCAAATGTTTAGGAACAAAATTCAACTGAATAACATTTTTTTGTATTTTCAACAGTTTCGGAGTTATTCAAAACTTAGTTGCGAAAAAAAATTTCGCGCAAAATTACAACATTTTTTTTAAAAGTAATAAAAAATATTTCAGAATGAAAATAAAAAATGTTTCAGAATGAAAATTTTTTATGTTAAGCACTTAAATCGAAGCTTAAAATGTTGAGAATAAAATAAGCTATAAATCAAGAAGATCAATTGACTATTGCTGATTTTATTCAAAATTAAATGCAGGTACCTAACTTGAGCCCGATGGAAAACAACTGAAAACGGATTTGAATTCAGCGCTTCAAAATTATTATATTCCATATAGTATCGTGCCGGTAGGTAAGACATCCGCCTACCAACCAGAAGGTCGTCGGTTCAATACCAGGCCAGACCATCTCAAAAAAAAAAGTTTTTCGACAGCGGTATCACCTCATAACATTAGCTAGTAACTGGTTATGAGTATTACTACTATTGAAAACTTCTCTAAATGCATTTGCCCTTCGGAGCCGGCGTTAAACTTGTAGGTCCCTTTCAATGAGCTTACAAATAGAATTGGCAATGGAATTGGCATTGACTGAGAAAAGTCCCTATGTTCCTTCATGAAATGTGATAGGAATTAATAAGGTTTACTTAAAGGAAAGAAATTTTTTTGTTTTTTGTTGACCAGTGTAACTAGTAAAATTATATAAGATGTTTAATTGGTTTTTAGTCATGTGAAATAGTTTTCTTAATACATACGTACATTTATCATGAAAGGAAAAAAATATTTTGATTTAAAAATATATATAATTTTTCTCTTTAAACTTCGCTTACAGTCTACGGCCATATGCAAAAAAAATTTAAAAAGGCTTGTATTCAAAAACGATTATTATCTTAAACTCCATTTGGTAAACCTACGTTAACTTTCAAAATTTTAAAGTAGGAAGCTACCTACTTTAAAGTGATATTTATGTTATGAATATTTAATATCAAAATAAAAATAGCATTCTTTAGCGTCAAGAAAAAATTTTTGGAGGCATATTTTTACACATTTTCAAGTTTAGATGCGATTCTGCGCACTTATTTATATAGGAACAATACTTTTTATGAATTCGTTAGCAAACTATGTTTAGCTATGAATAAAATATGTCTTACGTTTTAGACATCGCTTGAAAATTAACGGAGCTATTAAGCTTTATAGTACAGAAACTTGTAAAAAAATCAGTTGCTAGCAAACTATCATTTTTTTAACACTTTGAAACAGTATTTTTTAGTGAAAGTTTACAATTTGGCAAAAAACGAATGATTTCTTCATGAGTTGCATTAATAAAATGTTGAATAACTTTAGCAAATAACAAGTGATACTTCATTCTTTTTTTGCATATAAAATTGTCTCAAAAAAATAGGTTTTCATAGAAACGCTTTAAAACTATAACTATTGTTGGCATTGAAAATTACTAAAAAAAAAATTAGTAACTTTTGATAAAAACTTATCAAATTCCTGTCTCTACACACGTCCTCTGAAATGTGAAAATATTTGGAAACTGATCGAAAGGATAAGTCTCGATACATTGAGTGTCCTTAAATACTTAGCTGAAAAAGCTCTTCGACACCAGGAATTATTAACCACCTTAAATATGTTTATGAGATTGACGTTATTGTGCAGCGAGGAAAACTTGATTCTATACCAAGTAGTCTCTAGGCGCTGGCAAATAGAACTGTTACAAAATACGCTGTAAAAATGAATCACTGGATGTCATATTAGGACGTTGCGGTGTCGAGGTAGAAATGTCCGTTAAGGCCCTAAAAAAGCCGAACTTTGTTGTAGAATTCTTACCTGCTACTACTACAGCAGGGAACAAAAGTTTATCAATTTTATTTACTAATGCGACTAGAATTGAGAAGAATCTTATTTTAATAACAGAACCAGTTAACCGGTTAATTGATAAATCTATAACCGAAAACCAGTTTTTAAAAAATAGCTATTTTTCGCATTATTCGGAAACCGGTTTTTGAAGAAGTCGAATAATCGATCTCCCTAATATATATGAATATGAAAGCCCAAAACTGTTTAACATTTTTAAATCGGTCTAAGAATGTGTGAGTTAGAGGTTATAAAGTACTATGACCTATTTTTTTTTAAATGTCTCAAAATTTTGACTACGTTTCAGAATCTTTGAAAATGTTTTTTGTATATGCATAACGAGGTCTACAACTCCTAGTAGATCACTTTTTAAGTTCTGATAAAAAGTGTTATTTTTAGCAGAGAATTATTTGCATTATTTGTCATCTATTTGTTATTTTCTTGATACAGTTGATGGTAAATAATGATTTTTAAGACATTGTTTTTCTTAATGATTCATATTTGAAATATCAAATACAAGAGATTGACGTGACACCATAGTATTGCGTGGAAATACAAACTTATAGAATTAATTTTTTAAAGACATTTAAATATTTTATTTAACAGTTTTTATTATTATTTACTATTTTCTATTAATAATAATTTTGTTTTATATGAAATACCAAGATTTAAATATTCATGTTTAAGAGCACATAGTTAACCACACACTTTAAGCTTAATAAACACTTGTTAAGAAAACGTATGCAAAAATCTACATTAAAAGGGGGTTTACATGATAATACAAGTAATACGACATGTCAAGTTTTTGTATAGAAGAAAGCGGATAGTATCGTGTAAACCCAATATCTAATGAGAGCTTACAACCTTGAGAGATAATACGGATGAAAATTTCGCAGTCGTACGGCAATTTGTTTTTTCAAAATTTTTAAAAACCATTGCACTACATTAGATCAGGGGTGTATTTTAATGTAAACAAATACAATAAACAAAGAAGCAAGCACATTTTTCGCTTGCACCATTGGTCTCTTTTAAAACAGCTGCTTTCAATTTTCTTTGTTTTGGTTTTTTACGTATCGTGTAAACGTAAAAAAATCTGTCGTATGATTTATACATTCATTTTTAAAATACGCGTGGATATTTATAATATTTGCTTCTTGATTTTACGTACGTAAAGTATTATTATCTAAACTGGCCTTAACTAATGATTGTTAAACTAAAAATTTAGTTTTCATGCTGGCAATACCATGATTTTTTCTGTCATTTTCATATCAGCGATACAAAAAACGAATATTGCAAATATGAGTAGTCGAACCAAATATTACTTCTTTAATATAAAATTATAATTTTTTTAAAATCTATTTCATATTTTATTACCTTTATTATTTTATTTACATATTTATTGCAAAAATTATTTAAATCTTAAAAAAATTAGACAATTTTATTAGAGAAATAATAAATACTCGAATAACGATTTTATGATGAGTTTATGTACATCACTAGAGGAAAAATATTATTATTGTGCTTAATGAGAAAATTTTTACAAAAAAAAAAAAAAAAAAAAAAAATTAGTATTAAAAAGAGATTCTAAAATTGGGCCGAGGGTTATAAAGTGGGTATATAAGCTTATATATATATATACACAATATATAAATTTTTCCTTTTATATCTCTTTTCCCTTTGTGATCGAGTTAAATTTTACATGGGTGTCATGGTTATTGTAATGTTGAACGATGAGTACTACATAGTTTGCAAGGTTATGCAATGAACATTATATATTAGGTCTACAAAATTTCAAACTCTATCAAAAAATTACTTGTTAATTGTTTGCTGTGGTGCCTGATGGCATACTAACGGCAGGCACATGACCGCAAGCGGCAGACCTCGGGTTTTCTGAAATTTTATACATATGAGTGCAGTCAATAGTACAAATAATCCCCGGGAAGATTATAATTTCTTTAAAATTTCTTGCCAACTTCTTTTCCTCTTCAGCTGATTATGACACTTTTATTTTAGGCTCGTGCAACTTTGGTACAAGTTTATCTAACAACAGATGGTGATAAACCATGCAGGTCTCCAGCATCGTCATGAAACTAAATATACGTCCATATGTCTTTTAAGTGTATACTGTTCGTCGCCAACAAGGTAAAGCCAGTATAATCTGAGTTTCGGTGAGGGTTCCACATCCTTGTCTTGTAAACTTTGTTTATTTTGATATTCCTCGGCTGGAATGGCGAAACCATCAATTCTTGTTTTATAAATTCTAATTTACGTTAAGTGTATCTCCATTGATGTACCAACATAAAGGCTTGAAGAGACAATTTTTTTAAAACAAATTTCTTTATTTTTGTTTATATTATTCTTTTAATTATTTACCATATACACTCATGTCGCATTTCGCTATAACGGCCTGCTTGAATTATGGTACACATTCGCTTAATGGCGCAAATTACCTCGTTATAGACAAAAAATATAAGGCAAACAAAATCAACACGTATCCCTTCCGTTTTACGGCATTTTGATTTACTTCCTACCTTAATAGAACCTATCTAGGTCATATAAAGAGGTATGAGTGTATTCTCAACAGAAATGTCAGAAAGTTAACGTAGGCTTAACAAAGTATTTTAAGCTATAAATCGTATTTGCGTTCAACATTAAGTTATTTTGCTTAACAAAGGCTTAAGAAGTTTAGTTAATTTTTTTTGCATATGACCGTTATAGACTTAGTGGAAGTAAAATTTTTACTTTTTTATGTCAAAAAGTAAAATATGATATTGAGGGCAAAGTTGTTGTTAAAGCAGATTTGGAAAAAAATGCAGTTGAAATTATTGAGGCAGCTAATTTGGATAATTTTTAAAGACATAAGGAAGTGTAAATGGATACTAAGGGCATCCACAAAGTACTTATAATAAAATTATGAATTTAATGTGAAAAAAATAAGCGATTTTAATATCTTTTTTTTCAGTCGTTTTCTTTTTTTAGTTTGAAATATAAGTAAGTCTTATATATATAACATTCAATGAAGGAACACGGAGACTTCTCTCTGTCAATGAGCTACACCCGATTCTATTTTAAGATTCATTGAAGGGGACCTACAGTTTAACGCCGGCTCCGGCAAATGCCCCCTGACCTTCCCGCATACCTCTGGCAAACATCAGACGAATGATCAGGTAAACACGCCATCTACTGGGAAAAAATTACAATGCTAAAGTAAAGATAACCCCCAATTA
Organism: Wohlfahrtia magnifica; assembly: GCA_023159175.1. NCBI lineage: Eukaryota > Metazoa > Arthropoda > Insecta > Diptera > Sarcophagidae > Wohlfahrtia > Wohlfahrtia magnifica. Next base: position 661,386 of record JAKWBJ010000052.1, on the reverse strand, counting down.
GCAAGAATCTTCACCACTACACACACAAAAATCATATGGAAGAAGCTACAGCGGATTAATCATCTACTTAGCTTAAAAATATCAAATTGATTAAAGAAACTGAAACAAAGAAATATATAAGTGGTCCGCCAAATTATTATTTTTTTTTTTTGAAAATGCTAAAAAAAAACTACTGAATATTTTCTCAAATTTATTTTTTTTATTTGAAAGTACAATACTTCCGGTTAATAATGGAAAATAATTTCATTCAAATGGCTGCCTCGGCTGGCCATGCAGTAGCCTACACGATCGGTCCAATTTTTAAGCACATTATCGATTGTGTGCAGCTGTATTTCACCAATGGCTTCACGAATATTGTCCTTTAAAGCGTCAATTGTCTCTGGCTTGTTGGCGTAACACTTATCTTTGACGGCTCCCTACAAATAATAGTCCAACGGTGTCAAATCGCAGCTCCGTGGTGGCCAAACGACATCGGCTCTGCGGCTGATAATGAGATCTTCAAAAACAGGGCGCAAAACATTGAGTGTAGCTTCGGCTGTGTGATACGTAGCGCCGTCCTGTTGAAACCAAATGTTGTTAAAATCCTCCTCTTCAATTTTTATGAACAAAAATTTGTTCAACATGGCCCGATAACGATCGCCATTGATTGTAACGACCACTCCTTGCTCATTTTCGAAGAAAAATGGTCCAATTATGCTTCTGGCCCAGTGACTCGTCTTGGGTGTATCGGCATTTCAATGTATGCGTGCGGGTTTTTTATGCCCCAAATGCGACAATTTTGCTTGTTTACATACCCGTCCAGATCAAAATGGGCTTGATCTGAACACATCGCACACATTCTGCAACATTACCATGATTTTCAAAGTAATGTCGCTATATTTCCCAGCGTTGTTCAGCGGAAGGATAAAACTAATTATCTGTCAAATCAGACATGAGCTAAGTGTTACCATTCACGAAATAAGTACTATTTGAAAAAAATAACGTTAGATGGCGGACCCGATACTTTGTAAAAACCCAATAATTATTTTACATATTCTTATTGTCGCGCTTAACTTGAAATTAAATTTATATTTATATACATACTTATATAAAATTTTAAAAAATTAAAGTAAAAATAACGTGAAAAGTACCGAGTATAGTACAGAGTACCCCATTGAAAAGTATTCAATACTAGCAAGTATTGAAATGTAGTAAAATTTGCCAGCGCTGGTAAGTCTAAAACGTAGTCTGGAGAGGGTAGTAGTTTTACCAATGTTATGTTATGCAGGCTGTGTGTGCCAATAAGACGTATTATTTTCAATAGCCAGCCCATCATTTTAATAATTGTCATGAGTCAATCTACAAGTATTTGACAGATGACATATAAAAAGAAAGCTATGAAAAAAATTATAATGAAAATGGAAAATTGAATGGAATTCAGCGTTGAATGGTGGCTCAATGTTATACAGAAGTAACGATACCATAGCTATTTAGGTTGCAAAGTTTCCTAAATATGATTTCTCAAAGAGGTGACATTTTAATGATAAAAAAATAAAAAAAATCGATCAACTTAATAGAATAAAAGGTTTTATTACGCTCCCATATTCAATTCATACCTTATGAAATTTTAGTTTTAGATTCTTATGCTCTATTTTTTTTAATTATTTGTATTTAAAATATGTACTGTCGGTGAGATTTTTTGAAACAATTGCGGTAGACCATATTCTTGATTTTTATTTATTTTTTTTAATAATTTCTTAAGTCAGTTCATTCCATCAGCATTGTCCATGAGCTATAAAACCAGAGAATAAATTTATTTTAATTTTTGCTTTAGGTTTTTACTCGATGCTAAATTTATATTGTGGTATTCTTTTTAAACAGAAAGTTTTAAAATTTTTATAATATTTTATGTCATGTCATAAGAGAAATGAAAAAATTAGAATTGAATGAGTATTTGAAACAGTAATTTCAGTTGCAAATGTAACGCTGGTAGGAAATGAAATGCAGGGTATGGAAGTCTTTATCAGGTTTAACTAAGAAACTAGTGAATCACTTGAAAAAATTTTCGGAAAAAATAATAAAAATTAATAATTAATAATGATGATGATGACACCTGTTAGTATGTGACTTATTAATCATATTATTATTGTTGGTTTGTTTGTTTGTTTGTTTATTTATAGACTTTATCAAATTTCAACCACTTAAGAATGAAATACATCAGATACAAATGCAACAGAATGTTATACTTATTTTACTTATATTATTATTGGCTTTTACGGCAGCACATTTTACCTGGAAACTATTAAAGTGGCTGAAACATAAACACTGCTTTACTCAACTAATAAAGAAACTGCAAAGGAAAAAAGATGCTTCGAGCCTACCAAACGCATACAGCAACGGCAAAGATTTGGGTGGTACGACAATACCCAATTTGAATGCGATCAATGACATTGAACGGATAGAATCCCAAATGCACAGCTCAACAGGTAACAAATTAAGTATGTAAAGAAGACAAAGAAAAAGCAGGAGAGAGATAGAGAGAAAAAGCCAGAAAGCTGTTTCATTAATTTCTTTGTTTTCAAAAATTTTATAAAATTTATGAGTTTTTCCTTTTAAAACGATTTAAAAAATTAATCTTAACCTTTTCGTTTTATTTATTTATTTTTGTTAAAGCTGTTGATGGTTCTGAAACAACCGTAACAACATCTATAGGTACACGCCATCCGGCTGAAAATACAACACCATCACCACAACCCAATGAATATTCATACGATAATAAGGGTCTAGTTGTGACGCCAGTTTATGAGAAGCCCAGTGGGGGAGCAATGTTTCCCTAAAAAAGGAAATTTTAACATTCAGACTTTCTTCCATCCAGCCAATCAAAATACTTCACGCTTATTTTGTAATTTAGTTTTATTTTCTAATTTATTTTGATTTTTTTTTTTTTTTTTGTTTTAACAAATATTTCTAAAATGATTTTATGTCTCAATGGCCTATGTAAGTACTTAGAAGAACGTTTGAGTAACGCTTGTAATTTGTCTTACAAGCATTTTAGTTTTTAAGGTTAATAAACAATCCGTTCCCTATATGTATGTCTTCCCTTTTCTATGAAAAAAACCTACACTTAAAGAAAAGATTGTATTCTTTTAAAAAAAGTAAATATTTCATCACATTTTGATTGTAACACTAGTGATAGTCCTTAAACAATTTTTTATTTTAGGACTTTATTTTAATAGATTGTATATAATCATGAAAAAAGAATTGTATTGATATTATTAAACTTATGCAAAGAAAGATAATGATATTCTCCAAAAATATATTTAAAAATATTTTTTAGGTCACAAAATATTATTTAAAAAATAAATTTAAATTTAAAATTTATTTCTCTATATTGAAGACTTTTGTCAATAAGAGTTGAAACAGAATTGGGGCTTGACGATTGTTCCATAGACAGAATAATCTGGCAGTATTGGCGCGAAAGCAGTGCTCTAACACTTTTCATACTGTTCTAATAATTTCTTGCTGATAATCACAGTTTGCGTGACGTAGAAAGAGATATTTGAGATTCGTTTTCAAAGCAAAAGCGATAATCACACACTAATATCAGGTTTAATGGTTTCAAAGCCATCGGCTTGGCAAGGCTGTCAGTTGTCATCTGAAGTGTCACATATTTAGTGAATGCCTTGGCGTTTACGAATATGTATCGTTTAACAACCGGAGAACGCGTTGGATAGGATAGGAGGGAGTGGCATCCTTGCTAAATAAGGAACTGTTGAGCACGCATAGCAGCTCGTTGTGATAGTACATAGCCCTGGTAATCAAACAGAGGCACTCAAGATTAGATTGCAAGCCAGCCCGACAGTCTAATTAACTTGGCTATTGACCTGATGTTAAGCGATATCGAGAAAGGCAGAGCCCAGTGTGAAAACTCTCCGCCGTGTTAGAACCGGACACTGGAACATAAAGTGGACCACGGTCTTCTCCATCTCAGCTAATATACTGCCACGACTAAAGCCATTTGCAGGTAAGCGCAGCCTTTATGCTTGCCCACAATACAATAGAGGAAATGATCGGACCGTCCAGTTTGAACAGCTGATTGGCACGCTTCATATCCAATCTAGGCCAGGTGAGTCTGGCGATGGAGTAAGAGTCATCTTCTGTCCAGGCTTTCGCAGCGTCCAACATAAACTTTCGCTTGATCGTCAGTTTAAAGGAGGTAAGAGCCACACCCACCCTCACGCGATGATGCATTTCCGGAAAGAGTGTGCCCGCTCTAGCGAGCTCATCAGCAGTACATTTACCCGCGATATCCATGCGACCAGGAACTTAGATGAGATGTCGTGATAATGCCACAAGGGAATCACAGCAGTCCCTGACCAGCTTAGGTCACACCCGAAAGAGATCTGATCGCCGCCTAGCTATCAGAACAGATATATATATATCGTCGATAAGAATGCCATTACCACAGCTCCACTCTGCAGCATGAAATATGGCCATTACTTCGGCCTCAAACTCCCTGCAGTAGCCCGGAAGGCGAAGAAATGTGCAAAGGTTGAGCCCCTCCGAAAAATTTCCACTGCTCACCCTGTTTTCCAGTCTGGAACCGTCCGTATAGACATCCACTGATGGGGATATAGAGCCAAAGGGCCTAATCCTCACTATTAGGAATCATGTCACGGAATCACCTATACAGTTCAGGGGAATCCACTATACTATTAAGCGTTCCTCAGATAAAATAGAGGAGTGTTTCTAGAAGAGAATGTGCCAGCCTGATAGGGCGTTCCTTCTCACCGCTGCAAGTTTGGCCCATGCCCTACAAAGGAGCCGGAAAGGAGCCATCCAAGCCTCACAAAAAGAGCCCTTATAGGAATAGAACCCTTAAATATAGAAAGAGCGCACAGGCACATTTTATGCAATTGCATCGATTTCACTAGGACTAAATTGTACGTTTTTAGCCGAAGTTAATTGGATCCAGAGGAGATTAGATCTGTTCCTTTCAGGGATTTATTCAAGTACATTCGAAGGGCGGAAAAGTTGGACGATTACGGTTAACTGGACTTCATCTATGGGCGGGGTCGCATATTGGTCATCTTTCTAGATATAGTGCGGCACAAAAGGCCTTTTAGGTTGGGGTGCCTGACGTTTGGGTAACCTACCAGGATTTATGTATACAAATATCTCTCTTTGAGACGTTGACCTTTTCAATAATCATCAAAATAGCTCTTATGACCAATAATTTTGCCTGGAAGCCGCTACAGTAGTCTATTTGTCTTAATGAATGAGCTTTAATTGCCGACTCCGAATATATACCTCCACCCGCAGCTACATTTAGTTTTGGGCCATCCGTAAATATGTGCTTAGAGTCGTTAACGATGCGCACTATACCACCTATCCATTCTTTCCTATCCGAAATCGTTATCTTATTCTTGATATCTTCGTTAACCACACCGTTCGACGACATTATGCTTTCTAGTTAACTGAATCTGCGCAAATACTTCGCTTTGATAATCGTCGATTATCAGATATATTCTAAAAAGGACACGTTTTTATACTCCACTAATTTTCGCTCGCTAAGCAAGTGGGTCAAGTTCAAGGTTCTCTACCGCCGATAAATAAAGCCAGTCGATTTACGTGAGTATCTGCCGTAGGACTTTACCTCACGATGCCAAAGAACGAGTGAATACAACGCCTTTACCAACGCCCCCACATATGATTAAAATCACCAGTGAGTACCAATTTGAAGACATGTTATTTGGACACGACCTCCAAGACGAAGACTATCTAATCACCTACCGATCTAAGGGTCACGGCACCCGGTTAAGAATGTAACACCACACTGAGCCAACATAGCTCTCCCCGCGACAAATTTCACGTTGCTCCCACAACGGGATCTCACCGTAGTCGGACAGGGCTCAAGATCCCTGGGACTCCCGACAAAATGCTACTACCAGTGTAAGTCACAAACGACTCCGGACTGCTGACTAGTGATGATGAATAAACGGACCCATCTTTACTGGAGAACTCTAAGTGACATTGTGCGTCACGGACGCAACACACAAGCACAACACAGAGACAAAAGCATCTGAGACATGGATCTCTAATAAACCATTTACCTCATGTTAACGATCAGTAACTGTAAAAGAAGCTGAACCCACATCAGGACCACTATGCTGGAATGAAATACGCCGATTAGCTATATCTTCCTGGGTAAAACTGTCTACACAATGGCCAAACTTATAAAAAGCATCATTACTACAGGATATGTCTATATAATGGATATCCGAAGCATTAGTATTGACATCACTATCCGAATAGAGTAGAACCTAGGTATTTAAAGTAAATCAAAGTGTGGTAAGGGAACATTGTCATTGTTCAGTTTTATTCTGACCTCTATGATGGAAAAAATTGTAAATCCGTTTCATTACTTGATAGAATTAATAAATCAAAATGTTCTTCTCTGGACTGTAATACATATCATTGATCTAACTAAGTTGGTGGTGCGGGTTCAACCTCCGGTAATAGTGCTGTTCTTCTACACCTAAATACTGCCAGGGCAAAAGCGCCCAATCCCACAAACGTACCCACCGATAGTATGATAATAGTACATCTGTTTGGAGTTGTAGTATTTGTTTAAATCGCAAACATGTTACAAATGGCGATCGTTCTTTAGCCCCGCTGCTCGTTTGAGGGTTAATGTCTGTTTAGATACAAAATATAATGCATTTAAATTAAATATTCATAAACACTACTCCCTCTTTCATTCTTACCATCACAATGCACTGTCTTAGATGGGATCACTCTAAAGTGCTAGGCTGCATAAACAAATGCTTAAGAAAAATTGTTTATTTTTTTTAATAATTTAATTTAAAATTATTGTCATTTATTTAAAGAAAAATGAATGCAATTTAAAAAATACGTATGTATGTATGTACGTATAAATATATATCATTTATAGTGAAATATATATTTAAAAATTATCACTTAATTTAAACTTAACATAGGCACGATATGTTGGCTTTTACAATCAGTGGACAAAAATTCGTATTTTTTTTTAATATTTTATGGCGACTTACTGCATATTTCAATTTATACTTTTTTTTAATTTCTTATTCACAAATTTAATATGTTATGGCGTCTTGATAAAAAATATTGCTGAAGATTTAACTATGAAAATGCATTTTTAAATTATTAACTTACATTCTAATTGATTTTTACAAAATGAAAAAACTCCTTAAAACTCCTACAAACAAGTTTATAAATATGCTTAGCAGAGCTACACTAAAAAAAAAAAAAACAAAATAAAATTTGGCTTAAACATTATTGAAGAACGCCTTTTAAGTGTTAAAGCAAGTTCTCAAATTATTTTTAAATTAATAATAAAATAAAATAAAATAAAATAAATAAAATTAAGTCATGTTTGCATAATTGGTTTACGCCTAAGGCACTTTTAAAGCACCGCCACTTATTCTACGCAAATATTAAACAAAATGTTACAAATCATAAGACCCTCAGACCCAATACTGGTTACGTCTTAGTAAAGGATTACTAGGCGGCGCTGAGGGCGGTGTAGCCGAAGCGGCTTGTGCTGTACTTTGCGGTACACTAGAGTAACCGCCGAAATCATTGGCCATGTCACATGATGAACTCCAGGTATCATTTTCCAATTGATAGGGATTATAGCGTTGTGGCAACATCATTTGTTGGGCATCACAGGTATCATCCGTTTCATCTTCATCCGGATCATAGTCTGGATAGTCATGTTTATAGGACTCTACCGGTATAATCTTACAGTGGGGTATATTGCTAAAGCCCGGCAGCGGTGTAGAATTGCCCGTCACTGGCACTGAATCAGCTTCTGAGCTGGCATAGTGAAGCGGATGTTGATGCAAATGATGTTGGGGACTTACCGATGTTAGATCGGGTGGACACGGCAATGAGGGAGGCTGATCTTTAGAGATATTTGCCTTGTGTCGTTTCAAATAACGGAATTTCAATATAAGCATTATGATTAAAATGCACATGAGCAGTATGATGAGAGCACATATAATGGCCACATAGTTCAGTGTAAACCCAGAGCTGGCTGTAGTAACTGGGCCATTATTTTCCGTAAACTGGCGATAGATAATTTTTACTATGGCCTGGGCCGGTTGTACCGTCTTGATATGTAATTGATAATCAAAACTATCCAAATCTTCTAAAGTGGCCTCCACAGTTTCGTGTGGTATAAAATATACCACACCACTTCTGAGCTCCTTGTAGGAGAAGGTATTGATGGCCCGTTCCTGTTGATTGTCGACTGATAAGCCAGAACTGCGCATAATTTTACGTATTTGTCCTGTCTTTGGCAATTTGGTTATAAGAAATTTCGGATTGAATTTATTCAACTTCAGGGAGAGAGGATTATCGGCTACTAAGAGTGACATTAAACGGATTTTTTCACCCTCTTTAACACCCTGCATGGATATGTCCATTATCTTAATTACCGGTTCGACTTGCACCAGAACATCTATGGTGGCTGCATAATTGGTAGACGGCACAAAGGCACTCACTTGGAACGTATCATTCGATCTATTCAAATCGGTTTGCATGTAATTTATCTGACCAGTCTCTAGCAAATGCTGATTAAAACGCAGCGTGGGCTGATGTTTTAAGAGTATTATGCCGTATAAAGGAGAATTGGTTATATTGTAGGCTAAACGTTCGGGTTGTACATTAGTCCTCAAGCCTATGTGATCCAATTTCATAACAGCTGTGGTAGAACCCTGCTGCACTGCCACCGGTATTTGTTGATCGGCCGGCAGCAAAGAAATGGGAGCAATTTGTATGGTGAATATTTCATAAGCCGGATTAAATTTACCATCCGAGACCGTAAAACAAAAGGTGGTAGATTGTGGCGTGCCAAAGTGCACATAAACAATGCGATCATTATTGATGTCCGCTTGGCTAAATTGATTGGAATAGGCCAGTAAATCTTCAGCCTCACCATCTTTGGAAATTTTCTTCAAAACGCCTAAGGTTGGACCACTCATGACATCATATATAATTTCCTCAGGCGGTGTGTCCTTATCTTCGGTCAACAAAACATTGCGGGTAATAGTACGATTTTCTCCCTCCACCACGGTCATTTGTGGCAAATGGGTAACCAGCTTAAAGGGCTGATCATTAATAGGATTTATGGACACGGGTATAGTAAGATTGCATAAGAATATATTGCCCTGTTCCAAATACACTGACATCAGTATGGTATCCTCCAAAGTATCTGAGTGATCATGTATATAGTAGACCTTTTTAGTAAAGAAATCACTGGGATGAAATTTAACCAGAGGTCTAAATTCGTGACCCAAGCCTATAGTGCCATGACTAGGCTTTTGCAAGGCTTCTATATACAATTCAGGATTATTTAAACCAGCCCGGGTTTTCAAGTACTCCAACATTTTGGAAAAATCCAATTTTATAGGCACACTACCACCCTCGTCCACTGTTAGCTTAGATACGGGCAAAAATCTTAAAAGGCCTCCGGAAGAAACCGATATTTCTATATTAAATTTTTGATCCAACAAACGATCACTTCTTTGCGCTATGACATCAAAGTAAAATGAATCGTTAATGCGAAACTCTATAATGACCGCTGTATGTTCATAAAATATGCGGCCATTATCTATATCATACTGTGTGAATTCGGTAACTTCTCGAGCCATACCACCCCCAGTTTCCATATATTCATTGACAATACGCCCTAGACTAGGTGGTACTGTTATATTATAACGTATTTCTCTTTCCTCATCCGAACACTTGAAATATAAATGATCGCGTAGGATCTGTTTTTTGGTCAAAGGGAATACGTGTAGGTTTTCATTACGTTCCTGTATAATTTCTATGGGTTTAATGGCTATATTAAGCAATTGTTCCGTAGTATTAAATAGGCCATCCGTTACAATAAAAGACATTTCATTACGCCTCGAATTCGAATCGTGTATAAAATAAATCTGCTCATTATTGATATCGTTTTGGGTAAATGAATCGATTTTGTTTTCAGGCTCCGATTTATAAGCCAAATAGCCACCATAGATGTGATTAATTATGTAGGTAAGATTTTCCGCTGGGGTATCATAATCACGGGCCACTAAAAAACAGTTATAAAATGTAAGAAAATTTTCTCTACAATTTAGATTTTTAACTCTCTACTTACTAAGATCGGTATAGCGTATTATATAGCGACCTCCATTCCAGACTTGCAAACCCGTATTGGTCACCAGAACGGGAAGTTCATCATTCACAGGTATTATAGAAAATTCCACTTCGAAAGGTTCACTTTCTTTATTCCTGGCTGTGGCTACTAAAGTCATGCAATCTGTAGAATTTTCACTGCCATTGTGTATGTACTGGATAGAGCCCTGATCCAATTGTTTTTGCGTAAATCTTTTCACTTTCGAATTGGCCGCCATTATGTAACCCGATACAGGATTAATGGTTATTATGTACTCCAATATTTTACCTCTATAGTATTCCGAAAATGGTTGTATATCGGAGGGATTCAATTGTACTGTCTTACCTTCCACCACCGAAATGATGTTTGAATGCATATAGAGTTTCTCGGGTATGATGACTATGCGCAACATTAGATTTCTTAGCCATGTTATGCCATTGGTAACATCAAATACAAAATAATCGGTGGATTGATTTACTCCTGCTTGTATGTAAAACATCTTTTCTGTATTAATGGCCAGCTGATCGAATACTTTGCAATTGTATTCATCATCGAAAGACATCGATTGCATTTCCAAGTAGCCATGTAAAGGTGAAGAGGTGACGAGGAAAGTTATATCGCCCGGTGAAATGTTGGGATGTACAACCTATTTGGGGAGGTAGAAAGAATATAATAAGAAAGTTAGGATAAGCTAAGCTTGTTTTGCTTACCTCCAATATATCTCGTGAAATTAAAACACTGGTCGATTCCTCCACATACAACGTTTGATTTTTCTTAACCTGCAATGGCTCCCAATAAGCCGAAGGATATATGCGAAACATGACTTCGCCATCTGCTGTTATATTCTTAATATGGACCCGATATCTTACTTTATCCATAGTGGCTATTTCGGTATTCCAATACACCAGACGATCCCTTTCAATATCCAAATGCGTAAAATTACTCAACGAAGTTAAATTTGAAGACTTGTAATGCATGTTAGAGGAAGATGATGCCGCAGCAGAGCCTACCATATCCTCATTAGCACGAGGTCTACCCAAATACATTAAAATACCATAAGCGGGCGGTTTAATAACTTCGTAATATATCTCATCTAATTTCATATCCAAATTGGTTTCCAATATAAAATCTTTGTTTCTCAAAATAACAAATTTACTCTCCTGTACTATGGTGGCATTAGTGGGCAACATAGAGACAAAAGCATCTGAGGCATGGATCTCTAACAAACCATTTACCTCGTGTTGACGATCTGTAACTATAAAAGAAGCTGAACCCACATCAGGACCGCTATGCTGGAATAAAATACGCCGATTGGCTATATCTTCCTGGGTAAAACTATCTACATAATGGCCCGACTTATAAAAGGCACCATTACTACAGGATATGTGTATATAATGGATATCCGAGGCATTAGTATTGACATCACTATCCAAATAGAGTAGAACCTCGGTATTTAAAGTACGTATGCCACCACGCATAACATGGAATATACGTTCCAAAGTGCGGTAAGGGGCATTGTCATTGTTAAGTTTTATTCTGACCTCTATGTTGGAAACAAATTGTAGATCCGTTTCATCACCTGATAGAATTAATAAATCAAAAGAGTCGTTTGTAGACTCGGTATCATCATGGCAGTAGTATATCTCATTGAGAAATAACTGTTCCAAACTAAATTCTTTTGTGGTAAGCAATTTCTGTTCCCTCTCATCGAAACGACATAGCGTGCCATGCTCTGGTTTATGGGTCATTACAAATCGTAGACTTTCGTAGATATTAAAACGTATTTCAAAATGATTTTTTGTTATCAATGCACGATCACCCTCTTGTACTTGTAAAATTTCTCGGGTCTGATACGATAACTTATTGGTCAATTCCTCTAGGGGCGTAAACATTATTTTCAATTTACCCACGACATCATCACACTCTGCTACCGAGACAACAAATTCAAGAAAATCGGAAAAACTGGAATACGATTGATGATGGGTTTTATAGCGTATGCGATTCTTATCGATATCCAATTGGGTAAACGAGTCCAGTTCCTGTAGAATTAATTAAGAAAACAAAAATTCATAAATTTTATTAAATTTTGAATTACATTTTGTGGACTTACCTTAGCATACTTTCTGGAACCTTCCACATAAATATTACCATATTTGGTGGGATTGGTAATTTTATAAATGATATTACGCGGAAATGTTTCTATGGGTACTGTTTCGTATAGTAGAACTTCACTGGTCAAGATGAATTCCCTTGAACCATTTATGGCTATCATAGAGGGTTTTAAAGAGTTAATACGCAGGCGTGTAAAGGTTATACGAAAATCAAAGGTTTGCGTTGTAACAAAACCATAGGAGGCTATGAACTGCGAGGAAGATTAGAAGAAAAAAAAAATTTTTTTTTAGAAAAGATAGTTACTGTTGGTTTAGTGCAACTGTCGTGCATTCTACACCATAATGTTTATTTTTGATCTCTAAAGCTTTTCAAGTTGATTTGGTTTAAATTTTTAATTTAATTTCGGGTTCCTAATGACGTATTCAAGTGACAAAAATTTTGCTTATCTATAGTTAATAATTGTATGTCACCATTGTTTTCTTATTTTTAAGACTCAACTGTATATGTTGTACGTGAATCTAATCGACAGTATGTTTTTGTTCCCAAGACATCTAAAGCCAATGCAATCAATGACATTTATCAGCCATACTATTTCTATAGCGGAGTGGCGCACAGTGGTAATTTGTTGGCAAAAAATAAATTTTTTGTCTATTGCTTTCTAAAAATCAATTGGTTCTAGAAAAGTGTTTCACTAAGTAAAATTTATAATTTGTTTCATTAAAGAGGAATATTTAGAATTAAAAGTCTATTGAAGTCACTTAAATATTGTAAAACGAAAACTGACGACTTAGTGGTTTGTATATGTACGATATTTTAATTGGTAACATTTTAATGCCACTTTTATTAAAAGAAAAAATATCTAAATTGCATATGTAGTCTAGTAGATATGAGTAAATTAAAATGGCCTTAAAAAATTTACCATTTTCAGTTTTCATTGAAAAAAAGGTAGCTCGGTCTAGCTCCGCCGTCTTATAGAACCGAATGAACCCTGAGAGTCTATTCCTTGAATTTACCTAAAAATCTATTGACTTTCACCGCTGAACAAGCTTATGAATTTTCTGCAAATTATCGTGAACACTGCAGTATAGAGTTGTAATAATATTTGTTGCATACTTTTAGGATTAAGCTTTTTGGAATAAAAGTGCTATTATATATTATAACAACACTTTTGTAATAATTGAATGTTAGTAATTTTAAAAAAGTGCACAACGAAATAGGAAAAACAAGACCGTAGGATTTAGGTAATACAACAATGAATTGGATTAAGTTTTACGTACCAAAATTATAATAATACTGTGAGGCATTTTTATTAAAATGAATTTATTTTCGGTATCATATAGTGAATTTTAGTACAATTTTTTTTAAGCAAAATATTTCTTTTTACTAAAACAAATTATGATTTTGTCTCAGTGAAACACTCTTCTATTAAACAGAATTAATATATTTGTTAAAAATAATTTTTAAAAATAGCGTTTTTACCACCAAAATGCTACCGCCGTACAAGCACTATGACGCGATGGGCGTGGCAAGTTTTGACGGAACTTGGCACGCATCTTCTGTTTTCTCTAGGATCTGTATGTACCAAACCACTCCTTATATTATTTGCACAAAAATGTATGAAGCTATACCAGTGTGTGTCGTGGAGTAGTGATTAGAGTGCGGGCAAAGGGCACAAGCGGCCAAGAGTCGAACCCCAGAAAAACACATGAGAGAAAACGCCACCTACTTAGAAAATATTACAAAACTTAGTAAGGATCACCACCACCACATAGAAGTGTCTTCACTACTACACACAATCATATGGAGGCAAGCTAGAGTAGATTAATTACCTACTTAGTTTGAAAATCAACTTGATTACTCGCCCCCTTCGGGATACGAACCATGGATGTTGGTTGTGTAGGCAAGCACATAAGCTTAGAAAGTCTTAGGTAGGTGGGTAGGTAGATAGGTCAACTGGCTAGCCAACTAAGACGAGATCAACTGAAATGCTTATGAAGTGGAGAAGATCAAGGGGATTCAAATCTGGCCACTGATTTAAGCCATTGAACGTCTGCTCGCCAGACACAGACATTCACATAGAAATTACACGATTGTTTCTCTCTCAAAGGTACTTTTGCAGCTTCTGCAATGAAGATTGAAGGGGAATTTTTGCGTGCGTTACGATCTGCCAATGACCTGTGTACACCGTAATGAGTATGGAAATGGAGTGGCGGGGGATCCTCAGTAGTTTCAGTTTCCTGCCACTGTCATAGTGAGACCACAGCATCCTCGAGATAGCACAAAACGAGAGCATTATCCAAAGAGCGTTATAAAATCGTGGCCCTAGTAGTAAAGAAGGTCTTGGCAACGATAGAAAAAATCTTGGACCAGCATGTTCTTCTTGTAATTGTGGAATTCACAGCAGAGATTTCAAGTTTACTAGTTCCAAAGTCTCATTAGGTTCTATATCTGTCGGAAGAATCTCATTTTCTCAAAGTATGCTTCATAGGCCATATGCGACAGGCTAATTACCTCAACAATTATGTTTTAAATACTCGATACTGACACCACAAGCGAAGTAGAAAGCAAGTTTATTTGAAAAACCCACCATAATCTCAAAGATTACCATTTATTACAAAATTACCAGCGTTTCTTCGACAATATTGACTTCAGCAAAATTTGGTAACCTAACGTAGTTTTAAGATTAATTGCAGCTTTAATTGGTGCTTACGAGAACCTCCCACTTAAGTGTATGACATGTTTGATGGTGTTGGATGCAAAGACTTGCTAAAAAACAATGCTTTACTTACCTTAAATTCATCCTGCCAAGGAAAATCGTGATTGTGTACATAACGTATATGGCCCAACAGTAATTGACTATCGCTAAACCAATCCACATTAACCCATGTAGCATCCACTTGCCTTAGCCTTTGAATGGAACCATATTGTGGTGCTTTAACAATATCATAACGTACATCAATACTTTCATCCACTGTATTCGTACCAATCGACAAATTCGAGGGTGTAATCAATAATGATGATTTATGTATCATGATTAATCCAGTATTGTTGACTAAACGCAATTCTAAGGGATGCACAGAAACCGATAAAAATACTGTATCACTGGTCTCTATGCCATCCGATACTTGCATTAGCAGCTGATAACTAAAGGCCTCCGATGTGGTGGCATTATAGAGAAACGTTACTTTACCGATATTAACATCGGCCTGTGAAAATGTCATAGTCGACTGGCCATTAACCATAAAACGGCCAAAAGCCTCTTGAGGATTAGTTGAGGGTAATATGCTATAAACCAAAACATTGGCTTGACTATCGGGATCTTGTATGTTAAACAAATCCACATCTAAATTCTTTTCAATACCTTCGATGACACGTAAAATTTTATTGGCCGGTATTTTTAATTGGGGCGGATCATTGATAGGCGTTATATTCGCATGCAACATAAAACGATGTTTGCCCAATAGATTCTCGGAGACCTTATGTATATCACCATAGATTTGCATATCTAAAGTGGCATGATCGTTGAAGTTCTCCATGCCATTATGGACATATTTTACTTTATCGGTGGATAAGTCTACTAAGTTGAAAGTGCGACAAGTTACGAAATTATTTTTCTCTGGAGAAAACTGCAATAATTGGCCATAGCGGGGCTGTTGGACCACATGAAAGACAATCGAAGAATCTGAAACACCCGAAGTCTTGCGAAAATCCAATAAAACATCCAAAAAGCGGGGTGACAGAAAAACTGTGCCACCTTCTAAGAGTTCCATGGGAGAAACATATAATAGTTCCACAGTGGGACTTATTTCAGTAAAAATCTGTAAAGGAAAATATTAAAAAACTGTTTACTTAGCAAAGTGTTGTTAAGTACCTTATAAGGCCCTTGAAAATCTGCTTTGATGCAATACGATTGATCGCAATAGCATATGAACTCGTCTACACCATACTGATTGCAATAACCACTTTTCAGGCATGGCTCGTACTCTACACACGGGTACTTCCAGACACAATTCAAAGCCAAATGTAAAGATTTATTCATTTGTGGAAAACCCAAATCCAAATTATTTATTTGCACATCCTTCATGCAGCCCATAAAACTAATCTCATTGATTCTCAAGCCCTTATGCCACAAACGACGTCTCATATCCTCCTGCACGCCTCCTAGGAAAACACTTTTCTCCAGGTTAATGGTAGGCTTGGTATCATTCTCATGCTGACCCTTATAAGACTTATCATCTAAGATCATTTCGGCCATTACCGCATTATAGCGTAAAACCAATTTATGCCATCGTCCATCCGAAACAGTTTCGTTGGCTTTTAATTTGATAAGGCTGCCCTCCTTATTGAAATTGAAGTTTAGTTGGCGATTTTCGATCTCCAATAGAACAAAATCGAAACCGCCATTATAGAATATAATGCCTGCTTCTTCCATAGTGCGAAATTTGAGATATAAACTGGAACGATGTGTCAAGAAAGTTCGTATTTTTGTGTAACTAGAGTTGTAAGTACTTACGTTTCTCCCGTGGCATGTGACTCTTTAGACATGAGAGCATAGGAATCGCTATTCAAAAAGCTGATGCTATCCTTGGTGGTACCATCAAATTCCGTACTACAGTACCAGATTACACTCTTGCTATCGGTATGACTAGTGCCCTCTTTAGCTCTTTTCACAATATTTATATTGTTGTAGTAGACCTGAAAAGTACACAAGAAAAACGTTTAAATTTTCGAACTTAAACTTTGAAATAACCACTTACATCCGACATACAACCACGAAAACTTCCTACATCATTTAGAAAATCTGCTGAATATTCTCCTGGTCCACCTAGAATCGTACCAAAATGTATATTCAGAGCACCCATCTCTGGTGGCAATGTTTTGCGTATAATTGTGCCACCAACTTGCAAAGTGATATTATTTTCATAACGTTGTACAGCCACATCATGCCAATTTAAATCGTTAAGCTTCTGTTTTTTAGGAGAGCGCAACTGAAATTAATAAAAAAAGGAAAAAATAATCTTAATCACAATCGCCATCACAGAGCATCAGGTTTTAAATTTCATTTTTAATAATTTATTTTTCAAGTGTCATCTTACCTGCACTACATTGCGATCTATTTTATAGGTAAACGTTATAGCTCCAGCCTCCAAACGCATTAGACAATAATCGGTACGTCCATGAGCCATAAACAGAAACGCATTCTCTTGATGTGTGCGAAATTTAACGCGAATATTTGTCGACATTTTTGCCTCCTGCAGTGGCATCGATATATAACCATCGCCAAAGAATGAAACTGGAATTAAAGTTTAAGGCAAGAAAGAAGAAGAAAAAAAGATTTTCTTATTTACGAGTATGTTTGGCATAGATTTACATGCTGAGCATAAAATAAATAAAAATTTTAATTAAATAATTGGTAATCACAAGTCTTGTTCTACGGTTTGTAATTGGAGATGTTCGTTAAATAAATTTATGATTTTTTTTTCTTTATACATAAATCGTTGGGATAATTTATGTGAGAAATTATATGAAAACATTTTTTTTATCATATTTAGAGATGTTAAATGGATTTCTGGTGTTAATTATGGTTTTAAAAGTCCAATTAACATCTACAAAATTTAAGAATTTGTAGAAGGAATCATACAATGGTGATGGAGAATAGAATCTTACAGGTAGATAATGGAATTGTAATATACTTATCACATAACTACAATAAGATTCAGCCAATTTGTACGGACAAAAAAATTTGTTCGGACCAAAAATATTGTTCGGACAAAATTATTTTACTAAAGTTATTTGCGGCAGACACGATTTACTCATTTCAGAATGTTTTTTCGGAAAATGAAAAATGTCATATGAAATACTATGTAAGCGAGGCTTGCAAAATGAAAAATTTTATAATTTTTAAATAATCGCATGATTTGTTTCATTAGTTGCATTTCTAAAAAACTTAATAACTCAGTAAATAAAGGGTCCGCCATCTAACGTTTTTTTTTAACTAGTGCTTATTTCGTGAATGGTTACACTTAGCTCATGTCTGATTTGACAGATAATTAGTTTTATCCTTCCGCTGAACTAATATGGCCTTCGATCGACTTACAGAAGATGCCGATTTTGCCAAAAAAAAATCATCTTTTCAGAGGAAGCTCATTTTGATCTTGGCGGGTATGTAAACAAGCAAAATTGTCCCATTTGGGGCACAGAAAACCCGCACGCATACGAGTCACTGTTTGGTGCGGATTTTGGTCCAGAGGCATAATTGGGCCATTTTTCTTCGAAACTGAGCAAGGAGTGGCCGTTACAGTCAATGGCGATCGTTATCGGGCCATGTTGAACGAATTTTTGTTCACAAAAATTGAAGAGGAGGATATCAGCAACATTTGGTTCCAACAGGACTGCTCTACGTGCCACACAGCCGAAGCTACACCCGATGTTTTGCGCCCTGTTTTTGAAGATCGCATTATCAGCCGCAGAGCTGATGTTGTTTGGCCACCTCGGAGCTCCGATTTAACACCGTTGGACTATTATTTGTGGGGTGCCGTCAAAGATAAGTGTTACGCCAACAAGCCAGAGACAATTGACGCTTTAAAGGACAATATTCGTGAAGCCATTGGTGAAATACAGCTGCACACAATCGATAATGTGCTTAAAAATTGGACCAATGGTATAGGCTACTGCAAGACCAGCCGAGGCAGCCATTTGAATGAAATTATTTTCCATTATTAATCGGAAGAATTATACTTTAAAAAAAAAAAAAATTGAGAAAATATTCAGTAGTTTTTTTTATAGCATTTTCCAAAAAAAAAAAAAAAAATTATTTGGCGGACCCTTTATTTAACCGATTTATACAACGTAAGACTCATTTGCTTCATAACTAAACATAGTTTTTTTACTGATTCGTAAATAGTACAATTCTTATATAAATTAGTGCGCAAAACTGCATCTTAACATGAAAAATATGGAAAAAATTTAATGCAAAATATTTTGGCTTGAGAAATATATCCAGATTCTTCAAGGCTACTTAAGAGATAAGTATCATTTAAAAGGCCTGTTCTATTCTTTCCAAATCTGAAAAGAAACTTAAAATCGGTTAATAGTCAGCTAAGTTATTAGCTTAACAGTTATACTGGTGTGAAGTAAGTGTCAAAATACATTTGTCTCCATAAGGAACATTTATGGTGAACGAGATTTAATTTTTTTGTGTTGGCAATGACATCTGCCAAACGTGTCAGTATACATAAAATCAGTGTAAAAGCAACATAATATTTTTCGAAAGTGTTAAAGATAGCGAATTTTGTGCCAGAAAATGATGATTTGCGGAAGGCATTAATTTTTTGTTTTCATTTGAAGAAAAATGCTACAGAGTCGCATTGAACGAACGCTTATCGATGCATATGGTGATAATGCTCTAAACGGAGAAAATCACGAGTTAATCCGGGACAACTATCAACTTAGGCTGCAATACCAGATCGATTCGACAAGAAGACAATGCTGTGTCTGTCTGGTTGGACCAGAAAATTGTGGTGTACCTCGAGCTCCTACAACCTGGTGCAATCGTTAATAAAGATCGCCACCGACAACAAATGATCAATTTGAAAAATGATCAATTTGATTGAAAAATTATCACAAGATACGACAAGGTAATTTTGCAACATGACAATGCACCTGCACATAAAACCTGTTCAGGATACAATCAATTCACCAGACTTGGCTACTTCCGACTACTATTTGTTTTCACGTATTGGCTGAGCAGCACTTCGATTTCTACGAGGAAGTTGAAAATTAGCTGACTATTTGGCTTGCTTCAAAAGACGAACAGTTTTATTGGCGTGGAATCCATAATTTGCCTGAAAAATGGGAAAAATGTGTATCCAGCAATGGCCAATTACCAGCAAATTTTAAGGAATAAAATTCGGAGTCATTCATAACCTACTTGGGCAAATAAAATTTTCGCGCTAAATTAGACCAATATTTTATTTTTTTTTTTGTCATAAAAATTTTTCGGAATAAAAATTTTACATTTTAAGCATTTACATTAAAGCTTCATGTGTTGAGAACAAAATAAACCATAAATAATGAAAATCGGTTAGCTATCCCCGATTTTATTCAACATTTAATGCAGGTACGTAACTTTGACCAAAATTAGCGGAAAAATAGTTTGTTTTGCAAAATTAGTGGACTTTTTTTTCATTTAAAAAAAGTTATAAAAAAACTTCTTCGAATATAAATTTTACATTTGAAGCATTTAATTTAAAGCCAGCTTGTATTAAAATTGGTCAGTCATAACTACCATATATAAGGCGAAAAAATTGCCACGCCTATAAAAAATTTGAGTCCGATAAAAGAAAAACTAAAACGAATTTGAATTCAGGGCATCAAAATCAATATATCCCATATAGAGTTATTTAAAGGCCTTTTTGCTATAGACCAGTGTTATCATTCGCTTTAGAAATGGTTCGATTTCATTTATTCTATTAAATATTTCCCGGTTAATTCATGTGACACTCAAATACCCAGCTTCTTGCATATTCAACTTTCCTAAAATGGTTGACAACTATTTGGTGATGAATGCCTAGTTTCCTACCAAAGTCTACGCTCAATTTTTTTTCGATTTTAATGACTTCTTTATAGTGGGGTACCGAGACACATCGATAATCCAGGAAACTGAGTAGTGGATGAACTAGCCAGAAGAGTCAAGACTGCACAGGTTCTTACGACTAAATAAAGTGTTAGTATGCTTATCTCTCCTAGTCATCTATATCTTAGGTGCTGGGATACAGTTTCTTCCTGAACACAGACGAGGGAGCTGTGGCCGGTGGTTGATCGAAGAAGATCTAGTCAGCTGGTGAATCTACCAAGAAAAAGAATTTTGGCTGTGATAGATATGCTCTCGAGCCAGTGGGCAGGTATGGCACAGTGGATCAACGTATTGCGGCTATTGCTGTGAGGAGGAGGTAGTAACCTCGAGACACTTGCCTCTGGAATGTTCGACGCTATCAAGGCTGAGGTTAAGGGTCCTGCGTAGGCCCCTTATGGAACCCGAATTGCTGCTGTAAGTTCCGATGGATTATATCGATCGCTTCATTATTGAAAAATGGCTTGTAATCGGTGGGTAGCCCCGTTTTTCTTTTCTTTTCTTTTCTTTTCTAGGATCATTATAGTATGCGGCATTATAATGGCCCTTTTGGTCTCAATGGGATGGTCCTACGACCGGCGGCAGGTTTTACCTAAGTTAAGCTAGTGATGTAGTGGTGACGGCGTGGTGTAGTGGTTAGAGCCTCAACGAAGGACACGTCGAAACAAAATTTAATTGTGGTTTCGAGTGTTTAATAAAGAGACTTTAGACAACTCCATCTAAAGAAAATAAAAAAGAAGCCCCTCCTGACTTTCCAGCTTACCACTGGCGATTATGACAAAACGTCAGACGAATGATCAGAAAAAAAAACGCCACTACTGTGCAATAAATTACAATGCTAAAATAAAGATCATCGCCACCAATAAGTAAGTATTTTCACCATTACACAATCATATGGAGACAAGCTACAGTGGTTTAATCATCTGCTTAGCTTGAAAAATCAACTTGATTAATGAAACTGAAACAAAGCAATGGACGCTTTTTGGAAAGGCCAATAGGCTCCCAAGAGGAGTGACGAAGAAAAAACAAAAAAAACTAGTGATTGGTCGACCAAAGCGAGATGTATTTTTGACATCAAAATTATCAGATCGAAAACGAGCATAGTATTTGGTCTCCGAAAACTTCACAAATTATTACAGCAGCCTGCCAAATTTTCACTAATTTTTAAAGGTAGATAACTTTTCACAGAATAATGCAACTTTAATATTATCTTCTTACAAAGTTAAGCTTTCAATATCACCTTTTAAACAAGCTATAGTATTGACCGATGCAATTAATATGACCAGAGAAATTACATTTTACGAAGGCGGATTGACATTGAAGCTACCTAGCGCTAGATGGCAGCACAAGCACAAAAACTTTTTCTTTCTTAGAAATTACGATCTGTCAAACGTCAGCCGTTAAAATTTTAGCCAAATTCATCGATTAGTTTAATTGTTGTAGTCGTTTGAAGTAAGCAACTTTTGTGTTTCTTGGAAAATGGAAAAAAGTGAATTTCGTGTAGTGATTAAACACTATTATTTGAAAGGCAAAACGGCGAAAGAGACAAAAGAAAAGCTTGATAAACATTACGGCGAATCTGCTCCGTCAGATTATATGGTAAAATATTCGATTGCTGAATTTAAACGGGGCCGAACAAGCACTGCAACAATACCATCAACAGGAAGGCCGAAAGAGGTGGTTACTGAGGAAAATATCAAAAAAATCCTCGATATCGTTATGAATGATCACCGAGTCAAAATACGTGAGATTGCTGAAATGGTAAACATATCATAACAACGTGTGTTCAATATTTTGCATGAACATTTGCATATGAAAAAGCTCTCGGCAAGATGGGTGTACTGAACAAAAACGAGTTCGACAGATCACTTCACAGCGGTGTTTGGACACGATAAAGCATAATCCTGCTGATTTTTGGCGTAGATTAATAACTGTTGATGAAACGTGGGTCCGCCACTACATACCTGAAACCAAAAATCAATCGAAGCAATGGGTGGAAGCTGGTGGAAGTGCTCCGAAGAAGGCGAAGACAGCGAATCGGCTGGCAAGGTTATAGCCACTGTATTTTGGGATGCACACGGCAAATTGCTCATCGATTATCTTGAAAAGGCATCCACAATCACAGGAGAGTATTATCGTGCATTATTGGATCTATTGGTTGAGGCAATCAAGGAAAAACGACCACATTTAAACAAGAAAAAAGTGCTCTTTCTTCAGGCCAACGCACCGGTTCACACAGCATTAGATACGATGCTAAAACTACGAGAAATCCACTTCAAATTGTTTAGTCATCCACCTTATAGTCCAGATTTAGCCCATAGTGACATTTTCCTGTTTCCAAACTTGAAAAAATGGCTCGCAGAAAAAAGATTCATCTCAAACGAAGAAGTGATTGCCGAAACTAATGCGTATTTTGAGGAGTTCCCAAAATCGTATTATTCAGATGGTATCAAAAAGTTGGAAAATCGTCTTACTAAGTGTATTGAGCTAAAAGGAGACTATGTTGAGAAATGAATGGTTTTTGAAAAAAAAAAATTTTTTTTCCTTAGGTAGCTTCAATATCAATCCGCCGTCGTAGAACCATCTACCGACAATTTGAACAACAAATTATAAAACAAAGAGAGCTAATTGACTTACATATTTTATATGAAACAATAAAATAAGTATTAAAAACAATAGCAACTATAAACCTAAATAAGCAATTTAATGATTAAAATTAAATAAAACCCTATAGCGATGACAATACAGGGAAATTTTATTTTTTATAACAAAAAACAAAAAAAGAAATCATAAACAAATCAAATCAATTTCATCATGAGACAGAGTCCAAGCAATAATACATGAAATTTCATTAAATGCTTTAAAAATACTTTTGTTAAAAAAATTCAATAAAAAAATGTATTCTTGTTAAAATAAAATAAAATAAAATAAAATAAAAAGATTCTTTGCTTTTTAAGGTAACAACAAATCATAGAAGACTGCAATGAATGACTGTTAACCAAAATGCCAGCAGCCAGCCAACTATCAAAAGACTTGCTTAACGAGCCGTCTATAGAAAAACTGCGATAAAAATCTATTAAAATCTAATAAAATTGTAGTTTTTATTTAAAAGATTTTCCTTTTGTTTTTTTAGTTAAATTTTTTTCAAAAAACAACAAACCATGTGTTTATTTGCATAATTCCTCTAAATTTCTTAAAGTTTTATGCAATTATTTTTTAAAGAATTTTTTTCCTTATCAAGATTTTATGTTTTTATTTATTTGTTATTATTTTTTTTCTACAATAGCACAGAAAATTTTTATGAGTGTATTTCGTCAAAAATTTAAATATAAAAAATCGACTAATCATGTAGTAAAAATTTATGAGCATGTGTTTATGTTAGACTGGGGGTAGGGAAGTATAGCTATGTAATCGATTTAAAGTAAAAATATTGTAAAACGTATACAATGTATGCTAATAAGCGTGGGTAGTTAAATAATTTCGTAACTTTTTAAACATTCAACGCAGTTATTTTACATCAACTCTGCTCTACTTAAGTCTTATCATATATTAGGCTATTGTTGAATTATGAACAAGCTGCGTCTACTATATTGTTAAAAAAAAAGCAAACAATCTCGTGAGTATTCAAAACCATCACCATTATTTTTGACCATCTGCGAACAAAAGAAAGGCTTGATAAAGACTATGGGGCTTAAGCGTCATAGATATTAATCGCAAAAATTGAGTTACTGAGTTTTTTTGGTCATATCTAGCAAGTACATAAATTTGGCGGGTGATACAGGCTTCCTAACTAAACGGGCTCATATTATATTCGAAGAATATTTGCATATCAAAAACCATTAACTCAGTAGATATAATAAAATAAGGAAATTAAGGCCGAGACAAGCCTTTTTTTACACCAACTAAGTTCTGAAGCTCTAATGTCGAAATAGAACTGTTGTCTCCATGTGTAAGCAGGTCTATTTTTCTCCATCACTCCTCTAGGAAGCATATTGGCTTTCCACAAGTTGATTTTTCAGGCTAAATAGTTGATTAATCCCCTGTAGCTGTCCTCCATATGATTGTGGTTGTAGTGCTGAAGATCCTTGCTAAGTGGTGGTGATCTTTACTTAGCATTGTAATTTTTTCCCAGTAGATGGCGTTTTCTCCTAATCATTCGTTTGACGTTTATTATCATCGCTAGAGGTAAGCTGAAATGTCAGGGTGCTTCTTTAAATTAAATTTTATTTTCGTCATGTCCTCCGCTGTGGTTCGATTTTGCGTCGCTGGCTTTGTTATGTGTGAGCTCTAATTAACACCCCACGCCAGCCCCTTGTTTTTGGACTTGGGGTTTGTTTTAGTCAATGGATAATCTGGCGGTTTGCGAAGTGTGTGCTCAACACAACGCTAATTCCGCACACGAATTTCAGTCTGAATTGGGTGGTTTTCAATAGATAGGATCTTGAAAACTTGTATTCTATTGGTGTCATTTGATGCAGCATTTCAAGATTCGTGACCACAGAGTAGTATAGACTTCACATTGGAGTTGAAGATTCATAGGAATTTATCCCATGTGACAGATTAAATAACTGAAATGTCTGTCTTACCTTACATAATCTGCACTTTATGTCCTGGGATGTATCACCTGTTGTGGTAATTTTGAATCTCAGGTACACGAAAGAAGATGGTCTTCTATCGGTTGGTGTTGGAGAAGAAAAGGTTGTTCTGCTAATGCAATGATGCTCTTCGTTTCTATTATATTTGCATTTATTTTCAGTCGCATTCTTGCAGACATTCCTCAACTATGTCGTGATATCCCACATTCAACGGCATGATTTTTTTCCGTTACTACCCCTGGGAGTATGTGACTTCCGCAAAGCAGCTTTTATCTTGTTCCAGTTTATTTAAAATGTTTCATTTCATTTGTTCTTTGGCATAAGTTTTTTAAGGCACCATTTTTAGAGGTAAATACGGCACCATTTCTTTGTATTAAATTTTTAAAAGATTAACACAAAAAAGTAAGGGCAACAAAGAGCAAAATTTATTTTCAGAAAAGAAAACATCATTCATAATCGGTTTACCGTAGCAGGTCTAGGATGATAGACCAAAAGGACCTTAAAGTCCGCGCCTCTGCCCGAAACGATCCAACCAGACGCTTGCTAAGAAGAAAGCCTGCAGATATTTACATCAGCCAGGTCTGATATGGAATGTAGAAATGAACTGTCAAGCAAAACAGTGCCAATATCCGAAAGATTCGGACACTGACTTAGAAAGTGTTCGACACTCTCCTCCTCTTCCTCATCCTGATAACTCCTACATTAATCATTGAACGGTAGGCCCAGTCTCCTAGCATGCGCACCAGACACTCAGTGCGCAGCAATAAATGCCACCAGGATACGCAGTCTACGTCGCGGCAACCCCAAAATAGACTTCGAACGTGCCCGATCGTATAGACGCCAGGTTTGTCTTGATACAGAGCACATGGGTTCATGTAGTGGTAAGGAATCTTTGCTTATCTTAGAAGACTTCTACCTTTTCCTTTTCTTTTTTTTCTTAAGAGGTGTCTTAGGCTATTTTTGTGTTGATGTGACTCTTTTTTCCTTCACATGCTGGTCAAGACTTTTTTGGGAGGGAATCAAAGCTTTTTAAGTTATTTAAAATTTGAAAACATAACGAAGAAATTTTTTCTCGTTGGGATTCAAGCCTGAGCGTCTATAGCCTTTGTATGCAAGCATTTAACTAGTACGCCACAGCACTGCACTACCACAACAAATAACTACACAAAGCAATGTTTGACGTGAGTCAGTCGTAATTCGGCGAAACGTAGATCCATTACAACACACCATATACCAAAGAACATTATGCGACAAAAAAGTGCCTGAAAAGTGATGATATTTTTCCGTTGGGTGTTATCGTGTTCAACACGAGGACGATTCGAAATGTTCTTAGCCTAACAATGAAAAACAAGAACTAGAATATTACGAGGGCAGTATGAAATGTTCTTAGCCTGACATAGTAATGGCGGTATGAACAGCAAAAATCTGTGTATAAAGGAAACTTCCATCCGTCATATAAACACAAGTTAAGTGGTGCGATTAAATATTTACATAAGAAAGGTTTATCGGTACAAGAAATTCTTAATGATATGGTGTATGTGTTAGGTAATGCATATGCAACAAAGCATTGAAGGTGACTACGAAGTGGATGTCCAAAAACTGCAACAACGCCAGAAATCATAGCTAAAGCGCTTAATATGATATTAGACGATCAATGAGTAAAAGTGCTTGAACTAGGTAATGCCATAGGCATCTTAAATGATCGAGTGCATTTTATTTTGCATTACAGTTGAAAAAGCTTTCTGCAAGATGAAGCCGCATTTGTTAACAGTTAACCAAAAACGCATACGAACGAAAATTTCTCAAGCTTGTTTGAAGCGATTCATCACTATACACTAGAGTCAAAAAAACATTCCAAATAATGGACTGAAGATGGTAGAAGTGCACCAAAGAAGGCAAAAACGGTTCAACCGGCTGGTAAGTTAATGGCAACGGTTTTCTGGGATTACAAAGGTATTTATTGATCGACTTTCTTAAAAAAGGTAAAACAATATATTTGGAATATTATTGTAACCCTTTGGATCAATTGAATTTGAAAATTCGAAAAAAACGACCTGGTTTACAACACGAAATAACAGCTTTTAACTTAGACAGCCCACCATCCTAGAAGAGTGCTTTAAAAATGGCAAAATTCAACGAATTGAAGTATTAATTGCTTGACCACCCCCTTATTCTTCAGACTTAGATGCCTCTGACTTCTGTCTGTTCCCAAATCTAAAAAAATTTCTTGCTGGCAAACGTTTTAACTTGAATGAAAATGCAATTACAGCTGTAAACGATTATTTTGAGGAGCTTGAGGAAAATTTTTTTAATCAAGACATAGAAAAACGTTGTACTAAGTGTATTGAAGTTTTTACGTGTAATGTATTACTACTTGATTCTTTTATGTCAGGTAGTGTTAGCAAGGTGATGGCGGTCGCTTGTTTACGATGTAGGAGGTGTAATTCATAGCTTTAGTGTAGTATCCAAAGCACAGGTTAACACTTGAATATATTAATAGGGCTATAAACCTTATAAAAAGCTTGAGTGAGCAGGGATTTGGGTTGAACCAAGAAACAAGCGTCTAATAAAAAAAAAAAAAACAAAAGCAAAAATTATAAAAAAAACTGGTATAAATGTACTGAGACTTAATCGTTGGCTATCCCTCCAAATCGTTTAACAAAAGTATTGTTTTTCTCTATTTTTCCCCGTTGCTGATTTTATAACGTTTTCGAAATGAACTCTAATATTTGTTTTTCCATGAATCAAAAAAATATTTCAAATTTTTCGATTCGATTGTGTTGAAATACATGGACGAACGAACAACTTTTTGTCTTTCATTTTCGTAGCCTTTTTCAATTTCGTGCGCGCTTGCAAGATGTATTTGGTCTGTCGCAAAATATGGGTCATGTGTTTCGATTGTATCGGAAATTTGTTTTCTTCTTTCAAAACTCCCATAGTTTATGTATTTAATTGGTGCTAATATTTTGAAAATTTAAGACAAAAACAAATATTGTCTTAAAGATTTATTTTGACAGAAGTTTATTGATGGATTTTGGTGAAACATCTGGTTTATATTTGCTTAGGTAGAGTGTTTCTTTAAAAATTAAACATTAACGGCAACTTGAGGTAGAGACTGTGTAACATAATTGCTGGAAAATGACCTTTAAAAGAAAATATTTTAATCTATAAGAAGTGATATGGTTAGAAATGATTAGGAGGCTATTGCTTCAATTTGTATAATGTTTCGAAAACCATGACATCAATGACTCATACGTTCTTGACGATTTTTTCTTTTTGCTCAAACTTCAAAAGTTATTCTCTTTATAAAATTGAATTACATTTTTTAATAAAATTCATTTTGTTCTTTCGTATGATTTTTCGTTTAATTACTTGCAATTTATTACCAAAAGCAAAAAAGAAAAAAACAAAAATATATTTTTCTTTATCTTCATCAAAGATCAATGCACGATTTTCATTCATATAAATTTTTAAGAAATAAATTGAAAAATAAAAACAAAATATTCGTAAACCCAAAAATGGCTTGAACACGACGTAAAATTGTTAAAATGGAAGAGATATTTTCATTAAAGCTTTTTAAGCGTAAAGAAGGTTGCATGACGCTGTTAAACAAAAACTGTATGAAATGAGTTTTAAATTTTCTTAATTAGTTAGTTAGTTATGACGGGTAGCCAGACACGTCCAGCCCACCTGGGTCCAATATTGATCCCACTGTGATACCCATCAGTAATCCAGAAAATGATTAACCTATATGTCCGTGTCCTGGTCCGATCCGAACCAACCAGACGCATGTACAAAAGAAGAGATTCTGCCGATATTCATACCGGCCAGATCCGACAAGGCATCTAGAAACGGACTGCCAAGGAAAGCAGTCCTAATGTCCGAAAGACTTGGGCACTGGCATAGAAAATGCTCGACAGCCTCCTCGTCCTCCTCTTCCTGACAACCCCTACAATAGTCATTAAACGGCAGACCCAATCTCCTAGCGTGCTCATCAGCCACCCAGAACTCAGTAATCACAGCCACAAGAGTTCCGAGCGAGCCCGATCTTATAGGGGCCAGATTTGCCCCGATACAGAGCACGTGGGTTCATCATCCCACCGTAGCCGTGCCCTGCCCAACATGTACCGCATGACCATAAGCCTGCAAGAGGAGAGTGGCATCCCAACTGAGTGGTCAATCTCCTCATTTCTGAGAAGAGAGCCAGCCCTCGCAAGTCCGTCTGCCACACAGTTCTTCCGGGTATCCGAGTGACCTCTTACCCAGATAATCTCCAGGTCTGAATGTATCGCCATCTCGTTCAGAAATGCCCGGCATTCACACACCAGTCGCAATGTCGAGTAGACATCAGAGAGCGCCCTGATCGCAGCCTGACTGTCCGTACAGATTCGGATATCACTGTCACATACTCCGTAGTACATCAACCAGTCCGCTGCCCTCTTTATTGCCGAGACCGGCAGTTTCAAGGATTCCCTCACCCCGTATACAGGAATAAAGATGCCGCCTAAACCCCTTCCGAGGATTTTGATTCATTCGTGAAAATCTCAACAGCAGCTCGGCAGCTCTCGCATAATGTTTACAGGAGTTGTAGTTCTGAAGAAGAGGAGGAGGATACTGTGAGTCAACTTATGTGTCAGTATCCGTCTCCTATTGCTTGACACCTTTGACTGAACTTTCCACAATGAAGGTAAGTAACCTCAATTACGAGATTTGTTTTGGAGACTGTTGGATCCTCGGGTTAGCATCTATGCATGTGGCATCACAGCGCCAAATCTCTGGTCTAAGTGGGACTCCTTTCCTCTAGGGGGCTCCACCACCCTACCTAAGATTTAAATTAATTACCAAAGACACCAAGAAAAATAAAGTCCGTCAAATTTACATTTAAGTAAGAAATAAATTATACATCAGCACGAAAAGCAAAAAAACCGATGTGGTCAACCTTTAGTTTAGGGTGTACAGTGAGTAAAATTTTTGCCGGTGCTACCACAGTTTTTAATTATTATACATTTTTTTAAATTAAAATTATTGGCATACTCAGAAAAATAAGTGATAAAAAATTTCAATAATATTATCTACGGCTCTCTAAGTATATTGCCCACCACCGTTTAAGGCCATCAAAACAAAGACCCCAAATGGAAGTGTTAAAAGACATAAAGCAACAATAACAACAACAAAAACAACAACAAGCAAAGAAGATACGATTATGAATAATTTTAAAAATAGATTTCGTTGAATACAAGACAAAAGTACTATTTCCCCGTTACTTTTTTCAAAACAGTATTAAGTAGTGTGAGTTGTCATGTGGCAAATATGTATTGTTGCTGCCACGGCTGCTGTTGCAGTTGCTGTTGTTCTGCTGTCGAACAAAGTTTGCAAATAAAACAAAAAAAAGGTTTTGCTGAATGCATCAGTGCAACGAAACACTCAACGCATTTTTCACGCTTGACATTTGACTTGTAAAAAGCACATTCTAGTCATGATTGTTTCGTATTTTTTTTTTCATTTTTCTCAAAATACTATGTCTCAAAATACTACATCGTTGTTGTTGTTCTTGTTGTTTTTATTTTCGACTTTAAACGTGCAACAAGAGCACTGTGTGTGGATCACATGCCGCCGATAACACTGAAAGATCGTTTCGGTTTGTTGTTGCAGCGTATTTAAATGGGTATCATAGTGTTTTGGGTAAAAGGCAGACTTTTAAAAGAGTGTATTAATTACTTTTACATTATTTAATGAAGCTTAAGAAACTTTAAGTGTTTTCGGTTACAGTTAGTTAAGGGCTCATATATACCAAATTAGGTAGAAGTAAATGATTTCATTCTTTTAAAGTCCATTGTTTTTTGCTTTCACACTCTATTACACAAATAAGTTTTTTTTATTTATTTTTATATTTTGAATGTAAAATGTTCACTAGTTTTTTCTTTAGAAAAATCTATTTTTTGGTCTTTGGTCGTCTTCTACTAATTTTGTTTTAATAATAATTTCGCGCTTATGGTGCGTGACGTCACTTTTTAAGTGTGTTTGTGTGACACACTCACACATAAATCAGTTGTGATGATTCATTCTCGGTCTTATTTAGTTTTTCACAAAATTGTTTTATATTTTTTCAGATTTTTCTCAATTCACATGCTAAAGATATTGAACCTCGTGCGTTATTTTCACTTTTTAGCCGACGAATGATTTTCTTTTTAAAATTAATTTTCCTTTTTTTTGATTTTTTATTTTTTAAATTTTATTTGTAAAATTTGTATCATTGCCAATTTTATTTTTTTTTGTAATGATTTTTTTCTGTATTTATTTTCTATAAAATTAAACCGGCGTTTTTTTTTTGCCGCATTAAGAATTGCTTATATTTTTGGCGGCTTTTAGACTGACTGTGTTTATAGATTTGTATTTATTTTATTCTACTAATGATGATATTTTATTTAATTTTTAGTTTTGAACATAAATTCTAATTATGTTATTAAAACATGCATGTTACACATGTAGTTGCACAATTATTGCATGCATTTTTAATGAGCGTTTTTAATTGAATTCACATACGAGTACATATACCTTAGCATTTATTTAGAATTATACTCGACCGAGGTCATAGATTTTCATTTACATTTTGTACTTAATTTAAAATTTAAATCATTTAGAAATAAAATTTTAATTTTTTTATCCCATTCAAGATTGTTATTTTATTAAGACAAAAATTAGAAACATAGCCAAAAATACACGAACACATAGGTGAATACTTAGATTACAAATTATTTTAATATATTATTCTCACTCAGTTCAAAAACAATCAAAGAAAAGTAATCTTTAATTTTCTAAAAATTATTATTAAATTGCCCTCTTAAATCATTCGTCACCACACATTTAAGGTAAAAAGAATCTAAAATTGTTACTTATTTTGAGTACTATGATGCCTTAGAAAGACGGAAATTATAAAAGCAATATCGGGTCAGTTAAAACTATCACCACGTTTCGTAAAAATGTATAATAAAATTTGTCATGTTTGAAGAAAGCTGGCCAAATTTTACTGTAAGACTCTATTAGGATAAATTTCTTATAAAGGGTCCGCCAAATAATTTTTTTTTGAAAATGCTATAAAAAAAACAACTGAATATTTTCTCAAATTTTTTTCTTTATTTGAAAGCACAATCCTTCCGATTAATAATGGAAAATAATTTCATTCAAATGGCTGCCTCGGCTAGCCATGCAGTAGCCTACACGATCGGTCCAATTTTTAAGCACATTATGGATTGTGTGCAGCTGTATTTCACCAATGGCTTCACGAATATTGTTCTTTAAAGCGTCAATTGTCTTTGGCTTGTTGGCGTAACACTTATCTTTGACGGCACCCCACAAATAATAGTCCAACGGTGTTAAATCGCAGCTCCGAGGTGGCCAAACGACATCAGATCTGCGGCTGATAATGCGATCTTCAAAAACAGGGCGCAAAACATCGAGTGTAGTTTCGGCTGTGAGGCACGTAGCGCCGTCCTGTTGAAACCAAATGTTTCTAATATCCTCCTCTTCAATTTTGGTGAACAAAAATTCGTTCAGCATGGCCCGATAACGATCGCCATTGACTGTAACGGCCACTCCTTGCTCATTTTCGAAGAAAAATGGCCCAATTATGCCTCCCGCCAAGATCAAAGTGAGCTTCATCTGAAAAGATGATTTTTTTGGCAAAATCGGCATTTTCTGTAAGTCGATCGATCAAAGTAATGTCGCAATATTTTCCAGCGTTGTTCAAGCGTATACACAACCATATTCATTCAGCGGAAGGATAAAACTAATTATTTGTCAAATCAGACATGAGCTAAGTGTTACCATTCACGAAATAAGCACTAGTTGAAAAAAAAAACGTTCGATGGCGGGTCCGATATAAAATTGACTTATTAGAATCAACTATTTATCTGTTAACAATTCATCTTAGGTTAGGTTAGTTGGGGTGGTGGGCTCCCATAGAGGAGAGGCCATTAATACCACAAGCACAGATACAAACCCGGGTATCAAACAGTCTCCATGGGAAACCATTCTGACTCTAAAATAAATCTCGCTATTGCGGTGACATTCATTCTGGAAAGTTCAGTCAAAGATGATAAGAAATAGGGGGTCAAAAACTTTCGGCGTCTGGTAGCAGAAGCACACTGATACATGAGATGAAAAACAGTCTCCTTCAGAACCACAACTCCCGCAAAAATCATGAGAGGGGATGCCGAGTCTATCAGCATGCCTCTCAATCAGGTAATGCCCCGTGGGGAACGCAATTGTACGATGGACGGGCATGCGATTAGGCAGAGAAGAGATTTTTTAGTCTTCTTTTTATCGAGATCGGTCCAGCAGAGCATGAAGGTACCGCACGTGCTCTCATGCAACCAACAAAACTGAGCCTCGCCATACGCTGACCAGAGAGTATCCAGCAATCGGGACTGCAATAAAATCCTCCTTTTCGAAAATATCGACCTTAATCCCTGTTCTAACCAGTTCATCAGCAACGCAATTCTCGACTATAACCCAGTGTCCCGGAACCCATATGAGAGTTAGCTTGAATGAGCCACGATTTCCATGAGAAAACTGCAGCATTCATGGACGAGGATAGATGTCTAGGTGATGCCCGCAACGGACCTGATAGCAGCCTGACTGTCAGAGTAAATTGGAAGATTTTCATGGAAAATCACGACACTCAACAAACATTGCACAGATCTCAGTATGGCCATAACTTTCACTTGAAATACACAATTCATCTTTAAGGAAATCAAAGTTTTTCAATCGCTTTCAATTGTCTGTTATTTTCTAATGCTTTAAATTTTAATATAAAAGTGATTTCCAATATAAAACTGTATGGATCTGGGGCCTCAGATGTTATGTTATGTTATATGGATTAAGTAAAAGACACACCCCTACCTAAGGGGTTTTTTGTGTAGCCCCTTTAAGCTCTCCATATCAGACTGAGGCTACACATAAAGCCCTATTCGGTGAGAAAAGAAACACCCCTTTGGAGTAACCACAGCATCTTCCACGAATCGCCTGTATCATACCGGAAACACTTCTTCAAAACCGAACAAATTCCACCTCAGTTCAGGAGTCAATTCTCCACGACCTAACTTCACACGACAACAAAGCTTTAAGGCCACCTAACTATTGTACAGCACATAAATACTCAAATGCTTTGATTTTCCACTTAAGCATTTCGCCTGGAAAATCAAAGGGTATTTGCTTACAGGCAAAGTATTTTGGAAATTGTTACCAACCACACCGGCTCCAGTCCCATCGCTAGTCTGCTTTGATTCATCAGTGAACCAAACTTGGTCTGCCATATTACATCACCAAGATTTGTCGAACCATAAATTTCTTTCGGGTATAAGGACCCCAAAGTTTCTACCCATTATTAAAGTTTACGATATATAATCATTTATCACAACGAAGGGATCGCTACCAAATAGGCGAAATATCCTCATGTGCCCCATCATGTCGCAAGACTTCAAACCGGAAACACCAGACAACATAAAAGCACATTTACCTGACTTCTTCATCACTAAAATGTGCAAAGGAGGTAAGTACAGGATGGCTCCAAATGCAAGTGTGCGCCTGTAATTATAACACAAGTAAGGCGATAGACCCTTCCCAGTAGATCCTGCGGATTGTCCTGCTCCTCTGTAGACCATCACGCTAAGGGAGTATAATTCTTATTAAGTCTTATTAGTTCTTATTATCGTTAGGAAAGATAAGTATATCATTCTGGTCTTTAGACCCCACGTTTTATCACAAAGGTTCTGATAGACAAAATATGCCCTTCAAAATAGACTTAGAATTTAAGGCTTTTAAACGTATCGGATAGTGTTTGACTGCAAGTTTATAAAAAGTTTGAATAGAAAAATCCAAATGCCTTTTGTTTAAGGAACTTGCATTGAAAAAACTATCTGACTCATCCCACTGATCGAAAAAGATCATCATTCAGCTGCAGACATAGTTCAGCGAGTATTTCTGTGAATAAGGATTCAAAACATTGGCTAAAGTTAACCTAGAAGCCGCTTTAGAAGTTGTTGTGAAGCTACTTAAGCATTGAATTTTTCAAAACCAATCTGCATAAGACTGAATAGACATAAAATTGAACCAATTTGACAGCTTTCATTTGAAGAATAGCTCTCAGGCAGTACTGATCTGGATCCAATAGATTACAAATGGTGGACTACTTATAATATACCCCAACGTTGAGTCTTTTAAGACAGCATTGCAGGTACAAAGGCGCTCTGTGTTGAGTCACCTGCATACACAGGAAATATGCTCTTATATTCTGCACGGCACAGAGTACTTGATCATTAGTGTTCAAGGTCCTGTGTGTTTAAACTACCAAGATGAACTCGAAGCCGTTGTACAATTAACTTTCGAGTGCGGCAGGTTCACTAAAGAACGTTTTCTATTAGAGGAGGTTTTTGGCTGAAGGCCAACCGTTAAAAACTCATTATAATCAAAAGAGAACGCTGGGCGCTTCTACAACAACAGCAGAAATAACAATCGGTCTAGCGAATGTTACAGAGACAACAGAACTGTAACGAGCTTAGCGCTCTGGACGGCCACTTGATGTAATACCTAACCAGTAGTTCTTAAAGGATCCTTCGTCAAACACTGAGCTGATGTTATTATACTGACTGAGGACTTCAACTGGGCTATTTAAAAGTTTAAATTTAAAAATGCAACAAAACAAAAAGGGACTTAAATTTTGCCAAATTTATGTTTTTGTTGTGAAGTACAATTGTTCCGCTTAGCAATTAAGTATTATTTCATTCATACGGTTGCCGCGGCTGGCCTCACAGTACCCCATTCGGTCGGACCAAAATTCGAGAGTTTTTTCAAGTATCTCGGCAATGGCATCACGAATGTTGGCCTTCAAGTGCTCATTTGCCTCTGGTTTGTCGACATAACATTTGCCTTTAATGGCACCCCACAGAAAATAGTCCAACGGTGTCAAATCGTAGTTTCTTAGCGGCCAACTCATATCACCATTTCGGCTAAATAAACGGCCATCAAAAGTTTGACGCAATAAATCGGCTGCGGCATGGTATGTATGGTAATTTGCACCATCTTGTAGAAAACAAACATCGTTTCATCAATGCTATGAAGAGCGGGCACAAACAAATTGGTTATCATGGTGCGATAGGTGTGTCCATTGATTGTACTGGTTGCGTTGTCCTTATTTTCACAGAAATATGGGCAAATATCGACAAGCCGATCCACAAGCCACATCAAACAGTCACTCGTAATGGATGCATTGGCTTCTATAAGACCATGTTTGGGCTTTCTGAGCCCCAAATATGGCAAATTTGCTTATCAACGTACCCATCCAGATGAAAAGGGGCTTCATCCGAAAATATGATTTTCATTTTTTTCGGCAAAATCGACATCATCGTGCAGTTTCTCGTTGGTTTCAACTCTTGAACCAATTGAATTTTGTAAGGCGTCATACCGAAAACTTTTCGAAAAATTCCTCGTAAGCTGGTGCCTGAAATGTTCAATTCTTGAGAACGATGACGAGTTGATGTTGATGGATTCTTATGCACACTCTCAGCCACAACTTCGAAACCGCATCCACAATGAAAAGAGTTACATGAACTTTTGCAATAAACTTGCGTATACCGGGCACTATTGGTCTTTCTCTCCAGCCAAATATTGTACGACATATTCGTGCAATTTTTGTCTTTGTTTTGGAATTAAATAACCAATAAATCCCAACGTTGCTCAAGCGTAAATCGATTCATTTCGTTCAGTGGAGATAATATACTGAATTTTGGGACAGAATAGAATGACATTAAGTATTGTATTGTCAGATTTGATATAACCGCCGATTCAAATTTAAGCCGATAGATGGTCCAACCATTATTAAGTAATTTTTTTTGCCTGGCCTCGTAATAAAAATTGTATTACAAAAAAAAAAAAAAAATTCTTTGTTCAGTTTTAGAAAACGATAAATAACGACAAAAGTCTTGAACATTTCTAATTAATTTTAGTTTAATTAAAAACTATGATAAATGTTAAACAAAGAAAAATAAAATAAAATGTTCCTCTTAAAAATTCTTACTCACCTTTCATGGTATCAGTCAGTCGGCATATATGAAATAGCGTCACCATTAAAATGAAACATAAGTACTGTTGCAAAGATGCCATACCTTGTTCTGATACTCTCTATACTCAATCAGCAGTACAACTATAATAACAAAAACAGGAAATTCAATATAACATAGGGCGATATTGGAAATCCTTTTTCTTCTTACTTTTGGTGTTACTCGAACAAACACTTGGAGAATAGGAATGGGATGTCACTTTTATTTGAAAATATATTTTTGTTTTTGTATTTTTACTAGATTTTCATCAGGTTAATAGTTTTCCAATGGGTGGATGTTGACGATAATGATGTTGATGGGGGCCTTATGAAGAATGATGTATGGCTATGAACAATAACAACTATTACAACAGCAATAAAAACAATAAATATGAATATTAATATTCATCATTTAAATTTTATACGCCAGCTGTTGTATATCAACATTTTTGACACATTCACCGGGACTTGAGGAGAAAATAGATGTCTTTGCGGATAATATCAAATATTTTATTACTTTTGAATTTATTTTATTATGTATGTAGATAATTTGTAGTTTTTTAATTTTTTTAATTTTTACTTTTTTGTTATATTTTTATATTTCCTCCTTTATTTTATAAAATGTTTTAATTTTAAAGTCCTGTTTTTTGTTCTCTCAACTAAAAGAAAGAAATTATATTCAATTTGTTATTTAATACTTACATTACAAAACATTTGCTGTTTATTACTTCATTTGTCTCCACACCTTTTTGAAAAAATTTTCTTTTTTTTCATCGTCTCATATACTTGCAACATAAAATACTTTGCCTGTTTGGTGTTGTCGTCTTACAAGGGTCACATTTTAATTATATAAAGATGCATAAAATGAAACTCTCCATTGTACTCGTTGTCTAGTGTCAAATACAATTTATGCCTACGTTTTATAAAATTTTAATCAAAATATAAGAAAGAAGAAGTATACGCATCATGTGCAAACATTATGATGTTTCATGCATGTGCCGTCTATAACAACTTTAGAAGTTTTCCCCCTGTAAATAAATACGGTTTTTTTTTTACTTTATATGGGTTTGGTCTAGGAAATCAGGAGTGAGACACCACTATGAGCAGAAGTTTGTTATGAGTAGTTTGTCTTTCAAAAAAAAAAAAAAAAAAGAAAAAAAATTATAAATCTTTTCCAAAAATAACAATTTGTAACAGTCTGAAAAGTCATATACTTCAAGATATTGGGTGATGGTATATTAATAAATGGGGAAGGTTTGACAACAAAAAAAATATATGGATATTAAGAGAAAATAAAACAAAAAATCAAGAAGAATTTCTTGACTGGTTGAGTCAGAAAGCTTAAAATTAAATTAAATTAAATTCAAGAGTAAAGTTTTAAAACATATTGACACGATTAAAGCAGATGTCTGATAAATCTGTGATTTCTTATATTTCCAACGCTTGAACTGTTAGCTATTACTGGATTACTATCGAATATTGAGTTGGATTTTTATAGCAATTGAAAGTGAAGAAGAAATGAGTTTTGTGTAATTACACTGGTCTACAAAAAACAAAAAAATTTTTGGCCTTTAAATAAAATTATATGGAATATAATGATTTCATTGCGCTGAATTCAAATCTGTTTTCAGTTTTTTCCATCGGGCTTAAATTTTTCTTTATGGGCGTGGCAAAATTTTTGCCTAAAATGTGGTGGTTATATCAATATATTTCATTATAACTTGAAAACGACATGACCGGTTTTAATCCAAATACCACTAAATACTTAGAATTAAAATTTTCTATAAATCACCCGAATAACTTGTTTTGTGTTTTCAGCAGTTTCGGAGTTATTCATAGCTTAGTTGCGAAAAAAAAACATGCTTACGCGCAAAATTAAAGCAATTTTTTTTTTCAAAAAGTTATAAAAAAATGTTCAGCAAGAAAATTTTATAGGTTAAGCACCTAAATTAAAGCTTAAAGTCTTGAGAATAAAATAAGCTATAAGTCATGATAATCGGTTAGCTATTGCTGATTTTAATCAAAATTAAGTGCAGGTACCTAACTTTGAACCAAATTAGCGAACAAATATATATAGATGTAGAACTTTAAGTTGGCATTACTTTTCAAGATGGTGACCGATTTAACAGCTGTCAAGTGATTTATTCTCAGTTTGGTCTGGCAATTCATCATGAATAGACTCACGCCCGGCGTAGATTCGTCGAATGGGCCCAAAACGAGATTACCGTCGTTCCCGTTTTTCATAAGCGAATTTCGTTTAGCGATGAAGCGCACTTCTGGTTGAATGGCTACGTCAACAAACAAAACTGCTACATTTGGAGTGAAGGTAAGCCTCAAGTGTATGTGGAAACACCATCCAGAAAAACTGACTGTTTGGTGCGCTTTATGGGCTGGTGGAATCATTGGTCCGTACTTTTTCAAAAACGCTGGTGGCCAGAACGTTACAGTCAATGGTTATCGGTATAGAGCCATGATTACTAACTTTTTCATTCCTGAATTGAATAACCATGATGTCCAGGAGATGTGGTTTCAACAAGACGGCGCAACATGTCACACAGCTCGTGCCACAATAGATTTATTGAAAGACACGTTTGGTGACCGCCTAATTTCACGTTTTGGACCTGTGAATTGACCTCCAAGATCTTGTGATTTAACACCGCTAGACTACTTTCTGTGAGACTACGTAAAGTCATTGGTCTATGCGGTAAATCCACAAACGTTTGACCATTTGGAAGACAACATTCGCTGTGTTATTGCCGATATACGGCCACAAATGTTGGAAAAAGTAATCGAAAATTGGGCGTCCAGATTAGACTACATCCGCGTCAGCCGTTGTTGTTTTATTGCAACTTAAAGTCAGTTTTTCTGGATGGTGTTTCCACATACACTTGAGGCTTACCTTCACTCCAAATGCGGCAGTTTTGTTTGTTGACGTAGCCATTCAACCAGAAGTGCGCTTCATCGCTAAACGAAATTCGCTTATGAAAAACGGGAACAATGGTATTCTCGTTTTGGGCCCATTCGACGAATCTACGCCGGGCGTGAGTCTATTCATGATGAATTGCCAAGCCAAACTGAGAATAAATCACTTGACAGCTGTTAAATCGGTTGCCATCTTGAAAAGTAATGCCAACTTAAAGTTCTATACCTCTACAAAAATCACGCTATATTTGGTGGTACCTCAATTAAAATCGATCAAGTCGTTTTCAAGTTATGATGAAATATATTGATATAATCACCAACTTTGCCATGCCCACAAAAAAAATTTGAACCCGATGGAAAAAAAACTGTAATTGGATTTGAGTTCAGCGCATCAAAATCATCGTATAGTTTTATTTAAAGGCTAGAAAATTTTTTGTTTTTTGTAGGCCAGTGTTATATGAAGAAAAAGTTATTCGATACATTGGTTTTATGTCTACATTGGGTTCTTCCCTAAAGAGGTTTCGGTTTTTAAAAAAAAAGCTTCGGGATAAAATCACTTGAACTTTAAAACCCGATATAAGTGTTGCGGGCTATGTTATAGCGCTGAGTGTTTGGGTACTTAATTTCAGGTTTGTTTAACACACAAAAAGCAGTAAATAACATAAGGGATACCTTCCCCTCTATACCATGTAAAAGTATATTTAAATCATCACTAATTTATTTTGTTGTTTTATAAAGATTTTTTTGTTTTTAATTTGAAAAGAAGATGAAGAAAAAAAAATGCTTAAGATTTGTCATTTTATGTGTTTTTATATAGATTTAGATTTTCATTAAAAAAATAATTGTAGATCTTGTCTGATTTTAATTTTATATATATTTTTTGTTTTACAACTAACAAACGGTATATTTGGTGATTCTATTGTATTTTTTTCTTATTTTTTTTTTTTTATTGAGATTTTTATTAGTGGCGGCATTTATTGTTTTTTTTTTTATTTTTCGATGTTTTTGTAAAAGATGTTTTTAATGCATTTTTGATGTAATGCCTGCATATGAGCCACAGATGCATATAATTACATGAAATTACATTTTTCACTTTTATTATTATTATTATTTTTTTTTTGCCATAAAAAGATAAGATGTTTTTGTCATAAAACTAATATCTAAACTCAGACATGAAGTTGTTAACAAAAGTAAGAGTATTACGGGTATTACTTTCGAAACATCTAACCAACTGGCTACTTTATCTGTTTAACAGTTTGGTTTTATTTCATTTCATTTCAGTTTTGGGAAAAAAATTTTATAAAATGTTTCGAGATAAAAAAATTTATGTTAAACATAACTTTTGTTGTAAGAAACCTTTTTTTGTTAACATAAATATCAGAAAAAAAAAAATAATAATAATATATTGATATTATGTTTATAACTTTATCGTGCCGGTTTGTCTTTTTATATAAATTTTCTAAGTGTAAATATTGTCATAAAAATGTGCATACAGATTAGAGATTTGACTCCAAATTTAATAGCTTTTCCATTAAAAAATAAAATACTTTTATAGATATTTGTTAGTGCTAAAATAAAATATTGATTTTAATATAAATACCATTTAAAAAAAAAATTTCTTCCTACAAAATTATGCTTTAAACTCTCGGCATGATTTTTATACAATATGCTCTATTTAATAGAGCCAAACAATTAAGTTTAATTAATGCATTTTCCTTATATAACTAATAAAAATTATTTTAATATTTATATATCGCTTTTTTGTGATTTAATAAATTTTCAATTTTATGGGAATTTTTTAATAATACATTTATAATTGGCTTAAAAGTGTTAGCTAATGGTGTGATTTTTTAACATTTTTAAATACTTAAAAGGTCTAAAAAAAGGAAAAAGCTTTTAAAAAATTATATTTTTATTACATTCATAAAAATTAAAATTTTTTTGATAGTTTATGCTGATATTGGCTTAGTTTTTTTGTTATATTTCTGAAAACTTTCCTATGATATTATTATATGTATGTATGTGTGCATCGATATATTTAAATACATAAAATTTTGCTTCGTCCTATTCTTAAAATCGGATCTATTATAAGAGATCCTTACTTCAACATGTACTTTACGTTAATATTATTAAATCTGTGCAAAATCAGCACCTTCTATTTTACTTAAGAGGACTTGGATAGAGCTCGAGTTTACTTTCTTCATATGAAAGCAAGGTCGCGTTTATTAAGTTACCTTACCTATGTCGAAAAGTCTACGTATAATGCTAAGCATCTCTTTTTTATTGAGTTTAATACGTGTTGATTTCGATTTCAATTTTCTACTCATCGAAATTATTTTTAATATTCCTACTAGACCATTCCGCAATTTTAAGCAGTAGAGTTTAAAACATAAACATTACCGATCAGTTTATGCTGACAACTACCCCTTTCGTCAGATACATACGTATGTACTGTTACGTTTTAACCTTCTTAAAACGTTTGACTTCTTTTAAATAGCGTTAAATAACATAAGTGACTCCAATTTATATCTATATTGTCCTTATTTAATTTTGTACAGTGTCCAACTATTTAACTTCCGCTTAATACACAATTACACAAATTACTGACTGACTGCCTAAGCATAATGCGCCGCCTTTTATAGAAAATTAACATTAGTTTCGAAAGTTTTAGTAAATACTAAAACCTTCTAATGCCCAAAGTTGAATAGGTAGCACAGCATTGGCAGGGTGACCGAAACCTTGATACAAACCAATAGAATAAATTCCACAATTAAGTTTTTAGCTCTAAATGTACACATGATAGTGTATCTTTTTAGGCATTTTTATTTTCGTTACACAATGTTTAAAATTTAGCAATTTTTATTATTGAATTGATTCTGTGATTGTAATATTGTTTGAATGAGAGAATGTATGTTTATTTGAAGTCTATATGCAATTTTTTTTAATTTTTACAGTATCTCTGCCTATGAAGGCAGATTTGTTGCGAAACTAAAAATGCCTAAGAAGAAAATACACCACATCAGCGCCTTTAACACTGTATTGTGGGATTTTA
Organism: Wohlfahrtia magnifica; assembly: GCA_023159175.1. NCBI lineage: Eukaryota > Metazoa > Arthropoda > Insecta > Diptera > Sarcophagidae > Wohlfahrtia > Wohlfahrtia magnifica. The sequence goes on along the minus strand of JAKWBJ010000052.1, from coordinate 617,793 downwards.
GCAAATTTTGGTATTATTACTATATTGGTATTTGGTCAATGCGTATTTAGCAGCCAATTCGTCCAACTTCGTGTGTTACATTTGAATTACCAGATATAAAATGGAGGATATGAGAGCGTTTAAGACATTTCCGTAACTTTCCAAACTGTACGCAATTAGGTATATAAAGAAGCTAATTTACCTACGTCACAGATAGTTATTGTTTGGCTGTCATAAAGTAAAGTTGTTTTTAGGCGTAAATAAAAGTGTTGTATAATGGAGTATTAAGTTGCTGTATTAAGATAAACCGTATCAGGATAAAGTGAAGAAATAAAAACTGTAAAACAACAACAATGTGGTTTTATTTTATTTTGACGCAATTAAAAAGAATTTAAACGTTTTAAAAAGGTTAAAAGGTAACAATATTTAAAAAATTTCAATTAGGTGGTGTCACGCTTACACAAAGTAAATATTTATTCGTCTATATCTTCGAAATGGCAACAATGAATAGCTTAGTAGCCCATGAAAAACATTGGATGTATGGTACATACTAAACATTGACTTTTGATGATGGCACTAGTTGAAGTACCTAAACTCAAATGACTCTTTTTCTTACACAAATTATTAGTTAAAAAGTAGGCGGAATTTACATACATACATAGTAAATATGAATTTTTGTCTAGCTTGAGAACGGTAAAAGTAAAAGTTTTTAAATTTGATTTAAACTACGTTGTGGACAATACACATTATCAATCGTTTAGTGGGCGAGATCGTAGCACCTTCCAAACATAATAAAAATAGGCGGAACCAGTTAAGTGGTTGTGACATACACCCATACATAGGAAATATTAATATTAAATGGGTGCGATTATAACTCAATAAGATTTTCGGAATAATTGGAATCTAAATGCCTCACGAACTTATGGCAAACAAAAAAAAAAGAAAGACGCCTTCAAATTGCTTCTAAACATCTCACGATTTTTGTACTGAATCGCCACGAGTAATAAAAAATGGTACCCAGACATAAATATGAAGTAATGAAAGGAGTGGGTGGTTTCAGGAGATACACTAAAGCCAAGAGTCGTGCCTGACTTCCATTCAAAGAAGACTCATGATATGCATTTGATAGGACTGATGGGCATTGTGTACTACATCGCTTGAAAGACTGTATAAAACTTTATAAATTTATATCCCTTTAACTAATTAAGTAAGAAAGTTATAAGCTGTCAAGACAGACAGCCCCATATCAAAATCTACTTTTTTGAATGCTAAATATTTTATACGAAAGCTGCATACAATTATCGACCAATTTAATTAAATTTCTATGCAAAATATAATAGCTAATATCCGATAAAAATAACCCACCAACTGGGAGATCAGTAAGATATAGCCAAGTTTGAATAGTCAAACAACACGGCAAGAGTGCTTAAACCCTCAAGAACTCTTCTAACACATGGGCTGAAAAGTCCCGAGCCTAATACATAAATGGTTTTATTGCATTCACCTATTTTTAATTAGTTAGTGCCAACCTTCAAAAGACAGCTGTTAACATTTCATGATATTCTATTAATTAGTTTGTGAGTTTTTGTGCTAAGAGTGACGCTGCTTTTGTCATTTTCAGAATAATGGATCAAAAAAGTTGATGTTTTAATTCCACACTGTTTCTTGATAGGAAAAATACTATTCAAGCGAGCAATAGCTTGAAAAGTATTATGGGGACTGCGTACCATCAGTAACAACAATAAAACGTTGGTTTGCTGACTTAAAACGTAGTCGTTGAGATACCGAAGATTCAGTATCCATTGAACGTCCAAATGAGGCGGTAACACCAGAAAACAAGAACTAAGTGGTGTGAGTTAGCTGACATCGTAAAGATATAACAAGAACATGTTGGCTTTATATTGCATGAGCATTTGACCATAGGAAAGCTCTGTTCAAAGTGGATGCCGCGTTTGCCCACTGTTGACGAAAAACTAGAACGTGTTGATGATTTTGAGCAGCGTTAAGCCATGTTTCAATGTAAGAAACCGGAATTTTTGCGTCGTTATGTGACAATGGATGAAACTTGGATTCATAACTTCATTCCCGAATCAAAACGATCGTCATCTAAGTGGTAAAGTAATGGCCTCGGTATTTTAGGATGTGCGTGGTGTAATATTCATCGACAATCTTGAGAAGGAAAATACGATCAAGACCGAATATTATTTACCATTGTTGGAGGTTTGAAAGCTGAAATTGCCAATAAATTACCGCATATAGCAAACAAAACAATTTTGTGTCATCAAGACAAGACACTATGTCGCAAGTCAATCAAAACAATGGCAAACTACACAAATTGAACTTCGAATTGCTGAGATTACATCCACCGTATTCACTAGATTTGGCTCCCAGCGACTACTGACTGTTCACAGACCTCAAGAAAATGTTCGCTGGTAAGAAATTTCAAACGAATGAAGAGGTTATCGCTAAAACTGAGGCCTATGTTGAGGCAAAAGTTAAATCGTTTTACAAAAGTGGTATTGAAATGTTACGAGCGGCACTGGAATGGTTGCATTGCTTTTGAAATTACTTTGATGAATAAAACTAATTTAGAACAAAAAAAGCGATTTCTTTATGAGGCCCGGGACTTTTCAGCCCATGTGTTGTGTTAAAAATGTAACAATTAACAATGGTACTATTATGGTTTTGCTAGTGTTAATGTGAAAACCCGTCGTCTCACATCACTTATTCACATATTCCGCAGATCTAGTACGAAGGATCTGCCATCCATCTGGATATGGTAGGGTCCACTCCGCTTCCTACTAGCGCTCACTATATAACTTCGTGTGAAGTGTTTTCGGAGGCCCCTTCTATGTCTAGGAAAGCACATACAGCAATCTATTTGTCCTCCAAGGATTTCTGTATAGCACCTACCAGTTCGACCAGAGCCGTTTCCGTCGATCTGCCCGCTCCGTAAGCGTGCTGCCCAGAACGCAAAGACACGCGTTGCAGAGCCCCGTATCTTAAATAGTTGTTCACAACTTTTCAAGTGTCTTCAACATAAAAGATGAGAGGCTTATCGATCTGAAGAACTTTGGATGTGCTACATCCCTCTTACCCACCTTCGGGATGAAGACGACTCTCACTTTCCTCCACTACTGCGCCCTAAATTTACAATTTATGGTAGTATTTACCCTATGCCGTTCTGCAAAAGGGCTGTAAATAGTTAAAAAGCACTCACTGCCTATTTAATTCTCTCCGCTGTGAAAAACTATCCGCTGCTTGCCATCTTAAACTAACAACATTGTTTGGTCAAACTTCATTCCTTCCGTTATCATTCGCCGTACTTCCCTTTTCAAGGTCACTATTGGTGTATTCACCATCTTCCTTTCTCAATGATATTTCAAGCCCTGATCCATTTTTGGGTTTTGGGGTTTTGTAAATCCTTGACGCTTCCGGCAGAGATCCTATGATTCCACAGAAATTCCAAAAGCTATCTCGTTTAGCCTTCCTTATTGCCTTGTTATAGTCCGTGAGTTTAGCCTTATACTCCTGCCTTCGCCCGTTCCGTTTTGCTCTATTTCCGATTCTGCGGAGTAAGGTTCTAAGTGCAGAGAGATAAATGTTCAACCAGACCACAACTATTTCCTTACCTATAAGTGTCTCAGGGCAGCTATTATTTCAAAAGCGTCTATTATTGCCCCATTCAACAGAATCAGACTTTCATTGAGCTCATAGCCATTTCGTATACGTTTACTCGATGAAATACCCCTCAAATTGTTTTTAATTTTAAATTTCCCAATTCGTTCTTTTTGTATTCCTAAGTACCGGTAACGGGGTATGTAACGCCCACAGCGAGGACTCAATTATCCCATGACAATGTCTAGATTGTGGCACCTTTCGATCAAATAAAATTAAAATTATTATTATTAAAAAATATTTATAACTTTGGGTGGGTAACTTGGTTTTAGCCGTTACATAAGTACTTAATTAAACAGAATACCGTATTCACCAGAATGAGCACCCAGAATGATTTTAAGTACAATGAAAGGTCTTTTTGAAAGGCTTAATAGAAACTTTTGTTTGTAAAGCAGCGTAGGGAAAATATGTTTTAACACTTTTAGGTTTGATTTTCTAATCGAGCCATTTTGTGTGTCTTTAACAAAATATTCTTTTCAGCACCAACTTTGTTTTTCCCTCTTTCAAATGATGTCTTTTCGACGGATTTTTTCTTGTGATTTTTTTTTTATAAATTTGTGCAACATTTGTGCCCTTTTTTGTAAAAGTTTTTCTTTTTTTTTCTTTTGTAAAGTTAGTGCATTTGTTGCACTCAAATCTATTTTTGCCTCTTGCAATTCATGTTTTCCGTCTGATTGTTTTTAGGGAACGCTGGCAACTGTTGGCTGCTCCCGTTGTAATTGCTGTTATTGGCGTTGTTTATTCTTTGGAATTGCTTTCAGTGTGAAATCGTTTGATGTTGTTTTCAACATTTTCCACCATTAGAAATGCCATGATTTTGTTGGTGTGCTTTTCTTTGTTGTTTTTGCAAACATTTCTTTTGAAACGTTTTCAAGAGAAATAAAGGGTCAATTTATGCCATTTATTTTGAAATGAAAGGCATGAAGTTTTTGTAACTCGTCATCAAATACATGGCCATAAAAAAGAGGGAGTATTTTTAGATTTCAAATGGTTCTAACAGAGATGGGATGCATGTTAAGGGAATATTAATATGATTATTACAAGTACATAAAGCATTGCAATAATTGTAATAGACAATTAAAAGTTCTACGTTGGTCTCTCCTTTTTTTTGGTTAATATTGAAATGCGTTTTAAATTTTACATTTGAATGTTAACGAAACATAAGTAACTCGATTTCGTTCTTATACATGCTTATACTGAAAAATCAATTCTGAAACTGGATCCCATGTGGATTCTGTGCTTTTAAAAAGGCTTAAAATAAGCTTTTATTAAAAGACTATTAATTCATTTTGATTAATTTCTATTTGTTTAGAAGCAATGATGACATTAACTTGTGGTCTGTTTCAACTTTTATTTGTTTAATTTATTTGCTAATTAATTTGTAAATTGTCTTGTAGTTTACATATAGTATATGAACATTTTATAAACCAATTTTTAAATAAAAAATGTATTTTTTTTCAATTCTGAATGACTAGACTACATCCTTCAAGAAAACTTTTCCAAGATTTTAATTTTGATTATTTATATAAAAAAAGAAAACACAACATAATATAATAAATAAATTAAAAATGTTAGTCATGATATATGATAGGTTAGTATGATACCCTAACTATTTGTAAAAAAGGATATTTAATATTAATTATTATGTCAGACCTACACTTACGTACTACCTGTGGTACATACCCATCGTGGCGGTCCCATCGATCCGATTTATATATATTTTTTTTTGTAAAGTTGGTACATCTATTGTTGATATTCCCGCTAAATCTTAGCGTCATTGCTTGACATATTACAATTTTCACCGTGTAAATGTAAAAACATGCGTTTTGCGAAACTAAAGCCGATTCCACATTCATCAAAAGGGTCATTACTGGAGACGATATGTGGGTTTATGAGTATGATACACAATCCAGACATCAGACAAGTGAATGACGTTGACCAAATGTGCCGAAATCATTTCTAGTCAAAAAAGAAGGCATTGCTCATGTTTTCAGAGTTTGCAACGGTGTAGTACATCCAGAATTTTTGCCAGTAGGCCAGACAGTAAATAAGAGTATGATTTGGATGTTATGAGATGTCTGCGTGAAGCAATTCGCCGAAAGGGACCAGAATTGTGGGTAAAACACTGTGGATAACGATAACGCGACGTCGCACAGTGCCATCATTATTTAAAATTTTTTGACGAAAAATGCAAGAAATACCATCCAACAGCCACGGAATTCACCTGATTTGGCTACCTGATCAAGCTAAGAAACTATTACGTGGAACGCGTTTTAGCATCCGAGAAGAAATAATGGATAAATCGCAGGAAGCACTAATGGACATACCGAAAACCGAATATAAAAATGCAGATTTAGCATGAATATCAACAACAGATGTACCAACTTAATAAAAAAAAATACTCAAATCGGAAAAATGGGACCGCCACACAGGGGTTATTCTGAAACTTTTTGATCGAGGTAATATGACATTATGCATACTGTTACGTTTTAAAATTTAAAAAATAGGTTTCACGAACTTACTGCTTTAGTTTATACAGTCCTTTTACTTTCACATTTTAAATCTATACACAATGTCCAACTTATTTAACTTCCACTTAGTACCACAATTTATTCAAGACTTACTATCGCCCTAGCACAACTTTACTCTTTGACAGTTAAATTACGACTGACTGACTAAGCACAATATAGTAACTGATATTAATTTCGAATGTTCTAGCAGAATCTACAACAATTTCTATTCAGCTACGTTGGTTTAAATTTAAAGTTCAATACCCAGTTCAATACGCAGTTGGTAACACACATAATAATACAATTAAGTTAGACAGGGTGATCTTAGCCTTGACACAAGCCAATATAATAACTTCCACAATAAAGTTTGTAACTTTAAGTGTATAAATGTTAGTGTATCTGTTTTTCGTCATTTCTATTTTCGTAACAATACATACATCAGGCAATCAGTCCTCCTTAGCCTTCTAGTTTTTAGAACGACAAACAATATGTATGACTATTTACGCAAAATTACATATGGACAAATGAGCACAGGGCACCGATTTTCTACAGATAGCCAGCATAAGACATGAGACTTTAGAGCCTTGGCAAACAACCTAAAACTTTTGTCTGATAAACACCATATTGCATATAAAAAACATTGTAGATCAAGCTGAGCACACTTTTTTTGGATGGCCCGGTTGAACTGAATAGAACTGCAGATCCCTAGCTTGGCAACTACAGGCTGATTTTGTTATGGATACTATAATAGTATGTTAAACAAGACTAACTGGCGATGCGAAGAAACCTGCTCTGCACTAAGTAGACAAGACATCATGCAATAACGCGTGAGTCGCAGGCCAAAATGGAAATAGTAAAGCACACATGTTCATGTTCATAAAGGTAACCATCTAGGAGTAATGCCAAAACAGTACCGGGATGTAAAAATTTCAGGAAGAATAGCCCAACATACCACTTAAAGTGACTAACCACTCACCGTGGTTACAAAAATGAATTTTTCTTTCTTTTTTTTCTGCAAAAAACTACAACTTAGGCGTTGTCTAAGCAATATCAATAGGTTTTGGTTCTCCAATTACTAAAAGATTAATTAACAACTTTTATTATACAATTTTAATGTTTCACAAATACTTTGATAAGGAGGCTTACATCGGGTGTTGTTTTTACAGTTATACAATTTTATATCATAATAAAACAAAAAAAATGTATTTTTAACATCAATGAGACGGTCTTTATTAGATAGATTAGATGATAACATTAATGTTTCTGTTAAGACGCAATCTAAAATTGGCCGTATTTCGCCAATAACTCTTCAAATGTTTAGAGTTGGGTCGTTAAGCTCTTCTAATGAGCTAGTTCGTTCACTTACAACAAAAACATTTTTGTAAAAAAAAAATTGTATTTATGTATGTGTGTGTGTGTGTGTTTAACACATGTTTTGTGTTGTAAGTGAACGAACTAGCGTATTTAAAGAGCTAACGAACCCAACTCTACAAATATTGGTTTCCAGGTGTTCAGTTGTGTCTGGCTTATCGACGTAGACAACTGACTTTACATAACCCTAAATAAAATTACACAATGGGGTTAAATTACATGATTTTGGTGGACTATTAATTGGACCATTACGTGAAATTACTATTTCATCACAATTTTCTTTTTCCAATTTAAGTGCGCTGTGTGGCAGTGGCTTCCTCCTGTTGAAATCACATATCATTAATGCCAGCTAATCAATCATGCGTTGACCATTGAAGACGAAGAAATATGGACCCAATGACTCTGCCAGCCCACAAAGTGCACCAAATAGCAATTTTCTGTGGATATAATGGTGTTTCAATAGAATCTTGTGGATTATTCTCACTTCAAATGTGACAATTCTGCCTATTTACGTACCCATTCAATCAAAAATTTGCTTCATCGGAGAACAAAATTTTGAATTTTGAAGATTAACGAACAGAATCATTATTTTGATAAGGTATGTAGGTAAGTACGAAAGGCGCTACCAAAGAGACTACAGAGACACATTGTGGAAAGATCTTTTTCTAAAAAGGCAATAGAAACAATGAAAAGGAAGGAAAGAAGAGAGAAAGGAAGGACAGAAGGCGGAAAAGAAGAAGAAAAGAAGGATTAAAATGAGTATACAAGAAAATGGAAACAGATGCCCAAAAAAACCGGGCATCACCTAAAGAGCCAGCTTAGAGCTGATAGAAAACCCTCCAGGTCGCATATCCTAGCAGATGCAATATCACCAAGGCCATCAAAAAATCCCCAGTCCAGCTACCTGAGCCTGCGTCCATAGAGCCAGGCAGTGACAGAGGATATGTTTCACAGTCTCCAGCTCCCCCGTATCGCTGCAAACTCGGCAAAAAATTGGGGTGCCTGCTTCGCAAATCATCGCCCTTGCCCTCAGAGCATAGGGTTCAGTTACTCAGAGCCTATCGGAATCCTAAGAGATTCCCTCCTCAGATTGAGAACCCATTCCGTCCCAGAGCGGTCAAGTCCATTCTACCACGAGCCCAGCTTTCTATCATGCTCCAAAAGAAACCAAGCGGCAGTCTTACAGAAGCATCCGCCAGTTCTATATTTACTGGCAGCGCACGCTCTTGCCTGTTCATCTACAAACTCATTTCTCCGCACGACAGTATGCCTTAGAATGCAGCACAGATTTACACTGCACTCAACCAGAAGAAATTTAAGGGTATTCCTGCACAATACAACCAGAAATTTTTTTTGATGACAAATTTCAACAATTGGCAAGCGTTACTTACTCATCAAACTAGACAAAAACTAATTATCAGCTGTCAAATCGGTTGTCAAATAAAGAAGTGCTGCCAACTCAAGATTTTGATTCTCTAAAACAACACCCGATATAAACGAACAATCATGTATTGCAGTATTATCTGTATTTAACAAAATTAATGGATGATAGCTAACAATATGATCTTTTATATTTCGTGATAGATTTTTGTATATATTCCTGCGAAAATTAAAAAAAAATTTTGAAAACTACTTAGTCTTCGTGTAGAGAAAATCTACACACATGGCGCTTATTTAGATATAAAAGCCTTACATACGGCATAGTATCATAAATAAATCATTAAAATCTAAAAAATAAAAACATAAAAAATCTCAAACACTTTTTTTATTAAAACCCATAAATACTTATAAAAAACTAAAAAAAAAAATCATAAAAATTTTATTAAAAAAGCGTACTACTACTCGTTCATATAAGATGTCTCACATTAAAACATGTGGTAGCATGACGAACATATATTCTTAATCATGATTATCTTTAAATGGTTTAATTAATTTATGATATCAATATGCAAAAGACACTCTAATAAATAAAAGATAAATAAAATGAAAAACCAAAGATGAAAATCAAAGAAATAAAAATGGGCAAAATAAATAAGATTTATGTATAGATTTTATAAAAAAGATATAAGACTGTTTGTTTTATAAATAAAAAAACAAAATAAAAAATAAAATAAAATAAAAAGATTTTCAAGAAAGCCTATAATTTATATTGATAAGTAGATTACGAAAGTTAAGTTCATTTAGTAAATTATAAAAAATAAATATTTCATAAGACTTAAAAATCCATTAAAACTCGGTCAATGTATTCTTATAAGCCAAAGGTGAACTTTCGCCATGCTTGTAATAGATACTTAAAAATGCTTTTGATTAAAATTATAAAAAAAGTCAATAAAATGAGCTTTACAAACATTATCTCAAATATAGTATTCACTCCTACTCCTATCCAAGGTAAAAATATACTTTAGCGAAGCTATTAAGATATATGTAATCGAAAAGAGCAAACTTTGGTCCAGTTAAGGTTTTTGTAGCCTTTTTCTAACACACAGACGTGGTGATGTGGTGTCATATGTGACTAAGGCAAATGTCTATATTAAGGAATCAGATGTTCTTAATATTCTGGGCATGAGAATTCACTTTGACATTCGTTGGAACGATCACATATTTCAAGCATACAAGTGCCACAGTTTTTTAAGGCGTTGCAAGTACTGGTATTTCTCGTAGAGCGCATCACTTTGTAGTTGATTGTCTAATAAATCGTATAACGCATTATAGGGAATTTTTTTTAATCTACGTGCCACTTACGGCAAGAATAAATGAAAATCGAACGTCCATAAGCACTCTTCCCTCTATTAGTGTGCCCTAGCACTAAAAAAGGTACTTGCGAGTCTACAAATGTACATATATTTTTTGCTTACGCATGTTTTCAGTTTCCAGCTGTTTACTTTTTCTTCTTCTTGTTTGTTTACTTTTTTTCTTTTGTTTACGTTTTCACATCCGCCATTTTTAAAATTCAAATCTGGGTTGCTAGATTGAAAATTAAAGGATCCGCCATCTGACGTTTTTTTTTCAACTAGTGCTTATTTCGTGAATGGTAACACTTAGCTCATGCCTGATTTGACAGATAATTAGTTTTATCCTTCCGCTGAACGAATATGGTTGTGTATACGCTTGAACAACGCTGGGAAATATTGCGACATTACTTTGAAAATCATGGTAATGTTGCAGATGAAGCTCATTTTGATCTTGGCGGGTATGTAAACAACCAAAATTGTCGCATTTGGGGCACAAAAAACCCGCACGCATACATTGAAAAGCCGATACACCCAAGACAAGTCACTGTTTGGTGCGGATTTTGGTCCAGAGGCATAATTGGGCCATTTTTCTTCGAAAATGAGCAAAGAGTGGTCGTTACAGTCAATGGCGCTCGTTATCGGGCCATGTTGAATGAATTTTTGTTCACAAAAATTGAAGAGGAGGATATTAGCAACATTTGGTTTCAACAGGACGGCGCTACGTGCCACACAGCCGAAGCTACACTCGATGTTAGCGACATTATCGACTGTGTGTAGCTGTATTTCATCAATGGCTTCACGAATATCAATCGTCCGAGACTCCCATTCATTGCCACACGCTGTCGAAATTAGGGGTGCTTGTGTACCACAACCTAGTTCTTGTACCTCAGAGTACAACATCCACTCAGAACACTCCCTGTATAAATTCAGGACCCATTCCATCCAGTCCTGGCCATAGCAATGCCAAACAGCTCGATAAGGTTTGCCATTTTACCCTGAGTAAACTTAAACACCAGCAACGCTTGTAAATCATTGAATTTTATAATCAAAATTCGTGCTGTGTGAGGGGTGTGTTAAATTGGGTCTATTTTATGATAATCATAAGCAAGGAAGCTTAATTCTGGCTCAATGGCTATGTCAACAAACAGAATTTCCTAATTTGATATAAACAGTAGCCTGCAGCAGTTTAAGATCTGATAACGCAGCAGTTTAAGATCTGATATGCAGTATTGGAGCATATCTCTTCAAGAACGATAGAAATAGCAAAGTTGTAGTTAATGCGGCAAGATACCATGCGATGATAACCGACCTTTTTATCCGAAAGTGGAAGGATTGGACTTAGTTGGCATATGATATCAAAAAGAGGGCAACACATGCCACACGATAAGCGATGCTGTCGACCTACGAGAGGCGAGTTTGGTTAGAAATTAATCTTAAGTTTTAGTTCACCAAAGTCAAGCGATCTGATGTATTTCGTGTTCAAGGACAAGCCAGCTACAATTCCAGCCCTGAAAAGTAACATTACATTTGAAATTAATGAGATATTTGTCGAAATGTTAGAAAAAGTATAAAATTATGGCATACTTTGGACCAGTTACGACATAACTTAGAATCATTTACATGAATTAGTCTTAAAAAAGTAAATGGCAGGCGTTCATTTATCGCCACAAATAAATATTTCATTCACTTTTACACATTTTCTGGGTTTTTTTTGCAATGTTCCTCCATGATCCACTTTTTGAGGAATTCATAGGTCCGTCAAGCTAATGAAGAAACTTATTGGGGATCTTAAAAATCCGTCCGGCAAAGACAAACACTTCGCCGCGTCTTCTCTCACCACAATAGCAAAGTGATCTGGAACCCAGCACAGCTTAATACTGTGCCTGTCCAACAGCGACATGAGGGCCTTCCTGCAAGAAGCAAAAGGCTTTTTGAGCCATCACAACGCCCAGTCAGTGCTTTCATAGCGACCTAACTGTCTCACCAGTAGCGACAAAATCAAAGAACAGCTCTGCTACTCTAAAGACCAAAGCACACATCTGGAAGTCTCGGCTAATACCGCTATACAGCAAAATTTTGAAAACCTTTGGAAATTGATTGATATGTATCGAGTGATCTTTTAGCAACTTTTTGTTTGGCAGCTCAGCTGTTTTCGTATAACATGTTACTATTACACATGTTCAGTTTGGTTTATAATTTAAACATAATCGACTTACAAACGAACAACGCCTGTAGATTCTTGAATTTTATTATCAAAATTAAAAAAGTGCATCGTGCACTTCTTCCATTTTATGGTCAGTTTGAGCGACCTTCTGAGGCGGCTATTCGAAATCTTGTGAATAAATTTCGCACAAAACTTACTTTATGGGACATTAAACCACCGATACGCATACGTAGAGTGCGGACAGAAGAAACCGTGAATTATCAATTCGGCGACGTTCGCAGCAATTGGGTCTCTGTTACACCACGTGGAAAATTTTACGGAAGGATTTGGGTGTAGAACCTTTTAAAGTACAGCTGGTGCAAGCATTAAAGGCACACGACCTAACACAACGGCTAAATTTTTGGTGAATGAGCGCTGGCATTTCTAGTTGAGTGGATACGTGAATAAGTAAAATTGCTGCATTTGGCGTAAAGAGCAGCCAGAAACATTGTAAGAACCGCCAATGCATCACAAAAAATGCACTGTTTGGTGTAGATTATGGGCTGGTGGCATCATTAGACCGTTTTTTTTTCAAAGACGTCGAAGACAGGAACGTTATTGTTAATGGCAAGTGCTGCGGTGCTATAAATGCAAATTTTTTTTGCCCAAAATGGAAGAGCTGGACATGGCTGACATTTGGTTTAAGCAAGACGGTGCCACATGTCACACAGCAAGCGAAACAATGGTTCAATTAAGAGGTGAGTTTGGTGAACAGTTTATGTTACGTTTGAATCTGGTCAATTAGCCGCCTAGATCATACGATTTAACGGCTTTAAACTATTTTTGTGGGGCTATGTTAAGGCTCTTTTCTATAGGGAAAACCCTATCACGGCTAACTCACTGGAAGCCAATATTGAAGAATTTATTCGTGAGATACCGGCCGATATGTTGGAGAGAATATGCAAATATTTGACACAGCGTATTTGACCACGCACTCACAGATCAGCTCTGCTGCCTTAAAGACCACAGCACTCGTCTGGAAGTCTAGGCTAATCCCGCTATACAGCAAAATATTAGAGGCGTATATGAAACCATCTTTAAATGTTGAATTATATAAAGGGTTCGCCATCTAACGTTTTTTTTCAACTAGTGCTTATTTCGTGAATGGTAACACTTAGCTCATATCTGATTTGACAGATAATTAGTTTTATCCTTCCGCTGAACGAATATGGTTGTGTTTCGCTTTGCTAAGTGGGCCTGCGATCGATTTACAGAAGATACCGATTTTGCCAAAAAAAAAAATCATCTTTTCAGATGAAGCTCATTTTGATCTTGGCGGGTATGTAAACAAGCAAAATTGTCGCATTTGGGGCACAAAAAATCCGCAAAAGCCGATACACCCAAGACGTGTCACTGTTTGGTGCGGATTTTGGTTCAGAGGCATAATTGGGCCATTTCTCTTCGAAAATGAGCAAAGAGTGGCCGTTACAGTCAATGGTGCTCGTTATCTGGCCATGTTGAATGAATTTTTGTTCACAAAAATTGAAGAGGAGGATATTAGCAACAGTTGGTTTCAACAGGACGGCGCTACGTGCCACACAGCCGAAGCTACACTCGATGTTTTGCGCCCTATATTTAAAGATTGCATTATCAGCCGTTTGGCCACCTCGGAGCTGCGATTTAACGCCGTTGGACTATTATTTGTGGGGATCCGTCAAAGCCAGAGACAATTGACGCTTTAAAGGACAATATTCGTGAAGCCATTGGTGAAATACAACTGCACACAGTCGATAATGTGCTTAAAAATTGGACCGATCGTGTAGGCTACTGCATGGCCAGCCGAGGCAGCCATTTGAATGAAATTATTTTCCATTATTAACCGGAAGGATTGTACTTTCAAATAAAAAAAGAAATTTGAGAAAATATTCAGTAGTTTTTTATAGCATTTTCAAAAAAAAATTATTTGGCGGATACTTTAAATCGTTCTATCGACTCAAATAAAGATTTCATACATTTATTTACATTTTATGTGTTTTTTCTAATTAAATCCTAAAGTTCTTAAAAAACCATTCGATATATAGAGATCAAATAAACTTGTACGTTATGGTTTAGGGGATAATATTTTTTATTTTTTATTTTTATTTTTATTTTAATATTATTTTCGTATTCCACTTGTAATGTTAAACATAAACGTGTTAGTTTTATAAGATATTTATTTGTGCAATAATTTTTATTATTTAATAGTTATCTATCTTGGATGTCTTATTTATTATTTGCATTAAAATTATTTTTTTATTTATCAATGTTTAACATATATGTACATATGTTGCACTATTTGATATTTTTTATTTAGACTTTTTTAAACTGCTTTTTTAAATTTTAAAATATTGCCATGTTTTTTATATTTACTTACATACAGTGTATGTATTATGAACATTTCTTTTAACCACCCTATTCATATTCATGAAAATTGCATACAAATTGTTTTATAAGCCTTTTATAAATCGAAAATATTTTTTATGAATATGGGGGTAAATATTCAAAATGCAAATTATCGTTTAACAAGTATTGTTTAAAAATTTTTCAATATTTTCAATAAATTCTTATTTATTTTGAAAAAAAAAAACACTTGAAAATAACCACATTCAATATACATTTTCATCATATGTATTCGTACTTGTATTCATACAACATTTTCCATGTACTTTTTGACTTTTGTTACCCCCACCAATTATTTCATTCGATGTATTTCTGTTTTAAAATGCCATTAATTTCTATTTCTTTCTTTACTTTTATTTTTAAGGGCATGTAGCATATACACACACACACACACACTTCCATAACACACTTTAGTTATAAAAATTATTTAAAAACTTCAATTTCTCATCACAAAACGCTCAAATAAACTAAAAACTTCCATGACAATTTAAAGAAATGCAATATATTTTCTTGTAATATTTCTTTTTCAGAAATAATTTTCATTGCTTTACTTTTCCGTTTTCAAAAAGAACTTGACTCTGTGCACCCCGCTTTAATGGATTTTACGCGCTTTTTCCACTTTGTTTACTTTTACAATGGTATTCCACGAAAAACCAAACGTTTAGACCGACGTTCACTCATAGACTAAAAACGAATTGGTGGCCTCTCGATGAAAAATGAAAATGAAACGAATTTCTCGCTGGTGAACAAATTGTACGAAAAGTGGATGGGACACAGAGTAACAACATACTGTTGAATACAATCGTATGAAAAAAAAAAATAATAATAACAACAGGGCGCACCCGCGAGTTACTTTAGTTTGTGTTTTAGTGTGAGTTTCTGTACAATCATGTGTGTTTTCGTACATAATTTAGTGGATTTTCGCCTATAATTTCTATTCAATGTGAATGAATGAATTTGTATTGTTTCTCGCTCTCTCATAAAACATAATTTTTCCATTTTCCTTGTGCTCATTGCGAACAACAGACTCTTTCCAACTTGATGGTGTTTATGTGAGGGGCCATCATTAAGCATTTGTTTACATTTGTCACTGAGTATTTAAGAGCGAATTGAGAAAATTTATAAACAGTTAAGGTTTATCACATTTTTTGTTTGTTTTGTTTGTTTTGTTTTAAATGGGAGGATCATCCTCTATTCGGCCTCAGTGTATTAGTGCATGATATTACCAGATTAAAAATTGGTTTTCATACAGCAAATGGAGCAAATAGCAGAATAGTTAAACAGAAAAGTAATAATGAATTTTTTATTCATAAAGCTGCTGAACAGCCATTTGATTATCTTAGATCTGTGATTAGATTTTAACTAATTTATGGCCGCTAAATAAGAAAATAACCTCAGTTTTTGTCTATCACGTCAACTTTTTAAGCTTCAATATATAGTCTTGAAATATTGAAGAATAATATTGTTACGAAAATAAAAATGCGTAAAAAGAAAATGTTGTGTAGATAAGTGCCTTTGACACCATATTGTGGGATTTTTGTCAATTGGTTTGTGTCAAGGTTGAAAATGTGTTACCCTGGTAATGCCGTACGGATTTGTGTATTTGACGGCATTGCCAATTCAACCATCTTTGAATAACACAATCTTACATGTTTAAAATTAACGGACATAAAATAGAGGATGTGAAACCGTTTGAGACATTCCCGAAACTTTCCAAACTTTAGGCAATTAGGTATATGAGGAGGCTGCTTTGCCTACGTCGATATAGTTATTGTTTTGCAGTCATAGAGTAAAGTCGTGTTTTGGCGTATGTAAAAGTGTTGTATAAACGAATATTAAGTGTAAGATAAACAAGTTGCTGTATTAAGATAAAGATAAAGTGAGAAAATAAAACTGTAAAACAAAAACAACGTGATGTTTATTTTATTTTAACGCAATTAAAAAGAACTGAAACGTTTTAAAAAGGTTAAACCGTAACAATAGAAAGGAAAGTGCACGCATATTGGCTGTTAAGCTGTGGATATGCGAGGAAATAATAATTTTTCATTTTAAAATTAGATATAAGATTCTGTCCGACTGCCAACGAACTGGACGATATGTGGTTTTAACAAGACTGTGCCACGGGCAACACAACACAACTGATTTTGGCTTTATTGTATGGCAAACTTTCTGGTTGCGTAATTTTCCACTTCAGAGATTATGTATACGCGTATAGTCCTGTAACGTGGAGCATTTGGAAGCCAATTGCCCGAAATGTTCGAAAAAGTGGTCGAGAACTACCTCAAAAGGATTGTCTGCTGCAACCAATACAGAGACAGTCATTTAAATAACATTGTATAGGCTTTTGACATCAACTTTAAATGAAGAAAAATTTTAATTTGGAAAATTTAATTATAAACAGAGACAAAGTTAAGATATTGGGTCATATAAAGGGTGGTCCAACCAAAACGCACGATGTTAATTGTAAATAAAACAAAAAGTTATCCGAGGATTATCTAAATATTTTGTGTCATGATAGAAGGATCTATGACAATTAAGTGTGAAAGAAAATATCGGCCAATAGCTCGCCACAGCTTCGGTGGCATACCTCTCTCCGTCGGTCCATATTTTCAATGAATCTGAATCGACATAAGATAACACGGCCATTGGATTTATTGTGCAAAAGAGCAATTGTTTTGTTGGCTGTGTGCCAAGTGGCACCATCCTATTGGAACCACATATAGCACAGGTCCATATCCTCAATTTCTGGCCACAAAAAGTCCCTTATTATAACGAACACCATTCACGGTAACTGCTTCATTGACCTTATTTTCAAAAAGTACGGCCCGATGACACCGCCGGCTAACAAAACCGCACCAAACAGTCACTCCTTGTGGATGCATCGGCTTTTAAGTAATCACTCGTGTATTCTCTGATTTGTCCAAATGCAGCAATTCTGCTTGTTAACGAATCCACTGAGGTGGAAGTATATTTCTTCGCTGAAGATGATTCACTTCTGTCTGTTTAACCAACCATTCGGCGTATTAACGACGCTTGAAATGTTCGAACCTTGTAAGCGTATAAATTCAAATATTTATTCAAAATTCGCATTAGTGATGTTCGTCAGATTTTCAATTGTTGGCCACGACGAGTCGATGTTGATGTTTCTTCTGCTACATTATCGCAAACAACAGCAACCTTTTCCCCAGAATGAAGAATTAAAAAAGAAAATTCGGAAAGCAACCCGAGTCGAAAGCATAAAAACGAGTTGAAAACGAACAATTCTTTTTAGTAAATATTGTTTGTGTAATATAAAACATGCACGTGTGTGATACTTATTGGTCGCTGCACACAAAATATACATACGTACACACATACGAATGCATGGTATTAAGCGGCAATTAGACGATCGAGTACAGCTTGTCAACACACCTTTATGGGAAGCCAACTAGCTCTGTAATAACATTTTTGTCTTGTTTGTAAAATTGCAGGTACGAACTGATTGGCTGTGTTTGTGTTAAATTTGTGCTCAGAGTCGAGCAAAAAATATTTTCAGGAAAAAATGTGAATCGTTCTCATGATTTAAAAAATAAAACTCACGAACATGAGCCATAAAACGAGCGGACCAAACAAAAGTTTTTACATACTATGATTTGTCAATCAATAAAACAAAGAAATGTCAAATTAAGTTGGGAAAAAAATTAACGTTAAGGTGTGACACAAAATTGACATTGTGCATTACCAAGCATTTTAATGAAAGAAAAGTTTTATCGAGCTTTATGTGTTTTATTTAACTTTGCTTTTGAAAGAGGGAAATGGAGAAACCTGTGTAAGGTATTTCTCTCTGTGGATCTTCGTAAATCGTAGCTTACACTTTAATTTTGTCCATATAATGAAGGAAATACCATTTAGAACTTGGGGAAATGTAGAAATCTCAACTTTTCCTGAATTTTCTTACATGTTAAGTGATTTTTAAATGCATCAAATTGACTTGGTTTTTGACGCGCCGTTAATTACCCCTCGGTAGGGTTTTTGTCCCACTTTTTTCAAGGTTCAAATAGTTTCTAGCAACAATACCCGAACGATTTAAAAATCCAGAACTTTTCCCTACGAATTCATGGGCTCCGAAGAAATATTAAATGAGACGCAAAGAAATTTAATCGATACATTAAGTACCTCTCTTATCTAATCGATTAAACTCCTTCTCGTCTCATTAATTCTTTTCTAGGTATGCATTTTATCATTTTTTATTTTCTATAATTTTTTTAAGAGATTTAAGAATTATACTTAAAAAATATTTTGATTCATTATGATGTGTCACTTAAGAAATTTATCATCTGGCATCGCTTTTAGGTAGCATCACTTCTCAAATCTTCTCAGAAGAAAAAAAACAACAACCAGACAACATGTGTTTTCATACAAAGCAACAGACTGTATGGAAGTCTTTGTGTGAGTGTATTGGTTTTATGAACCGTTTATTCGATTCAATACAACTGAGCCACGCGATTAATATTGTTGTTGTTGCAAAAATATTACTTCTACTCATTGCATTCATCCAACAACAACTATAAGATCCCCATCATCTTCATTATTATCATTACTCCCCGTAGCAGCAACAATACGGTATAAATTCATGTTGTCTGCTCTCTTTGTTGTCGTTCTAATCAATATGCGTTGGGATATGTGTGTATGTATGTGCACATTTGGTGTGAAATACACAAAACGAAAAAAAAACATAAACAATAACATGATGTACCACATGTTTTTGGATGCACAACAACACATCATTTGTTTATTTTTTATTTGTTTTGTTTTTGTTTATTTCTCTTTAAAATCTTATTCTAATTGTTGTTGCTTGAATTGTAGCGTTTTTCTCTTATTTAGTTTTTATTTCAAGTCTTATTGTTGTTATTGCTTTGCTTCCTTGACTATGACTTTATTTTTCAGTTGATATTTGTGTGTAAGTGCTTACATATGTGTGTGTTTTTTTCATCAACCATCTTCGTTCCTGTTCATTTCACATTCATATTGGAATTGAAATATTTTTCTTACTTTATTTATTTGTTGCCGTTTTGTTTTTGTATCATCATTATTATTTTTATTTCATGTTACTTACTTACTTACTAATGATGTTTCAAGATGTTCTTTCTGTTTTGGTTGTTTTTTTTGCTTTTATAGATTTTTGTTTTTGTGTAAACATATGGGAATTTTGATCAGGCTCTCAGCAATTGTAGCGCCATGTTTGCGTTTCTTACGAACTCAATCTATTCGTATTTATCGTTGTTATTGTTCTTTTGCATTTGGTTTTTTCTTAATTTCTTTATTTCGATTTGTTTTTTAAAGTTCTTTTTGATTTTGTTGTTTTTATTTTTGCATCCAACATCACTCTGAGTGTGTGAATGAAATTGAGTTTTTGCTGATGTTTGTATCGCTTATTAAATAGAATTAATCTTAATTTAGCAGTTAATTTGTTGAAATAAAGCAGGATTAAACACTTTTTTCGAATAAGGACGAATACTTTTGAGTTTATTAAAAAACGGTTTAATGTTTTGAATTTGCATATGCATCAAATGGTGTTTTTTGTCCTCACCAGCAAAAGTAAAAAGTTAAGAAACAATATTTAGAAAGGATACATATTTTATATGTATGTATGTATGTATATAAATAAAACAGTATTTGGATAGTATAGGGTCCGCCATCTAACGTTTTTTTTTTCATTTCGTGAATGGTAACACTTAGCTCATGTCTGATTTGAAACATAATTAGTTTTATCCTTCCGCTGAACGAATATGTATACGCATGAACAACGCTGGCAAATATTACGACATTACTTTGAGAATCACGCTAATGTTGCAGAATCAAAAATCATCTTTTCAGATGAAGCTCATTTTGATCTTGGCGGGTATGTAAACAATCAAAATTGTCGCATTTGGGGCACAGAAAACACGCACGCATACATTGAAAAGCCGATACACCCAAGACGAGTCACTGTTTGGAGCGGATTTTGGTCCAGAGGCATAATTGGGTCATTTTTCTTCGAAAATGAGCAAGGAGTAGCCGTTACAGTCAATGGCGATCGTTATAGGGCCATGTTGAACGAATTTTTATTCACAAAAATTGAAGAGGAGGATATTAGCAACATTTGGTCTCAACAGGACGGCTCTACGTGCCACACAGCCGAAGCTTAACTCGATGTTTTGCGCCCTGTTTTTGAAGATCGCATTATCAGCCGCAGAGCTGATGTCGTTTGGCCACCTCGGAGCTGCGGGTTGACACCGTTGGACTATTATTTGTGGGGTGCCGTCAAAGATAAGTGATACGCCAACAAGCCAGAGACAATTGACGCTTTAAAGGACAATATTCGTGAAGCCATTGGTGAAATACAGCCGTACACAATCGATAATGTGCTTAAAAATTGGACCGATCGTGTAAGGCTACTACATGGCCAGCCGAGGCAGCCATTTGAATGAATTATCCATTATTAACCGGATTGTACTTTCAAATAAAAAAAAAAAAATTGAGAAAATATTCAGTAGTTTTTTTTATAGCATTTTCAAAAAAAATTATTTGGCGGACCTTATATTTATAGTTTGATGTCATACCTATACATACCTATCGGGTGTTTTTTTACAGTTACACGAGTTTCACTCATAACAGAACAAAGAAATATAATTCCTTTTCATGGCGCAATCTTCACAAACTTTTTGCAGCATATTTCGCCAATAAATCTTGGAATGTTGATTACCAGGTGTTCTGTTGTCTCTGGTTTATCGACGCAGATACATAGGTACATAAGTGATTTTACATAACACCAAAGAAAAAGATCCAATTGGAACCATTGGACCATTGCGTGAAATTTCTCTTTCATCAAAAGTTTTTCTGAGTAAATCAATTTTAGCGCGCGCTGTGTGGCATGTAGCTTCGTGCCGCTGAAACTAAATGTCAGCATGATAAATGACAGCTAATTGAGGTACGAAAAAATTTTCTAATCCTGTCCCTATACCGTTCACCATTAACAGTAACAATCTGACCATCATTTTTTTAAAAGACATAAAGCGCATCAAACACTAATTTTCTGTAGATCTAATAGTGTTTCGATAAAAGCTTGTGCATTATCTTCACTACAAGTGCGACAATTCTGCTTATTTACATACCCATTCAACAAAAAATCGAAGTGAACTGGTTGATGTACAATAGGGTATTTGGTGTTGATATCCTGACCTTTACGGATAGTCATGTTGCGATCAGGGCACTCTCCGGTGTCTACTCAACTCCGCGACTGGTATGTGAATGCTGGAGCTGTTTCTAAACGGGATGACGAGACATTCAGACATAGAAATTGTCTGGGTAAGGGATCACTCTGACACCCACTTTCTTCTTGCAGACTTCTTGTTCTGCAATACATCCTGGGCATGGCACAAATACGGCGGGAGGAAGAACTCACGTGCTTTGTAAATAGACAAACCTGGACCCTATACGATAGGGCTCGTTCGGAGTCTATCTTAAGGTTGCGGCGTTACATGCTGCGAATCCTGGTTAATGTTATCATTGCGCACGGTATAGCTGGTGCGCCTACTAGGAGACTGGGTCTACTGTTCAATGATTACTGTAGGAGTTGTTAGGATGATGAAGAGGAGGAGACTGTAGATAAATTTCTGTGTCAGTGTCCGCATCTTTCGGATATTAAGACTGCTTTTCTTGGCAATCTGTTGTAAATGCTTTGAAATCTGATGTAAATGTCAGCGGGCTTTCCGCCTTTGTACATGCGTCTGGTTGTTACGTTTCGCAATGGAGCGCGAACATTTACACAGGTCTGTTTGGACCTTCTAAGGGCATCAGTATTGGATGGGTTCAGTATTGGACCCGTTGTGACTAACTAACTAACTAACTTCATCGAAGAAAGAATTTTAAATCGAAATTCAATATCAATATCAATTTTCGCCACTCGACAAATTGGTGCTCAATTAAACAAAAAGAAACTATCAGTTGTTAAGTCGCTTGTTAAATAGAGCAGTGTTGCCAACTCAAAGTTATGAACTTCTAAAAAAGAACACCTGATACATAAATTTGTATGTATGTATGTACGTATGTATATAAAAGTATTTTATGGTTGCTTTTATCTTATTACAGGAAAATCGGAATTTTATGGAAATTTGATAACAATTAAGCATTTTATTCCAGAAACTTGAAGTTTTCAAAAATTCTTTTTTCTTTAAAATAATTTATTAGACGGATGAAACTACAAATTTAAAAATCAAAAAATTTATCGTAAAAGCAAATTCAAACCCAAATATGTACTTACGAGGGCGGATTGACATTGAAGCTGCCTAGCGCTAGATGGTAGCACAACCACAAAAACTTTTTCTTTCTTAGAAATTACGATCTGTCAAACGTCAGCTGTTAAAATTTTAGCCCAATTCATCGATTAGTTTATTTGTTGTAGTCGTTTGAAGTAAGCAACTTTTGTGTTTCTTGGAAAATGGAAAAAAGTGAATTTCATGTAGTGATTAAGCACTATTATTTGAAAGGCAAAACGGCGAAAGAGGCAAAAGAAAAGCTTGATAAACATTACGGCGAATCTGCTCCGTCAGATTATATGGTAAAATAATGGATTGCTGAATTTAAACGGGGCAGAACAATCACTGCAACAATACCATCAACAGGAAGGCCAAAAGAGGTGGTTACTGAAGAAAATATCAGGAAAATCCTCGATATCGTTATGAATGATCAAAATACTTGAGATTGTCGAAATGGTGAACATATCATATGAACGTGTGTTCAACATTTTGCATGAACATTTGCATATGAAAAAGCTATCGGCAAGATGGGTGCCGCGTTTGCTCAGTGTTGAACAAAAACGAGTTTGACAGATCACTTCACAGCGGTGTTTGGACATGATAAAGCATAATCGTGCTGATTTTTGGCGTAGATTAGTAACTGTTGATGAAAAGTGGCTCCACCACTACACACCTGAAACCAAAAATCAATCGAAGCAATGGGTGGAAGCTGGTGGAAGTGCTCCGAAGAAGGAGAAGACAGCGAAATCGGCTGGCAAGGTTATGGCCATTGTATTTTGGGATGCACACGGAATATTGCTCATCGATTATCTTGAAAAGGGATCCACAATCACGGGAGAGTATTATCGTGCATTATTGGATCAATTAGTTGATGCAATCAAGGAAAAACGACCACATTTAAACAAGAAAAAAGTGCTCTTTCTTCAAGACAACGCACCGGTTCACACAGCATTAGAAACGATGCCAAAACTACGAGAAATCCACTTCGAATTGGTTGATCATCCACCTTATAGTCCAGATTTAGGCCCTAGTGACTTTTTCCTGTTTCCAAACTTGAAAAAATGGCTCGCAGGAAAAAGATTCATCTCAAACGAAGAAGTGAATACCGAAACTAATGCGTATTTTGAGGAGTGCCCAAAATCGTATTATGCAGATGGTATAAAAAAGTTGTAAAATCGTCTTACTAAGTGTATTGAGCTAAAAGGAGACTATGTTGAGAAATGCATGGTTTTTGAAAAAAAAATGTTTTTTCCTACTTAGGTAGCTTCAATATCAATTTGCCCTCGTATGTGAGTAGTTCTTTGTTTATGTTAAAACAAACTTGACGTAAATAACTTTACAAAGAAATTTAAAAACGTCTTGTGTTCCGGGAAACAATAACAGGGGCTAAAATAATGAAAATGAAATTTTTAGATTCCTATACAAAATATAAAATTTTCTTTGTTTTAATTAAATGAATGATGATTAAATAGAGAAAAAAGACAAATAAAAAAGTTACTAAAGAAAACCACAAATCGTGACGTTGTAAAAAATTAAATTGAAATAAAAGTTAATTGACTAAATTTAGTGACATCAAATAATAAGCCATAGGTAGGGTTTTACTATGAATTCAATGCAAAACATGTAATAGTTAGCACTTGTATTGAAAAATACGTTTTAAACAAATTCTATGTATTTTTAGTGTTACATTTAATGTTTTTTAATTTTATTTTACAAATTCACTTATTAAAAGCGTTTAATGATTTAATTAAGAACTCAAAACAAAAGAATTTTTACAGCAAATAATAGAACAGAAAAAAGACTCGCCTAATTAAACACACCTTTTGAAATGGAAGTACATATTATGTAAATAGGAATATAGTCGGCCTATCAGTTATACGCATAAAATTGTAGTTTTTTATGGGTAGAAGCACAATTTTCTATTCATCATTTTTACTAGTTTACCAGCATTATGTTTCCATATTTCCTAATATTGTTCGCCCAATGCTATTTCTAAAACTAAAAATATGCTTTTGACTTAAGTAGCTAGTAGGGAGATCGGACGGTTATTATTCGACCGGTTTTGAACTGTTCACCGACCTTGCCTTCCAGTTGGGCTCTTGTTTCGCTTGCTGTGTGATGTGTAGCACCGTCTCGTTGAAACCACAGGTCAGCCAAGCCCAGCTCTTCCATTTTGGGCACGGCAGCGCTCGCCATTCACAGTAACGTTCGTCGTCTTTGAAAGAGTACGGTCCCATATGGTTCGAACAACTCAAATTCACACCAAACAGTGCATTTTTCGATATGCATTGGCAGTTCTTGCAATGCTTCTGGCTGCTCTTCACAGCATATACGCCAATTTTGCTTGGTCACGTATCCATTCAACCAGAAATGAGCTTTGTCGCTAAACACAATTTTCCGATAAAAAAACATTAATTTTGAGCATGAACTTTGATAATAAAATTCAATAATCTACAGGCGTTGTTCGCTTGTAACGATTCATAGTTAATGCTATAAACACATTCAAGGCTACCGACCATCGACTACACGACTACCAAAGACGGTGGCTACAAAAGTAGGCAAGTAACCAGCCACTTAATTGTTTTAACGACTACAGCTACAAAATAAATGTAAACAAAGAGATATATGATAGTTCTTTTTCAGTGGTGCCACTTAAACTTTTTCGCGTTTTTAATGTATATATTCCATGTATTGCGTTTTTAAAACGCCTATTTCATTCATCTTATTGAATTTGCAGCACTAAACTTTTTTTTGTCGCCAAGAGAAATAAAAATTAGTTTAAATTGACCACAGGCTACAACGGTAGCCGTGTTGCCGTGTTGTTATTCTCATATGCGCCCATGTATTCTATTTTTGACAGCTTGTAGTCTATGGTCGGTAGTCTTGAATGTATGTATAGCGTTAATTTTAGATCAATGTTGATCATGTTTGACAGTTACATGTTACACGAAAATAGCTGAGTTGAAGAAAAAAAAGTTGCTAAAAAATCACCTGATATAAGTGAAATAAAATTTCACAAATATCTTCGTTAGTTTATTCTTTGTGGATGTAATGGCTTTAAAAGTTTTATTTTCTTAATGGAATTTGGTAAGTTTTTTTACTTTTTAACCGTTTTAAAAAGCGGAAGTTCTTTTTAATTGCGCCAAAATAAAATAAACACCACTGTTGTTGTTTACAGTTTTTATTTACTCACTTTATCTTTTTTACAGTTTATCGTAAAACAGCAACTTATTTTTCTTGCTCTCAATATTCGTTTATACACAACATTTTATTTACGCCTAAAAACGGGATTACTTTATGACAGCAAAACCATAACTATATCGACGTAGGCAAAGCAGTTTCCTTATATACCTTATTGCCCCCAGTTTGTAAAGTTTCAGAAATGTCTCAAACGTGCTCATATCCTCTATTTCATATCCGTTAATTTTAAACATGTAAGATTGTGTTACCCAAAGATAGTCGAATTGGCTAGTGCTGCCAAATACACAAATAAGTACCGCATTGACAGGGTGACACATTAATACCAAATATACCGAAATCCCACAATACGGTTGTAAAGGCGCTGATAAGGTGTATTTTCTTTTTAGGCATTTGATTTTCGTAACAGTATGAAGTACTGGAATGATTTTCAAAGTCAAACCCTGATTACTGGGTAAATAAAGACGGACGCAATCCCCAGTTAAAAGAAATTTGATCAAATTTTTCAATTTAAAATAGAATTTTTAATCTCCTTTATAGCCGCTATGTTTTCGAAAGAAATTTTTCTAATTCCAACGACCACCCTGCAATAGAATTGTTTTTTTTTTTTTACTACACTATACTCATCTCTTTATTTCAATTTTTTTCTACTTTTCAATGAAGACATTGACATGCTTTTGACACAACTGACAATGTGTCAATATTAATTTAAACCTCTATTTATTTGTAATATTTAACAACAATAACAACAACATTGTTGTCCATAATTTAACTCTAATTTTAACGTTTTGTTACAGTCTTTTAGTAAGAAAAAAAATGGAACCCTTCGTTAGACATCAACAAAACAGGGTGCAGTTCGAAATTAATTTTTTTTTCGTTCTCCTTTTGAGTAGATTTTAAATAGATTTTGACATTTTATTTCAAACACTTTCATTACATATATTATTTGGTCGTTCATCTGTAATTGTATTTTAAATCAGCAGGAAAGTAATTTGTTTATTATGACTTTTAGGTTAATCTTTTACTTAATTTATGGTAATGGCCATTATGTGTATCGCTTGGTGCTTGACTACTACCAGCATCGGTTAGGGGTCTTCAGTTCTTAGCTTACTGATAGACAGTCAGTCATACAGTCTATTAGCGAATGAACGTGTACTATTTGTTTTTGTAGTCTTAAGTGAATGAATGAACAAGCGACTGGCGAGTTTCAAGCACGCAATTCAATTAATAACTGTAGCATTTGTAAGATTGTTTCTTTGGTTGTGCTCTACATTAGGTAGTGTTGTGTAAGCACATTGTTGATGACAATTCCCATAACATGCCACAAAAGAACGCGGTGACTTTTCTCATTAAATGAGCTGTACCCGACTCTATTTGTAGACCCATTGAAAAGGACTTACAGTTTAGTGTCATCCCCCGACAGCACACGACAATTGTTTCTTTCATTAGGAGATTGAAATTAAGCCTAGTGCCTATTTCACTGAAGGGAACCGTAATTGGACTGTCGAAAGAGGTGAAAGTGAAATCCTTGGGCAATGTGGGCTTGTCGTGATCTTATCAGCAGGATATGAGGTCTTAACCCTAGGACCGTTTATTGGTTGTATTTCATGATCATTAGACCAATAGTTTCTTATACATCGATTGTATGGTGGCCCAAGGTTGAACGAAGACTCTGCATAAATAGGTGCATGAAGCTTCAGAGGCAGCCCTGTTTGACCTAAAAAGGTGCAATGGGAACTTGTCCCGCTCACTGCATGTCTTCATTATGAAATCTGCTGCTTTGGTAGGCCCTCAAGTTGTCGACACATGGTGGTCTTAACTCAGTGGATCATAGGGGTCACATGAGCATCCTGGTGCGCATCCCCGACTTTGAGGTGGTGTTGTCGTGATCGTGGCAGTAGGACAATGGGTCCATAATGTCAGCCCCGACTGTTTACAGTGGTATACGGATGGATCTAAAATCAATGGTGGTGTAGGAAACGTGATTTTCCGGCTCAATACTAAAATGTGGGAATCCATGAGCAAGTGACACAGCGTTTTCCAGACAGAGATCCAGGCTTTTCCCATCTGTACGCGGTTTAATATAGAGTCAAGCGAAACTAAGGACCCTTTCATTGAATAATATAGACTCGAGACTGGTACTCGAGTGCTACACGAATGTCAACAAACTGATATTGGGGAACAGGGTAACGCTTTGTTGGGTCTCTGGACACACTGGTGTTATGGGGAACGAGTTCGCTAATGAACTGGCAACGCTGTGCTTGGACACTGGTTTCGTGGAACCAGAGCCATACTGTGGTATTAGCTGGTCCACGGCCAAGTGGAAGATCGATGAATGAGAGCGTTAACTATGCTCGTCATTTGGGTACAATGCCCATGTCTGAGGCAGGCGAAGCGTCTAATGAGACCTTTACCTATAATAGGGAATTGCGCCAGTTCACCAATAAAACCATTAGGAGATGGGCGATTATTATCTAAGATATCACCTCTTCAGCGTCAATGCGGTATCTGATTCGGAGTGTCGCCTGTGTAGGCAGGAAGAGCAGACGACGGAGCATATTCTTTGTGAACGTGTTGTTTTGGTAAACATTTGGAAACATATTTTTATGGACACTTTTATTGGGCCTGAACAGGTTCGTCCGGCTACTCATTGGAGATATTTCTGTCTTCATAAACAAGGTAAAGGGTATTCTTTTGGAGACTGTTCCGATTGGTTATTCCAAGCTGATCGGACAGTCATTTGTCCAGGGGTATTGACTCGATGAGATTTCTACCGCCGTCAGCTATTGCTCATAATAGATCTTTCTAGGTCACAGTTCAATGGCCATTTTTATCCCTCCGCTTTAATAATAATTTAAGAGAGTTCTGCAGGTATCTAAATAGCTGCATGGTTCGGGCTATGTGATGGTAGCATTAAAAGTTCCCAGCTAAGCTATCTGAGCTTATACCGCGTCCTCGGAAATGTGTGTGATATGGCGTTGTCATGATGGTCAGTTCTTGTTGGCAGTAGAGATCACAATTAATCGTTTGAACAGGTTGTAGCAGCTCATAATGAATAATTTAAATTCAATCCCACCAGATAATCAGCATGACCTTTCTTGGTGTCAATCCTGTCTTTGCCACCGTCTGCAAAGCTGCACCTTGCTTCGTCGATGGTAATATTCCATGATTTCATCGACTTTAAGCGTAATTGGTCGACCAAAGCGAGATGTGTATTTAACATCAAAATGATCAGATCGAAAACGAGCAAACCATTTTGCTGCTGTTTTTCTAGTTACAGCATTATCGCCGGAAAGTTTACAAATTTTTTAGCAGCCTACCACGCATTCTTACCTTTTCTGTAGCAGAAAAGCAAAATGTGATGGAATTTTCACGCATTTGTAAAGGTAAGTATGTAAAAAACTTTTCACCGAATAATGCGATTTTAATAATGTCTTGTAACAATTTGAAGCTTAAAATATTGCCTTTTAAACAAGCTATAGTGTTGCCTGATGCAGTTAATATTTCAGAGATATTATATTTCAGAGCCTTCTACCGACAATTTGGTAACCGAACTTTTTCGAACATCCACATTCTATATACGCATAAATAATAGCTAATTAGGTTACTAGCTAATATAACGATAAAAACTTGAATTTAACATAGGGCATCGTTTAATTCGCATATTTACATTTACATTCCAATTTCAGATGGTTTTTCATTTGAATGACTTAATGAATGAGTGAACGGCTGATTGAATGAAATACTGAATGGTTAGTTCTTGTTATTTTTAATGTTAAAAGCAATGAGGAAAGTCTGAGAGAGAGATAAAATAAAATTTGCCGTCTTTTAAGGGCAATTCAATTGGAATTTTTTTTTCTCAAAAATTTTTCAAAGAAAATTTTACTTTCAGTACTCAAGTGGTTTATTGGCTGGGTGACTGTTGTGATAAAAAAAAATTGTTTTTTTTCATCCCACGCTTAACATTTCCGCGCTTCATTGATGCGTGCCAATTTCGTTCGGGTTTCGGAGTTTGAAATGAATTATTATACGAATTTATTTTCTACAGCTTAATAGATTTTAAGAAACTTGTATTTTTGGTATGTGTATGCGCTTTTTTTAAAATTTATTTATTATTTTCGTGACTACATACTTATTTATGTCTGTAGTAGTAAATGCGGAAATGACACAGTAGTTGAAGGTTTCTAAACATGTTGTTGTTGTGTTTGTCGTTTGTTTTGAAATATAAAAGATTTCGTTTTTTACAAATTGTATTTTAAGGTGTAAAATAGATCCAAAAAAAATACTAATAATTTGTTTCATTTGATTTTTATAGTAGAACTTTTGTTATATGGCTGCTATATATCCAACAAAATACAAAACTATCATGGCTAAGTTTCCATGTTTCCAAAACCAAAGGGAAAAGATATTGATAAGACAAAGGCTGTAAGGTCAAAGAGCTCGTAGCTTAGGTTAAAAAAAAACTTATATTAAAAAAAGAAAATTTTACGTCATTTTATTGCTTCAGCAAAGCTTGTATACGAACTTGAGCAAAAAGTTCCCGGTATTTGTTCAGAAAATTAAAAATAAAAGTTTGTTCATCTAAACCTATATTGTCCCTTTCAAAGTAATCCCCATCAACACACTTATGCCAGCGCTTAATCCAATTCTCGAAGCATTTTTCATGGATGGTATTTGTTGAACTTCGTCGGTGCCTTATCATGGTGTAGAATTCACGAGTTTTCTGCCCACAATTCTGGTCTCTTTCGGCGAATTGCTTCACGCAAACGTCTCATAACTCCCAAATAATACTCTTTGTTTACTGTCTGACCTTCTGGCAAAAATTCATGATGCACTACACCGTTGTAATCCATAAAAACCGTGAGCATAGCCAGCTTTTTTGACTGAAAACGACGTGTGTTTTTGGTGTCGGCTAATTTGGTGAACGCCATTCACTTCCCCAATGTCTGGATTGCGTGTCGTACTCATAAACCAACATCTCGTCTCCAGGAATGATCCTTTTAACGAATGTGGGTTCGGATTCAGCCTCGCAAATCATGTCTTTTGTGACCTCAACACGGTCTCTTTTTTGCATGAAATTGGGGTTTTTTGCAATTAACTTTGTTGCTACATAACAGAAACCCAAATCATAAACCAAGATATCTTGGATGGATCCATACGCAATTTTCGAGTCATCCGCTATCGCTCTAATGGTTAATTTGCGGTTATTGACCAACATTTCTTTTACTTTAACAATGTTTTGGTCGATTTTCGATATCGATGGTCTGCCACTGCTTTCATCATCTTCGATTGACTCACGACCACTTTTGAACCGCTCGTGCCACTGATAAACGACCGCTTCCTTTAGAGAATCGTTGCCGAAAGAGTTTTCCAACATTTCCAACGTCCGCGCACCATTAAATGCGTTTTTACGCAAAATTTAATACAAGTTCGTTGTTGCAAATTTAAATCCATTTCTAAAATTGTACAAAATCGCCGACACACAACTTAAAAACTAAAAAAAAAACTCAAATCGGAACGGTGGCACAGCCACATGGGGCTTATTCCGGGAACTTTTTGATCAATGTGTTATCTCCTTATTCACATTTCTCAAATTTTACAACTCTTTTGCAGTGTTAATTATTTCCCTGTCATCATTTAAAGCACAATTTGGGAAAAAATTTCGTTTTCCTTTTTTTCAGCACCACCACCACTACGAAACGCCGCCACCAAAAGCAGTACCACCATTAAAAACATCATTATCACCCCTTTGACAACAAAATTAATATACTTTATGTAGATATCACATTATTTTTTTATATTTCCTTTTGGTACTTTTTACATTTTTTTATTACAACTCATTAGTACTTTCACTTTATTTATTAAAATATAAACATTAGTTTTTAATAGAGAAACCGAAGGGTCCTTCTTAAATATCCAAGAACTACACTCGTAAATCACTTAAAACCTCAACTACAACCCTCTATAAAATTCTCTGCGCTACCATATGTGTTTGCTAACATGCTAGTGTGAATAGAGGAAAATAAAATAGAGTAACAAATAAAGGGTCCGCCAAATATTTTTTTTTTTGAAAATGCTATAAAAAAACTACTGAATATTTTCTTAAATTTCTTTTTTTATTTGAAAGTACAATCCTTCCGGTTAATAATGGGAAATAACTTCATTCAAATGGATGCCTCGGCTGGCCATGTGTGCGGCTGTATTTCACCAATGGCATCAAGAATATTGTCCTTTAAAGCGTCGATTGTCTGTGGCTTGTTCGCGTAACACTTATATCTGAAGGCACCCCACAAATAATATTCTAACGGTACCAAATCGCAGCTACGAGGTGGCCAAACGACATCAGCTCTGCGGCTGATAATGCGATCTTCAAAAATAGGGCGCATAACATCGAGTGTAGCTTCGGCTGTGTGGCACGTAGCGCCGTCCTGTTGAAACCAAATGTTGGTAATATCCTCCTCTTCAATTTTTGTGAATAAAAATTCGTTCAACATGGCCCGGTAACAATCGCCATTGACTGTAACGGCCACTCCTTGCTCATTTTCGAAGAAAAATGGCCCAATTATGCCTCTGGACCAAAATCCTCACTCGTCTTGGGTATATCGGCTTTTCAATGTATGCGTGCGGGTTTTCTGTGCCCCAAATGCGACAATTTTGCTTGTTTAAATACCCGCCAAGATCGAAATGAGCTTCATCTGCAACATTACCATGATTTTCAAAGTAATGTCGCAATATATCCCAGCGTTGTTCAAGCGTATACACAACCCTATTCATTCAGAGGAAAGATAAAACTAATTATCTGTCAAATCAGACATGAGCTAAGTGTTACCATTCACGAAATAAGCACTAGATGAAAAAAAACGTTAGATGGCGGACCCTTTGTAAGCATGGAAATAAAAAACAAATTTTTTATATGCGCGAGTCCTTAATTAAGTGAAATATGTAAACCACAGGCGAAATTAAAAACATGTTACAAATGTAGAACAAAAAAGTATTCTTGTAATTCAATAACGTTTAGTATTGTGATCAGTTATAGTCGACTTAACAATACTTTTTATTTTAAAATAGACCTTGAGCTTGCATAAGTCAGTATCTCAGAAAACATGATAAAAAAATTAAAAATTTTTTTTATAAACAAAAAAACTGAGTTTAAAATCCACCTTCTAATTATACTTTCTATCTATTGGCTCTAATAATCCGTATTGTTTAGGTATAAATTGTGATTCTTCATATCTTATGTTCCTTTACTTTTTGGTAAAAAAAACGGCTCATAATGCACGATGTTAATTATGAGTCATACCTTAACGTTAAATTTTTTGTCCATCTTAATTTGACATTTCTTTGTTTCAGTGTTCAAACTCAACCATGGAGAGGTACACAATTGAGCAGCGCCTTAAGATTGTTGAAGCCTTTTACTAAAACGGAAGTTCAAATCAAAATGTATTTCGTGCTCTTCGTGATTTTTTTTGGTCAGCATAATTGGCCAAATGTGCCCACAATCGGGAGAATTGTGCGCAAATTTCAACGAACCTGGTCTGTAGCAAATATGGAAGCACTTGTGCATACTGACACTGACCCAGTTCGTTCTGCGGAAAACATAGCTATTGTTCGCGATAGTGTGGGGGAAGAGCCGCCAACCTCCACTCCTCGTCGTGCCCAACAATTGAATATCTTACGAACTCCACTGATGAAAAATTTTAATAAAGATTTGAATTTACACGCTTACAAGCTTCAACTGACTCAAGAGCTGAATCCTAATGACCATTTAAAGCATCGTCAATACGCCGAATGGTTAGTTGAACAGACATAAGTGAATGATGACTTTACAACGAAAATTAGCTTCATCGACGATGAATACTTTCACCTCAGTGGATTCGTTAACAAGCAGAATTGCCGCATTTAGGCAAATGAGAAACTACAAGTGATTCTTGAAAAACCGATGAAACCACAAAGAGTGACTTCTTCGAAAATTAGCTTCGCCAAGCAGTTACGGTAAATGGTGTATATGGGACTAGACGATATGTGGTTTCTACAGGATGGCACCATCCATAGCATACAGCCAACGAAAAATTGCTCTTTTATGCGAGAAATTCAATCTCATGTCGAGGCGATGTTAATTGATACCTTTGGACTTCTTTCCTTGGGGACATTTAAAGGAGAAAGTGTACGTCAATAAGCCAAGAACAATTCAAGAGGTAAAAGATGAGATAATTCAGCACATGGAACCTCAATTATGTCTCAGAGTCATTGAAAATATGGTCCGACGGATGGAGGTATGCCATCGAAGCCATGGCGAGCATTTGGCCCATATTTTGTTTCACACATAATTGTCATAGATTCCCTTATAAAATAAAATTAAGATAATTCTCTGAAAACTTTTTGTTTTATTTAAAAAAAAACATCCTGTTTTTTAGTTGGAGTACTCTTTAGTTAATATCTACTTTTTGAAACTAACATACCAGAACGTCTTTTAAAAAACATACCTAAAGAAAAGGGTGTCCAAAATTGAGGTATCATTTTAATTTTAATAAAAAAAGACTTCTTTTTAGATATTAAATATATTTTTATTTCATTTTACAACAAATATGTCCGGTTAAAAATGAAAACTTATTTCGGCCAAGTGACCCCCTCTGCTGGCTCGGCAGGAACCCAATCTTTTACTTAAATTATCAATCATGTTTTTCGTTAAACTGTTGTCAATGGTTGATATCTGATGGATAAGCTCGTTAAGTGTTGTGGAATTATTGCTATACACTTTTGGCTTCAAAGATCCCCACACAAAAATCTGAAGGTGTCAATTCGCACTATCTTGGTGACAAATTTACTCCTTCTTTACGAGAAATAATGCGATTTTTGAAATTTTTTTTCAAAAGATCCATTGTTTCTCTTGCTGTGTGACAAGCGGCACCATCCTGTTGAAACTACATATTCTCTACGTCTAAATCATTAACTATTCCGCCATGAAAAGCTTCGGATCATCCCCCTGTGGCGATAACCATTGACCGTAATCGCATTTTTATTTTCGTTTTCAAAAATATATATTGTTCTCCGGATCATAAAACACACCAAACCGTTACTTTTTGTGAATGTAGTGGTTGCTCTAAGAAAACTCTTGGATTATCTTCACCCTAAATGCGGCACTTTTTCTTTTTGGCGTAGCCATTGAGCTAGAAATGGGCTTCCCTTGTGAAGATTATTTTGTTAAAAAAATTTTCATTTTTTTTATTGTTTTTCGATGGATCAAGAAGCGTCGGCAAGTAATGCGTGGTCAGTTGATTTTGATTCTTGGGTCATTTGGATCTTATCAGCCTTTAAATCAGGCGGGTTTTTTAAATAAAACTCAACCCACCGGGTTTTGTAGGGTTTTTTTAGACTTTATAACTGCTTCCGAATTTCGTTCAAATCAACAATATTTTTTGTTTTTAGTACAAATACATCTCTTTTAGTATTTATAATGAAATTTTGCACTCTTAGTGCGATCTATGCACCATTGTGTACTACGAGCTATTAAAACTCGGTGATCAGAGCAGACTGTAATTGCTTTGTTTAAACCGTGCATTATGAGAAAGCGGCCGTAATACAATATAAAAAGAGACAGACAGATAAAGTTTTTCTTTTGCATGACGATGTTCGGTCTCACGTCGCCAAAGTTGCCAAGCAAGTGTTAGAAACGATCAAATGCTACACCCGCCGTTACCTCCAAATATTGATTCTTATGAATATTGTCTGTTTCGACGGATGCAATATCTTTTAGCATGTCACAGAAGCATTTGTTTCAAAGAAATAAAAAATTATCTTCAAAGTGTATCGATTGAAAAGACTAGAAGTTTTCGGACATTGGCTCAGAGGTGAGGAAAAGAAGTGAGCAGTGAGTCATTAAATTTTAATTATCTTTTGAGCTAAAAAATGGACGGAATTAAATTATACTCCCAATATGTAAAATTTAATTATTTTTGTTGTAAATAAACTACAAAAACCTTTAAATAAAGTAACCCGCCCGGGTTTTTTTAAATATAGTACCCAATAAAACCCAGGTGGGCTTATTTGGGTTACTCAGAGTGTTGCCAACCCTGCTTTAGATGGAGATCACGATGCAAAATGTTGAATAATGTGGATCGTTTGATGTTTAATTGCTGCGAACGGTGACGAATGTATGTTTTTGGATCTTCTTCAACACTTCTGCTCACAGCTGCTATATTCTTGGTTGAACGACTCCCACGTTGATAAATTCTGTTCCTGTTATCATTAAATTTCTCAATCATCAGCTAGATGGCACGATTTATTGGAGCATTTTCTCTATCGAATTTTGTTCCCAATTTTCTAATTTCATCTTGAAAACTTTTGAAACTTTGCAAAAAAGTTTTGAATAATAAAAACACAATGTGCGTTCGTATAACGTCCTATATTAACTAACCTGAATATGAAAATAAAAATTTTGAATAAAAATTACAGGTACAAAAAAAATGGCAGCAAAATTAAAATGATACCCCAATTTCGGACACCTATTAGATTGCTAACAACATTGTGACCATAATCTGGTTAAGCCCAGATTATGAAAACTATGTGTTTTATAGCATGTTCACACGAACAGGTCGAGGTTCGCTCTTTCATTCACGTTTCTTGCTCAAATCTTTGTTGAAACAACATGTTTAGCCATACAACAGCGAACCATCTCTTTTCATTGTGAATCTTGCTTCAAACCACCAAGTGTTTGCTATCAGCTTTAATTTTGATAAAAAATTATCGCTTGCTTATCTAAACTAGCTGTCAAAACAATAAAAAAATATCAAAATTCGTGTGAACTAAAACGCACATACAAAAAATGTTATTAAAATGAAACAAGAACCATCGTGTGAACAGTATGGTTCGAAATCGTGCTTTAGAGAGCGAAGTAAACAGTTCATATTATCATGTGAACATAGCACTACAAAGTTCTTTATTACTACCCCATCTGTTAGTCAGTAATACTACGTTGTAATAAATCCATTAACTTGCACATTCACTTTTCGACTACACAAACCCCAATGACTTCCCTTCGTACTCGTCTTTGAAATCAAATAAATGACTTGATCTCACGCATAATTTCATTTAATTTACTGGCTGCTATGCTTATAGACTTGCCTGGTTGTCTTATTGTCTTCCTTTCTTGCCATTTCACTTTGAAGGTAATGGATTATTTGCTTAAGCAAATACGCAAACAAAATAGATTTCCGGTAGAGTTAAACGCACACATATATGCCAAATTATTTAAAAAATATTTAAAAAATTTTTTTTTTTTGTTAAAAACTTAATTAAGGCGTATTGAATGAATATTTATTTCTTTATATGCACCCTTCTTCATATAATTTAGGTGTATTGTGATGTTTAGCATGACACGCCGTAACGTTTTCAAATTTGAAGCGTCTAAAGAAAGCTAGTGTTGTAATGTAGGGCGTTACAGTACTTCAGCTTCAATTTTCATTTTTATAGTTTACTAGTTAAACCCGGCGTGTTTCGCTACCCATTGCTCCATCTGATCCTACCCGCCAAGATTTTTTTTTTTACTAAATCAGTTTTTTAGAGCTCTCGCTGTAACAGTTCAGAAGATATTCTACAATTAATGTTTGCTTTCTGTGGCGTTAACTTTCCGCCTAATCCTACCCTGCCCAGAGTTTTTCTATTGGTTTTTTAGGAAAGGGTTTGGATAAAATTTTATCACAATCAGTATAATAGTATTCGAAAATGAATATTTGCTTTATATGGGTGGTACCTCTCCCCTGATTATAACTGCCCTACATTTGTTTGTCAGTAAACTAGTTTCATAGAAAAGTGATTGTAACAAAATTTGAAGACTGTTGCTATAATAGTTTTTTTAGATATACGATAATTAAAATGTGCTTTATATGGGGGTACATCTCCCCCTGTTTATACCCGCCCTAAATTTTTTCCAATAAATCAGTTTAATACGAAAGTAATTGGGCAAATGTTTATGACTCTTGCTGATATAGTTCTTTAGATATGCGATTATTAATATTTGGTTTATATGTGGGGTACCTCTACCCCTGACCCTATCGAAAAAAAGTGCAGCCTATGTCTCCTTCCAGACATATAGGATGATACAGTGAAAATATCAAGAAAATCAGTTCAGCCATTTAGACGTCTATAGATTTCAAACACACATGCTTACATACAAACAAACACACATTGATTTTTATATATAAAAATAAAAAATAAGACAAAATTAAAATATGCATGTAATGCGGTATTTATGTTGAAAACATAGGCTTGGCCTCTTTAGTTGCTTCTTTATTTTGAAAAATTTTTTATTTTCACATAGAAGTGCACTTTTTCTAATTGTTTTAAAAGGACTGAACAAATACACATAAGACGTGGCAGACTTTTATTTTAGTATTGAATGTAAATACAACTCCAACCCCTGTAATGTATTATAAATAGAGTTGCCATCTTTAGTATGTTTACTCCCTAGTGAAATTCTTCAAAATATATCAGGATGACGGTGTTGCTTGAAATATGATATTTTTTCATGGCTCATATAGCTTTGGGAAAACAGCAACTGGGGGGGGCGCGAACAGCAATAAAAGTCATTGACCGGTGAATGTGATGTTTTCTTTATTTGATTTCGT
The DNA here is from genome assembly GCA_023159175.1 of Wohlfahrtia magnifica. NCBI lineage: Eukaryota > Metazoa > Arthropoda > Insecta > Diptera > Sarcophagidae > Wohlfahrtia > Wohlfahrtia magnifica. The sequence goes on along the minus strand of JAKWBJ010000052.1, from coordinate 578,844 downwards.
TTTGAAACGACGACGAGAAGAAAGAAATATTTTCAACATTAAATTTGTCATTAATCATGTTTTGTGTTTTGTTTTAAAGGGATTCTTTGAAATTTATTTGAAATGAAAAACAAAATATCTTTTACAAAATAAATAAATATTGAAATGAAATATGTTTTAAAGAAAGGCATTGATTATAAGTTTATAAAACTAAAGAAAAAATAGTCCGAAAATAAAAATAAATGTTTTGAGCTTTTATTTATTAGAAATATAATAAAATTAAAAAAAAAAATTTATATAAAAACAATACTCGCTTGAAGAATCCTAATAAGGTGATGACACAAATCTGATGAAATCCTTCTTGAATTTTTCATTAGACCTTAATTGTGCACGTGCTCAGTGAACAATTTCTAATTTCAAATGCTGGTGGGTGTTGAAATAGCGATTTATTGTGAATTGCTTTACATACAAAAATGTATGACACGTTGTTGTAAATATTATTAATGAACTTAGTTTTGTAAATGTCTATCAAGTTTATGACCTCACTTAAGTATGTACATATATTGCACAACTCTCGTACCACACCTCAAAAGCTTAATTGAAATAAATTTGTAAGAAATAAAATGCTATAGTCGACCAAGCCAGCACAATTTAAATAATTATTTGAATTTTGATTAACAAGTCTATTTTAAACTGCTGCTACAAATGTCAAGTAGTGTGCTCAGACACTGTTTCACATCACTCAACCCTACAATGTCGGGAATACTTCATATTCATACCGCCAGTTAGAGGTAGCTAAGGTTCAATACTGGATGTCCATGAGATTTCAGATAGGAATTATATAGCGTGACATAGAGCCGCCACGAATTTCTTTCATTACCTTTCTGTATCATTATCAGGGAAATCAGAAATATGCAGTAAAAATCCGCAAATATGGTCTAAAATTTTAATAATATGCTCCAAAAAACCAAAATGTCTTCTTTATTAATAGAAAAAAGTTTTCTTATACAATTCAACAATATCTTAACAATAAAAATAACAAAACAACATGTACGAGACTTCAATTTATAAGGAAATTTAAATACATAACTAAAGCCAGATTTTTTTTATTGCCTTTAATTTTCAAAAGCGTTGTCTACTACACTTTGCTATTCTAGAGCGTGTTTTTTATAGAGGTATAGAACTTTAAGTTGGCATTACTTTTCAAGATGGTGACCGATTTAACAGCTGTCAAGTGATTTATTCTCAGTTTGGTCTGGCAATTCATCATGAATAGACTCACGCCCGAGATTACCGTCGTTCCCGATTTTCATAAGCGAATTTTGTTTAGCGATGAAGCGCACTTCTGGTTGAATGGCTACGTCAACAAACAAAACTGCCGCATTTTAAGTGAAGGTAATCCTCAAGTTTATATGGAAACACCGTTACATCCAGAAAAACTGACTGGTTGGTGCGCTTTATGGGCTGGCGGAATCATAGGTCCGTACTTTTTCAAAAACGATGGTGGCCAGAACGTTACAGTCAATGGTGATCGGTATAGAGCCATGATTACTAACTTTTTCATTCCTGAATTGAAAAACCATGATGTCCAGGAGATGTTTCAACAAGACGGCACAACATGTCACACAGCTCGTGCCACAATAGATTTATTGAAAGACACGTTTGGTGACCGCCTAATTTCACGTTTTGGACCTGTGAATTGGCCTCCAAGATCTTGTGATTTAACACCGCTAAACTGTTTTCTGTGGAGCTATGTAAATTCATTGGTCTATGCGGTAAAGCCGCAAACGTTTGACCATTTAGAAGACAACATTCGCTGTGTTATTGCCGATATACGGCCACAAATGTTGGAAAAAGTCATCGAAAATTGGACGTCCAGATTGGATTACATCCGCACCAGCCGTGGCGGTCATATGCCAGAAATCATATTTAAAACGTAATGCCACAAGATTATCTTTCGGATAAATAAAATTCATGTCAATCGAATAATCCATCGTTGTTTTATTTTGCGGTTCTTAAATAAACTTTTCAATGAAACCGAAGTTTGCGGCAATAAAGTCAGTTTACTTTTTATATTTACAATTTTTAGCTCAACTATTGTCATTTACACACTATTTAAAGCACTTAAAAGGCGAATAGGGGCTGGCGTCGTGTAGTGGTTAGAGCGCACGCATAACAACACAAACGACTCAGGTTCGAGCCCCAACAGAGGACATTACAAAGAAAAAATTAATTGTGGTTTCGAATGTTTAATAATAAAAAAGGCTTCAACTTCCTTCCAGATAACTCAATCTAAAAAATAAAGAAAAAAGCCCTTTCCTTGACCTTCCCGCATACCTCTAGCGATGATGACAAACATCAGACGAATGATCAGGAAAAACACGCCACCTACTGCTAAAAATTACAATGCTAAAGTAAAGATCACCACCAATTAGCAAGGATCTTCACCACTACACACACAAAAAAATCATATGGAGCAAGCTACAGCAGATGAATCATCTACTTCGCTTAAGAAAAAAATATCAAATTGATTAAAAACAAAGCAATATATACTTTGTGGAAAGCCAATATGCTTCCTGGAGGAGTGACGGAAAAAAGAGGCGAATAGTATCGGCTTCTGCGTTATACGTCAAAATCAGAGGCTTTATCGAAGCATCCCATAACGAGCCCATTCCGCAGAAAGGGTGCGCGCTCCAGAGTGCGCAGAGTCCACCAAGAAAGAATCTATCCTCCTAAAATCAATTCTACGATAAATTGTCCCACATGCCGCTCTATGGAGACTGCCGTCAGCGCGTACAATAGTATGGAGACCCAGGCACGAAGAGGGTATCTTTCTCTCCCATTTCCTAAGCCTCTCCATCTGGCTTAAGGAAATCCCGAACCAAACTGGAAAGGCATAGGTCAAATGTGGTCTTACAATCCGGCGGTATACCGGCAGCCTGATCCTGGTAATCCTTCGCCTTATCGAGAATGAGGTCTATGTGCCTATAAAACTCGAAATTCTCATGGAAGAGTACTCCACGGTACCTCAACCTATCCGTCGTATTCACGCTCTCCCCACCACAGTAGTCAGATGAGGAATATGAGCCCTTTATAAGAACACTATCAGACTTATTCATATTCAGCCGAAAGCTCCATTTCGTAAAATACTCGTGCAGAAAAGTCAAGAATAGCCATCTTCAGCGACCCTATTGAAAACACAACTAAAGCCGGCCCTCAGCAGCACAGTGTAGGAACCGCGCGATGTTCAATTAAAAATTTATTTCAAATATAATTCGAGAAATAGGCCATTATTTGCATTAATTGCCAACTACAAATATCAGCCTTGTTTGATCGAATAATGCCTCTTTTAATGCGTATGTTGAGCAAATAATTAGAAGACAAAAGTACTTAACATATGCTTAAGAAAATATGCATCAATTGCAAATATTTCTGCTTCTATTCTGGATGAGATTTACACATTTTTAAAATTTATTTAAAACGTTATTTTTTTATTTTTTTTTTTATAAAAAATTTATATCTCGAAATTTTTATATACATACATACATACATACATATGTATTTTTTGTATTTAATATGCGCTTAATGAATTGTAATTTTATACAGTTGCGATTTACTTAAACACCTTTGTATGACTTTTGGTGGGTTGGCTGATAAGGAAGTCAATAGCACGTTTCAGTTGAATAAACTGTGTGTACGAGTAATTGGTGCTGCTGTTCTGTTTCTAAGAAAAGTAAAGCAAAACAATTTCAACGCACCTGCGTTTGCGATTACAAAACCAATGAGATTTACTTTCATTGAAATTGCAGTACTCACACACGCTTTATACGTGTACGTTCCTCTTACTCATAAATCACATTATACGAGTAAAATAATTGAGAAAATTTGTATTTAAGAGATAAGAGTATTATTGTTTAAGTAGGAATATGCAATTTCGAATATGTGTATACCAATGTGCTCCCCTTTAATATGTTCTGTTTGAGACCTTTTTTTTTGTTATAAGCGCGCAATATACCGGTCATTATACTGATATGAATTTAATAATGCTTTTACCCATATACTTATGTATGTATGTACATATGTGCTGTTTATATGTGTAATACGTATGTATACAGAGGTATTGTTTAAAACACATGTACAAACAATCTTGCAATATATTTATTCTATAGGCAGTATAATAAAATAAAAATTTGTACAAAAACAAATTTTTTTTTCACTGCCAAGGTTTTGTTTTGCATCAAAATGTGCAAGTGTGTAAATACACTGCTACCTCTAATGACGGCATCTATTTGAAACATAAACCACCAATAAATTTACACGAAGATGACTTATCTTTTTAGCTATGACACACAGGGTTGTCAGAAACCTCCAAATTTCGTTCAATTCAACAATATTTTTTGTTTCTTAGTACAATTGCGTTGTTTTAATATCGAGTGATTTTTCAAAAGCTTTCAGATATGATTTAAAAAAAAAAAACATATAAAACTTAGAGAGATGTATGAAATCTTTCTTTGAGTTGATTGAACCATCTATATAATTCAATATTTAAAGATGACTTCATGTAAATATTGACCGTGATTTCGCCTCAAATGGTTCGTATGCTGGATCCAATTTCGGCATACTTTCTCCAACATATCGGCCGGTATCTCACGTATAAATTCTTCAAGATTGGCAATTGTTGAGCCTTAACATAGCCTCACAAAAAATAGTCTAAAGGCGTTAAATCGCACGATCTAGGCGGTCAATTGACCGGCCTCAAACGCCATTGTTTCAAGTGCTGTGTGTGGAATGTGTTACCGTCTCCTTGAAACCACATGTCAGCCAAGTCCTGCTCTTTCATTTTGAGCAAAAAAAAAAAAAAAACATTTGTAATCATCGCACGCTAGCGCATGCTTTTCACCGTAACATTCCTACCTTCGTTGTCTTTGAAAAAGTACGGCCCAATGATGCCACCGGTCTATAATCCACACCAAACAGTGCATTACGGCAATTTTGCTTGTTCATGTATCCATTCGACCAGAAAATTAGCTTCGTCGCTGAACAAAATTTTCAAATAAAAAGGTGCATTTTCATTCAACTGAATTTTGATGATTAATTTCAATAATCTGCTAGCGTTTTCCTTTTATAGGTCGATTCATGGTTATATTATGGACCAAACTGAATACGTTTGACAGTAACATGTTACACGAAAACAGCTGAGCTCCCAAAAACAATTATGCCAAAAAGAAACTACCTTTTCTCTAAAATGCAAATATGCAGCCTTGGTCGGAACTATGAGATGCTAAAACCGATCGGAACTGATTGAAATTAGTTCGTTTAAATCGTGCATTATAAAAAAACGACTGGAATATAAAGACGGACATGGTTAAATTATTCTTTTGCATGACAACGTTAGACGTTACGTTGCAAAATTTGCCAAACAATTGTTAGAAACGAACAAATACCTCACTCGACATATTCTCCGAACACTGCTCCTTCTGATTATTGACTCTTTCGACGAATACAATTTCTTTTGGTATGTCGCCGAATCACTGCTTTTGAAGTAATATAAAATCATATTCATTTGATCGCCTCAAAAGACGAGAAGTTTTTCTAAGACAGCATTCGGAAATTGGTTCAGAGGTGGAGAAAAGATATAAGTAGTGATTTGATACGTTTTATTTTGATAAATTTTTAAATTTATTTTCTTTTTGAGCTAAAAAGCTGACCGAATTAATTTGTACTTCCAATACGTAAATTATACAATCTTCTGTACTGAAAAGAAGCGTGGTGTAGTGATTAGAGCGCGGGTATACAACACAAACGGTCCAGTTTCTAAACACAGCATAGGACATGATGTAACATTTTAATTGCGGTTTTAAGTGTTTAATGAAGAGACTCCAACATCCAGATAAATCCATATAAAGAAGCACCCCCGCGAGTCTTTTTCCAGCTTACGTTTAGCGATAATGACAAACATCAGTCGAATGATCTAGAAAAAACATCACCTACTGGCAACAAATTACAATGCCCCCACTTAATAGCAAGGATCTTCACCGCTTCACACAATCATATAGAGGCGAGCTAATCATCAACTTAGCTTGAAAATCAACTTAATTACTGAAACTGAAATAAAGTAATGGATGCTTTGTGGGAAGCCAATATGCTCCTTAGAGGAGTGACGGAGAGAAAAAAATAACCAAAAGTGGTGACAAAAAAATGTTGTAAAATGTTGAGGGGCATATAGTTGCTTCCAACGGTTAAGCTGAGTATTCCATTCCATTCCAACAAGTCCTGCATAGACCATATAACACTGCTCGAATTGACATAGAGCAATCAACAGAATTCAATGTTTCTCGATATATAGCGTTTATTGATTTTGAAAAGACATTCGATGCGGTGAAGCATAAATTGTATGGAGAGCACTTTTATTCAGGGTTATTGCTGAAAAGATTATTAGCATTCTAAGAAAAAGTTATAACATAGCACTTCTCTCCATTAGCTGCTTAAAACAAGAATTAGCTATTTAATACAGTTCTTGGTGTCATTTTGACCGAATTAGGTTATATTGCTTATGGCTGGAAACTCAACCAGAATCTAGGCGAACTAGCATATGCTGATGATATAATGTTACTGACGAACTGTAACAGTGACTTGTAGGAGAAAATTCATTATCATCAATGCGGATGTATTGGCTAGAAAAGGTTCCGTGACATCCTATATCGGTTCGGAACCTTGCTGAGCAGCATCACCTACTACCATCGTCAATCTAATCAAGGATTGGAAAATTGTCAGATGCTTAGAACACTGAAATGCTCCAATGGGAATTCGTTACTCTAGGGCAGCAATTATTCTGCAATTTTGACGTTGCTCTGAAGTTCTCAATTATGGCAGACCGTAATTGACTCCTAAGGACGTTTCTTAAGAACCTCTGTGCACTAAGAGAGCATTTGAAGAGGATGGCGATCACAGATGTCGATGTTTGTAGGCTATGCTCACAGACATCAGGCACATATTGTGTGAATGTGGGCTTCTTGAGTGGTTTAGATAGAAATGTTTAGGTAGGCATAGAGTCTCACTGGCTTCAGATCTAGTGGTGTTCATTAGGAAGGCAGCAGATATGCTGAACAAACTATAAACCGGAAGAACCACAATAGATCCCATGGGTCGCAGTGTCCTGCAATAATGCCTGGTAGGTATGATGATAATGAAGAAGAAAATTTCCCTGATAAAGCACTGAAGTCAGAATTTCGCATTAATAAAGTCAAGGCAAAACTAATGAGATTGAACACTTGTAGTAATACGAATCATCTTACATTATACCACACTGATCTGGAAGATGTAGGGAGATTAGAAAATCTAAGCACCATCTTTACTAAAAGTAGAAGAACAAAATAGGAAGTTAAAACGAAATTCGCAAATTCGAGGTACTGTTTTAAACTGAATGCAGGAAAATTTGCTTGAATACCAAAATCCGAATTTGCAATAGTTGAAGTTCGGATGCGAAATATGTCTAGTAACTACAATAACGACAACAGGCATACAAACATTTGTAAATAGATGTCTTTGGCGTATATGAATATGGTGGCCGCGCAGCATTTCAAGCGGAGTCTTACAGTACATCCCTCACCAAAATACCGTTGAAGTGGATATACTAAGACGCAAGTACGATTGGGTTGTCTTTTCTTCATCACTCCTCTAGGCGGCATATTAGCTTCCCACAAAGCATTCATTACTTTGTTTCAGTTTCAGTAATAAAGTTGATTTTAAGGCTCGCCTCCATATGATTCTGTGTAGGAGTGAATATCCTTGCTAAGTTAATTTTTTCCCAGTAGGTGGCGTTTTTTCTTCTGATCAGCCGCTTGATATTTGTCATCATCGCCAGAGGTAGGCTAGATGGTCAGAAGAACCTTCTTTATTTTTTGGATGGAATGGTCTAGAGGAAGATTGAAATCGTTTTATTATACACTCGAAACCGCTATTAAATGCTTTTTCGTTATGTCCCCTACTGTTATTCGAACCTGAGCGTTCTAACCACTACGCCACGCCACTTCCACGATTGACTCGGGCACGCATCAAAGAAAAAACCGCTTAAATCGTTCTGTATTATAGACATACTCTTTTAGTAAAAGAGTGACACCTAAGGTAAGAAATGTCTGAAATTGAGCCATTTCCGAAGATTTCTAAACTATTTCTGAAAACGCTGGATAATGACACAAAAAGTGTTTGAAGTTCGGTAAGTAAAATAATATCTAATAATAAGTCTAGGTCCTATTTTTATAGCGTAGACAGATGACAGCGTTAGTTTGCATTAAAAACTCACTAATGCAAATTAATATTTTATCTTGACGGACGACAGTTTTTGAATTAATTAAAAAGCTGTTTGTCAACTAATTTTTTTTTTTGTCATTTGTACAGCTATGCTGTTGGTGAATAGTCACTATTATTTTAAGAAAAAGTTAATATGACTTTTGCAGGAACTGCTCCATAATCAGGGCTGCCAGATGAAATTTGCAGAAAATCGTAATTTTTCCAATAAATTTTCAAAATATCGTCATTTCTGTTTCGAAAAATCGTCAAAGAAATCGGTTTTATTTATAGTACCTATCTGGTACATACAATAAATTATAAATTTTTAATGCCTGCTTGAAGCTATGTTCAAAAGAATAGCTCATTTGCCAAATCGATTAACTCCACTATTAAAATTTCATTAGATAATTTCTTGCATAATTCTCTAAGTTTTTGTTGAGGTTATATGGCAACCATATAGAAAGCTTCAATATTCTGTTTGCATATTTTCTTGCTACACTACTCCCCAGCAAAATTTTTAGCACATACATCTTCGATCCAATACCACATACAATGTAAGCATGACCCATCGAATGCTTGTATACAATTCCTATTTACATTTACACAGCGATGGCCTGGGCCGTCAGATGGGTCCAATGGAACAGATATTGCAAGCGAAGGTTAGATGGGTCCGATGACATAGACATTGTACTTTAAGTGCAGGTTAAATGGGTCCGATACTATAGACATTGTAACTGAAGGTTGGATGCTACAGATGTTGTAAGTGAAAGTTGGAAGGGTTTGAATTATCAAATATTTCTTTCCCATTTTATTTATTTATCGTTTCCACATAGACTGCTCCACACTCCACATACACGGTTAGTCCATTTGCGCTTTTAAAAACCAACAATTAGAAAAATAGCAGAAAAAACAACCAAAGTTTATAATAGAAACTAGAATCACAATATAATGCATTACAAACCCATACAAATCGGATGCTAGTGCGATGCCTTTTTTCTTCTAATGTATTGGAAATGAGATTCATCGGATGTGTTTAATTTCTAATAACTTTTGTACTGCTGGGTCATTATGTAAGTCGTCAGCTGCAGCTACTACTACAACTACTTTAATCTGTTCCAGGCCCTATTCTTTAATAACATCGAGCTCAAGCGAAAATTGGAAGAAGTAAGCTAGTTGTCTCACCTACAAAGAGTTATTTATACCTTTGGAGGTGTCAATTGTCCACATGTCAAAACGTCAAACGTCTTTTGGCCAAAATTTTGTTTAAAAAATCGTCAAATCTGGCAGCTACGTCCATAGTTCATTTGAAACCTTTTTAGCAAGGCGAATTTAATAAGGTGGTCTCATTTGAAAAACGAATACAACACTGTAAACAGACTTTAACGTTGTGTCAAAATAATGCAACACTGTAGTAGGCAAATAGTAAACAAATTAACTGTGTGTCACATATATTTGTTGTAAAAAATAGTAATGGCGAATCGTTTTAACATATAGTCACTTATCAGCTGTTGCTTAAGTAGTAAGCCAAGGTCACCTGGTTTGAATTCGCCTTGCTTTTTAGTATTTTTCAATTCAACATTCATAATACATACAACGACATTCACAATAGTAAACAATTTATCAACAGCTGGTTGATTATCCACAGCATTGCCATATTGGAAAAACTAATGCAGTATAAATGAAGTTGTGTTTTGTGCATTTGCATCAAACTTAGTACACATTAAGATGGGGATAATTTACAAATTAATATGCATTAAGGCTGTTAATGTCAATGTCTGTCTACGCTATAAGATATCCACACCATCTCTATAAACGTACATTTTAAGTAGTGGATGCTAATTCGTCAGAATTTTTTTTTTTAATTTTATTTCTTCTAGCAAGACTATAGCTACGTTAAAAGAGGTTTAAGTGTATAAATTTTATTGCCGTCGTTAAAAAAAATATATTGCATTTGCAAAGAAAAGCAAAAACAATGTTTTGTTTTTGCATTTTTAACAATAAAAAGATATTTTCATTCTTCTCTCAAAGCATTTGTAAGAAATGCAGTGTAACGTATAGATCAACATTTTAAGGAATAAACGCGAAAAAAATTTCTAAAAAAGAATCCTTAAAAAAAAACAATATAATAAAAAAAAAACTATTTGTTAAAACGTTTAATAAGAGAAAGTTAATATAACATATTAAAGGTGTGAATTTTTAAAGTTTTATAAAAGTCATTGAAAACAATTTTATTTTCACATATTCCACCCATTAAGTAAAATGATCTAAGAATTTTTTTTAATATTATTTATTTGATATTGAAAATTATTTGCATTTATAATCTTAATTACGAAATATTATTTGTAATTCATAAAAGTGTCTCAACCATATCTGTTTAATTATTGTCTCCCACATTTATAGTGTCAAATAGAGCGTTTTACGTAATTTTATGGCGCTAAAAAGTAGAAAGAAAAGTTGAAAAATGGTAAACTTGTTAGCGGCTTTTAAAATATATGAATTAATACATAATTAAATTAAAGGAAATATAATAACTGTTAATAAATCAAAATTTACATAAATAAATATTAAAAAATATTTGAAATTTTTTAAAATCGTTGTGATATATCGTCGACTTAAGCTTAGAAAATAACAATTAAAGGTTGAATCACCTCTTAAGTGATAGCCATTGGCATACATTTTATTAAAATTTAATTTTTATACAAAAAAATAAATAAAAAAATAAAAATTAAAAATACAATATTATCGCTAATTATTTATAGAAATAAATCAATAAACAAACAATCGCAAATTGTTTTAATCAATGCACTTGAGTGATTGTGATTAAATGGCAGCGATATTCATTGTCACATCGCTATTGGATGAAAGCCAATAATTGCCGAACGCGTGTATTTGTATGTGATTCAGATTTCAATTTATTCTTTTTTATTGAAAAGTGATATTTTGCTTTTTTTTAAATTTATTTTTGTTTTAAAATTATTTAAATAATTTATTAAAACTGGACTTACAAATTTTTGTAAAATATGAAGGGTCACACAAAATAATAATCAAAAAAATGAATTCTTTACACAATTACTTTTATTATCAATTTAAAAAAGTTATTGTTTTTATAAAAATCCTCTCCATAAAAAACCATATATTATATTAGATGGTCGAAAAAGTTCGGTTAAAAAGTTGACCAAAAATTACACAGCTTTTTACCAGATGTATTAAACCCACTAAGCACCGATTTGATCGAAAACCCTTTGCCATTTTTGGCTTAAAGTCATTATTCAATCAGTGTAAAATTTCTGTGTTCGTTGAGCGAAAAACTTATTCAATTTCATTATGCCGGCCTCTACGGAATTAGAATTTATACCATTAAGATAGTTCCGCAGAAATCGAAACAAAGAAGCATGGTCTGGGATATATTGTGGACGCATCAAAACTTCCCAGCCAAGCGTTCTTAGTTTCTGTCTGGTCACTAAAAATGCGTTTTTTTTCTATAATCTTTTCTATAATAGAAATAGATTTCCCTCATTTTAAACGTAGATAACTTTTCATAGAATAGTGCGATTTAATAATGTCGCAACAAAGTGAAGCTTAAAATACAACCTTTCAATTGCCTGATGCTGTTAATATTACCAGAGTTATTTTGTTTTAGAGTCATCTACCGATAATTTTCTTACACCCAATGTTAGATGGTTGACGAAAAAAAGAGAGTTGGTTAAGGGAATTCACCCCCTTCCAGAGAAGAAAAAGAAGCTGATATTCCGTCTTGCCTATGGAAATGATGACAAACATCACACTAATGATCAATAGAAAACGTCAATTACTACGGAAAAATGGCAGTGCTTCACCACTATACAACCACATAAAGGCGAGTTCAGAAGACTAAAAATTGAAAATCAACCGTTTAATGAAACTAAAACAAGGCAATTGTGGAAAGTCATGTGCTTCCAAAAGGATTGACGAAGAAAAAATAAATAAATAAATAATTTCGCATAATACTGGTCATTGATTGTATCACACTTTTGAATATTTTTATCCGTCACTCAGTTAAGGAGCATAATGGCTTTCAACAAAGCATCCACTGCTTTGTTTCAGTTTCAGTAATCAAGTTGAGTTAGGTGATTATTCTACTGTAGCTTGTCTCCATATGATTGTGTGTAGTGGTGAAGAATCTTACTATATGGTGGCCTGTGTAGCTTTTGTTCCTGCAAATCTACTTTCAGCAGAAAATGGAAACTCAAGCCACAAATGGTGTCAATTCTCATATATGACTGCCTGGTGTGCTGGGGAGCCTTTAGTAAGAGCCTTATCAGCACTAGATTGTAGATAGTTCAGAGAACTGCGTGTTTGGGTGTCACTGGTCTTTGCAGGACATGTCCCTGTGCTGCCATCAATGTTATTCTGCACTTATTACCTATTGATCTCCACATTTTATTACTTTTAGTGCTAAGTGCGATAAAACTCGGTTTTTGGAGGCAATCGCTCAGTGGCCAAGGTAGTATTTTAGGACTTCTACTCGGTCTCTGAGAGAATTGGTGACAGACTTGGACTTCTCCGGACACACAGTGTGGAAAACGTAAGGGGAAGAGTTAGGATTTCTACGAGTTCTGGTATTACGGTCTTCATAGATGGATCCAAGATGACATCCAGTGTGACTGTTGGTATATTCTTCGAGTCTGTTGTCTTTGCGCAATCTCTTAGACTACCGGAGGTCTGTAACATTTTCAGGTGGAGATTTTCGCGCTTATGTAAACTTGTATAATGCTGAGAAGTCGGGGGTCTGTGGGAAGGTTCAGAATTTTCTCTGGTGTTGCCTAGTAGCAAGTCGGCCTTAGTTCTCCAATGTAAAGAGTAGATGAAGTTCCTTGGTGCTACATTTACTAGTTTATTGATTTGGGTTCCTGAACACTGATGAACACTGGCTGATGAACTTGCTACGATTGCCTCGATGTATGTGGAATCTATCACCGTCTACTCTGACATCTGCTGCCCTATGACTGCAGTTAAAGGTAAAATCTATAGTTTCATTCGTGAGAGTGTACAGAACAGGTGGAGTTCCCTTTTCTCTTGTGTTATCTCGGGAGCGCTGTGTCCTCGGTATGACAGTGGCAAGACACTGAAACTACTGAAAACCCCCGCCATTTCATTTCCAAGCTCATTGCGGTACACACGGGTCACTGGCTGATTGAAACGCACAATTTGAAAATGGGTTTGCCCTTCAACCTTCACTGCAGAAGCTGCAAAAGTACATCTGAGGGGGAGACAATCTTTCACTTTCTGTGTGAATATCCGGGTCTGGCAGACAAACGACTGCGATGCTTTGCCCTACCTTTCTCCAATGAATTAGCGCGAAAATCTGGATCATCATATTCTCTATTTCATAAGCAGCTCAAGGTGGCTATAATCCTCTTTTCCCTTTCATTACAGATTTAGGTGGTTCTTTACCTAAGGTCTGGCTTGATTTCAAAACGGCACTTTGTTGTTAATTGTAGTTGATTTCGTCTTGGTTAACCAGCCTACCTACACGAAATTCACTATTTTCAATTTCCTCCTAAAATCACTTCGTAGTGTCCCATCAAAGGCTGCCAAACACAAAGTAAAGGACGCAGTTTGTACAAACTTTGACAGTAGTCAACTGACAATTGCCTGTTTAAATATATTTGAAGAAAGTTTTATGTGAAAAATTTTACATTTACATTTTACACTCATTTTAATTTTTTATGAATATGGGGGTAACTAATTTAAAAGCAAATAACTGTCAATTGAATAAGCAGTTAAGAAAAGGTCATTATCTCCAAAGCAGCCGTAACAAATAATTTTTATATTAATTATTAGATTTAAATGTAAGTCAATTAAAAATGTTTAAAATGTTTTAAAACCTGATTAATCAGTAAAAATATATTAAAATAAGGAAGAAAATTTTTATTTGACAGATACGATCAATTTGTACATTTTTTAGGATTTATTTCAATATAATATTTTTAAATTAATTTTATTTCATTTTTAGTAAATTTTTTTTTAATAATTTTTTTTCTATTTTTTTTAGATGCTTATATCAAAATGTTTGCAGTGTATAGCGGCCTTAAGTATATTTTGTTGCTGTACGGGCTATAATATATTATTTATGGGACCATTTCCTGCACCTAGTCATTGGATGTGGTTGGAATATTTTCAAAGAGACTTACTTAAAAGAGGACATCATATTACCACAGTCAACAATCATCCCACAAAATATCCACATCCCAATTTAACCGAAATAATAATCGAGCCTAAATTTGATATACCCCATCACTGTAAGTTAAAACGTGTAAGACTGTAAAGCTTTTATTGAAAAATTAATTATTTTTTGTTTGTTTTTAGTCCCCAAAGAGAATATTTTCAAAATGCGTTTTGCTAGTGACTTTCAAAATTTACAAATGTGGTGGCATGTTGGCCTATTAACCTCCGAACATGCCTTAAATGATGTCAAGGTTAAGTCTTTGATAGAATCAGAAGATAAGAAATTTGATTTGCTTATACTGGAGCAATTCTTTCATGAAAGTTTTTTGATGTTTGCTCACAAATTTAAATGTCCTGTAGTAACAATTGGCACTATGGGCTATGCTGATAATATGGATCATGCCATGGGTCTAATAACACCCTGGTCAATTATACCTCATTTACTGTTGTCGCATACAGATCGTATGACTTTTGCGGAGAGAATGTATAATTCCTATTTATCGCTATATGATGCTGTAATGAGAAGATGGTATTACTTGCCAAAAATGCAGCAGATGGCAGAAAAACATTTTGGGGCCCAGTTGAAGGGTAAGCCAGAATGGTAGAATTTTAAAGTGTAACAAATAATAATCATTTTCTTATTATCAAAGATCCCTTGCCTCACGTAAGAGATTTGGAGAAAAATATTTCCCTTATGCTTATCAATAGCCATAGAAGTGTAGACTTGCCTAGACCTAGTATGCCGGGGCTGATAAATGTGGGTGGTGCTCATATACAAAAGGCTAAACCTTTACCAGAACATATAAAAGTACATAATATTTTTTTAGTTCCTTAAGCAACCAATAAAAATCTGTTTTTTTTCATTTACAGCATTTTATCAATAATTCTACCCATGGTGTGGTCTATTTCTCTCTCGGTTCTTATATGAAGAGCACAGATATGCCTGCGGAGAAAATTGCTTTGATTTTGGAAGCTTTTAGCAGACTTAAACAAAATGTTTTATGGAAATATGAAAATGAATCTTTAGCCTATTTGCCGCCCAATGTTATGATTCAAAAGTGGCTGCCGCAAAATGACATTCTGGCTCATGAAAATGTCAAACTTTTTATAACACATGGCGGTCTTTTTGGCACTCAAGAGGGTCTTTACTGGGCCAAACCCATGCTGTGTATACCTCTCTATGGTGATCAACATCGTAATACCATTAAAGCGGTGAGAGCTGGCTATGCTCGTTCCCTGGTATTTTCACAAATGACTGCCGATGATCTGCAACATAATATTGAAACACTCATCTACAAGCCTGAGTATAAACGAAAAGCTAAAGAAATGTCTCAAAAATTTCGTGATAATCCCATACATCCTTTGGATGAAGCCTCGTATTGGATTGAGTATGTGATGAGATATAAGGGTGCAAATTTTCTCAAATCCTATGGTGCCTTTATGCCGCTGTATCAGTATTTGCTATTGGATGTCTTGGCTTGTGTATTAGTGGGTTTATTTTTAGTCGTTTGGCTGCCTTTATATTTAATGCGTAGATTAACGAGAATATTTTTTGAGTCAACGTCTAAAGGTGATAAGCAAAAGAAACAAAATTAAATAATGTGTGATAAGTACAAAGTAATTAATATTTAAATTAAGTTTAGAATATAAATATAAAATATATACAAAAAACATTAAAAATTCAAATTCGTTTAGATAAGATGTGAACCTAAACTTTTTAGGTACAGTAAGCAATTTTGTCAATTTATCATTTATTACCAATGGACTCTATCTTATGGTATTTATAAAAAAGAATGTGTGTTTGTATGTTTGTTGGTTTGTTTGTGCCTTATGAACAGCTGAACCGATTTTCTTGAAATTCTTACTTTATCTCTCCATACAAGTTAGATATTTATTTTTCTATATCTTGAAAATCGTAACAGAAGTCTCTTAAATTGGCCCAAATATTCATTACAAATTAGCAGTCAAAAAGTTGGCGGAATTGGACAAGTGGACTTGATACCTCCCATAAAAAGTAAATATTGATTTCTTTATATCTTGAGAACGGTTAAAGTTAGCCACAGCAATAAATTTTAACAATTTATCATTTATTAAGGGTCATTAATACAACCTGCCTTTTAAGTTGGATTTAGTAAAAGGTAACTTTAGCTAAAGTGAACTTTAAAGTCACCTTTAACTTTTTTCGTTATTACAACTTACAATGTCGATAAATTTTGGCAAGTTCTTTGAAAAAGGATCTTTTAAAGCAACGTCAGTCAAACTAATGTTAATGCATTTTACAATTGTAGTAGTAATTTGAAAAACCTCACTCTTTACTTCTTTTTGTTTATTTTTTGCCTATGCGTGTGAGTACGTACATGTGAATATAAAAGAGAAGAGCAGCTGCTTGCCTAAATCTGATTTAAATTTTAATAAAAGTTTAAAGCTGGGATCACACAATTGCCTCAAACCAATCTAATACAATATTTGTTGTTATAAATTAGCACACAATTATAAAATTGTTCCAATTAAAAATTCTGTATTCACATTTACATCACAGGATGGCGCTCAACGATGTATTGACAATAATTGTGTTAACGCTGTCACACGATTGTTCTAGTTTACGGCAACTCTGCGAATCAGCTGTTGTGGTAAATTAATTATCGTGTGTCTGCTTGATAAAAAAGTAAAAATAATGAAATAAAAATGTGATGCAAGTTACATACAAATAATTAAAAAATTCATATTTTAAGGGATGACAATTATAAATACCGTACAAACACGTGTTTTTTCAGAAAGAAAACAAAAAATAAAAATGGGGAGTATTGTCTTCTTCAATTGCCTGACAACAATACAATAAATATTGGTGTATTTTTAGCATTCACATTGGTGCAAGATTGCCTTGTCACACCAAGGTTGCATTTGATTGGGATAAATAAGCAAAATAATATTATGAGTTGCCGTATGAACCACGATTGGCATATTGACTAATTATTGGTGCACTACGACAATCGTGTGATCTACCATTAACGATGGGATCGCCCCACGGGTGTTATTCTGGAAACTTTTTGATCAAGGTAGTATGTACAACAAATAATGTAAAAACGAAAATCTTAAAAAAATATCATAGCTTGGCCTTTGCATAAGATACGTAGAGGTAAATATACTTTTCGCTACGTAGCTTTTGCAAATATCAAGCTATGACGCTAAGATTTAGCGGGAATATCAATAAAAGATGTACCAACTTAACAAATAAAAAAAAAAAAATGGAATGATGGGACCGCCACACGGGCGTTATTGCGAAAACTGTGATCAAGGTAGTATATTGTAAACCATGCAATGGCCGTTCGATTTAATGTTTTCGTTTGTGTAGTATTGAATAAGCTGTCAAAATATTAAGGTGACTCATGACATGGGGACAAACTAAATAAAGGGTAAGCCATTTGATTTAAAAAAAAGTATATATAAAATTATTATATTTTAGGATAAGTTAAGCATTTATTAACAAATAATGCTCTGTTCGAAAAAAGTCTGGTCAATAATTTAATCAAAAGTTAAAAACCTTTTTCTTATATGTACTTGAAACGCGCTTTATTATACCAAATTATTGCCGTTTTAATCGATAACCTTTAGCCAGTAGTTTATCAGTGTAGAATTTTTGGGTTTTCTTAACGAAAAATTGATTTAACTGCCCCTCTACATACATACGTACATAATTCCCGCGCCATTCTAAGTGGGACAAGGGAAACTTCTCTCAATCAATGAGCTGCACCCGATTCTATTTTTAGACTTATTTAAAGGGACCTACAATTTAACGTCGGCACCGAACGGCATATACATTAGTTAGAAAAGTTTTTTATAGCGTAAATACTCATAACCAGTCGATAGCAGTGCTATGGGGTGATACCTTAGTTGCAAATTGTCTGATTGTCTGGTCTGGTATTGAACCGAGAACCTCTTGGTTGGTAGGCGGGTGTCTTACCTACCATACGACAGCAGCAGCACAATTATACCCTCTGGTTCGGGCTGTATGGTGGATGCATCCAAATTTCACTGCCAAGCTCTCTCTGCTAGGTCCTCAAATTTGTGTGTGGTCTGAGCTGTCACTATAAAACACAACAAATTTATTGTTGATCAATTCTGACCATTTCAAATGAATTGTTTGCTTCAATGCCGTTGATTGTTGACAGTAGAGATCCGAATCAATCGCTTGACCAGGTTGTAGAAGCTCATATTGAACAATTTCCTTTAATCCCACAAGACATCATACAGCATTGCTATTTTTGGTGTGCATCCTAGCTTTGCCATCGTCTGCGAAGTTTCACTTGGCTTCGTCCATGATCTTTTTCATACGTTATTGTTGCACGTGATCCACTTATCATCGTCCGTAATCGATATCGTTCCGTCATAGCAGTGTATAACAAATGGAAGCTCGTTCCATGAATTTTTTCACTGTTAACTCATATGCCACCAAACACCAAGCGTCTTTGTGTATCCGGTTTTGTTCAAGTGTTTGAAGCTGTTTGACGCTTCTTATGGCACTACTACACATTTGATATTGGTCATGTGATACTCCAGATCACTAAATATTAGGTTATATTGCGATATATACCACTATTCATTAATATAACAGTTTTTTAAGAAAAAACTTCGTAACTTGTGGCAATGCCATACAAGACCTTAGCACCGTATGCCATTTTACAGTGAATAGAATAATAGACGAACAACGCCTACATATCATTGAACTTTATTATTGGAATTACTGCTGTGTGAGAAATGTATTTCTATCGAGAAATTATCTTCAGCGACGAAGCTTATTTTTGGTTCAACGGCTACGTCAATAAACAGAATGACGGATTTTAGTGCAGCCAGAGGTACTTCAACCTGAAAAATACACTGTTTAGTTAGTTTAGCAGGCTGGCGGCTTCATAGTATAGTGCTACTTCCAGAACAATAAAAAGCGCTACATTACAGTCAATGGTGCATGGTGCCGTGCGAGGATTACCGATTTGTTTTTGCCCAAAACGGAAGAATTGAACTTAGTTGACATGTGGTTTCGACAAGACAGTGTCATATGCCACACAGCACACTATACCATGAATATATTGAGGGGCGGGTTTTTTAAGCAATTAAAGTTACGTTTTGGAGCAGCCCAATATCATGCGATTTGATCCTACTAGACTATTTTTTGTAAGGATACATAAATGCCTTCGTGAACACGGACAAGCCAGCCACAATTCCAGCCCTTTAAGATAACATTACAGCTGACGTTGGTGAGATAGCGGCCGAAATACTGGAAACAGTGTAGATGCGGGCAACATTTACGTGAAATAATCTTTGAGGGTGGCGTGGTGTAGTGCAGGTGTACAACACAAACGGCGCTAGTTCGAATCCCAGCGGAGAAAATGACAAAAAATTAATTGTAGTTTCGAGTGCTTAATAAAAAGTCTTTAACATCTCTCCAGACATATCCACCTTAAGAAGCCGATGATGACAAACATGAAACGAATGATCAGGAGAAAACGTCACCTATTGGTTAAATTTTACAATGCTATGTGACCACTTAGCAAGGATTTTCACTACCACATATTATAATATGCAGGCCAGTTACAGTGGATTGATCATATATTTAGCTCGAAATCAATTTGGTTACTGAAACTGAAACAAAGTAATCGATGTTCCCTAGAAAAAAATCTTTGAAAAGTAAATGGCAGGCAATCTTTCATTGGGCCAAATAAATATTCAATAAATATCGTTATACTGGATTGCGCTCAATATATATTGAAAGTGTAGTAGCGGTCCTACTTCTTAATTAATGATTTTGTTTTTACGATAACTTTTAGAAAAATTCCAGCCACTGTGCTTTTAATCCCCACACATATGCTATCTTTCTCGTACGTGTGGAACATAAGAGATGTGGAGCTAAAGTTGAAGTAATATTTTTTTTGCTTGAAAATAAAATTTTATAGCATGCTTTAAGGGATTTAAAATTAAAATGCTTGCACGCTATTGTGCATGATTTATTTTGGTTTAATAATAAAGCTGCTTAACTTCTTACCCATTGCTGCCAGTTTAGATATTTTCAAGCTAAATCTAGAGTTTATCAAGTGCCAATGGCGGTAAAAAATGCTTTTTAGCAGTTAGCGCGAAATCTAGCCATTTTTAAACATTTGTATCAAGATTTTTTAACGTGTCTTTTCTGTGAGCATATGGGCAACATTAATTTAAGAGTCGCATTTTAAGTATGCAATGTATACTTATGTATGTTTATAAGACATCTAAATATACATATATTTTATTCGAGAATCGAATAACGGTACAATAAAAAATATAATTTCTTTCAAATGGTAAAGCTAAACTTTCAATTTGGAAACTTAGTTATTAAAACATAAAAAATTATTTGAAAAAATTTAATATTTTATATGTAAATATTTAATATTTAAAAAGAAAAAATTAAATTTGTGATTTGTGATTTTATAAAATAGAAATTTTAAAATAAAAGGCTATGACGCCTAAATATAATCAAAAATTGCGGCAGGAATGGTTGGATCATACCAAACTGAAGGGCTGGTTAGCGCAATGTGAAAAAGACACTACCAGAGGTTATTGCAAGTACTGCAAGTGCACTTTAAATGGCAAACTGTGTGATTTGGTTAACCACGGGGAAAGCCGAAAAAACAAATCTGCTGCTTCTCTAGAGCATCATGTTGGCGTAAACTGAATTTTGTATCAGACGCTGCAGATAAAGTGAAAAAGCAAGATATTACACTGGCACTGTTTACTTATCAGCACAGTTAAACAAATTCTATAGACCATTCGAGTGATCTATGCAAGTTAAATTTTGATGATGGGAAAAAAATAAAGAGTCCGCCAAATAATTTTTTTTTTTTTTTTGGAAATGCTATAAAAAACTACTGAATATTTTCTCAAATATTCTTTTTTTATTTGAAAGTACAATCCTTCCGGTTAATAATGGAAAATAATTTCATACAAATGGCTGCCTTGGCTGGCCATGCAAGAGCCTATACGATCGGTCCAATTTTTAAGCGCATTATCGATTGTGTGCAGCTGTATTAAACGTTATTAATAATGCTGGTACATTTGCTCCTATGCAAACGTATCTGGTCCGCCATCTAACGTTTTTTTTTCAACTAGTGCTTATTTCGTGAAATGGTAACATTTAGCTCATGTCTGATTTGACAGATAATTAGTTTTATCCTTTCACTGAACGAATATGGTTGTGTATACGCTTGAACAACGCTGGGAAATATTGTGACATAACTTTGATCGATCGACTTACAGAAGCTGCCGATTTTGCCAAAACAATCATCTCTTCAGTTGAAGCTCATTTTGATCTTGGCAGGTATGTAAACAAGCAAAATTGTCGCATTTAGGGCACACGCATACATTGCAAAGCCGATACACCGAAGACGAGTCACTGTTTGGTGCGGATTTTGGTCTAGAGGCATAATTGGGCCATTTTTCTTATTAGCATTTTTTAAATGAGCAAGGAGTGGCCAGTTGCAATCAATAGCGATCGTTATTGGGCCATGTTGAACGAATTTTTGTTCACAAAAATTGAAGAGGAGGATATTAGCAACATTTGGTTTCCACAGGACGGCGCTACGTGCTACACCTGTTTTTGAAGATCGCATTATCAGCCGCAGAACTGATGTTTTTGGCCACCTAGGAGCTGCGATTTGACACCGTTGGACTATTATTTGTAGGGTGCCGTCAATGATAAGTGCTATACCAACAAGCCAGAGACAATTGACGCTTTATAGGACAATATTCGTGAAGCCATTGGTGAAAAACAGCTGCACACAATCGATAATGTGCTTAAAAATTGGACCGATCGTGTAGGCTACTGCATGGCCAGCCGTGGCAGCCATTTGAATGAAACTATTTTCCATTATCAACCGGAAGGAATGTACTTTCAAATAAAAAAAGAAATTTGAGAAAATATTCAGTAGTTTTTTTTTTTTTTTTTTTTAATAGCATTTTCAAAAAAAAAAAACAAAAAAAAATTATTTGGCGGACCCTTTAGAATTTTTAGTTAACTAGACTTATACTCGTAAGCGTTTTGCACGTAAGTTATATGCGGCCACAAAATTAAAAACGCATATAAGAAGCCATTAATGATGACGAAGCAAATTCAGACTTACAGCCTGTTTCTGGATGACGAGCGTAGAAAACGTTCGTCTAACAAGTTGTGTGACTTGTCTATTTACATTTGAAACACTAACAAAAATTGAGTGCTTTGTTTGTGTTTTACATATAAACAGACAAGTCACTCAGCAAAGTCACTTTCAAACAGGCTGTTAATTTCTTTTTTCAAAATATTTTCAATTTGCCATATGTATATAAATACATGTGCCGCTGTGATATGGTAGGTAGGACACCCGTCTACCAACCAGAAAGTAGTCGGTTCAATACCAGGCCAGACCATCTTAAAAAAAGAAAAAAAAGTTTTTCGAAAGCGGTATCACCGCACCTCATTACATTAGATAGTAACTGGTTATGAGTATAAAATACTATTGAATACTTTTCTAAGTCCATTTGCCGTTCGGAGCCGGTGTTAAACTGTAGGTCTGTTTCAATGAGTTTAAAAATAGAATCGGGTGCTGCTTATTGACTGAGAGAGGTCCAGTCCCCATGTTCCTTCATGGAATGTTATGGGAATTTAATATGTGTATATACATATGCTTATTTCTATTTCAGGTACCATTGAAAATTACAAATATTGACGCACGATGGCTATCGATTGAAGCTTCAATTTCAAGAATAGTAGACCAATGGATTGAGCTCAAAACATGTTTTGGAATTGCCAAAAACTATGAAAGATGTTTTATGGCATCTAAGTTACACGATTTGTATAAAAATGACTTGAACTTTTAATACCTTTTATTTTTAAAGCCAATTTGAACAAAAATACAAATTTTAAACAAAACTTTTCAGAGCCAAAGCGCAGACACTTTAAACGATATAGAAGATGTTATATATGTATTTCCTAAAACAGTTTGAAATATATTTACAACAGAATTCGAGAACTATGTTTGCTACAATAATTACTTAGAATTTCCATTTGAAACTCGTTCGAAAGAACTTGGATATGATATTGACAACGAAACTGAAACAAGTCTAAGGAAAGATTGTGCAAATTTCGTAGTGTACTTGATATTGCAGTTGAAAAAAAGGTATTGAAATTTGAGTGAATTACTTAAAATATTGTTAACACTTTTTTCTCATTAAGGCTTCCAGATAATTTCAAAATGTTAAAATTGTCTAATCTTCCTTCTGTTGATAATGTTTTAAGACAAAACAAAGACAACATAATTCCACTTTTAATCACATTTTCAAAATCCAACAATTTAATTGATGCCATCAATTTTCAATATAATAACATATCTTATATAAAATGGAAAGAAAACACGTCAACACTATTATTTTGGTCAGAAGTTTTTAATGACAGAGATTCAGGCGGTACCAACCTATTTAAAGAATTAGTGCAATTTGCGTTAGATGTTTTATCCGTACCTTGGTCTAATGCGGATGTAGAGAGAGTTTTTAGCCCATTAGTTTTTATTCAAAACTACGAAACAGGCTTTTAACTAACACTGTAAATGCTGTTCTACATGTCAGGTAAGTTCTAAACAGATTGATAATAATTGTTATGATTGAAACAAAGGCATTTAATTAGCATTTGTTACTATAAATTCCAGGTATGGGCTTGAGCTGTGTAATAGATACTGCTTTGAATACGAGATTCTGGAATGTTTTTTAAAAGAAGTGAGAACAATTTCTTCATATAGTCAAAATGCAAAAGACTGGCTCTGTGTTATTGAAAATATAGGTTCCGCCGGCTGTGTGGCACGTAGCGCCGTCCTGTTGAAACCAAATGTTGCTAATATCCTCCTCTTCAATTTTTGTTAATAAAAATTCGTTCAACATGGCCCGATAACGATCGCCATTGACTGCAACGGCCACTCCTTGCTCATTTTCGAATTATGCCTCTGGACCAAATATAGGTTCCGCCAAATCTTTTTTTTTTGAAAACAGGGCGCAAAACATCGAGTGTAGCTTCGGCTGTGTGGCACGTAGCGCCGTCCTGTTGAAACCAAATGTTGCTAATATCCTCCTCTTCAATTTTTGTTAACAAAAATTCGTTCAACATGGCCCGATAACGATCGCCATTGACTGCAACGGCCACTCCTTGCTCATTTTCGAAAAAGTATGGCCCAATTATGCCTCTGCACCAAAATTCGCACCAAACAGTGACTCGTCTTGGGTGTATCGGCTTTTCAATGTATGCGTGCGGGTTTTCTGTGCCCCAAATGCGACAATTTTGCTTGTTTACATACCCGCTAAGATCAAAACGAGCTTCATCTGAAAATATGATTTTTTTTTTGGCAAAATCGGCATCTTCTGTAAGTCGATCGCAGGCCCACTTAGCGAAGCGAAGTTCAAGCGTATGCACAACCATATTCGTTCAGCGAAAAGATAAAACTAATTATCTGTCAAATCAGACATGACCTAAATGATACCATTCACGAGATAAGCACTAGTTGAAAAAAAAAACGTTAGATGGCGGACCCGTTATTTAAAAATACTTCAATTCTTCTTCTGATATTTGCTTAAAAGTTTGAAACTATAAATACGTATAGACTTTTCAATTATATTATATAGTTACGACAATAAGGTTGCGCACCACAGCGTTTATTACATCGCTAAAATAAATAAACAAAAGCTGCAAGAACAACTATACGTGCTGTTTACAAATAACCAAATCTACAACAACAACTATTAGCAGAGACAAATTAAATAAAAATAACACGGCAACAACAATAATTAAGCAGTAAAGAAAAACAAGCAACAACAAATACTAAGAGCTGAAAGAGGTAGATGTTTACATACGCATGGCTACAAAAGAACTAAAAAGAAAGAAATGGAATCTATCTGAAATATCGAGAGGTTCGAGAGCTTTCCATGTGTTGTTTACTCAGCCATATAAAAAGCACATCGATACGAACAGCAATCAGTTTATTTGGTGTAAACTCAGAGAAAAAATGGATGTGTCGTAAACTCAGCGAGTGCAGTTTTTAAGTAAAGTTAACTCAGTGAAAGTGTTATTGGTGTTAAGAGAGTTTATAAGGAGTAAACTCGTGAAGCTAGTAGTGAAGTAAAAAACCAGTTTAGTTGGAGTTAACTTAGCAAAGAGAGTTAAGTGTGGATAACCTCTGGTTGAACCTGAGTTATAACTACGATCGGGTTAGAAGATCTTTAAGTGGAAAGATCTGTCGAGTAATTGTTGTTGTTTACAAGATTGTAAACAGACAGAGTAATTAAGAATAAAAATTGTTATTGCCTGTAAAAAGATTACAAGCAGTGGTGCACAAAACTGTGTTGAATAAAGGATTTTTTTAATTAAAACCAAACACAAAATTTATTTTATTTTAACTACAATTTACGAACTCATAAAAACACGTTTTTAAAAAGGTAAAAACGTAGCAATATGTACAACAGTATGTACGAATTAATATAGAAAAAACGATAATTTTATTTCTCAATAGACAAACTTGGGTCTGTTTTTTTCATTTTTTTTTTTTCATATTTTTCCCCTCTAAATAAAAAATTTAGCGGCTTCTGGCAGTTTTTAGGTAAAATTTCGCGGGAAACTTTGTAAAACAGTTGGCAACAGTGTTCTTACCATAAGTACTTACCTATCATTTGAATTTTTGTTTTTTTTTTTGTTTGTGGTAAACAAATTACCATAAAAAAATTCAAAAATCTCATTTCATATGTGACACACAATTAAATCACGATTTAAAGCCATTTCTTTTTTCAAACGGCACCCACACAAATGCACGTTTTTTATGAACCATGTGTAGAAGAGAAGACATAAGCACTTCTTAAACGCAATTTAAAATTAAAAAAAAGTATTTATGTATTTTCTTATATAGGAGAACATAAAGGTAAATAAAAAATAAAAAAATTAAAATAAAACGTAAACCCAATACCCATAATAAATTACCAAAATGTTCATAGCTGCTGCTTAATTACGCTTAGCAACACTGTTTCGTTTTAGTTTTTTTGCTTACAATTTTATTTAAGAATTTGTTGTTTGTTTGATTTGCTTTTGGTATCATTTATTTTTTGTCACTTATACTTATTGTGCTTAAAATTTACAAAAACGAAAAAAAAAAATAAAACACACAACATCCGGTTGTATATGAGAGTTTATATACATATATGTACATACATATGTATTTTTGTAAACAATTTTTGAACGTGTACTTTGATGGTTCTAATAATGTTTGCTAAATAGTAGTTCGTTTGTTGTTTTTTGATTCAAATTTAGAGTTTTTTTTTTATCGAAATTTTTCGCTGAAACTGACTCTTGTGATTTTAAGAATTTTTTTTTCCTAAGAAATACTTTGGGTTTTTTGATTGACTCTTTTTATTACCCTAAGTTAGCAATATCTGCTATCATAATCAGTTTATACTATAAAGATGATAATAACTTATGAAACACTCTCGGGACTTTTAATTCTTTTTAATTCAACAAGTGCGCTCCTTAATAGTTTTCGTTTTTTTTTTTTTTTTTTCAAAGGCGGCAGTTAAAAATTTCTGTGACTTTTTTGAAGAGATATGCTTCATTTGATAACTTTTTTTTGAAATTTATTTTTTCTTTTTGTCTTTTTATTCACTACAATCCATAATATTTCCTAAGTCGTGTTTTAGAGACCTTTACGAATTTAGGTTTGCACCATTAAAATAGCTGTGTAGAGCTCAAAATAAGTAATAATCTAAAGATGCAGGATCCGGGCTATAAGATGGATTTATAAAACTTCCCAGCCAAGCTTTCTTAGCTAATGTTAGGTCATTAAAGTTGTGTGAGGAGTGGCATTGTCATGATGGCCGTTTAACTGAATTGCTTGATTCAAAATCGTTAATGGTTGACAGTAGAGATTAGAACGTTTGACCAGGTTGTGGGAACTCATAATGAACAATTCTCTTCCAATCCCACCAGACACACAGCATTACCTTTCTTGGTGCGAATCCTGGTTTTACATCATCTGCGAAGCTTCATTTTGCTTCTACCATGATCCCTTTCATACATTATTGTCGTACGTGATCCAGTTTTCATCGCCAATAATAATTCGCATCAGACATGGGTTGATTTCGTGCCTTTTTAGCATCCAAGCATCGAGCTTTTTGTGTATCCAGCTTTCTTTGAATGGTTGATAGCTGCTTGGTTATGTATGCCCAGTTTCCTGGCAACGACCACGCTGTTTATATGGTGTCTTTAAAATTTTTTCATGATTTAATTGATTTTTTTAGTGATTGATCAACCAGAGTGCGATGCATCTTTAACATCAAAATTATCAGATCAAAAGAAAGCAAACTGCTGTTTTTCCAGTTAAAGCATCCGTCGCCGTAAAATTCACCACCTAAAGCTGCGATCACACGATTGTTGCAAATGCACTTTTGCCGCAAAACATTAAATTCCAATTTAATTTTAAAAATTGAATTAAAAAACTAATTTTTTTTTCACCTTAGTTTATTACTCAGTGGATGATCTCTACTTGTGCAGTGCAATGTGCAGGTACTAGAAAAATAGCGGTGGTAGTGTTTATGGACCTTTGATTTGAATTAACCATTATCGTAAATGGCAGGAAAAACTTTGGAGGGAAGATTGTTGCATAAACAAAAGTTGCAGCCGTTCGATTTCTCTTTATAATGCGTTGTGCGATTCCCTGGACAATTAACTACAAAGGGATGTGCTCTACGAAAAATACGAGTACTACCTAAGAATATACGATTATTAGGAGTTAATTCCTTAGTTTCTTCAGAACACATTCCGTTATAATACCGATTGAACAATAAAACACACGACACATTGAGACGAAGCTCTAATGAATCAGTAGAGTTGGCTTCTCTACCGCCATTTATAAGAACCATCGCTCTCTCCTGCAAGCTGTCGAGAAGCTTCAAAATAGACTTTGAAGCATCGGCCCATACATGAGAGATGTATTCCAATTTGGGTCGGATATACGAGTATATATGTAGGTTTTATAAATATTAAGGTGATCAGCACGGACTCTAAAGAATGTAGTGGGCATAGTCACTGATATTCTTTCAAGTTCGGATAGTGATTGTACGCTCTCCGGCAAGTGAGAATTACTTGTGAATGCTCGATCATTCTGGAAAAAGCTGGAATCTAAATAGCGCAAAGACCAAAAGCTTTTACTTCTTCTAGAAAAAGGCAAGAAATTCAGCACTAATGCACTAATTGTAAAGAGCCTTTTCGCGCTTAAGTACTGTGGTACACAAAGATCTCGCTTGTTTGCTTAACGAATCAGTAAGGTCGCACCTATTGCTGCACCAATTCCTGAATGCCTCCTCTCTAGATCTGACTGTAAGTTTCCAGGTCTGATTAAGCCAAGATTTAATCGTCAAATGTTCGTATGGAATAAACATATTGTTACGAAAATGAAAATGCCTAAAAAAACTAAAATAAACCACATCGGCACGTTTAAAACTGTATTGTGGAATTTTTTTATGTTTGATAATTATGTGTCACCCTGTCAATGCCGTACTCTTGGCGTATATGGCAGGACTGCCAATTTTACCAACTTTGTGTGTTACATTTAAATTAAGGAATATTAAATGGAGGATAAGAGACATTTCTGGAATCTTCGAAGCTATAGGCAATATATAGACATATAAGGAGGCTGCTTTACCTACGTCGCAGTTAATTATCGTTTGGCTGTATATAAAAGTGTTGTCTAAACGAATATTAAGTTGTATTCGGTCAAACTGTATAAAAGATAAGTGAGGAAATAAAACTGCAGACAACAACAAAGTGGTGTTTATTTTTTAACGCAATTCAAACGAACTCAAACGTTTTAAAAAGGTTAAAACGTAACAATGTATATTCCCAGCTTTGTTATTTTCGAAGCCTTCTCTGTCGTCTAGTAAAAAGAGTTTCCAATTGA
The DNA here is from genome assembly GCA_023159175.1 of Wohlfahrtia magnifica. Taxonomy (NCBI): domain Eukaryota; kingdom Metazoa; phylum Arthropoda; class Insecta; order Diptera; family Sarcophagidae; genus Wohlfahrtia; species Wohlfahrtia magnifica. The sequence goes on along the minus strand of JAKWBJ010000052.1, from coordinate 549,391 downwards.
AATTGTTGAGCTCTCGGAGCATGAGATAAGATGTCATGAAGAGAAGGGAACGAAAATGAGATAGAAATGGTACAGTGATGGGATGACAGATGAAAGAAACTTAACTTTATACTTTTAAGGATGCGAAGTGGGGAAAAGGTCGAGGGTGTTGTTTTGGTGACCATCTACACAAGATATACTAATTACACAAGGTGATTATGAGCGGCAAATAACTCAGCGAAGTGGACTTCTGGAGTTGAGCGGCCTGAATTGTGTACTCAAAACGAATTATGAACACTGAAATCACCAGCAACAACTATTTCACTGTTCGGGTAATTCGCAAGGGTACACGATATGGAATCAGAAAGAGAGTCGACACAAGGTATGGTAACCTCTCTTGCCGTGTTTGGGCTTGTATACAGAGACCCGAAGTGGAAAAGAGAAATATTGTCCACTTCGATTGTTCCACAAAAACACAATAAACATATGCGCATTTTTAACATTTTCGTTGCAGCATGGTTGTCTAACGAGCGATTACACGATTGCGTACGAAAAATTGGTTCATTCCAACAAACATGTGATTGAAGTTTCATGCACTTTCATTTTCATTTACTTAATGGATTCAATCGGCATCGATTGATGACGAAACGAACTATGGTATAATTGTGCATCAGTTTTACTATTTCATAATTGTCATGGTCACTTAAAACAACGATTAAACATATTCAAGACTTTCTTAAAAATTATTAATCATTTTTCCTTTAACCTGACACAAAATGACCAAAAAATAATAACAAAAAATTAAAGCAACAATGGTGTGAGGTAGTTATGTTGTTCTTCAGGCAAAAGCACTTCATCATATGATCGATTTGTTTTCGCTGTAATTGCTTGAAGCTGTCGAAACAGTTTGTGATGATACATCTATACAGCAGCACCCATTTAATGTAGGCTCACAGTAAGAGGTGAGATTTCGTTCACAAATTTAAGTGTTACATCGTTGATTTAATGGAGGTCAGTCTATAAACATTCAGTTGAGTTTGGCTTATACCGAGAACCAATGAAGGTAACAGTCACTAGGTTACTATTTGGATACCGGTTAACATGAAATTTTTTTTAATAATTTCTGTATACAAATTCTGGCAAGTCATTTAATTATAAATGTTTTTTATAACTTTTAATTCAAGTTTTTTGTCTTTAAAAATTGTCTCATATTTGATTGTACCTTCTGCCCGCGTGCCTGCCTGCCTGCATACACTTTTGTGTTGTTTAGTAAACACTTGTATCTTAAGTCTTTTGTTTATACGTAATGCCCTTTTGCCATTGATGTGTGCATTGAATGTTTTGTGTCATTTTTCTGGTTGTTTTCTTACAATAATTTTCTCTTTGTTGTTTTTGTTTTCTTTTTTATTTTACGGTTTCATAATAAATGGCAAGTTTCGTTACATAATTTTTAGTTTTCGCTGTAAGCATTGAGATTAAGTCTTAAGTTACAAGCCCTGTGTTGTTTTTTATACGTTTTAGCTATATGATCACATGTGCAACACGCACAACGCCTTAGTGTTTAACACATAGCCGTGTAAGATGTGGTCAGTTAATAGCAACAAATGTGGGTAAAATTGGAACGGGTGGCAGACAAAATGTTACATTGGCATAAGGGCAAGCAGAAAGAAACATTGACTTTCTCTCAAAAAAAAAAAAAAAAGAAACAAAAAACAAAAAAGAAAAAAGTTATGATTTAAATGCAGTTGGTGTTGCAGCATTTGCCTGTATTTTTCCGATATGTTGAAGGTTCAAGTACGTTGTGGTAATGCAGTGTGTTTAGTTGGACTGGTTTTATATCAAATATGATGGAAAAATTTTACATATTTTTTGTCAATTTTTTTTTTATTATTTCTTTACGAGTATGATAGAAAATGAAACTGGTTCATTAAAAAAAAATTTCGAGGTAACCATAAGAGAGAAACCATTCAAGATGCTGTTATTCGTGATTTTAAGCATGATCATGCAATTCACGTTAAGGCGGCTTAAGTTAGTGATTCAAATGACCAAATTATTTTGTTGATATTCTCAATGATAATTTGGTTTTTACGTGAAAACAAAATAAACAAAAATAAAAACTATCTCGTTAGGAGTTTTGATCACAAGTGAATGTTCATATGTATCTTCATCTCCATTAAATATGAGATATTTTTTTAAAATAGTTTGTAACATGTGCGCATATTTCACGCATTGGCCATCAAATTGACTGAACAATTTGAATAATATTTGAAACACGAAAATTATAATTTTTAATATTTGTTGTTAGTTTTATAATAAACAAAAAAACGAACTATTTTAAATTAAATTTATGCTCTTAGCATGGACATTTGTGTTTTGTTTTGTTTTAAATCAATTGTATTATTAGATAATAGCCCCCGCACATTAATTATGTGCATACTTTATTACTATTGTATACAAACATATGTATAATAGCAGTAAGTTTGAACATACAGTCACACAGTTAATAATACGTACCCTCTACAAAAAATTTACATTTGAGATTATGTGTGATTATACCTCTAAACTAACCATAAAAAATTCCGCCAAGTAGGCGATAATTGCACTTAAACGACATATGACAACACAGATAATTATAAGTGCGACTTGAAAAGATACTATATTTTTTCAAGTTTTACGAAAGAGTTCCTATATTGATCTGATCCACAGCAAATTTGTCTAATATCGGGTCCGCCATCTAACGTTCTTTTTTTCAACTAGTGCTTATTTTGTGAATGGTAACACTTAGCTCATGTCTGATTTGACAGATAATTAGTTTTATTCTTCCACTGAACGAATATGGTTGTGTATACGCTTGAACAACGCTGGGCAGAATGTGTGCGATGTGTCCAGATGAAGCTCATTTTGATCTTGGCGGGTATGTAAACAAGCAAAATTGTCGAATTTGGGGCACAGAAAACCCGCAGGCATACATTGAAACGCCGATACACCTAAGACGAGTCACTGTTTGGTGTGGATTTTGGTCCAGAGGCATAATTGGGCCATTTTTCTTCGAAAATGAGCAAGAAGTGGCCGTTACAGTCAATGGCGATCGTTATCAGGCCATGTTGAACGAAGTTTTGTTCACAAAAATTGAAGAGGAGGATATTAGCAACATTTGGTTTAAACAGGACGGCTCTACGTGCCACACAGCCGAAGCTACACTCGATGTTTTGCGCCCTGTTTTTGAAGATCGCATTATCAGCCGCAGAGCTGATGCCGCTTGGCCACCTCGAAGCTGATATTTGACACCGTTGGCCTATTATTTGTGGGGTGCCATCAAAGATAAGGGATAATTGACGTTTTAAAGGAAAATATTTGTGAAGCCATTGGTGAAATACAGCTGCACACAATCGATAATGTGCTTAAAAATTGGACCGATCGTGTAGACTACTGCATGGCCAGCAGAGGCAGCCATTTGAATGAATTTATTTACCATTATTAACCGGAAGGATTGTACTTTCAAATAAAAAAAGTAATTTGAGAAATTATTTAGTAGTTTTTCTTTAATAGCACTTTAAAAAAAAATCTTTGGCGGACCCTTTAGTTTAAAATTTTTCCTGTCACCCGTAAAGAAATATACTATTGTTAGGTTTTAACCTTTTTTAAAACGTTTGAGTTCGCTCATATTGCGTTAAAATGTAATGAAACACTACTTTTATTTGTTGTTTTATAATTTGTCTCTTTTTTATTAATTCCACTCTAACTTTTCTGCACTTTGTCTTAATACAGCAAATTCGCTTTTACACATTTTATTTGCGCCTAAACAGACTTTACTTATTGACAGCCAAATGATCACTAAACTCACCAATCGCAATTCGCCACCTTTTGTAGAATTTCATTATGAAGTTCGAATGTTTTTGTACCGTAAATTCAAATGTAAAACCAAAATATTTCAAAAATAATCGAACTGGCAGCTTTTTTACGCATGCAAGCAGCAGTATTCTTAAATTAGTAAAGGTAATTATGCCAACGATGATAAGCCACGACACAAACCAATAAAGTCCATAGATAAAAATCCCACAATAAATCCCTGATGTGGTGGATTTTTCTCTTCAGGACTTTCGTTTTCGTAACACTACACTATTTTAACCGAAAAGGAGTCCAAAATTGAAGGATATTTGTATTAAAATTCGATGGCAAATAATAAATTTAAGAAAAGCTGAGAATTTTTAAATGCAATTGCTAAATTTGTTGGTAGTGCCAAGTCCACAGTCCAACCAGTTCTTCAAAACATTTCTGAGCCCAAATCTTTAGCAAGCAATCTCAAAACTGGTCGTAGTGTTGTCCAATACATAAAAAGTGTTGTGAACCAAACACCGAAAACAACAACGGTACAAAATCGTAATACATTGGAAAATGGCCACAATATTAATGTGCATTCAGAAACTGTTCGTAGTATTTTGAGAAAAAAGCAGAGTCCATAGTAGAGAACCAAGATAGAAACCTTTTATAAATGAACTCAACTCAACTCAAAAAAAGCTACTGAACTTTGCACTGCAGTAAACGGACAAAAAACCAAATTTCTACGATAATGTTATGTTGAGTTATGAGATCAAGTCTAACTTATTCGGTTGTGACGGCAGGCAAAAAAGTTAAGTATGTTTAAAATCAAAATATTTTTAAGGGATACGTAATATAATCTGCGTGACTGTATTCATTTAAAATGTTAATTCACTTCAAATCATACAATTTGATTTGGCATTTGTTTATTAATAATATAAAATTTACTCTTTTTTGAAACAAAAAATTAACACCTTTTGTATGTTGCCCTCACTTTCTTATTGTAGCCACCATTCACCTGTTTAATAGGTTGTGAAATCTTTTAGCAAAACTCTCGTTTTTAACACAAATAAACATTTAGATTTTTGGGTCTTCATAATTGAAATGTTTAATAAAAATAATACCGCATAAAAGTTTAATTTTTTTTATTTAAATTAACAAATTTCGTCTGCATGCACGACTGGATGGATGGATTTTGATTCATAATTTTTGTTTAAATATTTACAAAAAGCATCTCAAATATGTCTTAATTTCTTTGTTTTAAAATTTTTTTTCTTATCGTTTTTGCAAAATTTTTTCTTCAATAGTAGTCTATGAAATAAAACATATGATGCTTCAAGTAATTTGAACACTAGAGAGGTTGTAAATATTTATTTAATTATAATAAAAATCCCCGTAAATATTAACCTTTCTTGAAAACAAAGCTTTATTGACGAAATCTTAAACTATAACATTATCTCTTTAAGCTTTAAAGCAAAACCGACTTCAGCAATTGTAGGGCGGTAGTGCATATTGTTACGGAAATAAAAATGCCTAAAAAGAAAATACACCACATCAGGGACTGTATTTTGGTATTTTAGTCTATTGGTTTGTGTCAAGGTTGTGAATGTATTACCTTAGTAATGCCGTACTAATTTATGTATTCGACGACATTGCTATACTCATTTGTATACTTGACGACTTTGCCAATTCAACATCTTTGGTATATCACAGTCTTACATGTTTACAATTAACGGACATAAAATAGAGGATTTAAAAGCGTTTGAGACATTTCCGGAACTTTGCAAACTGTAGGCAATTAGATTTATAAGGCGGCTACTTTGCCTACGTCGACATACTTAGTTAAGGTTTTGCTGTCATAAAGTAAAGACGTGTTTAGGCGTAAATAAAAAGATAAATAAGTTGGAGACTGTATAGCAAATATTGTATACTGTAAAGTAAGAAAATAAAAACTATAAGACAACAACAACGTGTTATTTATTTTATTTTGACGCAATTGAAAAGAACTCAAAAGTTTTAAAAAGGTTAAAACGTAACAATATTAAACCGACATTAGTTCGAACTTCACGTGTTTACGTAAGTATCAGTTAGATAATTACCAGTTATTTCCCCTAGGGAGCACGTTGGCTTTTCACAAAGCATCCATTACCTTTTTCAGTTTCAGTAATCGAGTTGATTTTCAATCTTAGTAAATGTTCACTTCCAGATGATTGCGTACAGTGGTGAAGATCTTTGCTAATTGGTGGTGGTAGTGGTGATCCTTACTTAGCATTGTAATTTTTTTCCAATAGGTGGCGTTTGCTCCTGATCATTCGTCGGATGTTTGTCATCATCGCCAGAGGTAAGATGGAAGATGGCTTCCCTAAATGACTTTGTCTGGAAAAAGGTTGAAGGTCTCTTTATATTAAGCACTTGAAACTACAATTAAATTATCGTCAATCATATCTTCCTCTAAATGTTTTGGTTTTGCCATCTAATTCAGAAATATATGCCCTAATCTTAAGCTTTATTACAAAATTTATCCAATTAACTTCTAAATGTCACCTCGTAACAATGTAGGGTGGCGTTTTAGAAGCGACATTGTCATTATGATATTATCATCGATGAATCATCATCACAAAATCAGTCGACATTTGGGGATTATAAATTGCAATTTTTTTTGCAAGGTCACCATAATAAATCTAAAATTGAGCAACATTGTCTGTTATGAGTCGACTATATGCTGACTGCTATATCTACCTGTTAACGAATAAAGCGCTAATAATTCATGATAATATTGTCTGTTACAAGTGCAAGACAAAATCAACTATTGTTATCTGTGAAAATTAGGACAATTACTTTGAAAAGTCATGTATGACACCAAAGAAACTTCATCGTCAGTCCTTGATTATATGCCATTGTAAGCGTTTGTCACATTGATTTAATATGACATTACGCTTGAATGTGAGTATGTCAATCCCCATTGAATTTTACGATTGCAAATTTTATCGAGCGAAACATTATTTAGAATCATACTGGGTATTCGAAAAAATTTGGAATAAAATTTTACCAAAAATTAAACACCGTTTTCTAGAATTACTAGGTTTTCTGAGTAGAAAACTGATCCATTTGCATTTGGCTGGCCTTTATGGAATTAAATTTTACAGCATTAAGAGAGTTCTGCAGTGATCAAAACAGCAGCACAATACATTTTCTGTTGATGAATTCTGACTCTTTTAATAAAATTGCTTGCTTCAATCTCGTTAATTGTTGACAGTAGAGATCATAATCAATCGTTTGACCAGGTTGTGTAATATATGAATAATTCCATTCCACCGTCGGCGAATCTTCTTGATATTTTTCGCACATAATTATTGTACGTTACCCACTTTTCATCGACCGTAATCATTTGCTGCAGAATTTTTCACTCTTAATTCATTTGGCGGGGTGGCGCGTTGTGTTAGTTAGAGCGCAGGCGTATAATACGTAGGCCTCAGGTGCGAATCCCTGCAGAGGACATGAAAAAAAACAAATTTAATTGGGGTTTCGAGCATTCTATCGCACACTCAAAACGGGACGCTGCATTTTTTTTATAAATTTTCTTAAATTATTATATTTTTAGTACCTGGAACACTTTCTATTGCCTGTAATCAGTGCTTGAAGAAGTCGTGGTACACTTTCAAACAAGATTCTATAAGCTTTGCTTTCAATTTAGTTCCATTCTTCTACTACGACTACCTTTATTGGAAAAATCATTTTTGTCCTTCGTATAGTCACTTTTTTGCTAGTTTTGCCCTCAATTATTCGATAACATTTAAGTCTAGAGACTGCGGAGGATTCTCAATTACTCCTGGTAGAATGCTAAATCGTTTTTGATTCCAAATTTTTTATCAATTTCCTTAACTTTTTCATTTAAATTATCAATATAATATTGCGAGGTGGCGTGGTGTAGTGGTTAGAGCGTACGCATAACAACACAGACAGACGACCTGCGTTCGAGCCTCAGTAGAGGAAATGACGAAGAAAAAAATGTAATTGTGGTTTCGAATGCTTAATTAAATAGGCTTCAACTTCTCTCCAGACAACCCCATCTAAAAAATAAAGCAGTCCCTGATCTTCCAGTATAGCTTTGTCGATGATGACAAACATCATAGGAATGATCAGGAAAAGCATGCCACCTACTGGGAAAAAATTACAATACTCAAGTAAAGATCACCACCAATTAGCGAGGATCTTCACCACTACATAAAAAGTCATATGAAAGAAGCCACAGCGGATTAATCATCTACTTAGCTTGAAAGGTCAATGGGTGCTTTGTGGAAAGCCAATATGCTCCCTAGAGGAACTGCGCATACATTATTCAGTCTACAAAATGTATTTTGCCAACTCAAAATGGAGACATGCGTGTAAGAAGCTATACTTTTTTTAATGCCAAAGGATCATTTATTTGAATATCTACAATACTCGTATATAACAAGGTTAAAAAGTACTTTTATTTGGTAGATAATAGACAGATAGGCTTATTTTTCATTGATGGTTTATATATATTGTAAAAAAAAAAAAAATATAATATAACATGCAAACCACTGGTGCCATACCATAAATACCATCAGCTTTACGTTTTCAACTTTTAGGCTCATTAAAGAGAGTAAAGCAAATAATGGTGTCAGAAAGTACCAGCGCTACTTAATGATATTTTTGTAAAATTAGTTATTAATGTAGCAGTTATTTATGTAGCAGACATACATACCTAAAACATATCATAAAACTAACAAACAAACAATTTAATTAAAGTGTACTTTTGTGGCTTAGACTTAAATGAAAGTACAAATGGAAATACAAATTTCCTATAGTTTTTATTGTTCACTGTTGGTGATCTATTTTTTTTTTAATTAGCCTTGAAATCAGAAATTTGCACATATTTAATAATCAGTCAAGTAATCAATCAATAATAATTTATAGTCGAATCTCAAGTAAATGTTATTTTCTTACCGATTATGTAGGGGGTAGATACCAAACAATTTTCTACTGCATTACCATTTTATGTTAATTTCAAAATATGCTGGTATATCTAGTAGCTTTTTTATGTTTTTTTGAAACAAATGTTTTTTAAATGCTAATGCTGTTATTTATTTTAAATCGATTCTATCTTATCTCATTTTCATATAAATTAATTATAAAATCTCATAAAAGTCTTATATTATTGTTTAATTAAATCAAGGATATAGCGTCTAGCAGCATAAACATATGGCGTATTGCTACAACAATACCGAAATAGTATTTTAATGATTTTGTTTAAAAACAAGAATTGACACTTTGAAAATATTTTAATTAATTTTCGATCACATGAATGTCACAAAAATTTTGTTGAAGAAATCGAAAAAAAAAATTATTTTTAATATTTTAAGTTCCGTTTATTAAAATTTTGTTTTTGTTTTTGTTTTATTTTTATTTTATTTTTTTATAGTACTTCAGACTGGTTTATTTAATTATGTATTTGTTATTGTTTTATAAAAATATTTTTAAAATTTTTTTCTATATTTTTTGGAAAAAAGAAACAGAAAAAAAAAATGCCATCACGATGTATAGAGCACGTGATTATTTGCAAAAAGAGAAAGAGAGACATCTATTATAAGTTTGCACAAATTTTACTGCAAATCAATGAAAAGGAAATCGACACTCATGTTAAGAGAAAATTATATGCTTTCGGTTGAAATCGTTAAAAAGTAATTAGTCAAGATGATTAAGTGGAAAAAAAACTTTTCAAAGAATATATCTCAACTAATTAATAATAAATTTTGACATTAACAAACGACTTAAATGTCACTCATGATCACATACATACGTACATAATACTGTGTTGGAAAAAATAATAGAAACGAATGCTTTTTTTCAAATTTTTTAAGTATATTTGTCAAATTTATATTCTATATTCTAGGACATTATATGACCAACAATGTAAAGTAGTGATTAATTTTACTGGAAAAAATAATAGAAACGCGTAAAAGTATTCAGTTATTAGAGGCACAACTTTTTATTTTTTGTTGAAAAGTTATTTTTTTGTTTTTCACAACTTCATTGCATCTGCGACTCATGGAATTAACCAATTTTCTTGCAAATGTCCTTGTCAATGGAAAACCACTCTTCCTGGACTTTTTTCATAATTCGTTTTTATTTTTCGGACTGAAACCCTTTAGTTTCCTCTTGAGCACTCCCCAAAGATGTTCTATTGGGTTAAGATCCGGTGATTGCAAAGGCCATTCCATAAGAGGTACCTTGTTGACAGCAAACTAGTCCTTTGCTAATTTTGGGGAGTGCTTCGGCTCATTGTCCTGCTGAAACTCCCATCTCAGGGGCATCTTTTCCTCAGCAAATGGAAGCATTATGCTTTCCCATATATTTACATAGTCTGTGGCGCAAATTTTCTTCCTTATCCAGTATATTGGACCGACATCAGAAGAAGAGAAACACCCCCATATCATGACTGATCCACCGCCGTGTTTTACGGTCTTTTTAGGGAATTTTGGATTATATGCCTTATTGTCTGGACGCCTTACATAATGTTTCAGATCTGATCGAAACAAATGTATCTTTGTTTCGTCTGACCACAGCAAGTTTACTCAGTTTTTTTTCGTAATAAATGCTTATGGCCAAATTCTAAACGTTTTTTCATTTTTTTTTTCTTTTTGCTCAATAGTACTTTTACTTTTCTTGCACTGCATGCTTTCAACCCTTGCTCTAAAAGCCTATTTCGCGCCGTTCTGCTACTCACTGGTGTTTCCATCTCATTTTTTAGTTTCGTCGATGATAAAAATGGTTTTTTTTAGCGAGTCCGTCCCACCTATCGCTTGTTGCATCACTTGGTTTCCTTGTTAGAAACAAAATTCAAGGCAGGAAAGACTTTTTTAGGCACCCAATTATTGCAGCAATTTCGAACAGAATGTAGAATGTAGTATAGCGTGTTTTTTATAAAGGTATAGAACTTTAAGTTGGCATTACTTTTCAAGATGGCGACTGATTTAACAGCTGTCAAGTGATTTATTCTCAGTTTGGTTCGGCAATTCATCATGAATAGGCTCACATCTGAACAACGCTTGCAAATAGTGCAATTTTATTTCGAAAATAATGGTTCTGTGCGGAAGACGTATAGCGCACTACGTCCATGTTATCGTAAAAAATCGTGGATCAGAGCAGTTAATTCGATTAACCATGGAACGTTTCGCACCACGATTACCCTTATTGATAACTCGCATCCCCAGAGGCGCTGTACGGTGCGTACAGAAGAAGCTATTGCTGATATAGCGTAGCATTGAGGAAAACTCCAATGAGTCCATCCGCCATCGAGCACAGGAATTGGATCTGTGTCCATCCACTTTATTGAAGATTTTGTGAAATGATCTCGGTTTGCGTGCTTACAAAATCCAACTCGTGCAAGAATTGAAGCCAAGCGGTCATCAAGTTTGGTGACCGCTCTAACTTCACGTTTTGGACCTGTGAGTTGGCCTCCAAGGTCTTGTGATTTAACACCGCTAGACTACTTTCTGTGGGGCTATGTAAAGTCATTGTTCTACGCGGTATAGCCACAAACGCTTCACCATTTGGAAGACAACATTCGCCGTGTTATTGCCGATATGCGGCCACAAATGTTGGAAAAATTCATCGAAAATGGGACGTCCAGATTGGACTACATCCGCTCCAGCCGTGGCGGTTATATGCCAGAAATCATATTTAAAATGTGATGCCACAAGATTATCTTTCGAATAAATAAAATGCATGTCAATTGAGTAATCCATCGTTATTTATTGCAACTTAAAGTTCTATACCTCTATAAAAAAAACACCCTATAGTAGTAATAGAATGTTAACCATGACCCATTCTGTACAAAATCACACTGAAATATTGTGCAAATTCACATATTGCGAGAGTCTTAACGTAAAAAACTAACAAGTAAACTGATATTTTTGGATAAACAAGTGCAAATTTTATACAATAACATAGTCCCGTTATCATTCTTTGCATTTCGCTTACACTTACCCAATTTGTAGTAAATAAACATTTACCGTTACTCTTGAGAAATATTTTGCCATGTCGTTTCTAATATTTTATCCAACACTGTATGTACATAATATGTATGTATTTGTAAATTTTTTAAATTAAAATTAAAATTTCGTTTTAAATTACTTTATAACGCACATTGGGATATTTGATACTGAAAGTGGGTATAAATTAAAAAAAAAATTTTTTTTTTCAGAAAATAGTAAACAAATTTATATCACGTTAAAGTAGATAACATTCTACATCACTGGGCATAAAAATATTTTTGGTGGTCATTTTCCGTTATGCTGCTACGTTCTTCCAAAATAAGAGTTTTTTGTGTAAATAAAAGTAAAAACGGAGATTTTTTGCTTTTCAAAGTCAAATTTCTATAGTTTTTTTTTTAGGGATAATGCAAAAAGTAGTGATGGAATCATTAACTTCAGGTTATTGAGATTATTTTGGCGTTTTTTATTTGTAAGTTTTGTCCATGTACACATTTTTTATGTTGTTTGAAATATAGGCTAAAGATTAGCCAGTTTTGGGAAATATGTGGACTTAAAGTAGTGAGTTTTTCTATACTAATGATCTTAACCACAGAGTTCTCTCACACTGCCCGTTGATGGCATTGTTTTTGAGGCGAAGTCAATCTCGGGTCCTCAAGACATATTAAGATCTATATACGTGAACAGTCTCACGAAAATCATTGCGCTTAACGTTTATGTGGTAAAATTGAAATGTTTGCGCAGCTGCATTCGCTCACTGGCTCGGCTGGATTTTTTATTTTTATTTCCTTAGAGCTGTTTATTTCTCCGCTACTTTTTTAGAGAGTTGATTATTCAAGCTGTTGATGATTAATCCACTGTAGCTCCCATTCATATGATTGTGTAGTGGTGAATATAAAGGGTCTGCCAAATAATTTTTTTTTTGAAAATGCCATAAAAAAAACTACTGAAAATTTTCTCAAATTTTACAATCCTTCCGGTTAATAATGAAAAATAATGTCATTCAAATGGCTGCCTCGGCTGGCCATGCAGTAGTCTACACGATCGGTACAATTCTTAAGCACATTATCGATTGTGTGTATTTCACCAATAGCTTCACGAATATTGTCCTTTAAAGCGTCAATTGTCTCTGGCTTGTTGACGTAACACTCATCTTTGACGGCACCCCACAAATAATAGTCCAACGGTGTCAAATCGCAGCTCCGAGGTGGCCAAACGACATCAGCTCTGCGGCTGATAATGCAATCTTCAAAAACAGTACTAGTTGAAAAAAAACGTTAGATGGCGGACCCTTTACTTGCTAATTGGTGGTGATCTTTTACTTTGTCCTTTTTTTTCCAGCAGATGGCGCTTTTTTCTCATCATACGCGTGGTTTGTCATTATCGCCAGCGGCTGCTACTTTATTTTTAAGATGTAGTTATGAGTGGGGAAGTTGAAGCCTCTTTATTAAACACTAGAGACCGTAATTATTATTATTTTTTTGTCATGTTCTCTACTGTGGCTCGAACCTGGATATATTTTTTGGTTTTTAAGAAATTTTCTTTTCTTCTTCACCTTAATGTATCTAACTTATCGAGAAATACAGAACTATTTCATGATGGTTTAAAATACCTCCATAGGTCAAGTGTTACATAAATTATCACAAATAATTGGGTTAAAACGCTCTGCAACCTTTGCAAAATTTTTACTTAAACTAAATATCTTCGATTTTACTTTCCTTTTAAAATTTGTATTTCTTTTTTTTTGTTGTTTTTTTTTTTTGTTTGTATCTGCTTGACATTCATTGCGTCCGACATGGTTGGGATACAAATACTGTCATGCAAATTATTTCTGCTTTTTGTTTTGTTTTTATATCACATGAGCATTCAAGATCCGTCAGTGGTGAAATAAGATTTAATTTTTTTTTTTTTTTACTTGACGATAATATAAAAAGAGCAAAATATAAATTAAAACAAATAGATAATGACAGTAACAAACCTTTTACCAGGCACTCGATGGTACACTTTGCCAAAAAATCGTAAGCATCGAATGAATTTTTTTGCGTGTTTCTCCGTGAAGAAATACCACAATGGAGAGATGAATGAAGAAAAGAAACAAAAGCCGAAACTCTTAAAATATTACATCATCGATGATGCAGCATCCCAAATAATTGTGAACTTCAACATAAATTTGTATTTAAGAAAAAAAAAAAAAAAAAAACAACGAGAGTTGTTTCATTAATTTTGCCAAAACTCTTAAGAATTTTTAAAATGGTTTTGTATTTCAAATTATTTATTTGAATTTGAATAAGTTCTGATATTAGAACTTAATTTGTTTCCAAGTGAGTAGAAAATTTTCTGACTCTTTCAGAGATCTTAAAAATGCATAAAGTGATACTTTATAAAAATTATTTTAAAATATTTTCGCACCTTTCCGCAATCATAGGCTAAAAATTTAGCTGAATATTGACCGATTTTGGAAATTGGTGAATTTATTAAGCTATTTAGTAAAACAACTTGAAAATTTGAAAAACAGCTTTATTGTTGTCGATAACATCTATCAGAATTATGGTATCACTTTCCGGTTTTTTTTTCTCACAGTCTTATCTTTACGACGACGTTACTGTATTCCCTCGAATAATACGTTCTTATGAAAAGCTTTTAGTAATGTTTGTAATTGGTTGTACGACAAAGTTAGGCCACAAATTCGACAACTTTTTCATTCCACGAAAATCCATATGAACCGAAATCGCATAAAACGATACACTAACTCTATATAAAAAGTACTGATTAGTTCCCGAATTTTAGAAAACGCACATATTTAAATCAAAGCATTAGAGTCAAACAAAACTTCATATAAAAGTCAACAAAATTCTGTTTTCATTTACGAAAGAGAAGAAAGATATACATACGTATCTACATCGTTTTTTGATTGGTTCCATGTCAGTTTCCTCACTAGAGGAAACATGTAATTTGTTATCACCATTTGTCAGATTATCATTTTCATCACTAGATTGTATAGAATATTGTCATTACGACTGTAAGGAAGAATCAGCGAGTTTTCGGCATATTCACCTTTTTCTTCTCGTGAAAAATAATTTGCTCTCAGTCTTTGTAACGTTGAATTTTTGTGTTGTTTATACAGCGTTTGGTATTAAGAAAATATATCTTTAGGACCACACAGAAGCTATGCTCGTTCCCTATCTGGATCCACATTAAAAATTTCGTTCTTAAAAGCATTAACTTTGTTAAAAACATTTATAATATTTTTCTATAGAACTATAATATGACAATGGATTTGGACAGAATTTTACGTAGACACATATACAATTAATACGTGATTATTTGGGGGTTACTGAGACAACAGAAACATAACCAGTAGTTTAGCAATCATATGACTGTAGAATT
Organism: Wohlfahrtia magnifica; assembly: GCA_023159175.1. Taxonomy (NCBI): domain Eukaryota; kingdom Metazoa; phylum Arthropoda; class Insecta; order Diptera; family Sarcophagidae; genus Wohlfahrtia; species Wohlfahrtia magnifica. The sequence continues at coordinate 534,188 of JAKWBJ010000052.1, read as the reverse complement.
TGTGGGGAACACTTTGTGATTTAATGAGTGATGAAGATAGACAGTTATTTTATTGAGTGAAGATTGAATTTTTAAAAAAACAAAGAAGAGACTATGAGTGATATCGGAATGAATTTCAACATAGATTGGTTTGTTAATAACACTGACAAAATAATACCTACAATACCGTACAGAGTCTTTTATCTCTTGGCTCAAAATTTGCATTACCTTATCGAAGAAGGATCTTCCATTCTTTCAATGCATTCCTGATACCTTATACAAGAAATTGGAGAGAAAAAAAAGTAGGATATAATGACAACAAGATTTGTTGGACTGCTGGAAGATCACAGAAGGAGAAAGAGAATTAATAAAGGGTCCGCCAAATACATTTTTTTTTTGAAAATGCTATAAAAAAAACTACTGAATATTTTCTCAAATTTCTTTTTTTATTTGAAAGTACAATCCTTCCGGTTAATAATGGAAAATAATTTCATTCCTCGGCTGGCAAGCAGCAGCCTACACGATCGGTACAAATTTTAAGCACATTATCGATTGTGTGCAGCTGTATTTCACCAATGGCTTCACGAATATTGTCTTTAAAGCGTCAATTGTCTCTGGCTTGTTGGCGTAATCCTTATCTTTGACGGCATCCCCACAAATAATAGTCCAACGGTGCCAAATCGCAGCTCCGAGGTGGCCAAACGACATCAGCTCTGCGGCTGATAATGCGATTTTCAAAAACAGGGCGCAAAACATCGAGTTTAGCTTCGGCTGTGTGTCACGTACCGCCGTCCTGTTGAAATCAAATGTTGCTAATATCTTCCTCTTCAATTTTTGTGAACAAAACTTCGTTCAACATGGCCCGATAACGATCGCCATTGACTGTAATGGCCATTCCTTGCTCATTTTCGAAGAAAAGTGGCCCATTTATGCCTCTGGACCAAAATCCGCACCAAACAGTGACTCGTCTTGGGTGTATCGGCTTTTCATTGTATGCGTGAGGGTTTTCTGTGCCGCAAATGCGACAATTTTGCTTGTTTACATACCCGCAAAATGAGCTTCATCTGAAAAGATGATTTTTTTTGGCAAAATCGGCATCTTCTGTAAGTGGATCGCAGACCCAGATTCCCAGCGTTGTTCAAGCGTATACACAACCATATTCGTTCAGCGGAAGGATAAAACTAATTATCTGCCAAATCAGACATGAGCTAAGTGTTACCATTCACGAAATAAGCACTAGTTGAAAAAAAAACGTTAGATGGCGGACCCTTTATAAGAGACAAACTCATTTTAGAAAACGCAAATCAAAAAAGATAAAAAAGATAAATATTTATCTGAAAACTTAAACATTGTCATATTAAAGCCAGATAAGGGAAACAAAACGGTTGCAATGGACAGATCTGATTATAATATAAAGATGAAGAAAATTGTGTCAGATATATGCACGTATCGATGGATGAAGAGAGATCCAACAAACACATTTATGCCAGGAACACAATGGGGGCGAACGACGAATTTTTGGTCGCGAATATTCGTCCCTAAAAATAAAACACCTTTGTGTACATGAAAACGCACACAATCATAGCGTACGATGGAATTCGTCGAACGCGACGAATTAAAATTAGATTTAATTTTAACAATTGTGTTCCTAGCATTAAAAACTAAGAAAAATAAATTGATACGAGTATATAGAGAGTATGCTTGAATTGAATAATAGAGAGTATGCTTGACAATGTGATAATTAAAAGAAGAGAGACTCAGAGTAAGGTATTGACGGAAAAACTTGACAAGATCTATGCATCAGTGGCTTATATCTCAGGGTTATCTGAAAAGTTTAAATACTCTGACTCTGAGAACGAAAAATACCAGTGGAACGTTCTTTAGTAACATGAAATTTAAAGAGGATTTTAAAATGCGTTGTTATTGATGTTCTCTGAAATTCGCCAACCTTTAAAAGGTAAAGTCAGTACCATGGGTTTTATGTATATGTAGTTTTTGTAGGTCCATTGGTTCGTGAGTTATTGAAGTTAGAGTGAACCCTTTTGTATGGCATTACTTTTTCTTGAAAACGAAATTTGTTACGTTTTTAAAATTTGTGCGAGTTAGAAAATATTTTTAAAACTGTTTATACAAAAAGCATATTTAGCAAGCTTTCATTTAATATGTGGCTTCACTATTATTCAAGTGGGCGGTGCCACACCCATATAAAATTTTTATTTATATGTCTATATGGCTATATCTTTAAAACGGTAATATAAAGAGTCTCTAAATTTGAACAATACAAAATATCAGTCGAAAGTTGAGCCGAATTGGATAAGTGGGAGTAGCACCTCTCATACAAAGTAAATATTGTTTTTTGGCTTTGGAACGGTAATAGTTGAAGGTTCTGAATTTGGTCATAATAACTTTGTAGTTAATATACAACGTCGGTCGAAATATGAGCGAAATTGATTGATTGATTGATCTCTCATACAAATTAAATACCGATTTTGTTATATCTTGAGAATGGTTAGAGTTGAAGTTTAGAGTTTGAAGTTTGGCTTAAATAACTTGGCTGTCAATACAAACCATCATTTGAAAATATATGTAATTTTGCATATGGAGAGAAAGATAACAGTTAAAGCTTTCTTTATCTATACACCTCAGTCAAAAAGTAGGTACAACACATATTCTCTCAGCAACGCGGGAGAAAATTAAATAAATTTAATTTAAATTAAATAAATTTCATACTCATAAAACATTTGTACGTTTTCAAGTTTTGAATCCAACCCTAACCCTGAATTGAACCCGAACCTGAACCTATTTTTTGCAGGTTTTCAGTCCCAGGTTTAAAGCAGTATATGCAATACTGCTCCTACAAATATATACGAAATCACTGTACTGATTTTTGATTGAATGTACTGACTTTTTTCTGTTATGTACTGACTTATTTCTTTGATTTCGTTCCGTTTTAGCAGTAAATCGCAAATGGAAGTTCGGTTCATTAGATTTTTCGCAGATAATTTATTTGCCACCCAAACATCCAGCTTTTTTAGGCACCTAGCTTTCTTTAAATGCTTGACAACTGTTTGTTAGTAAATGCCTACTTCCCTAGCAATGTCCACTTTGCATATGTACCAGTATTTCGCAAGTTTATCCATTGGTCAATAAGAGCGAGTTGTATTTTCAACATCAAAGTGATTGGATCGAAAACGTGTAAACCATTTCGCTGCTGTTTTTCTAGTTACAGCATAAATTCTGTTAACTTGACAAATTTTTTCAGCAGCCTGCGACGCATTCTTAGCTTATCTATAATAAGGGGTCCGCCATCTAACGTTTCTTTTCAACTAGTGCTTATTTCGTGAATGGTAACACTTAGCTCATGTCTGATTTGACAGATAATTAGTTTTATCCTTCCGCTGAACGAATATGGTTGTGTATACGCTTGAACAACGCTGGGAAATATTGCGACATTACTTTGAAAGTCATGGTAATGTTGCAGAATGTGTGCGAAAATATTCAAATGAAGCTTATTTTGATCATGGCGAGTATATAAACAAGCAAAATTGTTCCATTTGGGGCACAGAAAACCCGCAGGCATACATTGAAAAGCCGATACACCCAAGACGAGTCACTGTTTGGTGCGGATTTTGGTCCAGAGGCATAATTGGGCCATTTTTCTTCGAAAATGAGCAAGGATTGGCCGTTACAGTCAATGCCGATCGCTATCGGGCCATGTTGAATGAATTTTTGTTTACAGAAATTGAAGAGGAGGATATTAGCTACAGGACGGCGCTACGTGCCACACAGCCGAAGCTACACTCGATGTTTTGCGCCCTGTTTTTGAAGATTGCATTATCAGCCGCAGAGCTGATGTCGTTTGGCCACTTCGGAGCTATGATTTGACACCGTTGGACTATTATTTGTGGGGTGCCGTCAAAGTTGTGTTACGCCAACAAGCCAGAGACAATTGACGCTTTAAAGGACAATATTTGTGAAGCCATTGGTGACATACAGCGGAGGCAGCCATTTGAATGAAATTATTTTCCATTATTAACCAGAAGGATTGTAGTTTCAAATAAAAAAAGAAATTTGAGATAATATTTAGTAGTTTTTTTTATAGCAATTAAAAAAAAATTTATATGGCGGACCCTTTAGAAGAGCAGAATATGATGGTGATATTGCCGAACCTTCATTAATTTTTAAATGTAAAAAACTTTTATCAGAATAAATGGATTATATATAATAATGTCTCGTAAAAAAGTGAAGCTTAAAATGTTATCTTTCAAACAAGCTATAGTATTGACTGATGCAATTAATATTCAAGACTTTTCACATTTTAGAGCCATCTGCCTACAATTTGTAAGCGTCATTTTTCGAGTACCCATTCTTAACATATTATAAATAAACTTTTCTATTAACCCTCGTACAGAAGAGCAGCTATTGTAAATGCTGAATTTATGAATAATTGCTAAAAAAAACTAAGGAGAAAGAAGAAAATCGTAAAATTCGAATAATAAAAAAAAAAATTGTAGGTTTTATGTTAACGCTTTTTTGTAAAATATTAAAAAGGAAAAAAAAACAAGTAAAAGAAATAACAGAAAATATTGTCAAAAAGATATATTGACTTAATAAAGGCGCGTGATGCCTTTCACAAGAAGAGAGAGAAAAAAACAAACTCCAAAAAAGAAAGACTGAATATCCAGACTCTGGCAAAAAATTAAACTGCACATACTTATGTATAAGAGAAGAGTTAAACCATGAACGGAAAACTACAACAAAATTATAACTCAAAAGCATTTAAAATAATGTGCAAAGTTATGCACTTAAAAAAAAAAAATACTTTAACGCATTTAAATCTCTGAGAAAAAAAGCAACAAATATAAGGTGCGTATATTGACCTGATTTTACTTTCATTTGACTTAAATTTTTTTTTTGCAGTTTTATGATAATTTTTTATTTATCTTTTGCTCTCTCGCTCTCTTATTTTATGTTTGCGTGCTTTTTAAAAAGCAAAATAAATACAAAAAAACAAGTTTGTTTTTCTTTGTTGGGCTTCAAGTCCATTTGTTTGCTTTGCTGAGTATTAGTTTTGTTCAGATAAGGGGAGGCTGTATTTGTTAACACTTTCTCTGCTTTTTGTATTTCTTTTCTTCTTTTCTCCAACATTAATCTGTAATATAACAACAATAACAAAAGCTATCAGAAACAAATGTTGTTGCATTTAGATAATTGAGCAGCACATGGTTTCTTATCTAAAAAAATTTTAAAATCAATTTTTTGCTCTTCTTTTTCTGTATTTGATCTTTTGCTCACATTGCAACATTAACTTTGAGAGCGTGAATTTTCTTGTGAAGAAGCTTTTGAGTTTGTAACAATTTAGTTTTTTAATTGATTTTTAACGCTAAAAAACGACATGAAAATACCCTTTTCTTAATCTACTTTTTAATTAAGATTAAGGAAACTTTTAATAGTTCAACAAAATAAAATTAATATTCTAAAGTGATTTTAGTGACATGAACTGTAATTGTTTTTGTTGTAAGTTTTAATCTAATTTAAAAGTGTTGCAAAGTAAGAGTTCTTATCTATTTGATTTATTATACACACGATTTACAATAAAATAAATACAAAACTTAATGAGTTTGGGAGTTGAGGAAGTTGTTAGGTAATAAAGAAAAACTCTTAAAATATATTCTTTAATTATAACTTAAAATACAATGAAATACGGTTATTACGAACTACTTAATACATTACAGATGTAAAGAGTGGGCAAATTTGAGGTTGGGAAGTAAATTGGCTTAAAAACAAAAAAGTTTTGGCAAATTCACTTTTATTCATACCAATATAAAATGGAAATATGGGAATTAGTAATGGAAAATGATGTCGGGCATATGTCCACCTCTAGCGTAGGTATATGTTAACTTTTTTGAACCATATTTTGCTACAAAACTTCGCTTATCTCGTCAATGCAGCGCCGAATTTCATCTTTCAGAGTGTCAGTTGTGTGTGGTTTGTTCACGTTAACTCGGTCTTACAAATGGCCTCAGAGAAAATAATACAACGGCTTTAAATCACAAGAACGAGGCGGACAACTGACATCAACAAATCGAGAAATTATACGACCGGGAAATTTCTCAAGCAATAACTGAATTGTTTGGCTGACATTAGCCAATTATGGCCACAAAAAATTAGTTATCATGGTTTGGTAGTATAGAAATTTCACGGTGAGGGAGGTTTCTTGTTCATTTTTGATGCCGCCTAACCACAAACCGCACCATATGGACACTTTCTTTGGTTGTCATGGTTCTTCGAGGACTGTTTGTGGATTTTTTGAGCCCCATATGCGACAGTTTACCGCCTAATTGAAACTGGGCCTCATCACTAAAGATGATGCGTTGTTTTCGTTCAATTTTTCAGACAGCCAATTCACAAACGTTTGAGGCAAATACTGGTCGGTTCGCTTTAATTTTTGAACAAGTTGAACAATGTAAGCGTGAAGGTGAAGGCCTTTATGCAAAATGTTGCGCAAAGTTCCTTTGGTAATGCTCAATTATTGCGAACGTCGACGAGCGCTCATTCTCAACACTTTACTGTACAGCGATTTGTATTACTACGTTATGTTTGTCTATTGTCAACAACAGTATCGCGATTAAATTACGCACAGCGGTGTCATAAAGAGCCTGATTACGAAGTGATACAGTAAAATTTTCACCATTTTGATAGTAAATTTTCACAATTAAAATTCTTCGTTCAAGAGTGTAGAGTTCCATGGTCAAAATCTCCCAATTTTTGACTAAGTAAGTGTCAAAGATTGACAGCTTAATTCTTGACATTTCATCATTTGACAACCAATTTACTTCCTAACCACAAATTTGCCTATCCTGTCGCTTGTTTACAGCAAAATATTGTTAAATTTTAACGTTTTCAAAACATTTGAGTTATTTTTAATTGCGTTAAAGAAAACAAGTAACACGCAGTTGTTTTATTTTGCAATGCGTTTATTTCCAGACTTTAACTTTATACAATAACATATTTAACTTCCACTTTATCCTCAAACCTTTTACGAACGCTTTAGCACGACTTTATGACTCTTAAACTACTACTAAACTAACTAAGCATAATTAGCCGCCTTTCATATAAAATTGGTACTAATTTCGAATGTTCTTATATGTACTAAGACTTCATATTCCTGTCCGTTAATTCAAAATGCAAGATCATAATACACAGAAATTGAATTGGTAACACCGTTCAATACTAATAACACAATAATTACGGCATTGACAGGGTAAGACATTGACAGCCTTGACACAAACCAATAGACTATAATCCCTCAATAAAGTGTTATTGATTCAAATGTACTAAAGATGCTGTATTTTTTCTTGAAGCATATTTATAGGGTGGCCAAATTTCTGGTTAGGAAGTAATTGTCTGTCAAATGATGAAATGTCAAGAATTGAGCTGTCATCTTTAACACTGGTTTAATAAAAATTGGGAAAATTTAACTAAGGAACACTACACTCTTGAACAAAGAACTTTAATTGTGGAAATTAGCTGTTAGAAAAGCTGAACGAAAACATCGCTTTTTTTATACAAAATCATAGTTAGTGATGACGCCCATCTTCAATTAGGCGATTACGTAAACAAAAAAATTGTGGCATATGGGGCTCACAAAATACACAAACAGTCTTCGAAAAACTATTACATCTAAAGGAAGTTACCGAATGTTGCGGTTTGTGGTTGGGCGGCATCATTGGCCCGTATTTTTTCGAAAATACGCCGTCACCGTGAATTCTCTGCGCTACCAAACCATGATAGCCAATTTTTTGTGACCACAATTGGCTAATGTTGACATCGGTGACCTTTGGTTTCAGCAGGACGGCGCCACAAGCCATACAGCCAGCCATACAATTCAGTTATTGCATGAGAAATTTTCCAGTCGCGTAAATTTTCGATTTGGCAATGTCAGTTGGCTGCCCCGTTCTTGTGATTTAATGCCGCTGGATTGTTTTCTCTGGGGCTATTTGAAAGACCGGGTTTACGTAAACAAACCACAAACAACTGACACTCTGAATGAGGAAATTCGACGCTGCATTGGCGAGATAAGCTAAACGTTGTTACAAAATGGGAACAAAGTTTTATGAAAAGAGCGGACGTCTGCCGACGTGCTAGAGGTGCACATTTGTCTGACATCATATTCCATTATTAATTGCCATACTTCTATTTCACATTTCTAATTAATTTAAAGTGTTTTTTAGCTAATCTGCTTCCTAACCTCACATTTGTCCACCCTTTATTTTTGTAACAATATGTTCAGTATAAAACAGACCTCTATAACAGAGTGCTATAACCGTATTCTACCGTATTTTCCATTAAGTCAGTCATATATTAATTGAATTCTTTATCTCTCCTATATTACTCATTCGCAAATCTATATAATTTTTTACACGTTTTTTATAATCTCTTTTACGCCAGTACTAATGGTTTTAAAGCTTGTCCCGCACAAACTTGCACAATGTCTATCGGTTCAGTAATTTAAGAGAAATACGACCATCAAATTATTACTAAAACCAAAAAACAAAGCACATATTTTGTTCTTAAGGTCAAGGCATATATCATTCGTCGTAGTTAATACTCTTCTTTAATTTATGTGATGGACTTTCCTTCAATGATATATCCATTAAAAAATATTTTTATGCTAAAGGTTGGTCCAACCGGCACGCATGAATTATCTAAATATTTTTTATTATAATAAGATGATCTATGACAATTAAGTATGTGTGAAATAAAATATCGGCCTAATGTTCGCCACGGCTTCGTTGGCATACCTCTAGCCGTCGGTCCATATTTTCAATTACTCTGAGACATCATTGACATTCAATATCGCTAATGTGCCGAATTATTTCATCATTTAGCTCTTGAATTGTTGTTGGCCTTTTGACGTACACTTTTTCTTTTAAATATCCCCAAAGAAAGAAGTCTAACGGTGTCAAATCACACGAATGTGGCGGCCTATAAATATCGCCACTACATGAGATAACATGGCCATTGAAATTCTCGCATAAAAGTGCCATTATTTAGTTGGCTGTATGGCAAGTGGCACCATCCTGTTGTAACTACATATCGTCCAGGTCGTTATCCTCAATTTCTGGCCACAAGAATTCTGTTATCATCAAGTGATATTGAATACCATTTACGGTAACTGCTTAGCTGAGCTCATTTATGAAGAAGTACGGCCCAGTGACGCCGCCAGCCCATAAACCGTATCAAACAGTTACTTTTATGTTTCCTCTTTGTGGATGCATTGGCTTCTAAACAAGCACTCGTGGATTCTTATTTGCCCAAATGCGGCAATTCTACTTGTTAACTTACAGACTGAGGTGAAAGTGTGTCTCGACGCTGAAGATGATTTTATTTGTAAAGGCACCATTCACTTCTGTCTATTCAACTAACTTTTCCGAGTATTGCTGACACTTGAGATGGTCAGTAGGCTATAACACCATGTAAACGTGTAAATTCAACACGTTATTAAATTATTGGACACGACGACGCGTTAAGGTGGCACACTATCGCGAACAACAGCAATGTTTTCCGCAGAACGAACTGGGCGAGCATGCACAGGTGTTTCTACATTTCCTACAGACCTGTTTGTTAAAATTTGCGCACAATTCTCACCATTGTGAATCCATTTGGTCGATTATGTAGACCAAAAAAATCACGAAGAGCACGAAATGCATTTTGATTTGAACGCTCATTTTCTTAAAAGGTTTTAACAATCTTAACGCGCTGCTCAATTGTGTACCTCTCCATGATTGAATTTGTCAAACACTGAAACAAAGAAATTGCAAATAAAGTTGGGCAAAACATTTGACGTTAAGGTGTGACTCACAATTACATGGAAAATCGGCGTGCTATGTATACTCTATAAAAAGGCTTTGCTATCAGTAAATATAAATACATCCTTGCTAAATATCTCATAGTATTGGATATACGCTGTCCGGCAAGATTTATGGTCATAATTCGGCTTATGGAGCATGGCAATATACTAGAATTTCGATCGCCTTTTGATCGGCGAAAATCCACAATAGCACTCCTAGCTGTATACCAATTAAAATCAACTATTAATGTAGATGATGCAGTGTACTTGCTAACAATAGAAGCGGTCTTAGTTCGAATACCCCACAATGGATGTGATGAAAAAAATTAAATTGCAGTTTAAAGTCTTTCATTAAGTGACTTTAACCTCCCTACGCACAAATCTATACAAAGGCAGCCCCTTTCACGCTCCAGCGTACCTCTAGCAATGATTACATACATCTTACGAATGATCAGGACAAAACGCCACCTATTACAAAGCTTAGTAAGGATTACCACCACTACTTAGCAAGGATCATTAGCACTATAAAATCACATGCAGACGAACTACAGGAAACTAATAATCTACTTACTTGAAAAATCGGACTGATTAAGGAAACTGAAACAAGGCTATGAATGCTTTGTTGGTAAGCCACGAGGAGTGACGGAGAGAAAAAAGAATAAAGAGATCAATGGTTCTTGTTCTAATTTGAGTCTGTTAAAGTCTATTCCAACTTTTTCTATATGTCGTCCTAGGATATAGGATATAAGATAAGAATGGAGTTCAGTGTTAGGGCACAATTTATCAAATTTCATCAAATTATTATATACAAGGTGTGCCGCTGTCGATGGCCAGACCATCTGAAAAAAATGTTTTATTCAACAGCGGTATCGCCTCATAACATTAGATAGTAACTGGTTATGAGTATTGAAAACTTCTCTAATGAATTTTCCGTTCGTAGGTGGAGTTAATCTGTAGGTCCCTTTCCATGAATCTTAAAATAGTGTCCATAACATTCCATGAAGGAACACATGGACTCTCTCAGTCAATGAGCTGCACCAGATTCTATTTTTAAACTCATTGGAAGAGACCTACAGTTTAACACCGGATCCGAACGGCTAATGCGTTTAGAGAAGTTTTCAATAGTAGTAATACTCATAACTAGTTACTAGCTAATGTTATGAGGTGATACCGCTATCGAAAAATTTTACTCGTATTTTTTTTTAAGACAGCCTGGCGTGGTATTGAACCGACGACCTTCTGGTTGGTAGGCGGGTGTTTACCTACCATACCACAGCGGCATAATGGGATTTATTGGAAATTTATTTCCAAAACAAAGACAATTGGTCGGGAATTGCAAAAAATCAAAAAAAAGGAATCATCTTTTCGGATGAAACACATTTTAATCTTGTTGGGTACGTTATTAAGCAAAATTGCCCTACTTGGGGCTCAGAAGACCCAAACCTGGTCTTACAGAAGCCAATCCACCCATTACGAGTGACTGTTTGGTGCGGCTTGTGGAGTAGAGGCATCATTGGTCCATAGTTCTTTGAAAATGAGGCCAGCACAACCTTTACGGTCAATGTAGACACCTATCGCACCATAATAACCAAATTTTTCGTGCCCGCTTTTCATGGTATTGATGTCAACGATGTTTGGTTTCAATAGGATGGTGCAACTTGCCACACATCTGATGCCACAATCCATTTATTGCGCCATACGTTTGCTGGCCGTTAATTTAGCCGAAATGGACTATTTTGAAAGCTAAAACTCGAGATGCCATTGCCGACATACGACACCATATACTCGAAAAAGTTTCGAAAATTGGTCCGCTCGAATGGGGTACTGTGAGGCCAGCCGCAGCAGCCATTTCTAACCGTAACAATTATACTTCACAACAAAAAAATTTTGCAAAATTTCAAACCGTTTTAGTTTTACTGCATTTTTAAATTTCAACTTTTAAATGGCCTACCCGATATAAGAAAAGAGAGGCTTCTCTATTTCTGTATGAAAAAAAAACTCCATTACTGCATGGTGTAGGGTATGCACTAAGCCAAGAGAACACTAATTACTTCTGGGTTTTCTGAAACCAAAAAAAAAAACTTCGTGCTTTTCTGAAGACATTTACCGGTTTGCCAAGCCAATACAACGCCATACACGATAACAAACTTTGTAATCCAATCGTTGGTTTATTATTACAAAAAGAGCCAACAACAATAGAGATAATATAGGTGTACACATACGACTGACTGCACTTTTATTTGTCTAAGTAGTTGTTGGTGCTTTTTTATTAAAAGCGCTAGACGTTCACTCTGGACTTTTCAGACAGAGTCTTGTATTGAGACAGCAAAGACAGAAAAAGTCATCGAACGCGTGGTGGTAGACAAAACAGAACAGCTTTTGTTTTTATAAATTTTATTTTATTTTTGTTTGAATTCAAAAACAAAAGGAAAAAAAAATTTAAAAAATAAAATAAAAACAAAAACAAAATTTATTTCGTAAACTCGACAGTTGATTTATGTACGAGTATTTGCTTAAGTGCTACAAGTCTAGGTGACTGAGATACTGTAAATACGCGAGTGTATAAGCTAAGTGACTGAGTAAGCTACTGTTGTACGTGAGCGCTACATAGAGCGTCAGACAAACGCAAGCGAAATTTTAAGCTGACGAAAAAACAGAAAAGAAAACGAAATAAAAACGAAAACGAAAACAAAAACAAAAACTAGTTACGGCTACAGATATACTACGTAAGAGTGTTTTTTTAAATGGAATTTTGTTATTTCGGTGTATTTTGTTAATCAACTTTGCACTTTTGCGCTCGCTTAACTTACGTTAAGTCTACAGATTGTTTTAGCGCTTGCTGCAGTTAGCACGCGTGCGCGCAGTTTTTAATCTTCGTTTTTTTTTAATTGGAACTTAAAAGCGGTTTTCTTTATTTTTTTAATTAAAAATATGTGTGTTGTGTTGTGTGTGTGATTAAAAAGAAAATTAACAATACGGTGTCTAACGTATCCTTATGAATTACAATTACATTTGAATTCGTTTCAATGTTTGTATTGGCAATATCTACGTTATGCTAAACGGTGAAAGGATTAAATATAAAACATATTTTATCGGGTATTATCTATTTGGCAAGAAGACGTATTTATAACAAAAATACTAAAACATATAAAGAAACAAAATATTATTAAACTTCAAATAAAACGAAACGAATAAAAATCTTTAATTAAAACAAACGTAAAAAAGAAAATCTCTAACGAAAAATTATTCAAAATAAAGAAATAAAAATCGTATTTTATTTAATTTAAAATAACAAAAAGCTAAGCCAAGTGATTCCTGTTTACATTTTATAATATTTTTTAGTTTAATACAAAAAACAAGTAAAAGTGCCAAATTTTTTTTTTAATTACTTTTTTATAATTTATTTAAGAAAAAAAAACTAAACTAATTAATATTAAATAAAAGAAAATCTCTATACATATATATATAAATAATCAACACAACAACAAAGTCATAGTTTAATTTTTATTTATAACACTTCATTAAAACATAAGAATATCCTGCTCAAGGATTATTTGGAAAACAAAAACCAAAATGGAAGAACAACAATTTTTAATTGGATTAATATTATGGTGAGTTAATTATTAATTTAAAAGAAAAAATATTTTAAAAATGATTCATAATTTAATATGAATTTTAAACAAAAGACTTAAGGCACAAACTTGATATTGTTATTTGTTTCTTTCAATACACTCAGACCTCGTTTTATGCGAATTCAAATTCATGCGGTTTTAAAATTTTCGTTTTTTTAAGTGAACCCTCTTACATTAAACGTGGGGAAAAGAGGATTTAAAAATGTAAAACAAAAACGGTTTGAAATTTTGCCAAATTAATTTTTTTGTTGTGAAGTACAATTGTTACGATCGGACCAATTTTCGAGAACTTTTTCGAGTTTATGGGGTCGTATTTCGGCAATAACATAACGAATGTTAGCCTTCAAATGCACAATTGTCTCTGGTTGTCGGCATAACACTTGTCTGTAACGGCCTTCAAACGTTTGACGCAACAAATCGAGTGTGGCATAAGATGTGTGGCAAGTTGCACCATCCTGTTAAAGCAAAACATGATTGACATCAATACCATGAAAAGCGGGCACAAAATCGGTTCTCATGGTGAGATAGGTGTCTCTATAAGCCCTAATGGTGTCGTTCCAATTTTCAAAGAAATGTGAGCCAATGTAGGCTCCACTTCACAAGCCGCACCAAACAGCCACTCGTAATGGGTCCATTGGCTTCTGTAAGACCACGTTTGGGTTTACAGAGCCCCACATACGGCAATATTGCTTATTAACGTAGCCACCAAGATGAACCTGAACTTTTTTTGTGTTTGTTTTGAAATAAATTTCCAATAAATCCCAACATTGCTCAAGCGTAAATCGATTCATTTCCTTCAATGGAGATAATATACTGAATTTGTGACAGAATAGAATGATATATGTAAGTATTGCCAGATTCGAAAAAAACCACTGGTTCAAATTAAAACCAACAGATGGCCCACTCAATAGAAGTGCTATTATCCAATGACGATATTATTAATAAAAATACAGGCTGATTAATGCTTGTGAAGAACTATTTCTTTACCTGTAATTTCAAAACAAATTGGTGAAGTTTTTAACAAAGTTAATGCTTTTTAGAACGAAATTTTCAATGTGGATCTAGAACGAGTATAGCTTCGGCTTGGTCTTAGCAATATATTTTCTAGATATCAGACGCTGTAAAAACAACTGAAAAATTCGATTTTTTTTGTACTAGAGGATAAAGATGAATCTCCTTAAAACACCTTGACTGTTCTTTCTAGTCATAATGAGAATATTTCCTGTAATGAAAATGATAATTTGCCAAATGGTGTTAATAAATTAGTTATTTTCTCTATTGATCAAGGTCACATGAAACCAACTGAAAAACGGTGTCGACGGGTTCATATTTAATAATTGTGATATACAAACATATGTATATAGAATATTATTACAAATTATATCTATCTTTCTATATTATATCTATCTATCTATCTTTCTTCTCCTTAATAAGTATTTATTATAATCTATTATTCCTTTTTATTGTTTTCGTAAATGAAAAAAAAATTTATGCGATTTTGTTTGACTTTTAATGCTTTAATTTATATTTATGCGTTTCTTTCAAATTTAAAAACGCATCAGTAGTTTTTATATAGAGTTAGTGTATCGTTTTAAGCGAATTCAGTCTATGCGCATTTTCGTGGAACGAATTGATTGCATAAAATGAGGTCTGAGTGTATATGAGAACATATGCTACTTAAGTCTTTTGTTAGAATATTCGCTAAAATGATTTATTTATGATTTAATATATGCAATATACTTATTAAATAAAATAGAAAAATTTATAGAATTAGCAAATACGAAAAAAAAACACATTTAATTGGCTAAAAACAACAAATTTTATAAATTTAAAATCAATAAAAAATTTTAAAATATTTGAAAAACAAAAAATTTAAACTAATTTTCACTTGTTTTATATTTTAACTGTAATTTTGATCTGTTATTCCTCAATAATCTTTAAATTAAAAAAAAATTATTCTTGTCAACAAAAGCATTATGCACTTCCCTGCAGAAAATACCAATAGTGAAATATTAATGCTTTACTATTGACATTGTCAGTAATACTACTGACCAGATGTATTCCAGCCAATCTAATCATTAATTGACATTTAATATTAGCTTGTCATTGAAAATCCGCCAGTATAATATACTTCCCTCTAAAATGCCAATAGTAAAATATTAGAGCTTTACTAATGACATTGTCAATAGTAGTACTGACCAAGTATATGCCAGCCAAAGTACTCATTTATTGACATTTAACTTTAGCTTGTCATTGTAAGTCCGCCAGTATGAGGCATTTTCCTGCAGAAAAAGCCTATAGTGAAATATTATTGGTAACATTGTCAGTATTACTACTGACTAGGTGAAACCCAGTCAATGTAATCATCTGTCGACATTTAAAGTTAACTTGTGATTGAAACGTCACTAGTATTGTGCATTTCCCAGCAGAAAATGCCGATAGTGAAATATTAGAGCATTACTAATGACATTGTCAGTAGTACTACTGACTAGGTGTAATACAGTCAGTGTAATCATCTATTGACATTTAACATTAGCTTGTTATTAAAAGTCTACCAGTATTATACACTTTTCTGCATAAAATGCCAATGGTGAAATAGTAGCTCTTTAGTAGTGACATTGTAAATAGTAATACTGACCAGATGTACCCCAAACAATGTAATAATCTTTTGATATTTAACATTAGTTTATCATTGAAAATCTACCAGTAGTGTGACTTCCCTGCATAAAATGCCGATAGTGAAATATTAGAGCATTACTAGTGACATTGTCAATAGTACTACTGCAGAAAAAGCCAATAGTCATATATCAGAGCCTTACTAGTGACATAGTCAATAGTACTGCTGACCAGGTGTACATCAGCCAATGTAATCATCTATTGACGTTTAAAAGTAGCTTGTCGCTAAGCACAAGGTAGTTTGTTTTGCAATAATATAGAGACAAAGAATCTATAGTCCATTTTAGAGCCTCTATTAAGGCGTTCGGTGACAATGTCACCAGAAATACACCAGATATGTTGGCTCTAACAAATCTTTATTCGCTTATAAAAGAAAAGTTTTCGACTTTTTAGCTAATACAGTCGTTACTAGAGAAATAGTATTTATAAAGAGCCATTTGGTTCTAAGCTGACTACGAATTGCATAAACACAACATACTTCCATCGTTTGTAATATGTGCATCATTTAAAGTCGTAGTTGTCTTAAAAATCAGGTAGGGAACATTGGATTGCAAATACAAATAAAAAGTGTTTTTTTTTCGATTTATAATTTATATTGTTTCAGTGAAAAAGGAAACGTTGTTATATTTTAGAGCAGTACTGGTGTTTCACTAAAAGAGAAAAAAGTTGTTGTTTGAAGCAATAATTTATTTGATGTTTGATAGAAGGCAACTATTTTGTGCTTTTGCCATCCCTCTTACTACAGCCATTATTTTTTCCTCTAATCTTATTTAATCATGAATAATTTGAGGCATTTATTATTGTCATTTAAGTAAAACAAACACTGGTCTTATGAAATTGAAAAATAAATCTGTAATACTTACTTTATTTGGCGCCATAAAATAATGGCAATAAAGAATATTGTTGAAAAAAAGAACAGGTATTTAGCTTTATTATCAACAATAATAAGCAGCTTTGTTTAAAAACAAAATTTATTGAAATATTTTAGAAAATTAATTTAAATTTTATTCGAAAAAATATTTGAGCATATTAAACAGTAGTCGAGTATATTTATTTATTTATAAAAATGTAAATTTCAATGACTTTTAGTTTTTTTTTTAATTTTTAGATTTGCTTTTTTATGTGATATTATTATCTTTCAAATGTGTGTCTATAAACAGCATAGTTTTTTAAACACTAAAATCGTTAAAAGTTTGTATGGAATTTCTTAATTTCATGGTTCCTGTAAAGATAATCACTGATAAAACTTAAACTTAAACATTTATTTCTAAAGCTCAGTTATTATATGAACTTATGGTTTCAATTAAATAATTCCCCTTTTAAACTCATGCTAATTAATGCAAAATTATTATTTAAATATAAAAAAATGCAAACATTTATTTATTAACACACCTTAGGAAAACATTTAAATAAAACTGAATATGTAAGATAGGTTACATAAAATATAAAACATAGGGCACATCTTTAAAGCAATGGCTTGTTCTCTATAGAAAGCTGTATACTTTTAATAAAATTATTTATAAAATTTAAGAATTTCCTAAGAATATTAAATGTCATTAAACAAAAAAATACATACTAAGAAAGCTTTAAAATACCTTTGATTAGTTGGTTTATCGCAGTATTTCTGTGTGCATAAATGTCAGATAGTGTCGAAACAACTCTGATTTGACAAATCCACACTACTCGTTAGATGAATTGTCATTTACGAGGGCGGATTGATATTGAAGCTACCTAAGTACGAAAAAATACATTTTTTTTTTCAAAAACCATTCATTTCTCAACATAGTCTCCTTTTAGCTTAATACACTTAGTAAGACGATTTTCCAACTTTTTGATACCATCTGAATAAGACGATTTTGGGAACTCCTCAAAATACGCATTAGTTTCGGTAATCACTTCTTCGTTTCAGATGAATCTTTTTCCTGCGAGCCATTTTTTCATGTTTGGAAATAGGAAAAACTCACTAGGGGCTAAGTCTGGACTATAAGGTGGATGATCAACCAATTCGAAGGGGATTTCTCGTAGTTTTAGCATTTTATCTAATGCTGTGTGAACCGGTGCGTTGTCTTGAACAAAGAGCACTTTTTCTTGTTTAAATGTGGTCGTTTTTCATTGATTGCATCAACCAACTGATCCAATAATGCACGATAATACTCTCCTGTGATTGTGGATTCCTTTTCAAGATAATCGATGAGCAATATTCTGTGTGCATCCCAAAATACAGTGGCCATAACCTTCCAGCCGATTTCGCTGTCTTCGCCTTCTTCGGAGCACTTCCACCAGCTTCCACGCATTGCTTCGATTGATTTTTGGTTTCAGGTGTGTAGTGGTGGACCCACTTTTCATCAACAGTTATTAATCTACGCCAAAAATCAGCAGGATTATGCTTTATCATGTCCAAACACCGTTGTGAAGTGATCTGTCGAACTCGTTTTTGTTCAGCACACCCATCTTGCCGATAGCTTTTTCATATGCAAATGTTCATGCAAAATATTGAACACACGTTGTTAAGATATGTTTACCATTTCAGCAATCTCACGTATTTTGACCCGGTGATCATTCATAACGATATCGAGGATTTTTTTGATATTTTCCTCAGTAACCACCTCTTTCGGCCTTCCTGTTGATGGTATTGTTGCAGTGCTTGATGACCCCGTTTAAATTCAGCCATCCAATATTTTACCATATAATCTGACGGAGCAGATTCTCCGTAATATTTATCAAGCTTCTCTTTTGTCTCTTTCGCCGTCTTGCCTTTCAAATAATAGTGTTTAATCACTACACGAAATTCACTTTTTTCCATTTTCCAAGAAACACAAAAGTTGCTTAATTCAAGCGACTACAACAAATAAACTAATCGATGAATTTGGCTAAAATTTTAACAGCTGACGTTTGACAGATCGTAATTTCTAAGAAAAAAAAAGTTTTTGTGTTTGTGCTGCCATTTAGCGCTAGGTAGCTTCAATGTCAATCCGCCCTCGTACATGGTAATATTTGTTAATGTGCTTAAATATTTTATTGTCGTTCCTACAAGGAGCACGGAGCCTCAGTAAATTTCTGGAAGAATTCTTATTGTGCCAACGCCTTTATTTCAGCTCCAACTCTTGCCGGCACTATTTACGCATCAGTATGTCTTCTCCCCCTTCTTCTGTTCCCTTGAGTGTTACAATCTACAGGAATTCTGGTGATATCGTTAAGTGGTCTTCTAAGGGTATGACCGATCCAGCGTCATTTATGCCTTCTTATTTCATTCGAAAGGGGCTGTTGACCCTGCCTGTTGACTAGCAACCTTCCCATATCACGTATCGCAGCATTCCAAGTTATAAAAAGAGAGTACAAGGAGACGCTCCAGATGGAATTCAGATGACCAAATGTCTGGCGGGCTTTCTGTAATCGCTTATCTTTATCCTTACCCGACCCTCCGTTTGTGGTTATAATGTCCCAATATATTTCTCAATTGTAAATTGATTCTGGGACGTAGCATTGATATGGATAGTTTTCGTCTTTGCCACATTAACCCTTAGACCAGCTGCTTCCGCCGCCTGCGTTATACTCCGCAGATTCGATGCAAGGTCTTAGAAACTGTGAGCAAAAAGACAAATATCGTCCGCGCTTAGCGGTCCTTTAAGCTCCACATTATCTCTATGCCGTTACGAAGGGCATAACTATATACGAGTATGTAATAAATCTATAATGTGCTTAAAGATTAAGCCTATTATAGTGAGATATCTCAGTAGGTATTGAAGACTAGACACGTATAGCTCACCAAGGTTGTGTAGAATGTAGATGCCAAGTAGACTGTTTTTCTTGACAGCTGGTGGCGGGTATATGCGGAGAAGATTTAACTCCATTTTTACTTTTTTCCCGTCATGACAACTGCAACAATAGTCCAAGGGAAGTCCAGTTGCAGGGCTATTCATTTCTTGCTTTCAAAAATAAACACATCTAAAGCTATAATTACAATGAAACTTTTGTTTCATTATAATGCTAGGACCTTGCTATTATGTACGTCTTTGGATAGGTCTAAACCATTTTTTCGCACATTTCGCTGATAACTTGATGAATGTTGCTTTTCAAATGCCTCAACATTCGGGGTTTATCCGTGTAGACATGGTATCTAATGTAGTTTTACAAAAAAAATCTAACGGCGTCAAATCTCATGATTATAGTAAACAATTGATGTCACCAAATCAAGATTTAACCCTGCTGGGAAAGTTTTCATTCCAAAAAATCAAAATCGGTCGCGTTGTGTGGCTGGTGACACCGTCTTGTTGAAACCACATATCGTCCAGTGCATAATCTTCATTTACAGACCAGACAAAGTCAGTTAGCATACGGCCATAGTGCTCTGAGTTAATGTTAAAAGTTCTTACAGCCTATTGCTAAAGAAAACTTTTTCGAAAAACCAAAAATCAGTAGCCACATTGGAATTATCACTTTTGTATCTTTATTTTCATCATAACGAGGTGGCACTATTGCCCATGGGATGTATGTGCAACAATGAGACCCTCTGTTTACCTAAACCTATCAAGAACCCTACATTCAGCTCGTATGTGTTTCACTGCCTGTAATGGCTGTGAGCAGAGTCTAATAGCATTCACGTCTGTGACCGCCATCCTCTTGTTATGCTGCTTTTTGTCTGTAGTGGCCGAACTCAAAACTCTTTATGGAGTTCTTACAGATCAATGTAGACTAAGAGCGCATCTTACTCCGTTCTTCGGTTGTTAAATGAGTCATATTCGTAAATTTTAAAACTTCGTCAATTTCAATAATGAATGACACTTTAGATGGCAAATATTTAACAGTTGCTATTATGATTTATAAGCTATATCTTGGAAGAGGACCTAATTAACTTATCCACTATGTAAATGTGAAGATTAAATCATTTATTTTTAGTCTTTGGAAGAAGATACAGATACAGTTCGGGCTAATTCTTCTGCCTGTACTTTGCCATTCCATCTGTATTCAATATGCCTATGTCAGACAAATGACTCTTAACAGCTCGTTCTTTCATTGTCTGACGAATTTATATGTAGTACGATATGAATTTTATTAAAGAAGCGCCACCTGGGCATCGATAAAAATGCTTATATTGTCACGAATATTTTAGTTATATAGTACCTTACAGGCTGCCAATATTTCTGACATTTCAAGTAGAAAGGGACTATACTTATTTAGAAGTAAGTGATAAGTACCAAGCTCGTCAGAAGAAACACTGGATCTAATACGATACACACTGAGAAGTTTTAGCTTGGGTAGTCGGTCGAGTATAAAAAAAGACGTGAATACCGCAATATATTTTTGAAGCATATATGTATATGTCCTTGTATTATACTTGTACAAGGGTTACCATGGTGAAGGTATAGGTCGCTCTTGAAGGAGAAAAATAAAAGTCTTACAATTTTTGTTCACGAAAATTTTTATTATTTTTTTTGACATAAAGGCTTGTTATCTATGCAAGCTTATTAGCTATTATTAAAAGATAAATTAACGATTTATTTAAAAAATAGAAAAAATAATTAATAGTTGTTGCTAAACAAAAGACTTAAGAAACAAACTTTATTGCAAACAAAATATGTTTAAATATTAATTGAATTTCATTTCATTTCATACAATTTTTTTATTCCATAACTTTCAATAACACACAGCATTCATTCATTGTTTATAAAAATTATAGCAAAATTGATATCCGTTACCAAAACAAAAGATTTAAGAAACATACTTGAAATTTTTAAAAGGTCATAAACGGGTTTTTTTTTCGTACATATTGCTTTTCATTTCTAAAAAAAAGAATTTTGAATTGGCATAAGAAAACCGTAATAAATTGGATTTTTCAAACTAAAAATAATTTTTTTTAAAAGTACTTTACTTTAAATCAGTTATTTTTTTAAATTTCAAACGAAATTTGTTTATAAATAGTTTAAGTAAAAGAATTTATTATATAAAAACATTGCTAAATATCACTGATATTTTAGTTTTGGTTGTCAGATGAAAAACTACTTGATTATCTTGAACTCTAAAGAAAAAAATTCTTGATTTTATTTTTTATTTTTTTTCATTTTTGATTTGATTTGCCATATAGAATTCGTCATTGATTGGATTGCAAAAAAGTTCTTAAAATCATCTTTTTTTAATTCTGCTTTTGTTGTTGATTTAATAAAAAGCATGAATCACGTTTGCAAAGAACATTTTGTGGAGGTCAAGAACAAGCTTATATTAAACATAATGGATATTGTTGATAATCGGCTGGGTAATTCCAATGTGATAAATGGCAAGAAAATTAAATGAAATGAGATGAGTAAAATAATCAAATTACGAGTACGTGCTTAAAATATTGTACGAATTCATTTACAAAAAAAAAATTTGAAATAAAAAAACGAATTTAGCAGGTATTTTGCTTAAGGTAACGTACTGTAGCCAAAAAGAGAGTAAAAATAATTTTTGTTAACAAATTCAAAAACCAACCGACATTTTTTGTATATTTTTAGCGCGTTTACAAAATCATTGTACTTTTTTTTTTAGTAAATTTCTTATTAAATAAGTTTAAAAAAACCGCACTTTTTATATTTTGAAATTCAAAGATTTTATTTGCTTCATTATTTGCCAAACAATTGATTTCTACTTTTTTTCTGATTTCTTGTATGCTATTGATATATTTGTGTATTTGTTGTTTATTCACCCTCATAGTCTGACATATATTTTGTTGCTGAAAGAAACTTTCACTTAATTTTGTGTCACACTCGGCCAGATGATCCATCTTAATTGATTAAAAAAGAAAAAAATTTATTGTTAATTGTAACAGCAAATAAAACCACACGTTATTTATAAAATAAAAAAGAAATTTTTTTTTAACACAGATTTTTTGAATTAACGACTGTTTATACAGACTTAAATAAAAAGCAAGCCTTTTAAAACCACAAATATTGTAATTTTCATTTAGTGTGTGCAGAGTGTGTGGCAGTTCTCAAAATTGTGTTCAAGGATACAACTCGACACTTATAGTAGCTATGGGCGGTCATGTGAACCATTTAACCAATAATGATATGACACATTGAAGAGTTAATTTTTTTTCTATATATTAACTGAACCATTAAACCGAGTATTCTATTAATGTAGAAATTTTTTAAATTACTTTATTAATATTTAATTCCCTTCTAAATTTTATTATGGACAAATAATTAATTTTCTGGCATGTAATTAAATTTTTCATATTTTTTTTTTTTTTTTTTTTGGAGAACAGGAACTAAATTTAATTTGAAAGGTAATATATTAAAAGCGGTAATATCTTAAATTAAGAAACCAGTTTAAATGAAGCATAACATAAGATTTAATTATTTAAATTCGTATAAAAATAAAGTTAATAACAAAAGACTTAGGAAACAAACATATAATTTAAGCTAAAATCAAAGCATTCAAGATTTATGCTTAAACACATTGGGTGTTCGAAGAAGTATGTTTAAGAATTTGATAAAAATGAAACAATTTTATTTTTATTTAAAAAGAGCTTTAATAAAGCAAGTATGTAACGTTTTGATCAATAACCTTTGCTATTTTTGGGATAAAGCCAAAAATAATCCATCAGTGTAGAACATCTGGGTGTTCCGAAACTAATCCAAGTGTGTTTTGCAGGGCTTACAGTAATATGGATTTACACCATTAAGAGAGTTTTGTATAGATGGCAACAAATACTCATACTCATTGAAGTACTCATAATACTCATACTTATCAACAGTTAGATGCTATTGCTCATCTGCACTCATTCTGCGTACATTTGAATACTTATAATAAGGTTGTGTGTTTGTGTATTTTCTTTTTCTTTTGAATAGCCAATACTTATATTCATGAATACCCATGAATACGTATGAATGATGCTAATCATTTATGAGTATTATGAGTATTTTCCGAGAAATGAATGAATGCTATGAGTATTAGTACGATTTTTGGTTCATACTCATTACTACTTATACTTATGAATCAACGTTATTGTCAGTATAAGTAAGTTGAATTTGAATGATGTGCACTCACTTATACTAAGTAGCAAAAAAGCGATTTATTGCTGAACTCTGTTTTTGCTGTACGTGGTCCACTTTTCATCGACCGCTGTGATATGGTAGCTAATACACACACCTACCTAACAAAAAAATCCCCTGTTTAATTACAAGCCTAACCATCTGACAATTTTTAACAACAGTGTCGTTTTAAGCTGTTGGTGCCTTTTAATGACCCTAAAAATACAATCGGGTGAAGCCCTTTTTCCATTTGGTAATTTTATCACTGGAATTATGAATGTATGTCTTTTTCTTGGTTTTAGCGAAATAAAGGATAGGGAATCTTCAAAACGTATTGTCCAATATGTACGATTCTTTGCAAGACTTACTCTTAACCTCCCATCCATTCGCCTCCTGGAACCACAGTTACTTCAGGGGTGTGATGGTTCAGCGAATGCTGCTATCCAGTGATGCAGATCTTGCTCTGTCCGTAGTTCTTTGTTGAACTCAAAACACACATTAGATTCTAGTTCTCAATGGACGCCAGCATTAGGTTAACAATGTTGTCGGCCGTGATCTAGAATAGGATTGCTACTTCCAGATAGTTCCGCTAGTTTTCATATCATGGTCAATCGAAGAAAACATGCTCCTTGGTTTTCTTTACGTTTAGGCATTCCGGGCATATATGATCGCTGTTATGACCATATTTGGAGTGTATGATTTAAAGTACCCGTGTCCAGTCTAAAACTGGGTGAGGTAGAAGTTCCTGCTCATGCTTCCTTTCCATTAGCTAGCGGTCGAGTCTATAGGTCCACCATCTTTTTTTGGCAGTGGCCCTATCACACTACCATCTTTCAATGGCGTTACTAGCCATCTGACCAGGATGCGTCATAAACGTTTTCTTTACAAAATGCTTCTCCATTGTAATATCCGCTACGACATTAATCCCGCAGTCAAAAAGGCTGCGTCCGTAGACACTGGGCGAAAAGTAGAAGCAAGCCTTAGAGCACACCTGCTGTAGACTGAGTCCAATCACATTCTGTAAGTTTTCCTGCCCATAGCTTCTGGGGCTGTATATAACCGAAATATATCTGACCACATTCATCAGCAACAACCCTTCACCTGTTTTGGACCATCCAAATTGGGCATTATGTCCCGCAAGAGTGCATGTTTTTGAGGCACATTTCCCGCTGGTAGCCCACCGTAAATTTATGTATTTTATGTGGCAAGCTTCTTTGTGTATCCATCTTTTTTCAAAGGGATGATAACTGCTATGCTATGCTATGCTGCTTATATTCCAGTCTTTCTCATTTTTCCCTGATTTCATGGACTGTTTTAGTGGTTGATCGAACAGGTCGTGGTGTATCTTTATTATCAAAATTATCAAGCAGAAAACAAGCAAACCATTTCGATACTATTTTTCTAGTTACAGAAACGTCTACGTAAGTTTAACAGCGTAAGTTTAGCAGCCTGTGGCGCCATTATTAACTTTTCTATAATAGAAAAGCAAAATATGATGGTGGTGTTGTGAAATTTGACTCATTTTTAAACGCTGTTAACTTTTCCCAGAATAGTGCAATTTTAATAATGTCTTCTCACAAGGTGAGACTTAATATCAGACATAGTGGCGTAATGCAAGTACTATTACCAGAAATATTACATTTTAGGCATATTTATAGTTTTTTAAAAATATGTCCTAAAGGGTCCGCCATCTAACGTTTTTTTTCAACTAGTGCTTATTTCGTGAATGGTAAGACTTAGCTCATATCTGATTTGACAGATAATTAGCTTTATCCTTTCGCTGAACGAATATGTTTGTGTATACGCTTGAACAGCGCTGGGAAATATTGCGACATTACTTTGAAAATCATGGTAATGTTGCAGAATGCGTGTTCATCTTTTCAGATGAAGCTCATTGTGATCTTGGCGGATACTCGTATGTAAACAAGCAAAACTGTCGCATTTAGGGCACAGAAAACCCGCACGCATACATTGAAAAGCCGATACACCCAAGACGAGTCACTGTTTGGTGGGGATTTTGGTCGAGAGGCATAATTGGGCCATTTTTCTTCGAAAATGAGCAAGGAGGGGCCGTTACAGTCATTGGCGATCGTTATCGGGCCATGCTGAACGAATTTTTGTTCACAAAAATTGAAGAGGAGGATATTGGCATTTGGTTTCAACACGACGGCGCTACGTGCCACACAGTCGAATCTACACTCGATGTTTTGCGCTCTGTTTTTGAAGATCGCATTATCAGCCGTAGAGCTGATGTCGTTTGGCCACCTCTGAGCTGCAATTTGACACCGTTGGACTATTATTTGTGAAGTGCCGTCGATGTTAAGTGTTACGCCACCAGGCCAGACGCAATTGACGCTTTAAAGGATAATATTCGTGAAGCCATTGGTGAAATACAGCTGCACGCAATCGAACATGTGCCTACAAATTGAACCGATCGTGGAGGCTACTGCATGGCCAACCGAAGTAGCCATTTGAATGAAATTATTTTCCATTATTAACTGGAAAAAAGACATTTGGGAGAATATTCAGTAGTTTTTTTTATAGCATTAAAAAAAAAATTATTTGGCGGACCCTTTACTTTTACCAGAAATATTACATTTTAGATATATTTATAGTTTTTTTAAAATATATCCTATATTATATATAACAAATTGTTTAAGAAAGCAAAGTACTGTTATAACAAAACGTCACTCATACTTTCAATAAAAAATTATGTCACAACAGAGTTTCGTAATCTATTGCTCCAATTTTTATTCGTTATTTTTTATTTATATTTTTTGTTGTATTTTTTGTACTGTATAAACAATGAAGATGTCACTTCAAAAGTTTGCTACGAGCTCTAACGTAATAATTTCATTTTAAATGCAAATTGGCTAAACTAAGTCACAATAGAAAATAAAAAAGAAGAAGAAACATTTGTTATGAATAAATAAATTTTACTTTACTCTATACAACCTACTTTTTCGTAAAGAAAATAAAATTAAACAATCAAATGAAGCTTTGCTAACAGAAAAAAAAGCAAAATAAAGAAGGTAACAAAGTAATGATGCCAAACGACTCTCTAGTAGAAGGTGGAGGGGTAATAGTTTATTAACAAAAACTTAAAGAAAATTAAAACGAAAACGAAAAAGAAATGAGCGAAAAAAATGTTAAGAAAAAAAAGGGAAATAAATTTCACTTTCAAGCCACGTTCAAAACATAAACGTACACTCTCTATGCCATTCATCCATCCACCGTACTTATAAAACACTTTAAGCGCTTTAAGAAAAAACATATATTTTTTTTCATTTAACAAATAAAATTTTTAATTTTTTTTTTCGAAATAAATTAAACATTATTTAATACCAAAATTATGTCAATATTAAAAAAAAAAAAATGTTTTTTGTGTTTATGTTAATTATTCAGTTTCTTTTTTTTTATTCAAAACAATCTTTCCCCTGTCCCTTCGCTTTTGTGTTAAATTAAAACACTTAAGTCATTATAAATATTTTATTTATATTTTTGATTTTTTGCTTGTGAAATAAACTTCCTTGTTTAAGCCTAAAGTTATTAATAGTTTTTGAAATAAATTTAAGTTAATTTGTATTAATATACTACTCGTATTTTGTTGTTATTGTTGTGGTTTAAAAGTTTTTGTTTTTAGATTTTTGTGATATTTTGTATAGGTATTATGAAATATAGTTTTTTTTTTATCTTTTATTTCAATTTATATTGATATATATGGCCTGTTTTGCAAATTTTAAATTTAGAAAATTAATGCAATATTTTTTATATAATAGTATTACACAATTTATTATCAAACCCTATTAAAGTCTTAGTTTGTTTATTAATTGATAAATTAAAAAATTATTTTAATCACAATTTTGATAAGCATTTATTTAAAACGCTTGACATTGGGAAACCTCATATTTAAATTTAAATATTAATAATGCATTTGAAAATGGCCTTAAACTGCTTTAAAGTTATGGTGATTTGTAAGAGAATAATGTGTTGGTATTTATGTACAATAGCCCTACTATCATAGTATAATAGTAAACACATTAGTACCCTAAATTTATTTTTATTATTTGAATAAATTAGAAAGGTATTATCTATTTGATATCCATAAGTTGCATATTGCGTATATTTTTGAAATAATTGGTTTTTGTATGAAACATTTATAAGCCGCAGTAAAAGGGCTTGATTTGTTTCATTATTCCTCCCATTTGTTTGCATACTCAAGCGATACAATCAAAGGTTGTTATGGATTATCTGACATCTCTTAATGAACTTGGTGCAATCAAAACGGTACCGCTATGTGGGTTCCTAGGCTATGAAGGCCACGCAGAAAAAGAAATAGCTGGCATGCGTAGAAAAATATTTGGCCTGGACCAGAAAGAATCAACTTTTGTTTCCCTATCTCTTAGGCAATCATTATAAGTTATTACAACTCAAAAAGAGTAAAGTTAGAGACTAACGGGTCTATTTACCGGTTATTATGACCTTTGGAAGGTTACTACTAATTAGTTTAGATATTGCACAATGTACGAGTACGTTTAGATATCTGAACAATTGAATGCCCTACTATCTTAGCTCACAGGATACAGTTTCTAGAGAATGTAAAAATAACACCAATACAGGTCATTTGTTCTATCAGTGAACATAATAATTTTCTTTGCTCGAAGCTCCAGTCTGATGTGGGGAAGATATTAGTGCGTATAACCTCAATTAATCATATCATGTCAAACAGCAATGATTAGTCGTAGCCTAGCTTTTAACACTCTCCAAAAAGATAATTGGCTTTATAAATGTTATGTTCAAATGATTTCAGAACTTTTTTAGATTTTTAAATCAATATTTTTGTGACAGCTCGTATTGTATGTTTGGCCTTAATTCGATTAAACCAAAAAACGTGTTCGAAAAAATTACTGTCTTAGTTTTGGTTAGTTGGTTAAAAGGGATTTGACAATAATCCCATATCCGCAGATATACACCTAGGCCAGAGGTGGCCCATTGTGCTCTCGCTAAATATAAATGTTACAATGCAGAAAACGTATCATTTCAGTTCCTGATGAACTACTGTTGACATACTTCCTTAGTATCTTGAATTAAAGACCCCTAAAGTAAGGAATGTGCAGAATCGTATCGCTTCCTAAGAAAATTTTTTTTAACTTGGGATCAGCAGTCAGAGAATGCAGTGTGTTGTATTGGTGCTAGGAAAATAGGCTATGAGGAATAGGATAGAGGGAGTAGTGTGACAGGAAGACTATTCCACAAGCGAACTGTGCGACTGAAGAACGAATTCTCGCTATAATGCATTGAGCGATTCGTTGAACAATCAACTACAAAGGGATGAGATCTACTGGAAAAACGAGTATTACAAGAAAATATGTGATTATTGGGAATTTAATCCCTTATTTCGTCAGAAACCATTGCCTTATAGTACCGATAGAAAGATAATGAAACGCACTCCACACTGCGATGGTGTTCTAACGGATCAATAGAGTTGTCTACCCTACCGTCATTAATAAGCACCTTCACCCTCTTCTGTACGCGGCTGAGAAGCTCCAAAATAAGCGTTGAAGCATCGGCCCATACATTAGAGTTGTATTCCCCCTGGGTCGGATAAAGGTCTTGTAAATATTGAGAAGTTCAGATTAAAAAATCGAGTCACTTGGATGTTTCTTTCCACACTCGGAAAATGTGATCGTTCTAACGAACATTACAATGAGTCTTTATGTCCAGAACATCAAGAGCATCTGACTAATCAATAGCTACATTAACCCATTTACAGGCGACCACACATCACCACGCCTGCCTGCAAGAAAATAATATTGGGTCTTGAGCGCATTAAAATCGGAGATTTTTGCCAAGTTGCTTGTGAGTGTGTCATTCATATTCAATTGCAATCTTTTGCTGGTAAAAGCCCACTAGTGGGATAGGAAGTGTTCTAGGGTCTCATCATTTTCCACACACGCACTACCTATACTGT
Source organism: Wohlfahrtia magnifica (assembly GCA_023159175.1). NCBI lineage: Eukaryota > Metazoa > Arthropoda > Insecta > Diptera > Sarcophagidae > Wohlfahrtia > Wohlfahrtia magnifica. The sequence continues at coordinate 504,068 of JAKWBJ010000052.1, read as the reverse complement.
CCTTCAGCATGGCTATCCATTTCCATCCATTTCCTTAAAACTGAAAATTAATCAGTTGATTTTCAAGCGAAGTAGACGATTAGTGGTGAAGATCCTTACTAACATTTGTCTATAGTATGTGCTCTGATCGTTTCTGTGATATTTGTCATCACCGTCAGATGTAAGCTCAAATGTAATGGGGGCTTCCTTTATATAGATTTGTCTGAAGGGAGGTTGAAGTCTTATAATTAAACACTCGAAACTGCAATTAAATTTTTTATTATGGTTTCTGCTGGAGATTGTAACTTGGGCTGTTTGTATTTCTTGCGCTCTCTTGGGAGTATATGGCTTTTCCACAAAGCATTCATTGCCTTGTTTCAGTCTTATTGATATGTTGATGTTCAAGCTAAGTAGACGATTAGCTTACTGTAGTGGTGTCATCTAGGTTTACGTGAGTCTTCGCCGCGCTGGCATGCCCCATGGTGCCCCAATGGTACGAGTGAATACTATGCGTCCACCAACGCTCACACCCATGATAAGCACAAGTGAATATCACAAGTGAGTACCAATTCGAAGGCGAGTTGTTAGGACACTTATAACCTCTTCGCATCTTGGTGAGGAGTTGAAGAGTAACTAAATTCCTGCCGTGATATGGATCACAGTACCCCGTTGAGGAGATGCAACACCACACCGAGCTCGCGCTCTGCCTGCGCTTTTGGTCTAAACCACAACCACCACGAATGAAGCTCCCACAAGGAGGCCTAACCAACAATCGAGCAGAGATCGGAATCCCTGGGGCTCCCGATTACCGTGGCACCAGAATACCTCTGGTCAGGCTTATTGACACGTGAGTGTAAATACCACCTACGTGCCGCTGCCAGTTTCGGCTCCCTAACGGCCCCGGCCTGGCCGCCGGTTACATTGCTAAGTGGTGGTGGTAATCTTTACTTAGCATTGCCGTTTTTCCTTAGAAGTTGGCTTTTTCTCCTGATCATTCCTGTGATGTATATCATTATCGCCAGAGATAAGCTGGAATGTCAGGGGAGATTCCTTTAGATGGATTTGTCTAGAAAGCTTTTAATTAAACAATCGAAAGCGCAATTAAATTTTTTTGAGTTGTTCGGTGCTGTGGTTTGAGTTGTATGCAGGCATTCTAACCACTACACCACCATCGAGTGCCCAGTTAGGGTGCCCAAAATGGCATGTGCTCCCCCTTGCCCAGATACAGTAAGCCCTTTGTCCTGACCCAACCTCTTTAATACCCCAAAGGCTTTTAATTAAACAATCGAAAGCGCAATCAAATTTTTTTGAGTTGTTCGGTGCTGGGGTTTGAGTTGTATGCAGGCATTCTAACCACTACACCATCATCGAGTGCCCAGTTAGGGTGCCCAAAATGGCATGTGCTCCCCCTTGTCCAGACGCAGTAAGCCCTTTTTCGTACACAACCTCTTTAATATCCCAAAGTATCCTCACGGTTCTATCCACTGGCTCACTATTCGAAAGTCATCTAAATTCTTATTTCAGCTTGGATCTTATCGCCCCTAGGAGCTTAGGACTCTCCAGACTAAACATCGGTTACCTGCTATCTCTGATTGCCAATTCATTCGCCCTTTAGTTTTCTAGGGCCGCATGCTTTCCTGGCAACCATATAACATTAACTGTACCCTGTACCGCAAAGGCATTTATCGCCATCTTACAGTCCAGCACCATTCTAGACTTTCTGCCATTAACCCCTATAGCCCTTTGGCTATCCGTGAATTTGTTTACTATTGTTGTTTTCTTGTTTCTTTTAATCCAGTGCACCACCTCTGTTATCGCTAGAGAAGGAATCAACTTTTGGGTCAAAAAGAGAGAAAAAGTTTGTTTCCCTATCTCTTAGCCAATCACTATAAGCTATTACTGCTCAACAAGAGTGAAGTTAGAGACTAACGGGTCTATTTTCCGGTTATTATGACCTCTGGAAGCTTACTACTAATTAGTTTAGATATTGCACAATGTACGTTTAGATATCTTAACAATTGAATGCCCTAGTTTTCTAGGGCCGCATGATTTCCTGGCACCCATATAACATTAACCGTACCATGTACCGCAAAGGCATTTATCGCCATCTTACAGTCCAGCACCATTCTAGACTTTCTGCCATTAACCCCTATAGCCCTTTGGCTATCCGTGAATTTGTTTACTATTGTTTTTTTAATTCAGTGCATCACCTCTGTTATCGCACTGACCTTCGCTTCGACGACAGTACTATGGGAGTCAGTAGTAAAATTCAGTCTATGCCTCTCGATGTAGAAGATTCGATTTTGAGTGTACGTTCGTGTAGAGAAATTTTCGTTGGCCATAATTTTTTGGATCACGGTATTCGATTGTGAATTTTACTATATACTACTATTTTTTACATTGCTCTAAGCATACACCGCTGTTGTATAGTAGATAAGACACCCGCCCAGCAGCCAATAGCTCCTCGGTTCAATCCCTAAGCAGACCATCTGACAATTTTCAGCATCGGAATCACGTTATAACATTGCTAGCGACCGGTTATGAGTGTAAAAAATATAAATCATATTTTGACGCCCACAAATGAAAAATTTGAACCCGATGGAAAAAACTGAAAACGAATTTGATTTCAGCGCATCAAAATCATTATATATAATATAGTTTTATTAAAAGGTAAGAAAATTTTTTGTTTTTTGTAGACCAGCGTACCATAAACTATATTATTTTCATAGTTTTCACATTTTACTTTAAAACATTACTTTTTCCATTATCTGCATACTTTGTATTTTAATCGAAATGTGGTGATGAAATATGTATTTGAAATCCATATAATTAATAACTGTGTAAACTACATTGTTATTTTTATAAAAATGCATCGTATTCGATTGAAACATAAGAATAATAGAATAGTTTCTTTGTGTCTCTTTTATTTTCACCATATTCTATTGTACAAAGTGTTTACTATTTCTAAACATAAAACTAGATTACCTCGTTAGTCCACACTTTATTAAAATACAGCGCAACTAGAAATGAAAGGAAGTTTATAGACTATTTAAAAAAAATATTAAATGTTTATGTAAAAAACGAAAAGGAAGTTATTCAACTACGAGTAACTGTATATCAAGGTTTTCTTATAAGTTTCATCCCATTTTTTTTTAAATTATATTTATTACTTTCATAAATATACATACATATGCTTTACAAATCAATAGATATTTATATATTTTCTTAAACTTCCTTGAACTTTGTCTAGTAAAGTAGAGTATACTTTAAGAAGAGTAGCTAATTATCAAAAACGTTCAGGTTTTTCTATTTCTTTTTCTCACTTAACAAAATAATTTTGTAACCTTGAACTCTACAGAGTTTAAAATTTAGAGTCTAAAAGGAATTAGATAAAAATTTATAGGTGTGTTTTATAAAAATGTAAAATAAAAAAATCAAAATCTCTCTCATCATTTTAAGAAATATTTGATTTCTTATTAATATTAGAACAGATTTAAGCAAAATCATTTAAAAACAGGTTTATTTTTAAAGAAAAATTTATTATCTCAACAAAAATGCATAAATATTAACAAGACCATTGCGATATACGCAAAATCGAAAACATGTTTCTGCTGCTGACGAAGCGATCATTGAAGGAATTTATAAACAGGAGCCTGCAGAATAAGAATATTGTTTGAAACAAGTTTTTGCATTAAAATGGTTTGAAATTGATTTGTTTAGCTTTTTTTGGTTCTAAAAGAAATTATAATATTTTATATATAAATATTTTAAATGTATATCTTTTTCAGCAATAAATTAAAAATATGAAATGTGTTATTACAAAAAAGAATAAAATAAAATAAAAAATATATTAAACAACAGACTTTAGATATAATTAAATAAATATTTTTATAGATTTTCAAATCTTAATTGATAATAAAAAAATAAAAAATAAAAAAAAAACAATAAAAAGTCTAATTTGCTTGCACAAAAATATTAACATTAAAAATCTGTAAATAAAATTAAGTTTTATAAACCGAAACTAAAGCATAAAGAAACAAACTTTTTTTCAAAAAAATCAGTTTTAGGTATCGGTTTCCAAAGGTTTGCAATTTATGCTTTGGCGTGTGCGACATATGCTAAGTTTCATTTCCTTATAGCAATACTGACTTAGCACATTTGTTGACAATTAATAAGGGGGTGACTTGATGTAATGCACACGCTTAACAGCAGAGGACATGAGGAAGAAAAATTGAATTGAGCTTTCGAATGTTTAATAAAGAGGCTTCAACTTCCCTCCAGAATACTCCATAGAAAAAATAAAGAAGAAACCCCCTGACCTTTCCGCATACCTCTGGCAATGATGACAAACATCAGACGAATGATCAGGAAAACACTCCACTCACTGGGAATAAATTCCAATGCTAAAGTAAAGATCACCACCAATTAGCAATGATTTTCACCACTATGCAAAATCATATGGTACGGAGCTACGGTGGATTAATCGTCTACTTAGCTTGAAAGATCAAATTGATCAAAGAAACTGAAACAAAGCAATGGGTACTTTGTGATAAACAATATACTCCCTAGAGGAGTGACGGGGAAATAAAAATATTGTCGTACTATCTCGAATCGTGTTTAAACAAATGTAGTTAAGCACTCTGAAAGAATTTAGTGCTCAACTTTAGTGTTGTTACCTATTTTGCTATTTAGTTACTCATAGTCTTTGACATAGAATGGTGTGATATCACCGGTAGAGTTCAATTCATTAGCTCTTTTAGTTCAGAGCATTTTAATGAACTAGATCGTTCACTTAGTGCAATAGTTCAGTGTTCAATTGATTTAGAAAAGATAAAACGATCCTGGCTATATCAGTTGTATATGTTATTTGCGGGATGGTATTACCAAAACTTTTTCAAAATAGTGCGTCAAAGATATAAACGAATAAAGGCGTTTTTTCCATGTTGCTGAATGAAAAACACAAAAAATGAACTGAAACTTGAGTTTAAAAAATCAAAAACTAAAAAGAAAAATGAACGTACGAACGAACTTCGGTCTAACAAGAAACTTGAACGAATGAACGAAAGAACTATTAAGCTAAAAATAAAAACATTACAGAAAATGAAACATGAACGAATGAACGAACTGCAGGCTAAAAAGTATCATGACAAAAAAAAACGAATGAACGAATGGACGAACGAACTACGAACTAAAAACAAACATGAACGAAGTAACGAACGAACTACTAAACTGAAAAGAAACATGATAGAAAACAAAACATAAATGGACAAAAGCACGAACTACGGGCTAAAATTAATTATGACAGAAAAGATTAATAAACGAGTGAACGAACGAACTACGAACTAAAAACATACACGAACGATCTAACGAACGAACTACTGAGCTGAAGAGAAACATGATAGAAAACAAAACATGAATGGACCAAAAAACGAAGTACGGGCTAAAAAATAATCATGACAGAAAAAAAACTTTAAAGAACGAAATACGTAGCTAAAAGCTCATTGTAATGACCGGCTTACTCTCTTAGCTAAATTGTGCAAATAGTTCAATTGATCTAGATTGCTCACGAACTTTCCAAGACTAGTTGCTGGTTTTTAGTCGCATGCATTTGGTTTTATTCAAGTTTATTTTTAAACCATATATTAGCTCACCTAATTTATGATCCATCTTCCAAGCTATGCCACGTGGCTTTTGGTTTAACTTCTTTAATGTCGTAATAAACAGTATCCGTGACAAAAAGCAAATATGCTTAGGCTGCTCCTAGTGGTCAAAGGTTGGCTTACTAAATCTTTTCTATGTCACTCCAAAGCACCCATTACTTCGTTTCAGTTTCAGTAATCAAGTTGATTTTCAAGCTAAATAGATAATTAATCTACTGCAGCTTACCTCCATATGATTGTGTGTAGAGGTGATGATCCTTGCTAAGTAGTGGTAATCCTTACTTAATATTGTAATTTTTTTCCAGTAGATGGCATTTTTCTCCTGATCATCCATCTGATATTTGTCATATGCTTCTTTAGACGGTATTGTCTGCAGAGTGATTGATTATTTAACTATCGAGATCGCACAATTACATTTTTTCATGTCCTCTGCTGGGACTGGAACTTAAGCTGTTGTTTGTGTTGTATGCCTGCGCTCTAACCACTACACCACGTCACTCTCGGACTCTATAAATAGTATTCTCCTTAATGTTTCTTAGCAACCTAATAATTTCTTCCGATATTCCTCTAGCCTCCAGAGCCGAATTGTATTCTAGCGACTGCTTCGCATTTGCTCGCAACTTACAAACGTGATGTCCGGTTTAAGTGCGACTTATTAGGGCATTTAGATGTTAGGAAATTCTATCCAATATTATTTGGTTAAATATTTTTTTGAACAAAGAGAATAATTATGTGACTTTCCCAGCTCGAGCAGATTCCAGAGTCATATTTTTTATACAGCTTGATTAGTGTTAGACCCCCTTCATTTAGCGCAAGTAATATCAGTCTCGCAATAAGGGTGTTTATCAGACATTTCAGACAGGTGCTCAGGATTAGCTTTAAAGCAATCGATTGGGAGCGTTCCAGGTGCCCAGCCTTTCCTTAATTTACGTAAAGCTGCACTCATTTAATTTGAGACAACGTTATTACAGTTCTTTTGTAACGTCTGTCTGCTGAGCGATCAGAATGTGTTCCATACCTTTTTCTCTTCCTCTTTGCCAGCTACGAGTGCGCTATATTCATACATAATTGGTTTGTCACTAAGCACCTCGTAATTTTGTACAGCTTCTTCATGTTACCGCATTCGTCACATCCAGAGCAGAGTTGCCTAATTGTCAGTGGTACACGTTATTGCATTTCTTTAATTGTCGTTGTATACACTTACTCAGCGTGCTGTGATGAGTTGTCAGTTGAAAACTAAGCATCCTGCTTATATTTCTTTCTGTTTTTAATAATTGTGTAATTGTATAATTTTAATATTTTTTAATACATATGCTTGTTATTATTCATTTTTAAAACCAATATTTTTATTTATTTATTTTCTTTATTTTCTTTGCAGGTAAGCATCAGAGCGTGTTTAAAGCAACATATTTTCTCAAAAATTTAAGTAAGTTTTGCATATTTTTTTTATAAAAAAATTTCTTTTCTTTCAATTTTAATTTTTTTTTTCGATGAATTACATGAAATACGATTAATAAAAGTCATTGTCATTCTTAATGAAATTTCGAAAAAAAAGGATCATAAGTATTTAAAGCCAATTTGCATAAAATTTAAAAGTGATGTCATCTTAACAAAAAATTAGCTAAAAAACATAAATTAAAAAAAATAATAATAATAAATATAACCCAAAAACAAAAGACTTAAGCGGCAAACCTTATTTGGTTCTGCATAAATAAACAGTTTTATTTTTCTTCTTTTCTGTGCTAATTAAATGAAATCATATTTTATTTTTGTAAAAATTTACATCAACTTTTTTATATTTTCCTTACAAAAGTACAGTGTTAAGTAATCTAACACCCACTGTCAGTCATAAAAAAAATATTACAAAATTTTCACAAAGTCATGCACGTGCATGGCCATAAAATTAACAACACCTCCAAATAATCGTATTTGTTGTTTGTTGCTGACACATACTTCACCTTACGCATATTAAAGAGAAACAAAAAAAACCTATAAAATTTTGAAAAACAAATTGAATTCAAATGAAATAAATGCAATTGTATAAACATTCAAATGTTTGAAAAGCAAATTTAATTAAGAAAATAATACTTAATTAAAATGCTATGCAGTTACAGCCAACCAAAAAAGAAAAAAAAAATAAATACAAAATCGAGTACAAGTACAAAAAAGAATAAATTTTAATTTGCAACATATTGACTTTGAAATTTTTATTATATAAATTTTAGCCAAAAAATTCTATACAAACATACATACAAGCATACATACTTAACACAAATTAAATTAAATAAAAAAAAAAAATTCAATGCATACAAGTGTAATACGTTAACCAGGCACTTAAAACGCATGCGTTTAAATGCCAAAAATAGAACCTTTTTTTTTGCTTGCACGCTTAACTACTGCTGCAAAGTGACATTTTTGTGCAGAGCCAAGAAGAAAAAAAAAAACAAAATTATTTACTTTGACTTTGCTCAATATTCAAGGTTGGACTACCACGACATAATGTCACTTTAAATTTAATTTAATTTTATTTTATATAAAAAACAAAAACAAAAAAACAAACAAACATTTCCAGTCATTAAAAACGTGTGTGCTAAGGTCATGTAAATTAAACACTTACATGGAGTGGTTTGGATATGGCTCTTAATCTTGTATTTAATTATTATTTTATTGATTGCGTCTTGAGATAATAATTCAATAAAATTTAGAGCAAATGCGTAGGTGTTCCTCAAAAAAAAAAAAAAAAAAAAAAAAAAACATATAAGATTTTATTTCGAAACATACTCGTATACATAAAGCTTAAGCCTAAACAAAAGACTTAACACACAAACTTTGTTATTCTTTATTTTTTCTATTTCACACTATTAACCTTTTAATATATTAGTGTGTTAGTTTCTTAAAGATATTAAAATGTTCTCCGTTATCTTAATCTCTAGAATTTCGTAATCTTATATAACAACAATAAAAAAACAAAACAAGTTTTATTAACATTTTAATTGAAGTTTTAAATTCTTTATTTCCCTAAACTAGTGGTGGTTACGATTATTTTTTAATAGAATTTCATAAATTTTTTGTATTTTATTAAAATCATTTTGCTTTTTATTGTGAAATCTATTAAAAATTTAAACAATAATTTTATTACGAGCTTGTGATTAAGAACCGGAAATTACGATTATTTTCAATATCTGTGAATCAGTAATATAAAGTTTAATAGCTGTTTTAAATTTAAAGCGGCAATAATGAATAATCTTAGTAAGTGAATACTTTTTATAACAGTAAACTAAATAGTAAACTAAGTAGGTGCTGTGTCTCAATAGCTCATCATACAAAACACCCTTCTGATCTCACCATATACAGAGCGTTATCTTGGCATCATGGATATTCAGCTTTGACGATGATTTGGCTAAGTGGTCGGGCTTTGCATATGACTTTTTGTACTTGGGGTTATCGTAATGTATCCATTTTTTATCATCACTGACAATACGATGCAAAAATAATTTCTTTTTGTAGCATTCAAGCATCATTTTCGTCATGCAAAATCGCCTTCAATTCATAAGGGACCCAATTTCCTTGCTTTTGAATGGATATCAATGCTTCTAAAAGCAGAGAAATGGTTTGTTGCGTGACTCTCAATGATAATGCAAGTTCTTCTTGCGTTTGATAACAATCTTTGTCGAGTAATGCTTCCAATTCCTCATCTTCAAAATTTTGCGGCTGACCAGGCCTCTCCTTGTCTTCTGTATCGAAATCACCACTTTTAAATCGCTCAAACAATTGTTCACTAGATAACTTTTAGTAGCCGTTTTTTTCAAATAAAAGAAGGTTAGCAGACTTCCCTGCAAAACATCTTTTTGAGACACAAAATTCGACATTATATAGCGATTGAAAAAAATGGGTTTTTACACTTTGGCATCTATCGAATGACGGATGTTTACTCTCCAAAATACCATATTTGTTATTATTGACATAAACCATAACATTATTAACTTGTATACCTAATATATGCGGCCGTATTTTACCAACAACTCTACGAATGTTGATTTCAAGGTACTGAATTGCTTCTGCGGCGCATACCTTAAAACCTTAAAAGCTTTTAAGCCAAGATTCTTTAGTAAAATCTTTCATAAAGTGGAAGTCTACTATCACAGTTGCTAAGAACGGCAACGAATTGATTGATTTGGATCTTATTCAATGTTTCCCTGTACAGCGGCTACAGCTTCTTCAGTATGCACTGTTTGGCATCTCACGGAATGCACATTACCAGTAAGAGTAAACGTAGACCGAAAGCGATCCATAGCCACTTTGAAGAACGACTATGAAGTTGACGAAGTGCATGATAAGTTTGACGAACAGAACTATTATTTTGATAAAAAAAATTCAACAATTTGCTAGCGTTGCTCTGGTGTAAGTCATTCCCTAATGAAATGTCAAGCCAAACTGAACAGAAGTACGCTGTCACATCTCTTCATTAAGTGTAAATATCTACTCGTCTAGGCTCTTCAAGAAGGGCTATAGTGTTCTATAGTGATCTTCATTAACTTTATTGTGCAAGATTCTAATACGATCGCGACATAACCAATAATATGTTTAAATCAAGGTTAAGGTTTTACCGCTTTCGCTGGATAAATGTTGTGTGCGTGTGTTGTATTCGTGTATGTCTGTGTTAATTTGTAAGGGATAACTATTTAAGAGTTGCCGAATTTAAAAATACCTCAGATTTAGCCTTTACTAGCAGGGTGGTCCCATATATATTCTATTTATGAAAACATTTTTAATAAAACTGCTCAGAAGATTAAAAAAATTAAATGGATTTACATACGTTTTATGGCCTTTTTTTTAACAAAATATTCAAATTTTTTATCTCTTATAGAACATATTTACTAATCCAGACGTATTTGCTATACGTAACTGGTTTCATGAATTTTTTTAATTGTAAATTTTATAGAAACATTTTACAGCATTCTTGTGATTTTTAAAAGTTTTTGATAAAAAAACAAATTTACCTTAAGCCACAATAAACGGAGTTTAAAATAAAAATAAATATTTTTTAAAGTTATTCGAAAATGTATTTGATTATAGAAACTTTAATTTTGTATTCTTTCACACCAAATGCTTAAGTAATATTGCATATTTATGATATTAGTCTTTAAATATTATTTAAAGATTCACTAACAACTTTATTTGTTTAATATATTTTTTTAATATTACTACCCATTAAAGGCCAAATAACTTATCTTTTACAGTCTATAATGATTTCAAACTTCATTCATAAATAATTTATTATAAATAAATTCCAAATATTTTGGAATATCCATTTCTATATATTTCACATCGCGTTTGCTTTGAAATTTAATGACCTGACCTGGTTTATTACAAAACACCTTCACAAATTTACAACCAAAAAAATTATTTTTCATTAAGAAACATATGTGGGCTTAATAAAGCTCAAAAGCGTAATTCATGATATATAATTTGTTGTTACTGTTGTTGTTTTCGATGAAATAAAAATTTTAGCTTTAAGTCACTTTAATTTCACAGCATCCAACAAGTTTTTGATGTTGAAAGAAATAATTTTATGCACATTATATGATAACGTGATGCCTTGTTATTGAAATTACAAGTTTTTTTGTTTTCTTTACAAAATTCCTCAACTGAAAGTGAAACTTTTTAATTTAACTTTTTTCTTTTATACAAAAAAAAAAAAAAAAATTATAAATTATAATGACATCAAGCTGCTTATGAATGTATGTATTTATGTGGTTGAATGATTTGATGGACATTGTATGATATTGTATTCAAATAAGTTTATAAAAGAATCAATAACAAAGAAATTAAAAAACTCTTAAGAAAATGTGTGAGAAAAGAAATTTAAAATAAAATATATTGAGACAATTTGGCATCATGATTTAAAGTACACTGCAGTTCGTTAGGATAGAACCACATCTTTTTTAAATAAAAAACCTGAATTGCGAGTACAGAAACAATATTTGCATATTGTGTTCAGACAAATAGCAAGTATTTCAAATGATAATTTAAACTCAAAATCAACCCAAAGTTCATTGTAGAGATCAGCAATAAATACTGAAAACATTAGTATACTCGAATCATTATTCATAAATCCTTATACTCATACTCATTCATACTCATTGCAATGGATAAGCATCCATACTCTAAAGCTTAAAGTACTTATCATATTCAGACTTATCAACATTAATGACGCTATCTAGTCATGACTTGACTTTTATAAACTGGCTTCGTACCCACCCTAATGCTAAATATTTTTGAAGGAAAATAAAGCTGTGCGACTAGAATTGGACGTGGTAGTAAAAAGCTATTAAAGATAGAAATTTAGCCCTTATAGAGCCATGAACACCGGTATATAAAATGTTATGATCGGACCAAAAATGGCGATACTGTAAACAGAATACTAAAGGGACGGTATTTATAGGTGTGGCAAAAAAATGATAAAAATATTTCTAGAATTGTTTTTAGATTACTTTTAATCATAGGGGTTGACCGGCACAATTTTTTCTTCGAACCATTCTAAAGAGCATCATACACTGTAATAACGACAGCTCATGGCTGATTGCCATGTATAAAGACAGCAATATCTCCGAGGCCAACCGACGAACCTGTTCAACCTGCCCCAATAAAGGGCTTCATAAGAGTTCGTCTCCGAATGCTCTATTGTCTCCTCTTCCTTCCTGCACAGGCAACACTCTGGTTCAGATACCACATTGAGTTTGAAGATGTCTGTCAGAAAGCAAATAAGTTTTCTCATAGTTGCCTTGCTGATGTGGTGTAACACCCTATTAATAGGTGAAGAGTCTTATTAACCGCGTCACCACCGTCAGGCCGGAGCATTTTACTACCGTTGACCAGCTAATACCATAGTACGGCCTTAGTCCCACAAGACCAGTGGCCGAACCCCTGCCAGTTCTTTAACGATTCCGTTATTGACACTTTCGTAGAGCACATGAGTATCTGTCTGGAGTCTACATACTCCGAAGAAAAGGCCCTATGTGCGGCTTGACTATCGAAATATATTAATATAAGAGATTATTCTTCCGGAGACTGTACCGACTACTGCTTTCGGACCGATTAGACAGTAATCCGCCTAGTGGTATTAACTCAATCGAATTTTTATTGCCGCCAGTTATTGCGCTGGTGGTTCTAACCCCGAAAAGTTAGGCACCAGAGATTTTTCTAGATCGCAGAGTCATGGCCAGTTGACCCTCTCCAACCGTATTAATTCATTAATATCTGATTTCCATTAAAATAATGAACAATTGGTAATGAGACAAAACGCATGAGGCAACAGATGGTGATTCGGCTGCTAATATTGCAGAAACTGTATTTTGTACTAATGTTAAGCCAAATCTCTACGTAAAATATTTCATAGGCAGGGCGAAGAAAGTCCAAATTGCTGGAATAGGAGTAGTATTGATAAACTAAAGTGGTGCGCATTATTTTGACTTATAAAAGAAATTGTTTCCCAGATTCGAATATTTCCTGGTCTCTAAATTCTTTTAAATATCATTGTAAGAATGATTATGTTTAGAGTTATAATAATAAATAAACTCTTCTATGTATTCATAGTTTTTAATCGAAAGACTTAAGACACAAACTTTTCTTTTGAAATTTGTACCAAAAAAGAAATTATTTTTCTAATGAAATTATTAACATCTTTGATAACATGTGTTAGTATTATACCTTCGGGGAATGTTTTTTTTTAATTTCTTTATAAATTTTTAATTTCTTATTAATTAGCCAGAACAAAATGTTGTTTTTTTTCTTCAATGATTAATTTGTCATTATTTATAAATCGTTTTACTAATTAAACATATACATTACAAAAGATATTGTCTCCGCTTTTTTTGTGTTCAACTTTGATAAATTATTAATTATTTATTTTTATTAAAAACAGTACAATCTCAGATAAAGCAGTTCCGATGATGAAAGAATTTATTTATCTTCTACATATAAACCACTTGGACGAAATTGATTAATAGTTACTTAAAGCTTAACTATTATAGTAAAACCTTATTGCTATGACTCTACTGTATATTTATTTTTGTACATTTTGCAAAACCATGTTTAAAATAATATTTCATAATTATAATAATTAAATGAGTTTGCACATTTTTATATATATTTTTTGTGTCTTATCTCTAAACAATTATCTATATGGCTTACAAAAAAAAAGGAAGTATGCATGGAATTTCTTTTCGCTTCTTTCTTCTACTTTGTAATAATAATTATTTTGTGTATGATTTTTTGTTTGTTTTCTTTACAATAAGACACAGAAAATAAATTCAAAGCAAACAAAGTACATGCCATTAATTTTAATAAGGAAGTTTGCGTATAAATTACAAAATTCATATTTCATTGAACATTTTAATTTTTTAGTTTCGCAAATAAGAAATAAATTATTCAGTGAAAAACCATAAACAAATATTTTTGTTTTTTTTTCTTTTTACTTATATATTTAGTAAAACTGAAAATCATATAAAATTAGAAAAAAAGGAAAAAAATTGTAATAAAATTTACCACAAAGTCAATGCTAGTTTTGGTCTTATAATTACAAATTTTTTGTTTTTCATGTTGTTGGTAGCATGTATATTGTTAATGTCATTTGTTGTATTGGCTCTATTAGTGATTATAACATTTTAATGGCAATTCAATAATTTAATCATTATCACTACAAATCATAATTTAAACCGCAATTTTAGATGTGTTTAACACCAAGTTACTTACTAATGCTAACAATTTAATATTTTTTTATTTATTATTTTTTCTTCTTGTCTCTGAGTTATTATTGTAACATCTAAAGAGTATGACAAAAAAAAAAAAAAAAAAAAAAAAACAAACAAACAAAAACAAATAGAAAACAGCAAAGAAACTAAAGCCAAAAGTAGTACATGGTCTTCTACTCTAATGGTGTTTTGTTTAGTTAAACATCGTTGTTATCTGTCCTGATAGACAGCCAGACAAGAGGAAAAATTAAGAAAAAAATTGTAATAAAATAGATAACTTAACAGACAGAAAGATAGACAGACATTGAATTATATTTATAACATTATTTTTTGTTTATTATTTTATTAAAAAAATGAAACTTATAAAAAAATTTCAATTGCAATTAGCAAGTGTAAAATAATATTCAACTATTTATCTTGTTTAAAAAATAAATATTTTGTTAAAAAAATAAGAATTAATCTGAAGTGAAGCGTATGGCAGTAAAGGCGTTCTGCATAGATCAAAACAAATGGTAGTCAGAAGGTGCAAGATCTGGGCTATAAGGTGAATGAGCCAAAACTTCCCATCCACTGTTTTCTAAAAAGTTTTTGACCGGTTTTGTAACATGTGGCTGAGCGTTGTAAGGATGGAAGATTAAGGTCTCGTATCTGGTTGAATATTTCGGCCGTTTTTCGTTGATTGCTCCCTTCAAACGAATCAATTGTGTTCGGTAAGGGTTCCATGTGATTGTCTCACCCGATTTCAACAGCTCATAATACAAAATATCCTTCCGGCCGGGCTTCATATATGACTTTTTGCGCAGACCTAGTACTCAAAAGGCGCTAAAAAGTAAAGAGTACGCCATCTAACGTTTTTTTTCAACTAGTGCTTATTTCGTGAATGGTAACACTTAGCTCATGTCTGATTTGACAGATAATTAGTTTTATCCTTCCGCTGAACGAATATGGTTGTGTATATGGCTGAACAACGCTGGGAATTTGGGCCTGCGATCAACTTACAGAAGATGCCGATTTTGCGAAAAAAAATCATCTTCTCAGATGAAGCTCATTTTGATCTTGGCGGGTATGTAAACAAGCAAAATTGTCGCATTTGTGGCACAGAAAACCCGCACGCATACATTGAAAAGCCGATACACCCAAGACGAGTCACTGTTTGGTGCGGATTTTGGTTCAAAGGCATAATTGGGCCATTTTTCTTCGAAAATGAGCAATGAGTGGCCGTTACAGTCAATGGCGATCGTTATCGGGCCATGTTGAACGAATTTTTGTTCACAAAAATTGAAGAGGAGGATATTAGCAACATTTGGTTTCAACAGGACGGCACTACGTGCCACACAGCCCAAGCTACACTCAATGTTTTGCGCCCTATTTTTGAAGATCGCATTATCAGTCGCAGGGCTGATGTCGTTTGGCCACCTCGGAGCTGCGATTTGACACCGTTGGACTATTATTTGTGGGGTGCCGTCAAAGATAAGTGTTACGCCAACAAGCCAGAGACAATTGACGCTTTAAAGGACAATATTCGTGAATCCATTGGTGAAATACAGCTGCACACAATCGATAATGTGCTTAAAAATTCGACCGACCGTGTAGGCTACTGCATAACCGGAAGGATTGTTCTTTCATATAAGAAAAGAAATTTGAGAAAATATTCAGTATTTTTTTTTATAGCATTTTCAAAAAGAAAAAAGAAAATATTATTTGGCGGACCCTTTACTTAATTATAATTTATGTAACTTTTTGTAATCCAAACGCGCTGTAAAAAGCGTTAATAATACCTAAAGCCAAACAATATACTGAAATTGTAAAAGATAATTTCTTCTATTAAAATTTCCACTTTGAAAATGATTTAAAAACGATTTAGAACAAAACAACAGCCTAAAAACCATTTCTCAATGTTTCGGTGCTGGTGTGAGGCAAGGTTGTGTTCTTTCTCCACTGCTGTTTAGCGTTGTACTCGATTATGTGTTGCAATGTGGTATAACCTTGAGACTTAACACAAAGTTGTAAGACCTAGAATACTCAGATGACATCTATCGCTTTGCTAGCAGACATGGCGAAATGCAACGAAAACTTGACTCTATACAGTCAGAAGCATACAGTGTGAGCTTGCGGATAAAAATCTTCAAAATCAAAATTATGTATATGAATCAACCAACGCTAATACTACAACGTTCTTACGAATTCTGAATCAGTAATTTGGAAGTTGGCGTGTTTTTGACGTCCACACAACGTACGGAGGTTCCAGCATTGATATTTAGAATAGATGGTATCTATTCAGACTGACTGAGTGCTATGGGGCGTTGTTTTCCATTCAGGCATTTATAAACCACTGTCCACGGTGTATTTTGAAAATTTCACACCAAGCTTTTGTAATGTATTAAATGGACTGGGCACACTCTGAGGATGCCAAATTTCGACATAGTAAAACTACCTATTGAATGGAACTCGTAGATAAACAGAATAATCGGAAGGCAAACCCATTACTAAAGAAGACAGATTAAAAGAAAAACCCATAGCATGACTTGCAATCAGAGTAGATCTTCGACTTTAGATAGGCCTAAATGGAAAGAATTCGTTAAGGCTCTGTGATCCCCTTGGGATCTTTAAAGGTGTAATAACAAATAACAAGTTTAGTATTTTCATTATATAATTAAAATATTAAGCTTTCTTCTAAAATGACTTATAAGTCTTGAAAAATGGGCTCTTAGATTTGAGATACGTTTCAAAAACACTATTTTGTTTCATTTTTTCACAAATATTATCTGAAATTACGTCATTCTTACAGTATGAAGCATTTTAAGTCAACAGTTTATATAAATGAATGAGTTTATTGAATTTATTAAATTCGTATTTCTAATAAAAAAAAAAAAAAAAAAACGGAAAGTATAAAAGCGCTAACCTGGCGCGTTTTTTTAAAAAAAGCGCTAAAGAGAAAAAATGCGACTTTTCGGTAGTTGAAAGGCGCTAAATATAGTGACAAAGGCACTGAATTGCTAACACTGGTTATGGTAGTGTATACATTTTTCATCACCTGTAACAATACGATGCAAAAATGACTGCCATTTGTAGCGTTCAAGCATCATTTCCAACATGCAAAATCGCTTTTCAATGTCTCTCTCTCGGTTTCAATTCAAATGGGACAAAATTTCCTTACTTTAACAAAATGGCTTGTTGTGTGACTCTTAAATATAAAGCAAGTTCTTCTTGCATTTGACAACAATCTTCATTGATTAATGCTCCCAATTCCTCAAAATTTTGCGGCTGATCAGACCTCTCCTTGTCTTCTGTGTTGAAACCAACACTTTTGAAGCGCGCAAACCATCGTTTACAAGTTTTCTGAGTTGGTGTATGTTGACTAATCGCTAGCTTTCAGCAGCCGTTTTTTTTTTCAAATGAAAGAACGTTATCAGACTTTCCCGCAAAACAATTTTTTTAGCCACAACATTCGACATTATTACCGTATAAAGAAAAGCCTTATAAAACAGCCAACAGTCAGCCGGAGCAATGCTCGGAAAATACGGCAGAAGCGGCACTTGATTGTTTTGAAACTTTTGCAACGTAAGGCCGGGCGTTGTCATGCTAAAACGCATGGTTCAAACTAAGTAATGGCAGTTTGCTCTGAGCATTGAGTTTTAGCAGCTCATAGCTTCCACCAAGAGTGCAAAATTGCATTATAAATAGTAAAACAATGCAAACAAAAAATATTGTCAACTTGAATGAAATTTGGAAGCAGTTATAAAAACCCATCAAAAAGCTCAATAAAAAATCCCGGTTTTTGACGAGCTTGGTCAGCTGACATCGTAAAGATATCAAAAACCGTGTTGGCTTTATGTAAGCATTTGACTATGAAAAAGACCTGTTAAAAGTAGGTGCCGCGTTTGTTCACTATCGACCAAACAAAAGAAAGTCACAAGTCAATCAAAACAATGGCAAAACTATATGAATCGAATTGCTAGTTATCCACACAACCACAGTATTTGCAGATTTGGCTCCAAGGGACTACGAGCTGTTCGTGGACCTCAAAAAAATCTTTTTGGAGATAACGTTGATGAATAAAGCTAATTTTAAGCAAACAAAGAAAATTGTGTTCTTTGTTAGCCCAAGTGTTATTTCAGCTAAAGTACATTGAAGACCTTTCAAGAAACTAACAAACATACTCGTAAATCCTGTTTTAAATATATGAACAGAACTCAAGTTAAGACCTTAGAGATCATTTGTTAATACCATAAATCATGCCCATTCTTATTTAGTTTAATAGGAATGTTAAACTACATTTTAATTGAGCGTGTAAATTGGTGATAAATTGTATGGAATGTCATTGGCGTTACAAAATAAAAATAAAAAATTAAATGACATTTACAAATCTCTACTATGATTCTTAAATGCTATTAAACGAATTTAAGACGAAGTTAAATTTGTATATAGAATATATATTACCATAGATTTTATTTATTAACTTTTAAGATAAATAAAAAAATGTAATACCAGTTTATATACAGGTATGTACCCTACCTAATAAGGACCTGTTTTATAAAATAATTGTTATTTTACTGTTATTTATATATGAATTTATGCCTCGTGCCTTAATTGCTACTAATTGTCACTTTTTTTTTCTTTCAAAATAACAACTTCTCAACACAATAGACTTAAGACACATACTTTGCCTTTAACCCAATACGACATTCATTACTTAACAGACAACAGACAACAGACAGACAGACCGACAGCTACATAACAAGTTTCAACAAAAATATATATGAACACGTTTAATAGCTTTTGTAATCATTTTATTATTATTTAAATGACTTTTTTCGTTTTTTTTTTCGTTTATTTGCTTAAATTTTATTATAATTTGTGAGAGTTGGTTTCGGTAAAATTTCTCTAATTTTTTAATTGTTTTGTGTAATTACTTCATATCTCTACGCCCTTACTGCCGCCTTTAAGTGATTATTTTTGTGAGATTTTTTTTTTTTATTAATTTTTTAAGCCATAAAATAACACTTTTTGTTTTTAAATATGTTATTGATTTTTATTATACAAGTTATTAACATAATTTTTTTTTTTTTTGCTTATTTATGCGGTTGAATTTTTTTACGGGAGTGCTTTTGTTTTGCTAAAAGAAATTTTATTATGACATTTTTTTAAAGAAAAAAATTTTTTTTGTGTTTTTTGACTTAAAAAAAGAAATATATTTTTCTTATAACATTTCGTTTGTGTATTGCAACATATTTAAATTGATTTATGTTGCATTGTCATTGCTAGACAAAAAAAAAAAAAAAAAACAAGTAGACATAAATTTATACTGGTTTTGTATTAAATGTTAGCCACTAGTTATTAAACACGTTATCTTTCTATGAAAGTAATGTGACCTTGCTTAAGACATACCATAACATATCATTGGTATTTTTTTTTCTTATAATTTGTTTGTTTGTTATGTTTTGCATATTAATTGCCTTACAATTGTCTACCAGCGTTTCGTTTTCAAACTTAAAACCTTCTAAAGCATATTTGCCTTTACTTTATAAGAAGAAAAATATTTTCATATTTTTACGTGCCTATATATATAAGTATTTGCAATCTCTATCTCTTATATATAAAACATAAAAATATTTATGATAATTTTTGGTATAAAGCAATCGATCTTATTTCTATAGTATTGAGGTGTGCTGGTGTTTTTTTTTTTATTGTTTTTGTAAATATTTTGTTAATAATCTATTAAACATTGTTGCAGTTTGTTTGTATTTTGATTACAAAATGATGATCTTCATGCTTCGTTTGTTTTTGTAAATAAATTGTAAATTTAAATTTTATTGACGCATTACAAATGTGTCTACCAACGTTGTTGCATGGCAATTTTGTTTTTATTTTTAGTGCAAAATATATTTAAAATAAATTAAAATATTTTGTTGACAAATTGATGTAAAATATCATAAATAAATTAATTTAATTGAAGGTTAAAGTATGCTATTGAAAAGTAAATGACGAATTTTTTGTTTATTTATAAAAAATTTGCTAAAATTTGTATTTTTTAACAATTAGAAAAGAACTTATCGAAGACACTTTTATAGAAATATTGTTTGAAAAACTTAATAAAAGTTTTTTTTTTTTTTGGTTTATTAAAGGTCTTTAAAACAATCTTTTAATGGAAATATTTAAAAAAATCATATTAAAAAAAGAGAAATATTTCTTATAAAACGCATTATAATTTTTATATTAATAATTTTAAACTGGTTGTCATTTTAAAGTAAATAAAAAATTTGTAAAAATACTTTTAAAAATCACATATAAGTCTACATATTTTAATTTATACATAAATACTTGTTATTATGCTTTAAATTCTGTTGATATGTCTATTAAAAAGCAACTATGGTTGTGTATAAAACTTTTATTTCATTATATTGCCTGGATTGTCATATATAAGGTCCGCCATCTAACGTTTTTTTTTCAACTAGTGCTTATTTCGTGAATGGTAACACTTAGCTCATGTCTGATTTGACAGATAATTAGTTTTATCCTTCCGCTAAACGAATATGGTTGTGTATACGCTTGAACAATGCAGGGAAATATTGCGAATTACTTTGAAAATCATGGTAATGTTACATAATGTGTGCGATGTGCTCAGATGAAGCTCATTTCTTAGCGGGTATGTAAACAAGCAAAATTGTCGCATTTGGGGCACAGAAAACCCGCACGCATACATTGAAAAGCCGATACACCCAAGACGAGTCACTGTTTGGTGCGGAAATTTGTCCAGAGGCATAATTTGGCCATTTTTCCTCAAAAATGAGCAAGGAGTGGCCGTTACAGTCAATGGCGATCGTTATCGGGCCATGTTGAACGAATGTTTGTTCACAAGAATTGAAGAGGAGGATATTAGCATCAGGACGGCGCTACGTGCCACACAGCCGAAGCTACACTCGATGTTTTGCGCTCTGTTTTTGAAGATCGCATTATCAGCCGAAGAGCTGATGTTGTTTGGCCACCTCGGAGTTGCGATTTGACACTGTTGGGTTATTATTTGTGGGGTGTCGTCAAAGATAAGTGTTACGCTAACAAGCCAGAGACAATTGACGCTTTAAAGGACAATATTCGTGAAGCCATTGGTGAAATACAGCTGCACACAATCTATAATGTGTTTAAAAATTGGACCGAACGTTTAGGCTACTGCATGGCCAGCCGGGGCAGCCATTTGAATGAAATTATTTTCCATTATTAACCGGAAGGATTGTACATTCAAATAAAAAAGAAATTTGAGAAAATATTCAGTAGTTTTTTTTATATCATTTTCAAAAAAAAAAAAATTATTTGGCGCACCCTTTTTTGTATTTCATACAATTTCATTAAAGGAGCGCTTCTGAAATGGCAGCAGCAAAGACAATCCTTTTGAGGTAGTTTTCAACCACATTTTCGCACAAATCAACAGGTATTTTGGCGACAACTTGACGAATGTTGGAGCATTTGAAAGCTCCAGCGTTAAAGGATTATACGTGTAGACATGATCATTGACTAACAAAAATCCAACGGCGTTATATCTTTTGAACTTAGTGGCTAATTGAAGTTCCAAATTGAGAATTTACCCACCCGGGAAATTTATCATGCAATAAGGAAAAAATTGAGGCACCTTCTTGTTGAAACTATATATTATCCAGATCCTAATCTTCCATTGTAGACCAAAAAAAAGTTGGTTATCATAAAGCTATAGAGCTCTGAGTTAACGGTAATGGTCCTTCTCTCGTCAGTTTTGAAAAAAATATGGCCTAATGACACCTCCAGACCATAATGAGCACCAACCATTCACCTTTTTCGGCTTCAATAGCTTTTCACAATTATTTCAAGACGAGCCACATATGCGACAATTTCGCTTATTGATGCAACCACCGAGTTTTATTGCTGAAGAAAATTTTATTCGAAAATTCAGCATTGAAAGCCTATGGTTAATTGTCAGCCGGTTAGTCCATATTCGTAAATGGCAAACTTTTCGCTAAGTAGATGACACCTTAGATGGCTAATATATAACTGTTCACAACCTTGCCAGACCAGCAGTTTTTTAACCACCAAATAACCCGATATTATTTAGAGATTAGCCATTGAAAACTAAAAATATTTCCCTTCTTTTTTAAAATTTATGGACTCCATTCCAAAATGAATTAACCCTAATCTTAGATTTTTTTTATTTTTTTGTTGACACTTACTCAGTAACATGACGAATCTAACAAAAACGTATTAACCCCAGTTATTGCCACATTTATTATGCAGTTTAGTTTTTAGCTGATCAATTGATAACCCCAATTAGGTCATACATTATTTTGAGAGAAATAAATGAAAGAAATGGGCATTCAAGAATCTTTCCATCTCCGAATGTGGTTTCGTTTGATCTAAAACCATTAAAAGGCTTTATTTAAATTGCTTTAAATTGCTAATAAACAGAATACATGTTGATTGCGATTAATTTTGTAATACCATGTTCCGCAAGTTCTTCTAGCCATTCTAAGAACTAAAATTTTTTGATTCATAGCTTAACATCCAATTATGAGCTGAATTACATAATTCATCATATCAAATTTTAAGAACTAATCACCCATATTGTAATCCATTTAGTTCACGCTTAATTCTTTTTCTTTCAATTTCTAAAATTATTATTATCCCTTTTTCAATTACAAGAAATAAAAGTAACAAGACAAAGAAGACGAACAATAAAAACAAATTATAAAGGTGCCATGTGAGCGAGGTAATTGGTATAAGTAATTCAAACAACGAAATAAAGAGAATGAACATGCTGACGGGTGATTTTTTAACCCTATGGAGCTCGAAAATTGAAAAAACAAAACAGAAAATTGGCAAAAGTGAATGAAATATCTCTTTGGACGAAAGGTTTCGGCATACCTTGTCCAGTATTTCGGCCGGTATATCGCCAATGGCAGCTGTAACGATGTTTTTAAGGGCTGAGATTGGGGATGATTTATTTCTGTACATAAATTTCCACCAAAAAATAGTTTAGGGGAGTCAAATCGTATGTTCTTTGCTGCCAATTGACTGCTCCAAAATGTGAGCCTAATTTCTCACCAAAATCGCCTATCAATAGGTTCATGGTATTGCATGCTGTGTGGCATATAGCACGTCTTATTGATATCACGTGCCAATCAAGTTCCATTCTTCCATTTTGGGTATAAATAAGTTGGTAGTCATCGTAACGTGACAATTTTCATCCTTTTTGAAGAGTTATGGTTCAATAATGTCGCAGCAAACAGTTCATTTGCTAAGATGCTTTGGTGGCTCTTGAGCTGTCTCTAGCTGCTCTTTTACTAAATTCGGCTATTCTGTTTGTAGCCGTATTCAATGAGCCAAAATGAGCTTCGCCGCTGAAGATAATTATTCAATAGATTTCGATAATAAAATTCCATGATTTACAAGCGTTTTTAGTTTGTTAACTTATTCATGGCGAAATAGCAAACTTTACTAAGCATTTTCGGCATTGCCACATATCATAACTTTTTTTGCCTTGCTAAACCAAATAAAAAAAAAATCACCCTTTTTAAGGTTCCATTGTTTTATAATGTTCACGAATTCGAATTCAGTGGAAGTATCAAACGATTTAATAATTTTGGATATACTGGTATAGTGTATACGCCTAATATAGTATTCTTCTCTTGATGGATAGTTAGCGGCCTTAATAAAGTCACTGCATTAGTGGTAAAGAAGTTGATTCTTTCGAAATAAATAAATCTATGCTAACGAGTTTACTCGTAAAGTATTTTGGCATTGGTTTTTATTCTGTTTGAACGGAAACGTTCTTGAAATAGAGTCTCTGCACTAAAGTCAAAGTTTTAACTCATTATGCAATACGCAGCTAAGCACTATCATAAAAATTTAGAATTTTTTTCTTAGCGTATATTTTGATTCCTCGTTCACAGACTGCCAATGCTAAAAAATTTAAAAAAAATTCTTTTCAATTCTCTAACTTTATATAAATCTCTATACAATCAAAACTGTGCCGATTATGTGACACAAGAATGGTAATAATTGATCTTTTCGTAAAAATCATGCAGGTTAGTGTAAAATGATGATGATAAAAAATTGTTTTTTTTTTTCTTAAATACAAAAAATGTATTATTCTGAGATTTAAGTCTTTTTACCAAATTTATTTTAGTAAAACCTCACAATAAAATAAACTCGTTTTTGTTTTGTTGTTATTTATGAAATCTATATCATTGCCTCATATTGAAAATATCACATATGAATTTCAGTCAGTCAATGAT
Organism: Wohlfahrtia magnifica; assembly: GCA_023159175.1. Classification (NCBI taxonomy): domain Eukaryota; kingdom Metazoa; phylum Arthropoda; class Insecta; order Diptera; family Sarcophagidae; genus Wohlfahrtia; species Wohlfahrtia magnifica. The sequence continues at coordinate 479,417 of JAKWBJ010000052.1, read as the reverse complement.
AATGAACATGATCGTTGGAGTAAAAAAAAGCAACAATCAAGTTGTGGTAATTCAATATGACAAAATCATAACACAACAATAACAACAATAATAATAGAAACAAAAATTGTAATACTTACCATAAATTTACACAGAAAAAAGCAAAAAAAAAATAAAAATAAAAAATAAAATAAAAACAACAAAACAGAGAATACCACTCAGTACATAAATCATATTGAAAAAAAGAAACCAACATGTGAATATAATGGCAACTGACATCATGCCAATAGAGCGTTAAAAGTGGAGTTTTCTTTAAACAAAAAAAGAAAAGAAAACAAAAACAAAAGCACATGTTAAATAAAACTAGAAAATTTTAACAATTAATTTATAAAATATTTGTAAATACTTTTTCACTGCAAGCAAATGCAAGAAATTTTTTTATATTTTTCATTTTAAATTGTGCAATATTTGTTTTTTTTCTTTTGTTTATAATAAAAGTAATGTAAATACTTTAGTAATATATAACTATTTAATTTTATTTAATTATTTTTTAAAATTTTTTTTCGGAGATATTTGCTCTATATTTGTAAATTTCTGCAAATAGGCGTTAAATTTATGCAGGTCTTGCATTTTAACAATATTACGCGAAAATGGTGTAAAAAAAGCGTTGCAACATCTGTATCTTTTTTAAAATTTTTTTTAACCTTTTGAAATAAGCCATTGTTCGACTAAAATGTTATATTTTTAGTTTGTTATTATTATTATATTATATTGTTTTTTTTTGTTGTTTTTTAATTGCCAATATATTTCATAAGTTCTCTTTCTTTAATTTTCTTTACTTTTTTGCATACAAACAAAACAATTTATGTAAATTAACATTTTTCTTAAGAAAACCTTACCAACGCAAAAATATATGTTTTTTTTTTCATAATTTATTTGAATATATCAGTGATTTCTACAATGTTGTTTAATTAATTAGCATAATTAACACAAATATACCCATGAGCAATTGTTATATAAATAATGTTGGTGCATAAGTTAAATAATTACTACAAACGATAGACTTAAGACAGCTACTTTAAATGCATACTTAACAAAGATAGAATAGCGTTTAAAATTAGAAATTCTTTATGCTGACAAGCATTAAATAGAAAACATTTTTAGTTGTCTAGGAAATTAAAAAAAAAACAATAAAATTAAAAAAAAACTACATGATATGTATATACATATCGTCAACTAAAATCCAAAATGCCGTAAGCGACAAAAAATTCGAAATCAACTTTTTGATTAATTATGACGTATTTTAGTTAATTAAATCATAATCAGTCAAAAGGTCGACTTTTAATTTTTTGCCGCTTACGGCCTTTTGGTTTTTAGGTGAAGATACATATATTGCTTTTTGAGTAAAACTAAATTAAATTTATTTAAAAGTTCATTTCACAGTTAAAACTATTATGGAAGTGAAAGAACTTTATGGATTACATGGCCCAAGCTTTGAACATCAATGCGTTATACCACCTTGATCAAAAAGTTTCCGGAATTTATTCAGAAAAATAAAAATACAAGTTTATTCATCTAAATTTATATTTGTTCCCTTCAAAGTAATCCCTACTGAAACGCGTTCCTCGTAATGGTTTTTTTAACTCGATTGTACAGAAAGAAGTCACCAAGAGCCAAATCAGGTGAATTTGTTGGCTGTTGGATGGTATTTGTCGCATTTTTCGTCAATAAATTTCGAATTGCAATACGCATGGTGCAAAGTTCTCGAGTTTTCTGCCCACAATTCTGGTGTCTTCATTGCTTCACGCAAACATCTCATAACGCCCAAATAATACTATTTGTTTACTGTCTGGCCTTCTGGCAAAAATTCATAATGCACTATACCATCGTAATTCATGAAAACCGTGAGCATTACCTTCTTTTTTGACTGAAAATGGTCTCGGCTCATTTGGTGAACGCCATTCACTTGCTTGATGTCTGGATAGCGTGTCGTACTCATAAAACCACGTCTCGTCTCCAGTAATGATCATTTTGATGAATGTAAGTTCGAATTCAGCCTCGAAAATCATGCCTTTGAAATTGATGTTTTTTGGCACCAATCTTGGACGGATCCATAGACAATGTTCAAGTCCTCCACTATCTCTCTGATGGTTAATTTGCGGTTATTGATGAACATTTCTTTTACTTTATCAATATTTTCGTCGGTTTTCGACATCGATGGTCTGCCACTGCGTTCATCATCTTCGGTTGACTCACAACCACTTTGAATCAGTTCTCTTTAGAGAATCGTTGCCGAAACACTTTTACAAAATTTCCAACGTTCGCATAGCATTAAATCCGTTTTTTGCGCAAAATTTAATTCAAGTTCATTGTTGCAAATTTAAATCCATTTCTAAAATTGTAAAAAATCTCCAACACACATGGAGATAGATGTACTCTTGGCGACGTAACTTGTGCAAATGTCAAGCTATGATGCTAAGATTTAGCAGGAATATCAACAGCAGATGTACCAACTTAACAAAAATGAAACTCAAGTCCAGGAACTTTTTGATCAAGATGGTATTGCTATGTGCACCAGATCAAAAAGTCTTCAAAGTTGTTTAAGCGTCTGACATTACGTAAATACTTAAAGTCTTCGAGTTTTTCTTAGAGACTTTTTAAATTTTGGCGTGGAAAATCGAAAGGCATTTTCCATAGGTAAAGCCGACTAGAAATCGGTCCCAACCACACCAGAGCCAGTTTTACAGTGATCTATGCCACTAAGAATTGTGCTACCATATATTTATTTCTGATATAAAAACATATAAGTGCCTGCCTAATAACATCAAAGTGGACGACATTTGTTCAATCATCCCATTAAAAACATCGTTATCATATAAATTCAATATCCTTTTATGCCCTACCATATTACCAGCTTTCAAGCTGGTGATACCTGGTTTTTAGGAGCATTTTTGCAGGTCTCTTCCGTCATTGATATGTGCAACGCAGAAGTATGAAGGATGGCACCAGGTGCCAGTTTGCGACAGGACTTTATTACGCCTGTAATTGGAACACAAATAAGGCCATATTCCTTGTATAGAAGAGCTGACGCAGCCATAAATTGGAAATGGTCTTATTATTGTAATAAAAGATCAGTAGGTAATTTTGGGTTTAAGATCCCACTTTTGACCATAAAGGCGCTAACAAGCATAATGACGAAATTTAAATAAATTTGCACAAAAAATCAAAATATTATAACTGATATAAGAATATTTATAGAATTATATGAATGCGGTATCTGGCAAAAATTTGCTAATAATAGTTCATCTTTGCTTGAAAAACTTGAAAAAACAAAAGACTTAAGCAACAAACCGTTTGTGAAAACATTTTTGTTTTATTTTTCTTCTTAAGTATTGCACTGAGAGTAAACAAATTACCATAAAAAAAAATTCCAAATATTTTAAACAATTAAAATACAAGTATATACGTACATATGTATGCATATATATATTCATTATTTCACAATTGCAGAGCTTGCAATGCAGGTATTTTTTTTGTGCAAGACAATTATTTATTTTCAGTTTTTGAAGAAAAAAAGTTCGAAGAAAAACCAAATATTTTAAAAGAAAACTTGAAAAAATTAACAAAAAAAAAAAAAAAAATTAGAAAACCAGTAAATCTTTAAACAAAAACAACTTGAAAATAATTGGCAATAAAAACACTTCTACATACTGGTTTTTGAAAAATTTCAAATCCCGAAGATACTCGTTGAAAATAATTTCTAGTAAAAAAGATTTTGTGCAAATTTTGTTTTCTTTTTTGCAAATCATGATCATGTGACTCTTGTAAATATGTGTGTATGTATATAATTACCACAATACAAAAAAGAATCATGTGACTCTCTAGCCACAATACAAAAAAAAAAAACACATAATGCCATAATGGCAGACAGTATGCTTTTTGTTATATTTGTCTGTTTTTCTATTGTGGCAATATTTACATACAAACATATTTGCAAGAATCACATGATCATGATTTGCCAAAAAAAAGCAGAAATATTTGCAATAAATAAACAAAGTAGCCATAGAGCTACTGAATGTAAAGATAGATTTTTTTATGATGAAGAAAAGTTTCATTCTTCATTCACAAAAACAAGCGAAATTCATTTACAAGTCAAGTGCCTTTTTTGTGGGTTACGGCAATTAAAAAATATTTAAAATATTTATGAAAACATACAATACATATACATACAAATACATATACATTTTTATTTAAACTTTAAAAAAAAGAAGTACATGTTCAATAAAACTAATGTTTGTTTTTCACTTTTTTTCTTGTCTTTTTAGGTAAGCATATGATCATATGATGATGATTTCTAAAATTCTACGATGATGATGCTGATGATATTGACTAAATGAAAACATAGAGAAAATAAAAAAAAAAATATTAAAATGATTTTAGAAAAAACTAACCTTTAGTTACTTAAGGTTTGTTTTGTTTTTTAAGAAATAATGAAATCTGTTTAAATAATTTAATGCCTTACGATACCAGAGGTTGGCTGAAGCCGTCTTAAGCTTTGCGATTAAAGTACAATTCGAAATAAAAAAAATTAAATTTAACTGAAGGGTCCGCCAAATATTTTTTTTTTGTGAAAATGCTATAAAAACAACTACTGAATATTTTCTCAAATTTCTTTTTTTATTTGAAAGTACAATCCTTCCGGTTAATAATGGAAAATAATTTCATTCAAATGACTGTCTCGGCTGGCCATGCAGTAGCCTACACGATCGGTTCAATTTTTAAGCAGCTGTATTTCACCAATGACTGTCACGAATATTTGTCAACTGTCTATGGTTTGTTGGCGTAAAACTTATCTTTGACGGCTCCCCACAAACAATAGTCCAACGGTGTCAAATCGCAGCCCCGAGATGGCCAAACGACATCAGCTCTGCGGCTGATGGCGGAAAACATCGAGTGTAGCTTCCGTGTCACGAATATTTGTCAACTGTCTATGGTTTGTTGGCGTAAAACTTATCTTTGACGGCTCCCCACAAACAATAGTCCAACGGTGTCAAATCGCAGCCCCGAGATGGCCAAACGACATCAGCTCTGCGGCTGATGGCGGAAAACATCGAGTGTAGCTTCCGTAATATCCTCCTCTTCAATTTTTGTGAACAAACACATGGCCCGATAACGATCGCCATTGACTGTAACGGCCACTCCTTGCTCATTTTCGAAGAAAAATGGCCCAATTATGCCTCTGGACCAAAATCCGCACCAAACAGTGACTCGTCTTGGGTGTATCGGCTTTTCAACGTATGCGTGCGGGTTTTCTGTGCCCCAAATGCGACGATTTTGCTTGTTTACATACCCGCCAAAATCAAAATGAGCTTCATCTGAAAAGATGATTTTTGATTCTGCAACATTACCATGATTTTCAAAGTAATGTCGCAATATTTCTCAGCGTTGTTTAAGCGTATAAACAACCATATTCGTTCAGCGGAAGGATAAAACTAATTATCTGACAAATCAGACATGAGCTAATTGTTACTATTCACGAAATAAGCACTAGTTGAAAAAAAAAACATTAGATGGCGGACCCTTTAATTACTCTTTCGTGAGCCAAGATCGAAAGTTTATTACAAGCTTGCATAGAGAAAATTATTTTTGCATCCGAATTTTCATAAAAATCATTTACTAACAAGAAATTTGGAAACATAAGTCCTTTATATACCTCAACCATTAAAAAAATCATTATAATTAGTCCATGCAGTTGAGCTGGTCAGAAGAATTTTTATTTGCGATTACTCAACAAACCTTTATTTCTCCGTCACTCCTTTAGGAAACATATTGGCTTTCCACAAAGCATCCATTGCTTTGTATCAGTCTCATTAATCAAGTTGATGTTTCAAATTAAATGGATGTTTAGTCCACAGTAGATCCACTCCACATGATTGTGTAGTGGTAATGATCCTCGCTAATTAGTGGTGATGATCTTTACTTAACATTATAATTTTTCCCCAGTTGATGACCTTATTTTTACCATTCGCTTACTATTTGCTATCATCGCCAGAGGTACGCTGGAAGATCGGAGAGGCTTTCGCTTAATTTTTTAGATGACGTTATCAGAAGAGAGGTTAAAGCCACATTTTTTTTAACATTCTGGGGCTCGAGTCTGGGTAGCCTGTGTTGTTATGCGTATGCTCTAACCACTGCACCATGCCACCTCTAACTTTTCAAATATATCCTCTTTATGATATTCAGAGGTATTTTGTTTTGATTAGTATGAGGTGGGCTATTTAAATGTTTAAATTGAAAAATGCAATAAAACGCAAACCGTTCGAGATTTTGCCGAATTTATTTTTTTGTTGTGAAGTGCAATTTTTCAAGTTAAAAACGAAATATTATTGCATTCATATGGCTATCGTGTCTGGACTATTTCGAGTGTATGAGGTCGTATCTCGGCAATGGCATCACGAATGTTGGCCTTAAAATGATCAATTGTCTCTAGTTTGTCGGCATAATACTTGCCTTTAACGGCGTCCCCACCCATAATAATTCAACGGTGTCAAATTGCAGCATCTTGGCGGCCAACAAACATTACCATTTCGGCTAATTAAACGATTATCAAACGTTTGACGCAATAAGTCGATTGTGGCATGAGATTGCACCATCCTGTTGAAACCAAACATCGTTCACATCAATACCATGAAAAGCGAGCACAAGAAAATCAGTTATCATGGTGCGATAAGTGTCTTCATTCTTCAATATGAGAAATATGGGCCAAAGATGCCTTCGCTCTACAAGCCGCACCAAACAGTCACTGGTAATGGGTGCATTGTGAATTTTGCCTATTACCGTACCCACAAAGATGGAAATGAGCTTTTAAATGATAATAAATTCCCAATAAATCCCAACGTTTCTCAGAATTTTGTGACAGAATAGAATAACATAAGTATTGCCAGAATCGAAATAATAGTTGATTCAAATTTAAGCCGATAGATAGCCCACCCGATATTTCGTAGTATCACCTTTAAATAGTGGTTTGAGTGATTACTATTAGATGCTGATTTAGAGTTGATTTATGTCAGCCTGATATTCTACCTATTTCTGACTCCTTTTTGCTGATAATTTTATTCTCATCTCCAATGGGAGAAAAACAATCTCTTTAAGTTCACTGCCTTCGCGTTAAAGTTCTTACTTTTCATGGGCGAAATAAGAGCTTTTGGTATTTCGTTAAAAGACTGAGGAATAGCGATAATTCTCTCCCAGTTCTTATAAATAATGACCGAGCATAACTTGTAAATAATTCATGTTCGCCAGAGAGGATTCAATCACAACCCGCACTCGAAAGGGCATCAGTGACTATGCCTAGTGTATACTTTAGAGCCCCTACTGTAAAAAACGTTCTCGAAAATCACAAATAAATCCTCTGGGCCGGATGCAATGCTCTTCGATGCGTACGCTTACCTTTTCAGTTCGTCATATAGCACCGGTATTTTTTCTCATTCTGCTGAAAGGTTGCTAATGAAGTATCAAACCTGAAAACTTAGCAGTTTGTTAGGCGCTCTTGAAGTTATGTACAGTATAACTCATCAACACCTTGTGAGATAATTGATATTTAACGCTAAGCAAACTTCCGCAAGGGTCATTCTACTACTAGTCTGCTGGCTGTGCTTTCCGAGAGATGAAATAAATCCATTCATGTTCAATGTTGTGGCTCTAGATTTTATCAAGGCATTTGATAAAGTTTGACATGAGGTGCTCGTGTCGTATCTAATTGCCTTTGGTGTTCGTACTCACTTCTGTCGACCTATATTGTACTTTCTTAGTGCAGCTCCATAAAATGGTCATAGATGGGATCTCATGCTATGAGTTCCGAATAAATTTCAGGGTACTCCCCAGTCCTGTTCCTTCCGCACTCTATTTCTAATATTTCTTAACGACTTTCTTTTTCTCATTTCCAATCCTATCTACTTTTTCACAGATGACAGCAACATTTGTTAATTAAAGGGTGATTCAACCAAAATGCACGATGTTAATTGTAAATAAAACAAAAAGATTTCAGTGTATTATTGTAATATTTTTTTATTTGATAAAAGAATCTTTGACAATTAAGCGTGAAACACATTATCGGTCAAATGCGGCTTCGGTGGCATACCTCCATCCGTCAGTTCATATTTTCAATGACTTTGAGAAAAAATTGAGCCGATTTATCTCATCCTTTAGATGACAGATGACAGATGACGACAGATCTTAACTTAACCACTTAAAGATCTTCCAACCCGATCATAGTTATAACTTAGGTTCGATCACAACCTTTTTAACCAGAGGTTATCCACACTTAACTCTCTTTACTGAGTGAGCTCCAACTAAACTGGTTTTTACTTCACTACTAGCTTCACGAGTTTATTCCTTATAAACTCTCTTCACACCGCTGATTTAACTTTACTTTAACTGCACTAGCTGAGTTTACGACACATAAACTGATTGCTGTTCGCATCGATGTGCTTTTGTATGGCCGAGTAAACAACACATCGAAAGTTCTCGAACCTCTCGATATTTTAGGTAGATTCCATTTCTTTCTTTTAATTTCTTTTTCGTTCTTTCGTAGCCATGCGTATGTAAACATCTACCTCTTTCAGTTTTTGTATTTGTTGTTGCTTGTTTATTCTTAGTTGTTTTCTTTGCTGTTAGTTTGTTGTTGTTGTTGTTGTGTTATTTTTTTATTTTATCTTTGCTAATAATGTTTGTTGTGGTCGATTTGGTTATTTGTAAACAGCAGGTATAGTTGTTTTAGCAGCTTTTGTTTATTTATTTGAGCGATATAATAAACGCTGTGATGGCCAACCTTATTTTCGTAACAATATGACTTAACGAAATCGAATAAGTCATTTCAAAGTTATCATAAGATGTATGAAGCAATCTTCTCAAAAATCTCACATATTCTAGAAAAAATATTCTGAAAAAAACTCATCAATAGAACCTGAAAAGCTGATGATTTTTGAAGTTAGGCGACCATAGAGCATCAAAAAAATGTAGTGGTTATCCAAGGTCAGAAATTTTTTTTCCATTTGTTGTATAGTGTTATTCAATATTGTGTATTTATGAAGAGTCACATACTCGAGGCTTAATAAAAAGGTTATTGACTATCTGCAGTCTGTAATCCGTGCGGTTGCCTTCTGCTATGTTCCTTTGAATACTCAATTATTATGTTTTTCATTTATTATATGAAGGGTTGCGATCTATGTAAAATTTTATTATGTCTTTTATGTATTTACTTAGTTTTAATTGCCTTAAGCATGCCATGTATTTTATTATATAGTTTTCTAAAACAAAAACAACTATCGATCACATATATACTGGTTGTAAATTTCATTATTTATTAACAAAAAGAAATTTGAAATCTACATAAATATTTCATGCTTTTCAACACCATCATTGCATAAAACTTTGCATTTATAATTTAAATTTAAAAACAAAAACATACGAACTTACTCTGCTAACATACAATATGTGGATGGATATCTTTTAAAAATAAAATTTAAATATTTTTTTTATTAAGTAATCAGCTAAACACTGACTTGTAAAGATTAAATCAGTTCAAGGAAAAAAAGATAACTTGTAAAATTTGCATCATACGAGTCAATAATACGAATATAAGATTTTGTAATTGATGTGTGTTTTTAAAGATCTTATTTAGATATCCCTTCTGTATAAATAAAGATTTATTTTTGGCACGAGTCATGTATTAACATACATTTACTCTGCCATAGATTGTTAAGTAATATGTAAAGATATTTATGAACATATTGAAACGATAGAAACGAGTGATATGTAAATCTTGTATCATTATTTAGTAAAAGCTACAGCTATATTACATACGAGTACTTTAAGCTTAGCACCCTTAATTGTCTGGCATTAATAGTCTCTTTAATTCTTTTTTTTCTTACAATTATTTATAATCACGTGTTTATAAATAGTTTTAGTCGCTCTCACTCACTGAGTCTCAGTATATAAACAAAAAATTAATTTTGCTTTTATTGGCATTAATCATGATTAAAGGGAATTTATTGACGTGTCTCTTGTTAACTTATACACGATCTGACAATTATTTACAAAAACATATCTGTTGTTTTTCTTGCTTTACCATTTATGCAGAATTATTGTTTCTAATTTTCTAATTTCTAATCAATTAAAAATTCCAATTGTTTATATTGGGCGTAAATTGTTGTTCAATAAGTAGCTGATGATGATTTTTGAATTTAATTTCTCCTACTTTATGTTGTAAAAATCGTGTTTTTTAAATTAAACAAAAAAAAAACACTTAAACAATTAAATATTTTTCAAAAGTCTTTGATTAACAATATATGCACAAATTAAGTATTTAGTAACAATTATTTAAATAAGCTGTTCATTTAATTGTTCAGCTTATTAAGTAATACACTAAAGACTATAGACGCTTGTCGCTTAAGTCTTTCAATGATCTCAAATGTTACCTAATATAGACTGGAGCTTCTCAGATTGATACCTAGTAGAAGTGTCGTAATATTAATAAAATATAATGTAATATTAATAAAATCAATTAATATTTTAATTCAACGATAAAAACTCATTCACTTTGAAGAATGAAAAAAAAATTATATGGCTGACTTCTAACTAGAGCTTGACAAAATCTTAAACTATTTTAAATTATACATATGTATGTACCGAGTGATTATTTAAAAACTTCCGGATTATATTTGAAAAAACACATGAAATTTAGAATAATATATCAAATCTTTATCTGAGTCGATAGAACGATCTATATAATTCAGTGTTTAAAAATGACCATGTAAATGTTAACCGCGATTACGCCTCAAATGGTTCATACACTGAGTCCAATATTGGCATATTCTCTCCAACATATCGACCTGTAACTCATGAATCAATTTATTAATATTGGCTTCCAGTGCGGCGTCAACCGTTGCGACCTTGTCCCTAACATAGCCCCACAAAAATATAGTCTAAAGGCATTAAATCGCAAGATCTAGGCGGCCAATTGACCGGCCCCAAGCGAAACCAGATGTCAGCCAAGTCCAGCTCCTTCATTTAGGGAAAAAATGTTTAGTCATCGCACGGTAGCGCTCGCCATTCACAGTAACCTTCCTGCCTTCGTCGTCTTTGAAAAAGTACGGTTTAATGATACTATCGGCTTATAATTGACACTAAACAGTGCATTTTTCGGGATGAATTGGCAGTTCTTGCAATGCTTTCGGCTGCTCTTCACACTAAATATTCAGAAATTAGCTGACCATAAAATGGACAAAATGCTCGATACACTTTCTTAACGGAGCATAAATTTTGATAAAAATATCCAATAACACTATGCAACAAGCAAAAAACCTTGGATAACCACAATATTTTTTTGATGCACTATGGTTGCCTAATTTCAAAAATCATCAGTGTTTCAGATTCTATGGATGATTAAAAAAAATTTTTTTTTCTAAGATTTTTGAAGAGATTGCTTTATACATCTTACGATAACTTTGATATGACTTATTCGATTTCGTCACTAAGTCATTCTAATATCAGTTTTTAATTTAACCAATATTTTTGCAGATATTGAGAATCAAATTATAATAATTTTAGTATTTTTGATTTCTAAAAATTCACCAACAATAGAAAGCAGCAAATATTTACCAAGTTCACTATTTATTTATAAAGTTGCATATGATAGAAATAAAATAAACCGTAATTCATGAAAATCGATTGGTAAATACATATTTTATTCCCTATAAAGTGAAAGTACTTAGTTTTTATAAACAAATTCCTTGAGCGTATGGTCATTTTTATGAACTTTGACAACAAAATATCGCTTATACGACACCCATTGCATACAATTACAACAAAATATTTAGGCGACCATAGCGCATCAATAAAATGTAGTGGTTATCCAATGTCAGAAAATTGTTTCTCATTTGTTGCATAGTGTAATCTGCAAGCGTTGTTCATTTGTCGATTCAGGGTAAACTTATAGACCAAGCTGAACATGTTACACGTAAACAGCTGAGCTGCCAAAAACAGTGTTGCCAGAAAGAAAGTTACTAATAAAAAACACCCGATTTATATTCTAAAATATTCCTGCATCTGTCGATTCAAGTAGATTAAAATCTACCTATTTTCCTTCGCTCAGCACAATGCTCTGCACACATGGCTCCTATTGCTCTGAAACAGCAATTTTAAAATCCTGCGGCTAAGATAGCACTCATTGGTCCTAAAAACTGTATCTATTGTAAGTTTGATATCACAAATTATCTGACAGGCTATGAGCGTTTCTAATCAAATGTTAATAGATCTCAAGGACCCTAAAGCCTTAAAACGACGTTAAAGAAGCCATTTTTTGGAATAGGTTTTAAGGTTTTTTTCGGAGTTTCTATGGCTCATTGTCATATCCTCTAAAAATATTTTTATGCAAAGCCTGAGTCCCGTTTTTGTAGAGAGTCGATTAGGCTTCTGACAGGTTTAATTACCGCTTTCAGTAAAACTATGGGAGCTATCAGGAGGAAGAATGGGAGGAATCGGTACAGCACCTTTTTGTGTCTGCCCTACTCTACGGAAGCTTAGACTAAAGCATCTCGGTACATGTCTCTTCTATGATCGAGACTATCTCAGGGATATATTAATGACAATTTTTTTAATTTTATTAAAGGTAGCGGTTAGCAATCGCAAGGGTGGCATGATTTACACATTTCAGTTTGATTTGCTCACCTATCTAATTTCTAGCTTTAAGTCTTTCATGAGTGTTTGAGTTTCTTTAGGGCATCATAGTGGATCATAGAGCTCCGAGTGCACTCTCTAACTGTGGCCGACCTATGTAGCCTAACCTCAACGGAGTCATACCTGAAAAGAAAACGACTGAATGTGCAATTCCTCCAATAGTCTTAGTCCTTTTGTTTGCTAAACAAGGCCTAAAATTTTTGAATATTCAATACTTGGTAATATTAGTTCGCCCGAGTTTTGTTTTCTTCAACGCCAATTCATCTGTTAAATTTTATATTGCAACAAAAGGATATCCCAAGACATTCGCAGGAAAATTTATTTTTCCGAATGCCCTCATAACCTGGTACCTATTTGAATTGAACAAATTGGGCAAGTGAATGAAGACTTCACGACGTATTTTCATTCAGATTAAGACAATTATTCGATACAGTCAATCTGGCAGATTTAAGTAAGAGAAGCACTAGCTCGAGTTGGGTTACTTTTGGTTATCATACTTGAGTTGCATAGATAGATTCATAATCGTCTATTGTCGGCTAAAAAGTCAGTTATTATATGGCCTGTTCTTCGAGTATAATATTCAAAAAAATACCCAATAATTTCTTCAGACCTTAATACGCACCAGAAGGGTTTTCTACAATTACTCCGATTAATTCTCCGATCGCCATACACGATAATTTTGCTTGTTGATGCAAAATTCAGTGGCCACTACTTATGTAGCATCACTACTTATATAGTAAGTAAGGAAATAAATGACAGACCGGCATTTCTGAAACCACTAAATAGATAACCAGATATAAGAGTGAAAAAAGATTTGTAGTGACCCTATGGTGCCACTTGTTCTGTGGATATAAATTCATAACAAAATTGAATTTCCTTTTTGTAAATGGCACAAGTATAGTCTTTCTCAGTCTCCTGCCAGGTTAGAGTGTAGTGGGCTGGTCATATTCATTCATATTCATTATATTCTAACATTTATTTTAACAGAGCAACACATTTTTTTCAAACCTGTGTCTAATCGCTATGGAGTAATTTGTCATTGAAGATTTTAATCCAAAAATATTTCTCTTAAATGAAGTGACAGATAAAAAAATAAAATCACGAATCAAAAAAAAATTATTTTAAACAAATTTTTAAAAATTACAACAATTTCTAAACGCTTACTACTATTGTTTTGTTACTTATCCAATACTTAATAATTTAAATAAATTTATTTATGGTTTTTAATTGTTATTTAACATTTATTGTTAATTTTTTATTGCTCTTATCTAATATTAAAATACTCATTGGAATTATGAAAAGAAAAAGAAAGAAACATTTGCAATAATTTACATAAATATTTATGCATGCAAATGCACATAATACGTCATAAAATGCAAAAATTAAAAATATAATTTTTTCTCTCATTTATTATGCGAATTTTTTTATTTCTTTTGCATCTTCTTTTAGTTTTTTTCTTCTGCTTCTACCAATATATTTATAAAAAAAATGGTGATGATGTTACTGCTTTTTATAGATAATTTTGTAGAGGTGTGTTGGTAAATATTGTTGTTGTGGCAGTAGCCGATTAAAATTGTTTTTATTTGCTGCTGCTAACGACCTTCATGCAGCAGCACCAACAATAATAAAAAATTTAATAAAAAACAAAAACAAAAACAAAAACAAAACATCATTTTCATTTTGTTGTCAGTGTTAATAGCTTTGCAAAAGCATGAACCGGATTTCAGAAATGCTAAAATAACAAAACACACACAGGTCTGTTTTGACTGTTTTTGAAAGAAAAAGGCATATGTTAGTGTATGGAAGATTTTACAATAAAAAACAAAAAATAAATATTTTATTTTTAAATTTTATTTTTCTTTTTAAAAAAAATATAAATAAAAAATCTTTTGTTGCTTATATTTATATGAAGATGTGTTAATACCACAAAAAAAGTTTTTAAAATGTTTGCTAAGTGTTTGCTAATAAAACATTTAACAAATTTCGCATTTCATATTTTTTATATACTTGTATGTAAATGTGTGCTTAAATAAAAGTGAAATTAAGTTTTTTTTTGCATTTCAAGTTTGTAACTTAAGTCTTTTGTTGTATATTTTTAATCTTAAACTGCTACTAGCTCACCATGAAGCATTAAACACATAGATCACAGCAGTCTACACGACTTCAAAGCTACGCATGTAGTTGGCTGCAATTGCCGCTGTGTAGTCGGCTACATAATTATTTTGAAAATGGCAACAGTAATAAAAACAGCTGATACTGAAATTGGTATACGAACAATTAAAATTTTTTGTGGGAAAATATATTATATATCAGTGGTGTTAAGTTTCAAGTTTTTCATCCATAAAAATATTATTAAATTTATGAAAAGCTATACTACTTAAGCTTAAGGTTAAGATTTCACCAAAAAATTACAATTACGTATGTTGCTTGCCAGTAAATTAAATTTCGTCAAACGATTTGACGGTTTTGATCAGTTTGGTGCCATATTGCTTGCAGTCTTCCACCCTGCGGCTTCCATGCCAGTACATCAAAGGGAGGATCTTCGTAGGGCTTTAGCAGATTATACACAATCCAGCCATGTTTTCACATATTTTTAGCGTTGTTACTCTGATCGTGGGTAGTTTTTCTTATTTCTTCATTAGAAATGATTCTGGGCTACTATATTTGAAGAATATATCAGAGAACTTATGCTTTATTTTTTCGGTAACGGTGTCCCTGAGACTCAGGCACTAAAAATTCGATATTCAGTTGTATTGCCTTTGTTATTTACAAGACATACATTTCGCAGCTAAACTTGCCTTCTAAAGGGTGGTCCAACCAAAACGCACGATGTTAGTTGTAAATAAAACAAAAAATTTTCAAAGAACTACTTAAATATTTTTTATGATGATAGAAGGGTATACGTCAACTAAGTGTGAAATGCTTGCCACAGCTTCGGTGGTACACCTCCATCCCTCGACCATATTTTCAATGACTCTGAGACATAACTGACATTCAATGTCATTAATATTCAGAATCATCTTATTCGTTAGCTCTTCAATTGTTCGTGGCTTATTGACATACGCTTTTTCTTTTAAATATCACCAAAGAAAGTAGTCCAACGGTATCAAATCGTATGAGATAACACGGCCATTGAACTCTCGCAAAAGAGCCATTGTTTCGTTGGCTGTGGGGCAAGTGGGACCATCCTGTTGTAACTAAACATATCGCGCAAGTCTTTATCCTCAATGTCTGGCTACAAGAAGTCTGCTATCATCACACGATAGCGAATACCCTTCACGGTAACTGCTTGGCCGACCCCATATTCTCTCTCCTGCCACACTATCGCGAACAACAGCAATGTTTTCCTCAGAACGCATTGGGATTGCATACACAGTTTTCTTAACATTTCCTACAGACCCTGTTTGTTGAAGTTTACGCACAATTCTCCCGATTGTGGCACATTAGGTCGATTATGCTGACCAAAAAAAACTACAATGTGCACGAAATGCATTTTGATTTGAACGCTTATTTTCGTAAAAGGCATTAAAAATCTGAACGGGCTGCTCATTGTGCACTTCTCCATGATTGAATTTGTCAAACAACTGAAACAAAGAAATGTCAAATTAAGTTGGATAAAAAACTTGACGTTAAGATGTGACTCATAATTAACATGATGCATTATGGTTGGACTAGCCTTTGTTACCTTTATCTTTTTTGCACGCCATACATTTCGCAGCTTCGACAAACGCTGAACTTGCCTTCTATATGCAGTTCATAACGCCCTATTTAGCTCCAGCGCTGTTTATGTCAGTGTGCCACTGTGGAGTGGTGAGAAAGACACTAGCCTACCAATCAAAATGTCTTGGATTCGATCTTAAGTCAGATCATCGGACAATTTTCAACAGCAGCATCACCTCATAATTAGACTCATCTCATTAACAAACGACAGGCTATGAGTATTACCCTATGAAAAACTCCTTTAACAGATGCATAAAATTCGTGGTGAATGTCTCCTATCGTTTTGAATGCTATCGGTGCGACATCAGGGTCTAAATTGATGGCTCAAAGAGGTATTGTCGTATCACGATTCTTTTCGGCGTAGGCTAACCGAAATCACCACTATAGTTTTCCTGATGGCTCGAGTATTTTTCAGGCTGTTTGGGAAGCATACTCACTACCATCTCGAGATGGTGATCGGGAGCGGGTCTATATTTGCGTACACAGCAGGGGGAAGTCTATTCTTGAATTCTACCTGGATAAGCCTGATTGCAGGTGGAAAGCTTAAGTGGGCGCACTTGATCAATCTACATGACATCCTCGATTTACTGCATTGAATCAGGTGACCCACAGATATCTCAACTTGACGAAATGGGTGCGGGGTATTCCCGACATCATGCTGCTTTCGAGTGATTGTGGCATTTCTCAAAACTGTGTCCTAGGACTCTACTTGACACTCATCGTAGCTACGGGTGGCCAAATAAACCAACCAACCCTACTGTCTTGGGACTTCCACTCAACTGCCGTCTTGGCTATATTGTTGTTCAGGCTTCGCAAAACGAAGCCCATCCAGCTCCATTTTCCCCGCACATAGGTCACTATTGGAGATTACGTTTAGCCAGTATATTTTTAAGCAGCTGTGTTCTGTGATATCATTAAAATAATCGTCTTCATATTAATGTGTGTATTCTAATTTTGACAGCCTGCAGTCGAGTTAAAATTAGAAAATCCATTAATTTTAAACACTCGTATAGATAATTAAATAATTTTTTTAATTTAATGGAATTTCCTAAAATCCCAATTAAGATTTTCAAAATATTTTTCTTCTGTGATTCATTTAAGGAAGTCTTTAATTTCTGGAAAATTATTACAAAATTTTTTTAATATTTAAATCGTGAAAATCTATAAATAAAACCAATTGCTAATAATTCTTTATAAATTTTTATTTGCAACAATAAAACAATTATCATATTAAATATTTGCATATGAATCATCTTCACTATGGAATTTCTAATAAAAGAAACAACAACGATTTTTTTTTAAATATTTGTTTTTCTTATATGCAATATATACTTATATTGCAAATGCCATCAATAGTGATGCAATTTATACGTTGACGTATGTATATTTGCTTAAATGACTTTGACAGAAAAAGAAGACTTTAAACTGTTTAATAAATAAGTATAAAAGTGTGCTAGTAAATACAAAAAACAGTTTAGGTATTAATATAACAAATAAAAGTAATTTAATTCACTTTAGCTACTTAAAAACTACCATAAAATACAATTATTGCCTTTAAACAGTGTGTCTCTGTTGTTGTTTATTTAGCACTTAAATTTTTCATATAATGTGATAGCAAAACACATAAAAAAGTTTTGTTTGGTAAAAACTAACTACTGAATGCGCTATAAATTAATAGAGAACAAATTAATAACTAATCGTAGCTCAAGCTTGAAATATGGCGTGGATTTAATCGAAATCGTTGGTTACCAGACTGTTATTGGGGTGGAATCTTATTTCATTAAGTGTAAATAGCCTTAGGTTGTCAAATGCTAGGCAGTTCTGTAAACATTCCTCCTCTTTACCATTGCAGCTTCTGCTAATAACTTTATATGAAGATTTCAGTCTATAGAATTGTTTACTAAGAGCCTAATGACCGCTTAAAGGCCATATGATTTCTTACCAGTTTCAATACCTTGTATTTCGGTCAACCAAGTTTTGGAAGATTTGCTTGACCTTGTATCAGAAAGCACGTCCATTTAATTACCTTTCGTTCATTTGCTATAAGATGCAGTTTTTGCGCACCCATTTAAGGCTAATAATCAAATGTTTCACTATCTCATCATTTCAACGTACTATGTACACTCTGCAGCGGTCTTGTGACTGCTTTGTTATCAGTAAATATAAAGATATTCCTAAAGGATACTTTAAGTACAGGATATACCGCACAGCAATATTTTTGGCCATAATTTTGGCCTATAAAACACAGCAGTAATGTAGAACTTTAAGACATTTTGATCCCCTCACCAAAAATGATCATGTCATTATAATATGGCAACCTAACCAATATATCGTTCGTCTAATCTCGATCAAAGCACGGTTTTGATATCCTGTAGTGGTTCTCATAATTACAACTGATCAAATTCAAAGTCCTAATATGTCCGTAGCCACTAAACCTTTCGTTGAGGAACATTGGCACAATTTTATTTCGATGAATTATCGTCATAATATCAGTATCAAATCGAAATTTGTATAGAATTATCGTATCTGAAAAATTCCATTGCAGAATCCTCATGAAATCTGAAATTCATGACTTTCATGTCTGCTATGAGTCGACTACATGTTGGAATTTAGCGACATTGTCTATTATAAGTCGACTACATGCTGAAACTTAGCGACATTATCTGTTATGAGTCAACATGCCCAAATTTCATTTTCATATAGTGACCTAACAAAGATATCGATTGTGTAACCTCGATCAAAGCACGATATTGCTTTCCTTTAATTGTTGTTTAAAATCCTAGCATGTATTACATCGACATTGTCACAATGATATTTCTATAAATCATAGTCACAATGTTAGTATCGAATCAAAATATACATGAAATTAGCGTACAATAAATAAATAATTTCATTGACAAATGAAATCTTAAATTCAGCAACATTATCTGATATGAGACGACTACATGCTGAAATTTTGCGACATTGTCTATTATGAGTCGACTACATGCCGAAATTCGTCTATATGTTGAAATTTCGTTATCATATGTCAACATAACCAATATATTAATTGTGCAACCTCGATCAAAACACGGTTTTGATATGCTGTAGTGGTTGTAATAATGACAACTGATAAAATTTAAAATCCTAGTATATCCGTGGTCACGCAAGCTTCCGGTGGCGTATTTGTGTGACTTTGTGACAATGATATTTGCATAAATCATCGTCACAATATCAGTATCAAATCGAAATTTTTATCGCAAATAAAAAATTTCATTGAATAATCCTCGTGAAAATGACACAAACAAAGAGAGTTATGCATAACAACTTCATTGTATTGTTACCATACTAAAGAAAGCTGAAATTTAACGACATTTTCCGTTGTTGGTCGAGCAAATGCAAATGTTTAGCGACGTTGTCCGTTGTGAGTCGAGTAAATGCTGAAATATAGCGACATTGTTTGTTATGGGTCGACTACATGTTGAAATTTAGCCACATTGTCTGTTATAAGCTACAAGCTAAATGATGCAGGATTTTGTCATTAACGAATAAAGCACTTATGATTCTAGATTAAAAGACTCACTAATCAACTGACGCCTGCACGACAATGTCAACATCTGTTAACTATAAAAATTTACACATTTGCTTTAAAATGTAATGTATACCACCAAAGAAAACATATCTTCAGTCATCGATGTCTTAACAATTTCAGCCTTTGTGACGATGATTGTCTATGACGTTCGCCACCGGGCTGCTTGAAATGATCGCACTTAAGCTAAAAGCCGCTATTAATGCGGTAATTCTTCTTGCCTATATTTCCAGTGACAGTTAGTTTATAATAGTGTACCCAGCTTTTTATAGAGTGAATTTTTTGTTACGAAACTCAGCACAAATCCAAAGTGCTCAAAACCCTATGACGACTGAAATTATTACAACACATACGTAATAACTGAAATACAAATTATATGACAGTTTAGGGGTAAATAAGCAAATTTAAAATTCAAAAAATTTTAAATGAGTTTGAAATGCAATTTATTTAAAAATAGATTAAAAAACATTAAAGGTAAACCTTGAAAAATAAAAATAAAAATAATAATTAAAAAAAAATGAATTAAAATCTATAATAACCCCCATATTCAAAAAAAAAATTTCATAGAAAATGTTTTGGATAAACCCGGTAATCAGAAATATTTTTATGAACATGGGGGTAAATCTTTAATATCTATTAATTTGAAATTAAAAAAATTTAATAAAACAACAAAGTTTATGTTTTTTTATAAAACAAATTGGTGACTACTTTTGCTAACAAAAAACAACGATCTAAAGAACGAAAACTTTTCGATTTTTTTTAACATTTTAGCATGTGCACAATAACAATTTATATGCGTATAAGTAAAGTATATACTGCTCAAATATCACTTTTGTATGTGTAACACAGATAACTTTTCATTTTAAAACTTAACTGCCTGGTGCTTAGCGCCTATGTAGTGCATGTAACCGATATAAATTTACAAGCCAAGAAATATATAAATCAAGTAAATACGTACATGACTTTATGTATTTTGATTTATATAATTTGCTTTACACTATACACATACATATATAAATACATAAATACATATATAAATTCAACACGTTTGGCGCATGCCATTTGCGTGTGCAGAAATAAATTTAAAAAAAAGAAAAGAAAAAATCAAACAACTACTACTCGTACATATTGACTTAACAAATGCTCAAAGTTTTTAAATGTTTTAGCTGCAATTTGATTAGATATTTACTTTATATGCTCGACGCTTTACTTAGTTTACTTTGGTTTTCTCAATTTTCAGTTGTTTTTTCTTAGACCAACTATTTATAACAACGTTATTTGCTATTTGGTATGACTTGAAAACAATTATAAGCGATTTTTTACTGGTAATGTTTAAATAGCAGGCTGTTATTATTGCTATTAGCCAAGTAGAGTTGTACACATAATAATTTTAGAAAATATAAAAAGTCTAAAACATAAAGAGAGTAAAGAGTTGTAAACTCTAATTTAAGGTGTTTTAATTAGAATGATAATAATTAAATAACAATTTTATTAACAAAAAAAAAAAAAAAAAAAACACAAAAACAATGTTAAAAGTCGTGTAAGTCTGATGGCTTCAAATAATTGATGTAATAATATTATATAATAAATAAAGTTTGTGTCTTAAGTCTTTTGTTTTTCTATTTATGACATTTAAAATGTGTTATACGTTTGTGTTATTTACAGCTGAAATTGTAAGAAGCAAATAATTAAAAGCAATTGTTGGTGCATGTGTCTTAGGTCTTTTGTTTGTTTTCCTATTACATTTGAAAAACAAAACTGAAGTGGTTGGAAACGGTTATGTTTAAACAAAAATTTTATTGAAACTTATTTAAAAAATAACAATAAAATAAATTAATTATTATTTAAACAATAATATTAATATTTATACAAATATTTTCAATGTATAAATTGTCATACAATTTGTGTTTTATAAGTCGAAAATAAAATCTCTGAATAGCCGTGGCACAAATATGGTGTGAGAACGGACTCACATGATCTGTGTTAAGACAAATCTGGCCCTTATACAATCAGTCTCTTTCGGAGTATATCATGAGGCTGTGGGCTGTCAACACTTGGCACTGGGTGACTGGTGCACATGCTAAAGGGTCCGCCAAATAATTTTTTTTTTTTTTTTTTTGAAAATGCTATAAAAAAACTACTGAATATTTTCTCAAATTTCTTTCTTTATTTGAAAGTAGAATCCTTCCGGTTAATAATAGTAAATAATTTCATACAAATGGCTGCTTTGGCTTTTGCAGTAGCCTACACGATCGGTCCAATTTTTAAGCACATTATCGATTGCGTGCAGCTGTATTTCACCAATGGCTTCATGAATATTATCCTTTAAAGCATATATTGTCTCTGGCTTGTTGACGTAACACTTATCTTTTACGGCACCCACAAATAATAGTCCAACGGAGTCAAATCGCAGCTCCGAGGTGGTCAAACGACATCAGCTCTGCGGCTGATAATGCGAACTTCAAAAACAGGGCGCAAAACATCGATTTTAGCTTCGGCTGTGTGGCACGTAGTGCCGTCCTGTTGAAACCAAATGTTGCAAATATCCTCCTCTGCAATTTTTGTGAACAAAAATTCGTTTAACATTGCCCGATAACGATCGCCATTGACTGTAAGGGCCACCCCTTGTTCACTTTCGAAGAAAAATGGCCCAATTATGCCTCTGGACAAAAATCCGCACCAAACAGTGACTCGTCTTGGGTGTATCCGCTTTTCAATGTATGCGCGCGGGTTTTCTGTGCCCCAAATGCGACATTTTTGCTTGTTTGCATACCCGCCAAGATCAAAATGAGCTTCATCTGAACACACCGCACACATTCTGCAGCATTACCATGATTTTCAAAGTAATGAAATATATATTCGTTCCATATTCGTTCAGCGGAAGGATAAAACTAATTATCTGTCAAATCAGACATGAGCTAAGTGTTACCATTCACGAAATAAGCACTAGATGAAAAAAAAACGTTAGATGGCAGACCCGATAGAAGACTGGCTCTACCGTTGGACTATTACTGAAAAGACTTCGAACATTCCTTTTATCGGTGTTCGTAACTTTCGAATATGAAGTCCGTTTCTGCATGTCTTATATATATATATTATCAGCGGGCTTTCTTCTTTTATGCATGCCTCTGGTTGGTTCGTTTCGAGACGAGGTGCAAACATTTTTGGAGCATACTTTTTAGGCGCATCAGAGTGTTATTAACCCATTTTGAACGAGTGGTCGAGACATCGACCGCATACTTTCGGTGTTTTTCATTAAATAATTGAAAATATTAGACAGTAAAATTAATTTATTTTTTATTATTTATAATTAAGTTTCGTATAGTCGATTTCATAGCTTGTCATTTTTACCCAACCCCTCTCCCTTTTAAGTACTTATACCGTGGGCACAAAAATAGACTAAAAGCAGCCGTCTTAAACATGGCTTACATGGCGCACTAAACTTACTTTTAATTCTTATATGTTATTTTCTAAATTTTTTATTTACTTGTTGAAAAAATGTACTATAATCGATAATTAATATATTAATTAGTACTTAATATTAATTAGTACTTAGCTATTGAAAAAACTAAATCAACGATGAATTAGATACAAATGATAAATTCGCTAAAGTAAGATCACTGTTTGATTTTCTGAACAACCGATTTATGCCGTTTGGCATTCTTGAATTAAATCTTTGACGAACAATTGGTACCATATTTTGATGCTAACAGGGGAAAAACCAATACAATTCAAACCGTGCGCTGAACCATCGAATTCATATGATAAACAGCTTGGCCCAGCTGCCAGTGTGGTTATGAGTCTAACGTCGGTTTGTGAAACTGCTAGACAACAAACCATTCATTTCGACAACTTTTTCACTGGTTATACTTACCACTTATTTTGCCTTTTAAAAGAAAAAGGATTTTGTGCAATTGGTACAATACGGGCAAATGGGGTGGTAGGCGCAGACCTAAAAACAAAATTAAGCCACTATGATATGAATTACGCATTTGATCAAGCACATAATATTGCTTTGTTTAGATGGAGAGATAATGCAGAGGTCACTTTGGCTACAAATTATGATCCGATTGATCCGATTAAAAATGTAATACGATTCGCTGTGTCACAACTCAACCTAATTGGTAACTATAAAAAACATATGGGCGGAGTTGACCTGCATGTTAATGCTCTAACTAAGTGCAGGTGGCCACTCTGGGTTACCTGCTTGGACAGCGCCAGTGTTAATGCATAGAAGCTGTATTGCATGATTGCTGAACAGACGAACAAGAAGAATATGAGTCAAATTGATTTCAAAAACTCGTTGAAAAAACTCTGTTAATATCTGTCGAATCAAACAACGGCGAAATTGATTCAAAAGTTCAAAATGTTATTTTTGGCCTACTTCTGACCCAAGGGAACTGTACCAGTGTCTTGGTAATCGTTTTAACTAACTAATTAACTAACTAATGGTTTTTTTTTTTCTGAAATGACGTGCCTTTTTCTTCTTATAGAAGAAAAATTTGTCGATTTTCGGTTAACGCCGGAAGCTAGTATATGCAGTTGTTTATTTAAACGAAATTTTATTAATGACTAACCATTTTAAATAGAATAAAATGAAAACTTTCAGTAATAATTTGAAATTTTACAAATAAGTTCAAGTAATTTTGTCTTACTTTTTTGTACGTTTATTACCAAAGCAATACCTAAATATAAAAAAAAATTAAATTCTTTTTAGCTCGAGTACTATTTTTGCTCATTTTTTATATTTGTTCAACATACCAAATTAAGAAAGAATATTTATTGCGAATATATCCGGCTTTTTATGACTATGATATCAAATATCAAAGATAAAAATTGCATAAGTATTTGTTATCAATTTTTTATTCGTGATAAAGAATTCGAAATATGAGTAAAATCTATAAAATAAATCAAGAGCAAAAATGTTGTTTTATTATTAATTAAAAAAAAAAATAATAATAATAAATTAATATTCAGCATTATAACCAAATTGAGGGCCAAATATTAGCACTTTTAATTAATTTTTTATTTTTATTTATTTTTTCTAAAAATATTTTAACAAATTTGTTGGCAATTGTTTTTGTTATTAGTTAACACTTGTTATATAAGTTATTATAAATTTTCTAAATAGCTAACTCTTACATAAATCATTGTTATAAAAAAAAGATTTAATCTTCAAAAATATTTTGCCTGATTAAATCAAATCTACAACATTGTTAGCACCTTTGTAGAAACAAAAAAAAAAAAAAAAAAAATCGAAAAAAATTAAATAAAAAATTATGCTGCCAAAACAAATATTTTATAAATTATTATAGAAAAAATACGTTATGTTGTTATTTTTTTATTTCTTAAAAGTCTTGCATATTTATTACCAAAAAAATGTTTCTTTTTTGCTATTGTTTATTGCTTGCACTGCTGCTGATAGAAGGTTTACTGGTGCTTGTTGCTTAAGTCGTTCGTTCGTTTATATATCTCAATTTAGTTAATGGTTTGATTAAATATGCTATTATTTCATATTTACAATATTTAATAAAAATAAGTTATTAGACATTATTAAACACAATTTGGTGTTGCTTATACAAATATTAGAAGTAAAAAATATTTTTCAAACAATTTATTTTATAACAATTTGAAGGAAATCAAACAGTTTCTTACATAAATAATGATAATATTGATGAAACAAGTGTATGGTGATTCCAATGCATACGTAGTTTACAACATGAATGCTGTTATTTATGTGCTATTTCAATATTGGATCTATAAGTTAATAATGTCGGTTTTTTGCTTGAAAAAAAGCATATTGCTTATCGTTGGCCACTACTTTTTCCCATCTATCTGGTAGCATATGGATTCCGTTCCAAAATAAATGCTCCGGTTTTGAGGTAAAGAATGAATCAAGCCGATTTCTGATACCCTGTTCTGAAGTGAAGCGAATTCCGGTAAGGGCGTTCTGCACCGTTCGAAAGAAATGGTAGTCAGAAGTGGCAAGGTCTGGGTTATAAGGCCGGTGAGCCCGAACTTCCTATTCACTGTTTTCCAAATAGTTTTTGACCGGTCTTGCAACATGTGGCCGAGCGTTGTCATGATGGGAGATTATGGCCTCGTGTCTAGTCGAATATTCTGGTCATTTTTCGTTGATTGCTCTCTTTAAACAAATCAATTGTGTTCGGTACAGGTGATCATCTGATCTGATTTCAACAGCTTATAATATAAAACATTTTTCTGATACCACCACATAATGCAGAGCATTACCTTGGCGTTATGGATATGCAGCTTGGGTGTTGATTTGATTGATTTGCAGGGCTATCGTAATGTATCCACTTTTCATCACCAGTAACAATACAATGCAAAAATGACTTCTCTTTGTAGCGTTCAAGCATCATTTCCAACATGCAAAATCGTCTTTCAACGTCTCTCGTCTTCAATACGTATGGGACCCGATTTCCTTGCTTTCGAATGAATCGAAATGCTTTTAAACGTAGTAAAATGGCTTATTGTGTAACTTCCAATGAGAATGCAAGATTTTCTAGCGTTTGGCTACAATCTTCGTCGAATAATGCTTCGAATTACTCATCTTCGAACTTTTTCGGCTGACCTGAGCTCTTCTTGTCTTCTGTGCCAAAATCACCACTTTTTATGCACGCAAACCAACGTTCACAAGTTAGTTTTTTGAGTTAGCGCATGTTGACCGCAAGCTTCTACCGACAACCGATAACTTTCTGCAGTCGTTTTTTTCAAAGGAAAAAAATTTATCAGACTTCCCCGCAAAAATCGAGATTATTATAGCGGTTGAAAAAAATGTGTATTTACGCTTTGGTGTCTGTCGAAAACTGAATTATAATGACAGATGTTTACCCTCCAAACTACCATATTTGTTATTATTGACACGAACCATATGTGATAAGTTTGCCATATGTTGTCCAAATCGACATTATTAGCTTGTATACCCAATACTTTATTTTATTGCTTTGATTAACAAATATTACAAATAAAACAATCATGGATAATACATTTTTTATTAAAAACAAAAATATTAAGAAATAGTATTTTTAGAATCTTCTTAAACAAATGTAGGTATTACATCGTTCAACATGCCCTTTGGGTCAGACTTTTAAATGTCAATTTTTTTTTTTTTTTTTGTTACTCATAAAGGTAAAAAAAATTTTTTTTCTATTAAAGTTTTTAAAACAAATGCATTCTTTGTAAATATTTGGATTTGGAAAAAATTTACTTAAGTAAACTTAAGTGATACTACTTTTCTGTTTCTGTGCGGATTTGGTAAGGAAAGAAACAGATCTCTGATTCCATATATATATTTTACTTAAGTAAACTGAAGTAATCTGTGTGTATTTCAGAAGATTAGTATCACTTTTGAAGTAGTTTATGTTTGTCACAGCGTGTAATCTATGCTGTTATTTTCGAAAAACCTCTAACTCGGCTTTGAAACTGTGCCAGGCTTTTTTTTCAATAGTACTAAGAAATTGTATCAGTTCATCGCTGTTCATTTTTTTATTTGTGGTCCGAAGGAGATAAATGATTTTATCTCCGCTTTAGATGATTTGAGAAGGTATCCTTTCAAATATTCGAAAGCTTGTCTTTTCCAAATTATTTCATAAGGTCTTATTTTATATGCATTAATATACTGTTAAAGTGTACAAATAGTTCCTAGATGAAGTTATGTTTTTCTAACTGTAACCATACACGATCAGGCCATGTGTAGCGCTGATAGTATATAGAATCGGCTTTACTATCCCTTAAGCACAGATAGCAAGGTTACTTTGTATATTCGCTCTACATTCTCATCACGAAAGCAGCTACATATATACATATCGTCATAAGCTCTATGTTAGATTTCAAAAATTTTATAGGAGAAGCAAAAAACTCTCTAAAATCTAAACTAAACCATTTAGGTTAAGCTTAGAATATTGCCGATAAAAACATTGTTTTTATTTAGAGAAGGATACAAGGCTCCATCATAATTAACCAAAAAGTCGATTTTGAATTTTTTGTAACTTAGGTCTTTTTGGATTTCATATGACGATATGTAGTATCTTAAAACCTGCTATTAATGGCCAGTTGTATTCTGTATATTTTTAATTTTCCAGTACCATTTTTAAATTTTCGTAATTTTCCTTAAGCATTATATTCGTGGTATATCCTAAACACTCCCTACTATGCTCCACGCAGGAAATACATACTTTTCTACACTTTTCTTTTAATTACTGCCAAATGCTGATCGTAAAGTCGTTTTAAATCTTCATGACTTTTTGATAAGCTAAAAATGGATATTTGGTTTTTTTATATCTACTATAAGAATTTAAGCATTAGAACAAAATTCCTAAAAAAAAAAAAAATTTTCTTGTTGACCAGTGTAGTTTTGTTAAAAAAAACTTACTAATTTCACCACATTATTATTTTTTGCTTTAAATTTGCTAACCAAAAATTATAATTTCAATCAATAAATTTTTTTCCAATTTTTTTTTATTAATTTTTATACTCGTGCTTTAAAAACGTGAACGAAAGTACTTAAAATATAATTTTCTTTGGAATATAATTTTCTAATTAAAGTAATAAGTAAATATTATGTGGGAATATCTAATTAACAAACAAATAAAGGTTATATTGAAATAATTTTTTTTCGACTTTAATTTCATTGAAAAAAAATATATAAAAAAACTGTTTTTTTAATTATTAAATTTAATGAAATAAAAAAAATCGAAAAACAATTTAAATTTCTGAATATTTTTTATTCCATATTTCAGTAAAAAAGTTTAAAAGAAAAAAAAAAGAATTAAGAAATATGATACGAAAATTTTGTATCGCTGTATACAAAAAGTAGGCAGCTTTTTGGT
The DNA here is from genome assembly GCA_023159175.1 of Wohlfahrtia magnifica. Taxonomy (NCBI): domain Eukaryota; kingdom Metazoa; phylum Arthropoda; class Insecta; order Diptera; family Sarcophagidae; genus Wohlfahrtia; species Wohlfahrtia magnifica. The sequence goes on along the minus strand of JAKWBJ010000052.1, from coordinate 450,560 downwards.
AAATTTTGAAACTAAAAAATGTCTTATTTAATTGTTTTAACATGTTTGCCATTGTTATCTATTTTGATGTTTTGTCAATTTCCGAGGATTTTGATAAGTCTATCGCTGTAGAACTGGCATATCGGTGGAAAACTTAGCCGTATGTTTCGCAACATTTCTTGGCCACTTTTTTTACCATCAAAAAGATCAACAGAGCATTTGATTTTAGACAGTTTATCGGAAAAGCATGTGATCTAACAGTGTCATGATTTAACATAACCTCTTTCCGGTTGAACAATTTCCGGGCTATACGATAAGTGTATCAAAACTTTCCAGATAAGGGCAGGTAATTAAGCTTGGTTTATCCAAGACGTGAGGAGACGGAGTGGTGTAGGGGTTGGAGCCCAGGCATACAATACAAACGGCCCAGGGTCGAATCAATGTAGAGGACATGACGAAAAAATTTTTGGGGTTTCGAATGTTTAATAAAGTGACTTCAAAGAATGCCCACTGACCTTCCTGTTAACCTCTTGCAATGATCAGGATGAAGCTATTCCACCTACTGGAAAAAAATGACAATGCTAAGTAAGAATCACCACCACCATCACTTAGCAAGTATCTTGACCACTACCCACAATCATATGGAGGTGTGCTACAGTAGATTGATCATGTATTCAGCTTGAAAATCAACTTGACTACTAAAACTGAAACAAATTAAGGGATACTTAGTGGAAAGCCAATATGCTCCCTAGAGGAGTGACGGAAAAAAAATGTGTCTACAAGTTTAAGATTTCATATGCATCTTTGACTCTGATGTTTCTGTGATCTTTTATAACATTTCAGGTTGCTTTACAATTCCGACGCTACAAATTATCCACAATTTATTATAGTAGTCAGACAGTACAAAGTCTTGGCTTTCCAGATAAGTGCAGTCAATTTTCGATGGTTTATCAAAAATATTTGCGGCTTTTTTGTTAACAAATTGTAGTCGACCAAAGTTTGGAATTTATTATTTTGCCAGGTTTGAACTTTGAAATTTCCTAAACAAAATCGAACAAACCTCTTCTAAATCCATCTTGATTGCTTAGTAGTATCAAAAGTAAGGAGAAGTAAAATAATTGAAAGAAAAAGGTCTACAGCAGCCTAGAATAGCCACCTATCAGTCGATCGCGAACTCTTCTCTCTAAACTTAATATCACTATAAAATAAAAAAAACTTCCAATTTATTACGACAAAATCTTTTTACTTTTTTTTTGTTTTCTCCGTAACTTCTCTAGAGAATCTCAATAATCAAGTTGATTTTCGAGCTAAGTAGATAATTAATCTGCTGTAGCTTGCCTCCATATGATTGTGTAGTGGTGAAGATCCTTGCTAAGTGGTGGTGGTGATCCTTACTTAGCACTTTTATCCTTTTCTCGGTAGGTGTCGTTTTTTCCAGATCATTCGAATGATGTTTGTTATCGTCGCCAGAGGTAAGCGGGGGGCTTTTTTAATTAATTTGTCCGGAGGAAGGTGGCAGTCTCTTTATTAAACACTCGAAACCGCAATTATATTCTCTGCTGTCCATATTGCCCTGGTCCGCTAGGTTGTATGCGAGCAACCTTAACCACTACTGCACGACACCTCTAAACGCTGTTTTATTTGTATAAAAAAAGTATTGATAACAATGTCTTATAACTTTTCTATAATGTCATTTGTAGCTCATATTAATAGTCTCACGCTAGCCGGACATCATATTAAGAGTGTGAGTGAGAAAGCCGTATATATCATCACATAACAACTCTTGTTTTTTTCAATTGAAATGATTTTTATGGTCTTAGACAAATGGTCAATTAGTGATTAAAATAATAAAATAAATCCATGGTTTTGGAAAATCCACCTCAAAACAAAAGACTTAGGCAAAGAACTTTAAACATATTATCATACAAAATTATAGTAAAAACTTTTAGAGGCTTTTTTAACAGTCATTTCCTTTTTTGTTTTTGCGTTTTTTAATTTTATGTCTTTTAAGGTCATGTAAAACTCATGATGATGATGGTTCTTAAATGTCCATAATTAAATATTTCTTAACTCTTTATACTTGACTTTATTCATTATTTTTTGTTTTGTTGTTTTTTTTTCTTTTTTGTTTTTTCTTTTTTCTTGCAACAAAACGTACAATTTAAAGTTGTCCTAGAACTTATTGTGGTAATTTGTTAGAATTTATTTAAATTACATTTGTAAGTCTTGTGATGTGATTTCAGTTATGTCATGTGATTTGTAAAATAATTACAGTCATTAAGGTGGTTATTTATACAGACACACAGAGAAGATTTATGCAAATATTCTAAGAAGAGCTTCTTTGATTGTGCAACAGCATACAATCATACGCACAGTGGTATGAAAAGAAAATAAAATTGGTTTTGATATGAAAGTGTTACCTAAGTCGACTTAAGCTATTCTTACTTAACGATACCGATATATATGTTAAAAGAAAAGTTAGGAAGTGGAGAACATCGAATACGACCAGAATTTTTTTTTTTCATGATTGTCCCTATATATAGTAAATCTGTGGTCATATGGAAGTGTAGCTTTTTTTCCATATCAACACAGATATTAAGAATAACTCCTTCTTTAAATTCCTTTCCTAACTATACATACTAACATTTGTTTTTCACTTTCTCTCCTTTTAGGTGTTTATGCGCTCCTGTACATCTAGCACGCATACCCGAAGATCTCGAGCCTAGTGCTGTTAAGGCTTTACAGCTTGAACGTGCACGTTCCTTAACGGCCTGTGGCGATGATTTCGATAAGGACAGCAGCTCTACAGACTCAACTATTTACGATGTTTGCCCACCGAGTAAATATCGTTTGCCCACGGGCGAATGTAACAATGTATCACATCGTAAATGGGGTGCTCGTGGTGATGTCTTCCTACGACTTTTGTCGGCCAACTATGCCGATGGCATTAGTCAGCCTAGAACATCGCTGGAGACACATGCTTTACCGGATGCCGAATATGTTATAGAAGAATTGCAAAAACATATTGATCCAGAATTAAGACATCCTCACATAACTGCCATGTTACCTGCCTGGGGACAATTGTTGGCCAATGATCTATACGAAGTTAGTCAATTGCCTATTGAGGGCAAATGTTGTAAGGAAGTAGCTGAACGTAAACCCTATGAGGTGGAACAATGTTATGTTAGATTGGGTGCTGATTGCAAAGAATATCGACGTTCTGCACCGGGTTATGATAGTGAAACGTGTAGCAAACGTGAGTTAATATTGGAAATAAATTAAATGTCATGTCTAATTCATTCATTGCTGCTTTCCTTCTAGATAAACGTGAACAAATGAATGTTGCTTCGGCTTACATTGATGGCAGTGGGTTGTATGGTTCGACTTTACAAGATTTCCAGAATATACGCACCTATATTAGTGGTGGCGTTAAGGTTGATGCTTGTAAATATTGTCGTGTGCCTGGTGCTACGGGTGCTTTGCATAGAGCTTTATTGCAAGAACATAATCAAATTGCCGAGCAGTTGGCCCATTTGAATTCAGACTGGTCTGAAGAAGATGTTTTCTTGGAGACACGTCGTATTATAACAGCACAGATACAACATATTACCTATAATGAGTTCTTACCCTTGGTCTTGGGGCAGGAAACTACAGCTAAAGAAGGTTTAAGGTAAGTAGCATACGGCAGCATAATTTTGTTGTGCAGTGTATTAAATGGCTAAAATTTATTTTATTTTATAACAGACTAGCTGCTGAAAAACATGCCACCAACTATTCCAGTGTTAATCGTGGTGGTATTTATAATGAATTTGCTACCAGTGCTATGCCTGCTTTCCTAACCATGTATCCTCCAGAAATGGTAAGATTTTTCACACTTTTTTTGGCGGAAAATTTTAATTTATTCGTCCTTTTTCCTTAAAGCTTTCCCGTAGCATGTCTTCGTCCCAGTTACTTTCAGTAGCTGCTTTGCAAAAATCTTTAGTGCCCGCTACACCTAATGAAGAGGGGTGGTCTGATTTGGCTTTAGCCATACATCGGGCCCGTGATCATGGCATACCTTCCTATGTGGAGGCTTTAGATTTGTGCGATAAACGTTTTGCGGATAATTCGAACATAACTTTTGATAATTTAAACAAATATTCGAATATACCCGAAGAGCATATTACCAGTTTGAAAGATATTTATCAGTCCGCCAATGATGTTGATCTATTGACCGGTGCTCTTTTAGAAGATCCTGCTGTAGGTGCCTTGTTTGGTCCCACCATTTCATGTTTGTTGACTTTACAGTTTGAACATCTCAAGAAGAGCGATCGTTTTTGGTATGAAAATGATTTGCCACCCTCCTCCTTTACTTTGGAGCAATTAAAAGCCATAAGACAAACTTCTTTGTCGGGCTTGTTATGTGCCTCAAATCAGGTGCAAAAAGCCCAGTCCAAGGCTTTCATAAGAGAGGATAATTTCTTGTAAGTTTGCTTTAAGTCACTGAAATGAAAAACAATTTTTTTATTTTTTTATAAAAACTTTTTAGGAACACTTTGCTGAAATGTGACCAAATCCATAAATTCGATTTGCGTCCCTGGTTAAATAATCCCGAAGAAGATGCAGCTATTGAGCATGTCGAAATAGAACCTGAGGTTAAGGAAGTCATAAGTGAATTGAATCCTGATTTACTAGAAGCAGCTGTGGAAAGAGCCAAAATCGAATTGGAGCATCGTAAACGTTTTGAATATGAATCTTGGTTGGCACGTAAGTGTGGAAATTTTATTGGCCCCTTTCTTCATTGATACTAAACGAGTTTTATTTTTATTTTTCTTTTTAGAGGGCGGCATTAGCGCCAAATCTCCTGATGGTATTGCCGCCTCCTTCAGCAAAGCCAATCGTAATGCTTTGCTCTTGGCCAATTCTTCGTTGATGTATGAATTAGCTTCGAATGAGATCTTAAATACTTTAACTTCCATAAACCGTCGCAAACGTCAAATCTTTGATGGCGGCCTGAATTTCAATCGTAATGAGTTGACTGAGACTTTACAAACCATTGACATCAACAGTTTCTTGCAAAATAAGCCAGTGAAGTCAGAGTGTGATGATCCTCCCGTAGCCTGTGATACTACCACACCTTTCCGCACCATTACCGGTTATTGCAATAATTTGCGTAATCCCAACTGGGGCAAAGCGTTGACTACCTTTTCTCGTCTCTTGCCGGCTCAATATGATGATGGCATTTCCAAGCCCCGTTTAGTTACTGTAACTGGCACACCTCTACCCAATCCCCGTACCGTTTCAACTATTATTCATCCAGATATTTCCAACCTGCACACTCGTTACTCTTTGATGGTGATGCAATATGCCCAGTTTCTTGATCATGACTTGACTTTAACGCCCATATACAAGGGTTTCCACGAGTCTATACCCAGTTGCAGAAGATGTGATTCTCGACAAACGGTACATCCAGAATGTAATCCTTTCCCTGTGCCACCCGGCGACTATTATTATCCTGAGGTAAATGTTACCAGTGGCGAACGTTTGTGCTTCCCTTCGATGAGATCTATACCTGGCCAACTGACTTTGGGTCCTAGAGATCAGGTCAATCAAAATACCCATTTCTTGGATGCTTCTATGATTTATGGTGAAACTGTTTGTCTGGCCAATCAGCTAAGAGGTTTTAATGGTCGCTTGAATTCCACTATACACCCGATAAGAGGCAAAGAACTATTGCCACAAACCAATGCTAATCCCGAGTGCAAATCACGCAGTAATTTGTGTTTCATTGCTGGCGATGAACGCTCCTCTGAGCAGCCGGGTCTTACAGCCATACATACGATTTTCTTGCGCGAACACAATCGTATTGTAGAAGGCTTGCGTGGTGTTAATCCCCATTGGACTGGCGATCAATTGTATCATCATACCCGGCGTATTGTTTCGGCTCAGGTGCAGCATATTACTTTTAATGAATTCCTGCCACGTATCTTAAGTTGGAATGCTGTCAACTTGTATGGTTTGAAATTGTTGCCTCAAGGTTACTACAAGGATTATAATCCTTCTTGCTCACCCATAATTTTCAATGAGTTCGCCACGGCTGCTTTCCGTATTGGTCATTCGTTGTTAAGACCTCATATACCACGTTTAAGTCCACAACATCAACCTGTGGATCCTCCAATTTTGCTGCGTGATGGTTTCTTCAATATGGATCCTTTATTACAGGTAATTGGCGCTAAAATTGTAAATCTAAAAGCAAATTTTGTTTCATAACTTTTTTTTATTTGTTTTCTTTGTAAAGCCTGGCATGATTGATGAAATCATGCGCGGCTTGGTGGCTACTCCTATGGAAACTTTGGATCAATTCATTACCGGTGAAGTTACCAATCATTTGTTTGAAGATCGTAAAATACCGTTCTCCGGTGTTGATCTTATAGCCTTGAATATACAAAGAGGTTTGTTAAGCTTGTTTTTTTCTTGAAATTGTGCGAACATTTTTTAAATTTGTTTTTGTGGCAAATTTTTAGGACGTGATCATGGCTTGCCTTCGTATAACAACTATCGTGCCTTGTGTAATTTGAAGAGAGCTTCCAATTGGAATGATTTGAGCCGTGAAATACCCACTGAAGTTATTAATCGTTTCAAGAAAATCTATCCTACAGTCGATGATATTGATTTATTCCCCGGTGCTATGACAGAAAGACCTTTACAAGGTGGTTTGGTGGGTCCCACATTGGCCTGCATTATAGGCATACAATTCAGGCAGTTGAGAAAGTGTGATAGATTCTGGTAAATCTTATAAATCAATTATGCCCAAAGAATTTTAAATCATTTCCTTTTGTTGGCTTTAAAGGTATGAAAATCAAAATCCTGAAGTTAAGTTTACTGAAGCCCAATTGGCTGAAATACGTAAGACCACTTTGGCTAAGATTACCTGTGAGAATTTGGAAATAACCGGTGATATGCAACGTGCTGCTTTCGATTTGCCCAGCAATTTCTTGTAAGTTTTCGAAAATTTTCGCCTTTTAACTGTTACGTTTTTACACTTTTTTTGTTTATTTTCTAGGAATCCTCGTGTACCTTGCCACTCTATGCCTCAAATTGATTTGAGTGCTTGGCGTGAAAATGTTCAGGGCTGTCAGATAGGCAGTCGTCATGTTAGAGTAGGTGAATCTGCCTTCCCCTCACCCTGTACCAGCTGTGTGTGCTCCACCGAAGGAGTAAGTATTCTTTCTTTGAAGAGTTATGTTTTTTTTTAATTTCTATAATTATTTATTTTTATTTTTTTGTATTACTCACAGGCCCAGTGTGCTTCCTTACGTATTACCGATTGTGGTCAATTGATTAGACAATGGCCCAAGGAAGCCATTTTACGTGATGAAGTATGCAATTCCCAATGCGGCATTTACCTCAGTGGTCAAAGTGGCAGCTTTAGTGCCCAATCACGTCAATCACAAATACCACCTCCGCGCGTGCAGAGATCTAGGCCTCAAAATCTCTTTAAATTCCCCGATTTAACACCTTTCATAGCTTCATTGTAATCATAAGGAAACCTGCTTTTAACATAATAAAATTAAAACAAAAAAAAAAAAAAACTTAAATAGTTAAGGATATATGTTTATATACATGAAAATAAACAAAAACAAAAACAGAAACAACAACAAAATCCAATATGTCCGCCATTAGTTAAAATAATATTTAAAAAAAATAGAAAGGATGTCAAAGCCACAATGTATTCTTAAATCCCGTGATTAAGAACAGTAAGAGAGGCTGCGTTTAAAAAAATGTATATAAAATAAGCAATATTTTCTAAAAACCCCAGAGAAAATATAAATATTTAAGAAGACAAATAACTGGCAAAAAAAGAGGAAAAACAATAAGAAATACCAGACACCCTGTTGATTTTTTTATATATAAAAACTTATTTTTTTAAAATAATTGTTATAAACTTTAAAGACTTATTACATATGCACTTTATACTATATTTACGCGATATATTATATAAATAATCTCTTTTTATATACATAAAACCAAACATAGATCCTGTTTCTCTATCTTTTTCAAACTTCTATTTTCTCCACTTTTTCCTATTTTCACATAATCAATCCAGTGATTGATTTCCTTAACTGCCTTTCGATATTTTTTTCTTTTATTTTCATGTGACTCTAGTTTTGTTATCTATTTTTCGTTTAATTTAAACGAATTTTTATTTCCTGTTTTCGATTTCAATGCATTTCTGTTGCTTATTTATTCTAATATTTTTATACAATTAAAGAAAAAAAAAGAAAAATAATAATAAATACGAATTGTAACTAAAATCAAACGATATTGTATAATAATAATAAATTTTATATACATATGTATGAGTATGTATTTTTTTAATTTAGTTTTTCATATTATAATTAATAAATAAATTTAAATTTTAAGAAAAATATTTTAAAGAACTTTTTTTAATGCAATAATTGTATCGGTTACACTATTCAGGTTTTCTTGCACAAAAAAATTTAAAAAAAAATTTCATAAATTTTTTTTAAACCCTTATGTGTGTAACAAAATAAACACTTTTAACAGGGATACCACACAGAGAATATATGCAGTTTCATATTACTATACTATTCATTAGGGGGATCGATTATTCGACTTTTTTAAAAAACGGCTTTCGAATAATTCGCAAGTTAAAAAAACGGGTTTCGTTATAAATTTATCAAATAACCGTTTAACCGGTTCTGTTATTAACATAAAATTCTTCTCAATTCAAGTTGCATTAGCAAAAAAGATAAGCTGGTAGAATGGAAGGAAAGATGGACAATGAAAGTAAAGCAGTACATATCGATTTTACCTACAAATCTATATGGCATATACCCATAAAAATTTCAAATTCTACGATCCCATTTGCTAACCATTCAAAATTTCTAAAATTTTTTTGAACTCTTATGTGTGTAACAAAATAAACACTTTTAACAGGGATACCACACAGAGAATATATGCCGTTTCATATTACTATACTATTCATTAGGGGGATCGATTATTCGCCTTTTTTGAAAACCGGTTTTCGAATAATTCAAAAAATTGCAGTTTAATAAAAACCGTTTTTCGAATAATTCGAAAAATTGCAGTTTAGAAAAAACCGGTTTTCTGTTACCGGTTCTGCTATTAACATAAAATTCTTCTCAATTCAAGTTGCATTAGCAAAAAAGATAAGCTGGTAGAATGGACGTAAATATGGAAAATGATATTCAATGAAAGTAAATCAGTACATATCGATTTTGCCTACAAATCTATATGGCATATACCCATAAAAATTTCAAATTCTACGATCCCATTTGCTAACCATTCAAAATTTCTAAAATTTTTTTGAACCCTTATGTGTGTAACAAAATAAACACTTTTAATAGGGATACCATACAGAGCATATGTGCAGTTTCATATTACTATGCTATTCATTAGGGTGATCGATTATTCGACTTTTTTAAAAACCGGCTTTCGAATAATTCGCAAGTTTAAAAAAAACGGGTTTCGTTATAAATTTATCAAATAACCGTTTAACCGGTTCTGTTATTAAAATAAAATTCTTCTCAATTCAAGTTGCATTAGCAAAAAAGATAAGCTGGTAGAATGGAAGGAAAGATGGAAAATGAAAGTAAAGCAGTACATATCGATTTTACCTACAAATCTATACGGCATATACCCATATGCTAACCATGCAAAATATCTTGGAATGACGCTGGATTCTAAGCTTAAATGGAAAGTGCATATCAAAATTAAAGCAACAGAGCTGAAGCTAAAATACAATAAACTGAAATGGATCATTGGGAGAAAATCCCCAGTATCAATTTAAAATAAACTTCTTGTTTACAATCAAATACTGAAACCAGTGTGGACTTATGGAGTTCAAGTCTGGAGATGTGCTGCAAAAAATCATGTCGATATTATCCAACGCATTCAGAACAAAATACTTAGGAACATAGTAAGTGCACCTTATTTTATTAGAAACAATGATCTGCACAGGGATCTTGGAGTCATGAAGGTTACAGAAGTAATACTGCTATTTGCATCTAAACACAAAGACAGACTACAGAGTCACATAAACTCCGAAGCTGCCATTTCATGTAAAGATGAAATTTAATCAATGAATGTTATTCCATTTAAATAACATTTCAATAAAAAAAAAATTATCAAATAAAATTGAAAAATTAGAACAACGTTCGGCTATTTTATGGCCTTCCTCGACACCGCAACGTTTTATTATTTCATCCAGTGATTCATTTTTTACAGCTTGTTTTGTAAAAGTTCTATTTGCCAGTGTCTACAGACTACTTGGTATAGAATCAAGTTTACCTTGCTGCACAATAGCGCCAATCTAATAAATATATTTAAGGTGGTTAATAATTTCTGGTGTCGAAGAGCTTTTTCAGCTTGGTATTTAAGGACAATCAATATATCTATGTAGACTCATCCTCTCCATCAATTTCCAAACATTTTTACACTTCAGAGGACATATGTAGAAACTTAAATGTATGCTTCATGTATATATTAGTGTGTGTCACTGTGGTATGTTAGGTAAGACACCCGACTACCAACTAGAAAGTTTTTAGTTAAATTACAGGCCACACCATCTGACAATTTTCAATAACGTTATCACCTTACAACATTGCTAGCGGCTGGTTTCGACTATTTACGTTTGAAAATCTTTACTAACCATAACATCTGCCGTTTGGAGCTGGCGTTTGTAGGTCCCTTTCAATGTGTATAGTTGATCATAATTTTCCATATATAAAAAATATATATTTATTAATGAAAATGTGAAAAAGCTTTTGTTGCTCAAGTGTGCATATCTGTTTTGATCTACCATGGTTATCAAGGTTCAAGGTTTTCACATACTATACAGTATAAAAATAAGCCGTTATATAGTATCTGGTGCGCCATCTAACGTTTTTTTTTCAACTAGTGCTTATTTCGTGAATGGTAATACTTAGCTCATGTCTGATTTGACAAATAATTAGTTTTATCCTTCCGCTGAACGAATATGGTTGTGTATACGCTTGAACAACGCTGGAAATATTGCGACATTACTTTGAAAATCATGGTAATGTTGCAGAATGTGTACGATGTGTTCAGATGAAGCTCATTTTGATCTTGGCGGGTATGTAAACAAGCAAAATTGTCCATTTGGGGCACAGAAAACCCGCACGCATACATTGAAAAGCCGATACACCCAAGACGAGTCACTGTTTGGTGTGGATTTTGGTCCAAAGGCATAATTGGGCCATTTTTCTTAGAAAATGAGCAAGGAGTGGCCGTTATAGTCAATGGCGATCGTTTTCGGGCCATATTGAACGAATTTTTGTTCACAAAAAATGAAGAGGAGGATATTAGCAACAGGACGGCGCTACGTGCCACACAGCCGAAGCTGCACTCGATGTTTTGCGCTCTGTTTTTGAAGATCGCATTATCAGCCTCAGAGCTGATGTCGTTTGGCCACCTCGGAGCTTCGATATGAGACCGTTAGACTATTATTTGTGTGGTGCCGTCAAAGATAAGTGTTACGTCAATAAGCCAGAGACAATTGACGCTTTAAAGGACAATATTCGTGAAGCCATTGGTGAAATACAGCCGCACACAATCAATAATATGCTTAAAAAATGGACCGATCGTGTAGGCTACAGCATGGCCAGCCGAGGCAGTCATTTGAATGAAAGTATTTTCCATTATTAACCGGAAGGATTGTACTTTCAAATAAAAAAAGAAATTTGAGAAAATATTCAGTAGTTTTTTTTATAGCATTTTCAAAAAAAAAAAAAAAAAAAATAAATAAATTATTTGGCGGACCATTTATTAAATTTAGAAAAATACTTAAACGAAGAGTATATTTGCACTAAAATATATAAAAACAAAAAAATTATACATGTTTAAATTAACCGGTTATTCGTGTTAAAATAACCGGTTTATTCGGTATTCGAAAAATGGACATTAAACAAACCCGTATTCGACAAATAATCGTTCGTTCTCCCTACTATTCCTATATACGAAAGCTGCATGTAAAAACGCGAAAATGTTTTTTCTAGCGTAACATAAATTCAAATACCAAGATTTAATAACTGGAGATATAGCATCGGAGGCATCTAATGCAGAGCAAGACGGATGTATAAAATATGATGTGAACTCATAAGATTTTGTTTGAAAGTAATAGAAAGGGAAAGAAGTGACTGGGTAATATAACAAAAAAAATTTAGGTTAAAAGTTTTAGTCTTAGTTATTGATATTTAGTTTTTTTTAGTTTATTCAATAAACTAAACCGTTTTTGAGTTTCGTGAATACAGTACAACCGCCACCATTTTCGAAATAACGGTATATCTCGAAAGCAAGAGCTAAACTAAATAAACGGTCAGCACCACTGGATTCGATGTATTCGAATCCAGTTTATCCACCAAATACCCCGATTGTCGGTAAAAAAGTGCAAAATTCGAGCTAAGTGTCATTATATCATATCATTTATGTATTTTACATTCAATTGTTGTGTTAAAAAAACTCAAAAATTTCTTATAAACGATCGCAAATTGAAGTTGCATGAGCTAGCTGACATTGCAAAGATATCAGATGGTAGTGTTTTTACTATTTAAATGGACATTTTGGTAAGCGAAAGCTCTGTAAAAAGTGGGTGCCACGTGAGTTCACAGTCAACCAAAAACAACAACGAATTGATGTTTAAGAGGTGTGTTTGGCGCTTTTAAACTACAATAAAATGGAATACTATCGTCGATATGTGACAATGAATAAGACCTGGCTTCACTATTACACCAAAATCCAAAAGACAGTCAGATGAGTAGACAGCAATCGACGAACCGAATCCAAAGCGAGCAAAGATGCAACAGTCGGCCGGTAATGTAATGGCGTCCGTGTTTTGGAATGCGAATAGAATAATATTCATCGACTATCTCCAAAAAGAAACTACCATTAACAGCAACTATTGGATAGATAGAAGGCTGAAATCGCTAAGAAACGGCCACATTTGCAAAAGAAAAAACTGTTGTTTCACCAAGACAATACACTGTGTCACAAATAGATGAAAACGATGGCAAAATTGAATGAACTGGGCTTATAATTGCTTGCTCACCCACCGTGTTCTACAGGTTTAGCCCCCAGCGACTTTTTCCTCTTTTCAGATCTGAAGAGAATGCTTGCCGGAAAGAAATTTATGTCCAATGATGAAGAAATCGCTTAAACTGAGGCCTATTTTTAATAGAAAGAGAAATCCTTCTATAAAGTTGGTATCGAAAAGTTGGAAAATCGCTATACTTTTTGTACCGCCCTTGAAGGCAAGTATGTTGAATAATAAAACCGTTTTTTGTAAAATTTTGTTTTTTGTCTTACTTATCCTACGGACTTATTGAATAATCTGTTATAGAGTTTTAGCTATTCTTTGACTAAGCGAGGGAGTAAGTTATTATTTAGTGTTGCTTCATTATTATGTACCAATCAGCCATCTTTGTATTCTGAGAGTAGAAAAAAAAGCTCTCTTTTCCCATCTCTTCGACTTGTTAGTAAAAAAAAGAGTGACTTTTGCTCAGTTTTGCGGCGTACTTAAATCTCAGATTTTTTATAGCAGATTTTTTTTAAAGCAGATTTGAATTTTATTCATACTTTACATATTCCAAACTTTTCTCAAGAGTGATTTTAATGGTTTGAAGAGCACAACATCCCGCTTATAGAATCCGAATCCAGTAGAGAATACTTGAGGCTCATTTGTCACGCAAAATCTATGGACAAAAAGCCCAAGTATAGCTTTACAAAACTTTGTTAGAGTTTCAGTTGGTTATTAAGGAAGCTTAGGATGGTTTGGGCCATTAATTGCTGGACAATTTTTTAGGATCTTATTCACATGGTATTTTTAAAGTGACAAATGACAATTTTGAATCAATTAATTATGGAAAATTAAATAATTTTAGTGTTACTACTGGAAATTAATTCGTTTAAAAGAATGTAGCAATTTTTGGTAATATTTTCATACTGCAACTTTCTGCCCTCGACACAAGCTCTAAATAATGCAGTAATAAAATTAAGAGTGTGTTTATACGAATTTCTTTACAACTTACAGTTAGTGACCTTACCTGTTTATAATTGCTTTTAAAAAAACCAATTTTATTATTTTTTTTCTCGTTATACTGTGCTATAGTTAATTTATTTTATTTTTTTAAGGAATTTGTTATGTTCCAAATTAAACCATTTAATTGTTTTTTTATTTCAAATACATATTTTCAATTGTTTGCAAATTCTTAAAATATTTCTCTTTTTTGTTTAAATAACATTTAAATACTAGCAAATTAAAACTTATAATATTCATTTCATAATTATAAGTCATACTTAGATGATTATCTAAAAATGTATTTACAATAAACTTATTACTGCTTTCGCACCCATATTCATAAAAAATAAAATTTATTTGAAATCTATTTTAGAAAATTTTCTATGAAAAACCTTCAAATAAAAAACATTTCAAACTACTTTTAAATTTTATGAATATGGCGTTTAAACACTTTAAATTAACATACGCAGACAAAACAGACAATAATAAAACTTAAGTTACATAGAAATTATTTTTTTATTTTTTAAACTAAAATATGTATTTTTGCACTCAAAATAGTAACGAAAAAGAAATTGTTTAAAATAAAAAAATACTTATTTTGCTATAGTTTTTTATATATTTATATTTTTAATAGTAAAATATGTACTTAAATTAATTTTAAACTAAAACTAGAAAAAATTAAATTCGAACAGTGTTGTTTAAGGTAAGATTTCTTTGCTATTTTCTATATTATTTTGTTAAGACATTATAGTAAGGTTTGTTAAATATTTTTCTATATACAGACTTAAAAAAATTTATAATTTTTTATACTTTAAATCAAGGTTTTGTTTAGCATTTAGTTTGGTTATAAATTTGTTTAATCTAAGCCGAAAAAAAGCTGACGTTTGTACCCTTTGCAAAATCTCCTATCAAGGGATTCATGTGAAAAGACTTTGTTTTTTTTGTTATTTTCTAACGATAAAGAGGATTTCTTTTCGGCATTGATTTGTAGTTTTTTCCAATATTTTTAGTTTTAATTATATTTACTAATTATACATCTTGTTGTGTTTCATATTTTAAAATTAATTTTAATTTGCTTTCTTTTTAAATTACAATAAAATTTAATTTTGGTACCCGTCATATTTCCATTAAGTTTTGTTTTTATTATAATTAGTTTTAATATAATTCAATTTTTTTTTTTATATATATAATTCAAAATCTTAAAATACTTCAAAGTTATTTTCATTTTAATTACCAAGAAAATTGACTTGCTTTTGAAATTTTATTTTTAATAACTTTAATGAATATTGTTTTATATTTTTATTTGAAACGATTTTACTCTTTCAAATCTTATTTTCGAAAAAAAAACCCTAAAAATTTTAATATTTTTTTTTTTATAATTACTGTTATGCTTTTAATTAATTAACGATGCTCGATTTGTTTTTAATAATATATATAAAATAATTAAAAATTCTTTCATAGTTCACTTCTACTACAACTAAACCTATTACTTGCGAGATTTCGTTTAAAATCTAGTAGATTTTCGTTAGATATCCTATACAAAACATAACATACTTCGTCACTAGCTTTTAATATAATATAGTAGTACCTAGTAAAGCATATGTGCGCGCTGGCGTATTTGACCGACATTGGCACTATGATATTTTCATCGATGAATCATTATCACAGTGTCAAGTCGAAATTTGTATGACGTAAATTGTAAATAAAGAATTTCTTTAATAAGTTCTGTATGATAACTTTATTTTAATGCCGCCTTGCTAAAGAAAGCAGAAATTTAGCGGCATTGGCTGTTATAAGTCTACTACATGTTGAAATTTAGCGACATTGTCTACTATGACTCGACTACTTGCTGAACAAGCAAGATTTTGTCTGCTACTCCACTCCTTTAAAGAATAAAGCACTAACGACCCTCGATGATATTGTCTGCTTGGACTTTCTAATATGCCTGGATGCCTGCATAACTAAATCAGCTTTTGTCATCTGTGAAAATATCTACAATTACTTTAAAGTCATATATGACACCAAAGAAAATTAGTAAATTTGTAAAAAATATACTCAAAAAAACAACGCCATACAAGAAAATTGGCTTTTGAATTTAAAAAAATGGAAAAATTTAAAAAAACAGTTTTTTAAATAAATATTAAAAAAATTTATATTTCAGTCAAACGTATTAGATATTAAAATGAAATCTGGCTGAATGTAAAAAAAATTCAGGGTAAACAATCTCTATTGTAGACACCATTTTAAATCTAATTTACTTGATTTCGGTGAAGGAAAAATATTACTGTATAGTGCACTTACACTTCTGCGAAATCTGGCCACTTAATTTTAAATCTCGAACGTTTACATCAGCTATGTTCACAAAGAGAAACGCACTTAAAATGAGAGGTTACACCGAAATTACATTGCTGTAAAGAGAAATACGTATTTACATGAAATCTAGACATGTATAAATTTATGTAACTTGTTATCAACACTTCTCAATTAAGCAAACACATTTTAGCTCTTTTTAATATCTTTAAAACAAACAAAACAATTCGCTATGCCCTTACTCATTTGAAAGCTAACAAGCTATTGAATGAAATTTTTGTTTAACAAGTGTTTTTGTTGTATTAATGAATTTTTAATGAACGATTTTGTAGCGTTGTTAGTTTCTTACAATTTCTTAAGTTGTTGATAGGAAAATAAAACAGAAATAGCCTTCCAGGAATTATAAAGGAAATATCAGTACATATAGTACCATATTTAGACTGAACGATAATGGAATAAAGATTAGCAACATGGTTGGTTTTGGTACATTTCAAGAAGCTTTTTAGCTGGTTGTTATGTTCACGAAAAAAATAAATAAGTACCCACACAACTTCGTTACCTTAGTAACATGAATGAACATCACTGGTTTACATTCAGCCTTATCATTGTTAGCGAATCGTTTTTGATTTCGAGATGTGTGTAATAGACTAAAGAAAAATGCTGCGTGTATTCTTTAATCTTCTACGCTAACCATGATAGGGGTCAATAGTATATAATATTGTTATCAAATAATAATGCTGTTTTTAAAAATTTTGTGTGTGTTATTATATAAATTAGTGTTTGTATTGCCAATTTCATTTTGTTTTCTGTACAGCGTTGCATTTCTTAATACAACATGAAAAAGATTTAGGTTTTCTTTACCAATTCTACTATATTTCATTTAGATTTCAACAAAATCAAGAGACAAAGTAAGTGGATTTCGTTTTGCTTATGAAATTTAGTGAAAATCTATAAGATTTTGATCGAAGTGCTAGACTTCGGTGTAGTGTAAATGGTTTATTAAAAATTTTACAACATCCCTGTATGTCTTCATGTCAATAGTCTTTCTCTAGCGACGTCTGCACTGGTTAAAATGTCAACAATTTTCCTTTCATGGGCGACGTTAAAGTTACGTTAAACAGTTCTCGTATATTATTTTGATGACAATGTCAACGAATAGGATCACTAATATGCACCAGTGAAGCTTTGGTTCAAATGTCTTCATATCATCACAAAAGAAGAGCTAAAAGTTACTGGTAGATTTTCTATGACAAGCTAATGTTAAATGTCAATAAATGAATATATTTTGGTTGGGGTACACAGTAGCCAGTAGTTCTACTGACAATGTCACTTGGTGAGCACTAATATTTTACTATTGAAATTATCTGCAGGGATTGTTTCATTATTATTTTTATGTTCTTAGAAGACATTTATTAAAAAAAATATTAATTTTTTAGATACGAATTGAACTATGTATGTATGTTTGTATATTGTTTTTTTTTCTTCTCTTAAAATTTATAAATAAAATTATTGTACGACTGACTACATATTATATTATATTTTCAATTAAATTGATTTTTGTTTTTTATTTAAATTTAAACGTTTAAATATCTAGTATATATAGCGTAATAGGAAACTTTATTAAGATTTGTTTTAGTAATTAAATTAGAATTAAACGGTATGTATTTATGTGTTTTTATTTTTTATATATAAAACATCTAAAAAACAAATTTGTTTCAATTAATCAAAAACTATGTTTTTTCTAGTATTTAAATATATATTTTTTTAAATAATTTTTTAAACATTCTTTTTGGTCGTATTGAATTTAAATTCTTTAATATTATAAAATCTGAAAACACTTTTAGAGAAAGTTATTCATTTTTTAAGTTAAATGAAGTTTCGTTATAAGAATTCTAGCGTTGTTTTGTGTTAAAAATAAGAATTTTTGTTTAATATTTTTAAGATTCAAAGTTGAAACCTTTTGAAATTTATATTGAAGATAAAAAAAGAATTTTTATATAAAAAATATTTCTAACATTTATAAATATTTTTATTTTTTTGTAATTAATAATTTTAAAATGCTTTCTCTACGCTGTTACCCTCATATTCATAAAAAAAGCAAAATATATTTGAAATCTTTTCTAACAAAATTTTTAATAATGATTTAAACTAATTTTAAATTTTATGAATATTGGGTTTAGTGTTCAATTAAAATAGTTTTTTCTTTTTAACGCACAAATCTGTTATTTAAAATTCTATAGCTTTAATCCTTTTGTCCCTTCAATTCTTTTTAAGTTGGCCAAAAAGCTTGTTAATTTTGCTGAATATATATATATTTTTATACACATTTATTACTTATCACAATTGGGCGTTTGGGGTGTGGCTGTTAGGGATTGTTTTGTCATTAGTGGGACCGGTGTTGTTGCTGTTGCAGTTGGTGTTGGTGTGGGAGCTGTGGGAGGTGTTGGTGTATTACTACTACTAAAGAAATTGGTGGTAAAAGTTGCGGCACCATTCGTTTCCGAATGACGTCGTGATAATACATTATTTGGCAAGTAACTGAAATTACCATTGGCTACCACCGCACCATAGGTGGTAGAGTTGCAACCATTTAAGCTTGTATCGAGATTTCCTAGCTTACCAACGATTTTTGGTATTTTATCACTTTCCGAAAGAGTCGAATTATTGGATAAATTCAAACCAGCACCTGTGGTGGTAAGACCACCACTACTATGTGGCCCACCACCAGCAGCACTGTGTGTATGATGGTGATGATGATGATGATGGTGGTTGTGATTGTGTTTGTGGTGGCCATGATGGCTGTGCGGCAGTCCATGGTGGTGATGCTGATGATGATGGCCGTGTTGATTTTGAGAATTTGTTACAGTTGCAGAGGAATTATGCTGATGATGATGTGTTGTTGCACCTGTGCCACAATTTGACATCGAAGGCGTACTTTTACTATAGTATTTACCACTACCATTTGGTCTACAAATTTCATTGGCCCCTTTTAAGGAGGAAGTTTTACGAACACGCATACATTCACAATTCCTACAGGAAGACGAACCTGAAAAGTTGCGCTGTCTCTGTGGCTTCGTATTAAGACTGTCTACATTGGCCGCTATCATTTGGGCCTGAGCATCGGTTAGAGAACCTTTTTTCACGGGTGAATTTAGTGAACTATCATCTTCGCCGGTGGGCGGTGGCGTTGATAATCTACTGGAATCAGTTGAATAGCAAATCGTAGAATGCTGATCTAATAGCTCTGTTTCCGAATCATCATCATCGGCCTCAATGCCCGTTTCATCTTCAACCATATCGTTTTCCATAGCATTATCCTCGGTATCTATGATCTCATCGTCTTCGGTCTCGTTTTTTTTTGCGTCGTCGTCATCAGTTAAGTCTTTTTTTGGTGTGGAACTATTTGTTAACGCCGGCTTAGAGTGTGCGTTTTTATTGTTTTTGCTTTTTACAAGGCCATTGGTTTTTTTGCTCTGTTTGGTTTCTACACCCTCGGCAAGGGCAATCCAGTGTTGGCGATTATCGAGTACACCTTCGACAAGCGGTTCCAACTTGTCGGAGAGTTTAGAAAATGCCTAAGGAAATTAGAAATATTGTAGAAAATTTCAAAGATTTAAGGGTACCTGCTAACAATCATACCTCATATATGGGCAAGCATATGGAATCAATAAAACCAACTTGCATCATGGGTAACTCATCTTCCTTTTCACGATTCATTATATCCTAGGAAAACAAAAAAGAAAGTTTTAATTAATTTTTCGTTTCAGCCATTTCAAAGCTTTCGAAAACTTACTATAGGCGTTATATTTAATTCCTGTTTCTCCATATCACCCTGCTCAAAGAATTCCGAGCTGACTAAATCAGCTACACGTTTTTCGATTTCCCAAGGCTTTGTTATGGCCGACAGATCACATACAGTCATGCTCATGGCACGCAATAAGGCGCGTGGTTCTTCATCCACCCAATAGCTCACGGGTTGCTCTTGAACGCACTGCAAGAAAGTGCCTCGCTTTCTGTATAAGCATTGAGAGGAAAAAATTGTTAAAAAACACCTTTAACAAGAAAAGTTATTAGTGAGATAAGAACCTTAAGTAAACTGCTAAATCGGTGGATAGTATAGCATCTTCTAATACTTTTATAACGCGACAATAATCCTCTGATGATAAGTTTGCTAAAATTTGATTACCGGGACTGTTTAAGATCATTAAACACTGATCAAAATGATGATGTTCCATAGTCGAGGTGGAATATAATTGAGCCAAAGGTGAAGAAGCTCTAATTGAGAGAATTTTTTTTTATGTTTAATTTTACCTTAATTGTTATATGAAATCAGAATGAGACTCACTTGATTTGAAATGAATTATTGGTCCCCCGATGATCTAAATCATGGCATAAGCAGGCAATTACCAAAGCTAAACATTCGATTTCACCAAATATTTTCCACCATTGTGTGGCCTGTCCATGAATGGGAGGATGATGGGAATACTTTGATTAATAAAATCGATTTTTTGTTTTGTTTTTGTATTTTTTTTTTTTTTACAAACATACAAAATTAAAATAATAATAAAATGAAATTAGCAACGGAGAAAACAAATGAAAAACTAAAAAAAAAAATTGAAAACTTATTGCTTTCTGAGAAGAAAAAATAGGCGTAGGAGGCAAAAAACTAAGACAAATAACCAAAAAATATTTATAAAACAAAATAAAATTTAAACTTACCGTTAAAATGGCAAACATCATTTGGGCCACATTAAAGGCATGTCGCCAATTGTGATAAGTGACATTACGATAATTCTTCTTGACACTCAACAGCCAACGGCATAACACTTCATAATCGATGTGGAAACGTTCAACAAAATCCAAATCCAAAAACATACGCAAACAAGCCTTTAAGTATTAAAAGACAAAAAAAAACTTTAATATTTATTCGAAAGCTCAATTGTTTTCTACCATTTCACCTTTAATGTGTCATCATCTTCAAAGTGTATGTCATCAAACCGGAAATCATGTAAACGGAAATGAGCAGCGGATGGTACTCTTAAGCGCTAAAAGGAAAGTAGGACAGGATATTATTAAGATATAAAATAAAATTGATGAAAAACTATAAAAGTTAATAGTAGAAGCTACTGGTCGACAATTTAATACCCCACACACCACAACTCAGTCGTAATTTGGAGTTGAATGGCCTGACTGTATAATAATTCGATGGTTTCAAACAAATCATAGTTTGAAACATGGCATTTAAGGTTTCAAAGAAACGCTAGGCGACGCATTTTTAACATAAAATGGAAAAACAAAAAACACAAATATGCCGAAAAATTTGTAAACCGTATGCGATGAGTATAGTGTGAGTAAACGCGGGAAAAACCCCGTTTGGTAAATTTCGATGTCAAAGATGCACCTCACTTTGTCATTTAGTCACTAAACAAGTGAATAAAACAGTATCGGCACGCAAGTAGTCTTATGGAGGCATTAAACGTCAACCATATGACAATTAAAGAAGCTCGATGTTTGGGTTCCAAGTAAATAAACGCAAATACGTTTGATTAAAACACTGCTGAAAGTGAAAAAATCGACGAATTATAAACAATGGGGGTGGCGTGGTGTATGGTTAGAGCGCCTCAGCAGAGGACATGACGAAGAAAAATTTTATTATGATTTCAAGTTTTTAATAAAGAGGCTTCAACTTCCCTCCAGACAACACCATCTAAATAAATAAAGAGGGTAGCCCTCTGACCTTCCGGCCTACCTCTGGCGATGATTACAAACAGCAGACGAATGATCAGAAAAAAACGCCACCTACTGGAAAAAAATTACAATACTAAAGTAAAGATCATCACCAATTAGCAAGGATATTCACCACTACATAGTCATATGGGGGGAGCTACGGTGGATTAATCATCGACTTAGCTTGAAAGATCATTCTGATTAATGAAATTGAAACAGGCAATGGAAAAAGGGTTAGTGACCCTACACAAACGACTAAAACCCAGATTGATTGCAGACAAAATTATGTCGAGTGTTTGTTAAGATCTGAAGTGAATTATCTAATAAAAGGCGTTATTTAATTAAGACTAAGTTTTAATAAAGAAAGTTTTAGTTCAAAATTGAATTAAAACGCATATACTTTTTATGACACAATATGAAAAAAAAATTAAAAATAAAAAATTGCTTGAAGCGTGAATAAATATTTGCATTAAACAAATCATAGCAGCAAATCTAAATTAAAATCTGTGGTGAATCCAAAATGAAACAGGAAACGAAAAGCCATTTATGCCACAATATACTGCAAACATGTCTAAAACTTTGATAAAGGTTTGTCCTAAACAATTGTATTGAATAAAGAATGAAAGCAATAATAATAAGTTCCCAAAGCGACTATTCAATCTTTTTCTCTTTGGATATTAAAACCTTCAGAATGCTGTCATATAATGTATTTATTTACGTATAAAAAAATATTTTAAAGATTGATCATAATTTTCTTTTAAGCCAATTTTGTAAATCTCCTCTTCCTATTCTATTAAGCTTATGTTTCCTAAATACGAAAAGGAATTTTATTGCTAATTTTGAAAGAAAAAGGAATTTAAATAAATCCATGAGATTATTTGTTCAAAATCTCTAACGATATTAAACTGACAGGAAGGAAGTAAAAATGCGAAAACAAGGCAAAAAAAGGGTCAATAAATTAAAATATTTCAGTTTCCTTTTTTCACACAAATAAATTGTTTCTGGATAAAAACAAGAAAAGTGACACAACCTTTTTAAAAGTTCAACCCTAGGATTAAGGGTGTTAATTGGCTGTTTTCTTTCTTTCACAAAAATAAAATTCGAATTTATTTTATTCTATAACGTTTTGATATTTGAAACCAATTTTTTTCTATGACTCGCCCTCTGTTAATGTCTTTTATTTATAAAATGTGTTGATTTAATAAGGATTACTATTTCTGTAATGACCATAAATCAGCTTCATTTTGGCTTTTGACATTCTATTTTAATTTGTTCAAAGCATCAAAAAGAAAACAAGAAAATCAAAGAACATGGAAACATTTCGAAATAAGCATTTGGGGGAACACATGCTGATTTATGCCATTTTTTCTAATTTAATCGAAGCAAAGGTCTCTTCTCTTCAATTTTATAATTTAAAAGAGTGTCAACATTTTATTAAAAGGTTTTAAAAAAAATCTGCTTAAAGTATTAGCTGTGTCATGAATCATCATATGAAGGTAAGCAGTTTTATGCAAAGAGTAATCCATAAGTAATGAAATTGTATACTGTCAGCTGGTTGCACGTTTGCACGGCAGCTGCCATATCTCTTTAATTCTAAATTTGACAAGAAAAAATCAATTTCTATGAACTGTCAGTTTAAGAAAATAAAATTTCTCGATCCTAACCGCAACATTGTGACCATTTATAATGAGTATTTGGCGATATTCAGGCGTAATTAGAACTAGAATATGGATTCATTACAATACACAATAGATACAATAGTTTATTGAGTTGCACGTTTATCTTAGAAAGGGTACAACGATTTTAAGCGCATATTGTGTAGAGCTTTTGAATAGATTCAACTTAACTCGAAGCAATAACGATCTCATCTATTGAGGAAGTAGTAAAAAGAGTGCATTAGGCTGAATAGTTACTTTGGTAAAAATCCATAAAAGCTCTTCATCTTTCATAACAACCTATACGGGTTGACATCCAAGCCACGGCTATACTTCTACAACCTCATATCACATTCATATGGAAGGATGAAACGCTGCTTCTAACGTGAAAGAAGGGCATCATTGCAAAGTTACCAAAAAGTAGCGACATGAAAAACTGTAGTAACTGGAAAAGTATCACTCTACTCAACACCACATATAAGATACTTGCAGTCATAATACAGGGAAGGTTTCAAACCAAGAGTGAACAAGCAGGATTCAGATCGAATAGAAGCTGCGTAGATCACACAAACACTTTACGAATAATCATAGAATATTCTATAGAATGGCGTACCACCCTGTATCTACTTATTCGTTGATTTCGAAAAAAGATTTCATACCATCATACCAACTGCAATATGCAAAGCACTGAAGACAAAATGAGTACCTCAAAATATAATTCGAATTATTATAGCGAATAGAACTTTCAATTCTTCACAATGAGTACATCAACCAACCGCTTCACACCAATGCTGGAATCAAACAGGGATGGCCACTATCACCTCAACTATTTACCATTGTGCTATATGGCATAATGAGCAAAGTCTGTTCAAAGTGAACAGGGGTAAAACATGGAATCTCTTACGCCAACTCGAAGATTTGGACTATGCGTATGACATTTTCGCATAATATTTCCAATATACAGTCGAACTGAAAAATTGGCTTGCAATGTTTTACTTGGGATAAATATCCAGAAAACCAAGGCCATGAGAATAAACAATACTAGCACGGCAAACATTATGTTACAAAGTCAACCAGTCGAGTATCTAGCAGAGCAGGAAGAGTACTCGAATTGAATTCGTTTGTAAATAACGATTCTTTTTAAAATGCGACTGGTGAGAAGAATCAAAAACAAAAAAATTTAAAAATAAAATTCGGAACGTAAACCGAGTCGAAAAGCATCAAAACGAGTGGAAAACGAGCAATTCTTTTTAGTAAATATTGTTTGTGTAGTATAAAACATGAATGTGTGTGATTCTTATTGGTCGCCACACACAAAATATACACACATACATACACACATATGAATGCATGCTATTACGCATTTAGTCTTGCACAAGCAACATACATTGAAATAAATTCCTTCCTCGTTTTCGAGTCTTTTATGCTTATTTTTAATTCGTTTGTAGTATAAAACTCGTTTCGCGAGTTAAATAACAGAGCTCGTAAGCACAAATTTTAAAAATTTAAACTTCGTGTACACAAGTCGTGCAAAAAATATAATTCGTTCTCATGAATTAAAAAATAAAACGAGAGAAGTGAACAAAATTCTGCTCACGAGCCGAGTTTTTACATACAATAATATCTAGATAGCTTCTGCTATCGAGGAAGCACAATGACTACAAGCGGCGGAGCAGAAACAGAGGTAACAACAGGCTTAGTAAAGCTAAAGCGGCATTCGGACTAAGCTCAGAATATTCAACTCATATGTTAAATCAGTTATGCTGTATGACAGTAAACGCTGGCTTGTGTCGAATAACATCCAGGTTTTCATCAACAGATGCCTCATAATCATATGCAAAATATTCTGGCTTAACACAGAACTATATTGGAACCCATATTGAAACAGATAAAGAAAAGAAAATGGATATGAATCGGTCACATCATTCGAAAATTCCCGATTGTATCACCGGGATGTTACTCGTGTTGAATTCGCAAGGCTCAAAAAATGGTTTTCGCCCAAGAAACACCTGGAGATGCAAAATTAGTAAGGAACTGAGACAGTATCAAGACTAAGACGTGTTGAATCCCCAAGGCTCAAGAAATCGTGGCCGCCCAAGAAAAACCTGGACACGCACAATTATCAAGGAACTAATACAGACTAATATAGGAGCAAAATATAGAAGCAAAATCAACAGAAATAAACCGTGTAAGATGCTTTGATGCTTTATGGAAGCCATGTGCTCTCAAAAGTAGTAAAGGAAAAAAATATTGGATGATAGGAGGAGCCAGAGGTATTTGCGGCTGTAGACAGCTTACTAAAGCCTCAACTACTGCTATTTGACCATAATTACAATAGTGAACATAACATAGGTATGTTTGGCGATCTTAAGGCTCTATCTAAACGGGATTTACTCCTTTTTCGTAGTTTTGAGCGAAACATGCATCAATCGCAATACACCAGAATAAAGAGGAATCAAAACTGTGTGTTGCTTCGAGTAAATGTACTCTAAAAATTTCAAATTGCGGTCTGTTTAACCAAACGAGTTTTTTGATGTCTTATATCTGTGAACGAAAAACGTAAAATGGGCCAATAAAACTGCTTGTTTCTTCTGGTGAACTTATACCAAAGAAGCCTAATGAAATCATGACCTCAGTTTTTAAGGAATGCATGCATTGTCATTTATATTATTTAACTTTAATAAGCAATTCCATTTAAAACATAAAAAAGGCCCATTTAGAGAAGAAAAAGATGCTGTTTCAAGATGTAAATGTGCGTATCAAAGTAGGGAAATAATCTATTACATCAGACAGCTTCTTTTTCAGATTTGGTAAGTTGTGATTTTTTTTTTTGCTTTTCAATTTGAAGAAATGACTGAGTGGTAAGAGATCGTGGTCGAATGAAGGATGTGCAGTTGAGACAAATGCCTATTTTAAGTGCCTTAAGATATCTTATAATTTGAAAGGAATAAAAAAACTAGAGAAATAAAAGGTGACTTTAGAGGTTACTGTGTTTAGAGGTACCTGAGTTACATTGACTTTGAGGACGGCTGTGGCTTATTTTCATTGAACTCCGTCGTAATAAACTCCAGAAGGGAAAGTCAAATCGCACAATCGCAGTCATAAATTCACATTACCACCACATGATACAACCCTGAACAGATACCACTTATGTATTAGGTGTTGTTTTTAAAGGTTCACAGCCTTGAGTTGGCAACACTGCTATATTTGACAACTGACTTAACTACTGATAGTTGCTTTTTGCTTAGTTTCGTTAGACTTTTTATTATGGATAGACTTACTCCAGAACAATCACTGCAAATTGTTGAAATTTTGTTAATTAAAATAATGGTTCTGTTCGTAAGCCTTTAAAATTCTAGATTTTGTTCAATGATGAAGTCCATTTTAGGTTCAATGGGTACATATGTAAGCGGAATTAACACATTTGGAGTGAGGATAATCCTCAAACTTTTATCGAAACACTATTACGTTCAGAGATAATTACTGTTTGGTGCTCTTTTTGGGCTGACGGAGTCAGTGGTCATAATGTTACAGACAATGATGAACGGTATTTGGACATGATTAGAAATTGTTTGCAATAGGGCGTAGCCACATGCCACACCGCGCGAGCTACAATTGATTTACTCAAAGAAACTTTTGATGAAAGAGCAATTTCACATAATGATTCTATTAATTGGCCACCAACAACGTGTGATTTAACACCAATGGATTATGTAAAGTCACTTGTCTACGTCGATAAGCGAGAGACTATTCAACGCCTGGAAGCCAACATTCGAAGAGTTATTGGTGAAATACGCCGCTTATACTGCGAAGATTGCGCCTTGTACGCGCCAGCCGCAGAGGCTATGTGGCCGAAATCATATTTACACAATAATTTCATAAAATTTTCATTCCAACAAAGCCGATTTCATTGAAATTAAAATTATATTTCCCAATATTTGAATAAATATTTTGAACTTAAAGAAAATAAAATTTATTGAAAATGTCTAAGAATTAGCAACCTACACTCGTATTAAAAGGAAATAGAACAAATTAGTGCACCCCAAAAACAACGTTTAAAATATAAAAAAACAAACAAACAAACAAACAACTGTAGCTGACATCTGTTTTTGTTGTTTTTTAATTATAAAACATGAACTCAAATAAAAGGCCAAACTTTACATCTAATCATTCCCCATGAACAACTAAAGATAAACTAGAAAATTGCGTTAAACGTTTCCTAAGAATTGTTGAGTGTTTTGAGGTAAATTGTCTTTAATTAAATGCAAAAAAAAAACAGAGAGAGAGAGATAGAGAGAAATTAAACTTACCCTTAAACGATGAGCCTCATCTATAGTAGCGGAAGCATGATAACTTAAAACTTCCAATGTAACACTTTGTTTGGCCATGGCAACAATAGCCTTTTCATACATGTGGGTATTATGTATGCCCATGCCACAGAAAATGGCAAAAGCTTCAACAAAGTTTTCATCGTTTTTGGTAAAGGCCTAAATGGTTTTGACAAATAAATAAACAAACAAAAAATAGCAATAAAATTAATAAGAATAAATGAATTAAACATTTTGCGTCATAGACTTACCAAATTATCAAATTTATTTATCAGCTGTATGACACCAATTATTTGACCCAATGAATTTTTAATGGCCATACATAAAATGGATTTATGCTGGAAATTTGTATTTTCATCAACACTGGGATCAAAACGATCGTCGGCATAAGCATTGGGTATATTAACAGTCTAAAGGCAATAAAACAATTGAGAATTATATTGAAAGGCTTTTTCTTCTTTCTTTACTTACCTCTCCTGTTGTTGCCACATGACCTGTTATGCCTATATTTATGGGAAATCTTGATTCATAAGGACTGGTACGATTTGTAGACTCTTCTTCACTTAAATCGTTCGCTTCAAAATCAAAGACACGCGAAAAACTTCCCTTTGAAGCCTCATGCACCAATAGAATTTGTACTCTTTGGCATTGTATTAGACTTTGCATATGCGTCAGTATACGAAATACCATATGTTCTATGGTACTTTGTTCCTCGAATATCATGCGAGCCAAATCGAGCAACACCTGATTACGTTTAATCTCCAACTGTGATTTCTCATAGAGTTGGGCATTACGTAGACCAATACCACAGAATTGTAAATAGGAAGCAAAGACCTTTAAATTGTAATTTAAAAGAATAAAAAATTTAAAACGTTTTTAACAGAATAGAGTTTTTAAAAAACTTATGGTAGATAAGTAACCTCATAAGAATATTTGGAATTAAACGATAACTTTTTGAAAAAAGATAAAATATACCAATCAAAACGCCTGTTCCTCTTCTTTTTAAATCGAATGAAAAACATAAAATCGGTTAATATTCAACTATACGATCGTATATTTTAAGGTTTAAACACTCGATTTTTTCCCTGTTTTAAAAAAACAGATTCTTCTTGTGTTCAAATACGAGGCGTTATATTGATTGGGTTGGCTTGGTGTAGTGATTAGAGCGCACGCATAACATCACAAACGACCCAGGTTGGAGTCCCAGCACAGGAAATGACTCAGACAAATTTAATAGTGGTCTCGAATATTTAATAGAGAGGCTTCAACATCCGTCAAGATAACTCCATCTTAAAAATAAAGAAGAAGCCACCCCTGATTTTTCCGCACACCTCTGGCGATGATGACAAACATCAGGCGAATGATCAGGAAAACACACCATCTACTGGGAAAAAGTAACAGTGCTAAAGTAAAGATCACCACCAATTAGCAAGGATCTTCACCATTATGCAAAATCATATGGGAGAACCTACAGCTACGTCTACTTAGCTTAAAAGGTAAAATTGATTGAAGAAACTGAAGCATCCATTGGTCAGTATGTTCTGTAGAGGAGGGGCGGAGTAAAAATTTTTATATGTAAAAGAACGAGTATTTTTCAACAAGATTATCGGATGTTTATTCAATCATAAAGAAAGGGGTATGCTATTATAATTTGAACACGATGTCCCTTCTAGTTTCACTTGAAATCTTAAATTTTTACCAAATTCTGAGGGAATTTTAAATTTTGTTTTTGCCTTTTTGTACTATTTTGCAGAATTTTTCACTCTGTTTTTGTTCATAGAAAAAAACACGTAAAAATATTGTTCGCTTTTTATTGTCAATTAGGGTTAATATCAGCCTAATTGACGTCATGGCTATGCCTGCAAGATTTATGTCATCAATTCGCAAATTTGCGACTGTATGTCCTCGATAATTTCACGCATTCTATTTTCGCCATCTTTTTCTTATATCTCGCTGGCCAGTTGTAATCACTTCTTCGGGAAATCACACGGTACGAAAACTTTTAAATAAATAAATATTTTCATCGATTACTCATCACTACAATATCAATATCAAGTCGAAATTTGTATGAAATTATCGTAATGAAAAATGTTACTGATGAATCCTCGTGACAATGATACAAGAAGCAAATTATGTATGAGGACTTCATTGTAATGTCACCATACTAAAGAAAGCTGAAATTTAGTGACATTGTCTGTTATGAGTCGACAACATACTAAAGTTAGGGACATTGTCTGTTATGAGTAGACTACATGCTGAAGTTTAGTGACATTGTCTGTTATTAATCGACTACATGCTGAAGCATCGCGACATTGTCTGTTATGGTCTAACTGCAGGCTAAACGATGCAGGTGGCACTAGTACACGGAGGTCTGAGAGACAAAATCAGTCATGTTTGACACCAAAAAAAACAAAAATTCATCGTCAATCATCAATGATTTACGATTTTCAGCATACATATGATACAAAATCTCAATTTCCTAACTAAGTAATTTCAAAATTTCCCAAAAGTATAATTCTCAAGTGTCTTTATTTTCAAAAAATTTCTCCGCTTTTTTTCGGTTAATTTAAACTTAATTTCCAACACTATTGCAACTCTTGTAGCAGTTAATCATTATTTCCCTCAAAAGCTCAAAAGTTAAAAAACGATTGTCTTCTATAGTTTCAACAACTAAAAATATACAATTTTTTTTTGCTGAACCAAAAACTTTCTCTTTCACACGATATTCGGCTCTCATACGTCTGCAACCAAATAAAGGGTCCGCCATTTAACGTTTTTTTTCAACTAGTGCTTATGTCGTGAATGGTAACACTTAGCTCATGTCTGATTTGACAGACAATTAGTTTTATCCTTCCACTGAATGAATATGGTTGTGTATACGCTTCAACAACGCTGGGAATCTGGGCCTGCGATCGACTAACAGAAGATGCCGATTTTGCCCAAAAAAATCATCTTTTCAGATGAAACTCATTTTGATCTTGGCGGATATGTAAACAAGCAAAATTGTCGCATTTGGGGCACAGAAAACCAGCACGCATACATTGAAAAGCCGATACACCCAAGACGAGTCACTGTTTGGTGCGGATTTTGGTCCAGAGGCATAATTGGGCCATTTTTCTTCGAAAATGAGCAAGAAGTGGCCGTTACAGTCATTGTCGATCGTTATCAGGCCATGTTGAACGAATTTCTGTTCACAAAAATTGATGAGGAGAATATTAGCAACATTTGGTTTCAACAGGACGGCGCTACGTGCCACACAGCCGAAGCTACACTCGATGTTTTGCGCTCTGTTTTTGAAGATCGCATTAACAGCCGCAGAGCTGATGTCGTTTGGCCACCTCGGAGCTGCGATTTGACTCCGTTTGAATATTATTTGTGGGGTGCCGTCAAAGATAAGTGTTACGCCAACAAGTCAGATACAATTGACGCTTTAAAGGACAATATTCGTGAAGCCATTGGTGAAATACAGCTGCACACAATCGATAATGTGCTTAAAAATTGGACCGATCGTGTAGGCTACTGTATGACCAGCCGAGGCAGCCGTTTGAATGAAATTATTTTTCAGTATTAACCGGAATGATTGTACTTTCAAATAAAAAAAGACATTCGAGAAAATATTCACTAGTTTTTTTTTATAGCATTTAAAAAAAAATTATTTGGCGGACCCTTTATATCTAAAGTATAGGGTTGGTTGAAGTACGAATAAGAAGAAAAATATGTACTTTAAGTTGAAATAATTCCATTTAAAGTTCTTTACTCAGACACCCACCTACACTGTAATACTTGAAAAATATAAACCGAATTCGTATTAAACAGACAGTTGTAGAGCAAAACAAATTGTTGGAGTAAGAAAAAGTATATAAAACAAAAATCATGTTTAAAATTAAATATTTTGATACAAAAAAACTTTCAAGCATTTCGATTATTATTTTTTTTTTTTTTTTGAGGAAAAAGTTTGTCAAGCGTAGGATGGCTTAAGAAAGGACAGATATAATAATACTCTGAGAAGTTTAAGGATTTTTTTTTTAACATTGAAACTTTTTTGATAGTTATTCTATAAGATTAAGGACTCTGCATGTAGTATTATAAATAAGATGTCATTTGATATTTAAGGAGACTAAAAATAACTTATTATTGTAAAAAAAAAAAAAAAAAAAAAAAATTAATATTTCTACTAAAGGGTCCGCCAAATAATTTTTTTTTTCGAAATGCTATAAAATAAAAACTACTGAATATTTTCTCAAATTTCTTTTTTTATTTGAAAGTACAATCCTTCCGGTTAATAATGGAAAATAATTTCATTCAAATGGCTGCCTCGAGTGGGAATGCAGTAGTCTACACGCTCGATCCAATTTTTAAGCACATTATCGATTGTGTGCAGCTGTATTTCACCAATGGCTTCACGAATATTGTCCTTTAAAGCGTCAATTGTCTCTGGCTTGTTGGCGTGACACTTATTTTTTACGTCACCCTGCAAATAATAGTCCAACGGTGTCTAGTCGCAGATCCGAGGTTGCCAAACGACATCAGCTCTGCGGCTGATAATGCGTTCTTCAAAAACAGGGCGCAAAACATCGAGTGTAGCTTCAGCTGTGTGGCACGTAGCGCCGTCCTGTTGAAACCAAATGTTGCTAATAGCCTCCTCTTCAATTTTTGTGAACAAAAATTCGTTCAACATGGCCCGATAATGATCGCCATTGACTGTAACGGCCGCTCCTAGCTCATTTTCGAAGAAAAATGGCCCAATTATGCTTCTGGACCAAAATCCGCACCAAACAGTGACTTGTCTTGGGTGTATCGGCTATTCAATGTATGCGTGCAGATTTTCTGTACGCCAAATGCGACAATTTCGCTTGTTTACATACCCGCCAAGATCAAAATGAGCTTTATCTGAAAAGATGATTTTTTTTGGCAAAATAGGCATCTTCTGTAAGTCGATCGCAGGCCCACTTAGCGAAGCGTATACACAACCATATTAGTTCAGCGGAAGGATAAAACTAATTATCTGTCAAATCAGACTTGAGCTAAGTGTTACCATTCACGAAGTAAGCACTAGTTGAGAAAAAAACGTTATATTGCAGACCCTTTATTTATTGGCTTAAAAGCATTAATATTATAAATATTTGTTAAATATGTAGCAAAAATAAAAATAAAATAACAATTATAATAGCGTTTATATGGTATATACAAAATACGTGGGTTTCTATAATATGTTTATACAAAAAAATAAAAACAAAATATAGTTCCTTTACCTTTTCATCAGTTTCTGAGAAATATTCTCCATTTAATTTATTAATTACTTGAGCCACTCCAATGACATCACCCGACGAATCCTTAATGGGCATACAGAGTAATGCTTTTGTACGATAACCGGTCAATGTATCGATTTCACAATTAAAACGGTCATCCTGTTGTAAAAGAAAAAGAACAAAACAGCATGAAAAAGAAAGCAAAAAAAAAAAAAATACAAATTAAAGAAACATGAAACTAAGACATAAAACAATAAAAAAAAAACAATTAGAGCACAGAAGTTAGGTGTGGTGGGGTGAGAGGGTCATATAAAAATAGCTGTAATAGTAGTTAACGTAGGTAAAATAAAAATATCCTTAGAAGCCAAGTAAGAATATATAAAAAGAATTTTAGGAAAAAATGTTAAAGCATGTAAATCGTGGAAATAATTATTAATTATTTACACTCATATTCATAAAAAAAAAATTATTTAAAATTTATTTTAAGATAATTATGTATACAATTTTTTAAAGTTTTCAGTTTCATACAAAGTCATGAAGCTTGCTTAGAAAGTTCTTAGGTTAGAAGTTAGTGACAGCCTCGCTAAATTAAGGGACACTTGAGCACGAATAGGGGCCCGTTGTGTTAATATTATAGTGGTATAGAACTTTAAGTTGCAATAAAACAACGATGGATCATTCGATTGACATGAATTTTATTTATCCGAAAGATAATCTTGTGGCATTACATTTTAAATATGATTTCTGGCATATGACCGCCACGGCTGGCGCAGATGTAGTCCAATCTGGACGTCCAATTTTCGATGACTTTTTCCAACATTTGTGGCCGTATATCGGCAATAACACGGCGAATGATGTCATCCAAATGGTCGGGCGTTTGTGGCTTTACCGCATAGACCAATGACTTTACATAGCCCCAAAGAAAGTAGTCTAGCGGTGTTAAATCACACGATCTTGGAGGCCAATTCACAGGTCCAAAACGTGAAATTAGGCGGTCACCAAACATGACTTTCAATAAATCTATTGTGCCACGAGCCGTGTGACACATCTCCTGGACATCATGATTATTCAATTCAGGAATGAAAAAGTTAGTAATCATGGCGCTATGCCGATCACCATTGACTGTAACGTTCTGGCCACCATCGTTTTTGAAAAAGTACGGATCAATGATTGCACCAGCCCATAAAGCGCACCAAGCAGTCATTTTTCTGGATGTAACGGTGTTTCCACATACACTTGAGGATTACCTTCACTCCAAATGCAGTAGTTTTGTTTGTTGACCTAGCCATTCAACCAGAAGTGCGCTTCATCACTAAACAAAATTCGCTTATGACAATCGGGAACAACGGTAATCTCGTTTTGGGCCCATTCGACGAATCTACGCCTTACTTGATGATCGTTTGGCTTCAATTCTTGCACGAGTTGGATTTTGTAAGTACGCAAACCAAGATCCTGCCGCAAAATCATCCATAAAGTGGATGGACACAGATCCAATTCCTGTGCTCGACTTGGATGGACTCATTCGGGTCTTCCTTAATGCTACACTCTACAGCAGCAGTAGCTTCTTCTGTACGCACCGTACAGCGTCTCTGTGGGTGCGAGTTATCAATAAGAGTAAACGTGGAGTGATAACGTTTCATGGTTCATCGAATTAACTGCTCTAATGGACGATTTTGTCGACGATAAAATGGACGTAGTGCGCGATACGTTCTCCGCACAGAAGCATTATTTTCGAAATAAAATTGCACTATTTGCAAGCGTTGTACAGGCGTGAGTCTATTCATGATGAAATGCCAAACCAAACCGAGAATAAATCACTTGGCAGCTGTTAAATCGGTCGCCATCTTGAAAAGTAATGCCAACTTAAAGTTTTATACCTCTATAAAAAACACGTTTTACATAAAGCTATACTCCTGTGCTAGTGACCAAGTCTGGATTAACCGGTACTGTAATCAACCAAAGTCTTCATACAAAAGCACAAATCCATAAATTAAGTCGAACGCCAGCTCAACGAAATAATTAATCTGATAACAAGGAACAATAGGTCTGATATGTCATCGAGAAAAGACGAGCCATATGTGAGAAGTCTACTCCCAGATAGAGAAGGACACTGACAAATTAAGCAAACTACGCTTTTCCCCTCTTCAATCGATCCGAGATCTCGGCAGAAGTTAATAGCATAGAAGCACAGTTCCCTAAAGTAAGTCGAGAACGGCTGTGAGCCGCTATGGTACGGTAGGTAAAGCACCCGTCTACCAACCAGAAGGCCCTCGTTTCAATACCAGGCCAGACCATCTGAAAAAAGAAAAAGTTTTTTCAACAGTGGTATCAGTATTACTACTATTGAAAACTTTTCTAATGCATTTCCTGTTTGTAGCCGCGTTAAACTTTAGGTCCCTAGCAATGAGTCTAATAATAGAATCGGGTACAGCTTGTGTTTCTTCATGGAATGTTATGGGAATTAATATATACTTATGTATAAGTTGCGAACCAGCATGACAGTCTAATTAAGCTGACATCAATGGTCGAAAGCTTCCATCGAGAAATGGCACTCCAAATGTGCGCAGTCTACGCCAAGCCAGAAACTGTACACCGGCAAATGTGGCAAATCCTCTTCTTTGATTTATCCACAGCTTCGACAGAAATCATTTCTGGGAATTGATTGGTTTGCTTTCTACTAAAACTAGGCCAGCTAAGTCTAATAATAACGTAAAATTCCTCTTCTACCCAGAGTCCGCCAGCGTCCAACAAACACTTCTGCATTATAGACAACTTAATGAAGGTAAAAAGTGTGGATGTCTTGAAAAAATTTGTCCGTTCTAGCGAGTTCATCAGCAGAGCAGGTACCTGGGCAGTCCCTGTGACCAGGAACCCAAATGACGCGGACATATAACTGACTTGACTGTAAATCACTACAGTTCCTAATCAGCCTAGAGTTGAAAGTCACACCCGAAAGAGATTTCACCGAAATTGGCAGTCAAAAAAAAAATGTATTGTATGTATGTCAGTGGTAGGACCTTGGTTAGTCCGGATAAACTTAGCAGTATAATAAATAGCCATTTATTCCTCTTGAAACACACTACAGTAGTCCGGGAGGCGAAGAGATATCTTAAGTTTATGCATCTGAGAAAAAACTCCACGGCCCCCAAGTTTAGACCTTCACCGAATCTCCCAAGACGTCCAAGCAAGAAGCCAAATCGTCCCTACCAAGAATAATGTAATGGAATCTCTATACAGTTTAGGTTCAGATGAGATGTAGTCAATATCATCTAGGACCCGGGTTTCCCCAGATAGAGTAAAGG
This sequence comes from Wohlfahrtia magnifica, assembly GCA_023159175.1. Classification (NCBI taxonomy): domain Eukaryota; kingdom Metazoa; phylum Arthropoda; class Insecta; order Diptera; family Sarcophagidae; genus Wohlfahrtia; species Wohlfahrtia magnifica. Next base: position 413,951 of record JAKWBJ010000052.1, on the reverse strand, counting down.
AGCCCCAAAGAAATAATATGCCAACAGGACAGGGTATTTAATATTACCGCTACAAGCTGAGACTGAAAGCAAGCCAAACATAACAACAAGACCCTTTATAGGGGTAGCCTAAGTCCTCATCTTGTGACCATTGCTCTCCTACAGCAGTAGATGGGTGATCTAAACCGCCTTACGAATTCTCTCAACCAAGTTGGCTTGGGATCGAGAACAGGGTCCAGATAGTTGACCGTGTAAGCAGATGAAGCCAGCCCAGGTTAAAATTCATAGCAGAAGACATGACGAAAACTAATTTAATTGCCGTTGCTAGTGTTTAATAAAGAGAATTCAATCCAAACCCCCCCAACCCCTGACAATTTCAGCTTACCGTTGGCGATGATGACAAACATGAGACGAATGATCAGGAAAAAAATGGCAATGCTAGGTAAGGATCACCACCACCGCTTAGCAAGGATCTTTACCACTACAACACAATAATATGGAGGCGAGCTACAGTAGACTAATCATCTACTATCTATGATTAATGAAACTGAAAGAAAACAATGGATGCTTTGTGGAAAGCCATATGGTCCCTAGAGGAGAGACGGAGAATAACCTCCTAGAGAAGAATATGTAAGGGTTTAGATACAATTATCAGAGCAAAGTTGAGCTTATCCGACAGTATCTGTGGATAAATATCAGACACTGCAATGGCGATATCATCCGCATAAGCGACAACTCTAACATCAGAAAAATGAAGCCGACCAAGAAGCGTATTAACCACGAGATTCTTGAGAAGGGGAAAAAGAAGACTCCCCCGTAGCATACCCCTGTTAACTACTCTTTGGCATTGTACGTTTTCGAAAGAAGGGGAGCACTTTTAACTGAGATTAGAATCAACGTTAATGATTGGTTAAGGGCACTATTGAAGGCCCCCTTAACACCAAGAAGGACAGCAAAAGTATACTTCTTTACATGTAAAGACCTTTCGACATACGAGATAAGCGAGTAGAGTGCTGTCTCAACTGATGTACTCCTCGTATTCACATGTGAGAGGCAGCCTGGATTGAAGAATATGTGAGAGGTAGCGAAGAGTAAAGCACATGTGAGACGAAATCAAAAGCGAATAATCAAGTTACTAATTTGAAAGTCAAGAGCACTCTCCGGTTTCTTCCACAGAAAATAACTGAGATTGATAGGTCTAAATTCTTTTATACTATTTGGTGGTGCTCTTCCAGCCATGGGAATGAATACCGCAACGCTTTGTTTGCTTGTTCTTATAAGAATAATATTTACCAGAAACAAGGAAATTATATTTTTCTTTCTTTCATTCCTTACTTTTCCAGAAACTTAAAACTTTCATTACCAAATCTTTTCCCCTAGAAATGTAATATATTTTCTATGATTTTATGTCGTACTTTTGGGTGTTTGGTATGCTTGTCTTTTATTTTAAATACAAAAAACAGAAAAGGAAATGTCCTTGAATCGTTATTGTTTTTGTATATCCAATTTGTATTATGGTCTTCTATGAACCTGATATTTGAATTATTTATGGAATTAATTTCTATTGATATTTAACAAATAAATGTAATTTATTACTTTATTTAGGCCGGTTAACCACAAACAGATCAAAAGATATGAAATAAATATTTAATAAGGGATACAAAAGGAAAACTAAAATGTTTACTTATTGAAGAGTATTTTGTAAAAAAAAATTATACAGAAAAAAAATCAATAAATTTAATACAACGAATTAAATATTGTGAGGTTTTAACGTTTTAAATTGCATTAAATAAAATACGCCGGGAAGATATACTACTATGTTTAGCCGCCGTTTTGGTAAACTTTAATCTTGACAGTTCATGTCTGGCAGTCGTGAGGTAGAGACATGGCAAATTTATTATGGAAAAATATTCAGTAAACCAACGTGTTTTAATCGTTAAAACATTTTATCAAAATCAATCATCGATTTTCATGAACAAATCATAATGAGTGACGAGGCACATTTTCATTTGAATGGTTATGTCAATAAACAGAATAATCGATTCTGGGCAATGGAAAACCCTGAAACTATATATCAGTCACCTTTGCATTAGAGCAACAAAACAATCGATAGTACTATCGATAGTTTCGATAGTTTTGTTATTGACTGACCATCGATAGTTTTTTTTTTTTTTCAATATCGATAGTATCGTCAATTTCTAAGTGTAAATACGGATGCCACTAAATGTAGTCAAAGTTGCATTGGCAAAAATTTGTTCGATGCAGTCGTCTGAAACTTTTATAGTTACATACTCGTATAGGGGCACTGTTTAGCACTTTCTTAAATATTTATTTATTAAACTCAAATACAGTATGAATTGTAATTAAAATATGTTCGTCCATACTATACTGCATTTGACGCAAACAAATTAATCTACATTTCGTCGAACCATAGCACATTGTTCTAAATATTATGGTGCAGGTGTTGCTTCCATTTGCTGAGATATGATACATTTCGAGGACTCTTACCCATAAGTCTAGCTCCCATAGGTTTTTTTTCTTATTGTGCGACTTGAAACAGGAGAATAAGTTGATTTTTGAGGCTTTTTGATGACTTGATGGGATTAATCTTTGAAGTACGAATTAAAAGTTTATCAAAACTGACAGTTATTCCACGTTTCTTCTCATAGGCTCTTTAGGTTACTTTCACTGGATCGTATAATTGTATATAAGGTACTGTTTTATCAAAAAACTTTAATACATCAAATTTTATGACACTGGAAAAAAATAAAGTGTCCCTATTATTTGTGTCAACACTGTATATTTATTATTATTCTTTCCCTTTCACTTAAAGTCTAATATTGTTGCTACAAGTAACACATTAAAGAATCCGATAGTACCGACAGTATCAATAGTTTTTTTGCAAACTATCGAAACTATCGAATGGGCCGACTATCGATAGTTTTGCAGCTCTATTTTACATCCCTTTAAAGTGACAGTCTGGTGTGCAATTTGGTCGGGAGGAATCATTGGACCTTATCTTCTTTGAAACTGAAAACGGCGTAACGATAACTGTTAATGGGGAGCGATATTGTGATATGATTGAAAACTTTTTAACGCTACAACTGCATGCTTTGGACTTGAGTAACATGTGGTTTCAACAAGACAATGCCACATCGCACACAGCCAGGATTACAATGGAATTACTGCGAGAACTCTTTCCACAACAATGTCAATGGAGAGCGATATTGTGATATGATTGATGAATCATTGGACCTTACCTTCTTTGAAACTGAAAACGGCGTAACGATAACTGTTAATGGGGAGCGATATTGTGATATGATTGAAAACTTTTTAACGCTACAACTGCATGCTTTGGGCTTGACTAACATGCGATTTCAACAAAACGGTACCACATCGCATACAGCCAGGATTACAATGGAATTACTGCGAACCACTTTCCACAACAAATTTTTTCAAGGACTTCTTTTTGTGGGTATCTCTGAAAAGCAAAGCTTATGCAAACAAACCAGGAACGCTGGAGCAACTCAAACAAAATATTCGTGATGAAATTAATGAAATACCGCATGAAATGTGTGAGAATGTAATGAATGAAATGTGCTCAAAAGGGTTCGCATTTGTGAGGCTAACAGAGGCGGGCATTTATCTGATATTGTATTCCATACACAATTTATCAATATAAAATCCATCCACTTTCTTTAGTATACCGTCCCGGAGTAAACCCTGTAAATGACAGGTATTCGTTGTTTTACTTTATACCAGGATTGGCAGCCCACTGGTTAACACAATTAAACCCACCCGGGTGGGTTTTTTTATGTAAAGACTTTCGCAGTTTATTTACAACAAGAATAGGTATAATTTACGTATTGTGACTATAAATTTATTTGTTCCATTTTTAACCTCAAAAAGATAACAAAATAACAAATTTATGAAATCACCGTTTACATATTTTCTCCACCTCTAAGCCAATTTCCAAATCCACAAAAATTCCTCATCTTTTAAGGCGCTCCAACTTTGAAGCCGACTTTGTGTTTCCTCAAAGGAAAAGTTTCGGTGACATGTTAAAAGATAAAGTCATACCTCTTTATACGGCCCAGATAGTTTTTGAAAATGTAGGCCGTAAATCCAAATGCCTTTAAACGAGATGAATATGGGTTGCATTTACTTCCCTTACACTTTTTTAAAAACGGAGAATCCACGGTTTTTTAATATGCACTTTAAGCAAATGTGTTTCATAATGCAAACAGGGCGTTATAACGAAATTCCATGTAAAGATAGCCCGTAACAAGAGGTGTGAGTATATTGTATCCGTCGAAACAGCCGACAGAGTAATGTTCAAATAATACTGCTAATGCGGAATTTGATAACCTACATATATGGAATAAAGTAATTTTGATGCGCTGGATTTAAATCCGTTTTCAGTTTTTTCTATCGGGCTCAAATTTTTTATAAGAACGTGCAAATTTTTCGTCTAAAATATGGTAGTTATGTCAATATATTTCGTCATAATTCGAAAACGACTTGACCGATTTTAATGCAATTACAACTTAATGGCGAAAAATTTGCCACGCCGATGGATGGAAAGACTGAAAACGTATTTGAATTTAGCGCATCAAAATCATTATATTTTATATAGTTTTACAGGAGAAAATTTTTTGTGTTTTGTAGACCAGTGTAATTGTGTGAAACATTTGTGACATGCGGTTGGGTTTTATCATGCAAAAGAATAACTTAATCATGTCTGTCATTATATTCCGGCCGTTTTTCTCATAAGGCATGATTCAAACGATTACAGTCTGCTTCGATAACTCATTCCTAGTAGCTCATAGTACACAATGACGCCTGGATCCCACCAAGAGTGCAAAATTGCATTATAAATACCAAAACAACGTGATTGTAAAAATAAGCAAAAAATATTGTCGACTTGAACAAAATTTGGAAGCATTTATAAAACCCCAAAAAAAAAACCATCAAAAAACCCAATAAAACCCTGTGAGATGGATTCTTCTTAAACAAAACCCAGGTTTTTACCAACCCTGCTTTATAGAGTCTTTTTATTTTCATAATTTAACTTTGTACATTGCCCAACTTATTTAACTTTTGCTTAATACATGAATTTATGCAATACTCAACTCTTAGTATGACTTTGCACTATAACTGCTAAATTATAACTGACTGACTAAGCAGAATGTGCCGCCTTTTATAGGAAATCAATATTGGTTTCGAATGTTCTAGTAAGTTCCGCAACCTTCTATTCAATTGCTCTGAAGAATTTGAATCGTATATGTATATGACTTATAATGACATTGGCAAAGCTTTTCAAATAAATAGAACATTAATAGCTGCTCTGGTATGTATGTTTATTATTAATTTAAAATTTTATTTAAATAATTTTTGTTTTTTGAATCAACTTGTCCTTCTGTTGTTTGATTAAGAAACAGAACAGCCTCCAAGTCTAAACAGCTTCGAATTTAATCTGCCGGCTGAAAACTTTAATTTTCTATTAATTACCGAATTAATATGACAATTATTTGCCAATGAATTATTTTCAATGGCATTGGCAAATAAAGTCCATTATTAGTGGCATTATCATCGACATTAATTAATTAATTAATTGGGAATTCAATAAAAACAAAAAAAAAAAAAAAGAAAAGTATTAAAATTTCTCTCTTTTATTATGATTTGGTTGAATTGTTGAGTTCTAAAAATTATTTATTCGGTATTTATTTGCCAATCTAAATCATTACAATTTGTCACACCAAGTAATTTTCAGTGCGATGTTATTTGTGATCGTAGTCTTGACACAAACCAATAGAATAACTTCCATAATAAAGTTTATAGATCAAAATGTACATATGTTGGAGTAACAATAATATTTTGTACTTAATATTTTAGGTTAGACTGTTTGTTTTTTTTTAAATTTAATTTAATACCTTAATGTTTAAATAAAAAAATCTCATGATTTAGGGTTGGGAAACACAAATATGAAGCTAGAAGAGGCTTTCTTAAACAATGAAAAAAATTATGAACTACATGCCAAGAATTCTCATTTTGTACGAAATATTTTTGGTCACACTATTATTTTTCATTTATTTTATTTATAGGGTCCGCCAAATATTTTTTAAGTACAATCCTTCCGGTTAATAATGGAAAATAATTTCATTCAAATGGCTGCCTCGGCTGGCCATGCAGTAGTCCACACGTTCGGTGCAATTTTTAGGCACATTATCGATTGTGTGCAGCTGTATTTCACCAATGGCTTCACGAATATTGTCCTTTAAAGCGTCAATTGCCTCTGGCTTGTTTGTGTAACACTTATCTTTGACGGCACCCCACAAATAATAGTCTAACGGTGTCAAATCGCAGCTCCGAGGTGGCCAAACGACATCAGCTCTGCGGCTGATAATGCGATCTTCAAAAAAAGGGGGCATAACATCGAGTGTAGCTTCGGCTGTGTGGCACGTAGCACCATCCTGTTGAAACCAAACGTTGCTCATATACCCCTCTTCAATTTTTGTGAACAAAAATGCGTCCAACATGGTCCGATAACGATCGCCATTGACTGTAACGGCCACTCCTTGCTCGTTTTCGAAGAAAAATGGCCCAATTATGCCTCTGAACCAAAATCCGCACCAAACAGTGACTCGTCTTGGGTGTATCAGCTTTTCAATGTATGCGTGCGGGTTTTCTGTGCCCCAAATGTTACAATTTTGCTTGTTTACATACCCGCCAAGATCAAAATGAGCTTCAACTGAAAAGATGAATTTTTTTTTGCCAAAATCGGCATCTTCTGTAAGTCGATAGCAGGCCCAGATTCCCACCGTTGTTGAAGCATATACGCAACCATATTCTTTCAGTGGAAGGATAAAACTAATTATCTGTCAAATCAGACATGAGCTAAGTGTTACCATTCACGAAATAAGCACTTGTTGAAAAAAAAACATTAGATGGCGGACCCTATATTTCAATAAACGAAGAGCCACTAAATTAAATAAACAATTGCAGTTAAAATATAAATAGAATATAAAATAATTGGGTGAGGGGGCTTAACTTTTGACTGAAAATAAGACGTATAATGCCAAAACTTCTCATGTTATGCTTATATTTATATAACAAGTTTTTATTATTTGTTATTGTTTTCGGTTTATATTAAATTATTTTATTTTATTATTATCTTTAATTTATTTATTTATTTAATTAATTTATGTATTTATTCTGTTAGTTTTTTGGCTCACTAAAAAACAAATTGTCTGTGGCTTTTAAGTGTGTAGTTTACAGTGGGTTTTAGGTTTCTATTGAGTTTGAAGAAACGAAAACGTTTATTTTGTTTTCGAAATAATGATTTGTTGGAGAAAAAAAAAATTTTTTTTTTTGAAGAAAAATATTTTTGCAAAATATTTTGTTTATTTGAGTGCTTGTTTATATTTGTAAATAAATTGTTTAAATATTTTGATGGTAGAAAAAAGCAACAATAGAATTTGTAAAGCGTAAAATGATGAGCAAAAGAAATAGAATAAATGGTTTTAAATAAAATTCTTAAAGTAAATAAACAAAAATATACAAAATAATTAAGTAAATAGTTCAGTTTCTAATAGCAAACATTTGTTGCTAAATGTTATAATGTCAGGGCTGTTGCAAATTTATTTACTGATCTTATTAAATACAATTTTATATAAATAAGTTCTTACCTGATATGCATCTGGTATATTAACCGGCTCTCCACTTTCAGCCACATGACCAGCAATGCCAGTACCCCAAGCAATTTGTACTTCATCTTGTTGTTCCATCTCTTCGACAGTACTGCGCGGACAAACATCAAATAATTTTGATACCAGACATCTAAGCAAAAGTAAAATAAAATATTTATTAGAAAAATCTAAGAGCTTAACGCAAATTATCATATTTTTATAAAGAAAATTCACCAAAAAAATATAATTATCATGACACTATAAAATTAAAAAAAAAACTCATTTGTCCTTGGGGGTGGCGTGGTGTAGTGATTAGAGTGCACACATAACAACACAAACGACCCAGGTTCGAGCCCCAGCAGAGGACATGACGCACAAAAAAATTAAATTGTGGTTTCGAGTGTTTAATAATAAAAAAGGCTTCAGTTTCCCTCCAGACAACTCCATCTAAAAAAAAAAATAAAAAAAGCCCCCTGACTCCTCTCGCGTACTTCAGGAGATGATGACAAACATCAGATGAAAGATCAGGCAAAACACGCCACCTACTGGGAAAAATTTACAAATGCTCAAGTAAAGATCACCACCAATTAGCAAAGATCTTCACCACTATACAAAAAAAAAAAATCATATGGAGGAAGCTACAGCGGATTAATCACCTACATAGCTTGAGATATCAAATTGGTTAAAGAAACTGAAACAAAGCAATAAATGCTTTGTGGAAAGCCAATATGCTAGAGGAGTGACGAAGAAAAAAAATTTGCCTTAGGAAAGAAAACATAAGATCCATTTCAATGCCAAGTAAGTGAAAAAGTCAAACAAGAAAAAAATTTTTCTATTGTACATACAAATATACATAACTAGAGTAACCCTTTCCGTGTTGCTGGCAACCATTGTGGTGTATACCTATCAAATGTAAACCTCATAAGAAAAATTTAAAAGAATAGATTGAAATTAATAATTTCTATTGACGACCAACTCATATACACCAAGTTCAAAAACTGCCATTCTAACCAAATCTTACTTTGTATTGGAGGTGCCACACCCACTTATATCGGGTCCGCCATCTAACGTTTTTTTTCAACTAGTGCTTATTTCGTGAATGGTAATACTTAGCTCAAGTTTGACAGATAATTAGTTTTATACTTCCGCTGAACGAATATGGTTGTGTATACGCTTGAATAACGCTGGGAAATATTGTGACATTACTTTGATCGATCGACTTACAGAAGCTGCCGATTTTGCCAAAACAATCATCTCTTCAGTTGAAGCTCATTTTGATCTTGGCAGGTATGTAAACAAGCAAAATTGTCGCATTTGGGGCACACGCATACATTGCAAAGCCGATACACCCAAGACGAGTCACTGTTTGGTGCGGATTTTGGTCCAGAGGCATAGTTCGAAAATGCGCAAGGAGTAGCCGTTATAGTCAATGGCGATCATTATCGGGCCATGTGGAACGAATTTTTGTTCACAAAAATTTGAGAGGAGGATATTAGCAACATTTGGTTTCAACAGGACGGCGCTACGTGTCACAAAGCCGAAGCTACACTCGATGTTTTGGGCATTGTTTAAAAAAAAAAAAAAAAAATATTTGGCGGACCCTATACAATTTCGACCATATTTCGACTGATGACGTGGATTAATTACGAATTTATTCAGATCAAATTCAGAGCCTTACACTGTTAAAAAAATCAGTATTTACTTTGTATGGGAGGTGCCACTCGCAATTATCTAATTCCGCTCACTTTTTGACTGATGATTTGTAATGACAACAAAGTTATTTGGACCAAATTTAAAAAATTTCACTATAACCGTACTCAAGATATGCAAGAATAAGTTTTTACGATGTATGGGAGGTGCCACACCCACTTGAACAATTTAGCCCATATTTCGACTGATGACGTAGATTAATTACAAAGTTATTTAGATCAAATTCGGAACGTGCCACTGTTATCGTTTCAAAGATATAAAAAATCTGTATTTTCTTTGTAAGGGAAGTGCCACCCCCAATTATCTAATTCCGCCCACTTTTTGTCTGAAGATTTGTATTGTCCGCAAAGTTATTTGGGCTGATTTGGAAACTCTTACTATTACCGTTTTAAATCAGTAGACACTTAAATAAAAGTTTTATAAGGGCGTGGCACCGCGTACCGAAACCATGAGTGAAAGTACACTTTTCCAACTTATTTTTATATACATAGATTGGCAATTACAACCCGTTTATCGGATTTCGTATCATTCATCATATCGAATGTATGTTGTAGCTCGTCTACAACATATACTTCGCCTTGGCCTTATTTACCACCAGACCCATCTTGGCAGTTACTTTTTCAATAGCATTGAAGACGGCAGTGACTTCCCATTTGGTACTCTCAAAAAGGTTCTGTGACATCATATATTAGTCCGAAACCTTACTGTATAGCTCCAGTTACTACCATTCTCAATTTAATCAAAGATTGGTAAATTGTCAGATGCTTAGAACACTGGAATGCTCAAAGGAATCCTCACCACACTAGGTTCTCAAGTATGGTCGGCTGGACTTAAAACTCATAATGGAGTTTCTTACTGTCCACTGCGTATCTGAAGAGGATGGAGGTTATAGTTGTGGATATTTGCATACTGTGCTCATAGGCATCAGAAGCAGCGGAACACATATTGTGTAAATGTGGGATTCTTGATAGGTTTAGATGGAAATGTTTAAGTAGACAGAGGATCTCATTGGGCGACAATACCATTATTATGGTTTCAGATCTGCTGAACAAACACACAGTAGATCCCAAGGGTAGCAGTATTCTGCAATTGTGTCTGGTCAGAATAATAATAATAATGGTACGCTCAATGATGGTGATATAGTCGGCGTATACAGAAGATGGTGCCACAGATTTCCGCAGAACACGATAGGGGATCGCCTTATCTGAAACCTTGTAAAGAAGCAAAAGATCCAAGCATTTCTTTCCTATCGCTTAATGTCATTCTATAGAACAGTCTTATAATTTTTGCAGGAACTCCAAGCTCAGATCGCGTGTATAGGGCTATTGAAGGTTGCCCTAAAGTCGACAAAAAGAAGCTGAATACCGAACTGATAAGATTCTGAATGGTCCGCCAAATATTTTTTTTTTTTTTGAAAATGCTATAAAAAAACTACCGAATATTTTCTCAAATTTCTTTTTTTATTTGAAAGTACAATCCTTCCGGTTAATAATGGAAAATAATTTCATTCAAATGGCGTACGGGTTTTCTGTGCTCCAAATGCGACAATTTTGCTTGTTTACATACCCACCAAGATCAAAATGAGCTTCATCTGAAAAGATGATTTTTTCTTTTTGGCGAAATTGGCATCTTCTGTAAGTCGATCGATCAAAGTAATGTCGCAATATTTCCCAGCGTTGTTCAAGCGTATGCACAAATATATTCGTTCCTGGGAAGGATAAAACTAATTATCTGTCAAATCAGACATGAGCTAAGTGTTACCATTCACGAAATAAGCACTAGTTGAAAAAAAACGTTAGACGGCGGACCCGTTATTTTTTCTTAACACAAAAAAAAGGAAAGAAAGATTTCTTTTATTATGGACAGATGATAATTTACATAAAAGTCACAATAGTAATGTTTTCAAATTACTTTCTTTTGAAATAAAAAAATATAAATAAATATTAAAAATATATATTAAAAATAAATCCCTGAATAGCTAAAGAAAAAAAAGAACAAATATTTTACACTATAATTGTCAAGTTTAACAGGAAAATGATAAAAAGAAGCTTTTAAAATAGAAAATAAATAGGAAACTCATGAGCGGATAAGCTACACTATATAATACCCTACATCATAGGAATGGTACTGATAGTAAAAAAGCTTGTATTATGAAAATTTTCTTAAGTTTGCTTAATGCTGCAAAAACAAAAAAAAAGAAAGCAATTGTAACAAATCCAACAATGGAAAAATAGTTTTTAATTCAAACGAACTAAAATTGTGGAAAATAAGAAACAGAATATCATGAATGTAGAAGAAGAAAATGTAGAAGAAGAAAAACTATTGTTAACAAATAGTTTTGAAAGAAAAGAAAATTAAAATTCTAAGAAAGTCAGGCGTCTCTATGACACACACAGGCTAAGAAATGTGCATTTCATTTTTCAAATTGGAAATATGTCCGAAAGGAATTAAAATTAAGAAGATAATAAAGAAAAACTTTTAAAATAGAAAAGTTAAAAAAGAGAACAATTCCTTACAGAATAAAATAATAAATCATTTCTAAAAAAAACAAAAAAAAAAAAACTTGTCATTTTGTTACTCTGGCAAGTAAAGTCAATATCGGTTTATAATTGATTCTGGTTAGGTAAACTTAATCGGGCATCGACTTAATCTAAGAAGCACAGTGTTTCTTAATATATTACACATTACACATACCGTCGCACAGGCGTGTTCAAGACCCGGAATTAAGAAAAAATATCCAGCCCACCGGGTTTTATTGCGTTTTTTTGATGGGTTTCATAACTGCTTCCAAATTTTGTTTAATTCCACAATATTGTTACGAAAATTAAAATGCTAAAGACAAAATTCAGTACCTCAGAGCTTATTATGAGTTTTTAGCTAAAAAATGTATTGGCTTGTGTTAAGGCTTAAAAACTTCTAAAATTATCTGCATTAATTAAGGGTGCTGCCAAGTGCATGGATCGGTTACTTTTCTGTGTTATCTTAGAACATTTGAATTAACGGCGAAATATCGAAGATTCATGTCCGTACTAGAACATTATAAGCTAAGATGACATACTATAAAAGCGGCGAATTTCGGCTGGTGAGTTAGTTAGTTATGAATTGGCTTTCAAGAAGTAAAGTCTGTTTAAGGCGCAAATAAAAAGCGTTTTTAAAAGCGAGTTTCGTGTATTAAAGTGCAGTGAAATTAATAAGGAAAGAGACAGATTGTAAAACAACTGAAATAAAAAAATTGAGTTTTATTTTATTTTAACGCAATATAAACGAACTCAAACGTTTTAAAAAGTTTAAAACGTAACAATATTTTTTGTTTGTTTGTATTATTACGTTGTTTTAATATTTATAATGCAATTTTGCAATTTTCTTAGTGGGATGCAGGCGGATTTGTGTACTATGAGCTGCTAAAGCCCCGGTATTCGGAACAGATTGAAATTACACCGGTTGACATTACCGGTGCATTATGAGAAAAACGGTCAGAATATGAAGAGAGATAGACATTCATACATATAAAGCTTTCCTTTTGCATGACAACGCTCGGTCTTTCGTGGCAAAGTTGCCGAACAATTTTTAGAAACAATCAAATTCTTCATACATAACTCTTTCTGTATATTGGCTTTCGATGGATGCAATATCTATTACAATAGTAGGTCACCGAATCATTTCTTTCGAAAAAATATACAATCGGCTTCAAAACATGGGATTCAGATACGAGTATTTGCTCAGAGCTGGGGAAAGATGTTAGCCAGTGATTTGATAAAATACAGCTGCAAAACTATCGATAGTGGGCCCACTAGTTTTTTTTGCAAACTGTCGAAAATATCGATACTATTTGATTCCCTTGAGTACTATCGGGACCGCCATCTAACGTTTTTTTTTCAACTACTGCTTATTTCGTGAATGGTAACACTTTGCTCATAATTAGTTTTCTGCTTCCGCTGAACGAATATGGTTGTGTATACGCTTGAACAACGCTGGGAAATATTGCGACATTGCTTTGAAAATCATGGTAATGTTGCAGAGTCAAAAATCATCCTTTCAGATGAAGCTCATTTTGATCTGGACGGGTATGTAAACAAGCAAAATTGTCGCATTTCGGGCACAGAAAACCCGCACGCATACATTGAAAAGCCGATACACCCAAGACGAGTCACTGTTTGTTGCGTATTTTGGTCCAGAGGCATAATTGAGCCATTTTTCTTCGAAAATGAGCAAGGAGTGGCCGTTACAGTCAATGACGATCGTTATCCGGTCATGTTGAACGAATTTTTGTTCACAAAAATTAAAGAGGAAGATATTAGCAACATTTGGTTTCAAGAGGACGGCGCTACGTGCCACACAGCCGAAGCTACACTCGATGTTTTGCGCCCTGTTTTTGAAGATCGCATTATCAGCCGCAGAGCTGATGTCGTTTGGCCACCTCGGAGCTGCGATTTGACACCGTTGGACTATTATTTGTGGGGTGCCGTCAAAGATAAGTGTTACGCCAACAAGCCAGAGACAATTGACGCTTTAAAGGACAATATTCGTGAAGCCATTGGTGAAATACAGCTGCACACAATCGAAAATGTGCTTAAAATATGGACTGATCGTGTAGGCTACTGCATGACCAGCCGAGGCAGCCATTTGAATGAAATTATTTTCCATTATTAATCGGTAGGATTGTACTTTCAAATAAAAAAAGAAATTTGAGAAAATATTCAGTAGTTGTTTTTATAGCATTTTCAAAAAAAAAAAAACATATGGCGGACCCTTTACTTGTGGCAACAATATTAGAATTTAGGTGAAAGGGAAAGAAGAAAAATAGATATACAGTGTTGAAGCAAATAATATGGACACTTTATTTATGTCCAGTATGTCATAATATTTAATGTATTGAAGATGGAAACTGATCCTTATATATGGCGAAAATTGTTCAGACCATGAAGTGCTCCAAAACTAAAGTAATTAATAAGATCCAGTGAAAGAAAACTGCGACAGAGACTATGGCAAGAAAGCGTAAAAGAACAACTGTCGGTTTTGAAAAAACTCTTCATTCGCACTTCATCAAAAAACCTCAAAAATGAACTTATATTCTACTGCTTTAAGTCGCACAATAAGAAAAAAAAAAAAAACTAATGGAAGCTAGACTTCTGGGTAAGAGTTCTTGAAATGTATCATATCTCAGCAAACGGAAGCAATACCTTATAGCAATACCGTAATAGTTAGAACAACACGCTATGGTCCAACGAAATTAAGATTAATTTGCTTGGAACAAGTGCAAAATCGTATGTAAGAACATATTTTAGTTAAAATTCATACTTTATTTGAGTTTAATAAAAAGAAATTTAAGAAACTGTTAAACTGTGTGTCTATGTAACTTTAAAAGGTTACAGACGTCTAAAAACCTACGTCCAACTAATTTTTGCAAAATGTGACCTTGACTATGTACATTAACTGACCTCCATATTTACTCTTAGAATTTGACGATGGTATCGCTATTAAAAAAAAAACTATCGATGGTAAGGCAAAGACAAAACTATCGATACTATCGACAGTACTATCGATTGTTTTGCAGCTTTACAATAAAACCCGAGTGGGTTTAGTTGGGTCACCCAGTGGGTTGCCAACCCTGGCTCTAACTCCCTTCTTCCCCATAATACATTTAATTCTTCCCCCCTTAAATACTTTAGTTTTTCGCATATTACCGTTTAAAGTTACTTTACCTTGTCGGACTTAAAAAGCTTTAATTTTTCCTAATCAATTTTAACTTCTTCTAGTCAAAAAATATCCGAGTGAAATATTTTCTTTGCTGTTTCTTTTATTTTCTAGATTTTTAAAAAGATAAAAAAAATGTCAAGGACACTCATGTGATTAATTAGTTAAGAATTCAACTGGAACTCTTGTATCCACAACCATATCCATTCACATAAATATATATTTAAACTCTCATCTTTACATACAACCACACAACCACAACCCAAATGGTCAACCAACAATATGTTTAAATGTCAGGGATACCAACCAGCACAGAAGAAAACGTGTAAAAAGACAGCAGATACATATTGGCTTTCTAATAAAAGAATATGATATATGAGTACGCTAATACATAGACTGTCACAGTCACCAGAAAACATATACTTAATCTCGTGGCACTGTGTTACGCTGCTTTAAACATCCTTTGTTTTCTCACAGAATAAGAAAAAGTTCGTTTATTAAAAAGTGAACAGAATCGGTAAGAGTACTCGCATGTTGTGTACAATAAAAACAGCAACAACCTACACAAGTACACACATATGCCGTTAATTATGAAACGTACATTAGCCTATGGAGTGTAGGAAATTATTATTATTTCTGCTCTTAATGTTGTTGTTGCTAATAAATGAAACTTGAACAAAAACAAAAAATCATTAGAGTAAAAGGCAAAAGCAAAATAATGTTTAAAAGAGTAACACACACACATAAGGTAAGAAAGTATGTGTGAGAAAAAGTAGTATAGGATTTTGCTGAATTGGTTTCAATAAAATGATTTCATGCTCTCCTTAACTCAAACTCTCATTTGTTTCTTATGAAACTGATTTAAATAACAAAAACATTGAGTAGTTTTTATAAACTCACACTTACACACACATCTGTACATGGGGGTATAATAAACACGGATATCCACATACTTAATAACAGACTCCTATAAATATGCTATTAAATTATCATTTGCATACTTGGCACAATTCAATTAAAAATAATTGAATTTCGTTTATGTTGGATAAGTTGCTTAAATGTGCTATAATGGTACATGCACACATAGGTGTGCAGGGGTATACTGTACTTGTTTGTTTTTAGGAAAAACACTCCCCAAATTTCTTTTTCATGTAAACATTTCAAAAGCAGGGAGAATAATGAAAAGAAATTAAAAACCCAAATAGAACTTTTTATTATTCTACTCGTATGTTCTTTTCATACACAATCTTTTTAGTCTTGATTTTAGCTGCATTATCATTTTCCATTAAATAAAAAAATAAAAAACTAAAATAAAATTATAAAAAAAATTATTTTTCTTTGTTCTCTTGAAAAATTCTTTTATATAAAAAGAATATAATAAAATTTATACGTCATGTTGTTCAAGTACAACATTTTTATAGAAAATATATTTAAAAAAAAAGAACTAAAATAATCAATATCACTTATACGCTTAGTTGAACACATGCACTAATAATATAATAAAGCAATTACAGTGGATAACATTAAAAAGCAAACGGTCTTTTATTCTCACTTAGTCATTCAGCGGAATAGTGTAAGTAAATCATTAGTTTGTTCCGAAAATATCGCCCTTATTATTGTATTTAATTTCGCCATAGACGATGTTATGAAAAATGTCGCATTGTCAGAAATCTAAATAGACGATTACATGGCCCTTGTTATGCAGATGATATCTGTTTATTGGTATATAATCACTTCAATATGCAGCTCCATTTGGCTAAGCTGGTAACCGAGGCAGCTCAAAATGGTCTTAACAACAGCTAGAAATGAACACTTCTAAAACCAAGATCATACGAATGAATACGTCCATCTCCCAAACTGTCACTATCTGCCAGTAAAATTAATGAATTTAAATTATTCTGCTACCTCGGCAATAGACCAGGGTAAGCTTGAGTACTACTGTTAAGTACTTGGGCCATATTCTTGACCACAAGTTAAATTGGAAAGCCAACTTGGCTGAGAGAGCTCGCAAAACGGCTTATGCCACATACTGCTACCGAAAAGCAGTTGGTGCGAAATGGTGTCTCATTCCTGGCGTTATTCGTTGGATTTATTCAGTGGTTATGGAACCGAATCTTTTGTATGAATTAGTCTTCTGGTGGACTGCCATCGATAAAGATTGCAATGTCAGACTCAACGATCAGGCCAGGAGATCTGCTGCAATCCATATGACATACTACTATAGAAAAGCAGTTGGTGCGAAATGGTGTCTCAGTCCTGGCGTTATTTGTTGGACTTATTAATCGGTTATGAAACCGAATATTTTGTATGAATTGATCTTCTGGTGGACTACCATCGATAAAGATTGCAATGTCAGACTCTTCGACCAGGCCAGGAGATCTGCTGCAATACATATGATAGGTGCGTTATGTAACACACCTACAAGGACTTTTTTAGTAACGCTATGATGGCTCCCTTTGGGGATACTTGTCAGGCTACGAGCCAAGCTTGTAGTGATGAGACTGAAAGCCCTATTATGCTGGCATATTATCCCCTCGGAACACTCCTCTATACTATCTGAAGAACAACAGTTTGAATAGTGTAATTTCTTCCGAGAGGCTCAACCTTGGTGTTTCCCTTCACCTTCCGGAATACTGCAATGTGTTTCAGACTGAAGTGATGACCACTTTTCATGCTGCAGAGTGGATCCGTAAAAATGGAGCTTTTACCAACGATATATATGTATCTGTTCTGATAACCAAGCGGTGAGTAGATCTCTTTCGGGTGTTACTTTCAACTCTAACAAGGAGTCCTGTGATTCCCTTGTGGCATTATCACGACAGTTCTGTGTACATCTCATCTGAGTTCCTTGTTACAGGGACATTCCGGGTAACTGTGCACACTTCTTCCGGATTTTCATCTTCACGTGAGGGGGAAGAGGACCGTTTAAACTGGCGATCAAGTGAACGTATATGTTGAACGCTGTAAGAGCCTAAACGGAGGGTGACTCTTGCTTTATCGTATAGTGCCAAACTCTGGCAACCCTATTTGACTATTGTAATTCACTATTATAATTTACTGTTGTGAATGAGAAAACTTAGGTTTAAGATAGAAGACAATAAAGAGGATCAACTGTAATTTAAACATTGAAGTCATCAGTCGTGTTTTCATTTAAATATAAATACAAAAGGTTACAATCGCCAGACTCATCTGGCCTAGGGTGGGTATGAAGCGTACCAATCAGCTGTTCAAACTTGACCATCGGAGTATATTTTCGGTTGTAGCAATCCTCACATTGTGTCATGGGTAGACACGCACAAAGGCAGCGCTTACTTACAGTGATCAACTTTATCTACCAGTGTCAGTATCTCGCACTGCGGTGACTTCTCTCACTGGGCTCTCCCTTTCTCGATGGCTTATCGGAACTATCGATCCTTGACAATAGCCAGGTTCATTGACTGTCTGGTTGGTTTTGGATTTAATATAGGGAAGTGCTTCTATGCGGTGCCTCTGTTTGACCGCCATGACTCTGGTGATTAGAACAGTGAGAACGCGCTATGTGATATCACAACGTGCCTTGCTTAGCGAAGCTGCTACTCCCTCCTATCATATCCTATGCTCCTTGTAGAAACAAAAGAATAAGGTATACATACATACTGTAGCAGCAATTTTAAAACTTTTGCAAATAAGACAATGGGTTGAAGCTTAAATACATTTTAATGGCCATTTTACTTGTCCGATGATATGTTGCTTGAATGCATTGAGTTATTACTGAAGATAAAAATAAAGCGCAAAAAATAATTTTTGAAGCCAGTCTTGCCATTCATATGAACATCAAAGGCCAAAGAGCTAATAATCAGGGCAATACTCTGCGTTTAGAGCTGCTGCAACCTGTACTGAACGTAATAGTTTCGTATTACAGGCAGTATTATAGCATGTTTACACGACACCTCCAATTACATTCTTCACTATTTGAATTTGTTTTCCCACGTTATACTGTTGTCAGCGTACGGCTCCCACAAATCATTTTCATTTTCACGCTTTACCGCTGTTGTTTTTGCCTCTTTTCATGTTCAATTAATTTTTTATAGTTCCTGCATAACAGTGTGTCTAGCTGCCTAGTGTTGCTTGGTCGATCAAAATTTGATACTGGTGATACTGTCTGTATGGTCTTTCAAATAGTATGACCGATCCACCACCATTTCTTATTCTATATTTGTCTGTGTTTGTGTTTCTCATTTCTTTACTATTTGAATAACTTGTACGAATTAACCTGTTCACAAGAAAAACTAATTGTTTGATGGTTCTTCTTCTTCTTATTTTTATTTAAGGTTTTCATACGAGGGCGGATTGACATTGAAGCTACCTAGCGCTAGATGGCAGCACAAACACAAAAACTTTTTCTTTCTTAGAAATTACGATCTGTCAAACATCAGCTGTTAAAATTGTAGCCAAATTCATCGATTAGTTTATTTGTTGTAATCGTTTGAATTAAGCAACTTTTCTGTTTCTTGGAAAATGGAAAAAAGTGAATTTCGTGTAGTGATTAAACACTATTATTTTAAAGACAAAACGGCGAAAGAGACAAAAGAAAAAACATTACGGTGAATCTGCTCCGTCAGATTATATGGTAGAATATTGGATTGCAGAATTTAACCGGGGCCGAACAAGCACTGCAAAAATACCATCAACAGGAAAAGAGGTGGTTACTGAAGAAAATATAAAGAAAATCCTCTATATCGTTATCAATGATCGCCGGGTCAAAATTTGCATATGAAAAAGCTATCGGTAAGATGGGTGCTACGTTTGCTCAGTGTTGAACAAAAACGAGTTCGACAGATCACTTCACAGCTGTGTTTGGACATGATAAAGCATAATCCACCACTACACACCTGAAACCAAAAATCAATCGAAGCAATGGGTGGAAGCTGGTGGAAGTGCTCCGAAGTAGGCGAAGACAACGAAATCGGCTGACCACTGCATTTTGGCATGCATATGGAATATTGCTCATCGATTATCTTGAAAAGGAATCCACAATCACAGGAGAGTATTATCGTGCATTTTTGGATCAATTGGTTGATGCAATCAAGGAAAAACGATCACATTTAAGCAAGAAAAAAGTGCAAAGCACTGGTTCACACAGCATTAGATACGATGCCAAAACTACGAGAAATCCACTTCGAATTGGTTGATCAGCCACCTTATAGTCCAAATTTAGCCCCTAGTGACTTTTTCCTGTTTGCAAACTTGAAAAAATGGCTCGCAGGAAAAAGTTGCATCTCAAACAAAGAAGTGATTACCGAAACTAATATGTATTTTGAGGAGTTCCCAAAATCGTATTATTCAAATGGTATAAAAAAGCTGGAAAGTCGTCTTACTAAGTGTCTTGAGCTAAAAGGAGACTATGTTGAGAAATGAATGGTTTTTGAAAAAAAAATGTTTTTTTCCTACTTAGGTAGCTTCAATATCAATCAGCCCTCGTATATGCCGGTAAATTATGTTTTCAAAAATAAGAAAATTTATGGAAAATAAACAAACACATTAGGACTGAACAACAAATCCTTAAACATTAGAAACTACATTGATTTTTAATTTAAAATCAATTACTGACAAATTGGGTGATTCGCTCTTAAAATTTTACGTTGATTATTTTGTAATTCGTCTTGTAGTTACATGAGTGAAATGAAATTATGAATGAGAGCGTGAATTATATAAAAACGTTGGCTTTTAAACATGCTGTTAACCGAAAAACGTTCGAAATATGCTAAGAGGACCGTTGCTTAAAATACTAAAAATATTTAAAACTTTATTTGACTTATTTTGCTAGACACTGTTAATTCTATTCCTGTTTTTGCACAATTTATTTTTATTAAATAAAAGCATTTTTTATTGTTATTGAAAATAAAATTTTTTATATTCGAATTATTCTGTACAATCTATGAACTGTAGAAATGTATAAAACACTGGTTAGTGGCATATAAATCAATTTTGTATTAAAATGGAAGAAAAATTACAAGAAAATAAAATTTTTTAAGAAACTTTCAGCAATGAACTTGTTAATAAAACAAAATTAAAGGGAACAATAAATCAGGGCTAAAATTTTTACAATAAACAACTGTCAGAGAGAAGGTTTACCAATGAAATTTAAAGAAAGAAATTTTTAAATTGAAACTTTGCTTGGAGATTATATTCTGAAGCAACTTTTCAATAACTAATTATTTATGTTGAAATTTTCTTTATAATTTTCCAATTCTAAGTATTTCAACAAACACAACGCAATTAACTGCCAATTAAGATTAAAAATTTAAAATTTCTTTCAATAAAGTTTCACAGAAAAAAGTTGCACAATCTTTCTGTGCTTAGTTTACACAATAAATTAATATTTAATTTAAGAATATAATTCTGTGTTTCTTTTACTTACTTCTTGGGACCATCATTGCCACCGCCACAACGTCCTTGTACCAAAAACAATGAACCACGATCAGCATTTAACAATATGGATACATTTTGTAAGATTTTATGACACAAAGTACGAACTTCCAATTCATTGCAAATGTCCTTTACCTAAATGTTAAATCACGGCCAACGATAAAACGCCAAGGCAAATACACACAAGCAGGAGGGGCAAGTCAACCATACGGCAACCCAACCAGTCAGCGAGTCAGCCAGCCAGTGTGTTTCAACAGCCACGATAATGTCATGATTGTCGCGTTGTACATGTTGAAAAGAGTTGTGGCAACACAAACAGCAATGGCCACACATTCACATTTAAGCATGTGACACCATTTGGTATTTAATGAACAGCATCGTAGTCATCATCATCATCATCATCATTATCGTCAATATTATAGTGGATATTGTACGAACACAAGCAACAATAGCAGCAGTAGTAGAATAGAGCGTAGTTTT
Source organism: Wohlfahrtia magnifica (assembly GCA_023159175.1). Taxonomy (NCBI): domain Eukaryota; kingdom Metazoa; phylum Arthropoda; class Insecta; order Diptera; family Sarcophagidae; genus Wohlfahrtia; species Wohlfahrtia magnifica. The sequence goes on along the minus strand of JAKWBJ010000052.1, from coordinate 391,992 downwards.
AGTAATTTTGTATTCCCAGGGCAATTTAAACGTCATTGTGTTGTAATGAAGTTGTTAAAGCGGAAATAAAAAAAATAAAGAGAGAGAGAGAGAGAGAGAAAGTTTAGTTTAAATGATTTTTTATTGTTGTTGTTGCAGCAAAGTTTTTTTCCCTTTTTTTATATTTTTACAACGTTTTTATATTTATTTTCTTAATTAATGATTATCGTAAAAGAAAAACATTTAAGTATTTAAAGTTAAATTAAAAACTTTTTTTAATGGCGAAGAGAAGAAATATTTTATATATTTTTTTAAAATTATAAGAAACGTATGAGTAATATTATTATTTGTGTTTCAAATTAATATTAAGTATACGCACAGAGGTGAACATAAAATAAAGCGTGTTTTTTATAGAGGTATAGATAGAACTTGATGTTGGCATTACTTTTCAAGATGGCGACCGATTTAACAGCTGTCAAGTGATTTATTCTCAGTTTGGCTTGGCAATTAATCATGAAAAGACTCACGTCTGAACAACGCTTACAAAGAGTGCAATTTTATTTCGATTTGTTCCCGATTTTCATAAGCGTATTTTGTTTAGCGATGAAGCGCACTTTTGGTTGAATGGCTACGTCAACAAACAAAACTGACGCATTTGGAGTGACTGTTTGGTGCGCTTTATGGGCCGGTGGAATCATTGGTGCGTACTTTTTCCAAAACGATGGTGGCCAGAATGTTACAGTCAATAGTGATCGGTATAGAGCCATGATTACTAACTTTTTCATTCCTGAATTGAATAACCATGATCTCCAGGAGATGTGTCACACAGCTCGTACCACAGTAGATTTATTGAAAGACATGTTTGGTGACCTGTGAATTGGCCTCCAAGATCTTGTGATTTAACACTGCTAGACTACTTTCTGTGGGGCTGTGTAAAGTCATTGGTCTATGCGGTAAAGCCACAAATGCTCGACCATTTGGAAGACAACATTCGCCGTGTTATTGCCGATATACGACCACAAATGTTGGAAAAAGTCATCGAAACTTGGACTATATCCGCGCCAGCCGTGGCGGTCGTATACCAGAAATCATATTTAAAATGTATTGTCACAAGATTATCCTTCGGATAAATAAAATTCATGTCAATCGAATAATGCATCGTCGTTTTATTGCAACTTAAAGCTCTATACCTCTATAAAAAACACCCCTTATTACTTTTTAACTGAAAAGCGTTGTTTGTTACGCTAACATCTAGCGTTGACGCTGAAGTAACATATCTAAATAAAAGCGTTAGAATTGTTTCCTGAACAGTAATGTTAACTTCACTTTTCATCAAAAAATCACTAAATAGGAATTAAAAAGTTATTAAAGCGCTAGATTTAAAGCGAAAACAGCTAAAATGGCACTACTTTTTTCAGCTAACTTCCTTTTCTAACATATTGTCAAGATTGGAATTTTTAATTACAAAGCGTTGACGGCGAGCTAATTTGGTTTGCTTCATACAATTTGATAATTTTTGTTAGCTAGACAGCGCTTAGCGTTCTGATTTAGGTTAAGCTGTGAGCTTCTTAGCGAAAAAACTGGTTTATTAAAAAGCCATAGAACTCCGTTAAATCCCAACGGATTTTTTTAAAACAAGGTAGCATTTTATTAATAACGCCACATTCTGGGGAATATTTCTTCTTAACACGTTAAACGCCACGATAATATCAGAAAAATTTTCACATGGGCCATGATCACTTTGTTAGGTAATTTAATTAAAAATGTATCAATGAAATTTAATGTATCACAGAAGTTTTTTTTTTTTCAAAATTCCCGGAAAAACTCTATTTTTTATGTCACAGATATATTACTGACATGTTCCAATATTGCAACTTTTTTCTTGACAAGCCATGTGAGTCTTATATGTCTTACGCATCCAAACAAGATACAACAAGAAACATAATACAATAAAGAAACGTCTGCAATGGACATCTGTAATTGACGTGGCCTTCTATCAAATCGCGTACGTCAGACATATATGTCTGACATGGCTCATGTAGAACTTCTTAGCGTCAGACACATATGACTGACATGGCGATTAACATGTTAAATGATACATCAGAGTGTCGGTTTTTTGTCTATCATAGGATGGCAATGCCTTCTTCCAAATAGAACAAGTAGACGTTCTCCTTCATCTACTTTTCGCTTTTCTTTGACACGGTAGTCACAAACACTTATAAATATAAATTGGGATGAAGCAGTTCTCTCTTGAGTCTGCATGTCGGCCACCTTGTTGCCTTAAAATCACACTCTCTAGAAATATGAAAAAGAGTAACTCGACCACTCAGTTTACGCGCCTCAATTCACCTTGAGTTCGTCACTCAATATGTTTTGGTTTTTTCATGAGCTGCATTACGAAAAAGCTTAATAACTCCGCCAATTTCCAATGGCTTTTTAAGCCGTAAGTGTTATTGAATTCACAACTTAATACAATTTCTTAATTAATTCATTAATATTACGATTCCTATGTAAAATATTGCTCTAAAATGCATTTAAACTTAAAAAATGTGGAAAAAATTGGATCAAAAATGTGTTTGATTGCGCAAGACGCCCAGATTATTCAAGGCTACTTAAACGACATATATATCGTTTAAAAAGTTAATGTCTCTTCTTCCCAAAATCGAAGAGAAAATAAAATCGGGTAATATTCAGCTAAGTTATTAGCTTATAAGTGCATGAAGGTCCGAAAAACCGGTTTTTTACCCGTAACTCGAGTTTTTGGAGGTGCTTCGAAAATTTCAAAAACAGATCTTTATTCTGCTCCGCAGCGCCTATCAGAAAAATAGTATTACTTACCAGGTATTTTTATATTTTGTCACACCCGTGTTATTGATTAAAGTGCATTTATTATTAATAATTTTGTTTTAATTTTGCTTTGTAAACTTAAAATGATTAAGAACTCCATGTATTGCTCTACTTATGGGAGTTTGTTAATAATTATTTTAATAAAACATGCCCCTCCTAGCGTATAAGTCATATTAATTACATTTTAAGTTTTAATTTACATCACTCATACGTTCTGTATGTTTATTATTTACAGTGCTACCATTTATTTGTTTTTAAACCCCCTCCCCCCTCCCCGGATTAGTGCGACCATGTAAATTTCTTAGACAATACCTTACCAGTTCAAATATTAATTCCTTTTCATCCAATTGCTTCAATTCATTGCGTGACAAACGTTGCGGTCGATAGTGATTGTGATGATGATGATGGTGTGTATGTGTTCCAATACCCGTCTGTTGGTTATGATGATAATTATTATGATGATACTGTGTATTATTTGGTATATTATTTGTACCAAAACTACCACTAACAACACCACAACCACCAGCCGTACTACATGTACTGCTTGTATTAGTACCGCCAACACCACCACTACCCATCATGCCAGTGCCAATGCCAACATTACAGCCTCCTAAGCCACTGCCACCAGTGCAAATTACACTACCGTTACTGGTATTTGTACTTGATGAATTGGTGCCATCATTGTGTTGTGTTCCTATACTTAAGAAAGTCGGTGTGCCATCGATGGTATTGACAATGGGTTTTAAAAGGCCACCCCTTTCAAATTCGTGGGCGGATATTTTTCTGAAATTGAGAAAAAGAGAACAAGTGAGAAATAAGTTAAATAAAACGATAATAAGAAAATATAGAGAAATAAAGAATAAAAAGTTTCTATTGACAGTCTGTTAGAGACAATGAATATCAAATCTTGCTCTTTGCATACAATTTCGAACGCTTTTGATGGACTAAATTTTGTTTTTTACGGTCCACTTTTACAATTATATCATGTGGAGGTTAAACCATAAAACTGTTTTATTTGGTGTAACAAAAGTACATAACACGCTTTAAGGTCATTATGAGTTGCAAGCTTCTATCGCGAAAAGTGCAAATAGTGTATCTTCCTAAAGCAAGCTAAAAGCAAAAAGCAACGAAGTTAAGCAAGTAAGCAAACTTCAGACATAAACTACTCGTATGTCTCGAAATAAAAACATATTTTTATAGTGTGCCACTGTGGTATGGTAGATAAGACATCCGTCTACCCACCAGAAAAGTTTTTCGACGGAGGTATCACCTCATAACATTAGCTAGTAAATGGTTATGAGTATAACTACTATTGAAAACTTCTTTAAATGCATTTGCCTTTCGGAGCCGGCGTTAAACTGTAGGTCCTATTCAATGAGTTTAAAAATAGTATCGGATGTAGCTCATTGATTGAGGGAAGTCCCCATATTCCTTCATAGAATGTTATGGAAATTAATATATATTTTAAGGCCCATCTGTTAGCCCATTAGTTAACACAGTGAATTGCTTTTAAATGATCAAAAACTTCCGAGTGGGGTCGTTCGAATTGGGTCGATTTTAGTGCGTGCAAGACCCAATGTTGTTTTCTGACACATAGACGTGGCGGTGTGGTTTCGTCTGTAACTATGGGTAATGAAGATGTTGAGGAATCAGATGCTATTGATGTTCTGGGCATGAAGATTCATTGTGATGTACGTTTCAGTGATCACATTTTCAATGTGTTTTTTAAGACGGTTGCAATAAATCACCAACACCCATAGACATAGATGTACTCTTGGCTACGAAGCTGTTGCAAATATGAAGCTATGCGACTAAGATTTTGTGGGAATATCAACAACAACTACAAAAAAACTCAAATCAGAACAATGGGACAGCCACACGTGGGTTATTTCGGAAACTTTTTGATCAAGGTAGTATTTCTTACTCGGTGGTTACGTTAACAAGCAAAGTTGTTGCATATGGGGCTCGGAGAACCCAGAATTGGTTTTTAAAAAGCCATTGCCAGCCACAAAAGTGAATGTTGGATGCGCATTATGACATAGAGGTGTCATTGGGCAGAATTTGTGCGATCATGATGCTTTACAACCGTTACCATCAATTCAGAACAGTATGACTATATGACAACCGGCTTTTTTCGGCCCGCAATGGAAGATTATAAACTGGACGATATGTAGTTTCAACAATACGATGTCATGAGTCATACAAACACGACCTAATTTGGCTTTATGGCATTAGAAATTTTCTGGGAGCACAATCTCTCGACTTGGCATCATGCGAGTTAACGCCGTTAGACCTTTTTTGTGGAGCTACATTAGAGATCCTGTTTACGGTGATAACATCCTAACGCTAAAGCATTTGAATATCAATATTCGTTAAGTTATCGCCGAGATACCGCAGTCACCAGTAGGAGTTTGCATTACTAGTACCAGACATTTATGAAGCAATGGTTTGAAAATTTAATGTGAACTTACTGCTGCCAATTTTTTTTTTTAATATTTAAAAATTAAATTGAAACTTTAAGCAACTTTTGTTTGACAATCTCCCGGCACTTCTAAAATAAATTGCCTTTATATTATGAGTACCAAAACCCCATTATCAATTGCTTTAGTTTTCCTATTTTGCTTAAATAAAAAAGAAAGAAAAATTGAAATTTTAACGTTAATATTTCCTACTGCTATTTATATCCTCATATTCATTGTTCTGTCAACAAAACAAGACAAAAAATAAGAGAAAAGAAATATTTTACAACCAAACCAACCATTTAGATTTTGTACGTTTTACAACAATCTTTTCATAAAATTTCACAAAACATTTCCATCACAAATTGACAAGTTTTGCTTGGGCTATGAATGTAAAAAATAGCTATTTTTTCTAGTTTACAACCATTCTATGGTATAAAAAACGCCCTCGAGTAAAGTAAAAACTATAGGAGAGTATGGACAAAAAAACTATTGCATATAAAAACTGTCATTAGTAAGAAAAGCAAAATTGAGAGAAAGGATTTAGAAGATTGCAAAATATGTCAGCTTGTACTAAAATAGGCAGAGGAGCAGAAAAAACACATATAAAATAAAATTCTATTGAAGTACTAGCACTCATAATGCCTTAGAGAAATACATTTTCAACACAATACGAGTACACATGCTCTTAATATATGTGTATTAGGGTTGCGACTCACAAACATAACAAATGTTATGCTATTTAATGGTACTCATAATTTTATTCAGTTTTTTTGTAATTTCCCTACAGTTTTGTACTTCCTTAATTGTATACTATATGCGCTAGCAATGCTCTGGGGCTAAAAGCATATTCAAATGACAAAATCATTTAAAAGTAGCCGAGCATAAATTGCTTTTACTGGTAGTAAATGTTTGGTATTTTTGTTTCTAACAAAAACTAGCAACGGCAGCAACAACAACAACAGCAAAAACAACAACAACAACAAAAATTACAACAGTTTTACTATTCTCAAATACAATCATCAGCAACTGTGTGTTGCCAACAATTATTGTCGAACGCTCTACTACTAAAGGGCACTTTAAAAAGAGAAAAAACAAAGCAAGAGCGACAAGCGACTGGTAGACAGAAATTGGATTCTCTCATATGGAAAATTAAGATTTTTTTTTTTGTAAATTAATACATAAAGGGTCCACCAAATATATATTTTTTGAATATGCTATAAAAAAAACCACTGAATATTTTCTCAAATTTCTTTTTTTATTTGAAAGTACAGTCCTTCCGGTTAATAATGAAAAATAATTTCATTCAAACGGCTGCCTCGGCTGGCCATGCAGTAGTTTACACAATCGGTCCAATTTTTAAGCACATTGTCAATAGTGTGCAGCTGTATTTCACCAAAGGCTACACGAATATTGTCCTTTAAAGCGTCAATTGTCTCCGGCTTGTTGGCGTAACACCCCACAAATAATAGTCCAACGGTGTCAAATCGCAGCTCGACATCAGCTATGCGGCTGATAATGCGATCTTCAAAACCAGGGTGCAAAACATCGAGTGTAGCTTCGGCTGTGTGGCACGTAGCGCCGTCCTGTTGAAACCAAATGTTGCTAATATCCTCCTTTTCAATTTTTGTGAACAAAAATTCGTTCAACATGGCCTGATAACGAAATCTTTGACGGCATCCCACAAATAATAGTCCAACGGTGTCAAACTGCAGCTCCGAGGTGGCCAAACGACATCAGCTCTGCGGCTGATAATGCAAACTTCAAAAACAGGGCGCAAAACATCGAGTGTAGCTTCGGCTGTGTGGCACGTACACTGGTGCACATTCCTATAAACGCACTTAATTTTTTTCTGTATTTTTGTTATATCTTTGTTGTTCTCATCCAAAAGCAAAATTTAACTATTTTAATGAGAGACAACTTAACGGTACTTTTTAAAAGTAAACAATTATTTTTTCTTATTTTTGTTGTTTGCCTTAATTATGCGATCAAATGTTTTTGGTGCTATTTTAAGTGGAAGATTCGTATAAACGCACACTCGAAATTTGTTTTTAAAAAAGTGACCAAAAAAAAATATTATCAATTTTAGTTTTTTTTTTTCAACCAAAGGTACGTTTCTAATAGTAACATCTCAATTTACTGTAACTTTTCCTATTTTAATCAATAAATTTCATCACTTTTAAAGATGCCTCTAAGGGAACTTTTTTGTCCGATCAAGAACAGATTCAAATTAAATTTGTTCACGACCAAGGATGCTCTAATAGAGAAACTGGACGTAAAATCGGCCGTTCGGAAAGTGTGGTGCGAAATTTCTTTAAGAAAGGTCAAAATTATGGAGTTCGCAAATCAACAAATGGTAATACAAAACTAACAAGAAGACAACTTAATCTAATAAAACAAGAAGCAACCCGCAACAAATTGAATTCCACACAAATAAGGAATAAATTAAATCTTCCTGTGACTTCCAAACACGTTGCACACATTTTACGAAACGATGAAAACATAAAATGGAAAAAGCCGAAATGTAAACCAACGCTAAAAAAACACCATAAAGAAAATCGTCTAAAATTCGCCAGAAAATATATGAAATGGACAGATGAGTGGAAAAAAGTAATTTTCTCTGACGAAAAAAAAGTTAATTTAGACGGTCCAGACTCATACTCATGCTATTGGCACGATTTGAGATCTAAAGATGTTCGGATGTCAAAACGTAATTTCGGTGGTGGCAGTGTTATGGTTTGGGCAGCGTTTTCTGCAGTTGGCAAGTCGAAAACTTGTTTTGTACCGACAAAAATGAATAGTTCGATTTATAACGAACTGTTGGAAGATGCTCTTCTCTCTTTTATGGACGAAAAAATGGCTGAAGATTGCATTTTCCAACAAGATAATGCTGCCATCCATGTTTCTAAGCAATCGAAATCTTGGTTCAATGAACATGGCATTCCTCTGTTGGACTGGCCGGCTTGTAGTCCGGACTTAAACCCAATGGAAAACTTGTGGGGATACATGCGAATAATGCCCAGAATGAAGGCATAAAGACTGTGACAGAGCTGAAACTAAGAATTAAACAAGTCTGGGAGGAAATTGATTCCGATCTGCTTAAAAAATTAGTGGAATCAATGCCAGACCGTATTCTTGAAACAATACATAACAAAGGATCATCCACACATTATTAATAATGCTACAATGGCCCAAACATTAAAGTGCGTTTATAGGAAAATACCCTTAAAAATGGCTGTTAATATCGAAAATTAAGTAAAAAAAAAATAATTAAAGTACAAATGAATTTTTTTGTAAACAATATTTTAAGTGAAGTCTTAACTAATTTAATACACAAATTTATAGCCCCCTATATATTTTCTTGTTTAATTTTTACCTTTTTTTTAAAAAAAAAGTAGTGTGCGTTTATAGGAATATGCTCCAGTGTAGCGCCGTCCTGTTGAAACCAAATGTTGCTAATATTCTCTTCTTCAATTTTTGTGAACAAAAATTCGTTCAACTTGGCCCGATAACGATCGCCATTGACTGTAATGGCCACTCCTTGCCCATTTTCGAGGAAAAATGGCTCAATTATGCCTCTGGACCAAAATCCGCACAAAACTGTGACCCGTCTTGGGTGTATCGGCTTTTCAATCTATGCGTGCTGGTTTTCTGTGGCCCAAATGTGACAATTTTGCTTATTTACATACCCGCCAAGATCAAAATGAGCTTCATCTGAAAAGATGATTTTTTGGCAAATTTTCAAAGTAATTTCGCAGTATTTCCCAGCGTTGCTCAAGCGTATACACAACCATATGCGTTCAGCGGAAGGATAAAACTAATTATCTGTCAAATCAGACATGAGCTAAGTGTTACCATTCACGAAATAAGCACTAGTTGAAAAAAAACGTTAGATGGCGGACCCTATAGTAAAGTATAATATTGTTACAAAAATCAGGTTGGGCACCTCTGCGTTTATTACATCGCTAAAATAAATAAACAAAAGCTGCAATAACAACTAAACGTGCCGTTTATAAATAACCAGAATCTACAACAACCAACGTTAGCAGAGATAAATTATATAAAATAACACAGCAACAACAAAAACTAACAGCAAAGAAAACAAGTAACAGTCAATAACAAACAACAACAAATACTAACTGCTGAAAGAATTAGATGTTTACATTCGCAGCCATATAAAAAGCACATCGATGCGGACAACAATCAGTTTATTTAGCGTAAACTCAGCGAAGGTGTTATTGGTTTGAACTCAGTATAAGAGAGTAAAATCTGTTTGATCGAACCTAAGTTGGAAGATCTTTAAGTAGATCTGTCGAGTAAATGTTGTTGTTTACAAAGTTGTAAACAGAAAAAATTATTAAGAACAAAAATTATTATATGGTTACAAGCAGTGGTGCACAAAACTGTGTTGAATAAAGGATTTTAATTAAAGCTTAAACTTAAGATTTATTTTAGTTTAACTACAATTTACGAACTCATAAATACACGTTTTTAGAAAAGGTAAAAACGTAACAATGTGTTATGGGTTGCCATATGGAATATTAAATTATAAATAATGGTATAGAAGGTAAGACACTGGCCTCCCAACCAAGAGGTCTACGGTATAATCCTAAGCCAGACCACATGAAAAAGAACAGATTTTTTAACAGCGGCATCACCTCATATCAGAGTTGGCAAAAACCCGGGTTTAAAAAAAAGTCCAGCCCACCGGGTTTTATTGGGTTTTTTGAAAGTCTTTTTTGGGTTTTATTGGGTTTTATATTGTTTATTGTTTGTTTTGTATATTGTTTATTATTGTTTCCTAACTTCGTTCAATTCAACAATATTTTTTATTTTTTAGTAAAATTACGTTGTTTTATTATTTATAATGCAATTTTATACTTTTGGTCAGATCAAGGAGGTGTTGGGTACTATGGGCTGCTAAAGCTGACTGCAGTTAATTCCTTTGAGCTGTGCATTGTGAGAAAAAGAGCCGGAATACAAAGACGTGATTAAGTTATTCTTTTGCATGACAACTCTAGGTCTCATATCGCAAAAGTTGCCAAACGATTGTCAGAAACGCCCAAGTGCTGCACCCACCGTATTCTCCGCACATTGATTCCTCTGACTATTGGTTGTTTAACGGATACAAAATCTTTTACAATTTCCCTGAATAACCTCTTTGCAAGAAATGTAAAATCGGCTTCAGAGCTGGATCGCCTCAGAAGAAAATAAGTTTTTCTGAAGCTAGATCGGGAAATTGGCTCAGAGGTGGGGTGATTTGACAAATTTTTATTTAGATTAATTGGTTATTTCATTATCTTTTTTGAGCTTAAAATAACGGACCAAATTAATTTAATATTTTTGTTGTAAATAAACAACGAAAACATTTGAACAAAGAACCCACCCGGGTTTTTTTTTATATATAATACCTAATAAATACCGGGTATGCATGCAACCCTATCTTATGTGGACTGCAACAGATCTCTCAACGAGTAGACTGAGCTGTGTAAATATTATACACAGTGATATTCCTGGGAACTCTAGGGTTGATAAACTGTAAACTGCTACGAGTAAATTTTCCATTTTGGGGATGCCATGGAAAGTTTTCAAGCGTATGATTTACAATGAGGTAATAGACTTCGTCAACACAGTATGAGCGGTTTCGGAAAAGGGCAAGATGGCACAGCAAATCTGGCTAAAGCTGGATCTCATAGAAATATATTCAGTTGTCGGTGTCATTATAGGGCATTTTGAGGCGGCTTAGACATACCTGCTGTATATATGCCTTACATGCTGTTCACATGCCCGGCGTACGTACATTGGGAAGATTAGCGGTTTAATTATGAGTTCCGGACGATTCCGAGTATAGGGCGATGACGATGACTATTTTTGGCCTACATGTGTCCTTGCTTGAGGGCAGCAATTTCAACACAGATAACCTATCACCGCATAACACTACCACGATTTATATAGAGTTTTCTTAGTGATCACACTATACAGTTGCTTATAAATGGAATCTCTTGCGGTGAGCTGACGACTAATACATTATAATCCTATCTGCTCTTGTTTACCAACTAATCTTGAAAAAAAAAAAAAATAGTCTTTTATGTAGCGTCCACTGAGCCTCTTTGAAATTGCGGTGGAAAAATAAACTACAAATGACATTTTTTCTCACCGTTACCCCTCTAGTAAGGATATTGGCTTTCCACAAATCATCCATTGCTTCGTTTTAGTTTCAGTTATCAAGCTAAGTAGATGATTCATCTACTGTAGCTCGCCTCCATATGATTGTGTGTAGTGGTCAAGATCCTTGTTAAGTGCTGGTGATCTTTACTTTAGCATTGTAATTTTTTCCCAGTGGACAGCGTTTTCACTTGATCATTCATTTGACTTTTGTCATCATCGCCAGATATAAGGTCAGGGGGCTTCTTTAGATGGATTTGACTGGAGAGAGATCTTGCAACCGCAATTATTTTCTTTTTATTTCTAATGTCCTGTGCTGGAGTTCAAACGTGGGCCATTTGTGTTGTATGCCTGAGCTCTAACGACTACACCACGCCAGTCACATATGACATATCCACAGGAAATATGGTATCAATCTCCTAGTGAGCTTACGCTAACGAAGATCCAATACTTTTTTTTTTTTGACACGTAGACATACTGATGATGATGATGTCGAGTAATTTGAACACTATGGATATCGCAATTATTGTATATTGTAAAGTTGTGGGCATGAGAATTTGTGAGCGAAGAAAAGGCATTCAACTGCCTAGATTTCGTACAAGAGTGCAATATCCTACCCTCCTGTATTCTACTATCCATTTACCGTATTTTAATATAAACATTTCCTACAGGCTGCCTTACCCTTAGAGTGTGTTTCAGGCACAAATCACTGCAATATTTGAAATTGCTGAACTGCTAGAAAATATTGTTACATATCTGCCACTCATCACTAAGATTAGTGGCTGAACATTTTGACATTAGGGTCACTGAGACAACGGTGTACAGCGACATTTCGAGCAATTGCATAGCGGAAAAGCTAGCTAAATAGAGAACTATTATTCCTCACAGATTTTTCTAGTAAAAAAAGTGTTAGTATGCCGACCTCTACCTGCCGTCTGCACAGCCGGCAATACGCCGATATTTAACGATAAATGAAGATTCACACTGATTTGGTAAACAAGCTAGGGTGGGTGGACATAAAGAGTAAGTAGGGAACTGTTTAACATTTACAGTAAAAGAAGCACTCACGGAATATTTTCTGGTTGGAAAACATGCCCTTTGATTTGGCCAAAGAAACCTTACTCTCTGCTGATGCTGCATGAAAGAGGATGAAAAAACAATGGATAACTCTTCGATTACCGAGCATTGGCTAGACTAAGAACTAGAGTTTTCGGTAACCATATAGTTAGCACTGCAACTCTACATGAAAAACCTTTAGTACTGATCGGCAAACACATAGAGGGGGTGAATTGACGAGATAACTAGTCAGTGGTTGTTATAGGGGAGTTGTAAGTATAACAATGGGCCTTATGACTTATCACAAAATAGAGAGTGAAAGTGCACGTCAATCACGGTAAAGTATCAAATTCTATTGTTTCATTAGAGCATCCTCGCAATATAGAGTATACTGCATTGTTCTATAGATTGATCTATTCATTGATCTATAACGGAAAGTGTTTTGACTAAACAAATGACTTAATTCCTTATAATCGCATATTATTATGTAGTAGAATTTAGTTCTTTAGCTCTTTTTAGCTCAGCGCATCAGAATGAACTAGTTCGTTCACTTAGTTGAGTAGCTAAGAGTTCAGTTGATGTTTTGCAGATTTCTCAAAAAAGATTCTGGCAACAGCGCTTGTATATCTTGTTGGCTAAATGGCATTAGCAAAGCTCTTTCCATGTTGCTAAATGAAAAACAATGAACTAAAACTAAATAAACGAAAAAGAAACTTGAAAAGAAAAGGAATATGAGCGTCTTATAAAGAAACTACGGACCAACGAACAAACTACGGATTTAAAAAAAAACTCATATTAATGTTCGGCTCTCTTAGCTCAGTTGTTTGAATAGATCAACTGAACTATGTCATTCACGAACTACCCATATATAGTCCATAGTCGCTCCGTTCATTTGTGGAACATTTTTCACGCAAAAATCTTTCGTGTCACCACTTACGATATAAAGAAACTTAAGTCAAGTGCTCATAAACACCACTCCCTCCTTTCTTTTTGCCTATTTTATTATTTCAACAAAAACAATGTAATTATTTAATGAAATTTGATCGAAAATATTCTTCTAAACTTATTTAGCAAACTCTTGGTCCTCAATAGCCACTGTGCAATTAGGCTGCAAGCATTGCATAAGTTTGCGTTAAACCAATTAGTAACGCAGAGTTATCATCACTCTCCTCAAGATTCATATCAATTTCAATGAGAATTAAAGAATGACAGACCATATTGAGAAAAACAAAACACATATGCAACATCATAAAATAAAATAAAATATAATGACGAGATGTAGGGGTTGAGTATATGTATGACAACCATGCCAAATATAAGAGAAGACTAATTATAGCCCATAATCCATTCATCAGAATTTTGTATTCTTCTTAAGAAATATTGAAAGAAGATATCAATTAAAATTGCCAGCGAATAGAAAGAAAAATGGGTTATACCATAAGAAAGGACATGATGAGAATAAATAATTATAAGGAGCTTACATGACGAAACAAATTTCATACGAGTACATGCGGATAATACATAAATGATATTTTGCATTGGCTTTTCTTCCAAAGAATATTTTTGTACATCATGGGAAAAGAAAAGTTAATTGTTCAACATGATTCGTTAGTTTTGTCGTCTAAAGCAAGAAAAGCATAAACATACACAAACAGCGCTAAATTTACGGAGCAGACTGTTCATGTAACACAATGAAATTTCAGATTGCATGTGTAAAAGTAATTTATTATTAAACTTACCTTACGGGTGTTGTGGCTCCAGAACCACCACGTGATGAGCAATTTTGTCCATTCGGATGTGTGGGCGATGTATTGGATGTATCATTGCCAGCTGTAGTTGCATGTGAAACTAACCAGGCATCAACAACTTGACGTGTGGCTTTTCTAAAAGACAAGAATTTAAAAAAAACGGAAAGAAAAATTGTGAAAAATAAATATGAAACAAAAAGTTATTTTCTTAAAAAGCTAGCGGGTGTTTTTTCTTTTTTATAAAGGGTCCGCCAAATAATTTTTTGTTTTCGAAAACGCTATAAAACAAAACTACTGAATATTTTCTCAAATTTCTTTTTTTATTTGAAAGTACAATCCTTCCGGTTAATAACGGAAAATAATTTCATTCAAATGGCTGCCTCGGTTGGCCATGCAGTAGCCTACACCATCGGTCCAATTTTTAAGCACATTTTCGATTGTGTGCAGCTGTATTTCACCAATGGCTTCACGAATATTGTCCTTTAAAGCGTCAATTGCCTTTGGCTTCTTGGCGTAACACTTATCTTTGACGCCACCCCACAAATAATAGTCCAACGTCTAGTCCAATAGTCTAGTCGTAGCTCCGAGGTAGCCAAACGACATTAGCTCTGTGGCTGATAATGCGTTCTTCAAAAACAGGGCGCAAAACATCGCGTGTAGCTTCAGCTGTGTGGCACGTAGCGCCGTCCTGTTGAAACCAAATGTTGTTAATATCCTCCTCTTCAATTTTTGTGAACAAAAATTCGTGCATCATGGTAAC
The DNA here is from genome assembly GCA_023159175.1 of Wohlfahrtia magnifica. Taxonomy (NCBI): domain Eukaryota; kingdom Metazoa; phylum Arthropoda; class Insecta; order Diptera; family Sarcophagidae; genus Wohlfahrtia; species Wohlfahrtia magnifica. The sequence goes on along the minus strand of JAKWBJ010000052.1, from coordinate 376,978 downwards.
GGCCACTCTTTGCTCATTTTCGAAGAAAAATGGCCCAATTATGTCTCTGGACCAAAATCCGCACCAAACAGTGACTCGTCTTGGGTGTATCGGCTTTTCAATGTATGCGTGCGGGTTTTCTGTGCCCCAAATGCGACAATTTTGCTTGTTTACATACCCGCCAAGATCAAAATGAGCTTCATCTGAAAAGATGATTTTTTTTGTTTGGCATAATCGGCATCTTCTGTAAGTCGATCGATCAAAGTAATGTCGCAATATTTCTCAACGCTGTTTAAGCGTGTGCACAACCATATTCGTTCAGCGGGAGGATAAAACTAATTATCTGTCAAATCAGACATGAACTAAGTGTTACCATTCACGAAATAAGCACTTTTAAGTTGGCAACACTGCTTTAGTTGACAACCAATGTAACAGCTGATATTTGCTTTTGATTGAGTTTGGTTTAACATTTTGTTATGGATAAACTAATACCAGAGTGACGCTAAAAATTGTTGAAATTTTCTTATCAAAATAATGGTTATTTATGGTGCCGATGATTTGCCGGCTGATAGGGTGCATGCATTAACTCATTAGAACTATGTGGTTTGTAGAACGCATGACCGATATTTGGAGCCTTTGTTTGTGCTATTCCCTGTACATAAAAAGGGGGACAAAACCGTATGAGCTCCTCACCATCGCGTGAAAAATTTTGTCGTACGTTCTGAGTGATAGGTTAAAACCTAAGCCAAATGTTATAATTGGTCCGTACCAACGTGGTTTTCGAACTGGTAATTCTTCCGGCTAAATTTTCCCACTCCCCCAAACCCTGGAAAAGACTCAAGAGAAACAGGTCGACTCATATCATTCTATTCGTCGATTAGAAGGCTGCTATCGGTAGCCAGATTCGTTTAAAGGTGTTTAATGCCATGGCTGAGTTTGGTATTCCAGCAAAGCTTATAAGATTTTGCAGAATAACGTTAACAGGCACAAGATCATCAGTTAAGATAGGAAGCTTCAGACAGGGTGATAGATTATCGTGTAATCTCTTCAATATTTTATTAGAAAAGATCTTGCGCCATGCAGCTGTTAGTAGTACGGGCTTATGATGACGATATTTTTATCATTGATTGGACATTGGGAGAAGTAACTGCCGCGTTCACAAATATTAAAAAACAATCGGTCAAAATGAGTCTGGCAGTGAACGAAGTTAAACCCAAGTTGCTGGCTTCAACGAACAGAATTCCTAAGACTGGTTCAAAGTGTGAACGTTGGTAATTACAACTCTGGAAAAGTGGACGAATTGAACTATCTCGCTACAGCCATAAGTAAAACGAATAACATCAGTTTGGGGCTAACGCGAAGTATAATACGTGATTTTTAATTTTATTTCGGTCTCAGCGAGCAAGTTAAGAACAAAAGTCTGTCGAGACAAAAGGAAAATCACATTGTAAATGACGCTGATACTGCCCGTGGTGTTATATGGCGCATAAGCATGGTTATTGGACAAGTAGATAACTCTGTTCTTACAGTCTTCTAGAGGAAAATTGTTCGTAATTTGCGGCAAGTATAGACATCGAATGAATCACGAACTGTATAAGCATTGTGCTGACATCAATGTAGTTAAACGCATCAGAGTACAACGTTTGCGTTGGCTTGGAAAAATCGTGCGTATAAATGAAGAGGATCCGGCGAAAAGATTTTTCGAGTTTCTACCCGAGGGAAGGTGTAGCAGAGGACGACCGAAGCTACGATGGAATATCAGGTTGAAGATAATCTTTAAAAACTTGGTGTTAAACATTGGAGGCACAGCGCATTTGGAATTTTCTTCTTATTCAAGCTAGAGACACCAAAGAAGAAGTATAGGTTTGTTCGTCAAACTTCAAAATTCAAAATTTTGTTCTCAGATGAAGCTCATTTTTGGTCGAATGGGTAAGTAAATAAGCAGAGCTGGTGAACTCATTAGAAATTTTGTCGTACCTCAATTAACTGGCTTCCATAAACCAAAGACAATTGAATACCTGAAAATCAACATTCTAAGAGTTATTTGTGAAATACGGCCGCTTATACCTACTGCGAAAAGTTTTTAAAAATTTGTGTTTCCGATTGCGGCTTGTACAAGTCAACAGTGGCGGCCACATGGCCGAAATCATATTTAAACATATTTTTCCCTTACTCCTCTAGAAAGAAAATTGGCTTTCCACAAAGCATTCATTACATTGTTTCAGTTTCAATACTTTTCAAGCTGAGTAGGTGATTAATCTCCCGCATGACCTGAAACTTGCAACAAACTATGGTTACCTTTTAGTGAAGTGAGTTTTCGAAACGAAAATATTTGCTAAGCAATCGCAAATGCTCCTGCTGCACTGAAACAGCGACGAGTGAACGTGCCTAGCGGGTATATAGTGATTTTTTTATTTTTATTTTATATTTTCAATAAAAAATAAATTTATGCAGATACTAATGATACTAATTCGGGATGGCGTGGTGTAGTGGTTAGAGCGCACGCATAACAACACAAACGACCAAGGTTCGCGCCACAGCAGAGGTCTCGACGATGAAAAATTCAATTGTGGTTTCGAATGTTTAATAAAGAGGCTTCAAATTGCCTCCAGATAACTCCATCTAAAAATAAAGAAGAAGCTCCCTGTCTACCTGCATACCTCTGGTGATGATAACAAATATCAGAGAAATGATCAGAAAAATACGCCACCTACTGCGAAAAAATTACAATGCTAAAGTAAAGATCTCCACTAATTACGAGTAGCAAGGATCTTCACTATTACGCAAAATCATATGGAGGAAACTACAGTGGATTAAAGAAACTTAAACAAAGCAATGGATGCTTTGTAGGAAGCCAATATGCTCCCTAGAGGAGTAACGGAGAAAAAATATGATACTGATTACCTATTCAACTCTCACAGAGAAATTCTTAGGCTCTCACTAACAGAACTATATTTTTGTATTTGAATAAGTAACGGCATAAGCAGACGATAGCAAAGACTTCGCCCATAAACTATTGTGTTTGCCGTTAGAGTTATTTGCTTAATTTTCCGTGTTGCTCTCATACCAAACGTTCGACATCGAAATATTTTCTGTCACAAACGGAGCGACAGGTGAACTCTATGAGTTCTTCTTCATTTGGCTTCGAATATTTTATCAGAGAAGTATTTGCCAAACGTTCGAAAGTGATCTAATTATCGAATTTCGTGGTCAGTCGGGTTGCTGTAGCTCGTCTCTACATGATTGTGGGTAGTGTTGAAGATCCTTGCTAAGTAGTGTTGGTGGGGGTGATCCTTTGTTAGAATTGTAATTTTTTCCTAACAGGAGGTGCTTTCTATTGATCATTCGTCTAATGTCTGATGTTTGTCATCATCGCCAGATGATGGATTTGTATAGAGGGATGGATTTGTATGGAGGGAGGTCGAAGTCTTTTTATTGAACACTCGAAACCGCAATTAAATAATTTGTCGTCTGTTGAGATTCGAACCTGGGCCACTTGTCTTGCATACCCGCGCTCTAACCCCTACACCACGCTACCACCAATTTAAACATTAATCCCATAAAATTTGTTATGCAATAAAAATATAAAAATTTGTGTAACTGTAAAAAAAACACCCGATATAAAGAAATGTAAAACCAATCAAGCTTGATAATGCCCAATTATTCTCCCATATATGGCTTTCGACAATGTCTACATTGTCTTGTTTCAGTTATATAACCGGTTGATTTTCTATTTACTCGGTTGAAGCGTTCAAAAATCTATAGAAGTCTTACCTTATAAAGTAATCCTGTACAAATTCTTGATTTTCATCCATCCACGCCTCCATTCGTGCATACTCTGGATCATAGTGTCTTTGTGGTGAGGCAAGCGGGTTTAAGCACGTCGATGATGTATTGGAATTTTGATGTTGATAATTATGATGATAATGATTATTATACTGTTGCTGTTGTTGTTGTTGCTGTTGCTGTTGTTGTTGCAATTGCTGCTGCTGTTGATGATGATGATTTTGATATATGGCCAGGGGGACACCGGTACGATTACCTAACAAATGATTTTGTTGTTCGAAACCATAACCTGTGCCCCCCAGCTCCGCTGGCATCCTAAGGCTGCTACTGTTATTTGGATTATTACTGCTATTATTATTAACACTACTGCTATTATTATAACTTTGATTATAACTATGTGGGGTGGTGTTGTTTAAACTAAACAATTGAGCTGTGGGTTCTTCAATGCTGCGCAAATGTAGGCCTAAAAAGAAAAAGAAATAAAATTAAATTTACATTTTAAAACGCTTTCCTTTAAATACAACAATATTATAAAATTTCACTTAGTAATACATTTTTATTTTATTATTTTTGTAATTCAAAAGCTTTCGCTCTTATGCTCGTTGATTACTTTTTGCTTCAATTTTATTTGTAACTTTTCTCGTTTAGTTGGTTATTCATATGCAAATTCTTGAAGTTACACATGCAATGAATTCTATTAAAATTCAATGGCTTCTGACTATCTTTAGAAATTTCAATAAAGTTTTTCTATAAGTGTTGTTGGTTGGTAACAAATTGTGGCAAATTATTTTGAAGATTTTTTTGTTTGTTTGTGAAAATGGCTTTTGATGTGTAAATATAATGGAATATAAAGAGCCAAAGATATTTTATTTTTAGAATACTATCTGGCAAATATTCCTTCTGGTATTATGCTCTTGAGCAGTAAAAAAAAACATATAAAAGATCCGCCATCTAACGTTTTTTTTTTCAACTACTGCTTATTTCGTGAATGGCAATGCTAAGCTCATGTTTGATTTGACAGATAATTAGTTTTATCCTACTGTATACGCTTGAACAACGCTGGGAAATATTGCGACATTACTTTGAAAATCATGGTAATGTTACAGAATCAAAAGTCATCTTTTCAGATCAAGCTCATTTTGATCTTGGCGGGTATGTAAACAAGCAAAACTGTCCCATTTGTGGCATAGAAAACACGCACGCATACATTGAAAAGCCGATACACCCAAGACGAGTCACTGTTTGGTGCGGATTTTGTCCCAGAGGCATAATTGGGCCATTTTTCTTCGAAAATGAGCAAGGAGTGGCCATTACAGTCAATGGCGATTGTTACCGGGCCATGTTGAACGAATTTTTATTCACAAAAATTGAAGAGGAGGATATTAGCAACATTTGGTTTCAACAGAACGGCGCTACGTGCCACACAGCCGAAGCTACACTCGATGTTTTGCGCCCTGTTCTTGAAGATCGCATTATCAGCCGCAGAGCTGGTGTCGTTTGGCCACCTCGGAGCTGCGATTTGAAACCGTTGGACTATTATTTGTGGGGTGCCGACAAAGATAAGTATTACGCCAACAAGCCAGAGACAATTGACACTTTAAAGGACAATATTCGTGAAGCCATTGGTGAAATACAGCTGCACATAATCGATAATGTGCTTAAAAAATGGACCAATCGTGTAGGCTACTGCATGGCCAGCCGAGGCAGCCATTTGAATGAAATTATTTTCCATTATTAACCGGAAGGATTCTACTTTCAAATAAAAAAACAAAATATTCAGTAGTTTTCTCTATAGCATTAAAAAAAAGATTATTTGGCGGACCCTTTATTTAAAATTATATAAAAACTTTAAAAGTGTTTAACTTAAAAAATATCACTGATTCCTAAAACATATTTCGTATAATAAAAAAGCAACATTTACTTAAACAATTAATGTACTAATCAGTCATTATCTGCCTCGTACAAACAAACAACAACAAAAAAAATGGTGTCCAACATCATTATTTTGACATATAGTAACACAAGATAAGAACAAAATATCTCCAGATATCTGTCACATCTCATAAATATTTAAGTACTTCTTCATTAAATAATTTATGTAAATTTCAGTGACAAATGAATGTAATTTTTTCCAAGTAAAATTCTTGCGTAACTTAATGAAATGTATTGTGGTAACATTCACAAAAAACAAACAAAAGCAACAAATCGAAATGTCATATCTTTTGGCAGCAATATCTAAAGGGGCTTTTTATACATTCTCGTAACATACTTTTAGGGCAAGGTTTTAAATGAGTAGGTGAAGAGGAAAAGAGTGACAGACGTTAAAATACAATATACAGTAGATGCAAAAACTAATAACAACGTAGTTGGAAAGTCAACTTAACAGCCAGGGCTCGCAAAGCGACTTGTGCCACCAATTGCTGCAGGATAGCTGTGTTTGCAAGATGAGGGTTCGTCCTAGTGTCTATGTGTAAAGCCACTTGTGCTGCCTATTTATGTAGGAGAGTAGTCGCCACTAGTCATCGAACCTAATTTTCTCTATGTAGTGGTCATCTGTTGCACTGTCTTCGATAAGGATTACAATTATAGACTTCTTAGTAAGGTAGATGGGCAACAGAACAATACCCCCGACATTTTCCTCTTGCACCTCTCAGAAATTCGAATCATTGCACAGTTTTCGCCTCATTCTCGTCCACCGCTCTTCGCGAGGTTTCACCCATGGCCATGGAACGCTCTATTTTAAACTACAAGAATGCTCCTTGGGCTGAGCTCAAGGATTTTTTTTGGGCATTTCAATTAGAAACTTTGTTTCCTTGACTCAAACGTCGATGCCATAGGATGGATATTTTCATCCCATCCAAAAAGTTTTCGATTAAACCTAGAAAAAAATCTTGGTTTTATCTGACGCGCAAATTGGCAGTCAGATCACGGGAGGAAGCGTTCAGGAATTGGCGCAATAATAAATGTGCCCATACTGATTTCATGTGCCGCAGTACTTAGACGCGAAAAGGCTTTATACGAGCAGCACTTTCGTGCTAAAGTTCTTACTTTTCCGCGCGGAAGTAAAAACTTGTGGTCATTCGTTAAAAGGCTCGAAACAACGCTCATTCGGGTCCTGCTCTTATAAAGAATGACCACACATTCACGAACCTGGTTGTAAAGGCAAACCTTTTGGCCGAAATGTTTGCAAGTAATTCTCACTTGCTGGAAAGCGTTCAACCACTGCCCGAATTTGAAAGAGTCTCAGTAACTATGCCTATTATATTCTTTCGCGCTCGTGCTGTAAAAAGGGTCCTTGCAAATCTTAACATTAAGAAGTCTTCTGGGCCGAATGGCATAACAGCACTGATCCTAAAGCAGTGCTCTTCGACGCTTGCGCATCCATTAGCTTACAGTTTCAGTGCGTCATATCGCGCCGGTATTTTTCCATGTTGCTGGAAGGTTGCTAACGTAACGCCAATCCCCAAAAAAGGCGAGGCTAGTAACCCTGAGAACTACCGTCCAATAGCAGCTTGTTCCGCACTCTCTAAGGCTATGGAGAGTATGATTAATCACCACCTTGTGAGATATCTGGAGTCCAACGATTTACCTAGCGAAACGGTTTTCGAAAGGGCCGTTCTACTGGTGACCTGCTGGCGTTGCTCTCAGAGAAGTTCATTCATGGTTTTGGCGATATAAGGTTGTGGCTCTGGATATCTCAAAGGCGTTTGATAGAGCTTGGCACGAGGCTCTCATTTCAAAACTTAATGCTTCTGGTGTTGGTAGTCACTTCTCTCGATTTATATCGAGTTTTCTCAGAAATCGCTCTATAAGAGTTATTATAGATGGGGCTTCAACTTAGGGGTACCGCAAGGCTTTGTTCTTTCTCCTACTCTTTTTCTAATATTTCTAAACGACTTTATTCTTTTCACTTCTAATCCTATCTACTCTTTTGCGGATGACAGCAGTATTTGTCACTCATATTCTTTTGATCGTAGACCGAGCCTTTTGGAGGTTGGGGCGAGAAGGATGAATATGAACGATATATATACTCACAAGTGACCTGGTGAAGGTTTCCGAGTGGAGTCGTGCGAACAGAGTTGATTTTAATGCTCGTAAGACTCAATGTTGGTTTTTAACACACGTGGTGGTGTGCTGTAATCTGTGTCAATGGGTAATGTGGCTATTGAGGAATCAGATGCTCTTGATGTTCTGAGCATGAGAATTCACTGTGACGTTCGTTGGAATGATCATATATTTCAAGTGTCGAAAGAAGCATTCAAGTACCTTGGTTTTTTGAGATGGTGCAAGAAATAATTCACTCCATCTGTTCTCCTTAATATTTACAAGACCTATATCCGACCCAAAATGGCATATAACTCTAATGTATGGGTCGGTGCTCCAAAGTCTATTTTAGAGCTTTGGGCGAAGATGCTCATCAATGACTGTAGGGTAGCCAACTCTATCGATTCACTGGAGCACCGTCGCAATATGGCGTGTGATTCATTGTTCTATCGGTACTATAACGAAATGTGTTCTAACGAAATTAAGGAATTAATTCCTAAAAATCATCTCGTAGAGCGCATCCATTTGTAGTTGATTGTCCAGCAAATCGCACAACGCATTATAGGGAGAATTCGTTCTTTGGTCGCTCTGTTGGGTTGTGGAATAATCTTCCAGTGGAAGTATTTCCTGCCCCTTACGACATAACTAAATTTAAATCTAAATCTGTCTTAAGCGTAATTGGCATGGTCCAGATTTGAGAGGAATTTTTGCCGAGAAACTAAACCTCAGTGTATCCCTCCAATTTTGAAATTATTATAGCGAGTTTCAAGCCAAAGTAATGGATATAAATCATGCCACCGGATTGATTATAAGTGGTAAAGCTCCGACCACTGATATCTCTTTGTTCTTCTAACAGCCAAGTGGCTATCTGATTCCTTTCTGATATGGATGTTAACTCAATACCGGCTTTGATTTCATTGATAGGTCGTTGAAACGAAAAGGTTTGAAGAAGACAATTATATAAATTATAGCTTGACTGTAGGGACACTTCTTATGTAGGAGGTCATTGCAAATGACTTTTGTCGAGATTGTAAATGGATCTAGGAAGCAGAGAGTACATCCCATTCATGTACCGTCTCTGGCTTAACGGAGACTGCTTTTATTTGGCTCGTCCTTTCTCGTTCGTTTGATGGAACTATAATTCCAAGACATCAAGACTGTTATTAGATTAGGATTTCGGAGTGGTCGATAACTCAGGGAAGTAGTGTTTGCCGAAAACGATGAATCCAAGCTTGTGGGCATAAACAAGGCATCGTATCATATGACTTCACAAATGGCCGCGTGCTCAAGAGAGCTTTTACCTAACAAAGCAATATCTCCATCCAAATCCTAATGGCTTTTTTAATCATCCTACAATGGCCTTGTAAAAGAAAACAAAATTTATGCGAATATTTATTTAACGCACTATCTGTGTTTCTTAAGCAGAAAAAGCTAAGCTTATTACAAGAAAATCTCGAAAAAAAAATTGTCGTATTAAACAAGATTTTACTGTTAAATAAAAACTCTCAACTACGAGTATTCATTCACCTATTTTTTTGTAAGTTATTCTTCAATTCTTTCATACTCAATACCTCAACAAATACTTGAAAGTATTTATTGTCAATATAAATGTACGATTATAATACTTGAGTACATATTTAACTCACAAGTACTAACAAATGATGAATAAATAGTTGTTGTACATAAATACATATGTACATGTGATTAGCAAATAAGCATTTTTGTATATGACAAATAGTATATTTAAATAAAAAATCATGTCGCCTGTTTACTTCAATAGAGTCATAACGAAAAAAATATAATTTTTTAGTTAAGTATTCTGAAATATGCGAAATATTGTGATCTATAGTGTGTACAAAATTAGAAGCAAAGTGTTTTTCCTATATTAATGCTAAATAATAAAGGATCCGCCAACTAACGTTTTTTTTCAACTTGAGCTTATTTCGTGAATGGTAACATTTAGTTCATGTCTGATTTGACAGATAATTAGTTTTATCCTTCCGCTGAGCGAATATGGTTGTGTATACGCTTGAACAAGGCTGGGAAATATTGCGACATTACTTTGAAAATCATGTTAATGTTGCAGAATCAAAAATCATCTTTTCCGATGAAGCTCATTTTGATCTTGGCGCGTATGTAAACAAGCAAAATTTTCGCATTTGGGGCACAGAAAACCCGCACGCATACATTGAAAAGCCGATACACCCAAAACGAGTCACTGCTTGGTACAGATTTTGATCCAGAGGCATAATTGGGCCATTATTCTTCGAAAATGAACAAGAAGTGGCCGTTACAGTCAATGGCGACCATTATCGGGCCATGTGGAACGAATTTTTGTTCACAAAAATTGAAATGGGGAATATAAGCAACAGCACGGCGCTACGTGCCACACAGCCGAAGCTACACTCAATGTTTTGCGCCCTGTTTTTGAAGATTGCATTATCAGCCGCAGAACTGATGTCGTTTCGCCACCTCGGAGTTGCAGTTTGACACCTTTGGACTATTATTTGTGGGGTGCCGTCAAAGATAAGTGTTACGCCAACAAGCCAGAGACAATTGACGCTTTAAAGGACAATATTCGTGAAGCCATTGGTGAAATACAGTAGCACACAATCGATAATGTGCTTAAAAATGGGACCGATCGTGTAGACTACTGCATGGCCAGACGAGGCAGTCATTTGAATGAAATTATTTTTCATTATTAACCGGAAGGATTGTACTTTCAAAAAAAAAAGAAGCTTGAGAAAATATTCAGTAGTTTTTTTATAGCATTTTCACAAAAAAAAAAAATTATTTGGCGGAGCAAAAGAAAATTTAATATTAAACGAATCTCCGGCAAAAATTGTGTTTTTTGAGTTATGACACTATTGAAGCAGATGAGCGATATGAAGTTATCTAAGATAACAAAAAAAAAAAAAAAAAATTTAAATCTTCTACTTATAGAGACCCATATATAAAGAAACAAATTACCCTATTTAATCTTTAAGAAGAGGAAACCAAAAAAAAAGAAAGAAACAAAATGAAAAATACCTCCCTCTTATCATTATTATTTAAATATATTTGCATTGTGGTTACATTTACATTTATTTAGAAATATTATGTATTATTTTGCAAAAAAAAAAGGAAAAAAAACATAAAAATTTAATAAAACTTTTTTGCTCGTTTTGTTGAGTTACAACTTTTCATTTGCCTTGGCAATGATTCGTCTTTTTTTGACAACTTAAGCTGAGGAAAAGCTGGCATTTTATTATGGTGAAAATTTATTACCTTCTAAAGTCCCGTAATATATTAGAAAAGTTTCTTTTTTTTGCTTAATAACGGTAAAGTCTGTTAAGTAGTCTTGTAAGTATTTGGTTTTTGTAACATTTTTGCGCTTAAACAGTAGGGAGATCGGATGGTTATTATTCGACCAGTTTTAACCAGTTTTTTGTGGTTTGGTCGAATACGGTTCTCTCAAAATCTTCATTTTTCGAATACCGAATAAACCGGTTAGTTTAACACGAAAAACCGGTTAATTTAAATAAATATAATTTGTAAATGTTTGTATATTTTTTTTTTGAAAATGTGCTCATCGTTTAACTGTTTGTGTATATATAATTATTTTTGCATATATGGCCACCTTAAACGTCTCACAAAGAAAGCGACAACCAAGGTAAATCGAAAAAGATATACACTCTTGAGCATCACAAACCATCATCTTCTGTAAATAAATATTCATTTTTATATCTGGAAAATGATCAACTAGACTCATTGAAGCCCCCAAACCCACAAACGCTGGTTCCGAACGGCAGATATAAAAGTTAGTGAAGTTTTTCACAGCGTAAATACACATAACCAGTCGCTAGTGGTGTTGCGAGGAGGTGATATCACTCTTAAAAATTGTCAGACGGTGTGGCCTGGGATTGAACCGACGACTTCTTAGTTGGAAAGTGGTTTCTTACCTAACATACCACAGTGACGTACACTCTATGAAATATGTGGTGCATAAATTTACATACAGTGCTGCTCGAAATCTAAGCAAATTTTCTTGTTGAGGCAATTAAGCACTCGTATATTACTAATAGATTTACCCAAAATAAAACATTTAATTTATGTTATCTTAGGCACCGAATTTATAACTAAAGGGTCCGCCAAATAATTTTTTTTTTTAAATTCTATTAAAAAAACTACTGAATATTTTTCAAATTTCTTTTTTTAATTGAAAATATAATCTTTCCGGTTAATAATGGAAAATAGTTTTATTCAAATGGCTGCTTCGGCTGGCCATGCACTAGTCTACACCATCAGTCCATTTTTTAAGCACATTATCGATTGTGTGCAGCTGTATTTCACCAATGGCTTCACGAATATTGTCCTTTAAGGCGTCAATTGCCTCTGACTTGTTGGCGTAACACTATCTTTGACGGCACCCCACAAATAATAGTCCAACGGTGTCAAATCGCAGCTCCGAGGTGGCCAAACGACATCAGCTCTGCGGCTGATAGTGCGATCTTCAAAAACAGGGTGCAAAACATCGAGTGTAGCTTCGGCTCTGTGGCACGTATCGCCGTCCTGTTGAAACCAAATGTTGCTAATATCATCCTCTTCAATTTTTGTGGACAAAAATTCGTTCAACATGGCCCGATAACGATCGCCATTGACTGTAACGGCCACTCCTTGCTCATTTTCGAAGATAAATGGCCCAATTATGCCTCTGAACCAAAATCTGCACCAAACAGTCACACGTCTTGGGTGTATTGCGTTTTCTGTGCCTCAAGTGCGACAATTTTGCTTGTTTAAATACCCGCCACGATCGAAATGAGCTTCATCTGAAAAGATGATTTTTTTTGGCAAAATCGGCATCTTCTGTAAGTCGATCGATCAAAGTAATATCGCAATATTTCCCAGCGTTGTTCAAGCGTATGCACAACCATATTCGTTCAGCGGAAGGATAAAACTAATTATCCGTCAAATTAGATATGAGCTAAGTGTTACCATTCACGAAATAAGCACTAGTTGAAAAAAAAACGTTAAATGGCGGACCCTTTATATATTTTGCTTTTTTTTTTGAATAACCCGTATTTTTGGAGTTATTGAGAAAAAATCTTATTATTATTTTTTTTTAATCATGATATTTTTGTAAAAAGCGCGGAAGTCTGCCGACGAGCTACAAATGGACACTGGCCCGACATCATATTCCATTATTTATACCCTTATTTCTATTTTATATTGGTATGACTAAAACTGAATTTGTCAAAAAAAGATGTGTTTTTAAGCCAATTATCTTCCTAAACCCAAATTTGCCCACCCTTTAAATACATGGTGTCGGACGGGAAGGTATACCACTTGGTTTGTTTATAATATTTGATTATATGAAAGAGAATGGAATTATATATGGAATACAATATCAGATAAATGTCCACCTCTGTTAGCCTCACAAAGCCTCTGTTAGCCTCTAACGCATTTTACGCGGTATTTCATTAATTTCATCACGAATATTTTGTTTGAGTTGCTCCAACGTTTCTGGTTTTTTTGCATAAACCTTGCTTTTCAGATATCCCCCCAAAAAGAAGTCTGGAGCAGTCAAATCAGGCGGCCGTGGAGGCCAATCAACATCACCATTCCTTGAAATAATTTGTTGTGGAAAGAGGTCTCGCTGTAATTCCATTGTAATCCTGGCTGTATGCGATGTGGCTCCGTTTTGCTGAAACCACATATTAGTCAAGCCCAAAGCCTGCAGTTGTGGCGTTAAAAAGGTTTCAATCATATCACTATATTGCTCTCCATTTACAGTTAGCGTTACGCCGTTTTCAGTTTCAAAGTAGTAAAGTCTAATGATCCCTCCTGACCAAATTGCACACCAGACTGTTACTTTAAATGGATGCAAAGGTGTCTGATAAATAATTTTAGGTTTTCCCAGTGCCCAGAACCGACTATTCTGTTTATTCACATAAACATTCAGATGAAAATGTGCCTCGTCACTCATTATGATTTTTTCATGAAAATCGATGATTGATTTTGATAAAATGTTTTAACGATTAAAACACGTTGGTTTACTCAATATTTTTCCATAATAAATTTGCCATGTCTCTACCTCACGACTGCCAAATATGAACTGTCAAGACGAATGTTTACCCAAATGGCGGCAAAACAGAGTAGTATACCTTCCCGGCGGACACCCTGTATAAAAGAATAAAAAATATTTTTGCAATTTTTTCTCCGTAATTTTATGCAGCAACAAAAAATTTACATTTTAATATGAAAATAAAATACAACAACAAACACAATTTTATGCATAAAAATATTTCTTTAATTTTTATCATACTCGCTATGCCTTTTAACACCTACAGAAGCAAGTCATACTGAGCGTATGGGCAATAAACTAAGAAATTAATCATACGCCTTGTTAATGTTACGTGTGTGTACATGGAATATATTCGTCTTTTATTTTGTTTTACCTGATGGTGAGTCGGGAGGTGTTAAAGTTACTACAGTATCAGCAGCAGAGGCTGCTGCTACTGCTGCTGCTGCCGCTGCTGGTATTTGTACCACTGGTGTTGATGATGCTGGTGATATTATTGATGATGAAGATGAATTAAACTGTTGTTGTTGTTGCTGTTGTTGATTTTTATTGGCTTTATTTTTTTTATAACGACAACCGCGAAATCGACACATACTGGCAGCCTGGCCCATTGGGCCCGCTAGCAAAGCAAATGTTAAACCCTCCGTTTTAATGAATTTAATTTTGAAATGTTTTTCGTAAAAAATCTACTTTGCAACGACGTCGTCAAAACCCAACAACAACACTGTTGCAATGTGTCTTATTGAGACTGTTGCCAGTTAACAAATGAATAATAATTTTATTAAATGCTGCACCACCGCCAACAGCATTCAAAGGATAATTTGTATCGTTGATTAATGACAATAATTGTGTTGTTGTTAAGCGAGCTCTTGTTTTAACTCTTGCTGCTGCTGGCGCCGTAATTGTGGTTGCTGTTGCTGTTGCTGTTAAATAATTATCTTGTTGATAATTTGTCTTTGGGGTATAATTAAGTTGCTTTGATAAAGCCGTTTCTGCTACTGCTACTTCTTTAGATGATGGTATTGATGTATAGATTATTGATGCCGTTGCTTTAATTATTGATTGTGGGTTACGATTTATTTTTAAATATTTAATGTTTTTATCGTAATGCTTTAAGAATTTCATAATAAGTTTTTGTTATTTAATCTAAAAGTAAATATAGAATTTGTACCAAAAAAACAATTTTTTTTTCATCTTTTTTATTCTGGTTTAGTCTGGTTTGGTGCATAGGATATTCATTTTATTAGATAACTTTTATCATTTGATCTGATGTACAGTCGCTAAGCCTAAGCGAACGACAGGCTCACACAATGATGGAGTTTGTAAATGATTTCATGATTTTATTTTAATTTTA
Source organism: Wohlfahrtia magnifica (assembly GCA_023159175.1). Taxonomy (NCBI): domain Eukaryota; kingdom Metazoa; phylum Arthropoda; class Insecta; order Diptera; family Sarcophagidae; genus Wohlfahrtia; species Wohlfahrtia magnifica. The sequence continues at coordinate 361,754 of JAKWBJ010000052.1, read as the reverse complement.
GTGACAAATAAGGTTTTAAGGATTTAATGAACCAAAGACGTCGTTTAAATTTTTTTTTTAATTTTATCGAACAATTCCCGCGTCATTCTTACCCACTCTTACCCGACCGCGATAGGCTTCTCTCCGTGATTTATGTTTACAACACAGTCCGCACTATGGCAGATAAGGGAATGGCAAAGAGTTACAAAAATCAGCTGCGAAGCCTAATCAGAATCTGTTACTTAAAACAATAATAAACAATAATAAACATAATAAGGGGTAGCGTGCTGTAATGGCTAGAGCGTACGTATAACAACACACGTGGCTCAGGTTCAAGCTCCAGAAGATTTCATGACGAAAAAAGAATTTAATTGTGGTTTTGAATGTTTAATAAAGAGGCTTCCAATTTCCTCCAGACAACTCCATCAAAAAAACAGAGAAGCCCCCTGATATTACAGCTTACCTCTGTCATTTATGACAAACAACAAACGAATATTCAGGAGGAAGCACCACCTACTGGGAAAAAAATACAGTGATAGGTAAAGATCACAGCCACTACTTGGCAAGGATTTTCACCCCTATACGATCATTTATTAGTGATTATATTTAACTGAAACAGAGCAATGGATGCTTTGTGGAAAGCCAATATGCTCCACAAAGGAGTGACGTAGAAAAAACATTGTTAAGACAACAACATAAATTTATAAAGAAAACAAAATCAATGAGAGAACAAAGTACGGGTAATATCACACGCACTACAATTGTATTCAATAGAATCAAAATAAAAAACGGAAATCATTACACAATCTGCCAAAGGGAAACGATTTTGTATACGCTCGTTCAGTAAAAATCCAATACAAAACGACGATAATTACGGTAAATTATGGCCGGGATATTGAAATTAAATTTAAAAATACAATAAAACAAAAACGGTTGGAAACTTTGCCAAAAATTATATTTTTGTTGTGAAGTACAATAGTTCCGGTTAGCAGTGAAATATTATTTCGTTCATATGACTGACGCGGCTGGGCTGACAGTACCCCATTCGATCGGACCAATTTTCGATAACTTTTTCGACTCTATGGGCTCGTATCTCGGCAATGGCATTACGATTATTGATCTTTAAATAATCAATTGCTTCTGGTGTCAAATCGCAGTTTCTTGGCGGCCAACTGACATCACCATTTTAGCTTATTAAACGGCCAGCATACGTATATCGCAATAAATCGACTGTGGCATGGGATGATGTGTGGCAAGTTGCATCATCTTGTTGAAACCAAACATCGTTCACATCAATACCATGAAGAGCGGACACAAATAAATATGTTATCATGGTACGATAGGTGTCTCCATTGACCGTAATGGTTGCGCCGTCCTCGTTTTCAAAGAAATATGGGCCAATGATGCCTTCGTTCCACAAACCGAACCAAACAGTCATTCGTATTGGGTGCATTGACTTCTGTAACATGTTTGGCTTTTCTGAGCCCCAAAAATGGCAATTTTGTTTATTAGCGTACCCATCAAGATGAAAATGAAATTCATACGAAGAGATTTAAAAAAAATTTTTTTTTCAATTCCTGACCAATTGTCTTTGTTTTGGAAATAAACTTCCTATACATCCCAACGTTGCTCAAGCGTAATTCGATTCATTTCGATCAGTAAAGAGACAGAAGAGAATGACATAAATATTGCCGACAGATGGCGCACCCAATAGAAGCTCGGAATCGACATCACCAGTAAGACGGTTGCAAAAAAAGAAGAACAGAAAGCAAGACAACAGAAATTGTTTCTGTACTGACTCAATTAAATCAATATGAATGCGATAGAATGGATTTCAAGCCGCGAACGCATAGAACAAAATCGGCCTTATAAGCCAAATGTACAAATGTCTCGTAATAGATATACCAGGTGTACCGGAATGAAGTGAGTGCTAAGATACAAATGCCTCCATAGGGAACATTTATTGTAAACGAGCATTTTTTTTCATCGTGTGAAAGATGGCGAAAGAAAACGCCTATTTTACACCAAACCCAAAAACATATGGAGTCATTCTAGTCATCGTGCTAATACGATCACTGAACGACAGTGATTTGTACTAGAAAATGATGATTTGCGAAAGGTATTAATCTTTTGCTTTCATTTGAAGTAAACTGCTGCAGAGTTGCATCGAATGCTCTGAACGGAAAAAATCAGGAAGACTCTGCTGTGTGTCTAGTGCGACCAGAAAAGTGTGGTATACCAGGAGATCCTAAAACCTGTTGAAACCCTCAATACAGAACGCTATCGATAACAAATAATCAATGAAAACTATGCATTTATCGAAAAACGATCAATATGGGCTACAAGACACGACGAGGTAATTTTGCAATATGACAATGCATCTCCACACAAAGCAGAACCGGTTCAGGAGACAATATAGGCATTAGGCTGGGAGTTACTACCCTACTGCATTTACCAGACTTGGCTTCTTCTGACTACTATTTGCTTTCATCGAGCAACCCTTCGATTCCTACGATGAAGTCTAAAATTGGGTGACTTATTGATTTACTTCAAAAGATGAACAGTGTTATTGGGATGGAATTCAAAAAATTGCTGGAAAGATGGGAGAAATGTGTAGCCAGCAGTGGCCAGTACTCTAAATCAAAAATTAGTGTTTTATTTTCACAAAAAAACGTTCACTTCATACCTGTACACCTGACAACTTTAAGTAAACAAATTAAGTCTTTATAGTCATCGTGCTAATATGATCACTAAACGACAGCTTACTATCCCTCAAAACATTCAAGTCGAGAAAGGACTGAAGAGAGTCAAGTGCAGAGTGTAATAAGTAAATGAAATATGTGGTCACAAATACGCTCCTGAGGGAAAATAACATATGCTTACACTCTACCAGGTTAAGATCCATCAAATTAACTTTACAAGAAAAATCAACGTTATAGAGCAGGCTAAGCATACAAACAAATATCACAATCTGTAATAAAATGTCCTATAAGTCATTAAGAAATAACAAAAGCAGCAGTTTTAAAAGCTTTTTAAGCAAAAGCGTCAATTTTAGCAACAACAAGAAAAAATAAGTAGTTCTTCACTTAATATGTTTAAATGCTTCTGTAATATTTTCTACAACAAAAGTATTCTTGACCTTACTACCTATCTGAGAATTTAGTGAAGTAAAGATTAAACAATCTCATCTTGCATATGAGTTTTTAGATTTAGTTAAAGACTATCATTCATAGAAGGGTCTAATACAGATTTCGGCAAAGAGCTGCTCTTCTCTTTTGTTGACACACCTAAAGAGTAAAGAGTAAAGTGTTCGTCTATGACTTATATTGCATACTGTATCTGTATGTTGCATACTGTATTAGTCACCAAACAACGAGGCAGGTAAATGGGCTGTTTAATACAAAAATAGGGGCACAGGTTTCAAATAGATCAAAATTAATCAAAATCTTTCCATAATAAGTCTTATCAGTTCTGGAAATTTTTTAAAAACAAGACAACAGAAGTATTTTAAACTGAAATGGATAAACATTGGGCAGAGCAAGATCTATGATTCTATTATTGTTTCAATTGTTACGTTAAAATCAATCAAAAAACAATTTTGCTACCATGCCTGGCTCCACGTTATTAAAGGGTCCGCCAAATAATTTTTTTTTTTTTTGAAAATGCTATAAAAGAAAAAACTACTGAATGCTTTCTCAAATTTCTTTTTTTATTTGAAAGTACAATCCTTCCGGTTAGAAATGGAAAATAATTTCATTCAAATGGCTGCCTCGGCTGGCAGCCGAGTAGTCTACACGATAGGTGCAATTTCTAAGCACATTATCGATTGTGTGCAGCTGTATTTCATCAATGGCTTCACGAATATTGTCCTTTAACACGTCAATTGTTTCTGGCTTGTTAGCGTAACACTTATCTTGGACGGCACCCCACAAATAATAGCCCAACGGTGTCATATCGCAGCTCCGAGTTGGCCAAACGACACCAGCTCTGCGGCTGATAATGCGATCTTCAAAAACAGGGGCAAAACATCGAGTGTAGCTTCGGCTGTATGGCAGGTAGCGCCGTCCTGTTGAAACCAAATGTTGCTAATATCCTCCTCTTCAATTTTTGTGAACAAAAATGCGTTCGACATGGCCCGATAACGATCGCTATTGACTGTAACGGCCACTCCTTGCTCATTTTCAAAGAAAAATGGCCCAATTATGCCTCTGGACCAAAATCCGCACCAAACAGTGACACTGTATGCGTGCGAGTCTTCTGTGCCCCAAATGCAACAATTTTGCTTGTTTACATACCCGCCAAGATCAAAATGAGCTTCATCTGAACACTTCGCACACATTGTACAACATTACCATGATTTTCAAAGTAATGTCGCAATATTTCCCAGCGTTGTTCAAACGTATACACAACCATATTCGTTCAGCGGAAGGATAAAACTAATTATCTGTCAAATCGGACATGAGCTAAGTGTTACCATTCACGAAATAAGCAGTAGTTGAAAAAAAAAACGTTAGATGACGGACCCTTTACTATTGTTGCAATTTTTACGTTAAAATCAATCAAAAACCAATTTTACTACCAAGCCTGGCTCTGCTTTATTATTATGACGTCGTCTAATATATGTTCTAATTATTATGAAGTAATTTTTTTTAAACCTCAAAAAAAAAAACACTCCTATTGCTCATATTTAATTTAAATCTGTCTAGAATTTATATTTATTTTTTCTTCATAGTACTCGTACATATTACCAAGGCACGTGTTTCTTTTGTGCATATAAAAAAAAAAATATAAAAAATTAATGAAAACATCGTGGCAACAACTTAAAAACACTTGCACAAGTCATATGCCAGCTTATGAATAGTAAATGATTTCTAAAAACTCTCTCCCTCTCTCTCTCCCTCTCTCCTCCCTCTCTATCTTGCTATAAAGGCTGGTATTAATTCAGGAGGCAAAAAATGCTTTATGTTACTCTAATAAAGCATTTCAATTCTAACCCTCTTCCAGGCGAATTACACGTTTACCCAAATCATTAAGGGTAAGGCAACAAATATAGGCAAACAATACTCAGAGCAAACAAAGTTCAAAAGTAGAACAAATCAACAAATGTTCAAGTATTTAGGCCAAATATAATTGAGGGCTGGCTATAATAACAATTTTATTTTTATTTTCTTTTTAAGGCTCCCTTAATAATAGATTACTTTACGACTGCCTTTCTTATTTTATATATTTTTGTTTCTCATTATTAATGATCCATTCTGCGTTAGTGCGTTTATACTCTGGCTTTTTAGACAAAAAAAAAATAAATAAATAAATGGCTTATAAATGCTTCATTTTTATTTTTTATTGTTTTTGTTTTTATTACAGGAACTTAAAAAAGCCACAAAAAAATTTAAGGTTTTTTTTAATTTTTTTGCATATTTTTAAAACCTGTTATCATTTGTATAAAATGAAAATAATTCCTAGAAAAAATCCTTTTAACGGCTTTAATAAGTCATTCATAATAAATATTTTACACACGTTTACAGACAGAAACAAGAACCGGAAATTGCTATTAATGTTTGCGACTGAATATTAATGAAAGAGTGAGGTATGATGTATAGCTATGTAATCGCAGAAGAAAAGAGGTTTAAATTTGAACCGGCGGTTATTCTATTCTTTTACAAAATTCACCTTATTATCTCTCCACTGAACAAAATGAATCGATGTCGTTTTTGAAGTTGTTTTTTGTTTAAAGTTAGTTAATAAATCCCAGCACTGACAAGTCATCATTATCAGCTGCTAAGCAACCGGTTGTACAAACAGTTTGTAAGTCTTTTTTTTCATTATCATTTAACTTGCGTGGCTATATAGTGGGCAATACTGGTATTATGAGGATGGTTCAACCAAAAAGTTTTCAGAGAAATATCCTAATAATTTGTATTATGACAGAAGGATCTATGATGTATCTTATTACGCTTGAGCAACGTTGAAATGTATTGGAGATTTATTTCCAAAACAAAGACAATTGGTCAGAAATTGCAAAAAAAAATTAAAAAAAAAAATCATCTTTTCGAACGAAGCTCAGTTTCATCTTAGTGGGTAGGTTAATAAGGTTAATAAGCAAGATTGCTGTATTTTGGGGCTCAGAAAACTCAAACGTGGTCTTACAGAAGCCAATGCACCCATATACGAGTGACTGTTTAGTGCGGCTTATGTAGTGGAGGCAGCATTGGCCAAGATTTCTGTCTTGGTCCTGTCGCACCATGATAGCCGATTTTTTGTGTCCGCTCCTCATGATACTGATGTGAATGATGTTTGGTTTCAACAGGACGCTGTAATTTGCCAAACATCATCTCATTCAACAATCGATTTATTACGTCAAATGTTGGATGGCTTTTTAAGTAGCCGAAATGGTGATCTCAGTTGGCCGCCAAGAAGCTGCGATTTGACAGCGTTGAACTATTTGGGCGTTGGGTGGCGCCGTTAAGTACAAGTGTTATGCAGACAAACCAGAGACAATTGAGCAATTGAAAAAGTTCTCGAAAATTGGTCCGATCGAATGGAGTACTGTCAAACAAGCTGCGGCAGTCATATGAATGAAATTATATTTCATTTCTAACCGAAACAATTGCACTTCACAATAAAACGAGATATTTGACAAAATTTCAAACCGTTTATGTTTTCTTGCACTTTTAAATATAAACTTTGAAATGGCCCACCCTTTATGCTTATGCTTATGTTTTATTGTTTTATTATTACTTACACTTGTGTAACTGTAAAAAAACACTTTCTGACTTTCGACCAATAGCATACCCATCGGCCAATGTACGTTTCCATCAGAGTAGAAACCCGTCCCGTAGCCGTTTTTGTCTTCGAGCCATCGACAGTGAGCTGAGACAGTGTCATCCAGGAGAAGTTAAACTACTGTCCTAAGCCCTGAGTATATGTGCAGACTTTGCAGAGACACATTTGTCAAAGATATCCAGCGGTGGTATTCTCAACATTATCTCCAGACCGGCTTGAAGAGAGAAACTCATGGTACCGATGATTACTAGACAGACTAGTTAGTTTCGTTCGACTATTAGTTTTATTCGACTATTTGCATCACTCATATGCAACTGAATAAGTCCGTATTTTTACTTTTTTTTTAAATCAAATCATTAAGCATACAATGGCACAAATGTATTCAAAAATCATAGAGAAGAGTGAGTCAAATATAACCAATAACTTATCCAACGACCTTTATATGAAAAATACCGTTTCATTTCAATTATACCTTTCAAAGATAATCATCTCCTTACTCATAAGTAGCACCCTGAAGTATTTGTTGTAGAACTGTAAAGAGGATGCGTAAAAAGGAAGGAAGAGTCTAGGAAAAACTAGCACCTTGAGGCAAAATTTTAGTTTTTCAATACGCACAAACAAACGTTCCCTTTATGACTATTCAATTATAAATTTTAATGAAAATATTTTCCTGCCAAATAGTGTATTTATATGTACCATCATATCAACTCATATTTCATTTGTCTAATTAAGTTTATGTTCTCTGCCATCGTACCAAATGAACTTAATCAAGAGATTTAATAAATATTTATGTGCTCATACATGCGAGTATACATTGAAATGATGCCAAAATAATTAAAAAAGAATGTCATTTTCTGGCAAAAACCATCACTAACAGTTACCCAGCAAAATCTTTGGTCTTCTTATTAAAAAAAAGTAATAAATAAAATAAAAGAAACAAACAAAAAAAAAACAAACAAGAAAGAGAGAGAAATGAAGAAAACCAACGACAATGTCAAATAGTTTACAAGAAGATTTCATTTACGGTTAAACAGTCATCTATATTCATATTTCAATTTGTCTATGCATGTGTCTGTATAAGTGTATGTGCATTCATTTCATGTAGGTATTCGTACAAGGTATATGCATAAGCTTTTTATGCACATACTCTTGCAGAAGAACAAAAGCTGGTCCAAATATCAAATGATTACGTATGTCCTTCATTTATGCAATTATTTTTGGATATTCTTTTATTATGTTCTACGCTAGCATTCCGTTTGATGTACAGGCTGTATATTAAGTTTAAACTAAAGTTGGTAACAGAACAGAAATATAAACGAGGGCGGATTGACATTGAAGCTACCTAGCGCTAGATGACAGCACAAACACAAAAGCTTTTTCTTTCTTAGAAATTTCGATCTGTCAAACGTCAGCTGTTAAAATTTTAGCCAAATTCATCGATTAGTTTATTTCTTGTAATCGTTTGAATTAAGCAACTTTTGTGTTTCTTGGAAAATGGAAAAAAATGAATTTCGTGTAGTGCTTAAACACTACTATTTGAAAGGCAAAAAGGCAAAAGAGGCAAAAGAAGAGCTTCATAAACATTATGGCGAATCTGCTCCGTCAGATTATATGGTAAAATATTGGATGGCTGAATTTAAACGGGGCCGAACAAGCACTGCAACAATACCATCAACAGGAAGGCCAAAAGAGGTGGTTACTGAAGAAATTATCAAGAAAATCCTCGATATCGTTATGAATGATCGCCGGGTCAAAATACGTGAGATTGCTGAAATGGTAAACATATCATATGAACGTGTGTTCAACATTTTGCATGAACATTTGCATATAAAAAAGCTATCGGCAAGTTGGGTGCCGCGTTTGCTCAGTGCTGAACAAAAACGAGTTCGACAGATCACTTCACAGCGGTGTTTTTGATATGAAAAAGCATAATCCTGCTAATTTTTGGCGTAGATTAATAACTGTTGATGAAACGTAGGTCCACCACTACACACCTGAAACCAAAAATCAATCGAAGCAATGGGTGGAAGCTGGTGGAAGTGCTCCGAAGAAGGCGAAGACAGCGAAATCGGCTGGCCACTGCATTTTGGGATGCACATGGAATATTGCTCATCGATTATCTTGGAAAGGGATCCCCAACCACAGAGAGTATTATCGTGCATTATTGGATCAATTGGTTGATGCAATCAAGGAAAAACGACTACATTTAAACAAGAAAAAAGTGCTCTTTCTTCAAGAAAACGCACCGGTTCACACAGCATTAGATACGATGCTAAAACTACGATAAATCCACTTCGAATCGGTTGATCATCCACTTTATAGTCCAGATTTAGCCCCTAGTGACTTTTTCCTGTTTCCAAACTTGAAAAAATGGCTCGCAGGAAAAAGATTCATCTCAAACAAAGAAGTGACTACCGAAACTAATGCGCATTTTGGGGAGTTCCCAAAATCGTATTATTCAGATGGTATAAAAAGGTTGGAAAATCGTCTTACTAAGTGTCTTGAGCTAAAAGGAGACTATGTTGAGGAATGAATGGTTTTTGAAAAAAAAAATGTTTTTTTCCTACTTAGGTAGCTTCAATATCCATCCGCCCTCGTATATTCTTTTAATTCCCTAAGTTGGTCTCATGTGGAAAGGCCCTAATTCGTATTTTTTCGAATTATAATTTCAACTAGTGCCTATTTCGTGAATGGTAACACTTAGCTCATGTCTGATTTGACTGATAATTAGTTTTATCCTTCCGCTGAACGAATATGGTTGTGTATACGCTTGAACAACGCTGCGAAATATTGCGTGCGATCGACTTACAGAAGACGCCGATTTTGCCAAAAAAAAAAAATCATCTTTTCAGATGAAGCTCATTTTGATCTTGGCAGGTATGTAAACAAGCAAAATTGTCGCCTTTGGGGCACAGAAAACACGCACGTATACATTGAAAAGCCGATACACCCAAGACGAGTCACTGTTTGGTGCGGATTTTGATCCAGCGGCATAATTGGGCCATTTTTTTTTCGAAAATGAGCAAGGAGTAGCCATTTCAGTCAATGGCGATCGTTATCGGCCCATGTTGAACGAATTTTTGTTCACAAAAATTAAAGAGGAGGATATTAGCAACATTTGGTTTCAACATAACGGCGCTACGTACCACACAGCCGAAGCTACACTCAATGTTTTGCTCCCTGTTTTTGAAGATCGCATTATCAGCCGCAGAGCTGATGTCGTTTGGGCACCTCTGAGCTGCGATTTGACACCGTTGGACTATTATTTGTAGGGTGCCGTCAAAGATAAATGTTACACCAACAAGCCAGAGACAATTGACGCTTTAAAGGACAATATTCGTGAAGCCATTGGTGAAATACAGCTGCACACAATCGATAATATGCTTAAAAATTTGACCGATTGTGTAGGCTACTGCATGGCCAACCGAGGCAGCCATTTGAATGAAATTATTTTCCATTATTAACCGGAAGGATTGTACTTTCAAATAAAAAGAAACAAACATAAATGCAATAGCATCACAAATAACGGTTTTACAATCAGTTGTATAAAAAGCCTTAAGTCATTTCATAATTTTCTTCTTGCAAAAGGCCCTAAATCAAGAAATGTATGATTATATTGTATTTCCGGATATTATTTTAGCAAAATGTTTTCTAAGCGATATTAAATTCAATTAATTTTATGTGACGTGGTTTCACCCGAACAATTTAATTTTCAACAACCCGAGATATGTCCTGATTGATGTAAAATATTTTAAAAGTATGCAATAGTATCCAAGCTAACTACCAATGGACGAAAAGAGGAGCGAGAAGATATTGCTTCAAATCAAATCTGAAACCGCATCATTTTTGTAGTAACTAAGCCCGTTCGATATATACCTTCAACTACAGGGAAATGTTATTTTTGATAAGTTCAAGTGCATCTGAAGGATACAGAAGCCAGGGAGTCAGTTGATTAATTTATTTCTGATCTCCATGCCTTGGCTGAGCGACAATTAATCACTAAAATTTGATCGAATTGTGGCCAGAGTGTAATATTTAAAGGAAATGCTACAAACACATTAAAAGCTAACAACCGTTAACCACACCGTTACAAAAGTAGACAAGTAATCACGGACTTAATTATTTTAACCATTACAGTTATAAAATAAACATCTCATTTGACACATTGAACATAAACTTAACAAAACGTAACATTCTTTTTAAGTGGTGCTGCATAGATTTTATTCGCGTTTTTAATTTATATATTTCATGTATTGCGTTTTTAAAACGCTTATTTGAAGCATCTTATCGGATGGGCCATCTATCGGTTTAAATTTGAACCAACGGATATTTCGAATCTGGCAATACTTATGTCATTCTATGCTGTCACAAAATTCAATATATTATCTACACTGAACGAAATGAATCGATTTACGCTTGAGCAACGTTGGGATTTATTGGAAATGGGTACGTTAATAAGCAAAATTGCCGTATTTGGATCTTACAGAAGCCAATGCACCCATTACGAGTGACTGTTTAGTGCTGCTCGTGTAGCGGAGGCATCATTGGCCACATCGGCAAAACTTATTTAGAATTTAAAATGTTCCAATACATACAGTCCGATTCAGAGCCAATAACCTGACGCCCTTGAGTGGCCACCTTATCTGCCCAACCTAAATATAATCGAAGGCATATAGAGATGGGTGGCTAGGAAAGTGTACGAGTCCGGAAGACAATACAATACCAAAATAGAATTAATGCAGGCAGTCATATGCACTTGGTCCACCATTTCGTCGAATTATATTGAAAAACTTTATAATTCAATTTTCAATCGAATTTTCCAGGATATTTCAAACAAAGGCGGTACCAGGCGTTACTAATTATCCTTCGTTCTGTTTAAAATATAGTATTTAAGAAAAAAATGCTATATAGTGCTTAAAATACCAACTAAATTTAAATTATAGCTGATGGCGCTATTCTGATGACCAATTTTTTTTTAATACATTTTCAGTATAATTTTTCTAAAAAAAAAAAATTATTGAAATACCACCTTAAATGGTACAGCAGCCATTTTTTTATTTTAAAGAACATTGATAGAAGTCTATTACATAGAAATTTCAAGGCCATATCTCAATTTCTTCACTAAATGTTTAACATTAACCGTCAGTAAGCCCGCAGTGTATGTATACAATTATTTTAAATATTCTATAATCAAGGAAGTTATTTAAAATGTAATGAAAAATCAAAATCTTTTCCGATTTGAAAATTATGGCAATCTGAAGTTTCGATTTTAATTTCACTCGATTTTGGTCCACGGATATAACGTATAATTTATTTCATAGTGTATTTTTCAATCAAGCATAACACAATAAATCAAATTTGATATACATAAGTGATGTGATGATAATGACACTGTTTTCGAATTTTGTACCTTTTTTCCCGACAAGCTTGGTACCCAGCGGGCGAGCCGGCTTAAGTACGCTGCATTTAATGGTTCTGACCGTTTTTTTAGGTTAGCTCTTGTTTTCGAGATATACCGTTATTTCAAAGTGGAGATGATTGTACAAGATATATTCACGTAACTCAAAACAAATTTAGCTTTCTTTTTATCTAGTTTACGACTAATAATATTACTGAAGCAGATATATCACTCATGCGTACGTACTTACTTAGTATGTAATGTGATTCCACTGTTCTTTTGCCAAAAAAAAAAAATGTTTTATTTTTAAAACGACTGCGTAGAAAAATTCAATTTTTTTAGACCTAAATGTGAGTATTACATACTGTGTGAATTCTCTCTTTCTTTATGATCAGTGGCCAAAATAAAGGAACAATTACATTGTCGCCTTAAAAAAGATACGAGTAAGCCTCACCCAGTAATATTAAGCAAATGGGGTGAAATTGTAATTGAATGTTAAAACTGCAAAATCTGCACAATTTACAGAAAAGCGTAGTTTTTAAACAAAAAATTTCAAAACTGTAAAATACTGTTACGTTTTAAACTTTTTAGAACGTTTGAGTTCTTTTTAATTTAACATTAAATTAAATAAGTAGCACGTATGTTGTTGTTGTACTTGATACACTTATACAATTCTAACTATAGGGCTCATTTATTCTGCACTTAATACTCGCTTTATACACAAATACTCAACACTTTTATCTACGCCCTAGCACGACTTTACTTTTTGACTGCAAAGCTATAACTGAAATGCTAGGTGTCATGTGTCACCTTTTACACCAAATCAAGAGGTAATAAAATTATAATACACAAAAAGGAATCAAGCTGGTAGCACTGTTAAACATGTCAGTGGTAGCACACTTAATAGTATAGACAATTATGGCAGCGCCAGCTACACAAGTGCCTTGACACAAACCAATATATTCCATATCTCAGACAACGACTGTACTAATTTAGTGTATGTCACTGTTTATTTTCGTGACAATACAGATAAATCTGCATATTTGGTGATGCTGATTACAGTTTCTGTTACGTTTCTACTCGCTTCTGTAAAATTTAAAATATTTGACTTAGGGCCTGCCTTTCTACATGAGAACAGCGATCTATTTGTTCAATATTCCGTCTTTATGGCCAAAATTCTGCACAAAATAAGAACATGACACCGTATTCGATCAGATATATTTTTTAAAATTCATTTACTTTTCATAACAAAATTTATTAATTTCTATTTTAGATAAACACATTCTAAATATTTGAATAGGGAGACAAAAATATTCAAAACTTATTGTTTCTACTTTGCCTATTTTCGAGGTTATTGAACTTGAAAATAAAAAGCAAAAAAAATATATGTTTTTCTGTCTATTAAAAATGTTTTAGTCTATTAATTTATAACTGCATTTATTGTTATTTTATGTTATTCTATAAAATGAAAGCCATTTTTTAACAATTTAATGGCTTTTAACACACTACACTGATTCTAAAGTGTTACTAAGCAAGAGAAATGGAATTCTATGAATTTTAAGTGTTTTTTTATAATTTTGTTAAAAGGGTATATAATAAAACTAATAAAATAAATAAAATCATATTTCTTAACACATTTCTAAATTTAATAATTGAAATTACGAAAATTTCACATAAAAACACCTTAATCATCCAGGCGCACTTACGCTAGACAACAAGGAAGAGCAGATTGGTTTTTTTTTTATCAAATTACTTTAGTTTTCTATGAAACATATTTAATTGACTTTTTTATCTAAAAATTATTTTTCACAATTTTTTGTTCTATTATTGATTTAAATAATACCGGTATTAAGTGGTTCATTGTAATGACTCAGTTTTCTAGTTTCCTTATTCATTTGAATTAGAAAATTGTTTGATTAATAGCAAAAGTGGTGTGATAAACTATTTGTCATATTTAATCTTAAGTAATTAGTATTTCATTTCGCGTGGGGATTTTACAATTTCTCATATATTTTTAACTGCTTTTAGTAATTGATTGTGGAGAATTTCAATTCATTTGCATTTGCCTTCATTTACAGTTCATTTGAATCCGTTATGTAGTTTAGCTACTGTGACTGTCTTTTTTTTAAACACCTATTTATTTGATTTACAAATAATTTAAATTAATTTCTAAAAAACCTTAAGAATTATATGACAGGTTTTGTTTAATTTTAAATGGAAATTGTTGGCTTAGCAATAGAAAATCTATTCTTTTTTCCGGCTAAATACTCCAAATTAATATATTTTAATAGGGGGTTGCAAGCAAAAGCTAATAAATCAGTTAAATGAGTACTATTTATGATTGAAAAAGTGTTAAAATGTTTATATATATTAAGGTTAAACAAACATTAGCATATGGTATCTGTAGGGTATAAAAACCATTTAAAAAAGTATTCAAATATTTAAGCCATAATTTATTTTGTAAAATTAATATCTATTATTGGGCTTAAAATAATTTTTCTTTTTGCAAACCCGCAAAAAAGTCACAGCTGTTAACATCATAAACCAAATAAGAAAAAAAGCATGTCATTTTCATAAATAAACCAATAAATTGTTTATGTCAACACGTTGAGAAAATCAAATCACTTTTTTTTGTATTAAAGCCGTGACATTCACACAACACGTATTGGAAAAATATAATTCCATTCATAGAATCAGTTAAAAGCAGTTAAAATGCGCAAAAAAGCAGATTTTTCTTATCACATGTCATTGTAGTAGACATAATTTAACAATTTGTTGCCATTGTTTTCAGTTTTATTTTGTCTTTATACAAATATTTCTCTAAATACCCTACGCTTGGCAGAAGAACAACTTTCGATAAATAATTTAATGCCCCAATTACATTATGTATAGAAAATATTAAATTTTGATATATAAAATGACTCAAAAACAAAGGATTTTTACATCATCGTTATATAGTCGTAACATTCTACATGTGGAGCAGAGATTAGTAATGAATCGCTTTTTTGCTACTCATATTCACTCATGTATTTATAAGTATAAATGAGTACAAGTCATGCAAATTCAACTACTTATACTCACTCATACTTGCAATAACGTTGATTTATATGTATAAGTAGCAATGAGTATAAATCAAACGTCGTATGCATACTCATTGTATTCATTAATTCCACAAAAAATACTCATAATATTCATAAAGGATTGGAATCATTCACCAGTACTCATGTGTGTTCATGAATATAAGTTATGAACTATTCAAAAGAAAAAAATAACACACAAACTTATAATGAGTATTCATACTCAAATAATAATAATAATAATAAATCGTCTATGCTCAATTAATGCATATGATTATGAGTATGAATCAGTTGCGTCATATATGTTGATAAGTATCACTATGAAGAGTACTTCAAGCTTTAGAGTATGAATGCTTATGAGTAGTCATTGCAATGAGTATGAATGAGTATGAGTATAAGAATTTATTAATCATGATGCGAGTATACTCATGTTTTCAGCATTCATTGCTGATATCTAGTCTAGAGTATTTTTTGAAGAATTAATGAATGCAATGAGTATGAATGAGTATGAGTATAAGAATTTATTAGTGATGATGCGAGTATACTCATGCTTTCAGCATTCATTGCTGATATCTAGTGTAGACGCAGATCGACTTATACATCACTACGGGAAACAAGTAGGGAAAATTGAGTTCCCATGAAATTTTCATTCGCCTTGAAAAAAAATTTTGATTTTTGAATAATATTTAAAAATGAAATGTGTAGAATCAAAGCATTAAAAGCAGATTCAATACAATATCGAATTCTTTGTAAAGTTCGAATTACTCTAATGTTAGCTATTTAAATTACTTATACGTATTACCCTGTTCACATGACAGCATTGTAATTTGTTTGGATCACTCTTCTCCTTTTTCAGGTTAATTTTATTTATTGTTTTGTTATTTTCTGGTAAGTTGTGTTTTAGAAATGAAAAAATGTTGGAAAATAATATTAAAACAAAGCTGACAAACACCCTATAAAGGAAGGGAACAAATCTAATTTTTGTATTAATGCGCAGGGTAATTAAACCAGAATTTCTTACAAACCTCGCGATTCACTTTTAAATTTTTTATGGGGAATTATATAGTTTTGCTGATAATTGAGACTTAAATAAGAATCAAACAAAGAATTATGAACAAAAATTTCAAGTGAACATGGCATAAGATAGGATGTTACCCAATACAATATGGGTTACTTAATGTAGTGGTTGGAGCGCAGAAGCCCCAGCATGAAGAAAAAAGAGTTTAATTATTTTTCCGAGTGTTTAATAAAAGAGGCTTCAACATCTCTTCAGACAACTCCATCTAAAGAATAAAGAAGAAGTACCCTTAGCGTTCCAGCTTACTTTTGACAATGATGACAGACATCAGACGAATGCTCCAAATTATAATGATAAGTAAAGATCACCACCACCACTTAGCAAGAATCATCACCACTACACAGTCATATCGGGAGTTACAGTAGATTACTCATCTATTTAGCTTGAAAATCAACTTGGTTAATGGAACTGAAACAAAACTATGAATGCTTTGTGAAAAGCCAATATGCTCCCCTTTAGGAGTGACGGAGAAAAAAAATTTAATTCGGCTCATAATTGGAGCTTGAATTAGAATGAGGCAACGAATTACGAATTTAAAGTGTCATGTGTACATGTCAAAAGCTCTCTAAATTACCCGATACCATATGAGTTACTTAATTTCATACAAAAATTACTTGTAAAATATTTGTTTCATTACATTTGTCACTATTGCAGTTTTTGTAAAGCTGCGTTTACATAAACGCAGTGAAACAAATATTGCAATTTATCCAAAGCTGCGTTTACATAAACTATATTATGTTGGACAGCCCAGGAGCCTTAGAGGCCTTGTCATCCTGTGAGGTTTGGTCGAAGGTTGTTATGGACTGTCTTATGTTTCTCAATGAACTTAGTATTTATTCTTAGGTTGTGTATCAGACAATGAGCGCCACCATTTTAATGTGCGGGTGCACTATTTGTTAAACAAGGTATTCAAAGCACTCTTCTTTTAAAATTGTTGCAAAATTACAGGCAATATTTATTTAAATGAATAAAAACTCAATCGGTTGATTGATTTCAAGCGAGCTACGACCCAATAAATATTTTTTGCAGTTCCAAACGTTCACTCTATTAAATAGAGGCTACGAATAAAGCCAATTAACCTGCTTGATATGAGAATAAATGGTATTTTTGGAGTTACTATAGCTTGCCTCAATAACCTTAGTCTGTGAGCTGAGTTCTGGGCAGGGCAATCACAAAGTAAAAGTTCAGATGTCCGAGCATACACTGTGGCGTATAAGTAGCAACGTTTCCTACATTATGCTGAAGATATCTAAAGGCGCAATGTCCAGTAAATATAATTGGCCTGCTAGTAAATTAAGTTCGTTCTTGTCGAGCAGAAGTAGCCTTAGAAGGAAAAAGTTATTTACGATTGCAAAATTAGAGAAAAGGAAAATATTTCGAGAGCAAAAGTTTTCATGATAGCAGTGACTGTAGTCACCTGTGCTTCGAGCAATGTAGAGAGAATCTAGCTGGCTATTCTCACGTAGAACCATTCTAGTAAAGTTAATATATTGTAATTAAATTGCTTAAAAGTAATTTTCGTTAACAAATCATGAAAGAAACATTAAAAGTAACAAAAAAGTTTAAATATTTATATAAGGAGTGTTGTTTATAGAGGTATAGAATTTTAATTTGCAATAAAACAACGATGGATTATTCGATTGACATGAATTTTATTTATCCGAAGGATAATCTTGTGACAATACATCTTAAATATGATTTCTGGCATATGACAGCCACGGCTGGCGCGGATATAGTCCAATCTGGACGTCCAATTTTCGATGACTTCTTCCAACATTTGTGGCCGTATATCGGCAATCACACAGCGAATGTTGTCTTCCAAATGGTCTGGTCCCCACAGAAAGTAGTCTAGCGGTGTTAAATCGCAAGATCTTGGAGGGCAATTCACAGGCCCAAAACTTGAAATTAGGCGGTCACCAAACATGTCTTTCAATAAATCTATTGTGGCACGAGCTGTGTGACATGTTGCACCGTCTTGTTGAAACCACATCTCCTGGACATCATGATTATTCAACTCAGGAATGAAAAAGTTAGTAATCATGGCTCTATACCGATCACCACTGACTGTAACGTTCCGGCCACCATCGTTTTTGAAAAAGTACGGACCAATGATTCCACCAGCCCATAAAGCGCACCAAACAGTCAGATTTTCTGGATATAACGGTGTTTCCACATACACTTTAGGATTACCTTCACTCCAAATCCGGCAGTTTTGTTTGTTGACGTAGCCATTCAAACAGAAGTACGCTTCATCGCTAAACAAAATTCGCTTATGAAAATCGGGAACAAAGGTATTCTCGTTTTGGGCCCAGTCGACGAATCTACGCAGGGCGTGAGTCTATTCATGATGAATTGTCAGGCCAAACTGAGAATAAATCACTTGACAGCTATTAAATCGGTCGCCATCTTGAAAAGTAATGCCAACTTAAAGTTCTATACCTCTATAAAAAACACGCTATACTTATCTCAAAGCCTAACACTAAGTAGTGTACTTTTTACAGACCATATAACATCGCCCTTTATTATCTTATTTACCATTATTGGTTTATTTCACAGATAAACAAATTATTTGAAAGGAATACTTTACTTTTTACTAACAACTCTATGGAAAATGCTAAAACCTTAAGTAAATATTCATAGCCCATCATAACCCATCAGTGCGACACAACAGTCACCTATTTTTTTCGGATGTTCTAACACCATAACATCACCACAAAAGCGTGATAAACAAAAAAGCTAAAAAATCACGGCAATAGACTTCACATTTTGTTGATTTTTAAGGGTATGTGCTGTTACACCTATCCGCTTGGCCAATTCATATGCGTTTAGTTGAGTGTGCAAATTCCCGGTTTATTTTATGCCAAAAATGTTTGCAAATTTTATTTTGTATTATTATCCATTGTATTTTATTTTATTTTATTTTATTTTATTTTATTTTATTTTTTTAATAAATAAGTAGAAAAATCATACAAAAAATAAAACACAAATAAAATAAAACCATTTATTCGTATTGTTGTTATCATTAGAATAGATTTTTTCTGTCTATTGTTATTCAAATGTTTCATTTATTTTCTTTATCTATCTGCCAGATTTTTGTTTGTAAAAGCAAACAAAGTAGATAAGAAACAATAGTAAATGTTACTACAGATAAAAAGGTGGAAAAAATTATGTAAATTGTTAGAAAAAAAAGTATATTAAACATATTTAAAATCTACGCCATAATTTAAAAACAAGCAAAAATTGAATTATTAATGGAAATTTTAATTCAGAAGGAAGTTCATTGTCAAGGTAAAGTTTTTGTATTTTATGTTTTAATTTCTTTATACAAAATTTCTTATTAAAAGCAATTCAATAAAATGAATACGAATATGTGTGCCTACAACCTTTACTAGTCTGTTTACAGTCTTTATGTAAACAAAAAGCAATTATAAGTCAAGCCTTACTACTACCAAAAGATCTCCAAATATAATCTGTGATAAAGATTTTAATTACGGCTAATCGTAGCTCCAACTTGGGTTCGACGACTTCCCTCAACCAGAGCTTATTACCAAACTAAACTCTCTCTCTCTCTCTCTCTCTCTCTGCGCTTATTCAAACAAAACCAGCGATGCTTGTTCGGATATGTTTTTATTCATTTTCTTCGTGAGTAGTACAACCAGCAAAATAATATCCCTGAAAAAAGGTTCTTTAAATGAATCAAAACCAACTGTATCACTAATAAAGGGTCCGCCAAATAAATTTTTTTTTTAAATTCTATAAAAGAACTACTGAATATTTTCCCAAATTTATTTTTTTATTTGAAAGTACAATCCTTCCAGTGAATAATGGAAAATAATTTCATTCAAATGGCTGCCCCGGCTGGCCATGCAGTAGCCTACACGATAGGTCCAATTTTTAAGCACACAATCGATTGTGTGCAGCTGTATTTCACCAATGGCTACACGAATATTGTCCTTTAAAGCGTCAATTGTCTCTGGCTTGTTGGCGTAACACTGGTCTTTGACGGCACCCCACAAATAATAGTCCAACGGAGTCAAATCGCAGCTCCGAGGTGTCCAAACGACATCAGCTCTGCGGCTGATAATGCGATCTTCAAAAACAGGGCGCAAAACATTGAGTATAGCTTTGGCTGTGTAGCACGTAGCGGCGTCCTGTTGAAACCAAATGTTGCTAATATCCTCCTCTTCAATTTTTGTGAACAAAAATTCGCTCAACATGGCCCGATAACGATCGCCATTGAATGTAACGGCCACTCCCTGCTTATTTTCGAAGAAAAATGGCCCAATTATGCCTCTGGACCAAAATCCACACCAAACAGTGACTCGTCTTTTTTTATCGGCTTTTCAATGTATGCGTGCGGGTTTTCTGTGCCCTAAATGCGGCAATTTTGCTTGTTTACATACCCTCCAAGATCAAAATGAGCTTCATCTGAAAAGATGATTTTTTTTTTGGCAAAACCGGTATTTTCTGTAAGTCGATCGCAGGCTCACTTAGCGAAGCGTATACACAACCATATTCGTTCAGCGGAAAGATAAAACTAATTATCTGTCAAATCAGACATGAGCTAAGTGTTACCATTCTCGAAATAAGCACTAATTGAAAAAAAAACGTTAGATGGCTGACCCTTTACATACACAGGTAATTCCCGTGACAACCCTAGCGGAATAAGGTGACTTCTCTCAATGGGCTGCACCCGACTGTATTTTTTTTCATTGGAAGGAACCTACAGTTTGACGCCGGCTCCGAACGGCAGATGCATTAGAGTAGTTTTTATAGTGTAAATACTCATAAGCAGTCGCTAGCAATGTTAAATGGTCCGGTCTGGTATTGAATCCAGAACCTCTTGGCTGATTGGCAGGTACCTTAGACACACTGTATCACTATTATTTATTACATTATCTTCTAATTTAAATGCAGCTCTGTATTTACCGATATTGCTTTTAAAATTCCCGCAAAGCCATTTTTGTTTTATTTTCTTATTAAAAATCTTAACAATTTTAATAAACAACAATGCATTGGATGTGTAACTTAAAAATGCGTGGCTTTCGGCAAATTTTGGTGACTTTTGGTGAAACATTGACCACATATTGATTATCCGCCAAATCAGCATCTGCATCTGATTGTTATAAATTATATAAAGACCAACTACTTACTTTTCCTTACTTAAGCTTCTGTCAAAAATCAACGAAAAGTCTGTCAAATACTTAATCAACTATATGGCTATAATGCTATAATGCAATGATGTGCAAAAGTAATAATGTAGTTGTGTTAGTGAGAACATGGAAATTACTCTCTCAGTGGGAGTAAAGTTGATGTTTTAAAAAAATTTTTAAAAAATCACCACGCATACGACATACATGTGCATTTGTCGCTGTTACAGTGACAACCAAAAGCAAGGTCGTAAGAAATTTTGAAATTATTTTTCTTTACCTAAAAAATTTGCGCCCATTCTCTACACATGTCGTCTCTGTCTCATTGACGACTAAAAGCAAGAGTGTAAGAATACGTATGAATTGAACGTGAACCACCCTTCTATGAAAATCTTATGCTTTTGCTATAATGTACTTTTGAACTTAAATGCGAGCTGTCCCAAATACAGCATTTTTTATCACAAAATCTTGTTTTAATGTCTATTGCATTCAACGAACTAATATTTATTTTATTAATTAAGACAAAAATTAAATTATAAATAAAAAAAATAGTAAAAAATATTGCTTTAAGTATCCACTACACAACGTGTTTCTTTTAGTATAGTTTTGCACATAACACATAAACAGCTGCTTATGTACGTGAAGTGCGATCAGCTTAGCTCCAGACGTAAACAACTAAAACTTAACTAAACTTGAGAAAAAGTTAGTAAAGTCCATTATAGTTATACACGTTCGATTGTATGTATTCGCACAGCTGTTTAAGCTAACCTACGTGTATTATGGGTAGGCGGTTAGTCAGGTAAGGCAGAACTATCTAACATCTATTTTCTAAATAATTTTTAACTGAACTTTCAATATGCTAACGTTGCCAAGCGTTGTCTTGGTGGAAGGTTACGGCCTAAAGCTTAACTGTGTTTTGTGGAAGTCCACGGTGATCGTCTAGGCCGATTTTATCAGCTCATAATAAATGGAACACTCCTAGTTTAATTGAATACAGAACATAACCTTGGTGTGAGGATATGCAGCTATTACGTTGGTTCAGCTGGTTGGCCTGACTTTGCAAACGTTCTTTTCGTTTCTGCTAATGATAAGTTGTAGAAATCAATCTATTTTTTTTTTTTGACACTCAAGCGCTCATTCTTTTAAAGTCTGTCGGATTTAACTCGTCTGGTTACAAGACGAGTTTTTGCAAGAGTTTTGAAATTGCTGCTTAATTAGCGCCCAGTGATTTTGTAAGTTCTTTTTAAATTTGATAGCAACCGACTCCAGAAAGTAATGACTTCAATTGGAAGGCAATGTTTGCAATTCTTAGGTAGATCAAGGCGCTGCTTACCTTTCTGTTCTGTATAAGTTTCAGTAAGCAACTGATATGCTTCAGCTGCTCTTTGTTTAAGTTGCATAAGTTAAGTATTGTTGTCATTAAATACAACATTTGTGAAGCAAAAAAAAAATGTTTTTGACACGATTTCTTTCAGTGACTAAGAAAATAAATGACTTCAAAACTATATATGAGCCGTTTGTTTTAAAAATGGCCTAAGGTGACATTTATAATTTATGCTGAGCTGTTAAAAAATTAAATCGGCACTGAAATATGTTTAAATGCACTTAGACCACTTTCAAAACAAATGGCTCATATGTAAGTTAATAAAAGCGAAAAACTGTGTGTAAAAGATACGATATCTGTTAAGACATGTTTTAAAGCCAATATTATACATAAGGAATCAACTTAAATTCCTTCTTTAATCGAAAAAAAGCCTTCTGTTACATTTATTCGTTTATTTAATTTTATTTTTTTATTTATTTTTTTATAAACCCTTATAATCCTCTCACAAATGTTACAACAAAATACTTTTTTGTTAATATATAATAATATATGACTACCACCTCAAGAGGCTAAGCTGTAAAGCTTTGTCTGTCTGTCAGTCTGTCTGCTGTCTACACCATCGTAAAGTTTAATAGGAAGAAAATCTTTTTAAATTACTTTTATAATAAAAATAAGTAATAAAATATTTTCTTATCATATTTCTGTTGTGTTCGGTTTTCCATGTTGTTGTAGTCATTTACTAATATTTGAACATTATTTATGTTAAAAGTACGTGTAATTGATAGAGCAAAAGAAAAAGAAGAAGAAGAAGTCTTACACGTGTATGACATAACAATGTATCAGATTTCTTCCTCTTACTCGCAGTTAGTCCACTAAAAATGACATAAATTTTATAAAACCTTTCATAACTTTAACTTTTTTAAACTTAACAGCTACATACATAGACAACTTTTGTTATATTGTTTCTGTTGTGTTGTATGTTTGCGACAAGAAACGAGGGAACGAATTTACTATTTATTTTATGAAAAAGTAAAAATAAACAAATATTGTATATACAGCGGTGGAAGAAATAATAGGGACACATACAAATTTTCTTAAATTAAAATTTTCTTAAATTGTTATGTATCATCACAAATATTATATAAAAAATGAATTGTAATTGAAAGAAAGAAGTTCGTACATATGAATTTCCATCTGACCCAAATATTTTAATCTCCGTCTCTTTAAATCTTAGCTCGTTGTTCTAGTACTATTATTTCTTACACTACTGTACGTATCAGTATAGGAAATTAATAGGGTTCTCACAAAATTTCCTTTTAAGTTTCTATATACATTTACATGTGTATGTATATAAAAATATAGGCGATATATAAAGAAGAAGCCCATATAAAAAAGGTCATTCATAAGGTAGGCATTGGGACCTATATAAGGTTTGCTTCATAATGATAAGGTCACTTTAATATTTGCTCAATTCATCCAAACTCTAAAATGTTATGTATGGTCACCTTATTCAAAAAAATTCTATGTTCAAATAAGTGAATAATAAGCCGGTTTTGCTTTTAGAGATGTACAGTTATATTACTCGTATGTTTATTTAAATTTATGTGAATAAGTGCAAAATTCAATGCGTCAAAATGATAAGGTCAGCGATTAATAAACAATTAATTAAATCAGTAGGGATCACAATTGTTTTTTTTTTAATAATTTATAATTTAAGTAATATCTTCGCGGTATGGGTCGCGGGAAACCTTTGTCACCTTATGAACAAGGACAAATTGCGGTAGCGCGCTACAATTGATCTACTCAAAGGCATATTTGATGAAAGAACAATTTCATGTAATATCGTGTGATTTAACCCGATTACATTATTTTCTTTGGGGTTATGTAAAGTCGCTCGTCTACGTCGATAAGCCAGAGGCAACTGAACATCTGGAAATCAACATTCGAAGAGTTATTGACGAAATACGGTCACATATGCTGTTAAAAGCTGGGCTGGTGTTTCAGATTGCGCCTTGGCGCGCCAGAAGTAGCTGGCACACCGTTGAAATCATATTTTGACGTACAATTTTCTATCCAACAAAGACCGTTTCATTAATATGTAAAACATAGTTACGTTTTAATCTTTTTAAAACCTTCGACTTCTTTAAATTGCGTCAAAATAAAATAAACACCACTTTGTTGTCGTTTTACAGTTTTTTATTTTATCACTTTATCTTTATACAGTTTATCTTAATACAGCAACTTATTATTCGTTTATACAACACTTTTTCATGCCTGAACACGACTTCACGCCATACTCCATAAACAATTTAAATTACTTCCGAACGTTCTTTTTCTTCCTACAAAAAACGAATTATTTCCTTTATTTCAAATGTAATACACAAAGATGGTCGAATTGGCAATTCTGCCAAATACACAAATAAGTACGTCATTGACAGGGTAACAGTCTTTAAGGCGCTGATGTGGTGTATTTCCTTTTTTGGCATTTTTATTTCCGTAACAATATATTTTCATATGATTTAAACTTGTGTAACTGCATATTAGGTAAGGTTAAGCTTTGTGGGTCGCTCGGGATTGCCCAGTTCATTCAGAGACACTATAGCTCATTGTAATACCCTTTACAGGACAGATCCATAAAGAAAGATGAAAGGCCGGTCATGGAAGAGTCCCAAAAAGGATACCCAAGGGCATGGTATCCCCCATACAAAGTAATTATTGACTTTTGTCGACAATACAAATCATAAATCAAATAATGGAATAAGTGGGTGTAGCATTAACCATACATAGTACACATTCTTGAGAACGGTACTGGTAAAAGTTTCTAAGCTTGATTTAAACGATTTCTTGAACCACACACATCATCAGTCAATAACTGGGCGAGATGGGATAAGTCAGGGTTATAACTCCCATTTTACATGTGTGGAGAACAGAGATTAGCAAAGAATACTGAAAACAAGAGTATTCTTGAATCATGATTAATAAATTTTTATACTTATACTCATTGATACTCATTGCAATGGCTACTCATAGGCGTTCATACTCTAAAGCTTGAAGTACTCATCATACTCATTACTTATCAATGTCTATGACGCTATTGATTTATACATTCATTGTACGTAGACGATGCAAAATGAGTATGATTCAAATATGAACATTTAAATACTCATTATAATGTTGCGTTTTTTTTGTTTTGAGTATTACGAGATTTTTCTGAGAAATTAATGAATGCTATGAGTATGGGTAGCTATGAATATGAGTACGAGGTTTGATTCATAATCATTGTTACTTATACTTATGACTCAACATTATTGTGAGTATTAACGAACATGAGTAGTTGAGTTTGAATGCTGTTGACTCACATTCATAAGTAAGTATGAGCAGCAAACAAATAATTCATTGCTTATCTCTGGTGGAGAGCTGTAACAACTAAAGCTTCGATATCTATTTACAACAGCCAAGAACAGCGGAACACATTGGATAAGTGGGAATTACTTATTTATAATGGGATAACGAAAACTATATGTAAAATGAATGTGTTTTTGAATATTTCTAAAACTTTTAGCCTGTTGGCCGGAAGGAGATGAAATCTAGGAATATTGTAAAAAAATATATTAAAGTTAGTAATTAAGATAGGAGTAACAAAGCTAGTTTTTATATAAAATTTTTATTTTTTTATTTTTAAGGGATCCCCTTCTTGTTGGGGTATATAAAAACCAGTTTGTTTAAAAAACATTCTCACATTGACATATTCATTTAGTACATGGGTTGGTTGCGCTGTCGTATATTTTCATTTAATTTTTTTTCCTCTTTATTTTCCATGTTTCCACTCTTATTGCATTTTCCTCTGAGGGACTATAAAATTTCAAGTACCATTTTTCATTTTTCCAATATATATTTTTCATTCGTTTTCGTTGACAAAAGTTAAAGACATGCATGGCATGTTCATATTTTACATGAAAGAGCAACAATGACAAGAAAAATAAATTGCTTTAAAAAAAAGGAATATACACTCCGGAAAAGCATCTGATACACCAGATGTGCATATCTTACAATGTTGCTTTGGTACTACAATTTGGTACAAAAATATCAAATATATTTTGTCAAAAAGCAGAAAACGACATTAAGCTATTCGTCTTATAAAACATAGGCCGAGAATTTAATAAAAAACGAAAATTAAACTCTTCACTTAAAATACATTTTAAATTAAACAGAATTAAAAAAATTTTCTTATCTTCTTTTAAGGTTTTCATCTAACCAAACACACCTACCACATACTGCCTAACCTATAAATAAGCCTAAGTTATGTTAGGCTCTGATTAGAAGGCATTTTTAAAATAGGCATTGAAAATTCTTTCAAAAATTGCATCAAAAAACAAAAGTCAACCGATATGTCTAATACCTGTTTTCTTCGTTTCAAAACCATTTTTTAAACCTTAAATTGTATTGAACACAATTTTCTCCCTATTTCGTTAATACCGCCTTTTATAACATTTTTGTTTTCCATATAGTTTTAGTATCTGATAATATCCTTGAAAGGCAAATATTATATCTGAACAAAAACAATATCAAAAAAGAAACAATAAATTGCATCGGCATACATACACATAGTACATATCGCACTTGTACCGCTAAAGTGAGAAAACAATTTTTTTTTTTTTTTTAATTTATCACGAAAAGTGATGACAATTTTTTTTCTTTTTGGAGAACGAGTAGAGAAATTATGTCACATCTACCCACTGTTTATCGTCTTCAGGCAAAAATTAAAAATTGGCAAATTTTGATTTGACTCACTTCAGCGGTACAAGTGCGATATCAACATATTTAATGCGCATCTATTTCTCTATACAAATGCACTCAATACCATCGCCATCATCATCCTTGTCATGGTGGTTGCGCGTCAATTTGCATACGAACTATGAATATGAAAACTTACAAACATTTTTAAATTTTTATTACTTCAAACACTCATCTCTTATAGAGAGACTCTATGGCATTAATTTTCCACAACTGTAATATAAATGAAAAGAAAAATCCTTTAAGAGAGTTGGCATTTACGTTAGAAATAAAGCTTTAAAAATTTACTGGTTTATTAAAACTATTTTATAAAACACTATTGTTTTTATAGAGAAAGAAATTTCTAGTTCGAAAAAAATGCAGTGAGTAACAGATTTTTAATGTCATTGTATTTGACGATCGAAAAATAAAAATTACAGAAGTGGCTAAGACTGTAAACATCTTAATTATGCCGCTAAATCTCACAGTTGACCATATTATGTACAATCTAATGTAATGTTCAAACTAGACATTGAATGAATTACCTATTCACACTGAATATATTTTTCGGAGTTAATGAAAGGAAAGAATCAAAAAATATGATTTCAAAGAAATATATGTTTATTTGATTTTTTAGTATACATTTTTTCAGTGTAAAAAGAGAATTCATGACATGTGTCAGTGACAAAAATGCTCATTAAGGTTTGCCATTTCAATATTAATAAACTAACAAACTAAGAACGCTTAGAAAGCATTGAATCTTGTTATCAAGTTTCGTGCTGTTTTTCAAATTAGAAAATTATTTGCAATGACGAAGCACAATGGGCTACCCATTAAGTCCAACAAACAGAATAGGCAGAGGCAGTTCAAAAGTTGCTAATGCAATCTGAAAGATGCATTGTTTGGTGTGGTTTATGGACCGACGGCATAATTGGCAATAACGATGAAAATTGAGCGTCACAGTCGATGGAGCGAGGTACCGAACGATGATTACAGAATTTTTTTTTTTTTTCAACAAAATAGTGTCACATGCCTCACGGCACACTATACAATGAACTTAGTGAGAGGAGAGTTCGATGAGCATTTAATCTCACGTTAGGTAGCAGTTAATTAGCCGCAAGGATCATGTTATTTGACTCCACTAGACCATTTTTTATGGGAAGATGTGAAGTCTATCGTTCACAATAGCAAGACAGCCATAATTCCAGCTTCGGAGACAACATTACAGCTACCATTGCTAAGATACCGGTCGGAATGCTGGAAAAAGTATGCCTAATGCTCATAAACGAATTACCTACGGAGTAGCAGCGGACAATATTTACATAAGAAAATCTTTAAAAAGTAAATGGCAGGCATGCATTTATCGCCCTAAATAAAATTTTCTGTCTTTTTCAATTTCCAATTAACAAACCCGTTAGAACAGCAAAAAAAAAGAAACCAAATGTAATCGGTGCAGCAAATGGTCATTTTTCTGCTTGTTTACTTTCCTTTTTTGTTTGTTCTGTTCCTTTTCTTGTTTGTTTTTTGTTTGCTTGACGTCCCTTTATCAGTCCGGAAACCTACTGTGCAGCCCCACAAAGATTGGGAAATCGCCCGAAGCTTCGAATACTGGAATGCTCAAAGGGGACTTCGGTGATCATTCCACAGCTTAAGCGTCGCTCTGAGCTGCTTAAGTATATCAGCCAGGACTTGAAACTCGTCATAGAGTTTCTTACGTGCCACTGTAGACTAAGAGCGCATCTGAAAAAGATGGCATCACAGATGTGGATGATGTTTGTAGACTTTGCTCACAGACATCAGAGACAACGGAATACATGTTGAAATGAATCGAATCATTCATGAGTAAATGATTCATGAGTAAACAATTCAAATCATTCATGAGTACTCATGAGTATTCACGATTATAAGATTTGGTTATTCAAAAGAAAAAAGTAAACACACAAACGCACACACTTATATAGAGTATTTAGATGTTCATATTCGAATCATACTCATGTTACATCATCTCCACATAATGAGTGTAGATAAGTATGAATCAATAGCATGACAAATTTTGATAAATATGAGTATAATGAGTAGTACTTCAAGCTTTTGAGTATGAATGCTTAGAAATAGCCATTAGATTTATTCAGAAACTTGCATCGATAGAAAAAAAAAATTTTTTTTTTTCAGAATTTCTCTCAATTTATTACTCTCTTCTAACGCTCTCCCGCTGCAAATTGCTTGAGTTAATGAACACTTTTCCAGTAATAATTGTTACAAATTCGTAAGAATTTTTAGTTACTAAAGAAACCCATTATAATGATTATAAGTGAGTATGAGTATATGAATTTATGAATTCATGATTCAAGTATACTCATGTTTTCAGTACTCATTGCTGATCTCTGGTTGCAATCTTCAAGAAATGCAGACGGTGTCATGCATATTGAAAAAAGAAAAAACGACGCATATGCTTTTAGTTTTAGGTTACTTTTGATATTGATGTGAATAAAAAGCAAACTAATTTAGCTAAAAAAATAAAATAATGCTGTTCTACGAAGACCATACAAGGTTGTGCAAATATGTGTAATCTCTATAGACACAGCTGCCACATATTCAGTATATGCTTCGGAGTTAGCATCTTAAGACTATTTTTCGAAGACTATGTTTCGAAAAAACATTATATTTTTTTTTATTAAAAATAACTTTTTAAATAAATTTTTTATTTTGTCATGTGTGCACATAATAATGTTGGTTTCAATTGTGTTTAATTCTGCAATCAATTACGATAAAGAAAACAAAATGTTTTGACGTCACTGATTATGGCTTATTTAATAAAACTATTTCCCAAATTTTTTTATATTTTTTTAAATTTCATTTTATTTTTGCAAAATATTAATTTCTATTTCATTATCTTTTATTTGAAAAATAATATTTTCCAAGCCGTCGCATTCAATTCTAAAAGCCAAAAACCCTTGTATTGTTAATTTTGAAACAAAAAACGACAAATTTCGAAAATAAGAAACAAAAACACAAAGAAGTCTTACAACGAAGTGTACATACGAGTATGTAAGGTTCAATGCCCTCTCACACTATTTTATTACTAAATCTCGAAAGAGAGAAGAGCAAAAAGTAAGGAATCCAAGCAAATGCAATACAATTTTCGTTTCAGTTTTCGTTTTTGTTTTCTAGATCTTCAGCAATTGCGTTGTGTTTATTTAGAGTATAAAAAGGGATTTTTTCTCTTCTAGCTCCTCAGT
This sequence comes from Wohlfahrtia magnifica, assembly GCA_023159175.1. Lineage (NCBI taxonomy): Eukaryota > Metazoa > Arthropoda > Insecta > Diptera > Sarcophagidae > Wohlfahrtia > Wohlfahrtia magnifica. Next base: position 330,953 of record JAKWBJ010000052.1, on the reverse strand, counting down.
AAAAATACAGCAGTGCTGGTTAAAAAAATAGTACTTAGAAAGAAAAATATTGAGCAGATCTTAGCAATTAATTAATTGCGTATGTATATACAAACGTGTCTTATTTAGTTCCCTTTATTTGTGGAAAATGGAAAATTTTCTTTTAATGTTTCTCCTTTTCTTTTTTTTTTTTTTTCTTGTAACGCCAGGTCTTTTCACTCCCTTCTGGATATTTATTTTTGTGTGTAAAAGTGAACGTTTGCTGAAAATATCTGTGGGCATAAGAAAAATATCGGATCCGCCATCTAACGTTTTTTTTTTTTCAACTAGTGCTTACTTCGTGAATGGTAACACTTAGCTCATGTCTGATTTGACTGACAATTAGTTTTATCCTTCCGCTGAACGAATATGGTTGTGTATACGCTTGTGCAACGCTGGGAAATATTGCGACATTACTTTGAAAACTTACCAAAAAAATCATCTTTTCAGATGAAGCTCATTTTGATCTTGGCGGGTATGTAAACAAGCAAAATTGTGTCATACATTGAAAAGCCGATACACCCAAGACGAGTCACTGTTTGGTGCGGATTTTGGTCCAGAGGCATAATTGGGCCATTTTTCTTCGAAATTGAGCAAGGCGTGGCCGTTACAGTCAATGGCGATCGTTATCGGGCCATGTTGAACGAATTTTTATTCACAAAAATTGAAGAGGAGGATATTAGCTACATTTGATTTCAACAGGACGGCGCTACGTGCCACACAGCCGAAGCTACACTCGATGTTTGCGCCCTGTTTTTGAAGTTCGCATTATCAGCCGTAGAGCTGATATCGTTTGGCCACCTCGGAGCTGCGATTTGACACCGTTGGACTATTTATTTATGAAGTGCCGTCAAACATGAATGTTACGTTAACAAGCCAGAGACAATTTACCCTTTAAAGTACATTATTCGTAAAGCCATTGGTGAAATACAGCTGCACACAATCGATAATGTGCTTAAAAATTGGACCGATCGTGTAGGCTACTGCATGGTCAGCCGTGACAGCCATTTGAAATTATGAAAATATCTTCCATTATTAGTCGGAGAGAATGTACTTTCAAAAAAAAAAAAAAAAATATTTTGGCGGACCCTTTGTTTTTCAAGTTATTGTTCTTTTTTAATTTGCCTTTAAGTGTCTGTACTCTTGCAATTGTGGTTGATGGTATGTATCATTTCATTTTCTTCTTTTAATATGGGTTGTAATTAAGTTGTTATTTTAAGAATCTTTTAAAGATTGTTATTACATGTTGTAGGTATTTTGTTTTTGTAGGGAAAAATTTAAAGGAACATTTCATTTCTTTATATGGTTTTCTGTTTCTAGATGTTTCGCAAAAAATTCAACAAAATTTATTTGTTTTTTTTACAGGAATATTTTAGTGCTTTAGCAAGAAGAAAAAGCGACCTTTTGCACTTAAAATTTATGTTAATAAATACGTGGATTGTTAAAAAAATATACTAAAAAAAAATACTAATCAATTCCAAAAAAAATCCAACGAAAAAATTTTTCCTTTTACCACATAATTATTGAAAAATTATTTAAAAAAAAATAAAATAAAATAAAATAAAATAAAATAAAATAAAATAAAATAAAATAAAACATTGTTACGCCTCTTTTAATCCCGTGTAAATAATTAAAACTTTTCGAAATTATCTATAATAATTGATAATTTTCTCACATTTTTTCAATTTTTTTTTAATATTTTTAATTTAATGACTTTGCAGTCATGCAAAGTATAAATGGTGTAGCGTAGGTATGATTAGGGGTAGCGTAGAAATCTGGCCAAGTGTAAAGGTGATTAGCATAATTTCACGGTTTTGAAAAAAGTAGACGCTAGTGGCGTATTTCCATAAAAGAATTTTATAATCCATTGTTAATTATATTTGAACAGAATTATCACTTACTCTATAGCCAGCATATTAAACTGATTAGTTTTTTTTTTTTTTTTAATTTAAAAATAATTTCTAACATTTTTTAAAATAAGGGCTTTTTCAGTAAAGTAAAAAATTGGTAAAGATACGTGGATTCGAATGTCGGAAATGATATGGAAAGTCTTCTTCATCATGATTTCGAATTTAAGAAATTTATTTATTTAAAGAAGCTGTTTACCTTTAGATGATCCATTAAAAAAAACTCCCTGACGCTCTTAACTTCAACCAAAAAAAAATAAATCATAAGATGATGTTCAGGCGACCACCGAAGAAAAATATAAGAAAACAGGTAAGAGTCTATGCTAAGCAAAGACTCTTCACCACTACACCAATTACAAAAAGGCACAAGGGTATATGGCAGCACCATAATTCAGTCTCAGTCAGAACTGAAAGACAAATTTCAGATTTTTTTTTCTCCATCAATCCTGATTGAGCATATTTGCTTTCCACAAAGCATCCATTACTTTGTTTCAATTTCAATACTGAATCAAGTTGAATTGTCAAGCTAATAACACGATTGTGTGTAGTGGTGACGATCTTTGGTAAGTGTTGGGGTGGTAGTAGTGATCCTTACTAGCATTGTAATTTTATCCAGTCGGTGGCGTTTTCTCCAGCTCATTCATCTGTTTGTCATCATCGCCAGAGATAAGCTGAGAGGTCAGGTGGCTTCTTTAGATTAATTTGTCTGGACTCAGATTGACGTCTTTTTATTAAACACTCGAAACCGCAGTCCAATTATTTTGTCATGTCCTCTGCTGGGATTCGAACCTGGGCCATATGTTTCGTATGCCTGCGCTCTAGCCACTACACAATGCCATCCTCTAAAGGTTGCTTCTTTAGCTTTAGCTTTTTTTTTTTAAATTGCAGTTTCTCGGATATATATGGAGGCTTAGGTATCAGTGCTGTTTCATCCTAAAACTTTTGATAAACTATGCCACTATGCCAAAAAAAGTGAATTTGATCAAACTCGACTTGCCTTTAAGGCTTTTTAATTCTCTTTGGAGTTGGCGTGATGTAGTGATTAGAGTGTCTGCATATCACGCAAGCGATTCAGGTTCGAGTCCCCAGTAGAAGATATAACGAGAAAACTTAATTGCAGCTTTCGAATATTGAATTAAGACAAATCCTTTAAAAGGAAGCCATCTGTTATTCCATCTTAGCTCTTGCTACGATGACAAACATCACACGGATGATCAGTAAGAAAAACGAGACCTATTGGGGAAAAATCGCATTTCTTAATAAGAATTACATTCAACACTTCGCTAGGGACTCACAGCATGTGCTGGTTGTATGTTCGGTTTAGCGTGATATTAGGGATTTAGGGGCGATGGGCATGTCGTCGTCGTGACATGTGGCATGTGGTTGATTTTAGTGGGCCTTTGGGCTCGGCGAGCTTGCTTGCATTGTCTTTAATAAGAGGGGTTCCATGGTTATGGAATGAAAAGTCCTTTTGTGGCATTATCTGCGGTGGGTTCTCAGGACTTTACTCTGGTGGTTATTGCCTAGTCTGACCATGTGATTGTTGCTTCTTTGTTGTGTTTTTGCTGTTTTTTTTAGACTAATCATTCACTTAAGGGAAAAAATCAACTGATAATTGATTGAAGGCAAGAGCAGTAACGACAAAACACTTCTCTGAACGCTTTATTTCAAGCCATGATTTCCCAGCACTCAAGCGATTAAAATCCAGCTTTGGCTTAATTCAACAGACGACTCGTTTGATGTTTTACAGTAAGCTTTGCTGAGATGCATTTCATGGCCCACATATTAAAAAAACATGCTTGGCACGAGCCAACCTGCCAATAGCTAAATTCTAAATTTCTAAGGCCTTATAATATATTCATCAGTTTTTGATGTCCCGGAGATTTTCTTAAAACCTGTATCATCAGCATTCTGTGTATCATCAGCATTCTTGTATCATCAACACTCTTATATCATCAACATATAACAGATGGTATTGTTTTAAATCTACTTTAGGGCTTATTTACATATAGCTTTTCAAAGCCTACTTTTAGGCTTAACATAGTATCTGCATGTCTTTAGGACATGCGTAAATTTAAATCCACAACAAATTCAATTCAATTTAAATTCACAAAAGAGAAAAATAAGCCGAAAATACGTATTCAGAGTGTGTTTCTGCATACCCTTGGCTTTTTTAACACTCATTTAAATGCTTTACTTTACTATTTAGTAAATAAATAACAAATCGTAATATTATCAAAGCAAGCTCGTGTATTCAATTAATTTACAACAATGGAAACCAAAAAAAAGAAAGAAAAAAAAACAGAAATAGGCATTAAAAGAGAGCAATAAATTGCAAAGTTAAGCGAAACTGCAGAAAAAAACTTTATCGTGTTGAAAGACGAGAATGAGAATATTAACATAAAAACCATGAATTGTCTCTAGAATTGTATGAGAAATTCCATACAACAGAACAGTTCTTACAAACGCTACAACATGCGTATGCTTATCAATTTTAGAGTAGCAAAGCATTGAATGAGTGAAATATACCCGCAGCGCTCGCCAAAATAAAATAAACAAATTAAAAAACTATAAAATAAATCGATAAATGAAAGAGTGAGTAATTCAGAGTAGATAGGTATGTAGTATATACAGTAAAAAAATTTAAAATTCAAATTTTTAACTATTTGTGTATGAAATATGACGTCATGAGATTATACTACAAAGGTGTGTAAATAATATTGATTAGTTTTATGGTTTTAATTGAGAAGTGATATTAGCAGAGGAGGAATATATAAAAAAAATTCTTATAATGAATTATTTATTTAAATATGCATATAGACTACACACAATAGACAACATACTGCGAAACGAACAAGCTTCAGACCGAATAGAAGCTGCGTAGATTAGGCCAACACTATACGAATAATCAGTGAGCAGTCAATAGAATGGCATAGATACAGGGGGGTATCTACTATTCGTCGATTTCAAGAAAGCGTTTGGTACCATCAGGCGAACGCCAGAAGATTTTTCGAATAATTAGAGCGATGTATGAGGATGCAGAACTTTCAGTTCTTCACCATTCCACACCAATGCTGGAGTTAAACAAGGATGCCCACTATCACCTCAGCTTTTCACCATCGTGCTGGATGACATAATGAGTAAAGTCTGTTCGAAAAGAAGAGGGATCACATGGAGTCTCTCACTCAAACTCGAGGACATGGACTATGCGGATGACATTTGTCCAATCTCGCATAAGATTTCCAATATGCAGTCGAAACTGGAGGACCTGGAAAGATTGGCTCGTAGTGTTGGGCTTGAAATAAACATTAAGAAAATCAAGACCATGAGAATAAACAATACGAGCACAGAAAACATCATGCTACAGGGTCAGCCAGTCGAGTATGTAGATAGCTTTGCTATCTAGGAAGTATAATGACTACAAACGGTGGCGCAGAAGCAGACGTAGATGACAAGCACAATAAAGCGACAGCGGCATTTGCACAACTGCAGTCAGACGAACTAAGCTCAGAATATTCAACTCATGTGTTAAGTCGGTACTGCTGTATGGCAGTGGAACCTGGCTTGTATCGAATAACATCACACAGAAACACCAGGTATTCATTAACAATTGCCTCAGAATTATATGCAGAATATTCTGGCCTAACACCATAAGTAACACAGAACTGTGGAGCATGACTAATGGGGAACCCATACTGCAACAGATAAGAAAAAGAAAGTTGGGATGGATCGGTCACACCAACCGAAAAAGTCCAGAAAGTATCACTAAAATGTCACTCGAGTGGAATCCTTAAGGCTCAAGAAATCTTGGTCAACCACTAAACACCTGAGGACGTAAAATTATCCAAGAACTGAGACAGAACAACCTAACATGGGAAGAGGCAAAGTCAACAGCTGTAAACCGTGTTAGATGGAGAGGAGTAACCGGGGAAAAAAAAGGACTATAGACTAAATAGTCTCATAATGCATGATATAAGAGATTTGAACGACAGTACGGCCAAATTTGTAGAGTTCTTAAGTCAATAAGAAAAAACAAAATCTTTATATAAAAAAATCAATGTGTGTTTGTTTGTATGTACAGGGTGTCCGCCGGGAAGGTATACTACTTTGTTTGTTTATAATTTTTGATCATATGAAAGAGAATGGATCTTATAGTGATAAATGTTTTATTTAATGTCGGCAATTATGTATCAGATAAATGCCTGCCTCTGTTAGCCTCACAAATGCGAGCCCTTTTGAGCACATTTCATTCATTACATTCTCACACATTTCACGCGGTATTTCATTAATTTCATCACCAATATTTTGTCTGAGTTGCTCCAGCGTTTCTGGTTTGTTTGCATAATCCTGGCTTTTCAGATATCCCCACACAAAGAAGTACGCAGCAGTCAATTCAGGCGACCGTGGTGGCCAATCAGCATCACCACTCCTTGAAATAATTTGTTGTGGAAATTGGCCTCGCAGTAATTCCATTGCAATCCTGACTGTATGCGAAGTGGCACCCTCTTGTTGAAACCACATGTTAGTTAATCCCAAAATATGTAGTTGTGGCGTTAAAAAGTTTCCAATCATATCACAATATTTTTCCTCATTGACCGTTACCGTTACGGCGTTTTCAGTTTCAAAGAAGGTAAGGTCCAATGATTCCTCCTGACCAAATTACACACCAGACTGCCATAGTCGGTACTGTCGGATTCTTTAAGGTGTTACTTGGCGCAACAATATTAGAATTTAAGTGAAAGGGAAAGAATAATAATAAGTATACAGTGTTGAAACAAATAATAGGGACACTTTGTTTTTTTCGAGTGTCATAAAATTTGATGTATTGAAGTTTTTGATGAAACAGTAATCCTTATATACAATTTAATGAAGTGCTCCAAAACTATAGTAATTAATACGATCCAGGGAAAGTAACCTGCAGAGACTACGAGAAGAAACGTGGAATAGCTGTCAGTTTTGATAAACTTTTAATTCGTACTTCAAAGATTAATCCCATCAAGTCATCAAAAAGCCTCAAAAATCAACTTATTCTCCTGTTTCAAGTCACACAATAAGAAAAAAAACCTATGGGAGCTGGACTTATGGGTAAGAGTCCACTATATGTAACTAAAGGGTGTTTTTATAGAGGTATAGAGCTTTAAGTTGCAATAAAACAACAATGGATTATTCGATTGACATGAATTTTATTTATCCGAAAAATAATCTTGTGGCATGACATTTTAAATATGATTTCTGGCATACGACCGCCACGGCTAGCGCGGCTGTAGTCCAATCTGGACGTCCAATTTTCGATGACTTTTTCCAACATTTATGGCCGTATATCGGCAATAACACGGCGAATGTTGTCTTCCAAATGGTCAAGCATTTGTGGCTTTACCGCATAGACCAATGACTTTACATAGCCCCACAGAAAGTAGTCTAGCGGAGTTAAATCACAAGATCTTGGAGGCCAATTCACAGGTCCAAAACGTGAAATTAGGCGGCCACCAAACGTGTCTTTCAATAAATCTATTGTGCACGAGCTGTGTGACATGTTGCGCCGTCTTGCTGAAACTACATCTCCTGGACATCATGGTTATTCAATTCTGGAATGAAAAAGTTGGTAATCATGGCTCTATAACGATCACCATTGACTGTAACTTTCTGGCCACCATCGTTTTTGAAAAAGTACGGACCAATGATTCCACCAGCCCATAAAGCGCACCAAACAGTCAGTTTTTCTGGATGTAACGGTGTTTCCACATACACTTGAGGATTACCTCACTCCAAATGCGGCAGTTTTGTTTGTTGACAGTGCCATTCAACCAGAAGTGCGCTTCATCGCTAAACAAAACTCGCTTATGAAAATTGAAAAAACTGAAAATTGAAAAAAAAAATTCACTTATGAAAAGTGAAAATTGCACTATTTGCAAGCGTTGTTCAGGCATGAGTCTATTCGTGATGAATTGCCCGGCCAAACTGAGAATAAATCACTTCACAGCTGTTAAATCGGTCGCCATCTTGAAAAGTAATGCCAACTTAAAGTTCTATACCTCTATAAAAAACACGCTTTATAAAAGCTTCAGACGACTGCATCGAACAAATTTTTGCCACTGCAACTTTGACTACATTTAGTGGCCTCCGTATTTACACTTAGAAATTGACGATACTATCGATATTGAAAAAAAAAACTATTGATGGTCAGTCAATAACAAAACTATCGAAACTATCGATAGTACTATCGATTGTTTTGTTGCTCTAATGCAAAGGTGACAGATATATAATTTCAGGCTTTTCCATTGCCCAGAATCGATTATTCTGTTTATTCACATAACCATTCGAATGAAAATGTGCCTCGTCACTCATTATGATATTTTCATGAAAATCGATGATTGATTTTGATAAAATGTTTTAACGATTAAAACACGTTGGTTTACTGAATATCTTTCCATAATAAATTTGCCACGTCTCTATTTCACGACTGCCAAATACGAACTGTCAAGACTAATGTTTACCAAAATGGCGGCAAAACAAAGTAGTATACCTTTCCGGCTGAATACTTTACATGGTACATTTATATTGACCATTTGGTTGTAATTTTCACAAAGAGAATTAACCAATACCCGAGCATCTTCGTTCGTTAAGTAATATGAGCGTACACCACTGATATAAACCGTTAATGAGTTCAGCATTTTATTACAAAATAGTGGAAACTAATGAAATTATCAATAATTGTAATCGTAATTATATTCTTTAAAATAGATTTCCAATTAAATTCTCATATACTCGTATATTCGTATCAACCATCTAATAATGAGTTTTAATTGAAAAAATAAATTCTAAATAATTATCTTTAAAGTTTTCAAAATAAATTATACTCATCAGTTAAACTCATATATACCATAACCATACCCGTTAAATAAAACGTTGAAACAATAAAGATAGAAATCTACAGCTGAACTACAATAATGTCTAGATACTATATAAAATATCGGGTCCGCCATCTAACGTTTTTCTTCAACTAGTGCTTATTTCGTGAATGGTAACAATTAGCTCATGTCTGATTTGACTGATAATTAGTTTTATCCTTCCGCTGAACGAATATGGTTGTGTAAACGCTTGAACAACGCTGAAAAATATTGCGACATAACTCTGAAAATCATGGTAATGTTGCAGAATTTGTGCGAAAATTGCGCACGGATTTTCGAAGAAGAGAAGCACCGTCAGCTCCTTATGTTCGTTACCTTATGAAAAAAGTGAAAGAAACTGGTATCCTCATCGATAAGCCAAGGCGTGAAAAGCCAATAACAGTGCGTACACCCAGGAATATTGCAGGTGTGGCAAAAAGTGTGCGTGAAGCGCTATCAACATCAATTCACCGTCGTTCTCAACAATTGAACATTTCGAAGACATCATTGAGACGAATTTTGCATAAAGACCTTGGTATGACGCCATAAAAAGTCCAATTGGTTCAGGAGCTGAAGTCAACTAACCATCCAATGCGTTTTCCCTTCGCTAAGTGGGCCTGCGATCGACTTACAGAAGATGCCGATTTTGGCGATTTTTGAAGCTCATTTTGATCTTGGCGGATACTCGTATATAAATAAGCAAAATTGTCGCATTTGGGGCACAGAAAACCCGCACGCATACATTAAAAAGCCGATACACCCAAAACGAGTCACTGTTTGGTGCGGATTTTGATCCAGAGGCATAATTGGGCCAGTTTTCTTCGAAAATGAGCAAGGAATGGACGTTAAACGAATGCCATGTTGAACAAATTTTTGTTCACAAGAATTGAAGAGGAGGATATGAGCAACATTTGGTTTCAACAGGACGGCGCTACGTGCCACACAGCCGAAGCTACACTCGATGTTTTGCGCCCTGTTTTTGAAGAACGCATTATCAGCCACAGAGCTGATGTCGTTTGGCTACCACGGAGCTACGACTAGACACCGTTGGACTATTATTTGTGGGGTGCCGTCAAAGATAAGTGTTACGCCAATAAGCCAAAGACAATTGACGCTTTAAAGAACAATATTTGTGAAGCCATTGGTGAAATACAGCTGCACACAATCCATAATGTGCTTAAAAATTGGATCGATCGTGTAGGCTACTGCATGGCCAGCCGAGGCAGCCATTTGAATGAAATTATTTTTCATTATTAACCGGAAGGATTGTACTTTCAAATAAAAAACGAAATTTGAAAAAATATTTAGTAGTTTTTTTTTTAATAGCATTTAAAAAATATATATATTTGGCGGACCCTTTACATATACATACATATGTATGTACATACATATAGTTTTTATAATGATAAATTACCTTTTAGTAGCAAAATTTCATTAGTGGTCGGTCAGGCGGTCGTTCTGACGTTTATCTTTATGTTCTATAGAGAAAAAATATATAAAAAAAGTTTAAATGTAATAAAAAGCTGGTGTTTTGATTATGGTGCGCTGCTGGTAATAAAGCTTTATTTGATTTTGTTTCACTTTGATACGATTACATGTATAAAATAAACTCTTTAATGGAGAAAATCATGGTGGGGTTGATTAGAGGTTGTCCGGGAATAAAAAAATCGTTGATAAGTTTTGTAATATTTTTACAGAGCGCCATTTGAGTGTCATATTGATTGATTGTTTTATACTTTGTTACAAATACAATATACATGTATTACGCATGTGATCAATATGTTTTTATATTTTTTTTTGTTGTTGTACTTTTTTTTTGTATCTATGGTATTAGTTAGAACTGTTTATATAATTTTTGCAATTTAATTTTTAACTACCCCCCCCCCCCTCATTTTTTTTTTTTTTTTTTGTTTATAAATATTTTTTTTCTATTTTGTTTACTGAAGCATTAAATAAATTGTTTATGAAATAATAACCAAAACGTTTCTATTGATTATAAATTCTATAGAATATTTTATAAGAAATTATTGTAAAAATCGACGCAATAAATTTCTAAAGCTTCAAAATTAATTAATACTATGACTATGAGTATTTATAGATAAATAATCTCAGACAACAAGACAATACTTGAAATTAATTTAATACGTTTTATAAAGAAAAGTTAGGTGAGAGGTGTGTTATGAACAACTCAAGCTGAAATGTAGATCATTTTACTCTAAGTTTTATATTTCAAAATGAAAATTGGAAAAAAAAAACAAAAAACAACTGCAATCATGAATAATTTTCCCATGAAATGTTTTCTGATTATTCAGTGGGGCATGATAATCCTCTAAGAATTACCCTGATCGTGCATAGTATTTTCCATCGAAATTTGTGCGCTTTTCCCATTGGTTTGTTGTTCACATCATTTTTGCCGTGGAGTTGTATTTATTATTTAAGTACGAGGGCGGTTTGACATTAAAGCTACCCAGCGCTAGATGGCAGCACAAACACAAAAACTTTTTCTTTCTTAGAAATCACGAGCTGTCAAACGTCAGCTGTTAAAATATTAGCCAAATTCATCGATTAGTTTATTTGTTGTAGTCGTTTGAAGTAAGCAACTTTTGTGTTTCTTGGAAAATGGAAAAAAGTGAATTTCGTGTAGTGATTAAACACTATTATTTGAAAGACAAAACGACGAAAGAGACAAAAGAAAAGCTTGATAAACATTACGGCGAATCTGCTGCGTAACGTAAACGGAGCCGAACAAGCACTGCAACAATACCATCAACAGGAAGGCCAAAAGAGGTGGTTACTGAAGAGAATATCAAGAAAATCCTTGATATCGTTATGAATGATCGCCGGTTGCTGAAATGGTAAACATATCATATGAACGTGTGTTCAACATTTTGCATGAACATTTGCATATGAAAAAGCTATCGGCAAGATGGGTGCCGCCTTTGCTCAGTGTTGAACAAAAATGAGTTCGACAGATCACTTCACAGCGGTGTTCGGACATGATAAAGCATAATCCTGCTGATTTTTGGTGTAAATTAATAACTGTTGATGAAACGTGGGTCCACCACTACACACCTGAAACCAAAAATCAATCGAAGCAATGGATGGAAGATGGTGGAAGTGCTCCGAAGCAGGTGAAGACAGCGAAATCGGCAGGCAAGGTTATGGCCACTGTATTTTGGGATGCACACGGAATATTGCTCATCGATTATCTTTAAAAGGAATCCACAATCACAGGAGAGTATTATCGTGCATTATGGGATCAATTGGTTGATGCAATCAAGGAAAAACGACCACATTTAAACGAGAAAAAAGTGCAACGCACCGGTTCACACAGCATTAGATACGATGCTAAAACTACGAGTAATCCACTTGGAATTGGTTGATCATCCACCTTATAGTCCAGACTTAGCCCCAAGAGACTATTTCCTGTTTCTAAACTTGAAAAAATGGCTCGCAGGAAAAAGAAGCATCTCAAACGAAGAAGTAATTACCGAAACTAATGCGTATTTTAAGGAGTTCCCAAAATCGTATTGTTCAGATGGTATAAAAAAGTTGGAAAATCGTCTTACTAAGTGTATTGAGCTAAAAGGAGACTATGTTGAGAAATGAATGGTTTTTGAAAAAAAATATTTTTTTCCTACTCAGGTACCTTTAATATCAATCCGCCCTCGTATTTAATTCTTTTATTGGATAATTAAAGTTTTTATTAACTTATTTTAGGACTAGAAGTGTTAATAAAGTAATAAAAAAGGTATAATTCACTATAAAATGCTGAGTAAATGATTTATTTCCTGTAGTTTAAGAGACGTGTTGGCTGGAATTTTAAATACGCTCACAAAAAAAAAAAAAATTACAACAACGAAATCGAAGACCTCCTCCGAGACATCAGATTCTTCGCTATTACCGACTATGGCATTAAATCCATTCTTACCTTGCTCCTAATCGGTTCCACTTAGTTCTTGTTTTGTTAATTTTTAATTTTATTTGATAGAAGTTGATCGATGGGTATATCATCGGGATAAATATACACTTTTAGTTTTCTATTCTTTTTGACATTTAAGCCTTTTTTAAATTCTTACTGTTTGGCCATAGTCACCAATTTCTTTCTGCCCATCTTGCTGCAGAAAAGTTTATTTTGTTTCTTCTCTTTCAGCTTTTGTTTGTGCAATTCTTTGCATGATAATTGCTTTGCATGAGTTTGTTTTAATTTTAATTACTTGTTTGTTTTTGTTTTGATGACTGCAGTTAGTATGGGGAAACTCATACATATCTAGTCAAACCAAGTTCATAAAATTCAGCGCCTGTGTCACCATCATGCAAAAGCTAAAAGTATTCACCACTAAGTGCCTTAGATATATGCAAGATGAAATAGAATTTGTCAAACGAAGGAGGAATTTATCAAATTGAAGTAGATAAAGCAAAAGAAAAGGAAAAGTCCCGCTAGTATAACAAGGATGACACTTCAGTGGAATCCTCAAAGATCAAGGATCTGCGGTCGACCAAGAAACATCAGGCGACGCACAATTATTCAGGAACTAAAGCAAAACAATATTACATGGCAAGAGGCAAAGACAACGGTAACAAAAAAATTTTTTTTTTTTTTATAATTATCATTTATGTGTAAACTTTTTACTTTTTAATAAAAATTCACACAATTTTTCTTTATTTATTTTTGTTAACATTCACCGTAAAATGATAGCTTGTAAAAAGGGAACAAAAATTTCATGGGAGATTCATGAGAGTAATTTTCCCTTCGAGGGGAATAGAAATTTCCCATGTTATTCATAATAAGGGTGATGAATAACTAGCAAAAATCCTCGGAAAAAATATTATTTATTTTTTTTTAATATAAAAATTATTAAAAATTAATTTAATTTCCATTTCTTTATCTCAACTCATATATAGGGTGTTTTTTATAGAGGTATAGAACTTTAAATTGCAATAAAACAACGATGGATTATTCGATTGACATGAATTTTATTTATCCGAAAGATAATCTTGTGGCATTACATTTTAAATATGATTTCTGACATATGACCGCCACGGATGTAGTCCAATCTGGACGTCCAATTTTCAATAATTTTTTCAACATTTGTGGCCGTATATCGGCAATACCACGGCGAATGTTGTCTTCCAAATGATCATTGTTTGTGGCTTTACCGCATAGGCCAATGACTTTACATAGCCTCCGAAATGTGAAATTAGGCGGTCCCCAAACGTGTCTTTCAATAAATGTATTGTGGCATGAGCTGTGTGACATGTTGCGCCGTCTTGTTGAAATCACATCTCCTGGACATCATGGTTATTCAATTCAGGAATGAAAAAGTTAATAATCATCGCTCTATACCGATCACCATTGACTGTAATGTTCTGGCCACCATTGTTTTTGACTAATGATTCCATCAGCCCATAAAGTGCACCAAACAGTCAGCTTTTCTGGATCTAACGGAGTTTCCACATACACTTGAGGATTACCTTCACTCCAAATGCGGCAGTTTTGTCTGTTGATGTTGGCATTCAACCAGAAGTGAGCTTCATCGCTAAACAAAATTAGCATATGAAAATTGAAAAAAAAAAATTCACATGAAAAATGAAAATTGCACTATTTGCAAGCGTTGTTCAGGCGTGAGTCTATTCATGATGAATTGCCAAGCCAAACTGAGAATAAATCACTTGACAGCTGTTAAATCGCTCGCCATCTTGAAAAGTAAAGCCAACTTAAAGTTCTATAAATTAACATTGACGGGTAAGAGTTTTTCAAAAATATAAAATACAAAAATGTTTAAATTTCAAATAAAGGCAAATGAGTAATTTTAGCATGGAAATTTTACCATATAGTCGACTCATATCAGACAATGTCTCTAAATTTCTGTTTTCTTTAATATGGCGACATTACAATGAATTTTTCATACATAACATTGTCACAAGGATTCATCAATGAAGTTCTAAGTTTTTGAGAATCTTATATTTCGGGAACTGGCAACACTAATGTCAATAGCTAAAATCTGGCAACACCATAATACAGTTTGACATTTTTAACATAAACGTACTCAACTCATATTCTGAAGTTTAAGACAAATAAAAGTTATTATCTAAAATTGCTCAGTATTATTTATATTGCAGCGTTATAATCATTATAATGCTGCTTTATTTTTATGACTTCATACACAAGCATTTTTAATGTCATAAGTTTCAAAGCATTCTAGGCGACTCACACTACACTAGACATTGAGTTCCAACCCCATAAGGAAAAATGTCATACGCATATAAAAAAATGTGAAAAACAACGAAAATCCGTAAACTCAAAAGAAAATTACTTGTTTGCTGCTTTTCTTTTAATGTCAAGGTTTTTAAACAAAAATCATTAAATAATTTTGTACCAATAAAATTTATTTCGCTTTTGCCTCACAGCAAAATGTATCTGCTGAAGAGGTAGCATGAGCGGTGAAAGTGGCAACAATTTTATGGTTTTGTATTATGACTGGTGTGAGTCGTTTAACATATGAGCCATATTATGTTGTACATACATATGTTCTTAGGTACGTACTACTCGTATTCAGGTACTTGTTATATGAAAAGTACTTAAATTATAAATTTAAGCAATTAACGTATTTTATGGCAACAATTACGTATGCGTCATAAAATAAAAAACAACAAAGCAAAGAAATACTCGTAAGTCTTTAAAAATTGCCTATATAGCAGAGAACATTTTTTAAAAACAACATTTTAATTTATTAAACACATATAAGTTTTTTTGAAACGAAATAGCTTTTAAACAGTATTTGAAAAAGAAAAGAGTCAGGAAGTTTGTCCATTCTACGTAGAATGGTGGGCAAACTATCTTCGGTCCTGGATATTATGCCTTTGGATCTGTACTTTGTCAGGTAATTCAGAATTGAATTCGCTGACCGGGATTGTTGGTCTACCGGGGTCTTAGTTTAAAGTGAGTTTAATCTAACTTTTATAGCGGTGGCTCCAAAAAAAATGGTTGGTGACCATGGAACAAACCGAGAACTTGTCGATGGCACTATGAAGATCGCTAAGTGTCTTTCTCGCTGAGATCATGGCCATTGCTATTTGTGCGAAGATCTGCTTCGACAGTGGGTTTTAAGTTAATACCATTAATGTATTCTCTGATAGCCATGCTGCCTGAAGGACACTTGGCTCGAAATGTCTGATAGCCAGACTGGGCAAATATTGTTGCAATACATTGCAAAAACTTTCGCTAGAAAGTAACATCCAGTAGGTTTGGATACCTATCACTGTTCCGTGACACTCAACATTGGTCCGCAGCACCACTTACTAACATTTTCAATCTGATCAAGGATTGGGAAATTTACAGATGTTTGGAACACTGGAATGCTCAATGCAAATATCGCCTCTTTACGGAGCTTCATACGGGAGTATAAAGTACTGAAGAGGGTAGCCGTCAGAGATGTGGATGTTTGTAGACTGTGCTTACATGTACTAGAGGCAGCGGAATACATATCTGAAGTCTCCTGACCTCCTAAAACTTACAACTAAACGACAATCTAACAACTGATAGTTGCTTTTTATTAAGTTTGGTTTGACATTTCATTGTGGATAGACTTATGCCAGAGCAATGCTTGCAAATTGTTGGGACTTTTTAATGGAATTTCCATTAAACATTTTGTTGCCCACTGAGGCCAATTTTTGATTGAATAGCTACGTCAATAACCCGAATTGTTGCATGTAGAGTGAGGAAATTCCATGATTTTGTGGCGAAACACCATTACATCCACAGAAAACGTGAAAATTGGTGTTCCAGATTGAAACTGGTACGCCCCAGCCACGTCGGTCACATGTTTGATTTCATATTCAAACATTAATGTCATAAAATTTTCTATCCAACAAAGTTCGTTTTATTGATACTAAAAATTTATATCTTTTCCTTATCTATGATTAAGGCTTATATAACTGTACGAGTAAAAAAACAGTCGTTACAATTTCTGTATAACTGGCATATGTAATAAAATATGTGTGTATGTGTGTGTGACCTTAAGATAAATATTTCAATATTTTTGAAGCAATACAAAAACTAAATATTCCAGAAATTCCTGATAATTGATATTTGATTGGAAAAAATCTCAATATTTGCATACAAACAATACTGCAATAAATTTACTTTTAAAGCCAATTACGAATGCACATATTTATAAGCGACTACGGCTGTATACAGTAGAATACAAAATGAAAGCGAAATTCTACTAAAATAGCAAATTTGCAAGAATAATTTAAAATTACAAACAAAAAACTATTATTGTTTATTTTATTTTATGGCCCACAGTATATATTTCTTTTTTTTTTTTTTGGCCTTTACGCCATATGTAAAAATGCACAAACAACCCAGCAACAGCAATAAACAATAAAAATTGAAAACAATGAGAAAAGTCATTTCAGCAACAACATTATTTGTGCAGAGTCGACAGCAGCAATGAAAACTCATATGGAATTTGTAAACAAATCAAGCCGCCACCCGGCATGGTAGTTGCTGCTGCTTTTGTAGAATCAATAGCAGCAGCATTTGGCATATGCAACAAATTGCTAAAAGTAAATATGACATTACGACTATAGAGAACCATTATCCTTATCTTTTGGTCGGAAATGGATTTTCTAAAAATATCATCAATCTGTGTCTAAGCACAACAAATAGGCTTTTTGCATTGCCAACTATTAAATTAGTAGAGTTGACGTTATTTAGAGCAACTGAAAATCCTTTTTAGTTTAAATAACGAAAAAATGTCCAAGCAACACAGCCCGCCCCTCCTCACATTTATTTTAAATTTAAACTTAATGGCTATAAATGGAATTTTCCAAACGAAAATTATTTTTGAAATTGGTACTCAAATATTTTATGAGCAGCACTAAAAACTGTTATTGTAGCAGCAGATTTTTATAGTTTAACTATAAAGAAGAGCGCACATTAACATTAATGGGTAAAAGTTTTTCAAAAATAATTTTTTTAATGAAAAATAATAAATAAATAAAATACAAAAATGGTTATATTTCAAATAAAAGCAAATACGTATTTTTAGCATATAAATTTTACCATATAGTCGACTCATAACAGACAATGTCTCTAAATTTCTGTTTTCTTTAATATGGCGACATTACAATGAATTTTTCATACATAATAATTGTCACAAGGATTCATCAATGACATTTTAAATTTTTGAGAATCTTATATTTCAGGAATCAGCAACACTAATGTCAATAGCTAAAGTCTGGCAACACCATAATAAAGTTTGACATTTTTAACATAAACGTACTCATAACATTTTGATGTACAAGTGCTATTTGTTTTGTTTTTAGTGAGTTAAGAAATCCAATTTGACCAAAATATTAAAATTTTAAAAGAAGGTTTTCATTGGACTATTTTCGACGTGGATTATCTTAACAAGAGTATATCGATAAACCCAGATCTTTATGATGACGATAAAGCACCATCAAAACATACAGTATATTATCGCGGGTATAATGAATTCAATCGTAGTCGTAGTTCAGTCGTCTACGAATTCTATGAAGGTCGTCCAAAATCGGTTGTTGTGACAAAAAACATCGATGCAGTGCTTGAACTGATAATGCAAGATCGTCATGAGATATATTGTGAAATAGAGGCATCCGTGCACATTAGTTCCTCTTTAATACATACGATTTTGCATGAACTTTTAGTTGTAAAGAAAGCTGTTCTCGTTGGATAACCCATAATCTAAAAATCGATCAAAAAGAAGGCTCGCGTCGATTGGTGTAAAGAAATTATTGAAAAGCTCGATGGTGGTGCTTCAAAAGACGTGTATAAAATCGTGACAGGTGACGAATCATGGATGCATATGACCTGGAAACAAAACAGAAAAACAATGGAAAAAGCGCAGCGAAAAAAATGGTTGAGACTTTTCTCGACCGAATGGGTCATGTGGCCACTGTTCCGCTTGACGGTGAATTCACGACATTTTCTTGCCGGAAGTTTTCAGAGACATTCATAAAATCAACCGCCGAAGACGAATCATTCTCCATCATGACAATGCGAGCTCTCACACATCTCGTCAAACAGGTGAATTTTTGAGAAGTCAAAACACCGAATTGATGTCTTTTCCCCTATACAGTCATGATTTGGCAGCCAATGACTTTTTCTTGTTCCAGAATAACAAAGGTAAACAGCATGATGGTCAACGATTTACGAGCGCCTATGAAGCAGTTGAAGCGTTCAAAAACCATGTTTTGTGTCTCAAGAGGAACGGGAAAACTGCTTTGAGAAATGATTTGAACGAATGCAAAAGTTTACTGATCATCAAGGGGAATATTTTGAAAAATAATAATGCTATTCCCGAAAAATAAATAGTGTTCCTCGTATATAAAAATGAATGTGTGTTAGTATGCATGTATCTATCCTTGTTTGTCTTATAGACATGACTGAACCGATTTTCTTAAAATTTTCTTGAACAGTGTCTCTCTGTATGTCTAGAAGGCTTTTAAAATTTTATTCTATAGGCTTTTGAAATTTTACAAATCCCAGCTGGGCGGTGCCACCCCCATACAAATTTTTTTTTTTTTCTATATCTTCCAAATGGTAACAGTAAGAGTTTCTAACTTTGGTCAATATAGTTTAATAGTAAATACAAATCACCAGTCAAAAAGTGGGCAGAAGCAGATTAGTGGGCATAGGACCTCCAATACAGAGTAACTATTAATTTGTATGTATCTTGGTACCGGTTAAAGCTAAAGTTTTCAAATTTGATCTAAATGACTTCATAGTCAATACATATCAAAGTCAAAAAGAGGGCGGAATTGGACAAGTGGGCGTGGTTCGTCTCGTACAAAGTAAGTATCATTTTTGTATATCTTGAGAACGTTTATAGTGAAAATTTAAAAATTAAGTTCAAATAACGTCGTGAACAAATACATCCAGCAGTCAGTAAGTGATCGAGATTGCATAAGTGGGCGTGGTCCCTTCCATTCATACTAAATAAAGAATTTTGTATATGTGGAGAATGGCAACAGTTAAAGCTTTGTTAGTTATTTAGCAACAATAGGTAGACGGGCACTGGTCCAACTCACTTGGGTCCAGTACTAATCCCGCTTTGATGCACTTAGAAAGTATCGTCCAGGTGGACCTATATGTCTGTAGCCCGGCCCGAGGCAAATCAACTAGATGCATGCACAAAGGAAGAAAGCGTACTGACATTTACATCAGCTAGGTCCCATATGAGATGCAGAAAAGAACTGCCAAGGAAAACAGGTCTAAGATCGGAAAGATTCGGACACTGACATTAGAAATATTCGACAGTCTCCTCCTCTTCCTCATCTTGGCAACACCTGCAGTAATCATTGAACGGTAGATCCAGTCGCCTACTACGATCGCCAGCCACCCAGTTCCCAGTGATGGCAGCCACCTGCATTCGCAGTCTATGTTGCGGCATACCTATAAAAGACTTTGAAAAATTCCGATCGTATAGTGGCTATATGTGTCTTGATATAGAGCAGATGGGTTCATTTTTGTGTGTGCAAGAGGTAAATGGCTTCCCAACTAGATGGTCAAGAAGAGAGCCTTCACTCGCCCTCACCGAGATAATCTTTAGGTCTGAATGTCTCGCCATCTCTTATAAAGATGACCAATATACACATACCAATCGCCAGTGTATTGTACAAAGCAAACTAGACGAAAGCTATCTATACACGTATGCTATACAAAAATGAATGTGAGTATTTAAAGACTGTATACAGCTAATAAGCAGAGCCTACAGTTTCTTTCGGAAAGCAAATATAGGCTGGATTAAGGAAAATAGGTAAAAATTTTAACTAAAACAACATTTAAAATAATAATTAAGATGGGCGTAGTGACGCAGGCAGGATTTTAACTAGTTTCTTACAAATTTTGACGTAATGCTTCTATTGTTACGTTTTAACCTGTTTAAAACGTTTGAGTTCATTATAATTGCGTCAAAATAAAATAAATACCACGTTGCTGTTTTATAGTTTTTATTTTCTCAGATTTACTTTATACACTTGATTTTAATGCTGCAACTTATTTATCTTGCACTTAATATTCGCTTATACATCACTTTTATTTACGCCTTAACACTACTTTATTTTATGACTGCAAAACCATAACTATATCGACGTGGGCAAAGCAATATCCTTATATACCTAATTGGCTACAGTTTGGAAAGTTTAGAAAGTTCCGGAAATGACGCAAACACTCTCAAATCATTTATTTTATGTCCGTTAAGACTGTGTTACCCAAAGATGGTCGAATTGGCAATGTCGTCAAATACATAAATCATTACGGCATTAAGAGGGTAACACATTAACAACTTTGGCACAAACCAATAGACAAAAATCCCACAATACAGTTAAAAAAGGCACTGTTGTGGTATATTTTCTTTTTAGGCGTTTTTATTTTCGCTCAAATATACAACCGGGAAATTTGATACTGATATTGAAACTATGAAAGCCTATTAAAAATCATACGTAAAAAAAATTATAAAACCAATGCAAATTCAAACTTTAACATATTTCTTGGCAATAAATATAAAAAAAATCATTACAAAATCCCAAAGAAAATTAAATATATTACTCCATGCATGGAAACCTCCATATAATCTTTTAAAAAAAACCCTCTTATTACGGTAACAAATATTTTATTTTTCTTAAAACAAAAGCAAACAAAAAATTAAAATTTAAACAAAAATTTCTCTATAAAAAAAAACAACAACAAAATAAATATTTTTCTTTCAAATGATACAGTTTCTAGACGAATGCAAGTGATAAATGAAACGGAAATACGTGCATTCTTATAACAAAAATAAAAAAGAATACAATGCAATGCACTCTAGGGCAATACCCGGAATTATTGAAATTTTCTTTTCTCTTGCAATTGCTCTTTTTTAATGATTAAAAGATTTTTTTTTATTTTAATTTTAGTTTCCAATTGCAAGTAATTTGGCTGCTTTCCCATTTGGAAATTCGAATTATTTTAGCCAGCATTTCAACAGAAATATGTAGTTTCTCTGTAGATATTAAAAGAAGAAAAAAATTATAATAAATTTGATGAAAATTTTGTTTGAAAAGATTTTTGTTTTTTTTTTTTAAATATTTGTTGATGACCTAAGCTAATAGAAATTCCATCAGAGTATCTTTTTGTATAAGGACGTATGAGTAATTGATCTTTTTTTAACGGGAATTATCTAAAGAATTTAATGTGATTCATACGCTTTGGGCGAGAAACGAAAGTAATGCAAATTTTTATATTTAAAAGCTTTCGAGACATGTGTTTAATAGTAAAAAAATCTATACAATTTTACAAAAAATATAGAAACCGTGTACCAGTGGAAGTAGTCATTGCATACTACAGCCCCATAAGTGGCTGTAGAATAATATTATGATGCTTGTGCTGTTGTTTGTAGCCACTTAAAAAAGAGCTTCCTTTTATCGATGGCTTCCAAAACACAACAGATTGAAACACCAAACTTTGTATACCAATTTGGTTAAAATCGATACATATGTTTTGTGTAATGTTTTAAACAAATGAGCGGGTGTTTTCTTTTTTTTTTTTTGGTTTGGTTTTGGTTTTTAATAAAATCAAAAGGACTCTGTTTTAACAGAATTACCTTTCGTCAGATGTTTTGTCATTTACGGGTACATTAAATAAAGCCCCTTGCCTTGCCAAATAACTCACCAAATATGGGTAGTTTGTGGCTGATAAACAATTAATTCTTCTAATTCTTAATAAGACCGTTCATTCGCAGTTAAGATGAAAGACCATGTGCCCTTTTTGGCCTGTCATTGCAACTGCAACGAAAGTCATTGAAGGAGCGTCCAAATTGATTTTTGTGCTCACCTAGCAACCTTGATATGTATATATGTTCTATATGTCTCTGTTCTTTATATCCTCTACAGGTGTCTAGATTATGCCATCTTACTTCATCCTTTTGAAGAAAGAAGCCCCCTGACCTTTCCGCATATCTCTGGATATGATGACAAACAAGGATCTTCAACACTATGAAAAAATCATATGGGGGAAGCTACAGCGAATTAATCACCTACTTAGCTTGAAAGATCACATTGATTAAAGAAACTGCAACAAAGCAATAAATGCTTTGTGGAAAGCCAATATGCTTCATAAAGGAGTGACGGAGAAAAAAAATAATTTTGAGTTGGCAACACTGCCTTATTTGACAACCGATTAAACAGCTGATAGTTGCTTTTTGTTTAGTTTGATTTGACACTTCATTATGGATACTCTTCCACCAGAGTAACGTTTGCAAATGTTGAAATTTCTTATCAAAAAAAAGGGTTCGTAAAACTTCAAAATTCAAAATTTTTCTCTCCGACGAAGCACACTGTTGGTTGAATGGGTACGTTAAAAGAAAGAATTGTGACATTTAGAGTGAGTATAGTCCACAAACAAAGAAAAGGGTTCGTGAAACTTCAAAATTCAAAATTTTTCTCTCCGACGAAGCACACTGTTGGTTGAATGGGTACGTTAAAAGCAGAATTGTGACATTTAGAGTGAGTAAAGTCCACAAACTTTTGTTGAAACACTATTACGTCCATAGAAAATTACTGTTAAATGCGTCTTATAGGCTGGCGGATTAGAGTCATTGCTCCATATGTCTTCAATTAGCTGGTGTTAACTTTAGTGACATATGGTTCTAAGAGGATGGAGCCACATGACACACAGCGCGAGCTGCAATTGATTTACTCAAAGAAACTGTTGGTGAAAAAGTAATTTCAGGTAAAGGTTCAATTAATTGGCCACCAAGATCATGTTGATTTATTTTGATATTTTCACTGTGTAAGTCACTTGTCTATGCTACAAAAAGTTTGTGAAAAATGGTGTTGCCACTTGTATGCGCCAGCCTCGGTGATAACACGACTCATATTATATTTAAGCCTTAAAAATATGTTTCTTTGTTTTATTGTGATTTTAACATGTATAACTGTAAGAAAACACCCGGTATTATTATTTTAAGTTATCAATCTAAAAAAAGAAACGCCATATAGTAGTATAGAAATTCAATGAGAGAAAGACCACCTGACTATCAAAAAGAAAAAATTTCAATACCGCTACGGATATTACGATTATAACCCTTAATTTAAAAAATATGCCAAAAAAAGTACTTTTATAAAGTGCTTTACTAAGAACATTTCCAAGTACTATTTTAAAAATAATTCAAAATGGTTTACAATTTTCGATTTACAAATTCAAATAAATTGTGCTTTAGAAGAAAAATACATGTTTTAAACAAGGCCCAAATATTTGTTGAAAAAGTACTTTTTTGGTACTTTTTATAGAAATGATAATTTTATTAAACGTTTCATGTTTTTTTTTAATATATATTGTTTTAAACGTATTATTCAGAAAAAAAAATTGTCTAATGATTTCGTTCGAAGATTTTAACAAAAGAAAGAAATTAAAAAAAAAAAACAAAAATAAAAAACTGCTGCAAAAGTAAAATGGTTTTTAATTTTATCGATTTTGTTTTGCTGTGCATTTAATTCACTTGTTTTCGAGCACAATTTATACACAACTGACTGGTTACACTCATTGACTGACTGACTGGCTGACTGACAAATTCTGTGGCTTTAGATTTCAACACAATAAAAGAACAGAAGAGAGAAAAACGAAATGAAATAAAATCATTAAGATATCTATGGAATTTTTATCTTTTATTTTACAAAAAGCCACTGCTGTCCTCTTTGTACTCCTCTTTCATTTGGTTGCGTTCTAGATATTTTGTTTGCATTTTAATTGAATTTTTACAAATATTGCAATTAAGCAAATGTAGTCAGTCAGTCAGTCAGTTATTGTCCATGTTCATGCCACCACACACACAATCATGGTGGCAAATGTCTAACTCAACGTTACAATGTCTAGCAGTCACACCATTTTGGTTTCTTTTTTATTTTTAAACCCTGCTGCAAGCAAACAAACTTTATTTTATTTTTTTCTTCTTGTTTTTCAATTGCGTTTAGGTGGCGAACGAAAGTGCCTTCTTTTTAAGTATTTAATTATAGGTTTTGCTTTGTTTTTGTTTTTATGCACGGGCAACGTTTTGTTGCAAGTATGTATAGTTTATTATAGACGTAAATAAACGATCATGATAATGATGTTAAAAATGTGAATTTAATAATTATCATCTTCATAGGGTGGCATAAGATATACTCAACCAATCAAGTTAAGTCAATGAACTAGAAAGAAATGGTTTAAGAATATTTACAGTAAAGCCTTAGAAGAAAAACAGTGATTTAGAGTTTAGAGCACTTAATGTAATTAAAGACAAATCTTTTGAAAATTAAATTATTTTTTTGCTAATTGTAACTGAGCCTTAAGGGCTCATAAAAATATAGGATCCGCCATCTAACGTTTTTTTTTCAACTAGTGCTCATTTCGTGAATAGTAACACTTAGCTCATGTCTGATTTGACAGATAATTAGTTTGATCCTTCCGCTGAACGAATATGGTTGTGTATACACTTGAACAACGCTGGAAAATAATGCCACATTACTTTGAAAATCATGGTAATATTGCAGAATGTGTGCGAAAATTGCGTACGGATTTTGGAAGAAGAGAAGCGCCTTCAGCTCCGTATGTTCGTTATCTTGTGAAAAAAGTGTAAGAAACTGGCATCCTCATCGATAAACCAAAGCGTGAAAAGCCAAAAAGAGTGCGTACACCCGAGTATATTGAAGGTGTGACAGAAAGTATGCGTGAAGCGCCATCAACATCAATTCACCGTCGTTCTCAACAATTGAACATTTCGGAGACAACATTGAGACGAATTTTGCATAAAGACCTTGGTGTAACGCCATACAAAGTCCAATTGGCTATGGAGTTGATGCCAACTGACCATCCAATACGTTTTCGCTTCGCTAAGTGGGCCTGCAATCGACCTACAGAAGATGCCGATTTTGCCAAAAAAAGTCATCTTTTCAGATGAAGCTCATTTTGATCTTGGCAGGTATGTAAACAAGTAAAAAAAATTGTCGCATTTGGGGCACAGAAAACTCGCACGCATACATTGAAAAGCTGATACACCCAAGACGAGTCACTGTTTGGTGCGGATTTTGGTCCAGAGGCATAATTGGGCCATTTTTCTTCGAAAATAAGCAAGGAGTGGTCATTACAGTCAATGGCGATCGTTATCAGGCCTTTTTGAACGAATTTTTGTTCACAAAAATTGAAGAAGAGGATATTAGCAAAATTTGATTTCAACAGGACAGCGCTACGTGCCACACAGCCGAAGCTACCATCGATGTTTTGAAGATCGCATTATCAGCCGCAGAGCTGATGTCGTTGGCCACCTCGGAGCTGCAATTTGACACCGTTGGACTATTATTTGTGGGGTGTCGTCAAAGATAAGGATTACGCCAACAAGCCAAAGACAATTGACGCTTTAAAGGACAATATTCGTGAAGCCATTGGTGAAATACAGCTGCACACAATCTATAATATGCAGGACCGATCGTGTAGGCTACTGCATGGCCAGCCGAGGCCGCCGTTTGAATGAAATTATTTTCCATTATTAACCGGAAGGATTGTACTTTCAAATAAAAAAAGAAATTTGAGAAAATATTCAGTAGTTTTTTTTATAGCATTTTCAAAAAAAAAAAAAAAAATTATTTGGCGGACCCTTTAATTAAAGACAAATCTTTTGAAAATTAAGTTAATTTTTTTTTAATTGTAATCGGGCCTTAAGGGCTCACAAAAATGTTAAATAAACTTTATTTGTGGTACTTTTACTATTAAAATAATTCTTAAGAAAAGTCCAATTAATAGTTTTTTTTTCTACAAAAGTACTTCTTACAAAATTTTCCACTCAAAAAGTAAATTCGAACAAATTTTTTTTTTTCTTGAAGTGCAAAAAATTTTCCATGATTTCAATGCCCTCAACTACAAATTTTTTATTTTTTTCAAAAAAAAAAGAAAAAAAAATTCCAATATTTGTTGATAAACGAAGCGTAACAGCTTAAGAAAAATAGACAAAATAAAAAGTACCTCTAATTGAACGCAAATTACGTACCACCAAATATAAGTACAAAAAATATATTTATAAATATTAAAAAAAGTACAAAAACTTTTCATTTCACATATAATGTCATCCGTCATGCTTGAGATGGCGGCATCAATTGGTCTTAAGTCAAACGGGCAGATATAGAGGAATAGACTGACAGATAGATAAGATTTTAATTCATAAAATTCATACAAATGACGCAAATATCATACAAATACTGCATACAGTGAGTGTTCATATTATCGAATATTTGTTTTAAGTATTTGTTTAATTTGAGAAAAATTTCAAGATTAAAATTTAGAAAAAAAAATTTTATAATTTTTTGGGGAGATGCAGGCAGATAACTATTTATAACGAAAGAAGGTATAAAAGGACGTTTTTCACCGGCAATTTTGTGAAATTGAAAATATTTGAAAAACTCAAGAATATTTTTGAAACTTTTTAATATTTTACCTAAAGCATTAAACACATAATCGACAGCCAGCAGCAAGTTCTTGTTTTCAGCATTTGCTGCTATGCTTCAACTTCATCAATATTTTGAAAGCAGCAGCAGCCATAAAATTAGGTTCCATTGTCATCTGTTTTATTTGTCATAAAAATATTTTTCAGTGTTTACATTCAAGCGTTTTCAAATCCACTAAAATAAAATCGCTTTTTTAAAATATTAAACACAAATTTAAAAATTAATGAAATTATGTGTTTGATTTTTCTTAATTAATTATCATTATAAATGTTTTTTGACACAATATTTTAATTGTATACTGCTGTTGTTTTCTGATAAATAGAAAAACTACTTTTACGTTTTTTTTTTTATATAAAAACTATTTTTACATTTATTTTATTTTTTCGTTTCTTTATTTACAATTTTATATTGTACTGGCTGGTTTCAGAAATTTTTATTTTGCTGCCCAAAAAAAAAAAAAAAAACCAAATTATTTTATGTTGTCTAGGCTTTTACTGTTCTGCCTCTAAAATAATTGTTTTCATATAAACGTACCTATGTAATCCAATTTTGACATTTTGCTGTCTGCTGTTTGCTGTGGATTATGTGTTTAATGCTTTAAAAAATTTTAAAATTTTTTATTTATTAA
The DNA here is from genome assembly GCA_023159175.1 of Wohlfahrtia magnifica. Lineage (NCBI taxonomy): Eukaryota > Metazoa > Arthropoda > Insecta > Diptera > Sarcophagidae > Wohlfahrtia > Wohlfahrtia magnifica. The sequence goes on along the minus strand of JAKWBJ010000052.1, from coordinate 303,015 downwards.
TTATTCGATACTCTGCATAAATGGGGCGTTGACCGGGGCACAGTGATCTGAAAAGGCAGCATGCTTAGTAGTAGGGTCATTACCTCCAGATTAGGTATAAGCAGGATAAGGAAGATTGTGACTAGAGCAACGCCGCAAAATCAGTGGATCAATATTCCCACTTGTAGAATATCTAGAATACTTTTGCTTTCTCTTTCTATGAAGGAGATCAATCGATCTACTTTCCGGCATAACTACCGTTCACTACATGATAAGTCATATGTCAGAGCGCATGGGAGGCCCTAGCCATAGCTACCGTAGTAGCAATTAGAATGCAGTAAAAGAGTATTTCCTCTATGACGGCTTCGCTCTATGGGAGTTTAGATATAAGGCATCTGCGTGCATGTCATTTCCATGACATGAAGGAGATCAATCGATCTACTTTCAGGCATAACTACCGTTCACTACATGATAAGTCATATGTCAGAGCGCATGGCAGGCCCTAGTTATGGCTACTGTAGTAGCTATTAGAATGCAGAAAAAGAGTATTTCCTCTGTGACGGCTTCGCTCTAGGCATTTTAGATATAAGGCATCTGAGTGCATATCATTTCCATGATGTGGACTGTCTTAGGGATGTGTTGAAGTTGATTATATTCGTTAGGGGTACCAGTTGGCTCACTCTTGGGTTATTTTGGTGTGGATTTTTGTGACTTTCGCATATCCGGCCTTTCGACTTCTTACATGGGTCTGTCCTGTAAATGATAGCACAATGGGGCATAGAGCCTACAAAATACATACTACTAAATACCTACTAAAGATTTTATTCCCAATAACATGAAAATACCTAATTTTGAAAAGAAATTCCTTTGAGTATATGGTTCCATTACATTATATGGCTCCATTATATGGTTCCATTACATTTTCCAACATGACAATGACCCAATGACGGTGGCGGATCTATTATGGTCTGGAGTGCTTTTTCTTGGCATGGTGTGGGTCCAATTGTGAGAATTAGGGAATAATGGATCAACATTAATATAAAAACAATTTGGAAAATGTAATGGAACCATATTCCTTTGAGAATATGCCCATCCATCCCAAAATGTAATGGAACCATATTCCTTTGAGAAGTTGCCCATCCATTACATTTTCCAAATTGTTTTTATATTAATGTTGATCCTTTATTCCCTAATTCTCACAATTGGACTCACACCACGCCAAGAAAAACCACCCCAGACCATAATAGAGCCGCCACCGTCTTTCACCGTTTTCACTGTGTACCTGGGGTTTAAGGCTTTGTTTGGGACACGTCTTACATATGTTTTTCCATCAGATTGGAACAAGTTAAACTTGGACTCGTCACTCCAGAGAACTCTATTCCAGAAACGTAGATCTTTTGTAATTATTTTTCTTACAAACCACAACCACTTCTTAATATTTTTTGACACATGCGGCTTCCATTGTGCAATGCGCCCACGAAGTCCCGACTCCTTTAAACGCCTTCTTATTGTTCGTGTGGATATTTCAGAGTTTAATTGTGGCCCAATTTCAGCCTTTACTTCGCGGGTTTCTGGGTTTCTCTTACTGGCCCTACAAAAAATTGCATCTTCTGCTAGAGTGGTCTTTATAGCTCTAGGCTTCTTGGCGGGCGTTTCAAACTTTTTTGTTTTATTGTACAAATGGATTGCACCAAATACCATTTTTTTTTGAGCAGGAAAACCTTTCTGCGATAGCCGCTATGGAAAGTTTTTCCTTCTGGTAACACTGCACAATTAACTCTTGAATTTTTGGGAAATAGGTTACAAATTAATCTATTGCTTTTGACGTTATACTTACTTAATCACTAATAATAAGATAAATTAAGAAATTAGCGCAAAAACTTAACGTTTCTAATTACGTGACCAGCCAAAAGAGACTACTCGGAAAATAATCGATTTTTTTTTAATAGAAAACTTTAAACTAAACATGTTGTGCATCGACAACCATGTTGATGGTCTACTCGTCAAATAACGGTCTAATTTTAAGTGTAGGTATCAAAGGGGGTTATACTTGGATTTTATTTGCTTAAGACATCGTTTCTAATTGTAAGGCCACCACTGTAATGTATGTGTTAATGTACATAATTTGAAAATAAATTAAGTCTGTTTATTTTACTTTAAACGTTTACAAATCTCATATTTCTTACTGCCTACATGACAATAATATTTCATATTTTATCTGGACACTTTTATGTTTCTTGTGTGTTTTTTTTCCTAATTATTGTCTTTTTCTTTAAATAAACTTTCAAGGTTTTTTCTTATTTTATATTTTAGTTTTTGTTTCTAAATTATATCATTTTCATTTCAAATAGATTTAAGGTAACAGTTGAACACACTTTGCTCTCTTTTCGGCTTTTGTACGCACTTGACTTTTATTTTTGTGAAGCATCATGACTAGGGGTCACAAAAATTCGAAAATGTCCCTGAAACTAAAGACGTACACACACAGACCATTAATAAACGTTCAATGAACTTGGCCAGTAAATTTGTACGACAATTAGTGTAGGAAAAGGTCACTAATGAATATAAGAAAATGTTTTAAATAAAATTTAAGAGAAAGATAATTTTCAAAACCTATAAAACAATAAATTAATAATTTTTTTGTAAAAACAAAGCTTTAAAATATCGATAAAAGTTTAATTCTATGAAATGAGTGTAATATTTCTCAAACCACTTCAATGAAATACAAAAGGTGAAACGTATAAGTAATATGCAATTAAAATTAATCATACATCCCCGGTTGAAAAACAAAGCATATTATATGGTAACGTATACTTAATTTCAATTATTGAAATTACTTATACATAAACAACTTTTTACCTGATAACTGTCTAATCTATTGCAGAACTACTGGCGAATTTAAAGCAAATTCGTTATTGAAAACTATTCAAAGGAGAACATTTGAAATAACATCGAAAATAGGTCATCAAGGTAGAAATATTCAATAAAATCCACGAAATGATATATAATGATTGAACAATAAGAGGTATCGCCAACTTAAAGTGTCTCAACCGATCGAATACATCACAAATTGCATGAATATTCGCATATGAAAAAGCTATGAATGCCACAATTACTTACACGCTACCATAAGTGTTGTTATCTATATGATCACTTCAAAAGAGTGTTTCGCAATATTCCATAGTGGGGCCCAGAGCACGAAGATCGATGACTTTCAGCAAGTATACAATAGTTTTCCAGGCGAATCTTTACGCAATATTGAAGACGGTAGGAATCCTGTCCGAAAGAAAACACACGGAATTAAGAATTGAAATACTTTCCGACAGTCAATAAAGGTTCTTAAGGTCTTTTACAGTTGTGCATATACGTACAGAGCAACGGACGTACTCGTATATTCGGCTACGCAGAATCAGATTACTCTAGTCTGGGTGCCGGAACATGAGGATAATAAAGGGAATGAGATAGTGAAGACCTACGGCAAACTAGCATTAACACTAGCATCTTCATATTCCTTTATGAGGAATGAATGAATTAATGAATCACTTGATCGTTAAGTGTGTGACACTGGGGTACAGAGGATACAGGCTACTACACGCACAGTGGGTTTTTCGTGTTAACATCGATTAACATTGAGAGTAGACTCATCGCTAGATGAGGTTGTCTTTACTTCAAATTTAATATAATACAAGTAATCGTCGGTAATAGTCTTACTTTTCAGCAAACTGAGTTCATGTCTTCACTGTCCATTAGGCCTACCTTAACCTTCTTGTTGCACGTTCACCTTGAAAAAATACAAAATTCGAATTTATATCAAGTTTATGTCTACGATAATTAAAAAAAATAAATAAAAAGAAGAAAAAATATCAACACGAATAACAAAGACGCCATGCAAACGTGGTAATACATATAAATAATTCAATAAACTGACATAGTAATACGAAGTCTTGTCTGAACATGCTTCTAGTTTTTGCTGTGTTATTATGTAGTCGAGTTTTCATCCACAGATACTAAAATTCGTTCGGATAACTTCTGAATTTTTAGCAGACAATAGCCGGCCATTTACACTCACAATTTCATTCACAAAACCGCAGCACATTAGCCCTAATGCAAAGCAAGCGGCCCGGGTTCGGATATACGACAAAATTTAATTGCAATTTCAAGTGTTTATTTAAGCAACTTTAACCCCCCACCCTCTATACAAATTCATCTAAATAGGCCACCTGACATATCAGCTTACGATGACAGTACCATCTTTTATCGAATATCTGATATATTAGACCAATCCCCTACTTAGATGACTAATGATTACCAAGGAACTGAGAAAAGTCAAAGATGCTAATGAACAATAAAAGTTAATAAAATTGTTTTTTTTTTATTAACTTTGATGCAGAAATCATAAAAAATATTTTTGTTTTCATATTATTTCTAAACCATTTGTTAAACAACAAAAAAAGTAGTTATTTTATTTATAAAGGGTCCGCCATCTAACGTTTTTTTTTTCAACTAGTGCATATTTCGTAAATGGTAACACTTAGCTCATGCCTGATTTGACAGATAATTAGTTTTATCCTTCCGCTGAACGAATATGGTTGTGTATACACTTGAACAACGCAGGGAAATATTGCCACATTACTTTGAAAATCATGGTAATGCTGCAGAATGTGTGCGAAAATTGCGTACGGATTTTGGAAGAAGAAAAGAATTTTCAGCTCCGTATGTTCGTTATCTTGTGAAAAAAGTGAAAGAAACTGGCATCCTCATCGATAAACCAAAGCGTGAAAAGCCAAAAACAGTGCGTACACCCGAGTATATTGCAGGTGTGGCAGAAAGTGTGCGTGAAGCGCCATCAACATCAATTCACCGTCGTTCTCAACAATTGAACATTTCGGAGACAACATTGAGACGAATTTTGCATAAAGGCCTTGGTATGACGCCATACAAAGTCCAATTGGTTCAGGAGTTGAAGCCATCTGACCATCCAATGCATTTTCGCTTCGCTAAGTGGGCCTGCGATCGACTTACAGAAGATGCCGATTTTGCCAAAAAAAAAAATCATCTTTTCAGATGATGCTCATTTTGATCTTGGCGGATACTCGTATGTAAACAAGCAAAATTGTCGCATTTGGGGCACAGAAAACCCGCACGCATACATTGAAAAGGTGATACACCCAAGACGAGTCACTGTTTGGTGCGGATTTTGGTCCAGAGGCATAATTGGGCCAGTTTTCTTCAAAAGAGAGCAAGGAGTGGCCGTTACAGTCAATGGCGATCGTTATCGAGCCTTGTTGAACGAAGTTTTGTTCACAAAAATTGAAGAGGAGGATATTGGCAACATTTGGTTTCAACAGGACAGCGCTACGTGCCACACAGCCGAAGCTACACTCGATGTTTTTTTGCGCCCTGTTTTGAAGATCGCATTATCAGCCGCAGAGCTGATGTCGTTTGGCCACATCGGAGCTGCGATTTGACAACGTTGGACTATTATTTGTGGGGTGCCGTCAAAGATACGTGTAACGCCAACAAGCCAGAGACAATTGACGCTTTAAAGGACAATATTCGTGAAGCCATTGGTGAAATACAGCTGCACAAAATCGATAATGTGCTTAAAAATTGGACCAATCGTGTAGGCTACTGCATGGCCAGCCGAGGCAGCCATTTGAATGAAATTATTCTCCATTATTAACCGGAACGATTGTACTTTCAAATAACAAAAGAAATTTGAGCAAATATTCAGTAGTTTTTTTTTATAGCATTTTCAAAAAAAAAAATTATTTGGCGGATCCTTTATATCAAATTCCTTAAAAAAAAAAACGCTAATAAATGTAAATTAAAATTTACATTTTTTGTCTTCAATTCTTTTAAGACGCGTCACGATATTGTCCCATAAACACCGAATTTTCCACAACTCTTCGTTAAAACTGGAACGCCGTTGCTAGTTTTTTGCGAAATATTTTTGTTTTTGACATCTTTATTATCATTTAACAAGCAGGCTCTAATTTATTGGCCTAAAAATTATTGCAATTTTGCATAAAATTATAAAAACAACTGAATACGTTGGTTTGGTTTGGTTCAAATATTGGCTAAATAGGTGCTAATTTCGCTGATAAGTAAGGCGGCTTAACTTTTAAATTTGTTTTGAAAAAAAAATTTCAATAAATATTGCGTTGTTATGACCAAAGCAGCAGTAAGATTTCAGAGCCTGTGTTAACAATTTGTTTTTTTTTTTTTTTTATATGACTTATTTTAACAATTTTATTTATTTATTTATTTCAAACAAATTATGGAAAATCCCCTTTTAACGTCAAGACACCAGAGGAAGTAGATGACAAAAAAAGGTTATTTATTTGTTTTATGGTTCAGTTGTCAACAACAATTCACCGACGTCATGCCGCATAGTCTGATATCTATCATTCTCTAGCCATTTAAACAAATAAATAAATTGAATGATAATAAACAAAAACAACAACAAAAACAAAAATTACAATTTGAAAGCAACAAAATAGTGCAATTCCTTATTTCAACACTTAAAAATACAGGCAGCAAGTACTTTTTTGGTTATTATTTGTACTTTTAAGGGTACAAAAATTCCCAAAATATTTGCAATAAAATAATAAATACGTACATATCTTCTGCCTAATGATTATGCCGAATTATCAAAATTTAAAATAAATATTGACAGGAAATAAAAATGGTTTTTGTGTTTCTGGGATTATTAGCTTTTGCTTTTTCGAATTTAATTTTTAATTTTTTGCAGCAAAATAATTTCCGGTGTGAAATGTTTATTAATATTTTAGAAAGAAATATTGAGTTTTTTTTTTAAATGGCTTGAGAGATGTAGCGCAACACCTTTTCTGTTGAACAATTTTGTTCGGTTATTCTTAGAAACCTAATGTGTACGGAAATCTTATGACCAGGAGAGGTTTAGAACAACTCTTACAAAAGGAATAAAGTATACTTAGACTGTATATATTAAAAAAAGTACCTATCTGTCATCAGAAGCGGGGAGCTACAGCAGATTAATTACCTACTTAGCTTGTAAAATCAACTTGATTAATGCAACTGAAACTAAGCACTGGTTACTTTGTGTTAAGCCCATATGCTCCCTTGAGAAGAGATGGAGAAAAGAAAATGCTAATAACGAATTACAAAGGCGTCATATGAGCGTGGTAATTCGTATAAATAACTTAAAAAACGAACATAGTAATACGAAGTAATTCAGAAAAAATCAAAAAAAATATTTTGAGTTAAAAGCACTCAATTGGCATCACTGCTTAGTGTTAAGCCTTGAAAAGAGAATAACAGTTTAAATGATCTTTTAAATCCTTTACACTGTAATTAATAGTAAAAGAGGGTCTTTTAGGAATGAAATAGAGGGAAATTTAATCTTTCTGTATAGATGTTGTTAAATTCACACACAATGACACAAAAATAATTTTTATTTTCAAAAAAAAAAGAAAAAAATGCCCAACAAAACAAAGCAAATGAAGACAAGGCGAAGAGATAGAGGGAGAGACTATAGATGGAGAGAAAATAGTAATCTCTCTCACAAGAGATTAGCTTATCTTTACAAAATAAAAAAGCAAAAAAAGAAAAAAACAAACATGAACATGCTACGCATTACTTTTTTATGGAATACAGTGTTGAGAAAAAGCATAAAAATGTTAAAATGATTTGCATACAGTTTGTCAAATAAATGTTTTCAAAATAAAAAAATACAAATTCAAATCTTCATTTTTGTTTGGGAATTATAACAACAACAAAAACAATTTCAACAATTTCCTTATTTTTAAAACCTTTAATTTGACAGCGTAAAAATCAGGTGAAGATCTTTTTTGCTGTTCAGTTTTTAAAATTTGGGTCTATTTTAAAAGTTATGATGTTTGATATTTTTAACACAGTAGCGAAATGCGTGCAAAAAAACAAACGTGTTAAGAGAAGAATGAAAATAGGATTTGAATACTTTTTCTAATTTGAAAACATTTATTTGACAAACTGTATATAGTTTGTTAGCTTAGATTTTTAACTCCTAGTATACTGTAATTAATTCCGAGGCTTTATAAAATAGGTGCTACAACTCCATCAATTCCGGTCCGATTTTAAGAAATTAAGCATCGTTTTATTCAAAACTAAACATACTACTTTAATATATCCAAAAATGGTACAGATCCTGTATAAAATAATGTATAAAAACGCCTCTAAACATAGAGAATTTGGAATGTGTTGAACAAAAAATATGTTTACTTGGAAAATAAACACAGATTTCTTAAGATAACTTAAGTAAAGTATACACTATTCAATAGATATGTTTCCCTTCTTTCAAAATCCTTAGATAAGTCATTTGCTTACAAGTACATGAAGGTATGAAAAACCGGCTTTATTACTCGTAACTCACGATTTTTAAGCTGTTGCGAAAATTCCGAAATACGATTCTTGTTGTACTCGATAGCACCTTTAAAAAATGATAACACTTACCCGGTATTTCTATTTAATTCCTTTTTGTACATTTTATTTTAACGCGTAAAAAAAGACTAAATTTGGTTTTTATTGTATAACTTTAGTTGTTGTAATAATTTTGTTATTGCTTTTTATGGATTTTGTAAGTACCTAAATACACTCTACAAAAAGTATAAAATGTTTAAATTCGTCGTATTTTAAAAGACTGAAATAAATACTCAATTCTAAAGAATAAAGTTCTACACTTTATTTTGACGCTCAAAGTATGTAAACAAATTAGTTTCAAAATTTTATACATACGTACGAGTACATACATATATAAGTTTTAACAACCAACTTGATTTTCAGCACTAAACTCATAAAATATTTTCATTTTTAATCTTCTGTTACAAGTTAACAGTTCAAGGTAATAAGATGATAATTGTCTCAAACCTCTGAAAAATTTGCTCACACATACATATGCACATAATCACTGGCTAAGCCCTCTTAAATTTGATTTATTTTCCATCTTTAGTATTTTTTTAATATATGAAAATTAAACTTGCTTCAGTTAATAAAATAAAAACCAAATGGTCACTACTATTTTCCCCAACACTGTATAAACATAAAAAATAATAAAAAAAAGAGACCCTGAAATATTTCAAGGTCGTTGAAAAAAGAGAAGAGAACAAAAATTCAACTTAACCTAAATGTTTTTAATAAATCTATTAAAAAAATATATAAAATGTTCGACATAAAATATTAATAAATTAAATAAACCAATTAATAAACTCTTATAAATTCATTATTTGCTTTTAATAGTATTTAAGAAACAACTAAGAGAATCAACTAATAAAGCAACATAGCTACACATTTGTCACAATATAAACGACTTGACTGTTTAAGTAGATCTTAAAAAGCAATAAAAACAAAAACAACATGGAAACATTGTTTTTTTCTTTTTTAATGGAAAATTTCCATTGAGCACTTTAACACACATACACGCATACCTATTTATAAAAAAGCTACCTAATGAGAGTTGAGAAAACCAAGAACAATAATAAAACAATATATTAAAGTAGCGGTAAGCGGTAAGAAGTATGGTGGCGCTATTACTGTCACCAAACAAAACATGTTATTCTTAAAAACCCTCTGCCCACCAGCGTATTCTCTCACTTGCTTAACAATATATAATTACGTTATAACCTTAAATGTATGTAAATCACATAATTATGTGTGAGATGTTATAGCTGTATGTACATACATCTAATGCTGCTAATCAACATCATTGCCATCAACAATAGCATAATCAACTTCATTATTTTGCAGTAAGAAGAGAACAACAACACAAATATGTATATATAAACCCTAAAAGAGCTCGTTATGCTCTTTTCTACTTTTTATTTATAACAGTTTTAAACGAGTGCAAGAGAGTGAAAATAAACACTTATGAATAAGCAATAACAAAGATCAATTGTACAACTGCAATGTGCAAAAATGTTAAAACAAAAGTGCAGACAATAACAATAACAGCAGCAGCAATAAACAATCAAGATAATTGTTAATAAATTACTCGGGCATCACATTCTGGTGCACGTGTCTGTTTGCCGTAGTACTACATAGCAGGGTAATACTTTATTTTCAATTTTATGAGGTTTTTGTCTTTGCCTTAATAAGTTTATTTAAATAATTTTTTTCATAATAAGCATCAGCATCATTGACGATAGTCGATGCTAAAAAAACAAAACTAAACATTCATTAAAAATTAATGTGCATGCGTATGTATATGAACAAGTAAGTACATATGGTCTAACAACTAAACTAAAAAAATTATTGAGGTTTTTTTCGCCTTTTTTCTACCTTTCTAGCGTGTGTATGTTTGGTTTTCTTGAAAAGCAATAGGAAAACAAACAAAATTCGCCGCGTTTTTTTTTTTTTTTTTTTTTTTGAGCGAGGAAGAGAGAGAGAGAGAAATAGATAGAGAGGGATCATATAACAGTATAAACATCTTGTCTATTTAATTTTATTAAACAATTAGTAAAGAGAGTTTTACAAACAGAATCACTTGTAGTAAATGATTAAAAGAGACAACAACAACAACAACGTTTATAAAATATTGTGTCCTTTTATGAATGATTTTGCTTTCGATTGACGTCAAATAGTGATCATAACGAATATTGTAAATACATATTTATGTGTTTATATGTACATATGTATGAAGTTTGCTATTTTAGAAAGAATTAATATGAGAAAAGTAACGTGGAAGACCGGGAAATATTTAACTGAGATTAACGCCATGTTAAAACTCGGACGTACTTTCAAGAATATAGAGGAGCTTAGAGTTCTTGCAGCTAGACAACAGAGATATTGACCACCAGTCCGTAGTCATTTGGTATTTACACTGTAGTAGCATTTATGGTACGAAGCATGACCGGATGTTTAATTCTGGTAGCACGGAGGTCGCGAGCCACAGGGACCTTAGTCCCTACCTGACCATGGGGAGACTTTCTTGTGGGAACTACATGGTGGCTGTATTTCACACGTAAATCAGGGGGAATAAGTTTAGATACGCTTGATAGAAGCTTAGAAGTTTAGACTCGGACTCTTTACCAAGGTGTGGATGCCTTCGAATTTGGTACTCACTGGTGATTGTCACCAAAGGTGGGGGCGTTGATGGAAACATTGTGGGTATGCCAGCGTGGCGAGAATCACGTTCAACTGTGACTTACAACAGTGATGAAGACAAATTATGGAAGGCGTCATTAAAAAAAGAAACATACTGCCCTCGGACACTCAGACCATAATGCGCTCTTAACATTCACCTTTTTCTGATGCAATAGTTTTTTCACAATCATTTCTAGGTCTTTGACTACCATACATATACAGGAACTTATTAAGGAATTATGTTTAGTTGGAAATAAAATTAAAAAAGTCCATTGGAATTTGACGGAGTCATTAAGTTTTTTAGTAAAGCAACTTATGAAAATTTTTTATTTTAAAAATTTGTTTTAATTATTTGTTTCTTGTATTAATATTATAAAAACACAAATTAAAAAATCACTCCTAGAAATGCTCTATTATTACTATTTTGACAGTGGTCTTACTAAAATGCATTTATTGCATGCTTTAGGAAATAAAACACAATTTTTTGTTTGTTATCTTATTAATTATATGATCTCCTTATAATCTTAAAAACTCATATGTTGTAAAAATTTTTATCAGTTTTATGATTATTTCTTCAAAAATTTAGGTTAAAACAAAACATTTCCGCTGTTTGCTCGACAACACTTGTATTGCGAGTATGAAGTAAACACAGCACAACAGTGTTCTAAAGTAGCAGAAAAACAAAGTAAACAATAACAATAATAAAAGGAAAATAAAACAGTGTTATAAAATGATACAATAAAGGTGATATTGATAAAATAAAAACAAACACACACACCATACAAGTATATAATGATTGTGCTTAGTTTGTGTGTGAGTGAATGCTTTTGAATGTAAAGAGTATAAAATATAAACACCAACAAAATAATAATTAAGAAATAAATACAATAAACACGCAAGAGCAGTAGCAGCAGTACCACCTGCCCACCAGCACTTCTTGTAGTCGTACAATTAAAAAGTAATAACAACAACAACAACAATAATTAAACAATGGCTTTGGTAAAATGAGATATTAAAGAAACAGAGAGAGAGAGAGAGAGAACAAGACTGCTGATGAAAAATATATGGTTTGTGATATTGAGAGTAGGTATTAGAGAAAACAAAATCATGGCAAAACGTGAGTAAGACCAACACTATACGAACAAAAATGCACACAAACTTAAAGTGTGTGTTGTACATGTCTATCTTCTATCCATTTGTATTGCTATCAATTCAATACAGGAGGGAGTTCGTTACTTTTTCTTTTTTCAATAAGTATAAAAACAATCACACTTACTATTTAGTAGTGATTACTCTCACCCATAAATATTTACACTCGTACACACAATTATACTTACATGTGTACATACATATGTACCTATGTATTTTCTTGAAAATGTGACTGAACTATATGTTATATGAATGTGTATGTACATGCTTTTCATATAAACGTGTATAAAACAAACAAATAAATGAATATGTGGGAGAGTGAGTTAGTGTGTCATCGTCATAATGAGGAGTGTTTATAGAAAAGTGAGTGACTTTGCCAATGGTCTTATCTTACTTGTTGATTATAGACATAACACACACACTAACAAATATATATTTTATTATACTCGTATACTACATTGCTGCTGCTGTTTATAGTACTTTAGCTTCTTACACCCCTGGTCTAAAAAATAAAATTACAAAAGAAAAAAGAAAAAAAGCAATAAAATGAGACAAAAACCAACGGAATTCTTTGAAGAAAAAAAAACAACAACGAGAATGAACTGTTTTGTCTTTGCACTCTTTGTGGTCTCCTTTTGAATAAAGTAGTAATGTAACTATAACAACAACAAAAATGGTAAAGAGATATGCAAAAAATTACACAGAAATTAAAACAACAACATTTAAGCCTCAAAGAAATAAAGCAAAACAGGACAATTGGGACAAAAGAGAAGTGTTTTTAAAATCAAAGAGTAATTTTTTACTTTCTTACTTAAATAGGGTTGTCGTACCAGTTTTTTTTTATTTATTTATTTTAAAGAACACTGTGTATAAAAACGGCCAGAATGGAGGAAAGATGTTTTTAATCTCAGTCTTTATAAAAATTGATAACCATGAACGACATAAATTATAAAAAATTATTAATTATTAAAAAAATTAGAAGATTAAATTTTTTTTGGGATTATGCTTCTAGGGATTATTTTTAAATCAAATACCCGGTGGCGAATGTCACAGTAAACCATTGTGACACATGTTGACAATGATAAATCATTGACGACTGACAATAAATTTTCTTCTGTGTTATATATAATTTTTCTAAGCAATTTTCAAATTTTTTTGACAAATAACAGAAGTTGATTTTGACCTTCAGACGTTCGTGTATTAGTAAGTCCTAACGGACAATAAAATAAATTCCTGCATTGTTCACCATAGTCGACGTTTAACAGACAATGTCATTAAATTCATTATGTATCCGAAAACATCCTATATTTATGTCATTTTCATGAGGATTCGTCAATGAAATTTTACATTTATGATAATTTCATACGAATTTCTAGTTCAAATTATGGAAAACAAATTTCATAGAAAACTTTACTAAAAAAAAACTTACAAAAGAAGTAAAAAAAGACAACATAAAAAGCAAAACCACCTATCGGCGAACGTCATAGTAAATTATTGTGTCAAAGACAGACAGTGGTAAAGCATAATCGAGAATTATTAATGCTTTATTCATTAATGGGGAGGTGCAGCAGACAAAATCATGAATCGTTCAACTTGTAGTCGACTCATAATAGACAATGTCGCTAAATATCAGCATATAGTTTACTGATAACAGACAATGTCGCTTAATTTCAGCGTTATTTAGTATGATGGCGTTACAATGAAGTTGTTATGCATAACTCCCTTTGTTTGTGTCATTTTCATTAGGATTCGTCAATAAAATTTTTCATTTGTGATAATTTAATACGAATTTCGACTTGGTAGAGATATTGTGATTGTTTCAGCGATCAAAACATCACTCAAGCATGCCACTAGGTAGTTATACAATCGTTTATAAACCACTGTTGCTGTTTCATTACTTTCTGTTGCAATTTCTTTATTTTTTATTAAATCAAATGATTTTTCTACTAAAAAAAATATATAAAAACTACATTGTATAACAAATTGCAACTAAAAATAAAGAAAACTTCAACTAAGCGCTTTCACCATAAACTATTTTTATATTTCTAAGGAAAAACCAAACAATATTCATAAAAACTTTAAAGTTTTAATTAAAATATCGAAAACATAAAATTTTATGACCTTTAAGTGGTTAAACGTTTACTGTTGAATGTTATTCAAATAAAATTTTTAAATGAACATTCTTTTAATCATACAACACAAAGAGTGTAAATAACGTAAATAGAGAAAGTTTTTAGGTCATTTTCCGCTAGTAAAGGATACAAACAGTTGCAACTAAATTATAACGAAATTTGAGGTTACATATGTGAAGAAACAACAATCTGACTGAATATAACTACAAAAGGTGAAAAAGTTTAAAATGGTCAAACACATTTTATGAATATGCCACAGCCACACTGCAGTCGTCTCCTAAAAGAAATTATAAATTTACTTTTAATAAAAATTGGTCTATTTGTTAACAACAAGGCCATCATTTTTACTTTTTCTTTAGTCTACACTTTTGTAATTCTTTTTTCTTTCTAAAACGATTTGCTAATTGACCAAAAATCATTACAAATACAACTAAGCATTTTTAGGCATATGCTTAGTAGGTTAGAAAACATTCGTCTATTAAATAACCTGGTTAACAATCATAAGATTTTATCACAAAAAAAGATGAAAAAAGTTGAATTAAACTAGCATGTCTGATTAATTAGAGCCTTAATGGCTAATAAAAGAAAATTTTGTTTCTTTCCTTTGCTAATCATATGATTAAATATTTCTGGTGACTTATTTTTAACAGACAAACATTGCTTTTATACTGACACATAAAGGGAAAAAACGCTAAATTTTCCTTTAATATGGTGAGAAAAGAAAAATCAACATTAAAATTTTTAATTAAACAACACTTTCCTACAGCGCTGCTGCTCCTATTGTGCTGCTATTGCATCATGCTATTGCTTGCTCTTTCTCTTTAAAATTTCTCTCATTTATAAGTAAACATAACCAACAGTAAAGTTGTGAAAACAACAACAACAATAGTAAACATATAAAGTAAAATCTAAAGAAAAATTTTATGCAAACGATGGCATTATTTTACGAATTGCATTTTATACCGACCGACTCAAAGTATAACAATAACTAAAACAAAACAAAAAATAACACCAATGAATATGTACCGTAAATTTTAAATGCTTTTTTTTTTTGTTAATTTTTGTATGTGTGCGAGTGTATGTGTTTTTATTGTATTTGCATATAAACATGAGAGTTCTTGCTGGTATGTTTT
This sequence comes from Wohlfahrtia magnifica, assembly GCA_023159175.1. NCBI lineage: Eukaryota > Metazoa > Arthropoda > Insecta > Diptera > Sarcophagidae > Wohlfahrtia > Wohlfahrtia magnifica. Next base: position 287,525 of record JAKWBJ010000052.1, on the reverse strand, counting down.
AAAAACTAAGTGTTGCCATACACTTACTCAGCTTGCATAACCCAGTAAGCAATTAAGTTGGCAATAAATAAATAAAAATAAATAAAAGATATTCTTAAGAAAATATATGCTTAATGAGGCATAAATAGGAGCATATTTTTGATTTTAAGACTTAGAAATATTCTATAAAAATAATTAAAAACTCTTACGTGACTTTTAGAACCTTTAAAGTTCTTTGCAGTTAAGTTTTCTTGTTTCAGTCTCATTTCGGACCATTTTTGCAGAACATTGTTTCGGATTTTCAGTAGAAATGAGTAGGATAGCCCTTCTTTGTTTGTTGGACAGTCCATAATTGCTTGCTGTAGTCTTAAAATTTAAATTGTTTGAGATGCCTGTTGTTATCGCTTACGAGAGGAATTATAGAAATCGTAGCGGCTTTGGTTTTAAGTATGAAGCTTAAGATGTGATGAAAAGTGTTCCTATTTTGAGCAATAAAATATATTGGGCGCTCGGTGGGACTTCCGATACAAATTTGACCATAGACGAAACACGTTTTTCTTATAGTTGAATCCACAAGGGCCTTTTGGATACTCGAATTTAAAGCTATTATAATTGGTTTGACACCGCTTCACATCTATGTGATGTGAGTGGCGGCATGTTCGGATACCGAAATTCTTCGGGAAGTCTGTCCATTCTAGGCAGGGCGGTCGCAAAATCACCTTGGGTACTGAATGTTATGCCTTTGGATCTATGTTTTGGCTGGAAATTCAGGGTTGAGTCCCGGGACCGGGATTGTTGGTCTAATGGGGCCTTAATTTAGAGTGAGTCTGATCTAAACTGGTGTGCCGATGGCTCCGAAATGAATGACTGTGTCGGTGCTGGTGATCATGAACACAACAGAGACTTGTCGATCCCACTACGAATACCGCTGAGTGTCTTCCAGGCTGAGATCATATCAATTGCTATATGTGCAGAGATCAACCGGGACAAAAATTTGGAAATTGCCAGATGTTTAGAACACTGGAATGCTCTAAGTGACTTCGCCACTCTAGGGCGGCGATCAGCCCACAGTTGGGACTGTCACTCTGAGTTTCTTAAGTATGGCAGGCCGGACTTGAAACTTCTAACGGAGTTTTTACGGGCCACTGTAGGCTAAGAGCGCGTCTGAAGATGACGACGGTCACAGATGTAGATGTTTGTAGACTGTGCGCTCACCGGCATCGGAGACAGCGGAACATACATTGTGTTCTTGATAGCTTTAGATGGAAATATTTAGGTAGACATAGGGTCTCACTGGTTGACATAACCATTATTGTGGTTTCAGATCTGCTGGTGTTTATTAGGAATGCAGCAGATCTGCTGAACAAACTATAAATCGGAAGTGTCGCAGTGTAATACAATAGTGCCTGGTCAGTATGATGATGATGATAATAATGAATCGCAAATGGAAATTCGTTCCATTAAATTTGTTTACTATTAATTCATGTGGCAGCCAACCACTGCGCTTCTTCAGTGTATCCAGCTTTTTTCAAATGGCTGATAACTGTAGATGAATGTTTCTGGCAACGTTAGCGAACTTTTTTAACAAGAAAAAATTTTTTTTTACTTAAAAATTTTTGCTCTTCTAAGGAACAAAACAAACAAAATTAACTTCTCTTAACAAAGGTGTTTAGAAAAGTACTTCTCTTGAGTACCTTTTCAAAATGAAAAATCCTTTTTAGAGTATTTAATTCTGTAGTGGTTTACTGGGTATTTTGAATATATTTTTAATGCAGACAGAAAAAAAACATTAAAACCGAGCAAAGAGTAGAAGCAACAACTAAAACACCGACAATTTTACTGCCAAATATTTTTTATTTGAATTTTTGTTTCTATCTTTTGAAAAGAAAACCAGAGGGAAGACGAAAAAAAAACTTATTCATGCAAACGAATGAATTTATTTTAAGTTTTTGATGAATTTTTCGTTATTTTTTTTTCTCTATTTAATGTTTAATTTTTTGCAAGCAAAAAAAAAGAAACAAAAAACTTTTGTTTGTTATAGCGTCTGTTCTGACAAAAAGGTGTATTGCATGCATTACAAATGCATGTGCTGCAACAGAAATAAAAAAAAAAACGAAAAGACGATTTAAATTAAAAAATCTTAAGGTTTGTTATTGTGTAATTTGCCATACAAATTCAGTTTTTCTTTTTTATTAAAAAAATAAAAAAATAAACCATTTTTTGTGAGTAAACGAAATAAAATTTATTTTTATTTGAGGAATTATTTTTAGTAAAAGGAATTTTTTAATTTAATGTATGACTGCACAAAAGCAAAAACAATATTGTTACGAAAATATTTTAAAATAAAAATAATTTTTGCATAGATTTGGAATAATTTGTATGAATATTTGAGAAAACACACTTAACAATGTTTTGAAAATATTATTTAAAGGAATTCTCTTTATACACTATAACGGGTCGGCCATCTAACGTTTTTTTGTTCAACTAGGGCTTATTTCGTGAATGGTAACATTTAGCTCATGTCTGATTTGACAGATAATTAGTTTTATCCTTCCGCTGAACGAATATGGCTGTGTATACGCTTTTTTCCCTTCGCTAAGTGGGCCTGCGATCGACTTAAAGAAGATGACGATTTTGCCAAAAAAATCATCTTTTCAGATGAAGCTCATTTTGATCTTGGCGGGTATGTAAACAAGCAAAATTGTCGCATTTGGGGCACAGAAAACCCGCACGCATACATTGAAAAGCCGATACACCCAAGACGAGTCACTGTTTGATGCGGATTTTGGTCCAGAGGCGTAATTTGGGCCATTTTTCTTGGAAAATGAGCAAGGAGTGGCCGTTACAGTCAATGGCGATCGTTATCGGGCCATGTTTAACGAACTTTTGTTTACAAAAATTAAAGAGTAGGATATTAGCAACATTTGGTTTCAATAGGACGGCGCTACGTGCCACACAGCCGAAGCTACACTCGATGTTTTGCGCCCTGTTTTTGAAGTTTGCATTAGCAGCCGCAGAGCTGATGTCGTTTGGCCACCTCGGAGCTGCGATTTGACACCGTTGGACTATTATTTGTGGGGTGCCGTCAAAGATAAGTGTTAAGCCAACAAGCCAGAGACAATTGACGCTCTAAAGGACAATATTCGTGAAGCCATTGGTGAAATACAGCTGCGCACAATCGATAATGTGCTTAAAAATTGGACCGATCGTGTCGGCTACTGCATGGCTAGCCGAGGCAGCCATTTGAATGAATTATCAGCCGCAGAGCTGATGTCGTTTGGCCACCTCGGAGCTGCGATTTGAAACCGTTGGACTATTATTTTTGGGATGCCGTCAAAGATAAGTGTTACGCCAACAAGCCAGAGACAATTGACGCTTTAAAGGACAATATTCGTGAAGCCGTTGGTGAAATACAGCTGCACACAATCGATAATGTGCCTTAAAATTGAACCGATACCGCATGGCCAGCCGGAACAGCCATTTGAATGAAATTATTTTCCATTATTAACCGGAAGGATCGTACTTTCAAATAAAAAAAGAAATTTGAGAAAATATTCAGTAGTTTTTTTTTTCATAGCATTTTCAAAAAAAATAATTATTTGGCGGACCCTATATGTATGTGGAACAAAATTGTTTTCAATCCTCAAGGGGTAAATTAGCTCTTAACTACTTTGCTGTGATTATTTAAATTTTAAAACAAAGGGTTTCCCCTTGAAAAAAAGGGTGTGAAAATGAAAAAAATCCCGTTTTGTTGTTTCATAAATGATAAGAACACTTAGTAAAACGAATTAAAAAAAAATGGCATTTTCGTTATCATGGTTACAAATTACAAATTAAACTATAGATTCTAAGAATTTTTATAAATTAAAAAAATAGCAAAAGATTTTGAAAATTTAATAAAAAAAAACAAAAAAAAAACAAAACAAAACTAATTGAAAAACAAATACTCATTTACACTTGAAAATGTTATGAAAAGTTAGTGATTTCTTATTAGAAAAGTTATTTTATTTGTTTTTGTGTATCTTATCATCGTTGATTATTTTTGATTATTTTCGTTAGATGAGACAGACTACTAGACTATATAAATATTCGTTTTTAATAGCATTTATTTGTTTATATCATTAGCACTTAAATTAATTTAAAATATATTTCATTTTTTTTTTTTTTCATTTAATTTTATTTATGGCGGTCGTAGTACCAATCAATGCTCATTTAATTTCACAATTTGCAGACGGTTTTCTTACTTGAATGAAAAGTAAGTGATTTAGGAAAAGACAAGAAAAAAAATTTTTAATGGCGAGAATGTCAGTAAGTTGCTAAAAATTATTTTTTTTTTAAGGAAACAAGTGTCTAAATAATGTTAACCTTCCGAGACAAATACCAGACGATATATAAGTTTTGAAAGCTTCGGCTTTCAGAATACTGTTGGCTGAAATATTCTTCTTAAGCCCAGACACTTGATGCCTAAAAAGCAAGTTTATCGTACTGTATCTTTGTTTGTTTGTGATTTTCTCAAAATTTTTACCTCAGGTTGGAACCATGGGCTTTATAAATTTCAAATATTACAACTGGGCGGTTCCACACCAATGTACATTGTATCTTTATTGGTTTATATCTTCAAAACGGTAAGAGAGAGATTCTCTAAATTTAACACATGCCTATGAATCTAAGGCAATTCAAATCATCAAACAAAAAACGGTCGAAATTGGACAAGTGGTCGTGGTACCTCTCATACAAAATATATATTGATTTTAGTCTATCTTGAGAATTGTTACAGCTAAAGTTTCAGATTTGGTCTAAATGGCTTTTTAGTCCATACAAATCATCAGGTCAAAGTGGGTGGAATTGCACAAGTGGGTGGAATTGGACAAGCGGGCGTGGTACTTTTCACATAAACTAATTATTGATTTCTGTATATATTGGCAACGTTAAAAGTCAGTACACACCCTCAGACAAAAATTGGGCGAAATTGGACCAGTGGTCGTGGTACCTTTCATACAAAATATATATTGATTTTAGTCTATCTTGAGAATTGTTACAGCTAAAGTTTCATATTTGGTCTAATTGACTTTCTAGTCAAAATGGGTGGAATTGGACAAGTGGGCGTGATACTTTCAATACACATCATCAGGTCAAAGTGGGTGGAATTGGACAAGCGGGCATGGTACTTTTCATATAAACTAAATATTGATTTCTGTATATATTGGGAACGGTCAAAGTCAATACACATCCTCAGACAAAAATTAGGCGAAAAGTGGATGTAAACAAAGTAAATATTGATTTTCGTATATCTTGAGAATTGTTGCAGCTAAAATTTCAAATATAGTCTGATTGAATAGTACAAGTGGGTGTGCTACTCTCCGTACAAACTAAATACTGATTTCTGTATATCTTGAGAACGGTCAAAACAAAAGCTTTTGAGCTTCATCTGAATGACTTCTTAGTGAATACGCACCCTCAGACAAAAAGTGAGCGAAATTGGGCAAGTTGTCGTGGAACCTCCCATCAAAAGGCTTGAGGATAAATTTATAAATTAGGTTCAAGCAACGTCGTAATACACCTCGTCAGTCAGTAACTGAGCGATATTGTATAATTGGGGGCGTGGCACTTTCCATTCATAGCAGATATTGAATTTTATGTATGTGAAGAATGACAGCTATAATGCATCGTTACCTGTTCACATCAGCCAAAAAGCAAGATTTGCAGAAATCACACTGGATAAAAGCGACCTATATACGTATGTTATGTATACATATGTAAAAATGAATGTGTGTGTAGAATCTACAGTATCTTTCCGGAAGAAACAAATGATTGAATTTTGGCAGGAAGTGGACGAAATGGAAAAAATAGGTAAAAAATGTAGCATTTAAGACAATAATTAATATAAGGGTATCGAAACACGGCGGGTATAAGCTACTTATCAACAAAAATTACAAAAATTATTTTAAAAAAAACTTAGTCCTTTACGGCCGACCATATATTCGGTATATAAGTTAATAATATCGATTTGAACGATATATGGCATAACTAGCACATACGAGTATGGTTTGTGTCAATAATAGCAAATATGGGTAAACAAATATGAGGGTAAACATCTGTCACTATAATTGAATATTCGATAGAGGCCAAAGTGTAAACCTAAATTTTTTTAATCGCTATAGTTATGTTGAATGTTATGGCTAAAAAAATTGTTTTGCCGGAAAGTCTGATAATCTTCTTTCATTTGACGAAAACGGCTGCTGAGAGCTATCGATTGGTCAACATACACCAACTCAAAAAACTTGTGAACGATGGATTGCCCGATTCAAAAGTGTTGATTTCGACACAGAAGTCAAGGGGAGGCCTGGTCAGCCGAAAAATTTTGAAAATGAGAAGTTGGAAGCATTACTCGACGATGATTGTTGTCAAACGCAAGAACTTGCATTATCATTAGGAGACACAAAACAAGAAGCCATTTCCCTACATTTAAAAGCATTGGGATTCATTCAAAAGTAAGGGAATCGGGTCCCATATAAATTGAAGCCTAGGGACGTTGAAAGGCCATTTTGCATGTCGAAAATGCTGCTTGAACGCTACAAAAAGAAGTCAGCGCAAAAGTCATATGTAAGGTCTGGCCAATCAGCCAAATCAACGCCGAAGCCGAATATCCATGGCGCCAAGGTAATGTTTTGTATTTGGTGGGATCAGAAGGTTGTTTTGAAGTATGCGCTGTTGAAATCAGGACCTGTACCGAACACAATTGATTCATTTGAAGAACGACCAGAATATTCGACCATATACAAGGCCATAATCTTCGATCCTGACAACGCTCGGTCACATGTTGCAAGACCGGTAAAAAACTATTTGGAAAATAGTGGATGGGAAGCTTGGGCTCACCCGCCCTATAACCCAGAACTTGCCCCTTCTGACTACCACTTGTTTCGATCGATGTAGAACGCCCTTATTGGAATTCGCTTCACTTCAGAACAGGGTATTAGAAATTGGCATGTGGAATCCATACGCTACCAGAAAGATGGGATAAAGTTGTGTCTACCGGTATAAAATACTTTGAATACTGTATCAATTCATGCTGGTATTATGATAAATGCATTTTCCAAGCAAACAAATCGGCATTATTAACTTGTATACCCAATATTTATTACACCCTAACAGCATGTTATCAAGAGACTTTGAATTACTTTGTTCGCTGCTTGAATTACTTATACAAATTGCCCTGTTCACATAGCACTTTTGTAATAAGTTTTAATATGTTTTCTTCTCTTTCTTGTTGTTTGATTTGCCGGTAATTCGTCTTTCATAAATGCAAAAAAATAGTAAAATAAAATAAACACAATTAGCGTAGATAAGCACCCGATAAAAATTAAGATCACATTGATTTTGTTGTAATCCACAGGGTAATTGAAACTGAACTACAATTTAAGTGATTTGCTTTTAAAATTTTGTATGAGGAATTATGTAATTCGGCTCACTGTTGAGGCTTCCTGAGTTATGATTCAGAATTACGAAAAAAAAACCTTGTCGTCTGAACATGCCATAATGAAAATTTCGGAATTAAAAATTTTTTGTTTGTATGTAACTACTACTGCTCACTTTCGGATTGTTTACTTGGCTGAATAAGTGGTACAATATTACTAAAACGTTGTCTAAAAACTATTAAAAGATCAATTTTTAACCCAAATTTCACTAAAGTCAAAGATTAGTTAACACGTTGGCTGATAACTATCGGGCGATAGTTTTATTGTAGGCACCTCTAAGCTTCGGAAGACAGCCATTAAAATTTCAGGATATTCAATTATTAGTTATTCTCAGAACAATGTATCAAAAATCATTTCGTGTTTTAATTCTACACTGTTTTTTGATACGAAAATATACCGTTCAAGTGCAGCAATTGCTTGAAAAGTTGTATGGGGCCTCCGATCCTTCAGAAACAACAATAAACCATTGGTTTGCTGACTTCGAACGTGGTCGTAGAAATATCAATGATGCAGAATTCAGTGGACGTCAAAATGGAGCGGTAACACCAGAGAATATAAAAAAAACCACAAAATTGTTTCGAATGAACGAAAAGTGAAGTGAAGTGGCGTGAGTTAACGGACACTAAAGATAACAAAAGAACGTGCTCGCTTTATATTACAGGAGCATTTGACTACGAGAGTGGTTGCCGCGTTTGCAAGAACGTTTTGATATTTCTGAAACAGTGGCAAAACTACATGAATTGAACATCGAATTGCTTTCATATCCAGCGTAATTCGCCATATTAGGCTCCCAGCTACTACCGGCTGTTCGCAGAACTCAAAAATGCCCGCCGAATGAAGAGGTTATCGCTGAAATTAAAGCCTATTTTGAGGCAGAAGATAAATCCTACAAAAGTGGTACCGAAATGTAGAGTAGCGGTGGTATGATGAATAAAAGTAATTTTGAACATAAAAAAGAAGACTTTTCAGCCTATGTGTTACAAAGGCAGTCTAATATGAATATACGAGGCCGGATTGACATTGAAGCTACCTAGCGCTAGATGGCAGCACAAACACAAAAATTTTTTCTTTCTTTAATATTACGATCTGTCAAACGTCAGCTGTTAAAATTTTAGCCAAATTCATCGATAAGTACATTTGTTGTAGTCGTTTGAAGTAAGCAACTTTTGTGTTTCTTGGCAAATGGAAAAAAGTGAATTTCGTGTAGTGATTAAACACTATTATTTGAAAGGCAAAACGGCGAAAGAGACAAAAGAAAAACTTGATAAACATTATGGCGAATCTGCTCCGTCAGATTATATGGTAAAATATTGGATGGCTGAATTTAAACGGGGCCGAACAAGCACCGCAACAATACCATCAACAGGAAGCCCAAAAGAGGTGGTTACCGAAGAAAATGTCAAGAAAATCCTCGATATCGTTATGAATGATCGCCGGGTCAAAATCCGTGAGACTGCTCAAATGGTAAACATATCATATGAACGTGTTTTCAACATTTTGCATGAACATTTGCATATGAAAAAGCTATCGGCAAGATGGGTGCCGCGTTTGCTCAGTGTTGAACAAAAACGAGTTCGACAGATCACTTCACAGCGGTGTTTTTGACATGATAAAGCGTAATCCTGCTGATTTTTGGCGTAGATTAATAACTGTTGATGAAACGTGGGTCCACCACTACACACCTGAAACCAAAAATCAATCGAAGCAATGGATGGAAGCTGGTGGAAGTGCTCCGAAGAAGGCAAAGACAGCGAAATTGGCTGTCAAGGTTATGGCCACTGTATTTTGGGATACTCACGGAATATCGCTCATCGATTATCCTGAAAAGGGATTCACAATTACAGGAGAGTAGTATCGTGCATTATGGGATCAATTGGTTGATGCAATCAAGGAAAAGCGACCACATTTTAGCAAGAAAAGAGTGCAACGCACCGGTTCACACAGCATTAGAAACGATGCTAAAACTACGAGAAATCCACTTCGAATTGGTTGATCATCCACCTTATAGTCCAGATTTAGCCCTTGTGACTTTTTCCTCTTTGCAAACTTGAAAGAATGGCTCGCAGGAAAAAGATTCATCTCAAACGAAGAAGTGACTAACGAAACTATTGAGGAGTTCCCAAAATCGTATTATTCAGATGGTATAAAAAAGTTGAAAAATCGTCTTACTAAGTGTATGGAGCTAAAAGGAGACTATGTTGAGAAATGAATGGTTTTTGAGAAAAAAAAATGTTTTTTTTTCCTACTTAGGTAGACCCCTGTTCGTTTTTCGAGTGTTAAAGGAAAAATTTAACTTTCTTATCTTTCGAATCATATTTTGTTTAATAATTTTTCGCGAAATTTAATTTAATCTTTAAATATGTAAATGTATTAATAAAGGAACTAATGTTTAAAACATGGGAAAAATTTAATAAATTTAAGCCAAAACGATATAATGCACAAACCAGTGTAAACACTTTGAAAATGGAAGAATAAAAAAGATTTGATTTTATTATTATTTAATTTGTTATTATTTTTATTATTATTATTCACCTTTAAAATACTTTCAATTTATTTGCAATCTACATTATTGTATTTGAAATATTTACAAAAACAATTATTTATTTAAAAATTTTCTTATTATTAACACAAAATTAATTGAATTTGTTATTTGTTTACTGTAAATTGTTAGATTTGTTAGATTTAAATATTTTCAAATTCTAATATTTTTTACTGATAATTCACTAATTTGTTTTATAATACTATACTCATAGATATAATTTCTAATTTCTTTTTTCAATATTTCTTAATGATTTTTAGTAGTTATCTTTTAAATCTTTTATCACTTGTGTTTATTTAATGATTTTCTTGAAGATCATTTATGGGTATTACTACTTGTGTAGATTGCCAAGTATTTTTTTATAATTATTTTTTTTTCTTCTTAAAACAAATAATTATTTTATTTTATTATTTCGTATATTACTTTTCAATTAATATACTACGTGTTTATATATTTTTAAATATTTACTTTTTTATTAATATTTTGTTTTATTATTATTATTATTATTATTGCTTAAAAACTACACGAAATGTTAATTGCAGGCTTACATTTTTCTTGAATTATAAGTAATTTATATGATTTTGTTGTAATTGTTTTTTTTTAACAAATTTACACAAATCCTTTGAATTTTTAAATAATGTTTTTGTTATTATTTTATGAAATTATTATTATTATATTATATTACATATTTACAAAACACTTTTCCGAGAAAAATCGTTAATTTTTTAATAATAATTAATATTAAAAATAAAACAAAACATTCATTGATATATTGTCTCACGTTTTACAATAAAACGAAAACTTGAAATAATCACAACGTTAGTCAGTTTTTGTTATCCAGAGACAGACAGATAGACAAACACAGACGACGTACGGTCGTCGGTCAGTCACACAACACAGATCGCGTTTTAAATAATAATAATAATAACAACGTGTACCGAAGAAAACAAAAACAACTAGAAAAGCACTCGAAAATCAAATTTTTCCATTAAAGAACACTATCGCCAGACTGACAGATAGACAGACGACAGACCTTAGCGTTTGAAATGGTTTTTTATTTTAACTTAACCAGACAACGTTTTTATATTTTTTTTTATAAATATTTTTGTTGTTGCTTTAATTTGTTATAATAAAAAAAAATTTATTTCGCTACTTTTTTTTGTTTTGCTCTTTACTTTTGTTTTTCTTTTTTTTTCATACGTACATTTCTTTTAATATTTCCTCTTGTTTTTTTATTTTGTTTATTTAATTATAAAACACATTATTCTGTTTTATTTCATAAAATTTCATTTTATTATATTTATACGCCTTTCTTTACTATATAACACTCGCCCTCCCTCAGAGGTTGGACAACCGTTCGCGACGAATATCTCTGTGTTACTAAAAATGATTCTGAAAAAATTGTATTTTATTTCGTATTGTAGTGCATTTTGCAAAAGCAGCATTTTAGCTGTTTGTTGTTGTTGGTGTTTTTTTTATTTTTTTCGTTTTATTATTGCTTGCCTTTCGTGTTATTATATATTCTACGGCGAATTTATTTTATGTTTCTTTCTTATTTATTTAGTTTTTATTTTTTTACATTTTTCTTAAACACAAACAAACAAAATGGGCAATCTAGGCGAACACATTTCACTCAAAATTGCTTTTTTCACTCACATTCGAATTCGCTTTGAACGCTCGCGCTCTCTTGTTTAATTTGCGGTTTTGTTTTTATTTCAATTTTCGTTAACCATTAATTGTTATTCTTTCCTTTTGTTTTGTTTATGACGAAACCATATTGTTTTTTCAGTGTTGACAACTTTTGAAATTAAAAAAACATTTGATTTTAAAGAATAACGACTTCTTGTTTTAGTTCATAAAAAGCACTGAAATGAATTTGTCAACTTACCGTCACTTTAAAATATTTTTTTTTAATTTAACTTTTAGAAATAAAAAATAAAAAAAACTATAAATTCGTTGAAGTATATTACAAAAAATTATTAAAAACAAATTTCATAGAATAAGATATTGAAAAAAAAAACATAAAAAGCAAAACGTCATAGTGAATCGTAGTGACAAAAGCTGACAATGATAAAGCATCGACAACGGACAATGAATTGTCTTTGGTGTCATATATGACTATTTAAATTTGTATATGTCTTGCAGACATCCGCTTAATATGAGTCCTAACAGACAACCTAAATCAGAGCGCTAAGCGTGGTCTAGCTGCCAAAAATTTTCATGCCCATACAAATTGTATGAAGTAAACCGTAATATAACGGCGTCGACGTACTGCAATTGGAAAATCAAATTATAACAAAGAGTTAGAAAATAAAACAGGCAGTCTGCGAAAAAATAAAAGAAAAAAGTAAAATCTAGCAATTTACTAACTTTTTATTGGCTTTTTGTTGAAATGTTAACAACAGTTTGAGGAACTGTACTCAAAAAATTTTAACACTTTTTTGTCACTACAGTGTCAACGTAACGCCCAACGCTCTAATTTAAGTTTATATATAAAGGCCTGATTACTCTTTTACGTAAACTTATACGTTGCGGTTCAGCTGTTCCGTTTTCCTTACTTAGCTTAAGTGTAAATAGATCGTAGTAAGTAAACATAACGTTGCATTGCGGATAAATTAAAAAATAAAAATTAATTTCTTTACGTTTTTACGTATCAGCTGTCAAAAAATTATAATTTTATTTAAAAAAAAAAAACTTAAATTTATAAAAAAGCACACCATTGTTATAAAATATAAAAAATTTTCTATTTTATTTTAAAGAATAAAAAATAAATAAGACACTTTTAAAAACCATACGACACGTTTACGTATTTTTAGTAACAATCAACGATTGAAATCGACCGTAACGTTTACGTGTCCGCAACATTTACGTAAAAGTAATCAGGCCTTAAGAAACAATAGCATAGAGAATCATTTGTAATTTATTCACGGGGAAATGTAGCAGACAAAATCCTATATTGTTCAGCAGATAGTTGACTCATAACAGACAATGTCGCCAAATTTTAGCTTTTTTTTGTATAGTGACATGCAATGACGTTATCATACATAAGTCACTTTGTTTGTGTCATTGTCACCAGGATTCATCAATGAAATTTTTCATTTATGATAATTTCATATGAATTTCGCCACAAGGAAAATATATATAAGCTTTGCCTACAAACAAGGAACATTTAAGAAAGTGGTGTTACCGGTTCGGCAGACTATCTTTTTTTTCTTTGTAATGCAGTGAAACTTAATCATCAACAGTTTTATTTAATTTACATTTAATCCTGTTTTTACATGATGTTTTGCACGGTATCTTTTGAAACGTAAACTCAATATAAAGGGCGTTACACCTTAACGTCAAGTTTTTGAACCAACCTAATTTGATATTTCTTTGTTTCTGTGTTTGATGAATTTAATCATGTTTGACGAATTCAACCATGAGCAGCGCGTTAAGAATATTAAAGTCTTTTACGACAATGGGCATTCAAATCAAAATGCATTTCGCGCACTTCATGATGCTTTTGGTCAGCGTAATCGACGAAATGTGTTAACAATCGTAAGAATTGTGCGCAAATTTCATAAAGCCGTATCTATAGGAAATGTATAAACACCTGTGGAAAATATTGCTGTTGTTCGCAATAGTGCGGCAACAATTGAACATCTCACAAACATATCTGATGCGAATTTTTAATAAAGATTTGAATTTACTAGCTCAGAAGGTTCAATTGGCTGAAGAGCTAAAGCCAATTTAAGCGTCGTCAATACGCTGAATGGTTAGAATGACAGACAAACTTGTATGGTGACTTTACAAAGAAAATCATCTCTAGCGGCGAGGCACGCTTTCACCTCAGTAGATTCGTTAACAAACAAAATTGCCTCATTTGGTCAAATTAGAATCCGCGAGTTATTGTTGAAAAGCCGATGCATCCAAAAAGAGTGACTGTTCGGGACAATTTATGGGCTGCAGCGTCATCGGGTCGTACTTCTTCGAAAAAGAGGTCGGCCAAGCAATTACCGTGAATGGTGTTCGCTAACGCGAGACAATAACGGACTTCTTGTAGCCAGAAGTTGAGGATATGAACCTGAACGATATGTGGTTCTAAAAGCATAGAGCCACTTGTGATGGCGCTTTTTAAACGAGAATTTCAATGGCCGTGTTACCTCATGTCGTGGCGATATTAATTGGCTGCAACGATCATGTGATTTGACACCGTTGACCTCCTTCTTTAGGGATATTTTTAGAAGAGAAGCTGTATATCAATAAGGCAAGAACAATTCAAGAGCTAAAGGATGAGATACATAATTTAGCACATTAACGATATTGAACCTCAATTATGTCTCTATCATTGAAAATATGCACCGATGGATAGAGGTATTCACCGAAGCTGAGGCGAGAATTTGGCCGACAATTTATCTGTCACTTAAGTGTCGTATATCCTTCTATCATAACGACAAATATTAAGACAGTTCTCTGAAAACTTTTTTTTTATTCACAATTAATACCATGCGTTTTGGTTGGACCACCCTTAACAAACAATCAGTTTACATCGAATGCTGCTTTTACACCATTTTTTCACGATATCAGTTTTGAAAAGAAAAACACTAAAACCATTATTATGAGCATTGAGTTGACAACTCTGATTTTATGTCGTTCTTAGAAATACAGTCTCTCTCTCTCTTTTTCTCTCTGTCTGTCCATGTTCAAATTTTAATGTAAATATGGTTGCATTTACAATGGCTGGCCTTTGCTAATGGCAAGCTTCTGGTGTATGTTTATTTTGTGAATTTTAACCCTTTAAGGGACAACTTAAATCTCACGTAAAACTTTAAGACTCTAAAACTATCGAGTACCAGGCATAACAATTTATTTAAAAACAAAAACGTTTCATCAGCATTTTACAAACAATACAACCCTTTCTTAAAAGAAATAAATAATTTATCTTTTTTTAACAAACTTTTTAGAATAACCAGACGTTTAGTATGTTCTTATTTACTTTTAAAAATCCGATAAGCGTTTATTTTTTTTTTTTTTTATCTGCCAACCGTAATATTCAAATAAACGTGTTACATAAAATCAAGCTGTAAAACTACGATGAACAATAACTGAAAAAAAATTACGACGAAATTTAATGCAATTAATTAATTAAAAAGATTAAAATCTAGACACAAAAACGAAACACAAGCATTGTGTAAAAAATGCACGTGACAAATTAAGCGATAATTTAACGATATCATGACAGACAGTATTAACAAAATCATAGAATATTTAATTTTTTGTTTTAATTAAAATTTAGAAGAGAGACAAGAGATTAATCAATATATGATTCAAATTGAGTACGAAACTACAATCAAATTGTCATGAAATCTTAGGATACAAAAATAACCAACAAAGGAATGGAAACTAATAGTAGAATTATGATCGGCGAAGGATAAGAAAGAGATAAAGGGTCCGCCATCTAACGTTTTTTTTTTCAACTAGTGCTTATTTCGTGAATGGTAAGAATTAGCTCATGTCTGATTTGACAGATAATTAGTTTTATCCTTCCACTGAACGAATATGGTTGTGTATACAGAAGATGCCGATTTTGCCAAAAAAAAAAAAATCATCTTTTCAGACGAAGCTCATTTTGATCGTGGCGGGTACGTAAACAAGCAAAATTGTCGGGCCATGTTGAACGAATTTTTGTTCACAAAAATTGAAGAGGAGGACATTAGCAACATTTGGCTTCAACAGAACGGCGCTACGTGCCACACAGCCGAAGCTACACTCGATGTTTTGCGCCCTGTTTTTGAAGATCGCATTATCAGCCGCAGAGCTGATGTCATTTGGCCACCTCGAAGCTGCGATTTGACACCGTTGGACTATTATTTATGAAGTGTCATCAAAGATAAGTGTTACGTTAACAAGCAAGAGACAATTGACGCTTTAAAGGACAATATTCGTGAAGCTATTGGTGAAATACAGCTGCACACAATCGATAATGTACTTAAAAATTGGACCGATCGTGTAGGCTACTGCATGGCCAGCCGAGGCAGCCATTTGAATGAAATTATTTTCCATTATTAACCGGAAGGATTGTACTTTTAAATAAAAAAAAGAAATTTGAGAAAATATTCAGTAGTTTTTTCTATAGCATTTTCAAAAAAAAATAATTATTTGGCGGACCCTTTATTACAAGAAAGTGCGGATATGACCTAAGATATGCGTTATTGTCTATTGTCGAAGAATTTAGTAATTCGGCGCAATCTGCAGCTAACAGAGATAACATGAAACAACTCTTCAAAATCACAAGAAAAATTACGGGAAAGTAGAGTAATAACTCTTTTTTAGTTGAAAATAATGACGGGGTTCTTGTCACGGATAAGTAACAAAAATTAGATGAATGGAGAAAATACTTTGACTAGAGTAGGACGATTGCTCAAATTGAATTCGTTCGTAAAGAACGATTCTTTTTGAGAAGCGAATTCTAAAAGAATTTAAAATACGACTCGCGAGAAGAATGAAAAACAAAAGAATTTAAGAATACAATGCGGAACGCGAACCGAGTCGAAAAGCATCAAAGCGAGTCGAAAACAAGCAATTGTTTTTAGTAAATGTTGTTTAATGTATAATATAAAAGATGGATGTGCGTGATACTTATTGCTCGCTGCGCACAAAATATACGTACATACACACATACGAATGCATATACATACACATATGGATTTTGTTTAGACAAACAATATGCTTTGAAATGAGTTGCTCGTTTCCTACTCTTTCTTGCTGACTTTTATTTCATTCGCAGTATGATATTCTAGCTCACGTGTTAAAGAACAAAACTTATGAGTACAAAATTAAAAATTTTGAACAAAAAATATTTTGAGCAAAAAATACGATTCGTGCTCACGAATTAAAAAAGAAACCAAAGAAAATTCTGCTCATGAGCCGAGTTTTTACGAACTTATGACGAATAGGATTAACTTATAATAAATGTAAGAATCAGTTACTGCAATAGTCTTAGTATAGATCCTCCAATTACTGTAGAGATCATGGCTGCCATACAGTCATTGAAAGTGATCAAGGCTGCGGGCTGCATTGGATTGCCGACTAACTGCTTTAAAGCGTAACCTGGGGTTATGAGCTTACAATTCGAATCAATATTTAGACTATCATAGACATAAATATTCTGTTATAGTGAAACTGCCCAAAAAAGGCAGCAAAAGAATATTTAGTAACTGGAGGGACATATAATTGCTGTCAACAGTTGCTAAAATTTTTAATGGCATAATTGTAAGCAGAATATCACAAACCTTGGACAACAAAATTCTTTATGAATTTGACAACAGTTTGCTTACAATAAAGCCATCAATTCATTATCTATGTCTTACTTCCGTGTCGAAATCCCCACTTCTGAATTACACAAAATCATCTCTTGAACGTTGAAATCTACCAGCATAAGCTACAGATAGCAATCGATGTACTTTAACTAGTCTTGTTTTTTTGGTTGGCATAGAATTCACCATTTAAGACCTTGTTATTTTCACTATTTTATTTAAGGACTAAGTGAAAATAAATGACAGGTATGTGCCCTCCAAAATACCATATAAGTTGCTGAAAACACAAACCATTTATAAAAGATACGCCATCTGTTGTAAATACCGTATATTTATTTATATTTAACATGCAGGTCTAACAGCTACTTCGCTCACAAATAAAAAACTATAAAAAAAACAAAACAAACATTTGTTACAGTTGCACACACTCATGCATACAAAGTCTATAAAATATATGACTAAAAAGCAGCCACAAATATTTCCCTCTTATCAAAATTGCAGGCAGAAAGAGAAAGAGAGAAAAGAGAGTATAGGTATGTCGTTAATCAACCTGTAGTCACATTTAATTAAATTTGAAAAAAAGCACTAACACAACCGCATTTTTAAACATATGCCTAAAATACTCTCTTACACTCAATCTCTTACAAATACAGTTACATTACTATTTATTTTAGGCGAAAGAAAGCAACATGTATGGCTACAGACTGTAAATAAGGTCTTCCGTGATATATTTTTGCCGTTTTATTACTTGGCAATACTTAAAGCAACAACAGTTTTATATGCAATAACACACACATGCAATAGAACATTTAATAGAAGAAGAAAAGGGAATGATAATAATGATAATTGTAATGATTAAATGCAATGCCGGCATTAAATAGTCAATAAACCTTAATGCGAGAGAGAGTATAAAGAAGAAAAAAGCTTTTATAGTTTTTTTTTTCTTAAACAAAATAATAAAAGCTTTTACTCAAGAGAGTAAAAAGTTTTTTTGAGCAAAAGCAAACAAAATGAAAATGATTGACATGGCAATGATGTTGGAATGTAATATAAGGCTTTTAATACCGTTAAAAACAGTTGTGCTTTATAAAATAAATGAGTTTTGAATAATGTAGCTGGCAGCCATATTCTTTTTTTTTACTACAAGAACGAACAGCTGTCAACAAGGAAACGGAAATATGAAAAACAATAGCACGTGCTGATAGTAATTACTTTTACAAACTAACTTATACACTTACACGTACATACATACATATGTAAATGCAAAGTGTATGCAAATTGTGTGCTTTATATTAACGTTGCGGAAAAAAGGAGACAAGATTTTAAAATAGTGAAGCATTAATACTCGATGTACTTACTGCAAAAGGAAATAAGAAACCTTTGCTAATGGAAAGTTTTACACTGTTTCATAAACATTTATAAGAAAATGGTTTATAAATGAAAAAAAAAAATGTGAAAATATTTAAAAAAAAAAGCTAATTACACGCTTTTTGTTTTTTTTTTATTTTAAGACCAGTACTCAGGGGATGACCATTACTTATGCAGTGTATTGTGCTGGTACTAGGAAAATAGGTTATGGGAAGGAGGACAGAGGGAGTAGTGTTTATGGACGTTTGATTTGAACCCATCCATATCGTAAGTGACAGGAAAAACTCTCTCAGAAAGATCGTTCCACAAACGAATGATGCTGCTAAAAAACGAATTCTCTCTATAGAGCGTTGTGCGATTCATTGGACAATCCACTACAAAGGGATGTGCTCTACGGGAAAAACGAGTACTGCGTGAAAATATATGATTATGCGGCCATCAAATCCTTTATTTCGTTAGCACACTTTCCGTTATAGTACCGATAGAACAATGAAACACAGGCCACATTGCGACGATGTTCCAAGGAATCGATAGAGTTGGCTATACTACCGTCACTAATAAGCATCTTCGCCCTCTCTTGTACGCGGTCGATAAGCCCCAAAATAGACTTTGAAGCACCGGCCCATACATGAGAGTTGTATTCCATTTTGGGTCGGCTATAGGTCTTGTAAATATTGAGAAGGTCAGATGGAGTGAAGTATTTCTTGCACCGCCTTAAAAAGCCGAGGCACTTGAATGCTTCTTTCGACACGTTGAAAATGTAATCGTTTCAACGTACATCACAATGAATCCTCATGCCCATGACATTAAGAGCAGCTGACTCCTCAATATCTACATTACCTATAGGTGCAGACGACACCACACCACCACGTCTGTGTCTTAGAAGACAACATTGGGTCTTGCGCGCATTAAAATCGACTCGAGTCGCATGATCCCACTCGGAGATTTTTGCCAAATCACTTGTGAGTGTGCCATTCCTACTTCGTCTTTTCGCCACAATCTCCAAAAGGCTCGGCCTACGATCAAAAGAATCTGAATGACAACTGTTGCTGTCGTCTGCGAAAGAATAGACAGGCTTGGAAGTGAGAAGAAGAAAGTCGTTAAGAAATAGACCAACAAATATATTGAACGATATATGAAGGCAGTAGCATCACATAGAAAACGAGGCGTTTAAAAAAGAGCAAAAACTGATGTAATTTTTAAATTTCTAATTCAGTAAATAGGCCTCTAAACCAATAATATATTAAATGCATTTTACAATTGTGGTAGTAATTTAAGAGTCTCTTTCTCAGGCCACTTTGCATTGTATTTTTCCACTTGTTTTCTCTTTACTTCTCTTTGTTAATTATTTACTAATTTATTGCCTATGCGTGTGAATACGTACGTGCAAAAATAGAAGAGGTGAGCAGTTCCTTGCCTGAATCTGTTCTATACGTACAATTTTATTGTATAAAAAAATTAATTAAAAAAAGCGCTACCAATGAAAAATGCAATAAATCCCAAAAAACCGTTGTTACAACCATACCAGCCAATTGATCTGTTTTTTTCCTTAATTGGTGCACTTGCACCAGCTTCAGTCTATTGTTTGGATTGCTCTTTTGTCTTTGGTGTATAGTGATGCATCCATGCTTCATCAACAATGCTTAAAAACCATTTTATTTCGCTTATATCGATCCAAGCCAGGTTGAGAAATTTTCACTCAAACGCGTTTTTGAGCAACTGTTAATAAGTGACACTAAACTTTTCATCTATAATTCTTAGTGCATAATAAAAGGCATTACCTATTATACGCACTTTCACTCATCGATCGCCTACCACCATATCATGCACTTTAACTATGATTTCTGGCGTTATTGCAGTTTCTGCACGTCCACTTCGTGGTTCATCTTCTATCTTTTACTGCTGCATATGAAGGAGCACTTTCACCTAACACTTTTACCATTTTATTATGTATTTATTGTCCCAAAAATTTTTTTATATGCAAAGTATTAAACACATAATAGACAGCAAGCAGCATGAAAGCATGCAGCAAGATGTTGTTGGTAGCATTTGCTGCTATGCTATTAACTTCATAAATATTTTAAAAGCAGCAGCAGCAATAAAATTAGGTTTCATTGTGATCTGTTTTATTTCTCAGAAAAATATTTTTCAGTGGTGGCACTCAAGGTTTTAAAATACACCAAAATAAAATCGCGTTTTTAAAATATGACTTAAAAATATAAAAATTAATTAAATTATATGTTTACAGCTTTTTAATTATTAACATAATGTTGTTTCATACAATATTTTAATTTTATACAGTTGTTTTCTGATAAATAAAGAAACGTAAATATAGCTTTTCATTATTTTTATTTGTTACGTTTTTTAAACTATAACTTTATATTGTATCGGTATCACTAATTTTTGTTTTGCTGCCTAAAAAATTAGAAATTATTTTATGTTGAGCAGCAGCAAAGGTTGTTGTCTAAACTTTTGGTTTTATCAATTTTTGTTTTTTAATTTTGACATTTTGCTGTCTGCTGCTTGTTGTCGGCTATGTGTTTAATACTTAAATATTTAATTACACCAAGAATTTATAATTTTTCTAATATGAGAAAGCGCCTTTTTTGAGTACCTGTTACTATATGAATGAGTTGTAAGATCTAAAATAAATTTAACATGTGTTCATATGACAGATGGAAGTTTCCATTATACAAAGCTTTTTACATTTTATACCGCTATTACTACGTCAGGCTAAGAACATTTCGAACTGTCCTCGTAGGTGCGTTCCTTCGGTAGGTAAATATCGGATTGGCCATATATCGGTTTAAATTTGAACCAGCGGTTATTTCGAATCTGGCCATACTACCATACCATTCTATTCTGTCACATAATTCAGTATATTATCTCAACTGAACGAAATGAATGCTGTACGCTTGAGCAATGTTGTGATTTATTGGAAATTTATTTCTAAAACAAAGACAAAAAAAGTTCAGTTTCATTTTAGTGGGTATGTTAATAAGTAGAATTGTCGTATGGTCTTACAGAAGTCAATGCACCCATTACTAGTGACTGTGTGGTGCAACTTGTGAAGCGGAGGCATCGTTGGTTCATATTTCTTTGAAAATGAGGACGGCTCAACCGATAACCGATTTTTTTGTGCCTGACCTTAAAGATATTTATGTGAATGGTGCAACTTGCCACACATCTCATGCCACAATCGATTTATTGCGTCAAACGTTTGACGGACGTTTAATTAGCCGCCAAGAAGCTGCGATTTGACAAAGTTGGACTATTTTCTGCGGGCTGCACATTAAAGACAAGTGTTATGCCCATAAAACAGAGATAATTGAGCATTTGAAGGCCAACATTCGTAATATCATTGCCGAGATATACGACACCATACATTCGAAAGAGTTCTCCAAAAAATCGGTCCAATCGATTGTGGTACTGTGAGGCCAGCCGCGGCAGCCATATGAATGAAATAATATTTTATTTCTAACCGGAACAATTGTACTTTACAACAATTAAATAAATTTGGAAAATTATCAAACCGTTTTGGTTTTATTGCATTTTTTAATTTAAACATTTAAATGGCCTGAGATTTGGACCTTCATCTCGAAGATAATCTTTTGATTTGATATGGATGTTAAAATATTCCTTAGATCTCTGCAGAGGGGATCTTACTCAGTCAACATAGTCCTAAATTTATTTTGAGTGAGCTGTCCGACAATGTTTAAGTGCTAGTAAGCACAAGTCAGCAGAACGTTGGATAATTTTTTTTTATAATTTATTTGTAATCAAATATGCATGTAAATGTTATCATATGTTTCGAATGAAGAAATATTAGGGAAAGAACCCCAATTAATATCCTAGTCCTTTGCAATTGTTCGCCCTTTCCGGTTTTTACTTAAGTCAACGAGGAAGTAAAAATGATTTTCTTTTCTTCTTTTGTTTTTTCAAAAAGTACACTGCACAACATGAGGCTTTAAAAATGTTACACTTGAAAGCACTTAATTATGGAGATTAAAACAAATTGGCGATTGCACTTTATGGGAGAAATACACAGCCACTCACTCTAAGAGTATACTTTTTTAATATTTTTATTTTTTAATTTTTGTACTTCTTTCACTTAAAATTTGCTTTGCTTAACAAAGATCCATGCTTTTGGGAAGTATGGTCTAACGCACTGCTTATCAGCTGTATACTCTTACAGCCAAAGAAATATTTTTTTTTTTAATGAAACAAGATAGCTGGAGGTTTCACTTACAAGCAGTTAATTAATCAAAACATCAAATAAAACGAAATACGAGTGTATAATAATTCACTCTAAATTCTATGGTAAAATTTATAAAATAAATTTAGAAGTAGATATTGTGGTTGTTGATGTCCGAGCAGAAACGAACAGTGTAGCAGTACATGATAAAAATTTTTGCTTTAAATTACCAACATTCAGTTAAAAGTCCTAAATTTAGATTTTCAGCCACTGTGACTGTCACTCTGTTATCAAGTCAATTCAACACATTCGTTTTCTTCTTATTGCTGTTATTTTTGCTATTTAAGCATAACAATACGGCCACGTGTAGTGAAAACAATGCAAAGGGATATCTTTTTCTTTTTTTTTTCTCTCTCTTCTACAATATGAAACGAGAAATGAAAGAAATAAAAGAAAGACATGTTATTGGATTAAAAGGTTTATTATACTCTCGGCCCAATTAAGAAGATAACAAATTATGAGATATAATTACGAAATTTAATGCCAACAAAGATTATTTATGAAGAAAGATGCAAGGAAGTCAAAGTAAATCAAACCGATATTATAATACGCTATGATACTCTACTACACCGAAATGCTTATTGTCGAAATTGTTAGTTTTTTTAGAAAAGTCAAGTATAATTATAGACGAGAAATACGCTGGATCGAAAACCATGCTACCCCGATGGCGGACGTCGTAGTGAATCTCGTGACAAACGCAGACAATGGTAAATAGTCGATGACAGACGATGAATTTGCTTTGGTGTCATACATGTCTTTTTAAAGTAATTGTAGACATTTTCATAGATGACAGAAGTTAATTATGTGTTGCAGGGATACGTGTAACAGTGAGTTCTAACAGACAATATTATCGAGAGTCTTTAGAGTTTTTGATCGTTAATTGTTAGAAGTAGCAGACAGATGTGCGCATTGTTCAGCATATAGTCGACTCAAAACAGACATTGTCTCTAAATTTCAGCATGTAGAAGACTCAGAATAGACAATGTCGCTTAATTTCAGCATATAGTCGACTCGTAACAGACAATGTTGCTGAATTTCAGCATTCTTTAGTAATGCTGACATTACAGTGACGTTGTCACATATAAGACTCCCTTTCTTTATGTCATTGTCATAAGGATTCATTAGTGAAATCTTCCATTTGATACTGTTTTTATGATGATAATTCAACGATGGAAATATAATAGTGACAATGTCGCTCAAATACTCCACCGGGAAGTTCTAATCTATGTTCTTACTTATTTATACGGTCTTGTAATAACTGCAATTTAGCTTGTAATTGCTTTTTAGCATCATACCTATATTTATGGCACAACATATTTCTTTTCACTTAAACCAGCGACAAATTTAGGCCATAAATAAAGCTTTCAAATGTTAGAAGCTTAACCCAAAATCCTTATTTTTATTTAAGCAAAGAAATCCTTTTCAAAACTGACACATTTACGAATGTTTAAAAAGAAAATACAGTAAAAAAAGGACATAGAAAAAGACACATACAAACTATTGACAGAGACACTGAAAGCCAAGAGAAATACTGATGAAAGGGTAATGAACTCAGAGAAAAGTTTTGAGTTAAAATAAAACTGGCAAATTAACCCGCTGAGGTTCAAGGAAAAACAAAAAAAGAAAAAGTTAAAACCTACAAGTAAAATTGAAAGTCCACGCGTAGAATGCATAAAGAAGATATGAACTTTTTAGCAAAACGTAAAAGCAGTTGTTTTTTTAGAAGTTTTTTTTAACCATAAACCAAAATTCAATATTAAAAATCTGATTGAAATTCATCAGCTGGTGATGTCAATATTTTATTTAAAAAGAAAAAAATAATAATTTTTATTCTACAAATGCGGTATTTAAACCCGTCAGTCAGTAAAGACTGGCAGCTGTTCAATCTGTCATCTGAAGTATCACTTAGTTAGTGGATGGTTTTACATTGAAGAATATGGATCGAATAGCAACCGAAGAACGCGTTAAGATTGTTAAAATTTACTATAAAAGTGGTAATCGAAATTTCGAAAAAAAATTTCTTTGGTGATAAAGCTCATATCTCACAAAAGTGGTGATTCAAGTGCTGGCAGTTTTCGAAAATTACGGGGTGATTATATTCGTCATAACAGTGTGCAAGAAATTGGCACCATTAAAAAAGAAGAAACTGGAAGTGTTAATGAACGCACTGCCGAAAATATCACTTCTATTAACGAAAGTGTGGCGGATAGTCTGAATTTACCGATTCCACGGCTTATTATAGCGTATTTTGGATTTGCACCTTCATCCATATAAACTTGAACTCACACAACAACGACGCCGTAGATATGCCTGCTTCCAATGCTGATTTTTCAAACAAAATTTTCTTCAGTGATTAAGCTCATTTCTTACTCAGTGGTTACGTCAACAAAATTGTCTTATATGAGGCTCAGAGAACCGAAAAGTGTTTGTGAAGAAGTCATTGCATCCGGAGAAGGTACTGTTTGGCTCGCAGTATGGTTTTGAGGTATTATTGTGTCGTATTTTTTCGAAAATGACGCTGGAATTACCGTAACCGTCAATTCAGAGCACTATGGACGTATGGTAGCCGACTTTTCTTAGCCTGCAATTGAAGGTTATGAACTGAATGATATGTGATTTTCATAAGGCGGAGACACAAGCCACACAACATGACCGATTATGGCTTTATTGCATGACAATATCCCGCAAGCGTAATTTTTCGATTTGGCGACGTTAATTGAGCACCAATGTTATTCAATTTAATGCCTTTAGACTTTTTTTGTGTGGCTACGTCAAATACCATGTCTTCGGCGATAATCCCCTAATGTTAGAATATTTGAATGTAGATTTCATTCGATTCGTTATGGTCAAGATATTGCCCAAAAAGTGCGAAAAGAATTTCTAGAATCAATCCACAGGTAGTCTCTAAAATGACTTTGTGTTCTGTACATAATGGCAAAGTCCAAGCATTTAAAAGTTTCCTCGAAATCATTGCTTTATGTTTCCTTGACTTAACTTTTCTTTTAAACCGAAAATGGATAACCTTGTACGTATAGACCACTAATAATAACGGTTTACATTAAGCAATACCTTCATACAATAGAGAAATAAATAATATGATGTTTATTGCTTTTCAAGGTATTAGAATTTCAAAGTATTTTCCAGATTTCCATTAATTACCTTCTTCACTTTCTCTTTAAATGGGTTAATTTTTTAAGCATTGAACTCTATTTTTAGCCAATTTCATGTGTGAAGGATACACACTTAACTGAATGCCATAATTTATGTCTATGGTTGGCTTAAGTGAAAGAGCAAAGGGCTTTTGCTTTCTTTCTTTGAAATGGCACATGATTGAGTGTTTAAACAATTCGCAAAATTGCCATAAAAATAAATCTGAGCAATATATTTGGAAACAAAAAAAAAAAGAAAAACGCTGGACAAAAACCTCGCATGTGTAAAAAGTGTTTGCTTGTGAGCAGAATCAATAAATATTTATTTGCTTTTAATAAAATTCAATTGATATTGGAAAACTTGAAAAAAAATGAAAAATACTATACATACATATCTACTTACATAAGTAAAAATTATACAAATCGATTCTGAGAATAACCTAATGTTTCAACAATAATATAAAAAATTATAAAAATATATCCTTCATTTATTTGCAAAGTTGACCTTTAACCTCAAGTCATTTTTGAAATAAACCAGAAAATTAAATAAAATTGATTAAATTAATATCAAAAATATAACCCTTAACCTCAGAGATGAAGAAAAGATTATTAGAGCAAATTTTATAAAATACTAGAGTAACATTTCCTGCGCTGCTGGGAGCCTTTGTGTTGTATACCTATAAAATGTAGTCCTCATAAGAATAATTCAATGAAATGCATTAAAACTAATAACTTTTATTGACTACAAAGTCAGATAAAACAAGTTTAGAAGCTACCAGCCTAACCGTTCTCTAGACATACAAAAATCAATAGTTACTTTGTATGGGCCTTACCACACCCACTTATTCAACTTCACCCATATTTCAGACAGATTATGTGGATTACCTAGGAAGTTATTAAGAACAGGAAGTTATTAATTGACTACAAAGTCAGATAAAACAAGTTTAGAAACTACCAGCCTAACCGTTCTCTAGACATACAAAAATCAATAGTTACTTTGTATGGGCCTTACCACACCCACTTATTCAACTTCACCCATATTTCAGACAGATTATGTGGATTACCTAGGAAGTTATTAAGAACAAATTCAAAAGCTTCGACTATTACCGTTCCGAAGATATGCAAAAATCAATATTTACTTTATAAAAGGTCCGCCATCTAACGTTTTTTTTTTTTTCTACAAGTGCTTATTTCGTGAATGGTAACACTTAGCTCATGTCTGATTTGACAGATAATTAGTTTTATCTTTCCGCTGAACGAATATGGTTGTGTATACACTTGAACAACGCTGGGAAATATTGCGACATTACTTTGAAAATCATGGTAATGTTGCAGAATCAAAAATCATCTTTTCAGATGAAGCTCTTTTTGATCTTGGCGATTATGTAAACAAGCAAAACTGTCGCATTTGGGGCACAGAAAACCCGCACGCATACATTGAAAAGCCGATACGCCCAAGACGAGTCACTGTTTGGTGCGGATTTTGGTCCAGAGGCATAATTGGGCCATTTTTCTTCGAAAATGAGCAAGGAGTGGCCGTTACAGTCAATAGCGATCGTTATCGGGCCATGTTGAACGAATTTTTGTTCCCAGAAATTGAAGAGGAGTATATTAGCAACATTTGGTTTCAACAGTACGGCGCTACCTGCCACACAGCCGAAGCTACACTCGATGTTTTGT
Source organism: Wohlfahrtia magnifica (assembly GCA_023159175.1). NCBI lineage: Eukaryota > Metazoa > Arthropoda > Insecta > Diptera > Sarcophagidae > Wohlfahrtia > Wohlfahrtia magnifica. The sequence goes on along the minus strand of JAKWBJ010000052.1, from coordinate 259,782 downwards.
GCCCTGTTTTTGAAGATCGCATTATCAGCCGCAGAACTGATGTCGTTTGGCCACCTCGGAGCTGCGATTTGACACCGTTTGACCATTATTTGTGGGTTGCCGTCAAAGATAAGTATAACGCCAACAAGCCAGAGACAATTGACGCTTCAAAGGACAATATTCGTGAAGCCATTGGTGAAATACAGCTGCACACAATCGATAATGTGCATAAAAATTGGACCGATCGTGTAGGCTACTGCATGGCCAGCCGAGGCAGCAATTTGAATGAAATTATTTTCCATTATTAACCGGAAGAATTGTTCTTTAAATAAAAAAAGAAATTTGAGAAAATATTCAGTAGTTTTTTTTATAGCATTTTCAAAAAAAAAAAAAATTATTTGGCGGACCCCATAGAAGATATTATTTGATAGTTTAAAATGTGGTAGTAAATCTCCAAAAGTAAAATAATTCATATAAAAAAATTGCTAAGACAACAAAACTAAGTCATGCTACTGTACAGACGATCATTGGAAATTAAAACATCAACAATAGTACCGAAAATAAACTACTATCTTTCAGACCTAAAAAGCTTTCGAGTCGTGATGTTACCATCATCATACCACATCGAAAAATGTTCCAATTAAATTGTTGCTCCACGAACAATAAAAAAAAGTTTTACATGGCAATGGATTTAAGAGCGGCACAGCATGTAAAAAGCCACTAATTTCAGCGAAGAATCGTAAACTTCGCCTTGAGCTTGCTAAAGCACAAATAGACAAGGGTATGGATTTTTGGAATCGTATTATATTTACCGACGAAAGTAAGTATAACATTTTCGGAACTGATGGTCATTCAAAAGTTTGGAGAAAACGAAACACTGCACTTGATTCAAAGAATATAATACCTACAGTAAGACATGGTGGAGGTAACGTTATGGTTTGGGCGTCATCTGGAATGGGTCCTTCGGTCTTTGTCGAAGGTTGTGTGGACCGCTATCAATATACATAAGTAAAGGGTCCGCCATCTAACGTTTTTCTTCAACTAGTGCTTATTTCGTGAATGATGACACTTAGCTCACGTCTGATTTGACAGATAATTAGTTTTATCCTTCGGCTGAACGAATATGGTTGTGTATACGCTTGAACAACGCTGGGAAATATTGCGACTTTACTTTGAAAATTTTGCCAAAAAAAAATATCTTTTCAGAAAACCCGCACGCATACATTGAAAAGCCGATACACCCAAGACGAGTCACTGTTTGATGCGGATTTTGGTCCAGAGGCATAATTGGACCATTTTCCTTCGAAAATGAGCAAGGAGTGGCCGTTACAGTCAATGGTTTGTAGGGTGCCGTCAAAGATAAGTGTTACGCCAACAAGCCAGAGACAATTGACGCTTTAAAGGACAATATTCGTGAAGCCATTGGTGAAATACAGCTGCAGATTGGACCGATCGTGTAGGCTACTGCATGGCCAGCCGAGGCAGCCATTTGAATGAAATTATTTTCCATTAGAAATTTGAGAAAATATTCAGTAGTTTTTTTTTATAGCATTTTCAAAAAAAAAAAATTTTTTTGGCGGACCCTATATATATTGGAATAAAATCTGAAGGCATCTGTTGATAGCTTGTGGCTGGGAAATCAAAGGCTCTATATCTACTGTTCACTTTTTTCTAGACTAGCTTCTTTACTATGCTTCAGCACTCCACTCAGCAAACTTAAACCCAATATAGGACACAAGGGACCTTTTCTCCGAAAATATGGTAAATAGTAATCGTGAAATATTAAAAACTGCCCTTATTTGTGGATGGGCCGAAATAATATTATTAACAATACAGAGAATATGGTGACATTAAAGCCACGTCATCTTCAAGCGGCTATTGATGCCAAAGGTGGATCATCAAAGTATTAAAAGAAAAATTTTTATTTTTTATATATAAAATTTTTAAATAATAATTATTTTTTTATAAGCTGTATGCAGACTTTTTTCCTATAAAATTTGTAACATTTTTGTTATTGTTGTTTTAATCATGCAAAAGAATTACTTTTTTATTTTACAAATAAATTTCACAAACTCTCTAAAATCCCTAAATCATAGGGTGTATGTAGACTTTTTTATTTAACTGTACGTTATTAACATATTTGTTTTCAAAAATTAATAAGATGATACTATGTTTGCGAAATATTGAAATATCATTTCAATTCATAAATTTAATACAAGACCGTGCCAACCGATTTTTCTTATTTTCTTTGGCAGTACCAGTAGGTTAATATACCTTAAGACAGTAATGAAAAAAGACCAAAAATTTTCGAATTTGTTACAGAATAAAATTATTATTTTTTAAATTTAAATAAAAGTGTGAAATTTCTATAAAAACACAACCTTTATATACATTTTTTATCGTTTTAAATATAGAAAAATAACTGAGCTTTAAATAAAAACCTTTTACCCCCATATTCATAAAAAATATTAACGACTTACAAATTATATTGTTAAATTTCATAAAATTTCGAGTGTTTTTTTTTAAGTTACAAAAAATGTAAATTTTTAAGCAAAGATTTTGCCTTTTATTCCCTTGAAAGATATTACGAAAATTTAGATTTTAAATTACTAATGAAATGTTTATATATTCTTTTATTATTTATATACGAGGGCGGATTGACATTGAAGATACCTAGCGCTAGATGGCACCACATGCACAAAAACTCTTTCTTTCTTAGAAATTACAATCTGTCAAACGTCAACTGTTAAAATTTTAGCCAAATTCATCGATTAGTTTAGTTGTTGTAGTCGTCTGAGGTAAGCAACTTTTGTGTTTCTTTGAAAATGGAAAAAAATGAATTTCGTGTAGTGATTAAACACTATTATTTGAAAGGCAAAACGGCGAAAGAGACAAACGAAAAGCTTGATAAACATTACGGCGAATCAGCTCCGTCAGTTTATATGGTAAAATATTGGATGGCTGAATTTAAACGGGGCCGAACGAGCACTGCATCAATACCATCAACAGGAAGGTCAAAAGAGATGGTTACTGAAGAAAATATCAAAAAAACCCTCGATATCGTTATGAATGATCGCCGGTTGCTGAAATGGTAAACATATCATACGAACGTGTGTTCAACATTTTGCCTGAACATTTGCATATGAAAAAGCTATCGGCAAGATGGATGCCGCGTTTGCTCAGTGTTGAACAAAAACGAGTTCGACAGATCACTTCACAGCTGTGTTTGGACATGATAAAGCATAATCCTGCTGATTTTTGGTGTAGATTAATAACTGGTGATGAAACGTGGGTCCACCACTACACACCTGAAACTAAAAATCAATCGAAGCAATGGGTAGAAGCTGGTGGAAGTAATCCGAAGAAGGCGAAGACAGCAAAATCAGCTGGCAAGGTTATGGCCACTGTATTTTGGGATGCACACGGAATATTGCTCATCGATTATTTTGAAAAGGGATCCACAATCACAGGAGAGTATTATCGTGCATTATTGGATCAATTGGTTGATGCAATCAAGAAAAAACGACCACATTTAAACAAGAAAAGAGTGCAACGCACCGGTTCACACAGCATTACAAACGATGCTAAAACTACGAGAAATCCACTTCGAATTGGTTGATCATCCACCATATAGTCCAGATTTAGCCCCTAGTGACTTTATCCTGTTTCAAAACTTGAAAAATTGGCTCGCAGGAAAAAGTTGCATCTCAAACGAAGAAGTGATTACCGAAACTAATGCGTATTTTAAGGAGTTTCCAAAATCGTATTATTCAGATGGTATAAAAAAGTTGGATATTCGTCTTACTAAGTGTATTGAGCTAAAAGGAGACTATGTTGAGAAATGAGTGTTTTTTGAAAAAAAAAAATGTTTTTTTCCTACTTAGGTAACTTCAATATCAAGCAGCCCTCGTACATCTGTACAAAAACATAATTTGTATTTTGCCAATTTCATACGCAAAATTTTTGTTTGTTATTTCATGTTAAAAAAATGCTCATTAAATATTAGTTTCAAATTTAACACAATGAGTACAAAAAGTCAATAGCCTTTACAGCAGCAACAGCAAAAAAAGTTTTTTTTCTCGAGAATATTTGTGTTGTAAAGGAAATTAGAAACATTTTAACAAGTTTATTGACTTTTATTCTAAAGAAGCACATCATTCATTTTTTTTTATATTTTAACTACACACGCTCATAATAAAGGCCAATATTGTATTTTAGAAAATTGAATGGTCAATGAACCTCGCCTATAAATCATTTAAATTTATATTTTCCACGCCTATACTTGTATCTTAAATTTTTCATTAAATTTCATTAAAGTTTTAATAATTTAATTTATATACATATGCAAACTAGGAAAATTTAATTTTGTTTAATTTTGTTACTTACCCACTTTGCGACGCGCGCGCCAAAGCACGGGCGGTGCTGTATTATTGGGAGAAGCCAGTGTGACGTTTTATATTGTACCGGGGGAAGAAGCTGTAAAGTATGCAAATAAAAAACAGGAAACGGATATTAGAAAAGTTTTTAAAGATATTAAAAATCAAAATTAGCATAATCAAATTTTAACATTTAAATTCAATAAAAAAGTACCATTAAAACGAGTATAGTACCCAATAAAAAGAACTAATTACTTTAAAGGACTCCACACAGTTATTAAGATTATCTCTTGCTGAACATTGTTAAAGATGAAAATAGCCCCTGTTTAAATTGAATTAATTATTTAATACGAGGGCTGTCTGATTATTGCTGAAATGTTTGTGCCCACACTGCATTAACTCACGTTAAGCAGACTATTTCATTAATTTTGTGAGTAGCGGAAATGGAGAAAGAAGAGAGTCTCGTGTGCTACCTAACAGTGTTTGGCACTGTTCAGACACAGTTCAAAGAAATTTTTGAGTCGTATTGTAATCGTGGACGTAATACTTACTAATCATAACACAAAAGAAGAATTATAGGTAAGTTTAGGTTAACAATTCGCTGAAGGAAAATAAAGTTTACAGCGCTCACTTATGCGTAATAAGTCGTGATCCCACTGGAATGATGTTAAGCAAAGTAAGAACGATAGAAAGAAGAAAAAATAAAGGATCCGCCAATTTTTTTTTTTTTTTTTTTGAAAATGCAATAAATAAAATCTACTGAATATTTTCTCAAATTTCTTTTTTTATTTGAAAGTACAAACCTTCCGGTTAATAATGGAAAATAATTTCATTCAAATGGCTGCCTCGGCTGGTCATGCAGTAGCCTACACGATCGGTCAAATTTTTAAGCACATTATCGATTGTGTGCAGCTGTATTTCACTTTAAGAATATTGTCCTTTAAAACGTCAATTGTATCTGGCTTGTTGGCATAACACTTATCTTGGACGGCACCCCACAAATAATAGTCCAACGGTGTCAAATCGCAGCTCCGAGGTGGCCAAACAACATCAGCTCTGCGGCTGATAATGCGATCTTCAAAAACAGGGCTCAAAACATCGAGTGTAGTTTCGGCTATGTGGCACGTAGCGCCATCCTGCTGAAACTAAATGTTGCTAATATCCTCCTTTTCAATTTTTGTGAACAAAAATTCGTTTAACATGACCCGATAACGATCGCCATTGACTGTAACGGCCACTCCTTGCTCATTTTCGAAGAAAAATGGCCCAATTATGCCTCTGGACCAAAATCCGCACCAAACAGTGACAATGTATGCGTGCGGGTTTTCTGTTTTCTGTGCCCCAAATGCGACAATTTTGCTTGTTTACATACCCGCCAAGATCAAAATGAGCTTCATCTGAAGAGATGATTTTTTTGGCAAAATCGGCATCTTCTGTAAGTCGATCGCAGGCCCACTTAGCGAAGCGAAGTTCAAGCGTATGCACAACCATATTCGTTCAGCGGAAAGATAAAACTAATTATCTGTCAAATCAGACATGAGCTAAATGATACCATTCACGAGATAAGCACTAGTTGAAAAAAAAACGTTAGATGGCGGACCCTTTATATCAAGTGGAGATGAAACCTAAAACACAGTCAACGAAGCATAGGAGAAGAATAATATAGAAAGAGACGCGCGACCTAACGCGTTCAACCGCTCATTCCCAAAGAAATCATGATAGCCGCAGACCGAATATACAGGTCAACAGCAGTAGATAGAGCCGGTGCCACCTGTAAAGGACAGTTAACAAAGCATAGGAAAATTATAAGATGTATAGGAATCGTAAAAAAATGGTCCATGCAACCAAGACTGGCCTTCGTCCATTCGATGCTGGTCCCGAGTCATCCACCCCGTCCACTTGTTAATTCTGATAGAATTCATGATGACCTGGCAACAAACAGATGACCGCAGCCCGAATATACAAGTCATTTGACAGTAGATTCTGTACATACAGAGTACAATCCTAGATATCACGCCCCAGCAAAAACCGAACGTTTTACTACAAGTATTGTAAGCCACCGTGGCTTTCTCAATTCTAAGCAATTCTTGTCCACATATTCTAAGGAGCCTTTAGGTTGGAATAATATTTCTTCTAGTAAATAGGACCAGACCAATCGGATGAGCGGCATACACAAAAGAAAAGGCCTTATAAGAGACCCCAACAAAGAAATCGCAATAAAATGTATTGAGAAAACGAGAGCTCTGAAAGGTTTGTAAAAAGCTGCAAGCCCAAAAATCACTCTTGATATGGAGCCAGAGTTATTGTGAACATTCGATTCGATAGTTTGCGGATCGTCCTTGAGAGCGGCTCTTGTAAAGGGGACTTCCCCTGTGGACCTTGAAGATGATAGATGAATAGGCGTTGGAGAGAGTGGATATTCATGATATTCTGGCTTTCTCTGTCAATGAAAATGACCAAGACTGTCTTGACTTTTGCTACAGAGGCGATAAGGTTACTAAGAGGAATAATTAATGTTCTAGGGACTGCCTGGTTTGCATATTCCGGTTTGTGAAGGGCTTTGCTTAACAATCTCATGTCTGACTTTCAAGTCCTTCATCAGAGAAAAATCTGATCGATTTTTTTACTTTGATGAACATGGTCTTCTCAGACTGTTCAACAACTACACTGTCTTCCAGGCTGAGCTTAATGCCATCTATAGGGCTGCTAGGAGACTAGATTTTGAACCTTCGGATATTGCTTTCTTTTTTGAAAGTCTTTCGTCGTTATCTATGTTATGGCTACTGTAGAAGCTGTCAGGATGAGGACCAAACGGAATCGGTACAAGACTTTCTTTGTAACTGTCCCGTCTCTGCAGGTGGTTAGACTAAGACATTTTCGTGCATGTCTTTTCCATTACCTGGACTGTCTCAGGGTAACCAGTTGCCTATCGCGAGGACCAAGGGATCTGTACATTTAGATTCAAGAAGGACATGACCCTATCTCTCTCGTATCTGACTTTTGGTCTTTGATGAGTTTTCGAATTCTTTCTTGAGGATATCACAATGCCTCATAGGGACTCCTAATAAGCTCGCTTTTCGAGAGTGACCCATATAACCCAGCCTAACCTAACCTTGCAGTCCGTCATGAGTTTCTTTGGAGTATCACAATGGGGCATAGTTCTTCCTAATGCACTTGCTAACTGCGAGGGAACCATGCAACCTAACTTAACCTGAAAATTCGTGCTTATATTGTTACTAAGGTGAAGACTACACTTCCGTTGTCTGAAAAAGCACAGCAGTTGGGCAGTCGTAACCGCGAAGACCACAATATTCATCAATATTATCGTTGGTACCATACCATTGCAACAAAATCAGGGTAAAAACAATCAAAGCTTATGTTTAATTTTCAGATTAAAGGGGTGGAGTGGTGTTGTGGTTAGAGCGCAAACATCAACACATACGTCCCAGGTTCGAATCCCCAGCGGAGGACGTGATTAAAAAAATTTAAGTGCAGTTTCGAGTGTTTAAAGAGACTTTAACCTCCCTTCAGACAAATCCATTTAAAGAAACCCCTGACCTTTTAGCTGACCTCTGGCGATGATGATAAACATTAGACGAAAAAAACGCCATCTACTGGGAAAAATTACAATACTAAGAAAGGCTCACCACAACTACTACTTAGCAAGGATCTTCACCACTACAGATAATCATAGCGAGGCAAGCTACAGTAGATTAGTTGTTTAATCTACTGTGAGTGACGGTGAAAAATCCAATACCAAAAAATATACTGTTGGTCAGAGGTTATTAATTTATTGTTTGAAAGGAGTATCGAGCGGCTGTGATATAATAGCTAAAACACCTGCCTACCGAACAAGAGATCCTCGGTTCAGTACCAGGCCAGACCATTTGATAATTTTTAACAGATGGTCCGGTCTGGGAACATTGCTAGCGACTGGTTATGAGTATTTACGTTATGAAAAACATCTCTAAGGCATCTGCCCTTTAAATGAGCTTAAACATGAAATCGGGTGCAGCTCACTGATTGAGAGAAGTCCCCCTTGTTCCACTTGTGATATTGCGATAATAATGTTTGTACGTATGGTGCCTAAAAGAGAGACACTTTGTTGAGACACTTTTTTATCGAAGATGTTGGTAAACTTATGTTAGTGTTGTCAGAAAGGTCAGTCTGTGATTGGCTTGATCTAATTAAAAAAAAAAAAATGTTAATAAACCAACAATCTTGGCAAACAACAGCCATTGCCTTCTAAAACAACCCTTCTACTATTTTAGTAAAATGTTATTTTTTAATTTATTTGTATGGCAGTTTAATAAAACAAGTAATTAAATAAATTACTGTTATACATGACCATTTACACCATACCACAAAAAAAAAACTATTTGTGACAATTACCGGCATAAATTATTTATTAAAAAAATATTTTTTAAAGAAAAATTTAACTGATCCATACAAACGTCAATTAGGCGCCATATTAATGGCGTATTTTAATAAATTGTTCGTAATTTTCAATAAAATTATCGGCATTCATCATTTTAAAAAAACATCAAACGCTAACATGTAATCAAACGGCTGGCTGAGTGGCAACGCAAAAAAAATCGACTGCAACATATAATTAAAGCAGCAGTTAAAGACAAAAAAAACGAAAAAAATTACAAGCCAACCCTATATATATATCTATATATTATAGATATATATCTATATATTATACACTAAGAAAATTTATAACAACAATTATTTCTTTAAAAGTTTGTAAGAAAATAAATAAAAAACAATTTTAACGTTTTAGTATTTTTTGAAAAAAGATAAAAGAAAATTTCTTTAATTAATTTTAAACGCCAGTATGTATAAATTGCAAGCAGTGTAATAACATAGGGTTCCCTTATGACGAGGGTTCCCTTTACACTTTCTACTTGCCTTTACTTTGCCATATCTAATGAATCTAAAAACGAATGTTCATTTAAACGTTCAAATGCATGTATTTTTTTTAATAAAAAAAAAACCTATTAAATTCATTAATAATTACTTATACAGGGTGCCAAAGTATGGTATGAGAGCGCATTCTTGTTTTTGTTTTTTATTAAAAACCTTTCAATTGACACGATCAATTGGCAAAATAAACGAAAAATTAAAAAAAAAACTCACACAACCATAACGGAATACGAAGTACAAATGAATTTCACAGAAACACAATTCAAGAGCGATAACAAATTTTTTATTTTATTTTATTTTATTTTATTTTATTTTTTTTTTTTTGATTGATGGCATCGTTGTTTTTTTTTTATTTTTTAAATTGAAAAAGTATTTGTTTTATATACAATTTCTTTTTTTTATTAAAATAGCTGCTTAACCAGCTTAATTTTTATATACTTTTCTAATTTTTATTTTTTATAAACCGATTACACGGTTTGGTAACAATTACCCATTAAAGAAAACAAAAAGTAATTGAAAATTAAAATTATTTTAGCAGTATATTATAAGTCGTTACTTCAATCGGTGAACGACCTATTGTTTTATAAAATAAATTCTAGAAGTTATTTTGTTTTATTTTTTTAATATGCTCTTATTTCACAAAAATATCACTGGCATATAAAGTATGCATAGTACCATTTATGCTTACAAGTACCTCCTTCATCCTCTCTTAGTGGGCTTGAAGGCCGAAGCATTAAAGGCGAATGACCAGTTTTCCGTTTTGATCTGCAAAGTACCATTCATGCTAAAAGTATCTTCCCCTGGGGGGCTTGATAGCCAAATCATCAAAGGTTCATGGCCAGCTTTCCGTTTTGGTCTGCAAAGTACCATTTATACTAAAAAGTACCTCTTTCATCCTCTTCTAGTGTGCTTTATAGCCAAGGCAGCAAGAGTTCATAGCCAGTTTTCCGTTTTGGGCTGCAAAGTACCTCCTCCTTCCCCCCCTAAAGGCTTGCTAGGCCAGGCATCAAGGGTTCATGGCCAGTTTTTCATTTTCGGCTGTAAAGTACTATTAATGCTAAAAAGTACCTTCTCCATGCTCCCTTAGTGGGCTTGATAGCCAAGGCATCAAGAGTTCATACCCAGTTTTCCGTTTTAGGCTGCAAAGTACCATTTATACTAAAAAGTACCTCTTTCATCCTCCTCTAGTGGGCTTGATAGCCAAGGCAGCAAGAGTTCGTGACCAGTTTTCCGTTTTGGGCTGCAAAGTACCTCCTCCCCCTAAAGGGTTTTCTAAGCCAGGCATTAAAGGTTCATGGCCAGTTTTTCATTTTCGGCTGTAAAGTACCACATATGCTAAAAAATACCTCCTCCATCCCCCTAAAGGGCTTTCTAGGCCAGGCATTAAGAGTTCATGGCCAGTTTTACATTTTCGGCTGTAAAGTACTATTAATGCTAAAAAATACCTCCTCCATCCCCCCTAAAGGGCTTGCTAGGCCAGGCATCAAGAGTTCATGGCCAGTTTTTCATTTTCGGCTGTTAAGTAGTATTTATGCTAAAAAGTACCTTCTCTATCCTCCCTTAGTGGGCTTGATAGCCAAAGCATCAAAGGTTCATGGCCAGTTTTCCGTTTTAGGCTGCAAAGTACCATTTATACTAAAAAGTACCTCTTTCATCCTCCTCTAGTGTGCTTGATAGCCAAGGCAGCAAGAGTTCATAGCCAGTTTTTCGTTTTGGGCTGCAAAGTACCTTCTCCATCCCCCCCTAAAGGGCTTTTTAGGCCAGGAATTAAGAGTTCATGGCCAGTTGATCATTTTCGGCTGTAAAGTACTATTTATGCTAAAAAGTACTTTCTACATCCTCCCCTAGTGGGCTTGATAGCCAAGGCATCAAAGGTGGATGGCCAGTTTTCCGTTGTGGGCTGCAAAGTACCATTTATACTAAAAAGTAACTCTTTCATCCTTCTCTAGTGTGCTTGATAGCCAAGGCAGCAAGAGTTCGTGACCAGTTTTCCGTTTTGGGCTGCAAAGTACCTCCTCCATCCCCCCTAAAGGGCTTTCTAGGCCAGGCATTAAAGGTTCATGGCCAGTTTTTCATTTTCGGTTGTAAAGTACCACATATGCTAAAAAATACCTCCTCCATCCCCCTAAAGGGCTTTCTAGGCCAGGCATTAAGAGTTCATGGCCAGTTTTTCATTTTCGACTGTAAAGTACTATTAATGCTAAAAAATACCTCCTCCATCCCCCCTAAAGGGCTTGCTAGGCCAGGCATCAAGAGTTCATGGCCAGTTTTTCATTTTCGGCTGTTAAGTAGTATTTATGCTAAAAAGTACCTTCTCTATCCTCCCTTAGTGGGCTTGATAGCCAAAGCATCAAAGGTTCATGGCCAGTTTTCCGTTTTAGGCTGCAAAGTACCATTTATACTAAAAAGTACCTCTTTCATCCTCCTCTAGTGTGCTTGATAGCCAAGGCAGCAAGAGTTCATAGCCAGTTTTCCGTTTTGGGCTGCAAAGTACCTTCTCCATCCCCCCCTAAAGGGTTTTTAGGCCAGGCATTAAGAGTTCATGGCCAGTTGATCATTTTCGGCTGTAAAGTACTATTTATGCTAAAAAGTACTTTCTACATCCTCCCCTAGTGGGCTTGATAGCCAAGGCATCAAAGGTGGATGGCCAGTTTTCCGTTGTGGGCTGCAAAGTACCATTTATACTAAAAAGTACCTCCTCCATCCTCCCCTAGTGGACTTGATAGCCAAGGCAGCAAGAGTTTATAGCCAGTTTTTCATTTTGGGCTGCAAAGTACATCCTCCCCTAGTGGGCTTGCTAGGCAAGGCGTCAAGGATTTATTGTCAGTTTTCCGTCTTTGATCTGCTTAAAAGTACCTCCTCCATCCTCGCTTAGTGTGCTTGATAGCCAAGGCATCAAGAGTTAATAGCCAGTTTTTCGTTTTGAGCTGCAAAGTACCATTTATGCTAAAAGATATCTTCTCCATCCTCTTCTAAAGGGCTTGATAGCCAAGGCATCAAGGGTTGATTATGGCTGCAAGGTACTATGTATGCTAAAAAGTACCTCCGCCATCCGCCCTTAGTGTGCTTAATAAACAGCAAGTTCATGCCAAGTTTTCCGTTTTGAACCGCATAGTACCGTTTATGCTAAAAGTAATTCCTCCATCCTCCCTTAGTGGGCTTGTTAGCCAAGGCGTCAAGGGTTAATGGCCAGTTTTCCATTTTCGGCTGTAAAGTACCACTTATGCTAAAATGCACTTAAAGGTCAATAGTCAGCTACAGTTTCCTTTAATTTAAAATGCCACAAATTTTAAAGCCATCGCTGTGAAAAGATTCCTTACCACCCAACCGTTAGTCTAATAAAATTTTAATATATTTTTTAGTAATGAAAAAAAGTTTCCGGTCGCTTGTTTGAGCGACATTGTGTCTATAATATTTTCATCGAATCGAAATTCGTATGAAAATATTTGTAATTAAAAATATCATTAAAGAATCCTCGTGACAATGACACAAAGTTGTGTATGACAATTTCATTGTAATGTCACCATACTAAAGAAAGCTAAAATTTAGCGACATTGTCTGTTGTGAGTCGACTACATGCTGAAAATTGGAGAAATTGTCTCCTTTGAGTCGACTATATGCTGAAATTTAGCGACATTGTTCGTAATGAGTCAACGAAATGCTAAAGGATGCAGGATTTCATCTGCTACACCTTCCTTTTAAAAAATAAGGCACTATGGGATCTCAATGATATGATTTGTTACGACTCATGCCTGCAAGACAAAATCAACTTTTGTCAGCTATGAAAATTTGGACTATTACTTTAAAAGGTTACTAATATATTTACCATTTTTAGCGTTTGTCACCATGATTCACTATGACGTTCGCCAACGGGTTAGTCTACGTGTAACGCTTCACTTTTTCTAAACCTAAACTATAAACACCTTACGTAACTGTGTCAAATCTTGTGTTTTTTGTGTGACACCCTTTGTCTGTATGTATATTTTTATATATGTACATACAAACAATACTTTAATTAATTTTGCAATTAATCTAAACCACAAAAATTCAATTAACAAAATATAAATTATTTTGTTTAATGGCAATAATTTGAATAAATTTTGAAGTATAATTTATTGTTTTAAACCATTATTTAGCATTTAATTGGGAATTTTGATAATATTTTTAAGCACATATGTGTGAGAACAACACGCTTAACAGTCAACCACAATTAGTAAATCAACTAGAACATTTTTGATACCCTACCATGCTACATATGTGCACTAAAATTTTGAAGTTAGAGAAACTTAAGTTTTTACCTTCACCTAAAACATAATTGGTTTTCATAAATTTTGTTTAAGTGATAAAAGAAAATGAAGAACTGTTTGGCCTTATGCAGGCATAATTAAAAGGCGGCATTGCTTGCATAAGAACCTAGCAGCCTAAGCTCGTATGCTAGCGAGGACAAATGCTTTGGAAAATACTATAAAAAAAACTACTGAATATTTGCTCAAATTTCTTTTTTTATTTGAAAGTACAATCCTTCCGGATAATAATGGAAAACAATGTCATGCAAATGGCTGCCTCGGTTGGCCATGCAGTAGCCTACACGATCAGTCCAATTTTTAAGCACATTATCGATTGTGTGCAGCTGTATTTTACCAATGGCTTCACGAATATTGTCCTTTAAAGTGTCAATTGTCTCTGGCTTGTTGGCCAGAATCAACGGTGTCAAATCGCAGCTCTGAGGTGGCCAAACGACATCAGCTCTGAGGCTGATAATGCGATTTTCAAAAACAGGGCGCAAAACATCGAGTGTAGCTTCGGCTGTGTGGCACGGAGCGCCAATATGTTGAAACCAAATATTGCTAATATCCTCCTCTTCAATTTTTATGAACAAAAATTCGTTCAACATGGCCCGATAATGATCGCCATTGACTGTAACGGCAACTCCTTGCTCATTTTCGAAGAAAAATGGCCAAACAGTGACTCGTCTTGGGTGGATCGGCTTTTCAATGTATGCGTGCGGGTGTTTTTGCCCCAAATGCGAAAATTTTGCTTGTTTTCATACCTGCCAGATCAAAATGAGCTTCATCTAAAATGATGATTTTTTTTGGGCAAAATCGGCATCTTCTGTAAGTCGATCGCAGGCCCACTAAGAGAATTGTATACACAATCATATTCCTTCAGCGGAAGGATAAAACTAATTATCTGTCAAATCAGACATGAGCTAAGTGTTACCATTCACGAAATAAGCACTAGTTGAAAAAAAAAACGTTAGATGGCGGAACCTTTATTTTGAATTAAAAACAAAACAAAAAAAGTAAGTAAAAGGTTTGGAATTGTACTACTAGAGTAGTATTAATAATCCAACATTGAAAGAACTCTATTTAAAGATTCTACACATTTAAAGTGAAATTGTGTAAATGTTATGTTTATTTAATTTAAAGTTGCACGTTTTTGAATTACAAATGCGAATTTTTGATTTCAGATTGGCCAATATAAAAACAAATACAAGCAATTTGAAATCAAAGTTCTTTGCACTTTGATTTTGAATCTAAGATGTTTTTACAATGAATGTTGTTGAATTTCCTATTTTCCATCTTGGCTAGTTTTTGTACTCGTTTCTTGTTGATTTAAAGTTATTTTTGTGGAATTTGTTGCAGAATTGATTTAATTTTCTAAAATTTTATTCAAATTTTTCCATACAATTTCTTGGAACACTCTTAACAATTTTACGGCTGTAAAATTTTTCATTATTTTTTTTTTTTTGTATTCTTGTAAAAGAGAATATATTTTATATTTCCTGGAATTTTTTTATGCACTTTAGCCAAAAGAAAACTTAGGAAACAGGCCATAATATAATGAATGATTCAGCAGAACTAAGATTTTTTTCAATTTTTTTTTTTACTTTTTGCTGGAAATAAAACTGCGCTAAATACTTGTATAATAAATAATAATAAACAAAATTTTACTAAATATTATATATATTTTTTATTATTTTTCGGTTATGGTTGGGCATTAATTTTTTTTTTTTTTTGTTGGTCATGTGGTCTCATAGACGGTGCAAAAGTTTTATTTTCAAACAACAGCTTTGCGGATGACCTGAATTATGTACAAAAATAAAAAAATAAAAATTTTTTTCTTTTTAATAGTTTTTGTTTTTGTTGGCTTCGTTTTGTGTGTTTGGGCTGTTAAAAAAGTCATAAAAATTATATGAAAACACACTCGTAATGACCAGAAAAACATTTAAAAAATAATAATTAGTTATGCTAGACCAGAAAACAAGCCAAAAATGTTAATAAATTTAAGCTATTTTGTGTATGGTGATATAAGAAGGAAGGAAGGCGGTATAAGTATGGATAGATAAAAGGATATAATTTTTTTTAATTCTAAAATCAAATTGGTTAATTAGGTGTAAATGCCACGATGAATACATACGAGTGCATTTTATCATCGCTTTCGATCATATATATTGCGAGAATGACATTTATATCAGTATGGTAATTTTTTAACTTATGGAACTATATGTTCAAAATAGGTATGCCCTCTAAAAATGGCACAGTGCAAAGATTTTATATCCTACACAAGCATTACATGTGTTAGTTATATGCTACGCGTATTCTATTATACATCCAAGAAGCAATCTCATTAACAACCCTGTGTAAAAGGAAAAAAAATCCATTATCAACTACTAAAACACCATAAGAAGTTCAGGCGCCGCCACCTACCAGATTCAAAAAAAAGGTATGAGTCTATGATAAGCATAAGTTCGTCTCATCACTAGACAAAATACACAGAGGGTGTTGTTTCTAGGCAGCAACAGATGGCAGCACCATGGTACATCTTACACCTGCTACAGTAGACTGATAACTTAGCTGAAAGACAAATTGCATGACAAATGATTACAAAAATCATTAGTTCTCCCAGAGAGGAGTTTTTTATATTCTCCGTCACTCCTCTAGGCAGCATATTGCCTTTTCCACAAGGCATCCACTGCTTTATTTCAGTTTCTTCAGTTTCAAGCTAAGTAGATGATTAATTCACTGTAGTTTCCTCCATATGTTTTTGCGTAGTGGTGAAGATGCTTGCTAATTGGTTGTGACCTCTACTTTAGCATTGTAATTTGTTTTCCAGTAGATGGTGTGTTTTTTCTGATCATTCGCCTGATGTATGCGGGAAGGTCAAGGGGTCTTCTCTTTATTTTTTTAGATCAAGTTGTCTGAAGTGAAATTGAAGCCTCTTTATTAAACATTCGAAACCACGATTAAATTTTTCTTCGTCATGTCCTCCGCTGGGGCTCAAACCGCTCTAACCAATGCACCACGCCAGTATTAAGGCGTAATGTACTGAGTAAATTCCACAAGTGTTTATTTACGCAAAGGAATGCGCAGCAAAATCAAAGCGATTATTGACAAATAATATTAAGGCTCCAAATAATCTATTTGTGTGGCAAAAACATGGTTTACTATGCTCCATTGTGGTCATACTAGTAGCACACATACGAGCCAGACGCTATCAATAAAAATCTATTTAATTGATTTATATTTCATTTTTCAGCGTAAAAATGTGTTTAGTGTAAGAAAAAAAGATTCGTGACATGTGGCAATACTAAAAGTTCTCAGTAAGGTTTTCCGTTTCACCATGATTAGACCAACAAACGAATAAGGCTTACAATTTATTGAATCTTATTATTAAAATTCGTGCTGTGTATGAAATGTGTTTCATAAATTACGTCCATTTTATGGTCGTCATAATTGAACCATCGAACAGGTTATTTAAGCAATTATGACCAAATTTCTCACCAGTTTCACTTTAATATACATTAGTGCAGCAACCCATATGCGAAGTATAAGCATCGATGAGTTTTAGTTGATTTATAGGCCAGTGTCAATGAAGATAGCGATATGTTATCAATTGGTCGTCATTGTCCGCAGCTGGGCTTAATGTTATTCGACCACCGTGAAGATTTTAAATAAGAAACTCCGTATTAAACTATACAAAAAACAGCTGTTGCAAGAACTAAACTGAAGTAACGTACCGCACAACGTCACGTACATTAGCGTTGGATAAAAATCAATTTTTCTATTGAAAAATTACCTTCAATAACGACGCTATCAATGGGTATGTCAACAAACAGAATTGTTGCATTTGATGTGAAGCCAGTAGCAGTTCAAGAGCTACCAATGGACAATGGACTGTGGCGGCATCACTGGATCATACTTTTTCCAGAACGATGAAAATTACAACTTTACAAGCTATGAAACATTAAGTTACCATGCTATGATTACCGACTTTTTTGCCCAAAATAGAAGAATTGGTCTTGGTTGACAGATGGTTTCACATGCCAAACGGCACTCGATACTGTGAACCTATTGAGAGGCAAGATCTTACGATTTGACCACACTAGCTTATTATTTGTGGGAATACGTGAAGTTCGTCGTGCGCAGGGCCTGAAAGACAATATTACGGCTACCATTAGTGAGATACCAATCTGATTAAACATGGATCCATCACAACCAGCCAGGAAATAAAAACAATAAACTGTAGATATCTTCGACTAAATGTGCATCAAATAAAGCTAAAGTTGGTCTATATAATGCACGGAGAGTCGTTCACATTGTTTACCTTAAACGTTGGTAGATAAGAAGCTTTTTGGGCACTCTAACAGGGAAATCGAGCTTACGAACAATCCTGGGATTAGTAAGCAGTAGTTTTTTAAAAACCTAAAATTAGGGTGATTAAGCCCTCAAAAACTTTTTTCAACACTGTTTGGCTTTTGCCAGACACATAAATCGAAATTCTTTAAGATTGACAAGTGTATCGAATAGAGGACACAACAATACGTAATAGGAACTGAACAAGATAGATTTGTTTATCTCTTTAACGAATTGAACAGCGAGCGCTTAATACGAAGCAGTATTTATAGAGCTTGTGATGAAGGTGTTTTTTTGATTTATTTATTATGCCACTTGGGAGCCTAGGGCTTTTACAAGAATGTTCGAACTAATTTTTTTGTCCGTCACTTCTCTAGGGAGCATATTGGCTTTACACAAAGTATCCATTGTGTTGCTTCAGTTTTAGTAATCAAGTTGGTTTTCGTGCTAAGTTAATGGATTAATCTTCTGTAGCTCGTCTCTATATTATTGTGTGTAGTGGTTAAGATGCTTGCTAGGCATTGTAATTTTTTCCCAGTAGGTGGCGTTTTCTCCTGATCATTCGTCGAAAATCAGGGAGACTTCTTTGAAGTCTCTATATTAAAGACTGGAAGCAGCATTAAAATTTTTTTGTACTGTCCTCTTCTGGGATTCGAATCCTGCGCTCTAACCGCTACACCACTCCACCCAAAAATTTATTCAATATCTCGGAATTTTCAAAAAGGCATTTAAAATGGTTCAGAGCCCTGTGTTTTTTGATATCCGATATTTTTAGAGGTACTGTTTCAACGCAGCTTTAGCAATACTGCTGGCCATTTTACGAAGTGTGTACTCATTCAGCTAAGTGACTAGCTTATAAGCATGAAGGTCCAAAAAATCGGTTTTTTACCCGTAACTCGCGATTTTGGAGCTGTTTTGAAAATTCCAATACCAGATCCTTGTTCTAATCGACAGCGTCTATCAGAAAAGTGGTATCATTTCCCCGGTATTTCAACTTCGTTCATTTTTGTCGCATAGTGTAATAATTAAGATGGGGGCAGTGAAGCATGCCGGGTTTTAGCTAATTGAGAATTAAAACGTTTTTCTTTGCCAAATTATCACACTTCTATGTTGTTAAATTTCTTTAACAAGAACTAATTGTTCTCTACAATTTTCTCTTTCTTAGCCCACTGTAGCCTAATGATTACTCATAAAATTGTATGTTTTTACATACACGTATATATAAATAATTTATAGTTAAACAATCACTTACTGTTTTTTTCATTATTTTGCAAAAGTTAATAAGAAAAAAACAAATAAATAAATAATAAAAAATTTTTTTTAAAAGAAATAATTGGAAATGAAAAAAACTACAAGATGTGATGAACTTGTTGCTAAAAAGAAACGTGTTTAACATTTTTTATAAACAAAAGAATTTAAAACAAACAAAAAAAGTCATAAAAAAAGACAATGAGTTTAAACAATTTTTTTTTTTTTAATTTTGTTGCTGTTGGTTTTTTTTTTTAATTTAATCAAAAATAAAATTTTTTACTTATTATGCAGCGTAGTAAAATTGTTGGGTTCCACTTAAAAACCGTTGCCTAAAACTTTTATGACTTTTAATAATGAACAAACGTATAAATGATGACTGATAGACGAAAAGACAGATAAATCGATGTACGTGTGTGTGTGTTGAGAAAACCATTGAATTTTTTGTGTGACATTTTTTGTGTGACATTTTTTTAGGCGGAATCTATGATCGCTGATTTGTAATTTATAGTTTACTACCGTTGATTTGTTTTTTTTTTTTTTTTGTAATTTGTCTTTGGTATTAAAAATTTGATTGATTTGTATGAATATTTTAATTATATTTTGGCAATGTCAAGTAAATGAAATAAATAATAAACAAAAATTAAATTTTTTTAATGAACTTATTAAGGCCGGGCTTAAAAAAAATGAGCGCATGCAATAAATTAAGTCATTTAAGAAAACGTAAAAAAAACAAAAAACCATAATTCTATTATTTTCCATATTTTAATTTTATTATCACCGATTTGGACCGATCACAGTTGCAAGACGCTGTTGCAAGACACTATGAAATCTATTATGTACCTTCGGGTCCGCTGTTTGTTCAGCAGAACTACCGCCTTCCTAATAAACTCCAGCAAGTCTGAAACTATAGCGTAGAGCTGCTAAACAATCGATAGTACTATCGATAGTTTTGTCTTTGGCTGACCATCGATAGTTTTTTTTCACTATCGATATTATCGTCAATTTCTAAGAGCAAATATGGATGCAAAAATGCAATTTGTCAGCCAGTCTGTAAACTTTTATGGTTACATATGGACACAGTTTAACAGTTTCTTAAATTTCTATTTATTAAAGTCAAATTATGAATTGTAACTAAAATATGTTTGTTCATACGATTTTGCATTTGACGCAAACAAATTAATCTTCGTTTTGTCAGACCATATAATGTGGTTCTAATTATTATGGTGCAGGTGTTGCTTTCGTTTGCTGAGAAATGATATATTTCGAGGACTCTTACCATAAGTCTAACTTCCATAAGATTTTTTTTTCTTATTGCGCGACTTGAAACAGGAGAATAAGTCAATTTTTAGGGCTTTTTGATGACTTGAAGAGATTAATCTTTGAAGTACGAATTAAAAGTTGACAGTTTTTCTACGCTTTATTCCCATAGTCTTTGTACTTTTCTTTCACTGTATCTTATTACTTACTTTAGTTTTGAAGCACTTCATGGTCTGAGCAATTTGCGCTATGTACTCGTATAAGGATTAATCTTCCATCAAAAAACTTCAAAAAGTAAAATTTTATTATATCCTGGAAAAAAATAAAGTGTCCCTATTATTTTTTTCAACACTGTATATTTATTATAATTCTTTCCCTTTCACTTAAATTCTAATATTGCTGCCACTAGGAGTATTTAAAAGAATCCGATAGCATCAATAGTTTCTTTTGCAAACTATCGAGTGGGCCGATTATGAATAGTTTTACAGCTCTACTATAGCGGTGGATATGTCCCCTATTGAGACCCTTAGTCTTCCTAAATACATCCTTCTAAATCTATCAATAAACCCACTTTCAGACAATATGTGTTCCACAGTCTCTGAAGCCTGAAAGGATAATCTAAAAACTGTTACATCCATGTCCAAATTGTGGATTGATCACTTGCCTTGGCATGCCTAAGACACACTTGAGAGTTTCAAGCACTTGCCAATTCAATTTAGAGTACTGTGGTAAGTGGTGCTGTACAGTAGGGTTTCTTACCAATACAAAATGTCACATGTTTTATCTCTCCTGTGCAACTGGACAGTCAACACACTACTCGTGAAGTTTCATTCTATGAGATTTAAGAATGAAGAGTATGCGAATAACGTTCCTGTGGCTGTATCGGGAAAATTTCACGACACAATGTCGCAGCACCTTCAGACTGAGCCTTCTTAGTCGGTGGAGTACTGACAGTGGTCTAAGCGTTACTCCAGACAAAACGAAACTGTTACTGTTCACGCTTAGGTACAAAGCTCTACATTTTTCCTCAACGCGCCTGCACGGTATTGAATTGAGCTGTCGGATAGTGCGAAGTATCCAGAGGTAGTCCAGAACTCCAAATCAAAATACAGGGCCAAGGGTAGAGAGGGCGAATGTTGTGCTGTACACATATTGTAGAGCCATTGGAAAATCATGGGGGTCTCAATCCTAAAAACTCCAATTGGATTTTTGACACGGTGGTTAAGCCTATACTCTTGTATGGTGCGCTTGTGTAAATCTCTAGAGAATTATGGCGGAACCTTTAACAGGGTTCTGCAAAGTGCGGCACTGATGATTACAGGTGAGCTCAGTTCCACTCCTTCGAAAGCCTTGTTTGTATTATTGAACTGGCTTCCGGCTGACCTTATGGCTAAGCAGAAAGCGATTATGTCTGCGATAAAGTTTCGGATGGCGATGGCGTGGTCTGGTATTTGTATACGATTCCCGGTGGGGTGGATTACTGTATACCTAAACCCTTCCTAGAGAGAATATTCTCTGTGAGCGTCTCACCAGAATCGGTAATTAAATTCGGTTTTGTTGGGGTATAAACGGACGGGTAGATATCCGCGGAAGGGGTCAGGGTATTCTTTATACTTTCGGACCACTGCGAAGGTCTCGGCGATAAAGATGACAGCGGACTCGATTTACTATAGGTTATTTGAGGTTAATATCCGTATCTGTACGGGCAATAAGGATATGATCAGGTCGTAAGTCGTAGCCTACTCGACATTGCAACTATTATGCGAATGCCGGGTATCTCTAAACAAGATGACGAGACATTATTATCTGGGTGAGGAGTGACTCTGACACCCGGGGTAATTGTGTGGTGAACGAACTAGCGAGAGAAGGCATTCTTCTTGGCAACGAGGAGATTAACCATTCAGTTGGGATGCCACTTTTCACTTGTGGATTTCTGTCTCTGAGATACAATATGGATGAATGAACTCACATGATTTGTATCAGTACAAATCTAGCCCTATTACGATCGAGCTCGTTCGAAGTCTATCTTGGGCATGCCGCGACATAGGCTGTTATCACTGAGCACTGGGTAGCTGGTACGCATGCTAGAACATTGGGTCTACCGTTCATTGATTACTGTAGGAGTTGTCAGGATAAGGAAGTTGAAGAGTCTGTCGAACATTTCCTATATTTTTCATTGGCAGTTCGTTTCTATATGCCATATCTGACGTATCTGATGGAAATTACAGCGTTTCAGGTTCGTTTCGGGCTGGGGCGTGCACATGTACCATCATAGGTCACTTGGATGCTACCTTCTATGGGCTTAAAAGTGAGATCATTATTGAGCCAAGTGAGCTGGACCAGTGACTAGCTAACGGCTCTTACTAAATAACTAGCCGTGAGCGCATTATACAGGATGATCTCAGGCTGCGAAAAAAACTCAAAGAACTTCTATGAACACCAGCACCATTATCCCTTTCGGAGCCATCGGTATACAAGTTCAAATTGAACTAATTCCGAAACCACCCTTCTTGGTCTGAGACCTTAAGTCTTGATTTTTTGCCAAAGTATAGTTCTAAAGGCATAGCATCTTGAAGCGAAATTGAGTTAGTGCCCATCCAGTGAAGTATAGCCAAACTCTCCGACACATTGATTAGCGCTTTGCCGAAAACTTTGCCGCCAAATACACAGCAACCATCATCACATAAATGTAAAGAAGTATTAACCCTCTAACCGGCCAATTTTATACACATTTTGCCCAAAAATATGACAGTAGCGATCAAGAGTTCACAACTAAAAAGAAAATTCATGATGCTTTTTGTGTTAATAAAGCTAAGATCACATTTATCAAATATTTGACCAAAAAAACGTAACTAGTATTTTATAGAAATATTTTATAAAAATATTTTCTTTTATGTCAGCGTTTATTAAAAAATTATTAAAAATAAATAATAGTGCCAAAAAATTAAAAAAAAAATAAAAGAAAAAATAATTCTATAAAAAAGTGGTCACGTTTTTTTCGTTAAATATTTGGCAAAAAAAACCGTAGCTTAAGAGAGTTATGTTTTTCTGACCACATATGAACATATTCTTGCGTTTTAGCCTTTTTAAAACGTTTGCGTTCTTTTTAATTGCGCCAAAATAAAATAAACACCACTTTGTTGTTGTTTTACAGCTTTTATTTCCTCTTTTTATCTTTATGCAGTTTATCTTAGTACAGCAACTTATTTTTCTTGCACTTAATATTCGTTTATACAACACTTTCAGTTACGCATAGAAACAACTTTACTTTATGACAGCAAAACGATGGCAGCAAAGCAGTCTCCTTATGTACCCAATTGGCTACAATTCGGAAAGTTCCGAAAATGTCTCAAATGCCCTCATATCCTCTATTTTATATCCGTTAATTCAAATGTAACACACAAAGATGGTCGAATTGTCAGTGCTGCCAAATACAAAAATAAGTACGGCATTGACAGGGTGACACATTAATACTAAATATAGCAAAATCCCACAATACGGTTTTAAAGGCGCTGATGTGGTGTATTTTCTTTTTAGGCATTTTTATTTTCATAACAGTATGTACGTATGTATATGCTGTAGTAACAAAGCTACAGAAGAATAAACCCGCATAGCAACACACATTATACACCGCGCTTCAAGGCAGACTCGATTGCCCAAGTTAAACTTAAAATTTGTATTTATTTATGTTTTTTTTTTTTTCGAAAAACAATTTGAGACAATTTTGATATTTTACGGCAATAAAATAGAATCTAATTGTGATATTGGTGCATCGGCGACAATCGTATGATCACAGCTTAAGTTTAAAAATGTTGTCATAATAAATAAAAAATTTGCTAAGACCATATTACAGATACTCTAACCGCACTTATTAAATTAAATTAAATTAAATTAAATTAAATTAAATTAAATGGAAATTCCTCTTTAAAAGAAATACAAATCCACCGACACTTTGTAATTTAAAACCCATGTGTTTTTTTCATAACTGATATTGAAAAATTTTTATTTATTTAAATCAAATGAGTAAAATAATTTGTCATGAGATAAATATTTCAACAAAAGAAAATAACAAATAAAAAATATGAAATTTCACTCGGTGGTTATTTGTTAACCAATAAAAACTCACGTCAAATGTGATTAATAAATAGGCTGCGTTACTATGTTAACTTCTATTTATTTATTTAAAATACGTTACTCAGGAATATTTATTTAAATGGATATTATTCATAAAATGCTCTCATTTTTTTATTATAAATCTTATTTATTTAAAATCAAACATTAATTATTTATTTAAATATTCTGTTTACGTTTCTTAACTACATTTTTTTATTATTTTGTATTTCATTGTATTGCAATCCACTTCTAGTGTGGAAAACCACATGTCAAAACCTATTGAAAAGTCACGTTTTTTTCTACTTCAATACTATTTCTCCTGTGCTTTGGCTGCCCTCTTATGGAGCACGTAAGTGACTTTTTCTTACTAATACCCGGGAAAAACTAAATCAATAAAAAAAAAATATTTTACAATTTAAATATTTGAAAACAAAAATATGTAAACTTTTGCTTGAGTTTGTGTTAAAAGTAACACTTTTTGTTTAACGCAGAACCAACATGGATTTCATATGAATACTACCATATTAAGTCCATACAGAAAAGAAGAAGAGGAATAAATATTCCATCATAATTATGCTAATTAAATATACGTGAATCCAATAATAGTGTAAATGGAATCGAAGAAGAAAATAAAAAAGAGTGAAATCACAAATACCGAAGCATAAACATTCATTGATAAATACAAACACTGTTTATAAGCAATGTTTATACACAATGTTTATAAATATTTATTTCGGTTGTTTCAATATACTATATTACTACATTAATTTGAAGCCTAGTACTCAGTGTTGCCGTTGAAAACTTCGAAAAAGTGTCATAGAAAGGGTATTTGAGAAAAAAGGGTCAAAAAAGGGTTTTTTAAAGTAAAATAGGTCCAAAAAAAATAAAATTTATTTCAATTTAAAAAAACGAATTTTAACAGTTATATAAATACATTAAACTAAAATAAAATTAATTATAAAGGGTCCGCCATCTAACGTTTTCTTCAACTAGTGCTTATTTCGTGAATGGTAACACTTAGCTGAACGAAATTGAAGAGGAGGATATTAGCAACATTTGGTTTCAACAGGACGGCACTACGTGCCACTCAGCCGAAGCTACACTCGATGTTTTGCGCCCTGTTTTTGAAGATCGCTGCGATTTGACACCGTTGGACTATTATTTGTGTGGTGACGTCAAAGATAAGTGTTACGCCAACAAGCCAGAGGCAATGGACGTTTTAAAAGACAATATTCGTCCATTCGGCCACTCCTTGCTCATTTTCGAAGAAAAATGGCCAATTATGCCTCTGGACCAAAATCCACACCAAACAGTGACTCGTCTTGGGTGTAAAGGCTTTCCAATGTATGCGTGCGGGTTTTCTGTGCCACAAATGCGACAATTTTGCTTGTTTACATACCCGCCAAGATCATAATGAGCTTCATCTGATTTTTTTGGCAAAATCGGCATCTTCTGTAAGTCGATTGCAGGCCCACTTAGCGAAGCGAAAAAAGTGAATTAATTTTTTTTTAATTTATTGAAATATTTTCTCATATGCACCATCAATGGGCCTTCTTGTGAGCCAATATCTGACCCATACACTTCTTGTTTTTTTGTATTTTTTTATTTATTTGTTCAATTAAAATAAAAAGGACGCTATTTGCTTTTTTTAAAGAAGGAACCATTTTGGACACAGAAAAAATATATATTTATACCACAACAGCTGCTTCACAGAGTTGTCGTAAACTGCACAAACAATCGTGTAACAGCGTTGGAACAATTATTGTCAATACATCGTTTCGCGCCATCTTGCGACAATAAAGTTTGTATAAAATAAGATAATTGTGTGCATACAGAATTTTTAATTGGGACAATTTTTGTCACCATAAAAAGTGTAACAGATTGGTGTATTTTAAGCAATCGTGTGATCCCAGCTTTAGCATGGATCTTTACCACTACACGATCACATGGAGGCGAGCTACAATGACTAATCCGATGATGAGTCACATGGAGGCGAGCTACAATAGACTAATCATCTAATTAGTGATCTATGTGATCGTGTAGTGGCTTAAAATCAACTTATTATTAAAACTGAACCAGGCAATGTATGCTTTCAAGAGGACTGACGCAAAGAAAAAAATTAACCTGTTCCAAGACTTTTAAAGTTCATTAGTTATTTAAATTTTTTTAAAGACGTTTAGTTTTAACATATAAGAACCTATTAAAAAACCTATTCTGTTGTCATTAATTAACTTATTAATTAATATTGATGGGATCCACTACATACTTATTTACATAAAAACCTACTGAACTTGATTCATGACTTTATTGTTATTTTTATTGTTGAATCAGTAAACAGCAATTGCGTTTCTATGATTTTTTTTTTGGAGCTCTTTCTTTTACCCCACGACTTTTAAAAAAATAAATTTTAATAAAATACGTTAAAAATATGCAAATAAAATTAAAGACCACAAAAAACAGAAGAATACAACAACAACAAAAAAACTATTTAAAAAATTAACAATGAAAGAAAATAAAATTAAAAAACAAACAAAATGTATTAAAAACAATACAATGAGAATTTAAAAAAAAGCTTTTTTCAATAAAAATAAATAAATAAACGGGAAAATATATACCAAAAAAAAACCGATATAGTCGTGGTCTCAATACATGGCATACAAAACTAAAAAATTTAAATTTTTTTCTTTTATATTTTTAATAAATATTTTTTTTTTACCATAAAATATTTTATAGCCTTAGCAAAGAATTGCAGGTTTTATTTACTGTGAAGGGGAGACTGTGCAACATACTCTCTCTTGCTCTGTTTTTATATTATAGAAGAGGAGGAGTAATCGGAAGCAAGCCATACAAAATAAAAGCGATAATGTTTTTTACAAAAAAAAGTACCCAATTCGCCAACAGCCAAAATAATATCGGGTCCGCCATCTAAGGTTTTTCTTTTCAACTAGTGCTTATTTCGTGAATGGTAACACTTAGCTAATAGATAAGATAATTAGCTTTATCCTTCCGCTGAACGAATATGGTTGTGTATATGCTTGAACAACGCTGGGAAATATTGCGACATTACTTTGAAAATCATGGTAATGTTGCAGAATGTGTGCGAAAATTGCGTACGGATTTTGGAAGAAGAGAAGCACCGTCAGCTCCGTATGTAAACAAGCAAAACTGTCGCATTTGAGGCAAAGAAAACCCGCATGCATACATTGAAAAGCCGATACACCCAGAGGTCCAGAGGCATAATTGGGCCATTTTTCTTCGAAAATGAGTAAGGAGTAGCCGTTACAGTCAATGGCGATCGTTATCGGGCCATGTTGAACGAATTTTTGTTCACAAAAATTGAAGAGAAGGATATTAGCAACATTTGGTTTCAACAGGACGGCGCTACGTGCCACACAGCCGAAGCTACACTCATTCTTTTGCGCCCTGTTTTTGAAGTTTGCATTATCAGCCGCAGAGCTGATGTCGTTTGGCCACCTCGGAGCTGAAATACAGCTAGACCGATTGTGTAGGCTACTGCATGGCCAGCCGAGGCAGCCATTTGAATGAAATTATTTTCCATTATTAACCGGAAAGATTGTACTTTCAAATAAAAAAAGAAATTTGAGAAAATATTCAGTAGTTTTTTTTTATAGCATTTAAAAAAAAATTTATTTGGCGGACCCTTTAAAAAGAGAAAATGGTACTAAAAAACCATAATAACGTTATATATGTTCAGTTTAGTTTCGTTCCCATTCATCTATTCATGCCACTCATTTATTTTTTTATTTTGTTTTTTAAACAACGCAGAGCCACAATGAAAGAACACTTGCTAACACACATGAGTGGGAAACCACTGCTTTATGCAACTCTGGTTACACTTTGCTCTTCTTATTTAGTCATACAACAGCAAGTGTGTTGATAGTGTGCAGTAAATTGGTTAATACAGTTATTTTTATACCCTAAACCACTGTAAGTGGCTTGAGTCTTTTGGGTTTGAGGTAAAATTCATCATATTCTAGATAGATAGGTTAGATTTTAAAAATGGCGGATGAAACCTTGCCTCCACCCAGAGACTGATCGCTCCATTGTAGGTACTTTCAAAAGAAAAAACAAACATATAAGTTAAGAAGAAGAAAGAATCTTAAACGACTATTCATAAGAAAGAATTTTAAACGACTATTCATAAGCTATCCTATCCAACCAGGTTGACAAGCCCTCTGCCTCAATTTCATCTAGTTCACACAGTGTGCGGCACCCAAATAGCGTTGCCAGATGGTATTGATTTCGTTTAATGTACAAGAATTTTTTTAGCATGTCAAGAATCAAGAGAAATATGGTTTGACAAAATTTTTTTAAAGCAAATTTTTTGAACTTTTACTTGTACAGAGTGTTCCAAGTTGTGGTATCATTTTAATTTAGCTGCCATTTTTTTTTTCTATTTGTAATTTTTATTTACAGATTTTAAATACATTCCGGTTAGTTAATATGGAAGATTACACGAAGGAACAACGTGTTTTCATTATTAAAATATTTGTTGAAATTATGAAGACAAGATGTAATTGGGAAATTTAGAACAAACTTCGGTACAGACAACGCTTCAAGAAACCATGCCATCAAGCTGACAATTGGATTCGTTCATGATAACAGATACAGAATTTATCAATGTAAAGGGTCCGCCATCTAACGTTTTTTTTTCAACTAGTGCTTATTCCGTGAATGGTAACACTGAGCTCATATCTGATTTGACAGATAATTAGTTTTATCCTTCCGCCTGCGATCGACTTACAGAAGATGCCGATTTTGCCAAAAAAAAAAAAAAATCATCTTTTCAAATGAAACTCATTTTGATCTTGACGGCTATGTAAATAAGCATAACTGTCGCATTTGGGGCACAGAAAACCCGCACGCTTACATTGAAAAGCCGATACACCCAAGACGAGTCACTGTTTGGTGCGGATTTTGGTCCAGAGGCGTAATTGGGCTATTTTTCTTCGAAAATGAGCAAGAGGTGGCCATTTCAGTCAATGGCGATCGTTATCGTTCCATTTCTGTTCATAAAAATTGAAGAGGAGGATATTAGCAACATTTGGTTTCAACAGGACGGCGCTACGTGCCACACAGCCGAAGCTACACTCGATGTTTTGCGCCCTGTTTTTGAAGATCGCATTATCAGCCGCAGAGCTGATGTCATTTGGCCACCTTGGAGCTGCGATTTGACACCGTTGGACTGTTATTTGTGGGGTGCCGTCAATGATAAGTGTTACGCCAACAAGCCAGAGATAATTGACGCCTTAAAGGACAATATTCGTGAAGCCATTGGTGAAATACAGCTGCACACAATCGATAATGTGCTTAAAAATTACACCGATCGTGTAGGCTACTGCATGGCCAGCCGAGGCCGCCGTTTGAATGAAATTATTTTCCATTATTAACCGGAAGGATTGTACTTTCAAATAAAAAAAGAAATTTGAGAAAATATTCAGTAGTTTTTTTATAGCATTTAAAAAGAAAAAAAAATTATTCGGCGGACCCTTTAGTAGTCGATCGTTCAACCGAGAATATAGTAGCTGAGAGCAGAAGTGTTAAAGAAGATCCAGAAATATATATTCACCAGCGTTAGGAGCAATTAACATCAAACGATCTGTATTATTCAACACTTTGCATCGTTATCTTCATTTAAAAGCTTATATGATCCAGCTGACCACGCATTACGTTGGCAATTCGTTTCTTGGGCCATCGATAAACAAGAAGAAAATAAGAATTTTTTTTAACAAAATAATCTTCACTGGCGAAACCCATTTCTAGCTCAATGGCTACATCTACAAGCAGAATTGCCGCATTTTGGGGCAATTTTGAGAATCTAAGAGTTATCTTAGAGCAACGACTACATCCACAAAAAGTTAGGGTTTGGTTGGGTTTGTGTTCCAGAGGAATCATCGGACCCTATTTTTTTTAAACGAAAATAGAAATGCGATTACGGTCAATGGAAATCGCTGACCCAAGCTTTTTGTGATGGAAAATTGGTCGTTTAGACTTAAAGAATATGTGGTTCCAAAAGCATGTTGCCATCTGTCACACAGCAAGAGATACAATGGATCTTTTAAAAGAAAAGTTCGAAAATCGCATTTTTTTCTCGTAGAACAGTTGTAAATTGGACACCAGGATCGTGAGATTTGACACCTTTAGATTTGTTTTGTGTGGCTTTTCGTAATTAAAAGTGTACAGTAATAATCCCATAACAGTTCAAGAGCTTAAAACTAACATTACCAAGCAGATATCAACCATCGACAACAGTTTATTGAAAAACGTGATTGATAATTTTGTTAAAAGATTGGGAGCCTGCCCCACAACCATCCACTTCGTTTTCGCTTCGCTAGATGGACAACGAGAAATTGCGCGTTGTTGTCGATTTTGCCAAAACAATCATCTTTTCGGATAAAGCTAATTTTTATACTCATGGTTACGTTATAAGCAAGATTGCCGTATTTTAGGCTTAGAAAACCCAAATGTGTTCTTAAAGAAGCCAATGTATCCATTACAAGTGACTGTTCTGTGCGGCTTGTGGAGCGAAGACATCATTGACTCATATATCTTTAAAAATGAAAACGGCACAACCATTACGGTCAATGAATAAACCTATCACTCCATGATAACCGATTGTTTTGTGCCCGCTCTTCTTGGTATTGATGTGAACGGGTTCAACAGGATGGTGCAACTTGCCACACATCTCATGCCACAAATCGATTTAATGCGTCAAACGTTTGATGAGCGTTTAATTAGCCGAAATGGTGATAACAGTTGGCTGTTAATGACAAGTGTTATGCTGACAAACCATAGACAGTTGAGCATATAAAGGCCAATATTCGTGAAGCCATTGCCGAGATACGACCGAAGACACCCGAAAAAGTTCTCTAAAATTGGTCCGATCGAATGGGGTACAGTGTGGCCAAACGCGGCCGGCATATGAATGAAATAATAATTCATTTCTAACCGGAATAATTGTATTTCACAACAAAAAAAAAAAAAATAAATTTGGCAAAATTGAAAACCGTTTTTATTTTATTGCATTTTTAAATGGCCCACCCGATATTTTTTAAAAAACGGAAATAAAAATATTTTTAATATCTGAAGAAAGTCTTTTTTTTATTGAAATTAAAATGAGACCTCAATTTTTGACACCCTATAGAAACTTTTGTAGGATACTATGGCCGTATTTATAATGAAATTCTGATATGATTTAGTCAGTGCGTAAAGATTGTTGATCTGAGCTTAGCAAACACTGCAGTAAGTTTATTCAGAACCATACTTCATCTGTGATCTTTTTAACACATTATTTTCGTATGTGATCGAATATTCATTACCCGTTATCATTCGAATCTATCAAATACGCTATAGTGTTGCCTGATGCAATAATTATGGAAAAAGATATTACATTTTAGAGCCATCTACCAACAATTTGTAACCGATGTTTTTCGAACACTAATATGTATTTTTAAATGTCAAGATATTTGTTCAAAATCAAGATTTTTTTGTGTATAAATAACAAAAATTTTGCAGAATTTTTTTTTTTTTTTTTTTTAAATCGGGCAATCCTACATCCAGGCCATCTTCGTTTGTAGTATAGGACAAAATATTTTGTTAATAACTTTTTTAAATTAAAATAAAAATTTCCGTTTATTTCCGTTGATATAAAGTTGGAAAAAATAAAACAAAAACCCCCTAACAAAGGGTAAACAAAGGTTTTGTTAAAATAATGTTTTTATAAGCCAGATAAGAATTTGATTTTTATCAACAAAATTTCAAAAAACTTTAAAATGTTAAAAAAAAAAAAAAATTTAAATTTTAAGCAGCTATTGCTGAAAAAAAATTATTTTATTACTAAAAAAAAGTAAGACAAATAATGATATAAACGATAAGGTAGCCTAAACGGTATTCCATATCGCAACTCAATCGCTACTATTTAAATTCCATTTAACTACGGCGGTATGTAAAGTTTTTTATATTGAATAAACTCTAATATTTCTGCTGTTTTAACATTTTTATGATACAAATCTATGGGCTGCTGTTAATCCAATCTAAAACTTAGCTGAATCATCAGTTTTATATACGCTTTACACTTAGCTCATGTCTGATTTGACAGATAATTAGTTTTATCCTTCCGCTGAACGAATATGGTTGTGTATTTTTAAGCACATTATCGATTGTGTGCAGCTGTATTTCATCAATGGCTTCACGAATATTGTCCTTTAAAGCATCAATTGTCTCTGGCTTGTTGGCGTAACACTTATCTTTGACGGCACCCCACAAATAATAGTCCAACAGTGTCAAATCGCACCTCCGACTTGGCCAAACGACATCAGCTCGGCGGCTGATAATGCGATCTTAAAGAACAGGGCGCAAAACATCAAGTGTAGCTTCGACTGTGTGGCACGTAGAAAACCAAATGTTGCTAATATCCTCCTCTTCAATTTTTGTGAACAAAAATTCGTTCAACATGACCCGATAGCGATCGTCATTGACTGTAACGGCCACTCCTTGCTCATTTTCGAAGAAAAATGGCCAAATTATGCCTCTGGACCAAAATCCGCACCAAACAGTGACTCGTTTTGGGTGTATCGGCTTTTCAATGTATACATTTGGGTTTTCTGCGCCCCAAATGCGACAATTTTTCTTGTTTACATACCCGCCAAGATCAAAATGAGCTTCATCTGAACACATCGCACACATTCTGCAACAGTACTATGATTTTCAAAGTAATGTCGCAATATTTCCCAGCGTTGTTCAAGCGTATACACAACCATATTCGTTAAGCGGAAGGATAAAACTAATTATCTGTCAAGTCAGACATGAGCTAAGTGTTACCATTCACGAAATAAGCATTAGTTGAAAAAAAAAACGTTATAGGGCGGACCTTATATCTTGTGAAACCACACATTTTTCGAAAAGCCGTAATGAAGTGGTTTATCGAATCTTCTGAATCTTCTTGGCTTTTAAGCTTTTCCAATAACCCATGGTTTTAATATATGTAGGAATTTGCGCCTTGTAAAATCGAAACGCGTTCTTTTTGAATTTTAAAATACTTTTGCCCTTTTTTTCACAAGAAGCGTCATATGTTCTATCTGGCAGACAGCGGAAAAATAGACCGCTTTCATCAGCCTTATATATTTGTGTTTCCAATAATCGCATTTCTGCGACTTTTGCACGAAATCTGTGTAGGAATTGAGTGACCTCACCAGCATCACTTGAAAGTATTTCACCACCAATTTTTAAAAATCGTTTGGATCTTAAATTTGGAAAACCATCCATCTTCATAATCTGCCTTACGCAAAAATATTTTTGCTTCCTGATAGTTACTGGTAACTGCATCTATTATTTCTTGTTTTTTTTTTGACTTTATGTAGCTGATGGAAGATTTTGTCACATTAAAATCTTGAGCTTAAGTCTTTTGAATATTTTAACCTTGGATCGAAAGATAAGGTATTTTTTTACGTTTATTTGGCATTTTTCTAAACTTCAAATGTATGAACACTTCACTTTGATCTTCAGTTGTCAACTGAACCAAATGTGTACAAGCATATCAAATTTCACACGCATATGAGGAAATTGTACACACCACGAATAACTTGGTGATTCCCCGTTTTATTTTTATTTCAACGAGCAAAAAAAAATAATTTGTAATTAAAATAAAAAATAATTAGAATAATAAAAGTCCCCCTGTTCTAATAGCAGAACGGACGGTTCTAATTTCTGGACGGTTCGAATTTGTGATGATTCGAATTTGTGAGATTCTACTGTATGTACATAGGTATGTGATCTCAGTGATCATTTTTATAGGAGAACAGGGAGGACTTCAAAAACTTGCAATTGATTCAATTTGTTTTCTATCTTGTGCTATCGCTTTCACTTTACTCTAGCGGCTATTTTCGCACCTATGTGTCATTTCCACAAATGAGCTGGCCGTCCATTTCTTTAGCTACTCTTGTTAGTTCCTCTCTATGGCATTTATTGCGATGCCATTATATGATTATCTGAGAAAGAAGTCATTATATTATTTTCTAAGCTACCGTTTATGCTTTTTTATTTTGATAACTATAACCTCCTGATTGCAGTCTTCTATAATTTGTTATCAGATATAAACACAAGGCCCACAAAATTTTTATGTCATTGTCGTCAAGAAGCATTGAGAAGCTTTAGTTTATCGTATTACCCCTACTCTGACGGATTTCAGGATTACGATTGGTACCAATAGTGGTAGTTCCCCAATCTCTACTTCATGAGCACCCAAGTGTTTTTTCCTAAAATGCATAAGCAACGAACAATTACCAGTTTTCGGTTTCAAAACCAAAGGTTAATAAAACACATAAGGCTATGATTTCGATGAAACATTTATTTTATTATAATGCCTGGACCTTGCGATTATATACGAACGTTTCTGGATCCCGCACTTTTTCGCACATTGCGGGCGATTACTTGACGGATATTGGATATCAAAAGCTACAACGTTAGAGGAGAGTCCGTGTAAACATTTCTCATCCAATAAAGTCAAAATCGATTGTTTTGTGTGGCCCATGGCACTGTGTTGTTAAAACCACATATAATCAAGTGAGCCATATTCAACTGCAGGCCAGAAGAAGTCAATTATTATCAGGGTTGGCGAAAACCCGGCTTTTTTTTAATCCAACCAACCGGGTGTTATTGGGTTGTTTAATGGGTTTTTTCACTTCGACAATATATTTTGTTTGTTAGTAAAATACAATGCAATTTTGCATTCTTAGTGGGATCAAGGAGGCAATGTGTACTATGAACTGCTAAAACTCGGTGATCAAAGCGGACTGCAATTACTTCGTTTAATTATGCATTATGAGAAAAACGCTCGAAATATAAAGACAAACAAATACAATTTTTCTTTTGCATAACAGCGCTCGGTCTCACATCGCAAAACTTGCCAAACAATTGTTGGAAATGATCAAATGCCGCACCCGCCGTATTCTTCAAATATTGCTCCTTCTGAATATTGGCTGTTTCGACGGTTACAATATTTTTTGCCATGTCATGAATCACTTCTTTTGAAGAAATATAAAATTAGCTTCAAAGTGGATCGCCTCAAAGTTCGAGAAGTTTTTCTGAGACAGGATTTGGATATTGGATCAGAGGTGGGGAAAAGATGTAAGCAGTGATTTGATCAATTTTTATTTTGATAAATTTGTTAATTGATTTATTCTTCTAAACAAATTAAATTTTAAATTTTAATTTTTGTTTTGTTGTGTAAATAAACTACGAAAAACCTTTGAAAAAGAAAACCCACCCTGGTTTTTTTAAATGTAAAACCCACCTGGGTTGCCAACCCTGGTTATTATACGGCTATTTTTTGTTTTTTCTCTCCGTTACTCCTCGGTGGAGTATATTGGCTTTGTTTCAGTTTCAGTAATCAAGTTGATTTTCATGCTAATAAGCCGACTAATCTACTGTATCTCAGCTGCATATGATAGTGTGTAGTAGTGAAGATCCCTGCTAAGTCGTGGTGGCTACTTAAGCGGCATATATATCATTAAAAAGGTCTGTTCCTCTTCTTTCCAAATCCAAAAAGAAACTTGAAATCGAGTAATATTCAATATAACATTATAAGTGCATAAAGGTCCGAAAAACCAGGACCCATAACTCGAGATTTCGGAGGTATTTTGAAAATTCCAAATACAGACCCTTGTTTTGCTGGGCAGGGCCTATCAGAAAAATAGTATCACTTGCAAGGTATTTTCTATTACGTGGCACAGTGTTATAAGTAAAAAATTTAAATTTTATGGCCAAACAGAAACTGAGAGAGTTTGACTGGGATTGCCGGTTGCTGGACTCTTCTCTTTATGTGTTACAAACATTTGCAAGAACTCGACAATAAGCATAAAACTATGGGTGTGGAATTATAGAGATTTTTTAGTGGGGTTTAAGTATAATGAGCAGTTGCAGTATTGTATAAACAAAATATTTTGATTATTTTATAGTTATACGAGCAGAAATTAAATCTTATCAAGTTAAATTCCTTTATAATAAAAGAAAGTCCAAATTATTTCATTCATTTTGTATATTAAACTCGTCAGCGATATAAACATAAATATCTAATCAGTTCTTTTAATTTTTACGCAAATTCATTCAGTGAAAAAGGAAATATAAAGGGTCCGCCAAATATTTTTTTTTTTTTTTTTGAAAATGCTATAAAATAAAAACTGCAGTAGCCTAAATGATCGGACCAATTTTTGAGCCCATTATCGATTATGTGCAGCTGTATTTCACCAATAGCTTCACAAGTATTGTCCTTTAAAGCGTCAATTGTCTCTGGATTGTTGGCGTAACACGTATATTTGATGGCACCTTGCAAATAATAGTCCAACGGTGTCAAATCGCAGCTCCGAGGTGGCCAAACGACATCAGCTCTGCGGCAGATAATGCGATAATCAAAAACAGGTAGCAAAACATCGAGTGTAGCTTCTGCTGTGTGGCACGTAGCGCCGTCCTGTTGAATATGTTGCTAATATCCTCCTCTTCAATTTTTGTGAACAAAAATTCGTTCAACATGGCCCGATAACGATCGCCATTGACTGTAACGGCCATTCGTTGCTCATTTTCGAAGAAAAATGGCTCAATTATGCCTCTGGACTAAAATCCGCACCAAACAGTGACTCGTCTTGGGTGTATCGGCTTTTCAATGTATGCGTGCGGTTTTTCTGTGCCCCAAATGCGACAATTATGCTTGTTTACATACCCGCCAAGATCTAAATGAGCTTCATCTGAAAAGATGATTTTTTTTGGCAAAATCGGCATCTTCTGTAAATCGATCGATCAAAGTAATGTCGCAATACTTCCCGGCGATGTTCAAGCGTATACACATATTCGTTCAGCGGAAGGGTAAAACTAATTATCTGTCAAATCAGACATGAGCTAAGTGTTACCATTCACGAAATACTCGTAAGCACTAGTTGAAAGAAAAGTTAGATGGCGGACCCTTTATATATAGTCATACTTTTACATATTAAATACTTACATACATATGTTATGACAATGACAAATTTTTTTTTATCAATGACATAAGTTAAAAAATAATAAAATTAATGATAAAATTAAAAAAAGAATGCCTGTTGTAGCCCCACATAAAATAATTTAACTGATATATGTATGAGTGTGTACTCCTTTAGCTGTAATATGTTTTTTAATAAAATGGGCTTCGATTATAAACAAAATATGCCATAACGCAATAGGGCAGAAAAAAAATTTTTATTGCGTTCCATTAACTGGTAGATATTGTACTGATAAGATATCATTTCAGTTTAATTTGTTTGCTACAAGAGAAATGCAGATAAAAAACAAATCAAAAAAAAAGAGATTGGCTATATGAAACCCCTACACGGTTGTTATAATTTTGTTAAGTCTAATTACTTTCGGTCCACAGCTGCAATTTTTGTGTCACCCAAAGTATTTCTCCGCAATAAGGCAACTATTATATAAAGTGTCATAGTACCGACTGCAAGTATCTTATTTGTTCCTCTTCATTTAGATTACAGTAAAAACATTATCGAAAAAATTGTCTATGTGTTACAAACAAACAAAACAAAATCTTAAAAAAAAAAAATTAGATAAAGAAAACATCCAAAGGAAAAGAAGAAAAGTTAAAACGAAAAAATAAATTAGAAAATAAGAACCCAAAAAAAAAAAAATTATAAAGGGTCCGCAAAATATATTTTCTTTTTTTTTTTGAAAATGCTTTTTTTATATCAAAGTACAATGGCTGTCTCGGCTGGTCATGCAGTAGCCTACACGATCGGTCCAATTTATAAGCACATTATCGATTGGGTGCAGCTGTGTTTCACCAATGGCTTCACGAATATTGTCCTTTAAAACGTCAATTGTCTCTGGCTTGTTGGCGTAACACTTATCTTTAACGGCACCCCAAAAATAATAGTCCAACGGTGTCAAATCGCAGCTCCGATCTGGCCAAACGACATCAGCTCTGCGGCTGATAATGCGCAAAACATCGAGTGTAGCTTCGACTGTGTGGCACCTAGCGCCGTCCGGTTGAAACCAAATGTTGCTAATATCCTCCTCTTCAATTTTTGTGAACAAAAATTCGTTCCAAATGGCCCGATAACGATCGCCATTGACTGTAACGGCCACTCCCTGCTAATTTTCGAAGAAAAATGGCCCAATCATGCCTCTGGACCAAAATCCGCACCAAACAGTGACTCGTCTTGGGTGTATCGGCTTTTCAATGTATGCGTGCGGCTTTTCTGTGCACCAAATGCGACAATTTTGCTTATTTACATACCCGCCAATATCAAAATGAGCTTCATCTGAAAAGATAATTTTTTTTTTTTTTTTGGCAAAATCGGCATCTTCTGTAAGTCGATCGCACGCAATATTTCCCAGCGTTGTTAAAGCGTATACACAATCATATTTGCTCAGCGGAAGGATAAAACTAATTATCTGTCAAATCAGACATGAGCTAAGTGTTACCATTCACGAAAGAAGCACTAGTTGAAAAAAAACGTTTGATGGCGGACCTTATATTATATTTCCATTGTTTGTAGTTATG
Organism: Wohlfahrtia magnifica; assembly: GCA_023159175.1. Classification (NCBI taxonomy): domain Eukaryota; kingdom Metazoa; phylum Arthropoda; class Insecta; order Diptera; family Sarcophagidae; genus Wohlfahrtia; species Wohlfahrtia magnifica. The sequence continues at coordinate 220,684 of JAKWBJ010000052.1, read as the reverse complement.
CTCATACATTTGCTACTTAGTATCTGTAGTTGTTTGTAAACCAAACTATTTACTAGTAAAGTATATTTTTATTAAAAATGTGCATATTAGTGAGTTAAAATCTAAAATCAGTTAATGCGTGATGATGATGATTATGATTATCGTGACTTTTAATTTGACGTTTTGAGTATAAAAAAAACTCAATTTTGTAGTTGATACTCTTTCCTTTGAAGTGTAAACCAGCGATTAAATTGGAGATTTATGAACTTATTTGTTAAGTAGCTTTTTAACTCGTTAATTTTAATGCATGACAAAAACTAGTTTTAACTAAATCATTAAAATGTTAATAATTTTTGTTATTTTTTTATATTTCTTTTATTTATTTATTATTTCTAGATTTGTGTTTCAACTTCAAAGCAAATTGTATTTGTCATCACTTGATCTGTCACTTGTCGTCTGTCATTATAATTAATTATTTATAATGTTTTTAAATGTTGTTGAACTTTGTACATTTTTATGAAATAATTTTTATAAAAGTAAACAAATATTACATGTGAGTAGTAGTTAATAAAAAATAACGTAAACTTTCCTTAAATTACATATATAAAGTTTTTTTTTCCCTCTTAGTTTTCTAGGGAGATATTGATCAAGTTAATTTTTCAAGTTTTGTAGATGATTAATTCACTGTATCTTCCCTCCATATGATAGTATAGTGGTGGAGATCCTTGCTAAATGGTTGTGGTGATCTTTACTTAGCTTTGTAATTTATTTTTTTTTTAGTAGATGGCGTTTTCTTTGATCATTCGTCTAAAATTTATCATCATCACCAGAAAAAGTAAACTGTAAGGTTATGGGGACAATAAAGTTCGGTTACGAATTGTAATATTAATTTCATCAAGCAACACTATAGTTTCACTTCACTTTCTTTGAAGAAGTTTATCTACGTTTAAAAATGAGTAAAATCGAAATATTATCCTCATATTTTGCTTCTCTATTAGTGAAAAGGTAAGACGCATCGTAAGCTGCTGTAAAACTTTGTAAGGCTTACGAAAACGATTCTGTAACTAGAAAAATAGCTGCGAAATGTGTTTGTCGTTTGCGATCCCATAATTTTGATGTTAAGGATGCACCTCTGTAGTCATGGAAAAAAAATGAGAAAGCACAGCACATGTAAGAAAAAATCAAGGACAAATTAAGATAAAGCTTCGCAAACGATGACAAAACTAGGATTGACACTAAGAAAGGTAATGTTATGTATCTGGTGGGTTTAGAGGGCAATTGTTCATTATGAGCTCCTACAACCTAATCAAACAATTGACTCTGATCTATACTGCCAACAATTACCGAAATTTATGCAAGCAATGCAATTAAAATGGACAGATTTGATCAATAGAAAAGGTGTCGTGTTCCATCATGACAATGCTAGGTTTTCTGTTACTCCTCTTGTGAGCATATGGCTTGCACAAAGCATCCCAATTCTCTTCCTCCCATACTTATATGATGTGAGGCCGTAGAAGTTCAACCGAGGATAGGATGTCAACCCGTAGAATTTCCGCAGGTAGTCCGTCTTTGCCTGAAGGCCTCTTGCCTCTTTTATTCATTCAGATTAGGAAGGTTGCACGGAATTCTTAGCCTATTTTCTTAATTGAACTGCATCGCTGTCCTCAGTAGTGCTTGTGGCGTTTCTAATTTTATTGAAATGTCCCCTCCATGTCTGTGTTTGTGCGTCATTGTTCACTATTAGGGTACCATTACGACCAGCAACTGTTTGGTTCCTACTGCACTTTCGATTAGTGAGATAGTTAATCGTTTGGTATTGTTTTCTCATGTTATTCTGGGCAGCTGCTTCTTCTACTGCTGTTGCCAATCGTTTCAGGAACTATCTTCTGTCATTTCTCCACATAACTAATGAACTGAGTAAGCTTGGTTAGAAAGTTCGTATGCATGTTAATTAAAATAACATAGAAGCCTGTAAAACGCAATTGTATCAGCATCTGTCTCAGAAAAACTAGAAGTTCTACACTGATGGAATAATGGCTTTACCCCTAAAATGTTAAGCGACTAAAACGGTACATATTTGGTATAATAAAGCTCGTTTTTAATATAAACAAAGATGTTTCACTTTTGGTTAAATTTGTAATCTAACTTTGACGAGTACCAATATATTGTTACGAAAATAAAAATTCTTAAAAAGGAAACACACATCAGCGCCTTTAAAACTGTATTGTGGGATTTTGGTATATTTGCCAATTATGTGTCACCCTGTCAATGCCGTACTTATTTGCGTTACCTGGCAGCACTACGAATTCGACCATCCTTACGTTACACTTGAATTGACGGTTATAAAATAGAGGATACGAGACATTTCTGGAACTTTCCGAACTGTAGGCAATTAGATAAGATAAAGACGTGTTTAAGAGGAAATAAAAGTGTTGTATAAGCGAATATTAAGTTGTTGTATTAAGATAAATTGTATTAAAGTTATAGTGTAGTAAATAAAAAACTGTAACAACAACAAACTGGTGTTAATTTTATTTTAAGGCAATTTAAACGAACTCAAACGTTTTAAAAAGGTTAAAACGTAACAATATATATAATTTTCTTTTTTTTTGTGGCAATATAGCATTTTATTGCTTTAAGCTCGATACATTAAGTCCAGCAATTTGCTATTTTTTTCTTTTTTTATTGCTCCAAATACTAAAACGTCTTAAGATCCTTTAAGTAAGCATTAGTTATAATAAGGGAAACCATATTGCATATTTTTCAACCTACCAAGTTGGATGTAAGATATTTATTCGTTTCATGAATGCTTTTTTTTACATAATTTACTCATAACAGCGTGTTTTTGCTTTTTTCAGTTTTAAGAGCATGTTTTCGAAAAAATTTTACGTATTTAAAGGCCATTTTAAACGTTTTTAGAGCATATTTGGAATTTTTGTGCTCTAAAATAATTTTACAGTGAAAATAAAATTTTTGTTATGAATTCTGACCGAGTCAGTTATTTAAAAAACTACAAACCAATGGCCTAACATTAGTTTAGCAGTATGCCATAATAACTGAGACGGTGCAGAATATTAGCATGATGAAAGATTGTAATACAAAACTTAATATTAAAACTAAGCTAAAAAAAAAAATTGTATGTCAATATCTAAGAAAACATCATTAGGCATTTTCTTTAAATCAGGTTTTGTAATATGGTCTTACGAATTGTATCATTATACATTAACATTTTCAATGTAAATATAAAAGTTTGTTCAGATGTAACAGAAAACGCTTTGCATTCAGAAATTTAAGTCAATAAAGAACTTTTGTATTATCCTTAGATAAGGTTGAGGTACAGCAATTGTTTTTATTGTGTTGTATTGTTTTTTATATTGTTAATTTTCTAATTAATTTAAATATATTTAAAACATATTGAATTGTTTTTTAAACCACTTTTTTATATAAAAAGACAAAATTTTTGTTTTTTAAAGCATATTCTTAATTTTTAGATCATATCGGGTCCGCCATCTAACGTTTTTTTTTTTACTCTAGTGCTTATTTCGTGAATGGTAACACTTAGCTCATGTCTGATTTGACAGATAATTAGTTTTATCCTTCCGCTGAACGAATATGGTTGTGTATACGCTTGAACAACACTGGGAAATATTGCGACATTACTTTGAAAATCATGGTAATGTTGCAGAATGTGTGCGATGTGTTCAGATGAAGCTCATTTTGATCTTGGCGGGTATGTAAAGAAGCAAAATTGTCGCATTTGGGGCACAGAAAACCCGCACGCATACATTGAAAAGCCGGTACACCCAACACGAGTCACAGGTTTGGTGCGAATTTCGGTCCAGAGGCATAATTGGGCCATTTTTTTCGAATATGAGCAAGGAGTGGCCGTTACAGTCAATGGCGATCGTTATCGGGCCATGTTGAATGAATTTTTGTTCACAAAAATTGAAGAGGAGGATATTAGCAACATTTGGTTTTAACAGGACGGCGCTACGTGTCACACAGCCGAAGCTACACTCCATGTTTTGCGCCCTGTTTTTGAAGATAGCAGAGCTGATGTCGTTTGGCCACCTCGGAGCTGCGATTTGACACCGTTGGACTATTATTTATGGGGTGCCGTCAAAGATAAGTGTTACGCCAACAAGCCAGAGACAATTGACGCTTTAAAGGACAATATTCGTGAAGCCATTGGTGAAATACAGCTGCACACAATCCATAATGTGCTTAAAAATTGGACTGATCGTGTAGGCTACTACATGGCCAGCCGAGGCAGCCATTTGAATGAAATTATTTTCCATTATTAAACGGAAGGATTGTACTTTCAAATAAAAAAAGAAATTTGAGAAAATATTCAGTAGTTTTTTTTTTATAGCATTTTCAAAAAATAAAAAAATTATTTGGCGGACCCTTTATTTTCAGAGATTCACTGCATGTTTTATTCGTATAAAACACTTTTTGAGAGCATATTTCTAGTTACTTCCCTCTTTGTTTATCTCGAAAACCATCCGACTTTAATTTTATTATGATTTTCCTCAATTCCAGAAAATTGTTCTAAACTCACTTTCAATAATTTAATCGATATAATTTATTAAAATGACGAGCCTTTCTTTTTCGTGAGAGGATGTGTAAGAGTGAGTAATGAGCCAAAACAACTTAAAACCCTAAAAACTTTTCAACATTTTCATAGTCTATTTAGGCATTAACAAATATAATAAAACAAATCAATCTTATTACGGAATTCCCTAAAAAAAAATCCAATAAAAAAGAATCTTATCATTTAAAATATTAAAAAAAAATATATAGCATTTTGACACAAACTAATTAAATCGTTTAATGAAACAAAACAAAATCCGTGTACGAGTACAAATGACACATGATATTGATAATGATCATGACATAAACAGTTTTTATGGCTGAAACAAAAAACCAAACAAAACAAAATAAATAATTAAAAAACGTAAAAAATGTCGAAAATATCAATTTAGAAAAGAACAGTAGCCAGAGACAGTAAGCGTTTTACGAGTACAACCGTAAATTTTAATAAAAATCAATTAAAAACTGACAAACAATCGTTACATACATACATTAAATGGAGGGAGTAGTTGCATTGTTGGTAATTTATGACCGCTTCTGTTACGTTGTAAAATATTTACTGTAAAAAGAATGACAAATTGGTCACAAAATTTGAGACTACTCACTTTCCAGTTTTACTACCCACTTAATTTATTTATTCCTTTAACGGTTCACAGGAATCATTCTTAATTGGCTTCGACATCTATCCTCCCTATCGGTTTCCCTGTGGAATGAATTCTATAACTACTTTCGTTATTTCTTCATCAGATTTTCGCAGGGAGTGCCCAATGCATGTACATTTCTTTTGCATAATTTTATTTATGATTGCATTGTGATCCCTGCCACCATTATTGACTAGACATTTTCAAAATGCGCAGCAGACAGCAATAAATAAATGCCACCGAATGAAATTGACATTCTTAACTATTGCGTTCCACAATTTATAGGCTTACAAAAGTGTAAACTTTACACATGAGTTAAAGATGTGGAAATCTCTACATTAAGTTCAACTCCTAAACGATTCAAGGGAACATTATGGCGATCTTCTGGCGTGATCCCAATGACTTGTTGCTCTCTTCTAAGCCTTTGGATGAAACATGAATTTATTACAACTCACCCAGGGATTCGAGCGCAATCAAAACACTGAATTTATTGATGGGGCTGTCAAAAAACCATTCATTGAGATACAAATTGCATGGTTGGAACAGAGACTCAATTAGCACTATTGTGTCGTTTTGTTACCACAAACTCGCACCCACAAAAATAAAAGATTCACTGAGTTTAGGAAGTGTCACCCCTAGTGTAGATCTATAATTAGCTGGAGATCTACTATTTGCGCCAGAGGGAGTGGCGTGTTGTAGTAGCTAGAGTGCGCGCATAAGAGCACAAGCAGCCCAGGTTAGAGTCTCATGTCCTCTACACGAAGGAAAAAAATTGTGGTTTCGAGTGTTTAATAAAGAGGCTTCTACTTCTCTCCAGACAACTCCGATCAGGGAAAAACGCCGACTGCTGGGAAAAAATTACAATACTAAGTAAAGATTACCACCACCACTTAGCAAGAATATTTACCACTACACAATATGGATTAATCATCTACTTGGTTTGAAAATCAACTAGAATGCTTTGTGGAAAGCCAATATGCTCCCTAGAGTGACGGAGGACGCCCATATGTAGTCAGCCTTAATCAAGAACTGAACAACCTTGGTTGGGATTATGTCCGCAAAATTAAAAGCGCTCAGATTGCTATACCTGTTCCCCCACAGAGCCAAACATTCACACAGCAGATAAGCCACCGATTCCTCACTGTCGTTCTCGTAACATGTTTTCCCAATGACCAAAGCCGACTGCCACAAACCGGGAAATGTTTCTTCTCCACGTTTTCCTCTAAAAGATGCACGTAGACATTTTCTTTCATCTACATTTCGTCCTCCTCAGAAACAACGGCCAAAAACATCGCTTGATCTCCAGCACTGAGTACGGATATGCGCATATTAAAGGTGGGATAAAGAAATCACCTGCTCACCATATTCTTCCAGCATACTTCCCCAATTCCAAATTTCTAGAACTGGCTGGGTAGTAAAAGATTTTAATTAAACGAAGAGCTTCTTATTAAAGAAAGTGCCTTCCAAAAATAAATATCAAGAAGTTAATAGGCTGCTGCACTCCTTGCGAATAATCATTCTAAGCTGTATCAAACCATTTATGTTCTCAGCCCCTTTTAAGTGGCTTATTGCAGTGATTGGAGTGCCCGCGTACATTTCAAGCGGCATAGATTCGAGACCCCAGTAGGGGACATGACGAAAAAATTTAATTTCGATTTTGAGGTTTATTTAAGACACTTCAATCCACCTTCATCTAAAGGAAGCGCTTCTGACTTTCTAGCATACCTCTAAAAATAATCAGGAGAATACGCCACTTACTTGAAAAGAATGAGATAGCAAGGACCATCACCACTACAGAATCAGATATCAGAAATGAATCACTTTTTGGCTACTCATACTCACTCATGAATTTATTATTATATATATGTGAGTACACATCATTCAAATTCAACTACTCTAACTCACTCATACCCACAACAAGGTTGATTCATAAGTATAAGTAGCAATGAAAATGAATTAAACGTCGTACTCATACTCACACTCATTCATTTCTCAGTAAATTATTCGAATCATTCATAAGTACTCATGAGTATTCATGAGTATTCATGAATATAAGTATTGGCTATTCAAAAGAAAAACAAAACACACAAACACACAACCTTATAATGACTGTTCAAATGTTCATATTCGAAACATACTCATCTTGCATCGTCTACGCACAATAAGTCATAAATGTTGATAAGTATAAGTATGATGAGTACTTTAAGCTTTGGACTATGTATGACTATGAGTAGAAATTAAAATAATATTGGGTATAAGAATTTATGAATCATGATTCGAGTACATTCATGTTTTCAGTAATCATTGCCGATTTCTGTATAGAATCACATGGAGGCAAGCTACAGTAGACTACTCAGTTTGAAATCAACTGATTATTAATATCAAAACAAGACAATGGAAGCTTTTTGGAAAACCATATGCTCCCAAGAGGTCTGACGGAGAAAACAAATGCCTATTTTAAGTAGTTTTTTTTACAAGATTATAAAATTATAATTAGATTATAAAATAACGATTACTATTAAGTCACATTTTTGAGTGTTACGCATATATGTATTTTATGTTGGAGAACATGCATTGATTTGTTAATTTATTAACAGCGTGTAGGGTATTTTTTCATTATACAAAAAAAAATATTATTTTACTCAGAATTTTCTGCTTAAAAAAACATCTGTAATATTATTATATTTTAAATATTAAATCACTCACTCAATTATTTACAAGTGTTTTCTCTCTTTACAAACAGACTTTGTAAAACTGTTTCACTTTGTCGTACTGTTTGTTACTGTTTTTCAAAGGGTAAATGAATGAAAATGTCATTTACCGGTCGTGCAGGTATCCAGAATGTGATTAATTAACACGTCTGTGTAAATAAAACACAGATTAAATGTGTATGCTTATGCATGTGCATGTTGGAAAGGGAAAAATGCATAAAAAGAATTTCCGAATTTTATTATGAAATATAAAACAGGGAAATCATGATAAGCAATATATACAAAATTGTTTCTTATCCCCTTAAAAATAAAATTTGAATGAAAAATTATTTCATTTTTCTCGAAATTGTTTAATCATCTAAGCTAATATTGATTTGGCTTAAAACAAAAACAAATATGTAGTAACTAATTCACCTGAATAGAGTAGGTAAGTTTTAAATGAATTGTTTCTCTAACGAGTATGCAAATTCTATCTAAACAAAAGCGTACGTACTATGAGTAAGTGAGCGAGCAACTGTGTGGGCTAAAAGCAGCGTGTCAATATTTAATGCGAACAAATAAACTTCAACCAACGACAGCTTCAAAATTAAAGCATCATTTAAACAAAATCACGCGTACCCTAATTGATTTGAATTTGAATTAGTATAAGATAATATTTTTAGACGCAAATAAAATATCTATTTTGTTAGAATTATAATCAATAATAAATGGAAATGAAAATGAACAATTTTAACAGGTAATTTTAAATATTTGTGATTTAGTCTTGGAAAATTTGCATTAAATTGTTCAGATATGTATATTATGAAGTCATTAAAATGCATAAAAACAACGTTTAAAAGGCAGGTCAAAAACCCACACCACAAGAAATAAACTCTAGAGAAAACTTAGAGATGTAGTCGCACGTATTGGGTCTATGCCCAGTAAAGAGGCAGCTCGTAATCAGAGACAATACCTAATTAAACTGATATTAGTAGTGAATACTGAAAACATTAGTATGCGCGAATCATGATTCATAAATTCTTATACTCATACTCATTCCTACTCATTACAATGAAGCTTATAGGCATTCATACTCTTAAGCTTGAAGTACTCATCATACTCACACTTATCAACATTTACGACGCCATTGATTAATACTCATCTGCATTTATTGTGCGTAGGCGATGCAAGATGAGTACGATTCGAATATGAACATTTTAATACTCATTATAAGGTTGCGTGTTTGTGCGTTTTCTTTTTCTTTTGAATAGCCAATAAAATTATAAACATGAATACTCATGAATGATTCGAATCATTCATAAATATTGTGCGTATTTTCTGAGAAATGAATGAATCCTATTGAGATGAGTACGACGTTTAATTCATACTCATTTCCAACACTACAAAAATTATTACAAATGAAACACATCCGATTGTATACTATTATGTCAGTAGGAAAAATTTAAATAAAACTTTTCAGCACATACAGCTATCATGCGATTTGGATGAGTCTCATTCCCAATACATTAGAAGTAAAAAGGCATCGCACTAACCTCCGATTTGGATGGATTTATAATGCATTACATTGTGATTCTAGTTTCCAATTCTATACTATTATGTCAATAGGAAAAATTGAAATGATATTTTTAAGCACATACAGCTATCATGCGATTTGGCTAAGCCTCATTGCCAATACATTGTAAAATTAAATGTACATTAGAAGTAACAAATCTATGGCACTAGCATCCGATTTGGATGGGTTTGAATGTATTACATTATTATTGTAGTTTCGATTATGAATTTTGTCTGTTTTTTGCTGCTATTTTTCCATTTCTTCTTTTTAATTTTTCCGAATTAAAATGGAAAGAAATGTTTTCAAAAGTGCAAGTATACTAACCGGGTGTGTGGTGTACGGAGCAGTCAATATGGAAGCGATTATGGCCTATAAACTGGATCTTCATTAACAAATTTGCGATAAACAAATAAAATGAAAAAAATATTTGATAATTAAAACCCTTTCAACTTTCACTTAAAATGTCTGTATCGTCGGACCCATCCAAATTTTGCTTACAAGATATGTTCCATGGGATCCATTTGACAGACTAGGCCAACGCTGTGTAAATGTAAATAAGAATTGTATACAGGCATTGGATGAGTCCTACTTACATTGTATGTGGTCTCGGATCGAAGATGTCTGTGGTAAAAAGTTTGCTGGGTTGCTACTTATACCAGTAGTTAAATTTGAATGATGTGTACTCACTTCTACCTATAAATTCATGAGTGAATATGAGTAGCAAAAAGGCGATCTCTGTAGCATATGCCCAACCTTTCCAGTGTAGATTACCATTTCGAAAGTGTGATAAAAAAGTGTTATTCGGATTGGTGACAGGCCGTTATAAATGCATTTCCTTAAATTAATTTATTTGTTAGTTTAAAAAATATGCAAAAAAACATAAACAATCTAATAAAAAAAGCAATAAAAAAATAAATTTAAAATTGTTTTGTATAAAATATATTTCTTTTTTTATATATTAAAAAAAACGCTTTGCTTTTTATTGTTGTTTTATTTCCATAAAAAATAAAACACTTTTTGTGACACTTGTTTTTATTTTTTTTTTTACCGAAAGTCCATTAAAAGTCTAATTAGTTGCAATTAAAACCAGTCTGTGAGCGACACAAACAAAATGAAATAAAAAGTACGTGTAGAGCAGCAACACCTTATGAAAATTGCAGTGAATTTTTTCTCTATTGGTAATAAAGATATTTTAGTACCCTACATTAACTTCGTAAATTTTGTATAATTAGTTAGTTGGAAATTAGCACTTGGTGCCCTTTTGGCAGCACAAAAAATTATCGCATCGAAACCAGAAATTAAGAGAAGCCCCCAACAGAAAACAAGACCTATATCGAGCTGAGAGTTATATACATATGTCTGCAAAGTAGCCAAGATCGAAACGTTCCAACTAACGCTACTAAGCATTCGCTTAGTAGATGAGCCACTGACATCTCGCTGGCAGAAATTATTGCTATCCATCGCAAGATATGTTAAATACTTTCCAAACGTCTAGTGCCCATTAATAACCGCCACAAGATGGGAGCTTATCAGTCCTATTCTTACTATAAAATAACCATGTCCACCTACGATCAGCTCTGCACTGAAAGACAAATTCTAACGATCGCCTGATTTTGGATATTAGGACAACCCAAACCTTTGTTGGCCTACTATAACAAGAGGATAAGGAGGTGTAAGTTCTATCATAATGAATTCTAGTCGATGGAAGGCTGTTGTTTTAGTGACCCTATATTACGGTACGAAACAGACACAGGTTTTAGAGAACAAAGTGTGACGGGCGGCATCCCACAGGGTTCTGTACTCGGACAGACATTATGGTGTGTGATGTATGATGGCACATTGGTGGTTACGCTCTCTAAAGGAGCATCGATTGTTGGCTACGCTGACGACATTACGATGGTGGTAGTGGACAGTAATTCACTGGTTTACGTGGATATTCGTCACGCTGACATACCACACGCTGCTTAAGGCACACACAAGTGAGTACCAAATTCAAAGGCGCATTGTTAGGATACTAACCTGTACGCCTTGGTGAAGTGTTAGAGACCAACTAAGCTCCTGACGTGATATTGGTCAAAGCACCCGGTTGAGAGTGCAACACCACACTGAGCTAGCTCACACTCTGCTTGAGTTTTAGGATTACAACCACAGCCACCACAAAGCTGCCACAAGGAAGCTTACACAAAAGCCAGGCAAAGGAACGAAATCCCCAGGACTACTTACTCCTATGGCACCAGAATACCTCTTATCAGACTGAGAAGCATAAATGTTACATCCAGTTTTAGCCCCATAACGGCTGCGGACTGGTGACCGCTGGGTGGTTGTGGCTTCTTCTTTATTTTTTCTTAGATGGAGTTGTCTGGAGGGAAGTTATAGTCTCTTTTATTAAACATTCGAAACCACAATTAAAATGTTCTTCATGTCCTCTGCTGGGGCTCGAACCTGATACGTTTGTGTTGTTATGCGTGCGCTCTAACCACTACACCACGCCGAGTACTAACGCGGATAATGCCGAATGTTGGCGGTTCTCAAGGGGAGTAAAGACGACTTCTGTCAATAGTTGTGGACTTCGTCGCTCCTTACGCGGTTCTTATATTATTATATGCGTTTGCGAAATTCTGACATGACGGATTACACAGGTTCAGTGTGCGAGGAGGCGATTGTTGTAATATCCGGAAAGAACCTGACATATATCCGCACAAGAAAACTGTACCGGCTTTATAGTGCGAAAGGTGCAACAACGTAGCAGGAACATAAATTAAAATCAGTTGGAAAATGGCAGCAAAGTGGCAAACTCACCACAATGGCAGATGGACATATGGGTTATTATCCTACACATTTCTGTCTGGCGATGGGTGTTATCGGCTATGACGACGGTATTAGAGGATATTTTTGGCTGCAGGCCAATCGTTGAAAATTTGATTGACGAATCGAGTGCCATGTTGAATGCCGGCAAATTGTTAGCCGGACGAGTTGTGCGCAGGCTCGGCATAAGCGAGAGGAATCGCCGGAAACTGCTGAGACAAATGGAGCAGCAACAACCGAATCGACAATCGGTCGAGCGGACGCTGCAAGGAGAAGACGGTCTCTTACCGTAATACTTAGTCGGTGGTTCTGGAAGGATCCACCGTCGGACACCGGTATGATATCAGCGGGTGAAGCTCCCACACTGACTGAGTATTTCAGCAGATCTACGCCTCGATAAAAAAAAGAACTCGGGTCACCAGAGCACATACAAGGAACATGTGCGACGTACATTTAAGTACACTTGTGCGACGCAGTTGTGAGAGATATTGGATATTCGATAAAATCCTGTGACAAATTGTAGGTAAATGGTTCTAAAATCTCATATCTCTGGCAACATTAAATGTATCAGGCAATACTATAGCTTGTTTGAAAGGTGACAATTTAAGCTTCAAAGTCATTGTTAAAATCGCTTTATTCTGTGAAACTTTATTTAGGTCATAATATTTAATGGAACGAAGTTTCATTTGCTATTCACTGCTGAAACAAAACGAAATCGAATAATTTCTGATGATATTCATTACGGGCGATGAAAAGTAGATCGCGTATGAGAATAATGTGTGAAAAATATCATGAACGAAGCAAGGTGGAGCTTCGGAGACGGTAGCAAAGCCAGGATTGACACTAAAAAAGGTAATGATGTATGTCTGGTGGGATTGGAAGCAAATTGTTCATTATGATTTTTTACAATGTGGTTCCGATCTCTATTGTCAACAATTAATGAGATTAAAGGAAACAACAAACAAACTTTTTCGAAAACCTATTATCATAGGGAAAGCCGCATTACGATAGGGGCTGTACGATAAATCAACAGGTCTCTTAAAGGTACATATACATGTTTGGCTCAAGCTTTGGCAGGTGAGAGTATATTGCTAAGAGGGTGTAGAGTGAAGTAGTTATCTTAACTTCTTACACATCACAGCAATTACTCATAGAATACACATTCTAAGAGATACTCAGATACAAAGTGTTTTAATTGTTGTGTCAACAAATAAACTAAAGTTTCTTTTTAATTATAAAAAAACCATATATTGTAAGCAGATTTCTTTGGAAAACAAAAAGTATCTGGATCTGATAGTTTGAAATATTTTTTTTTCTATGCTATTCTGCTTTTGTCAGTCAATAAATCTGTTTATATTCGCGTTCTGCTGTTTTTTTTTTTTTTAATTAAAATTCTCGTGCAATCATATCAATTAACAAATGAATTGATTGTAATGAATGCTGATAATGTCCAATGATAATGCTGATAATGATGTGGATAATGTTGATGAAAAGAAGTCTTAAATATTTATTTTATACTCAACACTTAAATGTGTGTAATAATTACTTTTCAAATATCCCATTAAGAACTTCACACTCTATGTTTGTACGTTTTTTTTTTTTTTTTTTTTTTTTTTCATTAAAATTCTCGTGCCATCATATCGATTAACAAATGAGTTGATTGTAATGAATGCTGATAATGATGTGGATAATGTTGATGAAAAGAAGTCTTAAATATTTATTTTATACTCAACACTTAGATGTGTACAATAATTACTTTTCAAATATCCCATTAAGAACTTCACACTCTATGTTTGTACGTTTCTCCATTGAAACAATATTTTGGCACGTTTTTTCAACTTTTGCGCTTTAAATTGAAATTATTTGAAAAAAAGGCATGTAAATTGCTTTTAAGGTGTTTTCTAATGAAGTAATTAAGCAATTAGTTGACTATTTTGCGCTCTTAAATTAAAAAAAAAAAAAACGTAAATTATGTGATCGACATCATAAACACAAAGCGCGCAAAAACAATCTATAAAGTTGGTTTACATAGTACTTCATGGAAAGTAAAAGTGCTTAAACTCTCTGCATCTTTATTGTATTTGTACGTAAGGCTATTTATTTCTTCACTTAATAAGCCTATCATGAGTATTCAATAAGAGAAAAGTGGCCATTGAATTCAGCACACATTCTTCTGAGTGGATCAAAGTTTGCTCAATTGAAATGGAAATATTTTAGACTCAGGGAGTTGTAAATACGAATTCTAGCTTACTAGGTAGGAACTCAATATCAAAATAATACGACATATGACATCATTACCGAAGGATCGTCTACTCTTAAAAATAGCAAGCTTAGAAAGTAAGGGGTGTTTTTTATAGAGGTATAGAACTTTAAGTTGCAATAAAACAATGATGGATTATTCGATTGACATGAATTTTATTTATCTGAAAGATAATCTTGTGGCATTACATTTTAAATATGATTTCTGGCATATGACCGCCACGGCTGGCGCGGATGTAGTCCAATCTGGACGTCCAATTTTCGATGACTTTTTCCAATATTTGTGGCCGTATATCGGCAATAACACCGCGAATGTTGTCTTCCAAATGGTGAAGCGTGTGTGACTTACCGCATAGACCAATGACTTTACATAGCCCCGCAGAAAGTAGTCTAGCGGTGTTAAATCACAATACACAGGTCCAAAACGTGAAATTAGGCGGTCACCAAACATGTCTTTCAATAAATCTATTGTGGCACGAGCTGTGTGACACATCTCCTGGATATCATGGTTATTCAATTCAGGAATGAAAAGTTAGTAATCATGGCTCTATACCGATCACCATTGACTGTAATGTTCTGACCACCATCGTTTTTGAAAAAGTACGGACCAATAATTTCACCAGCCCATAAAGTGCACCAAACAGTCAGTTTTTCTAGATATAACGGTGTTTCCACATACATTTGAGGATTAACTTCACTCCAAATGTGGCAATTTTGTTTGTTGACGTAGCCATTCAACCAGAAGTGCGCTTCATCGCTAAACAAAATTCGCTTATGAAAATCGGGAACGACGATAATCTCGTTTTGGGCCCATTCGTCGAATCTATGCCGGACGTGAGTCTATTCATGATGAATTGCCAAACCAAACTGAGAATAAATCACTTGACAGCTGTTAAATCTGTCGCCATCTTGAAAAGTAATGCCAACTTAAAGTTCTATACCTCTATAAAAAACACGCTTTACAAGATATTTTTCGTATAAGAGGTAATTGAAGAATTCAGAGACAAAATGAAAGACTATTCTGGAACTGAATCAGTTTTGAGTATTGACAGGAGCATATTTTAGAATTGGTTGGGTTATCTAAAAAAAAATTACTTAATTGTGGTTTCGAATATTTAATAAAATCACTTTAGCCTCACTCAAGAGAAATCCTTCTAAAGAAGCCCCCTGACCTTTCAGTTTTTACCTCTAGCGACAAACAGCAGACGAATGATCAGAAAAACACGCCACCTACTGGGAAAAAATTACAATGCTAAAGTAAAGATCACCACCAATTTGCAAGGATCTTCACCGCTACGCTATATCATATGGAGGAAGCTACAGTGGATTAATCATCTACTTAGCTTGAAAGATCAAATTGATTAAAGAAACTGAAACAAAGCAATGGATGCTTAGTAAGAAGCCAATATGCGCCCTAGAGGAGTGATGGAGAAAATAAAAAATAAAAATAGGTATTCTATAATTCGTCTGATCAGAAAAGAGAACAATTGCTCCAAAATAATATAATATCGGGTTATCTAGAAGAAAAACTCAAATGCGGTTTGGAGTTTTTAATAAAGAGACTTCATTCAACCATTCTCCAGATAAATATAGCTTTTTCCGGCATGATCAGGAGAAAACGCCACTACTAGGAAAAAATTACAATGCTAAGTAATGATCACCACCACTTAGCGAGGATCTTCACCTCTACACACTATCATATGGAGACGAGCTACAGTAGCTTGATTACTGATACTGAAACAAAGTAATGTATGCTTTGTGGAAGGCCAATAAGCTCCACTGAGGAGTGAGGAAGAAAAAAAATCTATTTAATGATTTCAAAACTGGTGATCTGACAAAGCTGTCAGCTATTAAATATCTATTGTCTGATTTATTTAGTGAAAGGTTTGCCATTTATGAATATGTATCTTCTAACAACCGAAGAACGGGTAAAAATACTTAAACCACTTTTATTGTTCAAGGAATTGGCAAGACTACAAAAAAAAATTGAAAAGACTGATGGCGCTTTAGATGTGGCCAAGCCTGTGCAGTCAACGCAATGTACGCTCTGCAAGAATTTGGCTTCTGTTAAGGAAAGTGTGGCGAATAATCCGAACTTGTGGTTTCAACGGTGTTCTTACCAATTGGGACTATTTTACGGCTCATTATATTGTATTTTGCATTTGGAAGCAATAATTAAAGTCGACTGTCCATTAACAATGCCATAGATATGCTGATTTGATGCTAGAGCAACAAATTTTTAATGTTGGTTTTTCAAATAAAATATTTTTTAGCTGTGAAGCTCATTTCTCACTCGGTGATTACGTCAACAAGCAAAATTGTCGCATATGGGACTAGAAGAATCCAGAAGTAATTGTGAAAAAGCCATTGGGTCCGGAAAAAGTGACTGTTCGGTGCCCAATATGGTCTAAAGGTTTCAATGGGCCTTATTTTTTCGAAAATAAGGTTGGAAAAACCGTAACCGCATAATAGACGACTCTTTTTTGGCCTGCAATTAAAGATTATTAACTGGATCACACATATGTGGTCTCAACAACACGGAGCCATAAGTCACACAAAACAAAATTTAAATTTATCGTTTTGACGACATTAATTGTTGACCAAGATCATATGATTTCACTATTTGGTGTGCAGTATGGTCTTTAGGTGTCATTGGGTCGTATTTTTTGAAAGTTACACTGAAAAAATAGTTACCGTGTCAGAGCAGAGCGATATGGTCATATGATAGCCAACTCTTTTTGGCCTGAAATTGTAGATGCTGAAGTGAACGATATGTGATTTTAATAAGTCGTTGTCACGAGCCGTACAACACGACCGATTTTGGCTTTATTGAATAAGAAATTTTTCGGTTGCGTAATCTCTCGATTTGTCAACCGAAATTGGATGCTAAGATCATGCGATATGACACCGTTAGACTTTTTTTGTGTGGCTACGTCCCTAGACTATATCTACGCGGATAATCTCCTAACATTGGAGCATTTTAAAACCAATATTAATAACCCATCTCATGGCTGGAACTCTTCTTCTTATTTTTTGCTGTTTCTTCTAAATTTCCAAAGGCATGCTGCAGGATATTTCTGGATCTAGCAACGATGGAATTATCGTTCTAATTAATTTTCTCTTTTATCGAATGTAGAATGTAGGTTGAAGACAAGTTATGAGAAATGTTTTACCCCAACAGCTCCGCAAACTGTTGTGCATGTGCACAATAGGTGCAGCTTCTGCAGAAATCAGTTGCCAGGTAATCCAGTCCTGGCTGCCTAGCATGAGTGTCCATTATATTACAATGCTAAGTAATGATACCGACAACTACGCTGAGTATGCTTCTTTGGAGATTGTGCGCTTGATATCCAGCTTTGGCCAGATTTTCTGCGCTATCTTGCCCGTCTTTGAAGCTGTACATGTGGCATTGGCGGAGTCTATTACCCCATTGTGAATCACAAGCTTACAAGTTTCCAATAGTATTTCCAACGTGGAAAATTCGCTCGTAAGTTCGATAGTGGTGCCATGCCCGATATGAACTAACAGTGAAAAATTTAATGGATTGAGTTTTCATTTTCTACTCACTGCTAAAATGAAACGAAATTAAACCGTTTCTAAAGCTATATGTGAAAAAGATCATGGAGAAACATAGTTAAGCTTCACAGAAGTTGCAAAGCCATTATTAACACCAAATAAGGTAATGCCGAGTGCTTGGTGGGATTAAGAAGGTAATGGTTCATTATGAGCCTTGTTAAACGATTGATTCTGAACTCTTTTATTAACAATTACTGAGAGAATAAACAAGGAACTTAATTAAAACGGCCAGCATTGACTAACAGAAAAGGTACTGAGTTTCATCACGAAAACTTCAGACCACACAAATATTTGATAATTCTGCTGAAACTGAGAGAGCTTGGGTGTGAAGTTTTGGTACATCGAGCTCTACAGTTCCCTACAATTTAGCTATCACTGTAACCCTGTACCCATATAATATGAATATTTTCGATAATTGTTTTTGAAGTCAACTTGTGAGATCCCAGAGCTCTTACAGCTGCCTGGCTATACGAAAGTATACTAATATCTCTTTTGGAGACGTTACCCATTCCAATTATCATCAAGTCAGCTCATATGGCCGATAACCTATAGAGTGAGATACATTCGCCGACTCCGAAAATATACCTCCACCCATAGCTTCATTCGACTTGAAGCCGTCAGTGAAAATCTGCTCAGAGTCTTTAACGATGTGCATCACAACATTTGCCGATTCTCTCCTATCCAAAATCGTAGTCCGGAATCTCACTGAGAAGTCACATTCACGTTGCTGTGTAGTCAAATCTTACAAGCTCGGAAACTTGTTAGGACCTTTGAGTGACCCACATTTAGACTTCCAGGATAGCTACCTATCCAATATAAGCCCCGGAAAGTTAGTCTATTCACTAAATCCGAGGTCCGTGTTGTTCAACTTTAATGGCCGAAAAGGCGAAGGTTTACACCTCCGTTTTCTTGGAATTTACTCCCAGCCAACGTGCAGATGCCCACTCCTAGCTTCCAGAAGTGCAAGTTGCATTCTGTGTCCCTACATAGTATTATTTTATTCGTTCCTTTCGTTCGTTTTTTGTTGTATTTTCCCACATAAAGTAATATTGCATACTCTTTGCAATTAAAATGACAAATTTTGTAAAATTATGAAATAGACTACATTTGTGACCAGTCAAACGTTTCCCATGGAAAAACTCAATATAGATCAACATATTTCACAAAATTTCTAACAGAGACTAGGCTTAAGGTCAAAATAAATATCTAAAAAAAATCATTATAATTTGCTTTCTCATAAAAACTTAAACAGAAAATCAAAAAAATTGTCCAACAGCTGTAAGCAATTTTAAGCCAAAAGTAAATGCTTTGAAAAAGAAAAACTAAAAGAATTTTAAATAAAAAAAAAGAAAAGTAAAGAGGAAAAATTTGTGTTACCTTTCGATTTTTAAAATAATGGTGATGACGCTGATGATAAGCTGTGTTTAAGCCAAAACACAGTAATAATCGTCAAACAACAAGTAATGGTAAGCGTTATTGCTGTATTTAAAGCCCCAAACACGTTTGTACAGACAAGTGAATGAAATTTTTATTTTTTTTTTTCTTAAACTTTTTGTTTAACTGTTGGTTTTCAGGCCTTAAAAATTATAAAACTTTCTTTACTAACAAAATTTTTAAGGGTGTAAGATATGGATTTTTTTAAGTAAATTTTTATTATAATTCTTATTATTTTGTTTCAATTTTACTTTGATTTTTTTTTATTTTAAAATTTTTTCTTATACTTTTTGTATTTTTATTTGAAACACTACTTTAACACGCATACTCTTAAGGTTTTTTTTGGCTTTGGGGCCTTTCTGATAGATTTTGTTGCGTTTCTTTTCTGGAGCAAGAGAATATCTTTTGAACTGAAACTCTTTTATGCTCTTTTATATGGGATTTTATTCTTGTTTTGGTATCCGCCGTTCAATGTTGTTGTTGAACTTTGTTAGCATCTGTTTTGTTTTTGTTTTTCTGGGGGTATTCCTTTTATTCTTCTGTTGTTTCTTTTATGCTTTAATTTTTATGACGTTTGTTTGTTCTTTATTTTATTACGAAATTCGTTATAAAATAAACGAAATGATAATTTTTTTCACTCTCTCTCTCTCTCTTTATCTCTTCTTTTGTTTTTTTTTTTTTTAAAGGAACTTTTTTAAGCAAAAAAATCAGATTTGTTTCTCTATTTCTTCCAACTTCTTCTACAACAACAATTTAATCGTTTTATAATATAATTTACTTTTTGTTATAGTTGTTGTTATAAAAATTTGCTTTCATTCCGCTTTTTCTTTTAAACTAAGTTTTTATAGATTAAAAACAAAAGATTAATAATTTTATATATTTTTTATTTATTTCTTTTTTAATTCTTCTTTAATACTTTACTTCTTGTACTTTTTATAACTCTTTTTTTATACATACATAAGCCATAAAGCAACCTAAACACGTTTGACTTTTGCTCTTCAACGTTTGGTTTTTTTATCTTAAATTTTTCTTATTACAAAAAAATTCCGTTTAATTTCTTTTATTTTTAATATTTATATTTTTTGTTAAATTTCTTTTTGTACAATCAATTTGTTTTAATTTCAATTCCATTGATTGCTGTCGTTGATATTAATAATACACTCAAAAAATATCGTTAGTAAATTAACAGGAAGCGTTAAAATTGCCAAACTACACGAGTTCACCAATAAAAAAAAATTGACCAATAAAACCGTTAACAACAAAAACAAAAATTTAACGCTCCATCTAAACGCCACGAATTCTAAGAGTAGACTGATCGTTTTTGTATATAAAAAATTATTATTTAAACACAAACAAAAACACACAAAAGCAAGAGCACAAACTAATCATACCCTCCCCCACACCCCCTTAAAAACCTATCGCAATTCCATTTCAAAATAAAACAATTCTCTAACACTCTCTTCGTTATCATCATACATTACTACTCTTTTACGTTTGCTTCTTTGTTTATGTTTAAGAAAAAATACTCTCCCTTCGTTTTTAAAACGAGTACGCGCTCTTGATATCATTGATAATTAAAAATACGTTTTTATTTTTATTTCAAATGTGTTTTTTTCTTTTTTGTAACCACCACCGTCTGTCGTTTCTGTCATTGGGTTGTTGCGTTAATCAATCGGTTATTCTTTTTTTTATAAAGATGCTCTTCTTCTTTTTCTGTTTTCTATATACAACTAAAAACAACAACAATATTTTTGGGGGTACTTTGTATTTCATTGTGTGATTGTTGTTGTTGCTGCTGTTTTCTTTTAGTTTTATGATAAATTACCAGTAATTTCATGCTATTTTCTCTTGAAACATTGTTTTTGTTTATCATTATTGTTATTGTTGTTGCTGTTGCTTACCGTATTATCATTCCGTATGTTGTTTTAGCTTATCAGTGTTCGTTCTTTCTCTGTAGTAGTGAATTGAAGAGCTCTATGCACAGTGTGTGGTAGCTTAAATGATTCCATTTTAACCAAAACCATAACCATGGTGTGGGGAAATAATACCAAAAGCAAAATTTTAATTAAACTTTAAAAAAAGAGTATAACGACCTTTAAAGTAGAGTGAAACAATGAAAAGTAATTAATTGGTGAAACAAAGTATAGAAATTAATATAGATAAACCTTTGTTAGGAGCCTATCACTTTCTTTTGTTATTATTAGAAACAACCGAAAAGCCTTATTAACTTCACATAAGTTTAATTAAGTACTGATAGTACAAAATTATAGTACAGAGTTAAACATTTTTGGGTTGATTAGGATGAAACTTTTATTTCAATATAATATTTGGACGTTGTCATTATGTACGAAATACAGCGTCATTCAAATGACTGACTCTCGATTGGTTGCAGCAGACGATCATTTCGAGTTACAAAAAGCATAAAGTCGGCAATAGCGTTCCGAATTAACAGTAACGATTTTTCCACTGTTATTTTGGAAAAAATACTCCCCAAAGACACCGCCAGGCTGTAATTCGCACCAATAGGTCACTTCTTCACTTTTCCGAACAGCAGGCTTCAGGCCGAATAGATGATACATAGATTATGCCAACACTCTACGCTTAATCTCAGAACAATCTACAGAATGGCCTACCACTCTGTATCTACTGTTCGTCGATTTCGATAAAGTATTTGATACCATCAAGCGATCTGTAATGTAGAAAGCATGGAGAGCAAAGGGAGTAAATAATACGATGATGGCGAAATCTAAGTTCTTCACAACGAGAACATAAGTCAACAATTCTACACCATTGCTGAAGTAAAACAAGGACTTCAGCTATTCACAAACGTGTTGAATGACATACTGAGCAAAGTCTGCTAAAAGAGAGGAGTAATAGCATGACGGATGACATTTTTGTCTTCGCTCGCATTACATCTCCAATATGCAATTGAAACTGGAATGATTGGCTTGCGGTGTTGGATTTGAGATAAATATTAAAAAACCAGGGCACGAGAATCAACAATACTAGCACGGAAAGCATCATGCTACAAGGTCAACCAGTTGCGTATGTAGATAGCTTCTGCTATCTAGGAAGAAGACTGGCACAGAAACAGATGCACAGAACAGATTTAATAAAGCAAGAGCTGCATTCGGACGACTGCACTCAGTATAGGGTAGCTCAGATACATTCAAATAAACTAAGCTCAGAATATTCAACTCGTGTGTTAAATGAGTTCTGCTATATGGCAGTGAAACCTGGCTTGTATCGAATAACATCAGCCAAAAACTTCAGGTATTCACCAGCAAGTGCCTCAAAATCATTCTGCATGATTTCTGGCCGAAATCCATAAGTAGCACTGAATTCTGCACCACGAAATAATAAGGCAGTTAAGGAAAAGGAAATGAGAGGGAATCGACCACATCATCTGCAAAATTCCCGATAGTATCACTAGAATGTCACTCGAGTACACCAACGTATGAAAAACAGCGGTTAACCGTGTAAGATAAAGTTTCTTTGTGGAAGCCATATGCTCCCAAGAGGATTAACCTGGAAAAGGTACTATCTCAAGAACCAGCAAAGGGAACAACGAGAGCATTATACTGCTTCAAGAGGGTAATTGGCCTCAAGCGGGTCCGACAAATGATGTGCGAATGTGTCACAACACCTTATGTTATGTATCAGTTTTCTGTTGGCTAGCACTTGATTGTAGCGATAAACGTAGAACGATGGCACTGTTTAGTATTTCGAACTGGCTAGTTACGGTTATTCAGGCAAGGAGAACAGTCGCCTTAATGGCTATACAATTTATGGAGGTTGCGTGACTATAGACATGCTAAAATTTCGAATTTGGGCCTTTGTAATCTTAAAAATGACTATAGAATACCAAAACCATACATACCATTGGATACAAGTTTTACGACAGCTAGAACACGGATCACAGGCCATTGATGTGCAGAAAAGACATGCGAATATTTGCTAGGCATCTTTATGCCTAGAAAGCTTCTAGACGACTGCACCGACTGATCGAAATTATGTTCATAAATATTATTGCGCATTATATACAGTATTACTGGATAATTAACAGGGATATCTTCATTAGGTTATCGGAGATCGAAAGCCGATATGCCTGATAACTTCATCGGTTATCGGAGATCGAAAGCCGATATGCCTGATAACTTCATATTTACTGATAGGAAAGCAATCATAAGATTGCTGGATTCTAAATGCCGATATGACGTATGAACGGGTATATATTTAGTAACAAAAAAGTGGTCTTCAAATCCCAAGAGGTTGTTCGATAGAACATCATAGCTTTGGTTTCGTAGGAAAAGCATCTCACTTCTGGGTGATCGACTACATGGAAGAAACTTTAACCAACCAATTGCTCTTTATAAATATAAAGACTGAATATTGCCTACAATGCTTTCTACTGAAGCTGGAATGATGAAGATCAGGAGGAGTCTACAGAACATCTTTTTTGACATATCTTGGCACTTGCAAATCGCTATTTGTTATATCTCTGTGCGAATAATCGAATTTTGAATTCTCAAATGAATATATTTCCAGTTGGGTCTGTTATTTCCAAAAAAATATCACCTTTAGAGTTAAGGAAGTTTTTTGTTGCTGCTCGTTTTACTTCCTATACACATTTACGTTCTAAAACACACACTTGAAGAGAAACAACAAACAAAAACAACTACACACAAAAGAGAATCTGCAATGAAAGTCTCAAATGTAACATAAGAGAACACAAATACAAAAGCAATTTTTAAATGTAATTACAAATGAGAGAGAAATAAATCTGCGGATTTCGAAATTATCAAAACAAGCATTGGTTATTGTTGTTGCTACGATTATTGCCATACATTTTAGTTTGTAATCGTGTTTGTTTTAATTTTGCAATTCTGCACTTAGATTTGTAAAACGACTACTAAAAGTGGGTACGGTTTTCGCTCTTGTTAAGTCATTCGTTACATATGAATGCGAACGAACCAGTGTACGAGTTTTTTTTTGGACGAAATGAAATCAAAATGTTCTTGACAATTTGAGACTGCATTGAACTTGTGATAGTGGATACATTATGAACGTACGTTTGGTCTAACGGCTGGTCGTTTTACATTTATGGAAACAGACAATCGGTGTTTTGTTTTCTTTTAAATTTTAAAGCACAGTCACGTTAGTTTTCTGTGTAACAATGAATTCGTGTTGAGTTCCTATTAACGCTGTTTGGTTTTATGTTTTGCAATAGATTTGAGTCGTCAATTCGTATTAGTTTATTAGGTTAGGTTAGGTTAGGAGGAAGTGGCAACCTCGTTGAATCAAAGCACACTTGACCACACATAGCGGCACGTTGTGATACCACACATAAAACGAAACTCCGGTGCTAACCTCTAAGTCCTGATTAACCAGTCTTGACAGTCATTCAGTGGTCTCAGATAGAGGTACAATCCCGCAAATCAAGTCGGATTCACTCCGAGAGTAATGAACTTGGCTATTAACCTGATATCAATGGTTGATAGTTCCGATAAACTAGCGAGAAAGAGCGAGCCAAGTGTGAGCAATCAAGGTCTAGCTAGGATCGGACACTGGCAAATGAAACGGGCTCCACTCTCTTCTTCCTCAATCGATCTATAACCTCGACAGATATTATTCGCGCTAAGCGCAGCCTCTGCGCGTGTCTATTCATAATGCACTGCTGAGTGTGGATAGACACAGTAGAGGATATGCTGCCATGATTAAACTTAAACAACCGATTGGTGCACCTACCGTTCAGTTAAAGTCATGTGAGTCTAACATTGACCAGAATCTGTCAGGGTTCAATAAATACTTCTGTCTGAAAGACAGCTTAGCAGAGAATAGCGGTACAAATATCCCAGTGTGTAGATGACTGTCTGGAAGGACAGGCTCAGAAAGCTTATCAGCTACACAATTACCCGGAATGTCTCACCAATAAGATGGACACCAAACTGCCATGAAAGTATCCTAAACGAATGAATACAGTCCCTAACCAGCGTAGTGCTGAATGTTACACCCGAAAGAGATTTAATAGCCGCTTAGCTATCAGAGAAGATGCATATAGCAGTCATGTAAGCGCGATCACTTCGGCCTGAAACATGCTAGAATAGTCCGGAAGACGGAGATACCCTGAGGTTGAACCTTTCGAAATAAATTCCGCTGCCCAACCTGTTTTCAAATTAAGAGCCATTAGTATAGACCTTCTCCGAATCTCCGGGGATGACCGAGCCAGATGCCCAGTCGTCTATACTGGTGATCACGGAATTAAATCCTCAATTTAGCACCAGTCCGGATGGCAAATAGTCAATATCATCCAAGACTCGGGGCGCCTCAGATAGAACCGGGGAGTGTCCCGAAAGATTAATATGCCACTTTGACAAGTAAAGTCACATTTAACGCAGTCCACTCATGATATTCACAAATGAGTACCAAATTCAAAGGCGCGTTATTAGGACACTAACCTTTACAACTTGGTGAAGTGTTGGAGACTACCTAAACTCCTGCCGTGATATGGGTCACAGCACCCAGTTGAGGAGATGCAACACTACACCGAGCTAGCGCTCTTTCTGTGATCTAGGTTTAAAACTAAAGCCACGACGAATCTCCCACAAGGGGGCCTACCCAAAAGTCGGCCAGTGAGCGAAGTGCCTGGGGTTCCCGTCTCCCATGGCACTAGAATAGC
This sequence comes from Wohlfahrtia magnifica, assembly GCA_023159175.1. Lineage (NCBI taxonomy): Eukaryota > Metazoa > Arthropoda > Insecta > Diptera > Sarcophagidae > Wohlfahrtia > Wohlfahrtia magnifica. The sequence goes on along the minus strand of JAKWBJ010000052.1, from coordinate 194,455 downwards.
TCTCGCCACCGTGACAGGGCGTTAAGTCTCACTGCTACAAGTTAGCCTTCCCAGAAGGAAGATAGTCAAGCATGACAAAAAGGAACCCTGTAGGGGTGGTGTTAGTTTATTAAGTCTGTGACATTTCGGATTTTATTTCTCAACACAGTCTCCTTTGAGCCCGACACATTAAGTCAAACGCTTATCGAGTTTTTTATTTTATTCTCTTTAAATAATAAGATTTCCCGAAATCCCAAAAAAAACGTTTGTTGCAGTGTTTACTTCTTTCTTTGGCATAAATCTTTTAGGTTCGGTATTAAGGGGTTTATTTACCGAGCTTTGTGGTCCTAGATATTGTATTTAGTGGTATATTGAGGTTGATCGATGTAGACTTTTAGCGACTTATGCCGAGACATCTGAACAAGTACTTTGTGAGTACCCAGCTATTCCGACCCAGAGAATGAGGTTTCTGGTGGATGCAGTATGTCTTAAAAATGTTATGTCTTCCCTCACCAAATGAACTTATGGAAATGCACAAAAGATCCTTCGGGTAACGTTGCATTTTGGCCAACATAATGTGACATAACATCGTGTATTTCTACCGATTTTAGGTTAATTGTTTGGCATTATGTCTAATGGCGGGTCACAACAACCAAACTCAGTAAACCACTTATTATAGATCACATTTAACGTCAAGCAGTATCTCTAGTAAGAGCTTTGCTTTGGTTTCTCAAATTAACATGCCACCTTTCTGACTGTAGCATATCCCCAAACCATAAGAATAGTTTTTGAGAATCTTAATAAAGAATTGAAAGGAAAAAATAAATAAAATAGAGAAAATCATTCACAGCCATTTATTTGAATATCTAAACAGAAATCTAAATTCAAATACAAAAAGAAAATTTAAATTCTATTGTTGTTTTTGCTTTCATTTTTGTTGTAATCATTATAATTTTCGATGTAAATTATTCACAAGTTCAAGGTTTCATTTTAATGAGAATATCGGGAGTATGAGGAGGCATAAATTTACGTCACAATGTAAAAGACGTAAGAAAGTCACAGGTAAAGGCAGAAGCAGAGAGAGAAATATTCGGCAAATTAACCGAAAAATGTTAAATTATTTGATAAGAGTACTTTTAAATTAATAGCAGAGCAAATTAAATTAATTTTGCTTATTTTTCCTCTTCAATAAATAACATTTGCGAAGCAATCATTTGAACTTTGCAACACATGTCTCACGCTAATAAGTATTTAAAGGCGCTACAGACGACAGTTGAATAGAAAAATATGTCCACCGGTATTGCATTTTAATGCGCTACGTTTTGAATAAATAACCGAAAAGTTTTTAAATGATTAGATTGTTCAACGGCGTCTAAAATTAGGTCTAAACCAATAACCAGATTCACGTTCACACGAGACTTTGATTTGCTTTGCTTTCGGTTAGAATTACTTATATGAATAGTTACGTTCCCACGACACCTTGCTAATTGATTCTGTTAGTTCTTCTTCGTTTTATTTTTATTGTTTTTGTTTATTATTAAATTATGCAAATTACGCGTTATTTGTTCCAAAGCCGCCGGTCTGACAAGGCTCTCAGCTGTTAAATATCTACCATCTAAAGTATCATTTATTTAGTGAAATGTTTGCCATTTACGAATATGGATCCTTTAACAACCAAAGTATGCGTAAAAATAGTTAAAATTTACTACAACAGCAATAATTCAAACGTGGTCACTTTTAGAGCATTACGTGGTGATTATGGACGTGATTATCTGTCTAGTGTGCAAGAAATTGGCAAGATTATAAGGAATTTTAAAGAAACTGAAAGTATTGCAGGGCGTTTTCAGAAAATGGGCCTATCTTACAGTCCTTTATATCGTAGCTTGTATTTATATTTGTACCTTCGACTTCGGCTCACCATTCACAACGCCGTAGATATGCTGATTGGGTGCTAGAACAATAGGCTTTTAATGATGGTTTTTCGAATAACATGTTTTTAGTGAAAAAGCTCATTTCTCACTCAGTGCTTACGTCAACATGCAAATTTCTCGCATATGGGCCTTAGAGAATCCAAAGTGAAAAAAGTGATTCTTTGGTGGGTAATATGGTCTGGAGGTGTCATAGGGCCACATTTTTTTTAATGACACTGAAAAAACCATTACTGTCAATTCAGAGCACTATGGTTGTATGATAATTATTTTTTTTTTTTGTCCTGCGATTGAAAATTATAAAGACAACAGATTTTGGATTTATTGCATGAGAATTTCACGGCAGCGTAATTTCGCGACATCAATTGGTTACGAACATCATATCATTTAATGCCTTTAGATTTTTCTGTGGCAATACAACCACATCTCCGAGGATAATTCCCTGACATTGAAGAATTCGTCAAGTTATCGTCGAAATGCTCCCCGAAATGTGTGAAATAATGATCAAAAACTACCTCAAAAGGAACAACTGATACAACCAGTCCAGAGGCGGTCATACAAATGACATTGTATTTCGTACATAATGGCAAGGTCCAAGCATTATAATGAAATAAATGTTTCAACGAAATGATAGCTTCATCTGTGTTTTATTTAACTTTACTTTTGTAACCGAAAATGGATAACCCTGTACAGATGAAGACTGATTTTTAATCATAAACAATTTAAAAGACAGATGCCTCTAAAATATCATGGCCGTTATAGGTTGCCAACGCACTAAACTCTTACGAGAGGATTGAAATGGTTGTAAAGATGAGTAACGAACTTTATTCTTTGGTAGCGAAAGGGTTAACTGAATTTTTCTGCTAAACCTAAGCGTTTTCTTAGCTAAACCTATTGCTGCTCTGGTATGTGATATTTCATATTTGGGACTTTCGAGCATACAATCAATGGATGGCTGGACAATGCCATGCTGGGGTTGGCAACCTAGGAAAGTGAGTCTATTTACGTCTCCATAGAAAATCCGAAATCGAAGCGTCCGATATGCTTACGTTAGCTGACAATAAGTCATTGCTTAACGTGAGCATTTATCCTAGGACGGTGCCAATGGCCGAGTGAATACAACGCGTCCAACAACGCCCCCATCTATGCTTAAAATCACTAGTGAGTACCAGTTCGAAGCCATGTTGTTTGGACATGACCTCCACCTTGGTGAAGTATCTGAGACGATCTAAGCTCCTACCGATCTATGGGTCACGGCACCCGGGCCAGCATAACTCTCCCCGAGATTTGGGTCTAAACCACAATGCCAGTATAAGTCCCACACGACTCCGGGCTGGTGGCCAAGATGAAAGTGAAAAAACACCAAACAGGAAACAGAAAACACTGGAAACACCAATAATATAACAAACAGCACACAGGAACATAGCACACAATAAACAGCAAATAGGAACAGCACGATAGCCAGAAGCCGGAAACGAACCAAAGTTCGCAATAGGCCGCAAACTAACCAAACACCAATGCATACTGCCATGTGTTAACGAGCCGTAAAACGACAACTCAGTGAACCCCGGTATTCGTAGTGGAGGAGGTACCTTCCATCAACGTTCCGTCAAACAGTAGCAAGCGCAAAAGCACCCAACCTCCCAAGAGTCCGATTGTGCAGCACTCACCTAGTGAAATCCCAAACCCCCAGAATACGTAATAATCATACTATTTAGGATCCCAATGTCAGCATAATCCGGGAATGTAGTGAGTACATACCTCCAATCGTCAGTTCCCAACCCACACCGGCAGTCCGAAGATTCAATCTGACCAATTCAATGCAAAAATGCATTGAAAGAGCCATGTCCCGTCAGTATGAACCGCAGTCTTAAGCCGAAGCCGAAGTCTGAGTGTTCCTACACGAACGTCACATTCGGAATAAACTCATATGTAACCGTTTGTCCATCTTGTCTGCCACCTATCTACGAGGTACGTCTGCAAAAAGGCCTTATGCCTATTTCTACCCATGTCAAAATTAGAAGCAAAAAGAAAGTCACATGTTCGAAGTGGCAGTCTTTTCCTTCTGTAGGCAATACTGCGACGTATTAACTCCAAATCAAGTGACGCAAGAACCTGCAAAGCGTCATTAGAAATAGTTCGACACACATGCCAAGAGGTCAATTCCCTAACAAGTGAGGATCTTGCTTCTTCCAATAACAGATATGACCGTCTCGTACCACACAGAATAGCCATACGCTGTACAGGCAACGAACAACCTTCTATATATGATACGAACGGCACGCCGGCCAAGACCCTAATCAGTTCTTAGTATGCGTCTAACCTTTCCAACAATTGCCGTCAACTGATGCCTATCATGCGTAACTATTCGTAGACATTAGTTTTAGTCCAACGTGCCATGTCACCACCGGTACTGGAAATTTAAATAGCGACTACTTGTGGACAAGAACCACCAAGTCCGCCCTTAGAAGAAGTCATATTATTATTTTTTTTCTTTTTGTAAAAGAGCTGATTATTACTAGGTAACTAATAAACTTTGACCTTCTGCTACCTGTTTAAAGACTGTGCTCATAAACCAGCATTTATTTTTTTAATGCCTAACATCCCTTTTAAAACTGAGTGTTTTTCTTTACAAAAAAAACTCTTAAATGGTTTTGATATTATAAAGCAATATTTATTTAAAAATTAACAACTAATAGATCTATTTAATAATCCCCATAGGTAGTGACGTGGGCTATAACCGCAAACAAACGTAATAAAATAATTTTTAAAAACCACTTTTAGTTACACAAATCAACTCAGAATAATTTTAAAAAATTCTATCCATTGCATATTTGTGGTAGAAGCACTACCAAAATATGCAAGTAATTATGATTTATTATGTTACTAATTTTTAAAATTAAATAATTAAAATTTTAATTAAATTTATAATGAGTAATAAGAGGCTGTAATGATTACACTGTGCGACAAAAAAAATATATTTCTGGAAAATGATACTATTCCTCGGACAGGTGAAAACAAGTATAATACGAATCTGTTTCTAGAATTTTAAAAAAGTTTTAAAATTCGTATTTTTAAAGACTGCAATAAAAACGAAATTCTAGTGAATGAGGCTGTTTCTTTTGACGCTCACTGTATATAAAAGTTTTTGTTTGAAATCAGTGAATAATAATTAATACTGAAGAAAGCTTTTTGTACTCAGATTTATTTCTACCAATAGCATTACTTTAGGAAAGCCAACTTAGCTGAGGGGGCTCCTAAAGCTGCCTGTACCACCCACTGCTGGTGGCGAACTTGATCATCTATTCAATAGTTATCGAACCTAATCTTCTTTATGAAGTAGTTTTTTATTGGAAGGTTTTTGGAAAATTTTCTTCATATTCTTTATTTTGATAGAACGATCTATGAAAATTATGTGTGAAACAAAATATCGGCCCAATGCTTACCACGACTTCGGTGGCATATCTCTATCCGTCGGTCCATATTTTCAATAACTCTGGGACATAATGTGCCGAACTATCTCATCATTTAGCTCTTGAATTGTTCTTGGCTATTGACGTACACTTTTTCTTATAAATATCCCCAAATAAAGAAGTCCAACAGTCTCAAGTCTTACGATCGTGGCGGCCAATTAACATCGAGACGTCATGAGATAACATGGCCATTGAATATCTCGCGCAAAAAGCCATTGTTTCGTCTGGCCACTGTGTGGCAAGTGGCAACGTCCTGTTGGAACTACATAGCATCCGGTTCCTTATCCTCAATTTCTGGCCACAAGAAGTACGTTATCACCTCACGATAGCGAACACCATTCATGGTAACTGCTTGGCCGAGCTCATTTTCGAAGAAGTACGGCACGATGATCCCGCCAGTCCGTAAGCCGCACCAAATAGTCACACTTTGTGGATGCATTGGCTTTTAACCAATCAGTCGTGGATTCTCATCTGACAAAATGCAGCAAATCTGCTTGTTAACGAACCCACTCGTCGCTAAACTTGATTTTTTTTTTTTAAGTCACCATTCACTTCCGTCTGTTTAACTAACCATTCGTCTTACTTACTCTTGAGTTAATTGAATCTCAAAATTCGCATCAGTAATGTTCTTGATATGTTCAATTGTTGGATACGACGACAACTCGAAATTGTCGGCTGGGCAACCATGCACAGCTAGTTCCACATTTCCTACAGACCTAGTTTGCTGAGATTTGCGCATAACTCTCCTGATTGTAGACACATTTGATCGATTATGTTGATAAAAAAAAATGAATTTTGACTTGAAGGCCCATTTTCGTAAAAGGCTTCAACAATCTTAACAAATGTGTACCTCTGATTAAATTTGTCAAACAGTGAAACAAAGAAATGCGAAATTAAGTTGCGCAAAAAAATTAACGTTAAGGTGTGACTCATAATTAACATCGTACATAACGGTTGGACCACCCTTTATAATGTTAGACTCTTTAATAAGGTCTGGAAATCTGCTATGTTACTGATTACGGGTACGTTACGCACTACCCCTACAAAATACCTATCTATTATGCTTAATTGGCTTTCATGTGAGTTACTTGTCAAGCAACAAGCTAGATTTGTTGCGACAAAACTGAACGCCCTGTGGCACATTACACCCTCGGGGTATACCTCTATGCTTTCTGAGAATTTCCTGGTACCGAACGATATTGACTTTGTATTACCAAAACCGGTACTTGATAGGACCTTCGTAATATTTTCTACGATGGGCTTGTTGTTAGAGTATCTCTCCCTTTTCCGTACTATTGCAGTGTTTTTCGAGCCGTAGTGATGGCTGCTAAGTTGATCCTTAGATGTGGAGCTTCTACTACCAGTCAATCAATCAATAAATTCAATCATCTTTGATGGCCAGACAGCAATCAGGCTGTTAGCTCTAGATTGGTTAGAGCCGCTATTCTCTCGCAATAGTTGCCCGGTAGTTTTGCATTCATCTCATATGTAGAACATTTCAATCCATCTATCAGCAGAGGTTTTTCTCTTACTTCCGTTAAACTGTCTATCGGACAGAAGTGTCTATTGGATGCAAATATTAGACTTACCTGACCCAGGCTAGTTAAAAAGCGCGTCAATCAACTGCTTAAACTTGATTGTAGGATTATCACCGACACCGTATCTATGTTCAGAGGTCATTGTGCAGTGGTTAGGCTTGCGGAGAGACTGCGCTTACTTGTAAATGATTTCTGTCGAAGTTTTTGTTCACTCAGATGCCAGAGTTTCGCTTTCTATAGGAGGCCGTTGTACCGGCTGTTGAAACCAATTAATCAGGTTTCCACAGTCAGCTCGACGGTATTGTTTCATGTAGTAACACAACGTCCGCTGTTTGTCCAACTCTCTCCTATACTAGCCTATTATATAAGAATTCTTCTTCGCCAGCCATTTGATGATGATAAGATAACAATGAGTTTAACAACTAAGTTATCCTGTAGAGGAAGCTACCGGCATGAATAAATTAGAGAGGGGCAGAGACTCGCCTGCATCGTTATAACTGGGACAATATGAACATGTCCTTGGAGGCCTTGATTGGTTCCACACCGCTTTCCATCTATGTAATGAGGGTGCGGCATGTTCGGCAGCAAAGTTTTTCGCCAGGTCGTCACGAAATCTGGAAGTCTATCGATTCTATTTCGATCCTGGATTTCACGCCTTTCAATCTGTGCTTTGACAGGAAATTCAGAGTTGAATTCCCAAACCGAGAGTTAGGGGTGAGTTTGATCTAAGCTGCTATACCGCTGGCTCCAAAATGAATGACTATGTCAGTGCTGGCGTTCATAAGCCGAATCGAGACTTGTTGATCATTCTGGAGAGATCGCCAGGCTGCGATCATGGCAATTGCCTTACAGCGGACTCAAGGATAAGACTATTAACATATTCCCTGACAGCCAAGTAGTCTTAAAGACATTTAGCTCGAATCGTATGACATCTAGACTGGAAAAATATTGCCACGATACGTTGCAGAGGCATTCGCTTAAAATTAAATTCGCTTAAAATTTAAATTTCAGTTGTTGTTGGTTACCTGGACACTGTGGGATGGATGGTAATGAAACAAAGGCTGTTTTAGCTGGAAAATATTCCATGACACCCTGTTTGTTCCAGAATCGTATTGTGCAGCACCACTTATTAACATCCCCTATTTAAACCAGGATTGGCAAATGGCTAGATGCTTAGAATACTGGAATGCTCAAAGGGAACTTTGCCACTCTAGGGCGGTGATCAGTCCACAATTTGAGCGTCGTTCTGGGGTTCGCAAGTATGACAAGCCAGACTTAAAACTCTTAATGAAGATTCTTAGGAATAGGATGGCCATCACAGATGTTTATGTTTGTAGACTGTGCTCAAAGGCATTAGAGACAGCGAAACACATATTGTATTGAATGTGGGGTTCTTGACGGGTTTAGGTGGAATCGTTTAGCTAGACATAGGGACTCACTCGGTGATATATCTAACATGGCTTCATATCTGCTGATGTTTATTAGGAAGATAGCAGAACTGCTGAACAAATTATAGTCCGGAAGGAACACAATAGATTCCATGGGTTGCAGTGTCCTGCAATAGTGTCTGGTCAGAATAATAATACCGCTTTAGCTTTAGTATTTTATACTCGTTTAGAGATTTATTTCCTCAGGAAATTATCATAAACAAATTTCTATAAATTGTCTATTAAAATTGAATATTTTATTGTGTCAATTAAAGACAGTTTTTCAAAAATTTATTTGCAATCAAGTATTTCAAATGTACACACTTTATTCAATTACTAATAAAAACAACACTATTTTCAAAGGAATTTTTATGACAAAACAATTTTGTGTTCTTTTTATTGTTATTACATTCATTCATTTATTCATTTATTGAAATCATTAAATTTATCAAATTTTTCGTATATTTTTTTTTTTTTTTTTTTGTCTGAATAAAAATATTTCAGTCTTAAATATGAAATGTTATTAAAACGAATTTTTAATAAAAATTTGCTACCATGTCTGGGGACTGGCTTTATTGTCACCTATAAATTTCTAATAAAAAAGATAAATTTGTCATTTGGAACAATAAAACGATCAAATAACAGTTTTATTGCACATCCATCGATAGATAAAGTTTAGAATGAATTGTAGATTATTTTGATAGGATTGTTTTAGTTGATGTATAAAATATCTTAAATGGAATTTTTTTTTTTTTTGTTAGTTAAACTTGTAAAGGGTCCGCCATAAACTAGTGCTTATTTCATGAATGGTAACACTTAGCTCATGTCTGATTTAACAGATAATTAGTTTTATCCTTCCGCTGAACGAATATGAACAACGCTGAGAAATATTGCGACATTACTTTGAACATCATGGTAATGTTACAGATGAAGCTCATTTTGATTGAAAAGCCGATACACCCAAGGCGAGTCACTGTTTGGTGCGGATCTTGCTCCAGAGGCATAATTGAGCCATTTTTCTTCGAAAATGAGCAATGAACGGCCGCTACAGTCAATGGCGATCGTTATCGGGACATATTGAACGAATTTATGTTCACAAAAATTGAAGAGGAGGATATTAGCAATATTTGGTTTCAACAGGACGGCGCTACGTGCCACACAGCCGAAGCTACACTCGATGTTTTGCGCTCTGTTTTTGAAGATCGCATTATCAGCCGCAGAGCTGATGCCGTTTGGCCACCTAGGAGCTGAGGGTTGACACCGTTGGAATATTATTTGTGGGGTGCCGCCAAAGATAAGTGTTACGCCAACAAGCCAGAGACAAATGACGTTTTAAAGGACAATATTCGTGAAGCCATTGGTGAAATACAGCTGCACACAGCATGGCCAGCCGAGGCAGCCATTTGAATGAAATTATTCTCCATTATTAACCGGAAGGATTGTACTTTCAAATAAAAAAAGAAATTTGAGAAAATATTCAGTAGTTTTTTTTATAGCATTTTTAAGAAAAAAAATATGTTTGGCGGACCCTATATATACGTAGAAATTAATTATAATAATTTACTAACTTTTAACGTTTATTTGAATGTATTCGTATTTCGTTAGTTTTCAAATTTAATAAATCAACTTAAAACTACACGCGAATAAACTATTCAAATGGGAAAAAATCATGCAAATTTATCGTGAATTTTTTATTTTTTATTTTTTTTCTATCTTTTTCATCTCTAATTGGATAATTTCGTTTATGTTTGAAATTAAATGGAAAGAAAAGAAAAAGAACATCTCAATTGATTAATTCTAATGCGTAGTTCTTTAAATACAAAAAAAACTTATAATAATAATATAGAAAGAAATTAAGTAGATGTCATTGAAGGTAAAAAAATAAAATATTAAACAACACAGTAGTTTTGCTGGTGGATTGTGAAAGGTAGAGCACTATCAAAAATATTATAAAAACCTGTAGCCACGAACTTAATGAATAAGTACAGTAGAATCTCGAAAAAGTTAACTTCCATAAAAGGTTAAAAGCCTGGCTAAGTTAACCGAATTCTAGCGTCCACGCAACAGCTTTGAAATTGAAAGCAAAAAAAACCTACACTTGCTAAAATAAATATTCGTACATTTTAAGTCTAAAATTGCAATTTCAAACAATGACCAAGTTTTTAAGTCGACGTTATCAATATATTTAGTAAAGAAAAAGTATTCGTACATTTGAAATGTTATTGGTAAAAATTATTTTATTTTATTAAAAACCAGCAGACCCGGGCAAACGTTGTTTTGCCTTCGAATTTTATTTTCAATGTAAGTCGGGTTTGCATGCAAAGACATGGCTGATTGACATTAAGAAGAAGAATGAAAGGTGTACTAAATCGACATAGCAATTATTATTCAAATGGAATTATATATTTTTGATAGCTGGGCCCATTCCTGTAGAGCATGTATATAAAGTTTGGTCGAAATCGGTGCAGTAGTTCTTGAGTTACGGTGCAAAAACATAAGAAACTAAATATTACGCCATCTGTCGAAAGAACTTCAAACTACAAAGAAACACTCCTCAAGCCCCATAGAACATGTATATTAAGTTTGGTCAAAATCGGTCTAGTTGTTTTTGAGCTTAATGATCACGAAGATACACGTCGTTTTTATATATAGAGATTATATTATTAAAGTATGGAATTGTCGAATATCGTAAGGATTGACAAACTTTTGAAAGTCTTTTTGGCTTTCATCTGACTAGTTCCGATATATCTTTTGCTCTTATTTTGGTCCCATCATCCATATTATGTTTGCGGATATCACAAATATTCTATGGGGTGAATTTCGCATTGACTTATGAAGTTACACTGGAACCACAACTTCATTCTGTTCGATCTTATTATCATATTGTAACGAAATGCATCAAAATAATTAAATAATCTTACTGGTGTGTTGTGGATCCTAAAAATGCCAATTTTCTGACCACTTAAGCTGACAAGCAGCCTCAAACCACAATAGCACCACCGCAGTAGTTTACAATTGTAAGAGGGTTTTCTTTATTCAATGCTGTTCCCTTCTTCCGTCAAACAAACGTCTTTCCTTATACTTTAATGATACTGAACTTACTTTTGTTCGAATATAAGACCCGTTGTAAGAGTTCTAAGTGCTACAAAGCCATGAAAATAGGCCTTCTTTAATCGTTTTCCTACCGTATCTTTATTAATATCTTTCTTACATTTTCGGTAATTTTGAAGACCATTATTCTTGAATCATATCTCCCGGTCGCTTAAATGAAATTGGCGGCGTATTCGTGGTTTGGTCAATATAAAGGGTGTCCGCCGGTGTGTCCAGAAACGCTGGAGCAACTCAAACCAACTATTCGTGATGAAACTAATGAAATACCGCGTGAAATGTGTGAGAATGTAATAAATGAAATGTGCTCAAAAGGGCTCGCATTTGTGAGGCTAACAGTGGCGGGCATTTATCTGATATTGTATTACATAATTGCCGGCATTAAAAAATTAAAATATTTATCAATATTAAAAATTATAAACAAACAAAGTAGTATACCTTCTCGTCGGACACCCTGTAGAACCGTAGAATTGAATGCTATTTAGTAACGTACTGGACATAACAGCGGCTTCTATCAATAGTCTTAGCAATTTCACATAAAGATTTTCCTTTATTAAGAAATTTTTGAATAATTTCTCGCTCAGCAGCCCAAATTGGTTTCAACTACGAAGAAGAAAGTTCTGAATCAGTCAGGTCGAGACCAAAGCAAGTTTTGGAATTTCTTCAATGCTTACGATATTCCACAATTTACTAATAATACTTAACCAGGTGGACTTAAAAACTTGGTCATTTTTTGAAATTTAAATGTTATGCTTAAGGTGCACGAATACTTATTCTGCCAAGTGTATAAGTATTGACTGTATTTTTAAACCTCTTCGCACATATTAACCCGCTGGCGTCTTATGATATTTTTTGTCGATCAATTATCGTCACAATATCAGTTTCAAGTGGAAATTTTTATGAAATTATGGTAAATGAAAAAGTTTATTGTTTAATCCTTGTGCTAATGACACAAATTAGGGCATTTATGCATGACAACTTCACTGTAATGTCACCACACTAAAGAAAGCTGAAATTTAGCGACATTGTCTGTTATGAGTCAACTACCTGCTGAATAATATAGGATTTTGTCTGTTACATTTCCGTGTTAAAGAATAAATTACTATTTATTCTTGATGATCTTGTCTGTCAAGATTCCCTAATAAACGCCTGCAAATCTCTTCATCTGTCACCTACGAAAATTTTGAAAAATTTGTACGACAAAAAAATGTTTTGTCATCGATGATTTATTGTCAGCGTTAGAAGTGATGATAACCTATGACGTTAGCTACCGCGAATATTTATACAATGGGTGGTCTAATCATAATGCACGATGTTAATTGTGAGTCACAGCTTAAGGTTAAGTTTTTTGTCAAACTTCATTTGTGCATTTCTTTTTTACTGTGTCTGACAAATTCAACCATTGCAATGTAGACAATTGGGCAGTTGAGAATCCACGAGTGATTCGTGAAAAGTTGATGCATCCACACAGAGTTACCATTTGGTGTGGTTTATGGGCTGACGACATCATCAGGCCGTACTTCTTTGAAAATGAGGTCGCTCAAGCAGTTACCATGAATGGTGTTCGCTATCGCATATTGTTAACGGACTTCTTGTGACCAGAAATGAGGATATGGACCTGGACGATATGTGGTTCCAACAGGATGATGCCACTTGCCGCACAGCCAACGAAACAATGATTTATTCATGTCAACTTCACTGTAATGTCACCATACTAAAAAAAGCTGAAATTTAGCGACATTGTCTGTTATGAGTCAACTACCTGCTGAACAATATAGGATTTTGTCTGCTAAATTTCCCTGTTAAAGAATAAATCCCTATTTATTCTTGATGATATTGCCTATCAAGATTCAGTAATAAACGCCTGCGAAGCTCTTTATCTGTCACCTACAAAAATTTTGACAAATTTGTACGACAAAAAAATGTATTTTCATCGATGATTTATTGTCAGCACTTATACAATGGGTGATCCAATCATAATGCACGATGTTAATTGTGAGTCACACCTTAACGTTAAGTTTTTTGTCAAACTTCATTTGTGCATTTCTTTGTTTCTGTGTTTGACAAATTCAACCATTGAGAGGTAGACAATTGGGCAGATGAGAATCCACGAGTGATTGGTAAAAAGCCGACGCATCCACAAAGAGTGAGCATTTGGTGTGGTTTATGGGCTGACGACGTCATCAGGCCGTACTTCTTTGAAAATGAGGACGCTCAAGCAGTTACCGTAAATGGTGTTCGCTATCGCATATTGATAACCGACTTCTTGTGACCAGAAATAGAGGATATGGACCTGAACGATATGCGATTCCAACAGGATGGTGCCACTTGCCACACAGCGAACGAAATAATGATTCTTTTGCGCGAGAAATTCAATGGCCGTGTTGTCTCATGTTGTGGTGATGTTAATTGGCCGCCACGATCATAAGACTTGACACTGTTGGATTTGTTTCTTTGGGGATATTTAAAAGAAAAAGTGTACGTCAATAAGCCAAGAATTATTCAAGAACTAAGGGATGACATAATTCGTCACATTAACGAAATTGGACCTCAAATAGAGAGGTATGCCACAGAAGCCGTGGCAAGCGTTTGGCATATATTTGGTCTCACGCATAATTGTCATAGATCCTTCTAACATTTAACATCGTGCGTTTTGGTTGCACCCTTTAGAATTGGGTGCAGCTCATGGATTGAAAAAGTCCCCCTTGTTCCGCTTGGCATGTCGACGGAATTGTGTATGTATGTCTCATAATCATTTTGTTCTTGTCTAGATAATCGATTCGAATGCTTCTGTGTGCAAGACAAAAGCCATAGTCATGACCTTGTTGTGCGAAAGACCCACATTAGGCTTCTCTGTTGCATATTCACACAAAGAAACTTATTGATTTCTATAACCGTGTATGAGCTTTTTCATATTTACAAATTATGTAAAATATGATGTTGAGATGACTACAGCTCCAGCCACAGACTGCTCTTTAAATTTCCGATCAGCCAATATTATTGCGCAGATATTGTGGACTCTTAGTGGTTTGACAAACTCTTCTAGAGTTTTTTTTCTTTTTCCACTGATGCTTTCAATGGCTCTCAAAAACGAACTGACACAAAATTGAAAGGTACAACTAGTCTAGTAATAAATACAAGTCATCCATATCCATCTTGAATAAGAAGTTACTACTCGAACATGGTCCTTCGAGCAAAGTATATGATCTTTCCAACAGTGTTCTATTTATGTTAACGATAGTTCTTTTGGATAAATTTGATTCCACTGGCTTATCAAACATAGAACCACACTCTTTAAAAAACAAAACGTAAAAAATAGCAACTGTGAGAGGAAATCGATTTCTCGTCGCTCACTAGAACTCGGCCATTCGCAGAACACCCTCACAAATTCAACTGTCCAGGCCCTAAAGGTAAACAACAATAGACAACTGGGTGTGTTTTATTTCTAGATGAATGGTACAAAAAAAATTGTTACATTTGGGACGAAAACAATTCACATGAGATGCAAGAGCGTCCATTGCTGTACAAAAAAGTCATTATTTAGCATAGATTTTGGGCTGTCGGCGTTACTGGTTAATTTTTCTACAAGAACTACGTTAGCCAGGCCATCACCATCAATGGCGAGCGCCATTGGTCGACATCAACAGCATGTGGTTTAAAAGACCGGCACTAGATACTTCACAGCTCATGCCTTAGCGATGTGACGGCATATATGTCTTTGTTGAAGGTGATGTAATTTTCCCAACGATAACGTGCTATTTAAGCTCGCCAAAGCTTTTCTTGTGTGCTTTTTTTAAGTCTTAGATCCACACGTATAAGTGACAGCCACAGCCTAGGCGCAGCGAATATTTAAGATGGTATTCTCCATTCATAATGGCTTCAACAGAGCTTTCAAGCGATTATAAAAATACTTACACGCACTTTGTTGAAGATAGGAAGCTCTCAATTAAAGAACCTATAGACGATTATTTAAATTTATGTAACAATTAGTTGAGCTGCAAATACTTGACAATGCTTAAAAAGGTGTTTAACAAATACTTGTTTTAAAAATATTTACAAAAATATTTGTCTCTCTTAAGTTTATTATTGTCAATTATGGCAATATTTGTTCTTTTGAATTAAAAAAAAGCAAAAAGTTATAAGAAAAAAACTGTCCGTTTCCTGAACATTGATTGTCTATGATTAATATTATCTTGTTGTTGTGTTGTCATTTATTTTAGTGTCACTTTGATGTTGTTGTGGTTTTTTGCTTTTTGTAGATGTGGTCTTAATTGCTGGTGCTGTCATTGTCGCTATTAATTTGTTTACATTTGATTGTCATTAATAATAAAATATAAATAAACCGGGTCTACAAAACTTGTCAAATTAGCATGTCTATGAACGTCGTTCATCTACTGAACTTAACCATAAACGTGTCAGAATCAATAACGTTGATGGCAATAATTTCTTACAAAATTTATTTTTGGAACCTCAACATTAAACTGAAATTAATTGTCATCAACAATAAAAATAGAATATATAAGAAAAAGAAGAAGAAGAAAATAATTTTCGTAGGAAAACTGTCATACAGATGAAGATGATGATGACGTTGATGTTAAAAGTTAAGTCAAATATTTGCAAAATTTGCAACAAGAAAAAAGTCAAATGCCACTGAACTGTATGAAAATTTTGGAGTTTATTCGCCTCTTATGGTGGGTGAAAAATATTTTTTCTTTTGATTGACAGCGATGTAATGAACACTGGTGGGTGCTCGGTTCAGTTCAGATAGAAATTGTAAATTGTAAAGCTTGTTTGAAAGGCGCCATTTTATGCTTTACTTTATTAAAATACATTAGGAAAACGTTTTATTACGTTTTAAAATCTATAAAACCTTTGAGTTCTTTTTAATTGCGTTAAAATAAAACTAAACACCACTTTGTTGTTGTTTTACAGTTTTGATTTATTGCACTATAACTTTTATACCGTTTGCCTTAATACAGCAAATTAAGATTCGTTTATACAACACCTTTTATTTACGCCTAAACAGATACGAGTAACTACTACTCACCAAACGAAATGTGCCATCTTTCATAGCATTCCATTATTAGTTTCGAATGTTCTAGTTCTACATTAATTCAAATGGTGTAAAATTATAATACACAAAATGGCATCGAACTGGCAACACCGTTAGACATGCAGATGGTAGCACTCTTAATATACAAACAATTATGGCAATTATAGAGCCTTGACACAAACCAATAAAGTTTATTGCTAAAAACACACGATAAGTCCCTGATGTGGTGAATTTTCTCTTCTTCTCTTCTTAATCTATACAAAATTATAGATTAAGCAAGATAAAGTTTCGCAGACGATGGCAAAGCTAGGAATGACACCAAACAAAGGTGTGTGTCTGGTAGGATTGGAAGAAAATTGTTCATTATGAGCTCTTATAACCTGGCCAAACGATTAATTATAAGCTCTACTGTCAACAATTAATGAGATTGAAGCAAACGATTCAATTAAGACGGTCAAAATTGATCAACAGAAACGGTTTTGAAAACCATACACATCTTTAATGACAAGACAGAAACTGTTAAAGAAGTTCTCATGCATCCGCCGTATGGCACGGACTTTGCACCTTCAATTGTTTCGATTACTGCAGAACTCTTTTAGTGGTTTAAATTTTAATTCTGTAGCGACCTGAGAAAAGCCAGAGTTAATACAATGACGGAATAAAATGACGGAAAAAAGTGTAAATATGATTTAATTGCCGACAAATCCATCTAAAAAGCCTTCTTGATTATTTGGTTAACTTCTGGCCATAATGACAAACTTTAGCCTATTGATCAGGAGAAAACACCATCTAGTAGGAAAAAATTAGAATGCTAAGTAAGGATTATCACCACCACCACTTAGCAAGGGTCTTCACCACTACACACAATCATTTGGAAGCGAGCTACAGTGGATTTATCATCAACTTAGCTTGAAAATTAACTTGATTAATGAAACTGAAACAAAGCAATTTATACTTTCTGGAAAGCCAAGATGTTTCCTAGGGGATATCGGCCAAGTGGCCACCACAGCTGGTGCGTACAAGACGCACAAATTTTTCGCAGCATATGCAGCCGTATTTTACCAATAACTCTCTGAAGATTGATTTCCAGGTTTTCAATTGTCTCTGATTCATCGACTTTGACAAGTGACTTATATAACCCCAAAGCACTTAATCCAATGGGTTTAAATCTCACGATTTTGATGGCAAATTAATGGTGGACCATTACGTGAAATTACTCTTTCATGAAAAATTTCTTTGAGTAAATCAATTGTAGAGCGCATTGCTTGTCATGTAGTTCAATAATGTTAGAACCACATTTTATTAATGTTAATGCCAACTTATTGAGGTACGAAAAAATTTCTAATCGTGTTCTTATAAAGGGTGTTTTTTATAGAGGTATAGAACTTTAAGTTGCAATAAAACAAAGATGGATTATTCGATTAATATGAATTTTATTCATCCGAAAGATAATCTTGTGGCATTACATTTTATATATGATTTCTGTCATATTACTGCCACGGCTGGCGCGGATGTAGGCCAATCTGGACGTCCTTTTTGATGACTTTTTCCAACATTTGTGGCCGTATATCGGCAATAACACAGCGAATATTGTCTTCTAAATGGTCAAGCGTTTGTGGCTTTACCGCATAGACCAATGACCCACAGAAAGTAGTCTAGCGGTGTTAAATCACAAGATCTTGGAGGCCAATTCACAGGTCCAAAACGTGAAATTAGGCGGTCACCAAACGTGTCTTTCAATAAATCTATTGTGGCACGAGCTGTGTGACATGTTGCGCTGTGTTGTTGAGACCACATCTCCTGGACATCATGGTTATTCAATTCAGGAATGAAAAAGTTAGTAATCATGACTCTATACCGATCATCATTGACTGTAACGTTCCGGCCACCATCGTTTTTGAAAAAGTACGGACCAATGATTCCACCAGCCCATAAAGCGTACTAAACAGTCAGTTTTTCTGGATGTAACGGTGTTTCCACATACACTTGTGGATTACCTTCACTCCAAATGCGGCAGTTTTGTTTATTGACGTAGCCATTCAACCAGAAGTACGCTTCATCGCTTATGAAAATTGAAAAAATTGAAAATTGAAAAAAAATCACTTATGAAGAATAAAAATTGCACTATTTGCAAGCGTTGTTCAGGCGTGAGTCTATTCATGATGAATTGCCAAACCAAACTGAGAATAAATCACTTGACAGCTGTTAAGTCGGTCGCCATTTTGAAAAGTAATGCCAAATTAAAGTTCTATACCTCTATAAAAAACACACTATACCATTCACCATTGACAGTAACATTCTGGCCATGATCGTTGTGGCAGACATATGAACCAATTTCTTCGTGAATTATCCTCACTACAAATGTAACAATTCTGCCTATTTACGTACCTACTCAGCCAAAACTGGGCTCCATCGGAGATTGAAATTTGGAATGGAAATTCAATATCAATATGAATTGCTTGGGCTTAATTCCTCCACAAAATGAATGTTGAATGCTTTTAAGCCAAAATACTACTGTTATATCTTCCGTAAAGTAGAAGGAAACAATCCAGTTGCTGAGAACGGCAACAATTTCATTGATTTGCGTCTTCTTCAATGCTTCCCTACATAGCGGCTACAACTTGTTCAGTGCGCACTGTGGCGCCGCACACGGGTTGCATATTATCAGTAAGAGTAAACGTGGTTGAAAAACTATATATTGTTAAACGAATTAGCCGCTCTGAAGGACCATCACGTACGCCATAAATTGAAAGAAGTTCATGATAAGTTTGACAAACAGAACCATTATTTTGATTTAAAAAAAAAAAATCAACAATTTGCAAGCGTTGCTCTGGTGTAAGTCTATCCATAATGAAATGTCAAACTAAAATAAACAAAAAGCAACTATCAGCTGTTAAATCGATGGTCAAATAAAGCAGTGTTGCCAACACAAAGTTATGCACCTCTAAGAAAAATACCCGATAGAAAAAATGTTGCATTTTTTAAATACAATTTGTTTTACAAATATATGCAAAATGACAATTTATTTGTGAATTTTTTTTATTAAAAACAACAACAAGAATAAAAATAAAATATTTACACAAAAATAAAGTATACTTAAGAAGAATATGAAAACATGTTTAATATTAATTCAGTACAATTGCAATATTTAAAAATAAAATTTAAAAAATAAAAAAATTTAATTAAAAACACCATACGAACATCAAGCAGACACACTGACGTCGTCCGTCTGTATGGACGTTTCAAAACAAATAAAATGAAATAAAAAATCTTAAAATTTATGAATTTTTTCAACAACTTCCGTCATTAAATGAACATAAAAATCGTGAAAAGAAATATTTTTCATTTAAAACAAAATGCACCTTTAAAGGCAATAAACGTTTTGGCAGTCGTTAGTGTATGTGATGATCATCGACACCCAGAAGTTTCAATATCTATTGCGGGGTATGATTGTTTTATAGAAAATTTATTGCAAAATAATAAACAAAAATAAAAAATAAAATAAAATTGCGTACGAACGGTTAATAAACTTTAGCAGTTTGTTTTAAAAATTAAGTTTTTTATTTCATTTTATTTTTTTATAATGACACCACAATGTCATTTAAATTTTTATTTATTTTTAATCTTTATTAAAATATAAAAAAATGATTTTTTTAAAAGATCGTTTATCGTTCTTTATAGTTTATTTAATAGACTTCTTTAAATGCAGTTGTTGTTTAATAAAATTGTTGAAAAATAAAAAAATAAATTTTAAATATTTTTTTTTCTTTTTTTTTTTTTTTTTGTTAAAAAACTACCTGTTGTTTATTTGCATTTATAGTCAATTACGGACATTTAATTAACACCTCGTAAAAGTTATTAAGAAAAAAAAGAAGAGAAATATCATGACTATTCAAAAATAAGAAAAAAAAAATAAATAAATAAATTTAGCAGGTGAAAAAATATTCATTATAGACGAATATTAAATGTACCCTTTTAGGCTTTTTTATATTTTGCCTTAAAAACAGGAATATGAATACTTTGTTTCAAGATGGTTCATCGGAAGCTATAACTTCCTCTATTTTGCTTCACCTTTCTGCAAATCAGATCTATGCTCTGAAGTAAAAACTATTCTAGCTTAAGCATTTTCAGTCGTATTAACAAAATAGTGTGGATAAGTTCTAAGCTATAGGATAAGCTATTTGTAGGTTTTAAAAGTAAAGTTAAATAAAGCAGACATAATTTCTATGAAACTTTTATTTCAGTATAATGTTTGGATCTTGGCATTTAAATGTTCACTTCTGGCCATAGGAATCTGATTTAACGATAACGATTCTTTCAGCGTCCTCTACGAAAAAAATGCGGCTCTAGACCATAATGCGCACCAAATAATCACTTTTTTCAGGATGTCATGGCTTCACCACAATCAGCTCTGAATTCTCCGACCTCCATATATGACAATTTTGCTTATTGACACAACCATCGAGTGAGAAATAAGCTTTATCGCTGAAGAATACTTTGTTCCAACGTTCGATCACATTTGAATCGCTACTTTTGTAGTAAGTTTTAATAGTTTTTAAGCGTTCTTCGGCAAACCTTTCACTAAATAAATGACTCTTCAGATGACAGATATTGAACAGCTGACAGCCTTGCTAAGCTGGCGGCTTTGAAGCTACTAAATGAATAACTCGATATATTTTCTGTTAGGTTATGTTGCCTTATATGTTATGTTGTATTATGTTACATGATATGTTATGTTATGATATGCTATAATATAATTTCGCTACGCTTTAACCTTTTTAAAACGTTTAAGTTCGTTTAAATTGCGTTAAAATAAAATAACAACTCTACTTCGTTGTTGCTGTTTTTACTGTCTTTATTAATTCCACTGTAACTTTTATACACTATGACTTAATACAACAAATTCACTTATACAACACTTTTTATTTACGCTTAAGTGCGACTCTACTTATTGACAGTCAAATGATCACTAACTGACTAACTGCAATGCGCCATCTTTTTATAGTATTTCATCATTAGTTCCGAATATTCTAGTACAGACACGAATCTTCGATTTATCTACGTGGATTCAAACGGTCTAAAATAACTTTATAATTACAAAAGGGAATCGAACTAGCAACTCCATGCGGATGATAGCACTCTTAATTAGTACAGGTAATTTTAGCAGTTATTAAGCCTTGACACAAGCTAATAAATTTTATAGCTAAAAGCTCATAATAAGTCCCTGATGTGGTGAATTTTGTCTTCAGCATTTTCATTTTCATTTTCGTAACAATATGTTATGTTGTCTCTTAGGTTCAAAACGCGCCATAATGTGAAGGCTCCTTTGTTCTGCCACATATGTTTACCACATCAAGCCGAGTCTACGAATAAAGCTTGTTATCCTATTTGGTGAGCGAAGAAATGTTCCATTTTGAGCTACCAGAACATCCCCCAGAAACCTCAACCTCCAGTCGGAAATAGTAAAACAATCACAAATCACATAGAACATGGCTGTGTAGAGGCTCTTGGAGGATCTGCAGTGATGTGGTTTTAGAGGTTTTGGTTATGCGGACAATCTGGCCATTATAGTGTCAGGTATTGACTGGTATATCCTTTCCACGAGGTGCAATCAGACATGTAACAAAATTATTCTTGTGGTGTCATCCAGGCGTCAATCCTCACAAAACGGACAAACAATTCTCACAGACAGTACAAGATACCTACCTTTAATATGAAGAGTCTCGGTAGCATTCGACTCTCTTTGTTTACAAAGGCGAATAATCTCAGATAATTCTTGATCCCAAGCTCAACTATAAGGCTTTACAACTGTAAGAGGGCCGTTGATAAGATTTGATGGCTCTATTACGTCGAGGTGAATCTTATTCTATTTTACGGCGCTTATGTTTGGCAGACGGCAAGTATCAGTGTTATTGTAGACTGTTGGCCAGGCAGTTATCCTGATTACCAGTGCACTCTGCTCCGCTCTAACTAAAGCCTTAATTGCTATACTTAACTGGCTTCCCAGTGATCTTCTATTGAAGCAGAGGACTAAGCTGGTGGCAGTAAGCCTAAATACGGTAAACTTTTGGCTCAATCTGAGCTATGAACACTCTGCCATCCTTGTGTAACACAAACATATTCGAGTCCCTCAGAATTTTCTCGACGAGAGATTTGACTTTGAGATCTCTACTAGAAGCTTTTAGTCTAAATGGACAGAGGTGACTCGAAATGGCTTTAAGGTCTATATTCCTTTGCAGAGTGGGCTGTGATATATACAGAAAGAGTTTTGACATTAAACTTGTATTTTAGGCGGAGGTCGTGGCCATACTGAAGGCTGTGCAATGTTTATTGAATGGCGGGTGTTTTTTGATTTACTTGGACAGACACGCTGCAATGAAGTACCTTAAAAACATTACTTCAACATCTACTCTCTTCCAAGAATGCCGGAGGTTTCTCGGTGAAATATTGGGTCGTCTGAAGATAACCTTCATTTGTGTTACGGGACATAGATTAAAGGCTATTACCTACACAGGTATGTCGTCGGATATTTCTTTGCTGATGATTTGGTTAGAACGGATACTAAGCTCGCAATCTTTTAATGGGAACTTAATATTGATGTTCTGAATGTCTCGATTAGACTGGATATTTTGCGGCCGATTTATGGCGAGGTTCAATTTTGTTGGCTGCATGAAAGCACTTGGGCTATCGCTAGGCTCTGCTGAACTGATCTGCATAAGAAGAGTACTATATATCTCCTTTCCTTGAAAAGCTAGGCCATCCATTTCACTATTGCGTTTCTCAGAGGCCATTGTCTGATTGAAAGCCATGCCGATAGACTCGGCCTCGGTTTTGAAAAGAAGAGGGAGACTGTCTTTTACCTCAAGTGTTAGCGTCCAGCCCTTCACCATCAGACGACGGACGTTTTTGGTCTCTTATTTCTTGTGATCTTTGACTGAACTCTCCAAAATGAAGTTAACAGCAATTTCGAGATTTATTTTGGTGTCGAAGTGGTGTCCTAGGGAAAATCTTTGATCCCAGGGCTAGCTCCTGTATTTAAGGTACTACAATGGGCACCACCTCTGACCTAAATGGGACTCCATCCTTCTGGGAGGGTTCGCCACCATATATAACCTTATGAGGTGGGCTTCAAAATGATAAGGTCACCTTAATATTTGCTCAATTCATCCAAACTATAAAATGTTATGTATGGTCACCTTATTCAAAAAAATTCTACATTCAAATAAGTGAGAAATAAGCCGGTTTTTGCTCTAAGAGGTGTACCGTTATATTATGTTTATTTAAATTTATGTAAATAAGTGCAAAATTTAATGCGTCAAAATGATAAGGTCAATGATTAATAAGCAATTAATCTAATCAGAAAGTATCACAATTGTTTTTTTTTTTTTTTTTGTAATAATTTATAATTTAAATAATATCTGCGCGGTATGGGTCGCGCGAAACCTTTGTCACCTTATGAACAAGGACAAATTGTGGCAGTTCATGAGCAGAGATTGAGTATGCGTGGAATGGGGAAAAAACTGTTTGTTGTCTACATAAACATTACGCACAAGCAATCTCCACAATTTTTAATAGGGTTTAAATCGGGGGAACGTGCTGGCCAATCAATTACTTTAATATTGTGCTCCTCAAACCATTGTCTTGTCGACTTGTTGACATGAATTGCTGCGTTGTCTTGCTGAAAGGTGAAAGTTTCGTCAGTATTTTCGGCCAAATAAGGCAGCAAACGTTCAGACAGAATGCACTGGTACTCCAAACTATCCATTCGAGTGGAAGGAAAGTAGAGTTCTAGGGTACCAGCCCAAACCATCAAACTGTCACCGCCGAAATTCCGTTTGGAAAAACACAAGGGCTCCTTCCTTAAATCTCGCCATTAGCCAATTAGTTGCCATATTGTTTTTCGCAAACTCTTTACGCTTAATCTTATGCTGCTTAGTCAGACAGGGTTTTTTTAATTTTGCTCGAGTAAGGTTTGGCTGGGCGTTGATAGCTCTTAGAATTGTGCTTTTTGAAGATTGTAATTTCAATTCCTCTTTTATTATTACCGCACTTTTCATGGAATTCGAGGCCTTTCGTGAAATTAGCCGATTTTCACGGGCAGTCAGGACCTTTGGACGACCCGTGCTTTTTAATTTTCCATAATCTTCTCTGTTTTTGAGAAAATTTTGCACAACCACGAAGATGGTCCCAGCTTTTTCGCCATTCCACGCATACTCAATCCCTTCTCATGAAGTGCCACAATTTGTACTCGTACTTGTTAATCGAATTTTTTTGAATAAGGTGACCATATAAAACATTTTATAGTTTGGATGAATTGAGCAAATATTGAGGTGACCTTATCATTTTGAAGCACACCTTATAAATACTAGACTACAGAGTCCAAGTATGTCCTACATTACGAGATAATTAATAGTAAAAATGCTCAAAGACTTGTAAACCTATATAATGAGTTCTACAGCAATTGTAATGATGAAAAATAAGAGTAGTAAACAGCTTCTTTGTCATTGCCAGGCAACTGAGAACTACAGGCTGACTTTGCTTAGCCATATTAGTTGATTTGAAGAAGCACAATGCTTTCATCGAATCGATAGGGTGGCTGACGAGAAGAGGGATAATACTCTGGCACGATTGAACCCAAGTGTGCTGTGCCGTAGACAACTGCCAAACGAACTTAACTTACACAGTCTAGCTGCCTAGACAAAATTCTGGTTGAACAATTTTAAACAAAAAATTATTTTTAAATATTTTCGATTTACTTACATGTGTAGAAATATTTTTATTTTATATTTAGCGAACATAATGCAGCAATACAACATTGCTGTTAAAAGAGCTTTATGTTAAAATAAACTTATCATAGACACAAACCTAATTTTCTTAATATTGTATGTGCGAATAGCAAAGCTCTAGCCTGCTGTTACTATACAGTTAACAGAGAATATTTTAACGAATTTTTTTGTGTTTCAGAAAAACAAAAATATTGTAAACAAAATTCATTAAAAAATAAACTTAAATGTTATTTAATAAACTTTTATTTCATTTTTAGAACTTACCCGGCTATAAGTTAATGCTGTAAGAGAAAATAAAGAATAAATTTAACAAATTTTATTATTTAAAATCATAAAAAAGTTCACCAACAATAAAAGCAAATATTCATTTAATTAAAATTTATTTTAACTCAACATAATTTCTTAAAACAATTAATCAAAAAACTAAAGAGACTTTTTTGAGGGCCAAATATTATAGGCTTGACTTAATGACAACATATCTTTACTTGCAATAGGGTAAACTAATAACACTGGTCTACAGCAAAAACCGCCTTTAAATAAAACTATCGTATATGGAATATAATGATTTTGATGCGCAGAATTCAAATCCGTTTTCAGTTTTTTTTTCATATTACATACGAGTATATACGTATGTATTGTTCCTACAAGACATTTTCTTTCATTATGTTTCTGTTAAATGCATTTATAGGTTACATATATGGCTTTAATTTAAATGCCTAAACGCAAAAATTATATTTTAAGTTTATGGAAATAAAGGGTGCGCCATCTAACGTTTTTTTTTCCAACTAGTGCTTATTTCGTGAATGGTAACACTTAGCTCAGCCCATTACACACATTCGAAGCTACACTCGATGTTTTGCGCCCTGTTTTTGATGATCGCATTATCAGCCGCAGAGCTGATGTCGTTTGGCCACCTCGGAGCTGCGATTTGACACCGTCGGACTATTATATGTGGGGTGCCGTTACGCCCACAAGGCAGAGACAATTGATGCTTTAAAGGACAATATTCGTGAAGCTATTGGTGAAATACAGCTGCACACAATCGATAGTGTGCTTAAAACTTGAACCGTTCGTGTAGGCTACCGCATGGCCAGCCGAGGCAGCCATTTGAATGAAATTATTTTTCATTATTAACCGGAAGAATTGTACTTTCAAATAAAAAAAGAAATTTGAAAAAATATTTAGTAGTTTTTTATAGCATTTACAAAAAAAATTTATTGGCGGACCCTTTATAATTTTTTTTCGCTAGTTTTGATCAAAGTTAGGTACCTGCATATAATTTAGAATAAAACCAGCAATAGACAACCGATCTTTATATTTTAAAACTTATTTTATTTTCAACCTTTTAAACTTTAATTTCAGTGCTAAACATCCAAAATATTCACTCTGAAACATTTTTTATGACTGTTTGAAAAAAAAATTGCTCTAATATTGTGCGAAAATCTTTTATTCACAGCTAAGTTGTGAATAATTGAATTGTATAGGCGATTTATAGGAAATTTTGTTCCTAAACATTTGGTTGTACTTGCATCAAAACCGATCAAGTTGTTTTCAAGTTATGATGAAATATATTGACATAACTACCATATTTTGGGCGAAAAAATTGCCACGCCCATATAAAAAATTTGAGCCTGATGGATAAAAACTAAAAACGTATTTTAATTCAGCGCATCAAAATCATTATATCTTATATAGTTTTATTTAAAGGCGAGATAATTTTTTGTTTTTTGTAGACCAGTGTAGTAAGAAATCAGAAAAACATGAAAAACAACTTTTGTATTCTTTAGAACTCAAATAGTTGTAGGAGTTTTCATAAAAAGCAAACAATCACAACAGAAACCATTGAAAACACACAAATATGAAACTGTTAGTATTGTATGTAATTGTATGTGTATGCGTATATGTATGTGTTACTATTAAACGAAATAATTGTTTAAAAACGTACACGTTTTAATGGGAAATGTCAATATTTACATACAAATACAAGCAATCAAGAGAGTAATTTGAGATAACAAAGAAAAGTAAGTGGGAGATAAACACACACAGAGAGAGGAAAAAATTAAAAAAAAATACCAAAGGGAATATTTTTAATTGAACACCCACCCACTCTCTCTATTATCTTTTCTTGTAACAGACACAGAAATCGTTAACATGTAAGAGTTCTTTTACACTGTATATACCCACACACACACACACGAGTTTATGTTTATTCTTCGCTGATATTTGTTTTCTTTAATTGCGTTAATGTGTTAGTTAGTGGAAGAATTCTGGTTATTTCCATGAAAGTGTGTGTGTGTGTGTGGGTAAATACAAGTATGCGTCAGTTTTATTTTACGTCTAAACTCACCAAATAGTCTTCAATATTCCTACGCCTGTACTAGTCGGTGTGGGAAAGATTGCATTTAAGCAGTAAGTGTTGGTGGCTCGTATTCTTTTATATTTAGCAAATCTCATACAAACATACTCTAAATATGGGCAAACAATAAAGTTTGTCATCAAGTCAACACAATTTAGAGAAGGAGGTTAGCTCTACATAAAACGTGTATGTGTTGCAAAAAATATTGTTTTAAAAAGACGCAAAATATTCTCATGACACAAGTAATTTTTGGTTTTCCGATTAATGTAATTTTTTAATGTGGTTCTCACATTTACTCTTGAAAAACTTATTGCTGTGTGTGTTTGTGTAGTTTTAAGCAGAGTCCGGCAAAACTTAACTCTGAGCAAATTTTTTCTTATCTTCTCACACGTGCGTACTCATTTAAGCAATCAACAGGCAGTGTTATATTTTCCATTGGACTATTGAGGCCAAGTTGCACATCATCTGATTTTGCAATTCAAAAGATGTTCGGGTAAATCATAGACATACAGAAAGAAAAGAAGCGGCTCAAGAACTTAACCTTGGCCAGAGATAGAGAAGCCGACCAAATATAATATACGAGATATACGAATGTATAAGTTTAGCAGATGTATTTGAAAATCTGAAGTAAAATCTAAGGTTACGAATAAGCATATTGCGATCGACCGTATCGAATGCTTTCGAAGACCTGTCTGACATTCTCACTAACGTCCACAAGAGCAGTAATACAACTTTGATCCGATCGACAACCGAATTGCATTCTAGAAAAGAAATTGTTGAAATTGATGTAATGAATCAGTTGCCCGTAAAGGAAATTCTACAAAACTTTCGAAAAAAGCATAAGATATTTTCGCTTGTTTTCACTTTGTGAGATACGTGACAGACATAGTAATGGTATTAAATAAATGGGTTATATATGGGGTGATTAGGGGTAAAACCCCTTTTTTTAATTTAGGGTACATGTTATCGCACTCAATTGCATTAGATTTCATCAGGGAAATAGTCGACATGACATCATATTGGCTAACACCTTCAAACTTAAACTTATCATGCTCAAGTAAATTAATATAAAAATTAGCAGAGTCACGAGTCAGGTATTCACAAAGGATTTATTAAAGTCATTAAGATTTATTTGGCAACTAGTATTCTTGTGCGTGCAACAAACACCTATCTCAAGAATAGTCCTCCAAGTTTGCTCAATCTAAATTGCAGATTCAAGCCGTCTAGAACAGTATTCCATTTACGCACATCTGATTATTATTTTTCATATTTTTGTCATTGCTTCTATAGCTGTTTTCCTGTTTTCATTTAAAAATCGCTGTTAAAATATGCAAACTTAAAAACTGTGACAGCACTGGTATTAGTTTGCCTGTCACTGCTTTAAAAGATTAGTCTCTGTGTATACATGAGTCACTTTAACTCGCTCACGTTGGCGTGTAAATATTTTTATTTGTTTTTCTTTAATTTTTATTTTTTTGCGTTGGAAAAAACACACTTTAGATTTCACTTTAATTGCAAACGAAGGACCTCTATGAAGTGATAATTGTTTTACAAGGATTCTTTGAAAGTTGAAAAAAAGGGAAAAAACTAAAAAGAAAGCAACTTTAAGCTTTAATTTGAAAAAAAATTAACACTTGCAACGAGTATATAAGGGAAATTTTAAATAACACCATGCGACAAAAAGAGAACGAAGTTAAAATATTTCAGAAGTGATACTACTTTTCTGTTAGACGCGCTACCGAGTGCAATAATAATCTGTTTTTGAAGTTTTCGGAACACAAAACTTCATGCAGTACTAACCTAACTGCTTAGCTAAATACACTGGTCTACTAAATGCCAAAATATTCGCGGCTTTAAATAAATCTATATGATATATAATGATTTTGATGCGCCGAATTCAAATCCGCTTTCTGTTTTTGCCATCGGGCTCAATTGTTTTTTATGGGCGTGGCGAATTTTACGCCCAAAATATGGTAGTTATGTCAATATATTTCATCATAACTAGAAAACGCCTGGACCAATTTTAATGCAAGTACCAGCAAATGTTTAGTAACAAAATATCCTATAAATCATCTCAATTAAGTTTTTTTTGTGTTTTCAACAGTTTCGGAGTTATTCATAACTTAACTACAAAAAAATTAGAGCAAAATTAGAGCATTTTTTTTTTTTTTGTTTGTTTTCAAAACATCATAAAAAATTTTTCAGAATGAAAATTCCCATTATTCCATCAGAGTAGAACTTGTGTATTTTCCAACGAAAAACTAAGTCAATTTTCTACGTTTCGCAAATTTCCACGGAATTTAAATTTACACTATTAAGAGAGTTTCGCAGAGAGCGAAACAAATGATAATATGAAGGTGAGGGGTCATCAAATATATGTGTAGTCTGGCGTTGTCATGATGCAACACAACGCCTTTTCTGTTGGCCGTTCAAATAGAATTGCTTGCTTTAATGACGTTAATTATTGATAGCGGTGATCAGAAGCAATCGTTTGGTTGTAAAAGCTCATAATAAACTATTCCCTTCCAATCCAACCAGACACACGGCATTAACTTTCTTGATTGTCAAACCTGGCTTTGTTATCATCTGCGAAGCTTCACCTCGTTTCGTTCATGATATTTTTCGCATATTATTGTCGTACGTGATCTACTTTTCATCGCCCATAATCATTTACTCCCGAAATGGTTCGCTTTCGTTCCATGTTAGTAGTAAATGGGCAAATGGAAATTCAGCCCGTTAAATTTTTCATCGTTAATTCAAGTGGTGAATGAATGACTTCTGTTGAGGCTGAGCAGGAGAGTGTTGTCTACTTCACTCCCAATGTTCATCTCTCGCTCGACGAAGATTGGGCCCTCCTCTACTTAAAAGCTTATCGGAGCTATCGATCTCTGACATTAGGTTGACAGCCGGGCTGGTT
The DNA here is from genome assembly GCA_023159175.1 of Wohlfahrtia magnifica. Classification (NCBI taxonomy): domain Eukaryota; kingdom Metazoa; phylum Arthropoda; class Insecta; order Diptera; family Sarcophagidae; genus Wohlfahrtia; species Wohlfahrtia magnifica. The sequence goes on along the minus strand of JAKWBJ010000052.1, from coordinate 163,890 downwards.
TCTGACTTAATTTAAGGAATTGTATTTATGTGCGGTGTTTCTGCTCGATGATCAGGACTCTGGTGACTAACACAGGCACAGCGAGTCGTGTGGGAACACCACAAGCCGCTATTCGTGCTCCATTAAGCTTTGATTTAGCGAGGCTGCCACTTCATCCTACCTACCTACCTACCTACCTTACTACTTAATTTATGTGACACCCAAACATCAAGCTCCTTCAAATAGATGATAACTGCTTGGTGATTAATGCCATGTTCCCGAGACATATCTACGCTGCTTATTGTGCCGGCCTTCTTCCAATTTATTCCATGATTTCATCGGCTTCTTTTAGTGCTTGGTCGAGTTAAGCAAGGTTCGTCTTTAACATCAAATTAACCAAATCGAAAACAACCAAACCACAAACTTTAAAAATGTCTTCAGCAGCCTACGATTTATTCTTACCTTTTCTATGTTATAACAGAAAAGCCAAATATGACGAATTTCTTCCGTATTTTCACTCCTTTTTAAACGTACATAACTTTTAACAGAATAATGCAACCTATCATCCTAGAGTGTTGCCTAATGCAATTAATGTTACCAATCTACAGTCAGGGAAGTTCACTTGCATTAGCAAAGTTAGTTTATTACTCTTTAAACTTTATTCAGAAGACACTCCATATTATGGCTGTTATTCATATTTAATCCCATTTCATGACAGCTATAGAAGTTAGTATAACTCGAGGCAAATAAGTCAACTACATTTGGCATTAAAACATAACTTTTTTTTCCTATTGCCAAGTACCAAAATGTGTTATTATTGCCAAGTTAGTAACTGTAACGAAAAGTTTTAAGAAAACAAAATTTATCATATTTTGTTTTGTTTTTTGAAAATTTTCTCAACAAAGTTTAGTGTCTGTCTTTTAAAGAAAGAGAAGAAAAAAAAAAACACTTTTTGTGTTTAACATGCACACTTCCGTTTCCTGTTTATATGCAAATAACTATTTATCTATTATAGTGATTTTTGTTTTTCTTTAACAAAAAAAAAAAAACTTTACTTTTTTGGGTAAGAAAACTAGAAAAATAAATTTAAAAAAAACTGCAATGGAACATTAAAAAAATGAAGAAGAAAAGCAAATTTTTAAGCATTTTTAATGCAAATTTTAACAATTAAGCAACAAAATTTTAACACAAATATTTTATTAAAAAAAAAAATTTTCTTAAAAAAACTTTTAAAATTTTTAAAATTTAAAAAATTAAAATTTAAAATATAAAATTTTTGTTTCTTAAAAAAAATTTTTTTTTAGATGAAAAGTTTTTATTTTATTAAAAATATAAAAAAAGTTCGTTATTCATAAATTTATTGTTTTATAAAATCGCCGCATGCTTCAATGAACAAGTGGCACAAATTGTGGCATAAATATTCTTATACTCGAATATGAAAATGATTTTATTGTTTCATACAATTTTCCAAATGATTTCACTGCTGTTTTAAAGCAAAAAAAAAATTCTTAAAAATTTTTCTTCAAAATTTTTGTTTCTTTAAAAATTTTTTTTTCTTAAAATTTTTTTTTTTCTTAAAATTTTTTTTTTTAATAAAATATTTGTGTAAAAATTTTTGTTGCTTAATTGTTAAATTTGCATTAAAATGCTTAAAAATTTGTTTTTCTTCTTCATTAAAAAAAAAAAAACTTTTTTTCTTAATTTTTATTTATTTTTTTTTTTTAATTTTTATTTATTTTCAAAAAAAAAATTTTTTTCTTGAAAAAAAATTTTAATTTTTTTTTTTTGCTTTAAAACAGCAGTGAAATCATTTAGAAAATAGTATGAAACAATAAAATTATTTTCATATTCGAGTATAAGAATATTTATTTCACAATTTGTGCCAATTGTCTATTGAAGCATGTGGCGATTTTATAAAACAATAAATTTATTAATAACGAACTTTTTTTATATTTTTAATAAAATAAAAAAAACTTTTCATCTATATTTTCCACTCAATTTCCTTAAATTTGTTTATAAAAAAGGTCAAAGATATATACGAATAATTCAAAAGGTCAGCTTGATTTGTGCACCAGAAGTATAGTAAATTGAATATTTCGGAAGCGATTCAGCCAGCAAACGGCGTATAATTTATTTTTTCCATCACTCCTTTAGGGAGCATATTACCTCTTCACCATTTATTTGTTTCAGTTCCATTAATCAAATCTATTTTCACGCTAAGTAGATGATTAATCTACTCTAACTCGCCTCCATATGATTGTGTGTAGTGGTGAAGATCTTTGCTAAGATATGATGGTGATCGTCTATCATTTTCTGCATGTCATCCTTCGTACTTGCTAGCAGAATCAAGTTGTGCATCGCTACTATCGACATTATTTAGTCCAGTGTTGTGATGAACAGAGTGGAGAAGTTGATACATCACTGCTTCATTACGCTGCTCATGATAAGCGGATTCTCTTCTTGAGCTTATTATGTTCCCTGGTATGTTCTTGTTTCTAAAAACTTGCCATGTTCTGTTCCGATCGATGGCATCAAAAGCTTTCCTTAAATCTATAAGTGTGAAATATATTCATTGGACAGCTCCATTTTTAGGTGTGCACTGTTTATTTAGTCGAATAAAGACCGTCGTCGGAAGCCAGCCTAATGTTGTCGCAGTTGTCAATCCAGATGGTGATATGACTTTAACTTTAACTCTAGATAACTTTGTTAACAAATTTGTATACGGCTGTTAGTAAGGCTATTCACCCCTCCAGCTGATGAATATTTTTAGGTCTTCTTTCTTTGAAATTTCTATAATGAGGCCTCCCTAACAATCAGTTGGCATACTCTCAGTTACTCCATATTCTTGTAAAGAGTGGATGCAAGGTGGATGCAGTTTTTGGTGCGTCCAGTTTGTATAGTTCGGCAGAAAGATTATCGATACCTGGTGAAATATTGGGACCCGAAATGCGGGGAAAAGTCTTCCATTTTACCTCAGGGTGGTTGGAGAACCATCTGCGAATCTGGCTGTCATGCCTTTGAATCTGTGCTTTGGCAGGAAATTGAATTCCCCGACCGGGATTTGTTATTCAAATGGAGCGTTAATTCGAAGTGAGTTTGATCTAAGCGTGTAAACCGATGACTTCAACGCTAATGACCGAGACTTGTTGATCCTACTGGGGAAGATCTCTGAGTGGTTCTAGGCTGCGACCATGGCCACTGCCATATGCGCGAAAATCAACCTAGACAGTGGGATGAAGGGTAAAACCATTCATATATTCTCTGACAGCCAAGCTGCATTAAGGGCACTTGATTCGACCCGTATGAAATCTAGTCTGATTAAATACTGCTACGATACGTTGTAAAGCTTTCACTTAGAAATAAGGTTGAGTTGCTTAGGGTATCTGGACACTGTGGGATATAATGACTAGTAAACATTATGTGTCACCCTATATTGGTCCAGAACCTTACAGTGCATCATCACTTACTACAATCCTTAATCCAATTAAGGATTGGGAAATTGCCAGATGCTTGAAACACTGGCATGCTCATAGGGGCTGCGTTACTCCAGGGCGACGATCAGTCCGCAATTTGGATCTCGTTCTTAGGTTTTCAAGTATGGCAAGCTAAACTTGAAACTCCTGACATAGTTTCTTAGGGGCCGCTATGGACTAAGAACGCCCTGAAGAGGATGGCAGTCACAAATGTGGATTTTTGTAGACAGTGCTTACAGGCATTAGAGACAGCGTAACACATATTGTGTGAATGTGAGTACTTGATAGGTTAAAAGGGAAATGTTTAGGAAGACAATAGGTTGATATATAAATGGTTGACATATCTATTATTATGGATTGAGATTTGCTAGTGTTGATTAGGAAAGCAGTCGATCTGCTGAACAAACTATAGACCGGAAGGGGCACAATAAATTCCATGGGTAGTGTCCTACAATAGTGCTTGGTCGGTATGATGATAATAAAGGGCTTTTGAGCTGGTTAATAACAGTAAGGGAGTGTGGTGTTGTAATTATTAGAGCGCAGGCATAAAATACAAATGGCCTTGGTTCGAACCTCAACAGCAAACATAACACATAACAAAAAATAATTAAATTGCGGCTTCGGGTGTTTAATAAAGAGACTTCAACCCCCCTCCAAACAATTTCAACTAAAGAAACTCCCCTGAGCATCCAGGTTACTTCTGGCGAAGGCAAAACTTACAATACTAAGTAAGGTTTACCACCAGTACTTAGCGAGGATTTTCACCACTGCACACAATCATATGGAGGCGAGCCACAGTAGATTAATCGTTTTTTTAGCTTGAAAATCAACTTGATTATTAAAACTAAAACAAAGCCATGCAAGCTTTGTGGAAAGCCAATACGCGAGAGGTGTGACGGAAAAAAACAGTTAAGATAGGTCTTACTAAAGTATTAAATAAAAATTTCGCTGATATCTCACGCACACTTTTTTTTATTCTAAATTTTTCACACTATTTTCCTAATTTACTTCTCTTTTACTTCTTTATGTGCTGTTTCAAACAACTTAATTTGATAACGATTTGAAATACAATCTGTTGAGAATCTTTTGGTAAATCATTAAAAATCATTTAAAGAACAATGAAATGAATCAATTAAAAGTTAATTAAAGCGGCTTTAGCAGTTTGCCCTATTTATGCCTTAATAATGAACAGTTGTCTTAAATATTAATTTTATTAGCAGACACACTATTTTATTAAAGCCTTCATATTAAAAACCACAATGTAATTGGCCATAACATTGTCTTGCCATAAACTTTTTTTAATAATTTTTTTTATATCTGTAATACCTGTTACCACTAAGGGATGTAACAATTACATTAATTGCGTTAATTCTTAATAAAACCTTTTGTTTTTACAGCCTTAACAGAGCCTTATCAGAGATTTCTTTTTTTATTGTTTCTTACATTGTGGCAGTTTTGACATTTTGACGAGGGTTGTTTAGCCAAAAGGATAATCAAGCGAATAAACAATCAAAATTAGATTTAAGCCACATTAAACCGGTTTAGTTGACAAACGACAATTTTATTGCGTTTTAGAATTTAATTTTTTGCTTATCCTTGAAATGTCTTTCTCTTATGAGGCGACACCATGGCACTATTAAGTAAGTTTTTGAATAATAGTCAGTTTTAGGGGCAAACACATTTTATTTCCTGACAAGTTTAGGTTTTTCTAAGCTTTTCTCTTCCTTGATCCACATCTCTAACCGTGCAGTCGGTTCTTAAGTTTGGAATTAGTGACTAAAATTTGGAGATTACACTCTTAGGGAGAGCAATTGGTAGACAAGTTCATGGATTTTTGACATACTGTCTACTATTTACTTAACTACATGGAGCTATTTTTGCTACGAAAGCATGTTATTACTGTTAAATTGACTCGAGAAGACCTAACTGGCCATGACACTGCGACTTATACGGATCTTATTGTGCCAAACACTCCGGGGTCAGACCCGCCAACGCAATAGCTAACGGCGGTAGAAACTGGTCCATCAGCTTGGAATAGCTAATCGAAAAAGTCTCCAGAAGAATACCCTATACCTTGTGTACTTAGACAGCAATATTTTCAATAGTTAGCCGACGAACCTGTTCAAGTTCAATAAAGGCTTCCATAAAGGTTCGTCTCCGAATGTTTGCCAAAGCAACACATTCACATTCTTCCTCCCTAAGCAGGCGACACTCCGAATCTGGCATCACATTGAGGCCGAAGAGGTAATATCTAAGATAGTAATGGCCCGTCAAGCGGCCAATAAGAGTTCTAAAAGTTGTCTTGCCGTATAGGGTCTCATTAGCCGCTTCGCCTGCTTCAGAGCCGGGCATTTTACCCAATATAACAAACGTAGCCCATGCTGTCAATCGTCGATCTTCTCTCTGCCCCCGGACCATCACATACACACATACATAATTACTGCGACATCCCAAGTGGAACAATGAGCTTCATTCGATTCTATTTTTTGACTCATTGAGAGGAACCTACAATTTAACGCTGGCTCCGAACGGCACATGCATTAGTTAGATATGTTTTTCATGGCGTAAATACCCATAACCAGTCGCTAGCAGTGCTATGAGATGATACCGCTGTTGAAAATTATCGGATGGTCTGGTCTGGTCTGGTTTTAAACCGAGGACCTCTTGGTTGGCAGGCGGGTGTATTACCTACCCACAAAACAGCTAATACCACAATACAGCTCTGGTGCCATGAAACCATTGGCAGTGCCCCACCTTGCCAGGTTGTCGGCGAACTCGTTCTCCATAACACCAATGCTCCCATGGACCCAACAAAGCATCACCCTGTTCCCCAATGCCAGTGTGTTGACATTCTTAGCACCGCTGGATTGTCGGAATATATACTAATAGCAGCGCCTCTACTCCACACTCTATATTAATCCGCGCACAGATGGAAAAAGCCTGAATCTCTGTTTGGAAAACGCTGGACCACTTGCCCATTGGTTCTCAGATACTGGTTTTGGGCCCGAAAATCCCGGCTATCTCACCACTATCCATTTTTGATCAAACCGCATACCACTGTAAACAGTCGGGGTCGACATTAGGGACTGGGCTTAAATTCGATCTCCTAGTGAAAGCAAAAAATTATCGTTTTATTTGGATTGACCGAATATCATTGAGATTGCATCACACCACGCAGACATAAGCTTAAGGGTTCGTTGCAAGATACCTGACAACACAACATTGTACTTGCCAACGAAGAGGACAGCGTATTCTATAGCGTTATAGCTACTCATAAAGTCTGGCTAGAAGATCGTCCTCTGACGGCCCATATCGAGACCGACTCCGTACCAAGCTTTGAGATCATCTCTCGAATGCATGTTAAATGTGTTCAAATTTTTAAAAAACATTCGTTGGTTATAATTTTACGTCATATTTATATGAGACTTTGAATTACTTTTACGAATTAACCTGTTCACATGACACGTTTCTTAATTTTCTTGTTTGTTTTATTTAACGTTTTGTTGTTTGTCTCTAAATTAAGAGAGAAAAAGATGAGGAAGTTTAAGAAACACACTAAACGTGGACAAAAATCCGATAAAAATCAGAGACCACATTGATTGTAATTGAAACTGATTTGTTCAAAATTTAAGTGATTAGCTCCCAAAATTTGATTTGAAAATTATGTAACTCGGTTTATAATTGGGGTTTGAATTATGAATGAGAGAGTGAATTATGAAAAAATGTTGTCGTGTGAGCATGGCTATATCCTTTTCGAGGTAATTGATGTGACATTTTGGGCCAACACTGTTTCCTAAGGGGATGGCGTGGTATAGTGCTTAAAGCTCAGGCCATTCAATACAAACGGCCCAGGCTCGAATCCCATTAGAGCAGAGCCTACCCCTGGGGATAATAAAAAACATCAGACGAAAGAAAGAGAGAAAGCGCCACCTACTGGGAAAAAATTACAATACTAAGTACGGATCACCATCACCACAACTTAGCAAGGGTATTCACCACTACACACAATCTATTTGGTCTGAAATTCAACTTGATTACTGAAACTGAAAACAAAGTAGTGGTAATTGTAGAAAGCCAATATGATTTCTAAAGGAGAGACGAAAAAAAGAACTATTTTATGATTAATATTTCTTCACTAATTACAAAATAGCGCAAAAATTCATTAAGATTGCACCCGAAAATGGCTTAACGCTCCTTTGAAATAGCCACTTAATTGGGTAAAACTTTTTTATTTCCAAATATTCCTCAAAAATGTGCTATACCCCCCCCCCCCACGTTTTGTAAACCACTCAGTCGAGTTGACTATTATTTTCGTACAATCTTCGCCAATCAAGCATATCTGGCCTTAAAAACCTAATCGACGTCTAAAAGATACTTCTAAAAGTTCCATTAAATGCCACGTTTCTCACCATTCAGTGTCTGAGACAGAACATCATCAGGAACGATGAAGAATAACATTGTTGGAAGATGACAGAGCATGTTGAGCTATAGCTTTCAGAATATCTCCCATAAATTGCTACAGCCCGGCGCTCCAACACCACCCAAATGTATTCGCGTGCTACGCCTTTGACAGCAGTCGTATAATCAACACAGGCCATATAAAGGAATGATTTTCATTCGATTATAATATGCAGTGTAATGATTTGACCTATACATGGCCTATTTAAGCAAAAACCAGCTTGTTGTTCGCGAATTAGCGTTTCCAGCTTCAATTATATTATAGTTTTTTCAAAATCTTTGATAGAATAGAGAGTAGCACTATGCTGTGATAATTAAAACACACCGATACCAGTGTTTTGTGGTTTTACGTAAAATAAATTGTAAATTAAATACAAGAAATAACTGAGGATGTAACCTAAATAGCAGTTTAAAGTCTGATTATCATATAAGAAACTTGTCACATTACACAAAAAGTATATTATTATTGTGGCGTTTTAACTTTTTTAAAACATTTGCGTTCTTTTAAGTTGCGTTAAATAAAATAGATGACACAAATTGTTCTTTACACAGTCTTTTTATTTTCACAATTAACTTTATACAGTAACTTATTTAAGTTGCACTTAATACACAAATTACTCAACACTTCTACTAACGCCTTAGCACGACTTTACTCTTTGACTGTTAAACTACGACTGACTAAGCAGTAATAGTAAATTGACATTAGTTCCGAATATTTTAGCATAATCCACAACCTTCTATACAGCTACGTTAATTCAAACATAAAGTTTTATACCCAAAATTGAATTGGCAGCAACGTTGAAATAAATATGGCATTTACAGGATGATCGTAGCTTTGACACAAACCAATAGAATAAATTCCACAATAAAATCCATAGCTGCAATTGTACAAATGTTGTGTATCTTTCTAGGCATTTGAATCTTCGTAACATTATGTAGATTTTATCACATGCTACGTCTTAAGTGATAATAACTTTTTAAGTTAATTTTTTTTCTTTTATTTAAATAATAAGAACATAAATTTCTCTTACATTTCTTTTCATAGAAGAAAACATTTTAATCTATTTTTAAATGATAAGCAAAAATGATTGAGAGAAAAAACGTAAATCTTATGATTTAGTCGTTGCAAGGATTTCTGTGTTTTTCCATTGTCACAAACATGATTTATAGAATTTCAGTGTTTTTTTTTTTGTAAATTTATTGTGGTTTTTTAATATTGAAATGAAATAAAATATAAGTTAAGCAGACATTTCACTTTTCCTTAATCATCGTATTACGCAATTCATTGTAGAGATTTCGTATTTTTTGTTCATTTTTTGTTTTTTTTAACTTGAAAGTAAATTTGTGGCAAATATGTTACCAGAATGAATTTTTTTTCAAGGTTTGTCTCTCTTTTTTTTATTAAAATAAAAGTTTTTCCGTTTATTTCTAATATTGTTATTTCTTTATTACGCCTTTTTTATTAAGAGTCCAGTGGTTTTGGGAAAGAAGTAAAACAAAGTTTTAAATAAAAATTTTTTTTTTTTTTGTTAAAACTTTTTTCATATATTTCAACAGGTTTCAACTGCTTTAGAGAACAAAAAATTTGACATAATTTTGTACTTACAAATTATTTCCTATTGATAATACAAATAATTATTTCATTAAAAAAAATTTTTTTAAGTTGTGAGTATTTAATACCATGTTCACACGAGAATGGTTCGTAATTCGCTCTCTCAGGGATTTCTTTCATATTTTTTTTTGATTTACGGAAAAATTTCGAAAGGGTGTTCGTAAATATGTGTATTTAATACAGCGTTCGGCAAACTAATATTAATATATATTACAGTTGTGCTAGTAATTAAGAGTTTTTCACTCAGGCCACTTTGTATTGTACTTTTTACATGTTTTCTCTTTACTTCTCATTGTTTATTTTTTGCTTATTTGCTTATTTTTGTCTATGCGTGTGACTACGTACGTATGAAAATCGAAGAGAAGAGCAGCTCTTTGCCGAAATCTGAACTAAAACCAGGTTATACACGAGAACGGTTTTTTGTAATTCTCTTTCATTCATAATTCAACAACCAATTATGAACAGAATTAAATAACATTTCCCATACAAAACAATGGTTATGCCTACCAAACACATTTTAGTCTGTATATTATGTTTGTAGTAAAAGCAGATCTGTAAGCATGAGCATTGTTTTGTATGGGAAATATGGCTTCGAATAACCATAAATATTGTTACGAAAATAAAAATGTTTAAAAAGAAAATACACCACACTAGGGACGTTCGTAGTAACTACAAGAATATTTGAAATTGATAATGAATTGCTATAAAAGATGGCGCATCGTTTTTCAGTCATTACATAAAGTCGTGTTTAGGCGTAAATAATAGCGTTATATAAGGGAATATTAAGTGCACGATAATTAAGCTGCTGTATTGAGATAAAGATAAAGTGAGGAAATAAAAACTATAAAATAACAACAACATAGTGTTTATATTATTTTGACGCAACGAAAAAGAATATAAAATATATTTTTTTTCCGTTACTCCTCTTGGGAGCATAGGGCATTCACAATGCATTTCCATCTTACAAGATTTGCTGCCGTTGCCTTGGCCTATTATTTTGCCTTAGTTCTTGGATAATTGTCGTCAACAGGTGGTCCTTGGCTAACCACTGTTCCCAATCCTTGAGAATTCTTTTCTAGTGCCATCTTTGTAATACTATAGAGATTTTCTCTAAGGTATGGTCGATCTATCTCCACTTCCTTTGTCTTATACGTTTCAGTATGGGCTTTTCATTCAAATTCCATAGTTCTATCGCTTATGGTGTTAGGCCAAAATATCTTACAATTGATTCTAAGGCACTTGTTGGTGAATACCTGTAGATTTGGTGTAACAATGTTAGACAAAATAATTGACTTTACACATAATCTGAATATTCTGAGCTTAGTTTGCCTGGATATCTATGAGCTTGCTTTGTTTAGCTTGTTGTTTATGCCTATTTCTGCATCTGCATTTGTTGCCATTGCGCTTCCCAGATAGCAGAAGCTATCTACATATTCAATTGGTTGGCTCTGCAGCATGATGTCTTCTGTGCTATTGTTGTTAATTCGCATGGCCTTGGTTTACTTAATATTTATCTCAAGATCAACATTGCGAGCCAGGAGATCTTGTGTGAGAGTAAAAAAATATCGTCTGCATAATGCAGGTCCTCAAGTTGCCCTGAGAGACTCCATGTTATACCTCTTCTCTGTAAACAGAATTCGCTTATGATCTCATCCAGTACGATTTTAAATAGAAGAGTTGAAAGTGAACATCCTTTCTTTACTCCGGCTTTACTACGAAATGGTTGACTGATACTCCCGTTGTAAAGAGTAGAGAGTTCTGCATCGTTGTACATTGCTCCTTTTTTATTACGATTATTTTCTGGGGTACTCCTTTTCTTTCAAGGCTTTCTATATGGCAGTCTTTTTCAAGTCGACGAACAGTTGGTGCATGCGGGGGTAGGTTATTCTAGAGACTGTTCTATTATTATGCGTAGACTATTGACCTGGTCTACGTAGCTTCTATTTGGCAGAAAGCCTGCCTGTTGTTCTCGGTATATATTCTCTATTTTGCTTTGAAGCCTTCCCTGTAGTATGTATGACTCATAGTATCTTGTATATGGTATTAAGCAGAGCGATTCCTCTCATGTTATTGCAACCTTTCAAGTCGCCACTGTTTGGTAGCTTCACACTGATGCCCCTCTTTCAAGCTTAAGGCAGCCTCTTTTCCTCTCATGCTGTTGTGAAATGAGGTCGTAGTAAGGTTTCCACTAAAAAACCATTATCGCCGGCTGGCTTATTACTGGCTCTTTTATTTCATTGAAACTGTAAGGGCTACATGCTATGTTGAATGTATTTTCTATAGGGCCATTATAGCATATTTCGATGTCTTCTGCGACCACGTTTCCGTGACATTGCTAATTTCCCTACTCACAGCTACATTTTCTATTTGTGAGATAGTCTACGGTCTGGTGTCTATGGTCAACTGCTTTTTCTGCTGTTTTTGCTAAACCTTCTAGGATTTTCCTTTTGTCTCTTCTTGCAGCTTTCTTCATCTGTTTCGCCAGCTGTTGGTATTGCTACCTTCTAATAGTGTTGTTATTTACCTGCAACTTAAGTTTCTTTCTCTAGGGGATCAGGTTCCAAGTGTCGTCTGATATCCATGTTTTCCTATGACTTTGCACTACACCAAGTGTTTTTTCTGCAACTTACTTATATGCTGCTGTGATATCTTCCCCGGTGTGGCGTTGGTCTGTTGGTAACTGCGTTCCTGGTTGTGTTATTCTGATTCGTTTTGCATCAGCAATAGTTGTTCTTCAAGATTTTAGTTTGTGCTTGATTTCGTTAGTAATAAGCTCGTGCTGTCGATGTCTGTCAGCACCTCTTCTATTCCTGACATTCGCCAAAGAGCTTCTTTATATTTTACTTACGCTTATGTGATCGATCTGATTGAGTGAGTTGCCGCTAAGTAATGTCCATGTGTGCTTATGAAACTTATTATGCGGAAAGACGGAGCCACCTATACATATACTTCTCACTCAGTTTGTTGCTCAGTAGCTCCATAGAGCTAAAACAGATGAAAGCATAACAAATTCAAACAAATGTCAGTGTTTAACTCTTTGTTTTATTAGGTTAGATTGATAGGAAAATCTCATCGATCTATCTCAAGTCAACAAGAATAACATTTAAACCACAAAGAAAGACTTTGTAGGCTCCCATACTATAGATGATTTAAAGGAATCTATGATTATACAGGGTGGGAAAATTTGAGGTTAGGAAGTAATATGGCTGTCAAATGATGAAAATTCAAGAATTGAGCTGTCAACCTTTGGCAGTTATTTAGTAAAGAATGGGGAAATTTTAACTATAGTTTCATTGTGAAAGTTTACTGTTTGAAAAACTGAACGAAAACAATTCTTTTTTACAACAAAATCAACTTTAGTGATGAAGCCCATTTTCAATTAGGCGGTTACGTAAACAAACAAAATTGTGGCAAATGGGGCTCACAAAATCCACAAACAGTCCTCAAAAAACCATTACATCCAAGTAAAGTGAGTGTATGGTGCGGTTTGTGGTCAGGCGGCATCATCGGCCTGTATTTTTTGGAAAATGAGCAAGGAAGCGACGTCACCGTAAATTCTCTGCACTACCAAACCATGATAAACGATTTATTGTGGCCACAATTGGCTAATGTTGACATCAATTACCTTTGGTTTCAGCAAGTCAGCCAAACAATTTAATTATTGCATGAGAAATTTCCCGGTCGCATAATTTCTCGATTTGACGATGTCAATTGGCTGCATCATTCTTGTGATTTAATGCCGCTGGATTATTTTCTCTGGGGCCAACAACTGACACTCTGAAAGATGAAATTCGGCGCTGCATTGACGAGATAAGCAAAGCTTTGTTGCAAAATGTGGTTCAAAATTTTGTGAAAAGAGCGGACGTCTGCCGATGTACTAGAGATGGACATTTGCCCGACCTACAGTGTTGTATTTTAATGTAATGTAATTGAAGTATAAGTGATGTCAACGCCATTATTAACCATTATTAATTCCCATATTTCTATTTTATATTGGTATGAATAAAACTGAATTTGTAAAGAAATGTGTTTTTAAACCAATTTACTTCTTTTCTAACCTCAAATTTGCCCACCCTATATAAATTTTTCTCATCACTCATAATTTGTACGTCCTAGTAGGGAATTTTTACATTTTTGAATAAACTTGCTCACATGTTCTCCTTTTCAATAATCTCCGAAAAAGGACCATCTTTTATTATTATTAATAATCACATCTGTCACTTTCATTTTAGAAATTAAGAGCATTCTGATCTGTGTAAACAAAAGATTTATTTTTTATTTTTGTTTTGTTGTGCCCAAATCCATGATGATTTATAAACGTAAGCATTGTTTACAAAAAAAAAAAAATATTTAATTTATGAAAATGTAACATCATTCCCGCAATATGTTATGCCTGTTACTTTCAGGTTGACATTTTAATTTAATTTTCTGTTTGTTGCTGTTGCCTTCCCAATATGTCATAGTCTAGTCGTGCTAAATTGAAATGGATTTTGTGGCATGAAGTATTAAAATGCGTATTTAAATTCGTTCCTTTGTATTCAATGGCGTACAGTTGTGTAACTTTAAGACGATTATTTATGTTACAAATAAATTAAATAAATTTTTGTTGATCTTTTTCCAGCAATTTAATAAATACGATAAGAGTTTATAAAAGAAATCAGGGGTTCTTCGACTTAACTGCTCAAACAACATTATCTTCTTTGCTTTGGCCAGTTTTTGCAGGTTTAGATGGTCACCAGCATTTGATCATGAATGATTTTCTAAATATTCCTATCTTTGTGACATTTTCCATCATCCGTACCATAGTAGAAAGAGTGCTGGAATTTAATTCATTCGTAAAGAACAATTCTTTTTGACAACCGAATTTGAAAAGAATTTATAATATGACACGTGAGAAGAATCAAAAACAAAAGAATTTAAAAACCAAATTCGGAACGCAAACCGAGTTGAGAACGAGCAATTCTTTTATTTGAATTCTTTTAATTCGAACTTTGAAAATTTTAAATTTTTGCTCACGAGTCGAGCAAAAAATATGATTCATACTCCCGAATTAAAAGATAAAACTCATGAGCGCGAGTCATAAAACGAGCGAACCAAAGAAAGTTCTGCTCACGTACTGATATGCTTCAAAAATAATATTTTTATTACATTGCGCTTTGGCAGCTTTTTCATATTGATAATTCAGTCAATAAAATTTCTTTTCTTTCATTAATTTATGTAACACCCGAACCCCAAATATCTTTAAATATCGAACCTTTCTTTTGAGATGCAATGGTGTCATAGTTAAGTGCTCTCATACGAAACAGCCCGGGATTAAATGTCAACGAGGAAAAAAATGTGTATAGTGACTTTGGTTGCAGATGATCCATCTAAGAAGCCCCCTAACCACCCGCTTCTAGACGTACGTCTAAAAGTAAAAGAATAGTAATATCGACTAGCAAATATCATCGAAAGGATCAGATGAAGGCAGCACTTAGGAAAAAACGAAAAAAGAAAGATATAGAAGTCTGTGATACATAGGGTGTTGTATCCAAAGGGTGGCAAATTTGAAGTTAGGAAGTAAATTGGTTTAAAAGCGCATTTTTTTTTTTTAATATTCAGTTTTATTCATACCACTTCCAAATAGAAATATGGGAGTTAATAATGGAATATAATGTCGGGCAAATGTGCACCTCTAGTACATCGGCAGACGTCCGTTCTATTCGAAAAATTTTGAACCACATTTTGCAACAAAGCTTGGCTTATCTCGTCAATGCAGCGTCGAATTCCATCTTTCAGAATGTCCGTTGTTTATGGCTTGTTCACATAAACCAGGTCTTTCAAATGGCCCCAGAGAATAATAATCCAGCGATGGTAAATCACAAGAACGAGGCGGCCAATTAACATCGCCAAATCAAGAAATTAGGCGACCGGGTAATTTCTCATGCAATAACTAAATTAGGTGGCTGGCTGTGTGGCTTGTGGCGCCGTCCTGCTGAAGCCAAAGGTCACTGTTGTCAACATTAGCCAATTGTGGCTACAAAAAATTGCTTCTCATGGTTTGATAGCGCAGAGAATTCACGGTGACGTCGCTTCCTTGCTCATTTTCGAAAAAATACAAGCCGATGATGCCGTCTAACCACAAACAGCACCATACGGTCACTTTCTGTTAGTGCATTATGTGAGCCACATATGCACATATGTGTTTGATTGAAAATGGGCCTCATCGCTAAAGATGATTTTGTTGAAAAATGCGTTGTTTTCATTCAGCCAATTCACTTACGTTCGACTCAAACAATGGTCGGCTGGCTTTAATTCTTGAACGGGTTGTACTTTATAAGTGTGAATATAAAGATCTTTATGCAAAATGTTGCGCAAAGTTCCCCTGATAATGCCCAATTGTGGCGAACGTCAACGAGTTGATGTTTCAGGCTCATTCTCAACACTTTGCTGTACAGCAGTTATGTTTGCATCACAACGGCCATTACGAGCATACTGTTTTGATCTATTGTCAGAAACAGTACCGTAAGCCTCAAATGTACCGATTAAATTAAGCACAGCGGTCTCAGCAGGAGCCTGATTACAAGGAAAAGCTGCTCGAATTTTATTAGCATGATATCTATATGTTACCAGAAAAATGGAAAGACATCACAACTAAGACTACTACTACTACTACTACTTAATAGGTTCATAATTTTGAGTTGGCAACACTACTTTATTTGACAAGCAATTTAACAGCTGATAGTTGTTGTCTTTTGTTTAGTTTGGTTTGACATTTTATTATGGTTAGACTTACGTCAGAACAGCGCTTGCAAATGTTGAAATTTTTTAGTTTAATTTTCATTCCAAATTTTATTTACCGATGATGCCATTTTTGGTTGAATGGCGCATTTGAATATCATATCCACAGATAATTACTATTTGGTGTGCTTTATGCACTGGCGGTGTCATTGGTCCGTGCCCACTATGGGCGTCAAAATATTACTGTCATTGATGAATGGTGTAGGAGCATGATTAGAAAATTTTTTTATACCTCAATTAACAGGCATTCATCTTGCTAAGATGTGGTTCCAACAAGCCGGAGCCACAGGCCACACAGCGCAAGCAACAATTGACTCGAAGAAACTTTTGACGAAGGAGTAATTTCACGTAATGTGTGATTTAACCCCATTGTATTATTTCTTTGTGGTAATGTAAGATCACTTGTTCATGTCAATAAATCGGAGAGAATTGAAATCGACATTCAAAGCGTTATTGGCGACTTATGGCCGCATATTTCGCCTTATAAGCGCCAGTTGGGGCGGCCGCATTGTCGAAATCATATTAAAACATTATTTTCATTAAACTTTCTATCCAGCAAAGCCAGTTTCATTGATATTTTAAATATATTTCTTTGTTTTATAAAAACGCTCAATATCTTTTGAAAATTAAATAAAAATAATTTATACCCTACACCAGCATAAATAACATTATAATGTTTATAGCAAGCGATTCCAAAACACTCTTTATTATTTCCTTAATTTGAAAGACATGCTTAAGCTTAATCGCTTCAAAAGCAAACTTTAGTGAATTTTTATTAAAAATTAAAATTTTAATACGTATATTCCCTATGTACTGATACTCTGTTTTACTACATACATATACTCTTCACTATATAAAGTCAAAACTGTTTCTTTTCATTGCTCAACGTGGCAAAAGTGTGTCATAAAAAATTAAAAAGTTTATCTTTATGGTAGAATGCTGCACAATGTTTAGTTAAGGATTTAAAATATTTCATTCCATTCCATGTCACTGCTTTTAGCAACACTAAAGGTATTGATGTTAACAATCAAGCTTTAAAAACTTAAGACGTCACTTATGATAAGAGTTTCGAAACATTTTAATTTTGTTCTTAAACCTTAAAAGTGTTTAAGGGCAACAACTTTAGTAGGTAAGTTTGGTTTTCAACTACATATTATACTGATTGTTTAATTAAATTAATGCTTTTGATGTCGGTTGTCACTTCTCTCGATTTATATCGCGTTTTCTCAGTGATCGCTCTATAAGAGTGGTTATAGATGGGGTCTCATCCTACGAGTTCAGGGTAAACTCAGGGGTACCGCAAGGCTCTGTTCTTTCTCCTACTCTTTTTCTAATATTTCTTATCGACTTTCTTCTTCTCACTTCTAATCCTATCTACTCTTTTACAGATGACAGCATCATTTGTCACTCATATTCTTTTGATCGTAGACCGAGCCTTTTGGAGGTTGGGGCGAGAAGGATGAATGTGAAGGACACACTCACAAGTGACCTGGTGAAAATTTCCGAGTGGGGTCGTGCGAACAGGGTCGATTTTAATGCACGCAAGACTCAATGTTGTTTTTTAACACACAGACAAGTAATGTGGATATTGGGGAATCAGATGTTCTTGACTGTGACGTTCATTGGAATGATCACATATTTCCAGTGTCGAAAGAAGCATTCAAGTTTTGGTTGGATTTTTAAGATGGTGCAAGAACTACTTCACTCCATCTGATCTCCTCAATATTTACCTTTATCCGACCCAAAATGGAATACAACTCTCATGTATGGGCCGGTGCTCCAAAGTCTATTATGGAGCTTCTCGAACGCGTACAAGAGAGGCCAAAGATGCTCCTCAATGACGGTATGGTACGTAGCCAACTCTATTGATTCATTGGAGCACCATCGCAATATGGCGTGTGTTTAATAGCTTTATCGGTACTATAACGGAATGTGTTCTAACAAAATTAGGGCATTAATTCCTAGAAATCATATATTTTTACGTAGTACTCGTATTTCTCGTAGAGCCCATCCCTTTGTAGTTGATTGTCCTGTAAAATCTCACAACGCATTATAAGGAGAATTCATTTTTTGGTCTTCCAGCGAAAGTATTTCCTGCCACTTACGACATGAGTATATTTAAACCTAACGTCCATAAACACTACTCCCTCTGTCCTCCCTCCCATAACCTATTTTCCTAGTACCAGCACAATGCACTGCATTAGTAGGGCCATCCCCTAGGTGCTGGTCTTATAAAAAAAAAATACAAGTTTTAATTGAAAAATTTTGCCATTTAAGTGATATAAGGGGTGTTTTTTACAGAGGTATAGAACTTTCAGTTGCAATAAAACATCGATGGATCATTCAATTGACATGAATTTTATTTATCCGAAAGATAATCTTGTGACATTACATTTTAAATACGATTTCTGGCATATGACCGCCACGGCTGCCGCGGATGTAGTCCAATCTGGATGTCCAATTTTCGATGAATTTTTCCAACATTTGTGGCCGTATATCGGCAATAACACGGCGAATGTTGTCATCCAAATGGTCAAGCGTTTGTGGCTTTACAGCATAGACCAATGACTTTACATAGCCCCACACAAAGTAGTCTAGCGGTGTTAAGTCACGAGATCTTGGAGGCCAATTCACAGGTCCAAAACGTGAAATTAGGCGGTCACCAAACGTGTCTTTCAATAAATCTATTGTGTCACGAGCTGTGTGACACATCTCCTGGACATCATGGTTATTCAATTCAGGAATGAAAAAGTTAGTAATCATGGCTCTATACCGATCACCATTGACTGTAACGTTCTGGCCACCATCGTTTTTCGGACCTATGATTCCACCAGCCCATAAAGCACACCAAACAGTCAGTTTTTCTGGATATAACGATGTTTCCACATACACTTAAAGATTACCTTCACTCCAAATGCGGCAGTTTTGTTTGTTGACGTAGTCATGCAACCAGAAGTGCGCTTCATCGCTAAACAAAATTCGGTTATGAAAATCGGGAGCAACGGCAATCTCGTTTTGGACCCATTCGACGAATCTACGCCGGGTGTGAGTCTATTCATGATGAATTGCCAAACCAAACTGAGAATAAATTACTTGACAGCTGTTAAATCGGTCGCCATCTTGAAAATTAATGCCAACTTAAAGTTCTATACCTCTTTAAAAAACACGCTTTACAATAGAGAGCTGCTTAAAGTGGTTGGTTGAGTAATTGTTTAGATAATTAAAAATAGAATTTGAATTAAATTGTGTTTGTGATGAAAACTGTTTGCTATTAAATATTTTAATTAAATATTTTCTTTTGTAATAAACTCAACAAAAGTTCAATAAATTGATTTTTTTTAATATACAATAAATAGTATTGTTTAAACATTCATACACTGCGTATGTTAAATTATGGGAAATCATACGTCACCTAAAAAAAATATTGTAATAAAAATTACTCATACGCTACACATGTCATAGTAAACCAACCGAATTTTGAGCTTTGATTTAAGCATTAAATCATCAAAAACGACTTTTTGTTCTTGGGATTTTTCTTGCAAATTCCATTGCAATGAAATGTTTATCATTCTTTTTCATCATATTCATCATATTGTGCTTTATGTAAGACTGCATATCCTACATATCCTTTTATGTTACTAAAAAGTTGTATAACAAACTTTTTATATGCTTCCTTGCGCTGTTGATAACAACTAAAGGTTCCTCCATCTAACGTTTTTTTTCAACTAGTGCTTATTTCGTGAACGGTAACACTTAGCCCTTGTCTGATTTGACAGATAATTAGTTTTATCCTTCCGCTGAACGAATATGTTTGTGTATACGCTTGAACAACGCTGGGAAATATTGCGACATTACTTTTAAATCATGGTAATGTTGCAGAATTGGTGCCAAAATTGCGTATTTGGAAGAAGAGAAGCACCGTCAGCTCCGTATGTTCGTTATCTTGTGAAAAAAGTGAAAGAAACTGGCATCCTCATCGATAAACCAAAGCGTGAAAAGCCGAAAACAGTGCGTACACCCGAGAATATTGCAGGTGTGGCAGAAAGTGTGCGTGAAGCGCCATCAACATCAATTCACCGTCGTTCTCAACAATTGAACGTTTCGGAGACATCATTGAGACCTTGGGATGACCCCATACAAAGTCCAATTGATTCAAGAGTTGAAGCTAACTGACCATCCAATGCGTTTTCGTTTCGCTAAGTGGGCCTGCGATCGACTTACAGAAGATGCCGATTTTGCCAAAAAAATCATCTTTTCATTTTGATCTTGGCGGGTATGTAAACAAGCAAAATTTTCGCATTTGGCCCACAGAAAACCCGCATGCACCCAAGACGCGTGTGGATTTTGGTGCAGAGGCATAATTGGGCCATTTTTCTTCGCAAATGAGCAAGGAGTGGCCGTTACAGTCAATGACGATCGTTATCGAGCCATGTTGAACGAATTTTTGTTCACAAAAATTGAAGAGGAGGATATTAGCAACATTTGGTTTCAACACAGCCTACGTGCCACACAGCCGAAGCTACACTCGATGTTTTGCGCCCTGTTTTTGAAGATCGCATTATCTGCCACAGAGCTGATGTCGTTTGGCTACCTCGAAGCCGCGATTTGATAAGTGTTACGCTAACAAGCCAGAGACTATTGACGCTTTAAAAGACAATATTCGTGAAGCCATTGGTGAAATACAGCTGCACACAATCGATAATGTGCTTAAAAGTTGGACCGATCGTGTAAGCTACTGCATAGCCAGCCGAGGCAGCCATTTGAATGAAATTATTTTCCATTATTAACCGGAAGGATTGTACTTTGAAATAAAAAAAGAAATTTGAGAAAATATTCAGTAGTTTTTTTATATTATTATTTGGCGGACCCTTTAATATATAAAATAAAAAAACCAAAACTTTTAGTTTTTTTTCGTCCATAGTGTGTATCAAAAGAATAACAATCAAAACAAAACGCTACCACTATGATGACCGAAATAAAAAGTTTTGACTTTTCGAACAAAGAAAAAAAGTTGAAAAAATATATGGAGTTTTTATATGTAGTTTTGAGTTGAGATGTCAGTTGTTTCAAATGTCATGAGGAAAGTTAGTGAAACTAAAAATATCAAAGGTTTGCTAATAAATACCATAAATTGCAATTAAATCACAACATTTTTACCCATTTACCCATTTTACCCGTTTAAATGCATGATAGCGCTCCTTTACCAAGCGCAAAATTCGAGATCGGTTCGCTTAATTCGTCTAATTTTTTATTAATATTTTCGTTAAAACTAATTTGAGCGATAATCCATCTCTTAATACTCTCTATCCAGTCCAAAGTAAAAAATAAAACCCTGTACTCATATATAGTACAGAAGTCGATCTCGGAAAAGAATTCATCGATAAACTGAAAAGAACAACTCACAGCAACTTACTTCATCAAACAAAATAAGCCAGTCGTTACAAAACAACACTTTTCTAAGGAAAATCTAACATTTGAAATCGCTGATATCGAAAAACGCTGCTATCTAGGTAACACCATAACAACCAAAGGTGAAACTGCTGAGGATATAAAATACTGTACCAACAAAGTCCGAGCCGCATTTAGTTCCTTTAAAAAAATATGGCGATTAATTTTAATCTCATCCAATACAAAGGTTTGCAGCGGATTGGCCTGCCTAGCGTGAGGACGGATTACTGTATACTGTATCCCGTACATATACCAGTGACCAATCTGAGAGCATCTATTCAGAGTAAGAAAACCTAAAAGAAAGTGATTGAAGGGGGAAAATATCCGATTTTTTACGGATGGATGATATCAATATGTTCTATAGGTTGCCGAATCACTGCAGTGTTTTGCAGGCAGCGGTGGCCTCTATTTGTGACTTATTTAGGGTGGTTTATTAAGGACAGTGTTACAGCGGTCCCAAAAGCCTGACAGTAAAAAAAATGTCACTCGACACCAGAAGTGATGGCTGAGTATTTTGATATCAATCTTAATTGAGTATCGAGTCACAGAGACATTCCGGGCAATTGTGCGACGGATGAGTCGGCTAGACAAGGCACTGTGTTTCGAATTATTTGGAGGGAGAGAGGTTTAGTATACCGACCATTACCTGTCGTCTGCGTACTATAATGCAATGATGACAAGTGGAGACGGAAATCGAGAACGGACAAGAAGAAGTCTAGGCAGCTGCTTAAATTGCCGAGAGGCAGAAATATCTGCGGTAATAGAAGCACTCATGGGCCATTTTCTAGTACGGAGACACACTCTTAGGCTGGGTCATAGGGACTCAGTCCTATATACGAGCTGTTTGGAGAAATCTGAGGAGACCAAGGAACACTATTTTTGAAATTCTTGCCGTTGGTGGGACTTAGGTTCAGAATATTTAGGTGGGCATATAGTTAGTAGTGGGGCTCTACGGGAAATTCCCATAGAGCTGATCAGTAAGTTTATAGAGGAGGCAAACTGGTTAGATAACTAACGCTGCTAATAAAGAACTTCATGAATTGATGCTTAAGAATAATAGTTTTTTTTTCGTTTGAGTGCAGATCTCAGGTACTAGGAAAATAGACTGTGGGAAGGAGGATAGAAGGAATAGTTTTTATGGACGTTTGACTTGAATTTACCTACAATCGTCAGTAGTAGGAACAACTTTTGCAGAAAGACTTTTTCACAAACGAACGATGCGACTCTAAAACGAATTCTCTCGAATATATTCGTCAGAATATATTCCGTTATAGTACCGATAAAACAATGAAACACACACTACATTGAGACGATGCTCTAATGAATCTATAGATTTGTTCCCCTACCTTCATTAATAAGCACGTTCGCTCTCACGTACAGGGACTAGAAACCCCAAAATAGACTTTAAAGCACAATGAGAGTTGTATTCCATCTTGGGTCTGATAAAGGTCTTCTAAATATTAAGGAGATCAGGTGGCGTCAAGTGTTTCTTACACCGTCTTAAAAAACGCGACACTTGAATGCCTCTATTAACGCTCGAAATGTGTGATCATTCCAGCGAACATCTGGCTCCTTAATATCTACCACGCCTGGGTATCAGAAAACAACATTGGATCTTTCGAGCATTAAAACCGACCTTGTTTGCACGACCAAACTCAGTCGTTAATAAGATCGTGGAGTCCGAGTGCACGAGATGAAGGCCCTAAAGAGGAGTATTGATGCCGTGATCCACACACCGTCGGTGACGGAAAGATCAAGGATTGTCTTGAACAAAAAGTTTGGATAAAGGTTGTTCGAGGTTGTCGAAAGTTGTAGTCCTTTCATTTGTAACCTCATGAGGGATATTTTGCTAAGGCAGCTCGGGCTGACATTTAAACTGTGTTGTTTACACTGACTTGCTCATTCTGATCGAAGGCTAGTCTTGTGCTGAGCTGAAGAGAAGGAGTGTTCAAGCCATTCGTATCGCTTGTGAGTGGGGTGCAAGAGTTAGTGTTGATGTCGCAGTGAACCAGACGGTGATAATGCTGCTCATGAACACATTGTTACACGGACGACCTCTACTCATCAGAATTAGTGAAAATAGCATTCGCTAAGACTCAGGTCAGGTACTTCCGAATAATTATGTGGGAGCATATGAGCTTCCACCGTCATTATTAGGCATAAGCCGACGGCTATTGTTGGAAAGGTTAGAGGCATATTAAGAAGTGATTCGGGATTCAGCAAGCATGCCGTTCGTATCATATTTAATGGGCTCTTCGTTGCTTGTGCAGCATATGGCGCATCTTTATGGTATAAGACGGTTATGTCTGTTGTTGACTGGCGCAAGATTCGCACCTTTAGCATGTCGAACAGTTTCTACCGACGTTTTGCAAGTACTTATTGGTGTGTTCCACCGCTTGACTAGAGGAAAAGAGACGATTGCCATTTGGACTCGAGACACGGAGAGATAGGTATAAACAAGCCCCATTTGCAGAGGTGCCTCGTAGATAGATGGCAGACAATATAGACGGACAGCGGCAAGGACGTTTTGTTCGTACAGGAACAGCCAGACTTTAGCTTCGGCGTGAGCCTGTGGTTCAGACTGACGAGACACGGTTCTTTCAAAGCATTTTTGCATCGAATTGCACGGACTAAGTCTGCTGACTGCTGGTGTGGGCTGGGGATTGAGGACTGGAGGCATGTACTTTAGTTTCGGCGTGAGCCTGTGGTTCAGACTGACGAGACACGGTTCTTTCAAAGCATTTTTGCATCGAATTGCACGGACTAAGTCTGCTGACTGCTGGTGTGGGCTGGGGATTGAGTACTGGAGGCATGTACTTTAGTTTCGGCGTGAGCCTGTGGTTCAGACTGACGAGACACGGTTCTTTCAAAGCATTTTTGCATCGATAAATCTAGGAATTTAGATAGTATGGATATTACTCATACTGTGCGGGTGTGGGATTTCAGTAGGATTTTGTTGGACGTTTGTACGTATGGTAGGTTGAGCGCTTTTGCTCTGAAGGTATTTAGGCGTAGAAGGACAGCACTGTCCTAGCGGTCTCCTGGCCAGCCCTTATAGCTCAAATGTCTTTGGTGTGCTGATGGCTATTTGCGGTTACGTGTTTTGCTGTTGCCGGCCATGGAGCTGTACGGTGACTGGTCAATCCTTGGCTAGTTGTGTTTTGTGTTCGTACCGTACGATGTCACTTAGATTTCTCCCGTGAGGGTGGCTCCGTTTATTGTTGTGTGGTTGAGGGTTTTTATAAATATGTTATATTCATTAAAGATTCTAATAGACATCCTGTTCTTAAATTTAGATCCTCCTGATCTTGTTGTTATTCATTCTTAGCAATAAAACTTGATATTGCAGCAATTTACAAATCAGCCGCTATTGAATTAAACGAAAAATATTGCGCCTTTTCAATAAACGAGAACAACGCCAAAGAAGCAAAGCCGATAAGAGCCATTAAAAGGGAGAAGACCATTCAAATATTTGTTTTTCCCTTAATTGGTTGTAAAAACCATTTAAGTAGACACTATACTAGTCTGCAAAAACGTGTACAAAAAAATAAGAACCAATTAAAAATTGTATTTATTTTATAAAAATAATTTATAAAAAAAAAAAAATAATAAAAAAAAGATATGATGCATTTCCTTTACTACAACTGGAAAGGAAAAACGAAACGGAAACACCAACAATGGGGCAGTAAACAAATAGAAAATGATTAATGGTTGCCATACAAGAGTCATAAATATTCGTTACGATGGAAAATGTAAAAAAAAAACGAAAATGGAATAAATATGATAAATAAAGGACGAAGACAGGACACTCACTTACATTATAAATTTAATAAAAATAAAAGCATTTTTAAGTTCGTTTTTATTTTTATTTGTTCTAAAAGCACATAAAAGCTGATGATATCGATGATGAAGTGGATAAAAACAATGATTGTCTGGAGGAGATGGAGAACTGAAATATATGTACATTGTATTGTATAATCATAATTCACGTGTCTGTAACGAGTTACACTCTAAAGTGTTGAGTGTTCTAGTTTTTTTTTTTTGCCCTTTCCTTTGCCCATAATTTGCACTTAAATTGCCAATTATCGTGCCGTGTGTACTTGGTAACTGCAAAGAGACAAAAAAGGCACTCAATTGTATTTCAATTTAATTAGAATTTCAATTATTTGAATAACAAACAGTGCAAATAGTAAAACACGTTTTTTCTTTTTTCATTAAAATAAAAGGAAAATATAAAAAAGTAATTGAAAATGGATATTTGAACTGTAAATAAAGAAAGGGAATGGGTCTCGGCAAAATCCGATGGCTGATGAAATGTTAGGAGTAGGATATCCAGGAGAGCACCTAGGAGTTCGATAGGCATGTTGACGGAAAACGAAAATCGTGAACAATTTAGTATCTTCTTCGGAGAAAGCGGTACTACGGATTTCTGTACAATACTCGTATGTGCGGAAGAAACTGGACTGGAAACAGTCGAGCATATTATCTGCCGTTACTAATAACAAATATGGTATTTTGAAGGGTAAACATCTGTCATTATAATTCAGTAACCGATAGAGGCCAAAGTGTAAGCAAACATTTTTTTCAAGCGCTATAACAATTTCGAATTTTATGCCTAAAAAAGATGTTTTGCGAGCAAGTGTGATAACCTTTTTTCATTTGAAGAAAACGGCTGCTGAAAGTTATCGATTGTTGTTGGTAGAAGCTTACGGTCAACATGCACTAACTCAAAAAACTAGTGAACGATGGCTTGCACTATGCAAAAGTGGTGATTTCGACACAGAAGTCAAGCGGAAGTCTGGTCAGTCGAAAAAATTTGAAGCTAAGGAAATGGAAGCGTTACTCGACAAAGATTGTTGTCAAACGCAAAAAGAACTTGAATTATCAGTGGAAATCACACAACAAGCCAAAGCAAGGAAATTGGTTCCCATATAAGTTGAAGCCCAAAGACGTTGAAAGGCCATTTTGCATGTTGGAAATGATGCTTGAACACTACAAAAATAAGTCAGTTTTGCATCGTATTGTTACTGGTGATAAAAAATGGATACATTGCGATAACCTCAAGCGTAAAAAGTCATTTTTAAAGCCCGTCCAATCAGCCAAATCAACGCCGAAGCCGAATATCCATGACGCCCAGGTAATGCTCTGTATTTGGTGCGATCAGAAGGGTGTTTTGTATTATGAGCTGTTGAAATCAGGTTAAACGAACACAGGGGACCTGTACCGAACACAATTGATTCATTGGAAGAGAGCCATCAACGATAAAAGACCAGAATATTCGACCAGACACGAGGCCTTAATTTTTCATCATGACAACGCTCGACTACATGTTACAAGACCGGTCAAAAACTATTTGAAAAACAGTGGATGGGAAGTTTTGGCTCACCCACCTTATAACCCAGACCTTGCCACTTCTGACTACCATTTGTTTCGATCGACACTATTAAGCTTGAGAAATTTTCATTCGAATGTGTTCTTGGTCAACTTGTTAATAAATGCGGCACCCATCTTGCAGAGGGGTTTTTCATTTGTAATTCTTGATATCAAATAAAATAGGCTCGATCATTTGAGATGCTTATAGCAGTCCTGTTTCACACATTTTCAAAAACTCGGCATTATTAACTTCTATACCAAATATCTTCATTTGAGTTAAAACGTTTGTAAAAAATGATTTTTTAGATTAGAAGTCATAGTGATCAAAATCTGGAGAATAATGTAGGTGGTCGAGCAATTCGTACTTCAATTCGTTGATATCTGCCGTTGTCTTGATGAAAAATTACTTTTTTGTCTTATACGAAGGCGGATTGATATTGAAGCTACCTAAGCAGGAAAAAAAATTTCTTTTTTTCAAAAACCATTCAGTTCTCAACATAGTCTCCTTTTATCTCAATACACTTAGTAAGACGATTTTACAACTTTTTTATACCTTCTGAATAATACGATTTTGGGAACTCCTCAAAATACGCATTAGTTTGGGTATTGACTTCTTCGTTTGAGATGAATCTTTTTCCTGCGAGCCATTTTTTCAAGTTTGGAAACAGGAAAAAGTCACTAGGGGCTAAATCTGGACTATAAAGTGGATGATCAACCATTTCGAAGTGGATTTCTCGCAGTATTAGCATCGTATCTATTGCTGTGTGAACCGGTGCGTTGTCTCGAAGAAAGAGCACTTTTTTCTTGTTTAAATGTGGTCGTTTTTCCTTGATTGCATCAACCACTTGATCCAATAATGCACGATAATACTCTCCGGTGATTGTGGATTCCTTTTAAAGATAATCGATTAGCAATATTCCGTATGCACCCCAAAATACAGTGGCCATAACCTTGCCAGCCAATTTCGCTGTCTTCGCCATCTTCGGAGCACTTCCACCAGCTTCCACCCATTGCTTCGATTGATTTTTGGTTTCAGGTGTGTAGTGGTGGACCCACGTTTCATCAACAGTTATTAATATGCGCCAAAAATCAGCAGGATTATGCTTTATCATGTCCAAACACAGCTGTGAAGTGATCTGTCGAACTCGTTTTTGTTCAACACTGAGCAAACGCGGCACCCATATTGCCGATAGCTTGTTCTTATGCAAATGCTCATGCAAAATGCTGAACACACGTTCATATGATATGTATACCATTTCAGCAACCGGCGATCATTCATAACGATATCGAGGATTTTCTTGATATTATTTTCAGTCAGTAACCACCTCTTTTGGCCTTCCTGTTGATGGTATTGTTGCAGTGCTTGTTCGGCCCCTTTAAATTCAGCAATCGAATATTTTACCATATAATCTGACGGAGCAGATTCACCGTAATCTTTGTCAAGCTTTTCTTTTGTCTCTTTCGCCATTTTGCCTTTCAAATAATAGCGCTTAATCACTACACGAAATTCAATTTTTTCCATTTTCCAAGAAACACAAAAGTTGCTTACTTCAAACGACTACAACAAATAAACTAATCGATGAATTTTGCTAAAATTTTAACAACTGACGTTTGACAGATCGTAATTACTAAGAAAGAAAAATGTTTTGTGTTTGTGCTGCCATCTAGCGCTAGGTAGCTTCAATGTCAATCCGCCCTCGTAAGCCAGCTTTTCAAATATTCAAATATTCAGAGTTTATTGTTTTACCTATAGTCCCAGAAAACCGTTGCCATGACCTTAGCAGCCGATTGAACTGTTGTTGACTTCTTTTATGCACTTCCACCATCTTCAGACCACTGTTTGAATTGTTCTTTGGTATTTGTGGTGTAGCGATAAATCCATGTTACATCATCAGTTATGAAATGCTTAAATCGATCTAAGCAAGCTTGAGAAATTTTCATTCGAATGTGTTCTTGATCACCTTGTTAACAAATGCGGCCCCCATCTCGCAGAAAGCTTTTTCATTTGTAATACTTGATGCAAAATAAAACACACTCGATCATTTGAGACGCTCATGACAGTACCTATTTCACACATGTACGGCCACGTTTAAATCCAGCAAAACAATTTTTTACTGTTGCATATGAAGGTGCACTTTCAGCTAACACATACACCACATCATTATGAATTTCTTGTCGCGATAAACCTTTCTTATGTAAATATTTAATCACACCATGAATTTCCAATTGTTCCATTATAAAAACATCACTGAAGTGTCTTTTTTGAACACTTGTTACTAAACGAATGAGTTGACTGATCTAAATGAAATTTAGCAAGTGTTCATATGACGATTTGAAGTTTTCATTAAACAAAGCCTTTTGCTGTTCATACCGCCATTACTATGAGGGGTTCTATTTCTATTTCGGGAACTGGCAACACTAATGTCAATAGCTAAAATCTGACAACACCATAATAAAGTTTGACATTTTTTAGACGTTTATGCTAAAACAACATTTATACTCACAACATTTTGTTGTACAAGTGCTATTTGTTTTGTTTACAGTGAGTTAAGAAACTCAATTTGGCCAAAACATAGAAATTTCAAGAGAAAGTCTTCGTTGGATTATTTTTCACAACTTACGACGTGAACTATCTCAACAAGAATGTGTCGATGAACTCTGTTCTTTGTATGGCGATAAAATATCATCAAAAACCATAGTATACCACCGGTATAGTGAACTCAATCGTGGTCGTTCATCTCACTCATGTTAGGCAAACGCTGACGGCTATTGTTGGAAAGGTTAGACGCATATTGAGAAGTGATTGGGGATTCAGTAAGCGTGCCATGCGTATCATATATAATGGGCTCTTCGTTGCTTGTGCAGCATATGGCGCATCTTTATGGTATAAGACGATTATGTCTCTTATTGGACAACACAAAATTCGCACATGTCAGAGATTCGCACTCTTAGTATGCATTCCGGTGCGTCGAACACATTCTACCGATGCTTTGCAATTACTAGTTCGTATTCCACTGCTTAACTCGGAGGACAAGTGGAAGAGCCATTTGAAACGAACGATTTGCTTTCTACTTCGAGAAACGGAGAGATAGATATAAGGCCTTTTTGCAGAGGTGCCTCGTAGATAGATGGCAGACAAGATAGACGTACAGCTACAAGGCAAGGGTGACATTTTAAATTATTCCGGACGTTATGTTCGTACAGACTTTAGTTTCGGCATGAGCCTGTGGTTCATACTGACGAGACATGGTTCTTTTAAAGCATTTTTGCATGTGGGCCCCACACCACACTGGAGGTATATACTGACTACATACCCGGACTATGATAAAGTTAGGAATTTGGATAGTATGGGTATTACTCATACTGTGCGGGTGTGGAATTTTAGTAGGGTTTTGTTGAACGTTCATACGTATGGCAGGTTGGGCGCTTTTGCTCTGAAGGTATTTAGGCGTAGAAGAACAGCACTCTTCAAGCGGTCTCCTGGCCAGCCTTTATAGCTCAAATGTCTTTCGTGGGCTGACGGCTGCCCACAACATTTTGTTGTACAAGTGCTATTTGTTTTGTTTACAGTGAGTTGAGAAACTTTATTCTGCCAAAAAATGGAAATTTCAAGGGAAGGTCTTCGTTGGATTATTTTTCACAACTTACGATATGAACTATCTCAAGAAGAATGTGTCGATGAACTCTGTTCTGTGTATGGCGATAAAACAGCATCAAAAACCATAGTATACTACCGGTATAGTGAATTCAATCGTGGTCGTCGTTCGGTTTCCAACGAATTCCGTGTGGGTCATCCAAAATCGATTGTTGTGCCACTAAACATCGATGCAATGTATGAACTGATAATGCAAGATCGTCATGTGAGATATTGTACTCCACTTGTACTCCACTTCAATACATACGATTTTGCATGCACTCATAGTTTGTTTGTTTGAAATTTGTTCTCGTTGGCTAACCCATAATTTATCAATCGCTCAAAAAAAGGTTCGCGTCGATTGGTGTAAGGAAATGATTAAAAAGTTCGACGTGATATATGCGTCTGAGCCTGAAACAAAGCAGCAAATGACCGAGTGGGTATTGTATGACGAGCTAAATCCAACAAAAATTGTTCGTCGAAAATGCACAGTGAAGCAAATGGTCGCCTGTTTCTAAGGCCGAATTGATCATGAGGCCACTTATCCACTTGAGTAACGTAGAATGGTCAATTCCATTTGTTTGCCGTAAGTTTTCGGAGAAATTCGCAAAACCAAGCGCCAAAGACGAATCATTCTCCAACATTATAAAGCGAACTCTCACACATCTCTTCAAGGGAGTGAGTGTCTGAGCAGTCAAAACATCGAATTGATTTTTTGGCATCCGTACCCTTCTGATTTGACACCCAATGACCTCTTTTAGTTCCCGAAAATCAGAGGTAAACTGCGTGGTCATCAATTTACAAGCGCCGAAGAAGCAGGAATGGAAAAACCGCTTTGAGAAATGGTTTGAACGAAAGCCAAAGTGTATTGATCATCAAGGGGTATATTTTGAAACACAATAAAGCCATTTTCATTTAAAAATATTTGTTATTATTTGCTATTCCCGAAGTATAAATAGTATCCCTCGTATATTAAGATAAGACTGCTCTACTAGGAACAAACTTAAACAATTTTTGAGATGCTCTGCTCCTGAAATGTTTCGAGCATTGATTGAAAAGAAAAACTTAATTTAATTATTGAATAAATAATTTTCTTTTAACATTTTAAAGTTTTTTTAAACGTTATAAAAACCATAAGAATATAAATTTCAACTGTAAGTCTCAATTTATCTTCATCTTACTTACCGACAAATTGTAAAAAAAATTATTTTTTTGGTTTTTGCCCCCTTAACAATACATCAAAAACAACAGCCATCAGTACTTATAGATTCTAAGCAATTGGATCTTGAAAAAATTACAACTTTTAACCATAATTCATGTTGTCATATTAGAAACGAAAAAAAAAATCGAGAAAAAAAACTCAAAGCAAATATGTTGCAAGTTGAGACGCTCTTTTGACAACCACCATTAACTAACCCACTCCTGTGGTTACCATGAGTATCACGTTTCGATTTTACTGACGCAAACAACACAACGTAGGAGTTTTCTTTACGTTCATATACAATAAATTCCTTTTTCTTAAAACGGCTCTTGGTGGTTTTGCAGTGGCATTCATTTTTAAAAATTCAGATTATAACGCGTCAGCCTACGGTTGTGGTTGAAAAATACCAGTTGTACCGGTATGCAGTGAGCGCCAAGATACAAATGTCTTTATAGGGCCCATTTATTGTGAATGATCCTTTTTTTTTGTAATGACAGCTGTCAAACATATTCAATATACACTAAGTCAGTGAACAAACAACATCATGTTTTTTCATCGTGTTAAAGATGGCGAATATTGTTTTCATTTGAAGAAAAGTGCTGCCGAATCGTATTCAATGCTTGTCGAGGCTTATGGTGATCATGCTCTATCAGAAGCAACATGTATAAGATGCTTGCAACGGTTTAGAGTTAACGATTTTGATGTGAGAAATGAAGAACGTGGAAAAGCACCAAAAAGACGCCGAATATACAATATTGAAGACCAGATAAAAAGTGCTTTAATTTGAGAAAAGTGTAAAAATGTAGTTAATTGAAGATGAATATTTTTGTTTGGAATATGCATAGGGTCTGCCAATTTTGTTTTTTTTTTTTTTTTTTGAAAATGCTATAGAAAAAACTACTGAATATTTTCTCAAATTTCTTTTTTTATTTGAAAGTACAATTCTTCCGGTTAATAACGGAAAATAATTTCATTCAAATGACTGCCTCGACTTTTAAGCACATGATTGATTGTGTGCAGCTGTATTTCACCAATGGCTTCACGAATATTGTCCTTTAAAGCATCAATTGTCTCTGGCTTGTTGGCGTAACACTTATCTTTGACGGCACCCCACAAATAATAGCCCAACGGTGTCAAATCGCAGCTCCGACTTGGCCAAACGACATCAGTTCTGCGGCTGATAATGCGATCTTCAAAAACAAGGCGCAAAACATCAAGTATAGCTTCGGCTGTGTGGCACGTAGCGCCGTCCTGTTGAAACCAAATGTTGCTAATATCCTCCTCTTCAATTTTTGTGAACAAAAATTCGTTCAACATGACCCGATAATGATCGCCATTGACTGTAACGGACACTCCTTGCTTATTTTCGAAGAAAAATGGCCCAATTATGCCTCTGGACCAAAATCCGCACCAAACAGCGACTTATCTTGGGTGTATCGGCTTTTCAATGTATGCATGCGGGCTTTCTGTGCCCCAAATGCGACAATTTTGCTTGTTTACATACCCGCCAGGATCAAAATGAGCTTCATCTGAACACAACGCACACATTCTGCAACATTACCATGATTTTCAAAGTAATGTCGCAATATTTCCCAGCATTGTTCAAGCGTATACATAACCATATACGTTCAGCGGAAGGATAAAAATAATCTGTCTTATCTGTCAAATCAGACATGAGCTAAGTGTTACCATTCACGAAATAAGCATTAGTTGAAAAAAACGTTAGATGGCGGACCCTTTAATATCTGTAGCACTGCGAAGAAAAAATTACAAACGGCTTTGCGCGCTAAACAAACAAAGCGGGGCATTTTTGTACTCTTTGTTTAAACAAATATTTCGAAAAGGGCACATCTCTTAAAATTGTGATCGATCTGCCATAACGTATAAAGTAGAAAGAATGCTAGGGATGTCAGTTTCTCAAGCGTAGTAGGTGTAGGGAAGCATTTGGGACTCATTGTTACGAAAAAGCGCATTTGCAAAAGTGTGCGAGATGTGGCCCTTTTCGAAATTGCATATTCACTTTTAATAAAAAAATAAAAACTACTAAAAACAAAGTTAAGTTAGTTGCAGTTGTTTGAAAATAAACAAATAAATTCAAAAATTAAATCATAAAGAAAAGATAGTAAGGATGTGTTGCCACTGTAAACGATAAACTAAGGAAATTCCATTAAAAAAATTAACGGAGTAAGTTCGTAAATTGTACTAAATGAGTAATTGGTGTACCATTGTACTTTTAAGTCTGAAATTGTACCAAAAAAAGTACATTCAATCAAGGTGTTAAATCAGATGTTCATTTTGTAACTGTAGTCCTTAAAATATGTAGCTGCTTACTAGGTTACTTATGTAGCCAGCTTCCTTTGTAGTAGTGTGGTCGATGGTCGGTAGCTTTGAATGTGTTTATAGCATGACATATATGGCATATTTTAATAACTTTTTTCAAAGTTTTTCTTAAAAAAATGCCTAAATATTTCAGTCCATTAACTACGTAAGACATAAAAGGTTCAAGCAGGAAAATTTATGACATTAATATACAAACAAAAACAACATTAAGAAATTAGTTTTGTATAAAACATTACAAATAAATTATGAAAACCTACACCCGATATTTACTTACTTGTCAAGAAAAACAAAAAGCACTTGTGATATAAAAGCCATGATAATATTTAAGAAAATACATACATGTGTACATACATTAAAAATATTTTAAATTTCAAATGGGAAATAAAACATACGTAGACAAAAAAAAACTGCTAAAGACGCACATTTTTAACGTGTCTAAATGAAAGTTAAAAAGCTTAAAATGCTTTTGACATTACACACATAAATATTCACACGCATAACTTCACTCTTAAGACACAGGGCTACATATACTATTTTGTTGTTCTGCTGGCATGCATAAGTCTAAATATGACCACATTTCATAGAAGATACTTAAGAAAAAGGCAAACACTTAAATAAAATTAAAAAGTTTTAAAGCCATTTGCAAAACACTTTACCACACACTACCCTCGAGTTACATACAAATGTACACGCAAAATAAACAAGAAAACACCCACAAACGCCCCGAAAAATTTGCTAAAACTCTGCTTTAAATAACAAAAAACGCATACGTCTTACAAATATTCAAATTTGAAAGTAAAAAACAAAACGAAGTAGGAGAAGCCATTTTTACGCAAAAACACAACCACTCATGCACACACACATAAGACGAACATGATGGCTGTCGTTAAAAGGCATAAAAAGAAAACGAACAAAACACGTGTGCTTGCATACACACACACATACATAAATATTATCATGCTTAGAGTAGGAAAATTGATACGCACATACGAATATAAACACTCTCTCATGGGTATACACAGAGTAAGAAGCAAACCTTTAAAGAACATTTTGGTCAGTGAAAACCGAATTTGTAATGACCTACGGCAAAATCAATTTTTTTTTTTAACTTTATCAGCTTTAAGTAAAGAATTCTTATAGGAAACAAAATTCAATCAAATCGATACTTATTGCAGTATCGAGTATCGAAACTACTTACTAAAGTAATCGAGAAATTTTTTCATGCAATAAGGCTCAAATCGGTCTTGATGTATGGGTTGTGACACCATCTTGTTGAAACCATATATCGTCCAGTTCATAATCTCAAATTGCTGGCAAAAAATAACCTGTTATCATACGGCTATAGCGCTTCGATGATGGTTTGGTTTTCGATCATCATTTAAGCAGTCATTTTTTCCGGTACAGTGGCATTTTTGCAATCACTTCTCCCAGCCACAATGTGACAATTTCGACGCTATCATTCAGTGGGAAATGAGTTTCAGCTCTGAAATTGCTGTGCAATGCTCGAAAAGCAGCCACGTTTGAATCATCACTTTTGTGAAAAGACTTAAATATTTTTACACTTTCCTTGGTTCACTAACTAAATGATTCTTCAGATGACAAAAATTTTACAGCTGACAGCCTTGCCAGACCAGCAGTTTTGAAACCACTAAATGCATAACCCACAACATATACTTCTTAACACATAATCGTAGCAGTAACATATATTTTATGTTCGTGTATCAGAAAGTATGTTCTCACCATTAGAAAAGTACAGGAAAAAGAATCGATCCCAGAGTGCTGGAAGGAGGGTGTGATAGTTACAATTCCGAAAAAGAGAGTCCTCAGGCTATGTAGTAACTAGTGGGGTATAACGCTGCTAAAAACAATAAAAAATAATAATTATCAACCCTGATACTAAATCAACTATCCACAACAGTGACACCATCCTCCGAACGGAACAGGCAGGATTCAGGCCGGGAATGTCTTGTGCAGATCACAGAAATACAAAGCGAATTATTATTGAGCAATCCATTGAATATAACAGCCGCTTATACCTTTTGTTTTTAACTTTGTGGCATACGTTTACCAGCCAGGACATGCTGTCGAAAATTTATAAACCTAAACCGCGAGCTATATATTGAGGGGCAGACAATCCAGGATGTAGAAGTCTTCGCATATCTGGACAGTACTATAAGTAAAGCCGTTGATTCTAATTTGGATATTGCGGTCCGAATAAACAAGGCCAAAATGCATTTCAATCTCTGCATAGAATATGCAACGTGTCGACTGATAAAAAATTGAAGATCTTTGGGAGCAGCATCAAATCAATACTTCTGTATGGTTACACCACTTGGAGCTCTACTCAAAACTACCAAAGAAGTCTGCAAACATTCCACAATAAGTGCTTGAAGCAAATTCTTTGCATCTCTTGACCGAATTGGATCACAAGTGACCAATTACTGTGGTTGGCTAACCGTAGGCCAATTGAATACAAAATCCACAAGAGTAAATGGACATGGATTGGCAATATATTGATATTGCGAGACAAGCATTGGGCTGTAAATATATGTATATAATATATAGAAACCCTGGTAGGCCTCTTAATATATGGGTGCAGATGGTTTAAACATAATGCTCGTCTCGTAACATGACATGGAAGCAGGTGAAGGCAAATGATCGAGTTAAGTGGAGAGAATTCGTTGACCTCCTTTGTTCATTATAAACATTTAACTTTAAGTTAGTCTATGTTCGTGTAGTAGATATACATGGCCGAGTGCATAGTGACTTCCAAATAATTGCAGACTCAGGATAAGTTTCTAAGAGAAAAATCATACGGGAATTTTAGGGATTACAGCCAGCCTGAGCTGTCTTTATAATGGAGAAAATCAAGGAGATAAAGGCAAGCGCACTGAATAAAGTTACCCCAAAGAACCTTAATCGTCTACTTGCAGGTATCTCGACTTTTGTAGAAAAAATCAATGACCATATCCTTATCAGAAGTGTTCCTGTTCCCGATTTCCAATAACCCAATGTGCTTGTTTTTTTAAAGAAACGAAAAAAAAACAAATAAAATTAAAAA
Source organism: Wohlfahrtia magnifica (assembly GCA_023159175.1). Classification (NCBI taxonomy): domain Eukaryota; kingdom Metazoa; phylum Arthropoda; class Insecta; order Diptera; family Sarcophagidae; genus Wohlfahrtia; species Wohlfahrtia magnifica. The sequence continues at coordinate 126,531 of JAKWBJ010000052.1, read as the reverse complement.
CAACCACAAACAAATAAAAGAAAATTAGCATAAACCCGCTACGCGCGTTCATTCGAATGAACGGCAATCTTAAGCATTTTTCTTCGACAAAAACAAAAATTTTTGTGTCGAAAACTCTTCGCTAATAGCGAACAATCGCTTATTGCGACTTTCAGATCAAGCAGGTCCTTTATCCTTTTCTTTTCCAGCTATGCTCCTGTGTCCAGGACCCTAATTAAATAAATGATGCATGCTTTTTGAGAAGTTTGCTACCAGGCACTACTAGAGCTTTGATAACAGCCTGACCATTAGTGAAATTACTAACCCTAGGCACAGATTCTTAGCAATCTATATGCCCAAAGGATCGCAGAAACCTTCGCTAATAAACCCATCATCTTGGATTCGTCTGTGAAACTGTAGTACCGAAATGCATACAAATCCTACTCCTTCTCCATTTTTCCCTGCCAGGGAGGAAGGGCTTAAAGCATCTGGAAAACTAGAAAATTTGAAAGATGGCTTAAAATACTACCAAGGGACTATGAGCAATTATCTTCTAAAGCCCAGTGTTTTCAGCTTGAATGTGGAGATATGTCAGCAAAAAGTGTAGATTGACGTTGAGGTCAGATTGAGGACATGTTCTGCAGTCCTCCGAACCATATACAGCTTAATCGTGATAAGAGCCCCCACCACACTAGACAGTCATAGGTAAGAATAGGCAAAACCAAAAAAACAACATCCATAGTTGGAGTCCTCATCTTCGACCGAATATAGATTTGCAGAAATAAAAACCAACACTCGTCTTCTTCACTAGCTACGCTACGCGGAGCTTCCCATCAAGTTTCGAGTCCATTATCACACCTAGATACTCGACCCTTGATGAAATTCGTAGAAATGACCGTTTAGTCTTGACATTTCAAACGGGGGCTGTTTTCTGTAAAACTTTATTGGAAATGTTGACGGTTTCAAGGACTCTATGAAGTATCCAAATAAATTTGATGGTTTCTATGCTAGCTGACCTTTCTAACCTAACCTTTTAGTAGAAATATAATTATATATGGACAAGTAATCTTAAAATTTAGTTCATTTGTTCAGATTTATAGATAAATAAGTTGGACTAAGTTTGTCGATGTAAACAGACTCATTTGCAGATATTAGGTTTATAGGGTATAAAAAGGATTAATTCAATATGTTGGGGGTGGAGTGCACACATAACAACACAAACCACCCAGGTTCGAGTCCCAGCAGAGGATATGACGAAGAAAAAATTTAATTGTGGTTTCGAATGCTTAGTAATAAAAAAGGCTTCAACGTCTTCCCTCCAGATAACTCCATCTAAAAAATATAAAAAGAAAAGGGCCCCCGACTCTTCTCACATACGTCTGGCGATGATGACAAATATCACACGAGAATGATCATGAAAAACACGCCACCTACTGGGATAAAATACAATACAATACAATACTAAAGTAAAGATCACCACTAATTAGCAAGGATCTTCACCACTACACAAAAAAAATCATATGGAGGAAGCTACAGCGGATTAATCATCTACTTAGCTTGAAATAACAAATTGATTAAAGAAACTGAAACAAAGCAATAGATGCTTTGTGGAAAGCCAATTGCTCCTTAGAGAAGTGACGGAGAAAAAAAACTCAATATGTTAATGCCGTGAATAGAGAGCGTTGAATACAAACTGACGGAATGATATAAGCAACTATAAAAAAAATACTTGTGTTCAACAATATCTTTCAACTTGTGATCATCGCCTCTAGCTTGAGATGAGAAAGGTGGCGTATACGCGATATTTTTTTAAATAAAAACTCATAGCAAGTATACACATAGACGTACGTTTTTAAGTGTAAAGCTTTAATATATAGGGTGTTTTTTATAGAGGCATAGAACTTTAAGTTGCAATAAGACAACGATGGATTATTCGATTGACATGAATTTTATTTATCCGAAAGATAATCTTGTGGCATTACATTTTATATATAATTTCTGGCATATGACCGCCACGGCTGGCATGGATGTAGTCCAATCTGGACGTCCAATTTTCGATGACATTTTCCAACATTTGTGGCCGTATATCGGCAATAACACGGCGAATGTTGTCTTCCAAATGGTCAAGCGGTTGTGGCTTTACCGCATAGACCAATGACTTTCCATAGCCCCATAGAAAGTAGTCTAGCGGTGTTAAATCACAAGATCTTGGAGCCAATTCACAGGTCCAAAACGTGAAATTAGGCGATCACCAAACGTGTCTTTCAATAAATCTATTGTGGCACGAGCTGCGTGACATGTTGCACCGTCTCGTTGAAACCACATCTCCTGGACATCATGATTATTCAATTCAAGGAATGAAAAATTTAGTAATCATGGCTCTATACCGATCACCATTGGCTGTAACATTCTGGCCTCCATCGGTATTGAAAAAGTACGGACCAATGATTCCACCAGCCCATAAAGCGCACCAAACAGTCAGTTTTTCTGGATGTAACGATATTTCCACATACACTTGAGGATTAACTTCACTCCAAATGTGGCAGTTTTGCTTGTTGACGTAGCCATTCAACCAGAAGTGCGCTTCATGGCTAAACAAACTTCGCTTATGAAAATTGAAAAAAAAATCACTTATGAAAAATGAAAATTGCACTATTTGCAAGCGTTGTTCAGTCGTGAGTCTATTCATGATGAATTGCCAAACCAAACTGAGAATAAATCACTTAACAGCTGTTAAACCGGTCGCCATCTTGAAAAGTAATGCCAACTTAAAGCTCTATACCTCTATAAAAAACACGCTTTACAAAACTTAACACATCTTTCGATGTTTTTTTATTTCTTTAATATACAAAAATACTATTTTTTGAATATAAAAGTAGAATTGAAAACATTTTTTATTATCTCTGGGTTTATAAAATATCAGATATCTTTTTTCGGTTTTGTCTATGTTGTTAGGTTTGGATGTTTGTTGAATGTTTGTAATGAAATTCTCCTGGGTTTTGTTACTAATTAATGGTGCGATAAATTAATATATAAACGTTTAACAAAATAAACATTTTTTGAAATTAAAAAAGCATTTTAAATAAATTAAAGTTTTTAATAATGAAAATAAGAGATGTGTATATATTTAGGAAAATTGAATCATATTTTTCAAAATAAAAATAAAAAAACTATTTTGGAAACAAAATATTTAAAGAGATTGTTTTAAGGAAAAACTTAAGTTTATTAATAAGAAAGCTGTAGGTTGTTAGGGACAAATAAGTAATAGAGACTTACACAGACTTATTTTCAAGCTATATTTTCCCATTTCATTGTTGGCTGTTGAAAGTTCTGTAAAATTTATAAAATTTTTTTTTAATTTTGTTTTTTAATGAAAAAAAAACGTTTTTTTTTCTGAAAATTTTTATTTACTCAGTACTTATTAAACACTTTAGCTGGATTCTTCAAAAAAAAAAGTATTTGTTTTCTATGGGAAATATTTCGAATTCATTAACCTTCCCACAGATACAAAATTATGTCAAAATTTTACAAACATTTCAATACGCGCTACTCACCCATTCACTGCGTAAAGTGGTGCTAACGACCAAATGAACCCTCTGGTACTATAATATGCCATTTGTCATACAACAAAAAATAAAAATAAAATATTGGAGAAAATCAAATAAATTTAGAAGAACCATTTTACATATACAAATACATACTTAGTATGAAAGTGTTTGTGTGTATGATTATTTATTCAATTTTTAACATCTGTTTTAATTTTTCCCATTTTCTATGTACTGGTCGAACAAAGAGAATCATGTTTTTTTTTCTCTGAAATCATAGCATATTTGAAAAAAATATGTTTTTTTCATTTCATTTATGCCACATTTAACATTCAGTAAAAATAAATACAAACAAAATTATTTCAATAGTCAAAGATGGGTTAAAGGGCTTGCATACGTACAAGTACATACATACCACCGTGATCAAAAAGGTTCTGGAAAAAACCCCAGGAGGGGGTGCCATCGTTCCGATTTGATTTTTTTTTTTTTTTTTTTTTTTTTTTTTTGTTAAGTTGGTACGTCTGTTGTTGATATTATTGTTGATATTATTGTAAAGCTACGTAGCCAAGAGAGTCTCTATATGTGTGGGCGATTTTTTACAATTTTAGAAATTGATTTAAATTTGCAACGACGAACTTGCTTTGAATTTTGCATGAAAAAGGGGTTTAATAGTGCGCGAACATTGGACATTCTCTAAAGAAAACGGTCGTTTACCAGTGTCAAGAGCGATTCAAAAGTGGTCGTGAGTCAATGGAAGATGATGAACGCAGTGGCAGACCATCGACATCGTCATGTTGCTCAATAATCGCAAGTTAATCAGCAGACTGATAGCAAAAGACTTGAATATTGCCTATGGCTCTGTCCAAGACATTATGGTTAATGATTTTGGTTTCCGTCGTCTAGCAGCAAAGTTAGTGCCAAAAGACCTTAATTTCATGGAAAGAAGAGAGCGTGTTGAGGTCGCAAAATACATGATTTGCGAGGCTGAATCCGACATCAGGCGTTCACCACATCGTTTTCAATCAAAAAAGAAGGCAAAGCTCACGGTTTTCATGGATTACAACGCTGTAGTATGTCATGAAACAAAGAGTATTATATTGGGCATTATGAGACGTTTCGCCGAAAGAGACCAGAATTGTGGGTAGAAAACTCGTAGATTTTGCAGCATAATAACGCACCGTCGCACAGTGCCATCATTATACGAAATAATTCTGAATTGATTTCCGAACATGATTTGGCTTCTTGTAAATTCTCTCTGTTCAATCCAGTTAAAAAACCATCACGAAAAACGCATTTTATCAGCCGAGAGGAAATAATAGAAAAATCGGAGGAAGCATTGATGGTCATACCGAAAACCAAATTGAAAATGCTTCGATAATTGGAACAAGCGCTGACATAAGTGTGTTGCAGATTTAGATGAACAAACTTGTATTTTTAATTTTCTGAATAAATTCCAGGAACTTTTTGATCGGGGTGGTATATTCAAATTTTTAATATTCCCAATAAAATCTATTTCGTTACATATACACTTTGCATATGTGTATGTAAGCGTGTGAGTCCTTTTGTTTGATTGTGATATAAGTATGAGAATGTGCAGGTGTAAAGTAGGAATATATGCATGTTAAAGTAACCATAAAACCTTTCAATTAATGTGTTGCTGAAACTGTAAAGAAAGCATGAAAAACAGTCATTGTTGTCTAATTAGAAGTGTATTTTAGTATATGTTTATTATATGTAAGAGCTTCTGCTAGCAAGTTCACTTTAATGACCTTAGACTCATTGCGATACTCTCAAAAACTTTCTCAAACTCTGAATTACACATGAGGCAGGCTAAACTAATACCTTTTCCTTATTGTCATGAACGTGTGATTCGCGTGGTCATCGTGTGAACCATCTAGTACTTCTGACGAATTTGATTAAATTCCTCAATAATACATCGTCGTATTAGTAAAGATCATGAAAGAGACCTATAGCGAGATGACTTAAGCTATGGTTACATTTTATCACTATTTTATAAAAACATTTTTATGGAAATATTTTCTTCTATATCAACGTCTCTGACAAACTTATTTAAAAACAAATAATAGTACCCAAAATTAAGTACCACCATATTCCCAAATTTAAAATTAGTTTAAAATGTATTTGATTTCAAATTTGTAACATAAACTTTTCTTAAAATAGATTTCAAAAATATTTAAATTTTTTATGAATATGAATATAAATTACTTATTTCACAAAAAATAGGTAAAGAACAAATATTTCCAGAAAATAGTGGTCACGTTTTTGTCGTCAAATATTTGACAAATAAGATCGTGTCTTTAGTTTTTGATCTTGTAGGCCAAGACAGTTAACTTGAAGGTGTTGCAACGATTCTCTCTCTTCCTCATTTAAATAACTTTAGAAGTAGTCATTATGTGGATTATAGGATACATTCTGAGATATATATGTACAATCCACACAGTGCTCAGAATCCCAATTCTTTCCTTCGCCCGAATATGCCAGATCATACTGGCTGTTCTATAAGTGAGGCTAGTGGAGCATCTGAATTTCGTTGTCTCTAATACCGATTTGTATACACACACACACAAAAAGGAGTTGCTTTGACTTTCCTTACACTTTTTCTTAAAAAAAGGTGAATCCCCGATTTTTCAGCCGTATAACGAGGTAATTTGTGCCGTAAAGTAAATATGTTCCATAATTCACACCGGCTGCTATAGCGAAATGCCGTAAAAAGAGAGGCCGTATAAAGAGGTATAAGGGTATATTAATTCATTCAGTTTGACATGATGTTGTCTAAATTAGATTAATGAATGAATACAATTGAAAAGAAATTTAAACCTAATTATCGGGTGTTTTTCTTAGAGGTTCCTAACTTTGAGTTGGCAACACTGCTTTATTTGACAAACGATTTAACAGCTGATAGTTGCTTTTTGTTTAGTTTGGTTTAATATTTCATTATTAATGATTAATTATTATTATGATTAAACCCATATTTGGTTAGAACGTAACTAAGCAGAAATATCGCATATAGAGTGGAGATAATCTACAAGCTTTTATCGAAACACAATTACATCCACATAAAATTGCTGTTTGGTGCGCTTTATAGTATGTCGGAGTCATTGGTCCATATCACTTCGAAAACGATGATGATCAGAATGTTACTGTCAATGGTGAACGGTATAGGGACATGATTAGAAATTTTTTCGTACCTCAATTAGCTGTTATTAATCTTGCTGATATGTGGTCGTAACAGGACGGAGCCATATGCCATACAGCGCGCGCTATAATTGATTTACTCAAAGAATCTTTCGAAAAAAGAATTATCTTACGTACTGGTCCAATTAATTGGCCATCAAGATCGTTAGATTATTTTCTTTGGGGTTATGTAAAGTCACTTATCTACGTCGATAAACCAGAGGCAATCGAACACCTGGAAGTCAATATTCGCGAATGTGTGAAAATTGTGTGGCTTTGGCAGCCACATGGCTGAAATCATATTTAAACATTAATGTCATAAAATTTTTAATGCAACAAAGCCCGTTTCATTGATATCAAAAATAAATTTTTCGCTTTATTATGATTTAAATTTGTGTAACTGTAAAAAAAACACCCGATTTGTAGGATGTAAGAACATTAATGGATGCAATGGGCTCTATATTACTGTGCTCCTATTACGAGTAATACTATCATGTGAGAGTACTAATTCGAAGCCACAGCATGCTTTAATATGTACCTTAGGACCACTTAGGACCAAAGCTCTTTTGAAACTTTGGCTCAAACATAATAAATCACAGATATTATGAAGAATAGACAGCATATAGAACAGACGTCATGAGGTATAGAAAGCGTAACACTGAAAATTCACACCATAGCCAGGCTAAATCAAAGTTTAAAGGAATTTTGACTCAATAGTATAAATACTACTTCCAGTAGATTGCAAAATGATTACGGACTGATAGCCAACAGCGGTTAATACTCATCGCTTTCGACTGATTTTTTCCATATACTCAAACATGGAGAAAAATAGCAAGACAGGAGACCGTTTAACTGAAAGCGGATAAGCGAAATCGTTTATGCTACAATGTCTAATACATTTCCCCACTGAAACCAATACTGTTTAGTATAGGTGAGGTACACAATTCCGTCTTTTTCCCTACCACGCCTGCACTGGGTGGAACTGAGACTTTCGTGCTGAGTTCATTTTCAACTCCTATCTACCTTAGCTACAGAACACACGGTCCAGGGCAGAAAATGCAACGTTGCACTGTACACGTGTCGCAGAAGCATTAGCAAGTCCTATCTCAATCCTAAGAGTTCCAAGTACCATACGCATGTATGGTGGAGGGCCGCAATCAGCGCAGTAGGGCACTGATAATTGCGGGTGCGCTCACGTCTACCCCTTCGAAAGCCTTGTTTGCATAAATGCAGTAGCTTCTGATGGCACTGATGGCTAAGCAAATGGCGATTCCATTTGCGATATGGCTGAGGATGGCGAGGGCATGGTCATAGGCATGCAATCATCTTGCCGTATTTGGATACAATCCTTGATTTGGTGGATTACTGTACTCTTACACCCAAACCCTTCCTGGACAGAGTGTTCTCTGTAAGCATCTCACTGAAATCCTGCATTAGGCCCGGGTCTATCGGGGTGTGCAGCGAAGGGTCGCAGTTCTCGGAAGAAGTCGGTGGCAGTGTCTTTTCCGCATATTGGGTTAGATTATACTTTAGACTCTCAGACCACTGCAGTGTCTTACAGGCAAAGGTCTTAGCGATAAAGCGAGCAATGGACTGACTGGTTGATATACTACAGGGTATTCGATGTTGATATCCGGATCTGTACGGACAGTCGGTGTCTCCGGTGTCTAATCAACATCGCGGCTGGTATGTGAATGCCGAACATCTCTAATTGAGACGGCGAGACATTCAGACCTTAAGACTATCTGTGTGAGGATTCTCTCTGACATTTGAAATGCTTGTCGTACGGACTAGCTAAGGAAGGCACTCTCCTTGGCAACGAGAAGATTGTTCACCTGGTTGGTATGCCACTTTCCTCTTGCAGACTTCTGGTTCTGCGATATTTGTTGGACAGGACGCAACAAAGTTTGCGCTCCGTCCTGCATTGTATGATCGGACGCGTTCGGAGTCCATCACGGAGATGTCGCGGCATAGGCTACGAATCCTGGTGGCTGTTATCACTGGACATTGGGTGGCTAGGAGACTAAGTCTACCATTCGATGATTACTGTAGGAGGAGTTGTCAGATTGAGGAGGAGACTGTCAAACCTTTACTATGTCAGTGTCCGAATCTTTCGGATATTAGGACTGTGTTCCTTGGCAGTTCGTCAGCAGGTTATCATCTTTCGTGCATGCGCTAATTTGTTCGTTTCAGACCATGGGAATCTACTATGGGTATCACAGAGAGATCAGTATTGGACCCTAGTGAGCTTGACTCATGTCTGGATACCCGTTGTAACTAACTAACTAGCATAGGTGATACTGCTTTAATAGCATAAGTCAGTACACTGATTAGTAACAGGTAAGACAGTTGGTCCATTTTGTGCAAAGACTATCTAATATCACGACGATGCTAAGAAAGCGTTTATTTTGAATTCATTTATTTGATGTTCTATACCACAAAACCTAAGGTCTTATGGTAATATTACAAAACTTGTTGAACATCCATTTGATACGTTCTACACCTTTTCCCATCCTACGCGTTTTTGAAAAAAGCTTAATCAGTGTAGTTGTACGTTGCAAGTTACAGGGGACCAAAGCAGATGCCTTGACAAATATAATGTAATGTATAAATGAATATAAGTTTATTTCATATTTTTAAAGCGTTATACGCGGCATCGAATGAGTCAGTTGATTTTAACAAAAAGGTATAACAAATGTTGACAGAAATGGCTTTTTTTTGTAATCAACAAACTTTTAACACAGCTAATCAAAGTTAAAAATCATATAACTTGAAAACCAAAAAAGCGTAGAATGCGCAGAATTTGTGATATTCTTAGTACGTTTTGTGTGGACTGTCAGCTTAACACTTTTATTAACTAAATTCGAAAGGAAAGCCTGAAATTGTATTTTATAATCTTTCTAATTAGATAACAGCATCTTTAAATTCTACTGCTTCCTCGTGCCTGTAAATTCATGTGGTTTGTATAACAAATCAGGTGGTCGATTTGGTTATGGTTTTAATAATTTTCAAAGTTCATTTAAATATTTCTACAAACCTCTACACCCAACACAAAACATGCCACTGATTTTTCATGAAACTGTACTGCTGGTTGTTTGGTTTTGACAGAAACGAGGTCTAGGGAAGTGGTTAAATTAAGGGTTTTCTTATTCACCTTGATACTGTCGATATAAAGATGCGTAGGCAGTAGGCAGTACAAAATCTCTAATTGTGGAAAGTTTAATTAAAATAAATTACAAACACACATACCATACCTGCATACATGGTTTTTTTATTTGACGTTTCATTATTAGCAATATATGACGTGATGTTGCATTTTATTAGCTAATTATCATAAATTTTCTATCTTCAACCAATTCTTTTTGGCAAAATTATTAATTTTCGGTTATTAACATACAAGTGATCATAAATTGAGGCTCTAAAAATGTTATTAAAACCTATATGTTGGTCATTGTAAGCATAGAGCTTGAAAAATATAGCTATGATTTTATGTTTATAAGAAGCTTATAAAAAAAGGCTTATTGACAACAATTTTGCCTCAAAATTAATTCACTGGCACAAGTAAAGATAAAACAAAAAACAAATGTGTCATAAAAACAGATGACAAAATGACAAAAATAAAAATATATAATATTTACAAATGATGAAGACTATACGAATGACTTACGGTAGAAACAAAAAAATGAAAGATATTAAATATGTCTTCTAGTATTGTATTATTGTTGGGTATATGCATTAATTTCGAATGTTTTACTATATTTTTGAACCATATTATTACTGAAACATAAAGCATTTTAATACAGCGTAGGCAAGTTTCTTAGCATAAAAATAATATTTACTGACACAAAATCGAAGAACAGATACAGTTAAGACTGTTCGAAGTTCTACACGGTCCTGCCGACTTGGTCTAATTTATAAATTAATAGCAAATTTAAAGGCAAAAAATATCATTTACACTACACACATAGATATTTTGGTCGATAGTCTAAATAACAGCTTAGGAGTATTTTTAAGTAAAGTTCAGCTCTCCGAGCCTATAAGTCTGTTATACATTTTTTATGGTCCTTCGGACTGGTCTAATCTACGAATTAAGAATAACTTACGTAATAGACGAAAATATTTTCGACGTTCGCCTAGGCATGCAATAGGTTGTTGGAATGCTTGTGAGCCTATACGTGAAAAATATTGTTGACTTATGTTTGAATCAGCGTCAAGCAAACTAATATTAATGCAATTTACCACTGGGGTATTAATATGAGAGTGTCTCACTCAGACGACTTTGCACTGTATTTTTCTACTTGTTTTCTCTCTACTTCTCTTTATTTATTTTTTTGCTTATTTGCTGCCTATGCATGTAAGTGCGTACACATGAAAACAAAAGATAAGAGCAGCTCTTTGCCTGACGACGGCTTAAATCCTCTTACATCAAGGATCAAGTATTCGGGTGTGATATTTCTACGAATTTTCGAAAGTTTTATCAGAGAAATGTTTGTCAAACGTTCGAAGCTGATGTTATTATCGAATGTCATGGTCACACGGAAAAATATAGTTTTGGTCGTAAAAAATGGTTTTAATACAAAATCAATGAATTACTGGAGAAATGGGAAAAATTTTAGCTTTTATTACGACTTCTTATTTTAAAAACGATAGAAATTAATGCATATACCCAATAAAAAAAATTTTAGTTTTTGTACATTTTACTTAAAATACATAGTTTTTTCATTCGATGTCAGTTGGTTGGTATTTCGTATTTTCTTTTGAACCTGACAACAGCAATTTTTTTCTTTAATAAAAATCAAAGAGGAAATCTTTTTAATGAAATACTTTGTTAAGTTATTCTTGTTGGCGATTTTTTTTATTTTCGTATTATTCTCAAATAAAATATATTTCTTTACAACATTTTTACTGCTGCTTTACACACAGATACACACATTTTGAGGAAGAAAAGCAAATTAAATTAGAAGGAAGGATAATAAAAGGATTTCAAAGACATCCTTTGCTTCCTTATTGAATTTCATTGAAATTATTTTGCAAAACATGATTCATTTTATTTCGTATATTGAAAAAGGGATTGTATTTTTTTTAAATCGTTTTTCATGTTAATTTTACTTTGTATGTAGACAACATATTGTTCTACTAGATCATGTACGTGAGTCCTTTTTTTAATAATATTTCCATGCATGTATCTTGGCAACATTCTCCTAAGTGTAATATAAATATTTATAAATGTTCTTCGTTTTTATTTTATTTTATCAGATACAATATTTTACAATCGGTATCATTTAATTTTATTTTTTCGTTTTTTATTTGCTATATGTAGCCTTTGGTTACTTAACGGAAGTATAGCTATTAATACTCTTATTTTGGGACTATTGGAGCATAAGAGATAAGGAAAAATAGATTCATTTTTATTAAAGCCAGTGTATAATGTATGATATATGGAGTCATCATTTATATTTCTCATATGTTGATGTATTTGGGTTAAAGTTAATGTGAAGGTTAAATTTTATTATTAACTTGACTCGTGTGTGCTTATAAATGGCAAAGAATCAAATAAAAAGATAGAAGCAAATCAATGACGATTATGCAGTAATAAAAGGATTTAATAAATATCTTTCAATTTTAAAAATGTTATATAATAATTTTCTATTTTTAAATCCTTTAAAATTTAACAAAACAATTAAATATGCTTTAGAAATATGTTTTTTATTTTAAAATGTGGATGTAGCCTTATTAAAAAAGGCTCAGGCTCTTATTTCAAAATGTACTTCGTAAATACTTATATAGCGTGTTTTTTATAGAGGTACATAACTTTAAGTTGGCATTACTGTTCAAGATGGCGACCGATTTAACAGCTGTCAAGTGATTTATTCTCAGTTTGGCTTGGCAATTCATCATGAATAGACTCACGCCCGGCGTAGATTCGTCGAATGGACCCAAAACGAGATTACCGTTGTTCCCGATTTTCATAAGCGAAACAAAATTGCCGCATTTGGAGTGAAGGTAATCCTCAAGTGTATGTGGAAACACCGTTACATCCAGAAAAACTGACTGGTGCGCTTTCAAAAACGATGGTGGCTAGAACGTTACAGTCAATGGTGATCGGTATAGAGCCATGATTACTAACTTTTTCATTCCTGAATTGAAAAACCATGATGTCCAGGAGATGTTGTTTCAACAAGACGGCACAACATGTCACACAGCTCGTGCCACAATAGATTTATTGAAAGACACGTTTGGTGACCGCCTAATTTCACGTTTTGGATCTGTGAATTTGTCTCCAAGATCGTGTGATTTAACACCGCTAGACTACTTTCTGTGGGGCTATGTAAAGTCATTGGTCTATGCGGTAAAGCCACAAACGCTTGGAAGACAACATTCGCAGTGTTATTGCCGATATACAGCCACAAATGTTGAAAAAAGTCATCGAAAATTGGACGTCTAGATTGTAAAATAAACCACTGAATATTTTCTCAAATTTCTTTTTTATTTGAAAGTACAAACGTTAGATGGCGGACCCGATAGATTGCAGTTAAAATAAAATAAATTTTGTGTTCGGTTTTTAATTAATAAAACGATGCGACAAAAATGAACGAAGTCTGAATACCTGTCGAGTAGAACAAGGATCTGTTTTTGGAATTTTCAAAACTCCCCCAAAATTTTTAGTTACGGCTAAAAAACCAGTTTTCCGGACCTTCATGCACTTATAAGCTAATAACTTTGCTGAATATTACACGATTTTAAGCCTCTTTTCGGATTTGTATCGGATTTCTAAGTCATAAGTCTCATAACTTATTCATAACTTAATATAATTTCTTAATTAATTCATTAATATTACGTTTCCTATATATATATAATAATTCCCATAACATTCCATGAAGGAACATGGGTACTTCTCTCAGTCGATCTGCTGCAACCGATTGTATTTTTAAACTCATTGAAAGGTACCTACAGCTTACCGCCGGCTCCGAATGGCAAATGCATTAGAGAAGTTATCAATAGTAAGTAATACTCATAACCAGTTACTAGCTAATGTTATGAAGTGATACCGCTGTCGAAAGATTTTGTCTTTTTTTAATATGGTCTGGCCTGGTATTGAACCGAGGACCTAAAGGGTCCGCCAAATAATTTTTTTTTCTCTCAAAATGCTATAAAAGAAACTACTGAATATTTTCTTAAATTTCTTTTTCTTATTTAAAAGTACAATCCTTCCAGATAATAATGGAAAATAATTGCATTCAAATGGCTGCCTCGGCTGGCCATGCAGTAGCCTACACGATCGGTCCAATTTTTAAGCACATTATCGATTGTGTGCAGCTGTATTTCACCAATGGCTTCACGAATATTGTCCTTTAAAGCGTCAATTGTCTCTGGCTTGTTGGCGTAACACTTATCTTTGACGGCACCCCACAAATAATAGTCCAACGGTGTCAAATCGCAGCTCCGAGGTGGCCAAACGACATCAGCTCTGCGACTGATAATGCGATCTTCAAAAACAGGGCGCAAAACATCGAGTGTAGCTTCAGCTGTGTGGCACGTAGCGCTGTGCTGTTGAAACCAAATGTTGCTAATATGCTCCTCTTAAATTTTTGTGAACAAAAATTAATTCTACATGGCCCGATAACAATCGCCACTGTAACGGCCACTCCTTGCTCATTTTCGAGGAACAAAAGGCCCATTATGCCTCTGCACCAAAATCCGCACCAAACAGTGACTCATCTTGGGTGTATAGGCTTTTCAATGTATGCGTGCTGGTTTTCTGTGCCCTAAATGCGACAATTTTGCTTGTTTACATACCCGCCAAGATCAAAATGAGCTTCATCTGAAAAGATGACTTTTTTTGGTAAAGTCGGCATCTTCTGTAAGTCGATCGCAGGCCCAGATTCCCAGCGTTGTTCAAGCGTATACACAACCATATTCGTTCAGCGGAAGCAGAAAACTAATTATCTGTGAAATCAGACATGAGCTAAGTGTTACCATTCACGAAATAAGCACTAGTTGAAAAAAAAACGTTAGATGGCGGACCCGATATTAGTTGGTACACAATACCACAGCGGCACACACGTTTCCTATATAAACCTTAAAAATGTGAAAAAAATTGGTTGATAAATTTGTTTGCTTGAGAAATACACCAGATTCTTCAAGGCTACTTACTCGTATATCATTTAAAAGGTCTGTTTCTCTTTTAATTAAAAACGGATAATATTCATCTAAGTTATAATTGCATAAAGGTCCGAAAAATCGGTTATTTATAAATGTCAAAAACAAATCCGTTTTCTGCTCTACAGCGGTATCTGAAAAATAGTATCACTTGCCAGGTATTTTTTTTTTTTTGTCGCACCATGTAATTCTGTATTTAACACAGTTTTGTGTTCCACTGCTTGTAACATTTTCAGATCGTAGTTACAACTTGGGTTCGATCACAACCTCTTCAACCAGAGTTCAACCACACTGAGCTCCCTTTACACTGAGCTCAAACCAATAACTCATTCGCTGAATTTACACATAACCCATAAACTGACTACTATCAGCATCGATGTGCTTTTTATATGGCTGAATAGACAATACTTCGAAAGCTCTCGAACCTCTCGATATTTCAGGTAGATTCCATTTCTTTTCTTTACTTTTTTTTAGTTCTTATGAAGCCATGCGAACTTAAACATCTACTTTTTTCAATTCTTGTTGTTTGTTGTTATTTCTTATTGTCTGTTACTTGTTATTCTTTTCTGCCTGTTTTTATTGCTGCCGCTTATCTTTATTTACTACATTTCTCCTAAGGTTCGATTGTTAACGATTTGGTTATTTGTAAACAGCACGTATTGTTATTTTTGCGGTGTTTGTGTATTCTTTATAGCAGTGTAATAAACGGCAGGGGTGCCCAACTTGATTTTGTAACAATATTTTAAAATCAGAAAATATACTGCGAAAATATATTCTTCAACCTAAAATATTGTACTTTAAAATGTTAAAGAAAATATGTTTTTTATGTTAAATATGCAAAAAAAAGTATCATAAAATAAAAAATATAATTTTTAAAAAATATGTTGTTAAAAGCTTGAACTCAAAATATGCTTCAAAAATATGTTCTTTATTGCAAAATATGCAAAATAAAATAAAAAAGGAAAATATGTTATGCAAAATATTCGAAAGTCTGTTTAAATACAAGTAAATGCTTTTAAAATTTGTTGTTATTGAAAAATAACAAGTCTTTTAATAGGGACTTCCAAATTTCAGCAGTTGATGGCGGCTACATTGTTGAAGCTGCATCCGCCAAGTTGGCTGACTTTTACTGTTATAATCATTCAAACCGGCCAAAATTCCAAGACCCCGCGATTTAAAGCATATTTTCTGTTCTTTTTAGTCTATGGTTTGTTTAGCAGATCTGCTGCTTTCGTAAAGAACCACAGCTATTTCGACCCAGAGAACACCATTCCTGAGAAAGGTTATGATAACTCCAATAGAGGCATTCTTTTTCTCAACAAATAGTATAACTGGGTTTGTTCAAGCTTCAATTTGACATGGTAAGCAGAAAATCCTTTGGATCGCACTGCGTTTTCACCTTTATCAACATAAGCATTACCTATCTGAAACTCTAACTATGGATATGTCCCCCACTTAGTCCCTGTGTCTCCCTATACATCTTTATTTAAGTCTATCAAGAACGCCACATTCACATAATTTGTGCTTAGCGTCTATAGATATCGGTAGGCAACAGGGTAAGCAAAAACGCGGGTTTTTAAAAAAAAAAAAAAACCAACCCATTGGATTTTATTGGCTTTCAAATTTAGTTCAAGTCTACAATATTTTTTGTTTGTTAGTACAATTACGTTGTTTTAGTATTTATAATGCAATGTTTCACTCTTATTGGGATTAAGTTTGAGCTGCTAATACTCGATGATCAGAGCAGACTGCAATTGCTTTGTTTGAACCGTGCATTATGAGAAAAACGGTTGGAATATAAAGACAGACATGATTAAGTTATTCTTTTGCATTACAACACTCGGTCTCACTTCGCAAAAGTTGCCCAACAATTATTAAAAGCGATCAATTGCGCTCCACCCGTATTTTCCAAACATAGCTCCTTCTCTCTATTGGCTGTTTCGAAGGATACAGTATCTTTTGGCATCACTTCTTTTGAAGAAATCGGGAAGTTTTCCTGAGACGGGATTCGGAAATTTGCTCAGAGGTGGGAAAAGATGTAAACAGTGATTTGATAAATTTATATTTTGATGAGTTAATAATTAATTTACTTTTTTGAGCTGAAAAAAACGGACCGAATTAACTTGCACTCGCAATACGTAAATTGTAATTATCTTTGCTACAAATAAACTACAAATCCTTTAAATAAAAACCCGGGTGGGTGCATTTAATTGGGTTACCCAGTGGGGTACCAACCCTGGTCTGTAAACGCCATCCTCTTTAGGTAAGCTTTCAATCTACAATGGCCTGTAAGAAAATCCATGAGTAGTTTCATTTCTTTAGTTTGTTTTGCTTAATTACCATTGATGGATATGCTTATCAAAATGTGTTGTGATCCGGTAACTCTCCACGCTCTCGACGCTTCAGTGTGATATATAAATTGAAACCCATTGATTTAGTAAACAATGTACAAAACACCATTCTTACAAAGAAAACAGTTCCGGCCACTGTCCCTAAGCAGACTCTGCAGGAGAATCCAAGGCAGACGACTTTGAGTAGCTCACAAGATCTCAGCCTCTCGCAGATCGCAACTTGAAAAATTTTGTGACTTGGGCAACGAAGTTTGTTTGCTGTAAGGGCTCTAATATTCATCAGAATAACATTTTTATGATGAATGGGTTCTAGATACGAGTATATAAGTACGTCAAGAAGGAAAATTGCTGAATTTTGGACAATAATAATCCCCATTAGGGAGGTGGCGTGGTGTAATGATTAGAGCGCACGCATAACAACACAAACGACCCAGGTTCGAGCCCTAGCAGAGGACATGACGAAGAAAAATTTAATTGTGGTTTCGAATGTTTAATAATTAAAAAAAAGGCTTCAACTTCTTCCCTCCAGACAGACAACTCCATCTAAAAAAAAAGCCCCCCTGACCCTTCTCACATACCTCTGGCGATGATAACAAACACCAGACGAATGATCAGGAAAAACACGCCACCTACTGGGAAAAAATTACAATGCTAAAGTAAAGATCACCACCAATTAGCAAGGATCTTCACCACTACACAAAAAAAATCATATGGAGGAAGCTACAGCGGATTAATCATCTACTAGCTTGAAATATCAAATTGATTAAAGAAACTGAAACAAAGCAATAGATGCTTTGTGCAAAGTCAATATGCTCCCTAGATGAGTGAGAAAGAAAAAAATCCCCATTAGATTTAAAAACATCCAATACATCCTGAAAAAGTCAGTGTTTTCTGATTTTGGGCTGAAGTCATCATCAGTCTTAATTTCTTTGAGAACGCCAGTGGTCAGGCCATCACCGTCAACGGTGAGCGCTATAGGCCGATGATAATCAACTTCTTTTGGTCTTAATTGGATTATATGGCCATCAACGACATGTGGTTTCAATAGGAGTTTGCTATGTATCATACAGTTCAAGCCACATTATATACAAAGAATTTCAGTGTATGATCATATCATGATATAAACATGATATAAACAAACCACAGCGGTTGTCGGTCGAATTCAGCCTGATTTATGTGCCAAATTCAACCAATTAAACCTAATCCTATGTGCAAGAATTATGAAGAAAATTTGGCTTTTGGAATGCGCTCCACTCAGCTCATCCGATAAAAAGTTCGTAACGTTTTTATCGAAAAGTTTTATTTAAAAAAAAAAAAAAAAAACATTCAATGCATATGTTCGCAGTTCGTTTTTCGGCCAATTTACGACATATTCTGCTTCAAAATTGCTTTGAGATACTCTTCGTCGAATTCAGAAGGAGTTTCGCTACGAGGCGTGTCATGGATGTCAAATTCTCCACTTTTGAACTTTGCAAACCCTTTCCGTGCGGTAAACTTGTCTACGACATCTTCTTCACAAACAATACAAATGCCCTATGCTACTTCAGCATTTTTTTTTACATTAATAAGCATTTTAAACGAATAAAAAATTTCTATGGAATCTTATTTTATTGGAATTTAAAGATAGAAAGAGTTTAATTGAAAACCCTTAATAATACTGTTACACTAACTTTATTACAATTTTTATAACGTACACCCATAACCTGTTTTACAATATCCTTAAAATTAATTAAATCTTCATAAAGAGCATATAGTCTCGTAATAGTTGCTTCGGATATAATTATTATGCCATTTTATTATTTTTATTTTTTATTTGTTTATTACTTTATACACTTAATACGGAGAAGAGAGTCAGTAATAGAAGCAACTATGTATGTATATGATGTGACTTTTGAGAATTCTTTATACATACTCAACTACATATCTATAAAGTGCTTTAAGTTCAAAACGTGCACATCAAAGCCAAACAATAAAATGAAAACATATTCTGTTAAGCTCGACTATTTAATGCACTACACATACTATGAGGGCGATTGCTCCCTCGCGCCAACATGCTTAACTATTTGATCACTAGACTAAACGAAAAAAATTTAAAAGAGACGAAGTAAAGAATATATAAAAATTGTCTATAGATTGCTCAAAAGCATAATATCTCTGTAATATTAATTGCATCTGGCAACACTGTTGCTTATTTGAAAGGTGACATTTCAAGATGTACTTTGTATTAAAAAACATTATTAAAATAATAGCAGCCATAAGCAGGCATAGTAAAAAGATGGGATCTAATGTTAATATAAATTAAGCAGCCATAAGCACCAATAGTAGAAAGATGGGAACCCATTTTAACATAAATTAAGCAGCCATAAACAAGCATAGTAGAAAGATGGGATCTAATTTTAATATAAATTAAGCAGCCATAAGCACCAATAGTAGAAAGATGGGAACCCATTTTAATATATATTAAGCAGCCATAAGCAGCCATAGTAGAAAGATGGGAACCCATTTTAACATAAATTAAGCAGCCATAAACAAGCATAATAGAAAGATGGGAGCCCGTTTCAATATAAATTAAGCAGGCATAGTAGAAAGATGGAAGCCCGTAGCCATAATATAATGAAGGGAGCCTGTTTTAATATAAATTAAGTAGCTATAAGCAGCCATAAGCAGCCATAAGCAGCCATAAGCAGCCATAAGCAGCCATAAGTAGCCATAGTAGAAAGATGGGAGCCCGTTTAAGTATAAATTAAGCAGACATAAGTAGCCATAATATAATGATGGGATCCCGTTTTAATATAAATTAAGCAGCCATAAGCAGCCATAGTAGATAGATGGAACCCCGTTTAAGTATAAATTAAGCGGAATGATGGGAGCCCGTTTTAATATAAATTAAGCAGCCATAGTAGAAAGATGGGAGCCCGTTTTAACATAAATTAAGCAGCCATAATAGAAAGATGGGAGCCCGTTTCAATATAAATGAAGCAGGCATAGTAGAAAGATGGAAGCCCGTAGCCATATAGCCCGTTTTAATATAAATTAAGCAGCCATAAGCAGCTATAGTAGAAAGATGGGAGCCCGTTTAAGTATAAATTAAGCAAACATAAGTAGCCATAATATAATGATGGGAGCCCGTTTTAATATAAATTAAGCAGCCATAGTAGAACGGTGGGAGCCCATTTTAACATAAATTAAGCAGCGATAAGCACCCACAGTAGAAGGATGGGAACCAATTTTAGTATAAATTAAGCAGCCATAGTAAAATGATGGAAGCCCGTTTTAACATAAATTAAGCAGCCATAAGCAGCCATAATAGAAAGATGGGAGCCCGTTTCAATATAAATTAAGCAGGCATAGTAGAAAGATGGAAGCAATTAGCCATAATATAATGAAGGGAGCCCGTTTTAATATAAATTAAGCAGCCATAGTAGAAAGATGGGAGCCCGTTTTAACATAAATTAAGCAGCCATAAGCACCCATAGTAGAAGGATGGGAGCCCGTTTTAACATAAATTAAGCAGCCATAGGCACCCATAGTAGAAGGATGGGAGCCCGTGTTAACATAAATTAAGCAGCCATAAGCAGCCATAGTAGAAGGATGGGAGCCAATTTTAATATAAATTAAGCAGCCGTAAGCAGCTATAGTAGTAAGACGGGATACCGTCTTAGTATAAATTAAGCAGGCATAGTAAAAGATAAGAGCCCGTTTTACTATAAATTAAGCAACCACCAACCGCCATAGTAGAAGGATGGGAGCTCGTTTTTACACAAATTGAGACAGTTTTGCGGTGGGATTTAAATGGAATTGGTCATTACCAGCTCAACTGGTCAAACGATTGACTGTGATCTCAGCTGTCAACAATTAACAAGAAATGGTCAACAGAAAAGGTGTTGTGTTCCGTCAAGACAACAAAAGCTTTGATGATCCGGCTGAAACTGATAAATGTTTGGCGAGAATTTTTCGATGAATTCACCATATAATCTAGACCTGACAAATTCAGATTATCATCTGTTTCAATCTCTGCAGAACTATAAGTGCGGAGATCAATCTGGACAGTGAGCTCAGGGGAAATAGCCAAGATACCTTAAGGGCACTTAGCTCGAATAGTATGATATGTAGACTGCTTGAGTATTGCGACTATATGTTCTAAAGGCTGTTGCTTAGAAATAATGTCCAGTTGTTTTGATTACCAGGACACAGTGTGTAATGAAACAGCAGATGCAGTGGCTAGAAAAGATTCCTTGACACCCTCTACAAACAAACTATAAACCGGAAGGGGCACAATATATTCCATATTGATGATGGTGTTGGGGGAGTTTTGATGCATCCACTATATAGATCGTAACTGACACCTTCAGATTATCACTTGTTTCGATATCTGCAGAATTCACTTGATGTGAAATAAATTTAAATTCCGTAGAGGCCTGCAAAACGGAATTGGCTAAGCTTTTCGCTTAAAAACAACAAAACAAAATGGCAAAAGGTTATCGATCGAAATGACATGTATTTAGTTTAATAAAGCTCGTTTCAAATATAAGAAAAGGTACATAATTTTTTATAAAATTTTTAACGAAATATTTACAATTCCACTTCAATATAGTGTAGAGTGTATAAAAACGATGAAGCTTAAGTTTTTAATTTAAAATTAAAAATAATATTTTTTTAATGTGTTACGTGCTCATATTTTTGTTTTCTTTAGACATTGTTCACTGTATATGAGAAAACAAGCAGCCACAGAAAGAATGTTGCTGTTAAAGAATTAAAAAAATATAATAAAACAAATGGTAAATAGCAAATACTTTATATATGACAACAACAGACAATAAGAAAAAGGGAAAAAGAGTTTTCGACATTTCCCCACACATACAATATTGGCCAAAACCTAGGAAACATTGCTTAATTATAGCTTCTGAGTCAAATTATATTTGGATGAGAACATATTTCAATTCAGTGTTTTAATGCAGTTTTATTAGTTACTGTGTCATACAAAATTAAAAAAAATCTAGTAATTATCTCTCACCTAAGGGTTCTTTTAGTACAACAACAAAAAATACTCAAAAATTCATTGGGCAAAACCTAAGCAACTTTTAATATTTGGTATGATAACATTTATTTTTTATTACTGCGGCGCACCGGCGCGGCATAGATTTGATTAAATTATCAATTATTTTTGGATCTATTGGTATCCATTAATCCTTCAGACATGAAAATAAATCATCTCTGTTGGAAAATCGTTTCGATCCAACATTCCTCTTCAATATGGAAAATACCTTTTCGATTGGGTTCAAATCGGGCGATGGAGCCGGCTAATCAAGCACTTGAATACCTTTCGATTGTATCCAGTCCTTCACCAATTTCGATGAGTGTTTCGGATCGTTATCATGTTGAAACACTCATCGAAGTGGCATATTCCACACGGCATAGAGCAACATCTTATTTTCTAAAACGTCCCTATACACAAATCTGTCCATTTTGATAGAAATTCTGTGAAACGGCCCTAGACCATGACCTGAAAAGCACGTCCACATCATCACATTGCCACCCCATGCAATATCGGGGTTTAAGCCTTTCACCTGCATTGCGTCTCACACGACATGCCATCGGAGTTGAACAAATTAAATTTGCTCTCGTCGCTAAATAGCACACTTCTCCACTTTGTAACTGACCAATCAAGATATTTTTTTGCAAATTCGAACCTAAAAAAAAAAAAATCAGGCATCAATGGTTGACTTGTATAGCTTAAAAATACATACCGTTTTTTTGCGTGACGTTTTGTAAGAAGAGGTTTTTTAGAAGCCGTATAACTTTTCAATCCAGCCTCTCTCGCCCGTCTGCGGACTGTGCTGGCATCAACATTAGGCTTAAGGGCTAATTCTAACACAACTTTTTGGACGAGATGAAGGGTTTTTTTTATTATCTTCGTGATATTTCTATCATCACGAACTGATGTTTTACGAGGTCTTCCTCCAGGATTAATATCGACAACAGTTCCTTTATCTTTATAAAGGTTTATCTATTTGGAAACCATTGATTTGCTTACTTTTAACAAATTTGCAATTTCAGCCTGTGATTTGCCGGTAATATAATGCGTTTTAGCATTCAATTTAAATGCTTCACAATGTTTTCTACGTTGCATATTATTTTAATTTTACAATGCGCAATTTAATCGTTAAACGCCCTCAAATGCATACTAGATCACTTTTGCATAAGAAATCATCGAAAGATATAAGAAATTACCGTTATCTTCGAAAAAAAATAACAAATTTATTGTACAAAAGCAAAAAGTTTCTTAGGTTTTGCCCAGTGAATTTTTGAGTATTTTTTGTTGTTGTACTCAAAGAACCCTTAGGTGGGAGATAATTACTAGTTTTTTTTGGTAATTTTGTATGGCATAGTAACTAATAAAACTGCATTAAAACATTGAATTGAAATATGTTCGTTTAAGAATTATTTGACTCAGAAGCTAAAATCAAGCAGCGTTTCTTAGGTTTTACCCAATACTGTACATACGTACATAAATCCGTAATTTATTCAAAGATATCAGAAATGCTGTCTTGTATTATATTTTTTTCGCTATAAAGACTTTAAAATATAATTATATTGATATACAATATTTACCCCCATATTCATAAAATTTAAAATGACTTTGAAATTTACTTTATTTCAAAATTTTTCGTACATATTTAATTTTTACAAAAATCATTAAAACCTTCATTTTAGTAAACAAAGGATGGTAGCGTACGATAAGTATTAATTTAAATTGATTAGCTTCAGTCATTAATAGTAATCATACGCATTCGTGTAGAAATATTTGCAAGATAAAATAACAAAAATATATAAAAACAAATATTATCAGTAAAAGGCAACATGTTTGTTTTACATCATTTAACATAATTATCTTTAAAACACATCTTAAGTGTCTGTCATTATAAATGTTCTTTAGACAAATATTTTCCAAGAAAAACGTTAAAAATTAAAGAAAAACAAAAACAAAGCTTTGAAATATTATTGTTTATTTCAATTATTACCATAATGAGTACTGACGTATTGCCACTTTCATTAGACATGCAAATTTCTTAAGGCGTAAATAAAAACAAGGCGAAAAACTTTTAAAGCCCTGTGACACTAAATTCCTTCTAATCGTCCTTAGAAGACAACAAACACCTTTATTTACAAATATAAAGGGTCCGCCATCTAACGTTATTTTTTCAACTAGTGCTTATTTCGTGAATGGTAACACTTGGCTCATGTCTGATTTGACAGATAAATAGTTTTATCCTTCCGCTAAACGAATATGGTTGTGTATACGCTTGAACAACGCTGGGAATCTGGGCCTGCCATCGACTTACAGAAGATGCCGATTTTGCCAAAAAAAATCATCTTTTCAGTTAAAACTCCTTTTGATCTTGGCGGGTATGTAAACAAGCAAAATTGTCGCATTTTGGGCACAGAAAACCCGCACGCATACATTGAAAAGCCGATACACCCAAGACGAGTCATTGTTTGGTGCGGATTTTTACCCAGAGGCATAATTGGGCCATTTTTCTTCGCAAATGAGCAAGGAGTGGCCGTTACAGTCAGTGGCGATCGTTATCGAGCCATGTTGAACGAATTTTTGTTCACAAAAATTGAAGAGAAGGATATTAGCAACATTTGGTTTTCACAGGACGGTGCTACGTGCCACACAGCCGAAGCTACACTCGATGTTTTGCGCCCTGTTTTTGAAGATCGCATTATCAGCCGCAGAGCTGATGTCGTTTGGCCACCTCGGAGCTGCGATTTGACACCGTTGGACTATTATTTGTGGGGTGCCGTCATAGATAAGTGTTACGCCAACAAACCAGAGACAATTGACGCTTTAAAGGACAATAATCTTGAATGCATTGGTGAAATACAGCTGCACACAATCGATAATGTGCTTAAAAATTGGACCTATCTTGTAGGCTACTGCATGGCCAGCCGAGGCAGCCATTTGAATGAAATTATTTTCCATTATTAACCGGAAGGATTGTACTATCAAATAAAAAAAGAAATTTGAGAAAATATTCAGTAGTTTTTTTTATAGCATTTTCAGAACAAAATGTATTTGGCGGATGCTATAATTGTTTTCGTATAAACATATGTATCCTAATTTTGACATTTTGCCGTCTGCTGCTTGCTGTCGGTTATGTGTTTAATGCTATAGAATAAAGTCGTACTAAGAATTAAATAAATGTGTATATTAAGTGGAAGCTAAATAAGTTGGACATTGTGTATAAAGTTAATTTTTTAATAAAGACTGTATAAAATAAAACAATAAATACTTGTCATTTATTTTATTTAAGGCAATTTAAAAGCACCCAAATGTTATAAAAAACGGTTTAAGTAACTTGAATTTTGACTAAAACTTATGTATATAAAAAAAAAAATTATACAAACACACTTAATTAAGTATGTATGTTCCATCCTACTTAAACACGCAGTAATCTAATAACCATACGCTCTAAAATTAATATTAAAAAGTCAATAATTTAAGGAAGAGAAGAGGGCAACAAGCGACTAAGTAAATACAATTTAAGTTTTAAGAAAATTAAAAAAATGCTAATCATCCGTAATAATATAAGAATTAAAAATAAAGTAAAACATTTAATGTAGAAAAAATACAACAGAGAGTCCTTAATAAAATTATAAACGAAAATGCAACCGAAACACTCACAAACAAATTTTATTTGCGTAGAAAAATTAAATAATTTTTGGTATGAAAGCTTTGAAGGTTAAAGAAAGTTTAGAAAATAATTACAGTAATATAGCGGGCGTAGTATTCTTATATATAAAAATGAATGTGTGTTTGTATGTATGTGTGTTTATTGTTGTCTTGTTTGTTTGTGCCTTATAGACAGCTAAACGGCTGTTGCGATTTTCTTGTTATTTATATAGTATTCTTATGTATATCTGGAAGGAACTATAGGCTATATAAAGTTAAAAAATTCCAAGTGAATATTTATTTATCGATATCTTAAAAATAGTAACAGAAAGAGTCTCTAAATTTGGCCCAAATGGATTCATAGTCAATACAAATCATCAATCAAAAACTGGGAGTAACTGGTTTGGATTTATTTCATTATATCTTAAAGCAAAAGCATCTGAATTTGGTCTAAGTGACTTCATAGTCTATGCAAATCATCAGACAAAAAGTGAACCTTATTGAACAAGTGAGCATGTTACTTCCCATACAATGTAAATATTAATTTTGGTATACATATCTTGAGAACGGTAATAGCAGAATCAAATAACATGGTGAATATTGTGGGCGTGGCACCTTCCATTCATACTAAAAAATGAATTTTTTAAATATGGAGAACGACAACTATTTTCATTATCTATCAACATCGACTGTGTGCCGCTGTGGTATGGTAGGTAAGACATCCGCCTACCAACCAGACGTTCCTCAGTTCAATACCAGACCAAACCATCTGAAAAAGAAAAAAGAAAAAAGAAAAGTTTTTTCTACAGCGGTATCACCTCATAACATTAGCTGGTGACTGGATATGAGTATTACTTACTATTGAAAACTTCTCTAATGCTTTGCCGCTTGGAGTCAGCGTTAAGCTGTATGTCCCTTTCAATGAGTCTCAAAATAGAATCGGGTACAGCTCATTGACTGAGAAAAGTCCCCATGGAATCTTAAGAGAATTATTATTATCCAGATCGACCAAAAAGCGGGCAGTGCAGAAAACACATAGATAATACGTATACATATACTATGCAAAAATGAATGTATAAAAAAGAAGAATCTACAGGGTCTTTCTGGAAGGAACTATAGGCCATCTCAAATGATTGGATTTGAACCGAAAGGGAACAAAATGGTAAAAATGATAAAAAAGTAACTAAGATATCATTTAAGCTAAAAATTAAGATGATGGTTGGCTACCTACTGCGTAACCCGTTTAAGCCCACCCGGGTTTTATTGGGTATCATATTGAAAAACAAACTCGGTTGGGTTTTTCATTTAAATATATTTTTTTATTTCATAATATTATTAAATTAATAAGTATAATTCATGCGCATATAAATTAATCCATTCCTGTTTTCTAGCTCTAAAAAATAAAGAATTAAAAAATTTATCGAAATAAAAATTTATCAAATTACTTTACCCCACCTTTGATCCAATTTCGAAATTCCGACTCAAAAAAATTGTTCGTCGTTGAGGAAATCCAAATTTGAAGCCGATTTCAAATTTCTTTAAAAGAAGTGATTCGGTGATACGCCAAAAGATGTATTATCTATCGAAACAGTTAATACTCAGAAGGAAGAATGTTCGTAGATTACGACGAGTACAACAATATCGTTCATTTGATCGTTTTTTATAATTATATGGCAACTTTTGCGAAGTGAGGCCGAGAATTGTCAAGCAAAAGAATAACTTAATCATGTCTGTCTTTATATTTCGGTATTTTTCTCGTAATACACGGTTGAAATGAAGTAATTGCTGCTCCGATCACCGAATTTGACAGTTCGTAATACACAATGCCCCCTTCATCCCACCAAGAGAGTGCAAAATTTCAGCATAAATACTACAACAAGGTAATTGCACTAACAAACGAAAAATATTCTCGAACTTCACCATATTTGGAGGCAGTTATAAAACCCAAAAAAACCCATCAAAAAACCCAATTAAAAACCGGTGGGTTAGATTTCCAAAAAAAAAAACGGGTTTTTGCCAACCCTGGTAGCGAAGCACTTCGGGTATCTTTATGAAAATGAAGTAAATAGTTATCAATATAAACCTGACAAAGGAAATTTTTTCCACAAACAAAGTATTTTACTGAGTTTCGTTGTCATCGTATGAACGCGCATGTGGTGACTCGTCCAGATATTACGGACTATTGATTCAGAAAATGCAACTTCAACAGGAGCCTTCGGCAGTTTTTCCTGATTGGTTGCTAAATGGCCATGTGATCTAACGGATGGCTCCAAAACCGAGATCGTATAGACTTCCGCATAACTGTAGTGTCCTCCAGCCTGAGGCCCTTGCTGTCTGCACTCCGGGCAGCCGTGCTAATTCGCGACTTTATCGCTGTTGGGCATAGTGTAGCCATTAATAGTCAGGCTGCCTCAGCTCAAAGTTGATTTCACTATGCAGAAGGAGCCTCACGTTATTTCTGGATGTGTGCAGCATCAAGCTGTGCTGGGTTCTTCGACACAGTTGCGTGCTGTTATATAAAACTGCCGATGAACTGGCGAGAACGGGTACGGCCAAGAGTATTGAACTGACAGATGCGACTGTCAGACCCCGGCTTGAGTTCTTTGTGAGCATCGTGAATAGAATGAAAGAGTTATGGAGGGGCAGAGCAGATTGTAGTGCCTTTAGGCTGTTTTGGCCCAAACTCGACAGCTCCAGGACAGAATGGATTCTTATTCTGAAAATGTAGTACCTTGCGACTCTGATAGATTTTATGACTGGTCACTAGTGGCACCCTCAATTCTTGCCGAATATGTGGCAATTTGCGGCAGCCAGAAAACGTGTAACATATCCTCTGTTATTGCCCGGCTGTCCAGAGTCGAAAACTCAAATTGCTAGGCCAGGGATTCTTTCTAAGACTAAGTGAGGTTGAGTCAACTAGGATCTATGACCTGGAAGGCTTTATATCGGACATAGACTGACTTACTAGATGACGCCGAGATTTTTTAAGGTGTACTTTTTTTCTTCTTTATCTTTTCTTTGTTTTTTTCTTTCTATTTTCTAAAGGCTTTCCTCAATAGACCTTCCAGATCTCTGGGTGGAGTGCGATTGCACTGCCTTTCAAATCTAACATACGCTCCTCCGTAAAAGCAATCGTGTGACCACTTCAGAGGAATTAAAGCAGGACAAGTTTAGGAGCTTGTGAAGAAAACACGGAGTTATCACAACGCACCAGTGGCTATTTTTGGGTTAAAATACAGCAAAGAAGACTTAAATGGGTCTCTCCGCAAATAAGCTCATGATCAAAGTTCTTTGAATGTACACGGCCGAAACAGCGCTATGTGGTCTTCGATGAACATACCCAACAGCAGCAGATTGAAAACGACAAATCATTTTGTTATAAATATATGGAGCATTATTACATCGAATGAAGGCTCCAGAGATGGTGTTGACAAGCCTATGGCCAACTATACCCTGTGTAAAAATCCCGACACATCTTGCTGCGCACCAAACTGAAAGTGTTTAACATCTGTGTCCCTTGTGCGCTTGCGAATTGTGAAATGCAGATCGTAATGACCTCAGAACAATGCAGGCTTATGTTAACCGTTAACTGAGATGAATACAGGAGGTATTCTGGGCAATCACTATCAGCAATGTTGAACTCTGGGTACAAACCAGTCGGACCCAAATAAAGACCAAAGAGGAGGTGCTGAAAGACTTTTAAAAATCTTTCTTAAAATCTTGCGCTTACGAACTTAAATATTTATTTTAACACTTTAAATATCAGCTTTTCATTTACTTTGTATATATGGATGTGTGTTTGCATAAAAAACAATTACTTAATAAACCCTAACCTACCACTATTCACTTTCAATTGTAACATCGTCATCATCATGTTTATCTTTTATTTATTAAACATCTTCATTACTTTCCAAATATCTTTCTTTATGATTTCTTGAAGAAATACTCTTTAACCCAATAAAATTGCAATTATTTAAATGAGTTTCATCCAGTTTTTTATTCAAACTCAACAACAAGTAACTTTTATTGCTTCAGTTCTTTAGTTTTGAAACGAAAAGAATGGCAACAATGACTTAATTGAAATTACAAACAAAAACAACAATAATTTAGTGTTTTAGCCAAGAGGGATAAAATTTTATAAGACAAATAATTTTAAAAATCAAATACACTGAGAAAAACAAAGAAAAAATGTGCACTTTTATTGAACACAAATACGTTTTTGCTTTAAATTCACACCCACATACACAGATGGATGATTATTAAACCCCTATTCCCAAGGCGATTACTCTACATGGTTATAGGGATAGAGTTGGAGGCTGGTAATGTAATTCAGGCAGGAGCCAATTACTTGCGGCATGCGCCGGAATCGGTAGCAAGAAAACTTCAGGATCGTACGAGATCCCGAACATGACACTTAGGGCTTCTATCCAACATAGGGCGAACATATTCACCGATATGTTTCAGAAATGTCTCGCAGAGGGTATCTTCCAATATAAATATATGTTATTGTAAGAGCAAAGACTGATACTTATAGCGAATCCTGGCAAAACCACGGATGGGTCAAACGGTCCCATCTTCTTACTTGATACGATGGCGTAAATACGGGAAAGCATAATATATGATCGACTGCTTGAGTGTGATGAGGCAAGAGGAGCTCTCACGATAGATGCACTAAAGAGGATAGTGAACATCGTAAGGCAGAAATATTGTGCGGTGGTCACACTTGACATTAGAAATGCCTTTAATTCCACGAACTGGTGACAGATCCTGAAGGATCTTTTCAATATGGGTACAACACCTTACTTGATGGATCTGGTGAATTACTACTTTCGAACCCGACGGGATATTTATTCAACGAATGATGGGCAGAGAGAATCGCGCTGTGCTCTGTACTTGGGCGCCTGCTCTGGAACTTTATGTACGACAGAGTACTGAAGACACTATAATTGTAAACCTCGTGGATGACGAACACGTCTGTTGAGACAATTGAAGTCTTGATACGGCTGGACTGGTACACGCTGCACATAAGACGAAGCTAGTCTTGATAAAAAAAATGGTTGAGAAAAATAGAGTAGGCTCTGAAGACACTAGAATAGAATCGAAGAGGGCTATAAAAGGGATATAAAAATTGGGCGGAATGATTGAAGACGGATTGAATTTCAAGGAGCACTGGCAATAATAATGTTGCACGCTTACCCAATATGGTCGAAGGCACTATGCGAGAAGATGACAAGTATGACAACTTTCCTCAGTGTCTCGTCTATGCGTAATTAGATTGATATGCGATTTTAGGACGATATCTGATGACGCGGCACGTGTATTTGCGAAACAATTCCGATAGATGGATGAAATGAGGCGGATCTACTTCTGTAATCTTGAAAACTCACGACAGGGTGCGACTATAAAAAAGGACGAACGCTGGTTTTCCATACGCAAATGGCAATCACGGTGAAAGTGCAGTTTAAAACGAAGATGGACAATCAGTTTTGTACTTGGCATAAACCCTTGGATGAAGACGGAAACAAACAAACTTTTATATGACCCAGTTTTTGTCTGATCTTTCATGGCTGATTTAGGAAATATTTGTACAAATTTGAACACAAGGGATCCAGTACATGCCCATACTGTATGGGTGAGATTGAGGATGCGGAGTATGTGATATTCAGGTATCAGAGACTCAGAAGGCCCTGGGAATTGGATGCCAGTCCATGTCAGCTATTCAGTGGGATAATTGATTCAAAATTAGATGCGATGAGTCCAATAGGCATATTGCTGAAGTTATACAAGTACTCCAACGGTTGGAGAGACAAATGAAAGGATCGAGTCATTGATTTTGACGTAGAGTAGTATTAATGCTAACCAGCCCTTCGAGAAGTAATACCTAGCAGCAGTCCTGCAAACGAAAAGTGGTTGTTGGAAGTAGGGGTTGGGTTTACTACGTAGGCACCAGCGATAACGATTCGTGCGTGCTTATGACGAGGAGCGTAAGTATCTTTTGAAGATTGCCACCTTCTGTCCATTACAAAAAAAAAAAACATGATACTGTGTGTCTTTGATGACCGACAGCTCCATCTTAGCATTCTTTTGTACACGTTAACCCGAAAAAATCTACTGCTTTTATGTCTGGTGCGTTGTATATATGTTACATGTGTCGTTCCTTTATACGACCATAATCAAACATTCATGCATAATGTGGAGTACTTGCTCGATTGAGATGATGTATACAATTTTAGCCACCGCACGCACGATAGCCAACTTTAATTTAAAGGGTTTTAACATTTTCTGGCTTGAT
Source organism: Wohlfahrtia magnifica (assembly GCA_023159175.1). Lineage (NCBI taxonomy): Eukaryota > Metazoa > Arthropoda > Insecta > Diptera > Sarcophagidae > Wohlfahrtia > Wohlfahrtia magnifica. Next base: position 94,332 of record JAKWBJ010000052.1, on the reverse strand, counting down.
AACTTGTTTTGAACAACATTTGATCTCAATTTTGCTAGTAAAGTGTGGGCAAGTTTTGCTTGGCAGTAAGTTCGTACTTTTGAAGTAGGACGATCGCCAAACAATCATTAAATGATTTACAATCAACTCGAAATTTGCCGAAACATTGGGAACTTAAGTGCCTCACGAGCTTGACGAAAACAACCAAGAAAATTGATTTCAAATTGCTTCGCAACATCTCGCCCGCCATCAAGTCGTAATAACCCCCTCTTTGTAATCGTCACTGGAGTTAACAAATATGAAGCAAAAAAAGGTGTGGATAGCTTCAGAATATATGCCAAAACCGAGAGTCAAGCCTGATTCAAATCCAAAGAAGACTAAGATCGACGTTTGCTGGAACTGAAAAATCCTTGATACACTGGAAAATGCCAGAAAGCAATTGCACGGTCAACAAAGAGCTTTATATAGCCCAGCTGCACCAGCTGCGTTAGCTTAACTATTTGGGCCTTGGATTAGACACTCGAAACCCACTAGTCCAAGCGAAAGTTCACGCCATGATGCACATCATTCAACTTGGACAGGAATTACAAAGGCCATACTAACTGTTAGCACTTGACTTCTATGAAATTAATTCATAGCTAGTACAGGATTTCCGGCCCGACCGGGAAGGGATAGTAAGGTCATCTTCTGCTAGGTTCGGAGTTTTATGGAAATTCTGGTGAATAAACAAGCAGATGAACTAGCCAGGCAGGAAGCGTTCAAAACACTAATTGGGCCACAACCTTTTTGTGCAGTAGGAAAAGGAGTCTGGAGAAGCCTGCTTAGCGGAAGGAAGGATAATGAGAGGCGTATAGTCTTCTCATGCAGAATGGACTTAAGTCAATCCATAAATTTAGCTAGGCAACAGCCTAGGATAGGATTTGTGTCTTCTATTAGGCTATACGAGATTGAGATTTATTTATATAGAATAGCAACAGTTTCATATCCATTATGTAGATTCTGTGTGGCATATGAGTACACATGCATACTGGAGAAGATGCCCAGGAGCCTATCAGGTAAAGAGTGGTGGCCACCACAACTGGCACCAACCGATATCCTGAAATTCGTCTGGGCACCGAGGTTGGAGAATATATCATGGAAACACACAATTCTAGTCGCGGTAGTATAAAACAATAGATAATAATAATAATAATACTTATGACAGTGAAAAGAACCTTAAGGCTCAATTAGACGGGACTTAGCCATACGGGACTTAGCCATAATCGAAACAACTAAAATAAAATTGGTCGGTTATGGCGTTATGGTATATCACCACTTATCGGCAACTGCCCATAAGATTGGTTCGTTGTATTACAATTAAGAAGTTATGTTAAGACACTCAACTACTACTTCGATGACAGATCGAAAGATTTTTGGTTGAGAGATGGGAGGAGTTCGTAAACATTAGTGAATACATTATTCTTTACATAAAGGGTTGTCCAACCATAATGCACGATGTTAATTGTGAGTCACACCTTAACGTCAAGCTTTGACGCATCCACCAAGAGTAACTATTTGGTGCGGTTTATAGGCTAGCGGCGTCATCGGGCCGTATTTTGTCGAAAATTAGGTCGGCTAAGCAGTTACCGTAAATGGTGTACGCTATCGCGAGCTGATGACGAACTTCTTGTCGCCAGAAATTGAGAATATAAACCTGGACGATATGTAGTTCCAACAAGACGGTGCCACTTGTCACACAGCCAGCGAAACAATGGCTATTTTGCGCGAAAAATGCAATAGCCGCCACGATCATGTGATTTGACACCGTTGAACTTCTTTCTTCGGGGATATTTAAAGGAAAAAGTGTACGTCAATAGGCAAAGAACAATTCAAGAGCTAAAAGATGAGATAGTTCGGCACAGTAACGACATTATGTCCCAGAGTTATTGAAACTATGGACCGACGGATAGAGGTATGCCACCGAAGCAGTGACGAGAATTTGGCCGATATTTTGTTTCACACATAATTGTCATAGATCCTTAACAAAGATAATTCTCTGACTTATTTACAATTAACATCGTGCGTTTTGGTTGGACCAGACTTTAATTGTAAAAGATAAATGTAAAATCAAAATGCTGAAGAAAAGTACATAAGTGCGGGTCAATCATGATCGCTCGTATACCAGGCTTTTAATAACAATTGATTTTCTATATATATAGTCATATGAAAAATAGGTGAAAGCAAGACTTTATTTTCATATTCAAACATTTATTAAAAAGATCATTTAAATTGTCTGCTGGAATTTCGACGACCTAAAGAAATTTTATTTCAACAACAGCAATTTTGTATCGTTTCTCAGTTATAGTTATATTTATCTCTTAAGCTCTTGAGGAAAACCGCAATGTATCCCTATTATTTTTCACATGACTATATAAAGGCAAAATATAAAAACACCACTAACTTTTTTCCCAACCTAATATAAAAAACAGATGACTATTAATATTTGATTCAATCTATTCAGAAAGTAATTCTGATTCGAATAATATTATTGGAAATCAGTATGGACTATTGCTTCAATGCCTAGCAAATATAAGCACAAAAATATACACTAATTGCCCAGAGTGGTGTGGGATAAAGAAAAATTTGCATAATCCTTTAATTAGAAACCAATTCCTTAATACTTTTTAATGCTTTTACTTAAATACGTGCGTTATATTGTAGGAAAAAACTTACCGGATAAAGATCTTTAATTTTCTACTTAAAGTGCTCGTATCTACAAAAATATTTGGCAATTCAGCAGAAAAAATTTTGAAAGCTGCTGCCGGAGTGACTTTTTTACAACACGTTTTGTAATTTTAAATTTCGCACATAAAAACACAAACAATACACTACACATACAAAACACTATGAATTTACAAAAAACACACACACACTCAAAAATAGGATTTTTTCGCTTATTTGTTTTGTTTTTCTGTAAATTACGCGCCTTTATGGGTGTCCTAAGCAACAAACACCGCAATAAATGTTAACTTTGTTTTAGTTTTTATCTTTCTCACTTAATAATGAAAAAAATCAGACACTATAAAAATAATAATAAAACGTAATTAACGGTTTACTTCACTTTGTAAACATTTAAGCATACACACATAGCCCCTTGTTTATACACAAATACACTAAAAGCTTGATGTTTTAAACGTGGATGTACACCCAAAACAAAAACAAATAAATAAATGCCGGTTGTCAGTGTATTTAGAGAAAAACAGAACAACAACAAATAATAGCAAAGAAAAGATTGTTGTTTATTATGATGTTATGTTTTTAATACACCGTTAGTCTGGGCTTGCTATTATTGTAATTTACGCCACGTTGACTTTTTTTTCTACTGTAATTGAAATAATTTTTTTTGCGGTACTTTGTAACATATGATAGGAAAATATTGAATTTGATTTTATTTCAATTTGCTTTTAAGTTTTAAAGTAACTTATTATTAAAAAATATTTAATTTTAGTGGACGTTGTGAAAAATTAAATTTAAATACAAAAATTTATTTAACAGATGTTTTTATGATTTTTTTATTTATATAAGAGTGAGAACTATTTGTTTAAATTACTTTTTTTTCTCCAATTTATATGACCGTACAGTTAGAAGTTGTTTGGATAACTAAAGGATTCTGGAGCTGTAAAAGTTACAAGAAATATTTTCATAGGAATTCTAAAAGCTCTTTTTTATATTTATGCATGAGATAAAAAGCTTTGGCAAAAGCTTTTAAGTAATAACTTAGTCCTGTTGTAATACATATTTATATGAACAGTTTATTTTCAAACGCAATAGCTCTTATCTGCACTAGTATAAAAAGATGGTCATTTTTAAAAGGATTTTCTTTTTTTAATAATATTTAAAATTAGTTTGACATCTTTTACATTTAAAATCTTTTTTATACAAAACATCCTTACTCTAAAATAACGAATTTTGGTATATATATATTCTCCTCCCTAAGACTATGCTTATTAGCTTGAACAAACATTTTTTTAAACAGATTTAACAGCTTTATAAAAACATATCTTAAGGCATTGCGTTGAATAACAACTCTGTCTTAATACTTTTTAATGCAACTAAGCAGACTTGTTTTTATTTATTTTTTTCTCCGTCTGTCATTCCTTGCTGTTGTTGTTTTCACTTTTTTGTGTACAGGTTTTATTGTTTCTTATCGTGTGTTTATGTGTGGTTGTGTGAAGAATAACAGACGCAAGCTGGTTTGTAGTGCACGAAGAAAAAAATCAAGAAAATTAAAATTCTTTAAACAAAAAAAGAATTTTAACAATAAATATTAGAAAAATTATACCTAGTGAAGTGAAATAAAATAAAAATTTGTTATCATTAAACAAAAAATCATTAAAAACGAAAATTTTGCAAGATGAAAAACCCTTAAATGAAGAAGTGAAAATAAAAATTCTAGTATAACAAGAAAAAGAAAAACAAAAACCCTATACCAGTAGCAGTTATAAGCTCCCAGACGAAAAGATTTGGTTTCTGTAATTATTAATTATAATAAATGTTTGTATAGAAAACCAAACGCTTAAGAAGGTCTTTTACCCCGTGACCCATATTTGTTGTGGCAGATAAGTTTTGTATTTTATTTCTCTGCATTACAATAAATCAGTATTTTTGTGTACTTGGGCTTGTTTGTGTGTGCATATATATCACTACAGCATTTTACTGCAGAGCAGTAGTATTTGCTGTCTGCACTTTTGAAGTGCATGTGGGACGTTTGTCTGATTTTAGAAGCCTGTGTGTGTGTGAGTGTTGAATCTGCATGATATCGTTGAGTGCTTTATTAACATCATTGGGAGTTATGAGCCAACAAAATCAAAATTTACAACAACAAGGTGTTAATAATAACAACAACAATAATAATCATCAAAATCAAAATAATCCCCAGCAAAATAATTATGTAGCTGGCGGCGGCGGCTTAGTTGCTGGTGCTATGAATGCACTTGCTAGTGCCGCCGCCATGGCAGCTAATCAAAATTCAGCTGCTGAGGGCAGCATGGAAAGGGGCAGGTAATGAATGCTATTTAATATTTTTTTTATATATTTTGATTGTGTTTTTGTCATTGCATGTTAAGCATACGAATAAATATTTATTGCGTTTTTCTATGAAGTAAAACGAGGAGAGCTCTAAAAGAATAAAGTCTTAAATTTTTAATATTTGAATTTTTTGAACGAAAAAGCTTGATAACATAGATTGAGTCCATACTTTTTCAAGTCTTTTTGTTTTTTTATTTCCTCCCCCACGATATATGTCAAAACCCAAAAAGTAACTATTTATTTTAATGATGATCTCTTCGCTTAATGCATAAGGGATTCTAATCAATATTCAAATCGCCCAAACGTTTAAAAAGAATATTGGTGGCCTTGACATTATTGGCTTATAGAACAGGGCTGAATAGTATTCACACTGATGCACTCGCATAGGCCTTTCAGCAACACATCGTAAATACCTTCTTCGGGTTTACCCGTCTTTCGTAGCAGCAATCCGAATTGACTGTAAAACAGAACATCTGTCTGGCGTGCAGATCGGGTCCACAAAAAAACCCTGCACATTTTTAGCAACCCAGCCAAAACAGCTGAACTTACTCCAGAATAACTTTTGACATACCCATTCAGGTTGTATTCTTTTAGGATCTGGATATGGAAGCTAAACTGGATTAATGAGCTTGAACGATCACATTACGAACTGCTACACTAACTAACCTATTTTTGTGCACATCATTCCGAAAATCCCTATAATATTTGTTGTTCTTTGGTGTATGATGTGTTGTGACGTTTCCATGTTGCGAATGCTATTACACCACACCGTTCCACTTATGGACAAGCTATTTTTATATCCTAACGTTTAAGCAGAATGAGACGATTATATACGTTTGAGAAAACTACAGCCACAATTACGAGTACATAAAGCACTATCACTTCCCGATCATTCAATATCATTCCATAGATTTAATTCTCTAAAACTAGCGTGTCGGACTTTGGTGTACGATCTGAACGATCTGATTCAGAATATCTTAGCAAACCCTTCTTTGGTTGCGACGGCAGTTTTTAACTCCATTTTTTCTTAATATACAATATTGTTATTGACTCTGAGGCGTGCTTTATTGATGGTAAGAGGGATAACCTGGGGTCTAAAGGAGAGACTATAAGACATCGACTATGCCGATAACTGTTGTACGGCAGTGAAACCTGGCTTGTGTCCAACATCATCACGCAAAAGCTATAGGTATTCACCAACAAGTGCCTTGAATCATATGAAAGATATTATGGCTAACAGCATTAGCAACTAAGAACTATGGAATTTGACAAATAAAGAGCCAATACTGAAGCAGATAAGGCAAAGGAAACAGAGATATATATGTCCTACCTTAAGGAATAATCCTCATAGTATTACAAGGATGGCATTTCAGTGAAATCCTCAGGGAGTAATGAACTGCGGCCGACCAAGAATTACTTGGCGAAGCGCAATTATCCAAGAAGTAAACAATCTTACATGTAGAGAAGTAAAGACAAAGGCAGCAAACCGTGATAAATGGATATCCTTTGTAAAAGTACTATGCTAGTAAGAGGAGTAACGGAAAAAAATGCCGATAACATCTGTAAAGAATCCGATAGCAAATTACTTAAGTAAATAGTCCAGCAATAGATGGCAATTAATAAAAGCAATGTTGAAGGGGACTAAACTCAACTATTCTAATATAACCAGCTGTAGAATACACGCAATGGTCCGGTAAACTTCGGGCAAAAATAGCCTCTTAGGGGTATATGTACTGGGTACACATACTCTCTCTTTATTAGGGTTACCCTCTGTATGCCTATGGTAAAAGTTATTTAAATAAGAATGAGAAAGAACATCTTCTAAGTGATTGTCCCGCTCTAAAAATTCTAAGTCATCTTTTTCCTGATGTGTGAACTATGTCGGTTATGTGCCACTTATAAAACTGATCTCATTTTGTTTTAAATTTAAGGCGAATTTAAATTAAAAGTAATTAATAAAAATAAAACCATTATTTTATAAACTGATCCGTTGTATGTGTGTGTAGTGAGTGAATTATTTAAACAACAAACTATTTTTAATTTATATTAAAATCTTTTAATTTTTTTGTTCTTTTTTTGCAGCTGCTTATTACGTTACGCCAGCCAAAATTCATTAGATGAAAGTTCTCAAAAGCATATACAAAGACCCAACAGTAAAGATCGTTGTGTGGGCCAATATCACAATGAATTGCATACGACGCGTTCCTTTGAAGCCATGAACGAGATGCGCAAGTAAGATATTTAACAATTTCAATTTATTTTTAATATTTACTTTTATAACTAACTATGTATTCTACTAAAAATAGTACCTCTTTCACTGTTTGCTAAAAAAGAATGAAAATAGAAACAAACCCTGACAGATATGTATTACAAAGAAAAAAAAACTACAATTGATATATTAAACACTTAGCAATTTCAATTGTATTTTAACAACACAGATTTTGTTTATGTATTTTATTTTTAGGGGCTTTTAATCTTTTAATATATGTTTCTATGTACAGTCGAACCACTCTATAATGGATCTGACCGAGAACAACGAAGGGCTTTATTATAGAAAATTATATTTTATATATATAATAATTATATTATATATATATATATATATATATATATATATATATATATATATATATATATATATAATATAAACATATATTTTTTAATTTTATTAAAAGTAATCATATATGAGGTCATATATAAAGTATTCGAGCTTTTTTGGTGAATTTTATTGTAAATGAACTTCAATAAGTACATATTTTTCATTATTCTACTACGTACTACTTTTCGGGTAGCTTTATAATTTCATTATTGTAGAACGTCTATAGTTTATCCAACATTTACCAAGTGACCAATTCTATGCGGATCTTCATTTGGCCAATTTTCTATAATAAATATTTATTCGATATCCTAACAAATGGTAGTTAGACGGTATAAAATCGGTAGTTATATACAGGGTGGTCCAAAAGTGCCAACGGTGTTTAAATATTGAACTATTACTTTTATATATATATATAAATAACACCTGGAGAATAAATAATGGAGAGATTCACAACCGAACAAAGAACCAGAATAGTAGGATTGTATTATTTAAATCAGCAATCAATTATTTAAACGCAAAGAGCATATAGTCGACATTTTAACGTCAGAATTACGCCTTTTAAAGCAATCATTTGTTGCTTAGTTTTTTCGTAACCACCATCACGACACCGTAAGAGGTATGTCACAAAACGGTACACCACGTTTAATTCGCTCTGCATAAAATATTGAATGTGTAGAGCAAAATGTTAACGAAACATAAGAAACATTTACCAGAAGGCGTTCTCTACGTCGCATTTAAAAAAGAATTACAGATAATCGGCAACGTCTAAATTTGGAATTAAATTTCAACAGTTGGTCAAAAAGGAAATCAGCTTTATAGAAGGGTCTATATGAAGGCGTGATTTGATGGAAATCTGAACAAACCTTCCTCGCAGAGTTAAGCAGGAACTCGCATTCCCTTATTCTTTTTGATGGCGTTTTGAAACAGACTAACATCGACGCCTTAAAAGGTATTAAATGCAACATGAGCGAACGAATGAATGACATTGATAATAAGAAGATAATAAGATATGAAGATTAGCAGCTAAAGATAAACTGCCTAGCGGCAAATGCCCATCAGGAGTGTTACCAATTTATTGTGATCAAAGCGCGCAGACCTCCTACTCATAAGGCGCTAAAAAGCGCAAAATCAAAATTTATGTAATTATTTATAATCAATTTAATTAAAAACAGAAAATGTACCTAAATTGTAAAAAGAATTCGATTACTCTTATTTTCATCTTTAAAAAGATTTTTTTTAATGATTTGAACGATTGCTTTAAAAATTAAATTAAAAACAATTTAGAACAAAACAACTTAAAAACTTTCTCCATTTGTGGGTTCAGATATAACATAAAGAAAATATCTCTCAGAGATGGTGTTAGACAAGGTTGTGTTCTCCACTGCTGTTTAACGTTGCCCACCATTGTGTGTTGCAACATGATATAACTTGTGGACTTAACACAAATTTAGAAGACCTGGATTACGCTGACGACATTTATCTCCTGTTTCACAGACAGGATACATGCAAAGAAAGCTGGATTCTTTACAGGCAGAAGCATACAGAGCAGGTTTGCAGATAAACACCACCAAATCTCAAATTATTCGAAACAACGCTGATATCACAACGATCTTTCGAATTGGAAACAGAAATTTGGGTCCTTCAACGCCCAGTGGAGCATAGGACCTCAAAAAATTTCGCCATTTACTTCGGTCCTTCACTAAGCTCTTCACTTCGTTGAAAGAATATCTTAGGATCCACCTAGGATCATAAAAGGATCTAGTAATAATAACTTACGAGTTTAATATTGTAATTACATAATTAAAATTGGCCCTTAGATTTAAGATATGTTTTAAAAACACTATTTTTATTAATTCTTCTTTTTATTATTATCTAGAATAACGTAATTTTCAAATCCAAGCTATTTAAATCTATAGTTTGTATGAGTTAATGAATTTTTTGAATTGAATGACTATTTATTTCTTAAAAAAAAAATGCAAATAGAAAAGCGCTAATCTAGAGCGTTTTTTATAAAAAGAGCTAAAGAGAAAAATTCGACTTTTCAGTATTTGAAACGCGCTAAATATAGCACTAAATTGTCAACACTGGCCACAAGGTTGGTCTGAGGATTAATATAAATAAGACCAAACTTTTGCGAAGCTGATACGGATGGCCGTATAAACATAGCTCAACAGCAACCTTTCATCCACTGTATAAAATTTTCTCGTCGAAAACCATTGCATGGCGCATTTAATTAAGAATATGTGACTAAATAAATTCGACTGTATTATTATTATTTTTTTTTAATTTTCTAATGAATTTGTTAATCTTTTTTTTGGGATTTATGACGTTTATTTTAAAAACAAATGCACATATGTTCATACGTATACATAAAAAGATATTCATATTGTTTTTAAATTTAACCCTGAACTTGAATAAGTCAGTCGTCGTCGTATTTGTTGATTGTGTTGATTCGTTAAGTCAACATACATAAGTATGTACATACATATGTACATAATTTAGAAGTTCATCTTTATTTTTTTTATTTATTTATGTATTATTACTGTTTAGTTTTGTTTCGTAGTTTCCGTATTTAAATTAATTGTTTATTTCAGGTAGTTCTCTATATACCGCTAATTTGTGTTTATTTAAGATGAATATTAATTATAAAATAAAATTAAAAAAAAAAATTTTTCTAGATGAAAAGTAAAAGTTATTATATATTGAAAAGTATTAATAATAAGCATGATGTGTTGTTTGAGTTTTTGTTTTCTGTAAAAATTTGTAGATTGAGTTTAAAGGCCATTGACCTTTTTAAAATTTTTCCTAAAATAAGAATACCAGCTGTAACTGGATTTAATGGAATATTTTTAATAAACAACTGGTTTCTTAATTTTCATTTTTTTATTATATATTTAAAAAAATGTATACAATTATTTGGAAGGGTTATCATCATACATTATGCCTAAAGTATTAGAAATAAGCGTAGACATAATAGAGTTTTTCAATAATATCTAGAATAATTAAAATACATCTTTTGAAATTGTAAAACTTATCTAACTGCATAAATGAAAAAAAATATATATATTTAATGTCTTTAATGATAGCCGTAGGTTTTGAAATAAAAACTTTTTATTAAAAGAAAAGCACGTAACAAAAACTATTGCAATGATTTTGAAAACATTAAATATTGAAATACTTTTTACAATAAAAAAGTAATACTTTTATTGGGTAATTATTTAAGGCGTTTAACACTTTCCCTAAAGAAAATATATAATTTTTAAGTAAAAAGAAAAAGAGAAAGTTTCAAAATAATAAGTAAGAGATTATGCTCACCCTATCGTGAATAAAAGGTGAGCAAAATTTGCACGTGAATTTTTGCCCGTGAACAAAAAAGAGTGAAAAATCGTACAAAGTAGTACACAAAGGCAAAAACAATTTAAAATTTCCGTTTAGAAATTGGTGAAAAGGAAACAGATTTCATTTTTTCACGATCAGAGTCACTGTTTTCAATATTTAATTATTTTTACTATTACAAGAAAGTAAATATACTAAGGCCCCGCGAAAACACAATACAAATCGTATTGTCTTTACCCATATAATTGCATTGGTAAATACCCATAATTGTAGAGATGAGAATCCAAAGAGTAGCAAAGAGACTTCGACCGGAGTAAGAAAAAGCGAAGATAAAATATCAGATATGCCTAAAATTAAGAAAAACACTGTGGTTATATGGATTAGTAGGTTAATTCGACTTAAGCTATCCTTACATACCGATACAGAGACCCTCATTCTCTAAAATTAAGTTTTTATTTCAGTCTTTAAAATTTAACAATACGATAAAAATATAAACATTAAATATATTTTTTTTTTCGAACCGGAGATCAAAGTTCGAGTAATTGCAAAACTTACAATTGAAATTAAATCCCTATTCTCTAAAATTAAGTTTTTATTTGAGTCTTTAAACATTTTATATTTGTAAGACTGTATTTACGGCTTTACAAAATCCATAAAAAAACAACAACAAAATTCTTGAACAACTATAGTTATACAACAAAAACGAAAGGTGCTCTATTTTTTAAGCGTCAAAAAACTGCCAAAAAAAAAGAATGAAGTAAAAATACCGGGAAGTGATATAATTTTTTTAAAGTTGCTGTCAAGTACAACAAGAATCTGCTTAAAAAGTTTTCAAAATACCTCCAAAATCCTGAGTTAAGATTAAAAACCCGGGTTTTCGTACCTTCAAGCACTTATAAGCTAATAACCTAGCTAAATATTAACCGATTTTAAGATGTTTAGAAGATACGGAAAAAGGAAGAACAGACGAGAAAAATGAGGTGATTTTTAGCAAATTTAAACGAAAAACTGTTACTACAACTAAAGTTTAATTTGATATTATATATATAAAGTTAAATTTGATATTATATATTTGATATATATATATATGTATAAGATCTTATACATATGTATATGTATATATATGTATATATAAACAATGAAACAATAGCTTAAGTATAAGAGCCTTTTTATATATATATATATATGTATATAAATTCTTTTTGTTTCTGAAATCCATTTTTGTTTCTCCACTGCCATTATGTACAATTCGTTCCACGTTCTGTTAAATCTGTCCAATTCGTTTATGGTTTTCGACGTCAGGTTTGAGTCGGTCGTCCTTTCCTGCAACTTTCTTGAGGCAGTTCCAGTCTATTGAATTTCTAGTGATGTCATTTTAAGGCCTCCACGTCGCATACTCGATCTATTGATAAATACTTGAAGAGCATTTATAAAGTCACACCTGTTTGCGTTCTACAATACGCAACCATATAGTGCAACAGACTTAACGCAAATGTTCATCTTGGTGAGTTTTAAGATGTGGTTAGACATTGTTAAGCTGGCCGAGTGCTAGTCTCACTTTGTTTATACAGTTCACAACGTCTTCTCTCGAGATGCGCTTTTTGTCATTATACTTCCTAGGTAGTAAAAACCCTGAACGTTATCGATCTGTATTTGCTGTGTACAGTCCCATTGACTTTGGGATGTTTATACTCAGATCACAGACTTTTGCTTCGGTTGCTGTACTTTCGAGTTTCAGTTGTATGTCGTCGTACCCCATAATCAAAGATAATTTTAAACTCTGGTGGGTTAGGAGCATACCATTCTTTTACCCTTATTTTTAACAGAGTTTGTTCGACTGACGTTGACGTGTATTAGTGTGAAGCACTTTATGACTTTCCTAAGAGTATTTGATTGAATTTATTTTTATAAATATAAAATAAAATCATTTGGAAAGCAAAACCGTATCAGTGAAATAATAAATATTTAATTGTTTATTATCGTTTATACATACATATGTAAATATCTCGTACACATTCATTGTTTTTGAGTACCTAAAGGAAAATTTTATTGATAATTCTTAAGTGTTTTCACTAGACTTACAGCGAAAGAGGTTGGTTTGATAATAAAGAATTGTTTTTTTTTAATATTTAAATGTCCCATCATTTGTTTTAAATTTTATGTTTTCCTTTACTTTTCAGGCAAAATCTTCTCTGTGATGTCACATTAGTTGCAGAAGATATTGAAATTCCAGCTCATAAGATGGTGTTGGCCTCATGTAGCCCGTATTTTTATGCAATGTTTACAGGTTTTGAGGAATCTCGACAAGGCCGTATTACTCTACAGGGTATAGATCATCGTGCATTAGAGTTATTGATAGAATACGTGTACACCTCGACTGTGGAAGTTAATGAAGACAATGTACAGGTATTGCTAACAGCTGCTAATCTCTTGCAATTGACTGATGTAAGAGATGCTTGTTGTGATTATTTACAAACCCAATTGGATGCCAGTAATTGTTTGGGCATAAGGGACTTTGCTGACATGCACGGTTGTGTTGATTTGGTTAATTATGCCGAACAGTATATTGAACAACATTTTAAGTAAGTTTTAGCTATAAAGTAATTCTGATTGTTCATTTAACATTTCTTTTCCACAGTGAAGTTATACAATTCGATGAATTTTTAAACTTAACAGCCGAACAGGTTATAAACCTAATACGTAATGATCGTATTTCTGTCGCTGGCGAAGAAAAAGTTTATGAATCTGTTATCAATTGGATACGCTACGATGCAAATGTACGTGAACAGCATACAGCCGAACTAATGGAACATGTACGTTTGCCATTGTTGTCCAAAGAGTATATAACACAAAATGTCGATAAGGAACCCTTGTTGGAAGGAAATATAGTTTGTAAAAATCTTATTATAGAGGCATTAACATATCATTTGCTGCCAAACGAAATAAAAACTGCCCGTACTATACCCAGAAAACCAGTTGGTTTACCCAAAATTCTATTAGTGATTGGTGGCCAGGCGCCAAAGGCTATACGTTCAGTGGAATGTTATGATTTGAGAGAAGAGAAATGGTATCAGGCAGCCGAAATGCCAAATCGTAGATGTCGTGCTGGTTTAGCTGTATTAGGCGACCGCGTTTATGCTGTGGGCGGCTTTAATGGTTCTCTACGTGTGCGCACTGTGGATGTTTATGATCCAGCCACAGATCAATGGTCTACTAGTAATAGTATGGAAGCTAGACGTTCTACTTTGGGTGTAGCCGTTTTGAACGGTTGTATTTACGCTGTGGGCGGTTTCGACGGCACTACAGGCCTGTGCAGTGCTGAGGTATATGATCCTAAAAATGAAGTGTGGCGTTTTATAGCTTCTATGTCCACCAGACGTAGCTCGGTAGGTGTAGGCGTAGTAAATGGTCTACTTTATGCTGTGGGAGGCTATGATGGCTTCACACGCCAGTGTCTCTCTTCTGTAGAACGTTATAATCCGGAAAACGACACTTGGCATTCTATAACTGATATGTCAGCTCGTCGTAGTGGTGCTGGCGTGGGTGTTCTTAATAATATTTTATATGCGGTAGGTGGTCATGATGGTCCTATGGTTCGCAAATCAGTAGAAGCCTATGATCCTGAGACGAATCAATGGCATGCAGTGGCCGAGATGTCATTCTGTCGCCGTAACGCTGGCGTTGTGGCCCACGATGGTTCCCTCTATGTGGTGGGTGGTGATGATGGTGATTCGAATTTATCATCGGTTGAAGTTTATAGTCCTGAAACAGATACGTGGCGCATATTACCAGCTTCAATGACCATAGGTCGTAGTTATGCTGGTGTGTGTATGATAGATAAACCCATGTGAATAGAAGAGCAGGGTGCATTAGCACGGTGAGTTATTTAATTTTTTTTTTTATTATTATGAAGAGCATTATGGTGTTATTTTCTTGTTATGTTTTAGACAAGCGGCCATTATTTCTTTAAACGGTGTTGTGGATGATGAAAATAGTCAAGCTGAAGGTACAATTGAAGGCGCTGTGGGTTATGTTCGTAATGATCAGCAACAACAGCAGCAGCAGCAGCAACAAATACAACCAGCATCACAAAATATCACAATTCAACAGCAACAACAACAACAACCGCAGCCACAAATACATCCACATTATGAAAATATATACGAAAGTATAGAACAATATAATGCAGCCGCACATGGTGGTGCAGTAGTTGGTGCAGCAGCAGCAGCTGTGGCTGTTGCACCAATTATTGCCACCAACAACAATGCTAATGCCCCTGCCGAAGAAGCTCAACAACAACAACAGCAACCAGCTTTGGCACAGTCCCAACCACAACCTCAACAACAGCAACAACCAACGAATGAAAATAATACTCAACAACAACCAGCCGCAGTAAAACAATCAAGACTTGCCAACAATATAAACTATCGCAACGATCTATATGACCGTTCTAATGCCATTAATATAAATACTACGGCAGCAGCCGTAGGTGGCATCAGCAGCAATAATTATGATATACCAAGGTCTGTAAGATCAGGCTTAGGATTTCGCAGAAATTTTCAATTGGATTTACATGCTGGTAAGTTGCACAGTATTATACTTGAACGTTTTTTATACAATAATATTATCTTTATACCTTTAGCCAATCCCCGCTTTAATGCTTTTCGTTGTAACGGTATTACTTGCAATCACTATAATGCCAATAACACCAACACCTCATCATCCTCAACTGCTGCAACATGTCATCGTCAGCGTAGTTTCGATGATACCGAATCGCAGAACTATTATAATTTGAATCATTATCAGCCGCCAGTTCGCTATGAAAATATTTATGAACAGATACGCGATGAGCCAATTTATCGTAATACAAGTGGTACTGCGGCTGCTCGTCTCTATGGCCGCTTAAATGTTATTGGTCATGGTATTGGCCGCATTGAACGCCATTTAAGTTCATCTTGTGGCAATATTGATCATTACAATTTAGGTGGTCATTATGCAGTACTGGGTCATTCACATTTCGGTACTGTGGGTCATATACGTTTAAATACTGGTTCCAGCACTAGCACTTGCACTACCAACAGTTCTAGTGTTACTTCAACGATTAGCTGCAATTCATCGAATTGTGTTGGCACCAGTAGTAATGGTTTGACCACATCATCCATCACCAGCAGTGTTCAAAAAGATGGCAGCAGTAATGTTAAGAATAGTTCATCATCGTTTTTTAGCTGTTTACATGGTGAAAACACGCAAAGTATGAGTAATATCTATAAAGCATCTGGCAGTAGTGCCACTTCATCAACATCCGTTAACAGTCATTTTAATATTGGCAGTAATAATTTAAGCGCCAACTGTTGTAAGTATTTAATATGTTTTGATTGAAGTTGCTCTTTTCAAAATCATGAAATCCGTTACCTTTGCCTTGCATTTCTTGTCTATTTATCATCTTTAAAACACTTGATTTTTAGCTGCCACTAACACCACTACAAGAGATCGTGAAACGCGAGCCGCTTCAGCTGGCCCTTTAATAAATCCAAACGCTAATGGTAATAATGAATCAAATACAATAGCTTCTCTAAGAACCACCGGAGCCATACCTAAAATTAAGGCTTTAAATTTAGGTAGCTTGAAACAAAACTCTTCGAATACTACTTCACAACATAATTCCAATCCATCAACGATAACTGAAAAGACAACCGCAGTTTCAACATTAAAAAATGCTCTAACTAAAAAATCCCTATCCTCGATGTCAAATTCAAATAGTGGCGCTTCATCAACGCCACCATCATCTGTAGCGGCAGCTCTAGCAGCTAGCCAAAAACTGCAAACATCTTCAGTCTCGAATTCAACCTCAACTATGGCTGAACAAAATAATAGCACTTTAAATCGCATTTCTAGGTCGAGCCTGCAATGGCTATTGGTCAATAAATGGATACCGTTATGGATGGGTCAGGGTACTGATTGCAAAGTGATCGATTTTAATTTCATGTTTTCACGTGATTGTGTCGATTGTGATGCAGCTTCGGCAGCTGCTCAAATGACTAACCCCTATGGCACACCACGTTTAACAGGTCTGCCACAAGACATTGTACGTTTTAATGCGCGAGCTGAAATGCATGCTTCATCATCATCGACTGCCGCCTATAGAAGACCCAATGATCTGACCAATTCTAGGCCAGTTCATAATACTCTAAATCGCTTAAGAGAAGCAGAATCCAGTCCTTATGCACGACGCTATGAGGATCCTTCATATGAAAATGTTCATGTGCACTGGCAAAATGGTTTTGAATTTGGCAGATCAAGAGATTATGATCATTCACTTGCCACAGCAGCAGCTTATCAATCGCCAAACGCTACACGTGCTCCGTTACAGAGAGCCCGTTCTGAAAGTCCAAATTTAAGTCAACGCAATAATACTTACGTATCCTCCTCATCTTCTAGACGTTTAAGACCTGTCCACAGTATAGCTAACACTGCAAATGCCTCCAATGGCACTTCAAATGGTGTTAAATTTAAAGAGACATCTTATCGCAATACAGAAAAGACTAAAGCGAATCTAATAAAAGCGGACATAACCGAAATGAATGAAATAGCAGCTTGTTTAACAGTACCAAAAACCACGAATAGCGCCACAGCTGAAACATCGCCTTTAGAAGATTTAGAAGGTGCTGTGGGTGGTCTTGACTATGAGGTAACAAACGAAGCAGCTGCCATACCATCAGCACTATCGAATCCCATAGCGCGTAATAATGAAATAAACAATTTGGATACACCATCATCTGTAACAACTCCAGCTCTTGATGCACTGCTGAACAACGATATTATGCCAAGTTTAGATACTAAGCCCCTAACTAATAATACTAATGAACAAAGAGATAACTAAGTTTAATACTAAATATTTAGTACAGCTGTTTTGTGTTTTCAAAGTTAAATTTAATAATTCATTACTTCTTGCTTTGAATATATTATCTAGATCCTTTTTAGACGAGGAAATTAGACTTAAAACATGTATCCGCCTTTCTTTTGTGCTTAGGCAAAGAATGTATCTTTGTCAATTGTTTAAATGTTTTTTTTTTCTCCCTTGGTTCATAAAAGCGAGAAAAAAAGTATCTACCTGTGGCCGAAAATCGCACAAAGAAAGCTAAACTCGTCAACATTCTTTATTCTTTAAGACTTCACAAAGAAAAATTTTATTAACTTATACATAGAAGAATTACAGTCAATGTTGTTTTTAATACAAAAACAGGTTTTTTCGATAATTCATTTTAGAATTTCGCTTTTTTGAATACACTAATTTACACTAAAAAAATTGAAAATTGGATAGAAAATACTTTTATTGTAGGATCATTTAAACGAAATATATTTACACGAATGCTTAAGAATTTAATGCATAGTTAAGTAAATATTTTAAGTTTTATGCTATTTTTTCGATATTTTTTTACATTTACTTTTTTATTTCCGATATACATATTTGCAATATTTATACAAACATTTTTTTCTTTTTGCAGTAGTTTGCATCATGAATTTTTATTTAATATATGCATTACATAAATATTATGTCATTAATTATTTACTTATTTAAGTATTACTATACAATTATGTAACAAACAAAAAAAACTGCTTATACATACACAAATATACGAAATATCGAGTGTTTTTTAGAGTTGGCAACACTACTGATAGTTGGTTTTTGTTTAGTTTGGTTTCATTATATATGATAGACTTACACCAGGGCAACGTCTGCAAATTGTTGAATTTTTTTTTTTTTTCTGTTCGTCAAACCTAGCGTACACTTCACTTCGTCCGTTTTATGGCGTACATAATTGTCCTTTAGAGTTATAACCGCAATAATCGTCCTTCAGGCCACCAATATCGAGTGATTTAACCCCATTTGATTATATTGGAGTTAAGTAAAGTCACTTGGCTGCGTCGATAAACCAGAGACCATTCTTTGAACACCTATAAATCAATATTCGTAGAGTTATTGTCGAAATACGACCACATATGGTCTTGTGTAAACTGGTATTTTAGATTGCGTCTTTTACGCGCCAGCCTTAGTGGCCATATGGCCGCAATCTATTTTAAACATTAATCTCATAACATTTTATATCCAACAAAGCTCGTTTCATTGATATTAAAAATATATTTCTTTCTTTTATTATGATTTAAACTTGTGTAACTGTAAAAAACACCCGATATATTATAGAAAAGAAAAAGGGAAACAAAGCTTATTTCCTATTTCTTGCAAACATTTTAAAAAAGATTAAAAGACTTATTGTAGTTCTCTTCTGTCTTATATATAATAATTTTAATCCACTGTCTTCCAGTTTTAACTGATCTTTTTGTCCTATTTTATACATTTTTTAAGTGATTTGCATTCACATTAAAATAACTCTACATTCAATTTCATTTAATCGCTATAACGTATAAGACATACATATTTAACCAATAATAGAAAATAGTTTGTAACATGATATTTTAAGAATACTCATTAATGACAAAAACTTACATACAAATACATTTATATACATATACGTATACATATATAATGAAGATAACAATACATACAAACGCACAATAAAAAAAATATTTTTAATGAAAGTCTTTATCGCATACAATAACAAAAATGCAAACTTTAAATATTATCAATGCACTCATGTATTAAATAAATTTTTAATAAAGATATGTGGTTAAAGTTAAGACATAAAAGACTTGTTGCTTTTGTTTTCATTTGGGGAAGCTAAAGACTTATTTAAATTTATGTTTCGGTATATGTATGTATTTCAATTTAAAATAATTTTTAAAAATTGAAAAATATTTAACATTAATTAACTTCGAGTAATGTGAAATATGCGAGTGATAATAGAAACCCCATCTAAGGTGTGCTTCAAAATGATAAATTCACCTTAATATTTGCTCAATTCATTCAAACTATAAAATGTTATGTATGGTCACCTTATTCAAAAAAATTCTGCGTTGAAATAAGTGAATAATAAGCTGGTTTTGCTCTTAAAAATGTACCGTTATATTGTGTTTATTTAAATTTATGTAAAAAAGTGCAAAATTCCATGCGTCAAAATGATAAGGTAAGTGATTAATAAGCAATTAGAAGGTATCACAATTGTTATTTATTTATTTATTTATTTTTTTTTTTAATTTAAAAAAGTGCAAAATTCCATGCGTCAAAATGATAAGGTAAGTGATTAATAAGCAATTAGAAGGTATCACGATTGTTATTTATTTATTTTTTTATAATTTAAATAATAACTGTTCGGTATGGGTGGCGGGAAACCTTTGTCTCGTTATGAACAAGGACAAATTGTGGCACATCATGAGCAGGGATTGAGTATGCGTGGAATGGCAAAAAAACTGGGACGGTCTTTGTGTGTTGTGCAAAATTTTCTTAAAAACGGAGAAAATTATGGAAAATTAAAAAGCACGGATCGTCCAAAGGTCCTGACTGCCCGTAAAACTCGGCTAATTTCACGAAAAGCCTCGAATTCCGTGAAAAGTGCGGTAACAGTAAAAGAGGAATTGAAATTACAACCTTCAAAAAGCACAATTCTAAGAGCTATCAACGCCCAGCCAAACCTTACTCGAGCAAAATTAAAAAAAAATTCCCTGTCTGACAAAGCAGCATAAGATTAAGCGTAAGGAGTTTGCGTAAAACAACATGGCAACTAATTGGCATCAGGTAAACATTTTTTTAAAAAGTTTATAAGATATTCCATACATTTTTAGGTTTGTAGGTAATTTTTCTATTGCTATTGGCGAGATTTAAGGAAGGAGCCCTTGTTTTTTTCCAAATGGAATTTCGGCGGTGGCAGTTTGATGACTTGGGCTGGCTTTAGTTCACATGGTAGCCTACTTTCCTTCCACTCGAATGGATAGTTTAGAGTACCATGGCATTCTGTCTGAGCGTTTGCTGTCTTATTTGGCCCAAAATGCCGACAAAACTTCCAACTTTCGGCAAGATAACGCAGCAATTCATGTCAGCAAGTCTAGCAGACAATGGTTTGAAGAGCTCAATATTAAAATACTTGATTGGCCAGCACGTTCCTCCGACTTCAACCACATGGAAAATTTATGCAGACCACAAACAGCACAATTAGTACCATCAGTACAATTTAGTAAGTGCGATGTCATCCCGAATTTTTAAGGCAATAGAAGGGAATGGGAACTGCATAAATTAAAAATAATTGGTTAAATAAAAGTTTGGATAAATGAATCACTGACCTTATCATTTTGACGTATTGAATTTTGCACTTATTTACATAAATTTAAATAAACATAATATAATGGTACATCTCTAAAAGCAAAACCGGATTATTATTCACTTATTTGAACGTAGAATTTTTTTAATAAGGTGACCATACGTAATATCTTATAGTTTGGATGAACTTAGCAAATATTAAGGTGATCTTATCATTTTGAAGCACACCTTATTTCGCAAGCTAGGTCTTAATTGACAGTTTTATCAATTTGAATAGATAGATTAGATTAGTCGCTAAGACGTTACACACACACCCACAACCAGAGATCTCTTTTCGGTCCATTGTGGATACTTTTAACGGAAAGCGATAATAAACAAGAGAAGAAAGACGAGGCCAACAATAAAACAATAGAGAGAAGAGGAGAAGCAAGAAAATAAGGGCACTAATTAGATATATTCGTGTCACTTGCATAACTAGTATCCGTAAGCCTCTTGGAGCACTGAAACAGGTGTACTGTAACAGATCACCTTATAAGTACATAGGATAAGTAAGAAAAAAACAAAATCCTGACAAAACTCGATTTTATTATTCAACATAGTTGTCTTCGAGGGCGATACAACGAGTATAGCGATTTTCCAACTTTCCGATACCACTTTTATAGTACGATTTCTCTTTCTCGTCAAAATATGCCTCAATTTCAGCAATTCATCACTGGACTTTCGCATGCTTTCGCATACTCAAATGTTCGTGTAAAATGGTAAAAACACTACCATATGATATCTTTACTATCTGCTGGCTCGTACACCTTCAATTTGCGATCGTTCATAACCAATTTGAGGATTTTTGTGATGTTTTCTGGAATAGCAGCCTCATTTGGGCGTCTACTTCTCGAACCACTTCTCTACCATTTGTCTCGATGGAGCAAAGTTCGGATAATGTTTATCAAGCCATTGTTTGGTTTCCACTGTATTATTTTCATCAAAAAGCAATGCTTTATCAAAACTTAAAGTTCACTTTTTTCCATTTTTTTCAGTAACAAATATTGCTTCACACAAAATGCTATAATTCATGAATCAATAGTCAGATTGCTGTCAAATTTATACACGTATCGTTTGATAGTTGGGACTAAATAAAAATCATAGACAAAATTCTAGTAACGCCATTTATTGTCATCCTGATATATTATGAGGACTCCAGGGCATCGGTTCAGAATGCCGGGCATAATCCGCTTGTGGCAGAAGTTCAGGATACTGCACCATATTGCCCTCAATTGTCTGCCTGTCAGGCAGACCAGGACCTGAGACCGCCGTGATGACCTGTTGCTCCTGTATTCACTACACTTTCCGAGCAACCTGCTATAGCCATCCGGTCCACAGTGAGTGGAATGGTCGTATGTTATCACTTAGTAGTTGGCAGACTGGTCAATACTAGTAATTTTATATTGTTTTGGCTAGTCTGTAATGCATTGGGGTTCATATCAGGGCCACAAAGCTAAGGAGAGATCAGCTGATTGCCACATAGTTTGTAACAATGATATCTTTAGTTATACCACAAGAAGTGCCCGTAGGAGCTTTTAAGACCCGGTTCCGTATTCTCATTTTTTGAATGGTATAGATAGTATGTGAGGTAAAATGAAAGAGGGGCTATCAAAGCCTATGCCCAAACCTTTAGGGTTACCTATTCGTCGTTGTTGTAACGCCTCGACTGCAACCCGACTGCGAAAAATATGATTGCTGGATTAACAAGCTTTGCCCAAGGTTTTTCGCGTTGTTCCGAGAAGTAGATCCTATTGCCGGGGGGAACACCTATTCGTCATTGAAGTGTATGATGTTTATGTTACTGGTTTTTCTCCTAGTTTTTTATTTCTAATCTTATTTTCTAGGATTTACTGGAGCTGGATGGCTATACTTTTTGCCTTATTAAGTGAACTGTAAACACAACCTAGCCTTTGCCTTTCTAATCACATTGAAAACGATTTATTGAACCAAAGTGGATTGTACTTTTTACTTCGTATACCAACAGAAAATTCAATTTTAGTTACATCACATTTCCGATTGATTTCAAATATTTATATTTTCATCCATTCGCATTTTCACCTCACATATGCCATGACTACATGTAAACTTTTGGGCTCCTTATATCTTGAATTTAAGCTAAAGATTATTATTAGATCCACCTTTGCCCACACTGATAAAGTTTTACCATCTACTAAAGGGAACTGATAGTTCCTATTTAAGAATGGCCGTAAAATACAATAACAAATAAGCTCGGAGATACTATTCATGGTTTCTAAGTTGTAGGCTTGACTCACCTCGTAAATGTTGGCTTCCTTTGCAATATATCCAGCTACCGCATCATGTGTAAAAAAGATTTCAATGGTGTTTTACCTACAGTAGGATTAAAAAAATTTGAGAATAAAACACAAACTTAACGCTTCTTTTATTTCCTTCTATTTTATTTTATTTTTTATTTTTCCCGCGTTTTCTTTTTTGCAAACATTTCAAAGTCGATAATAAAACTTCAATATCTTGCTTTTCCCTTATAGAAAACGCATCATTGACATTTTACTTTTTTGGTTTGTTTTTCAGATATGGCAACATTATTCTTTGTCTGACATTTTCTTTTGAAAAAAAAGAAAATAATTGTCATTGAATTTTTTTTGTACCACAATCTACGGAAATTTCGGAAACTTTTTTTAATTTTAATATTTCTGGCGAATATTTACGCAAAAATAAATTATTTTTGCATTTAAAGCGTTCATGTCTTTCCGCGTAATTCACAATTATGTTAAAAAACATTTAAATTCTTTTAAAGCCGAAATAAAACAACATTAAAAGGTGTGATAAATACGTATATAAAGGGGGCTGCTCTGCTGGCTGTCTGACAAGCAACCAACCAACACACAAGAAGAAAGCGATACCTTTGTCTGTCTGTCTGGGGTTAAGATTTACGGGTATGTAAAAAAAGCACCAACCAAGGTTGTTATTTAGTTTTTAATTATTATTTATTTATTATAACCATTATGAATATTAGTTTTTTTTAGCAGGTTACTTACTATCTGGCACACATATTCGATTGATAAAACAAAGGGGAACTCAATATGGAGGACGGACTAACAAATGAACAAACTGAAAAGGTTTTACAATTTCAAGATCTGACAGGAATTGAAGATATGAGTGTGTGTCGAGATGTTTTGATAAGGCATCAGTGGGACTTGGAGGTAAGTGAAAGTATTTTTTCTCTTTCCTTTGTTAAATCCTTTAGTAAAAAAGGTCTTTCAAAAAAGGTTTAATAAATGAAAAAGTTTCCATGAATCAAAATATTTCCGCGGGGAACTACCAATCCAGCTTCGGTCGTCTTGAAATCAAGTAATTCATTGTACGACCATTTGCATAAAGGGTGTAGTCAGTCATGCTCTGCAAGGCAATCGATATGCTCTTAATTTTTGCATTCTAATGAAAAATAGAAATCAGCATATCTTAAGGACTATCGGGTGGCAAAAATATATATATATAAAAGATGTCTTGCAAGAAGTTTCATTCGGTTTCATTATTTTCATTCCTACGCTGCAGAGAAAATGATTTTTTATTTTAGGCGGTTACATTGTATTTTGCAATGTAGAAAAAAAATCAGCTTCCAATTTCTTTCAAATATACTACAGAGAATAATAAAAAATGCCGCTGATGTTATATTAAGAACCCCAATCGATTCTTAACCTATAAGCAATTGCCCTCCTTTATTAATTTGCATATTCTTTATTTTCAGGTTGCCGTACAAGAACAAATGAATATTCGCGAGGGTCGACCATCATCATATGTTGGCTCCAGAGATGTACGAGCACCAGCTGTAATAAATGACCGTTTTCTACAGCAAGTATTTTCTGCCTCTATGCCAGGTGGACGATCAGCGAGAGGTTCAACACCTGGTCCCATGCCACGTAGTATAACAGGCATTATAGGTTATATAATCAATATGGTATTCCAATATTGTTATTCAACAATATCAAGCATTTTGGGTGCTTTCCTAGGAGGAAATGAGGAAAGAAGTAAGCCAGCTCATTCAGAAATATATGTATATATCGCTTATTTACTTTAATAGTGTAATAACTCAAAAAACAAAATTTCAGAAGGGCTGTTTTATATGTTCAATTTCTTATTATTTAGTATTGATAAAGGAATATACATATTGTTTCTGTGCTTTTTGACACTATATAGATTCATAATACTACGCCTTTTTCGGATGCTTAACTGAATAATTTTTTTTTTAGTTATGACACTATTGAAGTAAATGTGCGATATATATATATTCATGTAAATGTGATTTTCATGTTTTGTTTTTTTTTTTGCATATAACAGTTGTTACAGATCCTTTGGGAGATGTTATGAGTTTTATACACTCATATAGTGAGCGTTATCCCCAGCATCCCGTCTTCTATCAAGGTACATATGCCCAAGCCTTAAATGATGCCAAACAAGAGTTACGTTTCTTGTTGGTCTATTTACACAAGGATCCTACAAAAAATCCCGATGTGGAAACGTTTTGCAGTCAAACATTATCTAATCGTTCAGTAATCGATTTTATAAATCGCAATACATTGTTTTGGGGCTGTGATGTTTCCTCACCCGAAGGCTATCGCGTTTCACATTCAATTAATGCTAAATCATATCCCACTATGGTTTTGATAGCATTGAGAGCTAATCGTATGGTTATAATGGGTCGCTTTGAGGGTGACTGTACAGCAGATGAATTGATTAATCGTTTGCAAACTGTGATCAATGCCAATGATGTATGGTTAAGTCAGGCTAGAGCCGATCGCTTAGAACGTAATCTAACGCAAACTTTACGTCAACAACAAGATGAAGCATATCGTCAAAGTTTAAGGGCCGACGAAGAGAAGGAACGTTTAAGACAGTTAGAAAGAGAAAAAGAGAGAGAAGCAGAAGAGGCTTTAGAAAGAGAAAGACAAGCTGCGGAAAGACGCAAACAGGTAATTATTTATAAAATCTATTTAAGCAACAACTAACAATTATTCAAAATATATGCTTATAAAATAGGAAATTGTTCAGCTAAAACTTGAAATGGCTGAGCTTGTACCATGTGAACCACCTGCCGATGCTCCAAATGCTATATGTGTGGTATTTAAACTGCCAAATGGCGCCCGTATTGAGCGTAGATTCCTGCAATCAAATTCCTTAACAGTAAGTTTATTTGTTTGAGAATATATCTAAAAATAGATTCCTATACTTTTTTCATCTTTATAGGATGTTTCCAATTATTTATTTTGCCATCCAAGTTCACCGGATGAATTTGAAATAACAACGAACTTTCCAAAACGTGTTATATATTCCAAATCCAATGATCTTGATTGTGCTGCAGTAGCAAATGCAAATAAAACTTTATCGGATGTAGGCTTAAAAAATCGCGAAGTACTTTTCGTAAATGACTTAGAGGCGTAATACATACATTTGAAAAGGATGTATTTATTTTAAAAAGTTAGGTTTTAGCTTAAATTCATAAACTTTTTTTGTTTCCTCATTACAAACATATGTTGTATGCATGGATAAATAAAAAAAAAAAATTGCCATACCTTACTACATCTCATTAAGGCAATTATTGTATGTATTTCTTTTTTATAAATGTACACGGAGAAAAAACATTAAACAAACAAAAAAATGACGTTATGACGCAATCATATATGAAATTCCTAATTTTTGTTAATTTTTTTCTTTTTTTCATATTTTTACTTTAACTTTTACTTAAAAGATTGTTTATAATTTTAACTAATTTTTAATAATAAGCACATTGCTGGAAAATGTAAAATAAAAATAGAAAAAAAAAACGAAAAATACATACACACTGTTTCTAATAATTTCAAATATTTTTAATTTAAAAGTTAAATCCGGTTTCTGAATAGGTAATTTTGTTCTATTTGCAAAGAATCATATAAAATTTTTTTAACATGAAATGCAATTTTAGTTCACTAATAATGATACGGAATTCTAAGGTTTTTCATAAATTTCTTGAAACTTGTCTACAGCATATTAGAGATTCATATATATGTGTATTCTTTAAAACCTTATAAATAAAAAAACTCAACTGCCTAAATTCGTTTTCCTATTAAAGATTCAAGTTTAATACGGAAAAATAACTGTATTCTGACTGTTTGAAATTTCTACGAAATCAGTTTAATAATTAGTAAAACTATCGCCTATGGTTTTCCTTTTAGTGGCTTCAAACGGCATCAAAAAGCGCTGCTTTTAAACGGCTTCAAGATTGAAGAGGATCACGTACCTTGGCAGCGTCATAAGTAGGGTTGACAGCGTTGTAAAAGATGTGCGAATAAGTAGAACAAACCGCTCAGGAAGCGAGAATATAATCATCTTCAGTTTCAATGTAAAATCAATCCTTCGTGGAAAGTAACAGAGTTTATAACATTAGAACAATAACAAAGACCCTTAACATGGTTAGTGAAGAGTTAATCGTATTTCGATATTTTTGTCCTTTATAAAAAAATATGGCATATTACATAGTATAGCATATTTTGACCAGTTTTACATCAATTTGTCTCCTTCACGTGTTAGAAGTGGACGCCCTACTTGGTTTGGCCTACGGATTTCAGCCTATAACATTTCTCGTGATATCGTTCTAAGACCTTCTCAATGTGTAGCCGTGGTCATGGGTTGTTGATTGGATTGCTCCCAAAGCCTGTTATTCTACACCGCTCTAGGCCAGAAGCCATAGATGCGAGCCATTGTTGAGAGCTATCGAAGAAAGAGAAGAGAAGAAAGGCACCTTTTTAGTCGCAAGAGCGTGAGGAAATCGAGCTGTTTAGAAGCAGGAATGATGCTTATAAATTCTGCAAGCGAGTCAAGCATCTGACTGAAGGTTATAAGCGTGGAGCATCTTTCTGTAGGGACGAAAACGGTAATCTGGTTACTGATGTACAAAGCGCACTGAGGTTATGGAGGCACCACTTTTCTACGCTAATGCGTGGCGATGACGACACCAATTCCACCGTCATAGAAGTGGAGATTTCGCCACCAACCATGGCGAGGTCAATGTAGTGATTCGGCGGCTTAAAAATAACATAGCTGCTGGCCCAGACGGCCTGCCCGCTGAATTATTTAAGGCCGATACTGAAGAGCTGGTTAGGTGCATGCACCAGCTTAGCGGTAGAATATACTTGGAAGAATGTATCCTGAGCGTTTGGAACCTCAGTGTCCTCTGTTCTGTTCTGAAGTAGAGAGATCCTATAATTTGTGCCAATTACGCGGATATAAGTCTTCTCTCTATCGCATACAAAGTCCTTGCGACTGTATTGTTTGAACGACTGATTGAACCTTTTCAGTGCGTCTTCAGACCTGGTAAGTTCACCATTGAGCAGATATTTACATTACGCCAAATATTGGGAAAGACTAATGATAATCATATTTTGCCAACTACAAAAAAGGATTCTATAGCCCGATAAGAGATCGCGTGAATGCCGCAACATCAGTTCCTACTAAACTGGTAAGACTGTGCAGAAAGACGTTGAGTAACTCCTGCAGCTCCGTCAAGATAGGAAGACAACTCTCAGAACCTTTTGAGACCGTGCGTGGTTTTAGACAAGGCGACCCCTTATCATGCGACCTCTTCAATTTCGTTATGGAGAGCAGAATGCGAGTGTACATCGCAATGGCACCATATTTTACAAAAGTGACCAGCTCCTTTCATACGCTGACATTGTTGATATCATTGGGCGTACCCAGCGAGATGTCACTGCTATCTTCAGTGCTATCGAAAAAGCGTCTACCAAAATTAGTCTAACGGTAAATGAGGCCAAGACGAAATAGATGTTGTTGACAACTATACATTCGATGTGGTAAATGAATTCATCTACCTTGGCACTGACATTACCGGCTGCAACGATGTCAGTCATGAAGTCAAGCGTAGAATCACTCTTGCCAGCAGGTGTTATTATGGTCTCAATAGTCAATTGAGTAGTAGACACTTCTCTCGCGCGACGAATTTGACACTACAAGTCGCTCATCCTCTCTGTTCTTCATTATGGAGCAGAAACATGGACATTGTCACACAATGATGTAGCTGTCTTGGCTGTGTTCGAGAGAAAAGTTATACGTAAGATCTTTGGTTATTTGCGGTTTGGCGATGAATTGCGTATTCAAATTAACCATGAGCTGTACGAGCTATATAACGACATGGAGGTTGCTCAGCGAATTAACATCCAACGGATACGCTGGCTAGGACATGTCGTACGTATGGAGGAAGATGCTCCAGCGAGAAGAGTGTTCGATGTGGAAGTCTCTGTAGAGATCAGGCCGAAGAGGTTCTTTGGATTAGCACCACACGAACTTACGAACTAAACATCAACTACGAACATCATATGAAAGTCGGGCACCATCACCTTTAGGAAAAAGAAGGTTCCACACCACTACACCTAATATACTGATGTCGTTGTTTCTAGACAACGACAGGTGGCTGTACCAACATCCCAGAACCTGCTGCAGTAGATCAAACACTTACTCAGCTGAAAAATAAAAGCTGATCAAGACACTGAATGAAGGAAAAGTAATTGAGATGCTTTGTGGAATAAATTCCTCTAAGAAGAGGTGTTAAAAGAACCATCGAACGAACTTGGACATTTTAATTCGTTTTTTGCTTTATATCGTTACTCCACTGTATATTCATATTCATTTATGAACTTATTTTCATAGAATTTTCTATCTTTTAAAAGCTTTTTTTATATTTTTGTTTCAATAACAGTTCTTCCAGTTAGAAAAAATAAAATACATAAACAAATTTAGTTTCAATTGAATTTTTGCTTAAATATCAAATAAATATTACAATAAATAATGTCCTCTTTAAAGACAAAACTTCATCCTGCATCCAAAAAGTCATATCATTACTGCTGCAATCCAAATCAATGTAAGTTAATATTAAAAATTATTATGTATTCAAACGTTTCCTTGTTTGGATTTTATTTTTGGATTTTATTTTTTATATTTGGTTTTCAGATTACAAGCATGAGAGCGAAAATCTTGTAAAAACTTTTAAAATAACACCCAGAGTAGTGGTTCACAAGAAATGTCTTAAACTTAAAAAGTCTTATGAAAGCGTTATAAAAGTAACCAACAATGGTTTGGTAAATATCCTCCTGATGACGTTTGCTAATCTAATGATGATTAAAGTTAAAGTTCATTTTTAATTTTGTTTATTTTAGCATCAACGTTTTTTAACGTTCTCTACGGATTGTTGTGATACCACAATACACATTATTCCTATGCAGTGCATTGATAATTTTCTGCAGCCGGAAAAATCATTACAAATCATAGTACTAGTTCGCCCAAAAGATAAAGAAAATCTAAACGTTCGTCGCCATGTTTATATAGATTGCAGACATCCAAATATTAGATTTGCCATACCGATAATTGTATTAACGACAAACGAAATTCTTTCAATGCCAACATCAATAACATTCCCATCAACAATTGTTTCAAATTTTACATACTACGATATGATAGTATATAATTTGTCTCTATATAAGGTGCAGTTCAATATTAAAAGGTGCGCACCTGAAACAATTTCATATATTGTAACACATGCATACTTACATATATTTCAGTAATGTACCTGCATTGAGTTTCATTACAAATTCATCAAAAATCCAAAAAAGAGATTATGCGATAGTTCTATTGAAACTGGATGTTAAGGAGGAATTTGATGTTAATGGTGTAATGAAGATAAAAGCAACTACAGGATGTTATGGTAAGCAAAGATATTAATATTAACATACACTTATTTCTTCAACGATCCACAGGGGATTATAGAGTCATCTGAAGTTAATGCTTGCATCTGGCTTCTGTGGGAAGGAGCGTCTTTCTCTACCTGTCTACTCCAAGTATGGGCTGTCCTTTCAATTCTTCTATTTGGGGGTGTACCTTTTCTTTGGAACTTGATTTGTTTTTGTTTTTGCCATAACGAATACTTCTATACCGTATCTGGTCAGAACATTTTCAGAATGCACTGTAGTCAAAATCAAACTCCAATTTTTACACTGAACAATGCGCTAATACGGAATTTTGACAATTTTTGCTACTTGAGTAGTAGTAGTATTATGTATATGGAATTTGATTGCACTCTGTACTAAGATAAGTCTCCAACTATACAACTCCTACAAAAAAGCATTGTTCTGTACAGTTCCAAAACATGACCAGTCAACGTAGTCATCAGACTTAAATTACATACAAACATTTACAAACCGATGTATGCGAACTATTTAGAAAATCTGGTGGCCTAGAATTATTTCCAATGAGCAACTTCTTAAAATCGCCGGTGAAGATAATATAAATACGTAAAAAAGAAAAGCTACATAACGAGACCACATGCCACGAATCTCTTAAATGGAAAATCCAGGGCTCAAGGAAACGAGGAAGACCAAAAACTTCATGGAGATCGGAATCACTTAATGAACTTGGCTTTATTGCCGCAGAAAGACATGACAACTAGTGGGCGGATGTGGCACGCCTTCCTCTGATGCAATCAGACTATAATTTTTCACACGTATTCGTTTGGTACAGAGGAGTCACGATCCAAACTTGACAAAAAAGTGGTCCATACATATAAGGAGCACCCTGATGAAGGAAGCCTATGTTTCTGATTAATAATAATAACATATGGTAACAGACAGCGGTCGAAAATGCTTTGTTCGAATTGACATCCTTAATTTGACCAAAAGACTGCCTGCTTAGATTAATACTGTTTTGGATACGCCGGATACCGTAAAAATGGTGCCGGAACAGATAAATGATTGAAATATTCTGTATGCCTCTGCCTGTACACAATCCAGCTTTCACTGCATGTTCCAATGTTTTTGAACCAGGATAGAGATAATGTCGGCGTTGTCGACGTCATCCAGCCTTGTGTTAAGTACCCAAGTTGTAGCCTTTCGCGAGGATTAGGCTTAAGGACAATGTAAAACTTACTTTGAGGAGAGAAACATCCTTGTCTAACACCAGCTTCGATACGGATTGGTCACCTGACGCTGCCTTCGTGTAGGATACACGTGTCTGTAGTGTTTTAATTATGGCACTAATTTTCCCAGTAGCTCCCTTGCAGGCCTATATGTTCCTAATAGCCAAGTGTGCAAAGTTATCGAAAGTTATTACTATGATTTACGTAATGAAAGAACAAATTAATTCGGTCCGTTTTTTAGTTAAAAAAATAATGAATTAACAAATTTATTGAAATAAAAAATTATTAAGTCACTGCTTATATCTTTTCCCCACCTCTGAGCCAGTTTCCGAATTCCGTCTCAGAAAAACTCGTCTTTTGAGGCCATTCGAACTTGAAGGCAATTTTATTTTCAAAAGAAGTGATTTGGTCGTTTCTAAAAATTGTTTGGCAACTTTTTCGACTTGTCTGTCTTTTGTTCCAGCCGTTTTTTCATAATGCACGGTACAAACAAAGTAATTGCAGTCAGCTGCGATCAATGCAGCTATGTAAAGTAATGAGCTCATTGCTCAATATTAATTCCAAAACTGTCTGTGCGGATGGAATCATACTTGTTCGTTACGCAGCACCGGAATAAAACCTCAAAAAGAAATTTTAAATTTTATAGTTGTGGATATAGGCATTCAAAACGTGGTTGTTAAACCACTACTACCACTCTCCCCAAAGCAGTTTGCTTCGTGACACTGAAAACTACAATTTATTATTTTTTGATACATAAATGTTCTGTCGTATTATCTGTGACTATGGATAATATGAATATTAAACAGACAGATGCTATTGATCCACAACTCTAAAGCATCGTTGCATCGCTGGTTTATAATAATCGCATATTTTTACATAGCACTCGAATTTCGCGTCAATCTATTCCTTTTTTAGTTGATTATCCAGCATCAGACGAATGATCAGGAGAAAATTACATTAGATCCATTAGATTAATTCGATTAGATCCAGTAATCCTACTCGGTGAGAAAATATACCGAAATACCCGATAAATAGACCCGATAGTACCCTGAGCTTATTCTTATTGAGCAGCAATAGTCTCCTGGATCTACAGAAAGAAATCGAAACAAACCTTCTTTCCTATCTCACACCGAAGGCACTCCTTAAAAAATAGAGCGAACACTCAGGAGTCAATCCTCCCCCCACAAGGTACTTGAATAAGCACTGATCTTCGCGCGAAATTTTCTGAGCCAGTTTTTAAGGTCACCTTAATTGTCGAAGGTAACGCTACTCATATGACTCGACAGAGAACGGAAAAAATGGTAATTCTTCGATGCAAGGACAGCAGAACATGTCGGATGCCAAAAAAACCTTCTATTCGAGCTCTTGGAGTGCTGCTTTGACGATTCGTGCAAGATAAGGCCTAACGTTGACGTGATGAAAAATGTTTGGCCTTGATTTGAGCTATGTAGAGCTTAGAGCTTCTTGTCGACCATGGCATTTCTTTCAAGTATTTCACAGTGTATCAGTTCCACCATACGCAGGCTTTGGAATGCCTCCTCACCCACTTCTTTCTTTGCCTTATATTTCTTATCTTCTATGACTATTCAGTATAAAAAGCGCTGTTTATGGCCGCGTTTTGGTGATGTTGAGAAGCAATTTAAAGGTGATTTTCTTTATTGGTTTTAATTAGAGTAGGAAGAGTGCTCCAATTGAATTCGTTTGTAAAGAATGAATTTTTTTGAGAGCCGAATTTTAAGAAAATTTAAAATACGACTCGTGAGTAGAATCAAAAACAAAAGAATTTAAAAATAAAATTCGGAAGGCAAACCAAGTCGAAAAGCATTAAAACAAGTTGAAAACGAGCAATTCTTTTTAGTAAATGTTATTTGTGTAATACACAAAATGCATGTGTGTGATACTTATTGATCGCTGCACACAAAATGTACACACATACGAATGCATGGTATTACGCATTTAATCTTACACAGGCAACATGAAATGAATTGCTCGTCTTTGATTCTTTTGTGCTAATTTTTATTCGTTCGCAGTATAAAATTCGAGGTCACAAGTTAAAGAATAATACTCATAAGCACAAATTTTAAAAATTTTTAATGTTTCTGATAAGCTCGTGAGGCACCTATGCTGCCAATTTTTCGGCAAATAACTTTGAATGAAGATGATGGAACATCGAAACTTCTTGGGCAACCATCCACCTTCGAATGTGCTTTGAATGAGCTACGAACTTATACCACAACCAAATATACATACACACACATACATTCATATATATTTCCCCTTTTCTGATGTTTAAATTGCTTTATTTTCTTTTTTTTTTATTTAATTTTTTTTATAAAGGTGACGCGTTCAGAGTGGAATTTAATCATATACCAATGAAATGTCCAATATTTGTTGATACTTTATTTATAAAATTCGATACATTGCGCTTTAATCGTTCAGAAATGTCAGAATTTATTGTTTGCAATGAATCAAATAAAGATGTAGTTTTCCAAGTTAATTTTTCATCGGAAGAAGATTTTTCTCATAGAGGAGAAAAACGTGTAGCTCTTCTGGATGCCATTGATGAATCTAATTTAAATGAAAGCAAAAACGCAAGCATTGTAGACAAATATCAGAATAGACATTTTCAATTTAAACCGGAATGTGGTACTATAGCAGCACACTCTTCAAGTATCGTACAAGTTATATTTAAGCCTGTAGAACATAAAGATTTTGCACCAGCCGATACTGAAATACCTCCTTTTATGGTTGCAACATGTCTAACAATAACAACGCGTGGTGAATTGTGTGCTGAGAAAAAGTATATTGCGGTGAAAGGTTATATAGATGGACCTGAAATAGATCTATCACCAAAAATTATTGATTTACGTCGTGTGTACTTCGGTGAAGAACAGTGTGCCAATATTAAAGTGACTAATTTGGATGGTAAAAGGCCCATTCAGTATATATAATTAAATTTTAGCTGAATAATAATTTTCAATTTAAAGATATACTTGAGGCTCGTGTAAGATTTTATGACTTAATCAGCAGTGAATCCGGACAGGTATTAATAAAACCAACAGACGGTTTGACTTTGAAACCACTACAAAGTGATACATTTAAAATGCGTTTTTATTCAACTGATTTTGGAAATTTTATGATGCAATTGGAGTTCAAAGTTGAGAATGGCGGCTTTTTTTCTGTACTTCTCAAGTAAGTTAAATAAATATACGGGAATTTATATGTCCAACGTTTAAATTGAAACCTATTCTTAAAAGGGGATATTCTCAGCAAGTGCGTGTAAAATGTTTTCCCGAAAATGTCGACTTGAATAACGTTCCAATTGCTATACCCCAAAAGCGTATAGTGCTACTTACGAATCCTTTATCGGTGCCTCTAACTGTACAATGTACTGTTAGGGATGATGGCTATGAAACACCGTTAATCTTAAATGTCTGCGATGTTAATGAACATTTACCAGTTAATGTTAATGATCCTGTTTATCAATTGATGAAATCGTTGGAAATTGAATTATACCATAAGCTGGAAGATGAATCCAGGCATGATTTTGAATTTCGTTATTCTATAGCCGAAGAAGAAACGTCGTTGCATAGTGAGAATAACTCAGTTGCCGAAGATGATTCTTCATATAGTACTGAATTTGAAGAGTTAGCACTTGGTAAGTTTCATGAAAGAAAAGTTAAGAAAGAACTTGTATTAATGGTGCTGGTGGTGTTGCTTTAGTCACCAATAGCATTAAATAATGATAAGAAAGGACAATGTGTGGCCTATATGGCAAGGTTAAAGGAAAATTTTAAAAATCATCATTGATTTTTTGATACATCTGCTACCGCATTCACATTTTCAGAGCTTATTTTCAAAATCTTCCCATTTATGTACATAAAGATCTGTAAATGACTTTCTTAAAACTTTCGCCAATTTTTCACACTTTTTCGACCCCGGCGGCAAATTTTCAATAAATTTCGACCAAGAATTATTCGGGTTCCTACTAAGGTGGAACCGAGTATGTCACATTTTGACCTTGTCCAAAAATAACATGGTCCGACTGCAAAACATTTGTATGCGTCTTCAGAACCCAAAAATAGACTATAGACGGCTGAACTGGTTCCTATTAAGGTGGCAGTTAATCAGTCTGTGTAATTGATTTCTTGCACTAACATCCCTACATCTCTGATATTTTCGCCTATTTCTCTGACCTATTAACAATTATACTTATATCCGAGATTTCCATCTGCCAAGGATTTTTTTGGCCAGTAGGTATTTTTTTCAAAAGCGTCTTTAATCATATGTAATATCAATTTACCAAAATACAAATCAAAATTACATGATTTGAAGGAATTGGTCCGTGATCTGACACCTGATCTTTTCCACCATCCAGATTCTGATTGCTAACCACTCAGCACGGTAGTACAAGGGAACCGAGTATGTCACATTTTGAACTTATCCAAAAATAACATGGTCCGACTGCAAAACATTTGTATGCGCATTCAGAACCGAAAAAAAAACTGTAGACGGCTGAACTGGATTAATATAATGCCCAAAATGGGTATGATCAGTCGGGTAATAATAAAGCTCTTTACCGGCTCTTTGTTGATATACAATTCCAGTCTCCAATCTCCAAATATAAAGTAGTCCTTGGAGAAGGATGTTAATTTATGCAAATCAGCTTTAAAGTTTTTAGTATGAACTGGACTGCCAGCCGATATAAAAATAACTGGGCGCCTATTAATCAACACTTGAACTGAAGTATTCTCAGCAATACTTGTTTTGATTTGCGTTAACAATCAAGTTTAGATTTGTGGTACGGCTTCGAGAAAGTCTTATTTTAAAGAAGAATATACATACATATGTATATCTTCAATCTGAGCAGCTGATATCTCGGTTGTGAAGCTTTGAGCATTCTAATGCATTACATGAACATTTTGTGGACAGTGATATAAAAAGCGGTCAGTTGACACGAGTTTTGTCACCAAGCTTCACTTCTATGATTACGGATATGGAGTTACGTTAAGTTACTCCACCAACACTGTTTCATTAATATAAAAGGTGGTCAGTTGATTGGTATTTTGCCATTCTGTACACGGCCGGCCTGTTAGGTAAAAAAAGGAACTTTTATAGAAATTCTTGGACGGGTCTGCTTGTAAATGCATGCATGTTATGCACAATAACAAACAGAATGTCGCTCAGAAATAACATTTTCCTAATTTTTAACTGATTTCTGAGCGATTGGCCGCTTCAATGGTATTTTATGTTTTAATTTTTTCCCTCTCATTGCATGGCCTTAGCCTTAGCCTCAGTAAGTTTTCTTTCATTTCAAATATTGAACCTACCACCGCATCCTTTTTGATTAGACTCTTAATACTAATTGATTTGCTAACTCTTGTAATTTTCTACAGAAAATATACCCACTAAATCATATGAATTGGTGGCTCGTTTAAAAAGCCTTAAGGTGCTTGATAAGATTGAAGGAGATAAATATGTTGTACATGAAGCTTTAAAAGCTTTACTAGAAACACCATATTTTCAAAATATGGATAAGCATAAAAATTATTTACAAATGGATTGGAGTGCTTTGGCGACAGATCCGAAGGAAATTTATTGTAATCATGAAATTATACGCCTTAAACCGAATACTGCTAAAATCCTTACAGTTATAATCATACCGAATATCGTTGGTTTTGTACAGAAATATATTGATTTGCGAGCATGCCCACTTATGCCGACTAATACCTCTGATGAGCATTATAAGGATTTATCACAAATTGTTGATACAAATCAAATGGTTTCGAAATTATGGATTAAATACAACTGTTGTGTACCGGAAGTGATATGGGATAATGTAGTCATTATGCAAGATGAGCTCTATGCTGAAGAATTTTATGAATTTGAAATGTCATTCATAAATACTAGCAATATCGGTGGTTTCTTTTATTATGATGTTGTTGTAAGTATTACCTGCATCTCTCCGCCTAATTAACTTATTTTAATTCATTGTCTATATATTGTATAAAGCCAAATTCCGATTTGGGCGTCATGAAATTTAGGAATAATAAATGGAAATATTTCATTGAACCAGGCACAAGAACCATTGTACCCTGTAAAGTAAAATTTAAAAAAACTGGCTTTATATCTTTAGTTGGTCTGTAAGTATATATCGCACACTAAATCATAAGCAGTCACAACTCAAAATATTAAAATGTTCTGCAGAGACAAAAAATTGTTTTTAAAACATTGTTCTGAAATCAAATTAATCGGTTATGAAACTATATTAGGTCTGTTTCTTTACTTTACCGAAAAGCGTTCACGTACGCAAAAATTGGGTAAATAAAAAATATTTTGAGAGTAAAATTCTTCTTCTTGCAAGAAACATCCCGAACATGATGCAATAAAGAGGTAGGCTCATTTTAATTTTGAGTACAACACTGTGTCAATGCTTTACTCTACTGTCACAAAAATACAACGCTGTGGTAAGCAAATATAGTGATTTGTCCATGAAGCGATGAAAAGAAAAAACACTTTTTGACATTAGAGTACAGACAGTTTTGTATCAACTGTTATTGCCTTGGTAAAATAAGACCACCTTCTAATTGCATCATGATCCCGAACTTTTTATTCAGGATAGTTTATGCAGGTAAACAACAGTCAGCTGTTTAACAAATATACAATAATAAAGTAAAAAGCACATTTTTCTACAAAATTAAAAAAATTTTGTTTAATTGCTATTAAAGAAACAGGCCTATTATGTCACTACTATGGATGACATTAGATTTGTTTCTTTACTTTTTGGGTGAAGTTTGGTAAAATAAGAGTAAACACAGTTTCCCTTAATAAGAGACAAGAACGCACAAAAGTACGAGAACGCAAAAAACCAAAAATTTTACCATAAAAATAAACGCAAATTTTTTGACAATTCAGTTTACATAAAAACTGGCGCGAAATAAATTTATTCGATATTTACATTATTTCGCTTAATTAAATTATTGTGAATACAACTTGCAAACGTACACAAAACACAAACACCATAAATTTGACTTATGCGTGATAATTAAACAAAAAAGAACAGTTTTTTAAATAAACAATGAACCAGAATTAAATTTTAGATGTTCACAACAAGTTTTTAAACCTTTTTTAATTCACCTTTACAGTTTTTTTTTGTTTATTTTGTAAAAAAATTTGTTTTCTACTTTATTATTGTTTATATGTTAAACAGCTGACTTTTGTTTACCTGCACAAACTATCCCGAAGAAAAAGTACGGGATGTTTCGTGCACGAAGAAGAAGAATTTTACTCTTTCACAATCTTCCTTATTTACTCAATTTTTTGGTACGGGAACGCTTTTCGATAAGATTATGATCCCGCGGGATACCAATGTAGAGTAAAGAAACAGACCTAGTGTTGCCCATAAGGTTGGTTTGTTACGTTGTAACTATGGCGTTACAATAAATCACGTCTATTTGAATCTTTAGTCGATTATGTTCAAGCGACACAATTAACATAACATTATTTTACTAAGTAAAGAAGACAGATGTGCAAACAGAATCGTTTTGTCGTTAGAGATTTGGTCTGTGAATTGATTTATTCAAAAAAGGCGATTTCGATAAATTTTGAGTTGTGACTGTTCATCATTTAGTGTGCGATATGAAATATTCTACTACTTATTTATTTTTTTATTTATGGCTTGTATTTTTCTAAGCATTAAATTTGTTGGAGTTTATGGCAGTTTTAGTTTTCAAATAAAATCTGAAGTGTTACCACCCAAAGTAAAATATAGTCCCCTATTAATAGTGCATACAATAAATGTCTTGGAATTCACCAAATTTTATCTGTTTATTGAAAATGCCACACCCACAACTACCTGGTTTAGATTAAAATTGGTTGGTATCTGGCTTACCTATATTAGCTTTTCTCAAATTATTTTTATTTTGCTTTTCGTTTTAATTGTAGAAAGATGAATCGTTTATTTCTATAGAACCTGAGGGTGCTCAATTGGCACCCACAGGACAGATTATGTACGTCACTTTTAGTGTATTCTACCGAGATCCAGGAATATATAAAAACATATTATATATTATCATGGAATTTCAAACAATGGAGGTAAATTTTACGGTATTTTGAAGGAATAATTTCAATTTTCTAAATATAGACACTGCTAAATATATAGGTTTCATCATAAATCACAGTTAAGTTTCTACACCACAATACAAGCGTTAAAATAAAGTTAAACGAACTATACCGAATTTGTAGACAAATGACTCAGGTGTGTGAACTTTAAATACCTAAACCTATAGACTTAATAGCTTTGTGAGCGGTCTATATTAGGATGTAACTCTCAGATTATTGAAACTTCAGATGAGAGCGGTGGCTGTTTGCGAGCCAATAGGTGCCAGACAAAAAGTGTTGGGGTTCTAAAAAAAAGAGACGTTTACGCTTATCGTTGTTGGCGTGTAGTAGTCGTTTTACGATATTTTTGTAATAGATTAAAGAAAAATTTAGCTTGTTTTTTTTAATTTAGGACAAAAATATCAAAATACGACAACAAATACGCCAAACACGATAACGCCCATTGTCTCTTTACTCTATTTCTGTTTCGGAACCTCCTGTAGAAACTTGATTTTGTGTACAATGATGCCTTTCAGAATTTCCATTCAGAAGATTCAAGGAATCAATTATGACGAGCCTTTGCAGCACTAATCCAGCGTCTGTTGAATATAGACCAGAACATCGCGCTAATCCAAGAGCCGTGGAATAATAAAGACTGAATATTTTGATTTAGCGTAAAGAGCTATAAAGTTCTGCTATATTGCAAATAAGCATGAGGGGAATCAGCCTCATAATTCAAGACGACACCAAGGAACAACCAACGAATGAGTGTTTGCCTGTTGTTACAATCATAATAGATTTGGTTAATATCGTCTATAATTATCTATGCATAGGGTCTAAATTTATTTTAAGCTCCTATCTGTAGGTTATTATGGTAGGAGTTCCAATGAGGTGGTATACCGAATAAAGTAATTACTCTTCTCCAAGCCCTATAGAACAACATAAGAACGGACTAAGTCAAGGATGCCCTCTATAGTCATCTATCTAAATGGACACCTAGAGCACCTAGATAAAGCAGGTGATGTATTTTTACAGATACATTATCACTTGGACATGCAACTACATAGGTAAAACTAAACAAATTGGTAACTAAAGCTACTATATCTAGTCTTAAAGTGAGCATTCACAAAATCTAGACCTCTTACTAACTGTCAGCAAAACCTTGACAAAGTTGTGTCATTCTGCTACATATGTAGCAGTATACAATTACAAAAGGTGGTTCCCAGTCTTTCAGTCAACTAAACACAATATGAAGGTCTAGTGAAATTTCCTTTTGCACTGAGCGCAAGTCGATGTGTGGTAGTAGATGTGTGAAATCTGTACTGTAATATGTTTGCGAGACTTGGAACACCGCTAGCCGAGTTTTGCAGGCATTACAAATATTTTGGAAGCGGTGCCTGCACATAATACTAACAAATTAATGGCAAAAACACCACAAGTAATTAACGGTTATGGACCATAGCAGGCGGTGTAGCTCAATAGATGTGAAAATAATACGCAAATGGCGTTGGATTGTTCACACTCTGTGTAAACTCCTCCATGAACGACATAATCAAAATGTTATTTATTGCAAACCACAGAGAAGCCGAAGAAGAAAACGACCATGCCACACATTGTATAGATAGCTGAAGAACGAAGCGGCTGTAAGCAACAGATCGTGGAATCAGATGAAGACTTCAGAATAAAATGAAGCAAATTCTTTAAGGTCCTACTTTCTTGTAGGAACAAGGTGATATAATATTTATATACATATGTATGTTTTTAGGTTATAAATTGCTATTATTTGGTGTTAGACCACAAAATTTTATCCTTTAAAACCTGTCGAATAAGAAAATATCATGCAATCAGACTTGCTACACGTTTTCATATTTGATGTGAACAATAGAAAATTTTTTGAAAAATATTGAATGAAAATCTTTACCCTATCCACCGTACAGACTACAGTGACTTAAGCAACTACCACAGGCTATTTAAATTGAGCTTTCACTTTACACTCTTCAGTATTTTACAAATAACATATCAGTACACAAACGTAATTTCTTTACTTACTAATCTACTGGAACGCCATAAGTTAATGTTTATTTGTATACCATATATTCACAATTCCAGAAAGTTCCAGTTACGTTACATGTTAAAGGTATACCGCTGTTTTTTGAACCTGAAATTCGTAAGGAAGATTTAGATCTTGGTTATATTTTGTGTAACACCGAAGAAAACTATATTTTCGATAAACCGAATTTTTCAAAAACCATTAAAGTTATTAACAAGGGTCTACGACCCTATCGCATAACTATTATGCGAACTAAATCAACTGAGAATCCAACATGTCATGTAACCACCTTAAAAGCCAAAATAACAATAAAACCTATGAATTTTATTATACAACCATTATCGGAAACATATTTTACCATATATCTGAATAGTTGTGAAGCATCAAGCCTATTTAGTGAATATCGTATAGATATTGCCGATCTAAATGATGTTAGTTTGGCACAAAGTTATCGTTCAACTTTAAGAACCAAATTTGTAATGCCTCAGCTAGCGTGGAGTCGTAGAGAAATTACAATGAATTATTATAGAACACATAAGCATAAAGAACAGGAACAGTGGGGTGAGTGGGTTAAGTACACTTTGAAGAAGCTTAAATAATTTTTTTTTTTAGAAATTATAAAACTAATTAATGTCGTGCAATCAGCTGTGGAAAATGTTAATCTAAAACTAAATGGTCCCTTTAAAATTAAAGAACTATTTGAGCATCCACTTCAAAATGAATTGAATTTTTCGATGGCCGCCTTAGAGACAAAACAGTTTTTTATTTTGTTGGATAAGACTTTAATCCGAAATCGTACAAATAGGTTTTATAATGGACGCATTTCTTGCTGTGCCAATTCAAGATTGCAGGTAGTTGTTATATTATTATAAAAATCAGTCAAAATTTTCTTTCAAAATTTCTGTAAATTTTTTTTTTTTACAGAAAACAGTTAGCTTAAAAGTAAGAATGTTTATACCGGATATAACCGTGAAACACCAGCGTGTGACATTATTTGCCAAAAATAGAGAAGGTGGCACTTATGTAGAAATTATAAATACTGGAGATACATCAGCCATTTACAAATGGAAAAAGTTACACGAGGAATGGCATTATGTAACTGAGGTATGCACTACATACATAGATATAGACAGAAAAAGTCCTAAGAGAATTAAATAAATTTTATAGGATGACGATTGTAAACAAGCTGCTTCAGTTATATTATCCGATATTCTACGTATGCTTGAGATACAACCCAGCAATATTGATTTGGATTCTAAAACAAATATGACACTACACTATCAAAAATATAAATGTTACTTAAAAGAGCTCGATGATCCCATAGGTGTTAAACAAATTTTGTATGATATTATAGAGCATATTGATTTAACGGTTAGACGTTATAGATTATGCATTGATGAACCGCCAGAGAAGTTGATTATGAAAGAAGTTGATATTGAAAGTAATGTTACATATACCTCAAGTCGTTTGATTTTAAATGATTTAGAAACCGAAATCGATGAAGCCTTATCAATGCCGATGTCAGAAGAAGAATACCAAGAGAAAATTACTGGAATTGAGAAGAAATTCCATTCGAATACAATATTTTTAAATCAAAAATGTCTTGCATCTATTTCTTCTGGCTGTACAGCTGATGCTACAAATCAGGATACAAATGATGAAGTTTGTACTTTTTATACGTTAGATCATATTGTAAACCATTTGAAATTAGAAGATAGTTATGTCTTGACACCAGCCAGTTCTGAAACTTGTGATCATTTGAAGACTGTATATTTCTTTGAAAAATGTGGTATACTGCAGGAGAACGAAAAACAATTATGTCCCTTACATATTCCGGCAATAAGAAAAGGTAAGCCGTAAGCTCTAAAATTTGCCAACTGATTTTACTACGCGGTTTCACTGAAATCCTCTGTTTTACCGCGAATCGGCTTTTCCTTGACTTTAGAGTATGTAAAATGCTGATGTACTCTGCGTTGTTGGTTTGATTGTTTCTATTCTTTTCTTGGTCCTTATAAGCACAAAAAATTGAGACAAATGGTAGAGAAGTGGTTTGCTGAGTTTAAAAGTGGTCGTACCAGCACAAATTATGCACAGCGCAGTGGACGCCCACAAATTCCACAAATACACAAATTGGTTATGAACGATCGCAAATTGAAGTTGAACGAGATGCAGTAGACGCCCAAATGAGGCTGTTATTCCAGAAAACATCAAAAAATTTCATTGTAAAGATATCAAATGGTAATGTTTTTACCATTTTACACGAACATTTGGGTATGCGAAAGCTCAAATCAATGAAAGCGATGAAAAAATGTAATGAATTTTGCTTCGAATTCCTTACCCACACACCGTATTATTAAGCTCCTAGCGACTTTTTCTTGTAAGTAATCACTGACTCTGAGACCTATTTCGACGAGAAATCTTACTATAAAATTGGTATCGAAAA
Organism: Wohlfahrtia magnifica; assembly: GCA_023159175.1. NCBI lineage: Eukaryota > Metazoa > Arthropoda > Insecta > Diptera > Sarcophagidae > Wohlfahrtia > Wohlfahrtia magnifica. The sequence goes on along the minus strand of JAKWBJ010000052.1, from coordinate 49,576 downwards.
GTTGAAAAATGGCTATACTCGTATCGCCCTTGAATTTTAACAAAATTTTGTTTTTTTCTCACTTATCTTACGGACTTATTGAATGACCTGTCATCATTTCATGATAGCTCTAATTGATCCATACGCATATATGTATATCTTCACTTGGTCCACAAGTCTGCATATATATAACTAGAACCGTAAAATCAACTGTTGTTTCTTCGGTTTTTTACAGACTGAGCACTTGATGCAACATTGATCAAATCCTTCGATGTCTTCAAATCACCAGATTCTGTTCGAGAAATAGCCTTTAATTATCATAATTAATGAATGCACATAGGTTGCGTTTACCTGCGAAGACTCCTCCCTTTCTCGATGCCTTATCGGAGCTATTGATCCTTAGCATCAAGTTAATAGTCCCAGGTTCATTAGACTGGCTGGTTTCCGCTCTGATTTAGGAAAGTGCTTATGTGCGGTGCCTCTATTTAATCACCAGGGACTCTGGTGACTAGAACGTGGACAACGCTTTATGTGGTATCACAAGGGGCTGCTGTGCGTACTCAAGTATGCCTTGGTTTAGCACGGCTGTCACGGCCTATCAACCTACCTATCCTAATTAGATACGGGGATATGTTAATATTTTTTAGGAACGCGATCATTTATTGCCATCCGGACTAGTTGTATGAGTTTTTTATATATGTAGTAGAAGGTCTAGTGGCCTAAGATCTGAAATGATTTTCTAGATATGTACCCAAGTGGTCAGACCTACGATACTACCTATATGGCGCTCTAGTATGGTGCAGGAAGACTGACAACGGCTATCTTAATACTATGTATAGTGCAAAGACTTGCACTATAGTGTTCTATTTGAAACGAGTTTTATACCTGGCGATATCCCTAATTCTTGGGCAAGAGTTAAAAATTTTACTTTAATTTTTCTATATATTTATTCCTGGAAATATTAACATATTTACATATGTTTACATATTCTGTATTAATCAGGTTTCCACCTCAAAAAATGCGGTGTGGTCTGGAAGTCGTAAACACGACTTATGTATATCTTAATTCCTTTATACCATCATTATCATATATGGTCTTATTGCAGGTTATGAAGTACGTGCAACATTTCAATTGGACATTGTGGGTGGATATCCACAAGACTTTGAAATTATTTTGGTGAATTTAAGCCAAGCAGTAGTGTTAAGTAAAAGCAGAGTATATTTGGGCTTAAAGGTAAGTCTGCTTGTTATTCCAACTTTAATTTAATATTTTTTCAACATTCTTCTTTACACAAAGCCCTGGTATGAACCGTATCGATCGAAGGTGTATATCCAAAATATAACTAATTATGATGTATATTTAAACATCACTAAAGTTCCGCAACCTTTTGATAAATTATTGAAGATTGCTTACGGTTACCTTGATATAGTAGGCGATTTAAAATTACATTTAAAGCCTTGCCAAATTATTGATCTCGAAACAGTGGGCTTAATGGGCTTCAATGAACAGTTTAAACGTGAATTACGTATCGTTGTTAATGATGGTGAAGTAATACCTGTGAGTTACAGTGGCCATGGTACAATGCCTATGCTAAGAAATCGTAAACCCAAATTAAAACCTGCCAATCAGGAATACTTTGAAATCATAGAAGAATATATTTTGCTAAAAAAGATATATTATTTCGATATATTTAAGGGGATAACCGAAGTGGAAGACGAATCTCTCGGAATTGAAGAGGGAGAATGTGATATGCAGGAAGTCAAGAAAAATGTAAGCGACATAACTCTGATATCGAGCGATAGTGTTCCGGACTCTGGTTATTCAAAATCTTCCATAGCCAATGAAAAAGAGGTTCGTTTTTACCGACTTATGAAAACGTATGTCTTTGTGAATAATAACGAAGATTTACCAAATATCGACGTATTGGATCAGCTCTTGCAAACAGAAAAGTTTCTAAACCATTTACGTTACAATAAAGAATTAAATTCCCTATTAAACTTGGTATATCAATATTATTTGCAGCATCAAAAGAGCTACGACGCAAAAATGCCTACGAACCTTAAACATTTTACCATACAACCCTTACCCTATCAATTGAAGAGCTATATTTTGGATATGGGTAATTTATATTTAAATCAATATCGAAAAATTGTTTTACAATTCGAATTTATGGGACCCGGTAAACTTATAGCTGCATGTAGGAGTGCTATTAAAATTCCTGGATTAGTGGTGGATTTTGGAATTGCAGAAAAGTAAATTAATATAAAGAAATATGATTGTCGGGGTGATTAAAACCGACTATATGATACCCTACATGTTGCATGGGATGCATGGCAAATTTTTACAACAGTCAAAGTATTGGGTCATATATAAAGTATTCGCTGTTAAGTGACTAGAAGTTAATGCTTATAAATCACACAATGCTAATTCGATTGTGTCAAATGAAATTGTAGTTGAAAGAAGACAGTTGTCTAAGTCGCTTGAATATGATAGGTTTCGGTATCTATGTATAAGACGACAATGCAATGTTGACAAATGTGTCCAAAAATCCACACAAAAAAAATCCTTTATGTGACACTATTCGGTTAGCTCATCCAATTAAAATTTTGAGAAATTAAGATTTTTAAATCAGAGTAGGATGACTACTCTATTGAATTCGAACGATCCTTTTTTTGAGAGGCGAATTTTAAAAGAATTTAAAATACCACTCGTGAGAAGAATCAACAAAAAAAACAAAAGAATTTAAAAATAAAATTCTAAACGCAAACCGACACGAATTGAAAACGATCAACTCTTTTTAGTAAATGTTGTTTGTATAATGTAAAACATGCTTGTGGGTGATACTTGTTGGTCGCTGCTCACAAAATATACATACATATACATACATACGAATGAATGATATTACGCATTTAATCTTACACAAGCAACATACATTGAAATGAATTGTTCGTTTCGATTCTTTTTCGCCTATTTTTAACTTATTCGCAGTATAAAATTCGTGCTTACGAGTTAAAGAACAAAACTCGTAAGCACAAATATTAAAAATTTTGAATTTCAAATTTAAAAAACTTTAAATTTTTGCTCATATATTTGGAGTAAAAAATATGATTTTCGCTCACGAATTAAAAAATAAAACTTACGAGCACTAGTCAAAAAACAAGCGAACCAAAGAAAATTCTGCTCACGAGTTGAGTTTTTACGCACTATGTTTTAAATGCTCATTCGAAATCAGATTTTTATTGGATGCATCCTAATTATTTTTGTCGATTATAAAGACACTTCAACTCAGCGCTTGACTCTTGAGTTGAGCAGTTGAATTAAGAATGGTTCTGAGTCTAATATGTTTCAAACACAATGCTCCCATCACCTGTGCTAATGTAGGATATTAATATATAGAATCCTATAAATTATTTTTATACTAAATATCTTTGGATAATTTTAGCACCGGCAACACTGATTTTGTTTTTTATCGTTCCGAAGAAAAATTATCCGATTTAAACGATGAAGCCTATCGTAATTTAACCGAACGTCGAAATGATGCGGAAAAAGATCCAAAACTCAAACGCCCCCACTCCTTTGATATGATAACATCCAAGCTCAAACATCAACGTGATACGACTATTAAGGATCTTAAATCGCTTAGGAATTACTATAATAGCTTGAACAAATCAATATATATGGATCAGAAATATCATATAATACTCAGTAAAATATTTACACATTGTAATTACAATTTTTCTGGTACAAAAATTTCACTCACCCTATTATTTCGGCCACGAAGAAATAATTATAAGATTAATCAGAAAATTGAGGATTATCTTTATATTGATGTAAGTCTTAATTTTGAATATAGTATATGTATGTATGTATATAGTAGTATATTTATGTAAAATATTTCTATAAAGTTATCCAATAGTCGTGGGTCTATCTATGTTAAAAAATGCTATTAATATTGATCTAATAATTGATGGCGGCTAATTGCCATTGTCACTTGAATTTACATTCTTGGTACATGTTACATTTGTACTACATTTGTACTACGTAGGTCATTCAGTTCAGATAAAGGCAGCTTCCAACAAGCTAAACGTCTTCCACTCAAATTTTGAAGGCAAAGTCACTCGTCACTTTAGCGATGAATGTTTTCAAGCCAACCTTTGTTTATGAGACGTCTTTTTTAAGCTAGACTTGTGCTTAAAAATTATAGTTTTGTGAATTACCAATAAGCTATAATGATAGGAAAACCCAAAAAATTTTGAACTATGTCTGCCTTATTTATTATTAGTTTCCAATTCATCTACAGCGCTCACCGTTGTCTTTTTGTATATATCGTTGATATTGTATTGATGGCTCGAAGATAGAGGTGTGGTACTAATCAGGGAGTCTATTTGATGAGATGTAGGTTTATAGACTTTCTGAAGCGGTATCTACTAGGCTGAAGTCTTTACTGTTTTTAAGGCGACGGAGCTGAACTGTGATTATATCGTTACGGTTAACTAGACGTCACTTAAGGCTGGTTATATCATGCCTTCACGTCGCTTCTGAACAGATAGTGTTAGACTGTATTGAGTTTCAGGGCGCTATGAGGAACGAGACTGTAGATGAAATTTGGCTTGGCACTGAATCTAAATAGGGAGGCTTTCAGAATTTTGATAAGTTTTTTGATTGTGTGACACAAAACCCGCTGGTTTCTGCAGGGTATGTCTTTGCCATGGCTTTAGTGAGGCTGCATCTACTAAGGTTTCAGGACTGTTGAGTTGACTCTTAGTGTAGGAGGAGTATATTTTTGTTATTTTGTATTTCCTCATTACTGGTTGTTTATTTCTATTTTTTCTTCTTTCATCATGTTTCCTCTCCTTTTCTTCTTTGTCTTGAGGGTCCTAATTTTCTTCTTCTGGAAGGTTTCTATAGTTGACCTCTATTTCTGGTTCTTCGCGACTTAACCTAACCATCATTTTTATACAATAATTGGATAAGGTTCGTTCTTTTAAGAATTATATCGGGTGATTTTTTAAGGCTTTTGGGATTTGATTTAAAAAAAAAACAAAATTTAGTGGAATGTATGAAATCTTTATTAGAGTCGATAGAACGTTATATGTAATACAAGGTTTAAAGATGATTTCGTGTAAATACCGACTGCGGTTACGCTTTAAATGGTTCGTACGTTATGTCCAATTTTGGCATACTCTCTCCAACATATCGGCCAGTATGTCACGAATAAATTCTTCAATATTGGCTTCCAGTGCGTCAACCGTTTCAGACTTGTTCCTATAGACATGAGCCTTAGCATAACCCCACAAAAAATAGTCTAAAAGCATTAAATCGCACAATCTAGGCGGCTAATTGAACGGCCTCCAAACGTGAAATAAACTGCTCACCGAACTCGTCTTCAAAACGTCTCCAGTGTTTCGCATGCTGTTTGGCATGTGGCACCGTCTTATTGAAACCACATGTCAGCCAACACCAGTTCTTCCATTTTGAGCAAAAAAAAAATTATAATCATCGTACGGTAGCGCTCTCTTTTACAGTAAAGTTCCTGCCTTCGTCGTTTTTGAAAAAGTACGTTCCAATGCTGCCACTAGCACATAATCCCCACCAAACAGTACTTTTTCGGTATGTATTAGCAATTTTTGCAATGCTTCTGGCTGCTCTTCACATCAAGTACGGCAATTTTGCTTGTTCACGTATGCATTCAACCAGAAATGAGCTTCGTTGCTGAACACAATTTTCCGATAAAAAAGTTCTTAGCCGAGCATGAATTTTGACAATAAAATTCAATAATCTGCGGCCGTTGTTTTCTTTTTGTAAATCGATTCATGGTTAAAATATAGGCCAAACTGAACATGTTTGACAGTAATATGTTACACGAAAACAGCTGAGCTGCTAAAAAACAGTGTTGCCGAAAAGAAATCACCTGATATAAACAAGCAAATTGGTTTAAGGCAGGACTGCATCATCAGATCTTATTTCTTTTAAAATGATCAAGGTTCTTGATATATAGATTTTCTGTAACCAAAGGTTAACTTCAAGCTTTAATAACTTTATTAGACCATTAGTGAATTCAACATCTTGATCCATTGTTACGTAAGAAAGTACTTTTTCAGGGTCTTTGTTGGTTTAAGTAAGGGTGACATCATCAAATGTTATTGCGTTTGAAATAACGCACACATTAGGTTTAATCAGTCGACACATAGTCATTTGCCTTTACCTATTTAGTCTGGTACCAGGTACAGAGGATCATCGGAATCTGAGTAAAGACTTAATTCTGGTACGACATGAAAGAATTCAGATTTCTGCCAAGTAACTAGTAGTTCTGACTAAAACCTACACACATCGCTGAAATAGTTTATTTCAAACTCGGCATGAAGTTGCATTGCAAAAAATAATACTGAGGAAGCCTAGATAATCCTCAGCACCTAAGCAAAGCTCAGATGTGTCTTATTGTAACTTTATGTTAATCACTTGGATCATAGGTTGACTACTTTAAAATATATATGGGCTTGGCAGGCTTTTGACACCCCTTAACTATTTTCTTAAGGTATGTATGAAGCCCTCCAGTTATGCTAATAAACAAAATATGTATGTACATAATTGGGACGAACTCGTAGTCGACTTTTGAGACCTAACAGTAGAAAATGCTAGGAAAATGCTATTTTTAAAACCGAAAGGTAATCTTGTAAAATCATATTTTCCATTATTGACGGAAAATGCTGTTTTCTCAATATCATGTTCTTTCATGCGAATCTGGTTGAACCCATACCCTAAATCAATGGTAGAGAAATACTTTGCTGTGCCAAGATTAGAGATTATCACATTGCAGGCAGGAATAACTTTGATTTAAATAAAAATCGTTTATTTAGTTTTAAATTTTATTAACATTTAATTTAAAAAAAAAAAAAACATCTTTTTAAAAAAATTACAATAATAATAACACTTTTATTTAACCAACAGTTACATATGGGTCCCACATTACCGATATTGCTACAGGGCGTAGTGGCCAATGGTAGTTACAGTGAAACATCATCATCTCAATATTAAGCATTTATCGTATAATACGAGTATTGTAGTAAAAAAAAAATTATATTATGTATTAATGCATTTGCGGATTTATATATTTTCGAAAATGATTAATTTTTTTGTTTGTTTGTAATACATACATATATGTTTACTTTTAATAAATTTATTAATTAATAAAATTATACAAACAATTATGCATACAAAAGCAGATTTTAGCAATACATATTTAATTGACGGAAGAAGTAATGGAAAATAAATAGAACTATAAATGAACTACAAACTGGTAAACCGGCAGCTTTCATCCAACCCCAGATGCTAAAAAAAACATACATAAATTAGTAAAATTTTAAAAAGAGGAAAGAAAAAATTTTTTTATTAATAATGTACAATTTAAAAAATATATCTACATAATAGGTCTGTTTCTTTACTTTTTGGGTAAAGTTTGGTAAAATGAGAGTAAACAACAATTTCTCTCAATAAGAGACAAAAACGCACAAAAGTACGGGAACGCAAAACACCACAAATTTAACCTCAAAAATAAATGTCAATTTTTTGACAATTCAGTTAACATGAAAACTGACGCAAAATACATTCATTCAATGTTTACATTATTTCGCTGAATTAAAATATATAAAATAAAAAAAAATTGGTTTATAAATATTATTTAAAAACTTTAAAAACTCTTTTGTGAACACAATGTACACAAAACACAAACACCATAAATTTGACTTATGAGCGATAATTTAACAAAAAAGAACAGTTTTTTAAATAAATAATGAACCAGAATTAAATTTTAGTTGTTCACAACAAGTTTTTAAGCCTTTTTTAATTCAATTTTTCAACTTTTTTTAAATTCTATGGAAAAATTTGCTTTTTACTTTATTATAGTATATTTGTTAAACAGCTGACTGTTGTTTACCTGCACAAACTATCCCGAATAAAAAGTTCGGGATGTCTCGTGCAGGAAGTAGAAGAATTATACTCTCTCAAAATCTCTCTCATTTACCCAATTTTTGCGTACGGGAACGCTTTTCGGTAAGATTGTGATCCAGCGGGATCCCAATGTAGAGTGAAAAAACAGACCTAATATGGTACGTGAGCTTAAACTCAGTCAATTTTTAATGGATTTTCAAGAACTACAATGGCTCAATTCAATAACCGGGCAGTTAAATAATATGTATTTTTTACTAAAAACAAAAGTTTTTTCACTAAAATAAAAAAAAAATTGTATGTCTTGTATTTATTTACATGGAACTGATTATAAAAATGTTTACAAAGAATGAAAAAAATCTCTATAAAAAAAGCGACAACAAAAAATTCATAATTCGAGAAAAAAAAGATCAAATTAATAATCGGACACTTCAAAATCTTTAAGTTTAAGTCAGTGTTGTTTTTAATTTGCTATTTTGTGACTAGTCATGTATTCTTGAGAACAGCTGAATAGCCTCTTTTGAACAGATTCCACTAAATTTTTGCAATAGGAAGGCTCAATTCGTTTCCACTCTTCCTTAAGAGCGATTTTTATCTGAGTAATGATAATTGACATCAGGTAACTGTGGCGGCGTTTCCATAACATGGGGACAGTTGTACAAAAACACTAGTATATTATGTTCTTTGTTCTTCGGGTCGTTATCTTGATAAAATTTAAAATTGTCCCCGCCTTTGCACACTGGCTGCCAAATTTTCTTTTAAAATGGGTATATACTTATACTCGTCCATTATTACATCAATAAAAAACCAGCTTACCAGGAACCGCTGCTGACATACAGCCCCAAACCATTATACTTCCAACACCGTGTTTTTCATTCGGTTTTTGTCAGCTTGTTTTTATTGACGAAATAATGGAAGTAGATTTTCATTTATAACTAAACACACAATGGGGGTCAAAATTAAGTGTACAGTCTTACTCTCTAGGTTTAAATCTTTTGAAATACGATGAATTTAAAAATTTGATTCTTTTAAAGAGCGTATCTAAAGCCTTACAAAATCCACAAAAAATAACAACAGAATTTTTACAACGACTAAAGTTATACAACAAAAACAAAATTTGCTCTATTTTTTACGCGTAAAAATGAAATACACAAGAGAAAACATTTGCCACAAAAACGAATGACGTAGAAATACCTAGGAAGTCATATCATTTTTAAAGGTGCTGTCGAGTATAAAATTATCATATTTTGGAATCATTCGTAACAGCTCTAAAATCTGGAGTTACGAGTAAAAAAGTGGTTTCTTGTACCTTCATGCAATTATAAGCTTATAACTTAGCTAGATCTCTATCAGTTTTAAAAATCTTGGAGGATTTTAAAATAAGAGGAACAAATCTATTTAATTGTGTATATTTGACTTAACTTAAGTAATCTGTGTATTATTCTCAAGCAAACAAATGTTTTGATCAATTTATTCCAAATTTTACAAGTTTAGAGACATTTGTACACTATAGTTAAATGTGTTTACAGCATTAATTCTAAAGAATAAAGGTGTACACTTTTTTTGACACTGACCGTACATAAAGGTAAAAACATTTAACATTTTCTGATCGGAGTCTTGTGAAAAAGGATTAAATTTTAGGGGAAATTTTATTCACTATATACGCAATACTAGCTTCACCCATCCATCCTTGACCGGGAAACTATATACATATCTACAGTAGTGGCCAGCTATTTAGGGACGACAAATGTTTGTATCATGTCTCAGGGTGATTATTTATTGATTTAAAGCCTTAATAAAAAACTACAACTTCTTAATATGTAGGTATGACAGATGACACGCCCACTTTTAAACTGATGTTTTGTATTGACCGTCAAGTTATTTAAACTAAATTTAAAACGTCCACTTTTACTGATCTCAAGTTATACATAAATCAATATTTACTTTGTATTGGAGGTACTATGCACTCTTGTCCAAATCCGTTTGTATTTGCTGCAGAACTTAGAATATGTGCTCTGAATCGACATATCAAATCTTATTCAAATACTTTAATAGGAGCAGAGATAAAGAATTGACCGCCTTCAGCGGCACCTGTTGAACATTTTTCGACTTTTATTTTTTTCTAAACCTTCGCGTAGCAATTGCGAACAAAATCGCAGAAGGAAGTGCCCAATTTGGTGCAGTTGTTTTCAAGCTTAAATCATCCGAACAAACCACAATCTATTTATACATATGTGTATATAAGTTGCCGCCACTCCTATAAGGAGCATAGGGACATAACATCTATGTTACATTCACTGACCAAAGCTAGTGCCTTAAACATCTGCTAGAATTTGGCGGAGCCATGTATGTGATGTTCAATAGCATTTCTTATTTATCATTAGTAGGCTATTCGTTAGACCTGACAGATCACTTCCTTTTAAGAATTTGATTTTTTATTAGGCTTTGTCCTGTTTCTCTGCACAGCCTTTCGTTGGATATTGTTTGAGGCCAAAATAAACATCGGCTTATAAAAACTTGCGGAGAATTTATATTCCGTGTGATTGCATTCCAAGCCGCAGATATATTACTCCTATAGCTGTTAATATACTGCTTACGTAACTGAATTTGGAGACATCTTCTAGTTCTTCACCATTTATGAAGAAGTTAGTGATATTGGAAGAATTTATATGCATTAGCTTGATTTTTGATATGTTAATCTTATACCAGTATTCTTAGCTTCACTTTGTACGGCTACGATCTTTGCCACCTCCAACTATCTCTGGAAACCACACGACCAGGGGTGATATAATACAGTATTACAATATACCATATTAATGCATCCGTCACACAACACCCTTCCGCTTCTATTATTATCATGTTTGTTTTAAAGATATCTGAGTGCGAGAAACTGTCAAATGCTTTTTCAAAGTCTATGAAAACTAGGCAGGAATGGAGATTCCCATTCAACTGATTCCCATTGAACTTAGTTGTACTAAATTATCAAGGTTATTAAGTTACCTATGTATCAGTTCTATGGGTTACAAATATAAATACAAACTGATCATGAAATACGAATACATATCTATTCAAGTCATAATCTGTTTATCATTTGTTTGAGAGAGATTGAGGCTTTTGCAAAAGAAAATTAAAATGTTTTTGGTCACTTATTGGATGGTGTGGTAAAGTGGTTAGAATGCAGGCATACAACACAAGCGGCCCAGGTTCGAACCCCAGCAGTGGTCATGATGAAAAAAATTTAGTTGCGGTTTCGAGTGTGTAATAAAGAGACTTCAGCCTCCCTTCAGACAAATCTATCTAAAGGATCTTGACCTTCCAGCTTAACTCTGGCGATGACGAAAGATATTAGACGAATGATAAGGAGAAACACCCCCTACTGAGAAAAAAAATACAATGCTAAATAAGGATCACCACCACCAACACTTAGCAAGAATCTTCACCACTACACACAATCAGTGTAGTATATTAATCATCTACTTAGCTTAAAAATCTTTGTAAAAAGCCAATATGCTCCCTAGAGAAGTGACGGAGAAAAAAATAGTAAACTGGCTCTATATAGTAGGTACTGAAAACTGCAAATTTTATACTTTTTTATAAAAGTATTATAATTAAATCCTTAAACTCACTTAAAATCATCCGGATAATATTCAAAAGGTTCCGTAGGCATTTCTCCACAATTAACAATTTTGACTGGTTCTATGGGATGATCGTCAGTATCCGTTTTAACCTTCAAAATTCAAAGCAATATAAAATCCACTCATTTCATAACTGCTAGCCAGAGTTACGTATCAACTTACATCCTCTATGGCATAGACAGTATCCATACCCTCTAAAACTTTGCCAAATACAGTATGTTTACCATTTAACCATTGGGCTGCTACAGTTGTAACATAAAATTGGCAACCATTTGTATCAGGTCCACGATTTGCCATACCCAAATAACCGGGTCTATTGTGCTCGATATCTAAGCCCTCATCTTGAAAGAAGTCACCATAAATACTTATTGAACCAGTGCCATCATTATTGACAATATCACCACCTTGTATAAGAAAACGATTTACAACACGATGAAATTCTGAACCCACATATGTGGTTCCATTTATTCCTCTTAAGCAAATATGACGAAAATTTGTAACCGTTTTAGGGGCCTTTTTACCAAACAACCCGAAAACAATACGACCCATAGGTTTCTTTTGTTGTTTTACATCAATATAGATTTTCGAGGTTACCGTAAAACTTAAGCCAATAACGCAGGTGTAAATTCCTTCCAGTAGAATTAATAGCTTAAGTATATCCATAGTCTAGATTTTTGTTTTGTTATTTTAGTAATTTTAACACGTTTATCTATGATGAAATTTTCAATACTAAATAGATTTTTACTATTTTTGAATAATTTTATTGGCCATTATTTTTCATTAGTTCTTACTTACATACCTTTTTTTTAGTGAAACCTTAAAAGTATTTTTTTCGTTTATTTCTTAGCATTTAGGTTTTTAGTATAAGTTTAACAAACCCTTGATTTCTTCTACGTCGTCACACATTTTTATAATAAAAGAAAAGGAAAAAATGAAATAACGAATATTGATTAAAAGAAAGCAAATATTTATTACTAATGTAATAGGTATGTAGTTTTGTAATAGGCATACAATGAACTTATTTATTAAGTAATGAATGACCTAGACGCAATAACACACAGTTTACACACGAGTTTAGCTACAAACAAAATTATTTCAATTACCATAGGTAATAAGCAGGTAGGTTGGTGTTAGATTTAAAAATAACGAATTTATAAAATTTGACTTTAAAAAGCTATATAACCGCATATTAAATACCCTGCAACTTAAAAAGAATGGATCTTGTATACTTAGATCAATTTAAATATATCTTCAAAATACTTACAGTAATCCAAAAAGTTCCCGGAATTTATTTAGAAAATTAAAAATACAAGTTTTTTCATCTAAATCTATATTGTCCCCTACAAAGTAATCCCCATCGACTACAACACACTTATGCCAGCGCTTGATTCAATTCTCGAAACATTTTTTATATTCGATTTTCGGTATGTCCATCAGTGCTTCCTGCGATTTTTTCATTATTTCCTCTCGGCTGCTGAAACGAGTTCCCCGTAATGGCTTTTCAACTCGATTGAACGGAAAGAAGTCACAGGGAGCCAAATCAGGTGAATTCGGTAGCTGTTGGATAGTATTTGTTGCATTTTTCATCAAAAAATTTCGAATAATGATGGCAATCGACAAGTTTTCTGCCAACAATTCTGGTCTCTGTCGGCGAATTGCTTTACGCAAACATCTCATAACGCCCAAATAATATTCTTTGTTTACTGTCTGGCCTTCTGGCAAAAATTTATGATGCACTACTCCGTTGTAATCCATGAAAACCGTGAGCATTGCCTTCTTTCTTGACTGAAAACGACTTGGATTTTTTGGTCTCGGTTCATTTGGTCAACGCCATTCACTTGCCTGGTGTCTGGATTGCATGTCGCTCTCACGTCTCCCACCTCTCGTCTCCGGTATCTCTCTGATGGTTAATTTGCGGTTATTGACCAACATTTCTTTTCGATGTCGATGATCTGCCACTGCGTTCATCGTCTTCGATTGACTCACGACCACATTTGAACTGCTCGTGACACAGGAAAACTACCATTTTCTTTAAGGAATCGTTGTCGGACACTTTTCCAACATTTCCAACGTCCGTGCACCATTAAATCCGTTTTTACGCAAAATTTAATACAAGTTCGTTGTTCCAAATTTGAATTCATTTCTAAAACTGTAAAAAATCGCCAACACACATAGAGATAGATGTATTCTTGGCTACGTAGCTTTTGCAAATATCAAGCTATGACGCAAAGATTTAGCGGGAATATCAACGACAGATGTGCCAACTTAACAAAAAAAAAAAAACTCAAATCGGAACCATGGAATCGCCACACGGTGGTTATTCCGGAAACTCTTGTATAATACACAAATATATAAAGATTTCCGAGCAACGACGGATGGGTAAAATTAGTATCCAATAAGTCCAAAGTAAGCAAAGAAAATGCTATTTTTTTAATATTTATACATAATTCAACATAATTTTATTTTATTAATAAAACATAAATAATTCCGTTTCTTTAATAAAACTATCAATTATTTTTCAAGTATAAAAAGTATAAATTAATAACTTAAAAATAGTATTACACTATAAACTATTAACTATGTAACAACAAAAAATCTTATTATAACTGTTACGATTTTAATTATTTTTAATTACTAGATATAATAATTATAATAATATTTTATATAAATATATATATTAATAATATTATATATATATATATATATATATATATATATATATATATATATATATATATATATGTGTGTGTGTGTGTGTGTGTACTTTAATATTTTCTTTCTTTTAAATTTACATTTACAATAAGATTTTTGTTAATGGGTTGAAATTTCAAGTAAATTAGAATGATAGATAATAATTAAATGAAGGCATAAACATTATGCAAACACAATTAAAAGAGCAACTAAATACATATCTCAAATTAAAAATGCAAAATGGTACGTTACGTTTTGTGTGTTGGTTAGCTTTTAACATAATTCTGTTCTTTTTCTTTTCTATCAATATTTATATTATCAAGTTACTAACATAATTCAAACGAGTTCTCAAAAAAATATGTCTTTTTCTCTTATTCAAAAAATTGATTCTGATTTTGGCAATTTTCCATGTTATCAGGAAAAGACGTGCGCAAATCTTTTGTATTCGAGTTGATTTATATGAACTAATTACAAATGTTTACTTGACTCTTAAGTAAATGCAAATGAAGCGTAGGTAAACAATAGAAAGGAGGAGGCAGCACTAGCATTTAACAGTCTTTGTTTCTTTGTTACTTTCTACATCCATCAGGCTTAAATGTATATGTGTACATTATTTATAATATTTTCGGAAAATTATATTTATCCTAAAAGTCTTTATTAGTTATCACAGTCGTTTTTTGTAGATAGAGAAGATGAAGTTGATGACTCATCCTTTAAAAGGTTGAGGTTATCATCTGTCCATTCCTATATACGTTTATTTTTGTTGGGATGTATGTATTTGCAGGAGTTACCCAAACGACAGTGACCACGCATAAAAGCCTTACAGACACCGTTGTTGCCATTGCCACCGCCTCCACGATTGTTAGGGCCAGGACCAGCTGGCCGCCAATTGTTGCCACCTCCGTTGTTATCTTGGAAGTTTGAACCTCCACTGCGCCAGTTTCCACCGCCTCTATTGTTATTTCTATTGTTGTGAACGCCGCCACCATTCATCATTTGAGGGGGGCAATTGTTACTCATCATCGGACCAGGTCCTCCAGGTCCCATGCCATTCATCATTGGGCCATTAGGACCCATAGGTCCGAAATTATTCGGTCCATTGTTGAAGGCAGGTGGACCGCTCATAAAGGGATTATTTGGAGGTCCTCCAAAATTAGGTGAAAATTGATTCATGAAGTTTTGTGGTGGTCCATTATTCATCATAGGACCAGGACCCATTGGTCCAGGGCCGCCCATATCCATAATGGGACTACCATGATTGCCATTAAATGGATTACCCATCATAGGTCCATTGCCACCTATTGGCCCTGGACCGCCCATGGGTCCGACCATTCCATTTGGTGGCCCCTGCCATTGATTTTGTGGACTATTTTGCATAGGCGGTCCATTTGGCCCATTCTGTCCACTCGGTCCTTGATTTCCTACAAATTGATTTACGAATGGGTTAAATGAGCTTCCGCCGCCGCTCTGTTTATTATTGTTAGACGGAATATTCGTAGCTGCAGCTGGCGTATTGCTAAACATATCTACCGGACTTCCTAAGCCACCAGTACCAGACATTGAATTATCACCTTGTTTTGGTGAACCTCTAGGTTCTGGCCAAGGCATACTTGTAAAATCATTAACCGCATCCGGATTTCCAGTCAAGTCATCCAAAGGAATTAGAGGAACATCATGATTAAACACAGGTTCAAATTCTGCCTCTGCAGGCGAATCGGGAATGAGAGCATGTGTAAAATATAAAGCTCTTAATGTAGTTAATTCACGCTCAGCTTGTATTTTTCTTTGCTTTGATTGATTGCCTTCAGGATGTGGTGGTACATCATCGACTTCAATTAATGGCTTCCAGTTGGTTTGTGGCTCCATATTATCTTCTTGATGGAATCCACGACGGGACATCATAACGATAGCATCGCGTTCATTAAAACGTTCCAAATTTTTCATATCCATAAACGAAGTTTTGGTAACATTACAACGCTCATTTTCATCTAACTCGAAATAACGTATTTGTTCAAGACTTTCCTGAGGATGCCATTTCAGCTTCTTCTTAGGACCCTTACGACGATGTAACATCAATACGCCTGGAGGTCCGTTAGGACCACAACCTGGACCGGGTTTTTTCTCCATTGGTATTTCAATATCATCTTCTTCTCTAGGCGATGATCCCAGTTGCTGTCGGCTTGGTGACGAGCCACTTTCAGCTTTATTATCATCATCATCGTCCTTTATATCTATTACATTAGCAGAGTTCTCATCAGCATCTAATTTCTTTTCTTGAGCCACCTTCTGCTCAATATCTTCTTTGACTTTCTTTAAGGGTATATCATCATCATCGTCCATATCTTTATCATCTGTTGATGTTCCACTTTCATCATTTGATTTTTTTGCCGATGTTTCATCATTTTCCTTATCTGATTTTGATTCCTCAGTTTTCGATTCATCCAAAGTATCTTGATAAAATTTCAAAGGCATTACTTTTGGCGTCTCAGGACTAGTGGGAGATGATGGACTTTCTTTGCCATTAACGAGTGGTGTATTGGGACGTTTGCGTTTAATAACTTTTTTGGGTCCCGTAGCTGCCGATAGCGCATCAGAGAAAAGATTTGTCTCAACAAGAGTTTGTACTAAAATAAAAAAATAAAAATAATAAAAAAAGGTCATAAGTATATCAATCTTATATGATACTTGATTAAAATATAGAAATTAAAAGAAAACATTTATGTTGAAGAGGCTGGCTGGCTGGCTGGCTTTTGCTTGTAGCTATAAATTAGATAAGAATAAAACTTGAAATAAAAGTATAAATTAAGACCACGATTGTACATTCTTAAATGGATCAGCGAGTCTATTCGAAAGACATTTCTTATTATATCCCATTTAAAAGAACTATTAACTTTTGTTTCGAAATACGGACAAAGCAGAAACGGTAATATTTGCCCTACAGATATAAGACATGATGAAATATGATTTGTTGCAGACAATTTAAATGTAGTGGTTGGGTTTTTGTAGTAGTTCACTGCGCACACACAGTCAAGAAGAGTAAAAAAGGACTCCGTCGATTAGCCCAAAAAATAATAGTTTTAGTTTTCAATAAATAGTTTTAAGTGCCTTCAAAAATTATTTTTGTACGGTATTCCTTATCAAACAATATTTCATAAAATTAAAACAAACAAAACTACACAGAAATGAACAATATGAGGCCTTTTCGGTTAAAAATTATTGCGCTGCATCTGATCAGATCAGAGGTCAAATCATCTTACTCTTAATCGTATAAACTTTCGTATCGAATAATATTAATTTAAATTACAAAATGTAAGACTTACGATCGAAGTTGTTCGATCATGAGTACGATGATTTGGTCCCAGATTGTGTATTGTACGGTAAAATACACGTTAAATGCATTTTCAAACTGAATTTGAGTTATGTTTTCAAGATATGCTGATAATTGGGACGTTGTTTAACATCTAATAACTCTTATGTTACGTGAATATATACAATCGGATATGTTCTAGAAACCGAAAAGACGAGTAAAATTAATATCGAGTAAATTTTTTAACACAAATAATAAAATAACTCGCCAATTATTTTAAATTTATGATAATCAAAGGAGTTAATTGAAAGTGTATTAATAAGAAAAAATATGAAAATCTTGATTTGAAAAGTATAGCAATTTGAAGCTTCATTCGATTTCGTTTTACAGAACATACGGGAAGGTTTGAAACACGAAAAACTTATACCATTTTTCTTAAGTACTATTTCGAGTTAAAAATGTAAACCCAAGTCATAGTTGATATTTCAAATCTTTTTGATGTCACAACCTATTATTCCCATCGAATACTTGAATAACCTATTCATTTATCTAGCTTGTGGTCTTTAATATACAAATTATTTAAATAAATATACGCTGCACGAAATCCTTTGAGCTTGGTAGCAAAAATTTCAAAAAATACCAATTTAATGATCTTATTTAAAAAAAAAAAAATATGCAAAAATTTTGATATCATTTTATAAAAAAAAAAAATAGCAAATAAAATGTCAAATGAGGGAACTTTTGGCAAATAGGATGACAGTGAAAATATGCATTTAACAACACGGTTTAAGTTGAAAACCTAGCTAGAGATCATAATATAGTTTTTAGTACTTTCTGTAATACTTTCAGTTTTTAAAATTTGTTACTACTTTTAGAGACATGGCTAAAAATATTAGCAATTTAAATTGTTCTACATTCTTTTACTTTGAGAAGTTCATGCTGCTACTTTTTTAAACATATAAATAAGTATTATTACAATACTATAGACGTTTTCGTTTATAGTACAAAAACAATTTAATTGAAAAAAAAAAATTAAAAAACATAAATTGGGACGTATTAACCCATTATAGCCTAATATTGGGCCTATACGTAAATGCATCACTGCACTGCATCAAGACGGCAAACTTTTACCACAGAACATAAAATAATCCACTGTTAATGCACATAAATTTGCGGCAGCACTACCTTTTATTTGCACAAAAAAATTTTGGAGTAAAATATGAATTTATGTTGTTTTAAGGCGCTAAATGTCATGATGCATGGCAGTGATTCATTTAAGAACAGGCCCATTCGCATTTCTGTACAAATTTTAGTTATAAAAATAAAACTAATTTTATTTCGTATTTAATATTCGGGTATGTTCTATTATCCGAAAATTAGTGAAATTGGAATCAAGAAAATTTTTAAAGACGAATTAAACTAATTGCGACAATTGTTTTGAAGTTTTGAAGAAGTTATTTTAAAGGTAATTAAGCGAATTAAAAGATATATCAAATATATCAAATTTTCGCTGATTTCAATATTATAACTATTTGAAGTTTAATCCGATTTCAATTTCACTCGCTTTCCGTTTACAGAACAGACCCGATTGTTTTTTGAGAACAAGCTCCAATCTTTAAAACTAGGGTGCTAATGGGTTAAACATCCTAAAAACTGGTGCTATTACCTACGTATTCTAGACTTTAAGCAATCAAAATTGTGTTCTTCTTCATCCTGTTTCAAAATCGAAAACATTTTTGAAGATCACAAATGCATACAGTTTTTGTTAATTTTAGTTATGCGAATTTTTAATCCAAATTGATTTGGTTACTTCTGACGTTTCCACTAAGAAAATAAAGTGATTTTAAAACAATTTTTTATTTAACAAGAATTGAAAGTATATCTCTTTCGCGATCAAGACGGTAAATGCCGTCAAATTTAGTACAATATGGACAGGATGGTATTATGCTAAACTAATGATACTAAATATGTATCATTTTTGCTAAATATGCAAATCTATCCCAAAAAATAATAAAGCAAAAATGAAACTGTCCGCGAAAGGAGTATAATTCAACACTTTCTACCTAAAATATGTAAAACATATTTGTATATCTTAAATAGTGTTTGAAGGTATCTAATAATTAAATCATGGAAAGAAATGAAAAATTTTCTCCACAAGCTTGAAAAAAAATATTGGAAATAGGTCTTTCTTTAATTTTCAGAATTTTAAATCGTATTACAAGTTACAACGCGTAATTAAAATAGTTTTAATTTTACAATAATTGAATAAATTCCATTTTGAATTTTATTGTTTCTGCGCTTAATTAAGCAAAATATTTCGAATATACAGATATAACGAAGTTATGAG
Organism: Wohlfahrtia magnifica; assembly: GCA_023159175.1. NCBI lineage: Eukaryota > Metazoa > Arthropoda > Insecta > Diptera > Sarcophagidae > Wohlfahrtia > Wohlfahrtia magnifica. Next base: position 29,673 of record JAKWBJ010000052.1, on the reverse strand, counting down.
AAGCTAATGAAATAAAAATATATTCTGAATATATAAAAGCAACAAAGTTAAATAAAGATCGATTGTGAAAATTATGGAGTCTTTATAACTTATGACGTTTGAAAAGTATTCGACCATTTGCCTAAAGTATTTAGAATATTTATAAACGTCCAAAACATTGATAAACATTTTTAAAGATCTTTTACATGCATAATCATATTACCCTTTTTCGTGATATTCTAATATATGCAAAATGAACTTGGTACCGCGCATGTCTGTTATAATTGTGTTCAAATTGGGTACGTATTTAACCAATTGTCACTTATATAACTTGGTATTTATATTAATTGCTACCAAACTTCAAGGACTAACCAGCTCAAATTGTTTTTATTTTTTATTGATGAAAATCATTTTATTATTTCTTATCTTCCATATATTAATGTAATAGATTAAATTTATATTTTAAGAAAATTAATACTATATTATAAAATGTTTTGTATACTTATCACACATATTTACCACAGCTGTAAAAACGTTATTATAGGTTTTTTGAACAGAATTTGCTTAAAAATTATATAAACGCACTCCGTATACGTTGATGCATCATTCATTTTTCAAATTCTGTTTATGTTTACAGATGAACTCTGCATAATTGGTTTATATATTGTAGTTGGTTGGTGGTGCATTGATTTGTATTTGCTAACTTATGATCACGATCATTTTCAGAACACAAATTAAATCGGCAATTATAAAACTATTAATTTAAGCATTAAATAAAACACTCGCGTATGGTATTTTTATTGGTTTTTTAAAGGAAATTACTTAAGCGTTTATAAGAAAAAATAAATAAATAAATAAATAAAGTCTGGATTTTCTTAAACTATTTTTAATAGAAGGCTGAATTTCATTAATTTTGAGTCTTGGTTAGGCACTATTTCGATTCGAAAAGCATTAATCGTAGTCAATTAACTTTCTCTATAGAAATGCCAATAGTGAAATATTAGTGCTTTACTAGTGACATTGTCGGTAATACTACTGACCGGTGTACCCCAACCAGTGTAATCTCATCTATCTACATTCAACATTAAATTGTCTTTGAAAACCCACCAGTAGATTTAGCACTATTGACGGTAGTTCTTTTGCGATCATATAGACATCTGAACCAAAGATTCGCTGGTCCATTGACGCGCTCGTTGACAATGTCACCAGAAACACACTAGAACTGTCGTCTAACGTATCTTTACACGTACATTAAAGGAAAGTTGTCGACATTTTAACTAGTGCAGTATTGACATAGTGACATATGTGCCCCTATGACGGCTTACAATTCGACCGAGGTGAAATTTCAGTAATAATAATAAAATTAATTAAAATTTTACAACCGCAATTGATTGTAATTGTTTGTGTTTTAAGAGGTTAAATTGCTATCGATAACAAATTGTAAAATTTCAACTGAAATTTCAATTCAACTGAGTCGAGTTGTAAACCTTAATAGGGGCCTTGGTTTTAAACTGACTACAGGGTTTCTTGAACTAATACACTAAAAACCTAATTGGCGTTGCTAGTTACTGAGAAATATTAAATTTAGCAACTCAAAATTGAATTTAGCCTGAAAAATTTATGAATCCGAAATGAAATTTATCGCCCTACTGTACATATGGGGCGACTGTGTATATGGGGCTATTCATAAATGCTCGCGGCACTGAATCATGGCGGCAAATTCTTACCACAGAAAGTAAAATTATGCGCTATTAATGCATATGAATTTGCGGAAACAATAGCTTCTATTTGTATAAACAAATTGTGTTGTAAAATAGTGGTTGTTTTAAAGCGCTAAATATCATGATGTAGTGTACTGATACACTAACAAACAGGCACATATCTTCCTTCCATTCACCAGTTTTGAGAAAAAATAAAAATAAAATTTTAAGAAATTGGCTACGAAAAGGTATATTTTTCTAATACCGACTAAATTCAATAAAAACAATAATGTTCCGAGTATATGCATCCCGAAATTCGGCCTCAGGGATAACACCATAATTTCTATGCCGCCTTCCGATCATGGGTTCAAAACTTTTCTCCTGATTTACGGGTAGCTGTGATCAATACAGGATGTTATTTTGAATTAAAAACAAAAAAATTCGATCAGTTCGGCTCGCTTAGAAAAAAGTAAACCAATGGTTTAACCATCGCTTTAAACAACGGGTTGATTTGAGTTTTATTAGTTTGAGATTATGGTATTTGCTATCAAACAACACACATGATACATTGTTATTTGATACTTTGATTGAACAAGTGTTCAAATCACGTAAGCGGCGATTAAACCGTAATTTTTATTTCAGACTTTTAAAATTGCATCTAAAAAAAACGTCATTTACATCTGCATCAGAAATAAATACTTATATCCAGAACAGGATCATAGTAAAAATTAATTTGATTGTACACTTTTGAAAATGGTTAACAATAGGACCTATTCAGAAAAGCACATCTTGCTTACACTGCATCGAAAGCATTTAAAAATACTGGTTATGTGTACTATTAAATAATGCTTTTAAAATTACTATTCTTTTCATATAGAGAGCAGAAATGCTTTTACGATAAATTTTTCTTATGGTCCTTTCTAAAGTTCGTTTTTTAATAACTGCGCTAAAGAATTTCTTCTTTTTGAAAGATTTCAATAACTGTCCACTTTTCTTTAATAACTTTTTTATAGTTGTAGAGTGCCTACAAAATAAAAAGTAATCTAAATAAAAAACGCCGGTAATACCTTTTTCAAAAAATACCATTTCACACTAGAATTAAATATTTGAACGTTTTCCAACACTACACACTATATACATATACAATTCTGATGATAATGCCTGTGTTAATGCTTTTACATAATTATTGTTGCTTTTCAGGTTAGTTTTTTTTTTCATTTTTCTCCAACACACCACTATTATTTGCATTCTCAGGCAAGCAAAAAAGCACCAACGAAGAGCTAAATTAGAGTACAGCCAGTAAGAGAGCCACAAACAGTATCCACAATGTCTCTCATAAGCCAACATCACAAAGAAAACAATAACAGAGAGGCCAATTATGACGCTCGTTTGTATACTACATATGTATGTATATTTCTTTGTCCATTGTCCAACCATACACACACCACCATCATCATGATGAGTCATCACAACCAATAGTATTGTTTTTCGCTTACTGAGTGACATAGAGAAAGTGTGGCAAAAACAAGGCAAAGCTGCTGCTGTAGGTATAGAAGGAGAAAGTGCAGTTGTACCTTTAGAGGGTTGTAAAAATATGATTTCCTTTCTATAATCTCTTGGCAATATGTTAAAAATTAAAAAATATTACAAAATTAATAAAAAAAAAATAATAATACTTAATTGCAAAAGCAAAAGCCCAACACAACATAATTGTTTTCTCTGTAAATAGAAGAGAAGGGAAACGAAAATTAGTAAATGTGTTCATAGTAAAATACTTACTCTTTTTAGGTGGTATTAATTTTATTGCTCCTGGTTTTTCATTTGGAACTGTTACATTGTTGATGTCTATTTTGGCTTTCTTTTCTGAGGGTGAATCTCTGGGCGGAGGGGATGTTCTTTTAAGTGAAGAAGGAAGGGATGATGGTAATACAGTACCAGGAGGTGTTGTAGAAGAAGGTTTCTTTAGACCCTTACGGGAAGGTGGTGGAGGGGCTTCTTCAGTAAGACCGTGGGAACGGAATTGTGACTTATAAGTCTTTACAGTTTTCGCTTTCTCGGTGTCTTTTCTAATTTCTATGGACATGGAAGCTTTTTTTGAAGGTATAGTTATGGATGTAGGTTTATTGGAACTTTCAATGTCACCGCTACTCGATTCTTCTTTTGATTTTTTCGTCAATTTACTAAGTTTTTCCAAGGTAGATGAAGATGGTGACGATGATAAGGCAACTTTTTGTTGGGTAGATTTTTCCTTATCAGATTGTGATTGATCCTGTTTATCCTTGCTCTTTGAAGATGAAGATTTCTCTTTATCTTTATCTTTGTATTTATCCTTAGAACTAGAGGATGACGATGAACTAGAAGACTTGGAAGAAGATGAAGACCTATGCTTACTACTAGAGCTTGAGCTGCTGCTGCGTTCTTTGTCTTTCTCTTTGTCCTTACTGGAACTAGAACGTTCTTTATCGCTTTTGTGCTTGTCACTTGAACTCCGATGAGATGATGATGAAGACGATGAAGATTTCGATTTGCTAGACGTAGACGAGGAACTTTTCGAAGATGATGATGACTTATGACTGGAAGAAGATGATCTGTGACTTGAAGAAGATGACGTCTTAGAAGATTTACTTTCTTTGTCTTTTTCTTTATCTAAGCTGCTACTACTGCCACGTCTATCCTTATTTTTTGAACTTTTATGATCTTTTTGATTATCAATTTTATCTTTATCATCATCATTCGATTTTTTGTCTTCGCTTTTTTTTACATCTTCTACTTTTGCTTTATCCTCCGAACTACTATTACTCTCATCCTTTTCCGTCTTATCCAATGAAGAACTGTTTTCATCAACTTCAGCAGCATTATCAACTGTGTCCTCAGTTACCTCATTTTCTTCAGCATCTTCTTCGTTGACTTCTGTAGATTCTGCCTCTTCTTCTTCGTCGTCATCCACACTTGTCTGGGCACTATTTGCTGACTGGCTAGCTTTAGGTGGAACTTTTGCTAAAATTGATTGACCATCTTTAATAATAAATTTATAGACCAGACCAGATTCACTAGCTTTCTTTTGAGCTGGTGTTAAAGTATAATTTGTAACTGATAGTGCTGGATCTACACCGCCTAATGGATCTTGATCAACATGCTCGGTGGTTTCCCTACTATCTTCTTCTTCATCCTCATCCTCTTCTTCCTCTCTCTCCTCTTCCTCAAAATCATGCACTTTTTCAGTGATTCTATTTGTTGAGAGCGATTTATTCTGCTGATTTGTTGTTGTGGTTGTTGTTATTGTTTTTTGTTCCTCTTGCTTAGATTTCGGTTGTACAGTTGACGAGATCTGATTTGTTGTTGAATTTACAACAGACGACTGTTGTTGCTGTACATAGGTAGAAATTGTATCTGAAGCAACAGCAGTCACTGTCGGAGTTTTAATAGCAGATGCCTGTTGTGTCATATTGGATGATGGTAAAGTAGCTTCTGGATTTTCCGTTACAACTTTTAGCCACTGTTCTACAAGACGTTTAGCCAAAATGCGAACGCCTATAATAAAGTAAATACAAAATGTACTCGTGATAGGTAAATAAATAAAAATTAGCAAAGCTACAAATTCTGTACTTCACTTAAAAGTAAAGTAAGTCCTTATAATAAATTTGAATCTACGTTGTATTTTCTTTTCAACAGGTATATATAGTAATTACAATCGTAGAAATTTTAGAAAATTTTGTAGCAGATCCCCGGAAGGGATTATGTATTGTGTTTTAATATAAGTACGACTACTTTTAAAGAACCTTTTAATATTGAAAATATAATTTGATCTAGTTTCATGTAAATTTATGCAGATCAAAGCTTTAACTTAATAAACTAAATCATAAATTCTGATTTCTTTAAAATTAATTCTATCCACAAAAAACAGCTTACCACTCATAAATTCAATGATTATATCACTAAATAACAATTTTACCAAAATAAACGGTATAATAAAAAACCAAATAAATTAAAAAATATATATTTTATGCTTTAAAAATACTTCCTCCAGTATTTAGTTCTAATATCAACGAAACGGTAACGTAGACTGAATAATTTTATCCTTTAGAGAGAGCTAACTAGGTCCTTTCAAATATGTTCTACAGATATATAAGAAGTATAGTAGGTATATAAAAACAAAAAGAAAATTTTCCTTATTATTGAAGACTAGTTACACAGTACCCGACTTCCAAAAATTTTTACCTGTGTTCAATTTATTATCCTGTATTATTTAAAAACAAATGTAATTTTATAACAAGAATAGAAAACTTGGGTGTTAAAAAATTATTTATTGGGTATGTTAAAAAATTTCCTAATAATTTTTAATATTTAAGTTATTCTCTGATATTTCAGGTACATATCAACAATTTGTTTCGTTATTACTAAATAAACCTTTCTGGGAAAACCTTAATTACAACTACCTGCTTTTTTCTTTAGAAACCGAGGCCACGATTATCGTGCACAACACATAGATGTTGTGTTGTTATTGTTTACAACATATAACAATACCTGTTGTAAATGATAGTCAAAAATATAGTTGCATACTTGCAATTTCAAATATAAAACCAACAAAATAATAAGTTTCGTCAAAGATAATCGGACCTAGTTTTAATTAGTTATGGTTGAAAGCAAGCAATTGAAAAATTTAAGCATACAAAAATTTCCTCTGTTAAGCCCATAAATATTAAAAAAAAGAAAATAATTCATTTTTCGATCGTTATTTAGACATTTGGTAATTTAAACGAACATTATTCGATACGTAAAGCTTATTCGATCACGAGCAAGACGATTTGTAACTTATTTGTGATAAAGTCATTACCACATGATGGATCGACTTTGACAAAAATTTTGAAATTCTGTAATTCAAATCGATATTCGAAAGAAGTACAAATACTTAGCGCGTTATAAAACAAATTTTTTAACGTACATATAAAAAGTATACAAATTAAATTTTTCGTATCAAATCCTTTAAAAATGCTTGTAACTTAAAAAACTGTTTTGTTATTTATAACAAAATAAAAGAACCAAAAATATGCAAACAAAAAAACTTACCCTCATTACCGCCATCTTTACAGAGACCCTTGACAAGTTTTGGCGCCGAATTGATTTTTAAACGATGAACATCGACAGGACACAATAATAGCAGTTCTAAGATTTCCTGTACCAGTGGCCAATTCATGGCACGTATAGCATCATTTAACCAAGTATAGACCAGAGACCAACCACCAGCACCCATAAATTCACCCAATAATTCGGTTTGAGTACATTTTAAAATTTGTACATATATGCATTTGGAAACTAATTTTTTTGAATATTTGGTCATTAAACTGTAAAGTACAAAAGAAAATATATACAATTTTACGATAAATGATTTCACTTGTTACGAAAAAAAATACAACATTGTATTACAAAAGAAATTGTAATAGAATAAAGAAATAGAAGAATAACAAAGCATACCTCGCTAATCTTTTAACTTCTCCAGCACTTAATATGCCACCATTATCGTCCAGCAGGACTTTAAGGCATTTTAATAATTGAATAGGCACAATGCGTGGCTAAAAAATTTTATGATTGAAGGAATAAAATAAACAAATTAGTTAAAACCCGAATTTTTTTATTACACAATATTTCTTTAGTTTTTTAATGAAAAATTTACTTTTAAATTAACTTACCATTTTGTAGCCGTATTTTTTCCAAGTTCTTATTTCGTCCTTCCTTTACAACGTATATTCTTTGTATTCTGCTTTTTGAATTATCAATATTTGTTGTTTCTCTTTTTACACATATTTTCTCTATACTTTGTTTTTTTTTTTTTTTCTGCTGCGTAATCAATTTTCAACAGCCCTAGTTTGGTTTTTGAGGTTATGTAATTTATTATTTTTTTTTTCAATTTGTGTCTTTTATTTTTATAAATTCTGTACAGTAACAAAAAGAAAAGGAAAAAATCGAAATCAATTTTCCATGTGTATAGCAATAAAACAAACACTCACTATAAAGATCTTTTTATTTCCTTAAAAATTAACCTTAAAAAGCACTTTGTCATTAACATAATAATTGTGTATTACCCCCCACAAACTGTTACATTTATCAGTTTTTTTATGATAGATTACCTAAAAGTTTCTTCAATATCTTTATTGCAAATAATTACAAATTTAAATAGATTGTTAATTGTAGGTAGATAGCTTAGGAAACAAAGGTTTTCTTCTTTTCAACTTCCACATTTGCTAAACTTTCCGTGTGTTCTGCTGCAGTTTACTCGCTGAACTGTTGTAGCTGCAGAAAAAAAAATCAATTTTCTTAACAATTTTTGTAATAGATGATAGAAGTAAGCAGGGTGTCTTATAAAATGCGTAAACAAACACGTACTGTATTATTCTGGTGTTCGAGTACCGTCAATAATTTCCATGAAGTATTTTTCATGTTTAAGCAACTGCAACGAGAATGCGCTATTTGCATACAATAGAAATATTTTTGTCTTCTACCATAAAAAAACATTAAAATTTAGATGGTAAATTCATATAAATAAAATCTATTTAAAATATGCGTTCTAAATATTCAAACACTTTATTCGAAAAAAACCGCTAAAAACACATATCAAAAAGCACCTGGCATAAATACGCCTCAAATATACAACTCTGACGTTGACAACTGAACACATCTCATTAAAAAGGTTCATGTCTCAACTAGCTCTACAATGCAACTCTCGCTACGATCTATTACAAAAGCATTTAATTAAGGGTGACGCCCATCGGACACCATTTTGTTTTTACAATAAATAAAAAAATATACAATACGTAATTTCACAACTTTACCATATAAGGAAATTTTCGTAAACCCAACCTGCCAGGAATTTTCGCCAACAAAACGATGATTTTCTTCGTCCAAATGTTACATATTCAAGACCCTTTATACTTTTTCACTATTAATTGCTCTCAATCTATTATAAAACCCTAGTGAGATTTTTTCTTAATTTTTTTTGTCAAAGTGCTTTTTATGCAAAATCTCAAGCGCTAATAATGAAAGACTTGCATTTATATATAAATTTTATATTTCTTTTTCATGTAGATATTTTCTGTACAACAGTTCAATATTTAAGATTTTTGCTTTCTTTAATGTTCTTTTTTCTTTGTCAATTTTTTTGGCTTTAATTTCTTCAATTGTTCCGAGATATACCAAATCCACGTCCAACTCACCCGTATTCACAAAAATATCTGACACGAATTTTATACATTTTCTTTAAAATCAGCCATTTTTCTAACATGGTTGTATTATGAGAACACAGTGTGGTATTTTTGTATTGAAGGTAAAACGGATTGTACGATAAGGCAGTTTTATGTTTTAAAGAATAATAAAAATAAAGGAAACCTTTGTTAGAAATTTATCTAAAAACTAAAAATATATATATAATAATAATGAAGAAAACTATCAGTTTTATTGCAGAATCTATGTTAAAATCAATTATCGTGTGTATTTCAATTCCCAAAAATCGCAATCTTAAAAATGTGTTTACGCACTTTTCAATGTCATCTTGGCCACATTTAAAAATCAATTTACACATATGGTACATAGGTATAAAAAAATTGAAAATTAGCTTATTTTTTTTAGAAATTGAAAAATACTAACTAGGAAATAATTAAATGTAAAATAGCTTAGAATTATATGGAATTGTGCGATCGATCGGAAAGTTAACACCAAATGGCAATGGTCATTGTTCAAGATTATTAGCTTCGCCACATATGTATGTACGTATATATATATTAACAGGTATTGTTATATTGTGGAAGTTATGGTCTATTGCACAGCCGTTGACCAGTATAATATTCGTGACGAATTTCAGGATGTTGGTCGAGGCCTACTTAATAGATCTTCCTTTCTAAAAATCATTAATTAATCAATCACCAAGTACGTGCTCTGGTGTTTCTCCTCACAAGCTATGCACATTGTGTTCGAAACTATGTACTCTCGTTCTATATAAATGTACATTCAGTCTGCAATGCCCGGTCATTATTAACAGGCTATTTTTAGACTCTATACTGAAATCACTTCGTCATAAGTTTAGCCTGTTTCATACCTCTTCTCACTTTACAGAAAGGTTCTGGCCCTGTCATTGCCGTGAATGCTCACTTCCTGGTCGGCTCGTATACCTGCAGAGGCTGACCCCAGTCATTTCAATTTACCAGATCATATTTCTTAGAAGATAAGTGTTCGAAGGACATTTATTTCTAGTGTAATTTTCAACCAAAAATTGTTTGCTAAAGAATACCGTCGTTAGTTTGAGGTGGTTATGAACAGAGAATAAAATATATTCTATTGTGTGTGCACTGAAAGTTCAGCAAATGCTTATATACCTAAATGAGTAAATTCTAAAATGCACAGAAAAAACTTAACGACTATTTAAAAAAAATTTATTGCTTACACCTCTAGTTGTTTCCATGGAACACATCCAGTTATAAAGCTTATCATTAACAAACGCTTGTGTTAAAACAATAGAAGTAATTTTAGTACAAATGCCGTGATTGTTTTTTTTCGAACACGTCTGATAATAAATTATTCAATTTTATATGGGTGGTCTTAACTTTTTTTTGATGTTTGAATTAAAAATGTCAATTAAGTTCGAACTTTACACAAGTAATATAAAAAAAGATCAGTAAGTATATTATGTCGGGTTTTACCACCATCCTGAGAGGCTTGTTAATTTACAAGTAATTTTTAGTTTGTTCTACTGATATCACTGTGTCGTACAACCTGAAGAAGTCAAAGCAACCCAAAAATAATTTTCTCAATCAGAACTGTTATAGAAAAAGGATAAATAAAAATTTTTTTTAATACATATACAATTATTATATCAAACATTATTCTTTTATTGAATTTTAACATTCATTAACCAAATTTTTTACATAAATTTAAAACATCATATCTTATTTAGTTGGAAAAAACTGAATAAGGGATTTAATTCGGCGTAATAGGGCATTGTTAAAGTCAGTTTCCGCATCTTGAGTATCCGCAATTGAACACAGTTTCTTTGAAAAGGTTTCATTAAAAACAGATATAATTGTTTTCTTCAGATGAACTAAATCTTCGTTTGTAAACGAGAAGCAGCTTTCATTATCGTGTGTGCGGTCGGCGTACAAAAGATTGATCTTTTTATTAGCTGTAGAGGAATATCGCATATAATAATCCAAATGACTCCATAGAAGATATAAACATTGTTCGATAATGAATACACATAACGATAGTTGAGTTTGTTTAGCTTCGTATAGTTTAATGGTTTTCAAATACTTGTCAGTAACCGAAGAATCAAATGACATATGAATTAGAGCAGATCTTTGACGATAAAGACCATCTAAAATTGATTTTTGAGAATGATAGTATTCAACAGATCCTTTAAGCTGATTTATTAAAATACCAAGATTAAATTGATGATGAATAGTGATGTTCCGGCTTACTGCTATTGTTGAATGATCACTTATGGTAGGCGAAAATAATAGACCATTAGTTCTGTGATCAACCGAATTATTTGTAACTATGTTTCTGCAAAATAATGTTAAGTTTGAGGCGATTTCCAAGAAGTATGTTATATGAAGAGAAGTTGTAATATCAGAGTCGTCACATAGCGAATGACCATCTTTAAGAATTTCCTTAAAATTGCTGTCGTTTAATATGAATCGCAAATAGAGCGCTAACATAAGATTTTTAATACGATATAAATTTGATCCGATATCAAACATCAATTCTGAATTATTATTAGCAGAAAAAACTTCAGGATTAAAGGTGCGTGCTATAAGACCTGTGATGATAGATACTTCTTGCAATAAACCAAGATCTGCAAATGGCGATCCAGATCGTAATACAATTTCAATCATATCGCAGTGGCATAGTATAAAGTGCATTAATTGCGAAATTAAAGAATAATTTTCAGTGCCCAATGTTGTAACAAGGCAATCGCATAAATTTAGCGCTGGAAATAAGATTTGCCTGTATCGATCATCTACAGATGGAACAAATTCTTGATTATGACTTTGGAACCATTCGTTCTTCTGTTTAAAATCAGGATGCATGTCGAAAACCTTCATACCGGATAAAACGTCCAAGATATTATTTGAAAGCAAGAGTTCAGCTCCAGAATGTGTTTTCGCCAAGCGTAGCAACATAGACATTTTTGATTCATATACATACAAATATTTCATATTTTCTGGTATATTTGATAGTGTATTACAAAGCTCGCCGTCTGATTTGGCTAGACTTTCAACAATGTGAGACAAATAGCCATGGTGTGATATAAAATTCATCATGCCAGACATATCGAATTCCAATAGAATGTCTATGCATGCTAATGCTGACATTTTGCATATTTCATGTCCAGCAACACAGTCATGACATATTATTTCAATTAATTTGTCACCAAATGATGAAATAACTTCAACGGATACTCTTGTAACATTCGCTTCCGAAGTTGAAGTATCCCGGAAATTTGGTCCATCCAAAAGTGTTAAATTATTTTTGTCTAAACTTGAAGATTTTTTAAAGCTCTGATCTCTGATGATACTAAGGCAGTTTAATAAAGATGCATACAAATTAATTCTTAATTTTTGCGAAGCTACGCCGCTTACAATGATCCATTCCAATATATATTTCAATATAGATTTGAGGTTTAAAGTGTTTGGTTTGTATGATTGTGTGGTTTGATTTATATCTGTTTCAGGAATATCAAGAGCGCCTTCCAGTGTATTAGAAAAACAGCACCTTAAGTTAACCAGTAGCAATAAAATTGTTCCAGATATGATGACAGAAATTTCCAAAATTGTTTGATTAGCTGCTACTTTTGTTAGGATCTTTTGTAGTATTTCAATAATCAGTTCTTGTTTTTTATCGGCAGGTAGTCCACATCTTGTCACACAACTAAAGAGTATTTCCGTAACATAGCCCCACGACTCGACAAATTTCACAGTAGCAAAGCGTTTTTTTCTTTGCTCATTTACTTTGACTGCATGCAATAGTGCAGATTCGATTTCTTGCAATATTAGACGACGCTGACCACTAGCAATTGTACTCTGAACCATTTTCAATTCATTTTGCAGTATTTGATGCATTTTCTTCAGGTCAACTAACATGTGACCGTCTTCACTTTTATACTCACATTCCTTTAATATTTGTTCAATAAGTGAGCATTCGAAAAACTCCCATTGCGGACTTGATAAGCATTGAATATCTAAATCAACAATATTAAATAGTTCAGACAGTACGTTATTTTTTAGATCAGAAGATATGTGTTTACTCGCATCAATGTCTGTATTGGCGTAAAAATGTGAAAGGTCAACAATAGCGGTGTCTTGATTGTTTATTTGGTTAATACCCAAGAACATTTCAGAAATATGTTGGAACCGGCTTATTTGACAATTTGTGGCAGTCGTTTTCAGTTCTATAGCAACACACTTTAATAAATTGCTTATTTGATTGATAACATGTGAATTTGTTGCCTTAAGCGAATGAACCACCATTAAATAACGACAAAGAAAATCATTTCTTGTGCGCAAATAACGAAGGACCTGATCTGAGGTTTTAGGATTGGCGCATATTGTATATAATAGAGCAAATGAATGATCCATGATCCTTTCAACACTCACATCAAACAAAATATTATTAGTTTTCATCTCTAAATGATTCTCAAGAATTGCAACAATTGACTTGGTGCAATTTGTACCCAATTCAAGAATTCCATGTCGCTGCCCTTTATATATTTGAAGATCTTTTAAATGATCGAAACCCATTAGAAATTGGCCAAGATTTGGTGTAGGCTGGCACAGACAGTTCTGTATTAGTTTTATAATAGCTTCTTTAATTTGTAGTTTTATATCTAGCATTTCATCATTTTCTTCAAAGGATGACGAAGGTGTATCATTATTGTTTTCTGCTTGAGAAGGTATGTATTCGGCTTCTAAACAATTAACAAATCCCTGACGTAATACATTTTTCGTATACTCATTTTGTGTAAAAATACCAACAATTTGATTGCTTGCACTTGGTTGATTTGAAATCATGTGAAGAATTTTGATAGCTTCCAGAGTATGAATGGGCATCCAGTTGAAAGATGTCAAGAAATAAGTTGTATTTAATATATGATCGGGTTTTCTGCTACGCGGATTTACGTCTAATAAAATTCTACTTAGTCCTGAAAGAAGTATTGAACTATTGGCATTGGAATGTGCATCGAAGAATATTTCTTGGCTTATCAATCCAAGCTTTAAGATTTTTAAACAATACAGCGTGCATTCCTCCAAAAATTTCTTGCCTTTGAATTTTTTGCATTCTTCTATTTGGTTACGGCAGTCATCAATTAATTGTAAGATTAAGCGCAACATATCCGATTTGGTGTGTAACTGAAGCATTATGTAAAAGCCAGGTGATGGTGTGCGATCTAGTGTTTCACTGAAATCTTTCGGACGTATATCGTATATGTTCAGCAAATAAAAAACAATCTTCAAACATTTCGAACCAATCAGCCATTTCTCTGAGGGATTTTTATAAATTCTATTATAAAACTTTAAAAATGTACTATGAATTACAAATTTTAAGTAAGGATCAAAACCAGATCTTCTGGGTCCACTTCCTAAATTTTTTGGTATAACAGTGGTAACGAGTGAATAAAGCAAATCCAACATACCTTCGGACACTGGATATTTTTCTAATCTACACTCGTTTTGCTCAATTTCAACTTCTAAATTGCATGTATCATATGTCATACTTGTGGAAACTGTTCTTATGATTTGTGAAGCCTCCAAGTTCTCCCATAGAGCCATCGCGGTTTCTTTTGAAAGCGCCAAAGCTGACAACGTTTGCAATATGTCAGCCTTTAGTTGTAGTGGAACAGAACAGCTTAATAAACCTATTAATATGTAAAGAGGATTCCAATTCGGATGTTCACATATGGCAATACGAGCCACTTCATCATAGGTTGTTACTGCTCTAATGACATTTAAAACTGCACGAAGACCCTCAATTTCTTCAGGATTAATATTTCGAGTTTTTATGCGATTTCTATAGATGGTATCACCAGGTGAATAGCAATCTTGTTTTAAGTTCGTATAATATCTAGATAAACAGGAAAAAAAGTGTTCCCATGACAATGTAGTACTACCAGTTAGACCAGATGCCTGCTTTAATAGGTTAAATGTGCTCCTTGCTGATCTTTCACAACTTGATAAACCCGCTATCATTCTTAAATATGGCACAAACAAGGTTGGTGGTAATAATTCACCCGCTAATCGTATGAATTTAAATAATGAAACCGACCTTGTTGTAGTGACATAGCTTGGTGAAGACTCCAGTGGTCCCCAATATTCAGCACATAGCGAAAGCCCTGCTTTATTATCTTGATACAGTTTTCCAATACACAACAAAAGCATTTCAAAGTTATGGTCCAAATTATTCGGTGGTTCAAGGCCTTCTTTAGAAAAACTCATTAATGTTTTTGCCGTCTCATCTGCCTTACCACGAAGCTCTGTGACTTTTGAGTGCATAAAATCAATAAAATCGGTGAACATCATATGTACTCTGCGATAGAAAAATTGATTTCTATATAAAATATCTCTTTCAAGTAGTGAGTTGTGTAAAAAACGGAATACGTTGGAATAAATAGCGTCGTCTACTAGTTGTTCGTCGTAATCTGCTTCTATAGATGATGGATTCTGTAAATATTGCGAAGCGTGACGCAAACCAGATATTGCTAATCCAAAAGAAAACTTTGCCAAATTTTTTATCTCTTCATTGTCGCCTAAATTTTTGTTATTCATCAAGACATTGTAGACTTGTTGAACAAACTCACTGTCTTTGATTATATGCAAATTATGAATTAGACGATTATCATCTTGTTTTTGTAAAATATTTGTGTCATACGAATAAAGTAGTGCCATGACCATCGTTAATGTTGTATCATCAATTTCGCCTGTAGACTCACTAGAATGATAGTTTGTAAGTATTTGCAACAGTTTTGTAACGATTGTTTTTGACAAGCTCCTTTGAGCAGACCAATTAAATAATGCCATCGCTAAGGACAAGCGAATTTCTTCAAATAATTCTATAATTTGATTACGATGTTTATTCGAGCCCAGAGCTCGATTTTTTGTAAGTAAAACCAATTCATTTGTAATGTCCAGTTCATCCAAAAGCGTTATAATTTTTTCCAATATATTCGAGTCGTCAACAAGTGACTGTGAAAACGATGACACCATCGAAACTAATTCCTTTGGCAACTCAGAAACCCAAGATACACCACTCGCAATTTGGAACAAATCCCGTATAGAGTTTGCAACAGCTTTGCGTCCATCATAGTAAAGAAGTATGGCAATTAAACCACGTGGTAGATCCGGGTGATAATTGATTTGACTTTGGGCGGTGCAAAGTAATTCCAAAGCTAAATATTCATCTAAATCAAACATATCTGACAGAATAACGCACTCGTCAACGAGATCCTTCGACAGAATCAGCGTTCTGCCACTTGCACTAACTGGTATTCCTTGCGTTATATGTGCCTGCAGCTGTGACCGATTTTTCTCACTTTTTGGAGGATTTCTGAGTAGATTTACAAACGCTTGCTTGTTTCTTTTTAGGCATATTTCCAAAATTGATAAAGAATTTTCTTTCGGGTTTGCAAAAGTTTGTTCTATAACCTTATACATATGCTTGAAAGGTGACCACATATCGTCCGGTATTACTTCCATTGTAGCAACCAGGAATCAAAATCTTGAACGACAAAATTTATATTTTTCACTTTTTTGGAAAATAAACAACTGTTCTTACCCACGCAGTTTATAGCCGCCAGTATTGAAAAGATGCCAGATTTTCTACATTAACTAATGTAAATAGTATTGCCATAGCTCTAATTAAAAATTATCAATAATTATATATCTTAAGCTTATCGCAAAAATAAAAAACATATTATTTGCAAAAAAAGGTGATCATATAAATATTATATTAGTTTATAATATAAAAATGGAAAATAAAAAAATAATGCAGCTCAATTTTAAAAAATAGTGGCACCTCTCTGATAACAATGAGAATTATAGTTGGCAACTTGATTTATAAACAATATTTTTATTTTTTTACAACAAGCAATTTATTGAACAATTTTTTTATATACATATTTAAATTTCTGTAAAAGAAATAAAACAATTTAAAACACCAATAATGAACTTTAATACTGACACTGCCAAACAGATATTAATAGACATCATACGCACCGTCAATCAGCCAGAAAATTCTAAAAAACTTTCCGAAGCCAAAGCCTCTGCTGGTAAGGAAATGCTATTAATGATGCAGCATGTCTTCCCGTTGGTCATGCAATTGCAAACAGATGTCATCAAATCGTATGGTTTCCCTGGTAATCGTGAGGGTCTTGTGCAATTTTCACAACTCATACGAGAGTTGGAACGTGAAGATGTCGAAATTGCTCGTTTACGTAGTCAAATAAGAGCCATCTATTTGCCACCAATTGCCATTAATACGACCAATGATATTTTGATATAAACAATGAATTTTTGATTATTTTTATCTATAATTACTAATATACTGCCGATATTAGAGTTATTCCACAACAAAACAGTATAATAATATTTGTATTAACGATAATGTTATCGTCACCTAAAATCCAAAAGGCCATGGTCAAAGCATAAATCATAGTATAATTGTCAAGGTAAAGCCATTTAATTCATATTTCCAAAGTGTTAATCATAATATTTACTAGAATGGAAGGTAGGAACAAAAAATGTACATCCCTTCCCTCTGCTTAGTTTTCTATGTTAACAGAATTCAGCAATAAAGGAGAACTCAAACGTCACTACTTTGTTTTCAGATGTTTAAAATGTTTACACCAGTATAAAAACTAGTATACCAAATTTATTAATTTATTTATAACTTAGGTACAATTAACAGTTTCTGCATAAGAGTTATTGTATTAGATAAATAATAGCAACGAACATACCAAAATATTCTTATCCACAAAGTTTCATTCGTATATTTTTACGTTCGCGGAAGTGAATTCTATAGCATTCATTTTCATGATAATGTAGAACGCTATAGCATTTCATCCTTATTCAATTATATTTAATTTTATTTTAAATAACCGTATTAAATTTTTCTAATTATTGTGCCTTTCAAGGTTTCTTATGTGCATTGCATAAAGCGTTAAAATACGCAGAAAAAAATTACAGGACAACACTTTGAACGCAGGGTTACCAAAAGTTAAATTTAGAGTACATTGACCTGAGAAAACATTAGAGCAGCTGCGATATTTTGAATTTTAGGTGACGTTATATATGTGTGTATATGATAAGCAAAACTTTATCATATTCTTTTAAACAATACTAAATAAAGAACAACTAAGAATTTGAAATTTTAATCGCCAGAAGGAAGAGAAAATTAATATATTGGGATACAAATGAAATGATTTTTAGATAGCAACACCTCCTTGAGTAAACCTTAAACCCAACAGAATTAACAACCTAAATAACTTTCAGTTAGTGATTCTAAATTAAGGCAACTTTCAAAATTATATACCTTGGGTTAAGGTTCTAACGTTTTAAAATATAAGTTAACTAAACAGACATGCAAACCTTTTATGTTTAAATATTGCTCCTATTACGATTTAATCGACTCAGTTAAATTGAAATTTATGATTTGGTATTATCGACAACGATAACAACTATACTACAAATAAAACCAAAAGTAATAAGTTTTTAAAATCTTTTTATTTTTTTTATAGAAAGAAATAGACTTTCTGAATGTACTATGTATGTATATACCATATACATAAATTAAAATTTGTTTTGTTAACATCGATATGCTTTGATTATCGATATTTTATGTACTAAATTAAGTTACTTTCTACACGATATAGCAAAGATAATAAAATACGTTCCCAATTACAAATTATATGTAAATATCATACGTTACATAACTTTGCTTCACTTAAAAGCAACGATACGATTACGTTTTAGAAGTATGTATCAAGTATTTTTTTAATAAGAACAAACATATATATAGTATATAAAAAGCCTATATGTATTAAAAATAAAAACACTTGATATTTTTTAAATTAAATTAAAATGAACATCACAAAACTAATATAGTGTAGTATAGTATATTTTTTGTTCAGGTTAAAAATTATATATATCTTTTTATAAAAACTCAAAAATAAAATATTAAACAATAGACACTAAACAATTATGGCATAGAACTGCTTCAATCAAGACATTTCCAATATTTCAAAAGAGTTCATATATTGTAACATACCATTTGTATTTAAATAAGGAAATTCTACATGTAATAAAATATAATAAAATTATAGGAAACTATAGTCTAAAAAAATATTTAAAAATAAATATAAAACGACTATTTACAAGAAAAAGTACAAAAAATACTTTATAAACTAACAAACTAACAAAAGCAAACAGATACAACTAAAAGCTTATCGTTGTAAAGAGTTTTCAAGGGATATTGATGCCTGTGACAGATGGTGACCGTTTTGTCTGTACGCCATTGCCACCATTACCGTTTATTAACTCGGCTGGTGATAATTTTGCGGAAGCATTACTGAAATTTTCTTTACCGTTTAAGTACAAATTATTATTTTTCTGTAAATGTTGCAATTGTTCTTCAAACTGTAAATTTTCGACTACAGTATGCTGGGTCTTTGTATAAGTTTGGAGAAGCAGGTGATAAAGGCGGCGACGAATGAGGTTTATTTGGTTGTGTCACAGACGAAGCTAAAGCATCATTTGAATTGCTACGACTTTGTGATGAATACGGTGATCGAACACGGGGATAATCATCGTTCGAAGGATAAGCAAAACCATGAGATATCATCATATGGACCTATATTGACTTCAACACCTTAAAAAAAGTTTCAGTAGTAGACAATAATGGAAATGAATTTAGTTTTATATATAAATACCTTCTTGAATTTCATAAATTTCAACACCAGGAATGGGTGAGCCTTCACGTGCAGCAGTATTTCCGGTGGTTGATTTAACACGGTCTTTATAAGTGACGACACGAGCTATTAACTTTTTCCAACGAGCCACTAAAATCAATAAATGCTTATAATGTATGTATCTTTTCATAAAATTTTTTAAATACCTTGAGTATATTCTTCAAATGCTTCAATAGATTGTTGATCCCAGGTTTCTGGATCATTTTGTATTGTTGATTTCACATTAGCCAAAAAACATTCAACAGCTTGGAATCTGTGCATTTCAAAGATTTGAAATAATAAACATCATACAATATAAGGTAATAAAGAAGATATAAAAAGTGAACTTTTTGATGGGTTACGTATTAGTATTAAAAATTCTATGGATTCATTGTGTAATGAGTCGTCTTTTTTTTATTTTTTATACACGACCGATTACAAGAACAGCAACGTATATTTATATTTACAAGAGAGCTCGTGTATATACATTTAGGCAAATCACTGTACTTTAACTTTTTATCAAGGCTTTTTCACAATCAATCTTACTTACCTTAACGTGAGAAAATCTGTACGTAATTCAAAAATTTCATGAGGTAGCACATATTCACTATCACCATAATCGACAAAGTATAAATCCAATACAACTTCACTTGGATTATATTGATTGGGTAGAATACCAACAACTTCAGCTCTATACCATTTATTGTCATGTTTAAAAACGGTAGCAACAATCTGACCTAAATAAGGTTCACGTATCTGATGCATTTTACAATTCTCTGCCACACTATAATATTCAGTCATATTTGCTACCAAATCATCTAACTTTTTAGTTTGGGGGTCCGATAAGTTGTACCCAAAATTTTGCAGGTGATGCTATAGCTGAAACATAAACTTCCATTGGTTTTTCATCATTTTTGGCAGCCATTAGTTTTTCACGTGGTGGCAAATGTGAATTAAGTGATGTTTGAGATGAATACATGCTAGAATTTACACTATTTGTTGGCGAACGACGTGGTTCACGTTTCTGTTCTGATTCTTCAACGGCTTTCCTTAAATATTCATCTTCTTCAATTTTATCTTCGATTAGTTTTCGAGCAATATTAACCTGTTGCCGATTACCCGTGATAGTGATACGTCTAGAATTAGCACTGCGTACTCCAGCATCAATTGAAACTTTTGCTAAAGAGATACGACAAATTTCTTGCATGGCTTCACCGCAGCGACCCATTATTTTGCCACACACACTTTGCGGTACATACATTTCCTCTTTAACAATAGGTGAGCGTTCAATTTCCTTAAGAAGCAATGAACGGGCTTCTTTAACATTATCGGAATAGCCGCTTATTTCGCATAGTTTGTGTGAATCATCTTTATCTCTGGAATGAAATTAAATAAAAAGTTATACAGGGATTAATGGGTTTAAGCAAAATAGTGAGAATAAAAAATAAAAAAAAAAAAACGTTTTTAATGGTTTAAATCGTACATACCGAAAATGTATTTTTGTTAATGTTTTTTCTTCTATAGACTTAAGATTTGCTCCTTGTCGTCCGGCCAGCAACGGAACATGTTCATTTGCAATTTTCAGCTCAATTTTAATTTCTTTTGGCAATTGTTTTATTTGTTTTTTTGGGAAACTTGCTTGTTTGTTATTGGCAGATAAATCATTTTGTTGCTGTTGTTCTTCGTCATCGTCACGTGTTTTAAAGTATGCATATAGCATAGCACCACCAAGTGTACATAATCCAAAACCTAATATTAGCTTATACGTTGGAGTATGTGACAAAGCTGTATTACGAAACATGTTCGGTTTAATTTTTATCAATTCACACTTAAGTAGTAGTCTGAAAATAAATGCATAAACAAAATAATTGATTGAAAAAATTGTATGCATGTATTTATTTATATGTACATATGTATGTATGTATATATTTTCTATAAAAAATAATAAAATAAAATTCAGGCGTTTGTGTCATAACATTTAGCAAATAAAGAACAATAATTAAAATAAACAGTCACTAACGTACAAACTCTGTGTATATATTTAAAAAGCACGTGACGGTGATGAAATATTATGGCATCATTTTGTAAATATATTGACTAACAAAAAAAATATTTAAAATCTTAAAGATTTTTTAAAATCGTATAAAATGTAGACAAAGAAAAGTGTGTGCCAGAGTGATGCATTTTTCTTTTTGCATTATAAATTTAATTTTTAAAAATTTGTTCTTAATATCAAAAAAAAAAAATGTAATTCGAAATGATAATTCTAGCATTTATTCCCCTTAATATATCATCTACTAAAATACGCTATGTAACGAAATTTTACTATAAAAAAGAAGAAAAAAACTGCCCAAATATGCCCATAATATTGTAAAATAAACGATGAGAATGTTGTGAACGAACGCTGGACTCAAGAGTGGTTTTTCGATTCAGCTTCCAATAGATAGTTTTTAAAGATGCAACTTGTTAGTGGTAGGTCAGTCACTGAAAAAGTGGATACATTTTTGCAACTTGGCAAACCGGCAAGCAAGCTATCATCGGGAGACAGCAGAAACACCAAAAATCAAAAGTTTAGTAGCAATTAAAGAACCTGAATGCACAAAGAAGTCCGATGTTTGAATGGCGCCAAAAATCAACTATTTCGATGTACAAAAATTTACAATAATTTGCCAATCTACTCGCCGTTACGCCACAGAATATATTCTGCGGTTAATTTACAAAGCTATCCGAAAAATGGCAACTGGCAGATTTTCATTATGTAAAGCAATTGTCTAAACCACCACACTAGTTAATATTTTTTAGCAACTGCAAGCTTATATACTTTTAAAATAAAATAACATAGACTTTTGTTGCATTTATTTTGTTTTTCAAAATAAAACAAAAAATTAAAAATCTTAATAAATTGTTTAATTTAAAGATTATAAACTTTTTCAAGCAGTATTAATATATCGAATCACAGTGCAGCATTCATTCATTTAATGAAGCTTAATTTTTCATTGTTTTATTTTTAGATTCTTTTTTTCATCTATAAACACATTTTACACATTTATTTAAAAAGTTGCCAAATTAATATTTGTAACATGTTATAAAACTTAGATGTACTGCATTTAATAAGCATATAAAACAAATATATATAATTTTTGTGTGTGAGAAAGTATTAAAACAGCAAGATATGTGAAAAAATCGTAGTATATAGTGATGATGGCATCATCACCCAGAAATACAATATTCAGTATATGAAGCAAAAAAGGTAAGTCAATAAAAAATAATTGAATATATTCTTTTATTATATTCATTTTTTTCGTATATAATACATAGAAGCATAATATTAAGAATGTATTTGTGTGAAAATTCAAGTTAACGTTTTATATGTAAACACTTATAAAACCAGAAGATAATTAAGCACTTTTTAACATATATTTATGGATTAAAAAATCTCTTTACACTTTTCCTTTATCAACATTTTAAAATATTTATGCTGAGTGCGCTTTGCGAGCTATAATATTTATCATTGTACTAGCTGACTACCTTTTAAATGCCAAACTTTTTTCTTTAGACCTTACCATTTACGGTAAGTAGTTAGTTGGATATAGCAAAATTTCAATAACTGTTTATTTTTTTTTTATAAATAATTTTGCTTATACCTATTTAACTATACTGGTTCGTCCTTCCCCATTTTATATCGTTATCTATCAAAACACGAAGAAATTATAAGAAAGAGTAAACAAATATATGGAATTCCGATTGATAAAGGGTCATGATCATTTTTATAGTACTTAATTGTTATGGGTAAAGTAAAATATCAATTGTACAATTTTGAGTTAATAAACAAAAATTTTGTTTCGACAAGATGTGATATTCAAGTACACTGCACAAAAATAGTTTTTTTATCGTCTCTAAACATTTGAATTTACATATCGTATTTCATTTGTTAAAATTTTAGAAACGGATTTTATTACATATCGATTTCATTCAATTCAAATTTTATGTGGTTCGGAAAACTCACACTTATTAGCTGCATAATATATATTTTTGTGGTTATTCACTTTATGGTAAATGTTGTTTGTTTTTGAATACGAATGTATGGTTATGGTTATTTACATTTAATGTATGCCTAATCTTTTTCTATCTCATTTAAGGAATTTTGGGGTTATTTAAATTAAGTTTCTATTGAATATATTGAGTATAAGTGGTTATTAACATTTTATTTAGGCATAAAATACATATATATCATTTAAAGAATTTCAGAATTGTATCGACTTTACTGTATTTCGGGAAAAGGAATCAAATAAATCTTGTACCCATTTTGTTGCCGCTTATTTTTTAGAATTCATTTCGTTTTAGTTTCGTTAAGGACTGCTTTGCAACTTTTGTGTTTTTTTTACACCCTACATCATACATTAATTGTATGCAAAAGAAAGTATCTCTTTTTTAATAAGACTGTTTCATTCTATTTTCACTTAGAATTGCCTAAGCTATTGCCCTTGGATTTGTCTTAAGACAATAGCTTAGACAATTAGCTAAAGTAACCATACAATTATGCAGAGTTGAAGACGATTTATTATTGACTGAGTTAATAAACAAACATTTGTTTCAACAAGAGGTAAAATTCAAGTACACAGCACAAAAATAGATTTTTATGGTCTCTAAACATATGAATTTACATATATCGTATTCCATTTGCTAAAATTTTGAAAACGGATTTCATTACGTATCGATTTCATTTAATTCAAATTTCATGTGGGTTTGAAAAATCACACTTGTTAGCTACACAAAATATATTTTTGTGGTTATTTGCTTTAAATTTGGTTTACTATTGCATTAACATTTAATAATCTTTTTAAATCGTTTAAGGATTTTTTTTTTTTGGTTATTTACATTATATTTCTATTAATTACATTCAGCATAAGTGGTTTCATTTACATTTGATATAGACATATTTTAAATTAATTTAAGGAATTTTAGAATTGTTTCCACCTTATTGTATTTTGGGAAATGGACTTCAATGAATATTTTTCCCATTTTATTTTCGAAAATTTTTTAAAATTAATTTCGTTTAAGTTTCGTTAAGGACTGTTTCGTATCTTTTTTCACTTTAAACCCTGCATCATTCTTTATATGCAAAAGCGTCTCTTTTTTAATAAGCCTCTTTCATACTTTTCTATTGCCCTTGGAGTTGCCTTAAGGGATTTGAAACCATCTAGCCAAAGTAGTCATGGTATTATATAGAGTTGAAGATCATTTTTTTATTTACTTTTTTTGAATTTAAAAATATTTTTAAGAAAGTTTTTTGGATCGTCTCAAATATTTGACAATAATTTAAGCAATTTCTTTGTTCTTAAAGGCAAACACTAAGACACTTTTCTTCTTTTATGCAATGAGGTTGTTAATAAAATTTAAATTAAAAAACTAACTATGTATCCGTATTTCGTCAAATTTTTCTTCTTATTATTTAAACAACTCTCACCTTCTTTTTCCAGTATGATGTATAACAGTCTCTTGCACAAAATTATAACTCTTAACTTTTCGATATGGAATTGTTTGCATATTCTTAGTGATGTGGCTAAAAGATTATGTTCTACGTACTAAGAAACCCAGAAATTTTTTTATTAAAAAATCAAACTAATTATTATAAAAAAAACAAACTAACGATGCAAACTGCCTAAATAACCAAAGCTTGAAAATTATTTTGTTCCAGTAGTCCCGAAAGGTTTAAAGACAAAATTTTTAAATATGTATTTTGAAAATTTTTGGTTTTGATTCTGTTAAAGTTATACTGAGAAGGTCCAACTCCTCTATAGTCAACTACCGTATGATAAAGCTTTCCTTTTATAAATTGATTTCAAAACTACAGCTTTTCTGTTAGTGTGTACCTTATAATGAATATATAAACATCGAATTTTTCTTTACAATAAACAAGTTTTGTGGACCTAAGTCTAACTCACATACTATTACAACAGGAAATTAGAATATAATTAAAAGATCCATAAAGGATAGAAAGACGTAAGTCTCATTCATATCAATTTTAAGTTCCGTTTCTCTTAAAAAAGGAAAGTTGAAAGTAATTTATAAACTAAATATAAAATAAAAGTATAAAGAATTTTATTTTTGCACGACGAGATTTCTATATAACGAAGTAATGTTTTGGTCTCAAGCAGATTCGCTATATTGAACATAATACCGGTTTAATTCGCAGTTATTTTTTGCAAACCTAGTTTAAAGTATCTCTTAATTTCTTTAATTATAATAATCCTTTTACATTTCTTTAACAAATTAACAAAATATTTTAAAATCATATAATTTTTTTTATAACACATCACTTTTTATGTTTGGTATGTTAAAAAAAACTTAATTTTGTTTATTTCTTACCAATAATTTTTTAACTTATCCAAAACGTTGAAGATGTATTCCACTTTTTATTTCAAAGAGGCGCGTGCACGCATTTCACAATTTAGTTCATTCATTTATGTATATTATGTTCTTTTTTAACTAATTTTGTTTAAATCAACAAAATTTAAAAATAAACTACAAAAAGATAGAATAACAAATTATCGTGTATGTTGTGTTTTATTTAAATTGCAAAAAAAAAATATGTACATATGTAAAGACAGCTTGGTTTTTCCAATGAAGAAATAAAACACATTTAAGCATGACGCGGAAATACTAATAACGCGATAATACACACACAAACGCAAAACAATAAGTTAAAAAAGAAAACAGGCTTAAAAGGAAAAACTGCTAATAAGCATTGAAAATTACCAAATTCGATTACACGCACACGTTTTGGAAAACCACACACAACATATGTATGTATGTATGTATGTAGAAAAAAAAATACGTTAAATACAAAAATTTATTTGTAATTTCATAAGACGACCTTGATAATGAAAAATAAACGTTTTATTTTTATGGAACACATTCTCTTATACAATAACATAAAAAAATTACTTTTAATGTTTTGGTTTGCTTATTTCGAAACGTTTCGATTCTTTTTACGAAAAATTATATAAATAGAGAGAAACCGTTTCCCACTGTTATTTACTTAAGAAACATACAAAACAATTTATTTATTACGTATAGCAGCACTCCGTTGTGACCGAATTATAATGTATCACACAAAAAATTAGAACGAAAAACACTTTCAATTTTTTTTAATTCAATTTTTGTGTTATTGTTTTAAATTTTTTTGCAATTTATTTTGGTTTTATTTTATTTCGATATTTAAGGTAAAAAAATTACTTTTTTATTTAAAAATTATTTCGTTTGTATTGTGTTCGGGTCTACATTTAAATACTAACTAAACCATTTTTGCTGTTCTCTATACCAAACTAACAAGTGTTTTCTATTGTCTGTCAGGGGTTTCGTTCACAAAAAGAAATAATTCTTATCAACTGCTACGTTCTTTTTCTTTTCGTTTTTGATGAATAGCATTTATTTTGTTAAAAATCTGTTTAATGTACTTAATTTGCATGGAAAAGTTTCGAATAACAAACAAAGCTTGACTCATTAGAGCTCAATATTCTCATATGGGAACATATCATACACCAGTTTTAGATGGCAATAAATAGAATTCACTTAATGCCCAATATTTTCATTTGAGACAACGTACAAATTAATTACATACAATTGCAAAATTGATTTCTCAACGTTTTATAGCGTTCTAACTACATTCTCAATTCTGCGGATAATATTTTTTTTTTAATATCTTCTAAGTTATTTCAGCATTATTATTGACACTTCTGAATGATTAGAAGAAATTGTCAAATCTTTTGACCCAGTTTTATTATTGTTTTGAAAAAATATTATGAATATATTATTATGAAAACATTATCAATTTACACGAAGATGTCTTCCTGTAGGCTTATTTGACCGTCGCTTATTTCCAAAACTTTTTATAGCCCGGAGACAAATTGTGACCTGAATCATTAAATTCAATCAGTTTATTTAATTTCGACCAGAAAAAAAATATATCTATTAAATACTCATATCGGCATATCGGCATCTCTGCATATCTGATATTTCCGCCTTTACTTATTTTTCTCACTAATTAACATTTTACTTCCTTCTAAAGGGTCCGCCATCTAACGTTTTTTTTCAACTAGTGCTTATTTCGTGAATGGTAACATTTAACTCATGTCTGATTTGACAGATAATTAGTTTTATTCTTCCGCTGAACGGATATGGTTGTGTATACGCTTGAACAACGCTGGGAATCTGGGTCTGCGATCGACTTACAGAAGATGCCAATTTTGCCAAAAAAAAAAAAATCATCTTTTCAGATGAAGCTCATTTTGATCTTGGCGGGTATGTAAACAAGCAAAATTGTCGATTTTGGGGCACAGAAAACCCGCACGCATACATTGAAAAGCCGATACACCCAAGATGAGTCACTGTTTGGTGCGGATTTTGGTCCAGAGGCATAATTGGGCCATTTTTCTTCGAAAGTGAGCAAGGAGTGGCCGTTACAGTCAATGGCGATTGTTTTCGGGAATGTTGAACGAATTTTTGTTCACAAAAATTGAAGAGGAGGATATTAGCAACATTTGGTTTCAACAGGACGGCGCTACGTGCCACACAGCCGAAGCTACACTCGATGTTTTGCGCCCTGTTTTTGAAGATCGCATTATCAGCCGCGGAGCTGATGTCGTTTGGCCACCTCGGAGCTGCGATTTGACACCGTTAGACTATTATTTGTGGGGTGCCGTCAAAGATAAGTGTTACGCCAACAAGCTAGAGGCAATTGACGCTTTAAAGGACAATATTCATAAAGCCATTAGTGAAATACAGCTGCACACAATCGATAATGTGCTTTAAAATTGGACCGATCGTGTAGGCTACTGCATGGCCAGCCGAGGCAAGCCATTTGAATGAAATTATTTTCCATTATTAACCGGAAGGATTGTACTTTCATATAAAAAAAGAAATTTGGGAAAATATTCAGTAGTTTTTTTTTATAGCATTTTCAAAAAAAAAAAAAAAAATTATTTGGCGGACTCTTTATATTCCAAATACAAAAATTCCAAGTGCAAAATTGGAAAATCTTTCACGTTTTGTAATCAATTTTCGAATATTTTTTTTCTGCGTTTTATATTGTTTGAAAAAGAGTAGTGATGAAAAGAACTTTTCATTTCCGAATGTTTTTTAGTCTAAATTTAATATCTTTTTATTACCTTGGATTATAATGACATACAGTGATAATAACCTCAAAATGCATATAGAAAAACAGAAAACAAATTTTCAATAAAATACGTTTGGGTGAATATGGTATGCCTTTGGGAAATATCTTACTGAAACCCCTTTTTTTGTTTCTTTGCGTTTTGAGAATATTTGAAATTGTGTGTATTTATTTTGTTTCACCAAACAAGTTAGTCGTCAGTTAGTTATGCATGCACATAGTATTTTTCAAGGTATTATAATTTAAATATACTGAATAAGAAAACCGGCTAGTAATTTTTTTTCAAGTAAAAAAGAGAATGTATTGTGAAGATAAATTGTCAAATTTAACAACCACAAAAAATACAAATATGTACTTTTATTAACGAAAGAAAATTTGATGTGATGGTATTGAAAATGTCTTTTTTTTGAAAAAGTTGTTTGGGAAAAGTTGTATTGATTTTACTAGGTTTAATAACTTGTATTAAACACTTTTCTTTTTTGAAATAGTCGAATAAAACGAATGAATATTTTTTGTATCGGAATTATTAAAAGTTTCAAAGAAATGCAGTAAAAAAACTACACATTATAATATATATATACTAAAATCTCCAACGATTTCTACTGGCAATAAAACTTTTTCTAAAAACTGTAATAAAACGAAAATATGTATAAGACATTAAACGTCTTCAAAGCAACTTAAAGTGCTTTTCTTTTTTAAAAGTTGTGAGCTTTAGTGGTGAAAAAAATTAAATTCAATTTACAATTTTTGAAATATTCTTTATATATTTCTTAGTAAACATTTAATTGAGTCTGCATATGTTCATTAATATATATATTTTTTTATTTTGTTTATTTATA